>JAWDJE010000001.1:225917998-228317998 GCA_035047345.1 Bradypodion ventrale
GAAAGAAAGAGAAGCTGTGAGTGAGAGAGAGAGAGAAAGAGAAGCTGTGAGAGAGAGAGAAAGAGAAGCTGTGAGTGAGAGAGAAAGAGAGAGACAGAAGCTGAGAGAGAGAGAGAAAGAGAAGTTGTGAGTGAGTGAGAGAGAGAAAGAAGCTGTGAGTGAGAGAGAGAGAAAGAGAAGCTGTGAGTGAGAGAGAGAGAGAAAGAGAAGCTGTGAGTGAGTGAGAGAGAGAGAGAAAGAGAAGCTATGAGTTAGAGAGTGAGAGAAAGAGAAGCTTTGTGTGTGTGAGAGAAAGAGAATCTGTGAGTGAGAGAGAGAGAGAAAGAGAAGCTGTGAGAGAGAGAAAGAGAAGCTGTGAGTGAGAGAGAGTGAGAGAAAGAAGGTGTATGTGAGAGGGAGAGAATCTGTGTGTGTGTGAGAGAGAAAGAGAAGCTGTGAGTGAGAGAGAGAGAGGGAGAAGCTGTGAGTGAGTGAGAGAGAGAAAGAGAAGGTGTGAATGAGAGAGAGAAAGAGAAGCTGTGAGTGAGAGAGAGAGAAGCTGTGAGTGAGTGAGAGAGAAAGAGAAGCTGTGTGTGTGTGAGAGAGAGAAGCTGTGAGTGAGAGAGAGAGAAAGACAAGCTGTGTGTGAGAGAGAGAGAAGCTGCGAGTGAGAGAGAGGGAGAGAGAAAGAGAAGCTGTGAGTGAGTGAGAGAGAGAGAAAGAGAAGCTGTGCGTGAGAGAGAGAGAGAAAGAGAAGCTGTGAGTGAGTGAGAGAGAAAGAGAAGCTGTGTGTGTGAGAGAGAAGATGTGAGTGAGAGAGAGAGAGAGAAAGAGAAGCTGTGAGTGAGAGAGAGAGAAAGAGAGAATGAGAAGCTGTGAGTGAGAGTAATAGAGAGAATGAGAAGCTGTGAGTGAGAGAGAGAGAGAAAGAGAAGCTGTGTGAGAGAGAGATAAAGAGAAGGTGTGAGTGAGTGAGAGAGAGAAAGAGAAGATGTGAGTGAGAGAGAGAGAAAGAGAAGCTGTGAGTGAGAGAGAGACAGAGAAAGAGAAGCTGTGAGAGAGAGAGAATGAAAGAGAAGCTGTGAGTGGGAGAGAGAGAGAGAAAGATGAGCTGTGAGTGAGAGAGAGTGAGAGAGAAAGAGAAGCTGTGAGTGAGAGAGAGAGAGAGAAAGAAGCTATGAGTGAGAGTAATAGAGAGAAACAGAAGTTGTGTGTGAGAGAGAGAAAGAGAAGCTGTGAGTGAGAGAGAGAGAGAAAGAGATGCTGTGAGTGAGTGAGAAAGAGAAAGAGAAGCTGTGTGTGAGAGAGAAAGAGAAGCTGTGAGTGTGAGAGAGAGAGAGAGAGGGAGAAGCTGTGAGTGAGAGTGAGAGAGAAAGAGAAGCTGTGAATGAGAGAGAGAAAGAGAAGCTGTGAGTGAGAGAGAGAGAGAAGCTGTGAGTGAGTGAGAGAGAAAGAGAAGCTGTGTGTGTGAGAGAGAGAAATAGAAGCTGTGAGTGAGAGAGAGAGAAAGAGAAGCTGTGAGTGAGAGAGAGAAAAAGAGAAGCTGTGAGTGAGAGAGAGAGAGATAAAGAAAAGCTGTGTGTGTGAGAGAGAGAGAAGCTGCGAGTAAGAGAGAGAGAGAGAAAGAGAAGCTGTGTGAGAGAGAGATAAAGAGAAGGTGTGAGTGGGTGAGAGAGAGAAAGAGAAGCTGTGAGTGAGAGAGAGAGAGAGAAAGAGAAGCTGTGAGTGAGAGTAATAGAGAGAAAGAGAAGCTGTTTGTGAGAGAGAGAGAGAAAGAGAAGCTGTGAGTGAGAGAGAAAGAGAGAGAGAAGCTGTGAGTGTGTGTGAGAGAGAAAGAGAATCTGTGAGAGAGAGAGAGAGAAAAAGAATCTGTGAGTGAGAGAGAGAGAGAGAAGCTGTGAGTGAGAGAGAAAGAGAAGCTGTGAGTGAGAGAGAGAGAAAGAAAGAAAGAAAGAGAAGCTGTGAGTGAGAGTGAGAGAGAAAGAGAAGCTGTGAGAGAGAGAGAGAAAGAGAAGCTGTGAGTGAGAGAGAGGGAAAGAGAGAATGAGAAGCTGTGAGTGAGAGAGAGAGAGAAAGAGAAGCTGTGTGAGAGAGAGATAAAGAGAAGGTGTGAGTGAGTGAGAGAGAAAGAGAAGCTGTGTGTGTGAGAGAGAGAAAGAGAAGCTGTGAGAGAGAGAGAGAGAAAGAGAAGCTGTGAGTGAGAGAGAGGGAAAGAGAAGCTGTGAGTGAGAGAGAGAGAGACAAAGAAAAGCTGTGTGTGTGTGTGAGAGAAGCTGCGAGTGAGAGAGAGAGAGAGAAAGAGAAGCTGTGTGAGAGAGAGATAAAGAGAAGGTGTGAGTGGGTGAGAGAGAGAAAGAGAAGCTGTGAGTGAGAGAGAGAGAAGCTGTGAGTGAGTGAGAGAGAGAAAGAGAATCTGTGTGTGTGAGAGAGAGAAAGAGAAGCTGTGAGTGAGAGAGAGAGAGAAAGAGAAGCTGTGAGTGAGAGAGAGAGAAAGAGAAGCTTTGAGTGAGAGAGAGAGGGTGAAAGAGAAGCTGTGAGTGAGAGAGACTGAGTGAAAGAGAAGTTGTGTGTGTGAGAGAGAGAAGCTGTGTGTGTGAGAGAGAAAGAGGCTGTGAGTTTGAGAGAGAGAGAGGGCGAAGTGTTGAGTGAGAAAGAGAGAGAAAGAGAAGCTGTGAGTGAGAAAGAGAGAGAAAGAGAAGCTGTGAGTGAGAGAGAGAAAGAGAAGCTGTGAGTGAGAGAGAGAGAGAGAAGCTGTGAGTGAGTGAGTGAGAGAGAAAGAGAATCTGTGTGTGTGAGAGACAGAAAGAGAAGCTGTGAGTGAGAGAGAGAGAGAGAAAGAGAAGCTGTGAGAGAGAGAGAGAGAGAAAGAGAAGCTGTGAGTGTGTGTGAGAGAGAAAGAGAAGCTGTGAGAGAGAGAGAGAGAAAGAGAAGCTGAGAGAGAGAGAATATGTGAGTGAGAGTTAGAGAAAGAGAAGTTGTGTGTGTGTGTGAGAGAGAAACTGTGTGTGTGAGAGAGAGAGAAAGAGAAGCTGTGAGTGAGAGAGAGAGAGAAAGAGAAACTGTGAGTGTGTGAGAGAGAGAAAAAGAGAAGCTGTGAATGAGAGAGAAAGAGAAGCTGTGGGTGTGTATGAGAGAGAGAGAGATTCTTTGAGAGAGAGAGAGAAAGAGAAGCTGTGAGTGAGAGAGAGTGAGAGAAAGAGAAGTTGTGTGTGTGTGTGTGTGAGAGAAAGAGGCTGTGAGTGAGAGAGAGAGAGAGAGAAGGAGAAGCTGTGAGTGAGAAAGAGAGAAAAAGAGAAGCTGTGAGTGAGAGAGAGAAAGAGAAGCTGTGAGTGAGAGAGGGAGAGAAGCTGTGAGTGAGAGAGAGAGAGAGAAAGAGAATCTGTGTGTGTGTGAGAGAGAAAGAGAAGCTGTGAGTGAGTGAGAGAGAGAAAGAGAAGCTGTGAGTGAGAGAGAGAGAAAGAGAAGCTTTGAGTGAGAGAGAGAGAAAGAGAAGCTGTGAGTGAGTGAGAGAGAGAGAAAGAGAAGCTGTGCATGAGAGAGAGAAAGAGAATCTGTGAGTGAGTGAGAGAGTGAGAAAGAAAGAGAATCTGTGTGTGAGAGAGAGAGAAGATGTGAGTGAGAGAGAGAGAGAAACAGAAGCTGTGAGTGAGAGAGAGTGAGAAAGAGATTCTGTGAGTGAGAGAGACAGAGAGAGAGAAAGAGAAGCTGTGAGTGAGAGCAATAGAGAGAAAGAGAAGCTGTGAGTAAGAGAGAGTGAGAGAAAGAGAAGCTGTGTGTGTGTGAGAGAGAAAGAGGCTGTGAGTGAGAGAGAGAGGGAGAAGCTGTGAGTGAGATAGAGAGGGAAAGAGAAGCTGTGAGTGTGTGTGAGTGAGAAAGAGAAACTGTGAGTGAGAGAGAGAGAGAAAGAGAAGCTGAGAGAGAGAGAGAATATGTGAGTGAGAGTTACAGAAAGAGAAGTTGTGTGTGAGAGAGAGAGAAACTGTGTGTGAGAGAGAGAGAGAAAGAGAAGCTGTGAGTGAGAGAGGGAGAGAAAGAGAAACTGTGAGTGAGAGAGAGAGAAAAAGAGAAGCTGTGAATGAGAGAGAAAGAGAAGCTGTGAGTGAGAAAGAGAGAGAAAGAGAAGCTGTGAGTGAGAGAGAGGGAGAGAAAGAGAAGCTGTGAGTGAGAGAGTGAGAAAGAGAAGCTGTGAGTGAGAGAGAGAAAAAGAGAAGCTGTGAGTTAGAGAGACTGAGTGAAAGAGAAGTTGTGTGTGTGTGTGTGTGAGAGAGAAGCTGTGTGTGAGAGAGAGAAAGAGGCTGTGAGTGAGAGAGAGAGAAGGAGAAGCTGTGAGTGAGAAAGAGAGAAAAAGAGAAGCTGTGAGTGAGAGAGAGAAAGAGAAGCTGTGAGTGAGAGAGAGAGAGAAGCTGTGAGTGAGTGAGAGAGAGAGAAAGAGAATCTGTGTGTGTGAGAGAGAGAAAGAGAAGCTGTGAGTGAGTGAGAGAGAGAAAGAGAAGCTGTGAGTGAGAGAGAGAGAAAGAGAAGCTTTGAGTGAGAGAGAGAGAGAAAAAGAGAAGCTGTGAATGAGAGAGAAAGAGAAGCTGTGGGTGTGTATGAGAGAGAGAGAGAGATTCTTTGAGAGAGAGAGAGAGAGAAAGAGAAGCTGTGAGTGAGAGAGAGTGAGAGAAAGAGAAGCTGTGTGTGTGAGAGAGAGAAAAACAGTGTGTGTGAGAGAGAAGGAGAAGCTGTGAGTGAAAGAGAAAGAGAAGCTGTGAGAGAGAGAGAGAGAATCTGTGTGTGTGAGAGAGAGAGAGAAGCTGTGAGTGAGTGAGAGAGAGAGAAAGAGAATCTGTGTGTGAGAGAGAGAAGTTGTGAGTGAGAGAGAGAGAGAAAGAGAAGCTGTGAGTGAGAGAGAGATAGAAAGAGAAGCTGCCAGTGAGAGAGAGAGAGTAAGAAAGAGAAGCTGTGAGTGAGTGAGAGAGAGAGAAAAAGAAGCTGTGCATGAGAGAGAGAGAGAAAGAGAAGCTGTGAGTGAGTGACAGAGAGAGAAAGAGAATCTGTGTGAGAGAGAGAGAAGATGCGAGTGAGAGGGAAAGAAAGAGAAGCTGTGAGTGAGAGAGAGATAGAAAGAGAAGCTGCCAGTGAGAGAGAGAGAGTAAGAAAGAGAAGCTGTGAGTGAGTGACAGAGAGAGAAACAGAAGCTGTGCATGAGAGAGAGAGAGAAAGAGAAGCTGTGAGTGAGTGACAGAGAGAGAAAGAGAATCTGTGTGTGAGAGAGAGAAGATGTGAGTGAGAGAGAGAGAGAAAGAGAAGCTGTGAATGAGAGAGAGAGTGAGAGAGAAAGAGATTCTGTCAGTGAGAGAGACAGAGAAAGAGAAAGAGAATCTGTGAGTGAGAGTAATAGAGAGAAAGAGAAGCTGTGAGTGAGAGAGAGAAAGAAAGAGAAGCTGTGAGTGACAGAGAGAGAAAGAGAAGCTGTGAGTGTGTGTGAGAGAGAAAGAGAAGCTGTGAGTGAGAGAGAGAGAAAGAGAAGCTGAGAGAGAGAATATGTGAGTGAGAGTTAGAGAAAGAGAAGTTGTGTGTGTGAGAGAGAGAAACTGTGTGTGTGTGAGAGAGAGAAAGAGAAACTGTGAGTGAGAGAGAGAGAAAAAGAGAAGATGTGAGTGAGAGAGAGAGAGAAAGAGAATCTGTGAGTGAGAGAGAGAGAGAAAGATAAGGTGTGAGTGAGTGAGTGAGAGAGAAACAGAAGCTGTGCATGAGAGAGAGAGAAAGAGAAGCTGTGAGTGAGTGAGAGAGAGAGAAAGAGAATCTGTGAGAGAGAGAGAGAAGATGTGAGTGAGAGAGAGAGAGAAAGAGAAGCTGTGAGTGAGAGAGAGATAGAAAGAGAAGCTGCCAGTGAGAGAGAGAGAGAGTGAGAAAGAGAAGCTGTGAGTGAGTGAGAGAGAGAGAAACAGAAGCTGTGCATGAGAGAGAGAGAGAAAGAGAAGCTGTGAGTGAGTGACAGAGAGAGAAAGAGAATCTGTGTGTGAGAGAGAGAAGATGTGAGTGAGAGAGAGAGAGAAAGAGAAGCTGTGAGTGAGAGAGAGAGTGAGTGAGAAAGAGATTCTGTCAGTGAGAGAGACAGAGAGAGAGAAAGAGAAGCTGTGAGTGAGAGTAATAGAGAGAAAGAGAAGCTGTGAGTGCGAGAGAGAAAGAGAAGCTGTGAGTGAGAATGAGAGAAAGAGAAGCTGTGAGTGAGAGAGAGAGAGAAAGAGAAGCTGAGAGAGAGAGAGAGAATATGTGAGTGAGAGTTAGAGAAAGAGAAGTTGTGTGAGTGAGAGAGAGAGAAACTGTGTGTGTGAGAGAGAGAGAAAGAGAAACTGTGAGTGAGAGAGAGAGAAAAAGAGAAGCTGTGAGTGAGAGAGAGAGAGAATCTGTGAGTGAGAGAGAGAGAAAGAGAAGCTGAGAGAGAGAGAGAGAAAGAGAAGCTGTGAGTGAGAGAGAGAGAGAGAAGCTGTGAGTGAGTGAGAGAGAGAAAGAGAAGCTGTGTGAGAGAGAGAGAAAGAAAGAGAAGTTGTGAGTGAGAGAGAGAGAGGGAGAAATGGAAGCTGTGCGTGAGAGAGAGAGAGAGAAAGAGAAGCTGTATGTGTGTGTGTGTGAGAGAGAAAGAGAAGCTGTGAGAGAGAGGAAAAAAGAGAAGCCTTGACTGAGAGAGAGAGATGCTGTGAGAGAGAGAGAAAGAGAAGCTGTGAGTTAGAGAGAGAGAGAAAGACAAGCGGTGAGTGAGAGAGAGAGAGTGAAAGAGAAGCTGTGAGTGAGAGAGAGAAAGAGAAACTGTGTGTGTGAGAGAGTGAGAAAGAGAAGCTGTGTGTGTGAGAGAGAAGCTGTGAGTGAGAGAGAGAGAAAGAGAAGCTGTGAGTGAGAGAGAGAGAAGCTGTGTGTGTGAGAGAGAAGCTGTGTGTGTGAGAGAGAGAAGCAGTGAGTGAGAGAGAGAGAGAAAGAGAAGCTGTGATTGAGAGAGAGAAAAAGAAAGAGAAGTTGTGAGTGAGAGAGTGAGAGAGAAATAGAAGCTGTGAGTGAGAGAGAGAGAGAAAGAGAAGCTGTGAGTGAGATACAGAGAGGGAGAAAGAGAAGTTGTATGTGTGTGAGAGAGAAAGAGACGCTGTGAGTGAGAGAGAGAGAAAGAAAGAGAAGCTGTGTGTGAGAGAGAGAAAGAGAAGCTGTGAGTGTGAGAGCGAGAGAAAGAGAAGTTGTGAGTGAGAGAGAGAGAGAAGCTGTGAGTGTTTGTGAGAGAGAAAGAGAATCTGTGAGAGAGAGAGAAAAAACGAAGCTATGAGTGAAAGAGTGAGAGAAAGAGAAGGTGTGAGTGAGAGAGAAAGAGAAGCTGTGAGTGAGAGAGAGAGAGAGAAAGAAAGAAAGAGAAGCTGTGAGTGAGTGAGAGAGAGAGAAGCTGTGTGAGAGAGAGAAATAGAAGCTGTGAGTGAGAGAGAAAGAGGGAGACAGAAGCTGTGAGTGAGAGAGAGAGAGAAAGAGAAGCTGTGAGTGAGAGAGAGAGAGAAAGAGAAGCTGTGAGTGAGAGAGAGAGAGAAAGAGAAGCTGTGAGTGAGAGAGAGAGAGAGAAGCTGCGAGTGAGTGAGAGAGAGAAAGAGAAGCTGTGAGTGTGTGTGGGAGAGAAAGAGAAGCTTTGAGTGAGTGAGAGAGAGAGAAAGAGAAGCTGTGAGTGAGTGAGAGAGAGAAAGAGAAGCTGTAAGTGAGAGAGTGAGAGAAAGAGAAGCTGTGAGAGAGAGAGAAAGAAAGAGAATCTGTGTGTGTGAGAGAGAGAAGTTGTGAGTGAGAGTGAGAGAGAAAGAGAAGCTGTGAGTGAGAGAGAGAGAGAAAGAGAAGCTGTGAGTGAGAGAGAGAATGAAAGAGAAGCTGTGAGTGGGAGAGAGAGAGAGAAAGATGAGCTGTGAGTGAGAGAGAGTGAGAGAGAAAGAGAAGCTGTGAGTGAGAGAGAGATAGAGAAAGAAGCTATGAGTGAGAGTAATAGAGAGAAACAGAAGTTGTGAGTGAGAGAGAGAGAAAGAGAATCTGTGAGTGAGAGAGAGAGAGAGAGAAAGAGATGCTGTGAGTGAGTGAGAAAGAGAAAGAGAAGCTGTGTGTGAGAGAGAAAGAGAAGCTGTGAGTGTGTGAGAGAGAGAGAGGGAGAAGCTGTGAGTGAGAGTGAGAGAGAAAGAGAATCTGTGAATGAGAGAGAGAAAGAGAAGCTGTGAGTGAGAGAGAGAGAGAAGCTGTGAGTGAGTGAGAGAGAAAGAGAAGCTGTGTGTGTGTGAGAGAGAAAGAGAAGCTGTGAGTGAGAGAGAGAGAAAGAGAAGCTGTGAGTGAGAGAGAGGGAAAGAGAAGCTGTGAGTGAGAGAGAGAGATAAAGAAAAGCTGTGTGTGTGTGAGAGAGAAGCTGCGAGTGAGAGAGAGAGAGAGAGAGAAAGAGAAGCTGTGTGAGAGAGAGATAAAGAGAAGGTGTGAGTGGGTGAGAGAGAGAAAGAGAAGCTGTGAGTGAGAGAGAAAGAGAGAGAGAAGCTGTGAGTGTGTGTGAGAGAGAAAGAGAATCTGTGAGAGAGAGAGAGAGAGAAAAAGAATCTGTGAGTGAGAGAGAGAGAGAGAGAGAAGCTGTGAGTGAGAGAGAAAGAGAAGCTGTGAGTGAGAGAGAGAAAGAAAGAAAGAAAGAGAAGCTGTGAGTGAGAGAGAGAGAGAAAGAGAAGCTGTGAGAGAGAGAGAAAGAGAAGCTGTGAGTGAGAGAGAAAGAGAGAGACAGAAGCTGCGAGAGAGAGAGAAAGAGAAGTTGTGAGTGAGTGAGAGAGAGAAAGAAGCTGTGAGTGAGAGAGAGAGAAAGAGAAGCTGTGAGTGAGAGAGAGAGAGAAAGAGAAGCTGTGAGTGAGAGAGAGAGAGAAAGAGAAGCTATGAGTGAGAGAGTGAGAGAAAGAGAAGCTTTGTGTGTGTGAGAGAAAGAGAATCTGTGAGTGAGAGAGAGAGAAAGAGAAGCTGTGAGAGAGAGAAAGAGAAGCTGTGAGTGAGAGAGAGTGAGAGAAAGAAGCTGTGTGTGAGAGGGAGAGAAGCTGTGTGTGTGAGAGAGAGAAAGAGAAGCTGTGAGTGAGAGAGAGAGAGGGAGAAGCTGTGAGTGAGTGAGAGAGAGAAAGAGAAGCTGTGAATGAGAGAGAGAAAGAGAAGCTGTGAGTGAGAGAGAGAGAAGCTGTGAGTGAGTGAGAGAGAAAGAGAAGCTGTGTGTGTGTGAGAGAGAGAAGCTGTGAGTGAGAGAGAGAGAGAGAAAGACAAGCTGTGTGTGTGTGAGAGAGAGAAGCTGTGAGTGAGAGAGAGGGAGAGAGAAAGAGAAGCTGTGAGTGAGTGAGAGAGAGAGAAAGAGAAGCTGTGCGTGAGAGAGAGAGAGAAAGAGAAGCTGTGAGTGAGTGAGAGAGAAAGAGAAGCTGTGTGTGTGAGAGAAGATGTGAGTGAGAGAGAGAGAGAAAGAGAAGCTGTGAATGAGAGAGAGAGAGAAAGAGAGAATGAGAAGCTGTGAGTGAGAGTAATAGAGAAAAAGAGAAGCTGTGAGTGAGAGAGAGAGAGAAAGAGAAGCTGTGTGAGAGAGAGATAAAGAGAAGGTGTGAGTGAGTGAGAGAGAGAAAGAGAAGATGTGAGTGAGAGAGAGAGAAAGAGAAGCTGTGAGTGAGAGAGAGACAGAGAAAGAGAAGCTGTGTGAGAGAGAGAGAATGAAAGAGAAGCTGTGAGTGGGAGAGAGAGAGAGAAAGATGAGCTGTGAGTGAGAGAGAGTGAGAGAGAAAGAGAAGCTGTGAGTGAGAGCTAGATAGAGAAAGAAGCTATGAGTGAGAGTAATAGAGAGAAACAGAAGTTGTGAGTGAGAGAGAGAGAAAGAGAAGCTGTGAGTGAGAGAGAGAGAGAAAGAGATGCTGTGAGTGAGTGAGAAAGAGAAAGAGAAGCTGTGTGTGTGAGAGAGAGAGAGAGGGAGAAGCTGTGAGTGAGAGTGAGAGAGAAAGAGAAGCTGTGAATGAGAGAGAGAAAGAGAAGCTGTGAGTGAGAGAGAGAGAGAAGCTGTGAGTGAGTGAGAGAGAAAGAGAAGCTGTGTGTGTGTGAGAGAGAAAGAGAAGCTGTGAGTGAGAGAGAGAGAAAGAGAAGCTGTGAGTGAGAGAGAGGGAAAGAGAAGCTGTGAGTGAGAGAGAGAGAGATAAAGAAAAGCTGCGTGTGTGTGAGAGAGAAGCTGCGAGTGAGAGAGAGAGAGAGAAAGAGAAGCTGTGTGAGAGAGAGATAAAGAGAAGGTGTGAGTGGGTGAGAGAGAGAAAGAGAAGCTGTGAGTGAGAGAGAGAGAGAGAGAGAAGCTGTGAGTGAGAGTAATAGAGAGAAAGAGAAGCTGTGAGTGAGAGAGAGAGAGAAAGAGAAGCTGTGAGTGAGAGAGAAAGAGAGAGAGAAGCTGTGAGTGTGTGTGAGAGAGAAAGAGAATCTGTGAGAGAGAGAGAGAGAGAAAGAATCTGTGAGTGAGAGAGAGAGAGAGAGAGAAGCTGTGAGTGAGAGAGAAAGAGAAGCTGTGAGTGAGAGAGAGAGAAAGAAAGAAAGAAAGAGAAGCTGTGAGTGAGAGAGAGAGAGAAAGAGAAGCTGTGAGAGAGAGAGAAAGTGAAGCTGTGAGTGAGAGAGAAAGAGAGAGACAGAAGCTGAGAGAGAGAGAGAAAGAGAAGTTGTGAGTGAGTGAGAGAGAGAAAGAAGCTGTGAGTGAGAGAGAGAGAAAGAGAAGCTGTGAGTGAGAGAGAGAGAGAGAAAGAGAAGCTATGAGTGAGAGAGTGAGAGAAAGAGAAGCTTTGTGTGTGTGAGAGAAAGAGAATCTGTGAGTGAGAGAGAGAGAGAAAGAGAAGCTGTGAGAGAGAGAAAGAGAAGCTGTGAGTGAGAGAGAGTGAGAGAAAGAAGCTGTGTGTGAGAGGGAGAGAAGCTGTGTGTGTGAGAGAGAGAAAGAGAAGCTGTGAGTGAGAGAGAGAGAGGGAGAAGCCGTGAGTGAGTGAGAGAGAGAAAGAGAAGCTGTGAATGAGAGAGAGAAAGAGAAGCTGTGAGTGAGAGAGAGAGAAGCTGTGAGTGAGTGAGAGAGAAAGAGAAGCTGTGTGTGTGTGTGAGAGAGAAGCTGTGAGTGAGAGAGAGAGAAAGACAAGCTGTGTGTGTGAGAGAGAAGATGTGAGTGAGAGAGAGAGAGAAAGAGAAGCTGTGAGTGAGAGAGAGAGAAAGAGAGAATGAGAAGCTGTGAGTGAGAGTAATAGAGAGAAAGAGAAGCTGTGAGTGAGAGAGAGAGAGAAAGAGAAGCTGTGTGAGAGAGAGATAAAGAGAAGGTGTGAGTGAGTGAGAGAGAAAGAGAAGCTGTGTGTGTGAGAGAGAGAAAGAGAAGCTGTGAGTGAGAGAGAGAGAAAGAGAAGCTGTGAGTGAGAGAGAGGGAAAGAGAAGCTGTGAGTGAGAGAGAGAGAGACAAAGAAAAGCTGTGTGTGTGTGAGAGAGAAGCTGCGAGTGAGAGAGAGAGAGAGAAAGAGAAGCTGTGTGAGAGAGAGATAAAGAGAAGGTGTGAGTGGGTGAGAGAGAGAAAGAGAAGCTGTGAGTGAGAGAGAGAGAGAAAGAGAAGCTGTGAGTGAGAGTAATAGAGAGAAAGAGAAGCTGTGAGTGAGGGAGAGAGAGAAAGAGAAGCTGTGAGTGAGAGAGAAAGAGAGAGAGAAGCTGTGTGTGTGTGTGAGAGAGAGAGGGAGAAGCTGTGAGTGAGAGTGAGAGAGAAAGAGAAGCTGTGAATGAGAGAGAGAAAGAGAAGCTGTGAGTGAGAGAGAGAGAGAAGCTGTGAGTGAGTGAGAGAGAAAGAGAAGCTGTGTGTGTGTGTGAGAGAAAGAGAAGCTGTGAGTGAGAGAGAGAGAAAGAGAAGCTGTGAGTGAGAGAGAGGGAAAGAGAAGCTGTGAGTGAGAGAGAGAGAGATAAAGAAAAGCGGTGTGTGTGTGAGAGAGAAGCTGCGAGTGAGAGAGAGAGAGAGAAAGAGAAGCTGTGTGAGAGAGAGATAAAGAGAAGGTGTGAGTGGGTGAGAGAGAGAAAGAGAAGCTGTGAGTGAGAGAGAGAGAGAAAGAGAAGCTGTGAGTGAGAGTAATAGAGAGAAAGAGAAGCTGTGAGTGAGAGAGAGAGAGAAAGAGAAGCTGTGAGTGAGAGAGAAAGAGAGAGAGAAGCTGTGAGTGTGTGTGTGAGAGAAAGAGAATCTGTGAGAGAGAGAGAGAGAGAAAGAATCTGTGAGTGAGAGAGAGAGTGAGAAGCTGTGAGTGAGAGAGAAAGAGAAGCTGTGAGTGAGAGAGAGAGAAAGAAAGAAAGAAAGAGAAGCTGTGAGTGAGAGAGAGAGAGAAAGAGAAGCTGTGAGAGAGAGAGAAAGAGAAGCTGTGAGTGAGAGAGAAAGAGAGAGACAGAAGCTGAGAGAGAGAGAGAAAGAGAAGTTGTGAGTGAGTGAGAGAGAGAAAGAAGCTGTGAGTGAGAGAGAGTGAGAGAAAGAAGCTGTGTGTGAGAGGGAGAGAAGCTGTGTGTGTGTGAGAGAGAAAGAGAAGCTGTGAGTGAGAGAGAGAGAGGGAGAAGCTGTGAGTGAATGAGAGAGAGAAAGAGAAGCTGTGAATGAGAGAGAGAAAGAGAAGCTGTGAGTGAGAGAGAGAGAAGCTGTGAGTGAGTGAGAGAGAAAGAGAAGCTGTGTGTGTGTGTGAGAGAGAAGCTGTGAGTGAGTGAGAGAGAAAGACAAGCTGTGTGTGTGTGAGAGAAGATGTGAGTGAGAGAGAGAGAGAAAGAGAAGCTGTGAGTGAGAGAGAGAGAAAGAGAGAATGAGAAGCTGTGAGTGAGAGTAATAGAGAGAAAGAGAAGCTGTGAGTGAGAGAGAGAGAAAGAGAAGCTGTGTGAGAGAGAGATAAAGAGAAGGTGTGAGTGAGTGAGAGAGAAAGAGAAGCTGTGTGTGTGTGAGAGAGAAAGAGAAGCTGTGAGTGAGAGAGAGAGAAAGAGAAGCTGTGAGTGAGAGAGAGGGAAAGAGAAGCTGTGAGTGAGAGAGAGAGAGATAAAGAAAAGCTGTGTGTGTGTGTGAGAGAGAGAAGCTGCGAGTGAGAGAGAGAGAGAGAAAGAGAAGCTGTGTGAGAGAGAGATAAAGAGAAGGTGTGAGTGGGTGAGAGAGAGAAAGAGAAGCTGTGAGTGAGAGAGAGAGAGAAAGAGAAGCTGTGAGTGAGAGTAATAGAGAGAAAGAGAAGCTGTGAGTGAGAGAGAGAGAGAAAGAGAAGCTGTGAGTGAGAGAGAAAGAGAGAGAGTAGCTGTGTGTGTGTGTGAGAGAGAAAGAGAATCTGTGAGAGAGAGAGAGAAAAAAAGAATCTGTGAGTGAGAGAGAGAGAGAGAGAAGCTGTGAGTGAGAGAGAAAGAGAAGATGTGAGTGAGAGAGAGAGAAGCTGTGTGTGTGAGAGAGAAGCTGTGTGTGTGAGAGAGAGAAGCAGTGAGTGAGAGAGAGAGAGAAAGAGAAGCTGTGATTGAGAGAGAGAAAAAGAAAGAGAAGTTGTGAGTGAGAGAGTGAGAGAGAAATAGAAGCTGTGAGTGAGAGAGAGAGAGAAAGAGAAGCTGTGAGTGAGATACAGAGAGGGAGAAAGAGAAGTTGTATGTGTGTGAGAGAGAAAGAGACGCTGTGAGTGAGAGAGAGAGAAAGAAAGAGAAGCTGTGTGTGAGAGAGAGAAAGAGAAGCTGTGAGTGTGAGAGCGAGAGAAAGAGAAGTTGTGAGTGAGAGAGAGAGAGAAGCTGTGAGAGAGAGAGAAAAAACGAAGCTATGAGTGAAAGAGTGAGAGAAAGAGAAGGTGTGAGTGAGAGAGAAAGAGAAGCTGTGAGTGAGAGAGAGAGAGAGAAAGAAAGAAAGAGAAGCTGTGAGTGAGTGAGAGAGAGAGAAGCTGTGTGAGAGAGAGAAATAGAAGCTGTGAGTGAGAGAGAAAGAGGGAGACAGAAGCTGTGAGTGAGAGAGAGAGAGAAAGAGAAGCTGTGAGTGAGAGAGAGAGAGAAAGAGAAGCTGTGAGTGAGAGAGAGAGAGAAAGAGAAGCTGTGAGTGAGAGAGAGAGAGAGAAGCTGCGAGTGAGTGAGAGAGAGAAAGAGAAGCTGTGAGTGTGTGTGGGAGAGAAAGAGAAGCTTTGAGTGAGTGAGAGAGAGAGAAAGAGAAGCTGTGAGTGAGTGAGAGAGAGAAAGAGAAGCTGTAAGTGAGAGAGTGAGAGAAAGAGAAGCTGTGAGAGAGAGAGAAAGAAAGAGAATCTGTGTGTGTGAGAGAGAGAAGTTGTGAGTGAGAGTGAGAGAGAAAGAGAAGCTGTGAGTGAGAGAGAGAGAGAAAGAGAAGCTGTGAGTGAGAGAGAGAATGAAAGAGGAGCTGTGAGTGGGAGAGAGAGAGAGAAAGATGAGCTGTGAGTGAGAGAGAGTGAGAGAGAAAGAGAAGCTGTGAGTGAGAGAGAGATAGAGAAAGAAGCTATGAGTGAGAGTAATAGAGAGAAACAGAAGTTGTGAGTGAGAGAGAGAGAAAGAGAATCTGTGAGTGAGAGAGAGAGAGAGAGAAAGAGATGCTGTGAGTGAGTGAGAAAGAGAAAGAGAAGCTGTGTGTGAGAGAGAAAGAGAAGCTGTGAGTGTGTGAGAGAGAGAGAGGGAGAAGCTGTGAGTGAGAGTGAGAGAGAAAGAGAATCTGTGAATGAGAGAGAGAAAGAGAAGCTGTGAGTGAGAGAGAGAGAGAAGCTGTGAGTGAGTGAGAGAGAAAGAGAAGCTGTGTGTGTGTGAGAGAGAAAGAGAAGCTGTGAGTGAGAGAGAGAGAAAGAGAAGCTGTGAGTGAGAGAGAGGGAAAGAGAAGCTGTGAGTGAGAGAGAGAGATAAAGAAAAGCTGTGTGTGTGTGAGAGAGAAGCTGCGAGTGAGAGAGAGAGAGAGAGAGAAAGAGAAGCTGTGTGAGAGAGAGATAAAGAGAAGGTGTGAGTGGGTGAGAGAGAGAAAGAGAAGCTGTGAGTGAGAGAGAAAGAGAGAGAGAAGCTGTGAGTGTGTGTGAGAGAGAAAGAGAATCTGTGAGAGAGAGAGAGAGAGAAAAAGAATCTGTGAGTGAGAGAGAGAGAGAGAGAGAAGCTGTGAGTGAGAGAGAAAGAGAAGCTGTGAGTGAGAGAGAGAAAGAAAGAAAGAAAGAGAAGCTGTGAGTGAGAGAGAGAGAGAAAGAGAAGCTGTGAGAGAGAGAGAAAGAGAAGCTGTGAGTGAGAGAGAAAGAGAGAGACAGAAGCTGAGAGAGAGAGAGAAAGAGAAGTTGTGAGTGAGTGAGAGAGAGAAAGAAGCTGTGAGTGAGAGAGAGAGAAAGAGAAGCTGTGAGTGAGAGAGAGAGAGAAAGAGAAGCTGTGAGTGAGAGAGAGAGAGAAAGAGAAGCTATGAGTGAGAGAGTGAGAGAAAGAGAAGCTTTGTGTGTGTGAGAGAAAGAGAATCTGTGAGTGAGAGAGAGAGAGAAAGAGAAGCTGTGAGAGAGAGAAAGAGAAGCTGTGAGTGAGAGAGAGTGAGAGAAAGAAGCTGTGTGTGAGAGGGAGAGAAGCTGTGTGTGTGAGAGAGAGAAAGAGAAGCTGTGAGTGAGAGAGAGAGAGGGAGAAGCTGTGAGTGAGTGAGAGAGAGAAAGAGAAGCTGTGAATGAGAGAGAGAAAGAGAAGCTGTGAGTGAGAGAGAGAGAAGCTGTGAGTGAGTGAGAGAGAAAGAGAAGCTGTGTGTGTGTGAGAGAGAGAAGCTGTGAGTGAGAGAGAGAGAGAGAAAGACGAGCTGTGTGTGTGTGAGAGAGAGAAGCTGCGAGTGAGAGAGAGGGAGAGAGAAAGAGAAGCTGTGAGTGAGTGAGAGAGAGAGAAAGAGAAGCTGTGCGTGAGAGAGAGAGAGAAAGAGAAGCTGTGAGTGAGTGAGAGAGAAAGAGAAGCTGTGTGTGTGAGAGAAGATGTGAGTGAGAGAGAGAGAGAAAGAGAAGCTGTGAATGAGAGAGAGAGAGAAAGAGAGAATGAGAAGCTGTGAGTGAGAGTAATAGAGAAAAAGAGAAGCTGTGAGTGAGAGAGAGAGAGAAAGAGAAGCTGTGTGAGAGAGAGATAAAGAGAACGTGTGAGTGAGTGAGAGAGAGAAAGAGAAGATGTGAGTGAGAGAGAGAGAAAGAGAAGCTGTGAGTGAGAGAGAGACAGAGAAAGAGAAGCTGTGAGAGAGAGAGAGAATGAAAGAGAAGCTGTGAGTGGGAGAGAGAGAGAGAAAGATGAGCTGTGAGTGAGAGAGAGTGAGAGAGAAAGAGAAGCTGTGAGTGAGAGCTAGATAGAGAAAGAAGCTATGAGTGAGAGTAATAGAGAGAAACAGAAGTTGTGAGTGAGAGAGAGAGAAAGAGAAGCTGTGAGTGAGAGAGAGAGAGAAAGAGATGCTGTGAGTGAGTGAGAAAGAGAAAGAGAAGCTGTGTGTGTGAGAGAGAGAGAGAGAGGGAGAAGCTGTGAGTGAGAGTGAGAGAGAAAGAGAAGCTGTGAATGAGAGAGAGAAAGAGAAGCTGTGAGTGAGAGAGAGAGAGAAGCTGTGAGTGAGTGAGAGAGAAAGAGAAGCTGTGTGTGTGTGAGAGAGAAAGAGAAGCTGTGAGTGAGAGAGAGAGAAAGAGAAGCTGTGAGTGAGAGAGAGGGAAAGAGAAGCTGTGAGTGAGAGAGAGAGAGAAGCTGTGAGTGAGTGAGAGAGAAAGACAAGCTGTGTGTGTGTGAGAGAGAGAAGCTGTGAGTGAGAGAGAGGGAGAGAGAAAGAGAAGCTGTGAGTGAGTGAGAGAGAGAGAAAGAGAAGCTGTGCGTGAGAGAGAGAGAGAAAGAGAAGCTGTGAGTGAGTGAGAGAGAAAGAGAAGCTGTGTGTGTGAGAGAAGATGTGAGTGAGAGAGAGAGAGAAAGAGAAGCTGTGAATGAGAGAGAGAGAGAAAGAGAGAATGAGAAGCTGTGAGTGAGAGTAATAGAGAAAAAGAGAAGCTGTGAGTGAGAGAGAGAGAGAAAGAGAAGCTGTGTGAGAGAGAGATAAAGAGAAGGTGTGAGTGAGTGAGAGAGAGAAAGAGAAGATGTGAGTGAGAGAGAGAGAAAGAGAAGCTGTGAGTGAGAGAGAGACAGAGAAAGAGAAGCTGTGTGAGAGAGAGAGAATGAAAGAGAAGCTGTGAGTGGGAGAGAGAGAGAGAAAGATGAGCTGTGAGTGAGAGAGAGTGAGAGAGAAAGAGAAGCTGTGAGTGAGAGCTAGATAGAGAAAGAAGCTATGAGTGAGAGTAATAGAGAGAAACAGAAGTTGTGAGTGAGAGAGAGAGAAAGAGAAGCTGTGAGTGAGAGAGAGAGAGAAAGAGATGCTGTGAGTGAGTGAGAAAGAGAAAGAGAAGCTGTGTGTGTGAGAGAGAGAGAGGGGGAGAAGCTGTGAGTGAGAGTGAGAGAGAAAGAGAAGCTGTGAATGAGAGAGAGAAAGAGAAGCTGTGAGTGAGAGAGAGAGAGAAGCTGTGAGTGAGTGAGAGAGAAAGAGAAGCTGTGTGTGTGTGAGAGAGAAAGAGAAGCTGTGAGTGAGAGAGAGAGAAAGAGAAGCTGTGAGTGAGAGAGAGGGAAAGAGAAGCTGTGAGTGAGAGAGAGAGAGATAAAGAAAAGCTGCGTGTGTGTGAGAGAGAAGCTGCGAGTGAGAGAGAGAGAGAGAAAGAGAAGCTGTGTGAGAGAGAGATAAAGAGAAGGTGTGAGTGGGTGAGAGAGAGAAAGAGAAGCTGTGAGTGAGAGAGAGAGAGAGAGAGAAGCTGTGAGTGAGAGTAATAGAGAGAAAGAGAAGCTGTGAGTGAGAGAGAGAGAGAAAGAGAAGCTGTGAGTGAGAGAGAAAGAGAGAGAGAAGCTGTGAGTGTGTGTGAGAGAGAAAGAGAATCTGTGAGAGAGAGAGAGAGAGAAAGAATCTGTGAGTGAGAGAGAGAGAGAGAGAGAAGCTGTGAGTGAGAGAGAAAGAGAAGCTGTGAGTGAGAGAGAGAGAAAGAAAGAAAGAAAGAGAAGCTGTGAGTGAGAGAGAGAGAGAAAGAGAAGCTGTGAGAGAGAGAGAAAGTGAAGCTGTGAGTGAGAGAGAAAGAGAGAGACAGAAGCTGAGAGAGAGAGAGAAAGAGAAGTTGTGAGTGAGTGAGAGAGAGAAAGAAGCTGTGAGTGAGAGAGAGAGAAAGAGAAGCTGTGAGTGAGAGAGAGAGAGAGAAAGAGAAGCTATGAGTGAGAGAGTGAGAGAAAGAGAAGCTTTGTGTGTGTGAGAGAAAGAGAATCTGTGAGTGAGAGAGAGAGAGAAAGAGAAGCTGTGAGAGAGAGAAAGAGAAGCTGTGAGTGAGAGAGAGTGAGAGAAAGAAGCTGTGTGTGAGAGGGAGAGAAGCTGTGTGTGTGAGAGAGAGAAAGAGAAGCTGTGAGTGAGAGAGAGAGAGGGAGAAGCCGTGAGTGAGTGAGAGAGAGAAAGAGAAGCTGTGAATGAGAGAGAGAAAGAGAAGCTGTGAGTGAGAGAGAGAGAAGCTGTGAGTGAGTGAGAGAGAAAGAGAAGCTGTGTGTGTGTGTGAGAGAGAAGCTGTGAGTGAGAGAGAGAGAAAGACAAGCTGTGTGTGTGAGAGAGAAGATGTGAGTGAGAGAGAGAGAGAAAGAGAAGCTGTGAGTGAGAGAGAGAGAAAGAGAGAATGAGAAGCTGTGAGTGAGAGTAATAGAGAGAAAGAGAAGCTGTGAGTGAGAGAGAGAGAGAAAGAGAAGCTGTGTGAGAGAGAGATAAAGAGAAGGTGTGAGTGAGTGAGAGAGAAAGAGA
Organism: Bradypodion ventrale; assembly: GCA_035047345.1. Lineage (NCBI taxonomy): Eukaryota > Metazoa > Chordata > Lepidosauria > Squamata > Chamaeleonidae > Bradypodion > Bradypodion ventrale. Next base: position 225,936,741 of record JAWDJE010000001.1, read on the forward strand.
AGCTGTGTGTGTGAGAGAGAGAAAGAGAAGCTGTGAGTGAGAGAGAGAGAAAGAGAAGCTGTGAGTGAGAGAGAGGGAAAGAGAAGCTGTGAGTGAGAGAGAGAGAGACAAAGAAAAGCTGTGTGTGTGTGAGAGAGAAGCTGCGAGTGAGAGAGAGAGAGAGAAAGAGAAGCTGTGTGAGAGAGAGATAAAGAGAAGGTGTGAGTGGGTGAGAGAGAGAAAGAGAAGCTGTGAGTGAGAGAGAGAGAGAAAGAGAAGCTGTGAGTGAGAGTAATAGAGAGAAAGAGAAGCTGTGAGTGAGGGAGAGAGAGAAAGAGAAGCTGTGAGTGAGAGAGAAAGAGAGAGAGAAGCTGTGTGTGTGTGTGAGAGAGAGAGGGAGAAGCTGTGAGTGAGAGTGAGAGAGAAAGAGAAGCTGTGAATGAGAGAGAGAAAGAGAAGCTGTGAGTGAGAGAGAGAGAGAAGCTGTGAGTGAGTGAGAGAGAAAGAGAAGCTGTGTGTGTGTGTGAGAGAAAGAGAAGCTGTGAGTGAGAGAGAGAGAAAGAGAAGCTGTGAGTGAGAGAGAGGGAAAGAGAAGCTGTGAGTGAGAGAGAGAGAGATAAAGAAAAGCGGTGTGTGTGTGAGAGAGAAGCTGCGAGTGAGAGAGAGAGAGAGAAAGAGAAGCTGTGTGAGAGAGAGATAAAGAGAAGGTGTGAGTGGGTGAGAGAGAGAAAGAGAAGCTGTGAGTGAGAGAGAGAGAGAAAGAGAAGCTGTGAGTGAGAGTAATAGAGAGAAAGAGAAGCTGTGAGTGAGAGAGAGAGAGAAAGAGAAGCTGTGAGTGAGAGAGAAAGAGAGAGAGAAGCTGTGAGTGTGTGTGTGAGAGAAAGAGAATCTGTGAGAGAGAGAGAGAGAGAAAGAATCTGTGAGTGAGAGAGAGAGTGAGAAGCTGTGAGTGAGAGAGAAAGAGAAGCTGTGAGTGAGAGAGAGAGAAAGAAAGAAAGAAAGAGAAGCTGTGAGTGAGAGAGAGAGAGAAAGAGAAGCTGTGAGAGAGAGAGAAAGAGAAGCTGTGAGTGAGAGAGAAAGAGAGAGACAGAAGCTGAGAGAGAGAGAGAAAGAGAAGTTGTGAGTGAGTGAGAGAGAGAAAGAAGCTGTGAGTGAGAGAGAGTGAGAGAAAGAAGCTGTGTGTGAGAGGGAGAGAAGCTGTGTGTGTGTGAGAGAGAAAGAGAAGCTGTGAGTGAGAGAGAGAGAGGGAGAAGCTGTGAGTGAATGAGAGAGAGAAAGAGAAGCTGTGAATGAGAGAGAGAAAGAGAAGCTGTGAGTGAGAGAGAGAGAAGCTGTGAGTGAGTGAGAGAGAAAGAGAAGCTGTGTGTGTGTGAGAGAGAGAAGCTGTGAGTGAGTGAGAGAGAAAGACAAGCTGTGTGTGTGTGAGAGAAGATGTGAGTGAGAGAGAGAGAGAAAGAGAAGCTGTGAGTGAGAGAGAGAGAAAGAGAGAATGAGAAGCTGTGAGTGAGAGTAATAGAGAGAAAGAGAAGCTGTGAGTGAGAGAGAGAGAAAGAGAAGCTGTGTGAGAGAGAGATAAAGAGAAGGTGTGAGTGAGTGAGAGAGAAAGAGAAGCTGTGTGTGTGTGAGAGAGAAAGAGAAGCTGTGAGTGAGAGAGAGAGAAAGAGAAGCTGTGAGTGAGAGAGAGGGAATTAGAAGCTGTGAGTGAGAGAGAGAGAGATAAAGAAAAGCTGTGTGTGTGTGTGAGAGAGAGAAGCTGCGAGTGAGAGAGAGAGAGAGAAAGAGAAGCTGTGTGAGAGAGAGATAAAGAGAAGGTGTGAGTGGGTGAGAGAGAGAAAGAGAAGCTGTGAGTGAGAGAGAGAGAGAAAGAGAAGCTGTGAGTGAGAGTAATAGAGAGAAAGAGAAGCTGTGAGTGAGAGAGAGAGAGAAAGAGAAGCTGTGAGTGAGAGAGAAAGAGAGAGAGTAGCTGTGTGTGTGTGTGAGAGAGAAAGAGAATCTGTGAGAGAGAGAGAGAGAAAAAGAATCTGTGAGTGAGAGAGAGAGAGAGAGAAGCTGTGAGTGAGAGAGAAAGAGAAGATGTGAGTGAGAGAGAGAGAAGCTGTGTGTGTGAGAGAGAAGCTGTGTGTGTGAGAGAGAGAAGCAGTGAGTGAGAGAGAGAGAGAAAGAGAAGCTGTGATTGAGAGAGAGAAAAAGAAAGAGAAGTTGTGAGTGAGAGAGTGAGAGAGAAATAGAAGCTGTGAGTGAGAGAGAGAGAGAAAGAGAAGCTGTGAGTGAGATACAGAGAGGGAGAAAGAGAAGTTGTTTGTGTGTGAGAGAGAAAGAGACGCTGTGAGTGAGAGAGAGAGAAAGAAAGAGAAGCTGTGTGTGTGAGAGAGAAAGAGAAGCTGTGAGTGTGAGAGCGAGAGAAAGAGAAGTTGTGAGTGAGAGAGAGAGAGAAGCTGTGAGTGTTTGTGAGAGAGAAAGAGAATCTGTGAGAGAGAGAGAAAAAACGAAGCTATGAGTGAAAGAGTGAGAGAAAGAGAAGGTGTGAGTGAGAGAGAAAGAGAAGCTGTGAGTGAGAGAGAGAGAGAGAAAGAAAGAAAGAGAAGCTGTGAGTGAGTGAGAGAGAGAGAAGCTGTGTGAGAGAGAGAAATAGAAGCTGTGAGTGAGAGAGAAAGAGGGAGACAGAAGCTGTGAGTGAGAGAGAGAGAGAAAGAGAAGCTGTGAGTGAGAGAGAGAGAGAAAGAGAAGCTGTGAGTGAGAGAGAGAGAGAAAGAGAAGCTGTGAGTGAGAGAGAGAGAGAGAAGCTGCGAGTGAGTGAGAGAGAGAAAGAGAAGCTGTGAGTGTGTGTGGGAGAGAAAGAGAAGCTTTGAGTGAGTGAGAGAGAGAGAAAGAGAAGCTGTGAGTGAGTGAGAGAGAGAAAGAGAAGCTGTAAGTGAGAGAGTGAGAGAAAGAGAAGCTGTGAGAGAGAGAGAAAGAAAGAGAATCTGTGTGTGTGAGAGAGAGAAGTTGTGAGTGAGAGTGAGAGAGAAAGAGAAGCTGTGAGTGAGAGAGAGAGAGAAAGAGAAGCTGTGAGTGAGAGAGAGAATGAAAGAGAAGCTGTGAGTGGGAGAGAGAGAGAGAAAGATGAGCTGTGAGTGAGAGAGAGTGAGAGAGAAAGAGAAGCTGTGAGTGAGAGAGAGATAGAGAAAGAAGCTATGAGTGAGAGTAATAGAGAGAAACAGAAGTTGTGAGTGAGAGAGAGAGAAAGAGAATCTGTGAGTGAGAGAGAGAGAGAGAGAAAGAGATGCTGTGAGTGAGTGAGAAAGAGAAAGAGAAGCTGTGTGTGAGAGAGAAAGAGAAGCTGTGAGTGTGTGAGAGAGAGAGAGGGAGAAGCTGTGAGTGAGAGTGAGAGAGAAAGAGAATCTGTGAATGAGAGAGAGAAAGAGAAGCTGTGAGTGAGAGAGAGAGAGAAGCTGTGAGTGAGTGAGAGAGAAAGAGAAGCTGTGTGTGTGTGAGAGAGAAAGAGAAGCTGTGAGTGAGAGAGAGAGAAAGAGAAGCTGTGAGTGAGAGAGAGGGAAAGAGAAGCTGTGAGTGAGAGAGAGAGATAAAGAAAAGCTGTGTGTGTGTGAGAGAGAAGCTGCGAGTGAGAGAGAGAGAGAGAGAGAAAGAGAAGCTGTGTGAGAGAGAGATAAAGAGAAGGTGTGAGTGGGTGAGAGAGAGAAAGAGAAGCTGTGAGTGAGAGAGAAAGAGAGAGAGAAGCTGTGAGTGTGTGTGAGAGAGAAAGAGAATCTGTGAGAGAGAGAGAGAGAGAAAAAGAATCTGTGAGTGAGAGAGAGAGAGAGAGAGAAGCTGTGAGTGAGAGAGAAAGAGAAGCTGTGAGTGAGAGAGAGAAAGAAAGAAAGAAAGAGAAGCTGTGAGTGAGAGAGAGAGAGAAAGAGAAGCTGTGAGAGAGAGAGAAAGAGAAGCTGTGAGTGAGAGAGAAAGAGAGAGACAGAAGCTGAGAGAGAGAGAGAAAGAGAAGTTGTGAGTGAGTGAGAGAGAGAAAGAAGCTGTGAGTGAGAGAGAGAGAAAGAGAAGCTGTGAGTGAGAGAGAGAGAGAAAGAGAAGCTGTGAGTGAGAGAGAGAGAGAAAGAGAAGCTATGAGTGAGAGAGTGAGAGAAAGAGAAGCTTTGTGTGTGTGAGAGAAAGAGAATCTGTGAGTGAGAGAGAGAGAGAAAGAGAAGCTGTGAGAGAGAGAAAGAGAAGCTGTGAGTGAGAGAGAGTGAGAGAAAGAAGCTGTGTGTGAGAGGGAGAGAAGCTGTGTGTGTGAGAGAGAGAAAGAGAAGCTGTGAGTGAGAGAGAGAGAGGGAGAAGCTGTGAGTGAGTGAGAGAGAGAAAGAGAAGCTGTGAATGAGAGAGAGAAAGAGAAGCTGTGAGTGAGAGAGAGAGAAGCTGTGAGTGAGTGAGAGAGAAAGAGAAGCTGTGTGTGTGTGAGAGAGAGAAGCTGTGAGTGAGAGAGAGAGAGAGAAAGACAAGCTGTGTGTGTGTGAGAGAGAGAAGCTGCGAGTGAGAGAGAGGGAGAGAGAAAGAGAAGCTGTGAGTGAGTGAGAGAGAGAGAAAGAGAAGCTGTGCGTGAGAGAGAGAGAGAAAGAGAAGCTGTGAGTGAGTGAGAGAGAAAGAGAAGCTGTGTGTGTGAGAGAAGATGTGAGTGAGAGAGAGAGAGAAAGAGAAGCTGTGAATGAGAGAGAGAGAGAAAGAGAGAATGAGAAGCTGTGAGTGAGAGTAATAGAGAAAAAGAGAAGCTGTGAGTGAGAGAGAGAGAGAAAGAGAAGCTGTGTGAGAGAGAGATAAAGAGAACGTGTGAGTGAGTGAGAGAGAGAAAGAGAAGATGTGAGTGAGAGAGAGAGAAAGAGAAGCTGTGAGTGAGAGAGAGACAGAGAAAGAGAAGCTGTGAGAGAGAGAGAGAATGAAAGAGAAGCTGTGAGTGGGAGAGAGAGAGAGAAAGATGAGCTGTGAGTGAGAGAGAGTGAGAGAGAAAGAGAAGCTGTGAGTGAGAGCTAGATAGAGAAAGAAGCTATGAGTGAGAGTAATAGAGAGAAACAGAAGTTGTGAGTGAGAGAGAGAGAAAGAGAAGCTGTGAGTGAGAGAGAGAGAGAAAGAGATGCTGTGAGTGAGTGAGAAAGAGAAAGAGAAGCTGTGTGTGTGAGAGAGAGAGAGAGAGGGAGAAGCTGTGAGTGAGAGTGAGAGAGAAAGAGAAGCTGTGAATGAGAGAGAGAAAGAGAAGCTGTGAGTGAGAGAGAGAGAGAAGCTGTGAGTGAGTGAGAGAGAAAGAGAAGCTGTGTGTGTGTGAGAGAGAAAGAGAAGCTGTGAGTGAGAGAGAGAGAAAGAGAAGCTGTGAGTGAGAGAGAGGGAAAGAGAAGCTGTGAGTGAGAGAGAGAGAGATAAAGAAAAGCTGCGTGTGTGTGAGAGAGAAGCTGCGAGTGAGAGAGAGAGAGAGAAAGAGAAGCTGTGTGAGAGAGAGATAAAGAGAAGGTGTGAGTGGGTGAGAGAGAGAAAGAGAAGCTGTGAGTGAGAGAGAGAGAGAAAGAGAAGCTGTGAGTGAGAGTAATAGAGAGAAAGAGAAGCTGTGAGTGAGAGAGAGAGAGAAAGAGAAGCTGTGAGTGAGAGAGAAAGAGAGAGAGAAGCTGTGAGTGTGTGTGAGAGAGAAAGAGAATCTGTGAGAGAGAGAGAGAGAGAAAGAATCTGTGAGTGAGAGAGAGAGAGAGAGAGAAGCTGTGAGTGAGAGAGAAAGAGAAGCTGTGAGTGAGAGAGAGAGAAAGAAAGAAAGAAAGAGAAGCTGTGAGTGAGAGAGAGAGAGAAAGAGAAGCTGTGAGAGAGAGAGAAAGTGAAGCTGTGAGTGAGAGAGAAAGAGAGAGACAGAAGCTGAGAGAGAGAGAGAAAGAGAAGTTGTGAGTGAGTGAGTGAGAGAAAGAAGCTGTGAGTGAGAGAGAGAGAAAGAGAAGCTGTGAGTGAGAGAGAGAGAGAAAGAGAAGCTGTGAGTGAGAGAGAGAGAGAGAAAGAGAAGCTATGAGTGAGAGAGTGAGAGAAAGAGAAGCTTTGTGTGTGTGAGAGAAAGAGAATCTGTGAGTGAGAGAGAGAGAGAAAGAGAAGCTGTGAGAGAGAGAAAGAGAAGCTGTGAGTGAGAGAGAGTGAGAGAAAGAAGCTGTGTGTGAGAGGGAGAGAAGCTGTGTGTGTGAGAGAGAGAAAGAGAAGCTGTGAGTGAGAGAGAGAGAGGGAGAAGCCGTGAGTGAGTGAGAGAGAGAAAGAGAAGCTGTGAATGAGAGAGAGAAAGAGAAGCTGTGAGTGAGAGAGAGAGAAGCTGTGAGTGAGTGAGAGAGAAAGAGAAGCTGTGTGTGTGTGTGAGAGAGAAGCTGTGAGTGAGAGAGAGAGAAAGACAAGCTGTGTGTGTGAGAGAGAAGATGTGAGTGAGAGAGAGAGAGAAAGAGAAGCTGTGAGTGAGAGAGAGAGAAAGAGAGAATGAGAAGCTGTGAGTGAGAGTAATAGAGAGAAAGAGAAGCTGTGAGTGAGAGAGAGAGAGAAAGAGAAGCTGTGTGAGAGAGAGATAAAGAGAAGGTGTGAGTGAGTGAGAGAGAAAGAGAAGCTGTGTGTGTGAGAGAGAGAAAGAGAAGCTGTGAGTGAGAGAGAGAGAAAGAGAAGCTGTGAGTGAGAGAGAGGGAAAGAGAAGCTGTGAGTGAGAGAGAGAGAGACAAAGAAAAGCTGTGTGTGTGTGAGAGAGAAGCTGCGAGTGAGAGAGAGAGAGAGAAAGAGAAGCTGTGTGAGAGAGAGATAAAGAGAAGGTGTGAGTGGGTGAGAGAGAGAAAGAGAAGCTGTGAGTGAGAGAGAGAGAGAAAGAGAAGCTGTGAGTGAGAGTAATAGAGAGAAAGAGAAGCTGTGAGTGAGAGAGAGAGAGAAAGAGAAGCTGTGAGTGAGAGAGAAAGAGAGAGAGAAGCTGTGTGTGTGTGTGAGAGAGAGAGGGAGAAGCTGTGAGTGAGAGTGAGAGAGAAAGAGAAGCTGTGAATGAGAGAGAGAAAGAGAAGCTGTGAGTGAGAGAGAGAGAGAGAGAAGCTGTGAGTGAGTGAGAGAGAAAGAGAAGCTGTGTGTGTGTGTGAGAGAAAGAGAAGCTGTGAGTGAGAGAGAGAGAAAGAGAAGCTGTGAGTGAGAGAGAGGGAAAGAGAAGCTGTGAGTGAGAGAGAGAGAGATAAAGAAAAGCTGTGTGTGTGTGAGAGAGAAGCTGCGAGTGAGAGAGAGAGAGAGAAAGAGAAGCTGTGTGAGAGAGAGATAAAGAGAAGGTGTGAGTGGGTGAGAGAGAGAAAGAGAAGCTGTGAGTGAGAGAGAGAGAGAAAGAGAAGCTGTGAGTGAGAGTAATAGAGAGAAAGAGAAGCTGTGAGTGAGAGAGAGAGAGAAAGAGAAGCTGTGAGTGAGAGAGAAAGAGAGAGAGAAGCTGTGAGTGTGTGTGTGAGAGAAAGAGAATCTGTGAGAGAGAGAGAGAGAGAGAGAAAGAATCTGTGAGTGAGAGAGAGAGTGAGAAGCTGTGAGTGAGAGAGAAAGAGAAGCTGTGAGTGAGAGAGAGAGAAAGAAAGAAAGAAAGAGAAGCTGTGAGTGAGAGAGAGAGAGAAAGAGAAGCTGTGAGAGAGAGAGAAAGAGAAGCTGTGAGTGAGAGAGAAAGAGAGAGACAGAAGCTGAGAGAGAGAGAGAAAGAGAAGTTGTGAGTGAGTGAGAGAGAGAAAGAAGCTGTGAGTGAGAGAGAGTGAGAGAAAGAAGCTGTGTGTGAGAGTGAGAGAAGCTGTGTGTGTGTGAGAGAGAAAGAGAAGCTGTGAGTGAGAGAGAGAGAGGGAGAAGCTGTGAGTGAATGAGAGAGAGAAAGAGAAGCTGTGAATGAGAGAGAGAAAGAGAAGCTGTGAGTGAGAGAGAGAGAAGCTGTGAGTGAGTGAGAGAGAAAGAGAAGCTGTGTGTGTGTGTGAGAGAGAAGCTGTGAGTGAGTGAGAGAGAAAGACAAGCTGTGTGTGTGTGAGAGAAGATGTGAGTGAGAGAGAGAGAGAAAGAGAAGCTGTGAGTGAGAGAGAGAGAAAGAGAGAATGAGTAGCTGTGAGTGAGAGTAATAGAGAGAAAGAGAAGCTGTGAGTGAGAGAGAGAGAAAGAGAAGCTGTGTGAGAGAGAGATAAAGAGAAGGTGTGAGTGAGTGAGAGAGAAAGAGAAGCTGTGTGTGTGTGAGAGAGAAAGAGAAGCTGTGAGTGAGAGAGAGAGAAAGAGAAGCTGTGAGTGAGAGAGAGGGAAAGAGAAGCTGTGAGTGAGAGAGAGAGAGATAAAGAAAAGCTGTGTGTGTGTGTGAGAGAGAGAAGCTGCGAGTGAGAGAGAGAGAGAGAAAGAGAAGCTGTGTGAGAGAGAGATAAAGAGAAGGTGTGAGTGGGTGAGAGAGAGAAAGAGAAGCTGTGAGTGAGAGAGAGAGAGAAAGAGAAGCTGTGAGTGAGAGTAATAGAGAGAAAGAGAAGCTGTGAGTGAGAGAGAGAGAGAAAGAGAAGCTGTGAGTGAGAGAGAAAGAGAGAGAGTAGCTGTGTGTGTGTGTGAGAGAGAAAGAGAATCTGTGAGAGAGAGAGAGAGAGAGAAAAAAAGAATCTGTGAGTGAGAGAGAGAGAGAGAGAAGCTGTGAGTGAGAGAGAAAGAGAAGATGTGAGTGAGAGAGAGAGAAAGAAAGAAAGAAAGAAAGAGAAGCTGTGAGTGAGAGAGAGAGAGAAAGAGAAGCTGTGAGAGAGAGAGAAAGAGAAGCTGTGAGTGAGAGAGAAAGAGAGAGACAGAAGCTGAGAGAGAGAGAGAAAGAGAAGTTGTGAGTGAGTGAGAGAGAGAAAGAAGCTGTGAGTGAGAGAGAGAGAAAGAGAAGCTGTGAGTGAGAGAGAGAGAGAAAGAGAAGCTATGAGTGAGTGAGAGAGAGAGAGAAAGAGAAGCTATGAGTTAGAGAGTGAGAGAAAGAGAAGCTTTGTGTGTGTGAGAGAAAGAGAATCTGTGAGTGAGAGAGAGAGAGAAAGAGAAGCTGTGAGAGAGAGAAAGAGAAGCTGTGAGTGAGAGAGAGTGAGAGAAAGAAGGTGTATGTGAGAGGGAGAGAATCTGTGTGTGTGTGAGAGAGAAAGAGAAGCTGTGAGTGAGAGAGAGAGAGGGAGAAGCTGTGAGTGAGTGAGAGAGAGAAAGAGAAGGTGTGAATGAGAGAGAGAAAGAGAAGCTGTGAGTGAGAGAGAGAGAAGCTGTGAGTGAGTGAGAGAGAAAGAGAAGCTGTGTGTGTGTGAGAGAGAGAAGCTGTGAGTGAGAGAGAGAGAAAGACAAGCTGTGTGTGTGAGAGAGAGAAGCTGCGAGTGAGAGAGAGGGAGAGAGAAAGAGAAGCTGTGAGTGAGTGAGAGAGAGAGAAAGAGAAGCTGTGCGTGAGAGAGAGAGAGAAAGAGAAGCTGTGAGTGAGTGAGAGAGAAAGAGAAGCTGTGTGTGTGAGAGAGAAGATGTGAGTGAGAGAGAGAGAGAAAGAGAAGCTGTGAGTGAGAGAGAGAGAAAGAGAGAATGAGAAGCTGTGAGTGAGAGTAATAGAGAGAATGAGAAGCTGTGAGTGAGAGAGAGAGAGAAAGAGAAGCTGTGTGAGAGAGAGATAAAGAGAAGGTGTGAGTGAGTGAGAGAGAGAAAGAGAAGATGTGAGTGAGAGAGAGATAAAGAGAAGGTGTGAGTGGGTGAGAGAGAGAAAGAGAAGCTGTGAGTGAGAGAGAGAGAGAAAGAGAAGCTGTGAGTGAGAGTAATAGAGAGAAAGAGAAGCTGTGAGTGAGAGAGAGAGAGAAAGAGAAGCTGTGAGTGAGAGAGAAAGAGAGAGAGTAGCTGTGAGTGTGTGTGAGAGAGAAAGAGAATCTGTGAGAGAGAGAGAGAAAAAAGAATCTGTGAGTGAGAGAGAGAGAGAGAGAAGCTGTGAGTGAGAGAGAAAGAGAAGATGTGAGTGAGTGAGAGAGAAAGAAAGAAAGAAAGAAAGAGAAGCTGTGAGTGAGAGAGAGAGAGAAAGAGAAGCTGTGAGAGAGAGAGAAAGAGAAGCTGTGAGTGAGAGAGAAAGAGAGAGACAGAAGCTGAGAGAGAGAGAAAGAGAAGTTGTGAGTGAGTGAGAGAGAGAAAGAAGCTGTGAGTGAGAGAGAGAGAAAGAGAAGCTGTGAGTGAGAGAGAGAGAGAAAGAGAAGCTGTGAGTGAGTGAGAGAGAGAGAGAAAGAGAAGCTATGAGTTAGAGAGTGAGAGAAAGAGAAGCTTTGTGTGTGTGAGAGAAAGAGAATCTGTGAGTGAGAGAGAGAGAGAAAGAGAAGCTGTGAGAGAGAGAAAGAGAAGCTGTGAGTGAGAGAGAGTGAGAGAAAGAAGGTGTATGTGAGAGGGAGAGAATCTGTGTGTGTGTGAGAGAGAAAGAGAAGCTGTGAGTGAGAGAGAGAGAGGGAGAAGCTGTGAGTGAGTGAGAGAGAGAAAGAGAAGGTGTGAATGAGAGAGAGAAAGAGAAGCTGTGAGTGAGAGAGAGAGAAGCTGTGAGTGAGTGAGAGAGAAAGAGAAGCTGTGTGTGTGTGAGAGAGAGAAGCTGTGAGTGAGAGAGAGAGAAAGACAAGCTGTGTGTGAGAGAGAGAGAAGCTGCGAGTGAGAGAGAGGGAGAGAGAAAGAGAAGCTGTGAGTGAGTGAGAGAGAGAGAAAGAGAAGCTGTGCGTGAGAGAGAGAGAGAAAGAGAAGCTGTGAGTGAGTGAGAGAGAAAGAGAAGCTGTGTGTGTGAGAGAGAAGATGTGAGTGAGAGAGAGAGAGAAAGAGAAGCTGTGAGTGAGAGAGAGAGAAAGAGAGAATGAGAAGCTGTGAGTGAGAGTAATAGAGAGAATGAGAAGCTGTGAGTGAGAGAGAGAGAGAAAGAGAAGCTGTGTGAGAGAGAGATAAAGAGAAGGTGTGAGTGAGTGAGAGAGAGAAAGAGAAGATGTGAGTGAGAGAGAGAGAAAGAGAAGCTGTGAGTGAGAGAGAGACAGAGAAAGAGAAGCTGTGAGAGAGAGAGAATGAAAGAGAAGCTGTGAGTGGGAGAGAGAGAGAGAAAGATGAGCTGTGAGTGAGAGAGAGTGAGAGAGAAAGAGAAGCTGTGAGTGAGAGAGAGAGAGAGAAAGAAGCTATGAGTGAGAGTAATAGAGAGAAACAGAAGTTGTGAGTGAGAGAGAGAGAAAGAGAAGCTGTGAGTGAGAGAGAGAGAGAAAGAGATGCTGTGAGTGAGTGAGAAAGAGAAAGAGAAGCTGTGTGTGAGAGAGAAAGAGAAGCTGTGAGTGTGAGAGAGAGAGAGAGAGGGAGAAGCTGTGAGTGAGAGTGAGAGAGAAAGAGAAGCTGTGAATGAGAGAGAGAAAGAGAAGCTGTGAGTGAGAGAGAGAGAGAAGCTGTGAGTGAGTGAGAGAGAAAGAGAAGCTGTGTGTGTGAGAGAGAGAAATAGAAGCTGTGAGTGAGAGAGAGAGAAAGAGAAGCTGTGAGTGAGAGAGAGAAAAAGAGAAGCTGTGAGTGAGAGAGAGAGAGATAAAGAAAAGCTGTGTGTGTGTGAGAGAGAGAAGCTGCGAGTAAGAGAGAGAGAGAAAGAGAAGCTGTGTGAGAGAGAGATAAAGAGAAGGTGTGAGTGGGTGAGAGAGAGAAAGAGAAGCTGTGAGTGAGAGAGAGAGAGAGAAAGAGAAGCTGTGAGTGAGAGAGTGAGAGAAAGAGAAGCTGGAGAGAGAGAGAAAGAGAATGTGAGTGAGAGAGAGAGAAGCTGTGAGTGAGTGAGAGAGAGAAAGAGAAGCTGTGAGTGAAAGAGAGAGAGAGAGAAAGAGAAGATGTGAGTGAGAGAGAGAGAGAAAGAGAAGCTGTGAGTGAGAGAGAGAAAGTGAAGCTGTGAGTGAGAGAGAAAAAAAGAGAATCAGTGAGAGAGAAAGAGAAGTTGTGAGTGAGAGGGAGAGAGAGAAGCTGTGAGAGAGAGAAAAAGAAGCTGTGAGTGAGGGAGAGAGAGAGAAAGAAAGAGAAGCTGAGAGTGAGTGAGAGAGAGAGAAGCTGTGAGTGAGAGAAAGAGAAAAAGAGAAGCTGTGAGTGAGAGAGACAGAGAAAAAGCTGTGAGTGATAGAGAGAAAGAGAATGAGAAACTGTGAGTGAGAGAGAGAGAGAAGCTGAGAGTGAGAGAGAGAGGAGCTGTGAGTGAGTGAGAGAGAAAGAGAAGCTGTGAGTGAGAGAGAGAGAGAAAGAGAAGATGTGAGTGAGAGAGAGAGAGAGAAGCTGGAGAGAGAGAGAAAGAGAATGTGAGTGAGAAAGAGAGAGAAGCTGTGAGTGAGTGAGAGAGAGAAAGAGAAGCTGTGAGTGAAAGAGAGAGAGAGAAAGAGAAGATGTGTGAGAGAGAGAGAAAGTGAAGCTGTGAGGGAGTGAGAGAGATAGAAGCTGTGAGTGAGAGAAAGAGCGAAAGAGAAGCTGTGAGTGAGAGAGACAGAGAAAAAGCTGTGAGTGATTGAGAGAAAGAGAATGAGAAGCTGTGAGTGAGAGAGAGAGAGAAGCTGTGAGTGAGAGAGAGAAGCTGTGAGTGAGAAGGAGGGTGAAAGAGAAGCTGAGAGTGAGAGAGAGAGAAAGAGAAGCTGTGAGTGAGAGAGAGAGAAAAAGAAAGAGAAGCTGTGAGTGAGTGAGAGAGAGCGAAAGAGAAGCTGTGATTGAGAGAGACAGGGAGAAAGATGCTGTCAGTGAGAGAGAGAGAGAGAGAGAAAGAGAAGCTGTGAGTGAGAGAGAGAGAAAAAAAGAGAAGCTGTGAGTGAGAGAGAGGGAGAGAGAAGCTTTGAGTGATAGAGAGAGGGAGAGAGAAAGAGAAGCAGTTGGTGGGAGAGAGTGAGAGAAAGAGAAGCTGTGAGACAGAGAGAGAGAGAAGCTGTGAGTGAGAGAGAGAGAATGAGAAGCTGTGAGTGAGAGAGAGAGAGAAAGAGAAGCTGTGAGTGAGAGAGAGAGTGAGAAAGAGAATCTGTGAGTGAGAGAGAGAGAAAGAGAAGCTATGAGTGAGAGAGAGAGAGAAAGAGAAGCTGTGAGTGAGAGAGAGTGAGAAAGAGAATCTGTGAGTGAGAGAGAGAGAAAGAGAAGCTATGAGTGAGAGAGAGAGAGAAAGAGAAGCTGTGAGTGCGAGAGAGAGAGAAAAAGAAGCTGTGAGTGAGAGAGAAAGAGAGAAAGAGAAGCTGTGAGAGTGAGAGAGAGAAAGAGAAGCTGTGAGTGAGAGAGAGAGAGAAGCTGTGAGTGAGTGAGAGAGAGAAAGAGAAGCTGTGAGAGAGAGAGAAGCTGTGAGTGAGAGAGAGTGAGAGAAAGAGAAGCTGTGAGTGCGAGAGGGGGAGAGAAAGAGAAGCTGTGAGTGAGAGAGAGAGAAAGAAAGAGAAGCTGAGAGAGAGAGAAAGAGAAGCTGTGAGTGAGAGAGAGAGAGAAAGCAAAGCTGTGAGTGAGAGAGAGAAGCTGTGAGTGAGTGAGAGAGAGAGAGCGAAAGAGAAGCTGTGAGAGATAGTGAGAGAGAGAAGCTGTGTGTGAGAGAGAGAAGCTGTGTGTGTGAGAGAGAGAAAGAGAAGCTGTGAGTGAGAGAGAGAGAAAGAGAAGCTGTGAGTGAGAGAGAGAGAAGCTGTGAGTGAGAGAGAGAGAAAGACAAGCAGTGAGAGAGAGAGGGAAAGAGAAGCTGTAGTGAGAGAGAGGGAGAGAAAGAGAAGCTATGAGTGAGAAGGAGTGGGAAAGAGAAGCTGAGAGTGATAGAGAAAGAAAGAGAAGTGTGAGTGAGAAAGTGAGAGAAAGAGAAGCTGTGAGAGAGAGGGAGAGAAAGAGAAGCTGTGTGTGTGAGAGAAAGAGAAGCTGTGAGTGAGAGAGAGAGAGAGAGAGAGGGAGAAGCTGTGAGTGGGAGAGAGAGAGAAAGAGAAGCTGTGAGTGAGAGAGAGAAAGAGAAGCTGTGAGTGAGAGAGAGAGAAAGAGAATTTGTGAGTGAGAGAGAGAGAGAGAGAGAGAAGAGGTGTATGAGAGAGAGAGAAGCTGTGTGTGTGAGAGAGAAAGAGAAGCTGTGAGTGAGAGAGAGCGAAAGAGAAGCTGTGAGCGAGAGACAGGGAGAGAAAGAGAAGCTGTGAGAGAGAGAGAGAGAAAGAGAAGCTGTGAGTGAGAGAGAGTGAGAGAAAGAGAAGCTGTGAGTGAGAGTGAGAGAAAGAGAAGCTGTGAGTGAGAGAGAGCAAAAGAGAAGCTGTGAGCGAGAGAGAGGGAGAGAAAGAGAAGCTGTGTGAGAGAGAGAGAGAGAAAGAGAAGCTGTGAGTGAGAGAGAGTGAGAGAAAGAGAAGCTGTGTGTGTGTGAGAGAGAAGCTGTGTGTGTGAGAGAGAAAGATAAGCTGTGAGTGAGAGAGAGAGAGAGGGAGTAGTTGTGAGTGAGAGAGAGAGAAAGAGAAGCTGTGAGTGAGAGAGAGAAAAGCTGTGAGTGAGTGAGAGAGAGAGAAAGCTAATCTGTGTGTGTGTGAGAGAGAAATAGAAGCTGAGAGAGAGAGAGAAGCAGTGAGTGAGTGAGAGAGAAAGAGAAGCTGAGAGTGAGAGACAGAGAAAGAGAGAAGAGGTGTATGAGAGAGAGAGAAGCTGTGTGTGTGAGAGAAAGAGAAGCTGTGAGTGAGAGAGAGAGAGAGAGAGGGAGAAGCTGTGAGTGGGAGAGAGAGAGAAAGAGAAGCTGTGAGTGAGAGAGAGAGAGAGAGAAGCTGTGAGTGAGAGAGAGAGAGAAGCTGTGAGTGAGAGAGATAGTGAGAAAGATAATCTGTGAGTGAGAGAGAGAGAGAGAAAGAGAAGCTATGAGTGAGAGAGAGAGAGAAAGAGAAGCTGTGAGTGAGAGAGAGAGAGAGAAAGAGAAGCTGTGTGTGTGTGAGAGAGAAAGAGAAGCTGTGAGTGAGAGCAAGAGAAAGAGAAGCTGTGAGTGAGAGAGAGAGAGAAAGAGAAGCTGTGAGTGAGAGAGAGAGAAAGACAAGCAGTGAGAGAGAGAGGGAAAGAGAAGCTGTAGTGAGAGAGAAGGAGAGAAAGAGAAGCTATGAGTGAGAAGGAGTGGGAAAGAGAAGCTGAGAGTGATAGAGAAAGAAAGAGAAGCTGTGAGTGAGAAAGTGAGAGAAAAGCTGTGAGTGAGAGAGAGGGAGAGAAAGAAAAGCTTTGAGTGAGTGAGAGAGAGAGAGAGAGAAAGAGAAGCTGTGTGTGTGAGAGAGAAGCTGTGTGTGTGAGAGAGAAAGAGAAGCTGTGAGTGAGAGAGAGAGAGGGAGAAGCTGTGAGTGAGAGCGAGAGAGAAAGAGAAGCTGTGAGTGAGAGAGAGAGAAAGAGAAGCTGTGAGTGGGAGAGAAAGAGAGAAAGAGAAGCTGTGAGAGTGATAGTGAGAAAAAGAAGCTGTGAGTGAGAGAGGGAGAGAGAAAGAGAAGCTGTGAGTGAGAGAGAGAGAGAGAAAGAGAAGCTGAGAGAGAGAGAAAGAGAAGCTGTGAGTGAGAGAGAGAGAGAAGCTGTGAGTGAGAGAGAGAGAGAAGCTGTGAGTGAGAGAGAGAGAAAGCAAAGCTGTGAGTGAGAGAGAGAGAGAAGCTGTGAGTGAGAGAGAGAGAGAGAGAAAGAAAGAGAAGCTGTGAGTGAGGGAGAGAGGGAAAGAGAAGCTGTAGTGAGAGAGAGGGAGAGAAAGAGAATCTATGAGTGAGAAGAAGTGGGAAAGAGAAGCTGAGAGTGATAGAGAAAGAAAGAGAAGCTGTGAGTGAGAAAGTGAGAGAGAGAGAAGCTGTGAGTGAGAGAGAGAGAAAGCAAAGCTGTGAGTGAGAGAGAGAGAGAAGCTGTGAGTGAGTGAGAGAGAGAGAAAGAAAGAGAAGCTGTGAGAGATAGTGAGAGAGAGAAGCTGTGAGTGAGAGAGAGAGAAGGCAAAGCTGTGAGTGAGAGAGAGAGAGAAGCTGTGAGTGAGAGAGAGAAAGAGAAGCTGAGAGAGAGAGAAAGAGAAGCTGTGAGTGAGAGAGAGAGAGAAAGAGAAGCTGTGAGTGAGAGAGAGAGAGAAAGCAAAGCTGTGAGTGAGAGAGAGAGAAGCTGTGAGTGAGAGAGAGAGAGAGAGAGAAAGAAAGAGAAGCTGTGAGAGATAGTGAGAGAGAGAAGCTGTGTGTGAGAGAGAGAAGCTGTGTGTGTGAGAGAGAGAAAGAGAAGCTGTGAGTGAGAGAGAAAGAGAAGCTGTGAGTGAGAGAGGGAGAAAGAGAAGCTGTGAGTGAGAGAGAGAAAGAGAAGCTGTGAGTGAGAGAGAGAGGGAAAGAGAAGCTGTAGTGAGAGAGAGGGAGAGAAAGAGAAGCTATGAGTGAGAAGGAGTGGGAAAGAGAAGCTGAGAGTGATAGAGAAAGAAAGAGAAGCTGTGAGTGAGAAAGTGAGAGAAAGAGAAGCTGTGAGTGAGAGAGAGGGAGAGAAAGAGAAGCTGTGAGTGAGAGAGAGAGAGAACAAATGAGAAGCAGTGAGTGAGAGAGAGAGAGAAAGAGAAGCTTTTAGAGAGAGCGAGAAAGAAGCTGTGAGTGAGAGAGAGAGACAGCAAAGCTGTGAGTGAGAGAGAGAGAGAAGCTGTGAGTGAGAGAGAGAGAGAGAGAGAAAGAAAGAGAAGCTGTGAGAGATAGTGAGAGAGAGAAGCTGTGTGTGTGTGAGAGAGAGAGAGAAGCCGTGTGTGAGGGAGAGAGGGAAAGAGAAGCTGTAGTGAGAGAGAGGGAGAGAAAGAGAAGCTATGAGTGAGAAGGAGTGGGAAAGAGAAGCTGAGAGTGATAGAGAAAGAAAGAGAAGCTGTGAGTGAGAAAGTGAGAGAAAGAGAAGCTGTGAGTGAGAGAGAGGGAGAGAAAGAGAAGCTGTGAGTGAGAGAGAGAGAGAGAAAGCAAAGCTGTGAGTGAGAGAGAGAGAGAAGCTGTGAGTGAGAGAGAGAGATAAAGAAGCTGAGAGAGAGAGAAAGAGAAGCTGTGAGTGAGAGAGAGAGAAAGAGAAGCTGTGAGTGAGAGAGAGAGAAAGAGAAGCTTTTAGAGAGAGAGAGAAAGAGAAGCTGTGAGTGAGAGAGAGAGAAAGCAAAGCTGTGAGTGAGAGAGAGAGAGAAGCTGTGAGTGAGAGAGAGAGAGAGAAAGAAAGAGAAGCTGTGAGAGATAGTGAGAGAGAGAAGCTGTGTGTGTGAGAGAGAGAAAGAGAAGCTGTGTGTGAGGGAGTGAGGGAAAGAGAAGCTGTAGTGAGAGAGAGGGAGAGAAAGAGAAGCTATGAGTGAGAAGGAGTGGGAAAGAAGCTGAGAGTGATAGAGAAAGAAAGAGAAGCTGTGAGTGAGAAAGTGAGAGAAAGAGAAGCTGTGAGTGAGAGAGAGGGAGAGAAAGAGAAGCTGTGAGTGAGAGAGAGAGAAAGCAAAGCTGTGAGTGAGAGAGAGAGAGAAGCTGTGAGTGAGAGAGAGAGAGAAAAAGAAGCTGAGAGAGAGAGAAAGAGAAGCTGTGAGTGAGAGAGAGAGAAAGAGAAGCTGTGAGTGAGAGAGAGAGAGAAAGCAAAGCTGTGAGTGAGAGAGAGAGAGAAGCTGTGAGTGAGAGAGAGAGAGAGAGAAAGAAAGAGAAGCTGTGAGAGATAGTGAGAGAGAGAAGCTGTGTGTGAGAGAGAGAAGCTGTGTGTGTGTGAGAGAGAAAGAGAAGCTGTGAGAGAGAGAAAGAGAAGCTGTGAGTGAGAGAGAGAGAAAGAGAAGCTGTGAGTGCGAGAGAGAAAGAGAAGCTGTGAGTGAGAGTGAGAGGGAAAGAGAAGCTGTAGTGAGAGAGAGGGAGAGAAAGAGAAGCTATGAGTGAGAAGGAGTGGGAAAGGGAAGCTGAGAGTGATAGAGAAAGAAAGAGAAGCTATGAGTGAGAAAGGGAGAGAAAGAGAAGCTGTGAGTGAGAGAGAGGGAGAGAAAGAGAAGCTGTGAGTGAGAGAGAGAGAGAATGAAAGAGAAGCAGTGAGTGAGAGAGAGAGAGAGAAAGAGAAGCTTTTAGAGAGAGAGAGAAAGAGAAGCTGTGAGTGAGAGAGAGTGAGAGAAAGAGAAGTTTTGAGTGAGTGAGAGAGAGAGAGAAGCTGTGTGTGAGAGAGAAGCTGTGTGTATGAGAGAGAAAGGGAAGCTGTGAGTGAGAGAGAGCAAAAGAGAAGCTGTGAGCGAGAGAGAGGGAGAGAAAGAGAAGCTGTGAATAGAGAGAGAGAGCGAAAGAGAAGCTGTGAGAGAGAGAGAGAAAGAAGCTTTGAGTGAGAGAGAGAGAAAGAGAAGCTGTGAGTGAGAGAGAGTGAGAGTAAGAGAAGTTGTGTGAGAGAGAGAAGCTGTGTGTGTGAGAGAGAAAGAGAAGCTGTGTGTGTGTGAGAGAGGGAGAAGCTGTGAGTGGGAGAGAGAGAGCAAGAGAAGCTGTGTGTGAGAGAGAGAAAGAGAAGCAGTGAGTGAGAGAGAGTGAGAATAAGAGAAGCTGTGTGAGAGAGAAAAGAGAAGCTGTGAGTGAGAGAGAGAGAGAAAGAGAAGATGTGAGTGAGAGAGAGAGAGAAGCTGTGAATTAGAGAGAGAGAGAAAGAGAAGCTGTGAGTGAGAGAGTGAGAGAAAGAGAAGCTGGAGAGAGAGAGAAAGAGAATGTGAGTGAGAGAGAGAGAAGCTGTGAGTGAGTGAGAGAGAGAAAGAGAAGCTGTGAGTGAAAGAGAGAGAGAGAGAAAGAGAAGATGTGAGTGAGAGAGAGAGAAAGAGAAGCTGTGAGTGAGAGAGAGAAAGTGAAGCTGTGAGTGAGAGAGAGAAAAAAAGAGAATCAGTGAGAGAGAAAGAGAAGTTGTGAGTGAGAGGGAGAGAGAGAAGCTGTGAGAGAGAGAAAAAGAAGCTGTGAGTGAGGGAGAGAGAGAGAAAGAAAGAGAAGCTGAGAGTGAGTGAGAGAGAGAGAAGCTGTGAGTGAGAGAAAGAGAAAAAGAGAAGCTGTGAGTGAGAGAGACAGAGAAAAAGCTGTGAGTGATAGAGAGAAAGAGAATGAGAAACTGTGAGTGAGAGAGAGAGAGAAGCTGAGAGTGAGAGAGAGAGGAGCTGTGAGTGAGTGAGAGAGAAAGAGAAGCTGTGAGTGAGAGAGAGAGAGAAAGAGAAGATGTGAGTGAGAGAGAGAGAGAGAAGCTGGAGAGAGAGAGAAAGAGAATGTGAGTGAGAAAGAGAGAGAAGCTGTGAGTGAGTGAGAGAGAGAAAGAGAAGCTGTGAGTGAAAGAGAGAGAGAGAAAGAGAAGATGTGTGTGAGAGAGAGAAAGTGAAGCTGTGAGGGAGTGAGAGAGATAGAAGCTGTGAGTGAGAGAAAGAGCGAAAGAGAAGCTGTGAGTGAGAGAGACAGAGAAAAAGCTGTGAGTGATTGAGAGAAAGAGAATGAGAAGCTGTGAGTGAGAGAGAGAGAGAAGCTGTGAGTGAGAGAGAGAGAGAAGCTGTGAGTGAGAAGGAGGGTGAAAGAGAAGCTGAGAGTGAGAGAGAGAGAAAGAGAAGCTGTGAGTGAGAGAGAGAGAAAAAGAAAGAGAAGCTGTGAGTGAGTGAGAGAGAGCGAAAGAGAAGCTGTGATTGAGAGAGACAGGGAGAAAGATGCTGTCACTGAGAGAGAGAGAGAGAGAAAGAGAAGCTGTGAGTGAGAGAGAGAGAAAAAAAGAGAAGCTGTGAGTGAGAGAGAGGGAGAGAGAAGCTTTGAGTGATAGAGAGAGGGAGAGAGAAAGAGAAGCAGTTGGTGGGAGAGAGTGAGAGAAAGAGAAGCTGTGAGACAGAGAGAGAGAGAAGCTGTGAGTGAGAGAGAGAGAATGAGAAGCTGTGAGTGAGAGAGAGAGAGAAAGAGAAGCTGTGAGTGAGAGAGAGAGTGAGAAAGAGAATCTGTGAGTGAGAGAGAGAGAAAGAGAAGCTATGAGTGAGAGAGAGAGAGAAAGAGAAGCTGTGAGTGAGAGAGAGTGAGAAAGAGAATCTGTGAGTGAGAGAGAGAGAAAGAGAAGCTATGAGTGAGAGAGAGAGAGAAAGAGAAGCTGTGAGTGAGAGAGAGAGAGAAAAAGAAGCTGTGAGTGAGAGAGAAAGAGAGAAAGAGAAGCTGTTAGAGTGAGAGAGAGAAAGAGAAGCTGTGAGTGAGAGAGAGAGAGAAGCTGTGAGTGAGTGAGAGAGAGAAAGAGAAGCTGTGAGAGAGAGAGAAGCTGTGAGTGAGAGAGAGTGAGAGAAAGAGAAGCTGTGAGTGCGAGAGGGGGAGAGAAAGAGAAGCTGTGAGTGAGAGAGAGAGAAAGAAAGAGAAGCTGAGAGAGAGAGAAAGAGAAGCTGTGAGTGAGAGAGAGAGAGAAAGCAAAGCTGTGAGTGAGAGAGAGAAGCTGTGAGTGAGTGAGAGAGAGAGAGAGAAAGAGAAGCTGTGAGAGATAGTGAGAGAGAGAAGCTGTGTGTGAGAGAGAGAAGCTGTGTGTGTGAGAGAGAGAAAGAGAAGCTGTGAGTGAGAGAGAGAGAAAGAGAAGCTGTGAGGGAGAGAGAGAGAAGCTGTGAGTGAGAGAGAGAGAAAGACAAGCAGTGAGAGAGAGAGGGAAAGAGAAGCTGTAGTGAGAGAGAGGGAGAGAAAGAGAAGCTATGAGTGAGAAGGAGTGGGAAAGAGAAGCTGAGAGTGATAGAGAAAGAAAGAGAAGCTGTGAGTGAGAAAGTGAGAGAAAGAGAAGCTGTGAGTGAGAGAGAGGGAGAGAAAGAGAAGCTGTGTGTGTGAGAGAAAGAGAAGCTGTGAGTGAGAGAGAGAGAGAGAGAGGGAGAAGCTGTGAGTGGGAGAGAGAGAGAAAGAGAAGCTGTGAGTGAGAGAGAGAAAGAGAAGCTGTGAGTGAGAGAGAGAGAAAGAGAATTTGTGAGTGAGAGAGAGAGAGAGAGAGAGAGAGAGAAGAGGTGTATGAGAGAGAGAGAAGCTGTGTGTGTGAGAGAGAAAGAGAAGCTGTGAGTGAGAGAGAGCGAAAGAGAAGCTGTGAGCGAGAGACAGGGAGAGAAAGAGAAGCTGTGAGAGAGAGAGAGAGAAAGAGAAGCTGTGAGTGAGAGAGAGTGAGAGAAAGAGAAGCTGTGAGTGAGAGTGAGAGAAAGAGAAGCTGTGAGTGAGAGAGAGCAAAAGAGAAGCTGTGAGCGAGAGAGAGGGAGAGAAAGAGAAGCTGTGTGAGAGAGAGAGAGAAAGAGAAGCTGTGAGTGAGAGAGAGTGAGAGAAAGAGAAGCTGTGTGTGGGAGAGAGAGAAGCTGTGTGTGTGAGAGAGAAAGATAAGCTGTGAGTGAGAGAGAGAGAGAGGGAGTAGTTGTGAGTGAGAGAGAGAGAAAGAGAAGCTGTGAGTGAGAGAGAGAAAGAGAAGCTGTGAGTGAGAGAGAGAAAAGCTGTGAGTGAGTGAGAGAGAGAGAAAGCTAATCTGTGTGTGTGTGAGAGAGAAATAGAAGCTGAGAGAGAGAGAGAAGCAGTGAGTGAGTGAGAGAGAAAGAGAAGCTGAGAGTGAGAGACAGAGAAAGAGAGAAGAGGTGTATGAGAGAGAGAGAAGCTGTGTGTGTGAGAGAAAGAGAAGCTGTGAGTGAGAGAGAGAGAGAGAGAGAGGGAGAAGCTGTGAGTGGGAGAGAGAGAGAAAGAGAAGCTGTGAGTGAGAGAGAGAAAGAGAAGCTGTGAGTGAGAGAGAGAGAAAGAGAATTTGTGAGTGAGAGAGAGAGAGAGAAGAGGTGTATGAGAGAGAGAGAAGCTGTGTGTGTGAGAGAGAAAGAGAAGCTGTGAGTGAGAGAGAGCGAAAGAGAAGCTGTGAGCGAGAGACAGGGAGAGAAAGAGAAGCTGTGTGAGAGAGAGAGAGAAAGAGAAGCTGTGAGTGAGAGAGAGTGAGAGAAAGAGAAGCTGTGAGTGAGAGTGAGAGAAAGGGAAGCTGTGAGTGAGAGAGAGCAAAAGAGAAGCTGTGAGCGAGAGAGAGGGAGAGAAAGAGAAGCTGTGTGAGAGAGAGAGAGAGAAAGAGAAGCTGTGAGTGAGAGAGAGTGAGAGAAAGAGAAGCTGTGTGTGAGAGAGAGAGAAGCTGTGTGTGTGAGAGAGAAAGATAAGCTGTGAGTGAGAGAGAGAGAGAGGGAGTAGTTGTGAGTGAGAGAGAGAGAAAGAGAAGCTGTGAGTGAGAGAGAGAAAGAGAAGCTGTGAGTGAGAGAGAGAAAAGCTGTGAGTGAGTGAGAGAGAGAGAAAGCTAATCTGTGTGTGTGAGAGAGAGAAATAGAAGCTGAGAGAGAGAGAGAAGCAGTGAGTGAGTGAGAGAGAAAGAGAAGCTGAGAGTGAGAGACAGAGAAAGAGAGAAAGAGAAGCTGTGTGTGTGTGTGAGAGAGTAGCTGTGAGTGAGGGAGAGAGAGAGAAAGAGAATCAGTGAGAGAGAAAGAGATGCTGTGAGGGAGAGAGGGAGAGAGAAAGAGAAGCTGTGAGTGAGAGAGAGAGAAAGAGAAGCTGAGAGAGAGAGAAAGAGAAGCTGTGAGTGAGTGAGAGAGAGAAAGCAAAGCTGTGAGTGAGAGAGAGAGAGAAGCTGTGAGTGAGAGAGAGAGAGAAAGAAAGAGAAGCTGTGAGAGATAGTGAGAGAGAGAAGCTGTGTGTGAGAGACAGAAGCTGTGTGTGTGAGAGAGAGAAAGAGAAGCTGTGAGTGAGAGAGAGAGAAAGAGAAGCTGTGAGTGAGAGAGAGAGAGAAAGAGAAGCTGTGAGTGAGAAAGAGAGAAAGACAAGCAGTGAGAGAGAGGGAAAGAGAAGCTGTAGTGAGATGGAGGGAAAGAAAGAGAATCTATGAGTGAGAAGGAGTGGGAAAGAGAAGCTGAGAGTGATAGAGAAAGAAAGAGAAGCTGTGAGTGAGAAAGTGAGAGAAAGAGAAGCTGTGAGTGAGAGAGAGCAAAAGAGAAGCTGTGAGCGAGAGAGAGGGAGAGAAAGAGAAGCTGTGTGTGTGAGAGAGAGAGAGAAAGAGAAGCTGTGAGTGAGAGAGAGTGAGAGAAAGAGAAGCTGTGTGTGAGAGAGAGAGAAGCTGTGTGTGTGAGAGAGAAAGATAAGCTGTGAGTGAGAGAGAGAGAGAGGGAGTAGTTGTGAGTGAGAGAGAGAGAAAGAGAAGCTGTGAGTGAGAGAGAGAAAGAGAAGCTGTGAGTGAGAGAGAGAAAAGCTGTGAGTGAGTGAGAGAGAGAGAAAGCTAATCTGTGTGTGTGAGAGAGAGAAATAGAAGCTGAGAGAGAGAGAGAAGCAGTGAGTGAGTGAGAGAGAAAGAGAAGCTGAGAGTGAGAGACAGAGAAAGAGAGAAAGAGAAGCTGTGTGTGTGAGAGAGAGTAGCTGTGAGTGAGGGAGAGAGAGAGAAAGAGAATCAGTGAGAGAGAAAGAGATGCTGTGAGTGAGAGAGGGAGAGAGAAAGAGAAGCTGTGAGTGAGAGAGAGAGAAAGAGAAGCTGAGAGAGAGAGAAAGAGAAGCTGTGAGTGAGTGAGAGAGAGAAAGCAAAGCTGTGAGTGAGAGAGAGAGAGAAGCTGTGAGTGAGAGAGAGAGAGAAAGAAAGAGAAGCTGTGAGAGACAGTGAGAGAGAGAAGCTGTGTGTGAGAGACAGAAGCTGTGTGTGTGAGAGAGAGAAAGAGAAGCTGTGAGTGAGAGAGAGAGAAAGAGAAGCTGTGAGTGAGAGAGAGAGAGAAAGAGAAGCTGTGAGTGAGA
Source organism: Bradypodion ventrale (assembly GCA_035047345.1). Taxonomy (NCBI): domain Eukaryota; kingdom Metazoa; phylum Chordata; class Lepidosauria; order Squamata; family Chamaeleonidae; genus Bradypodion; species Bradypodion ventrale. The sequence goes on from JAWDJE010000001.1 coordinate 225,960,308, forward strand.
AAGAGAGAAAGACAAGCAGTGAGAGAGAGGGAAAGAGAAGCTGTAGTGAGATGGAGGGAAAGAAAGAGAATCTATGAGTGAGAAGGAGTGGGAAAGAGAAGCTGAGAGTGATAGAGAAAGAAAGAGAAGCTGTGAGTGAGAAAGTGAGAGAAAGAGAAGCTGCGAGTGAGAGAGAGGGAGAGAAAGAGAAGCTGTGAGTGAGAGAGAGAGAGCAAAACAGAAGCAGTGAGCGAGAGAGAGAGAGAGAAAGAGAAGCTTTGAGTGAGAGAGAGAGAGAGAAAGAGAAGCTGTGTGTGAGAGAGAGAAGCTGTGTGTGTGAGAGAGAAAGAGAAGCTGTGAGTGAGAGAGAGAGAGAGAGAGAGGGAGAAGCTGTGAGTGGGAGAGAGAGAGAAAGAGAATCTGTGAGTGAGAGAGAGAAAGAGAAGCTGTGAGTGAGAGAGAGAGAGAAGCTGTGAGTGAGAGAGAGAGTGAGAAAGAGAATCTGTGAGTGAGAGAGAGAGAGAAAGAGAAGCTATGAGTGAGAGAGTGAGAAACAGAAGCTGTGAGTGAGAGAGAGAGAGAAAGAGAAGCTGTGTGTGTGTGAGAGAGAAAGAGAAGCTGTGAGTGAGAGAGAGAGAAAGAGAAGCTGTGAGTGAGAGAGAGAGAGAAAGAGAAGCTGTGAGTGAGAGAGAGAGAAAGACAAGCAGTAAGAGAGAGAGGGAAAGAGAAGCTGTAGTGAGAGAGAGGGAGAGAAAGAGAAGCTATGAGTGAGAAGGAGTGGGAAAGAGAAGCTGAGAGTGATAGAGAAAGAAAGAGAAGCTGTGAGTGAGAAAGTGAGAGAAAAGCTGTGAGTGTGAGAGAGGGAGAGAAAGAGAAGCTTTGAGTGAGAGAGAGAGAGAGAGAGAAAGAGAAGCTGTGTGTGTGAGAGAGAAGCTGTGTGTGAGAGAGAGAAAGAGAAGCTGTGAGTGAGAGAGAGAGAGGGAGAAGCTGTGAGTGAGAGAGAGAGAAAGAGAAGCTGTGAGTGAGAGAGAGAAAGAGAAGCTGTGAGTGAGAGAGAGAGAAGCTGTGAGTGAGTGAGAGAGAGAATCTGTGTGTGTGTGAGAGAGAAAGAGAAGCTGAGAGAGAGAGAAGCTGTGAGTGAGAGAGAGAGAAAGAGAAGCTGAGAGTGAGAGACAGAGAAAGAGAGAAAGAGAAGCTGTGTGTGTGTGAGAGAGAGTAGCTGTGAGTGAGAGAGAGAAAAAGAGAATCAGTGAGAGAGAAAGAGAAGCTGTGAGTGAGAGAGAGAGAGAAAGAGCAGCTGTGAGTGAGAGAGAAAGAGAAGCTATGAGTGAGAGAGAGAGAGAAAGAGAAGCTGTGAGTGAGAGAGAGAGAAAGAGAAGCTGTGAGTGAGAGAGAAAGAGAGAAAGAGAAGCTGTGAGAGTGAGAGAGAGAAAGAGAAGCTGTGAGTGAGAGAGAGAGAACGAGAAGCTCTGAGTGAATGAGAGAGAGAAAGAGAAGCTGTGAGAGAGAGAGAAGCTGTGAGTGAGAGAGAGTGAGAGAAAGAGAAGCTGTGAGAGAGCGAGAGAGAAAGAGAAGCTGTGAGTGAGAGAGAGAGAAAGAGAAGCTGTGAGTGAGAGACAGAAAAAGAGAGAAAGAGAAGCTGTGTGTGTGTGAGAGAGAGTAGCTGTGAGTGAGAGAGAGAAAAAGAGAATCAGTGAGAGAGAAAGAGAAGCTGTGAGTGAGAGAGAGAGAAAGAGAAGCTGAGAGTGAGAGACAGAGAAAGAGAGAAAGAGAAGCTGTGTGTGTGTGAGAGAGAGTAGCTGTGAGTGAGAGAGAGAAAAGGAGAATCAGTGAGAGAGAAAGAGAAGCTGTGAGTGAGAGAGAGAGAGAGAGAGAAGCTGTGAGTGAGAGAGAAAAAGAAGCTGTGAGTGAGGGAGAGAGAGAAAGAAAGAGAAGCTGTGAGTGAGTGAGAGAAAGAGAAGCTGTGAGTGAGAGAAAGAGAGAAAGAGAAGCTGTGAGTGAGAGAGACAGAGAAAAAGCTGTGAGTGATAGAGAGAAAGAGAATGAGAAGCTGTGAGTGAGAGAGAGAGAAGCTGTGAGTGAGAGAGAGAGAATCTGTGAGTGAGAGAGAAAGAGAAAGAGAAGCTATGAGTGAGAGAGAGAGAGGAAGAGAAGCTGTGAGTGAGAGAGAGAGAGAAAGAGAAGCTGTGAGTGAGAGAGAGAGAGAAAGAGAAGCTGTGAGTGAGAGAGAAAGAGAGAAAGAGAAGCTGTGAGAGTGAGAGAGAGAAAGAGAAGCTGTGACTGAGAGAGAGAGAACGAGAAGCTCTGAGTGAATGAGAGAGAGAAAGAGAAGCTGTGAGAGAGAGAGAAGCTGTGAGTGAGAGAGAGTGAGAGAAAGAGAAGCTGTGAGAGAGCGAGAGAGAAAGAGAAGCTGTGAGTGAGAGAGAGAGAAAGAGAAGCTGTGAGAGTGATAGTGAGAAAAAGAAGCTGTGAGTGAGAGAGGGAGAGAGAAAGAGAAGCTGTGAGTGAGAGAGAGAGAAAGAGAAGCTGAGAGAGAGAGAAAGAGAAGCTGTGAGTGAGAGAGAGAGAGAAGCTGTGAGTGAGAGAGAGAGAGAAAGCAAAGCTGTGAGTGAGAGAGAGAGAGAAGCTGTGAGTGAGAGAGAGAGAGAGAAAGAAAGAGAAGCTGTGAGAGATAGTGAGAGAGAGAAGCTGTGTGTGTGAGAGAGAGAAAGAGAAGCTGTGAGTGAGGGAGAGAGGGAAAGAGAAGCTGTAGTGAGAGAGAGGGAGAGAAAGAGAATCTATGAGTGAGAAGGAGTGGGAAAGAGAAGCTGAGAGTGATAGAGAAAGAAAGAGAAGCTGTGAGTGAAAAAGTGAGAGAGAGAGAAGCTGTGAGTGAGAGAGAGAGAAAGCAAAGCTGTGAGTGAGAGAGAGAGAAGCTGTGAGTGAGAGAGAGAGAGAGAAAGAAAGAGAAGCTGTGAGAGATAGTGAGAGAGAGAAGCTGTGTGTGAGAGAGAGAGAAAGAGAAGCTGTGAGTGAGAGAGAAAGAGAAGCTGTGAGTGAGAGAGGGAGAAAGAGAAGCTGTGAGTGAGAGAGAGAAAGAGAAGCTGTAGTGAGAGAGAGAGGGAAAGAGAAGCTGTAGTGAGAGAGAGGGAGAGAAAGAGAAGCTATTAGTGAGAAGGAGTGGGAAAGAGAAGCTGAGAGTGATAGAGAAAGAAAGAGAAGCTGTGAGTGAGAAAGTGAGAGAAAGAGAAGCTGTGAGTGAGAGAGAGGGAGAGAAAGAGAAGCTGTGAGTGAGAGAGAGAGAACAAATGAGAAGCAGTGAGTGAGAGAGAGAGAAAGAGAAGCGTTTAGAGAGAGAGAGAAAGAGAAGCTGTGAGTGAGAGAGAGAGAAAGCAAAGCTGTGAGTGAGAGGGAGAGAGAAGCTGTGACTGAGAGAGAGAGAGAGAAAGAAAGAGAAGCTGTGAGAGATAGTGAGAGAGAGAAGCTGTGTGTGTGAGAGAGAGAAAGAGAAGCTGTGTGTGAGGGAGAGAGGGAAAGAGAAGCTGTAGTGAGAGAGAGGGAGAGAAAGAGAAGCTATGAGTGAGAAGGAGTGGGAAAGAGAAGTGGAGAGTGATAGAGAAAGAAAGAGAAGCTGTGAGTGAGAAAGTGAGAGAAAGAGAAGCTGTGAGTGAGAGAGAGGGAGAGAAAGAGAAGCTGTGAGTGAGAGAGAGAGAGAGAAAGCAAAGCTGTGAGTGAGAGAGAGAGAAGCTGTGAGTGAGAGAGAGAGATAAAGAAGCTGAGAGAGAGAGAAAGAGCTGTGAGAGAGAGAGAGAAAGAGAAGCTTTTAGAGAGAGAGAGAAAGAGAAGCTGTGAGTGAGAGAGAGAGAAAGCAAAGCTGTGAGTGAGAGAGAGAGAGAAGCTGTGAGTGAGAGAGAGAGAGAAAGAAAGAGAAGCTGTGAGAGTTATTGAGAGAGAGAAGCTGTGTGTGTGAGAGAGAGAAAGAGAAGCTGTGTGTGAGGGAGTGTGGGAAAGAGAAGCTGTAGTGAGAGAGAGGGAGAGAAAGAGAAGCTATGAGTGAGAAGGAGTGGGAAAGAGAAGCTGAGAGTGATAGAGAAAGAAAGAGAAGCTGTGAGTGAGAGAGAGAAAGAGAAGCTGTGAGTGAGAGAGAGATAAGCTGTGAGTGAGTGAGAGAGAGAGAAAGCCAATCTGTGTGTGTGTGAAGGAGAAATAGAAGCTGAGAGAGAGAGAAGCAGTGAGTGAGTGAGAGAGAAAGAGAAGCTGAGAGTGAGAGACAGAGAAAGAGAAAGAGAGAAAGAGAAGCTGTGTGTGTGAGAGAGAGAGTAGCTGTGAGTGAGGGAGAGAGAGAGAAAGAGAATCAGTGAGAGAGAAAGAGAAGCTGTGAGTGAGAGAGAGAAAGAGAAGTTGTGAGTGAGAGAGAGAGAAAGAGAAGTTGTGAGTGAGAGAGAGAGAAAGAGAAGCTGTGAGTGAGAGAGAGAGAAGCTGTGAGTGAGAGAGAGAGAAAGACAAGCAGTGAGAGAGAGAGGGAAAGAGAAGCTGTAGTGAGAGAGAGGGAGAGAAAGAGAAGCTATGAGTGAGAAGGAGTGGGAAAGAGAAGCTGAGAGTGATAGAGAAAGAAAGAGAAGCTGTGAGTGAGAAAGTGAGAGAAAGAGAAGCTGTGAGTGAGAGAGAGGGAGAGAAAGAGAAGCTGTGTGTGTGAGAGAAAGAGAAGCTGTGAGTGAGAGAGAGAGAGAGAGAGGGAGAAGCTGTGAGTGGGAGAGAGAGAGAAAGAGAAGCTGTGAGTGAGAGAGAGAAAGAGAAGCTGTGAGTGAGAGAGAGAGAAAGAGAATTTGTGAGTGAGAGAGAGAGAGAGAAGAGGTGTATGAGAGAGAGAGAAGCTGTGTGTGTGAGAGAGAAAGAGAAGCTGTGAGTGAGAGAGAGCGAAAGAGAAGCTGTGAGCGAGAGACAGGGAGAGAAAGAGAAGCTGTGTGAGAGAGAGAGAGAAAGAGAAGCTGTGAGTGAGAGAGAGTGAGAGAAAGAGAAGCTGTGAGTGAGAGTGAGAGAAAGAGAAGCTGTGAGTGAGAGAGAGCAAAAGAGAAGCTGTGAGCGAGAGAGAGGGAGAGAAAGAGAAGCTGTGTGTGATAGAGAGAGAGAGAGAAAGAGAAGCTGTGAGTGAGAGAGAGTGAGAGAAAGAGAAGCTGTGAGTGAGAGAGAGAGAGAGAAGCTGTGTGTGTGAGAGAGAAAGATAAGCTGTGAGTGAGAGAGAGAGAGAGAAGCTGTGAGTGAGAGAGAGAAAAGCTGTGAGTGAGTGAGAGAGAGAGAAAGCTAATCTGTGTGTGTGTGAGAGAGAAATAGAAGCTGAGAGAGAGAGAGAAGCAGTGAGTGAGTGAGAGAGAAAGAGAAGCTGAGAGTGAGAGACAGAGAAAGAGAGAAAGAGAAGCTGTGTGTGTGTGAGAGAGAGTAGCTGTGAGTGAGGGAGAGAGAGAGAAAGAGAATCAGTGAGAGAGAAAGAGATGCTGTGAGTGAGAGAGGGAGAGAGAAAGAGAAGCTGTGAGTGAGAGAGAGAGAAAGAGAAGCTGAGAGAGAGAGAGAGAGAAGCTGTGAGTGAGTGAGAGAGAGAAAGCAAAGCTGTGAGTGAGAGAGAGAGAGAAGCTGTGAGTGAGAGAGAGAGAGAAAGAAAGAGAAGCTGTGAGAGATAGTGAGAGAGAGAAGCTGTGTGTGAGAGACAGAAGCTGTGTGTGTGTGAGAGAGAAAGAGAAGCTGTGAGTGAGAGAGAGAGAAAGAGAAGCTGTGAGTGAGAGAGAGAGAGAAAGAGAAGCTGTGAGTGAGAAAGAGAGAAAGACAAGCAGTGAGAGAGAGGGAAAGAGAAGCTGTAGTGAGATGGAGGGAGAGAAAGAGAAGCTATGAGTGAGAAGGAGTGGGAAAGAGAAGCTGAGAGTGATAGAGAAAGAAAGAGAAGCTGTGAGTGAGAAAGTGAGAGAAAGAGATGCTGCGAGTGAGAGAGAGGGAGAGAAAGAGAAGCTGTGAGTGAGAGAGAGAGAGCGAAACAGAAGCAGTGAGCGAGAGAGAGAGAGAGAAAGAGAAGCTTTGAGTGAGAGAGAGAGAGAGAAAGAGAAGCTGTGTGTGTGAGAGAGAAGCTGTGTGTGTGAGAGAGAAAGAGAAGCTGTGAGTGAGAGAGAGAGAGAGAGAGGGAGAAGCTGTGAGTGGGAGAGAGAGAGAAAGAGAATCTGTGAGTGAGAGAGAGAAAGAGAAGCTGTGAGTGAGAGAGAGAGAGAAGCTGTGAGTGAGAGAGAGAGTGAGAAAGAGAATCTGTGAGTGAGAGAGAGAGAGAAAGAGAAGCTATGAGTGAGAGAGAGAGAGAAACAGAAGCTGTGAGTGAGAGAGAGAGAGAAAGAGAAGCTGTGTGTGTGTGAGAGAGAAAGAGAAGCTGTGAGTGAGAGAGAGAGAAAGAGAAGCTGTGAGTGAGAGAGAGAGAGAAAGAGAAGCTGTGAGTGAGAGAGAGAGAAAGACAAGCAGTGAGAGAGAGAGAGGGAAAGAGAAGCTGTAGTGAGAGAGAGGGAGAGAAAGAGAAGCTATGAGTGAGAAGGAGTGGGAAAGAGAAGCTGAGAGTGATAGAGAAAGAAAGAGAAGCTGTGAGTGAGAAAGTGAGAGAAAAGCTGTGAGTGTGAGAGAGGGAGAGAAAGAGAAGCTTTGAGTGAGAGAGAGAGAGAGAGAGAGAGAAGCTGTGTGTGTGAGAGAGAAGCTGTGTGTGTGAGAGAGAAAGAGAAGCTGTGAGTGAGAGAGTGAGGGAGAAGCTGTGAGTGAGAGAGAGAGAGAAAGAGAAGCTGTGAGTGAGAGAGAGAAAGAGAAGCTGTGAGTGAGAGAGAGAGAGAAGCTGTGAGTGAGTGAGAGAGAGAGAATCTGTGTGTGTGTGAGAGAGAAAGAGAAGCTGAGAGAGAGAGAGAAGCTGTGAGTGAGAGAGAGAGAAAGAGAAGCTGAGAGTGAGAGACAGAGAAAGAGAGAAAGAGATGCTGTGTGTGTGTGAGAGAGAGTAGCTGTGAGTGAGAGAGAGAAAAAGAGAATCAGTGAGAGAGAAAGAGAAGCTGTGAGTGAGAGAGAGAGAGAAAGAGAAGCTGTGAGTGAGAGAGAAAAAGAAGCTGTGAGTGAGGGAGAGAGAGAAAGAAAGAGAAGCTGTGAGTGAGTGAGAGAAAGAGAAGCTGTGAGTGAGAGAAAGAGAGAAAGAGAAGCTGTGAGTGAGAGAGACAGAGAAAAAGCTGTGAGTGATAGAGAGAAAGAGAATGAGAAGCTGTGAGTGAGAGAGAGAGAAGCTGTGAGTGTGAGAGAGAGAAGCTGTGAGTGAGAGAGAGAGAGAAAGAGACGCTGTGAGTGAGAGAGAGAGTGAGAAAGAGAATCTGTGAGTGAGAGAGAAAGAGAAAGAGAAGCTATGAGTGAGAGAGAGAGAGAAAGAGAAGCTGTGAGTGAGAGAGAGAGAGAAAGAGAAGCTGTGAGTGAGAGAGAAAGAGAGAAAGAGAAGCTGTGAGAGTGAGAGAGAGAAAGAGAAGCTGTGAGTGAGAGAGAGAGAACGAGAAGCTCTGAGTGAATGAGAGAGAGAAAGAGAAGCTGTGAGAGAGAGAGAAGCTGTGAGTGAGAGAGAGTGAGAGAAAGAGAAGCTGTGAGAGAGCGAGAGCGAAAGAGAAGCTGTGAGTGAGAGAGAGAGAAAGAGAAGCTGTGAGTGAGAGACAGAGAAAGAGAGAAAGAGAAGCTGTGTGTGTGTGAGAGAGAGTAGCTGTGAGTGAGAGAGAGAAAAAGAGAATCAGTGAGAGAGAAAGAGAAGCTGTGAGAGAGAGAGAGAGAAAGAGAAGCTGAGAGTGAGAGACAGAGAAAGAGAGAAAGAGAAGCTGTGTGTGTGAGAGAGAGAGTAGCTGTGAGTGAGAGAGAGAAAAAGAGAATCAGTGAGAGAGAAAGAGAAGCTGTGAGTGAGAGAGAGAGAGAAAGAGAAGCTGTGAGTGAGAGAGAAAAAGAAGCTGTGAGTGAGGGAGAGAGAGAAAGAAAGAGAAGCTGTGAGTGAGTGAGAGAAAGAGAAGCTGTGAGTGAGAGAAAGAGAGAAAGAGAAGCTGTGAGTGAGAGAGACAGAGAAAAAGCTGTGAGTGATAGAGAGAAAGAGAATGAGAAGCTGTGAGTGAGAGAGAGAGAAGCTGTGAGTGAGAGAGAGAGAAGCTGTGAGTGAGAGAGAGAGAAAGAGACGCTGTGAGTGAGAGAGAGAGAGAAACAGAAGCTGTGAGTGAGAGAGAGAGAGAAAGAGAAGCTGTGTGTGTGAGAGAGAGAAAGAGAAGCTGTGAGTGAGAGAGAGAGAAAGAGAAGCTGTGAGTGAGAGAGAGAGAGAAAGAGAAGCTGTGAGTGAGAGAGAGAGAAAGACAAGCAGTGAGAGAGAGAGAGGGAAAGAGAAGCTGTAGTGAGAGAGAGGGAGAGAAAGAGAAGCTATGAGTGAGAAGGAGTGGGAAAGAGAAGCTGAGAGTGATAGAGAAAGAAAGAGAAGCTGTGAGTGAGAAAGTGAGAGAAAAGCTGTGAGTGTGAGAGAGGGAGAGAAAGAGAAGCTTTGAGTGAGAGAGAGAGAGAGAGAGAGAGAGAGAAGCTGTATGTGTGAGAGAGAAGCTGTGTGTGTGAGAGAGAAAGAGAAGCTGTGAGTGAGAGAGAGAGGGAGAAGCTGTGAGTGAGAGAGAGAGAGAAAGAGAAGCTGTGAGTGAGAGAGAGAAAGAGAAGCTGTGAGTGAGAGAGAGAGAGAAGCTGTGAGTGAGTGAGAGAGAGAGAATCTGTGTGTGTGTGAGAGAGAAAGAGAAGCTGAGAGAGAGAGAGAAGCTGTGAGTGAGAGAGAGAGAAAGAGAAGCTGAGAGTGAGAGACAGAGAAAGAGAGAAAGAGAAGCTGTGTGTGTGTGAGAGAGAGTAGCTGTGAGTGAGAGAGAGAAAAAGAGAATCAGTGAGAGAGAAAGAGAAGCTGTGAGTGAGAGAGAGAGAGAAAGAGAAGCTGTGAGTGAGAGAGAAAAAGAAGCTGTGAGTGAGGGAGAGAGAGAAAGAAAGAGAAGCTGTGAGTGAGTGAGAGAAAGAGAATCTGTGAGTGAGAGAAAGAGAGAAAGAGAAGCTGTGAGTGAGAGAGACAGAGAAAAAGCTGTGAGTGATAGAGAGAAAGAGAATGAAAAGCTGTGAGTGAGAGAGAGAGAAGCTGTGAGTGAGAGAGAGAGAAGCTGTGAGTGAGAGAGAGAGAGAAAGAGACGCTGTGAGTGAGAGAGAGAGTGAGAAAGAGAATCTGTGAGTGAGAGAGAAAGAGAAAGAGAAGCTATGAGTGAGAGAGAGAGAGAAAGAGAAGCTGTGAGTGAGAGAGAGAGAGAAAGAGAAGCTGTGAGTGAGAGAGAAAGAGAGAAAGAGAAGCTGTGAGAGTGAGAGAGAGAAAGAGAAGCTGTGAGTGAGAGAGAGAGAACGAGAAGCTCTGAGTGAATGAGAGAGAGAAAGAGAAGCTGTGAGAGAGAGAGAAGCTGTGAGTGAGAGAGTGTGAGAGAAAGAGAAGCTGTGAGAGAGCGAGAGCGAAAGAGAAGCTGTGAGTGAGAGAGAGAGAAAGAGAAGCTGTGAGTGAGAGACAGAGAAAGAGAGAAAGAGAAGCTGTGTGTGTGTGAGAGAGAGTAGCTGTGAGTGAGAGAGAGAAAAAGAGAATCAGTGAGAGAGAAAGAGAAGCTGTGAGGGAGAGAGAGAGAAAGAGAAGCTGAGAGTGAGAGACAGAGAAAGAGAGAAAGAGAAGCTGTGTGTGTGAGAGAGAGAGTAGCTGTGAGTGAGAGAGAGAAAAAGAGAATCAGTGAGAGAGAAAGAGAAGCTGTGAGTGAGAGAGAGAGAGAAAGAGAAGCTGTGAGTGAGAGAGAGAAAGAAGCTGTGAGTGAGGGAGAGAGAGAAAGAAAGAGAAGCTGTGAGTGAGTGAGAGAAAGAGAAGCTGTGAGTGAGAGAAAGAGAGAAAGAGAAGCTGTGAGTGAGAGAGACAGAGAAAAAGCTGTGAGTGATAGAGAGAAAGAGAATGAGAAGCTGTGAGTGAGAGAGAGAGAAGCTGTGAGTGAGAGAGAGAGAAGCTGTGAGTGAGAGAGAGAGAGAAAGAGACGCTGTGAGTGAGAGAGAGAGTGAGAAAGAGAATCTGTGAGTGAGAGAGAAAGAGAAAGAGAAGCTATGAGTGAGAGAGAGAGAGAAAGAGAAGCTGTGAGTGAGAGAGAGAGAGAAAGAGAAGCTGTGAGTGAGAGAGAGAGAGAAAGAGAAGCTGTGAGTGAGAGAGAAAGAGAGAAAGAGAAGCTGTGAGAGTGAGAGAGAGAAAGAGAAGCTGTGAGTGAGAGAGAGAGAACGAGAAGCTCTGAGTGAATGAGAGAGAGAAAGAGAAGCTGTGTGAGAGAGAGAAGCTGTGAGTGAGAGAGAGTGAGAGAAAGAGAAGCTGTGAGAGAGAGAAAGAGAAGCTGTGAGTGAGAGAGAGAGAAAGAGAAGCTGTGAGAGTGAGAGTGAGAAAAAGAAGCTGTGAGTGAGAGAGGGAGAGAGAAAGAGAAGCTGTGAGTGAGAGAGAGAGAGAGAAAGAGAAGCTGAGAGAGAGAGAAAGAGAAGCTGTGAGTGAGAGAGAGAGAGAAGCTGTGAGTGAGAGAGAGAGAGAAAGCAAAGTTGTGAGTGAGAGAGAGAGAGAAGCTGTGAGTGAGAGAGAGAGAGAGAAAGAAAGAGAAGCTGTGAGAGATAGTGAGAGAGAGAAGCTGTGTGTGTGAGAGAGAGAAAGAGAAGCTGTGAGTGAGGGAGAGAGGGAAAGAGAAGCTGTAGTGAGAGAGAGGGAGAGAAAGAGAATCTATGAGTGAGAAGGAGTGGGAAAGAGAAGCTGAGAGTGATAGAGAAAGAAAGAGAAGCTGTGAGTGAAAAAGTGAGAGAGAGAGAAGCTGTGAGTGAGAGAGAGGGAGAGAAAGAGAAGCTGTGAGTGAGAGAGAGAGAACAAATGAGAAGCAGTGAGTGAGAGAGAGAGAGAAAGAAAGAGAAGCTGTGAGAGATAGTGAGAGAGAGAAGCTGTGTGTGTGAGAGAGAGAAAGAGAAGCTGTGAGTGAGAGAGAAAGAGAAGCTGTGAGTGAGAGAGGGAGAAAGAGAAGCTGTGAGTGAGAGAGAGAAAGAGAAGCTGTGAGTGAGAGAGAGAGGGAAAGAGAAGCTGTAGTGAGAGAGAGGGAGAGAAAGAGAAGCTATTAGTGAGAAGGAGTGGGAAAGAGAAGCTGAGAGTGATAGAGAAAGAAAGAGAAGCTGTGAGTGAGAAAGTGAGAGAAAGAGAAGCTGTGAGTGAGAGAGAGGGAGAGAAAGAGAAGCTGTGAGTGAGAGAGAGAGAACAAATGAGAAGCAGTGAGTGAGAGAGAGAGAGAAAGAGAAGCGTTTAGAGAGAGAGAGAAAGAGAAGCTGTGAGTGAGAGAGAGAGAAAGCAAAGCTGTGAGTGAGTGGGAGAGAGAAGCTGTGACTGAGAGAGAGAGAGAGAAAGAAAGAGAAGCTGTGAGAGATAGTGAGAGAGAGAAGCTGTGTGTGTGAGAGAGAGAAAGAGAAGCTGTGTGTGAGGGAGAGAGGGAAAGAGAAGCTGTAGTGAGAGAGAGGGAGAGAAAGAGAAGCTATGAGTGAGAAGGAGTGGGAAAGAGAAGCTGAGAGTGATAGAGAAAGAAAGAGAAGCTGTGAGTGAGAAAGTGAGAGAGAGAGAAGCTGTGAGTGAGAGAGAGAGAAAGCAAAGCTGTGAGTGAGAGAGAGAGAAGCTGTGAGTGAGAGAGAGAGAGAGAAAGAAAGAGAAGCTGTGAGAGATAGTGAGAGAGAGAAGCTGTGTGTGTGTGAGAGAGAAAGAGAAGCTGTGAGTGAGAGAGGGAGAGAGAAAGAGAAGCTGTGAGTGAGAGAGAGAGAGAGAAAGAGAAGCTGAGAGAGAGAGAAAGAGAAGCTGTGAGTGAGAGAGAGAGAAGCTGTGAGTGAGAGAGAGAGAGAAAGCAAAGTTGTGAGTGAGAGAGAGAGAGAAGCTGTGAGTGAGAGAGAGAGAGAGAAAGAAAGAGAAGCTGTGAGAGATAGTGAGAGAGAGAAGCTGTGTGTGTGAGAGAGAGAAAGAGAAGCTGTGAGTGAGGGAGAGAGGGAAAGAGAAGCTGTAGTGAGAGAGAGGGAGAGAAAGAGAATCTATGAGTGAGAAGGAGTGGGAAAGAGAAGCTGAGAGTGATAGAGAAAGAAAGAGAAGCTGTGAGTGAAAAAGTGAGAGAGAGAGAAGCTGTGAGTGAGAGAGAGAGAAAGCAAAGCTGTGAGTGAGAGAGAGAGAAGCTGTGAGTGAGAGAGAGAGAGAGAAAGAAAGAGAAGCTGTGAGAGATAGTGAGAGAGAGAAGCTGTGTGTGTGAGAGAGAGAAAGAGAAGCTGTGAGTGAGAGAGAAAGAGAAGCTGTGAGTGAGAGAGGGAGAAAGAGAAGCTGTGAGTGAGAGAGAGAAAGAGAAGCTGTGAGTGAGAGAGAGAGGGAAAGAGAAGCTGTAGTGAGAGAGAGGGAGAGAAAGAGAAGCTATTAGTGAGAAGGAGTGGGAAAGAGAAGCTGAGAGTGATAGAGAAAGAAAGAGAAGCTGTGAGTGAGAAAGTGAGAGAAAGAGAAGCTGTGAGTGAGAGAGAGGGAGAGAAAGAGAAGCTGTGAGTGAGAGAGAGAGAACAAATGAGAAGCAGTGAGTGAGAGAGAGAGAGAAAGAGAAGCGTTTAGAGAGAGAGAGAAAGAGAAGCTGTGAGTGAGAGAGAGAGAAAGCAAAGCTGTGAGTGAGAGGGAGAGAGAAGCTGTGACTGAGAGAGAGAGAGAGAAAGAAAGAGAAGCTGTGAGAGATAGTGAGAGAGAGAAGCTGTGTGTGTGAGAGAGAGAAAGAGAAGCTGTGTGTGAGGGAGAGAGGGAAAGAGAAGCTGTAGTGAGAGAGAGGGAGAGAAAGAGAAGCTATGAGTGAGAAGGAGTGGGAAAGAGAAGCTGAGAGTGATAGTGAAAGAAAGAGAAGCTGTGAGTGAGAAAGTGAGAGAAAGAGAAGCTGTGAGTGAGAGAGAGGGAGAGAAAGAGAAGCTGTGAGTGAGAGAGAGAGAGAAAGCAAAGCTGTGAGAGAGAGAGAGAGAGAAGCTGTGAGTGAGAGAGAGAGATAAAGAAGCTGAGAGAGAGAGAGAAAGAGAAGCTGTGAGTGAGAGAGAGAGAGAAAGAGAAGCTTTTAGAGAGAGAGAGAAAGAGAAGCTGTGAGTGAGAGAGAGAGAAAGCAAAGCTGTGAGTGAGAGAGAGAGAGAAGCTGTGAGTGAGAGAGAGAGAGAGAAAGAAAGAGAAGCTGTGAGAGATATTGAGAGAGAGAAGCTGTGTGTGTGTGAGAGAGAAAGAGAAGCTGTGTGTGAGGGAGTGTGGGAAAGAGAAGCTGTAGTGAGAGAGAGGGAGAGAAAGAGAAGCTATGAGTGAGAAGGAGTGGGAAAGAGAAGCTGAGAGTGATAGAGAAAGAAAGAGAAGCTGTGAGTGAGAGAGAGAAAGAGATGCTGTGAGTGAGAGAGAGAAAAGCTGTGAGTGAGTGAGAGAGAGAGAAAGCTAATCTGTGTGTGTGTGAAGGAGAAATAGAAGCTGAGAGAGAGAAGCAGTGAGTGAGTGAGAGAGAAAGAGAAGCTGAGAGTGAGAGACAGAGAAAGAGAGAAAGAGAAGCTGTGTGTGTGAGAGAGAGAGTAGCTGTGAGTGAGGGAGAGAGAGAGAAAGAGAATCAGTGAGAGAGAAAGAGAAGCTGCGAGTGAGAGAGAGAAAGAGAAGTTGTGAGTGAGAGAGGGAGAGAGAAAGAGAAGCTGTGAGTGAGAGAGGGAGAGAGAAAGAGAAGCTGTGAGTGAGAGAGAGAGAAAGAGAAGCTGAGAGAGAGAGAAAGAGAAGCTGTGAGTGAGAGAGAGAGAGAAAGCAAAGCTGTGAGTGAGAGAGAGAGAAGCTGTGAGTGAGAGAGAGAGAGAAAGAAAGAGAAGCTGTGAGAGATAGTGAGAGAGAGAAGCTGTGTGTGAGAGAGAGAAGCTGTGTGTGTGTGAGAGAGAAAGAGAAGCTGTGAGTGAGAGAGAGAGAAAGAGAAGCTGTGAGTGAGAGAGAGAGAGAAAGAGAAGCTGTGAGTGAGAAAGAGAGAAAGACAAGCAGTGAGAGAGAGGGAAAGAGAAGCTGTAGTGAGATGGAGGGAGAGAAAGAGAAGCTATGAGTGAGACGGAGTGGGAAAGAGAAGCTGAGAGTGATAGAGAAAGAAAGAGAAGCTGTGAGTGATAAAGTGAGAGAAAGAGAAGCTGCGAGTGAGAGAGAGGGAGAGAAAGAGAAGCTGTGAGTGAGAGAGAGAGTGAAACAGAAGCAGTGAGCGAGAGAGAGAGAGAAAGAGAAGCTTTGAGTGAGAGAGAGAGAGAGAGAAAGAGAAGCTGTGTGTGAGAGAGAGAAGCTGTGTGTGAGAGAGAGAAAGAAAGAGAAGATGTGAGTGAGAGAGAGAGAGAGAGGGAGAAGCTGTGAGTGGGAGAGAGAGAGAAAGAGAATCTGTGAGTGAGAGAGAGAAAGAGAAGCTGTGAGTGAGAGAGAGAGAGAAGCTGTGAGTGAGAGAGTGAGTGAGAAAGTGAATCTGTGAGTGAGAGAGAGAGAGAAAGAGAAGCTATGAGTGAGAGAGAGAGAAAGAGAAGCTGTGAGTGAGAGAGAGAGAGAGAAAGAGAAGCTGTGTGTGTGTGAGAGAGAAAGAGAAGCTGTGAGTGAGAGCGAGAGAAAGAGAAGCTGTGAGTGAGAGAGAGAGAAAGAGAAGCTGTGAGTGAGAGAGAGAGAAAGACAAGCAGTGAGAGAGAGAGGGAAAGAGCTGTAGTGAGAGAGAGGGAGAGAAAGAGAAGCTATGAGTGAGAAGGAGTGGGAAAGAGAAGCTGAGAGTGATAGAGAAAGAAAGAGAAGCTGTGAGTGAGAAAGTGAGAGAAAAGCTGTGAGTGAGAGAGAGGGAGAGAAAGAGAAGCTTTGAGTGAGAGAGAGAGAGAGAGAGAAAGAGAAGCTGTGTGTGTGAGAGAGAAGCTGTGTGTGTGAGAGAGAAAGAGAAGCTGGGAGTGAGAGAGAGAGAGAGCGAGAAGCTGTGAGTGAGAGAGAGAGAGAAAGAGAAGCTGTGAGTGAGAGAGAGAAAGAGAAGCTGTGAGTGAGAGAGAGAGAGAAGCTGTGAGTGAGTGAGAGAGAGAATCTGTGTGTGTGAGAGAGAGAAAGAGAAGCTGAGAGAGAGAGAAGCTGTGAGTGAGAGAGAGAGAAAGAGAAGCTGAGAGTGAGAGACAGAGAAAGAGAGAAAGAGAAGCTGTGTGTGTGAGAGAGAGAGTAGCTGTGAGTGAGAGCAGAAAAAGAGAATCAGTGAGAGAGAAAGAGAAGCTGTGAGTGAGAGAGAGCGAGAAAGAGAAGCTGTGAGTGAGAGAGAAAAAGAAGCTGTGAGTGAGGGAGAAAGAGAAAGAAAGAGAAGCTGTGAGTGAGTGAGAGAAAGAGAAGCTGTGAGTGAGAGAAAGAGAGAAAGAGAAGCTGTGAGTGAGAGAGACAGAGAAAAAGCTGTGAGTGATAGAGAGAAAGAGAATGAGAAGCTGTGAGTGAGAGATAGAGAAGCTGTGAGTGAGAGAGAGAGAAGCTGTGAGTGAGAGAGAGAGAGAAAGAGATGCTGTGAGTGAGAGAGAGTGAGAAAGAGAATCTGTGAGTGAGAGAGAAAGAGAAAGTGAAGCTATGAGTGAGAGAGAGAGAGAAAGAGAAGCTGTGAGTGAGAGAGAGAGAGAGAAAGAGAAGCTGTGAGTGAGAGACAGTGAGAGAAAGAGAAGCTGTGAGAGAGCGAGAGAGAAAGAGAAGATGTGAGTGAGAGAGAGAGAAAGAGAAGCTGTGAGTGGGAGAGAAAGAGAAGCTGTGAGAGTTATAGTGAGAAAAAGAAGCTGTGAGTGAGAGAGGGGGAGAGAAAGAGAAGCTGCGAGTGAGAGAGAGAGAGAGAAAGAGAAGCTGAGAGAGAGAGAAAGAGAAGCTGTGAGTGAGAGAGAGAGAGAAGCTGTGAGTGAGAGAGAGAGAAAGCAAAGCTGTGAGTGAGAGAGAGAGAAGCTGTGAGTGAGAGAGAGAGAGAGAAAGAAAGAAAGAGAAGCTGTGAGAGATAGTGAGAGAGAGAAGCTGAGAGTGATAGAGAAAGAAAGAGAAGCTGTGAGTGAGAAAGTGAGAGAGAGAGAAGCTGTGAGTGAGAGAGAGAGAAAGCAAAGCTGTGAGTGAGAGAGAGAGAGAAGCTGTGAGTGAGAGAGAGAGAGAAAGAAAGAGAAGCTGTGAGAGATAGTGAGAGAGAGAAGCTGTGTGTGTGAGAGAGAGAAAGAGAAGCTGTGAGGGAGGGAGAGAGGGAAAGAGAAGCTGTAGTGAGAGAGAGGGAGAGAAAGAGAAGCTATGAGTGAGAAGGAGTGGGAAAGATAAGCTGAGAGTGATAGAGAAAGAAAGAGAAGCTGTGAGTGAGAAAGTGAGAGAAAGAGAAGCTGTGAGTGAGAGAGAGGGAGAGAAAGAGAAGCTGTGAGTGAGAGAGAGAGAAGGCAAAGCTGTGAGTGAGAGAGAGAGAGAAGCTGTGAGTGAGAGAGAGAGAGAAAGAGAAGCTGAGAGAGAGGGAAAGAGAAGCTGTGAGTGAGAGAGAGAGAGAAAGAGAAGCTGTGAGTGAGAGAGAGAGAGAAAGCAAAGCTGTGAGTGAGAGAGAGAGAAGCTGCGAGTGAGAGAGAGAGAGAAAGAAAGAGAAGCTGTGAGAGATAGTGAGAGAGAGAAGCTGTGTGTGAGAGAGAGAAGCTGTGTGTGTGAGAGAGAAAGAGAAGCTGTGAGTGAGAGAGAAAGAGAAGCTGTGCGTGAGAGAGGCAGAAAGAGAAGCTGTGAGTGAGAGAGAGAAAGAGAAGCTGTGAGTGAGAGAGAGAGGGAAAGAGAAGCTGTAGTGAGAGAGAGGGAGAGAAAGAGAAGCTATGAGTGAGAAGGAGTGGGAAAGAGAAGCTGAGAGTGATAGAGAAAGAAAGAGAAGCTGTGAGTGAGAAAGTGAGAGAAAGAGAAGCTGTGAGTGAGAGAGAGGGAGAGAAAGAGAAGCTGTGAGTGAGAGAGAGAGAACAAATGAGAAGCAGTGAGTGAGAGAGAGAGAGAAAGAGAAGCTTTTAGAGAGAGAGAGAAAGAGAAGATGTGAGTGAGAGAGAGAGAAAGCAAAGCTGTGAGTGAGAGAGAGAGAAGCTGTGAGTGAGAGAGAGAGAGAGAGAGAAAGAAAGAGAAGCTGTGAGAGATAGTGAGAGAGAGAAGCTGTGTGTGTGAGAGAGAGAAAGAGAAGCCGTGTGTGAGGGAGAGAGGGAAAGAGAAGCTGTAGTGAGAGAGAGGGAGAGAAAGAGAAGCTATGAGTGAGAAGGAGTGGGAAAGAGAAGCTGAGAGTGATAGAGAAAGAAAGAGAAGCTGTGAGTGAGAAAGTGAGAGAAAGAGAAGCTGTGAGTGAGAGAGAGGGAGAGAAAGAGAAGCTGTGAGTGAGAGAGAGAAAGCAAAGCTGTGAGTGAGAGAGAGAGAGAAGCTGTGAGTGAGAGAGAGAGAGATAAAGAAGCTGAGAGAGAGAGAAAGAGAAGCTGTGAGTGAGAGAGAGAGAGAAAGAGAAGCTGTCAGTGAGAGAGAGAGAAAGAGAAGCTTTTAGAGAGAGAGAGAAAGAGAAGCTGTGAGTGAGAGAGAGAGAAAGCAAAGCTGTGAGTGAGAGAGAGAGAGAAGCTGTGAGTGAGAGAGAGAGAGAGAAAGAAAGAGAAGCTGTGAGAGATAGTGAGAGAGAGAAGCTGTGTGTGTGAGAGAGAGAAAGAGAAGCTGTGTGTGAGGGAGTGAGGGAAAGAGAAGCTGTAGTGAGAGAGAGGGAGAGAAAGAGAAGCTATGAGTGAGAAGGAGTGGGAAAGAGAAGCTGAGAGTGATAGAGAAAGAAAGAGAAGCTGTGAGTGAGAAAGTGAGAGAAAGAGAAGCTGTGAGTGAGAGAGAGGGAGAGAAAGAGAAGCTGTGAGTGAGAGAGAGAGAAAGCAAGCTGTGAGTGAGAGAGAGAGAGAAGCTGTGAGTGAGAGAGAGAGAGAAAAAGAAGCTGAGAGAGAGAGAAAGAGAAGCTGTGTGTGAGAGAGAGAGAGAAAGAGAAGCTGTGAGTGAGAGAGAGAGAGAAAGCAAAGCTGTGAGTGAGAGAGAGAGAGAAGCTGTGAGTGAGAGAGAGAGAGAGAGAAAGAAAGAGAAGCTGTGAGAGATAGTGAGAGAGAGAAGCTGTGTGTGAGAGAGAGAAGCTGTGTGTGTGTGAGAGAGAGAAAGAGAAGCTGTGAGAGAGAGAAAGAGAAGCTGTGAGTGAGAGAGAGAGAAAGAGAAGCTGTGAGTGAGAGAGAGAAAGAGAAGCTGTGAGTGAGAGTGAGAGGGAAAGAGAAGCTGTAGTGAGAGAGAGGGAGAGAAAGAGAAGCTATGAGTGAGAAGGAGTGGGAAAGAGAAGCTGAGAGTGATAGAGAAAGAAAGAGAAGCTGTGAGTGAGAAAGTGAGAGAAAGAGAAGCTGTGAGTGAGAGAGAGGGAGAGAAAGAGAAGCTGTGAGTGAGAGAGAGAGAGAATGAAAGAGAAGCAGTGAGTGAGAGAGAGAGAGAGAAAGAGAAGCTTTTAGAGAGAGAGAGAGAGAGAAAGAGAAGCTGTGAGTGAGAGAGAGTGAGAGTAAGAGAAGTTGTGTGTGTGAGAGAGAAGCTGTGTGTGAGAGAGAGAAAGAGAAGCTGTGTGTGTGAGAGAGAGAGAGAAGCTGTGAGTGGGAGAGAGAGAGGAAGAGAAGCTGTGTGTGTGAGAGAGAGAGAAAGAGAAGCAGTGAGTGAGAGAGAGTGAGAATAAGAGAAGCTGTGTGAGAGAGAAAAGAGAAGCTGTGAGTGAGAGAGAGAGAAAGAGAAGCTGTGAGTGAGTGAGAGAGAGAAAGAGAAGCTGTGACTGAGTGAGAGAGAGAAAGAGAAGCTGTGAGTGGAAGAAAGAGAGGGAAGCAGTGAGAGGGAGAGAGAGAAAGCGAATCTGTGATTGAGAGAGAGAGAGAAGCTGTGAGTGAGTGAGAGACAGAAAGAGAAGCTGTATGCGTGAGAGAGAGAGAGAAAGAGAAGCTGTGAGTGAGAGAGAGAGAAAGAGAAGTTGTGAGTGAGAGAGAGAAAGAGAAGCTGTGAGTGTGTGTGAGAGAGATAGAGAATCTGTGAGAGAGAGAGAGAGAGAGAGAGAGAGAAAGAAGCTGTGAGTGAGTGAGAGAGAGAGAAAGAGAAGCTGTGAGTGAGAGAGAGCAAAAGAGATGCTGTGAGAAAGAGAGAGAGAAAGAGAAGCTGTGAGTGAGAGAGTGTGAGAGAAAGAGAAGCTGTGTGAGAGAGGGAGAGAAGCTGTGTGTGTGAGAGAGAAAGAGAAGCTGTGAGTGAGAGAGAGCAAAAGAGATGCTGTGAGAAAGAGAGAGAGAAAGAGAAGCTGTGAGTGAGAGAGAGTGAGAGAAAGAGAAGCTGTGTGAGAGAGGGAGAGAAGCTGTGTGTGTGAGAGAGAAAGAGAAGCTGTGAGTGAGAGAGAGAGAGAGGGAGAAGCTGTGAGTGTGTGAGAGAGAGAAAGAGAAGCTGTGAGTGAGAGAGAGAAAGAGAAGCTGTGAGTGAGAGAGAGAGAGAAGCTGTGAGTGAGTGAGAGAGAGAGAGAAAGAGAATCTGTGTGTGTGTGAGAGAGAGAAAGAGAAGCTGAGAGAGAGAGAGAAGCTGTGAGTGAGAGAGAGAGAAAGAGAAGCTGAGAGTGAGAGAGAAAGAGAGAAAGAGAAGGTGTGAGAGAGAGAGAGAGTAGCTGTGAGTGAGAGAGAGAGAAAGAGAAGCTGTGAGTGAGAGAGAGAGAGAAAGAGAAGCAGTGAGTGAGAGAGAGTGAGAGAAAGAGAAGCTGTGTGTGAGAGAAAGAGAAGCTGTGAGTGAGAGAGCGAGAGTTAGAGAAGCTGTGAGTGTGTGTGAGAGAGAAAGAGAAGCTGTGAGTGAGTGAGAGAGAGAGAGAGAGAAAGAGAAGCTGTGAGTGAGAGAGAGAGAAAGAGAAGTTGTGAGTGAGAGAGAGAAAGAGAAGCTGTGAGTGAGAGAGAAAGAGAAGCTGTGAGTGAGAGATAGAAAGAGAAGCTGTGTGTGAGAGAGAGAAAGAGAAACTGAGTGAGAGAGAGAGATCTGTGAGTGAGTGAGAGAGAGAGAAGCTGTGAGTGTGTGAGAGAGAAAGAGAAGCTGTGAGTGAGAGAGAGAGAGAAAGAGAAGATGTGAGTGAGAGAGAGAGAGAAGCTGTGAGTTAGAGAGAGAGAGAAAGAGAAGCTGTGAGTGAGAGAGTGAGAGAAAGAGAAGCTGGAGAGAGAGAGAAAGAGAATGTGAGTGAGAGAGAGAGAAGCTGTGAGTGAGTGAGAGAGAGAAAGAGAAGCTGTGAGTGAAAGAGAGAGAGAGAGAGAAAGAGAAGATGTGAGTGAGAGAGAGAGAAAGAGAAGCTGTGAGTGAGAGAGAGAAAGTGAAGCTGTGAGTGAGAGAGAAAAAAAGAGAATCAGTGAGAGAGAAAGAGATGTTGTTTGTGAGAGAGAGAGAGAGAGAAGCTGTGAGAGAGAGAGAAAGAAGCTGTGAGTGAGGGAGAGAGAGAGAGAAAGAAAGAGAAGCTGTGAGTGAGTGAGAGAGAGAGAAGCTGTGAGTGAGAGAAAGAGAGAAAGAGAAGCTGTGACTGAGAGAGACAGAGAAAAAGCTGTGAGTGATAGAGAGAAAGAGAATGAGAAACTGTGAGTGAGAGAGAGAAGCTGTGAGTGAGAGAGAGAGGAGCTGTGAGTGGGTGAGAGAGAAAGAGAAGCTGTGAGTGAGAGAGAGAGAGAAAGAGAAGATGTGAGTGAGAGAGAGAGAGAAGCTGTGAGTTAGAGAGAGAGAGAGAAAGAGAAGCTGTGAGTGAGAGAGTGAGAGAAAGAGAAGCTGGAGAGAGAGAGAAAGAGAATGTGAGTGAGAGAGAAGCTGTGAGTGAGTGAGAGAGAGAAAGAGAAGCTGTGAGTGAAAGAGAGAGAGAGAGAAAGAGAAGATGTGAGTGAGAGAGAGAGAAAGAGAAGCTGTGAGTGAGAGAGAGAAAGTGAAGCTGTGAGTGAGAGAGAGAAAAAAAGAGAATCAGTGAGAGAGAAAGAGAAGTTGTGAGTGAGAGAGAGAGAGAGAGAAGCTGTGAGAGAGAGAGAAAGAAGCTGTGAGTGAGGGAGAGAGAGAGAAAGAAAGAGAAGCTGTGAGTGAGTGAGAGAGAGAGAAGCTGTGAGTGAGAGAAAGAGAGAAAGAGAAACTGTGAGTGAGAGAGACAGAGAAAAAGCTGTGAGTGATAGAGAGAAAGAGAATGAGAAACTGTGAGTGAGAGAGAGAGAGAAGCTGTGAGTGGGTGAGAGAGAAAGAGAAGCTGTGAGTGAGAGAGAGAGAGAAAGAGAAGATGTGAGTGAGAGAGAGAGAGAGAAGCTGGAGAGAGAGAGAAAGAGAATGTGAGTGAGAAAGAGAGAGAAGCTGTGAGTGAGTGAGAGAGAGAAAGAGAAGCTGTGAGTGAAAGAGAGAGAGAGAAAGAGAAGATGTGAGTGAGAGAGAGAGAAAGAGAAGCTGTGAGTGAGAGAGAGAAAGTGAAGCTGTGAGTGAGTGAGAGAGATAGAAGCTGTGAGTGAGAGAAAGAGCGAAAGAGAAGCTGTGAGTGAGAGAGACAGAGAAAAAGCTGTGAGTGATTGAGAGAAAGAGAATGAGAAGCTGTGAGTGAGAGAGAGAGAGAAGCTGTGAGTGAGAGAGAGAGAGAAGCTGTGAGTGAGAAGGAGGGTGAAAGAGAAGCTGAGAGTGAGAGAGAGAGAAAGAGAAGCTGTGAGTGAGAGAGAGAGAAAAAGAAAGAGAAGCTGTGAGTGCGTGAGAGAGAGCGAAAGAGAAGCTGTGATTGAGAGAGACAGGGAGAAAGATGCTGTCAGTGAGAGAGAGAGAGAGAGAAAGAGAAGCTGTGAGTGAGAGAGAGAGAGAAAAAAAGAGAAGCTGTGAGTGAGAGAGAGGGAGAGAGAATCTTTGAGTGATAGAGAGAGGGAGAGAGAAAGAGAAGCAGTTGGTGGGAGAGAGTGAGAGAAAGAGAAGCTGTGAGACAGAGAGAGAGAGAAGCTGTGAGTGAGAGAGAGAGAATGAGAAGCTGTGAGTGAGAGAGAGAGAGAAAGAGAAGCTGTGAGTGAGAGAGAGTGAGAAAGAGAATCTGTGAGTGAGAGAGAGAGAAAGAGAAGCTATGAGTGAGAGAGAGAGAGAAAGAGAAGCTGTGAGTGAGAGAGAGTGAGAAAGAGAATCTGTGAGTGAGAGAGAGAGAAAGAGAAGCTATGAGTGAGAGAGAGAAAGACAAGCAGTGAGAGAGAGAGGGAAAGAGAAGCTGTAGTGAGAGAGAGGGAGAGAAAGAGAAGCTATGAGTGAGAAGGAGTGGGAAAGAGAAGCTGAGAGTGATAGAGAAAGAAAGAGAAGCTGTGAGTGAGAAAGTGAGAGAAAGAGAAGCTGTGAGTGAGAGAGAGGGAGAGAAAGAGAAGCTGTGTGTGTGAGAGAAAGAGAAGCTGTGAGTGAGAGAGAGAGAGAGGGAGAAGCTGTGAGTGGGAGAGAGAGAGAAAGAGAAGCTGTGAGTGAGAGAGAGAAAGAGAAGCTGTGAGTGAGAGAGAGAGAAAGAGAATTTGTGAGTGAGAGAGAGAGAGAAGAGGTGTATGAGAGAGAGAGAAGCTGTGTGTGTGAGAGAGAAAGAGAAGCTGTGAGTGAGAGAGAGCAAAAGAGAAGCTATGAGCGAGAGACAGGGAGAGAAAGAGAAGCTGTGTGTGAGAGAGAGAGAAAGAGAAGCTGTGAGTGAGAGAGAGTGAGAGAAAGAGAAGCTGTGAGTGAGAGTGAGAGAAAGAGAAGCTGTGAGAGAGAGCAAAAGAGAAGCTGTGAGCGAGAGAGAGGGAGAGAAAGAGAAGCTGTGTGTGAGAGAGAGAGAGAGAAAGAGAAGCTGTGAGTGAGAGAGAGTGAGAGAAAGAGAAGCTGTGTGTGTGTGAGAGAGAAGCTGTGTGTGTGAGAGAGAAAGATAAGCTGTGAGTGAGAGAGAGAGAGAGAGGGAGTAGTTGTGAGTGAGAGAGAGAGAAAGAGAAGCTGTGAGTGAGAGAGAGAAAGAGAAGCTGTGAGTGAGAGAGAGAAAAGCTGTGAGTGAGTGAGAGAGAGAGAAAGCTAATCTGTGTGTGTGTGAGAGAGAGAAATAGAAGCTGAGAGAGAGAGAAGCAGTGAGAGAGTGAGAGAGAAAGAGAAGCTGAGAGTGAGAGACAGAGAAAGAGAGAAAGAGAAGCTGTGTGTGTGAGAGAGAGAGTAGCTGTGAGTGAGGGAGAGAGAGAGAAAGAGAATCAGTGAGAGAGAAAGAGAAGCTGTGAGTGAGAGAGAGAAAGAGAAGCTGTGAGTGAGAGAGAGAGAAAGAGAAGCTGTGAGTGAGAGAGAGAGAGAAAGAGAAGCTGTGAGTGAGAAAGAGAGAAAGACAAGCAGTGAGAGAGAGGGAAAGAGAAGCTGTAGTGAGATGGAGGGAGAGAAAGAGAAGCTATGAGTGAGAAGGAGTGGGAAAGAGAAGCTGAGAGTGATAGAGAAAGAAAGAGAAGCTGTGAGTGAGAAAGTGAGAGAAAGAGAATCTGCGAGTGAGAGAGAGGGAGAGAAAGAGAAGCTGTGAGTGAGAGAGAGAGAGCGAAACAGAAGCAGTGAGAGAGAGAGAGAGAGAGAGAGAGAAAGAGAAGCTTTGAGTGAGAGAGAGAGAGAGAGAAAGAGAAGCTGTGTGTGAGAGAGAGAAGCTGTGTGTGTGAGAGAGAAAGAGAAGCTGTGAGTGAGAGAGAGAGAGAGAGAGGGAGAAGCTGTGAGTGGGAGAGAGAGAGAAAGAGAATCTGTGAGTGAGAGAGAGAAAGAGAAGCTGTGAGTGAGTGAGAGAGAGAAGCTGTGAGTGAGAGAGAGAGTGAGAAAGAGAATCTGTGAGTGAGAGTGAGAGAGAAAGAGAAGCTATGAGTGAGAGAGAGAGAGAAAGAGAAGCTGTGAGTGAGAGAGAGAGAGAAAGAGAAGCTGTGTGTGTGTGAGAGAGAAAGAGAAGCTGTGAGTGAGAGCGAGAGAAAGACAAGCTTTGAGTGAGAGAGAGAGAAAGAGAAGCTGTGAGTGAGAGAGAGAGAAAGACAAGCAGTGAGAGAGAGAGGGAAAGAGAAGCTGTAGTGAGAGAGAGGGAGAGAAAGAGAAGCTATGTGAGAAGGAGTGGGAAAGAGAAGCTGAGAGTGATAGAGAAAGAAAGAGAAGCTGTGAGTGAGAAAGTGAGAGAAAAGCTGTGAGTGAGAGAGAGGGAGAGAAAGAGAAGCTTTGAGTGAGAGAGAGAGAGAGAGAGAGAGAGAGAGAAGCTGTGTGTGTGAGAGAGAAGCTGTGTGTGTGAGAGAGAAAGAGAAGCTGTGAGTGAGAGAGAGAGATGGAGAAGCTGTGAGTGAGAGAGAGAGAGAATGAGAAGCTGTGAGTGAGAGAGAGAGAGAAGCTGTGAGTGAGTGAGAGAGAGAATCTGTGTGTGAGAGAGAGAGAACGAGAAGCTGAGAGAGAGAGAGAAGCTGTGAGTGAGAGAGAGAGAAAGAGAAGCTGAGTGAGAGACAGAGAAAGAGAGATAGAGAAGCTGTGTGTCTGTGAGAGAGAGTAGCTGTGAGTGAGAGAGAGAAAAAGAGAATCAGTGAGAGAGAAAGAGAAGCTGTGAGTGAGAGAGAGAGAGAAAGAGAAGCTGTGAGTGAGAGAGAAAAAGAAGTTGTGAGTGAGGGAGAGAGAGAAAGAAAGAGAAGCTGTGAGTGAGTGAGAGAAAGAGAAGCTGTGAGTGAGAGAAAGAGAGAAAGAGAAGCTGTGAGTGAGAGAGACAGAGAAAAAGCTGTGAGTGATAGAGAGAAAGAGAATGAGAAGCTGTGAGTGAGAGAGAGAGAAGCTGTGAGTGAGAGAGAGAGAGAAGCTGTGAGTGAGAGAGAGAGAGAAAGAGACGCTGTGAGTGAGAGAGAGAGTGAGAGTGAGAAAGAGAATCTGTGAGTGAGAGAGAAAGAGAAGCTATGAGTGAGAGAGAGAGAAAGAGAAGCTGTGAGTGAGAGAGAGAAAGAGAAGCTGTGAGTGAGAGAGAAAGAGAGAAAGAGAAGCTGTGAGAGTGAGAGAGAGAAAGAGAAGCTGTGAGAGAGAGAGAACGAGAAGCTCAGAGTGAATGAGAGAGAGAAAGAGAACCTGTGAGAGAGAGAGAAGCTGTGAGTGAGAAAGAGTGAGAGAAAGAGAAGCTGTGAGAGAGCGAGAGAGAAAGAGAAGATGTGAGTGAGAGAGAGAGAAAGAGAAGCTGTGAGTGGGAGAGAAAGAGAGAAAGAGAAGCTGTGAGAGTGATAGTGAGAAAAAGAAGCTGTGAGTGAGAGAGGGAGAGAGAAAGAGAAGCTGTGAGTGAGAGAGAGAGAGAGAGAAAGAGAAGCTGAGAGAGAGAAAGAGAAGCTGTGAGTGAGAGAGAGAGAGAAGCTGTGAGTGAGAGAGAGAGAAAGCAAAGCTGTGAGTGTGAGAGAGAGAGAAGCTGTGAGTGAGAGAGAGAGAGAAAGAAAGAGAAGCTGTGAGAGATAGTGAGAGAGAGAAGCTGTGTGTGTGAGAGAGAGAAAGAGAAGCTGTGAGTGAGGGAGAGAGGGAAAGAGAAGCTGTAGTGAGAGAGAGGGAGAGAAAGAGAAGCTATGAGTGAGAAGGAGTGGGAAAGAGAAGCTGAGAGTGATAGAGAAAGAAAGAGAAGCTGTGAGTGAGAAAGTGAGAGAGAGAGAAGCTGTGAGTGAGAGAGAGGGAGAGAAAGCAAAGCTGTGAGTGAGAGAGAGATAGAAAGAGAAGCTGTGAGTGAGAGAGAGAGAGAAAGCAAAGCTGTGAGTGAGAGAGAGAGAAGCTGCGAGTGAGAGAGAGAGAGAGAGAAAGAAAGAGAAGCTGTGAGAGATAGTGAGAGAGAGAAGCTGTGTGTGTGTGAGAGAGTAGCTGTGAGTGAGGGAGAGAGAGAGAAAGAGAATCAGTGAGAGAGAAAGAGAAGCTGTGAGTGAGAGAGAGAAATAGAAGTTGTGAGTGAGAGAGGGAGAGAGAAAGAGAAGCTGTGAGTGAGAGAGGGAGAGAGAAAGAGAAGCTGTGAGTGAGAGAGAGAGAAAGAGAAGCTGAGAGAGAGAGAAAGAGAAGCTGTGAGTGAGAGAGAGAGAGAAAGCAAAGCTGTGAGTGAGAGAGAGAGAGAAGCTGTGAGTGAGAGAGAGAGAGAAATAAAGAGAAGCTGTGAGAGATAGTGAGAGAGAGAAGCTGTGTGTGTGAGAGAGAAGCTGTGTGTGTGTGAGAGAGAAAGAGAAGCTGTGAGTGAGAGAGAGAGAAAGAGAAGTTGTGAGTGAGAGAGAGAGAGAAAGAGAAGCTGTGAGTGAGAAAGAGAGAAAGACAAGCAGTGAGAGAGAGGGAAAGAGAAGCTGTAGTGAGATGGAGGGAGAGAAAGAGAAGCTATGAGTGAGAAGGAGTGGGAAAGAGAAGCTGAGAGTGATAGAGAAAGAAAGAGAAGCTGTGAGTGAGAAAGTGAGAGAAAGAGAAGCTGCGAGTGAGAGAGAGGGAGAGAAAGAGAAGCTGTGAGTGAGAGAGAGAGAGCGAAACAGAAGCAGTGAGCGAGAGAGAGAGAGAGAGAAAGAGAAGCTTTGAGTGAGAGAGAGAGAGAGAAAGAGAAGCTGTGTGTGTGAGAGAGAAGCTGTGTGTGTGAGAGAGAAAGAGAAGCTGTGAGTGAGAGAGAGAGAGGGAGAAGCTGTGAGTGGGAGAGAGAGAGAAAGAGAATCTGTGAGTGAGAGAGAGAAAGAGAAGCTGTGAGTGAGAGAGAGAGAGAAGCTGTGAGTGAAAGAGAGAGTGAGAAAGAGAATCTGTGAGTGAGAGAGAGAGAGAAAGAGAAGCTATGAGTGAGAGAGAGAGAGAAAGAGAAGCTGTGAGTGAGAGAGAGAGAGAGAAAGAGAAGCTGTGTGTGTGTGAGAGAGAAAGAGAAGCTGTGAGTGAGAGCGAGAGAAAGAGAAGCTGTGAGTGAGAGAGAGAGAAAGAGAAGCTGTGAGTGAGAGAGAGAGAAAGACAAGCAGTGAGAGAGAGAGGGAAAGAGAAGCTGTAGTGAGAGAGAGGGAGAGAAAGAGAAGCTATGAGTGAGAAGGAGTGGGAAAGAGAAGCTGAGAGTGATAGAGAAAGAAAGAGAAGCTGTGAGTGAGAAAGTGAGAGAAAAGCTGTGAGTGAGAGAGAGGGAGAGAAAGAGAAGCTTTGAGTGAGAGAGAGAGAGAGAGAGAGAAAGAGAAGCTGTGTGTGTGAGAGAGAAGCTGTGTGTGTGAGAGAGAAAGAGAAGCTGTGAGTGAGAGAGAGAGAGGGAGAAGCTGTGAGTGAGAGAGAGAGAGAAAGAGAAGCTGTGAGTGAGAGAGAGAAAGAGAAGCTGTGAGTGAGAGAGAGAGAGAAGCTGTGAGTGAGTGAGAGAGAGAATCTGTGTGTGTGTGAGAGAGAAAGAGAAGCTGAGAGAGAGAGAGAAGCTGTGAGTGAGAGAGAGAGAAAGAGAAGCTGAGAGTGAGAGACAGAGAAAGAGAGAAAGAGAAGCTGTGTGTGTGAGAGAGACAGTAGCTGTGAGTGAGAGAGAGAAAAAGAGAATCAGTGAGAGAGAAAGAGAAGCTGTGAGTGAGAGAGAGAGAGAGAGAAAGAGAAGCTGTGAGTGAGAGAGAAAAAGAAGCTGTGTGTGAGGGAGAGAGAGAAAGAAAGAGAAGCTGTGAGTGAGGGAGAGAAAGAGAAGCTGTGAGTGAGAGAAAGAGAGAAAGAGAAGCTGTGAGTGAGAGAGACAGAGAAAAAGCTGTGAGTGATAGAGAGAAAGAGAATGAGAAGCTGTGAGTGAGAGAGAGAGAAGCTGTGAGTGAGAGAGAGAGAGAAGCTGTGAGTGAGAGAGAGAGAGAAAGAGACGCTGTGAGTGAGAGTGAGAGTGAGAAAGAGAATCTGTGAGTGAGAGAGAAAGAGAAAGAGAAGCTATGAGTGAGAGAGAGAGAGAAAGAGAAGCTGTGAATGAGAGAGAGAGAGAGAAAGAGAAGCTGTGAGTGAGAGAGAAAGAGAGAAAGAGAAGCTGTGAGAGTGAGAGAGAGAAAGAGAAGCTGTGAGTGAGAGAGAGAGAACGAGAAGCTCTGAGTGAATGAGAGAGAGAAAGAGAAGCTGTGAGAGTGAGAGAAGCTGTGAGTGAGAGAGAGTGAGAGAAAGAGAAGCTGTGAGAGAGCGAGAGAGAAAGAGAAGCTGTGAGTGAGAGAGAGAGAAAGAGAAGCTGTGAGTGGGAGAGAAAGAGAGAAAGAGAAGCTGTGAGAGTGATAGTGAGAAAAAGAAGCTGTGAGTGAGAGAGGGAGAGAGAAAGAGAAGCTGTGAGTGAGAGAGAGAGAAAGAGAAGCTGAGAGAGAGAGAAAGAGAAGCTGTGAGTGAGAGAGAGAGAGAAGCTGTGAGTGAGAGAGAGAGAAAGCAAAGCTGTGAGTGAGAGAGAGAGAGAAGCTGTGAGTGAGAGAGAGAGAAAAAGAAAGAGAAGCTGTGAGAGATAGTGAGAGAGAGAAGCTGTGTCTGTGAGAGAGGGAAAGAGAAGCTGTGAGTGAGGGAGAGAGGGAAAGAGAAGCTGTAGTGAGAGAGAGGGAGAGAAAGAGAATCTATGAGTGAGAATGAGTGGGAAAGAGAAGCTGAGAGTGATAGAGAAAGAAAGAGAAGCTGTGAGTGAGAAAGTGAGAGAGAGAGAAGCTGTGAGTGAGAGAGAGAGAAAGCAAAGCTGTGAGTGAGAGAGAGAGAGAAGCTGTGAGTGAGAGAGAGAGAGAGAAAGAAAGAGAAGCTGTGAGAGATAGTGAGAGAGAGAGAAGCTGTGTGTGTGTGAGAGAGAAAGAGAAGCTGTGAGTGAGGGAGAGAGGGAAAGAGAAGCTGTAGTGAGAGAGAGGGAGAGAAAGAGAAGCTATGAGTGAGAAGGAGTGGGAAAGAGAAGCTGAGAGTGATAGAGAAAGAAAGAGAAGCTGTGAGTGAGAAAGTGAGAGAAAGAGAAGCTGTGAGTGAGAGAGAGGGAGAGAAAGAGAAGCTGTGAGTGAGAAAGAGAGAGAGAAAGAGAAGCTGAGAGAGAGAGAAAGAGAAGCTGTGAGTGAGAGAGAGAGAAGCTGTGAGTGAGAGAGAGAGAAGGCAAAGCTGTGAGTGAGAGAGAGAGAGAAGCTGTGAGTGAGAGAGAGAGAGAAAGAGAAGCTGAGAGAGAGAGAAAGAGAAGCTGTGAGTGAGAGAGAGAGGGAAAGAGAAGCTGTAGTGAGAGAGAGGGAGAGAAAGAGAAGCTATGAGTGAGAAGGAGTGGGAAAGAGAAGCTGAGAGTGATAGAGAAAGAAAGAGAAGCTGTGAGTGAGAAAGTGAGAGAAAGAGAAGCTGTGAGTGAGAGAGAGGGAGAGAAAGAGAAGCTGTGAGTGAGAGAGAGAGAGAACAAATGAGAAGCAGTGAGTGAAAGAGAGAGAGAAAGAGAAGCTTTTAGAGAGAGAGAGAAAGAGAAGCTGTGAGTGAGAGAGAGAGAAAGCAAAGCTGTGAGTGAGAGAGAGAGAGAAGCTGTGTGTGTGAGAGAGAGAAAGAGAAGCTGTGTGTGAGGGAGAGAGGGAAAGAGAAGCTGTAGTGAGAGAGAGGGAGAGAAAGAGAAGCTATGAGTGAGAAGGAGAGGGAAAGAGAAGCTGAGAGTGATAGAGAAAGAAAGAGAAGCTGTGAGTGAGAAAGTGAGAGAAAGAGAAGCTGTGAGTGAGACAGAGGGAGAGAAAGAGAAGCTTTGAGTGAGAGAGAGAGAGAAAGCAAAGCTGTGAGTGAGAGAGAGAGAGAAGCTGTGAGTGAGAGAGAGAGATAAAGAAGCTGAGAGAGAGAGAAAGAGAAGCTGTGAGTGAGAGAGAGAGAGAAAGAGAAGCTGTGAGTGAGAGAGAGAGAGAAAGAGAAGCTTTTTGAGAGAGAGAGAAAGAGAAGCTGTGAGTGAGATAGAGAGAAAGCAAAGCTGTGAGTGAGAGAGAGAGAGAAGCTGTGAGTGAGAGAGAGAGAGAGAAAGAAAGAGAAGCTGTGAGAGATAGTGAGAGAGAGAAGCTGTGTGTGAGAGAGTGAGAAAGAGAAGCTGTGTGTGAGGGAGTGAGGGAAAGAGAAGCTGTAGTGAGAGAGAGGGAGAGAAAGAGAAGCTATGAGTGAGAAGGAGTGGGAAAGAGAAGCTGAGAGTGATAGAGAAAGAAAGAGAAGCTGTGAGTGAGAGAGAGAAAGAGAAGCTGTGAGTGAGAGAGAGAAAAGCTGTGAGTGAGTGAGAGAGAGAGAAAGCTAATCTGTGTGTGTGTGAAGGAGAAATAGAAGCTGAGAGAGAGAGAAGCAGTGAGTGAGTGAGAGAGAAAGAGAAGCTAAGAGTGAGAGACAGAGAAAGAGAGAAAGAGAAGCTGTGTGTGTGAGAGAGAGAGTAGCTGTGAGTGAGGGAGAGAGAGAGAAAGAGAATCAGTGAGAGAGAAAGAGAAGCTGTGAGTGAGAGAGAGAAATAGAAGTTGTGAGTGAGAGAGGGAGAGAGAAAGAGAAGCTGTGAGTGAGAGAGGGAGAGGGAAAGAGAAGCTGTGAGTGAGAGAGAGAGAGAGAGAAGCTGAGAGAGAGAAAGAGAAGCTGTGAGTGAGAGAGAGAGAAAGCAAAGCTGTGAGTGAGAGAGAGAGAGAAGCTGTGAGTGAGAGAGAGAGAAAGAAAGAGAAGCTGTGAGAGATAGTGAGAGAGAGAAGCTGTGTATGTGAGAGAGAAGCTGTGTGTGTGAGAGAGAGAAAGAGAAGCTGTGAGTGAGAGAGAGAGAAAGAGAAGCTGTGAGTGAGAGAGAGAGAGAAAGAGAAGCTGTGAGTGAGAAAGAGAGAAAGACAAGCAGTGAGAGAGAGGGAAAGAGAAGCTGTAGTGAGATGGAGGGAGAGAAAGAGAAGCTATGAGTGAGAAGGAGTGGGAAAGAGAAGCTGAGAGTGATAGAGAAAGAAAGAGAAGCTGTGAGTGAGAAAGTGAGAGAAAGAGAAGCTGCGAGTGAGAGAGAGGGAGAGAAAGAGAAGCTGTGAGTGAGAGAGAGAGCGCGAAACAGAAGCAGTGAGCGAGAGAGAGAGAGAGAGAGAAAGAGAAGCTTTGAGTGAGAGAGAGAGAGAAAGAGAAGCTGTGTGTGAGAGAGAGAAGCTGTGTGTGTGAGAGAGAAAGAGAAGCTGTGAGTGAGAGAGAGAGAGAGAGGGAGAAGCTGTGAGTGGGAGAGAGAGAGAAAGAGAATCTGTGAGTGAGAGAGAGAAAGAGAAGCTGTGAATGAGAGAGAGTGGGAAGCTGTGAGTGAAAGAGAGAGTGAGAAAGAGAAGCTATGAGTGAGAGAGAGAGAAAGAGAAGCTGTGTGTGTGAGAGAGAAAGAGAAGCTGTGAGTGAGAGCGAGAGAAAGAGAAGCTGTGAGTGAGAGAGAGAGAAAGAGAAGCTGTGAGTGAGAGAGAGAGAAAGACAAGCAGTGAGAGAGAGAGGGAAAGAGAAGCTGTAGTGAGGGAGAGGGAGAGAAAGAGAAGCTATGAGT
This sequence comes from Bradypodion ventrale, assembly GCA_035047345.1. NCBI lineage: Eukaryota > Metazoa > Chordata > Lepidosauria > Squamata > Chamaeleonidae > Bradypodion > Bradypodion ventrale. The sequence goes on from JAWDJE010000001.1 coordinate 225,991,750, forward strand.
GAGAAGGAGTGGGAAAGAGAAGCTGTGAGTGATAGAGAAAGAAAGAGAAGCTGTGAGTGAGAAAGTGAGAGAAAGAGAAGCTGTGAGTGAGAGAGAGAAAGAGAAGCTGTGAGTGAGAGAGAGAGAGAAGCTGTGAGTGAGTGAGAGAGAGAATCTGTGTGTGTGAGAGAGAGAAAGAGAAGCTGAGAGAGAGAGAGAAGCTGTGAGTGAGAGAGAGAGAAAGAGAAGCTGAGAGTGAGAGACAGAGAAAGAGAGAAAGAGAAGCTGTGTGTGTGTGAGAGACAGTAGCTGTGAGTGAGAGAGAGAAAAAGAGAATCAGTGAGAGAGAAAGAGAAGCTGTGAGTGAGAGAGAGAGAGAAAGAGAAGCTGTGAGTGAGAGAGAAAAAGAAGCTGTGAGTGAGTGAGAGAGAGAAAGAAAGAGAAGCTGTGAGTGAGTGAGAGAAAGAGAAGCTGTGAGTGAGAGAAAGAGAAAGAGAAGCTGTGCGTGAGAGAGACAGAGAAAAAGCTGTGAGTGATAGAGAGAAAGAGAATGAGAAGCTGTGAGTGAGAGAGAGAGAAGCTGTGAGTGAGAGAGAGAGAGAAAGAGACGCTGTGAGTGAGAGAGAGAGTGAGAAAGAGAATCTGTGAGTGAGAGAGAAAGAGAAAGAGAAGCTATGAGTGAGAGAGAGAGAGAAAGAGAAGCTGTGAGTGAGAGAGAGAGAGAGAAAGAGAAGCTGTGAGTGAGAGAGAAAGAGAGAAAGAGAAGCTGTGAGAGTGAGAGAGAGAAAGAGAAGCTGTGAGTGAGAGAGAGAGAACGAGAAGCTCTGAGTGAATGAGAGAGAGAAAGAGAAGCTGTGTGAGAGAGAGAAGCTGTGAGTGAGAGAGAGTGAGAGAAAGAGAAGCTGTGAGAGAGCGAGAGAGAAAGAGAAGCTGTGAGTGAGAGAGAGAGAAAGAGAAGCTGTGAGTGAGAGAGGGAGAGAGAAAGAGAAGCTGTGAGTGAGAGAGAGAGAGAGAAAGAGAAGCTGAGAGAGAGAGAAAGAGAAGCTGTGAGTGAGAGAGAGAGAGAAGCTGTGAGTGAGAGAGAGAGAAAGCAAAGCTGTGAGTGAGAGAGAGAGAGAAGCTGTGAGTGAGAGAGAGAGAGAAAGAAAGAGAAGCTGTGAGAGATAGTGAGAGAGCGAAGCTGTGTGTGTGAGAGAGAGAAAGAGAAGCTGTGAGTGAGGGAGAGAGGGAAAGAGAAGCTGTAGTGAGAGAGAGGGAGAGAAAGAGAATCTATGAGTGAGAAGGAGTGGGAAAGAGAAGCTGAGAGTGATAGAGAAAGAAAGAGAAGCTGTGAGTGAGAAAGTGAGAGAGAGAGAAGCTGTGAGTGAGAGAGAGAGAAAGCAAAGCTGTGAGTGAGAGAGAGAGAGATGCTGTGAGTGAGAGAGAGAGAGAGAAAGAAAGAGAAGCTGTGAGATACTGAGAGAGAGAAGCTGTGTGTGTGAGAGAGAGAAAGAGAAGCTGTGAGTGAGGGAGAGAGGGAAAGAGAAGCTGTAGTGAGAGAGAGGGAGAGAAAGAGAAGCTATGAGTGAGAAGGAGTGGGAAAGAGAAGATGAGAGTGATAGAGAAAGAAAGAGAAGCCGTGAGTGAGAAAGTGAGAGAAAGAGAAGCTGTGAGTGAGAGAGAGAGAGAGAAAGAGAAGCTGTGAGTGAGAGAGAGAGAGAAAGAGAAGCTGAGAGAGAGAAAGAGAAGCTGTGAGTGAGAGAGAGAGAGAAACTGTGAGGGAGAGAGAGAGAAGGCAAAGCTGTGAGTGAGAGAGAGAGAGAAGCTGTGAGTGAGAGAGAGAGAGAAAGAGAAGCTGAGAGAGAGAGAAAGAGAAGCTGTGAGTGAGAGAGAGAGAGAGAGAAAGAGAAGCTGTGAGTGAGAGAGAGAGAAAGCAAAGCTGTGAGTGAGAGAGAGAGAAGCTGCGAGTGAGAGAGAGAGAGAGAGAAAGAAAGAGAAGCTGTGAGAGATAGTGAGAGAGAGATGCTGTGTGTGAGATAGAGAAGCTGTGTGTGTGAGAGAGAAAGAGAAGCTGTGAGTGAGAGAGAAAGAGAAGCTGTGAGTGAGAGAGGGAGAAAGAGAAGCTGTGAGTGAGAGAGAGAAAGAGAAGCTGTGAGTGAGAGAGAGAGGGAAAGAGAAGCTGTAGTGAGAGAGAGGGAGAGAAAGAGAAGCTATGAGTGAGAAGGAGTGGGAAAGAGAAGCTGAGAGTGATAGAGAAAGAAAGAGAAGCTGTGAGTGAGAAAGTGAGAGAAAGAGAAGCTGTGAGTGAGAGAGAGGGAGAGAAAGAGAAGCTGTGAGTGAGAGAGAGAGAGAACAAATGAGAAGCAGTGAGTGAGAGAGAGAGAGAAAGAGAAGCTTTTAGAGAGAGAGAGAAAGAGAAGCTGTGAGTGAGAGAGAGAGAAAGCAAAGCTGTGAGTGAGAGAGAGAGAAGCTGTGAGTGAGAGAGAGAGAGAGAAAGAAAGAGAAGCTGTGAGAGATAGTGAGAGAGAGAAGCTGTGTGTGTGAGAGAGAGAAAGAGAAGCTGTGTGTGAGGGAGAGAGGGAAAGAGAAGCTGTAGTGAGAGAGAGGGAGAGAAAGAGAAGCTATGAGTGAGAGAGAGAGAGAGAAAGCAAAGCTGTGAGTGAGAGAGAGAGAGAAGCTGTGAGTGAGAGAGAGAGATAAAGAAGCTGAGAGAGAGAGAAAGAGAAGCTGTGAGTGAGAGAGAGAGAGAGAAAGAGAAGCTGTGAGTGAGAGAGAGAGAGAAAGAGAAGCTTTTAGATAGAGAGAGAAAGAGCTGTGAGTGAGAGAGAGAGAAAGCAAAGCTGTGAGTGAGAGAGAGAGAGAAGCTGTGAGTGAGAGAGAGAGAGAGAAAGAAAGAGAAGCTGTGAGAGATAGTGAGAGAGAGAAGCTGTGTGTGTGTGAGAGAGAAAGAGAAGCTGTGTGTGAGGGAGTGAGGGAAAGAGAAGCTGTAGTGAGAGAGAGGGAGAGAAAGAGAAGCTATGAGTGAGAAGGAGTGGGAAAGAGAAGCTGAGAGTGATAGAGAAAGAAAGAGAAGCTGTGAGTGAGAAAGTGAGAGAAAGAGAAGCTGTGAGTGAGAGAGAGGGAGAGAAAGAGAAGCTGTGAGTGAGAGAGAGAGAGAAAGCAAAGCTGTGAGTGAGAGAGAGAGAAAAGCTGTGAGTGAGAGAGAGAGAAAAAGAAGCTGAGAGAGAGAGAAAGAGAAGCTGTGAGTGAGAGAGAGAGAGAAAGAGAAGCTGTGAGTGAGAGAGAGAGAAAGCAAAGCTGTGAGTGAGAGAGAGAGAGAAGCTGTGAGTGAGAGAGAGAGAGAGAAAGAAAGAGAAGCTGTGAGAGATAGTGAGAGAGAGAAGCTGTGTGTGAGAGAGAGAAGCTGTGTGTGTGTGAGAGAGAAAGAGAAGCTGTGAGAGAGAGAAAGAGAAGCTGTGAGTGTGAGAGAGAGAAAGAGAAGTTGTGAGTGAGAGAGAGAAAGAGAAGCTGTGAGTGAGAGTGAGAGGGAAAGAGAAGCTGTAGTGAGAGAGGGAGAGAAAGAGAAGCTATGAGTGAGAAGGAGTGGGAAAGAGAAGCTGAGAGTGATAGAGAAAGAAAGAGAAGCTGTGAGTGAGAAAGTGAGAGAAAGAGAAGCTGTGAGTGAGAGAGAGGGAGAGAAAGAGAAGCTGTGAGTGAGAGAGAGAGAGAACGAAAGAGAAGCAGTGAGTGAGACAGAGAGAGAGAGAGAGAAGCTTTTAGAGAGAGAGAGAAAGAGAAGCTGTGAGTGAGAAAGTGAGAGAAAGAGAAGCTGCGAGTGAGAGAGAGGGAGAGAAAGAGAAGCTGTGAGTGAGAGAGAGAGAGCGAAACAGAAGCAGTGAGCGAGAGAGAGAGAGAGAGAGAAAGAGAAGCTTTGAGTGAGAGAGAGAGAGAGAAAGAGAAGCTGTGTGTGAGAGAGAGAAGCTGTGTGTGTGAGAGAGAAAGAGAAGCTGTGAGTGAGAGAGAGAGAGAGAGGGAGAAGCTGTGAGTGGGAGAGAGAGAGAAAGAGAATCTGTGAGTGAGAGAGAGAAAGAGAAGCTGTGAATGAGAGAGAGTGGGAAGCTGTGAGTGAAAGAGAGAGTGAGAAAGAGAATCTGTGAGTGAGAGAGAGAGAGAAAGAGAAGCTATGAGTGAGAGAGAGAGAAAGAGAAGCTGTGTGTGTGTGAGAGAAAGAGAAGCTGTGAGTGAGAGCGAGAGAAAGAGAAGCTGTGAGTGAGAGAGAGAGAAAGAGAAGCTGTGAGTGAGAGAGAGAGAAAGACAAGCAGTGAGAGAGAGAGGGAAAGAGAAGCTGTAGTGAGGGAGAGGGAGAGAAAGAGAAGCTATGAGTGAGAAGGAGTGGGAAAGAGAAGCTGAGAGTGATAGAGAAAGAAAGAGAAGCTGTGAGTGAGAAAGTGAGAGAAAGAGAAGCTGTGAGTGAGAGAGAGAAAGAGAAGCTGTGAGTGAGAGAGAGAGAGAAGCTGTGAGTGAGTGAGAGAGAGAATCTGTGTGTGTGAGAGAGAGAAAGAGAAGCTGAGAGAGAGAGAGAAGCTGTGAGTGAGAGAGAGAGAAAGAGAAGCTGAGAGTGAGAGACAGAGAAAGAGAGAAAGAGAAGCTGTGTGTGTGTGAGAGACAGTAGCTGTGAGTGAGAGAGAGAAAAAGAGAATCAGTGAGAGAGAAAGAGAAGCTGTGAGTGAGAGAGAGAGAGAAAGAGAAGCTGTGAGTGAGAGAGAAAAAGAAGCTGTGAGTGAGTGAGAGAGAGAAAGAAAGAGAAGCTGTGAGTGAGTGAGAGAAAGAGAAGCTGTGAGTGAGAGAAAGAGAAGCTGTGCGTGAGAGAGACAGAGAAAAAGCTGTGAGTGATAGAGAGAAAGAGAATGAGAAGCTGTGAGTGAGAGAGAGAGAAGCTGTGAGTGAGAGAGAGAGAGAAAGAGACGCTGTGAGTGAGAGAGAGAGTGAGAAAGAGAATCTGTGAGTGAGAGAGAAAGAGAAAGAGAAGCTATGAGTGAGAGAGAGAGAGAAAGAGAAGCTGTGAGTGAGAGAGAGAGAGAGAAAGAGAAGCTGTGAGTGAGAGAGAAAGAGAGAAAGAGAAGCTGTGAGAGTGAGAGAGAGAAAGAGAAGCTGTGAGTGAGAGAGAGAGAACGAGAAGCTCTGAGTGAATGAGAGAGAGAAAGAGAAGCTGTGTGAGAGAGAGAAGCTGTGAGTGAGAGAGAGTGAGAGAAAGAGAAGCTGTGAGAGAGCGAGAGAGAAAGAGAAGCTGTAAGTGAGAGAGAGAGAAAGAGAAGCTGTGAGTGAGAGAGGGAGAGAGAAAGAGAAGCTGTGAGTGAGAGAGAGAGAGAGAAAGAGAAGCTGAGAGAGAGAGAAAGAGAAGCTTTGAGTGAGAGAGAGAGAGAAGCTGTGAGTGAGAGAGAGAGAAAGCAAAGCTGTGAGTGAGAGAGAGAGAGAAGCTGTGAGTGAGAGAGAGAGAGAGAAAGAAAGAGAAGCTGTGAGAGATAGTGAGAGAGCGAAGCTGTGTGTGTGAGAGAGAGAAAGAGAAGCTGTGAGTGAGGGAGAGAGGGAAAGAGAAGCTGTAGTGAGAGAGAGGGAGAGAAAGAGAATCTATGAGTGAGAAGGAGTGGGAAAGAGAAGCTGAGAGTGATAGAGAAAGAAAGAGAAGCTGTGAGTGAGAAAGTGAGAGAGAGAGAAGCTGTGAGTGAGAGAGAGAGAAAGCAAAGCTGTGAGTGAGAGAGAGAGAGATGCTGTGAGTGAGAGAGAGAGAGAGAAAGAAAGAGAAGCTGTGAGATACTGAGAGAGAGAAGCTGTGTGTGTGAGAGAGAGAAAGAGAAGCTGTGAGTGAGGGAGAGAGGGAAAGAGAAGCTGTAGTGAGAGAGAGGGAGAGAAAGAGAAGCTATGAGTGAGAAGGAGTGGGAAAGAGAAGATGAGAGTGATAGAGAAAGAAAGAGAAGCCGTGAGTGAGAAAGTGAGAGAAAGAGAAGCTGTGAGTGAGAGAGAGAGAGAGAAAGAGAAGCTGTGAGTGAGAGAGAGAGAGAAAGAGAAGCTGAGAGAGAGAAAGAGAAGCTGTGAGTGAGAGAGAGAGAGAAACTGTGAGGGAGAGAGAGAGAAGGCAAAGCTGTGAGTGAGAGAGAGAGAGAAGCTGTGAGTGAGAGAGAGAGAGAAAGAGAAGCTGAGAGAGAGAGAAAGAGAAGCTGTGAGTGAGAGAGAGAGAGAGAGAAAGAGAAGCTGTGAGTGAGAGAGAGAGAAAGCAAAGCTGTGAGTGAGAGAGAGAGAAGCTGCGAGTGAGAGAGAGAGAGAAAGAAAGAAAGAGAAGCTGTGAGAGATAGTGAGAGAGAGATGCTGTGTGTGAGATAGAGAAGCTGTGTGTGTGAGAGAGAAAGAGAAGCTGTGAGTGAGAGAGAAAGAGAAGCTGTGAGTGAGAGAGGGAGAAAGAGAAGCTGTGAGTGAGAGAGAGAAAGAGAAGCTGTGAGTGAGAGAGAGAGGGAAAGAGAAGCTGTAGTGAGAGAGAGGGAGAGAAAGAGAAGCTATGAGTGAGAAGGAGTGGGAAAGAGAAGCTGAGAGTGATAGAGAAAGAAAGAGAAGCTGTGAGTGAGAAAGTGAGAGAAAGAGAAGCTGTGAGTGAGAGAGAGGGAGAGAAAGAGAAGCTGTGAGTGAGAGAGAGAGAGAACAAATGAGAAGCAGTGAGTGAGAGAGAGAGAGAAAGAGAAGCTTTTAGAGAGAGAGAGAAAGAGAAGCTGTGAGTGAGAGAGAGAGAAAGCAAATCTGTGAGTGAGAGAGAGAGAAGCTGTGAGTGAGAGAGAGAGAGAAAGAAAGAGAAGCTGTGAGAGATAGTGAGAGAGAGAAGCTGTGTGTGTGAGAGAGAGAAAGAGAAGCTGTGTGTGAGGGAGAGAGGGAAAGAGAAGCTGTAGTGAGAGAGAGGGAGAGAAAGAGAAGCTATGAGTGAGAGAGAGAGAGAGAAAGCAAAGCTGTGAGTGAGAGAGAGAGAGAAGCTGTGAGTGAGAGAGAGAGATAAAGAAGCTGAGAGAGAGAGAAAGAGAAGCTGTGAGTGAGAGAGAGAGAGAGAAAGAGAAGCTGTGAGTGAGAGAGAGAGAGAAAGAGAAGCTTTTAGATAGAGAGAGAAAGAGCTGTGAGTGAGAGAGAGAGAAAGCAAAGCTGTGAGTGAGAGAGAGAGAGAAGCTGTGAGTGAGAGAGAGAGAGAGAAAGAAAGAGAAGCTGTGAGAGATAGTGAGAGAGAGAAGCTGTGTGTGTGTGAGAGAGAAAGAGAAGCTGTGTGTGAGGGAGTGAGGGAAAGAGAAGCTGTAGTGAGAGAGAGGGAGAGAAAGAGAAGCTATGAGTGAGAAGGAGTGGGAAAGAGAAGCTGAGAGTGATAGAGAAAGAAAGAGAAGCTGTGAGTGAGAAAGTGAGAGAAAGAGAAGCTGTGAGTGAGAGAGAGGGAGAGAAAGAGAAGCTGTGAGTGAGAGAGAGAGAGAAAGCAAAGCTGTGAGTGAGAGAGAGAGAAAAGCTGTGAGTGAGAGAGAGAGAAAAAGAAGCTGAGAGAGAGAGAAAGAGAAGCTGTGAGTGAGAGAGAGAGAGAAAGAGAAGCTGTGAGTGAGAGAGAGAGAAAGCAAAGCTGTGAGTGAGAGAGAGAGAGAAGCTGTGAGTGAGAGAGAGAGAGAGAAAGAAAGAGAAGCTGTGAGAGATAGTGAGAGAGAGAAGCTGTGTGTGAGAGAGAGAAGCTGTGTGTGTGTGAGAGAGAAAGAGAAGCTGTGAGAGAGAGAAAGAGAAGCTGTGAGTGTGAGAGAGAGAAAGAGAAGTTGTGAGTGAGAGAGAGAAAGAGAAGCTGTGAGTGAGAGTGAGAGGGAAAGAGAAGCTGTAGTGAGAGAGGGAGAGAAAGAGAAGCTATGAGTGAGAAGGAGTGGGAAAGAGAAGCTGAGAGTGATAGAGAAAGAAAGAGAAGCTGTGAGTGAGAAAGTGAGAGAAAGAGAAGCTGTGAGTGAGAGAGAGGGAGAGAAAGAGAAGCTGTGAGTGAGAGAGAGAGAGAACGAAAGAGAAGCAGTGAGTGAGAGAGAGAGAGAGAGAGAGAAGCTTTTAGAGAGAGAGAGAAAGAGAAGCTGTGAGTGAGAGAGAGTGAAAGAAAGAGAAGCTGTGAGTGAGAGAGAGAGAGAAGCTGTGTGAGAGAGAGAAGCTGTGAGTGAGAGAGAGAGAAAGAGAAGCTGTGAGTGAGAGACAGAGAAAGAGAAGATGTGAGTGAGAGAGAGAGAAAGAGAAGTTGAGTGAGAGAGAGAGAGAAAGAGAAGCTGTGAGTGAGAGAGAGAGGGAGAGAAAGAGAAGGTGTGAGTGAGAGACAGAGAAAGAGAAGATGTGAGTGAGTGAGAGAGAAAGAGAAGGGTTGAATGAGAGAGAGAGAAAGAGAAGCTGTGTGAGAGAGAGAGTAAGAAAGAGAAGTTGTGAGAGTGAGAGTGAGAGAGAGAAATAGAAGCTGTGAGTGAGAGAGAGAGAAAGAGAAGCTGTGAGTGAGAGAATAAGAGAAAGAGAAGCTGTGAGTGAGTGAGAGAGAGAAATTGAAGCTGTGAGTGTGTGTGAGAGAGTTTTTAAAGCTGTGAGTGAGAGAGAGAGAGAAAAAGAGAAGCTGTGAGTGAGAGAGAGAGAAGCTGTGAGTGACAGAGCGAGAGAAGCTGTAAGTGAGAGAGAGAAAGAAAGAAGGAGAAGCTGTGAGTGAGAGAGAGAGAAAGAGAAGCTTTGAGTGAGTGAGAGAGAAAGAGAAGCTGTGAGTAAGAGAGAGAGAGAGAAAGAGAAGCTGTGAGAGAGAGAGAGAAGCTATGAGTGAGAGAGAGAGAAGCTGTGAGTGAGAGAGAGAAAGAGAAGCTGTATGTGTGTGTGAGAGTGAGATAAGCTGTGAGTGAGAGAGAGAGAGAGAGAAAGAGGAGCTGTGTGTTAGAGAGAGAGAGAGAAAGAGAAGCTGTGAGTGTGAGAGAGAGTGAGAGAAAGAGAAGCTGTGAGTAAGAGAGAGAAAGAGAGAAGCTATGAGTGTGTGTGAGAGAGAAATTGAAGCTGTGAGAGTGTGAGAGAGAGTTTTTGAAGCTGTGAGTGAGAGAGAGAGAGAAAATGAGAAGCTGTGAAGGAGAGAGAGAGAGAGAAAGAGAAGTTGTGTGTGTGTGTGTGAGAGAGAAGCTGTGAGGGAGATAGAGAGAGAAAGAGAAGATTTGAGTGAGAGAGAGAGAAAAAAGAAGCTGTGAGTGAGAGAGAGAAAGAGAAACTGTGAGTGCGTGTGAGAGAGAAAGAGAAGCTGTGTGTGTGTGAGAAAGAAGGAGGTTGTGAGTGAGAGAGAGAGAGAAGCTGTGTGAGAGAGAGAAGCTGTGAGTGAGAGAGAGAGAGAGAGAGAGAGGGAGAAGCTGTGTGTGAGAGAGATAAGCTGTGAGTGAGAGAGAGAGAGAGAAAGAGGAGCTGTGTGTTAGAGAGAGAGAGAGAAAGAGAAGCTGAGAGTGAGAGAGAGAAAAAGAGAATCTGTGATTGTGTGTGAGAGAGAGAAAGCAAAGCTGTGAGTGAGAGAGAGAGAAGCTGCGAGTGAGAGAGAGAGAGAGAGAAAGAAAGAGAAGCTGTGAGAGATAGTGAGAGAGAGAGAAGCTGTGTGTGTGAGAGAGAAGCTGTGTGTGTGAGAGTGAGAAAGAGAAGCTGTGAGTGAGAGAGAAAGAGAAGCTGTGAGTGAGAGAGGGAGAAAGAGAAGCTGTGAGTGAGAGAGAGAAAGAGAAGCTGTGAGTGAGAGAGAGAGGGAAAGAGAAGCTGTAGTGAGAGAGAGGGAGAGAAAGAGAAGCTATGAGTGAGAAGGAGTGGGAAAGAGAAGCTGAGAGTGATAGAGAAAGAAAGAGAAGCTGTGAGTGAGAAAGTGAGAGAAAGAGAAGCTGTGAGTGAGAGAGAGGGAGAGAAAGAGAAGCTGTGAGTGAGAGAGAGAGAACAAATGAGAAGCAGTGAGTGAGAGAGAGAGAGAAAGAGAAGCTTTTAGAGAGAGAGAGAGAAAGAGAAGCTGTGAGTGAGAGAGAGAGAAAGCAAAGCTGTGAGTGAGAGAGAGACAGAAGCTGTGACTGAGAGAGAGAGAGAGAAAGAAAGAGAAGCTGTGAGAGATAGTGAGAGAGAGAAGCTGTGTGTGTGAGAGAGAAAAAGAGAAGCTGTGTGTGAGGGAGAGAGGGAAAGAGAAGCTGTAGTGAGAGAGAGGGAGAGAAAGAGAAGCTATGAGTGAGAAGGAGTGGGAAAGAGAAGCTGAGAGTGATAGAGAAAGAAAGAGAAGCTGTGAGTGAGAAAGTGAGAGAAAGAGAAGCTGTGAGTGAGAGAGAGGGAGAGAAAGAGAAGCTGTGAGTGAGAGAGAGAGAGAGAAAGCAAAGCTGTGAGTGAGAGAGAGAGAGAAGCTGTGAGTGAGAGAGAGAGAGAAAGAGAAGCTGTGAGTGAGAGAGAGAGAGAAAGAGAAGCTTTTAGAGAGAGAGAGAAAGAGAAGCTGTGAGTGAGAGAGAGAGAAAGCAAAGCTGTGAGTGAGAGAGAGAGAGAAGCTGTGAGTGAGAGAGAGAGAGAAAGAAAGAGAAGCTGTGAGAGATAGTGAGAGAGAGAAGCTGTGTGTGAGAGAGAGAGAAAGAGAAGCTGTGTGTGAGGGATTGAGGGAAAGAGAATCTGTAGTGAGAGAGAGGGAGAGAAAGAGAAGCTATGAGTGAGAAGGAGTGGGAAAGAGAAGCTGAGAGTGATAGAGAAAGAAAGAGAAGCTGTGAGTGAGAGAGAGAAAGAGAAGCTGTGAGTGAGAGAGAGAAAAGCTGTGAGTGAGTGAGAGAGAGAGAAAGCTAATCTGTGTGTGTGTGAAGGAGAAATAGAAGCTGAGAGGGAGAGAGAAGCAGTGAGTGAGTGAGAGAGAAAGAGAAGCTGAGAGTGAGAGACAGAGAAAGAGAGAAATAGAAGCTGTGTGTGTGTGAGAGAGAGTAGCTGTGAGTGAGGGAGAGAGAGAGAAAGAGAATCAGTGAGAGAGAAAGAGAAGCTGTGAGTGAGAGAGAGAAAGAGAAGTTGTGGGTGAGAGAGGGAGAGAGAAAGAGAAGCTGTGAGTGAGAGAGGGAGAGAGAAAGAGAAGCTGTGAGTGAGAGAGAGAGAAAGAGAAGCTGAGAGAGAGAGAAAGAGAAGCTGTGAGTGAGAGAGAGAGAGAAAGCAAAGCTGTGAGTGAGAGAGAGAGAGAAGCTGTGAGTGAGAGAGAGAGAGAAAGAAATAGAAGCTGTGAGAGATAGTGAGAGAGAGAAGCTGTGTGTGTGAGAGAGAAGCTGTGTGTGTGTGAGAGAGAAAGAGAAGCTGTGAGTGAGAGAGAGAGAAAGAGAAGCTGTGAGTGAGAGAGAGAGAGAAAGAGAAGCTGTGAGTGAGAAAGAGAGAAAGACAAGCAGTGAGAGAGAGGGAAAGAGAAGCTGTGAGTGAGAAAGTGAGAGAAAGAGAAGCTGTGAGTGAGAGAGAGGGAGAGAAAGAGAAGCTGTGAGTGAGAGAGAGAGAGAACAAATGAGAAGCAGTGAGTGAGAGAGAGAGAGAAAGAGAAGCTTTTAGAGAGAGAGAGAAAGAGAAGCTGTGAGTGAGAGAGAGAGAAAGCAAAGCTGTGAGTGAGAGAGAGAGAAGCTGTGAGTGAGAGAGAGAGAGAGAAAGAAAGAGAAGCTGTGAGAGATAGTGAGAGAGAGAAGCTGTGTGTGTGAGAGAGAGAAAGAGAAGCTGTGTGTGAGGGAGAGAGGGAAAGAGAAGCTGTAGTGAGAGAGAGGGAGAGAAAGAGAAGCTATGAGTGAGAAGGAGTGGGAAAGAGAAGCTGAGAGTGATAGAGAAAGAAAGAGAAGCTGTGAGTGAGAAAGTGAGAGAAAGAGAAGCTGTGAGTGAGAGAGAGGGAGAGAAAGAGAAGCTGTGAGTGAGAGAGAGAGAGAGAAAGCAAAGCTGTGAGTGAGAGAGAGAGAGAAGCTGTGAGTGAGAGAGAGAGATAAAGAAGCTGAGGGAGAGAGAAAGAGAAGCTGTGAGTGAGAGAGAGAGAGAGAAAGAGAAGCTGTGAGTGAGAGAGAGAGAGAAAGAGAAGCTTTTAGATAGAGAGAGAAAGAGCTGTGAGTGAGAGAGAGAGAAAGCAAAGCTGTGAGTGAGAGAGAGAGAGAAGCTGTGAGTGAGAGAGAGAGAGAGAAAGAAAGAGAAGCTGTGAGAGATAGTGAGAGAGAGAAGCTGTGTGTGTGAGAGAGAGAAAGAGAAGCTGTGTGTGAGGGAGTGAGGGAAAGAGAAGCTGTAGTGAGAGAGAGGGAGAGAAAGAGAAGCTATGAGTGAGAAGGAGTGGGAAAGAGAAGCTGAGAGTGATAGAGAAAGAAAGAGAAGCTGTGAGTGAGAAAGTGAGAGAAAGAGAAGCTGTGAGTGAGAGAGAGGGAGAGAAAGAGAAGCTGTGAGTGAGAGAGAGAGAGAAAGCAAAGCTGTGAGTGAGAGAGAGAGAAAAGCTGTGAGTGAGAGAGAGAGAAAAAGAAGCTGAGAGAGAGAGAAAGAGAAGCTGTGAGTGAGAGAGAGAGAGAAAGAGAAGCTGTGAGTGAGAGAGAGAGAAAGCAAAGCTGTGAGTGAGAGAGAGAGAGAAGCTGTGAGTGAGAGAGAGAGAGAGAAAGAAAGAGAAGCTGTGAGAGATAGTGAGAGAGAGAAGCTGTGTGTGAGAGAGAGAAGCTGTGTGTGTGTGAGAGAGAAAGAGAAGCTGTGTGAGAGAGAAAGAGAAGCTGTGAGTGTGAGAGAGAGAAAGAGAAGTTGTGAGTGAGAGAGAGAAAGAGAAGCTGTGAGTGAGAGTGAGAGGGAAAGAGAAGCTGTAGTGAGAGAAGGAGAGAAAGAGAAGCTATGAGTGAGAAGGAGTGGGAAAGAGAAGCTGAGAGTGATAGAGAAAGAAAGAGAAGCTGTGAGTGAGAAAGTGAGAGAAAGAGAAGCTGTGAGTGAGAGAGAGGGAGAGAAAGAGAAGCTGTGAGTGAGAGAGAGAGAGAACGAAAGAGAAGCAGTGAGTGAGAGAGAGAGAGAGAGAGAAGCTTTTAGAGAGAGAGAGAAAGAGAAGCTGTGAGTGAGAGAGAGTGAAAGAAAGAGAAGCTGTGAGTGAGAGAGAGAGAGAAGCTGTGTGAGAGAGAGAAGCTGTGAGTGAGAGAGAGAGAAAGAGAAGCTGTGAGTGAGAGACAGAGAAAGAGAAGATGTGAGTGAGAGAGAGAGAAAGAGAAGTTGAGTGAGAGAGAGAGAGAAAGAGAAGCTGTGAGTGAGAGAGAGAGGGAGAGAAAGAGAAGGTGTGAGTGAGAGACAGAGAAAGAGAAGATGTGAGTGAGTGAGAGAGAAAGAGAAGGGTTGAATGAGAGAGAGAGAAAGAGAAGCTGTGTGAGAGAGAGAGTAAGAAAGAGAAGTTGTGAGAGTGAGAGTGAGAGAGAGAAATAGAAGCTGTGAGTGAGAGAGAGAGAAAGAGAAGCTGTGAGTGAGAGAATAAGAGAAAGAGAAGCTGTGAGTGAGTGAGAGAGAGAAATTGAAGCTGTGAGTGTGTGTGAGAGAGTTTTTAAAGCTGTGAGTGAGAGAGAGAGAGAAAAAGAGAAGCTGTGAGTGAGAGAGAGAGAAGCTGTGAGTGACAGAGCGAGAGAAGCTGTAAGTGAGAGAGAGAAAGAAAGAAGGAGAAGCTGTGAGTGAGAGAGAGAGAAAGAGAAGCTTTGAGTGAGTGAGAGAGAAAGAGAAGCTGTGAGTAAGAGAGAGAGAGAGAAAGAGAAGCTGTGAGAGAGAGAGAGAAGCTATGAGTGAGAGAGAGAGAAGCTGTGAGTGAGAGAGAGAAAGAGAAGCTGTATGTGTGTGTGAGAGTGAGATAAGCTGTGAGTGAGAGAGAGAGTGAGAGAAAGAGAAGCTGTGAGTAAGAGAGAGAAAGAGAGAAGCTATGAGTGTGTGTGAGAGAGAAATTGAAGCTGTGAGAGTGTGAGAGAGAGTTTTTGAAGCTGTGAGTGAGAGAGAGAGAGAAAATGAGAAGCTGTGAAGGAGAGAGAGAGAGAGAAAGAGAAGTTGTGTGTGTGTGTGTGAGAGAGAAGCTGTGAGGGAGATAGAGAGAGAAAGAGAAGATTTGAGTGAGAGAGAGAGAAAAAAGAAGCTGTGAGTGAGAGAGAGAAAGAGAAACTGTGAGTGCGTGTGAGAGAGAAAGAGAAGCTGTGTGTGTGTGAGAAAGAAGGAGGTTGTGAGTGAGAGAGAGAGAGAAGCTGTGTGAGAGAGAGAAGCTGTGAGAGAGAGAGAGAGAGAGAGAGGGAGAAGCTGTGTGTGAGAGAGATAAGCTGTGAGTGAGAGAGAGAGAGAGAAAGAGGAGCTGTGTGTTAGAGAGAGAGAGAGAAAGAGAAGCTGAGAGTGAGAGAGAGATAAAGAGAATCTGTGATTGTGTGTGAGAGAGAGAAAGCAAAGCTGTGAGTGAGAGAGAGAGAAGCTGCGAGTGAGAGAGAGAGAGAGAGAAAGAAAGAGAAGCTGTGAGAGATAGTGAGAGAGAGAGAAGCTGTGTGTGTGAGAGAGAAGCTGTGTGTGTGAGAGTGAGAAAGAGAAGCTGTGAGTGAGAGAGAAAGAGAAGCTGTGAGTGAGAGAGGGAGAAAGAGAAGCTGTGAGTGAGAGAGAGAAAGAGAAGCTGTGAGTGAGAGAGAGAGGGAAAGAGAAGCTGTAGTGAGAGAGAGGGAGAGAAAGAGAAGCTATGAGTGAGAAGGAGTGGGAAAGAGAAGCTGAGAGTGATAGAGAAAGAAAGAGAAGCTGTGAGTGAGAAAGTGAGAGAAAGAGAAGCTGTGAGTGAGAGAGAGGGAGAGAAAGAGAAGCTGTGAGTGAGAGAGAGAGAACAAATGAGAAGCAGTGAGTGAGAGAGAGAGAGAAAGAGAAGCTTTTAGAGAGAGAGAGAGAAAGAGAAGCTGTGAGTGAGAGAGAGAGAAAGCAAAGCTGTGAGTGAGAGAGAGAGAGAAGCTGTGACTGAGAGAGAGAGAGAGAAAGAAAGAGAAGCTGTGAGAGATAGTGAGAGAGAGAAGCTGTGTGTGTGAGAGAGAAAAAGAGAAGCTGTGTGTGAGGGAGAGAGGGAAAGAGAAGCTGTAGTGAGAGAGAGGGAGAGAAAGAGAAGCTATGAGTGAGAAGGAGTGGGAAAGAGAAGCTGAGAGTGATAGAGAAAGAAAGAGAAGCTGTGAGTGAGAAAGTGAGAGAAAGAGAAGCTGTGAGTGAGAGAGAGGGAGAGAAAGAGAAGCTGTGAGTGAGAGAGAGAGAGAGAAAGCAAAGCTGTGAGTGAGAGAGAGAGAGAAGCTGTGAGTGAGAGAGAGAGAGAAAGAGAAGCTGTGAGTGAGAGAGAGAGAGAAAGAGAAGCTTTTAGAGAGAGAAAGAAAGAGAAGCTGTGAGTGAGAGAGAGAGAAAGCAAAGCTGTGAGTGAGAGAGAGAGAGAAGCTGTGAGTGAGAGAGAGAGAGAAAGAAAGAGAAGCTGTGAGAGATAGTGAGAGAGAGAAGCTGTGTGTGAGAGAGAGAGAAAGAGAAGCTGTGTGTGAGGGATTGAGGGAAAGAGAATCTGTAGTGAGAGAGAGGGAGAGAAAGAGAAGCTATGAGTGAGAAGGAGTGGGAAAGAGAAGCTGAGAGTGATAGAGAAAGAAAGAGAAGCTGTGAGTGAGAGAGAGAAAGAGAAGCTGTGAGTGAGAGAGAGAAAAGCTGTGAGTGAGTGAGAGAGAGAGAAAGCTAATCTGTGTGTGTGTGAAGGAGAAATAGAAGCTGAGAGGGAGAGAGAAGCAGTGAGTGAGTGAGAGAGAAAGAGAAGCTGAGAGTGAGAGACAGAGAAAGAGAGAAATAGAAGCTGTGTGTGTGTGAGAGAGAGTAGCTGTGAGTGAGGGAGAGAGAGAGAAAGAGAATCAGTGAGAGAGAAAGAGAAGGTGTGAGTGAGAGAGAGAAAGAGAAGTTGTGGGTGAGAGAGGGAGAGAGAAAGAGAAGCTGTGAGTGAGAGAGGGAGAGAGAAAGAGAAGCTGTGAGTGAGAGAGAGAGAGAAAGAGAAGCTGAGAGAGAGAGAAAGAGAAGCTGTGAGTGAGAGAGAGAGAAAGCAAAGCTGTGAGTGAGAGAGAGAGAGAAGCTGTGAGTGAGAGAGAGAGAGAGAAAGAAATAGAAGCTGTGAGAGATAGTGAGAGAGAGAAGCTGTGTGTGAGAGAGAGAAGCTGTGTGTGTGTGAGAGAGAAAGAGAAGCTGTGAGTGAGAAAGAGAGAAAGAGAAGCTGTGAGTGAGAGAGAGAGAGAAAGAGAAGCTGTGAGTGAGAAAGAGAGAAAGACAAGCAGTGAGAGAGAGGGAAAGAGAAGCTGTAGTGAGATGGAGGGAGAGAAAGAGAAGCTATGAGTGAGAAGGAGTGGGAAAGAGAAGCTGAGAGTGATAGAGAAAGAAAGAGAAGCTGTGAGTGAGAAAGTGAGAGAAAGAGAAGCTGCGAGTGAGAGAGAGGGAGAGAAAGAGAAGCTGTGAGTGAGAGAGAGAGAGCGAAACAGAAGCAGTGAGAGAGAGAGAGAGAGAGAGAGAGAAAGAGAAGCTTTGAGTGAGAGAGAGAGTGAGAGAAAGAGAAGCTGTGTGTGAGAGAGAGAAGCTGTGTGTGAGAGAGAGAAAGAGAAGCTGTGAGTGAGAGAGAGAGAGAGAGGGAGAAGCTGTGAGTGGGAGAGAGAGAGAAAGAGAATCTGTGAGTGAGAGAGAGAAAGAGAAGCTGTGAGTGAGAGAGAGAGAGAAGCTGTGAGTGAGAGAGAGAGTGAGAAAGAGAATCTGTGAGTGAGAGTGAGAGAGAAAGAGAAGCTATGAGTGAGAGAGAGAGAGAAAGAGAAGCTGTGAGAGAGAGAGAGAAAGAAAGAGAAGCTGTGAGTGAGAGAGAGAGAAAGAGAAGCTGTTAGTGAGAGAGAGAGTATAAGAGAAGCTGTGAGTGAGAGAGAGAGAAGCTGTGAGTGACAGAGCGAGAGAAGCTGTGAGTGAGAGAGAGAAAGAAAGAAGGAGAAGCTGTGAGTGAGAGAGAGAGAAAGAGAAGCTTTGAGTGAGTGAGAGAGAAAGAGAAGCTGTGAGTAAGAGAGAGAGAGAGAGAAAGAGAAGTTGTGAGAGAGAGTGAGAAGCTATGAGTGAGAGAGAGAGAAGCTGTGAGTGAGAGAGAGAAAGAGAAGCTGTATGTGTGTGTGAGAGTGAGGTAAGCTGTGAGTGAGAGAGAGAGAGAGAGAAAGAGGAGCTGTGTGTTAGAGAGAGAGAGAGAAAGAGAAGCTGTGAGTGTGAGAGAGAGTGAGAGAAAGAGAAGCTGTGAGTAAGAGAGAGAAAGAGAGAAGCTATGAGTGTGTGTGAGAGAGAAATTGAAGCTGTGAGAGTGTGAGAGAGAGTTTTTGAAGCTGTGAGTGAGAGAGAGATAAAATGAGAAGCTGTGAAGGAGAGAGAGAGAGAGAAAGAGAAGTTGTGTGTGTGTGTGTGAGAGAGAAGCTGTGAGGGAGATAGAGAGAGAAAGAGAAGATGTGAGTGAGAGAGAGAGGAAAAAGAAGCTGTGAGTGAGAGAGAGAAAGAGAAACTGTGAGTGTGTGTGAGAGAGAAAGAGAAGCTGTGTGTGTGAGAGAGAGAAGGAGGTTGTGAGTGAGAGAGAGAATGAGAAGCTATGAGTGAGAGAGAGAAGCTGTGAGTGAGAGAGAGAGAGAAAGAGATGCTGTGAGTGAGAGAGAGAGAGAAGCTGTGAGAGAGAGAGTAGCTGTGAGTGAGAGAGAGAGAGAAAGAGATGCTGTGAGTGTGAGAGAGAGAGAAGCTGTGTGAGAGAGAGAAGCTGTGAGTGAGAGAGAGAGAAAGAGAAGCTGTGAGTGAGAGACAGAGAAAGAGAAGATGTGAGTGAGAGAGAGAGAAAGAGAAGTTGAGTGAGAGAGAGTGAGAAAGAGAATCTGTGAGTGAGAGAGAGAGAGAAAGAGGAGCTATGAGTGAGAGAGAGAGAGAAAGAGAAGCTGTGAGTGAGAGAGAGAGAGAGAAAGAGAAGCTGTGTGTGTGAGAGAGAAAGAGAAGCTGTGAGTGAGAGAGAGAGAAAGAGAAGCTGTGAGTGAGAGAGAGAGAAAGAGAAGCTGTGAGTGAGAGAGAGAGAAAGACAAGCAGTGAGAGAGAGAGGGAAAGAGAAGCTGTAGTGAGAGAGAGGGAGAGAAAGAGAAGCTATGAGTGAGAAGGAGTGGGAAAGAGAAGCTGAGAGTGATAGAGAAAGAAAGAGAAGCTGTGAGTGAGAAAGTGAGAGAAAAGCTGTGAGTGAGAGAGAGGGAGAGAAAGAGAAGCTTTGAGTGAGAGAGAGAGAGAGAGAAAGAGAAGCTGTGTGTGTGAGAGAGAAGCTGTGAGTGAGAGAGAGAGGGAGAAGCTGTGAGTGAGAGAGAGAGAGAAAGAGAAGCTGTGAGTGAGAGAGAGAAAGAGAAGCTGTGAGTGAGAGAGAGAGAGAAGCTGTGAGTGAGTGAGAGAGAGAATCTGTGTGTGTGTGAGAGAGAAAGAGAAGCTGAGAGAGAAGCTGTGAGTGAGAGAGAGAGAAAGAGAAGCTGAGAGTGAGAGACAGAGAAAGAGAGAAAGAGAAGCTGTGTGTGTGTGAGAGACAGTAGCTGTGAGTGAGAGAGAGAAAAAGAGAATCAGTGAGAGAGAAAGAGAAGCTGTGAGTGAGAGAGAGAGAGAAAGAGAAGCTGTGAGTGGGAGAGAAAAAGAAGCTGTGAGTGAGGGAGAGAGAGAAAGAAAGAGAAGCTGTGAGTGAGTGAGAGAAAGAGAAGCTGTGAGTGAGAGAAAGAGAAAGAGAAGCTGTGCGTGAGAGAGACAGAGAAAAAGCTGTGAGTGATAGAGAGAAAGAGAATGAGAAGCTGTGAGTGAGAGAGAGAGAAGCTGTGAGTGAGAGAGAGAGAAGCTGTGAGTGAGAGAGAGAGAGAAAGAGACGCTGTGAGTGAGAGAGAGAGTGAGAAAGAGAATCTGTGAGTGAGAGAGAAAGAGAAAGAGAAGCTATGAGTGAGAGAGAGAGAGAAAGAGAAGCTATGAGTGAGAGAGAGAGATAGAAAGAGAAGCTGTGAGTGAGAGAGAAAGAGAGAAAGAGAAGCTGTGAGAGTGAGAGAGAGAAAGAGAAGCTGTGAGTGAGAGAGAGAGAACGAGAAGCTCTGAGTGAATGAGAGAGAGAAAGAGAAGCTGTGTGAGAGAGAGAAGCTGTGAGTGAGAGAGAGTGAGAGAAAGAGAAGCTGTGAGAGAGCGAGAGAGAAAGAGAAGCTGTGAGTGAGAGAGAGAGAAAGAGAAGCTGTGAGTGGGAGAGAAAGAGAGAAAGAGAAGCTGTGAGAGTGATAGTGAGAAAAAGAAGCTGTGAGTGAGAGAGGGAGAGAGAAAGAGAAGCTGTGAGTGAGAGAGAGAGAGAGAAAGAGAAGCTGAGAGAGAGAGAAAGAGAAGCTGTGAGTGAGAGAGAGAGAGAAGCTGTGAGTGAGAGAGAGAGAAAGCAAAGCTGTGAGTGAGAGAGAGAGAAGCTGTGAGTGAGAGAGAGAGAGAGAAAGAAAGAGAAGCTGTGAGAGATAGTGAGAGAGCGAAGCTGTGTGTGTGAGAGAGAGAAAGAGAAGCTGTGAGTGAGGGAGAGAGGGAAAGAGAAGCTGTAGTGAGAGAGAGGGAGAGAAAGAGAATCTATGAGTGAGAAGGAGTGGGAAAGAGAAGCTGAGAGTGATAGAGAAAGAAAGAGAAGCTGTGAGTGAGAAAGTGAGAGAGAGAGAAGCTGTGAGTGAGAGAGAGAGAAAGCAAAGCTGTGAGTGAGAGAGAGAGAGATGCTGTGAGTGAGAGAGAGAGAGAAAGAAAGAGAAGCTGTGAGAGATACTGAGAGAGAGAAGCTGTGTGTGTGTGAGAGAGAAAGAGAAGCTGTGTGTGAGGGAGAGAGGGAAAGAGAAGCTGTAGTGAGAGAGAGGGAGAGAAAGAGAAGCTATGAGTGAGAAGGAGTGGGAAAGAGAAGCTGAGAGTGATAGAGAAAGAAAGAGAAGCCGTGAGTGAGAAAGTGAGAGAAAGAGAAGCTGTGAGTGAGAGAGAGGGAGAGAAAGAGAAGCTGTGAGTGAGAGAGAGAGAAAGAGAAGCTGAGAGAGAGAAAGAGAAGCTGTGAGTGAGAGAGAGAGAAACTGTGAGTGAGAGAGAGAGAAGGCAAAGCTGTGAGTGAGAGAGAGAGAGAAGCTGTGAGTGAGAGAGAGAGAGAAAGAGAAGCTGAGAGAGAGAGAAAGAGAAGCTGTGAGTGAGAGAGAGAGAGAGAGAAAGAGAAGCTGTGAGTGAGAGAGAGAGAGAAAGCAAAGCTGTGAGTGAGAGAGAGAGAAGCTGCGAGTGAGAGAGAGAGAGAGATAAAGAAAGAGAAGCTGTGATAGATAGTGAGAGAGAGATGCTGTGTGTGTGAGAGAGAAGCTGTGTGTGTGAGAGAGAAAGAGAAGATGTGAGTGAGAGAGAAAGAGAAGCTGTGAGTGAGAGAGGGAGAAAGAGAAGCTGTGAGTGAGAGAGAGAAAGAGAAGCTGTGAGTGAGAGAGAGAGGGAAAGAGAAGCTGTAGTGAGAGAGAGGGAGAGAAAGAGAAGCTATGAGTGAGAAGGAGTGGGAAAGAGAAGCTGAGAGTGATAGAGAAAGAAAGAGAAGCTGTGAGTGAGAAAGTGAGAGAAAGAGAAGCTGTGAGTGAGAGAGAGGGAGAGAAAGAGAAGCTGTGAGTGAGATAGAGAGAGAACAAATGAGAAGCAGTGAGTGAGAGAGAGAGAGAAAGAGAAGCTTTTAGAGAGAGAGAGAAAGAGAAGCTGTGAGTGAGAGAGAGAGAAAGCAAAGCTGTGAGTGAGAGAGAGAGAAGCTGTGAGTGAGAGAGAGAAAGAAAGAGAAGCTGTGAGAGATAGTGAGAGAGAGAAGCTGTGTGTGTGTGAGAGAGAAAGAGAAGCTGTGTGTGAGGGAGAGAGGGAAAGAGAAGCTGTAGTGAGAGAGAGGGAGAGAAAGAGAAGCTATGAGTGAGAAGGAGTGGGAAAGAGAAGCTGAGAGTGATAGAGAAAGAAAGAGAAGCTGTGAGTGAGAAAGTGAGAGAAAGAGAAGCTGTGAGTGAGAGAGAGGGAGAGAAAGAGAAGCTGTGAGTGAGAGAGAGAGAGAGAGAGAAAGCAAAGCTGTGAGTGAGAGAGAGAGAGAAGCTGTGAGTGAGAGAGAGAGATAAAGAATCTGAGAGAGAGAGAAAGAGAAGCTGTGAGTGAGAGAGAGAGAGAGAAAGAGAAGCTGTGAGTGAGAGAGAGAGAGAAAGAGAAGCTTTTAGATAGAGAGAGAAAGAGCTGTGAGTGAGAGAGAGAGAAAGCAAAGCTGTGAGTGAGAGAGAGAGTGAAGCTGTGAGTGAGAGAGAGAGAGAGAAAGAAAGAGAAGCTGTGAGAGATAGTGAGAGAGAGAAGCTGTGTGTGAGAGAGAGAGAAAGAGAAGCTGTGTGTGAGGGAGTGAGGGAAAGAGAAGCTGTAGTGAGAGAGAGGGAGAGAAAGAGAAGCTATGAGTGAGAAGGAGTGGGAAAGAGAAGCTGAGAGTGATAGAGAAAGAAAGAGAAGCTGTGAGTGAGAAAGTGAGAGAAAGAGAAGCTGTGAGTGAGAGAGAGAGAAAGAGAAGCTGTGAGTAAGAGAGAGAGAGAGAAAGAGAAGCTGTGAGAGAGAGAAAGAAGCGATGAGTGAGAGAGAGAGAAGCTATGAGTGAGAGAGAGAGAAGCTGTGAGTGAGAGAGAAAGAAAAGCTGTATGTGTGTGTGTGAGAGAGATAAGCTGTGAGAGAGAGAGAGAGAGAGGAGCTGTGTGTTAGAGAGAGAGAGAGAAAGAGAAGCTGAGAGTGAGAGAGAGATAAAGAGAATCTGTGATTGTGAGAGAGAGAAAGCAAAGCTGTGAGTGAGAGAGAGAGAAGCTGCGAGTGAGAGAGAGAGGGAAAGAGAAGCTGTAGTGAGAGAGAGGGAGAGAAAGAGAAGCTATGAGTGAGAAGGAGTGGGAAAGAGAAGCTGAGAGTGATAGAGAAAGAAAGAGAAACTGTGAGTGAGAAAGTGAGAGAAAGAGAAGCTGTGAGTGAGAGAGAGGGAGAGAAAGAGAAGCTGTGAGTGAGAGAGAGAGAACAAATGAGAAGCAGTGAGTGAGAGAGAGAGAGAAAGAGAAGCTTTTAGAGAGAGAGAGAGAAAGAGAAGCTGTGAGTGAGAGAGAGAGAAAGCAAAGCTGTGAGTGAGAGAGAGAGAGAAGCTGTGACTGAGAGAGAGAGAGAAAGAAAGAGAAGCTGTGAGAGATAGTGAGAGAGAGAAGCTGTGTGTGTGAGAGAGAGAAAGAGAAGCTGTGTGTGAGGGAGAGAGGGAAAGAGAAGCTGTAGTGAGAGAGAGGGAGAGAAAGAGAAGCTATGAGTGAGAAGGAGTGGGAAAGAGAAGCTGAGAGTGATAGAGAAAGAAAGAGAAGCTGTGAGTGAGAAAGTGAGAGAAAGAGAAGCTGTGAGTGAGAGAGAGGGAGAGAAAGAGAAGCTGTGAGTGAGAGAGAGAGAGAGAAAGCAAAGCTGAGAGTGAGAGAGAGAGAGAAGCTGTGAGTGAGAGAGAGAAAGAGAAGCTGTGAGTGAGAGAGAGAGAGAAAGAGAAGCTTTTAGAGAGAGAGAGAAAGAGAAGCTGTGAGTGAGAGAGAGAGAAAGAGAAGCTGTGAGTGAGAGAGAGAGAGAGAAAGAGAAGCTGTGTGTGTGTGAGAGAGAAAGAGAAGCTGTGAGTGAGAGCGAGAGAAAGAGAAGCTGTGAGAGAGAGAGAGAGAAAGAGAAGCTGTGAGTGAGAGAGAGAGAAAGACAAGCAGTGAGAGAGAGAGGGAAAGAGAAGCTGTAGTGAGAGAGAGGGAGAGAAAGAGAAGCTATGAGTGAGAAGGAGTGGGAAAGAGAAGCTGAGAGTGATAGAGAAAGAAAGAGAAGCTGTGAGTGAGAAAGTGAGAGAAAAGCTGTGAGTGAGAGAGAGGGAGAGAAAGAGAAGCTTTGAGTGAGAGAGAGAGAGAAAGAGAAGCTGTGTGTGAGAGAGAAAGAGAAGCTGTGAGTGAGAGAGAGAGAGAAAGAGAAGTTGTGAGAGAGAGTGAGAAGCTATGAGTGAGAGAGAGAGAAGCTGTGAGTGAGAGAGAGAAAGAGAAGCTGTATGTGTGTGTGAGAGTGAGATAAGCTGTGAGTGAGAGAGAGAGAGAGAAAGAGGAGCTGTGTGTTAGAGAGAGAGAGAGAAAGAGAAGCTGTGAGTGTGAGAGAGAGTGAGAAAGAGAAGCTGTGAGTAAGAGAGAGAAAGAGAGAAGGTATGAGTGTGTGTGTGAGAGAAATTGAAGCTGTGAGAGTGTGAGAGAGAGTTTTTGAAGCTGTGAGTGAGAGAGAGAGAGAAAATGAGAAGCTGTGAAGGAGAGAGAGAGAGAGAGAAAGAGAAGTTGTGTGTGTGTGTGAGAGAGAGAAGCTGTGAGGGAGATAGAGAGAGAAAGAGAAGATGTGAGTGAGAGAGAGAGGAAAAAGAAGCTGTGAGTGAGAGAGAGAAAGAGAAACTGTGAGTGTGTGTGAGAGAGAAAGAGAAGCTGTGTGTGTGTGAGAGAGAAGGAGGTTGTGAGTGAGAGAGAGAGTGAGAAGCTATGAGTGAGAGAGAGAAGCTGTGAGTGAGAGAGAGAGAAAGAGATGCTGTGAGTGAGAGAGAGAGAGAAGCTGTGAGAGAGAGAGTAGCTGTGAGTGAGAGAGAGAGAGAAAGAGATGCTGTGAGTGTGAGAGAGAGAGAAGCTGTGTGAGAGAGAGAAGCTGTGAGTGAGAGAGAGAGAAAGAGAAGCTGTGAGTGAGAGACAGAGAAAGAGAAGATGTGAGTGAGAGAGAGAGAAAGAGAAGTTGAGTGAGAGAGAGAGAGAAAGAGAAGCTGTGAGTGAGAGAGAGAGGGAGAGAAAGAGATGCTGTGAGTGAGAGAGAGAGAAAGAGAAGCTGTGAGTGAGAGAGAGAGAGAAAGAGAAGCGTTGAATGAGAGAGAGAGAAAGAGAAGCTGTGTGTGAGAGAGAGAAAGAAAGAGAAGTTGTGAGAGTGAGAGTGAGAGAGAGAAATAGAAGCTGTGAGTGAGAGAGAGAGAAAGAGAAGCTGTGAGTGAGAGAATAAGAGAAAGAGAAGCTGTGAGTGAGTGAGAGACTGAAATTGAAGCTGTGAGTGTGTGAGAGAGAGATTTTGAAGCTGTGAGTGAGAGAGAGAGAGAAAAAGAGAAGCTGTGAGTGAGAGAGAGAGAAAGAGAAGCTGTTAGTGAGAGAGAGAGTATAAGAGAAGCTGTGAGTGAGAGAGCGAGAGAAGCTGTGAGTGAGAGAGAGAAAGAGAGAAGGAGAAGCTGTGAGTGAGAGAGAGAGAAAGAGAAGCTTTGAGTGAGTGAGAGAGAAAGAGAAGCTGTGAGTAAGAGAGAGAGAGAAAGAGAAGCTGTGAGAGAGAGAGAGAAGCTATGAGTGAGAGGGAGAGAAGCTGTGAGTGAGAGAGAAAGAAAAGCTGTATGTGTGTGTGTGAGAGAGATAAGCTGTGAGTGAGAGAGAGAGAGAGAAAGAGGAGCTGTGTGTTAGAGAGAGAGAGAGAAAGAGAAGCTGAGAGTGAGAGAGAGATAAAGAGAATCTGTGATTGTGAGAGAGAGAGAGAAAGCAAAGCTGTGAGTGAGAGAGAGAGAAGCTGCGAGTGAGAGAGAGAGGGAAAGAGAAGCTGTAGTGAGAGAGAGGGAGAGAAAGAGAAGCTATGAGTGAGAAGGAGTGGGAAAGAGAAGCTGAGAGTGATAGAGAAAGAAAGAGAAACTGTGAGTGAGAAAGTGAGAGAAAGAGAAGCTGTGAGTGAGAGAGAGGGAGAGAAAGAGAAGCTGTGAGTGAGAGAGAGAGAACAAATGAGAAGCAGTGAGTGAGAGAGAGAGAGAAAGAGAAGCTTTTAGAGAGAGAGAGAGAGAGAAAGAGAAGCTGTGAGTGAGAGAGAGAGAAAGCAAAGCTGTGAGTGAGAGAGAGAGAGAAGCTGTGACTGAGAGAGAGAGAGAAAGAAAGAGAAGCTGTGAGAGATAGTGAGAGAGAGAAGCTGTGTGTGAGAGAGAGAGAAAGAGAAGCTGTGTGTGAGGGAGAGAGGGAAAGAGAAGCTGTAGTGAGAGAGAGGGAGAGAAAGAGAAGCTATGAGTGAGAAGGAGTGGGAAAGAGAAGCTGAGAGTGATAGAGAAAGAAAGAGAAGCTGTGAGTGAGAAAGTGAGAGAAAGAGAAGCTGTGAGTGAGAGAGAGGGAGAGAAAGAGAAGCTGTGAGTGAGAGAGAGAGAGAGAAAGCAAAGCTGTGAGTGAGAGAGAGAGAGAAGCTGTGAGTGAGAGAGAGAGAGAGAAAGAGAAGCTGTGAGTGAGAGAGAGAGAGAAAGAGAAGCTTTTAGAGAGAGAGAGAAAGAGAAGCTGTGAGTGAGAGAGAGAGAAAGAGAAGCTGTGAGTGAGAGAGAGAGAAAGAGAAGCTGTGTGTGTGTGTGAGAGAAAGAGAAGCTGTGAGTGAGAGCGAGAGAAAGAGAAGCTGTGAGTGAGAGAGAGAGAAAGAGAAGCTGTGAGTGAGAGAGAGAGAAAGACAAGCAGTGAGAGAGAGAGGGAAAGAGAAGCTGTAGTGAGAGAGAGGGAGAGAAAGAGAAGCTATGAGTGAGAAGGAGTGGGAAAGAGAAGCTGAGAGTGATAGAGAAAGAAAGAGAAGCTGTGAGTGAGAAAGTGAGAGAAAAGCTGTGAGTGAGAGAGAGGGAGAGAAAGAGAAGCTTTGAGTGAGAGAGAGAGAGAGAGAGAGAAAGAGAAGCTGTGTGTGTGAGAGAGAAGCTGTGTTTGTGAGAGAGAAAGAGAAGCTGTGAGTGAGAGAGAGAGAGGGAGAAGCTGTGAGTGAGAGAGAGAGAGAAAGAGAAGCTGTGAGTGAGACAGAGAAAGAGAAGCTGTGAGTGAGAGAGAGAGAGAAGCTGTGAGTGAGTGAGAGAGAGAATCTGTGTGTGTGAGAGAGAGAAAGAGAAGCTGAGAGAGAGAGAGAAGCTGTGAGTGAGAGAGAGAGAAAGAGAAGCTGAGAGTGAGAGAGAGAAAGAGAAGCTGTGAGTGAGAGAGAGAGAGAAGCTGTGAGTGAGTGAGAGAGAGAATCTGTGTGTGTGAGAGAGAGAAAGAGAAGCTGAGAGAGAGAGAGAAGCTGTGAGTGAGAGAGAGAGAAAGAGAAGCTGAGAGTGAGAGACAGAGAAAGAGAGAAAGAGAAGCTGTGTGTGTGAGAGAGAGAGTAGCTGTGAGTGAGAGAGAGAAAAAGAGAATCAGTGAGAGAGAAAGAGAAGCTGTGAGTGAGAGAGAGAGAGAAAGAGAAGCTGTGAGTGAGAGAGAAAAAGAAGCTGTGAGAGAGGGAGAGAGAGAAAGAAAGAGAAGCTGTGAGTGAGTGAGAGAAAGAGAAGCTGTGAGTGAGAGAAAGAGAAAGAGAAGCTATGCGTGAGAGAGACAGAGAAAAAGCTGTGAGTGATAGAGAGAAAGAGAATGAGAAGCTGTGAGTGAGAGAGAGAGAAGCTGTGAGTGAGAGAGAGAGAAGCTGTGAGTGAGAGAGAGAGAGAAAGAGACGCTGTGAGT
Source organism: Bradypodion ventrale (assembly GCA_035047345.1). NCBI lineage: Eukaryota > Metazoa > Chordata > Lepidosauria > Squamata > Chamaeleonidae > Bradypodion > Bradypodion ventrale. The sequence continues at coordinate 226,018,191 of JAWDJE010000001.1, forward strand.
GAGAGAGAGAGTGAGAAAGAGAATCTGTGAGTGAGAGAGAAAGAGAAAGAGAAGCTATGAGTGAGAGAGAAAGAGAAGCTATGAGTGAGAGAGAGAGATAGAAAGAGAAGCTGTGAGTGAGAGAGAAAGAGAGAAAGAGAAGCTGTGAGAGTGAGAGAGAGAAAGAGAAGCTGTGAGTGAGAGAGAGAGAACGAGAAGCTCTGAGTGAATGAGAGAGAGAAAGAGAAGCTGTGTGAGAGAGAGAAGCTGTGAGTGAGAGAGAGTGAGAGAAAGAGAAGCTGTGAGAGAGCGAGAGAGAAAGAGAAGCTGTGAGTGAGAGAGAGAGAAAGAGAAGCTGTGAGTGGGAGAGAAAGAGAGAAAGAGAAGCTGTGAGAGTGATAGTGAGAAAAAGAAGCTGTGAGTGAGAGAGGGAGAGAGAAAGAGAAGCTGTGAGTGAGAGAGAGAGAGAGAAAGAGAAGCTGAGAGAGAGAGAAAGAGAAGCTGTGAGTGAGAGAGAGAGAGAAGCTGTGAGTGAGAGAGAGAGAAAGCAAAGCTGTGAGTGAGAGAGAGAGAGAAGCTGTGAGTGAGAGAGAGAGAGAGAAAGAAAGAGAAGCTGTGAGAGATAGTGAGAGAGCGAAGCTGTGTGTGTGAGAGAGAGAAAGAGAAGCTGTGAGTGAGGGAGAGAGGGAAAGAGAAGCTGTAGTGAGAGAGAGGGAGAGAAAGAGAATCTATGAGTGAGAAGGAGTGGGAAAGAGAAGCTGAGAGTGATAGAGAAAGAAAGAGAAGCTGTGAGTGAGAAAGTGAGAGAGAGAGAAGCTGTGAGTGAGAGAGAGAGAAAGCAAAGCTGTGAGTGAGAGAGAGAGAGATGTTGTGAGTGAGAGAGAGAGAGAAAGAAAGAGAAGCTGTGAGAGATACTGAGAGAGAGAAGCTGTGTGTGTGTGAGAGAGAAAGAGAAGCTGTGAGTGAGGGAGAGAGGGAAAGAGAAGCTGTAGTGAGAGAGAGGGAGAGAAAGAGAAGCTATGAGTGAGAAGGAGTGGGAAAGAGAAGCTGAGAGTGATAGAGAAAGAAAGAGAAGCCGTGAGTGAGAAAGTGAGAGAAAGAGAAGCTGTGAGTGAGAGAGAGGGAGAGAAAGAGAAGCTGTGAGTGAGAGAGAGAGAAAGAGAAGCTGAGAGAGAGAAAGAGAAGCTGTGAGTGAGAGAGAGAGAAACTGTGAGTGAGAGAGAGAGAAGGCAAAGCTGTGAGTGAGAGAGAGAGAAGCTGTGAGTGAGAGAGAGAGAGAAAGAGAAGCTGAGAGAGAGAGAAAGAGAAGCTGTGAGTGAGAGAGAGAGAGAGAGAAAGAGAAGCTGTGAGAGAGAGAGAGAGAGAAAGCAAAGCTGTGAGTGAGAGAGAGAGAAGCTGCGAGTGTGAGAGAGAGAGAGATAAAGAAAGAGAAGCTGTGATAGATAGTGAGAGAGAGATGCTGTGTGTGAGAGAGAGAAGCTGTGTGTGTGAGAGAGAAAGAGAAGATGTGAGTGAGAGAGAAAGAGAAGCTGTGAGTGAGAGAGGGAGAAAGAGAAGCTGTGAGTGAGAGAGAGAAAGAGAAGCTGTGAGTGAGAGAGAGAGGGAAAGAGAATCTGTGATTGTGAGAGAGAGAAAGCAAAGCTGTGAGTGAGAGAGAGAGAAGCTGCGAGTGAGAGAGAGAGGGAAAGAGAAGCTGTAGTGAGAGAGAGGGAGAGAAAGAGAAGCTATGAGTGAGAAGGAGTGGGAAAGAGAAGCTGAGAGTGATAGAGAAAGAAAGAGAAACTGTGAGTGAGAAAGTGAGAGAAAGAGAAGCTGTGAGTGAGAGAGAGGGAGAGAAAGAGAAGCTGTGAGTGAGAGAGAGAGAACAAATGAGAAGCAGTGAGTGAGAGAGAGAGAGAAAGAGAAGCTTTTAGAGAGAGAGAGAGAAAGAGAAGCTGTGAGTGAGAGAGAGAGAAAGCAAAGCTGTGAGTGAGAGAGATAGAGAAGCTGTGACTGAGAGAGAGAGAGAAAGAAAGAGAAGCTGTGAGAGATAGTGAGAGAGAGAAGCTGTGTGTGTGAGAGAGAGAAAGAGAAGCTGTGTGTGAGGGAGAGAGGGAAAGAGAAGCTGTAGTGAGAGAGAGGGAGAGAAAGAGAAGCTATGAGTGAGAAGGAGTGGGAAAGAGAAGCTGAGAGTGATAGAGAAAGAAAGAGAAGCTGTGAGTGAGAAAGTGAGAGAAAGAGAAGCTGTGAGTGAGAGAGAGGGAGAGAAAGAGAAGCTGTGAGTGAGAGAGAGAGAGAGAAAGCAAAGCTGAGAGTGAGAGAGAGAGAGAAGCTGTGAGTGAGAGAGAGAAAGAGAAGCTGTGAGTGAGAGAGAGAGAGAAAGAGAAGCTTTTAGAGAGAGAGAGAAAGAGAAGCTGTGAGTGAGAGAGAGAGAAAGAGAAGCTGTGAGTGAGAGAGAGAGAGAGAAAGAGAAGCTGTGTGTGTGAGAGAGAGAAAGAGAAGCTGTGAGTGAGAGCGAGAGAAAGAGAAGCTGTGAGAGAGAGAGAGAGAAAGAGAAGCTGTGAGTGAGAGAGAGAGAAAGACAAGCAGTGAGAGAGAGAGGGAAAGAGAAGCTGTAGTGAGAGAGAGGGAGAGAAAGAGAAGCTATGAGTGAGAAGGAGTGGGAAAGAGAAGCTGAGAGTGATAGAGAAAGAAAGAGAAGCTGTGAGTGAGAAAGTGAGAGAAAAGCTGTGAGTGAGAGAGAGGGAGAGAAAGAGAAGCTTTGAGTGAGAGAGAGAGAGAAAGAGAAGCTGTGTGTGAGAGAGAAAGAGAAGCTGTGAGTGAGAGAGAGAGAGAAAGAGAAGTTGTGAGAGAGAGTGAGAAGCTATGAGTGAGAGAGAGAGAAGCTGTGAGTGAGAGAGAGAAAGAGAAGCTGTATGTGTGTGTGAGAGTGAGATAAGCTGTGAGTGAGAGAGAGAGAGAGAGAAAGAGGAGCTGTGTGTTAGAGAGAGAGAGAGAAAGAGAAGCTGTGAGTGTGAGAGAGAGTGAGAGAAAGAGAAGCTGTGAGTAAGAGAGAGAAAGAGAGAAGGTATGAGTGTGTGTGTGAGAGAAATTGAAGCTGTGAGAGTGTGAGAGAGAGTTTTTGAAGCTGTGAGTGAGAGAGAGAGAGAAAATGAGAAGCTGTGAAGGAGAGAGAGAAAGAGAAGTTGTGTGTGTGTGTGTGAGAGAGAAGCTGTGAGGGAGATAGAGAGAGAAAGAGAAGATGTGAGTGAGAGAGAGAGGAAAAAGAAGCTGTGAGTGAGAGAGAGAAAGAGAAACTGTGAGTGTGTGTGTGAGAGAAAGAGAAGCTGTGTGTGTGTGAGAGAGAAGGAGGTTGTGAGTGAGAGAGAGAGTGAGAAGCTATGAGTGAGAGAGAGAAGCTGTGAGTGAGAGAGAGAGAAAGAGATGCTGTGAGTGAGAGAGAGAGAGAAGCTGTGAGAGAGAGAGTAGCTGTGAGTGAGAGAGAGAGAGAAAGAGATGCTGTGAGTGTGAGAGAGAGAGAAGCTGTGTGAGAGAGAGAAGCTGTGAGTGAGAGAGAGAGAAAGAGAAGCTGTGAGTGAGAGACAGAGAAAGAGAAGATGTGAGTGAGAGAGAGAGAAAGAGAAGTTGAGTGAGAGAGAGAGAGAAAGAGAAGCTGTGAGTGAGAGAGAGAGGGAGAGAAAGAGATGCTGTGAGTGAGAGAGAGAGAAAGAGAAGCTGTGAGTGAGAGAGAGAGAGAAAGAGAAGCGTTGAATGAGAGAGAGAGAAAGAGAAGCTGTGTGTGAGAGAGAGAAAGAAAGAGAAGTTGTGAGAGTGAGAGTGAGAGAGAGAAATAGAAGCTGTGAGTGAGAGAGAGAGAAAGAGAAGCTGTGAGTGAGAGAATAAGAGAAAGAGAAGCTGTGAGTGAGTGAGAGACTGAAATTGAAGCTGTGAGTGTGTGAGAGAGAGATTTTGAAGCTGTGAGTGAGAGAGAGAGAGAAAAAGAGAAGCTGTGAGTGAGAGAGAGAGAAAGAGAAGCTGTTAGTGAGAGAGAGAGTATAAGAGAAGCTGTGAGTGAGAGAGCGAGAGAAGCTGTGAGTGAGAGAGAGAAAGAGAGAAGGAGAAGCTGTGAGTGAGAGAGAGAGAAAGAGAAGCTTTGAGTGAGTGAGAGAGAAAGAGAAGCTGTGAGTAAGAGAGAGAGAGAAAGAGAAGCTGTGAGAGAGAGAGAGAAGCTATGAGTGAGAGGGAGAGAAGCTGTGAGTGAGAGAGAAAGAAAAGCTGTATGTGTGTGTGTGAGAGAGATAAGCTGTGAGTGAGAGAGAGAGAGAGAAAGAGGAGCTGTGTGTTAGAGAGAGAGAGAGAAAGAGAAGCTGAGAGTGAGAGAGAGATAAAGAGAATCTGTGATTGTGAGAGAGAGAGAGAAAGCAAAGCTGTGAGTGAGAGAGAGAGAAGCTGCGAGTGAGAGAGAGAGGGAAAGAGAAGCTGTAGTGAGAGAGAGGGAGAGAAAGAGAAGCTATGAGTGAGAAGGAGTGGGAAAGAGAAGCTGAGAGTGATAGAGAAAGAAAGAGAAACTGTGAGTGAGAAAGTGAGAGAAAGAGAAGCTGTGAGTGAGAGAGAGGGAGAGAAAGAGAAGCTGTGAGTGAGAGAGAGAGAACAAATGAGAAGCAGTGAGTGAGAGAGAGAGAGAAAGAGAAGCTTTTAGAGAGAGAGAGAGAGAAAGAGAAGCTGTGAGTGAGAGAGAGAGAAAGCAAAGCTGTGAGTGAGAGAGAGAGAGAAGCTGTGACTGAGAGAGAGAGAGAAAGAAAGAGAAGCTGTGAGAGATAGTGAGAGAGAGAAGCTGTGTGTGAGAGAGAGAGAAAGAGAAGCTGTGTGTGAGGGAGAGAGGGAAAGAGAAGCTGTAGTGAGAGAGAGGGAGAGAAAGAGAAGCTATGAGTGAGAAGGAGTGGGAAAGAGAAGCTGAGAGTGATAGAGAAAGAAAGAGAAGCTGTGAGTGAGAAAGTGAGAGAAAGAGAAGCTGTGAGTGAGAGAGAGGGAGAGAAAGAGAAGCTGTGAGTGAGAGAGAGAGAGAGAAAGCAAAGCTGTGAGTGAGAGAGAGAGAGAAGCTGTGAGTGAGAGAGAGAGAGAGAAAGAGAAGCTGTGAGTGAGAGAGAGAGAGAAAGAGAAGCTTTTAGAGAGAGAGAGAGAAAGAGAAGCTGTGAGTGAGAGAGAGAGAAAGAGAAGCTGTGAGTGAGAGAGAGAGAAAGAGAAGCTGTGTGTGTGTGTGAGAGAAAGAGAAGCTGTGAGTGAGAGCGAGAGAAAGAGAAGCTGTGAGTGAGAGAGAGAGAAAGAGAAGCTGTGAGTGAGAGAGAGAGAAAGACAAGCAGTGAGAGAGAGAGGGAAAGAGAAGCTGTAGTGAGAGAGAGGGAGAGAAAGAGAAGCTATGAGTGAGAAGGAGTGGGAAAGAGAAGCTGAGAGTGATAGAGAAAGAAAGAGAAGCTGTGAGTGAGAAAGTGAGAGAAAAGCTGTGAGTGAGAGAGAGGGAGAGAAAGAGAAGCTTTGAGTGAGAGAGAGAGAGAGAGAGAGAAAGAGAAGCTGTGTGTGTGAGAGAGAAGCTGTGTTTGTGAGAGAGAAAGAGAAGCTGTGAGTGAGAGAGAGAGAGGGAGAAGCTGTGAGTGAGAGAGAGAGAAAGAGAAGCTGTGAGTGAGACAGAGAAAGAGAAGCTGTGAGTGAGAGAGAGAGAGAAGCTGTGAGTGAGTGAGAGAGAGAATCTGTGTGTGTGAGAGAGAGAAAGAGAAGCTGAGAGAGAGAGAGAAGCTGTGAGTGAGAGAGAGAGAAAGAGAAGCTGAGAGTGAGAGAGAGAAAGAGAAGCTGTGAGTGAGAGAGAGAGAGAAGCTGTGAGTGAGTGAGAGAGAGAATCTGTGTGTGTGAGAGAGAGAAAGAGAAGCTGAGAGAGAGAGAGAAGCTGTGAGTGAGAGAGAGAGAAAGAGAAGCTGAGAGTGAGAGACAGAGAAAGAGAGAAAGAGAAGCTGTGTGTGTGAGAGAGAGAGTAGCTGTGAGTGAGAGAGAGAAAAAGAGAATCAGTGAGAGAGAAAGAGAAGCTGTGAGTGAGAGAGAGAGAGAAAGAGAAGCTGTGAGTGAGAGAGAAAAAGAAGCTGTGAGAGAGGGAGAGAGAGAAAGAAAGAGAAGCTGTGAGTGAGTGAGAGAAAGAGAAGCTGTGAGTGAGAGAAAGAGAAAGAGAAGCTGTGCGTGAGAGAGACAGAGAAAAAGCTGTGAGTGATAGAGAGAAAGAGAATGAGAAGCTGTGAGTGAGAGAGAGAGAAGCTGTGAGTGAGAGAGAGAGAAGCTGTGAGTGAGAGAGAGAGAGAAAGAGACGCTGTGAGTGAGAGAGAGAGTGAGAAAGAGAATCTGTGAGTGAGAGAGAAAGAGAAAGAGAAGCTATGAGTGAGAGAGAAAGAGAAGCTATGAGTGAGAGAGAGAGATAGAAAGAGAAGCTGTGAGTGAGAGAGAAAGAGAGAAAGAGAAGCTGTGAGAGTGAGAGAGAGAAAGAGAAGCTGTGAGTGAGAGAGAGAGAACGAGAAGCTCTGAGTGAATGAGAGAGAGAAAGAGAAGCTGTGTGAGAGAGAGAAGCTGTGAGTGAGAGAGAGTGAGAGAAAGAGAAGCTGTGAGAGAGCGAGAGAGAAAGAGAAGCTGTGAGTGAGAGAGAGAGAAAGAGAAGCTGTGAGTGGGAGAGAAAGAGAGAAAGAGAAGCTGTGAGAGTGATAGTGAGAAAAAGAAGCTGTGAGTGAGAGAGGGAGAGAGAAAGAGAAGCTGTGAGTGAGAGAGAGAGAGAGAAAGAGAAGCTGAGAGAGAGAGAAAGAGAAGCTGTGAGTGAGAGAGAGAGAGAAGCTGTGAGTGAGAGAGAGAGAAAGCAAAGCTGTGAGTGAGAGAGAGAGAGAAGCTGTGAGTGAGAGAGAGAGAGAGAAAGAAAGAGAAGCTGTGAGAGATAGTGAGAGAGCGAAGCTGTGTGTGTGAGAGAGAGAAAGAGAAGCTGTGAGTGAGGGAGAGAGGGAAAGAGAAGCTGTAGTGAGAGAGAGGGAGAGAAAGAGAATCTATGAGTGAGAAGGAGTGGGAAAGAGAAGCTGAGAGTGATAGAGAAAGAAAGAGAAGCTGTGAGTGAGAAAGTGAGAGAGAGAGAAGCTGTGAGTGAGAGAGAGAGAAAGCAAAGCTGTGAGTGAGAGAGAGAGAGATGTTGTGAGTGAGAGAGAGAGAGAAAGAAAGAGAAGCTGTGAGAGATACTGAGAGAGAGAAGCTGTGTGTGTGTGAGAGAGAAAGAGAAGCTGTGAGTGAGGGAGAGAGGGAAAGAGAAGCTGTAGTGAGAGAGAGGGAGAGAAAGAGAAGCTATGAGTGAGAAGGAGTGGGAAAGAGAAGCTGAGAGTGATAGAGAAAGAAAGAGAAGCCGTGAGTGAGAAAGTGAGAGAAAGAGAAGCTGTGAGTGAGAGAGAGGGAGAGAAAGAGAAGCTGTGAGTGAGAGAGAGAGAAAGAGAAGCTGAGAGAGAGAAAGAGAAGCTGTGAGTGAGAGAGAGAGAAACTGTGAGTGAGAGAGAGAGAAGGCAAAGCTGTGAGTGAGAGAGAGAGAAGCTGTGAGTGAGAGAGAGAGAGAAAGAGAAGCTGAGAGAGAGAGAAAGAGAAGCTGTGAGTGAGAGAGAGAGAGAGAGAAAGAGAAGCTGTGAGAGAGAGAGAGAGAGAAAGCAAAGCTGTGAGTGAGAGAGAGAGAAGCTGCGAGTGAGAGAGAGAGAGAGATAAAGAAAGAGAAGCTGTGATAGATAGTGAGAGAGAGATGCTGTGTGTGAGAGAGAGAAGCTGTGTGTGTGAGAGAGAAAGAGAAGATGTGAGTGAGAGAGAAAGAGAAGCTGTGAGTGAGAGAGGGAGAAAGAGAAGCTGTGAGTGAGAGAGAGAAAGAGAAGCTGTGAGTGAGAGAGAGAGGGAAAGAGAAGCTGTAGTGAGAGAGAGGGAGAGAAAGAGAAGCTATGAGTGAGAAGGAGTGGGAAAGAGAAGCTGAGAGTGATAGAGAAAGAAAGAGAAGCTTTGAGTGAGAAAGTGAGAGAAAGAGAAGCTGTGAGTGAGAGAGAGGGAGAGAAAGAGAAGCTGTGAGTGAGATAGAGAGAGAACAAATGAGAAGCAGTGAGTGAGAGAGAGAGAGAAAGAGAAGCTTTTAGAGAGAGAGAGAAAGAGAAGCTGTGAGTGAGAGAGAGAGAAAGCAAAGCTGTGAGTGAGAGAGAGAGAAGCTGTGAGTGAGAGAGAGAGAGAAAGAAAGAGAAGCTGTGAGAGATAGTGAGAGAGAGAAGCTGTGTGTGTGTGAGAGAGAAAGAGAAGCTGTGTGTGAGGGAGAGAGGGAAAGAGAAGCTGTAGTGAGAGAGAGGGAGAGAAAGAGAAGCTATGAGTGAGAAGGAGTGGGAAAGAGAAGCTGAGAGTGATAGCGAAAGAAAGAGAAGCTGTGAGTGAGAAAGTGAGAGAAAGAGAAGCTGTGAGTGAGAGAGAGGGAGAGAAAGAGAAGCTGTGAGTGAGAGAGAGAGAGAGAAAGCAAAGCTGTGAGTGAGAGAGAGAGAGAAGCTGTGAGTGAGAGAGAGAGATAAAGAAGCTGAGAGAGAGAGAAAGAGAAGCTGTGAGTGAGAGAGAGAGAGAGAAAGAGAAGCTGTGAGTGAGAGAGAGAGAGAAAGAGAAGCTTTTAGATAGAGAGAGAAAGAGCTGTGAGTGAGAGAGAGAGAAAGCAAAGCTGTGAGTGAGAGAGAGAGAGAAGCTGTGAGTGAGAGAGAGAGAGAGAAAGAAAGAGAAGCTGTGAGAGATAGTGAGAGAGAGAAGCTGTGTGTGTGAGAGAGAGAAAGAGAAGCTGTGTGTGAGGGAGTGAGGGAAAGAGAAGCTGTAGTGAGAGAGAGGGAGAGAAAGAGAAGCTATGAGTGAGAAGGAGTGGGAAAGAGAAGCTGAGAGTGATAGAGAAAGAAAGAGAAGCTGTGAGTGAGAAAGTGAGAGAAAGAGAAGCTGTGAGTGAGAGAGAGAGAAAGAGAAGCTGTGAGTAAGAGAGAGAGAGAGAAAGAGAAGCTGTGAGAGAGAGAAAGAAGCTATGAGTGAGAGAGAGAGAAGCTATGAGTGAGAGAGAGAGAAGCTGTGAGTGAGAGAGAAAGAAAAGCTGTATGTGTGTGTGTGAGAGAGATAAGCTGTGTGAGAGAGAGAGAGGAGCTGTGTGTTAGACAGAGAGAGAGAAAGAGAAGCTGAGAGTGAGAGAGAGATAAAGAGAATCTGTGATTGTGAGAGAGAGAAAGCAAAGCTGTGAGTGAGAGAGAGAGAAGCTGCGAGTGAGAGAGAGAGGGAAAGAGAAGCTGTAGTGAGAGAGAGGGAGAGAAAGAGAAGCTATGAGTGAGAAGGAGTGGGAAAGAGAAGCTGAGAGTGATAGAGAAAGAAAGAGAAACTGTGAGTGAGAAAGTGAGAGAAAGAGAAGCTGTGAGTGAGAGAGAGGGAGAGAAAGAGAAGCTGTGAGTGAGAGAGAGAGAACAAATGAGAAGCAGTGAGTGAGAGAGAGAGAGAAAGAGAAGCTTTTAGAGAGAGAGAGAGAAAGAGAAGCTGTGAGTGAGAGAGAGAGAAAGCAAAGCTGTGAGTGAGAGAGAGAGAGAAGCTGTGACTGAGAGAGAGAGAGAAAGAAAGAGAAGCTGTGAGAGATAGTGAGAGAGAGAAGCTGTGTGTGTGAGAGAGAGAAAGAGAAGCTGTGTGTGAGGGAGAGAGGGAAAGAGAAGCTGTAGTGAGAGAGAGGGAGAGAAAGAGAAGCTATGAGTGAGAAGGAGTGGGAAAGAGAAGCTGAGAGTGATAGAGAAAGAAAGAGAAGCTGTGAGTGAGAAAGTGAGAGAAAGAGAAGCTGTGAGTGAGAGAGAGGGAGAGAAAGAGAAGCTGTGAGTGAGAGAGAGAGAGAGAAAGCAAAGCTGAGAGTGAGAGAGAGAGAGAAGCTGTGAGTGAGAGAGAGAGAGAAAGAGAAGCTGTGAGTGAGAGAGAGAGAGAAAGAGAAGCTTTTAGAGAGAGAGAGAAAGAGAAGCTGTGAGTGAGAGAGAGAGAAAGAGAAGCTGTGAGTGAGAGAGAGAGAGAGAAAGAGAAGCTGTGTGTGTGTGAGAGAGAAAGAGAAGCTGTGAGTGAGAGCGAGAGAAAGAGAAGCTGTGAGAGAGAGAGAGAGAAAGAGAAGCTGTAGTGAGAGAGAGGGAGAGAAAGACAAGCAGTGAGAGAGAGAGGGAAAGAGAAGCTGTAGTGAGAGAGAGGGAGAGAAAGAGAAGCTATGAGTGAGAAGGAGTGGGAAAGAGAAGCTGAGAGTGATAGAGAAAGAAAGAGAAGCTGTGAGTGAGAAAGTGAGAGAAAAGCTGTGAGTGAGAGAGAGGGAGAGAAAGAGAAGCTTTGAGTGAGAGAGAGAGAGAGAGAGAAAGAGAAGCTGTGTGTGAGAGAGAAAGAGAAGCTGTGAGTGAGAGAGAGAGAGAAATTGAAGTTGTGAGAGAGAGTGAGAAGCTATGAGTGTGAGAGAGAGAAGCTGTGAGTGAGAGAGAGAAAGAGAAGCTGTATGTGTGTGTGAGAGTGAGATAAGCTGTGAGTGAGAGAGAGAGAGAGAGAAAGAGGAGCTGTGTGTTAGAGAGAGAGAGAGAAAGAGAAGCTGTGAGTGTGAGAGAGAGTGAGAGAAAGAGAAGCTGTGAGTAAGAGAGAGAAAGAGAGAAGGTATGAGTGTGTGTGAGAGAGAAATTGAAGCTGTGAGAGTGTGAGAGAGAGTTTTTGAAGCTGTGAGTGTGAGAGAGAGAGAAAATGAGAAGCTGTGAAGGAGAGAGAGAGAGAGAAAGAGAAGTTGTGTGTGTGTGTGTGAGAGAGAAGCTGTGAGGGAGATAGAGAGAGAAAGAGAAGATGTGAGTGAGAGAGAGAGGAAAAAGAAGCTGTGAGTGAGAGAGAGAAAGAGAAACTGTGAGTGTGTGTGAGAGAGAAAGAGAAGCTGTGTGTGTGTGAGAGAGAAGGAGGTTGTGAGTGAGAGAGAGAGTGAGAAGCTATGAGTGAGAGAGAGAAGCTGTGAGTGAGAGAGAGAGAGAAAGAGATGCTGTGAGTGAGAGAGAGAGAGAAGCTGTGAGAGAGAGAGTAGCTGTGAGTGAGAGAGAGAGAGAAAGAGATGCTGTGAGTGTGAGAGAGAGAGAAGCTGTGTGAGAGAGAGAAGCTGTGAGTGAGAGAGAGAGAAAGAGAAGCTGTGAGTGAGAGACAGAGAAAGAGAAGATGTGAGTGAGAGAGAGAGAAAGAGAAGTTGAGTGAGAGAGAGAGAGAAAGAGAAGCTGTGAGTGAGAGAGAGAGGGAGAGAAAGAGATGCTGTGAGTGAGAGAGAGAGAAAGAGAAGCTGTGAGTGAGAGAGAGAGAGAAAGAGAAGCGTTGAATGAGAGAGAGAGAAAGAGAAGCTGTGTGTGAGAGAGAGAAAGAAAGAGAAGTTGTGAGAGTGAGAGTGAGAGAGAGAAATAGAAGCTGTGAGTGAGAGAGAGAGAAAGAGAAGCTGTGAGTGAGAGAATAAGAGAAAGAGAAGCTGTGAGTGAGTGAGAGACTGAAATTGAAGCTGTGAGTGTGTGAGAGAGAGATTTTGAAGCTGTGAGTGAGAGAGAGAGAGAAAAAGAGAAGCTGTGAGTGAGAGAGAGAGAAAGAGAAGCTGTTAGTGAGAGAGAGAGTATAAGAGAAGCTGTGAGTGAGAGAGCGAGAGAAGCTGTGAGTGAGAGAGAGAAAGAGAGAAGGAGAAGCTGTGAGTGAGAGAGAGAGAAAGAGAAGCTTTGAGTGAGTGAGAGAGAAAGAGAAGCTGTGAGTAAGAGAGAGAGAGAAAGAGAAGCTGTGAGAGAGAGAGAGAAGCTATGAGTGAGAGAGAGAGAAGCTGTGAGTGAGAGAGAAAGAAAAGCTGTATGTGTGTGTGTGAGAGAGATAAGCTGTGAGTGAGAGAGAGAGAGAGAAAGAGGAGCTGTGTGTTAGAGAGAGAGAGAGAAAGAGAAGCTGAGAGTGAGAGAGAGATAAAGAGAATCTGTGATTGTGAGAGAGAGAGAGAAAGCAAAGCTGTGAGTGAGAGAGAGAGAAGCTGCGAGTGAGAGAGAGAGGGAAAGAGAAGCTGTAGTGAGAGAGAGGGAGAGAAAGAGAAGCTATGAGTGAGAAGGAGTGGGAAAGAGAAGCTGAGAGTGATAGAGAAAGAAAGAGAAACTGTGAGTGAGAAAGTGAGAGAAAGAGAAGCTGTGAGTGAGAGAGAGGGAGAGAAAGAGAAGCTGTGAGTGAGAGAGAGAGAACAAATGAGAAGCAGTGAGTGAGAGAGAGAGAGAAAGAGAAGCTTTTAGAGAGAGAGAGAGAGAAAGAGAAGCTGTGAGTGAGAGAGAGAGAAAGCAAAGCTGTGAGTGAGAGAGAGAGAGAAGCTGTGACTGAGAGAGAGAGAGAAAGAAAGAGAAGCTGTGAGAGATAGTGAGAGAGAGAAGCTGTGTGTGAGAGAGAGAGAAAGAGAAGCTGTGTGTGAGGGAGAGAGGGAAAGAGAAGCTGTAGTGAGAGAGAGGGAGAGAAAGAGAAGCTATGAGTGAGAAGGAGTGGGAAAGAGAAGCTGAGAGTGAGAGAGAGGGAGAGAAAGAGAAGCTGTGAGTGAGAGAGAGAGAGAGAAAGCAAAGCTGTGAGTGAGAGAGAGAGAGAAGCTGTGAGTGAGAGAGAGAGAGAGAAAGAGAAGCTGTGAGTGAGAGAGAGAGAGAAAGAGAAGCTTTTAGAGAGAGAGAGAAAGAGAAGCTGTGAGTGAGAGAGAGAGAAAGAGAAGCTGTGAGTGAGAGAGAGAGAAAGAGAAGCTGTGTGTGTGTGTGAGAGAAAGAGAAGCTGTGAGTGAGAGCGAGAGAAAGAGAAGCTGTGAGTGAGAGAGAGAGAAAGAGAAGCTGTGAGTGAGAGAGAGAGAAAGACAAGCAGTGAGAGAGAGAGGGAAAGAGAAGCTGTAGTGAGAGAGAGGGAGAGAAAGAGAAGCTATGAGTGAGAAGGAGTGGGAAAGAGAAGCTGAGAGTGATAGAGAAAGAAAGAGAAGCTGTGAGTGAGAAAGTGAGAGAAAAGCTGTGAGTGAGAGAGAGGGAGAGAAAGAGAAGCTTTGAGTGAGAGAGAGAGAGAGAGAGAGAAAGAGAAGCTGTGTGTGAGAGAGAGAAGCTGTGTGTGAGAGAGAGAAAGAGAAGCTGTGAGTGAGAGAGAGAGAGGGAGAAGCTGTGAGTGAGAGAGAGAGAGAAAGAGAAGCTGTGAGTGAGACAGAGAAAGAGAAGCTGTGAGTGAGAGAGAGAGAAGCTGTGAGTGAGTGAGAGAGAGAATCTGTGTGTGTGAGAGAGAGAAAGAGAAGCTGAGAGAGAGAGAGAAGCTGTGAGTGAGAGAGAGAGAAAGAGAAGCTGAGAGTGAGAGAGAGAAAGAGAAGCTGTGAGTGAGAGAGAGAGAAGCTGTGAGTGAGTGAGAGAGAGAATCTGTGTGTGTGAGAGAGAGAAAGAGAAGCTGAGAGAGAGAGAGAAGCTGTGAGTGAGAGAGAGAGAAAGAGAAGCTGAGAGTGAGAGACAGAGAAAGAGAGAAAGAGAAGCTGTGTGTGTGAGAGAGAGAGTAGCTGTGAGTGAGAGAGAGAAAAAGAGAATCAGTGAGAGAGAAAGAGAAGCTGTGAGTGAGAGAGAGAGAGAAAGAGAAGCTGTGAGTGAGAGAGAAAAAGAAGCTGTGAGAGAGGGAGAGAGAGAAAGAAAGAGAAGCTGTGAGTGAGTGAGAGAAAGAGAAGCTGTGAGTGAGAGAAAGAGAGAAAGAGAAGCTGTGAGTGAGAGAGACAGAGAAAAAGCTGTGAGTGATAGAGAGAAAGAGAATGAGAAGCTGTGAGTGAGAGAGAGAGAAGCTGTGAGTGAGAGAGAGAGAGAAGCTGTGAGTGAGAGAGAGAGAGAAAGAGACGCTGTGAGCGAGAGAGAGAGTGAGAAAGAGAATCTGTGAGTGAGAGAGAAAGAGAAAGAGAAGCTATGAGTGAGAGAGAGAGAGAAAGAGAAGCTGTGAGTGAGAGAGAGAGAGAAAGAGAAGCTGTGAGTGAGAGAGAAAGAGAGAAAGAGAAGCTGTGAGAGTGAGAGAGAGAAAGAGAAGCTGTGAGTGAGAGAGAGGGAGAGAAAGAGAAGCTATGAGTGAGAAGGAGTGGGAAAGAGAAGCTGAGAGTGAGAGAGAGGGAGAGAAAGAGAAGCTGTGAGTGAGAGAGAGAGAGAGAAAGCAAAGCTGTGAGTGAGAGAGAGAGAGAAGCTGTGAGTGAGAGAGAGAGAGAGAAAGAGAAGCTGTGAGTGAGAGAGAGAGAGAAAGAGAAGCTTTTAGAGAGAGAGAGAAAGAGAAGCTGTGAGTGAGAGAGAGAGAAAGAGAAGCTGTGAGTGAGAGAGAGAGAAAGAGAAGCTGTGTGTGTGTGTGAGAGAAAGAGAAGCTGTGAGTGAGAGCGAGAGAAAGAGAAGCTGTGAGTGAGAGAGAGAGAAAGAGAAGCTGTGAGTGAGAGAGAGAGAAAGACAAGCAGTGAGAGAGAGAGGGAAAGAGAAGCTGTAGTGAGAGAGAGGGAGAGAAAGAGAAGCTATGAGTGAGAAGGAGTGGGAAAGAGAAGCTGAGAGTGATAGAGAAAGAAAGAGAAGCTGTGAGTGAGAAAGTGAGAGAAAAGCTGTGAGTGAGAGAGAGGGAGAGAAAGAGAAGCTTTGAGTGAGAGAGAGAGAGAGAGAGAGAAAGAGAAGCTGTGTGTGAGAGAGAGAAGCTGTGTGTGAGAGAGAGAAAGAGAAGCTGTGAGTGAGAGAGAGAGAGGGAGAAGCTGTGAGTGAGAGAGAGAGAGAAAGAGAAGCTGTGAGTGAGACAGAGAAAGAGAAGCTGTGAGTGAGAGAGAGAGAAGCTGTGAGTGAGTGAGAGAGAGAATCTGTGTGTGTGAGAGAGAGAAAGAGAAGCTGAGAGAGAGAGAGAAGCTGTGAGTGAGAGAGAGAGAAAGAGAAGCTGAGAGTGAGAGAGAGAAAGAGAAGCTGTGAGTGAGAGAGAGAGAAGCTGTGAGTGAGTGAGAGAGAGAATCTGTGTGTGTGAGAGAGAGAAAGAGAAGCTGAGAGAGAGAGAGAAGCTGTGAGTGAGAGAGAGAGAAAGAGAAGCTGAGAGTGAGAGACAGAGAAAGAGAGAAAGAGAAGCTGTGTGTGTGAGAGAAAGAGTAGCTGTGAGTGAGAGAGAGAAAAAGAGAATCAGTGAGAGAGAAAGAGAAGCTGTGAGTGAGAGAGAGAGAGAAAGAGAAGCTGTGAGTGAGAGAGAAAAAGAAGCTGTGAGAGAGGGAGAGAGAGAAAGAAAGAGAAGCTGTGAGTGAGTGAGAGAAAGAGAAGCTGTGAGTGAGAGAAAGAGAGAAAGAGAAGCTGTGAGTGAGAGAGACAGAGAAAAAGCTGTGAGTGATAGAGAGAAAGAGAATGAGAAGCTGTGAGTGAGAGAGAGAGAAGCTGTGAGTGAGAGAGAGAGAGAAGCTGTGAGTGAGAGAGAGAGAGAAAGAGACGCTGTGAGCGAGAGAGAGAGTGAGAAAGAGAATCTGTGAGTGAGAGAGAAAGAGAAAGAGAAGCTATGAGTGAGAGAGAGAGAGAAAGAGAAGCTGTGAGTGAGAGAGAGAGAGAAAGAGAAGCTGTGAGTGAGAGAGAAAGAGAGAAAGAGAAGCTGTGAGAGTGAGAGAGAGAAAGAGAAGCTGTGAGTGAGAGAGAGAGAATGAGAAGCTCTGAGTGAATGAGAGAGAGAAAGAGAACCTGTGAGAGAGAGAGAAGCTGTGAGTGAGAGAGAGTGAGAGAAAGAGAAGCTGTGAGAGAGCGAGAGAGAAAGAGAAGATGTGAGTGAGAGAGAGAGAAAGAGAAGCTGTGAGTGGGAGAGAAAGAGAGAAAGAGAAGCTGTGAGAGTGATAGTGAGAAAAAGAAGCTGTGAGTGAGAGAGGGAGAGAGAAAGAGAAGCTGTGAGTGAGAGAGAGAGAGAAAGAGAAGCTGAGAGAGAGAGAAAGAGAAGCTGTGAGTGAGAGAGAGAGAGAAGCTGTGAGTGAGAGAGAGAGAAAGCAAAGCTGTGAGTGTGAGAGAGAGAGAAGCTGTGAGTGAGAGAGAGAGAGAAAGAAAGAGAAGCTGTGAGAGATAGTGAGAGAGAGAAGCTGTGTGTGTGAGAGAGAGAAAGAGAAGCTGTGAGTGAGGGAGAGAGGGAAAGAGAAGCTGTAGTGAGAGAGAGGGAGAGAAAGAGAATCTATGAGTGAGAAGGAGTGGGAAAGAGAAGCTGAGAGTGATAGAGAAAGAAAGAGAAGCTGTGAGTGAGAAAGTGAGAGAAAGAGAAGCTGTGAGTGAGAGAGAGGGAGAGAAAGAGAAGCTGTGAGTGAGAGAGAGAGAAGGCAAAGCTGTGAGTGAGAGAGAGAGAAGCTGTGAGTGAGAGAGAGAGAGAAAGAGAAGCTGAGAGAGAGAGAAAGAGAAGCTGTGAGTGAGAGAGAGAGAGAAAGAGAAGCTGTGAGTGAGAGAGAGAGAGAAAGCAAAGCTGTGAGTGAGAGAGAGAGAAGCTGCGAGTGAGAGAGAGAGAGAGAGAGAAAGAAATAGAAGCTGTGAGAGATAGTGAGAGAGAGAAGCTGTGTGTGTGAGAGAGAGAAAGAGAAGCTGTGAGTGAGAGAGAAAGAGAAGCTGTGAGTGAGAGAGGGAGAAAGAGAAGCTGTGAGTGAGAGAGAGAAAGAGAAGCTGTGAGTGAGAGAGAGAGGGAAAGAGAAGCTGTAGTGAGAGAGAGGGAGAGAAAGAGAAGCTATGAGTGAGAAGGAGTGGGAAAGAGAAGCTGAGAGTGACAGAGAAAGAAAGAGAAGCTGTGAGTGAGAAAGTGAGAGAAAGAGAAGCTGTGAGTGAGAGAGAGGGAGAGAAAGAGAAGCTGTGAGTGAGAGAGAGAGAACGAGAAGCTCTGAGTGAATGAGAGAGAGAAAGAGAACCTGTGAGAGAGAGAGAAGCTGTGAGTGAGAGAGAGTGAGAGAAAGAGAAGCTGTGAGAGAGCGAGAGAGAAAGAGAAGATGTGAGTGAGAGAGAGAGAAAGAGAAGCTGTGAGTGGGAGAGAAAGAGAGAAAGAGAAGCTGTGAGAGTGATAGTGAGAAAAAGAAGCTGTGAGTGAGAGAGGGAGAGAGAAAGAGAAGCTGTGAGTGAGAGAGAGAGAGAAAGAGAAGCTGAGAGAGAGAGAAAGAGAAGTTGTGAGTGAGAGAGAGAGAGAAGCTGTGAGTGAGAGAGAGAGAAAGCAAAGCTGTGAGTGAGAGAGAGAGAAGCTGTGAGTGAGAGAGAGAGAGAGAGAGAAAGAAAGAGAAGCTGTGAGAGATAGTGAAAGAGAGAAGCTGTGTGTGTGAGAGAGAGAAAGAGAAGCTGTGTGTGAGGGAGAGAGGGAAAGAGAAGCTGTAGTGAGAGAGAGGGAGAGAAAGAGAAGCTATGAGTGAGAAGGAGTGGGAAAGAGAAGCTGAGAGTGATAGAGAAAGAAAGAGAAGCTGTGAGTGAGAAAGTGAGAGAAAGAGAAGCTGTGAGTGAGAGAGAGGGAGAGAAAGAGAAGCTGTGAGTGAGAGAGAGATAAAGAAAGAGAAGCTGAGTGAGAGAGACAGAGAAAGAGAAGCTGAGTGACAGACAGAGAGAGAAAGAGAAGCTGTGAGAGTGAGAGAGAGAGAAAGAGAAGCTGTGTGAGAGAGAGAGAAAGAGAAGCTGTGAGTGAGAGAGCGAGAGCAAGAGAAGCTTTGAGTGAGAGAGAGAGAAAAAGAGAAGCTGTGAGTGAGAGAGAGAGAAGCTGTGAGTGAGAGAGAGAGAAGCTGTGTGTGTGAGAGAGAGAAGCTGTGAGTGAGGGAGAGAGAAGCTGTGAGTGAGAGAGAGAGTGAAAGAAATGCTGTGTGAGAGAGAGAGAGTGAAAGAGAAGCTGTCAGTGAGAGAGAGAGAGAAAGAGAAGCTGTGTGAGAGAGAGAGAGAAGCTGTGAGTGTGGTAGAGAGAGAAAGAGATGCTGTGTGTGTGTGAGAAAAGAAGCTGTGTGTGAGTGAGATAGAAAGAGAAGCTGTGAGTGAACGAGACAGAGAGAGAAAGAGAAGATGTGAGTGAGAGAGAAAGAGAAGCTGTGAGAGAGAGAGAAAGAGAAAGAGAAGCTGAGAAGAGAGAGAAGCTGTGAGTGAGATAGAGAGAGAAAGACAAGCTGTGAGTGAGAGAGAGAGAAAGAGAGATTGGCTGTGAGTGAGAGAGAGAGAAAGAGAAGCTGTGAGTGAGTGTGAGAGAGATAAGCTGTGAGTGAGAGAGAGAAAAAAAGTAGCTGTGAGAGAGAGAAAGAGAGAGAGAAGCTGGAAGCTGAGAGAGAGAATCTGAGTGTGAGAGAGAGAAAGAGAAGCTTTGAGTGAGATAGAGAGAGAGAGAGAGAAGGTGTGAGTGAGAGAGAGAGAGAAAGAGAAGCTGTGAGTGAGAGTGAGAAAGAGAAGCTGTGTGTGTGTGTGAGAGAGAGAAACTGTAGGTGAGAGAGAAGCTGAGAGAAGAGAGAGAGAAGCTGTGTGTGTGTGTGAGAGAGAAAGACAAGCTGTGAGTGAGAGAGAGAGAAAGAGAGATTGGCTGTGAGTGAGAGAGAGAGAAAGAGAAGCTGTGAGTGAGTGAGAGAGAGATAAGCTGTGAGTGAGATAGAGAAAAAAAGTAGCTGTGAGAGAGAGAAAGAGAGAGAGAAGCTGGAAGCTGAGAGAGAGAGAATCTGAGCATGAGAGAGAGAAAGAGAAGCTTTGAGTGAGATAGAGATAGAGAGAGAGAAGGTGTGAGTGAGAGAGAGAGAGAAAGAGAAGCTGTGAGTGAGAGTGAGAAAGAGAAGATGTGTGTGTGTGTGTGAGAGAGAAGCTGTGTTTGTGTGTGAGAGAAAGAGAAGCTGTGTGTGTGTGAGAGAGAGAGAGAGAGACTGTGTGTGTGTGTGAGAGTGAGAGTGAGATTGAGAAGCTGTGAGTGAGAGAGAGATAAAGAAAGAGAAGCTGAGTGAGAGAGACAGAGAAAGAGAAGCTGAGTGACAGACAGAGAGAGAAAGAGAAGCTGTGAGAGTGAGAGAGAGAGAAAGAGAAGCTGTGTGTGTGAGAGAGAAAGAGAAGCTGTGAGTGAGAGAGAGAGAGCAAGAGAAGCTTTGAGTGAGAGAGAGAGAAAAAGAGAAGCTGTGAGTGTGAGAGAGAGAAGCTGTGAGTGAGAGAGAGAGAAGCTGTGTGTGAGAGAGAGAGAAGCTGTGTGTGAGAGAGAGAAGCTGTGAGTGAGAGAGAGAGTGAAAGAAATGCTGTGAGTGAGAGAGAGAGAGTGAAAGAGAAGCTGTCAGTGAGAGAGAGAGAGAAAGAGAAGCTGTGTGAGAGAGAGAGAGAAGCTGTGACTGTGGTAGAGAGAGAAAGAGATGCTGTGTGTGTGTGAGAAAAGAAGCTGTGTGTGAGTGAGATAGAAAGAGAAGCTGTGAGTGAAAGAGACAGAGAGAGAAAGAGAAGATGTGAGTGAGAGAGAAAGAGAAGCTGTGAGAGAGAGAGAAAGAGAAAGAGAAGCTGTGAGTGAGAGAGAAGCTGAGAAGAGAGAGAGAAGCTGTGAGTGAGATAGAGAGAGAAAGACAAGCTGTGAGTGAGAGAGAGAGAAAGAGAGATTGGCTGTGAGTGAGAGAGAGAGAAAGAGAAGCTGTGAGTGAGTGTGAGAGAGATAAGCTGTGAGTGAGAGAGAGAAAAAAAGTAGCTGTGAGAGAGAGAAAGAGAGAGAGAGTGAAAGAGATGCTGTGAGTGAGAGAGAGAGAGAAAGAGAAGCTGTAAGTGAGAGAGAAAGAGAAAGTGTAGCTGTGAGTGAGAGAGAGAAAAAGAAAGAGAAGCTGTTAGAGAGAGAGAGAAAGAGAAGCTGTAAGTGAGAGAGAAAGAGAAAGTGTAGCTGTGAGTGAGAGAGAGAAAAAGAAAGAGAAGCTGTTAGAGAGAGAGTGAAAGAGATGCTGTGTGAGAGAGAGAGAGAAAGAGAAAGAGAAACTGTAAGTGAGTGAGAGAGAGAGAAAGAGAAGCTGTGAGTGAGTAAGAGAGAGAAGCTGTGAGTGAGAGAGAGAGATCAAGAGAAGCTGTGAGTGAGAGCGAGAGAGAGTGAAAGAGATGCTGTGTGTGAGAGAGAGAGAGAGAAAAAGAAGCTGTAAGTGAGTGAGAGAGAGAGAAAGAGAAGCTGTGAGTGAGTGAGAGAGATAGAAGCTGTGAGTGAGATAGAGAGAGAAAGAGAAGCTGTGAGTGAGTGAGAGAGAGAGAAAGAGAAGCTGTGTGAGAGAGAGAAAGAGAAAAAGAAGCTGTAAGTGAGTGAGAGAGAGAAAGAGAAGCTGTGAGTGAGTGAGAGAGAGAAGCTGTGAGTGAGAGAGAGAGAAAGAGAAGCTGTGAGTGAGAGAGGGAGAGAAAGAGAAGGTGTGAGTGAGAGAGAGAAAGAGAGAGAAGCTGTGAGAGAGAGAGAAAGAGAAGTTGTGAGTGAGAGAGAGAAGCTGTGTGAGAGAGAGAGAGCAAGAGAAGCTGTGAGTGAGAGAGAGAGAGAAGCTGAGCGTGAGAGAGAGAGAGAAAGAGAAGCTGTTAGTGAGAGAGAGAGAAAATGTGAGTGAGAGAGAGAGAAAGAAAGAGAAGCTGAGTGAGAGATACAGAGAGAGAAAGAGAAGCTGTGAGTGAGAGAGAAATAGAAGCTGTGAGTGAGAGAGAGAGAAAGAAAGAAAGAGAAGCTGTGAGTGAGAGAGAAAGGGAAAGAAAGAGAAGCTCTGTGAGAGAGAGAGAGAGAAAGAGAAGCTGTGAGTGATAGAGAGAGGGAGAAAATGTGAGAGAGAAAGAAGCTGTGAGTGAGAGAGAGAGAGAAAGAGAAGCTGAGAGTGAGAGAGGGAGAGAAAGAGAAGGTGTGAGTGAGAGAGAGAGAAAATGTGAGTGAGAGAGAGAGAAAGAAAGAGAAGCTGAGTGAGAGAGACAGAGAGAGACAGAGAAGCTGAGTGAGAGATACAGAGAGAGAAATAGAAGCTGTGAGTGAGAGAAAAATAGAAGCTGTGAGTGAGAGAGAGAGAAAGAAAGAAAGAAAGAGAAGCTGTGAGTGAGAGAAAGAGAAGCTGTGAGTGAGAGAGAAAGGGAAAGAAAGAGAAGCTCTGTAAGAGAGAGAGAGAGAGAAAGAGATGCTGTGAGTGATAGAGAGAAAATGTGTGAGAGAGAGAAGCTGTGAGTGAGTGAGAGTGAAAGAGAAGCTGTGAGTGAGAGAGAGAGAAAGAGAAGCTGAGAGTGAGAGAGGGAGAGAAAGAGAAGGTGTGAGTGAGAGAGAGAGAAAATGTGAGTGAGAGAGAGAGAAAGAAAGAGAAGCTGAGTGAGAGAGACAGAGAGAGACAGAGAAGCTGAGTGAGAGATACAGAGAGAGAAATAGAAGCTGTGAGTGAGAGAAAAATAGAAGCTGTGAGTGAGAGAGAGAGAAAGAAAGAAAGAAAGAAAGAGAAGCTGTGAGTGAGAGAAAGAGAAGCTGTGAGTGAGAGAGAAAGGGAAAGAAAGAGAAGCTCTGTAAGAGAGAGAGAGAGAGAAAGAGATGCTGTGAGTGATAGAGAGAAAATGTGAGAGAGAGAGAAGCTGTGAGTGTGAGAGAGAGAAAGAGAAGCTGTGAGTGAGAGAGATAGAAAGAGAAGATGTGAGTGAGAGAGAGAAAAAGAAAAGGTGAGTGAGAGAGAGAGAGAAAGAGAAGCTGTGAGTGAGAGAGGGAGAGAAAGAGAAGCTGTGAGTGAGAGAGAGAGAAAGAAAGAGAAGCTGTGAGTGAGAGAGAGAGAAAATAAGAGAAGCTGTGAGTGAGAGAGAGAGAAGCTGTGACTTAGGGAGAGAAAAAGAGAAACTGTGAGTGAGAGAGAGAGAAAGAGAATCTGTGAGTGAGAGAGAGAGAAAGAGAAGCTGTGAGTGAGAGAGAGAGAAAGAGATGCTGTGAGTGAGAGAGAAAGAGAAGCTGTGAGTGAGAGAGAGAAAGAAATAGAAGCTGTGTGTGAGAGAAGAGAAAGAGAAGCTGTGCGTGTGTGAGAGAGCGAAAGAGAAGCTGTTAGTGAGAGAGAGAGAAGCTGTGAGTGAGAGAAAGGGAAAGAAAGAGAAGCTGAGTGAGAGAGAGAGAGAAAGAGAAGCTGTGAGAGAGAGAGAGAAAGAGAAGCTTTGAGAGTGAGAGAGAGAGAAAGAAGCTGTGACTGAGTGAGAGAGAAAGAGAAGCTGTGAGTGAGAGAGAGAGAAAGAGAAGCTGTGAGTGAGAGAGAGAGAGAACCTGTGAGAGAGAGAGAGAGAGCAAGAGAAGCTGTGTGTGAGAGAGGTAAAGAGAAAGAAAGAGAAGCTGTGAGTGAGAGAGAGAAAAAAAGAGAAGCTATGAGTGAGAGAGAGAGAGCAAGAGAAGCTGTGAGTGAGAGAGGTAAAGAGAAGGTGTGAGTGAGAGAGAGAGAGAAGCTGTGAGTGAAAGAGAGAGAACGAGAAGCTGTTAGTGAGAGAGAGAAGCTGTGAGTGAGAGAAAGAAAGAAAGAGAAGCTGTGAGTGTATGTGAGAGAGAAAGAGAAGCTGTGAGTAAGAGAGAGAAAGAGAAGCTGTGAGTGAGAGAGAGAAAAAGAAGTTGTGAATGAGAGAGAACAAGAGAATCTGTGAGTGAGAGAGGGAGAGAAAGAGAAGCTGTGAGTGAGAGAGAGAGAGAAAGAGAAGCTGTGAGTGAGAGAGAGAGAGAAAAAGAGAAGCTGTGAGTGAGAGAGAGAGAAGCTGTGACTGAGGGAGAGAGAAAGACAAACTGTGAGTGAGAGAGAGAAAGGGAATCTGTGAGTGAGAGAGAGAGAAAGAGAAGCTGTGAGTGAGAGAGAATGAGAAGCTGTGAGTGAGGGAGAGAGAAAGAAAGAGAAGCTGTGAGTGAGAGAGAGAAAGAGTAGCTGTGCATGAGAGAGAGAGAGAGAGAAAGAGAAGCTGTTAGTGAGAGAGAGAAGCTGTGAGTGAGAGAGAGAGAAAGAAAGAGAAGCTGAGTGAGAGAGACAGAGAGAGAAAGAGAAGCTGAGTGAGAGATACAGAGATAGAAAGAAAGAGAAGCTGTGAGTGAGTGAGTGAGAGAGAAGCTGTGAGTGAGAGAGAGAGAGAGAAGCTGTGTGAAGGACAGAGAGAAAGAGCTGTGTGTGTGTGAGAGAGAAAGAGAAGCTCTGAGTGATAGAGAGAGAAGCTGTGAGAGAGAAAGAAGCTGTGAGTGAGAGAGAGAGAAAGAGAAGCTGTGAGTGATAGAGAGAGAGAAGCTGTGAGAGAGAAAGAAGCTGTGAGTGAGAGAGAGAGAAAGAGAAGCTGTGAGTGAGAGAGAGAGAAAGAGAAGCTGTGATTGAGAGAGAGAGAAAGAGAAGATGTGAGTAATAGAGAGAGAAGCTGTGTGTGTGAGAGAAGCTGTGGGTGTGTGACAGAGAGAGAAGCTGTGAGTGAGAGAGAGAGAGAGAAAGAGAAGCTGTGAGTGTTAGAGAGAGAGAAGCTGTGAGTGAGAGAGAGCGATAGAAAGAGAAGCTGTGAGTGAGAGAGAGAGAAAGAGAATCTGTGTGAGAGAGAGAGATAAAGAGAAGCTGTGAGTGAGAGAGAGAGAAAATGTGAGTGAGAGAGAGAGAGAAGTTGTGAGTGAGAGAGAGAGAAAGAAAGAGATGCTGTGAGTGAGAGAGAGAGAGAAAAAGAGAAGCTGTGAGTGAGAGAGAGAGAAGCTGTGACTGAGGGAGAGAGAAAGACAAACTGTGAGTGAGAGAGAGAGAAAGGGAATCTGTGAGTGAGAGAGAGAGAAAGAGAAGCTGTGAGAGAGAGAATGAGAAGCTGTGAGTGTGGGATAGAGAAAGAAAGAGAAGCTGTGAGTGAGAGAGAGAAAGAGTAGCTGTGCATGAGAGAGAGAGAGAGAGAGAAAGAAAGAGAAGCTGTTAGTGAGAGAGAGAAGCTGTGAGTGAGAGAGAGAGAGAAAGAAAGAGAAGCTGAGTGAGAGAGACAGAGAGAGAAAGAGAAGCTGAGTGAGAGATACAGAGATAGAAAGAAAGAGAAGCTGTGAGTGAGTGAGAGAGAGAAGCTGTGAGTGAGAGAGAGAGAAAGAGAAGCTGTGAGTGAGAGAGAGAGAAAGAGAAGCTGTGATTGAGAGAGAGAGAAAGAGAAGATGTGAGAAATAGAGAGAGAAGCTGTGTGTGTGAGAGAAGCTGTGGGTGTGTGACAGAGAGAGAAGCTGTGAGTGAGAGAGAGAGAGAGAAAGAGAAGCTGTGAGTGTTAGAGAGAGAGAAGCTGTGAGTGAGAGAGAGCGATAGAAAGAGAAGCTGTGAGTGAGAGAGAGAGAAAGAGAATCTGTGTGAGAGAGAGAGATAAAGAGAAGCTGTGAGTGAGAGAGAGAGAAAATGTGAGTGAGAGAGAGAGAGAAGTTGTGAGTGAGAGAGAGAGAAAGAAAGAGATGCTGTGAGTGAGAGAGAGAGAGAAAAAGAGAAGCTGTGAGTGAGAGAGAGAGAAGCTGTGACTGAGGGAGAGAGAAAGACAAACTGTGAGTGAGAGAGAGAGAAAGGGAATCTGTGAGTGAGAGAGAGAGAAAGAGAAGCTGTGAGTGAGAGAGAATGAGAAGCTGTGAGTGTGGGATAGAGAAAGAAAGAGAAGCTGTGAGTGAGAGAGAGAAAGAGTAGCTGTGCATGAGAGAGAGAGAGAGAGAGAAAGAAAGAGAAGCTGTTAGTGAGAGAGAGAAGCTGTGAGTGAGAGAGAGAGAGAAAGAAAGAGAAGCTGAGTGAGAGAGACAGAGAGAGAAAGAGAAGCTGAGTGAGAGATACAGAGATAGAAAGAAAGAGAAGCTGTGAGTGAGTGAGAGAGAGAAGCTGTGAGTGAGAGAGAGAGAGAGAAGCTGTGAGTGAGAGACAGAGAGAAATAGAAGCTGTGTGTGAGAGAGAAAGAGAAGCTGTGAGTGATATAGAGAGAGAGAAGCTGTGAGAGAGAAAGAAGCTGTGAGTGAGAGAGATAAAGAGAAGCTGTGAGTGATAGAGAGAGAAGCTGTGAGAGAGAAAGAAGATGTGAGTGAGAGAGAGAGAAAGAGAAGCTGTGAGTGAGAGAGAGAGAGAAGCTGTGAGAGAGAAAGAAGCTGTGAGTGAGAAAGAGAGAGAAAGAGAAGCTGTGAGTGAGAGAGAGAGAAAGAGAAGCTGTGATTGAGAGAGAGAGAAAGAGAAGATGTGAGTAATAGAGAGAGAAGCTGTGTGTGTGAGAGAAGCTGTGGGTGTGTGACAGAGAGAGAAGCTGTGAGTGAGAGAGAGAGAGAAAGAGAAGCTGTGAGTGTTAGAGAGAGAGAAGCTGTGAGTGAGAGAGAGCGATAGAAAGAGAAGCTGTGAGTGAGAGAGAGAGAAAGAGAATCTGTGTGAGAGAGAGAGATAAAGAGAAGCTGTGAGTGAGAGAGATAGAGAAAATGTGAGTGAGAGAGAGAGAGAAGTTGTGAGTGAGAGAGAGAGAAAGAAAGAGATGCTGTGAGTGAGAGAGAGAGAGAAAAAGAGAAGCTGTGAGTGAGAGAGAGAGAAGCTGTGACTGAGGGAGAGAGAAAGACAAACTGTGAGTGAGAGAGAGAGAAAGGGAATCTGTGAGTGAGAGAGAGAGAAAGAGAAGCTGTGAGTGAGAGAGAATGAGAAGCTGTGAGTGAGGGATAGAGAAAGAAAGAGAAGCTGTGAGTGAGAGAGAGAAAGAGTAGCTGTGCATGAGAGAGAGAGAGAGAAAGAAAGAGAAGCTGTTAGTGTGAGAGAGAAGCTGTGAGTGAGAGAGAGAGAGAAAGAAAGAGAACCTGAGTGAGAGAGACAGAGAGAGAAAGAGAAGCTGAGTGAGAGATACAGAGATAGAAAGAAAGAGAAGCTGTGAGTGAGTGAGAGAGAGAGAAGCTGTGAGTGAGAGAGAGAGAGAAGTTGTGAGTGAGAGACAGAGAGAAATAGAAGCTGTGTGTGTGAGAGAGAGAAAGAGAAGCTGTGAGTGATAGAGAGAGAGAAAGAGAAGCTGAGAGTGAGAGAGAGAGAGAAAGAAAAGCTTTGAGAGAGAGAGAGAGAGAGTGAGAAGCTGTGTGTGAGAGAGAAAGAGAAGCTGTGAGTGAGAGAGAGAGCAAGAGAAGCTGTGAGTGAGAGAGAGAGAGAAACTGCGAGTGAGATAGAGAGAGTGAAAGAAAAGCTGTGAGTGAGTGTGTGAGAGAGAAAGAGAAGCTGTGAGTGACTGAGAGAAAGAGAAACAGTGAGTGAGAGAGAGAGAGTGAAAGAGATGCTGTGAGAGAGAGAGAAAGAGAAAGAGACACTGTAAGTGAGTGAGAGAGAGAGAAAGAGAAGCTGTGAGTGAGTGAGAGAGAGAAGCTGTGAGTGAGAGAGAGAGAGAAGCTGTGAGTGAGAGAGAGAGTGAAAGAGAAGCTGTGAGTGAGTGTGTGAGAGAGAAAGAGAAGCTGTGAGTGAGTGAGAGAGAGAGAAGCAGTGAGTGAGAGAGAGAGAGAGAAGCTGTGAGTGAGAGAGTGGAGAAAGAGAAGCTTTGAGAGAGAAAGAGAAGCTGTGTGTGTGAGAGAGAGAGAAAGAGAAGCTTTGAGAGAGAGAGGAGAAAGAGAAGCTTTCAGTGAGAGAGAGTGAAAGAGATGCTGTGAGTGAGTGAGAGAGAGAGAAGCTGTAAGTGAGAGAGAAAGAGAAAGTGTAGCTGTGAGTGAGAGAGAGAAAAAGAAAGAGAAGCTGTTAGAGAGAGAGAAAAAGAGAAGCTGTGTGTGTGTGAGGGAGAGAGTGAAAGAGATGGTGTGAGAGAGAGAGAGAGAAAGAGAAAGAGAAACTGTAAGTGAGTGAGAGAGAGAGAAAGAGAAGCTGTGAGTGAGTAAGAGAGAGAAGCTGTGAGAGAGAGAGATCAAGAGAAGCTGTGAGTGAGAGAGAGAGAGAGTGAAAAAGATGCTGTGAGAGAGAGAGAGAGAGAGAAAAAGAAGCTGTAAGTGAGTGAGAGAGAGAGAAAGAGAAGCTGTGAGTGAGTGAGAGAGATAGAAGTTGTGAGTGAGATAGAGAGAGAAAGAGAAGCTGTGAGTGAGTGAGAGAGAGAGAAAGAGAAGCTGTGAGAGAGAGAAAGAGAAAAAGAAGCTGTAAGTGAGTGAGAGAGAGAGAAAGAGAAGCTGTGAGTGAGTGAGAGAGAGAAGCTGTGAGTGAGAGAGAGAGAAAGAGAAGCTGTGAGTGAGAGAGGGAGAGAAAGAGAAGGTGTGAGTGAGAGAGAGAAAGAGAGAGAAGCTGTGAGAGAGAGAGAAAGAGAAGTTGTGAGTGAGAGAGAGAAGCTGTGTGAGAGAGAGAGAGCAAGAGAAGCTGTGAGTGAGAGAGAGAGAGAAGCTGAGCGTGAGAGAGAGAGAGAAAGAGAAGCTGTTAGTGAGAGAGAGAGAAAATGTGAGTGAGAGAGAGAGAAAGAAAGAGAAGCTGAGTGAGAGAGACAGAGAGAGACAGAGAAGCTGAGTGAGAGATACAGAGAGAGAAAGAGAAGCTGTGAGTGAGATGCTGTGTGTGTGTGAGAAAAGAAGCTGTGTGTGAGTGAGATAGAAAGAGAAGCTGTGAGTGAAAGAGACAGAGAGGGAAAGAGAAGATGTGAGTGAGAGAGAAAGAGAAGCTGTGAGAGAAAGAGAAAGAGAAGCTGTGAGTGAGAGAGAAGCTGAGAGAAGAGAGAGAGAAGCTGTGAGTGAGAGAGAGAGAGAAAGACAAGCTGTGAGTGAGAGAGAGAGAAAGAGAGATTTGCTGTGAGTGAGAGAGAGAGAAAGAGAAGCTGTGAGTGAGTGAGAGAGAGATAAGCTGTGAGTGAGAGAGAGAAAAAAGTAGCTGTGAGAGAGAGAAAGAGAGAGAAGCAGGAAGCTGAGAGAGAGAGAATCTGAGCGTAAGAGAGAGAAAGAGAAGCTTTGAGTGAGATTGAGATAAAGAGAGAGAAGGTGTGAGTGAGAGAGAGAGAGAAAGAGAAGTTGTGAGTGAGAGTGAGAAAGAGAAGCTGTGTGTGTGTGTGTGAGAGAGAAGCTGTGTTTGTGTGTGAGAGAAAGAGAAGCTGTGTGTGTGTGAGAGAGAGAGAGAGAGACTGTGTGTGTGTGTGAGAGTGAGAGTGAGATTGAGAAGCTGTGAGTGAGAGAGAGATAAAGAAAGAGAAGCTGAGTGAGAGAGACAGAGAAAGAGAAGCTGAGTGACAGACAGAGAGAGAAAGAGAAGCTGTGAGAGTGAGAGAGAGAGAAAGAGAAGCTGTGTGTGTGAGAGAGAAAGAGAAGCTGTGAGTGAGAGAGAGAGAGCAAGAGAAGCTTTGAGTGAGAGAGAGAGAAAAAGAGAAGCTGTGAGTGTGAGAGAGAGAAGCTGTGAGTGAGAGAGAGAGAAGCTGTGTGTGAGAGAGAGAGAAGCTGTGTGTGAGAGAGAGAAGCTGTGAGTGAGAGAGAGAGTGAAAGAAATGCTGTGAGTGAGAGAGAGAGAGTGAAAGAGAAGCTGTCAGTGAGAGAGAGAGAGAAAGAGAAGCTGTGTGTGAGAGAGAGAGAAGCTGTGACTGTGGTAGAGAGAGAAAGAGATGCTGTGTGTGTGTGAGAAAAGAAGCTGTGTGTGAGTGAGATAGAAAGAGAAGCTGTGAGTGAAAGAGACAGAGAGAGAAAGAGAAGATGTGAGTGAGAGAGAAAGAGAAGCTGTGAGAGAGAGAGAAAGAGAAAGAGAAGCTGTGAGTGAGAGAGAAGCTGAGAAGAGAGAGAGAAGCTGTGAGTGAGATAGAGAGAGAAAGACAAGCTGTGAGTGAGAGAGAGAGAAAGAGAGATTGGCTGTGAGTGAGAGAGAGAGAAAGAGAAGCTGTGAGTGAGTGTGAGAGAGATAAGCTGTGAGTGAGAGAGAGAAAAAAAGTAGCTGTGAGAGAGAGAAAGAGAGAGAGAGTGAAAGAGATGCTGTGAGTGAGAGAGAGAGAGAAAGAGAAGCTGTAAGTGAGAGAGAAAGAGAAAGTGTAGCTGTGAGTGAGAGAGAGAAAAAGAAAGAGAAGCTGTTAGAGAGAGAGAGAAAGAGAAGCTGTAAGTGAGAGAGAAAGAGAAAGTGTAGCTGTGAGTGAGAGAGAGAAAAAGAAAGAGAAGCTGTTAGAGAGAGAGTGAAAGAGATGCTGTGTGAGAGAGAGAGAGAAAGAGAAAGAGAAACTGTAAGTGAGTGAGAGAGAGAGAAAGAGAAGCTGTGAGTGAGTAAGAGAGAGAAGCTGTGAGTGAGAGAGAGAGATCAAGAGAAGCTGTGAGTGAGAGCGAGAGCGAGTGAAAGAGATGCTGTGTGTGAGAGAGAGAGAGAGAAAAAGAAGCTGTAAGTGAGTGAGAGAGAGAGAAAGAGAAGCTGTGAGTGAGTGAGAGAGATAGAAGCTGTGAGTGAGATAGAGAGAGAAAGAGAAGCTGTGAGTGAGTGAGAGAGAGAGAAAGAGAAGCTGTGTGAGAGAGAGAAAGAGAAAAAGAAGCTGTAAGTGAGTGAGAGAGAGAAAGAGAAGCTGTGAGTGAGTGAGAGAGAGAAGCTGTGAGTGAGAGAGAGAGAAAGAGAAGCTGTGAGTGAGAGAGGGAGAGAAAGAGAAGGTGTGAGTGAGAGAGAGAAAGAGAGAGAAGCTGTGAGAGAGAGAGAAAGAGAAGTTGTGAGTGAGAGAGAGAAGCTGTGTGAGAGAGAGAGAGCAAGAGAAGCTGTGAGTGAGAGAGAGAGAGAAGCTGAGCGTGAGAGAGAGAGAGAAAGAGAAGCTGTTAGTGAGAGAGAGAGAAAATGTGAGTGAGAGAGAGAGAAAGAAAGAGAAGCTGAGTGAGAGATACAGAGAGAGAAAGAGAAGCTGTGAGTGAGAGAGAAATAGAAGCTGTGAGTGAGAGAGAGAGAAAGAAAGAAAGAGAAGCTGTGAGTGAGAGAGAAAGGGAAAGAAAGAGAAGCTCTGTGAGAGAGAGAGAGAGAAAGAGAAGCTGTGAGTGATAGAGAGAGGGAGAAAATGTGAGAGAGAAAGAAGCTGTGAGTGAGAGAGAGAGAGAAAGAGAAGCTGAGAGTGAGAGAGGGAGAGAAAGAGAAGGTGTGAGTGAGAGAGAGAGAAAATGTGAGTGAGAGAGAGAGAAAGAAAGAGAAGCTGAGTGAGAGAGACAGAGAGAGACAGAGAAGCTGAGTGAGAGATACAGAGAGAGAAATAGAAGCTGTGAGTGAGAGAAAAATAGAAGCTGTGAGTGAGAGAGAGAGAAAGAAAGAAAGAAAGAGAAGCTGTGAGTGAGAGAAAGAGAAGCTGTGAGTGAGAGAGAAAGGGAAAGAAAGAGAAGCTCTGTAAGAGAGAGAGAGAGAGAAAGAGATGCTGTGAGTGATAGAGAGAAAATGTGTGAGAGAGAGAAGCTGTGAGTGAGTGAGAGTGAAAGAGAAGCTGTGAGTGAGAGAGAGAGAAAGAGAAGCTGAGAGTGAGAGAGGGAGAGAAAGAGAAGGTGTGAGTGAGAGAGAGAGAAAATGTGAGTGAGAGAGAGAGAAAGAAAGAGAAGCTGAGTGAGAGAGACAGAGAGAGACAGAGAAGCTGAGTGAGAGATACAGAGAGAGAAATAGAAGCTGTGAGTGAGAGAAAAATAGAAGCTGTGAGTGAGAGAGAGAGAAAGAAAGAAAGAAAGAAAGAGAAGCTGTGAGTGAGAGAAAGAGAAGCTGTGAGTGAGAGAGAAAGGGAAAGAAAGAGAAGCTCTGTAAGAGAGAGAGAGAGAGAAAGAGATGCTGTGAGTGATAGAGAGAAAATGTGAGAGAGAGAGAAGCTGTGAGTGTGAGAGAGAGAAAGAGAAGCTGTGAGTGAGAGAGATAGAAAGAGAAGATGTGAGTGAGAGAGAGAAAAAGAAAAGGTGAGTGAGAGAGAGAGAGAAAGAGAAGCTGTGAGTGAGAGAGGGAGAGAAAGAGAAGCTGTGAGTGAGAGAGAGAGAAAGAAAGAGAAGCTGTGAGTGAGAGAGAGAGAAAATAAGAGAAGCTGTGAGTGAGAGAGAGAGAAGCTGTGACTTAGGGAGAGAAAAAGAGAAACTGTGAGTGAGAGAGAGAGAAAGAGAATCTGTGAGTGAGAGAGAGAGAAAGAGAAGCTGTGAGTGAGAGAGAGAGAAAGAGAAGCTGTGAGTGAGAGAGATAGAGAAAATGTGAGTGAGAGAGAGAGAGAAGTTGTGAGTGAGAGAGAGAGAAAGAAAGAGATGCTGTGAGTGAGAGAGAGAGAGAAAAAGAGAAGCTGTGAGTGAGAGAGAGAGAAGCTGTGACTGAGGGAGAGAGAAAGACAAACTGTGAGTGAGAGAGAGAGAAAGGGAATCTGTGAGTGAGAGAGAATGAGAAGCTGTGAGTGAGGGATAGAGAAAGAAAGAGAAGCTGTGAGTGAGAGAGAGAAAGAGTAGCTGTGCATGAGAGAGAGAGAGAGAAAGAAAGAGAAGCTGTTAGTGAGAGAGAGAAGCTGTGAGTGAGAGAGAGAGAGAAAGAAAGAGAACCTGAGTGAGAGAGACAGAGAGAGAAAGAGAAGCTGAGTGAGAGATACAGAGATAGAAAGAAAGAGAAGCTGTGAGTGAGTGAGAGAGAGAGAAGCTGTGAGTGAGAGAGAGAGAGAAGTTGTGAGTGAGAGACAGAGAGAAATAGAAGCTGTGTGTGTGAGAGAGAGAAAGAGAAGCTGTGAGTGATAGAGAGAGAGAGAAGCTGTGAGAGAGAAAGAAGCTGTGAGTGAGAGAGATAAAGAGAAGCTGTGAGTGATAGAGAGAGAGAAGCTGTGAGAGAGAAAGAAGCTGTGAGTGAGAGAGAGAGAGAAAGAGAAGCTGTGAGTGAGAGAGAGAGAAAGAGAAGCTGTGATTGAGAGAGAGAGAAAGAGAAGATGTGAGTGATAGAGAGAGAGAGAAGCTGTGAGTGAGAGAGAAGCTGTGAGTGTGTGTGAGAGAGATAACCTGTGAGTGAGAGAGAGAGAGAGAGAGAAGCTGTGAGTGTTAGAGAGAGAGAAGCTGTGAGTGAGAGAGAGCGATAGAAAGAGAAGCTGTGAGTGAGAGAGAGAGAAAGAGAATCTGTGTGAGAGAGAGAGATAAAGAGAAGCTGTGAGTGAGAGAGAGAGAGAAAATGTGAGTGAGAGAGAGAGAGAAGTTGTGAGTGAGAGAGAGAGAAAGAAAGAGATGCTGTGAGTGAGAGAGAGAGGAAAAGAAGCTGTGAGTGAGAGAGAGAAAGAAAAAAAAGCTGTGTGTGTGTGAGAGAGAAAGAGAAGCGGAGATTGAGAGAGATAGATAGAAAGAGAAGATTTGAGTGAGAGAGAGAGAGAAGGAGAAGCTGAGAGAGAGAGAGAGAAGCTGTGAATGAGAGAGAGAGCAAGAGAAGCTGTGAGTGAGAGAGAGAAAGAAAGAAAGAAAGAAAGAAAGAGAGAAGCTGTGAGTGAGAGAGAGAGATCAAGAGAAGCTGTGAGTGAGAGAGAGAGAGTGTGAAAGAGATGCTGTGAGAGAGAGAGAGAGAGAAAGAAGCTGTGAGTGAGAGAGAGAGAGAAAGAGAAGCTGTGAGTGAGTGAGAGAGAGAGAAAGAGAAGCTGTGAGTGAGAGAGAGAGAAAAAAAGAGAAGCTGTGAGTGAGAGAGAGAGAAGCTGTGACTTAGGGAGAGAAAAAGAGAAACTGTGTGTGTGTGAGAGAGAAAGAGAATCTGTGAGTGAGAGAGAGAGAAAGAGAAGCTGTGAGTGAGAGAGAGAAAAAGAAAAGGTGAGTGAGAGAGAGAGAAAGAGAAGCTGTGAGTGAGAGAGGGAGAGAAAGAGAAGCTGTGAGTGAGAGAGAGAGAGAAAGAGAAGCTGTGAGTGAGAGAGAGAGAAAAAAAGAGAAGCTGTGAGTGAGAGAGAGAGAAGCTATGACTTAGGGAGAGAAAAAGAGAAACTGTGAGTGAGAGAGAGAGAAAGAGAATCTGTGAGTGAGAGAGAGAGAAAGAGAAGCTGTGAGTGAGAGAGAGAGAAAGAGAAGCTGTGAGTGAGATAGAAAGAGAAGCTGTGAGTGAGAGAGAGAAAGAAAGAGAAGCTGTGTGTGAGAGACAGAAAGAGAAGCTGTGCGTGTGAGAGAGAGAGAAAGAGAAGCTGTTAGTGAGAGAGAGAGAAGCTGTGAGTGAGAGAGAGAGAAAGAAAGAGAAGCTGAGTGAGAGATAGAGAGAAAGAGAAGCTGAGTGAGAGATACAGGGAGAAAAAAAAGAGAAGCTGTGAGTGAGTGAGAGAGAGAGAGAAGGTGTGAGTGAGTGAGAGAGAGAAAGAGAAGCTGTGAGTGAGAGAGAGAGAGAAAGAGATACTGTGTGTGAGAGGGAGAGAAAGAGAAGCTGTGAGTGAGAGAGAGAGAAAGGAAGAAAATCTGTGAGTGTGTGAGAGAGAGAGAAAGAAGCTGTGAGTGAGAGAGAAAGTGAAGCTGTTAATGAGAGAGAGAGAAGCTGTGAGTGAGAGAGAGAGAGAGAGAGGCTGAGTGAGAGAGACAGAGAGAAATAGAAGCTGAGTGAGAGAGAGAGAGAAAGAAGCTGTGAGTGAGTGACAGAGAAAGAGAAGCTGTGAGTGAGAGAGAGAGAAAGAGAAAAAGAAGCTGTGAGTGAGAGAGAGAGAGAAAGAGAAGCTGTGAGTGAGTGAGAGAGAGAGAAAGAGAAGCTGTGAGAGAGAGAGAGAGAGAGAAAAAGAAGCTGTTAGTGAGTGAGAGAGAGAGAAAGAGAAGCTGTGAGTGAGAGAGAGAGAAGTTGTGAGTGAGAGAGAAAGAGAAGCTGTGAGTGAGTGAAAGAGAGAGAAAGAGAAGCTGTGTGTGAGAGAGAGAGAGAGCAAGAAAAGCTGTGTGTGAGAGAGGTAAAGAGAAAGAAAAAGAAGCTGTGAGTGAGAGAGAGAGCGCAAGAGAAGCTGTGAGTGAGAGAGGTAAAGAGAAGCTGTGAGTGAGAGAGAGAGAGAAGCTGTGAGTGAAAGAGAGAGAACGAGAAGCTGTTAGTGAGAGAGAGAAGCTGTGAGTGAGAGAGAGAAAGAAAGAAAGAGAAGCTGTGAGTGTATGTGAGAGAGAAAGAGAAGCTGTGAGTAAGAGAGAGAAAGAGAAGCTGTGAGTGAGAGAGAGAGAAAAAGAAGTTGTGAATGAGAGAGAACAAGAGAATCTGTGAGTGAGAGAGGGAGAGAAAGAGAAGCTGTGAGTGAGAGAGAGAGAGAGAAAGAGAAGCTGTGAGTGTGAGAGAGAGAGAGAGAAAAAGAGAAGCTGTGAGTGAGAGAGAGAGAAGCTGTGACTGAGGGAAGAGAGAAAGAGAAACTGTGAGTGAGAGAGAGAGAGAAAGGGAATCTGTGAGTGAGAGAGAGAGAAAGAGAAGCTGTGAGTGAGAGAGAATGAGAAGCTGTGAGTGAGGGAGAGAGAAAGAAAGAGAAGCTGTGAGTGAGAGAGAGAAAGAGTAGCTGTGCGTGAGAGAGAGAGAGAGAAAGAGAAGTTGTTAGTGAGAGAGAGAGAAGCTGTGAGTGAGAGAGAGAGAAAGAAAGAGAAGCTGAGTGAGAGAGACAGAGAGAGAAAGAGAAGCTGAGTGAGAGATACAGAGATAGAAAGAAAGAGAAGCTGTGAGTGAGTGAGTGAGTGAGAGAGAAGCTGTGAGTGAGAGAGAGAGAGAAGCTGTGAGTGAGAGACAGAGAGAAAGAGAAGCTGTGTGTGTGAGAGAGAGAAAGAGAAGCTGTGAGTGATAGAGAGAGAGAAGCTGTGAGAGAGAAAGAAGCTGTGAGTGAGAGAGAGAGAAAGAGAAGCTGTGAGTGATAGAGAGAGAGAAGCTGTGAGAGAGAAAGAAGCTGTGAGTGAGAAAGAGAGAGATAGAGAAGCTGTGAGTGAGAGAGAGAGAAAGAGAAGCTGTGAGTGAGAGAGAGAAAGAGAAGCTGTGAGTGAGAGAGAGAGAAAGAGAAGGTGTGAGTGAGAGAGAGAGCAAGAGAAGCTGTGACTGAGAGAGAGAGAGAAGCTGTGTGTGTGCGAGAGAGCAAGAGAAGCTGTGAGTGAGAGAGAGAGAGTATAAGAGATGCTGTGTGTGAGACAGAGAAAGAGAAAGAGAAGGTGTAATTGAGAGAAAGAGAAAGAAAGAGAAGCTGTGAGTGAGAGAGAGAGGGAAAGAGAAGCTGTGAGTGTGAGAGAGAGAGAGTAGCTGTGAGTGAGAGAGAGAGAACAAGAAGCTGTGAGTGAGAGAGAGAGAAGCTGTGAGTGAGAGAGAGAGAAAGAAAGAGAAGCTGTGAGTGTGTGTGTGAGAGAGAAAGAGAAGCTGTGAGTGAGAGAGAGAGAGAGAGAGAAAGAGAAGCTGTGAGTGAGAGAGAGAGAAAGAAAGAGAAGCTGTTTAGAGAGAGAGAGAGAGAAGAAGAGAATCTATGAGTGAGAGAGGGAGAGAAAGAGAAGCTGTGAGTGTGTGAGAGAGAAAGAGAAGCTGTGAGTGAGAGAGAGAGAGAAATAGAGAAGCTGTGAGTGAGAGAGAGAGAGAAGCTGTGACTGAGGGAGAGACAAAGAGAAACTGTGAGTGAGAGAGAGAGAAAGAATGAGAAGCTGTGAGTGAGAGAGAGAAAGAAAGAGATGCTGTGCATGAGAGAGAGAGAGAAGCTGTGAGTGAGTGAGAGAGAGAAGCTTTGAGAGAGAGAGAGAAAAAGAGAAGATGTGTGTGTGAGAGAGAGAGAGAAAGAGAAGCTGAGTGTGTGTGTGAGAGAGCGAGAAAGAGAAGCTGTGTGTGTGTGAGAGAGAGAAATGGAAGCTGTGTGTATGTGTGTGTGAGAGAGAAGCTGTGAGTGAGAGAGACAGAGAAAGAGAAGCTGTGAGTGAGAGGGAGAGAGAGTGAAAGATAAGCTGTGAGTGAGAGAGAGAGAGAAAGAGAAGCTGTGTGTGTGAGAGAGAAAAGATAAGCTGTGAGTGTGTCAGAGAGAGAGAAAGAAAAGGTGTGAGTGAGAGAGAGAGTGAAAGAGAAGCTGTGAGTGAGAGAGAGAGAAAGAGAAGCAGTGTGTGTGTGAGAGAGAAAGAGAAGCTGAGAGTGAGAAAGAGAGAAAGAGAAGCTGTGAGTGAGAGAGAGAGAGAAAGAAAAAGAGACACTGTGAGTGAGAGTTTGAGAGAGAAGCTGTAAGTGAGAGAGACAGAGAAAAAGAGAAGCTTTGAGTGAGAGAGAGTGAAAGAGATGCTGTGTGTGTGAGAGAGAGAGAGAAGCTGTAAGTGAGAGGGAAAGAGAAAGTGTAGCTGTGAGTGAGAGAGAGAGAAAGAAAGAGAAGATGTTAGAGAGAGAGAAAAAGAGAAGCTGTGTGTGTGAGAGAGAGAGTGAAAGAGATGCTGTGAGAGAGAGACAGAGAAAGAGAAAAAGAAGCTGTAAGTGAGTGAGAGAGAGAGAAAGAGAAGCTGTGAGTGAGTGAGAGAGAGAGAAGCTGTGAGTGAGAGAGAGAGATCAAGAGAAGCTGTGAGTGAGAGAGTGTGAGTGAAAGAGATGCTGTGAGAGAGAGAGAGAAAAAAAAGACGCTGTAAGTGAGTGAGAGAGAGAGAAAGAGAAGCTGTGAGTGAGTGAGAGAGATAGAAGCTGTGAGTGAGATAGAGAGAGAAAGAGAAGCTGTGAGTGAGTGAGAGAGAGAGAAAGAGAAGCTGTGAGAGAGAGAGAGAGATAAAGAGAAAAAGAAGCTGTAAGTGAGTGAGAGAGAGAGAAAGAGAAGCTGTGAGTGAGTGTGAGAGAGAGAAGCTGTGAGTGAGAGAGAAAGAAAGAGAAGCTGTGAGTGAGAGGGAGAGAAAGAGAAGGTGTGAGTGAGAGAGAGAAAGAGAGAGAAGCTGTGAGAGAGAGAGAAAGAGAAGTTGTGAGTGAGAGAGAGAGAAGCTGTGTGTGAGAGAGAGAGCAAGAGAAGCTGTGAGTGAGAGAGAAAGAGTGAAAGAGATGCTGTGTGAGAGAGAGAGAGAAAGAGAAAGGGAAGCTGTAAGTGAGTGAGAGAGAGAGAGAAGCTGAGCGTGAGAGAGAGTGAGAAAGAGAAGCTGTTAGGTAGGAGAGAGAGAGAAACTGTGAGTGAGAGAGAGAGAAAGAAAGAAAGAGAAGCTGAGTGAGAGAGATAGAGAGAGACAGAGAAGCTGAGTGAGAGAGACAGATAGAGAAAGAGAAGCTGTGAGTGAGAGAGAAATAGAAGCTGTGAGTGAGAGAGAGAGAAGCTGTGAGTGAGTGAGAGAGAGAGAAGCTTTGAGTGAGAGAGAGAGAAAAAGAGAAGATGTGTGTGTGTGTGAGAGAGAGAAAGAGAAGCTGTGTGTGTGTGAGAGAGAAATAGAAGCTGTGTGTATGTGTGTGTGAGAGAGAAGCTGTGAGTGAAAGAGACAGAGAAAGAGAAGCTGTGTGTGAGAGAGAGATAGAGAGAAGCTTTGAGTGAGAGAGAGAGAAAGAGAAGCTGTAAGTGAGAGAGAGAGAAAGAGAAGCTGTGAGTGAGAGAGAGAGAGAAAGAGAAGCTGTGAGTGAGAGAGAGAGTGAATGAGAAGCTTTGAGTGAGAGAGAGAGAGAAAGAGAAGCTGTGAGTGAGAGGAGAGAGAAAGAGAAGCTGTGAGTGAGATAGTGTGAAAGAGAAACTGTGAGTGAGAGAGAGAGAGAAAGAGAAGCTATGTGTGTGTGTGAGAGAGAGAAAGAGAAGCTGTGAGTGAGAGAGAGAGAAAGAGAAGCTGTGAGTGAGAGAGAGAGAGAGAAGCTGTGAGAGAGAGAGAGAAAGAAAAAGATACACTGTGAGTGAGAGAGAGAGAAGCTGTAAGTGAGAGAGAGAGAAAAAGAGAAGCTTTGAGTGAGAGAGAGAGAAAAAAAGAAGATGTGTATGTGTGTGTGAGAGAGAGAGAAAGAGAAGCTGAGTGTGTTTGTGAGAGAGAGTGAAAGAGAAGCAGTGAGTGAGAGAGAGGGAAAGAGAAGCTATGAGTGAGAGAGAGAAGCTGTGACTGAGAGAGAGCAAGAAAAAGAGAAGCTGTGAGTGAGAGAGAGAGAGAGAAAGAGAAGCTGTGAGTGAGAGAGAGAAAAAAAGAGAAGCTGTGAGTGAGTGAGAGAGAGAGAATCTGTGAGTGAGAGAGAGAGAAAGAGAAGCTGTGAGTGAGAGAGAGAGAGCAAGAGAAGCTGTCAGTGAGTGAGAGATAGAAAGGGAAGGTGTGAGAGAGAAAGAGCAAGAGAAGCTGTGAGTGAGAGAGAGAGAGAGAGAAAGAGAAGCTGTGATTGAGAGAGAGAGAGCAAGAGAAGCTGTGAGTGAGAGAGAGAGAGAGAAAGAGAAGCTGTGAGTGAGAGTGAGATAAAGAGAAGATGTTTGTTTGTGTGTGAGAGAGAAAGAGACACTGTGTGTGTGTGAGAGAGAGAGGGAAAGAGAAGCTGTGAGTGAGAGAGAAAGAAAGAGAAGCTG
This sequence comes from Bradypodion ventrale, assembly GCA_035047345.1. Taxonomy (NCBI): domain Eukaryota; kingdom Metazoa; phylum Chordata; class Lepidosauria; order Squamata; family Chamaeleonidae; genus Bradypodion; species Bradypodion ventrale. Next base: position 226,056,314 of record JAWDJE010000001.1, read on the forward strand.
TGAGTGAAGGAGAGAGAGAGAAAGAGAAGCTGTGAGTGAGAGAGAGAGAGAAAGAGAAGCTGTGAGTGAGAGAGAGTGTGTGAAAGAGAAGCTGTGAGTGAAAGAGAGAGAGAAAAAGAAAAGCTGTGAGTGAGAGAGACAGTGATAGAGAAGCTGTGTGTGAGGGAGAGAAGCTGTGAGTGAGAGAGAGAGAGCAAGAAAAAGAGAAGCTGTGAGTGGGAGAGAGAGAAAAATAGAAGCTGTGAGTGAGTGAGAGAGAGAGAGAAGCTGTGCATGAGAGAGAGAGAAAGAGAAGTTGTGAGTGAGAGAGAGTGAAAGAGAAGCTGTGACTGAGAGAGCGAGAGCAAGAGAAGCTGTGAGTGAGAGAGAGAGAAAGAAGTTGTGCGTGAGAGAGAGTGTGAAAGATGCTCTGAGTGAGTGAGAGAGAGAAAGAGAAAGAGAAGTGGTAAGTGAGAGAGGGAGAGAGAGAAAGGGAAGCTGTGAATGAGTGTGAGAGAGATTTAAAGAGAAGCTGTGATTGAGAGAGAGAGCGAAGCTGTGAGTGAGAGAGAGAGAGAAAGAGAAGCTGTGAGTGAGAGATAGATAGAAAGAGAAGCTGTGAGAGAGAGAGAGAGCAAGAGAAGCTGTGAGTGAGAGAGAGAAAAAGAGAAGCTGTGATTGAGAGAGAGAGAGAAAGTGAAGCTGTGAGTGAGATAGAGATAGAGAAGCTGTGAGTGAGAGAGAGAGAAAGAGAAAGAGAAGGTGTAAGTGAGTGAGAGAGAGAGAGTAAGAGAAGCTCTGAATGAGTGAGAGAGAGATTGAAATAGAAGCTGTGATTGAGAGAGAGAGAAGCTGTGAGAGAGAGAGAGAAAAAGAGAAGCTGTGATTGAGAGAGAGAAAGAAAGAGAAGCTATGAGTGAGAGAGAGAGAAAGAGAAGCTGTGATTGAGAGTCAGAGAAAGAGAAGATGTTTGTGTGTGTGAGAGAGAGAGAAGCTGTGTGTGTGTCTGAAAGAAAGAGAAGCTGTGTGAGTGAGAGAGAGAAATACACTGTGTGTGAGAGAGAGAGAGAAAGAGAAGCTGTGAGTGAGTGAGAGAGAGAGAAGCTGTGAGTGAGAGAGAGAGAGAGAGAAAGAGAATCTGTGAGTGAGAGAGAGAGAAAAATAGAAGCTGTGTGTGTGAGAGAGAGAAAGAGAAGCTGTGAGTGAGAGAGAGAAAAAGAGAAGCTGTGATTGAGAGAGAGAGAGAAAGTGAAGCTGTGAGTGAGAGAGAGAGAAAGAGAAGCTGTGAGTGAGATAGAGATAGAGATAGAGAAGCTGTGAGTGAGAGAGAGAGAGAGAAAAAGAAGCTGTGAGTGAGAGAGAGAGAGAAAGAGAAGCTGTGAGTGAGAGAGAGAGAGCAAGAGAAGCTGTGAGTGAGAGAGAGAGAAAGAGAAAGAGAAGGTGTAAGTGAGTGAGAGAGAGTAAGAGAAGCTCTGAATGAGTGAGAGAGAGATTGAAATAGAAGCTGTGATTGAGAGAGAGAGAAGCTGTGAGAGAGAGAGAGAAAAAGAGAAGCTGTGATTGAGAGAGAGAAAGAAAGAGAAGCTATGAGTGAGAGAGAGAGAGAAAGAGAAGCTGTGATTGAGAGTCAGAGAAAGAGATGTTTGTGTGTGTGAGAGAGAGAGAAGCTGTGTGTGTGTCTGAAAGAAAGAGAAGCTGTGTGAGTGAGAGAGAGAAATACACTGTGTGTGAGAGAGAGAGAGAAAGAGAAGCTGTGAGTGAGTGAGAGAGAGAGAGAAGCTGTGAGTGAGAGAGAGAGAGAGAGAAAGAGAATCTGTGAGTGTGAGAGAGAGAAAAATAGAAGCTGTGTGTGTGTGAGAGAGAAAGAGAATCTGTGAGTCAGAGAGAGAAAGAAAGAGAAACTGTGAGTGAGAGAGAGAGAAGCTTTGAGTGAGAGAGAAAGAGAAGCTGTTAGTGAGAGAGAGACAGAGATTGAGAAGCTGTGAGTGAGAGAGAGAGAGAGAAAGAAAGAGAAGCTGTGAGAGAGACAGAGAGAGAAGATGAGTGACAGAGACAGAGAGAGAAAGAGAAGCTGTGAGAGTGAGAGAAAGAGAAGACGTGAGTGAGAGAGAGAGAAAGAGAAGCTGTGAGAGAGAGAGGGAAAGAGAAGCTGTGAGTGAGAGAGAGAGAAAAAGAGAAGCTGTGAGTGAGAGAGAGAAGCTGTGAGAGAGAGAAGCTGTTAGTGAGAGTGAGAGAGAGAAAGAGAAGCTGTGAGTGAGAGAGAGAGAGTGAAAGAGAAGCTGTCAGTGAGAGAGAGAGAGAAAGAAAAGCTGTGAGTGAGAGAGAAAGAAAGAGAAGCTGTGAGTGAGAGAGAGAAGCTGTGACTGAGAGAGAGCAAGAAAAAGAGAAGCTGTGAGTGAGAGAGAGAGAGAGAAAGAGAAGCTGTGAGTGAGAGAGAGAGAAAAAGAGAAGCTGTGAGTGAGAGTGAGATAAAGAGAAGATGTTTGTTTGTGTGTGAGAGAGAAAGAGACACTGTGTGTGTGTGAGAGAGAGAGAGGGAAAGAGAAGCTGTGAGTGAGAGAGAAAGAAAGAGAAGCTGTGAGTGAAAGAGAGAGAGAGAAATAGAAGCTGTGAGTGAGAGAGAGAGAAAGAGAAGCTGTGAGTATGAGAGAGAGTGTGAAAGAGATGCTGTGATTGAGAGAGAGAGAGAAAGAGAAGCTGTGAGTGAGAGAGAGAGCAAGAAAAAGAGAAGCTGTGAGTGGGAGAGAGAGAAAAATAGAAGCTGTGAGTGAGTGAGAGAGAGAGAAAGAGAAGCTGTGAGTGAGAGAGAGAGAAGGCAAAGCTGTGAGTGAGAGAGAGAGAAGCTGTGAGTGAGAGAGAGAGAAAGAGAAGCTGTGAGTGAGAAAGTGAGAGAAAGAGAAGCTGTGAGTGAGAGAGAGGGAGAGAAAGAGAAGCTGTGAGTGAGAGAGAGAGAAGGCAAAGCTGTGAGTGAGAGAGAGAGAAGCTGTGAGTGAGAGAGAGAGAGAAAGAGAAGCTGAGAGAGAGAGAAAGAGAAGCTGTGAGTGAGAGAGAGAGAGAAAGAGAAGCTGTGAGTGAGAGAGAGAGAGAAAGCAAAGCTGTGAGTGAGAGAGAGAGAAGCTGCGAGTGAGAGAGAGAGAGAAAGAAATAGAAGCTGTGAGAGATAGTGAGAGAGAGAAGCTGTGTGTGTGAGAGAGAGAAAGAGAAGCTGTGAGTGAGAGAGAAAGAGAAGCTGTGAGTGAGAGAGGGAGAAAGAGAAGCTGTGAGTGAGAGAGAGAGGGAAAGAGAAGCTGTAGTGAGAGAGAGGGAGAGAAAGAGAAGCTATGAGTGAGAAGGAGTGGGAAAGAGAAGCTGAGAGTGACAGAGAAAGAAAGAGAAGCTGTGAGTGAGAAAGTGAGAGAAAGAGAAGCTGTGAGTGAGAGAGAGGGAGAGAAAGAGAAGCTGTGAGTGAGAGAGAGAGAACGAGAAGCTCTGAGTGAATGAGAGAGAGAAAGAGAACCTGTGAGAGAGAGAGAAGCTGTGAGTGAGAGAGAGTGAGAGAAAGAGAAGCTGTGAGAGAGCGAGAGAGAAAGAGAAGATGTGAGTGAGAGAGAGAGAAAGAGAAGCTGTGAGTGGGAGAGAAAGAGAGAAAGAGAAGCTGTGAGAGTGATAGTGAGAAAAAGAAGCTGTGAGTGAGAGAGGGAGAGAGAAAGAGAAGCTGTGAGTGAGAGAGAGAGAGAAAGAGAAGCTGAGAGAGAGAGAAAGAGAAGCTGTGAGTGAGAGAGAGAGAGAAGCTGTGAGTGAGAGAGAGAGAAAGCAAAGCTGTGAGTGAGAGAGAGAGAAGCTGTGAGTGAGAGAGAGAGAGAGAGAGAGAAAGAAAGAGAAGCTGTGAGAGATAGTGAAAGAGAGAAGCTGTGTGTGTGAGAGAGAGAAAGAGAAGCTGTGTGTGAGGGAGAGAGGGAAAGAGAAGCTGTAGTGAGAGAGAGGGAGAGAAAGAGAAGCTATGAGTGAGAAGGAGTGGGAAAGAGAAGTTGAGAGTGATAGAGAAAGAAAGAGAAGCTGTGAGTGAGAAAGTGAGAGAAAGAGAAGCTGTGAGTGAGAGAGAGGGAGAGAAAGAGAAGCTGTGATTGAGATAGAGAGAGAAAGCAAAGCTGTGAGTGAGAGAGAGAGAGAAGCTGTGAGTGAGAGAGAGAGATAAAGAAGCTGAGAGAGAGAGAAAGAGAAGCTGTGAGTGAGAGAGAGAGATAAAGAAAGAGAAGCTGAGTGAGAGAGACAGAGAAAGAGAAGCTGAGTGACAGACAGAGAGAGAAAGAGAAGCTGTGAGAGTGAGAGAGAGAGAAAGAGAAGCTGTGTGAGAGAGAGAGAAAGAGAAGCTGTGAGTGAGAGAGCGAGAGCAAGAGAAGCTTTGAGTGAGAGAGAGAGAAAAAGAGAAGCTGTGAGTGAGAGAGAGAGAAGCTGTGCGTGAGAGAGAGAGAAGCTGTGTGTGTGAGAGAGAGAAGCTGTGAGTGAGGGAGAGAGAAGCTGTGAGTGAGAGAGAGAGTGAAAGAAATGCTGTGAGTGAGAGAGAGAGAGTGAAAGAGAAGCTGTCAGTGAGAGAGAGAGAGAAAGAGAAGCTGTGTGAGAGAGAGAGAGAAGCTGTGAGTGTGGTAGAGAGAGAAAGATATGCTGTGTGTGTGTGAGAAAAGAAGCTGTGTGTGAGTGAGATAGAAAGAGAAGCTGTGAGTGAACGAGACAGAGAGAGAAAGAGAAGATGTGAGTGAGAGAGAAAGAGAAGCTGTGAGAGAGAGAGAAAGAGAAAGAGAAGCTGAGAAGAGAGAGAAGCTGTGAGTGAGATAGAGAGAGAAAGACAAGCTGTGAGTGAGAGAGAGAGAAAGAGAGATTGGCTGTGAGTGAGAGAGAGAGAAAGAGAAGCTGTGAGTGAGTGTGAGAGAGATAAGCTGTGAGTGAGAGAGAGAAAAAAAGTAGCTGTGAGAGAGAGAAAGAGAGAGAGAAGCTGGAAGCTGAGAGAGAGAATCTGAGCGTGAGAGAGAGAAAGAGAAGTTTTGAGTGAGATAGAGAGAGAGAGAGAGAAGGTGTGAGTGAGAGAGAGAGAGAAAGAGAAGCTGTGAGTGAGAGTGAGAAAGAGAAGCTGTGTGTGTGTGTGTGAGAGAGAAACTGTAGGTGAGAGAGAAGCTGAGAGAAGAGAGAGAGAAGCTGTGTGTGTGTGAGAGAGAGAAAGACAAGCTGTGAGTGAGAGAGAGAGAAAGAGAGATTGGCTGTGAGTGAGAGAGAGAGAAAGAGAAGCTGTGAGTGAGTGAGAGAGAGATAGGCTGTGAGTGAGATAGAGAAAAAAAGTAGCTGTGACAGAGAGAAAGAGAGAGAGAAGCTGGAAGCTGAGAGAGAGAGAATCTGAGCATGAGAGAGAGAAAGAGAAGCTTTGAGTGAGATAGAGATAGAGAGAGAGAAGGTGTGAGTGAGAGAGAGAGAGAAAGAGAAGCTGTGAGTGAGAGTGAGAAAGAGAAGCTGTGTGTGTGTGTGAGAGAGAGAAGCTGTGTTTGTGTGTTAGAGAAAGAGAAGCTGTGTGTGTGAGAGAGAGAGACACTGTGTGTGTGTGAGAGAGAGAGAAGCTTGTGAGTGAGTGAGTGAGAGAGAGAATCTGTGAGTGAGAGAGAGAGAAATAGAACCTGTGAGTGAGAGAGAGAGAAAAAGAGAAGCTGTGAGTGAGAGAGAGAGAAAAAGAGAAGCTGTGCATGAGAGAGAGAGAAAAGAAAGAGAAGCTGTGAGTCAGAGAGAGAGAAAGAGAAACTGTGAGTGAGAGAGAGAGAAAGAGAAGCTGTTAGTGAGAGAGAGAGAGAATGAGAAGCTGTGAGTGAGAGAGAGAGATAAAGAAAGAGAAGCTGAGTGAGAGAGACAGAGAAAGAGAAGCTGAGTGACAGACAGATTGAGAAAGAGAAGCTGTGAGAGAGAGAGAAAGAGAAGCTGTGAGAGAGAGAAAGAGAGAGAGAAGCTGGAAGCTGAGAGAGAGAGAGCAAGAGAAGCTGTGAGTGAGAGAGAGAGAAAAAGAGAAGCTTTGAGTGAGATAGAGATAGAGAGAGAGAAGGTGTGAGTGAGAGAGAGAGAGAAGCTGTGTGTGAGAGAGAGAGAAGCTGTGAGTGAGAGAGAGAGAAGCTGTGAGTGAGAGAGAGAGAGAAAGAAATGCTGTGAGTGACAGAGTGCGAGTGAAAGAGAAGATGTCAGTGAGAGAGAGAGAGAAAGAGAAGCTGTGTGTGTGTGTGAGAGAGAAGCTGTTAGTGAGAGAGAGCAAGAAAAAGAGAAGCTGTGAGTGAGAGAGAGAGAGAGAAAAAGAGAAGCGGTGAGTGAGAGAGAGAGTGAGAGAAAAAGAGAAGCTGGGAGTGAGAGAGAGAAGCTGTGAGTGAGAGAGAGAGAGAAAGAGAAGCTGTGAGTGTGAGAGAGAGAGGGAAAGAGATGCTGTGAGAGAGAGAAAAACAGAACCTGTGAGTGAGAGAGAGAGAGAAAGAGAAGCTGAGAGTGAGAGAGAGAGAGAAAGAAAAGCTTTGAGAGAGAGAGAGAGAGAGTGAGAAGCTGTGTGTGAGAGAGAAAGAGAAGCTGTGAGTGAGAGAGAGAGCAAGAGAAGCTGTGAGTGAGAGAGAGAGAGAAACTGTGAGTGAGATAGAGAGAGTGAAAGAAAAGCTGTGAGTGAGTGTGTGAGAGAGAAAGAGAAGCTGTGAGTGACTGAGAGAAAGAGAAACAGTGATTGAGAGAGAGAGAGTGAAAGAGATGCTGTGAGAGAGAGAGAGAAAGAGAAAGAGAAGCTGTAAGTGAGTGAGAGAGAGAGAAAGAGAAGCTGTGAGTGAGTGAGAGAGAGAGAAGCTGTGAGTGAGAGAGAGAGAGAAGCTGTGAGTGAGAGAGAGAGTGAAAGAGAAGCTGTGAGTGAGTGTGTGAGAGAGAAAGAGAAGCTGTGAGTGAGTGAGAGAGAGAGAAGCAGTGAGTGAGAGAGAGAGAGAAGCTGTGAGTGAGAGAGTGGAGAAAGAGAAGCTTTGAGAGAGAAAGAGAAGCTGTGTGTGTGTGAGAGAGAGAAAGAGAAGCTTTGAGAGAGAGAGGAGAAAGAGAAGCTTTCAGTGAGAGAGAGTGAAAGAGATGCTGTGAGTGAGTGAGAGAGAGAAAGAGAAGCTGTAAGTGAGAGAGAAAGAGAAAGTGTAGCTGTGAGTGAGAGAGAGAAAAAGAAATTGAAGCTGTTAGAGAGAGAGAAAAAGAGAAGCTGTGTGTGTGTGAGGGAGAGAGTGAAAGAGATGGTGTGAGAGAGAGAGAGAGAAAGAGAAAGAGAAACTGTAAGTGAGTGAGAGAGAGAGAAAGAGAAGCTGTGAGTGAGTAAGAGAGAGAAGCTGTGAGAGAGAGAGATCAAGAGAAGCTGTGAGTGAGAGAGAGAGCAAGTGAAAGAGATGCTGTGTGAGAGAGAGAGAGAGAAAAAAAGAAGCTGTAAGTGAGTGAGAGAGAGAGAAAGAGAAGCTGTGAGTGAGTGAGAGAGATAGAAGTTGTGAGTGAGATAGAGAGAGAAAGAGAAGCTGTGAGTGAGTGAGAGAGAGAGAAAGAGAAGCTGTGAGAGAGAGAGAAAGAGAAAAAGAAGCTGTAAGTGAGTGAGAGAGAGAGAAAGAGAAGCTGTGAGTGAGTGAGAGAGAGAAGCTGTGAGTGAGAGAGAGAGAAAGAGAAGCTGTGAGTGAGAGAGGGAGAGAAAGAGAAGGTGTGAGTGAGAGAGAGAAAGAGAGAGAAGCTGTGAGAGAGAGAGAAAGAGAAGTTGTGAGTGAGAGAGAGAAGCTGTGTGTGAGAGAGAGAGAGCAAGAGAAGCTGTGAGTGAGAGAGAGAGAGAAGCTGAGCGTGAGAGAGAGAGAGAAAGAGAAGCTGTTAGTGAGAGAGAGAGAAAATGTGAGTGAGAGAGAGAGAAAGAAAGAGAAGCTGTGAGTGAGTGAGAGAGAGAGAAAGAGAAGCTGTGAGAGAGAGAGAAAGAGAAAAAGAAGCTGTAAGTGAGTGAGAGAGAGAGAAAGAGAAGCTGTGAGTGAGTGAGATAGAAGTTGTGAGTGAGATAGAGAGAGAAAGAGAAGCTGTGAGTGAGTGAGAGAGAGAGAAAGAGAAGCTGTGAGAGAGAGAGAAAGAGAAAAAGAAGCTGTAAGTGAGTGAGAGAGAGAGAAAGAGAAGCTGTGAGTGAGTGAGAGAGAGAAGCTGTGAGTGAGAGAGAGAGAAAGAGAAGCTGTGAGTGAGAGAGGGAGAGAAAGAGAAGGTGTGAGTGAGAGAGAGAAAGAGAGAGAAGCTGTGAGAGAGAGAGAAAGAGAAGTTGTGAGTGAGAGAGAGAAGCTGTGTGAGAGAGAGAGAGCAAGAGAAGCTGTGAGTGAGTGAGAGAGAGAAGCTGAGCGTGAGAGAGAGAGAGAAAGAGAAGCTGTTAGTGAGAGAGAGAGAAAATGTGAGTGAGAGAGAGAGAAAGAAAGAGAAGCTGAGTGAGAGAGACAGAGAGAGACAGAGAAGCTGAGTGAGAGATACAGAGAGAGAAAGAGAAGCTGTGAGTGAGATGCTGTGTGTGTGTGAGAAAAGAAGCTGTGTGTGAGTGAGATAGAAAGAGAAGCTGTGGGTGAAAGAGACAGAGAGAGAAAGAGAAGATGTGAGTGAGAGAGAAAGAGAAGCTGTGAGAGAAAGAGAAAGAGAAGCTGTGAGTGAGAGAGAAGCTGAGAGAAGAGAGAGAGAAGCTGTGAGTGAGAGAGAGAGAGAGAAAGACAAACTGTGAGTGAGAGAGAGAGAAAGAGAGATTGGCTGTGAGTGAGAGAGAGAGAAAGAGAAGCTGTGAGTGAGTGAGAGAGAGATAAGCTGTGAGTGAGATAGAGAAAAAAGTAGCTGTGAGAGAGAGAAAGAGAGAGAAGCAGGAAGCTGAGAGAGAGAAAATCTGAGCGTAAGAGAGAGAAAGAGAAGCTTTGAGTGAGATAGAGATAAAGAGAGAGAAGGTGTGAGTGAGAGAGAGAGAGAAAGAGAAGCTGTGAGTGAGAGTGAGAAAGAGAAGCTGTGTGTGTGTGTGTGAGAGAGAAGCTGTGTTTGTGTGTGAGAGAAAGAGAAGCTGTGTGTGTGAGAGAGAGAGAGAGACTGTGTGTGTGAGAGAGAGAGAAGCTTGTGAGTGAGTGAGAGAGAGAGAATCTGTGAGTGAGAGAGAGAGAAAGAGAACCTGTGAGTGAGAGAGAGAAAAAAAGAGAAGCTGTGCATGAGAGAGAGAGAAAGAAAGAGAAGCTGTGAGTGAGAGAGAGAGAAAGAGAAACTGTGAGTGAGAGAGAGAGAGAGAAAGAGAAGCTGTTAGTGAGAGAGAGAGAGATTGAGAAGCTGAGTGACAGACAGAGAGAGAAAGAGAAGCTGTGAGAGTGAGAGAGAGAGAAAGAGAAGCTGTGTGTGAGAGAGAGAAAGAGAAGCTGTGAGTGAGAGAGAGAGAGCAAGAGAAGCTTTGAGTGAGAGAGAGAGAAAAAGAGAAGCTGTGAGTGTGAGAGAGAGAAGCTGTGAGTGAGAGAGAGAGAAGCTGTGTGTGTGAGAGAGAGAAGCTGTGTGTGAGAGAGAGAAGCTGTGAGTGAGAGAGAGAGTGAAAGAAATGCTGTGAGTGAGAGAGAGAGAGTGAAAGAGAAGCTGTCAGTGAGAGAGAGAGAGAAAGAGAAGCTGTGTGAGAGAGAGAGAAGCTGTGACTGTGGTAGAGAGAGAAAGAGATGCTGTGTGTGTGTGAGAAAAGAAGCTGTGTGTGAGTGAGATAGAAAGAGAAGCTGTGAGTGAAAGAGACAGAGAGAGAAAGAGAAGATGTGAGTGAGAGAGAAAGAGAAGCTGTGAGAGAGAGAGAAAGAGAAAGAGAAGCTGTGAGTGAGAGAGAAGCTGAGAAGAGAGAGAGAAGCTGTGAGTGAGATAGAGAGAGAAAGACAAGCTGTGAGTGAGAGAGAGAGAAAGAGAGATTGGCTGTGAGTGAGAGAGAGAGAAAGAGAAGCTGTGAGTGAGTGTGAGAGAGATAAGCTGTGAGTGAGAGAGAGAAAAAAAGTAGCTGTGAGAGAGAGAAAGAGAGAGAGAAGCTGGAAGCTGAGAGAGAGAATCTGAGCGTGAGAGAGAGAAAGAGAAGCTTTGAGTGAGATAGAGATAGAGAGAGAGAAGGTGTGAGTGAGAGAGAGAGAGAAAGAGAAGCTGTGAGTGAGAGTGAGAAAGAGAAGCTGTGTGTGTGTGTGTGAGAGAGAAACTGTAGGTGAGAGAGAAGCTGAGAGAAGAGAGAGAGAAGCTGTGTGTGTGAGAGAGAGAGAAAGACAAGCTGTGAGTGAGAGAGAGAGAAAGAGAGATTGGCTGTGAGTGAGAGAGAGAGAAAGAGAAGCTGTGAGTGAGTGAGAGAGAGATAAGCTGTGAGTGAGAGAGAGAAAAAAAGTAGCTGTGAGAGAGAGAAAGAGAGAGAGAAGCTGGAAGCTGAGAGAGAGAGAATCTGAGCATGAGAGAGAGAAAGAGAAGCTTTGAGTGAGATAGAGATAGAGAGAGAGAAGGTGTGAGTGAGAGAGAGAGAGAAAGAGAAGCTGTGAGTGAGAGTGAGAAAGAGAAGCTGTGTGTGTGTGTGAGAGAGAAGCTGTGTTTGTGTGTGAGAGAAAGAGAAGCTGTGTGTGTGAGAGAGAGAGACACTGTGTGTGTGTGAGAGAGAGAGAAGCTTGTGAGTGAGTGAGTGAGTGAGAGAGAGAATCTGTGAGTGAGAGAGAGAGAAATTGAACCTGTGAGTGAGAGAGAGAGAAAAAGAGAAGCTGTGAGTGAGAGAGAGAGAAAAAGAGAAGCTGTGCATGAGAGAGAGAGAAAAGAAAGAGAAGCTGTGAGTCAGAGAGAGAGAAAGAGAAACTGTGAGTGAGAGAGAGAGAAAGAGAAGCTGTGAGTGAGAGAGGGAGAGAAAGAGAAGGTGTGTGTGTGAGAGAGAAAGAGAAGCTGTGAGTGAGAGAGAGAGAAAGAGAAGCTGTGAGTGAGAGAGAGAGAGAGAAGCTGTGAGAGAGAGAGAGAAAGAAAAAGATACACTGTGAGTGAGAGAGAGAGAAGCTGTAAGTGAGAGAGAGAGAAAAAGAGAAGCTTTGAGTGAGAGAGAGAGAAAAAAAGAAGATGTGTATGTGTGTGTGAGAGAGAGAGAAAGAGAAGCTGAGTGTGTTTGTGAGAGAGAGTGAAAGAGAAGCAGTGAGTGAGAGAGAGGGAAAGAGAAGCTATGAGTGAGAGAGAGAAGCTGTGACTGAGAGAGAGCAAGAAAAAGAGAAGCTGTGAGTGAGAGAGAGAGAGAGAAAGAGAAGCTGTGAGTGAGAGAGAGAGAAAAAGAGAAGCTGTGAGTGAGAGAGAGAGAGAGAATCTGTGAGTGAGAGAGAGAGAAAGAGAAGCTGTGAGTGAGAGAGAGAGAGCAAGAGAAGCTGTCAGTGAGTGAGATAGAAAGGGAAGGTGTGAGAGAGAAAGAGCAAGAGAAGCTGTGAGTGAGAGAGAGAGAGAGAGAAAGAGAAGCTGTGATTGAGAGAGAGAGAGCAAGAGAAGCTGTGAGTGAGAGAGAGAGAGAGAAAGAGAAGCTGTGAGTGAGAGTGAGATAAAGAGAAGATGTTTGTTTGTGTGTGAGAGAGAAAGAGACACTGTGTGTGTGTGAGAGAGAGAGGGAAAGAGAAGCTGTGAGTGAGAGAGAAAGAAAGAGAAGCTGTGAGTGAAGGAGAGAGAGAGAAAGAGAAGCTGTGAGTGAGAGAGAGAGAGAAAGAGAAGCTGTGAGTGAGAGAGAGTGTGTGAAAGAGAAGCTGTGAGTGAAAGAGAGAGAGAAAAAGAAAAGCTGTGAGTGAGAGAGACAGTGATAGAGAAGCTGTGTGTGAGGGAGAGAAGCTGTGAGTGAGAGAGAGAGAGCAAGAAAAAGAGAAGCTGTGAGTGGGAGAGAGAGAAAAATAGAAGCTGTGAGTGAGTGAGAGAGAGAGAGAAGCTGTGCATGAGAGAGAGAGAAAGAGAAGTTGTGAGTGAGAGAGAGTGAAAGAGAAGCTGTGACTGAGAGAGCGAGAGCAAGAGAAGCTGTGAGTGAGAGAGAGAGAAAGAAGTTGTGCGTGAGAGAGAGTGTGAAAGATGCTCTGAGTGAGTGAGAGAGAGAAAGAGAAAGAGAAGTGGTAAGTGAGAGAGGGAGAGAGAGAAAGGGAAGCTGTGAATGAGTGTGAGAGAGATTTAAAGAGAAGCTGTGATTGAGAGAGAGAGCGAAGCTGTGAGTGAGAGAGAGAGAGAAAGAGAAGCTGTGAGTGAGAGATAGATAGAAAGAGAAGCTGTGAGAGAGAGAGAGAGCAAGAGAAGCTGTGAGTGAGAGAGAGAAAAAGAGAAGCTGTGATTGAGAGAGAGAGAAAGTGAAGCTGTGAGTGAGATAGAGATAGAGAAGCTGTGAGTGAGAGAGAGAGAAAGAGAAAGAGAAGGTGTAAGTGAGTGAGAGAGAGAGAGTAAGAGAAGCTCTGAATGAGTGAGAGAGAGATTGAAATAGAAGCTGTGATTGAGAGAGAGAGAAGCTGTGAGAGAGAGAGAGAAAAAGAGAAGCTGTGATTGAGAGAGAGAAAGAAAGAGAAGCTATGAGTGAGAGAGAGAGAAAGAGAAGCTGTGATTGAGAGTCAGAGAAAGAGAAGATGTTTGTGTGTGTGAGAGAGAGAGAAGCTGTGTGTGTGTCTGAAAGAAAGAGAAGCTGTGTGAGTGAGAGAGAGAAATACACTGTGTGTGAGAGAGAGAGAGAAAGAGAAGCTGTGAGTGAGTGAGAGAGAGAGAAGCTGTGAGTGAGAGAGAGAGAGAGAGAAAGAGAATCTGTGAGTGAGAGAGAGAGAAAAATAGAAGCTGTGTGTGTGTGAGAGAGAAAGAGAAGCTGTGAGTGAGAGAGAGAAAAAGAGAAGCTGTGATTGAGAGAGAGAGAGAAAGTGAAGCTGTGAGTGAGAGAGAGAGAAAGAGAAGCTGTGAGTGAGATAGAGATAGAGATAGAGAAGCTGTGAGTGAGAGAGAGAGAGAGAAAAAGAAGCTGTGAGTGAGAGAGAGAGAGAAAGAGAAGCTGTGAGTGAGAGAGAGAGAGCAAGAGAAGCTGTGAGTGAGAGAGAGAGAAAGAGAAAGAGAAGGTGTAAGTGAGTGAGAGAGAGTAAGAGAAGCTCTGAATGAGTGAGAGAGAGATTGAAATAGAAGCTGTGATTGAGAGAGAGAGAAGCTGTGAGAGAGAGAGAGAAAAAGAGAAGCTGTGATTGAGAGAGAGAAAGAAAGAGAAGCTATGAGTGAGAGAGAGAGAGAAAGAGAAGCTGTGATTGAGAGTCAGAGAAAGAGAAGATGTTTGTGTGTGTGAGAGAGAGAGAAGCTGTGTGTGTGTCTGAAAGAAAGAGAAGCTGTGTGAGTGAGAGAGAGAAATACACTGTGTGTGAGAGAGAGAGAGAAAGAGAAGCTGTGAGTGAGTGAGAGAGAGAGAGAAGCTGTGAGTGAGAGAGAGAGAGAGAGAAAGAGAATCTGTGAGTGTGAGAGGGAGAAAAATAGAAGCTGTGTGTGTGTGAGAGAGAAAGAGAATCTGTGAGTCAGAGAGAGAAAGAAAGAGAAACTGTGAGTGAGAGAGAGAGAAGCTTTGAGTGAGAGAGAAAGAGAAGCTGTTAGTGAGAGAGAGACAGAGATTGAGAAGCTGTGAGTGAGAGAGAGAGAGAGAAAGAAAGAGAAGCTGTGAGAGAGACAGAGAGAGAAGATGAGTGACAGAGACAGAGAGAGAAAGAGAAGCTGTGAGAGTGAGAGAAAGAGAAGACGTGAGTGAGAGAGAGAGAAAGAGAAGCTGTGAGAGAGAGAGGGAAAGAGAAGCTGTGAGTGAGAGAGAGAGAAAAAGAGAAGCTGTGAGTGAGAGAGAGAAGCTGTGAGAGAGAGAAGCTGTTAGTGAGAGTGAGAGAGAGAAAGAGAAGCTGTGAGTGAGAGAGAGAGAGTGAAAGAGAAGCTGTCAGTGAGAGAGAGAGAGAAAGAAAAGCTGTGAGTGAGAGAGAAAGAAAGAGAAGCTGTGAGTGAGAGAGAGAAGCTGTGACTGAGAGAGAGCAAGAAAAAGAGAAGCTGTGAGTGAGAGAGAGAGAGAGAAAGAGAAGCTGTGAGTGAGAGAGAGAGAAAAAGAGAAGCTGTGAGTGAGAGTGAGATAAAGAGAAGATGTTTGTTTGTGTGTGAGAGAGAAAGAGACACTGTGTGTGTGTGAGAGAGAGAGAGGGAAAGAGAAGCTGTGAGTGAGAGAGAAAGAAAGAGAAGCTGTGAGTGAAAGAGAGAGAGAGAAATAGAAGCTGTGAGTGAGAGAGAGAGAAAGAGAAGCTGTGAGTATGAGAGAGAGTGTGAAAGAGATGCTGTGATTGAGAGAGAGAGAGAAAGAGTAGCTGTAAGTGAGAGAGAGAGAGAAAGAAAAGCTGTGAGTGAGAGAGACAGAGATAGAGAAGCTGTGTGTGAGAGAGAGAAGCTGTGAGTGAGAGAGAGAGCAAGAAAAAGAGAAGCTGTGAGTGGGAGAGAGAGAAAAATAGAAGCTGTGAGTGAGTGAGAGAGAGAGAAAGAGAAGCTGTGAGTGAGAGAGAGAGAAGGCAAAGCTGTGAGTGAGAGAGAGAGAAGCTGTGAGTGAGAGAGAGAGAGAAAGAGAAGCTGTGAGTGAGAAAGTGAGAGAAAGAGAAGCTGTGAGTGAGAGAGAGGGAGAGAAAGAGAAGCTGTGAGTGAGAGAGAGAGAAGGCAAAGCTGTGAGTGAGAGAGAGAGAAGCTGTGAGTGAGAGAGAGAGAGAAAGAGAAGCTGAGAGAGAGAGAAAGAGAAGCTGTGAGTGAGAGAGAGAGAGAAAGAGAAGCTGTGAGTGAGAGAGAGAGAGAAAGCAAAGCTGTGAGTGAGAGAGAGAGAAGCTGCGAGTGAGAGAGAGAGAGAAAGAAATAGAAGCTGTGAGAGATAGTGAGAGAGAGAAGCTGTGTGTGTGAGAGAGAGAAAGAGAAGCTGTGAGTGAGAGAGAAAGAGAAGCTGTGAGTGAGAGAGGGAGAAAGAGAAGCTGTGAGTGAGAGAGAGAGGGAAAGAGAAGCTGTAGTGAGAGAGAGGGAGAGAAAGAGAAGCTATGAGTGAGAAGGAGTGGGAAAGAGAAGCTGAGAGTGACAGAGAAAGAAAGAGAAGCTGTGAGTGAGAAAGTGAGAGAAAGAGAAGCTGTGAGTGAGAGAGAGGGAGAGAAAGAGAAGCTGTGAGTGAGAGAGAGAGAACGAGAAGCTCTGAGTGAATGAGAGAGAGAAAGAGAACCTGTGAGAGAGAGAGAAGCTGTGAGTGAGAGAGAGTGAGAGAAAGAGAAGCTGTGAGAGAGCGAGAGAGAAAGAGAAGATGTGAGTGAGAGAGAGAGAAAGAGAAGCTGTGAGTGGGAGAGAAAGAGAGAAAGAGAAGCTGTGAGAGTGATAGTGAGAAAAAGAAGCTGTGAGTGAGAGAGGGAGAGAGAAAGAGAAGCTGTGAGTGAGAGAGAGAGAGAAAGAGAAGCTGAGAGAGAGAGAAAGAGAAGCTGTGAGTGAGAGAGAGAGAGAAGCTGTGAGTGAGAGAGAGAGAAAGCAAAGCTGTGAGTGAGAGAGAGAGAAGCTGTGAGTGAGAGAGAGAGAGAGAGAGAGAAAGAAAGAGAAGCTGTGAGAGATAGTGAAAGAGAGAAGCTGTGTGTGTGAGAGAGAGAAAGAGAAGCTGTGTGTGAGGGAGAGAGGGAAAGAGAAGCTGTAGTGAGAGAGAGGGAGAGAAAGAGAAGCTATGAGTGAGAAGGAGTGGGAAAGAGAAGCTGAGAGTGATAGAGAAAGAAAGAGAAGCTGTGAGTGAGAAAGTGAGAGAAAGAGAAGCTGTGAGTGAGAGAGAGGGAGAGAAAGAGAAGCTGTGATTGAGATAGAGAGAGAAAGCAAAGCTGTGAGTGAGAGAGAGAGAGAAGCTGTGAGTGAGAGAGAGAGATAAAGAAGCTGAGAGAGAGAGAAAGAGAAGCTGTGAGTGAGAGAGAGAGATAAAGAAAGAGAAGCTGAGTGAGAGAGACAGAGAAAGAGAAGCTGAGTGACAGACAGAGAGAGAAAGAGAAGCTGTGAGAGTGAGAGAGAGAGAAAGAGAAGCTGTGTGAGAGAGAGAGAAAGAGAAGCTGTGAGTGAGAGAGCGAGAGCAAGAGAAGCTTTGAGTGAGAGAGAGAGAAAAAGAGAAGCTGTGAGTGAGAGAGAGAGAAGCTGTGCGTGAGAGAGAGAAGCTGTGTGTGTGAGAGAGAGAAGCTGTGAGTGAGGGAGAGAGAAGCTGTGAGTGAGAGAGAGAGTGAAAGAAATGCTGTGAGTGAGAGAGAGAGAGTGAAAGAGAAGCTGTCAGTGAGAGAGAGAGAGAAAGAGAAGCTGTGTGAGAGAGAGAGAGAAGCTGTGAGTGTGGTAGAGAGAGAAAGAGATGCTGTGTGTGTGTGAGAAAAGAAGCTGTGTGTGAGTGAGATAGAAAGAGAAGCTGTGAGTGAACGAGACAGAGAGAGAAAGAGAAGATGTGAGTGAGAGAGAAAGAGAAGCTGTGAGAGAGAGAGAAAGAGAAAGAGAAGCTGAGAAGAGAGAGAAGCTGTGAGTGAGATAGAGAGAGAAAGACAAGCTGTGAGTGAGAGAGAGAGAAAGAGAGATTGGCTGTGAGTGAGAGAGAGAGAAAGAGAAGCTGTGAGTGAGTGTGAGAGAGATAAGCTGTGAGTGAGAGAGAGAAAAAAAGTAGCTGTGAGAGAGAGAAAGAGAGAGAGAAGCTGGAAGCTGAGAGAGAGAATCTGAGCGTGAGAGAGAGAAAGAGAAGTTTTGAGTGAGATAGAGAGAGAGAGAGAGAAGGTGTGAGTGAGAGAGAGAGAGAAAGAGAAGCTGTGAGTGAGAGTGAGAAAGAGAAGCTGTGTGTGTGTGTGAGAGAGAGAAACTGTAGGTGAGAGAGAAGCTGAGAGAAGAGAGAGAGAAGCTGTGTGTGTGTGAGAGAGAGAAAGACAAGCTGTGAGTGAGAGAGAGAGAAAGAGAGATTGGCTGTGAGTGAGAGAGAGAGAAAGAGAAGCTGTGAGTGAGTGAGAGAGAGATAGGCTGTGAGTGAGATAGAGAAAAAAAGTAGCTGTGACAGAGAGAAAGAGAGAGAGAAGCTGGAAGCTGAGAGAGAGAGAATCTGAGCATGAGAGAGAGAAAGAGAAGCTTTGAGTGAGATAGAGATAGAGAGAGAGAAGGTGTGAGTGAGAGAGAGAGAGAAAGAGAAGCTGTGAGTGAGAGTGAGAAAGAGAAGCTGTGTGTGTGTGTGAGAGAGAGAAGCTGTGTTTGTGTGTTAGAGAAAGAGAAGCTGTGTGTGTGAGAGAGAGAGACACTGTGTGTGTGTGAGAGAGAGAGAAGCTTGTGAGTGAGTGAGTGAGAGAGAGAATCTGTGAGTGAGAGAGAGAGAAATAGAACCTGTGAGTGAGAGAGAGAAAAAAAGAGAAGCTGTGAGTGAGAGAGAGAGAAAAAGAGAAGCTGTGCATGAGAGAGAGAGAAAAGAAAGAGAAGCTGTGAGTCAGAGAGAGAGAAAGAGAAACTGTGAGTGAGAGAGAGAGAAAGAGAAGCTGTTAGTGAGAGAGAGAGAGAATGAGAAGCTGTGAGTGAGAGAGAGAGATAAAGAAAGAGAAGCTGAGTGAGAGAGACAGAGAAAGAGAAGCTGAGTGACAGACAGATTGAGAAAGAGAAGCTGTGAGAGAGAGAGAAAGAGAAGCTGTGAGAGAGAGAAAGAGAGAGAGAAGCTGGAAGCTGAGAGAGAGAGAGCAAGAGAAGCTGTGAGTGAGAGAGAGAGAAAAAGAGAAGCTTTGAGTGAGATAGAGATAGAGAGAGAGAAGGTGTGAGTGAGAGAGAGAGAGAAGCTGTGTGTGTGAGAGAGAGAAGCTGTGAGTGAGAGAGAGAGAAGCTGTGAGTGAGAGAGAGAGAGAAAGAAATGCTGTGAGTGACAGAGTGCGAGTGAAAGAGAAGATGTCAGTGAGAGAGAGAGAGAAAGAGAAGCTGTGTGTGTGTGTGAGAGAGAAGCTGTTAGTGAGAGAGAGCAAGAAAAAGAGAAGCTGTGAGTGAGAGAGAGAGAGAGAAAAAGAGAAGCGGTGAGTGAGAGAGAGAGTGAGAGAAAAAGAGAAGCTGGGAGTGAGAGAGAGAAGCTGTGAGTGAGAGAGAGAGAGAAAGAGAAGCTGTGAGTGTGAGAGAGAGAGGGAAAGAGATGCTGTGAGAGAGAGAAAAACAGAACCTGTGAGTGAGAGAGAGAGAGAAAGAGAAGCTGAGAGTGAGAGAGAGAGAGAAAGAAAAGCTTTGAGAGAGAGAGAGAGAGAGTGAGAAGCTGTGTGTGAGAGAGAAAGAGAAGCTGTGAGTGAGAGAGAGAGCAAGAGAAGCTGTGAGTGAGAGAGAGAGAGAAACTGTGAGTGAGATAGAGAGAGTGAAAGAAAAGCTGTGAGTGAGTGTGTGAGAGAGAAAGAGAAGCTGTGAGTGACTGAGAGAAAGAGAAACAGTGATTGAGAGAGAGAGAGTGAAAGAGATGCTGTGAGAGAGAGAGAGAAAGAGAAAGAGAAGCTGTAAGTGAGTGAGAGAGAGAGAAAGAGAAGCTGTGAGTGAGTGAGAGAGAGAGAAGCTGTGAGTGAGAGAGAGAGAGAAGCTGTGAGTGAGAGAGAGAGTGAAAGAGAAGCTGTGAGTGAGTGTGTGAGAGAGAAAGAGAAGCTGTGAGTGAGTGAGAGAGAGAGAAGCAGTGAGTGAGAGAGAGAGAGAAGCTGTGAGTGAGAGAGTGGAGAAAGAGAAGCTTTGAGAGAGAAAGAGAAGCTGTGTGTGTGTGTGAGAGAGAAAGAGAAGCTTTGAGAGAGAGAGGAGAAAGAGAAGCTTTCAGTGAGAGAGAGTGAAAGAGATGCTGTGAGTGAGTGAGAGAGAGAAAGAGAAGCTGTAAGTGAGAGAGAAAGAGAAAGTGTAGCTGTGAGTGAGAGAGAGAAAAAGAAATTGAAGCTGTTAGAGAGAGAAAAAGAGAAGCTGTGTGTGTGTGAGGGAGAGAGTGAAAGAGATGGTGTGAGAGAGAGAGAGAGAAAGAGAAAGAGAAACTGTAAGTGAGTGAGAGAGAGAGAAAGAGAAGCTGTGAGTGAGTAAGAGAGAGAAGCTGTGAGAGAGAGAGATCAAGAGAAGCTGTGAGTGAGAGAGAGAGCAAGTGAAAGAGATGCTGTGTGAGAGAGAGAGAGAGAAAAAAAGAAGCTGTAAGTGAGTGAGAGAGAGAGAAAGAGAAGCTGTGAGTGAGTGAGAGAGATAGAAGTTGTGAGTGAGATAGAGAGAGAAAGAGAAGCTGTGAGTGAGTGAGAGAGAGAGAAAGAGAAGCTGTGAGAGAGAGAGAAAGAGAAAAAGAAGCTGTAAGTGAGTGAGAGAGAGAGAAAGAGAAGCTGTGAGTGAGTGAGAGAGAGAAGCTGTGAGTGAGAGAGAGAGAAAGAGAAGCTGTGAGTGAGAGAGGGAGAGAAAGAGAAGGTGTGAGTGAGAGAGAGAAAGAGAGAGAAGCTGTGAGAGAGAGAGAAAGAGAAGTTGTGAGTGAGAGAGAGAAGCTGTGTGTGAGAGAGAGAGAGCAAGAGAAGCTGTGAGTGAGAGAGAGAGAGAAGCTGAGCGTGAGAGAGAGAGAGAAAGAGAAGCTGTTAGTGAGAGAGAGAGAAAATGTGAGTGAGAGAGAGAGAAAGAAAGAGAAGCTGTGAGTGAGTGAGAGAGAGAGAAAGAGAAGCTGTGAGTGAGTGAGAGAGAGAAGCTGTGAGTGAGAGAGAGAGAAAGAGAAGCTGTGAGTGAGAGAGGGAGAGAAAGAGAAGGTGTGAGTGAGAGAGAGAAAGAGAGAGAAGCTGTGAGAGAGAGAGAAAGAGAAGTTGTGAGTGAGAGAGAGAAGCTGTGTGTGAGAGAGAGAGAGCAAGAGAAGCTGTGAGTGAGAGAGAGAGAGAAGCTGAGCGTGAGAGAGAGAGAGAAAGAGAAGCTGTTAGTGAGAGAGAGAGAAAATGTGAGTGAGAGAGAGAGAAAGAAAGAGAAGCTGTGAGTGAGTGAGAGAGAGAGAAAGAGAAGCTGTGAGAGAGAGAGAAAGAGAAAAAGAAGCTGTAAGTGAGTGAGAGAGAGAGAAAGAGAAGCTGTGAGTGAGTGAGAGAGATAGAAGTTGTGAGTGAGATAGAGAGAGAAAGAGAAGCTGTGAGTGAGTGAGAGAGAGAGAAAGAGAAGCTGTGAGAGAGAGAGAAAGAGAAAAAGAAGCTGTAAGTGAGTGAGAGAGAGAGAAAGAGAAGCTGTGAGTGAGTGAGAGAGAGAAGCTGTGAGTGAGAGAGAGAGAAAGAGAAGCTGTGAGAGAGAGAGAAAGAGAAAAAGAAGCTGTAAGTGAGTGAGAGAGAGAGAAAGAGAAGCTGTGAGTGAGTGAGAGAGAGAAGCTGTGAGTGAGAGAGAGAGAAAGAGAAGCTGTGAGTGAGAGAGGGAGAGAAAGAGAAGGTGTGAGTGAGAGAGAGAAAGAGAGAGAAGCTGTGAGAGAGAGAGAAAGAGAAGTTGTGAGTGAGAGAGAGAAGCTGTGTGTGAGAGAGAGAGAGCAAGAGAAGCTGTGAGTGAGAGAGAGAGAGAAGCTGAGCGTGAGAGAGAGAGAGAAAGAGAAGCTGTTAGTGAGAGAGAGAGAAAATGTGAGTGAGAGAGAGAGAAAGAAAGAGAAGCTGTGAGTGAGTGAGAGAGAGAGAAAGAGAAGCTGTGAGAGAGAGAGAAAGAGAAA
The DNA here is from genome assembly GCA_035047345.1 of Bradypodion ventrale. NCBI lineage: Eukaryota > Metazoa > Chordata > Lepidosauria > Squamata > Chamaeleonidae > Bradypodion > Bradypodion ventrale. The sequence goes on from JAWDJE010000001.1 coordinate 226,076,934, forward strand.
AAGAAGCTGTAAGTGAGTGAGAGAGAGAGAAAGAGAAGCTGTGAGTGAGTGAGAGAGATAGAAGTTGTGAGTGAGATAGAGAGAGAAAGAGAAGCTGTGAGTGAGTGAGAGAGAGAGAAAGAGAAGCTGTGAGAGAGAGAGAAAGAGAAAAAGAAGCTGTAAGTGAGTGAGAGAGAGAGAAAGAGAAGCTGTGAGTGAGTGAGAGAGAGAAGCTGTGAGTGAGAGAGAGAGAAAGAGAAGCTGTGAGTGAGAGAGGGAGAGAAAGAGAAGGTGTGAGTGAGAGAGAGAAAGAGAGAGAAGCTGTGAGAGAGAGAGAAAGAGAAGTTGTGAGTGAGAGAGAGAAGCTGTGTGAGAGAGAGAGAGCAAGAGAAGCTGTGAGTGAGTGAGAGAGAGAAGCTGAGCGTGAGAGAGAGAGAGAAAGAGAAGCTGTTAGTGAGAGAGAGAGAAAATGTGAGTGAGAGAGAGAGAAAGAAAGAGAAGCTGAGTGAGAGAGACAGAGAGAGACAGAGAAGCTGAGTGAGAGATACAGAGAGAGAAAGAGAAGCTGTGAGTGAGATGCTGTGTGTGTGTGAGAAAAGAAGCTGTGTGTGAGTGAGATAGAAAGAGAAGCTGTGGGTGAAAGAGACAGAGAGAGAAAGAGAAGATGTGAGTGAGAGAGAAAGAGAAGCTGTGAGAGAAAGAGAAAGAGAAGCTGTGAGTGAGAGAGAAGCTGAGAGAAGAGAGAGAGAAGCTGTGAGTGAGAGAGAGAGAGAGAAAGACAAACTGTGAGTGAGAGAGAGAGAAAGAGAGATTGGCTGTGAGTGAGAGAGAGAGAAAGAGAAGCTGTGAGTGAGTGAGAGAGAGATAAGCTGTGAGTGAGATAGAGAAAAAAGTAGCTGTGAGAGAGAGAAAGAGAGAGAAGCAGGAAGCTGAGAGAGAGAAAATCTGAGCGTAAGAGAGAGAAAGAGAAGCTTTGAGTGAGATAGAGATAAAGAGAGAGAAGGTGTGAGTGAGAGAGAGAGAGAAAGAGAAGCTGTGAGTGAGAGTGAGAAAGAGAAGCTGTGTGTGTGTGTGTGAGAGAGAAGCTGTGTTTGTGTGTGAGAGAAAGAGAAGCTGTGTGTGAGAGAGAGAGAGAGAGACTGTGTGTGTGTGAGAGAGAGAAGCTTGTGAGTGAGTGAGAGAGAGAGAATCTGTGAGTGAGAGAGAGAGAAAGAGAACCTGTGAGTGAGAGAGAGAAAAAAAGAGAAGCTGTGCATGAGAGAGAGAGAAAGAAAGAGAAGCTGTGAGTGAGAGAGAGAGAAAGAGAAACTGTGAGTGAGAGAGAGAGAAAGAGAAGCTGTTAGTGAGAGAGAGAGAGATTGAGAAGCTGTGAGTGAGAGAGAGATAAAGAAAGAGAAGCTGAGTGAGAGAGACAGAGAAAGAGAAGCTGAGTGACAGACAGAGAGAGAAAGAGAAGCTGTGAGAGTGAGAGAGAGAGAAAGAGAAGCTGTGTGTGAGAGAGAGAAAGAGAAGCTGTGAGTGAGAGAGAGAGAGCAAGAGAAGCTTTGAGTGAGAGAGAGAGAAAAAGAGAAGCTGTGAGTGTGAGAGAGAGAAGCTGTGAGTGAGAGAGAGAGAAGCTGTGTGTGTGAGAGAGAGAAGCTGTGTGTGAGAGAGAGAAGCTGTGAGTGAGAGAGAGAGTGAAAGAAATGCTGTGAGTGAGAGAGAGAGAGTGAAAGAGAAGCTGTCAGTGAGAGAGAGAGAGAAAGAGAAGCTGTGTGAGAGAGAGAGAGAAGCTGTGACTGTGGTAGAGAGAGAAAGAGATGCTGTGTGTGTGTGAGAAAAGAAGCTGTGTGTGAGTGAGATAGAAAGAGAAGCTGTGAGTGAAAGAGACAGAGAGAGAAAGAGAAGATGTGAGTGAGAGAGAAAGAGAAGCTGTGAGAGAGAGAGAAAGAGAAAGAGAAGCTGTGAGTGAGAGAGAAGCTGAGAAGAGAGAGAGAAGCTGTGAGTGAGATAGAGAGAGAAAGACAAGCTGTGAGTGAGAGAGAGAGAAAGAGAGATTGGCTGTGAGTGAGAGAGAGAGAAAGAGAAGCTGTGAGTGAGTGTGAGAGAGATAAGCTGTGAGTGAGAGAGAGAAAAAAAGTAGCTGTGAGAGAGAGAAAGAGAGAGAGAAGCTGGAAGCTGAGAGAGAGAATCTGAGCGTGAGAGAGAGAAAGAGAAGCTTTGAGTGAGATAGAGATAGAGAGAGAGAAGGTGTGAGTGAGAGAGAGAGAGAAAGAGAAGCTGTGAGTGAGAGTGAGAAAGAGAAGCTGTGTGTGTGTGTGAGAGAGAGAAACTGTAGGTGAGAGAGAAGCTGAGAGAAGAGAGAGAGAAGCTGTGTGTGTGAGAGAGAGAGAAAGACAAGCTGTGAGTGAGAGAGAGAGAAAGAGAGATTGGCTGTGAGTGAGAGAGAGAGAAAGAGAAGCTGTGAGTGAGTGAGAGAGAGATAAGCTGTGAGTGAGAGAGAGAAAAAAAGTAGCTGTGAGAGAGAGAAAGAGAGAGAGAAGCTGGAAGCTGAGAGAGAGAGAATCTGAGCATGAGAGAGAGAAAGAGAAGCTTTGAGTGAGATAGAGATAGAGAGAGAGAAGGTGTGAGTGAGAGAGAGAGAGAAAGAGAAGCTGTGAGTGAGAGTGAGAAAGAGAAGCTGTGTGTGTGTGTGAGAGAGAAGCTGTGTTTGTGTGTGAGAGAAAGAGAAGCTGTGTGTGTGAGAGAGAGAGACACTGTGTGTGTGTGAGAGAGAGAGAAGCTTGTGAGTGAGTGAGTGAGTGAGAGAGAGAATCTGTGAGTGAGAGAGAGAGAAATTGAACCTGTGAGTGAGAGAGAGAGAAAAAGAGAAGCTGTGAGTGAGAGAGAGAGAAAAAGAGAAGCTGTGCATGAGAGAGAGAGAAAAGAAAGAGAAGCTGTGAGTCAGAGAGAGAGTAAGAGAAACTGTGAGTGAGAGAGAGAGAAAGAGAAGCTGTGAGTGAGAGAGGGAGAGAAAGAGAAGGTGTGTGTGTGAGAGAGAAAGAGAAGCTGTGAGTGAGAGAGAGAGAAAGAGAAGCTGTGAGTGAGAGAGAGAGAGAGAAGCTGTGAGAGAGAGAGAGAAAGAAAAAGATACACTGTGAGTGAGAGAGAGAGAAGCTGTAAGTGAGAGAGAGAGAAAAAGAGAAGCTTTGAGTGAGAGAGAGAGAAAAAAAGAAGATGTGTATGTGTGTGTGAGAGAGAGAGAAAGAGAAGCTGAGTGTGTTTGTGAGAGAGAGTGAAAGAGAAGCAGTGAGTGAGAGAGAGGGAAAGAGAAGCTATGAGTGAGAGAGAGAAGCTGTGACTGAGAGAGAGCAAGAAAAAGAGAAGCTGTGAGTGAGAGAGAGAGAGAGAAAGAGAAGCTGTGAGTGAGAGAGAGAGAAAAAGAGAAGCTGTGAGTGAGAGAGAGAGAGAGAATCTGTGAGTGAGAGAGAGAGAAAGAGAAGCTGTGAGTGAGAGAGAGAGAGCAAGAGAAGCTGTCAGTGAGTGAGATAGAAAGGGAAGGTGTGAGAGAGAAAGAGCAAGAGAAGCTGTGAGTGAGAGAGAGAGAGAGAGAAAGAGAAGCTGTGATTGAGAGAGAGAGAGCAAGAGAAGCTGTGAGTGAGAGAGAGAGAGAGAAAGAGAAGCTGTGAGTGAGAGTGAGATAAAGAGAAGATGTTTGTTTGTGTGTGAGAGAGAAAGAGACACTGTGTGTGTGTGAGAGAGAGAGGGAAAGAGAAGCTGTGAGTGAGAGAGAAAGAAAGAGAAGCTGTGAGTGAAGGAGAGAGAGAGAAAGAGAAGCTGTGAGTGAGAGAGAGAGAGAAAGAGAAGCTGTGAGTGAGAGAGAGTGTGTGAAAGAGAAGCTGTGAGTGAAAGAGAGAGAGAAAAAGAAAAGCTGTGAGTGAGAGAGACAGTGATAGAGAAGCTGTGTGTGAGGGAGAGAAGCTGTGAGTGAGAGAGAGAGAGCAAGAAAAAGAGAAGCTGTGAGTGGGAGAGAGAGAAAAATAGAAGCTGTGAGTGAGTGAGAGAGAGAGAGAAGCTGTGCATGAGAGAGAGAGAAAGAGAAGTTGTGAGTGAGAGAGAGTGAAAGAGAAGCTGTGACTGAGAGAGCGAGAGCAAGAGAAGCTGTGAGTGAGAGAGAGAGAAAGAAGTTGTGCGTGAGAGAGAGTGTGAAAGATGCTCTGAGTGAGTGAGAGAGAGAAAGAGAAAGAGAAGTGGTAAGTGAGAGAGGGAGAGAGAGAAAGGGAAGCTGTGAATGAGTGTGAGAGAGATTTAAAGAGAAGCTGTGATTGAGAGAGAGAGCGAAGCTGTGAGTGAGAGAGAGAGAGAAAGAGAAGCTGTGAGTGAGAGATAGATAGAAAGAGAAGCTGTGAGAGAGAGAGAGCAAGAGAAGCTGTGAGTGAGAGAGAGAAAAAGAGAAGCTGTGATTGAGAGAGAGAGAAAGTGAAGCTGTGAGTGAGATAGAGATAGAGAAGCTGTGAGTGAGAGAGAGAGAAAGAGAAAGAGAAGGTGTAAGTGAGTGAGAGAGAGAGAGTAAGAGAAGCTCTGAATGAGTGAGAGAGAGATTGAAATAGAAGCTGTGATTGAGAGAGAGAGAAGCTGTGAGAGAGAGAGAGAAAAAGAGAAGCTGTGATTGAGAGAGAGAAAGAAAGAGAAGCTATGAGTAAGAGAGAGAGAAAGAGAAGCTGTGATTGAGAGTCAGAGAAAGAGAAGATGTTTGTGTGTGTGAGAGAGAGAGAAGCTGTGTGTGTGTCTGAAAGAAAGAGAAGCTGTGTGAGTGAGAGAGAGAAATACACTGTGTGTGAGAGAGAGAGAGAAAGAGAAGCTGTGAGTGAGTGAGAGAGAGAGAAGCTGTGAGTGAGAGAGAGAGAGAGAGAAAGAGAATCTGTGAGTGAGAGAGAGAGAAAAATAGAAGCTGTGTGTGTGTGAGAGAGAAAGAGAAGCTGTGAGTGAGAGAGAGAAAAAGAGAAGCTGTGATTGAGAGAGAGAGAGAAAGTGAAGCTGTGAGTGAGAGAGAGAGAAAGAGAAGCTGTGAGTGAGATAGAGATAGAGATAGAGAAGCTGTGAGTGAGAGAGAGAGAGAGAAAAAGAAGCTGTGAGTGAGAGAGAGAGAGAAAGAGAAGCTGTGAGTGAGAGAGAGAGAGCAAGAGAAGCTGTGAGTGAGAGAGAGAGAAAGAGAAAGAGAAGGTGTAAGTGAGTGAGAGAGAGTAAGAGAAGCTCTGAATGAGTGAGAGAGAGATTGAAATAGAAGCTGTGATTGAGAGAGAGAGAAGCTGTGAGAGAGAGAGAGAAAAAGAGAAGCTGTGATTGAGAGAGAGAAAGAAAGAGAAGCTATGAGTGAGAGAGAGAGAGAAAGAGAAGCTGTGATTGAGAGTCAGAGAAAGAGAAGATGTTTGTGTGTGTGAGAGAGAGAGAAGCTGTGTGTGTGTCTGAAAGAAAGAGAAGCTGTGTGAGTGAGAGAGAGAAATACACTGTGTGTGAGAGAGAGAGAGAAAGAGAAGCTGTGAGTGAGTGAGAGAGAGAGAGAAGCTGTGAGTGAGAGAGAGAGAGAGAGAAAGAGAATCTGTGAGTGTGAGAGGGAGAAAAATAGAAGCTGTGTGTGTGAGAGAGAGAAAGAGAATCTGTGAGTCAGAGAGAGAAAGAAAGAGAAACTGTGAGTGAGAGAGAGAGAAGCTTTGAGTGAGAGAGAAAGAGAAGCTGTTAGTGAGAGAGAGACAGAGATTGAGAAGCTGTGAGTGAGAGAGAGAGAGAGAAAGAAAGAGAAGCTGTGAGAGAGACAGAGAGAGAAGATGAGTGACAGAGACAGAGAGAGAAAGAGAAGCTGTGAGAGTGAGAGAAAGAGAAGACGTGAGTGAGAGAGAGAGAAAGAGAAGCTGTGAGAGAGAGAGGGAAAGAGAAGCTGTGAGTGAGAGAGAGAGAAAAAGAGAAGCTGTGAGTGAGAGAGAGAAGCTGTGAGAGAGAGAAGCTGTTAGTGAGAGTGAGAGAGAGAAAGAGAAGCTGTGAGTGAGAGAGAGAGAGTGAAAGAGAAGCTGTCAGTGAGAGAGAGAGAGAGAAAGAAAAGCTGTGAGTGAGAGAGAAAGAAAGAGAAGCTGTGAGTGAGAGAGAGAAGCTGTGACTGAGAGAGAGCAAGAAAAAGAGAAGCTGTGAGTGAGAGAGAGAGAGAGAAAGAGAAGCTGTGAGTGAGAGAGAGAGAAAAAGAGAAGCTGTGAGTGAGAGTGAGATAAAGAGAAGATGTTTGTTTGTGTGTGAGAGAGAAAGAGACACTGTGTGTGTGTGAGAGAGAGAGAGGGAAAGAGAAGCTGTGAGTGAGAGAGAAAGAAAGAGAAGCTGTGAGTGAAAGAGAGAGAGAGAAATAGAAGCTGTGAGTGAGAGAGAGAGAAAGAGAAGCTGTGAGTATGAGAGAGAGTGTGAAAGAGATGCTGTGATTGAGAGAGAGAGAGAAAGAGTAGCTGTAAGTGAGAGAGAGAGAGAAAGAAAAGCTGTGAGTGAGAGAGACAGAGATAGAGAAGCTGTGTGTGAGAGAGAGAAGCTGTGAGTGAGAGAGAGAGCAAGAAAAAGAGAAGCTGTGAGTGGGAGAGAGAGAAAAATAGAAGCTGTGAGTGAGTGAGAGAGAGAGAAAGAGAAGCTGTGAGTGAGAGAGAGAGAAGGCAAAGCTGTGAGTGAGAGAGAGAGAAGCTGTGAGTGAGAGAGAGAGAGAAAGAGAAGCTGTGAGTGAGAAAGTGAGAGAAAGAGAAGCTGTGAGTGAGAGAGAGGGAGAGAAAGAGAAGCTGTGAGTGAGAGAGAGAGAAGGCAAAGCTGTGAGTGAGAGAGAGAGAAGCTGTGAGTGAGAGAGAGAGAGAAAGAGAAGCTGAGAGAGAGAGAAAGAGAAGCTGTGAGTGAGAGAGAGAGAGAAAGAGAAGCTGTGAGTGAGAGAGAGAGAGAAAGCAAAGCTGTGAGTGAGAGAGAGAGAAGCTGCGAGTGAGAGAGAGAGAGAAAGAAATAGAAGCTGTGAGAGATAGTGAGAGAGAGAAGCTGTGTGTGTGAGAGAGAGAAAGAGAAGCTGTGAGTGAGAGAGAAAGAGAAGCTGTGAGTGAGAGAGGGAGAAAGAGAAGCTGTGAGTGAGAGAGAGAGGGAAAGAGAAGCTGTAGTGAGAGAGAGGGAGAGAAAGAGAAGCTATGAGTGAGAAGGAGTGGGAAAGAGAAGCTGAGAGTGACAGAGAAAGAGAGAGAAGCTGTGAGTGAGAAAGTGAGAGAAAGAGAAGCTGTGAGTGAGAGAGAGGGAGAGAAAGAGAAGCTGTGAGTGAGAGAGAGAGAACGAGAAGCTCTGAGTGAATGAGAGAGAGAAAGAGAACCTGTGAGAGAGAGAGAAGCTGTGAGTGAGAGAGAGTGAGAGAAAGAGAAGCTGTGAGAGAGCGAGAGAGAAAGAGAAGATGTGAGTGAGAGAGAGAGAAAGAGAAGCTGTGAGTGGGAGAGAAAGAGAGAAAGAGAAGCTGTGAGAGTGATAGTGAGAAAAAGAAGCTGTGAGTGAGAGAGGGAGAGAGAAAGAGAAGCTGTGAGTGAGAGAGAGAGAGAAAGAGAAGCTGAGAGAGAGAGAAAGAGAAGCTGTGAGTGAGAGAGAGAGAGAAGCTGTGAGTGAGAGAGAGAGAAAGCAAAGCTGTGAGTGAGAGAGAGAGAAGCTGTGAGTGAGAGAGAGAGAGAGAGAAAGAAAGAGAAGCTGTGAGAGATAGTGAAAGAGAGAAGCTGTGTGTGTGAGAGAGAGAAAGAGAAGCTGTGTGTGAGGGAGAGAGGGAAAGAGAAGCTGTAGTGAGAGAGAGGGAGAGAAAGAGAAGCTATGAGTGAGAAGGAGTGGGAAAGAGAAGCTGAGAGTGATAGAGAAAGAAAGAGAAGCTGTGAGTGAGAAAGTGAGAGAAAGAGAAGCTGTGAGTGAGAGAGAGGGAGAGAAAGAGAAGCTGTGATTGAGATAGAGAGAGAAAGCAAAGCTGTGAGTGAGAGAGAGAGAGAAGCTGTGAGTGAGAGAGAGAGATAAAGAAGCTGAGAGAGAGAGAAAGAGAAGCTGTGAGTGAGAGAGAGAGATAAAGAAAGAGAAGCTGAGTGAGAGAGACAGAGAAAGAGAAGCTGAGTGACAGACAGAGAGAGAAAGAGAAGCTGTGAGAGTGAGAGAGAGAGAAAGAGAAGCTGTGTGAGAGAGAGAGAAAGAGAAGCTGTGAGTGAGAGAGCGAGAGCAAGAGAAGCTTTGAGTGAGAGAGAGAGAAAAAGAGAAGCTGTGAGTGAGAGAGAGAGAAGCTGTGCGTGAGAGAGAGAGAAGCTGTGTGTGTGAGAGAGAGAAGCTGTGAGTGAGGGAGAGAGAAGCTGTGAGTGAGAGAGAGAGTGAAAGAAATGCTGTGAGTGAGAGAGAGAGAGTGAAAGAGAAGCTGTGTGAGAGAGAGAGAGAAGCTGTGAGTGTGGTAGAGAGAGAAAGAGATGCTGTGTGTGTGTGAGAAAAGAAGCTGTGTGTGAGTGAGATAGAAAGAGAAGCTGTGAGTGAACGAGACAGAGAGAGAAAGAGAAGATGTGAGTGAGAGAGAAAGAGAAGCTGTGAGAGAGAGAGAAAGAGAAAGAGAAGCTGAGAAGAGAGAGAAGCTGTGAGTGAGATAGAGAGAGAAAGACAAGCTGTGAGTGAGAGAGAGAGAAAGAGAGATTGGCTGTGAGTGAGAGAGAGAGAAAGAGAAGCTGTGAGTGAGTGTGAGAGAGATAAGCTGTGAGTGAGAGAGAGAAAAAAAGTAGCTGTGAGAGAGAGAAAGAGAGAGAGAAGCTGGAAGCTGAGAGAGAGAATCTGAGCGTGAGAGAGAGAAAGAGAAGTTTTGAGTGAGATAGAGAGAGAGAGAGAGAAGGTGTGAGTGAGAGAGAGAGAGAAAGAGAAGCTGTGAGTGAGAGTGAGAAAGAGAAGCTGTGTGTGTGTGTGTGAGAGAGAAACTGTAGGTGAGAGAGAAGCTGAGAGAAGAGAGAGAGAAGCTGTGTGTGTGTGAGAGAGAGAAAGACAAGCTGTGAGTGAGAGAGAGAGAAAGAGAGATTGGCTGTGAGTGAGAGAGAGAGAAAGAGAAGCTGTGAGTGAGTGAGAGAGAGATAGGCTGTGAGTGAGATAGAGAAAAAAAGTAGCTGTGACAGAGAGAAAGAGAGAGAGAAGCTGGAAGCTGAGAGAGAGAGAATCTGAGCATGAGAGAGAGAATGAGAAGCTTTGAGTGAGATAGAGATAGAGAGAGAGAAGGTGTGAGTGAGAGAGAGAGAGAAAGAGAAGCTGTGAGTGAGAGTGAGAAAGAGAAGCTGTGTGTGTGTGTGAGAGAGAGAAGCTGTGTTTGTGTGTTAGAGAAAGAGAAGCTGTGTGTGTGAGAGAGAGAGACACTGTGTGTGTGTGAGAGAGAGAGAAGCTTGTGAGTGAGTGAGTGAGAGAGAGAATCTGTGAGTGAGAGAGAGAGAAATAGAACCTGTGAGTGAGAGAGAGAGAAAAAGAGAAGCTGTGAGTGAGAGAGAGAGAAAAAGAGAAGCTGTGCATGAGAGAGAGAGAAAAGAAAGAGAAGCTGTGAGTCAGAGAGAGAGAAAGAGAAACTGTGAGTGAGAGAGAGAGAAAGAGAAGCTGTTAGTGAGAGAGAGAGAGAATGAGAAGCTGTGAGTGAGAGAGAGAGATAAAGAAAGAGAAGCTGAGTGAGAGAGACAGAGAAAGAGAAGCTGAGTGACAGACAGATTGAGAAAGAGAAGCTGTGTTAGAGAGAGAAAGAGAAGCTGTGAGAGAGAGAAAGAGAGAGAGAAGCTGGAAGCTGAGAGAGAGAGAGCAAGAGAAGCTGTGAGTGAGAGAGAGAGAAAAAGAGAAGCTTTGAGTGAGATAGAGATAGAGAGAGAGAAGGTGTGAGTGAGAGAGAGAGAGAAGCTGTGTGTGAGAGAGAGAGAAGCTGTGAGTGAGAGAGAGAGAAGCTGTGAGTGAGAGAGAGAGAGAAAGAAATGCTGTGAGTGACAGAGTGCGAGTGAAAGAGAAGATGTCAGTGAGAGAGAGAGAGAAAGAGAAGCTGTGTGTGTGTGTGAGAGAGAAGCTGTTAGTGAGAGAGAGCAAGAAAAAGAGAAGCTGTGAGTGAGAGAGAGAGAGAGAAAAAGAGAAGCGGTGAGTGAGAGAGAGAGTGAGAGAAAAAGAGAAGCTGGGAGTGAGAGAGAGAAGCTGTGAGTGAGAGAGAGAGAGAAAGAGAAGCTGTGAGTGTGAGAGAGAGAGGGAAAGAGATGCTGTGAGAGAGAGAAAAACAGAACCTGTGAGTGAGAGAGAGAGAGAAAGAGAAGCTGAGAGTGAGAGAGAGAGAGAAAGAAAAGCTTTGAGAGAGAGAGAGAGAGAGTGAGAAGCTGTGTGTGAGAGAGAAAGAGAAGCTGTGAGTGAGAGAGAGAGCAAGAGAAGCTGTGAGTGTGAGAGAGAGAGAAACTGTGAGTGAGATAGAGAGAGTGAAAGAAAAGCTGTGAGTGAGTGTGTGAGAGAGAAAGAGAAGCTGTGAGTGACTGAGAGAAAGAGAAACAGTGATTGAGAGAGAGAGAGTGAAAGAGATGCTGTGAGAGAGAGAGAGAAAGAGAAAGAGAAGCTGTAAGTGAGTGAGAGAGAGAGAAAGAGAAGCTGTGAGTGAGTGAGAGAGAGAGAAGCTGTGAGTGAGAGAGAGAGAGAAGCTGTGAGTGAGAGAGAGAGTGAAAGAGAAGCTGTGAGTGAGTGTGTGAGAGAGAAAGAGAAGCTGTGAGTGAGTGAGAGAGAGAGAAGCAGTGAGTGAGAGAGAGAGAGAAGCTGTGAGTGAGAGAGTGGAGAAAGAGAAGCTTTGAGAGAGAAAGAGAAGCTGTGTGTGTGTGTGAGAGAGAAAGAGAAGCTTTGAGAGAGAGAGGAGAAAGAGAAGCTTTCAGTGAGAGAGAGTGAAAGAGATGCTGTGAGTGAGTGAGAGAGAGAAAGAGAAGCTGTAAGTGAGAGAGAAAGAGAAAGTGTAGCTGTGAGTGAGAGAGAGAAAAAGAAATTGAAGCTGTTAGAGAGAGAGAAAAAGAGAAGCTGTGTGTGTGTGAGGGAGAGAGTGAAAGAGATGGTGTGAGAGAGAGAGAGAGAAAGAGAAAGAGAAACTGTAAGTGAGTGAGAGAGAGAGAAAGAGAAGCTGTGAGTGAGTAAGAGAGAGAAGCTGTGAGAGAGAGAGATCAAGAGAAGCTGTGAGTGAGAGAGAGAGCAAGTGAAAGAGATGCTGTGTGAGAGAGAGAGAGAGAAAAAAAGAAGCTGTAAGTGAGTGAGAGAGAGAGAAAGAGAAGCTGTGAGTGAGTGAGAGAGATAGAAGTTGTGAGTGAGATAGAGAGAGAAAGAGAAGCTGTGAGTGAGTGAGAGAGAGAGAAAGAGAAGCTGTGAGAGAGAGAGAAAGAGAAAAAGAAGCTGTAAGTGAGTGAGAGAGAGAGAAAGAGAAGCTGTGAGTGAGTGAGAGAGAGAAGCTGTGAGTGAGAGAGAGAGAAAGAGAAGCTGTGAGTGAGAGAGGGAGAGAAAGAGAAGGTGTGAGTGAGAGAGAGAAAGAGAGAGAAGCTGTGAGAGAGAGAGAAAGAGAAGTTGTGAGTGAGAGAGAGAAGCTGTGTGTGAGAGAGAGAGAGCAAGAGAAGCTGTGAGTGAGAGAGAGAGAGAAGCTGAGCGTGAGAGAGAGAGAGAAAGAGAAGCTGTTAGTGAGAGAGAGAGAAAATGTGAGTGAGAGAGAGAGAAAGAAAGAGAAGCTGTGAGTGAGTGAGAGAGAGAGAAAGAGAAGCTGTGAGAGAGAGAGAAAGAGAAAAAGAAGCTGTAAGTGAGTGAGAGAGAGAGAAAGAGAAGCTGTGAGTGAGTGAGAGAGATAGAAGTTGTGAGTGAGATAGAGAGAGAAAGAGAAGCTGTGAGTGAGTGAGAGAGAGAGAAAGAGAAGCTGTGAGAGAGAGAGAAAGAGAAAAAGAAGCTGTAAGTGAGTGAGAGAGAGAGAAAGAGAAGCTGTGAGTGAGTGAGAGAGAGAAGCTGTGAGTGAGAGAGAGAGAAAGAGAAGCTGTGAGTGAGAGAGGGAGAGAAAGAGAAGGTGTGAGTGAGAGAGAGAAAGAGAGAGAAGCTGTGAGAGAGAGAGAAAGAGAAGTTGTGAGTGAGAGAGAGAAGCTGTGTGAGAGAGAGAGAGCAAGAGAAGCTGTGAGTGAGTGAGAGAGAGAAGCTGAGCGTGAGAGAGAGAGAGAAAGAGAAGCTGTTAGTGAGAGAGAGAGAAAATGTGAGTGAGAGAGAGAGAAAGAAAGAGAAGCTGAGTGAGAGAGACAGAGAGAGACAGAGAAGCTGAGTGAGAGATACAGAGAGAGAAAGAGAAGCTGTGAGTGAGATGCTGTGTGTGTGTGAGAAAAGAAGCTGTGTGTGAGTGAGATAGAAAGAGAAGCTGTGGGTGAAAGAGACAGAGAGAGAAAGAGAAGATGTGAGTGAGAGAGAAAGAGAAGCTGTGAGAGAAAGAGAAAGAGAAGCTGTGAGTGAGAGAGAAGCTGAGAGAAGAGAGAGAGAAGCTGTGAGTGAGAGAGAGAGAGAGAAAGACAAACTGTGAGTGAGAGAGAGAGAAAGAGAGATTGGCTGTGAGTGAGAGAGAGAGAAAGAGAAGCTGTGAGTGAGTGAGAGAGAGATAAGCTGTGAGTGAGATAGAGAAAAAAGTAGCTGTGAGAGAGAGAAAGAGAGAGAAGCAGGAAGCTGAGAGAGAGAAAATCTGAGCGTAAGAGAGAGAAAGAGAAGCTTTGAGTGAGATAGAGATAAAGAGAGAGAAGGTGTGAGTGAGAGAGAGAGAGAAAGAGAAGCTGTGAGTGAGAGTGAGAAAGAGAAGCTGTGTGTGTGTGTGTGAGAGAGAAGCTGTGTTTGTGTGTGAGAGAAAGAGAAGCTGTGTGTGAGAGAGAGAGAGAGAGACTGTGTGTGTGTGAGAGAGAGAAGCTTGTGAGTGAGTGAGAGAGAGAATCTGTGAGTGAGAGAGAGAGAAAGAGAACCTGTGAGTGAGAGAGAGAAAAAAAGAGAAGCTGTGCATGAGAGAGAGAGAAAGAAAGAGAAGCTGTGAGTGAGAGAGAGAGAAAGAGAAACTGTGAGTGAGAGAGAGAGAAAGAGAAGCTGTTAGTGAGAGAGAGAGAGATTGAGAAGCTGTGAGTGAGAGAGAGATAAAGAAAGAGAAGCTGAGTGAGAGAGACAGAGAAAGAGAAGCTGAGTGACAGACAGAGAGAGAAAGAGAAGCTGTGAGAGTGAGAGAGAGAGAAAGAGAAGCTGTGTGTGAGAGAGAGTAAGAGAAGCTGTGAGTGAGAGAGAGAGAGCAAGAGAAGCTTTGAGTGAGAGAGAGAAAAAAAGAGAAGCTGTGAGTGTGAGAGAGAGAAGCTGTGAGTGAGAGAGAGAGAAGCTGTGTGTGTGAGAGAGAGAAGCTGTGTGTGAGAGAGAGAAGCTGTGAGTGAGAGAGAGAGTGAAAGAAATGCTGTGAGTGAGAGAGAGAGAGTGAAAGAGAAGCTGTCAGTGAGAGAGAGAGAGAAAGAGAAGCTGTGTGAGAGAGAGAGAGAAGCTGTGACTGTGGTAGAGAGAGAAAGAGATGCTGTGTGTGTGTGAGAAAAGAAGCTGTGTGTGAGTGAGATAGAAAGAGAAGCTGTGAGTGAAAGAGACAGAGAGAGAAAGAGAAGATGTGAGTGAGAGAGAAAGAGAAGCTGTGAGAGAGAGAGAAAGAGAAAGAGAAGCTGTGAGTGAGAGAGAAGCTGAGAAGAGAGAGAGAAGCTGTGAGTGAGATAGAGAGAGAAAGACAAGCTGTGAGTGAGAGAGAGAGAAAGAGAGATTGGCTGTGAGTGAGAGAGAGAGAAAGAGAAGCTGTGAGTGAGTGTGAGAGAGATAAGCTGTGAGTGAGAGAGAGAAAAAAAGTAGCTGTGAGAGAGAGAAAGAGAGAGAGAAGCTGGAAGCTGAGAGAGAGAATCTGAGCGTGAGAGAGAGAAAGAGAAGCTTTGAGTGAGATAGAGATAGAGAGAGAGAAGGTGTGAGTGAGAGAGAGAGAGAAAGAGAAGCTGTGAGTGAGAGTGAGAAAGAGAAGCTGTGTGTGTGTGTGAGAGAGAGAAACTGTAGGTGAGAGAGAAGCTGAGAGAAGAGAGAGAGAAGCTGTGTGTGTGTGAGAGAGAGAAAGACAAGCTGTGAGTGAGAGAGAGAGAAAGAGAGATTGGCTGTGAGTGAGAGAGAGAGAAAGAGAAGCTGTGAGTGAGTGAGAGAGAGATAAGCTGTGAGTGAGAGAGAGAAAAAAAGTAGCTGTGAGAGAGAGAAAGAGAGAGAGAAGCTGGAAGCTGAGAGAGAGAGAATCTGAGCATGAGAGAGAGAAAGAGAAGCTTTGAGTGAGATAGAGATAGAGAGAGAGAAGGTGTGAGTGAGAGAGAGAGAGAAAGAGAAGCTGTGAGTGAGAGTGAGAAAGAGAAGCTGTGTGTGTGTGTGTGAGAGAGAAGCTGTGTTTGTGTGTGAGAGAAAGAGAAGCTGTGTGTGAGAGAGAGAGAGACACTGTGTGTGTGTGTGAGAGAGAGAAGCTTGTGAGTGAGTGAGTGAGAGAGAGAATCTGTGAGTGAGAGAGAGAGAAATTGAACCTGTGAGTGAGAGAGAGAGAAAAAGAGAAGCTGTGAGTGAGAGAGAGAGAAAAAGAGAAGCTGTGCATGAGAGAGAGAGAAAAGAAAGAGAAGCTGTGAGTCAGAGAGAGAGAAAGAGAAACTGTGAGTGAGAGAGAGAGAAAGAGAAGCTGTGAGTGAGAGAGGGAGAGAAAGAGAAGGTGTGAGTGAGAGAGAGAAAGAGAGAGAAGCTGTGTGAGAGAGAGAAAGAGAAGTCGTGAGTGAGAGAGAGAAGCTGTGTGAGAGAGAGAGAGCAAGAGAAGCTGTGAGTGAGAGAGAGAGAGAAGCTGAGCGTGAGAGAGAGAGAGAAAGAGAAGCTGTTAGTGAGAGAGAGAGAAAATGTGAGTGAGAGAGAGATAAAGAAAGAGAAGCTGTGAGTGAGTGAGAGAGAGAGAAAGAGAAGCTGTGAGAGAGAGAGAAAGAGAAAAAGAAGCTGTAAGTGAGTGAGAGAAAGAGAAAGAGAAGCTGTGAGTGAGTGAGAGAGATAGAAGTTGTGAGTGAGATAGAGAGAGAAAGAGAAGCTGTGAGTGAGTGAGAGAGAGAAAGAAAGAGAAGCT
Source organism: Bradypodion ventrale (assembly GCA_035047345.1). NCBI lineage: Eukaryota > Metazoa > Chordata > Lepidosauria > Squamata > Chamaeleonidae > Bradypodion > Bradypodion ventrale. Next base: position 226,092,040 of record JAWDJE010000001.1, read on the forward strand.
GTGAGAGAGAGAGAAAGAGAAAAAAAACTGTAAGTGAGTGAGAGAGAGAGAAAGAGAAGCTGTGAGTGAGTGAGAGAGAGAAGCTGTGAGTGAGAGAGAGAGAAAGAGAAGCTGTGAGTGAGAGAGGGAGAGAAAGAGAAGGTGTGAGTGAGAGAGAGAAAGAGAGAGAAGCTGTGAGAGAGAGAGAAAGAGAAGTTGTGAGTGAGAGAGAGAAGCTGTGTGAGAGAGAGAGAGCAAGAGAAGCTGTGAGTGAGAGAGAGAGAAGCTGAGTTTGAGAGAGAGAGAGAAAGAGAAGCTGTTAGTGAGAGAGAGAGAAAATGTGAGTGAGAGAGAGATAAAGAAAGAGAAGCTGTGAGTGAGTGAGAGAGAGAGAAAGAGAAGCTGTGAGAGAGAGAGAAAGAGAAAAAGAAGCTGTAAGTGAGTGAGAGAAAGAGAAAGAGAAGCTGTGAGTGAGTGAGAGAGATAGAAGTTGTGAGTGAGATAGAGAGAGAAAGAGAAGCTGTGAGTGAGTGAGAGAGAGAGAAAGAGAAGCTGTGAGAGAGAGAGAAAGAGAAAAAAACTGTAAGTGAGTGAGAGAGAGAGAAAGAGAAGCTGTGAGTGAGTGAGAGAGAGAAGCTGTGAGTGAGAGAGAGAGAAAGAGAAGCTGTGAGTGAGAGAGGGAGAGAAAGAGAAGGTGTGAGTGAGAGAGAGAAAGAGAGAGAAGCTGTGAGAGAGAGAGAAAGAGAAGTTGTGAGTGAGAGAGAGAAGCTGTGTGAGAGAGAGAGAGCAAGAGAAGCTGTGAGTGAGAGAGAGAGAGAAGCTGAGTTTGAGAGAGAGAGAGAAAGAGAAGCTGTTAGTGAGAGAGAGAGAAAATGTGAGTGAGAGAGAGAGAAAGAAAGAGAAGCTGAGTGAGAGAGACAGAGAGAGACAGAGAAGCTGAGTGAGAGATACAGAGAGAGAAAGAGAAGCTGTGAGTGAGATGCTGTGTGTGTGTGAGAAAAGAAGCTGTGTGTGAGTGAGATAGAAAGAGAAGCTGTGAGTGAAAGAGACAGAGAGAGAAAGAGAAGATGTGAGTGAGAGAGAAAGAGAAGCTGTGAGAGAAAGAGAAAGAGAAGCTGTGAGTGAGAGAGAAGCTGAGAGAAGAGAGAGAGAAGCTGTGAGTGAGAGAGAGAGAGAAAGACAAGCTGTGAGTGAGAGAGAGAGAAAGAGAGATTGGCTGTGAGTGAGAGAGAGAGAAAGAGAAGCTGTGAGTGAGTGAGAGAGAGATAAGCTGTGAGTGAGAGAGAGAAAAAAGTAGCTGTGAGAGAGAGAAAGAGAGAGAAGCAGGAAGCTGAGAGAGAGAGAATCTGAGCATAAGAGAGAGAAAGAGAAGCTTTGAGTGAGATAGAGATAAAGAGAGAGAAGGTGTGAGTGAGAGAGAGAGAGAAAGAGAAGCTGTGAGTGAGAGTGAAAAAGAGAAGCTGTGTGTGTGTGTGAGAGAGAAGCTGTGTTTGTGTGTGAGAGAAAGAGAAGCTGTGTGTGTGTGAGAGAGAGAGAGACTGTGTGTGTGAGAGAGAGAGAAGCTTGTGAGTGAGTGAGAGAGAGAGAGAATCTGTGAGTGAGAGAGAGAGAAAGAGAACCTGTGAGTGAGAGAGAGAGAAAAAGAGAAGCTGTGCATGAGAGAGAGAGAAAGAAAGAGAAGCTGTGAGTGAGAGAGAGAGAAAGAGAAACTGTGAGTGAGAGAGAGAAAAAGAGAAGCTGTTAGTGAGAGAGAGAGAGAGATTGAGAAGCTGTGAGTGAGAGAGAGAGATAAAGAAAGAGAAGCTGAGTGAGAGAGACAGAGAAAGAGAAGCTGAGTGACAGACAGAGAGAGAAAGAGAAGCTGTGAGAGTGAGAGAGAGAGAAAGAGAAGCTGTGTGTGAGAGAGAGAAAGAGAAGCTGTGAGTGAGAGAGCGAGAGCAAGAGAAGCTTTGAGTGAGAGAGAGAGAAAAAGAGAAGCTGTGAGTGAGAGAGAGAGAGAAGCTGTGAGTGAGAGAGAGAGAAGCTGTGTGTGTGTGAGAGAGAAGCTGTGAGTGAGGGAGAGAGAAGCTGTGAGTGAGAGAGAGAGTGAAAGAAATGCTGTGAGTGAGAGAGAGAGAGAGAGTGAAAGAGAAGCTGTCAGTGAGAGAGAGAGAGAAAGAGAAGCTGTGTGTGAGAGAGAGAGAAGCTGTGAGTGTGGTAGAGAGAGAAAGAGATGCTGTGTGTGTGAGAGAAAAGAAGCTGTGTGTGAGTGAGATAGAAAGAGAAGCTGTGAGTGAACGAGACAGAGAGAGAAAGAGAAGATGTGAGTGAGAGAGAAAGAGAAGATGTGAGAGAGAGAGAGAGAGAGAGAAGCTGTGAGTGAGAGAGAAGCTGAGAAGAGAGAGAGAAGCTGTGAGTGAGATAGAGAGAGAAAGACAAGCTGTGAGTGAGAGAGAGAAAGAGAGATTGGCTGTGAGTGAGAGAGAGAGAAAGAGAAGCTGTGAGTGAGTGTGAGAGAGATAAGCTGTGAGTGAGAGAGAGAAAAAAAGTAGCTGTGAGAGAGAGAAAGAGAGAGAGAAGCTGGAAGCTGAGAGAGAGAATCTGAGCGTGAGAGAGAGAAAGAGAAGCTTTGAGTGAGATAGAGAGAGAGAGAGAGAAGGTGTGAGTGAGAGAGAGAGAGAAAGAGAAGCTGTGAGTGAGAGTGAGAAAGAGAAGCTGTGTGTGTGTGTGAGAGAGAGAAACTGTAGGTGAGAGAGAAGCTGAGAGAAGAGAGAGAGAAGCTGTGTGTGTGTGAGAGAGAGAAAGACAAGCTGTGAGTGAGAGAGAGAGAAAGAGAGATTGGCTGTGAGTGAGAGAGAGAGAAAGAGAAGCTGTGAGTGAGTGAGAGAGAGATAAGCTGTGAGTGAGAGAGAGAAAAAAAGTAGCTGTGAGAGAGAGAAAGAGAGAGAGAAGCTGGAAGCTGAGAGAGAGAGAATCTGAGCATGAGAGAGAGAAAGAGAAGCTTTGAGTGAGATAGAGATAGAGAGAGAGAAGGTGTGAGTGAGAGAGAGAGAGAAAGAGAAGCTGTGAGTGAGAGTGAGAAAGAGAAGCTGTGTGTGTGTGAGAGAGAGAAGCTGTGTTTGTGTGTGAGAGAAAGAGAAGCTGTGTGTGAGAGAGAGAGAGACACTGTGTGTGTGAGTGAGAGAGAGAATCTGTGAGTGAGAGAGAGAGAAATAGAACCTGTGAGTGAGAGAGAGAGAAAAAGAGAAGCTGTGAGTGAGAGAGAGAGAAAAAGAGAAGCTGTGCATGAGAGAGAGAGAAAAGAAAGAGAAGCTGTGAGTCAGAGAGAGAGAAAGAGAAACTGTGAGTGAGAGAGAGAGAAAGAGAAGCTGTTAGTGAGAGAGAGAGAGATTGAGAAGCTGTGAGTGAGACAGAGAGATAAAGAAAGAGAAGCTGAGTGAGAGAGACAGAGAAAGAGAAGCTGAGTGACAGACAGATTGAGAAAGAGAAGCTGTGAGAGTGAGAGAGAGAGAAAGAGAAGCTGTGAGAGAGAGAAAGAGAGAGAGAAGCTGGAAGCTGAGAGAGAGAGAGCAAGAGAAGCTGTGAGTGAGAGAGAGAGAAAAAGAGAAGCTTTGAGTGAGATAGAGATAGAGAGAGAAGGTGTGAGTGAGAGAGAGAGAGAAGCTGTGTGAGAGAGAGAAAGAAATGCTGTGAGTGACAGAGTGCGAGTGAAAGAGAAGCTGTCAGTGAGAGAGAGAGAGAAAGAGAAGCTGTGTGTGTGTGTGAGAGAGAAGCTGTTAGTGAGAGAGAGCAAGAAAAAGAGAAGCTGTGAGTGAGAGAGAGAGAGAGAAAAAGAGAAGCGGTGAGTGAGAGAGAGAGTGAGAGAAAAAGAGAAGCTGGGAGTGAGAGAGAGAAGCTGTGAGTGAGAGAGAGAGAAAGAGAAGCTGTGAGTGAGAGAGAGAGAAAAAGAGAAGCTGTGAGAGAGAAAGAAAGAGAAGGTGTGAGTGAGAGAGAGAGAGAGAAAGAGAAGCTGTGAGAGAGAGAGAGAGAGAGAGAAGCTGTGAGTGAGAGAGAGAGAGAGAAGCTGTGAGTAAGAGAGAGAGGGAAAGAGATGCTGTGAGAGAGAGAAAAACAGAACCTGTGAGTGTGAGAGAGAGAGAAAGAGAAGCTGTGTGTGAGAGAGAGAGAGAAAGAGAAGCTGAGAGTGAGAGAGAGAGAGAAAGAAAAGCTTTGAGAGAGAGAGAGAGAGTGAGAAGCTGTGTGTGAGAGAGAAAGAGAAGCTGTGAGTGAGAGAGAGAGCAAGAGAAGCTGTGAGTGAGAGAGAGAGAGAAACTGCGAGTGAGATAGAGAGAGTGAAAGAAAAGCTGTGAGTGAGTGTGTGAGAGAGAAAGAGAAGCTGTGAGTGACTGAGAGAAAGAGAAACAGTGAGTGAGAGAGAGAGAGAGTGAAAGAGATGCTGTGAGAGAGAGAGAAAGAGAAAGAGACACTGTAAGTGAGTGAGAGAGAGAGAAAGAGAAGCTGTGAGTGAGTGAGAGAGAGAGAAGCTGTGAGTGAGAGAGAGAGAGAAGCTGTGAGTGAGAGAGAGAGTGAAAGAGAAGCTGTGAGTGAGTGTGTGAGAGAGAAAGAGAAGCTGTGAGTGAGTGAGAGGGAGAGAAGCAGTGAGTGAGAGAGAGAGAGAGAAGCTGTGAGTGAGAGAGTGGAGAAAGAGAAGCTTTGAGAGAGAAAGAGAAGCTGTGTGTGTGTGTGAGAGAGAAAGAGAAGCTTTGAGAGAGAGAGGAGAAAGAGAAGCTTTCAGTGAGAGAGAGTGAAAGAGATGCTGTGAGTGAGTGAGAGAGAGAAAGAGAAGCTGTAAGTGAGAGAGAAAGAGAAAGTGTAGCTGTGAGTGAGAGAGAGAAAAAGAAAGAGAAGCTGTTAGAGAGAGAGAAAAAGAGAAGCTGTGTGTGTGTGAGGGAGAGAGTGAAAGAGATGGTGTGAGAGAGAGAGAGAAAGAGAAAGAGAAACTGTAAGTGAGTGAGAGAGAGAGAAAGAGAAGCTGTGAGTGAGTAAGAGAGAGAAGCTGTGAGAGAGAGAGATCAAGAGAAGCTGTGAGTGAGAGAGAGAGCGAGTGAAAAAGATGCTGTGTGAGAGAGAGAGAGAGAGAGAAAGAAGCTGTAAGTGAGTGAGAGAGAGAGAAAGAGAAGCTGTGAGTGAGTGAGAGAGATAGAAGTTGTGAGTGAGATAGAGAGAGAAAGAGAAGCTGTGAGTGAGTGAGAGAGAGAGAAAGAGAAGCTGTGAGAGAGAGAGAAAGAGAAAAAGAAGCTGTAAGTGAGTGAGAGAGAGAGAAAGAGAAGCTGTGAGTGAGTGAGAGAGAGAAGCTGTGAGTGAGAGAGAGAGAAAGAGAAGCTGTGAGTGAGAGAGGGAGAGAAAGAGAAAGTGTGAGTGAGAGAGAGAAAGAGAGAGAAGCTGTGAGAGAGAGAGAGAAAGAGAAGTTGTGAGTGAGAGAGAGAAGCTGTGTGAGAGAGAGAGCAAGAGAAGCTGTGAGTGAGAGAGAGAGAGAAGCTGAGCGTGAGAGAGAGAGAGAAAGAGAAGCTGTTAGTGAGAGAGAGAGAAAATGTGAGTGAGAGAGAGAGAAAGAAAGAGAAGCTGTGAGTGAGTGAGAGAGAAAGAAAGAGAAGCTGTGAGAGAGAGAGAAAGAGAAAAAGAAGCTGTAAGTGAGTGAGAGAGAGAGAAAGAGAAGCTGTGAGTGAGTGAGAGAGATAGAAGTTGTGAGTGAGATAGAGAGAGAAAGAGAAGCTGTGAGTGAGTGAGAGAGAGAGAAAGAGAAGCTGTGAGAGAGAGAGAAAGAGAAAAAGAAGCTGTAAGTGAGTGAGAGAGAGAGAAAGAGATGCTGTGAGTGAGTGAGAGAGAGAAGCTGTGAGTGAGAGAGAGAGAAAGAGAAGCTGTGAGTGAGAGAGGGAGAGAAAGAGAAGGTGTGAGTGAGAGAGAGAAAGAGAGAGAAGCTGTGTGAGAGAGAGAGAGCAAGAGAAGCTGTGAGTGAGAGAGAGAGAGAAGCTGAGCGTGAGAGAGAGAGAGAAAGAGAAGCTGTTAGTGAGAGAGAGAGAAAATGTGAGTGAGAGAGAGAGAAAGAAAGAGAAGCTGAGTGAGAGAGACAGAGAGAGACAGAGAAGCTGAGTGAGAGATACAGAGAGAGAAAGAGAAGCTGTGAGTGAGATGCTGTGTGTGTGTGAGAAAAGAAGCTGTGTGTGAGTGAGATAGAAAGAGAAGCTGTGAGTGAAAGAGACAGAGAGAGAAAGAGAAGATGTGAGTGAGAGAGAAAGAGAAGCTGTGAGAGAAAGAGAAAGAGAAGCTGTGAGTGAGAGAGAAGCTGAGAGAAGAGAGAGAGAAGCTGTGAGTGAGAGAGAGAGAGAGAAAGACAAGCTGTGAGTGAGAGAGAGAGAAAGAGAGATTGGCTGTGAGTGAGAGAGAGAGAAAGAGAAGCTGTGAGTGAGTGAGAGAGAGATAAGCTGTGAGTGAGAGAGAGAAAAAAGTAGCTGTGAGAGAGAGAAAGAGAGAGAAGCAGGAAGCTGAGAGAGAGAGAATCTGAGCGTAAGAGAGAGAAAGAGAAGCTTTGAGTGAGATAGAGATAAAGAGAGAGAAGGTGTGAGTGAGAGAGAGAGAGAAAGAGAAGTTGTGAGTGAGAGTGAGAAAGAGAAGCTGTGTGTGTGTGTGTGAGAGAGAAGCTGTGTTTGTGTGTGAGAGAAAGAGAAGCTGTGTGAGTGAGAGAGAGAGAGAGACTGTGTGTGTGTGAGAGAGAGAAGCTTGTGAGTGAGTGAGTGAGAGAGAGAATCTGTGAGTGAGAGAGAGAGAAAGAGAACCTGTGAGTGAGAGAGAGAAAAAAAGAGAAGCTGTGCATGAGAGAGAGAGAAAGAAAGAGAAGCTGTGAGTGAGAGAGAGAGAAAGAGAAACTGTGAGTGAGAGAGAGAGAAAGAGAAGCTGTTAGTGAGAGAGAGAGAGATTGAGAAGCTGTGAGTGAGAGAGAGAGATAAAGAAAGAGAAGCTGAGTGAGAGAGACAGAGAAAGAGAAGCTGAGTGACAGACAGAGAGAGAAAGAGAAGCTGTGAGAGTGAGAGAGAGAGAAAGAGAAGCTGTGTGTGAGAGAGAAAAAGAGAAGCTGTGAGTGAGAGAGAGAGAGCAAGAGAAGCTTTGAGTGAGAGAGAGAGAAAAAGAGAAGCTGTGAGTGTGAGAGAGAGAAGCTGTGAGTGAGAGAGAGAGAAGCTGTGTGTGAGAGAGAGAAGCTGTGAGTGAGAGAGAGAAGCTGTGAGTGAGAGAGAGAGTGAAAGAAATGCTGTGAGTGAGAGAGAGAGAGTGAAAGAGAAGCTGTCAGTGAGAGAGAGAGAGAAAGAGAAGCTGTGTGTGAGAGAGAGAGAAGCTGTGAGTGTGGTAGAGAGAGAAAGAGATGCTGTGTGTGTGTGAGAAAAGAAGCTGTGTGTGAGTGAGATAGAAAGAGAAGCTGTGAGTGAAAGAGACAGAGAGAGAAAGAGAAGATGTGAGTGAGAGAGAAAGAGAAGCTGTGAGAGAGAGAGAAAGAGAAAGAGAAGCTGTGAGTGAGAGAGAAGCTGAGAAGAGAGAGCGAAGCTGTGAGTGAGATAGAGAGAGAAAGACAAGCTGTGAGTGAGAGAGAGAGAAAGAGAGATTGGCTGTGAGTGAGAGAGAGAGAAAGAGAAGCTGTGAGTGAGTGTGAGAGAGATAAGCTGTGAGTGAGAGAGAGAAAAAAAGTAGCTGTGAGAGAGAGAAAGAGAGAGAGAAGCTGGAAGCTGAGAGAGAGAATCTGAGCGTGAGAGAGAGAAAGAGAAGCTTTGAGTGAGATAGAGAGAGAGAGAGAGAAGGTGTGAGTGAGAGAGAGAGAGAAAGAGAAGCTGTGAGTGAGAGTGAGAAAGAGAAGCTGTGTGTGTGTGAGAGAGAGAGAAACTGTAGGTGAGAGAGAAGCTGAGAGAAGAGAGAGAGAAGCTGTGTGTGTGTGTGAGAGAGAAAGACAAGCTGTGAGTGAGAGAGAGAGAAAGAGTGATTGGCTGTGAGTGAGAGAGAGAGAAAGAGAAGCTGTGAGTGAGTGAGAGAGAGATAAGCAGTGAGTGAGAGAGAGAGAAAAAGTAGCTGTGAGAGAGAGAAAGGGAGAGAGAAGCTGGAAGCTGAGAGAGAGAATCTGAGCATGAGAGAGAGAAAGAGAAGCTTTGAGTGAGATAGAGATAGAGAGAGAGAAGGTGTGAGTGAGAGAGAGAGAGAAAGAGAAGCTGTGAGTGAGAGTGAGAAAGAGAAGCTGTGTGTGTGAGAGAGAGAGAGAAGCTGTGTTTGTGTGTGAGAGAAAGAGAAGCTGTGTGTGTGAGAGAGAGAGACACTGTGTGTGTGTGTGAGAGAGAGAAGCTTGTGAGTGAGTGAGTGAGAGAGAGAATCTGTGAGTGAGAGAGAGAAAAATAGAACCTGTGAGTGAGAGAGAGAGAAAAAGAGAAGCTGTGAGTGAGAGAGAGAGAAAAAGAGAAGCTGTGCATGAGAGAGAGAGAAAAGAAAGAGAAGCTGTGAGTCAGAGAGAGAGAAAGAGAAACTGTTAGTGAGAGAGAGAGAAAGAGAAGCTGTTAGTGAGAGAGAGAGAGATTGAGAAGCTGTGAGTGAGAGAGAGAGATAAAGAAAGAGAAGCTGAGTGAGAGAGACAGAGAAAGAGAAGCTGAGTGACAGACAGATTGAGAAAGAGAAGCTGTGAGAGTGAGAGAGAGAGAAAGAGAAGCTGTGAGAGAGAGAAAGAGAGAGAGAAGCTGGAAGCTGAGAGAGAGAGAGAGCAAGAGAAGCTGTGAGTGAGAGAGAGAGAAAAAGAGAAGCTTTGAGTGAGATAGAGATAGAGAGAGAGAAGGTGTGAGTGAGAGAGAGAAGCTGTGTGTGAGAGAGAGAGAAGCTGTGAGTGAGAGAGAGAGAAGCTGTGAGTGAGAGAGAGAGAGAAAGAAATGCTGTGAGTGACAGAGTGCGAGTGAAAGAGAAGCTGTCAGTGAGAGAGAGAGAGAAAGAGAAGCTGTGTGTGTGTGTGTGAGAGAGAAGCTGTTAGTGAGAGAGAGCAAGAAAAAGAGAAGCTGTGAGTGAGAGAGAGAGAGAGAAAAAGAGAAGCGGTGAGTGAGAGAGAGAGTGAGAGAAAAAGAGAAGCTGGGAGTGAGAGAGAGAAGCTGTGAGTGAGAGAGAGAAAAACAGAACCTGTGAGTGAGAGAGAGAGAGAAAGAGAAGCTGTGTGTGAGAGAGAGAGAGAAAGAGAAGCTGAGAGTGAGAGAGAGAGAGAAAGAAAAGCTTTGAGTGAGAGAGAGAGAGTGAGAAGCTGTGTGTGAGAGAGAAAGAGAAGCTGTGAGTGAGAGAGAGAGCAAGAGAAGCTGTGAGTGAGAGAGAGAGAGAAACTGTGAGTGAGATAGAGAGAGTGAAAGAAAAGCTGTGAGTGAGTGTGAGAGAGAGAAAGAGAAGCTGTGAGTGACTGAGAGAAAGAGAAACAGTGAGTGAGAGAGAGAGAGTGAAAGAGATGCTGTGAGAGAGAGAGAGAAAGAGAAAGAGAAGCTGTAAGTGAGTGAGAGAGAGAGAAAGAGAAGCTGTGAGTGAGTGAGAGAGAGAGAACCTGTGAGTGAGAGAGAGAGAGAAGCTGTGAGTGAGAGAGAGAGTGAAAGAGAAGCTGTGAGTGAGTGTGTGAGAGAGAAAGAGAAGCTGTGAGTGAGTGAGAGAGAGAGAAGCAGTGAGTGCGAGAGAGAGAGAGAGAAGCGGTGAGTGAGAGAGTGGAGAAAGAGAAGCTTTGAGAGAGTGAGAAAAAGAGAAGATGTGTGTGTGTGTGAGAGAGAGAGAGAAGCTGAGTGTGTGTGTGTGTGAGAGAAAGAGAAGCTGTTTGTGTGTTTGAGAGAGAAATAGAAGCTGTGTGTATGTGTTTGAGAGAGAGAAGCTGTATGTGAGAGAGACAGAGAAAGAGAAGTTGTGAGTGAGAGGGAGAGAGAGAAAGAGAAGCTGTGAGTGAGAGAGAGAGAAAGAGAAGCTGTAAGTGAGAGAGAGAGAGAGAAAAGCTGTGAGTGTTTGTGAGAGAGAGAGAGAGAAAGTAAAGCTGTGAATGAGAGAGAGAGTGAAACAGAAACTGTGAGTGAGAGAGAGAGAGAGAAAGAGAAGCTGAGTGAGAGGAGAGAGAAAGAGAAGCTGTGAGTGAGATTAGAGTGAAAGAGAAGCTGTGAGTGAGAGAGAGAGAAAGAGAAGCTGTGTGTGTGTGTGAGAGAGAGAAAGAGAAGCTGTGAGTGAGAGAGAGAGAAAGAGAAGATGTGAGTGAGAGAGAGAGAAGCTGTGAGAGAGAGAGAGAAAGAAAAAGAGACACTGTGAGTAAGAGAGAGAGAGAGAAGGTGTAAGTGAGAGAGAGAGAAAAAGAAAAGCTTTGAGTGAGAGAGAGAAAAAAAGAAGATGTGTATGTGAGAGAGAGAGAGGAAGAGAAGCTGAGTGTGTGTGTGAGAGAGAGTGAAAGAGAAGCTGTGAGTGAGAGAGAGGGAAAGAGAAGCTGTGAGTGAGAGAGAGAGAAAGAAAGAAAGAGAAGCTGTGAGTGAAAGAGAGAGAGAGAAAGAGAAGCTGTGAGTGAGAGAGAGAGAGAGAAGCGGTGAGTGAGAGAGAGTGTGTGAAAGAGATGCTGTGAGTGAGAGAGAGAGAAAGAAAGAGAAGCTGTCAGAGAGAGAGAAAAAGAGAAGCTCTGTGTGTGTGTGAGAGAGAAAGAGAAGCTGTGAGTGAGAGAGAGAGAGAAGCTGTGAGTGAGAGAGAGAGAGTGAAAGAGAAGCTGTGAGTGAGTGAGAGAGAGAAAGAGAAGCTGTGAGTGAGTGAGAGAGAGAGAAGCTGTGAGTGAGAGAGAGAGAAAGAGAAGCTGTGAGTGAGAGAGAGGAGAAAGAGAAGCTTTGAGTGAGAGAGAGAGAAAAAGAGAAGATGTGTGTGTGTGTGTGAGAGAGAGAAAGAGAAGCTGTGTGTGTGAGAGAGAGGAGAAAGAGAAGATTTGAGTGAGAGAGAGAGAAAGAGAAGCTGTGTTTCTGTGTGTGAGAGAGAAATAGAAGCTTTGTGTATGTGTATGTCAGAGAGAAGCTGTGAGTGAGAGAGACAGAAAGAGAAGCTGTGAGAGAGAGAGAGAAAGAGAAGCTGTGAGTGAGAGAGAGAGAAAGAGAAGCTGTGTGTGTGTGTGTGAGAGAAAGAGAAGCTTTGAGTGAGAGAGAGGAGAAAGAGAAGCTTTCAGTGAGAGAGAGTGAAAGAGATGCTGTGAGTGAGAGAGAGAGAGAAAGAGAAGCTGTAAGTGAGAGAGAAAGAGAAAGTGTAGCTGTGAGTGAGAGAGAGAAAAAGAAAGAGAAGCTGTTAGAGAGAGAGTGAAAGAGATGCTGTGTGAGAGAGAGAGAGAAAGAGAAAGAGAAACTGTAAGTGAGTGAGAGAGAGAGAAAGAGAAGCTGTGAGTGAGTAAGAGAGAGAAGCTGTGAGTGAGAGAGAGAGATCAAGAGAAGCTGTGAGTGAGAGCGAGAGCGAGTGAAAGAGATGCTGTGTGTGAGAGAGAGAGAGAGAAAAAGAAGCTGTAAGTGAGTGAGAGAGAGAGAAAGAGAAGCTGTGAGTGAGTGAGAGAGATAGAAGCTGTGAGTGAGATAGAGAGAGAAAGAGAAGCTGTGAGTGAGTGAGAGAGAGAGAAAGAGAAGCTGTGAGAGAGAGAGAAAGAGAAAAAGAAGCTGTAAGTGAGTGAGAGAGAGAAAGAGAAGCTGTGAGTGAGTGAGAGAGAGAAGCTGTGAGTGAGAGAGAGAGAAAGAGAAGCTGTGAGTGAGAGAGGGAGAGAAAGAGAAGGTGTGAGTGAGAGAGAGAAAGAGAGAGAAGCTGTGAGAGAGAGAGAAAGAGAAGTTGTGAGTGAGAGAGAGAAGCTGTGTGAGAGAGAGAGAGCAAGAGAAGCTGTGAGTGAGAGAGAGAGAAGCTGAGCGTGAGAGAGAGAGAGAAAGAGAAGCTGTTAGTGAGAGAGAGAGAAAATGTGAGTGAGAGAGAGAGAAAGAAAGAGAAGCTGAGTGAGAGATACAGAGAGAGAAAGAGAAGCTGTGAGTGAGAGAGAAATAGAAGCTGTGAGTGAGAGAGAGAGAAAGAAAGAAAGAGAAGCTGTGAGTGAGAGAGAAAGGGAAAGAAAGAGAAGCTCTGTGAGAGAGAGAGAGAGAAAGAGAAGCTGTGAGTGATAGAGAGAGGGAGAAAATGTGAGAGAGAAAGAAGCTGTGAGTGAGAGAGAGAGAGAAAGAGAAGCTGTGAGTGAGAGAGAGAGAAAGAGAAGATGTGAGTGAGAGAGAGAAAAAGAAAAGGTGAGTGAGAGAGAGAGAAAGAGAAGCTGTGAGTGAGAGAGGGAGAGAAAGAGAAGCTGTGAGTGAGAGAGAGAGAGAGAAAGAGAAGCTGTGAGTGAGAGAGTGAGAAAAAAAGAGAAGCTGTGAGTGAGAGAGAGAGAAGCTGTGACTTAGGGAGAGAAAAAGAGAAACTGTGAGTGAGTGAGAGAGAAAGAGAATCTGTGAGTGAGAGAGAGAAAGAGAAGCTGTGAGTGAGAGAGAGAGAGAGAGAAGCTTGAGTGAGAGAGAAAGAGAAGCTGTGAGTGAGAGAGAGAAAGAAAGAGAAGCTGTGTTTGAGAGAGAGAAAGAGAAGCTGTGTGTGTGTGAGAGAGAAAGAGAAGCTGTTAGTGAGAGAGAGAGAAGCTGTGAGTGAGAGAGAGAGAAAGAAAGAGAAGCTGAGTGAGAGAGAGGGAGAAAGAGAAGCTGAGTGAGAGATAAAGAGAGAAAAAAGAGAAGCTGTGAGTGAGTGAGTGAGAAAGAGAAGCTGTGAGTGAGAGAGAGAGAAAGGAAGAAAATCTGTGAGTGTGTGAGAGAGAGAGAGAAAGAAGCTGTGAGTGAGAGAGAAAGAGAAGCTGTTAATGAGAGAGAGAGAAGCTGTGAGTGAGAGAGAGAGAGAGGCTGAGTGAGAGAGACAGAGAGAGAAATAGAAGCTGAGTGAGAGAGAGAGAAAGAGAAGCTTTGAGAGTGAGAGAGAGAGAAAGAAGCTGTGAGTGAGTGAGAGTGAAAGAGAAGCTGTGAGTGAGAGAGAGAGAAAGAGAAGCTGAGAGTGAGAGAGGGAGAGAAAGAGAAGGTGTGAGTGAGAGAGAGAGAAAATGTGAGTGAGAGAGAGAGAAAGAAAGAGAAGCTGAGTGAGAGAGACAGAGAGAGACAGAGAAGCTGAGTGAGAGATACAGAGAGAGAAAGAGAAGCTGTGAGTGAGAGAAAAATAGAAGCTGTGAGTGATAGAGAGAGAAAGAAAGAAAGAAAGAGAAGCTGTGAGTGAGAGAAAGAGAAGCTGTGAGTGAGAGAGAAAGGGAAAGAAAGAGAAGCTCTGTAAGAGAGAGAGAGAGAGAAAGAGATGCTGTGAGTGATAGAGAGAAAATGTGAGAGAGAGAGAAGCTGTGAGTGTGAGAGAGAGAAAGAGAAGCTGTGAGTGAGAGAGACAGAAAGAGAAGATGTGAGTGAGAGAGAGAAAAAGAAAAGGTGAGTGAGAGAGAGAGAGAAAGAGAAGCTGTGAGTGAGAGAGGGAGAGAAAGAGAAGCTGTGAGTGAGAGAGAGAGAGAGAAAGAGAAGCTGTGAGTGAGAGAGAGAGAAAATAAGAGAAGCTGTGAGTGAGAGAGAGAGAAGCTGTGACTTAGGGAGAGAAAAAGAGAAACTGTGAGTGAGAGAGAGAGAAAGAGAATCTGTGAGTGAGAGAGAGAGAAAGAGAAGCTGTGAGTGAGTGAGAGAGAAAGAGATGCTGTGAGTGAGAGAGAAAGAGAAGCTGTGAGTGAGAGAGAGAAAGAAATAGAAGCTGTGTGTGAGAGAAGAGAAAGAGAAGCTGTGCGTGTGTGAGAGAGCGAAAGAGAAGCTGTTAGTGAGAGAGAGAGAAGCTGTGAGTGAGAGAAAGGGAAAGAAAGAGAAGCTGAGTGAGAGAGAGAGAGAAAGAGAAGCTGTGAGAGAGAGAGAGAAAGAGAAGCTTTGAGAGTGAGAGAGAGAGAAAGAAGCTGTGAGTGAGTGAGAGAGAAAGAGAAGCTGTGAGTGAGAGAGAGAGAAAAAGAGAAGCTGTGAGTGAGAGAGAGAGAGAGAACCTGTGAGAGAGAGAGAGAGAGCAAGAGAAGCTGTGTGTGAGAGAGGTAAAGAGAAAGAAAGAGAAGCTGTGAGTGAGAGAGAGAAAAAAAGAGAAGCTATGAGTGAGAGAGAGAGAGCAAGAGAAGCTGTGAGTGAGAGAGGTAAAGAGAAGGTGTGAGTGAGAGAGAGAGAGAAGCTGTGAGTGAAAGAGAGAGAACGAGAAGCTGTTAGTGAGAGAGAGAAGCTGTGAGTGAGAGAAAGAAAGAAAGAGAAGCTGTGAGTGTATGTGAGAGAGAAAGAGAAGCTGTGAGTAAGAGAGAGAAAGAGAAGCTGTGAGTGAGAGAGAGAAAAAGAAGTTGTGAATGAGAGAGAACAATTGAATCTGTGAGTGAGAGAGGGAGAGAAAGAGAAGCTGTGAGTGAGAGAGAGAGAGAAAGAGAAGCTGTGAGTGAGAGAGAGAGAGAAAAAGAGAAGCTGTGAGTGAGAGAGAGAGAAGCTGTGACTGAGGGAGAGAGAAAGACAAACTGTGAGTGAGAGAGAGAAAGGGAATCTGTGAGTGAGAGAGAGAGAAAGAGAAGCTGTGAGTGAGAGTGAATGAGAAGCTGTGAGTGAGGGAGAGAGAAAGAAAGAGAAGCTGTGAGTGAGAGAGAGAAAGAGTAGCTGTGCATGAGAGAGAGAGAGAGAAAGAGAAGCAGTTAGTGAGAGAGAGAAGCTGTGAGTGAGAGAGAGAGAAAGAAAGAGAAGCTGAGTGAGAGAGACAGAGAGAGAAAGAGAAGCTGAGTGAGAGATACAGAGATAGAAAGAAAGAGAAGCTGTGAGTGAGTGAGTGAGAGAGAAGCTGTGAGTGAGAGAGAGAGAGAGAAGCTGTGTGAAGGACAGAGAGAAAGAGCTGTGTGTGAGAGAGAGAGAAAGAGAAGCTCTGAGTGATAGAGAGAGAAGCTGTGAGAGAGAAAGAAGCTGTGAGTGAGAGAGAGAGAAAGAGAAGCTGTGAGTGATAGAGAGAGAGAAGCTGTGAGAGAGAAAGAAGCTGTGAGTGAGAGAGAGAGAAAGAGAAGCTGTGAGTGAGAGAGAGAGAAAGAGAAGCTGTGATTGAGAGAGAGAGAAAGAGAAGATGTGAGTAATAGAGAGAGAAGCTGTGTGTGTGAGAGAAGCTGTGGGTGTGTGACAGAGAGAGAAGCTGTGAGTGAGAGAGAGAGAGAGAAAGAGAAGCTGTGAGTGTTAGAGAGAGAGAAGCTGTGAGTGAGAGAGAGCGATAGAAAGAGAAGCTGTGAGTGAGAGAGAGAGAAAGAGAATCTGTGTGAGAGAGAGAGATAAAGAGAAGCTGTGAGTGAGAGAGAGAGAAAATGTGAGTGAGAGAGAGAGAGAAGTTGTGAGTGAGAGAGAGAGAAAGAAAGAGATGCTGTGAGTGAGAGAGAGAGAGAAAAAGAGAAGCTGTGAGTGAGAGAGAGAGAAGCTGTGACTGAGGGAGAGAGAAAGACAAACTGTGAGTGAGAGAGAGAGAAAGGGAATCTGTGAGTGAGAGAGAGAGAAAGAGAAGCTGTGAGTGAGAGAGAATGAGAAGCTGTGAGTGTGGGATAGAGAAAGAAAGAGAAGCTGTGAGTGAGAGAGAGAAAGAGTAGCTGTGCATGAGAGAGAGAGAGAGAGAGAAAGAAAGAGAAGCTGTTAGTGAGAGAGAGAAGCTGTGAGTGAGAGAGAGAGAGAAAGAAAGAGAAGCTGAGTGAGAGAGACAGAGAGAGAAAGAGAAGTTGAGTGAGAGATACAGAGATAGAAAGAAAGAGAAGCTGTGAGTGAGTGAGAGAGAGAAGCTGTGAGTGAGAGAGAGAGAGAGAAGCTGTGAGTGAGAGACAGAGAGAAATAGAAGCTGTGTGTGAGAGAGAAAGAGAAGCTGTGAGTGATATAGAGAGAGAGAAGCTGTGAGAGAGAAAGAAGCTGTGAGTGAGAGAGATAAAGAGAAGCTGTGAGTGATAGAGAGAGAAGCTGTGAGAGAGAAAGAAGCTGTGAGAGAGAGAGAGAAAAAGAGAAGCTGTGAGTGAGAGAGAGAGAAGCTGTGACTGAGGGAGAGAGAAAGACAAACTGTGAGTGAGAGAGAGAGAAAGGGAATCTGTGAGTGAGAGAGAGAGAAAGAGAAGCTGTGAGTGAGAGAGAATGAGAAGCTGTGAGTGTGGGATAGAGAAAGAAAGAGAAGCTGTGAGTGAGAGAGAGAAAGAGTAGCTGTGCATGAGAGAGAGAGAGAGAGAGAAAGAAAGAGAAGCTGTTAGTGAGAGAGAGAAGCTGTGAGTGAGAGAGAGAGAGAAAGAAAGAGAAGCTGAGTGAGAGAGACAGAGAGAGAAAGAGAAGCTGAGTGAGAGATACAGAGATAGAAAGAAAGAGAAGCTGTGAGTGAGTGAGAGAGAGAAGCTGTGAGTGAGAGAGAGAGAGAGAAGCTGTGAGTGAGAGACAGAGAGAAATAGAAGCTGTGTGTGAGAGAGAAAGAGAAGCTGTGAGTGATATAGAGAGAGAGAAGCTGTGAGAGAGAAAGAAGCTGTGAGTGAGAGAGATAAAGAGAAGCTGTGAGTGATAGAGAGAGAAGCTGTGAGAGAGAAAGAAGCTGTGAGTGAGAGAGAGAGAAAGAGAAGCTGTGAGTGAGAGAGAGAGAGAAGCTGTGAGAGAGAAAGAAGCTGTGAGTGAGAAAGAGAGAGAAAGAGAAGCTGTCAGTGAGAGAGAGAGAAAGAGAAGCTGTGATTGAGAGAGAGAGAAAGAGAAGATGTGAGTAATAGAGAGAGAAGCTGTGTGTGTGAGAGAAGCTGTGGGTGTGTGACAGAGAGAGAAGCTGTGAGTGAGAGAGAGAGAGAGAAAGAGAAGCTGTGAGTGTTAGAGAGAGAGAAGCTGTGAGTGAGAGAGAGCGATAGAAAGAGAAGCTGTGAGTGAGAGAGAGAGAAAGAGAATCTGTGTGAGAGAGAGATAAAGAGAAGCTGTGAGTGAGAGAGATAGAGAAAATGTGAGTGAGAGAGAGAGAGAAGTTGTGAGTGAGAGAGAGAGAAAGAAAGAGATGCTGTGAGTGAGAGAGAGAGAGAAAAAGAGAAGCTGTGAGTGAGAGAGAGAGAAGCTGTGACTGAGGGAGAGAGAAAGACAAACTGTGAGTGAGAGAGAGAGAGAAAGGGAATCTGTGAGTGAGAGAGAGAGAAAGAGAAGCTGTGAGTGAGAGAGAATGAGAAGCTGTGAGTGAGGGATAGAGAAAGAAAGAGAAGCTGTGAGTGAGTGAGAGAAAGAGTAGCTGTGCATGAGAGAGAGAGAGAGAAAGAAAGAGAAGCTGTTAGTGAGAGAGAGAAGCTGTGAGTGAGAGAGAGAGAGAAAGAAAGAGAAGCTGAGTGAGAGAGACAGAGAGAGAAAGAGAAGCTGAGTGAGAGATACAGAGATAGAAAGAAAGAGAAGCTGTGAGTGAGTGAGAGAGAGAGAAGCTGTGAGTGAGAGAGAGAGAGAAGCTGTGAGTGAGAGACAGAGAGAAATAGAAGCTGTGTGTGTGAGAGAGAGAAAGAGAAGCTGTGAGTGATAGAGAGAGAGAAGCTGTGAGAGAGAAAGAAGCTGTGAGTGAGAGAGATAAAGAGAAGCTGTGAGTGATAGAGAGAGAGAAGCTGTGAGAGAGAAAGAAGCTGTGAGTGAGAGAGAGAGAGAAAGAGAAGCTGTGAGTGAGAGAGAGAGAAAGAGAAGCTGTGATTGAGAGAGAGAGAAAGAGAAGATGTGAGTGATAGAGAGAGAGAGAAGCTGTGAGTGAGAGAGAAGCTGTGAGTGTGTGTGAGAGAGATAACCTGTGAGTGAGAGAGAGAGAGAGAGAGAAGCTGTGAGTGTTAGAGAGAGAGAAGCTGTGAGTGAGAGAGAGCGATAGAAAGAGAAGCTGTGAGTGAGAGAGAGAGAAAGAGAATCTGTGTGAGAGAGAGAGATAAAGAGAAGCTGTGAGTGAGAGAGAGAGAGAAAATGTGAGTGAGAGAGAGAGAAAAGTTGTGAGTGAGAGAGAGAGAAAGAAAGAGATGCTGTGAGTGAGAGAGAGAGGAAAAGAAGCTGTGAGTGAGAGAGAGAAAGAAAAAAAAGCTGTGTGAGTGTGAGAGAGAAAGAGAAGCGGAGATTGAGAGAGATAGATAGAAAGAGAAGATTTGAGTGAGAGAGAGAGAGAAGGAGAAGCTGAGAGAGAGAGAGAGAAGCTGTGAATGAGAGAGAGAGCAAGAGAAGCTGTGAGTGAGAGAGAGAAAGAAAGAAAGAAAGAAAGAGAGAAGCTGTGAGTGAGAGAGAGAGATCCAGAGAAGCTGTGAGTGAGAGAGAGAGAGTGTGAAAGAGATGCTGTGAGAGAGAGAGAGAGAGAGAGAAAGAAGCTGTGAGTGAGAGAGAGAGAGAAAGAGAAGCTGTGAGTGAGTGAGAGAGAGAGAAAGAGAAGCTGTGAGTGAGAGAGAGAGAAAAAAAGAGAAGCTGTGAGTGAGAGAGAGAGAAGCTGTGACTTAGGGAGAGAAAAAGAGAAACTGTGTGTGTGTGTGAGAGAGAAAGAGAATCTGTGAGTGAGAGAGAGAGAAAGAGAAGCTGTGAGTGAGAGAGAGAAAAAGAAAAGGTGAGTGAGAGAGAGAGAATGAGAAGCTGTGAGTGAGAGAGGGAGAGAAAGAGAAGCTGTGAGTGAGAGAGAGAGAGAGAGAAAGAGTAGCTGTGAGTGAGAGAGAGAGAGAAAAAGAGAAGCTGTGAGTGAGAGAGAGAGAAGCTATGACTTAGGGAGAGAAAAAGAGAAACTGTGAGTGAGAGAGAGAGAAAGAGAATCTGTGAGTGAGAGAGAGAGAAAGAGAAGCTGTGAGTGAGAGAGAGAGAAAGAGAAGCTGTGAGTGAGATAGAAAGAGAAGTTGTGAGTGAGAGAGAGAAAGAAATAGAAGCTGTGTGTGAGAGACAGAAAGAGAAGCTGTGCGTGTGAGAGAGAGAGAAAGAGAAGCTGTTAGTGAGAGAGAGAGAAGCTGTGAGTGAGAGAGAGAGAAAGAAAGAGAAGCTGAGTGAGAGATAGAGAGAAAGAGAAGCTGAGTGAGAGATACAGAGAGAAAAAAAAGAGAAGCTGTGAGTGAGTGAGAGAGAGAGAGAAGGTGTGAGTGAGTGAGAGAGAGAAAGAGAAGCTGTGAGTGAGAGAGAGAGAGAAAGAGATACTGTGTGTGAGAGGGAGAGAAAGAGAAGCTGTGAGTGAGAGAGAGAGAAAGGAAGAAAATCTGTGAGTGTGTGTGAGAGAGAGAAAGAAGCTGTGAGTGAGAGAGAAAGTGAAGCTGTTAATGAGAGAGAGAGAAGCTGTGAGTGAGAGAGAGAGAGAGAGAGGCTGAGTGAGAGAGACAGAGAGAAATAGAAGCTGAGTGAGAGAGAGAGAGAAAGAAGCTGTGAGTGAGTGACAGAGAAAGAGAAGCTGTGAGTGAGAGAGAGAGAAAGAGAAAAAGAAGCTGTGAGTGAGAGAGAGAGAGAAAGAGAAGCTGTGAGTGAGTGAGAGAGAGAGAAAGAGAAGCTGTGAGAGAGAGAGTGAGAGAGAGAAAAAGAAGCTGTTAGTGAGTGAGAGAGAGAGAAAGAGAAGCTGTGAGTGAGAGAGAGAGAAGTTGTGAGTGAGAGAGAAAGAGAAGCTGTGAGTGAGTGAAAGAGAGAGAAAGAGAAGCTGTGTGTGAGAGAGAGAGAGAGCAAGAGAAGCTGTGTGTGAGAGAGGTAAAGAGAAAGAAAAAGAAGCTGTGAGTGAGAGAGAGAGCGCAAGAGAAGCTGTGAGTGAGAGAGGTAAAGAGAAGCTGTGAGTGAGAGAGAGAGAGAGAAGCTGTGAGTGAAAGAGAGAGAACGAGAAGCTGTTAGTGAGAGAGAGAAGCTGTGAGTGAGAGAGAGAAAGAAAGAAAGAGAAGCTGTGAGTGTATGTGAGAGAGAAAGAGAAGCTGTGAGTAAGAGAGAGAAAGAGAAGCTGTGAGTGAGAGAGAGAGAAAAAGAAGTTGTGAATGAGAGAGAACAAGAGAATCTGTGAGTGAGAGAGGGAGAGAAAGAGAAGCTGTGAGTGAGAGAGAGAGAGAGAAAGAGAAGCTGTGAGTGAGAGAGAGAGAGAGAGAAAAAGAGAAGCTGTGAGTGAGAGAGAGAGAAGCTGTGACTGAGGGAAGAGAGAAAGACAAACTGTGAGTGAGAGAGAGAGAGAAAGGGAATCTGTGAGTGAGAGAGAGAGAAAGAGAAGCTGTGAGTGAGAGAGAATGAGAAGCTGTGAGTGAGGGAGAGAGAAAGAAAGAGAAGCTGTGAGTGAGAGAGAGAAAGAGTAGCTGTGCGTGAGAGAGAGAGAGAGAAAGAGAAGTTGTTAGTGAGAGAGAGAGAAGCTGTGAGTGAGAGAGAGAGAAAGAAAGAAAGAGAAGCTGAGTGAGAGAGACAGAGAGAGAAAGAGAAGCTGAGTGAGAGATACAGAGATAGAAAGAAAGAGAAGCTGTGAGTGAGTGAGTGAGTGAGAGAGAAGCTGTGAGTGAGAGAGAGAGAGAAGCTGTGAGTGAGAGACAGAGAGAAAGAGAAGCTGTGTGTGTGAGAGAGAGAAAGAGAAGCTGTGAGTGATAGAGAGAGAGAAGCTGTGAGAGAGAAAGAAGCTGTGAGTGAGAGAGAGAGAAAGAGAAGCTGTGAGTGATAGAGAGAGAGAAGCTGTGAGAGAGAAAGAAGCTGTGAGTGAGAAAGAGAGAGATAGAGAAGCTGTGAGTGAGAGAGAGAGAAAGAGAAGCTGTGATTGAGAGAGAGAGAAAGAGAAGATGTGAGTGATAGAGAGAGAGAGAAGCTGTGAGTGAGAGAGAAGCTGTGAGTGTGTGAGAGAGAGAGAAGCTGTGAGTGAGAGAGAGAGAGAAAGAGAAGCTGTGAGTGTTAGAGTGAGAGAAGCTGTGAGTGAGAGAGAGCGATAGAAAGAGAAGCTGTGAGTGTGTGAGAGAGAGAAAGAGAATCTGTGTGAGAGAGAGATAAAGAGAAGCTGTGAGTGAGAGAGAGAGAGAAAATGTGAGTGAGAGAGAGAGAAGTTGTGAGTGAGAGAGAGAGAAAGAAAGAGATGCTGTGAGTGAGAGAGAGAGGAAAAGAAGCTGTGAGTGAGAGAGAGAGAAAGAGAAGCTGTGAGTGAGAGAGAGAGAAGTTGTGAGTGAGAGAGAAAGAGAATCTGTGAGTGAGTGAGAGATCAAGAGAAGCTGTGAGTGAGAGAGGGAGAGAAAGAGAAGCTGTGAGTGAGAGAGAGAGCAAGAGAAGCTTTGACTGAGAGAGAGAGAGAAGCTGTGTGTGAGAGAGAGAGCAACAGAAGCTGTGAGTGAGAGAGAGAGAGAGTATAAGAGATGCTGTGTGTGAGACAGAGAAAGGGAAAGAGAAGGTGTAATTGAGAGAGAGAGAAAGAAAGAAAGAGAAGCTGTGAGTGAGAGAGAGAAAGAGAAGCTGTGAGTGAGAGAGAGAGAAAGAGAAGGTGTGAGTGAGAGAGAGAGCAAGAGAAGCTGTGACTGAGAGAGAGAGAAGCTGTGTGTGTGCGAGAGAGCAAGAGAAGCTGTGAGTGAGAGAGAGAGAGTATAAGAGATGCTGTGTGTGAGACAGAGAAAGAGAAAGAGAAGGTGTAATTGAGAGAAAGAGAAAGAAAGAGAAGCTGTGAGTGAGAGAGAGAGGGAAAGAGAAGCTGTGAGTGAGTGAGAGAGAGAGAGTAGCTGTGAGTGAGAGAGAGAGAACAAGAAGCTGTGAGTGAGAGAGAGAGAAAGAAAGAGAAGCTGTGAGTGTGTGTGTGAGAGAGAAAGAGAAGCTGTGAGTGAGAGAGAGAGAGAGAGAGAAAGAGAAGCTGTGAGTGAGAGAGAGAGAAAGAAAGAGAAGCTGTTTAGAGAGAGAGAGAGAGAGAGAAGAAATCTATGAGTGAGAGAGGGAGAGAAAGAGAAGCTGTGAGTGTGTGAGAGAGAAAGAGAAGCTGTGAGTGAGAGAGAGAGAGAAATAGAGAAGCTGTGAGTGAGAGAGAGAGAGAAGCTGTGACTGAGGGAGAGACAAAGAGAAACTGTGAGTGAGAGAGAGAGAAAGAATGAGAAGCTGTGAGTGAGAGAGAGAAAGAAAGAGATGCTGTGCATGAGAGAGAGAGAGAAGCTGTGAGTGAGTGAGAGAGAGAAGCTTTGAGAGAGAGAGAGAAAAAGAGAAGATGTGTGTGTGAGAGAGAGAGAGAAAGAGAAGCTGAGTGTGTGTGTGAGAGAGCGAGAAAGAGAAGCTGTGTGTGTGAGAGAGAGAGAAATGGAAGCTGTGTGTATGTGTGTGTGAGAGAGAAGCTGTGAGTGAGAGAGACAGAGAAAGAGAAGCTGTGAGTGAGAGGGAGAGAGAGTGAAAGATAAGCTGTGAGTGAGAGAGAGAGAGAAAGAGAAGCTGTGTGTGTGAGAGAGAAAAGATAAGCTGTGAGTGTGTCAGAGAGAGAGAAAGAAAAGGTGTGAGTGAGAGAGAGAGTGAAAGAGAAGCTGTGAGTGAGAGAGAGAGAAAGAGAAGCTGTGTGTGTGTGAGAGAGAAAGAGAAGCTGAGAGTGAGAAAGAGAGAAAGAGAAGCTGTGAGTGAGAGAGAGAGAGAAAGAAAAAGAGACACTGTGAGTGAGAGTTTGAGAGAGAAGCTGTAAGTGAGAGAGACAGAGAAAAAGAGAAGCTTTGAGTGAGAGAGAGTGAAAGAGATGCTGTGTGTGTGTGAGAGAGAGAGAAGCTGTAAGTGAGAGGGAAAGAGAAAGTGTAGCTGTGAGTGAGAGAGAGAGAAAGAAAGAGAAGATGTTAGAGAGAGAGAAAAAGAGAAGCTGTGTGTGTGAGAGAGAGAGTGAAAGAGATGCTGTGAGAGAGAGACAGAGAAAGAGAAAAAGAAGCTGTAAGTGAGTGAGAGAGAGAGAAAGAGAAGCTGTGAGTGAGTGAGAGAGAGAGAAGCTGTGAGTGAGAGAGAGAGATCAAGAGAAGCTGTGAGTGAGAGAGTGTGAGTGAAAGAGATGCTGTGAGAGAGAGAGAGAGAGAAAAAAAGACGCTGTAAGTGAGTGAGAGAGAGAGAAAGAGAAGCTGTGAGTGAGTGAGAGAGATAGAAGCTGTGAGTGAGATAGAGAGAGAAAGAGAAGCTGTGAGTGAGTGAGAGAGAGAGAAAGAGAAGCTGTGAGAGAGAGAGAGAGAGAAAGAGAAAAAGAAGCTGTAAGTGAGTGAGAGAGAGAGAAAGAGAAGCTGTGAGTGAGTGTGAGAGAGAGAAGCTGTGAGTGAGAGAGAAAGAAAGAGAAGCTGTGAGTGAGAGAGGGAGAGAAAGAGAAGGTGTGAGTGAGAGAGAGAAAGAGAGAGAAGCTGTGAGAGAGAGAGAAAGAGAAGTTGTGAGTGAGAGAGAGAGAAGCTGTGTGTGAGAGAGAGAGCAAGAGAAGCTGTGAGTGAGAGAGAAAGAGTGAAAGAGATGCTGTGTGAGAGAGAGAGAGAGAAAGAGAAAGGGAAGCTGTAAGTGAGTGAGAGAGAGAGAGAAGCTGAGCGTGAGAGAGAGTGAGAAAGAGAAGCTGTTAGGTAGGAGAGAGAGAGAAACTGTGAGTGAGAGAGAGAGAAAGAAAGAAAGAGAAGCTGAGTGAGAGAGATAGAGAGAGACAGAGAAGCTGAGTGAGAGAGACAGATAGAGAAAGAGAAGCTGTGAGTGAGAGAGAAATAGAAGCTGTGAGTGAGAGAGAGAGAAGCTGTGAGTGAGTGAGAGAGAGAGAAGCTTTGAGTGAGAGAGAGAGAAAAAGAGAAGATGTGTGTGTGTGTGTGTGTGAGAGAGAGAAGCTGAGTGTGTGTGTGTGAGAGAGAGAAAGAGAAGCTGTGTGTGTGTGAGAGAGAAATAGAAGCTGTGTGTATGTGTGTGTGAGAGAGAAGCTGTGAGTGAAAGAGACAGAGAAAGAGAAGCTGTGTGTGAGAGAGAGATAGAGAGAAGCTTTGAGTGAGAGAGAGAGAAAGAGAAGCTGTAAGTGAGAGAGAGAGAAAGAGAAGCTGTGAGTGAGAGAGAGAGAGAAAGAGAAGCTGTGAGTGAGAGAGAGAGTGAATGAGAAGCTTTGAGTGAGAGAGAGAGAGAAAGAGAAGCTGTGAGTGAGAGGAGAGAGAAAGAGAAGCTGTGAGTGAGATAGTGTGAAAGAGAAACTGTGAGTGAGTGAGAGAGAGAAAGAGAAGCTGTGTGTGTGTGTGAGAGAGAGAAAGAGAAGCTGTGAGTGAGAGAGAGAGAAAGAGAAGCTGTGAGTGAGAGAGAGAGAGAGAAGCTGTGAGAGAGAGAGAGAAAGAAAAAGATACACTGTGAGTGAGAGAGAGAGAAGCTGTAAGTGAGAGAGAGAGAAAAAGAGAAGCTTTGAGTGAGAGAGAGAGAAAAATAGAAGATGTGTATGTGTGTGTGAGAGAGAGAGAAAGAGAAGCTGAGTGTGTTTGTGAGAGAGAGTGAAAGAGAAGCAGTGAGTGAGAGAGAGGGAAAGAGAAGCTATGAGTGAGAGAGAGAAGCTGTGACTGAGAGAGAGCAAGAAAAAGAGAAGCTGTGAGTGAGAGAGAGAGAGAGAGAGAGAAGCTGTGAGTGAGAGAGAGAGAAAAAGAGAAGCTGTGAGTGAGAGAGAGAGAGAGAATCTGTGAGTGAGAGAGAGAGAAAGAGAAGCTGTGAGTGAGAGAGAGAGAGCAAGAGAAGCTGTCAGTGAGTGAGAGATAGAAAGGGAAGGTGTGAGAGAGAAAGAGCAAGAGAAGCTGTGAGTGAGAGAGAGAGAGAGAAAGAGAAGCTGTGATTGAGAGAGAGAGAGCAAGAGAAGCTGTGAGTGAGAGAGAGAGAGAGAAAGAGAAGCTGTGAGTGAGAGTGAGATAAAGAGAAGATGTTTGTTTGTGTGTGAGAGAGAAAGAGACACTGTGTGTGTGTGAGAGAGAGGGAAAGAGAAGCTGTGAGTGAGAGAGAAAGAAAGAGAAGCTGTGAGTGAAGGAGAGAGAGAGAAAGAGAAGCTGTGAGTGAGAGAGAGAGAGAAAGAGAAGCTGTGAGTGAGAGAGAGTGTGTGAAAGAGAAGCTGTGAGTGAAAGAGAGAGAGAAAAAGAAAAGCTGTGTGTGAGAGAGACAGTGATAGAGAAGCTGTGTGTGAGGGAGAGAAGCTGTGAGTGAGAGTGAGAGAGCAAGAAAAAGAGAAGCTGTGAGTGGGAGAGAGAGAAAAATAGAAGCTGTGAGTGAGTGAGAGAGAGAGAAGCTGTGCATGAGAGAGAGAGAAAGAGAAGTTGTGAGTGAGAGAGAGTGAAAGAGAAGCTGTGACTGAGAGAGCGAGAGCAAGAGAAGCTGTGAGTGAGAGAGAGAGAAAGAAGTTGTGCGTGAGAGAGAGTGTGAAAGATGCTCTGAGTGAGTGAGAGAGAGAAAGAGAAAGAGAAGTGGTAAGTGAGAGAGGGAGAGAGAGAAAGGGAAGCTGTGAATGAGTGTGAGAGAGATTTAAAGAGAAGCTGTGATTGAGAGAGAGAGCGAAGCTGTGAGTGAGAGAGAGAGAGAAAGAGAAGCTGTGAGTGAGAGATAGATAGAAAGAGAAGCTGTGAGAGAGAGAGAGAGCAAGAGAAGCTGTGAGTGAGAGAGAGAAAAAGAGAAGCTGTGATTGAGAGAGAGAGAGAAAGTGAAGCTGTGAGTGAGATAGAGATAGAGAAGCTGTGAGTGAGAGAGAGAGAAAGAGAAAGAGAAGGTGTAAGTGAGTGAGAGAGAGAGAGTAAGAGAAGCTCTGAATGAGTGAGAGCGAGATTGAAATAGAAGCTGTGATTGAGAGAGAGAAGCTGTGTGAGAGAGAGAGAAAAAGAGAAGCTGTGATTGAGAGAGAGAAAGAAAGAGAAGCTATGAGTGAGAGAGAGAGAGAAAGAGAAGCTGTGATTGAGAGTCAGAGAAAGAGAAGATGTTTGTGTGTGTGAGAGAGAGAGAAGCTGTGTGTGTGTCTGAAAGAAAGAGAAGCTGTGTGAGTGAGAGAGAGAAATACACTGTGTGTGAGAGAGAGAGAGAAAGAGAAGCTGTGAGTGAGTGAGAGAGAGAGAAGCTGTGAGTGAGAGAGAGAGAGAGAGAAAGAGAATCTGTGAGTGAGAGAGAGAGAAAAATAGAAGCTGTGTGTGTGTGAGAGAGAAAGAGAAGCTGTGAGTGAGAGAGAGAAAAAGAGAAGCTGTGATTGAGAGAGAGAGAGAAAGTGAAGCTGTGAGTGAGTGAGAGAGAAAGAGAAGCTGTGAGTGAGATAGAGATAGAGATAGAGAAGCTGTGAGTGAGAGAGAGAGAGAGAAAAAGAAGCTGTGAGTGAGAGAGAGAGAGAAAGAGAAGCTGTGAGTGAGAGAGAGAGAGCAAGAGAAGCTGTGAGTGAGAGAGAGAGAAAGGGAAAGAGAAGGTGTAAGTGAGTGAGAGAGAGAGAGTAAGAGAAGCTCTGAATGAGTGAGAGAGAGATTGAAATAGAAGCTGTGATTGAGAGAGAGAGAAGCTGTGAGAGAGAGAGAGAAAAAGAGAAGCTGTGATTGAGAGAAAGAAAGAAAGAGAAGCTATGAGTGAGAGAGAGAGAGAAAGAGAAGCTGTGATTGAGAGTCAGAGAAAGAGAAGATGTTTGTGTGTGAGAGAGAGAGAAGCTGTGTGTGTGTCTGAAAGAAAGAGAAGCTGTGTGAGTGAGAGAGAGAAATACACTGTGTGTGTGAGAGAGAGAGAAAGAGAAGCTGTGAGTGAGTGAGAGAGAGAGAAGCTGTGAGTGAGAGAGAGAGAGAGAAAGAGAATCTGTGAGTGAGAGAGAGAGAAAAATAGAAGCTGTGTGTGTGAGAGAGAGAAAGAGAATCTGTGAGTCAGACAGAGAAAGAAAGAGAAGCTGTGAGTGAGAGAGAGAGAAGCTTTGAGTGAGAGAGAAAGAGAAGCTGTTAGTGAGAGAGAGACAGAGATTGAGAAGCTTTGAGTGAGAGAGAGAGAGAGAAAGAAAGAGAAGCTGTGAGAGAGACAGAGAGAGAAGATGAGTGACAGAGACAGAGAGAGAAAGAGAAGCTGTGAGAGTGAGAGAAAGAGAAGACGTGAGTGAGAGAGAGAGAAAGAGAAGCTGTGAGAGAGAGAGAGAAAGAGAAGCTGTGAGTGAGAGAGAGAGAAAAAGAGAAGCTGTGAGTGAGAGAGAGAAGCTGTGAGAGAGAGAAGCTGTTAGTGAGAGAGAGAGAGAGAAAGAGAAGCTGTGAGTGAGAGAGAGAGAGTGAAAGAGAAGCTGTCAGTGAGAGAGAGAGAGAAAGAAAAGCTGTGAGTGAGAGAGAAAGAAAGAGAAGCTGTGAGTGAGAGAGAGAAGCTGTGACTGAGAGAGAGCAAGAAAAAGAGAAGCTGTGAGTGAGAGAGAGAGAGAGAAAGAGAAGCTGTGAGTGAGAGAGAGAGAAAAAGAGAAGCTGTGAGTGAGAGTGAGATAAAGAGAAGATGTTTGTTTGTGTGTGAGAGAGAAAGAGACACTGTGTGTGTGTGAGAGAGAGAGAGGGAAAGAGAAGCTGTGAGTGAGAGAGAAAGAAAGAGAAGCTGTGAGTGAAAGAGAGAGAGAGAAATAGAAGCTGTGAGTGAGAGAGAGAGAAAGAGAAGCTGTGAGTATGAGAGAGAGTGTGAAAGAGATGCTGTGATTGAGAGAGAGAGAGAAAGAGTAGCTGTAAGTGAGAGAGAGAGAAAAAGAAAAGCTGTGAGTGAGAGAGACAGAGATAGAGAAGCTGTGTGTGAGAGAGAGAAGCTGTGAGTGAGAGAGAGAGCAAGAAAAAGAGAAGCTGTGAGTGGGAGAGAGAGAAAAATAGAAGCTGTGAGTGAGTGAGAGAGAGAGAGAGAAGCTGTGCGTGAGAGAGAGAGAAAGAGAAGTTGTGAGTGAGAGAGAGTGAAAGAGAAGCTGTGACTGAGAGAGCGAGAGCAAGAGAAGCTGTGAGTGAGAGAGAGAGAAAGAGAAGCTGTGAGTGAGAGAGAGAAAAAGAAGTTGTGCGTGAGAGAGAGTGTGAAAGATGCTCTGAGTGAGTGAGAGAGAGAAAGAGAAAGAGAAGTGGTAAGTGAGAGAGGGAGAGAGAGAAAGAGAAGCTGTGAATGAGTGTGAGAGAGATTTAAAGAGAAGCTGTGATTGAGAGAGAGAAAGAAGCTGTGAGTGAGAGAGAGAGAGAGAGAGAAAGAGAAGCTGTGAGTGAGAGATAGATAGAAAGAGAAGCTGTGAGAGAGAGAGAGAGCAAGAGAAGCTGTGAGTGAGAGAGAGAGAAAAAGAGAAGCTGTGATTGAGAGAGAGAGAGAAAGTGAAGCTGTGAGTGAGAGAGAGAGAAAGAGAAGCAGTGAGTGAGATAGAGATAGAGATAGAGAAGCTGTGAGTGAGAGAGAGAGAGAAAAAGAAGCTGTGAGTGAGAGAGAGAGAAAGAGAAGCTGTGAGTGAGAGAGAGAGAGAGCAAGAGGAGCTGTGAGTGAGAGAGAGAGAAAGAGAAAGAGAAGGTGTAAGTGAGAGTGAGAGAGAGAGTAAGAGAAGCTCTGAATGAGTGAGAGAGAGATTGAAATAGAAGCTGTGATTGAGAGAGAGAGAGAAGCTGTGAGAGAGAGAGAGAGAGAAAGAGAAGCTGTGATTGAGAGAGAGAAAGAAAGAGAAGCTATGAGTGAGAGAGAGAGAAAGAGAAGCTGTGATTGAGAGTGAGAGAAAGAGAAGATGTTTGCGTGTGAGAGAGAGAGAGAAGCTGTGTGTTTGTCTGAGAGAAAGAGAAGCTGTGTGAGTGAGAGAGAGAAATACACTGTGTGTGTGAGAGAGAGAAAGAGAAGCTGTGAGTGAGTGAGAGAGAGAGAAGCTGTGAGTGAGAGAGAGAGAGAGAGAAAGAGAAGCTGTGAGTGAGAGAGAGAGAAAAATAGAAGCTGTGTGTGTGTGAGAGAGAAAGAGAAGCTGTGAGTCAGAGAGAGAGAAAGAAAGAGAAGCTGTGAGTGAGAGAGAGAAGCTGTGAGTGAGAGAGAGAAAGAGAAGCTGTTAGTGAGAGAGAGACAGAGATTGAGAAGCTGTGAATGAGAGAGAGAGAGAGAAAGAGAAGCTGTGAGTGAGAGAGAGATAGAAAGAGAAGCTGTGAGTGAGAGAGAGAGAAAAAGAGAAGCTGTGAGTGAGAGAGAGAGAAGCTGTGAGTGAGAGAGAGAGAGAAGCTGTTAGTGAGAGAGGGAGAGAGAGAAATAGAAGCTGTGAGTGAGAGAGAGAGAGAGTGAAAGAGAAGCTGTCAGTGAGAGAGAGAGAAAGAAAAGCTGTGAGTGAGAGAGAGAGAGATAGAGAAGCTGTGAGTGAGAGAGAGTGTGTGAAAGAGATGCTGTGATTGAGAGAGAGAGAGAGTAGCTGTAAGTGAGAGAGAGAGAAAAAGAAAAGCTGTGAGTGAGAGAGACAGAGAAAGAGAAGCTGTGTGTGTGTGAGAGAAGCTGTGAGTGAGAGAGAGAGCAAGAAAAAGAGGAGCTGTGAGTGAGTGAGAGAGAGAAAAATAGAAGCTGTGAGTGAGAGAGAGAGAGAAGCTGTGAGTGAGAGAGAGAGAAAAAGAGAAGCTGTGAGTGAGAGAGAGAGAAGCTGTGAGTGAGAGAGAGAGAGAAGCTGTTAGTGAGAGAGAGAGAGAGAGAGAAAGAGAAGCTGTGAGTGAGAGAGAGAGAGTGAAAGAGAAGCTGTCAGTGAGAGAGAGAGAGAAAGAAAAGCTGTGAGTGAGAGAGAGAAAGAAAGAGAAGCTGTGAGTGAGAGAGAGAAGCTGTGACTGAGAGAGAGGAAGAAAAAGAGAGGCTGTGAGTGAGAGAGAGAGAGAAAGAGAAGCTGTGAGTGAGAGAGAGAGAAAAAGAGAAGCTGTGAGTGAGTGAGAGAGAGAGAATCTGTGAGTGAGAGAGAGAGAAAGAGAAGCTGTGAGTGAGAGAGAGAGAGCAAGAGAAGCTGTCAGTGAGTGAGAGATAGAAAGGGAAGGTGTGAGAGAGAGAGCAAGAGAAGCTGTGAGTGAGAGAGAGAGAGAGAGAAAGAGAAGCTGTGATTGAGAGAGAGAGCAAGAGAAGCTGTGAGTGAGAGTGAGAGAGAGAGAGAGAAAGAGAAGCTGTGAGTGAGAGTGAGATAAAAAGAAGATGTTTGTTTGTGTGTGAGAGAGAAAGAGACACTGTGTGTGTCTGAGAGAGAGAGAGGGAAAGAGAAGCTGTGAGTGAGAGAGAAAGAAAGAGAAGCTGTGAGTGAAAGAGAGAGAGAGAAATAGAAGCTGTGAGTGAGAGAGAGAGAGAAAGAGAAGCTGTGAGTGAGAGAGAGAGTGTGAAAGAGATGCTGTGATTGAGAGAGAGAGAGAAAGAGTAGCTGTAAGTGAGAGAGAGAGAAAAAGAAAAGCTGTGAGTGAGAGAGACAGAGATAGAGAAGCTGTGTGTGAGAGAGAGAAGCTGTGAGTGAGAGGGAGAGCAAGAAAAAGAGAAGCTGTGAGTGGGAGAGAGAGAAAAATAGAAGCTGTGAGTGAGTGAGAGAGAGAGAGAGAAGCTGTGCGTGAGAGAGAGAGAAAGAGAAGTTGTGAGTGAGAGAGAGTGAAAGAGAAGCTGTGACTGAGAGAGCGAGAGCAAGAGAAGCTGTGAGTGAGAGAGAGAGAAAGAGAAGTTGTGAGTGAGAGAGAGAAAAAGAAGTTGTGCGTGAGAGAGAGTGTGAAAGATGCTCTGAGTGAGTGAGAGAGAAAGAGAAGTGGTAAGTGAGAGAGGGAGAGAGAGAAAGAGAAGCTGTGAATGAGTGTGAGAGAGATTTAAAGAGAAGCTGTATTTGAGAGAGAGAGAGAAGCTGTGAGTGAGAGAGAGAGAGAGAGAAAGAAAGAGAAGCTGTGAGTGAGAGATAGATAGAAAGAGAAGCTGTGAGAGAGAGAGAGAGCAAGAGAAGCTGTGAGTGAGAGAGAGAGAAAAAGAGAAGCTGTGATTGAGAGAGAGAGAGAAAGTGAAGCTGTGAGTGAGAGAGAGAGAAAGATAAGCTGTGAGTGAGAGAGAGAGAGAGCAAGAGAAGCTGTGAGTGAGAGAGAGAGAAAAAGAGAAGCTGTGATTGAGAGAGAGAGAAAGTGAAGCTGTGAGTGAGAGAGAGAGAAAGAGAAGCTGTGAGTGAGATAGAGATAGAGAAGCTGTGAGTGAGAGAGAGAGAGAAAAAGAAAAAGAAGCTGTGAGTGAGAGAGAGAGAAAGAGAAGCTGTGAGTGAGAGAGAGAGAGCAAGAGAAGCTGTGAGTGAGAGAGAGAGAAAGAGAAAGAGAAGGTGTAAGTGAGAGTGAGAGAGAGAGAGTAAGAGAAGCTCTGAATGAGTGAGAGAGAGATTGAAATAGAAGCTGTGATTGAGAGAGAGAGAGAAGCTGTGAGAGAGAGAGAGAGAAAAAGAGAAGCTGTGATTGAGAGAGAGAAAGAAAGAGAAGCTATGAGTGAGAGAGAGAGAGAAAGAGAAGCTGTGATTGAGAGTGAGAGAAAGAGAAGATGTTTGCGTGTGAGAGAGAGAGAGAAGCTGTGTGTTTGTCTGAGAGAAAGAGAAGCTGTGTGAGTGAGAGAAGCTGTGACTGAGAGAGAGCAAGAAAAAGAGAAGCTGTGAGTGAGAGAGAGAGAGAGAAAGAGAAGCTGTGAGTGAGAGAGAGAGAAAAAGAGAAGCTGTGAGTGAGAGAGAGAGAGAGAATCTGTGAGTGAGAGAGAGAGAAAGAGAAGCTGTGAGTGAGAGAGAGAGAGAGCAAGAGAAGCTGTCAGTGAGTGAGAGATAGAAAGGGAAGGTGTGTGAGAGAGAGAGAAAGAAAAGCTGTGAGTGAGAGAGAGAGAGGTTAAGAAGCTGTGAGTGAGAGAGAGAGTGTGAAAGAGATGCTGTGATTGAGAGAGAGAGAGAGAGAGTAGCTGTAAGTGAGAGAGAGAGAAAAAGAAAAGCTGTGAGTGAGAGAGACAGAGAAAGAGAAGCTGTGTGTGTGAGAGAGAAGCTGTGAGTGAGAGAGAGAGAGCAAGAAAAAGAGGAGCTGTGAGTGAGTGTGAGAGAGAAAAATAGAAGCTGTGAGTGAGAGAGAGAGAGAGAAGCTGTGAGTGAGAGAGAGAAAAAGAGAAGCTGTGAGTGAGAGAGAGAGAGAGAAAGAGAAGCTG
Source organism: Bradypodion ventrale (assembly GCA_035047345.1). Taxonomy (NCBI): domain Eukaryota; kingdom Metazoa; phylum Chordata; class Lepidosauria; order Squamata; family Chamaeleonidae; genus Bradypodion; species Bradypodion ventrale. Next base: position 226,124,013 of record JAWDJE010000001.1, read on the forward strand.
TGAGTGAGAGAGAGAGAAAAAGAGAAGCTGTGAGTGAGAGAGAGAGAGAATCTGTGAGTGAGAGAGAGAGAAAGAGAAGCTGTGAGTGAGAGAGAGAGAGCAAGAGAAGCTGTCAGTGAGTGAGAGATAGAAAGGGAAGGTGTGAGAGAGAGAGAGCAAGAGAAGCTGTGAGTGAGAGAGAGAGAGAAAGAGAAGCTGTGATTGAGAGAGAGAGCAAGAGAAGCTGTGAGTGAGAGAGAGAGAGAGAAAGAGAAGCTGTGAGTGAGAGTGAGATAAAGAGAAGATGTTTGTTTGTGTGTGAGAGAGAAAGAGAAGCTGTGAGTGAGAGAGAGAGAAAGAGAAAGAGAAGGTGTAAGTGAGAGTGAGAGAGAGAGAGTAAGAGAATCTCTGAATGAGTGAGAGAGAGATTGAAATAGAAGCTGTGATTGAGAGAGAGAGAGAAGCTGTGAGAGAGAGAGAGAGAGAAAGAGAAGCTGTGATTGAGAGAGAGAAAGAAAGAGAAGCTATGAGTGAGAGAGAGAGAAAGAGAAGCTGTGATTGAGAGTGAGAGAAAGAGAAGATGTTTGCGTGTGAGAGAGAGAGAAGCTGTGTGTTTGTCTGAGAGAAAGAGAAGCTGTGTGAGTGAGAGAAGCTGTGACTGAGAGAGAGCAAGAAAAAGAGAAGCTGTGAGTGAGAGAGAGAGAGAGAAAGAGAAGCTGTGAGTGAGAGAGAGAGAAAAAGAGAAGCTGTGAGTGAGAGAGAGAGAGAGAATCTGTGAGTGAGAGAGAGAGAAAGAGAAGCTGTGAGTGAGAGAGAGAGAGAGCAAGAGAAGCTGTCAGTGAGTGAGAGATAGAAAGGGAAGGTGTGAGAGAGAGAGAGCAAGAGAAGCTGTGAGTGAGAGAGAGAGAGAAAGAGAAGCTGTGATTGAGAGAGAGAGAGCAAGAGAAGCTGTGAGTGAGAGAGAGAGAGAGAAAGAGAAGCTGTGAGTGAGAGTGAGATAAAGAGAAGATGTTTGTTTGTGTGTGAGAGAGAAAGAGACACTGTGTGTGTGTGTGAGAGAGAGAGGGAAAGAGAAGCTGTGAGTGAGAGAGAAAGAAAGAGAAGTTGTGAGTGAAAGAGAGAGAGAGAAATAGAAGCTGTTAGTGAGAGAGAAAAAAAAGAGTACCTGTGTTTGTGTGTGAGAGAGAGACACTGTGTGTGAGAGAGAGAAAGAGAGAAAGAGAAGTGTGTGAGAGAGAAAGAGAAGGTGTGTGTGAGAGAGAAAGAGTCACTGTGTGTGTGTGAGAGAGAGAGAAAGAGAAGCTGTGAGTGAGAGAGAGAAAAAGAGAAGCTGTGAGTGAGAGAGAGAGAGAGAAAGAGAAGCTGTGAGTGAGAGAGAGAGAAAAAGAGAAGCTGTGAGTGAGAGAGAGAGAGAATCTGTGAGTGAGAGAGAGAGAAAGAGAAGCTGTGAGTGAGAGAGAGAGAGCAAGAGAAGCTGTCAGTGAGTGAGAGATAGAAAGGGAAGGTGTGAGAGAGAGAGAGCAAGAGAAGCTGTAAGTGAGAGAGAGAGAGAAAGAGAAGCTGTGATTGAGAGAGAGAGCAAGAGAAGCTGTGAGTGAGAGAGAGAGAGAGAAAGAGAAGCTGTGAGTGAGAGTGAGATAAAGAGAAGATGTTTGTTTGTGTGTGAGAGAGAAAGAGAAGCTGTGAGTGAGAGAGAGAGAAAGAGAAAGAGAAGGTGTAAGTGAGAGTGAGAGAGAGAGAGTAAGAGAATCTCTGAATGAGTGAGAGAGAGATTGAAATAGAAGCTGTGATTGAGAGAGAGAGAGAAGCTGTGAGAGAGAGAGAGAGAGAAAGAGAAGCTGTGATTGAGAGAGAGAAAGAAAGAGAAGCTATGAGTGAGAGAGAGAGAAAGAGAAGCTGTGATTGAGAGTGAGAGAAAGAGAAGATGTTTGCGTGTGAGAGAGAGAGAGAAGCTGTGTGTTTGTCTGAGAGAAAGAGAAGCTGTGTGAGTGAGAGAAGCTGTGACTGAGAGAGAGCAAGAAAAAGAGAAGCTGTGAGTGAGAGAGAGAGAGAGAAAGAGAAGCTGTGAGTGAGAGAGAGAGAAAAAGAGAAGCTGTGAGTGAGAGAGAGAGAGAGTATCTGTGAGTGAGAGAGAGAGAAAGAGAAGCTGTGAGTGAGAGAGAGAGAGAGCAAGAGAAGCTGTCAGTGAGTGAGAGATAGAAAGGGAAGGTGTGAGAGAGAGAGAGCAAGAGAAGCTGTGAGTGAGAGAGAGAGAGAGAAAGAGAAGCTGTGATTGAGAGAGAGAGAGCAAGAGAAGCTGTGAGTGAGAGAGAGAGAGAGAAAGAGAAGCTGTGAGTGAGAGTGAGATAAAGAGAAGATGTTTGTTTGTGTGTGAGAGAGAAAGAGACACTGTGTGTGTGTGTGAGAGAGAGAGGGAAAGAGAAGCTGTGAGTGAGAGAGAAAGAAAGAGAAGTTGTGAGTGAAAGAGAGAGAGAGAAATAGAAGCTGTTAGTGAGAGAGAAAAAAAAGAGTACCTGTGTTTGTGTGTGAGAGAGAGACACTGTGTGTGTGTGAGAGAGAGAGAAAGAGAAGCTGTGAGTGAGAGAGAGGGAAAGAGAAGCTGTGAGTGAGAGAGAGAGAGAGAAAGAAAGAGAAGCTGTGAGTGAAAGAGAGAGAGAGAAAGAGAAGCTGTGAGTGAGAGAGAGTGTGAAAGAGATGCTGTGATTGAGAGAGAGAGAGAAAGAGTAGCTGTAAGTGAGAGAGAGAGAAAAAGAAAAGCTGTGAGTGAGAGAGACAGAGAAAGAGAAGCTGTGTGTGAGAGACAGAAGCTGTGAGTGAGAGAGAGAGCAAGAAAAAGAGAAGCTGTGAGTGGGAGAGAGAGAAAAATAGAAGCTGTGAGTGAGTGAGAGAGAGAGAGAGAAGCTGTGCGTGAGAGAGAGAGAGAAAAATTGAAGCTGTGAGTGAGAGAGAGAGAGAGAAGCTGTGAGTGAGAGAGAGAAAGAGAAATTGTGTGTGAGAGAGAGAGAAAGAGAAGTTGTGACTGAGAGAGAGAGAGCAAGAGAAGCTGTGAGTGAGAGAGAGAGAGAAGCTGTATGTGAGTGAGAGAGAGAGAGAAGCTGTGTGTGAGAGATTAAGAGATGCTGTGAGTGTGTGAGAGAGAAAGAGACACTGTATGTGTATGTGTGTGTGTGTGTGTGTGAGAGAGTAATAGAAGCTGTGAGTGAGAGAGAGAGAGAGTGAAAGAGAAGCTGTGAGTGAGAGAGAGAGAAAGAGAAGATGTGAGTGAGAGTGAGAGAAAGAGAAGATGTTTGTGTGTGAGAGAGAGAGAGAAGCTGTGTGTGTGTGAGAGAGAGAAAGAGTAGCTGTGTTTGTGTTTGAGAGAGAGACACTGTGTGTGTGAGAGAGAAAGAGAGAAAGAGAAGCTGTGTGAGAGAGAGAGAAAGAGAAGCTGTGAGTGAGTGAGAGAGAGAGAAAGAGAAGCTGTGAGTGAGTGAGTGATAGAGAAGCTGTGAGTGAGAGAGAGAGAGAAAAAAAAGGTGTGAGTGAGAGAGAGAGAGCAAGAAAAAGAGAAGCTGTGAGTGAGAGAGAGAGAAAAATAGAAGCTGGGAGTGAGAGAGAGAGACGCTGTGAGTGAGAGAGAGAGACAAAGACAAAGAGAAGCTGTGATTGAGAGAGAGAGAAAGAGAAGCTGTGAGTGAGAGAGAGAGAGAAAGAGAAGCCGTGAGTTAGAGTGAGATAAAGAGAAGATGTTTGTTTGTGTGTGTGAGAAAGATTCTGTGAGTGTGTGAGAGAGAAAGAGAAGGTGTGTGTGAGAGAGAAAAAGTCACTGTGTGTGTGTGAGAGAGAGAGAAAGAAAGAGAAGCTGTGAGTGAGAGAGAGGGAAAGAGAAGCTGTGAGTGAGAGAGAGAGAGAGAGAGAAAGAAAGAGAAGCTGTGAGTGAAAGAGAGAGAGAGAAAGAGAAGCTGTGAGTGAGAGAGAGTGTTAAAGAGATGCTGTGATTGAGAGAGAGAGAAAGAGTAGCTGTAAGTGAGAGAGAGAGAAAAAGAAAAGCTGTGAGTGAGAGAGACAGAGAAAGAGAAGCTGTGTGTGAGAGAGAGAAGCTGTGAGTGAGAGAGAGAGCAAGAAAAAGAGAAGCTGTGAGTGAGAGAGAGAGAGAAAAATTGAAGTTGTGAGTGAGAGAGAGAGAGAAGCTGTGAGTGAGAGAGAGAGAAAGAGAAGTTGTGAGAGAGAGAGTGAAAGAGATGTTGTGACTGAGAGAGAGAGAGCAAGAGAAGCTGTGAGTGAGAGAGAGAGAGAAAGAGAAGCTGTGAGTGAGAGAGAGAGAAAAAGAAGTTGTGCGTGAGAGAGAGAGAGTGAAAGATGCTCTGAGTGAGAGAGAGAAAGAGAAAGAGAAGTGGTAAGTGAGAGAGGGAGAGAGAGAAAGAGAAGCTGTGAATGATTGTGAGAGAGATTTAAAGAGAAGCTGTGATTGAGAGAGAAGCTGTGAGTGAGAGAGAGAGAGAAAGAGAAGCTGTGAGTGAGAGATAGATAGAAAGAGAAGCTGTGAGAGAGAGAGAGAGCAAGAGAAGCTGTGAGTGAGAGAGAGAGAAAAAGAGAAGCTGTGATTGAGAGAGAGAGAGAAAGTGAAGCTGTGAGTGAGAGAGAGAGAAAGAGAAGCTGTGAGTGAGAGTGAGAGAAAGAGAAGATGTTTGTGTGTGTGTGTGAGAGAGAGAGAGAAAGTGTGTGTGTGTGAGAGAGAGAAAGAGTAGCTGTGTGTGTGAGAGAGAGAAAGAGACACTGTGTGTGAGAGAGAGAAAGAGAGAAAGAGAAGCTGAGAGAGAGAGAGAAAGAGAAGGTGTGATTGAGTGAGTGAGAGAGAGAGAAGCTGTGATTGAGTGAGAGAGAGAGAAGCTGTGAGTGAGAGAGAGAGAGAGAAAGAAAGAGCAGCTTGAGTGAGTGAGAGAGAGAGAGAAAGAGAAGCTGTGAGTGAGAGAGAAAGAGAAGCTGTGAGTGAGAGAGAGAGAGAGAGAAGCTGTGAGTGAGAGAGAGAGAAAGAGAAGCTGTTAGTGAGAGAGAGAGAGAAGCTGTGAGTAAAAGAGAGAGAGAAAGAAAAAGAAGCTGTGAGTGTGTGTGTGAGAGAGAAAGAGAAGCTGTGAGTGAGAGAGAGAAAGAGAACCTGTAAGTGAGAGAGAGAGAGAGAGAGAAGCTATGAGTGAGAGAGAAAAAAAGAGAAACTGTGAGTGAGAGAGAGAAGCTGTGAGTGAGTGAGAGAGAGAGAAATAGAAGCTGTGAGTGAGAGAGAGAGAGAGAAAGAGAAGCTGTCAGTGAGAGAGAGAGAGAAGCTGTCAGTGAGAGAGAGAGAAAGAAAGAGAAGCTGGGAGTGTTTGTGTGAGAGAGAAAGAGAAGCTGTGTGTGAGAGAGAAAGAGAAGCTGTGAGTGAGTGAGAGAGAGAGAAAGAGAAGCTGTGAGTGAGTGAGTGAGTGAGAGAGAGAAGCTGTGAGTGAGAGAGAGAGAGAAAGAGAACCTGTGAGTGAGTGAGAGAGAGAGAGAGAGAAAGAGAAGCTGTGAGTGAGAGAGAAAAAAACGAGAAACTGTGAGTGAGAGAGAGAAGCTGTGAGTGAGTGAGAGAGAGAGAGAGAAGCTGTGAGTGAGAGAGAGAGAGTGAAAGAGAAGCTGTCAGTGAGAGAGAGAGAGAAGCTGTCAGTGAGAGAGAGAGAAAGAGAAGCTGTGAGTGTGTGTGTGAGAGAGAAAGAGAAGCTGTGAGAGAGAGAGAAAGAGAAGCTGTGAGTGAGTGAGAGAGAGAGAAAGAGAAGCTGTGAGTGAGTGAGTGAGAGAATGAAGCTGTGAGTGAGAGAGAGAGAGAAAGAAAAGCTGTGAGTGAGAGAGAGAGAGAAAGAGAAGCTGTGAGTGAGAGAGAAAGAGAAGATGTTTGTGTGTGTGTGTGTGAGAGAGAGAAAGTGTGTGTGTGTGTGAGAGAGAAAGAGTAGCTGTGTGTGTGTGAGAGAGAGAAAGAGACACTGTGTGTGTGAGAGAGAAAGAGAGAAAGCGTTGTGAGAGAGAGTGAAAGAGAAGCTGTGAGTGAGTGAGTGAGAGAGAAAGAGAAGCTGTGAGTGAGTGTGAGAGAGAGAGAGAGAAGCTGTGAGTGAGAGAGAGAGAGAAAGAGAAGCTGTGAGTGAGAGAGAGAGAGAGAAAGAGAAGCTGTGAGTGTGAGAGAAAGAGAAGCTGTGAGTGAGAGAGAGAGAGAAGGTGTGAGTGAGTGAGAGAGAGAGAGAAAGTTAAGCTGTTAGTGAGAGAGAGAGAGAAGCTGTGAGTAAAAGAGAGAGAGAAAGAAAAAGAAGCTGTGAGTGAGAGAGAGAAAGAGAACCTGTGAGTGAGAGAGAGAGAGAAAGAGAAGCTGTGAGTGAGAGAGAGAAAAAGAGAAACTGTGAGTGTGAGAGAGAAGCTGTGAGTGAGAGAGAGAGAGAAATAGAAGCTGTGAGTGAGATTGAGAGAGTGAAAGAGAAGCTGTCAGTGAGAGAGAGAGAGAAGCTGTCAGTGAGAGAGAGAGAAAGAAAGAGAAGCTGTGAGTGTGTGTGTGAGAGAGAAAGAGAAGCTGTGAGTGAGAGAGAGAAAGAGAAGCTGTGAGTGAGAGAGGGAGAGAAAGAGAAGCTGTGAGTGAGAGAGACAGAGAGAGAAAGAAAGAGAAAGAGCTGTGAGTGAGAGAGAGAGTGAAAGAGAAGCTGTGAGTGAGAGAGAGAGAGAAGCTGTATGTGAGTGAGAGAGAGAGAGAAGCTGTGTGTGTGAGAGATTAAGAGATGCTGTGTGTGAGAGAGAGAAAGAGACACTGTATGTGTATGTGTGTGTGTGAGAGAGTAATAGAAGCTGTGAGTGAGAGAGAGAGAGAGAGTGAAAGAGAAGCTGTGAGTGAGAGAGAGAGAAAGAGAAGATGTGAGTGAGAGTGAGAGAAAGAGAAGATGTTTGTGTGTGTGTGAGAGAGAGAGAAGCTGTGTGTGTGAGAGAGAGAGAAAGAGTAGCTGTGTTTGTGTGTGAGAGAGAAAGAGAGAAAGAGAAGCTGTGTGTGTGAGAGAGAAAGAGAAGCTGTGAGTGAGTGAGAGAGAGAGAAAGAGAAGCTGTGAGTGAGTGAGTGAGAGAGAAGCTGTGAGTGAGAGAGAGAGAGAAAAATAGAAGCTGTGAGTGAGAGAGAGAGAGCAAGAAAAAGAGAAGCTGTGAGTGAGAGAGAGAAAAAAAGAGAAGCTGGGAGTGAGAGAGAGAGAGAAGCTGTGAGTGAGAGAGAGAGAAAGAGAAGTTGCGAGTGAGAGAGAGAAAAAGAGAAGCTGTGACTGAGAGAGAGAGAGCAAGAGAAGCTGTGAGTGAGAGAGAGAGAGAAAGAGAAGCTGTGAGTGAGAGAGAGAGAAAAAGAACTTGTGCGTGAGAGAGAGAGAGTGAAAGATGCTCTGAGTGAGTGAGAGAGAGAAAGAGAAAGAGAAGTGGTAAGTGAGAGAGGGAGAGAGAGAAAGAGAAGCTGCGAATGAGTGTGAGAGAGATTTAAAGAGAAGCTGTGATTGAGAGAGAGAGAGAGAAGCTGTGAGTGAGAGAGTGAGAGAAAGAGAAGCTGTGAGTGAGAGATAGATAGAAAGAGAAGCTGTGAGAGAGAGAGAGCAAGAGAAGCTGTGAGTGAGAGAGAGAGAAAAAGAGAAGCTGTGAGTGAGAGTGAGAGAAAGAGAAGATGTTTGTGTGTGTGTGTGAGAGAGAGAAAGTGTGTGTGTGTGAGAGAGAGAAAGAGTAGCTGTGTGTGTGTGAGAGAGAAAGAGACACTGTGTGTGTGAGAGAGAAAGAGAGAAAGAGAAGCTGTGAGAGAGAGAGAGAGAAAGAGAAGCTGTGAGTGAGTGAGAGAGAGAGAGAGAAAGAGAAGTTGTGATTGAGTGAGAGAGAGAGAGAAGCTGTGAGTGAGAGAGAGAGAGAAAGAGAAGCTGTGAGTGAGAGAGAGAGAGAAGCTGTGAGTGAGAGAGAAAGAGAAGCTGTGAGTGAGAGAGAGAGAAGCTGTGAGTGAGAGAGAGAGAGAAAGAGAAGCTGTTAGTGAGAGAGAGAGAGAAGCTGTGAGTAAAAGAGAGAGAAAGAAAAAGAAGCTGTGAGTGTGTGTGTGAGAGAGAAAGAGAAGCTGTGAGTGAGAGAGAGAAAGAGAACCTGTGAGTGAGAGAGAGAGAGAGAAAGAGAAGCTGTGAGTGAGAGAGAGAATAAAAGAGAAACTGTGAGTGAGAGAGAGAAGCTGTGAGTGAGAGAGAAAGAAATAGCTGTGAGTGAGAGAGAGAGAGTGAAAGAGAAGCTGTCAGTGAGAGAGAGAAGCTGTCAGTGAGAGAGAGAGAAAGAGAAGCTGTGAGTGAGTGAGAGAGAGAAAGAGAACCTGTGAGTGAGAGAGAGAGAGAGAGAACGAGAAGCTGTGAGTGAGAGAGAGAAAAAAGAGAAACTGTGAGTGAGAGAGAGAAGCTGTGAGTGAGAGAGAGAGGGAAAGAGAAGCTGTGAGTGAGAGAGAAAGAGAAGCTGTGAGTGAGAGAGAGAGAGAAGCTGTGAGTGAGAGAGAGAGAAAGAAAGAGAAGCTGTTAGTGAGAGAGAGAGAAGCAGTGAGTAAAAGAGAGAGAAAGAAAAAGAAGCTGTGAGTGAGAGAGAGAAAGAGAACCTGTGAGTGAGAGAGAGAGAGAGAGAGAAAGAGAAGCTGTGAGTGAGAGAAAAAAAAGAGAAACTGTGAGTGAGAGAGAGAAGCTGTGAGTGAGAGAGAGAGAGAAATAGAAGCTGTGAGTGAGAGAGAGAGAGTGAAAGAGAAGCTGTCAGTGAGAGAGAAAGAGAAGCTGTCAGTGAGAGAGAGAGAAAGAAACTGTGAGTGTGTGTGTGAGAGAGAAAGAGAAGCTGTGAGTGAGAGAGAGAAAGAGAAGCTGTGAGTGAGAGAGGGAGAGAAAGAGAAGCTGTGAGTGAGAGAGACAGAGAGAGAAAGAGAAAGAGCTGTGAGTGAGAGAGAGAGTGAAAGAGAAGCTGTGAGTGAGAGAGAGAGAGAAGCTGTATGTGAGTGAGAGAGAGAGAGAAGCTGTGTGTGTGAGAGAGATTAAGAAATGCTGTGAGTGTGTGAGAGAGAAAGAGACACTGTATGTGTATTTGTGTGAGAGAGAGAGTAATAGAAGCTGTGAGTGAAAGAGAGAGAAAAAGAACTTGTGTGTGTGAGAGAGAGTGAAAGATGCTCTGAGTGAGTGAGAGAGAGAAAGAGAAAGAGAAGTGGTAAGTGAGAGAGGGAGAGAGAGAAAGAGAAGCTGTGAATGAGTGTGAGAGAGATTTAAAGAGAAGCTGTGATTGAGAGAGAGAGAGAGAAGCTGTGAGTGAGAGAGTGAGAGAAAGAGAAGCTGTGAGTGAGAGATAGATAGAAAGAGAAGCTGTGAGAGAGAGAGAGAGCAAGAGAAGCTGTGAGTGAGAGAGAGAGAAAAAGAGAAGCTGTGAGTGAGAGTGAGAGAAAGAGAAGATGTTTGTGTGTGTGTGTGAGAGAGAGAAAGTGTGTGTGTGTGTGAGAGAGAGAGAGAGTAGCTGTGTGTGTGTGTGAGAGAGAAAGAGACACTGTGTGTGTGAGAGAGAAAGAGAGAAAGAGAAGCTGTGAGAGAGAGAGAGAAAGAGAAGCTGTGAGTGAGTGTGAGAGAGAGAGAGAGAAAGAGAAGTTGTGATTGAGTGAGAGAGAGAGAGAAGCTGTGAGTGAGAGAGAGAGAGAAAGAGAAGCTGTGAGTGAGAGAGAGAGAGAGAAGCTGTGAGTGAGAGAGAAAGAGAAGCTGTGAGTGAGAGAGAGAGAAGCTGTGAGTGAGAGAGAGAGAAAGAGAAGCTGTTAGTGAGAGAGAGAGAGAAGCTGTGAGTAAAAGAGAGAGAAAGAAAAAGAAGGTGTGTGTGTGAGAGAGAAAGAGAAGCTGTGAGTGAGAGAGAGAAAGAGAACCTGTGAGTGAGAGAGAGAGAGAGAGAAAGAGAAGCTGTGAGTGAGAGAGAGAATAAAAGAGAAACTGTGAGTGAGAGAGAGAAGATGTGAGTGAGAGAGAGAGAAATAGCTGTGAGTGAGAGAGAGAGTGAAAGAGAAGCTGTCAGTGAGAGAGAGAGAGAAGCTGTCAGTGAGAGAGAGAGAAAGAAATAGAAGCTGTGAGTGAGAGAGAGAAAAAAGAGAAACTGTGAGTGAGAGAGAGAAAAAAGAGAAACTGTGAGTGAGAGAGAGAAGCTGTGAGTGAGAGAGAGAGAGAAAGAGAAGCTGTGAGTGAGAGAGAAAGAGAAGCTGTGAGTGAGAGAGAGAGAGAAGCTGTGAGTGAGAGAGAGAGAAAGAAAGAGAAGCTGTTAGTGAGAGAGAGAGAAGCTGTGAGTAAAAGAGAGAGAAAGAAAAAGAAGCTGTGAGTGAGAGAGAGTAAGAGAACCTGTGAGTGAGAGAGAGAGAGAGAGAAAGAGAAGCTGTGAGTGAGAGAAAAAAAAGAGAAACTGTGAGTGAGAGAGAGAAGCTGTGAGTGAGAGAGAGAGAGAAATAGAAGCTGTGAGTGAGAGAGAGAGAGTGAAAGAGAAGCTGTCAGTGAGAGAGAAAGAGAAGCTGTCAGTGAGAGAGAGAGAAAGAAACTGTGAGTGTGTGTGTGAGAGAGAAAGAGAAGCTGTGAGTGAGAGAGAGAAAGAGAAGCTGTGAGTGAGAGAGGGAGAGAAAGAGAAGCTGTGAGTGAGAGAGACAGAGAGAGAAAGAGAAAAAGCTGTGAGTGAGAGAGAGAGTGAAAGAGAAGCTGTGAGTGAGTGAGAGAGAGAAGCTGTATGTGAGTGAGAGAGAGAGAGAAGCTGTGTGTGTGAGAGAGATTAAGAGATGCTGTGAGTGTGTGAGAGAGAAAGAGACACTGTATGTGTATTTGTGTGTGAGAGAGAGTAATAGAAGCTGTGAGTGAGAGAGAGAGAGAGTGAAAGAGAATCTGTGAGTGAGAGAGAGAGAAAGAGAAGATGTGAGTGAGAGAAAGAGAAGATGTTTGTGTGTGTGTGAGAGAGAGAAGCTGTGTGTGTGTGTGAGAGAGAAAGAGTAGCTGTGTTTGTGTGTGAGAGAAAGAGACACTGTGTGTGTGAGAGAGAAAGAGAGAAAGAGAAGCTGTGTGTGAGAGAGAGAAAGAGAAGCTGTGAGTGAGTGAGAGAGAGAGAAAGAGAAGCTGTGACTGAGTGAGTGAGAGAGAAGCTGTGAGTGAGAGAGAGAGAGAAAAATAGAAGCTGTGAGTGAGAGAGAGAGAGCAAGAAAAAGAGAAGCTGTGAGTGAGAGAGAGAGAAAAATAGAAGCTGGGAGTGAGAGAGAGAAGCTGTGAGTGAGAGAGAGAGAAAGAGAAGTTGCGAGTGAGAGAGAGAGAAAGAGAAGCTGTGACTGAGAGAGAGAGAGCAAGAGAAGCTGTGAGTGAGAGAGAGAGAGAAAGAGAAGCTGTGAGTGAGAGAGAGAGAAAAAGAAGTTGTGCGTGAGAGAGAGAGAGTGAAAGATGCTCTGAGTGAGTGAGTGAGAGAGAGAAAGAGAAAGAGAAGTGGTAAGTGAGAGAGGGAGAGAGAGTGAGAGAAAGAGAAGCTGTGAGTGAGAGATAGATAGAAAGAGAAGCTGTGAGAGAGAGAGAGCAAGAGAAGCTGTGAGTGAGAGAGAGAGAAAAAGAGAAGCTGTGAGTGAGAGTGAGAGAAAGAGAAGATGTTTGTGTGTGTGTGTGTGAGAGAGAAAGTGTGTGTGTGTGTGAGAGAAAGAGTAGCTGTGTGTGTGTGAGAGAGAGAAAGAAAGAGACACTGTGCGTGTGAGAGAGAAAGAGAGAAAGAGAAGCTGTGTGAGAGAGAGAGAAGGAGAAGCTGTGAGTGAGTGAGAGAGAGAGAAAGAGAAGCTGTGAGTGAGAGAGAGAGAGAAGCTGTGAGTGAGAGAGAGAGAGAGAGAAAGAGAAGCTGTGAGTGAGAGAGAGAGAGAAGCTGTGAGTGAGAGAGAAAGAGAAGCTGTGAGTGAGAGAGAGAGAGAAGCTGTGAGTGAGAGAGAGAGAGAGAGAAAGAGAAGCTGTTAGTGAGAGAGAGAGAGAAGCTGTGAGTAAAAGAGAGAGAAAGAAAAAGAAGCTGTGAGTGTGTGTGTGAGAGAGAAAGAAAAGCTGTGAGTGAGAGAGAGAAAGAGAACCTGTGAGTGAGAGAGAGAGAGAGAAAGAGAAGCTGTGAGTGAGAGAGAGAATAAAAGAGAAACTGTGAGTGAGAGAGAGAAGCTGTGAGTGAGAGAGAGAGAGAAATAGCTGTGACTGAGAGAGAGAAAGAGAAGCTGTCAGTGAGAGAGAGAGAAGCTGTCAGTGAGAGAGAGAGAAAGAAAGAGAAGCTGTGAGTGTGTGTGTGAGAGAGAAAGAGAAGCTGTGTGTGTGAGAGAGAGAGAAGCTGTGAGTGAGTGAGAGAGAGAGAAAGAGAAGCTGTGAGTGAGTGAGTGAGAGACAGAAGCTGTGAGTGAGAGAGAGAGAGAAAGAGAACCTGTGAGTGAGAGAGAGAGAGAGAGAAAGAGAAGCTATGAGTGAGAGAGAGAAAAAGAGAAAATGTGAGTGAGAGAGAGAAGCTGTGAGTGAGAGAGAGAGAGAGAAATAGAAGCTGTGAGTGAGAGAGAGAGTGAAAGAGAAGCTGTCAGTGAGAGAGAGAGAGAGAAGATGTCAGTGAGAGAGAGAGAAAGAAAGAGAAGCTGTGAGTGTGTGTGTGAGAGAGAAAGAGAAGCTGTGAGAGAGAGAGAAAGAAAAGATGTGAGTGAGTGGGAGAGAGAAAGAGAAGCTGTGAGTGAGTGAGAGAGAGAGAGAAGCTGTGAGTGAGAGAGAGAAAGAGAAGTCGTGAGTGAGAGAGAGAGAGACAAAGAGAAGCTGTGAGTGAAAGAGAAAGAGAAGATGTTTGTGTGTGTGTGTGAGAGAGAAAGTGTGTGTGTGTGAGAGAGAAAGAGAAGCTGTGTGTGTGTGTGAGAGAGAAAGAGACACTGTGTGTGTGAGAGAGAAAGAGAGAAAGAGAAGTTGTGAGAGAGAGAGAAAGAGAAGCTGTGAGTGAGTGAGAGAGAGAAAGAGAAGCTGTGAGTGAGTGAGAGAGAGAAAAGCTGTGAGTGAGAGAGAGAGAGAAAGAGAAGCTGTGAGTGAGAGAGAAAGAGAAGCTGTGAGTGAGAGAGAGAGAAGCTGTGAGTGAGAGAGAGAGAAAGAGAAGCTGTTAGTGAGAGAGAGAGAGAAGCTGTGAGTAAAAGAGAGAGAGAAAGAAAAAGAAGCTGTGAGTGTGTGTGTGAGAGAGAAAGAGAAGCTGTGAGTGAGAGAGAGAAAGAGAAGCTGTGAGTGAGAGAGAGAAAGAGAGAGAAAGAGAAGCTGTGAGTGAGAGAGAAAAAAAAGAGAAACTGTGAGTGAGAGAGAGAAGCTGTGAGTGAGAGAGAGAGAGAAATAGCTGTGAATGAGAGAGAGAGAGTGAAAGAGAAGCTGTCAGTGAGAGAGAGAGAGAAGCTGTCAGTGAGAGAGAGAGAAAGAAAGAGAAGCTGTGAGTGTGTGTGAGAGAGAGAGAGAAGCTGTGAGTGAGAGAGAGAAAGAGAAGCTGTGAGTGAGAGAGAGAGGGAGAGAAAGAGAAACTGTGAGTGAGAGAGACAGAAAGAGAAAGAGCTGTGATTGAGAGAGAGAGTGAATGAGCTGTGAGTGTGAGAGAGAAGCTGTGAGTAAGAGAGAGAGAGAAAGAAAGAGAAGCTGTGAGTGAGAGAGAAAGAGATCCTGTGAGTGAGAGAGAGAGAGAGAAAGAGAAACTGTGAGAGAGAGAAAAAAAGAGAAACTGTGAGTGTGAGAGAGAAGCTGTGAGTGAGAGAGATAGAGAGAAATAGAAGCTGTGAGTGAGAGAGAGAGTGAAAGAGAAGCTGTCAGTGAGAGAGAGAGAGAGAGAAGCTGTCAGTGAGAGAGAGAGAAAGAAAGAGAAGCTGTGAGTGTGTGTGTGAGAGAGAAAGAGAAGTTGTGAGTGAGAGAGAGAAAGAGAAGCTGTGAGTGAGAGAGAGAGAAAGAGAAACTGTGCGTGAGAGAGAGAGAGAAAGAGAAGCTGTGCGTGAGAGAGAGAGAAAGAGAAGCTGTGTGAGAGAGAGAGCAAGAGAAACTGAGTGAGAGAGAGAGAAGAAGAGAAGCTGTGATTGAGAGAGAGAGAAAGTGAAGCTGTGAGTGAGAGAGAGAACGAGAAGCTGTGAGTGAGAGTGAGAGAGAGAAAGAGAAGTTTTGAGTGAGTGAGAGAGAGAGAAGCTGTGAGTGAGAGAGAGAAAGAGAAGCTGTGAGTGAGAGAGAGAGAGAAAGAGAAGCTGTGAGTGAGAGAGAGAGCAAGAGAAGCTGTGAGTGAGAATGAAAGAGAAGCTGTGAGTGAGAGAGAGAGAGAAAGAGAAGATGTTAGTGAGAGAGGGAGAGAGAGAAGCTGTGAGTAAGAGAGAGAGAGAAAGAAAGAGAAGCTGTGAGTGAAAGAGAGAAAGAGAACATGTGAGTGAGAGAGAGAGAGAACCTGTGAGTGAGAGAGAGAAAGAGAAGCTGTGAGTGAGAGAGAGAAAATAAGAGAAACTGTGAGTGAGAGAGAGAAGCTGTGAGTGAGAGAGATAGAGAGAAATAGAAGCTGTGAGTGAGAGAGAGTGTGAAAGAGAAGCTGTCAGTGAGAGAGAGAGAGAAGCTGTCAGTGAGAGAGAGAGAAAGAAAGAGAAGCTGTGAGTGTGTGAGAGAGAGAGAAAGAGAAGCTGTGAGAGAGAGAAAGAGAAGCTGTGAGTGAGAGAGAGAGGGAGAGAAAGAGGAGCTGTGAGTGAGAGAGACAGAGAGAGAAAGAGAAAGAGCTGTGATTGAGAGAGAGAGTGAATGAGAAGCTGTGAGTGAGAGAGAGAAGCTGTGAGTAAGAGAGAGAGAGAAAGAAAGAGAAGCTGTGAGTGAGAGAGAGAAAGAGAACCTGTGAGAGAGAGAGAGAGAGAGAAAGAGAAGCTGTGTGAGAGAGAAAAAAGAGAAACTGTGAGTGTGAGAGAGAAGCTGTGAGTGAGAGAGATAGAGAGAAATAGAAGCTGTGAGTGAGAGAGAGAGTGAAAGAGAAGCTGTCAGAGAGAGAGAGAGAAGCTGTCAGTGAGAGAGAGAGAAAGAAAGAGAAGCTGTGAGCATGTGTGTGAGAGAGAAAGAGAAGCTGTGATTGAGAGAGAGAAAGAGAAGCTGTGAGTGAGAGAGAGAGGGAGAGAAAGAGGAGCTGTGAGTGAGAGAGAGAAGCTGTATGTGAGTGAGAGAGAGCGAGTGAAGCTGTGTGTGTGAGATTAAGAGAAGCTGTGAGTGTGTGAGAGAGAAAGAGACACTGTGTGTATGTGTGTGAGAGAGAGTAATAGATGCAGTGAGTGAGAGAGAGAGAGTGAAAGAGAAGCTGTGAGTGAGAGAGAGAGAAAGAGAAGCTGTGCATGAGAGAGAGAGAGAAAGAGAAGCTGTGCGTGAGAGAGAGAAAGAGAAGCTGTTAGTGAGAGAGAGAGAAAGAGAAGCTGTGAGTGAGTGAGTGAGAGAGAAAAAGAGAAGCTGTGTGAGAGAGAGAAGCTGTGAGTGATAGAAGAGAGAAAGAGAAGCAGTGATTGAGTGAGAGAGAGAGAGAGAAGCTGTGAGTGAGAGAGAGAAAGAGAAGCTGTGTGTGAGTGAGTGAGAGAGAGAAGCTGTGTGTGTGTGTGAGAGAGAGAGTAGCTGTGAGTGAGTGAGATAGAGAGAGAACCTGTGAGTGAGAGAGGGAGAGAAATAGAAGCTGTGAGTGGGAGAGAGAGAGTGAAAGAGAAGCTGTCAGTAAGAGAGAGAGAGAAGCTGTTAGTGAGAGTGAGAGAAAGAAAGAGAAGCTGTGAGTGTGTGTGTGTGAGAGAAAGAGAAGCTGTGTGTGAGGAGAGAAAGAGAAGCTGTGAGTGAGAGAGAGAGTGAGAGAAAGAGAAGCTGTGAGTGAGAGAGACAGAGAGAGAAAGAGAAAGAGCTGTGAGTGAGAGAGAGAGTGAAAGAGAAGCTGTGAGTGAGAGAGAGAGAGAAGGTGTGTGTGTGTGTGTGAGATTAAGAGAAGCTGTGAGTGTGTGAGAGAGAAAGAGACATTGTGTTTGTATGTGTGTGAGAGAGAGAGTAATAGAAGCTGTGAGTGAGAGAGAGAGAGAGAGTGAAAGAGAAGCTGTGAGTGAGAGAGAGAGAAAGACAAGCTGTGAGTGAGAGAGAGAGAAGCTGTTAGTGACAGAGAGAGAGAAAGAGAAGATGTGAGTGAGTGAGAGAGAGAGAGAGAGAAAGAGAAGCTGTGAGAGAGAGAGAGAGAAGCTGTGAGTGATAGGAGAGAGAAAGAGAAGCAGTGATTGAGTGAGAGAGAGATAAAGAGAAGCTGTGAGTGAGAGAGAGAAAGAGAAGCTGTGTGTGAGTGAGAGAGAGAGAAGCTGTGTGCGTGTGAGAGAGAGAGTAGCTGTGAGTGAGTGAGATAGAGAGAGAAGCTGTGAGTGAGAGAGGGAGGAAAAGAGAAGTTGTTTATTTGTGTGAGAGAGAGATGCTGTGAGTGAGTGAGAGAAAGAAAGGGAAGCTGTGAGCGAGAGAGACAGAGAGAGAGAAAGAGAAGCTGTGAGTGAAAGAGACAGAGAGAGAAAGAGAAGCTGTGAGTGAGAGAGAGTGAGAGAGAAAGATAAGTTGTGAGTGAGAGAGAGAGTGAAAGAGATGCTGTGAGTGAGAGAGAGAGAGAGAGAGAAAGAGATAGAGAAGCTGTAAGTAAGAGAGAGAGAATGCTGTGAGTGAGAGAGAAAGGAAGAGAAGCTGTGAGTGAGAGAGAGAAAGAGAAGATGTCAGTGAGAGAGAGAGAGAAAGAGAGAGAAAGAGATGCTGTGTGTGTGTGAGAAAAGAAGCTGTGTGTGAGTGAGATAGAAAGAGAAGCTGTGAGTGAAAGAGACAGAGAGAAAGAGAAGATGTGAGTGAGAGAGAAAGAGAAGCTGTGAGAGTGAGAGAAAGAGAAAGAGAAGCTGTGAGTGAGAGAGAAGCTGAGAGAAGAGAGAGAGAAGCTGTGAGTGAGAGAGAGAGAGAGAAAGACAAGCTGTGAGTGAGAGAGAGAGAAAGAGAGATTGGCTGTGAGTGAGAGAGAGAGAAAGAGAAGCTGTGAGTGAGTGAGAGAGAGATAAGCTGTGAGTGAGAGAGAGAGAAAAAGTAGCTGTGAGAGAGAGAAAGAGAGAGAGAAGCAGGAAGCTGAGAGAGAGAGAGAATCTGAGCGTAAGAGAGAGAAAGAGAAGCTTTGAGTGAGATAGAGATAAAGAGAGAGAAGGTGTGAGTGAGAGAGAGAGAGAAAGAGAAGCTGTGAGTGAGAGTGAGAAAGAGAAGCTGTGTGTGTGTGTGAGAGAGAGAAGCTGTGTTTGTGTGTGAGAGAAAGAGAAGCTGTGTGTGTTTGTGTGAGAGAGAGACTGTGTGTGTGAGAGAGAGAAGCTTGTGAGTGAGTGAGAGAGAGAGAATCTGTGAGTGAGAGAGAGAGAAAGAGAACCTGTGAGTGAGAGAGAGAAAAAAAGAGAAGCTGTGCATGAGAGAGAGAGAAAGAAAGAGAAGCTGTGAGTGAGAGAGAGAGAAAGAGAAACTGTGAGTGAGAGAGAGAGAAAGAGAAGCTGTTAGTGAGAGAGAGAGAGATTGAGAAGCTGTGAGTGATAGAGAGAGATAAAGAAAGAGAAGCTGAGTGAGAGAGACAGAGAAAGAGAAGCTGAGTGACAGACAGAGAGAGAAAGAGAAGCTGTGAGAGTGAGAGAGAGAGAAAGAGAAGCTGTGTGAGAGAGAGAGAGAGAAGCTGTGAGTGAGAGAGAGAGAGAGAGCAAGAGAAGCTTTGAGTGAGAGAGAGAGAAAAAGAGAAGCTGTGAGTGAGAGAGAGAGAAGCTGTGAGTGAGAGAGAGAGAAGCTGTGTGAGAGAGAGAGAGCAGCCTTGAGTGAGAGAGAGAGAAGCTGTGAGTGAGAGAGAGAGTGAAAGAAATGCTGTGAGTGAGAGAGAGAGAGTGAAAGAGAAGCTGTCAGTGAGAGAGAGAGAAAGAGAAGCTGTGTGAGAGAGAGAGAGAAGCTGTGAGTGTGGTAGAGAGAGAAAGAGATTCTGTGTGTGTGTGAGAAAAGAAGCTGTGTGTGAGTGAGATAGAAAGAGAAGCTGTGAGTGAAAGAGACAGAGAGAGAAAGAGAAGATGTGAGTGAGAGACAAAGAGAAGCTGTGAGAGAGAGAGAAAGAGAAAGAGAAGCTGTGAGTGAGAGAGAAGATGAGAGAAGAGAGAGAGAAGCTGTGAGTGAGAGAGAGAGAAAGAGAGATTGGCTGTGAGTGAGAGAGAGAAAAAAAGTAGCTGTGAGAGAGAGAAAGAGAGAGAGAAGCTGGAAGCTGAGAGAGAGAGAATCTGAGCGTGAGAGAGAGAAAGAGAAGCTTTGAGTGAGATAGAGATAGAGAGAGAGAAGGTGTGAGTGAGAGAGAGAGAGAAAGAGAAGCTGTGAGTGAGAGTGAGAAAGAGAAGCTGTGTGTGTGTGTGAGAGAGAGAAACTGTGAGTGAGAGAGAAGCTGAGAGAAGAGAGAGAGAAGCTGTGTGTGAGAGAGAGAGAAAGACAAGCTGTGAGTGAGAGAGAGAGAAAGAGAGATTGGCTGTGAGTGAGAGAGAGGGAAAGAGAAGCTGTGAGTGAGTGAGAGAGAGATAAGCTGTGAGTGAGAGAGAGAAAAAAGTAGCTGTGAGAGAGAGAAAGAGAGAGAGAAGCTGGAAGCTGAGAGAGAGAGAATCTGAGCGTGAGAGAGAGAAAGAGAAGCTTTGAGTGAGATAGAGATAGAGAGAGAAGGTGTAAGTGAGAGAGAGAGAGAAAGAGAAGCTGTGAGTGAGAGTGAGAAAGAGAAGCTGTGTGTGTGTGTGAGAGAGAGAAGCTGTGTTTGTGTGTGAGAGAAAGAGAAGCTGTGTGTGTGTGTGAGAGAGAGAGACACTGTGTGTGTGTGTGAGAGAGAGAGAAGCTTGTGAGTGAGTGAGAGAGAGAGAGAATCTGTGAGTGAGAGAGAGAGAAATAGAACCTGTGAGTGAGAGAGAGAGAAAAAGAGAAGCTGTGAGTGAGAGAGAGAGAAAAAGAGAAGCTGTGGATGAGAGAGAGAGAAAAGAAAGAGAAGCTGTGAGTCAGAGAGAGAGAAAGAGAAACTGTGAGTGAGAGAGAGAGAAAGAGAAGCTGTTAGTGAGAGAGAGAGAGATTGAGAAGCTGTGAGTGAGAGAGAGAGATAAAGAAAGAGAAGCTGAGTGAGAGAGACAGAGAAAGAGAAGCTGAGTGACAGACAGATTGAGAAAGAGAAGCTGTGAGAGTGAGAGAGAGAGAAAGAGAAGCTGTGAGAGAGAGAAAGAGGGAAGCTGGAAGCTGAGAGAGAGAGAGCAAGAGAAGCTGTGAGTGAGAGAGAGAGAAAAAGAGAAGCTTAGTGAGATAGAGATAGAGAGAGAGAAGGTGTGAGTGAGAGAGAGAGAAGCTGTGTGAGAGAGAAAAGCTGTGAGTGAGAGAGAGAGAAGCTGTGAGTGAGAGAGAGAGAAAGAAATGCTGTGAGTGACAGAGAGAGAGTGAAAGAGAAGCTGTCAGTGAGAGAGAGAGAGAAAGAGAAGCTGTGTGTGTGTGAGAGAGAGAAGCTGTTAGTGAGAGAGAGCAAGAAAAAGAGAAGCTGTGAGTGAGAGAGAGAGAGAAAAAGAGAAGCGGTGAGTGAGAGAGAGAGTGAGAGAAAAAGAGAAGCGGGGAGTGAGAGAGAGAAGCTGTGAGTGAGAGAGAGAGAGAAAGAGAAGCTGTGAGTGAGAGAGGAAGAGAATGTGTGAGTGAGAGAGAGAGAGAAAGAGAAGCTGTGAGTGTGTGAGAGAGAAGCTGTGAGTGAGAGAGAGCAAGAAGAAGAGAAGCTGTGAGTGAGAGAGAAAGAAAGAGAAGGTGTGAGTGAGAGAGAGAGAGAAAGAGAAGCTGTGAGTGAGAGAGAGAGAGAGAGAAGCTGTGAGTGAGAGAGAGAGAGAGAGAAGCTGTGAGTAAGAGAGAGAGGGAAAGAGATGCTGTGAGTGAGAGAGAGAAAAACAGAAGCTGTGAGTGAGAGAGAGAGAGAAAGAGAAGCTGTGTGTGTGTGAGAGAGAGAAAGAGAAGCTGAGAGTGAGAGAGAGAGAGAAAGAAAAGCTTTGAGTGAGAGAGAGAGAGTGAGAAGCTGTGTGAGAGAGAGAAAGAGAAGCTGTGAGTGAGAGAGAGAGCAAGAGAAGCTGTGAGTGAGAGAGAGAGAGAAACTGTGAGTGAGATCGAGTGAGTGAACGAAAAGCTGTGAGTGAGTGTGAGAGAGAGAAAGAGAAGCTGTGAGTGACTGAGAGAAAGAGAAACAGTGAGTGAGAGAGAGAGTGAAAGAGATGCTGTGAGAGAGAGAGAGAAAGAGAAAGAGAAGCTGTAAGTGAGTGAGAGAGAGAGAAAGAGAAGCTGTGAGTGAGTGAGAGAGAGAGAAGCTGTGAGTGAGAGAGAGAGAAGCTGTGAGTGAGAGAGAGAGAGAGAAGCAGTGAGTGAGAGAGAGAGAGAGAGAAGCTGTGAGTGAGAGAGAGGAGAAAGAGAAGCTTTGAGAGAGTGAGAAAAAGAGACGATGTGTGTGAGAGAGAGAGAGAGAAGCTGAGTGTGTGTGTGAGAGAGAGAAAGAGAAGCTGTGTGTGTGTTTGAGAGAGAAATAGAAGCTGTGTGTATGTGTTTGAGAGAGAGAAGCTGTATGTGAGAGAGACAGAGAAAGAGAAGTTGTGAGTGAGAGGGAGAGAGAGAAAGAGAAGCTGTGAGTGAGAGAGAGAGAAAGAGAAGCTGTAAGTGAGAGAGAGAGAGAGAGAAAGAGAAGCTGTGAGTGTTTGTGTGTGTGAGAGAGAAAGTAAAGCTGTGAATGAGAGAGAGAGTGAAACAGAAGCTGTGAGTGAGAGAGAGAGAGAGAGAGAAGCTGAGTGAGAGGAGAGAGAAAGAGAAGCTGTGAGTGAGATTAGAGTGAAAGAGAAGCTGTGAGTGAGAGAGAGAGAAAGAGAAGCTGTGTGTGTGAGAGAGAGAGAGAAAGAGAAGCTGTGAGTGAGAGAGAGAGAAAGAGAAGATGTGAGTGAGAGAGAGAGAAGCTGTGAGAGAGAGAGAGAAAGAAAAAGAGACACTGTGAGTAAGAGAGAGAGAGAGAAGGTGTAAGTGAGAGAGAGAGAAAAAGAAAAGCTTTGAGTGAGAGAGAAAAAAAAGAAGATGTGTATGTGAGAGAGAGAGAAAGAGAAGCTGAGTGTGTGTGTGAGAGAGAGTGAAAGAGAAGCTGTGAGTGAGAGAAAGGGACAGAGAAGCTGTGAGTGAGAGAGAGAAAGAAAGAAAGAAAGAGAAGCTGTGAGTGAAAGAGAGAGTGAGAAAGAGAAGCTGTGAGTGAGAGAGAGAGAGAAAGAGAAGCTGTGAGTGAGAGAGAGAGTGTGAAAGAGATGCTGTGAGTGAGAGAGAGAGTGAGAGAGAAGCTGTAAGTGAGAGAGAGAGAAAGAGAAGCTGTGAGTGAGAGAGAGAGAAAGAAAGAGAAGCTGTCAGAGAGAGAGAAAAAGAGAAGCTGTGTGTGTGAGAGCGAAAGAGAAGCTGTGGGTGAGAGAGAGAGAAGCTGTGAGTGAGAGAGAGAGCGTGAAAGAGAAGCTGTGAGTGAGTGAGAGAAAGAAAGAGAAGCTGTGAGTGAGTGACAGAGAGAGAAGCTGTGAGTGAGGGAGAGAGAGAAAGAGAAGCTGTGAGTGAGAGAGAGGAGAAAGAGAAGCTTTGAGTGAGAGAGAGAAAAAAAGAGAAGATGTGTGTGTGTGTGAGAGAGAAAGAGAAGCTGTGTGTGTGTGAGAAAGAAATAGAAGCTGTGTGTGTGTATGTGTATGTGAGAGAGAAGCTGTGAGTGAGAGAGACAGAGAAAGAGTAGCTGTGAGTGAGAGAGAGAGAGAAAAAGAGAAGCTGTGAGTGAGAGAGAGAAAGAGAAGCTGTGTGTGTGTGAGAGAGAGAGAAAGAGAAGCTTTGAGTGAGAGAGAGGAGAAAGAGAAGCTTTGAGAGAGAGAGAGTGAAAGAGATGCTGTGAGTGAGAGAGAGAGAGAGAGAGAAAGAGAAGCTGTAAGTAGAGAGAGAAAGAGAAACAGTAGCTGCGAGTGAGAGAGAGAGAAAGAAAGAGAAGCTGTGAGTGAGAGAGAGAGAAAGAGATGCTGTGAGTGCGAGAGAGAAAAAGAAGCTATGAGAGAGAGAAGCTGTGAGAGAGAGAAGCTGAGCATGAGAGAGAGAAAGAGAAGCTTTGAGTGAGATAGAGAGAGAGAGAGAGAAGCTGTGAGTGAGAGAGAGAGAGAAAGAGAAGCTGTGAGTGAGAGAGAGAGCAAGAGAAGCTGTGAGAGAGAGAGAGAGAAAGAGAAGCTGTGCGAGAGAGAGAGAGAGAAAGAGAAAGAGAAGGTGTGAGAGAGAGAGAAGCTGTGATTGAGAGAGAGAGAGTGAAAGAGAATCTGTGAGTGAGTGAGAGAGAGAAAAATAAGCTGCGAGTGAGAGAGAGAGAGAAGCTGTGAGTGAGAGAGAGAGAAAGAGAAGCTGTGAGTGAGTGAGAGAGAGAGAAGCTGTGAGTGAGAGAGAGAGAGAAGCTGTGAGTGAGAGAGAGAGAAAGAGAAGCTGTGAGTGTGTGAGAGAGAGAAGCTGTGAGTGAGAGAGAGCAAGAAGAAGAGAAGCTGTGAGTGAGAGAGAAAGAAAGAGAAGGTGTGAGTGAGAGAGGAAGAGAAGGTGTGAGTGAGAGAGAGAGAAAGAGAAGCTGTGAGTGTGTGAGAGAGAGAAGCTGTGAGTGAGAGAGAGCAAGAAGAAGAGAAGCTGTGAGTGAGAGAGAAAGAAAGAGAAGGTGTGAGTGAGAGAGAGAGAGAGAAAGAGAAGCTGTGAGTGAGAGAGAGAGAGAGAGAAGCTGTGAGTGAGAGAGAGAGAGAAGCTGCGAGTAAGAGAGAGAGGGAAAGAGATGCTTTGAGTGAGAGAGAGAAAAACAGAAGCTGTGAGTGAGAGAGAGAGAGAGAAAGAGATGCTGTGAGTGCGAGAGAGAAAAAGAAGCTATGAGAGAGAGAAGCTGTGAGAGAGAGAGAAGCTGAGCATGAGAGAGAGAAAGAGAAGCTTTGAGTGAGATAGAGATAGAGAAAGAGAAGCTTTGAGTGAGATAGAGATAGAGAGAGAGAAGCTGTGAGTGAGAGAGAGAGCAAGAGAAGCTGTGAGTGAGAGAGAGAGAAAGAGAAGCTGTGAGAGAGAGACAAAGAGAAAGAGAAGGTGTGTGAGAGAGAGAGAAGCTGTGATTGAGAGAGAGAGAGTGAAAGAGAATCTGTGAGAGAGTGAGAGAGAGAGAAAAATAAGCTGTGAGTGAGAGAGAGAAGCTGTGAGTGAGAGAGAGAGAGAAAGAGAAGCTGTGAGTGAGAGAGAGAGAGAGAAGCTGTGAGTGAGAGAGGAAGAGAAGGTGTGAGTGAGAGAGAGAGAGAGAGAAAGAGAAGCTGTGAGTGTGTGAGAGAGAAGCTTTGAGTGAGAGAGAGCAAGAAGAAGAGAAGCTGTGAGTGAGAGAGAGAGAAAGAGAAGGTGTGAGTGAGAGAGAGAGAGAAAGAGAAGCTGTGAGTGAGTGAGAGAGAGAGAAGCTGTGAGTGAGAGAGAGAGAGAAGCTGTGAGTAAGAGAGAGAGGGAAATAGATGCTGTGAGTGAGAGAGAGAAAAACAGAAGCTGTGAGTGAGAGAGAAAGAGAAAGAGAAGGTGTGTGTGAGAGAGAAGCTGTGATTGAAAGAGAGAGAGTGCAAGAGAATCTGTGAGTGAGTGAGAGAGAGAAAAATAAGCTGTGAGTGAGAGAGAGAGAAGCTGTGAGTGAGAGAGAGAGAAAGAGAAGCTGTGAGTGAGAGAGAGAGAAAAAGAGAAGCTGTGAGTGAAAGAGCAAGAGAAGGTGTGAGTGAGAGAGAGAGAGAAAAAGAAGCAGTGAGTGTGTGTGAGAGAGAAGCTGTGAGTGAGAGAGAGCAAGAAGAAGAGAAGCTGTGAGTGAGAGAGAAAGAAAGAGAAGGTGTGAGTGAGAGAGAGAGAAAGAAAGAGAAGCTGTGAGTGAGAGAGAGAGAGAGAAGCTGTGAGTGAGAGAGAGAGAGAAGCTGCGAGTAAGAGAGAGAGGGAAAGAGATGATTTGAGTGAGAGAGAGAAAAACAGAAGCTGTGAGTGAGAGAGAGAGAAAGAGAAGCTGTGTGTGAGAGAGAGAGAGAAAGAGAAGCTGAGAGTGAGAGAGAGAGAGAAAGAGAAGCTTTGAGTGAGAGAGAGAGAGAGTGAGAAGCTGTGTGCGAGAGAGAAAGAGAAGCTGTGAGTGAGAGAGAGAGCAAGAGAAGCTGTGAGTGAGAGAGAGAGAGAAACTGTGAGAGAGAGAGAGTGAAAGAGAAGCTGTGAGTGAGTGTGAGAGAGAGAAAGAGAAGCTGTGAGTGATTGAGAGAGAGAGAAGCAGTGAGTGAGAGAGAGAGTGAAAGAGATGCTGTGAGAGAGAGAGAAAGAGAGAGAAGCTGTAAGTGAGAGAGAGAGAAAGAGAAGCTGTGAGAGAGAGAGAAAGAAAGAGAAGCTGTCAGAGAGAGAGAAAAAGAGAAGCTGTGTGTGTGTGAGAGCGAAAGAGAAGCTGTGGGTGAGAGAGAGAGAGAAGCTGTGAGTGAGAGAGAGAGCGTGAAAGAGAAGCTGTGAGTGAGTGAGAGAAAGAGAAGCTGTGAGTGAGTGAGAGAGAGAGAAGCTGTGAGTGAGGGAGAGAGAGAAAGAGAAGCTGTGTGTGAGAGAGAGGAGAAAGAGAAGCTTTGAGTGAGAGAGAGAGAAAAAGAGAAGATTTGTGTGTGTGAGATAGAGAAAGAGAAGCTGTGTGTGTGTGAGAAAGAAATAGAAGCTGTGTGTGTGTATGTGTATGTGAGAGAGAAGCTGTGAGTGAGATAGACAGAGAAAGAGAAGCTGTGAGTGAGAGAGAGAGAGAAAAGGAGAAGCTGTGAGTGAGAGAGAGAAAGAGAAGCTGTGTGTGTGTGAGAGAGAGAGAAAGAGAAGCTTTGAGTGAGAGAGAGGAGAAAGAGAAGCTTTGAGTGAGAGAGAGTGAAAGAGATGCTGTGAGTGAGAGAGAGAGAGAGAGAAAGAGAAGCTGTAAGTAGAGAGAGAAAGAGAAACAGTAGCTGTGAGTGAGAGAGAGAGAAAGAAAGAGAAGCTGTCAGAGAGAGAGAAAAAGAGAAGCTGTGTGTGTGTGTGAGAGAGAAAGAGAAGCTGTGAGTGAGAGAGAAAGAGAAGCTGTGAGAGAGAGAGAGAAAGAGGAGCTGTGAGTGAGAGAGAGAGAGCAAGAGAAGCTGTGAGTGAGAGAGAGAGAAAGAGAAGCTGTGGGTGAGAGAGAGAGAGAAGCTGTGAGTGAGAGAGAGAGAGTGAAAGAGAATCTGTGAGTGAGTGAGAGAGAGAAAAATAAGCTGTGAGTGAGAGAGAGAGAAGCTGTGAGTGAGAGAGAGAGAAAGAGAAGCTGTGAGTGAGAGAGAGAGAGAGAGAAGCTGTGAGTGAGAGAGAGAGAAGCTGCGAGTAAGAGAGAGGGAAAGAGATGCTTTGAGTGAGAGAGAGAAAAACAGAAGCTGTGAGTGAGAGAGAGAGAGAAAGAGATGCTGTGAGTGCGAGAGAGAAAAAGAAGCTATGAGAGAGAAGCTGTGAGAGAGAGAGAAGCTGAGCATGAGAGAGAGAAAGAGAAGCTTTGAGTGAGATAGAGATAGAGAAAGAGAAGCTTTGAGTGAGATAGAGATAGAGAGAGAGAAGCTGTGAGTGAGAGAGAGAGAGCAAGAGAAGCTGTGAGAGAGAGACAAAGAGAAAGAGAAGGTATGAGAGAGAGAGAGAAGCTGTGATTGAGAGAGAGAGAGTGAAAGAGAATCTGTGAGTGAGTGAGAGAGAGAGAAAAATAAGCTGTGAGTGAGAGAGAGAAGCTGTGAGTGAGAGAGAGAGAGAAAGAGAAGCTGTGAGTGAGAGAGAGAGAGAGAGAAGCTGTGAGTGAGAGAGGAAGAGAAGGTGTGAGTGAGAGAGAGAGAGAGAGAAAGAGAAGCTGTGAGTGTGAGAGAGAGAAGCTTTGAGTGAGAGAGAGCAAGAAGAAGAGAAGCTGTGAGTGAGAGAGAGAGAAAGAGAAGGTGTGAGTGAGAGAGAGAGAGAAAGAGAAGCTGTGAGTGAGAGAGAGAGAAGCTGTGAGTGAGAGAGAGAGAGAGAAGCTGTGAGTAAGATAGAGAGGGAAAGAGAATCTGTGAGTGAGTGAGAGAGAGAGAAAAATAAGCTGTGAGTGAGAGAGAGAAGCTGTGAGTGAGAGAGAGAGAGAGAGAGAAGCTGTGAGTGAGAGAGAGAGAGAGAAGCTGTGAGTGAGAGAGGAAGAGAAGGTGTGAGTGAGAGAGAGAGAGAGAAAGAGAAGCTGTGAGTGTGAGAGAGAGAAGCTTTGAGTGAGAGAGAGCAAGAAGAAGAGAAGCTGTGAGTGAGAGAGAGAGAAAGAGAAGCTGTGAGTGAGAGAGAGAGAGAAAGAGAAGCTGTGAGTGAGAGAGAGAGAGAAGCTGTGAGTGAGAGAGAGAGAGAGAAGCTGTGAGTAAGAGAGAGAGGGAAAGAGATGCTGTGAGTGAGAGAGAGAAAAACAGAAGCTGTGAGTGAGAGAGAAAGAGAAAGAGAAGGTGTGTGTGAGAGAGAAGCTGTGATTGAGAGAGAGAGAGTGAAAGAGAATATGTGAGTGAGTGAGAGAGAGAAAAATAAGCTGTCAGTGAGAGAGAGAGAGAAGCTGTGAGTGAGAGAGAGAGAAAGAGAAGCTGTGAGTGAGAGAGAGAGAAAAAGAGAAGCTGTGAGTGAGAGAGGAAGAGAAGGTGTGAGTGAGAGAGAGAGAGAAAGAGAAGCAGTGAGTGTGTGTGAGAGAGAAGCTGTGAGTGAGAGAGAGCAAGAAGAAGAGAAGCTGTGAGTGAGAGAGAAAGAAAGAGAAGGTGTGAGTGAGAGAGAGAGAGAGAAAGAGAAGCTGTGAGTGAGAGAGAGAGAGAAGCTGTGAGTGAGAGAGAGAGAAGCTGCAAGTAAGAGAGAGAGGGAAAGAGATGCTTTGAGTGAGAGAGAGAAAAACAGAAGCTGTGAGTGAGAGAGAGAGAAAGAGAAGCTGTGTGTGTGTGAGAGAGAGAAAGAGAACCTGAGAGTGAGAGAGAGAGAGAAAGAGAAGCTTTGAGTGAGAGAGAGAGAGAGTGAGAAGCTGTGTGCGAGAGAGAAAGAGAAGCTGTGAGTGAGAGAGAGAGCAAGAGAAGCTGTGAGTGAGAGAGAGAGAGAAACTGTGAGTGAGAGAGAGAGAGTGAAAGAGAAGCTGTGAGTGAGTGTGAGAGAGAGAAAGAGAAGCTGTGAGTGATTGAGAGAGAGAGAAGCAGTGAGTGAGAGAGAGTGTGAAAGAGATGCTGTGAGTGAGAGAGAGAGTGAGAGAGAAGCTGTAAGTTAGAGAGAGAGAGAAAGAGAAGCTGTGAGTGAGAGAGAGAAAGAAAGAGAAGCTGTCAGAGAGAGAGAAAAAGAGAAGCTGTGTGTGTGTGAGAGCGAAAGAGAAGCTGTGGGTGGGAGAGAGAGAAGCTGTGAGTGAGAGAGAGAGCGTGAAAGAGAAGCTGTGAGTGAGTGAGAGAAAGAAAGAGAAGCTGTGAGTGAGTGAGAGAGAGAGAAGCTGTGAGTGAGAGAGAGAGAGAAAAGGAGAAGCTGTGAGTGAGAGAGAGAAAGAGAAGCTGTGTGTGTGTGAGAGAGAGAGAAAGAGAAGCTTTGAGTGAGAGAGAGGAGAAAGAGAAGCTTTGAGTGAGAGAGAGTGAAAGAGATGTTGTGAGTGAGAGAGAGAGAGAGAGAAAGAGAAGGTGTAAGTAGAGAGAGAGAGAGAAACAGTAGCTGTGAGTGAGAGAGAAAGAAAGAAAGAGAAGCTGTCAGAGAGAGAGAAAAAGAGAAGCTGTGTGTGTGTGAGAGAGAGAAAGAGAAGCTGTGAGTGAGTGAGAGAGAGAAGCTGTGAGTGAGAGAGAGAGAGAAAGAGAAGCTGTGAGTGAGTAAGAGAGAGAAAAAGAAGCTGTGAGTGAGTGAGAGAGAGAGAAGCTGTGAGTGAGAGAGAGAAAAAAAAGAGAAGCTGTGAGTGAGAGAGAGAGAAAGAGATGCTGTGAGTGCGAGAGAGAAAAAGAAGCTATGAGAGAGAGAAGCTGTGAGAGAGAGAGAAGCTGAGCATGAGAGAGAGAAAGAGAAGCTTTGAGTGAGATAGAGATAGAGTGAGAGAAGCTGTGAGTGAGAGAGAGAGAGAAAGAGAAGCTGTAAGAGAGAGAGAGAGAAAGAGAAGCTGTGAGTGAGAGAGAAAGAGCAAGAGAAGCTGTGAGTGAGAGAGAGAGAAAGAGAAGCTGTGCGAGAGAGAGAGAAAGAGAAAGAGATGGTGTGTGAGAGAGAGAAGCTGTGATTGAGAGAGAGAGAGTGAAAGAGAATCTGTGAGTGAGTGAGAGAGAGAAAAATAAGCTGTGAGTGAGAGAGAGAGAGAAGCTGTGAGTGAGAGAGAGAGAAAGAGAAGCTGTGAGTGAGAGAGAGAGAAAAAGAGAAGCTGTGAGTGAGAGAGGAAGAGAAGGTGTGAGTGAGAGAGAGAGAGAAAGAGCAGTGAGTGTGTGTGAGAGAGAAGCTGTGAGTGAGAGAGAGCAAGAAGAAGAGAAGCTGTGAGTGAGAGAGAAAAAAAGAGAAGGTGTGAGAGAGAGAGAGAAAGAGAAGCTGTGAGTGAGAGAGAGAGAGAGAAGCTGTGAGTGAGAGAGAGAGAGAAGCTGCGAGTAAGAGAGAGAGGGAAAGATGCTTTGAGTGAGAGAGAGAAAAACAGAAGCTGTGAGTGAGAGAGAGAGAAAGAGAAGCTGTGTGTGAGAGAGAGAGAGAAAGAGAAGCTGAGAGTGAGAGAGAGAGAGAAAGAGAAGCTTTGAGTGAGAGAGAGAGAGAGTGAGAAGCTGTGTGCGAGAGAGAAAGAGAAGCTGTGAGTGAGAGAGAGAGCAAGAGAAGCTGTGAGTGAGAGAGAGAAACTGTGAGTGAGAGATAGAGAGTGAAAGAGAAGCTGTGAGTGAGTGTGAGAGAGAGAAAGAGAAGCTGTGAGTGATTGAGAGAGAGAGAAGCAGTGAGTGAGAGAGAGAGTGAAAGAGATGCTGTGAGAGAGAGAGAGAAAGAGAGAGAAGCTGTGAGTGAGAGAGAGAGTGTGAAAGAGATGCTGTGAGTGAGAGAGAGAGTGAGAGAGAAGCTGTAAGTGAGAGAGAGAGAGAAAGAGAAGCTGTGAGTGAGAGAGAGAAAGAAAGAGAAGCTGTCAGAGAGAGAGAAAAAGAGAAGCTGTGTGTGTGTGAGAGCGAAAGAGAAGCTGTGGGTGAGAGAGAGAGAGAAGCTGTGAGTGAGAGAGAGAGCGTGAAAGAGAAGCTGTGAGTGAGTATGAGAAAGAAAGAGAAGCTGTGAGTGAGTGAGAGAGAGAGAAGCTGTGAGTGAGGGAGAGAGAGAAAGAGAAGCTGTGAGTGAGAGAGAGGAGAAAGAGAAGCTTTGAGTGAGAGAGAGAGAAAAAGAGAAGATTTGTGTGTGTGAGATAGAGAAAGAGAAGCTGTGTGTGTGTGAGAAAGAAATAGAAGCTGTGTGTGTGTATGTGTATATGAGAAAGAAGTTGTGAGTGAGAGAGACAGAGAAAGAGAAGCTGTGAGTGAGAGAGAGAGAAAAGGAGAAGCTGTGAGTGAGAGAGAGAAAGAAAAGCTGTGTGTGTGTGAGAGAGAGAAACAGAAGCTTTGAGTGAGAGAGAGGAGAAAGAGAAGCTTTGAGTGAGAGAGAGTGAAAGAGATGCTGTGAGTGAGAGAGAGAGAGAGAGAAAGAGAAGCTGTAAGTAGAGAGAGAAAGAGGAACAGTAGCTGTGAGTGAGAGAGAGAGAAAGAAAGAGAAGCTGTCATAGAGAGAGAAAAAGAGAAGCTGTGTGTGTGAGAGAGAGAAAGAGAAGCTGTGAGTGAGAGAGAGAGAGAAGCTGTGAGTGAGAGAGAGAGAGAGAAAGAGAAGCTGTGAGTGAGTAAGAGAGAGAAAAAGAAGCTGCGAGTGAGTGAGAGAGAGAGAAGCTGTGAGAGAGAGAGAGAGAAAGAGATGCTGTGAGTGCGAGAGAGAAAAAGAAGCTATGAGAGAGAGAAGCTGTGAGAGAGAGAGAAGCTGAGCATGAGAGAGAGAAAGAGAAGCTTTGAGTGAGATAGAGATAGAGAGAGAGAAGCTGTGAGTGAGAGAGAGAGAGAAAGAGAAGCTGTGAGAGAGAGAGAGAGAAAGAGAAGCTGTGAGTGAGAGAGAGAGAGCAAGAGAAGCTGTGAGTGAGAAAGAGAGAAAGAGAAGCTGTGCGAGAGAGAGAGAAAGAGAAAGAGATGGTGTGAGAGAGAGAGAAGCTGTGATTGAGAGAGAGAGAGTGAAAGAGAATCTGTGAGTGAGTGAGAGAGAGAAAAATTAGCTGTGAGTGAGAGAGAGAGAAGCTGTGAGTGAGAGAGAGAGAAAGAGAAGCTGTGAGAGAGAGAGAGAGAGAGAAAAAGAGAAGCTGTGAGTGAGAGAGGAATAGAAGGTGTGAGTGAGAGAGAGAGAGAAAGAGAATCTGTGAGTGTGTGAAAGAGAGAAGCTGTGAGTGAGAGAGAGCAAGAAGAAGAGAAGCTGTGAGTGAGAGAGAAAGAAAGAGAAGGTGTGAGTGAGAGAGAGAGAGAAAGAGAAGCTGTGAGTGAGAGAGAGAGAAGCTGTGAGTGAGAGAGAGAGAGAAGCTGCGAGTAAGAGAGAGAGGGAAAGAGATGCTTTTAGTGAGAGAGAGAAAAACAGAAGCTGTGAGTGAGAGAGAGAGAGAAAGAGATGCTGTGAGTGCGAGAGAGAAAAAGAAGCTATGAGAGAGAAGCTGTGATTGAGAGAGAGAGAGTGAAAGAGAATGTGTGAGTGTGAGAGAGAGAGAAAAATAAGCTGTGAGTGAGAGAGAGAAAGAAAGAGAAGCTGTCAGAGAGAGAGAAAAAGAGAAGCTGTGTGTGTGTGAGAGCGAAAGAGAAGCTGTGGGTGAGAGAGAGAGAGAAGCTGTGAGTGAGAGAGAGAGCGTGAAAGAGAAGCTGTGAGTGAGTATGAGAAAGAAAGAGAAGCTGTGAGTGAGTGAGAGAGAGAGAAGCTGTGAGTGAGGGAGAGAGAGAAAGAGAAGCTGTGAGTGAGAGAGAGGAGAAAGAGAAGCTTTGAGTGAGAGAGAGAGAAAAAGAGAAGATTTGTGTGTGTGAGATAGAGAAAGAGAAGCTGTGTGTGTGTGAGAAAGAAATAGAAGCTGTGTGTGTGTATGTGTATGTGAGAAAGAAGTTGTGAGTGAGAGAGACAGAGAAAGAGAAGCTGTGAGTGAGAGAGAGAGAAAAGGAGAAGCTGTGAGTGAGAGAGAGAAAGAAAAGCTGTGTGTGTGTGAGAGAGAGAAACAGAAGCTTTGAGTGAGAGAGAGGAGAAAGAGAAGCTTTGAGTGAGAGAGAGTGAAAGAGATGCTGTGAGTGAGAGAGAGAGAGAGAGAAAGAGAAGCTGTAAGTAGAGAGAGAAAGAGGAACAGTAGCTGTGAGTGAGAGAGAGAGAAAGAAAGAGAAGCTGTCATAGAGAGAGAAAAAGAGAAGCTGTGTGTGTGTGAGAGAGAGAAAGAGAAGCTGTGAGTGAGAGAGAGAGAGAAGCTGTGAGTGAGAGAGAGAGAGAGAAAGAGAAGCTGTGAGTGAGTAAGAGAGAGAAAAAGAAGCTGCGAGTGAGTGAGAGAGAGAGAAGCTGTGAGAGAGAGAGAGAGAAAGAGATGCTGTGAGTGCGAGAGAGAAAAAGAAGCTATGAGAGAGAGAAGCTGTGAGAGAGAGAGAAGCTGAGCATGAGAGAGAGAAAGAGAAGCTTTGAGTGAGATAGAGATAGAGAGAGAGAAGCTGTGAGTGAGAGAGAGAGAGAAAGAGAAGCTGTGAGAGAGAGAGAGAGAGAAAGAGAAGCTGTGAGTGAGAGAGAGAGAGCAAGAGAAGCTGTGAGTGAGAAAGAGAGAAAGAGAAGCTGTGCGAGAGAGAGAGAAAGAGAAAGAGATGGTGTGAGAGAGAGAGAAGCTGTGATTGAGAGAGAGAGAGTGAAAGAGAATCTGTGAGTGAGTGAGAGAGAGAAAAATAAGCTGTGAGTGAGAGAGAGAGAAGCTGTGAGTGAGTGAGAGAGAAAGAGAAGCTGTGAGAGAGAGAGAGAGAGAAAAAAAGAGAAGCTGTGAGTGAGAGAGGAATAGAAGGTGTGAGTGAGAGAGAGAGAGAAAGAGAATCTGTGAGTGTGTGAAAGAGAGAAGCTGTGAGTGAGAGAGAGCAAGAAG
Organism: Bradypodion ventrale; assembly: GCA_035047345.1. Taxonomy (NCBI): domain Eukaryota; kingdom Metazoa; phylum Chordata; class Lepidosauria; order Squamata; family Chamaeleonidae; genus Bradypodion; species Bradypodion ventrale. Next base: position 226,156,167 of record JAWDJE010000001.1, read on the forward strand.
AAGAGAAGCTGTGAGTGAGAGAGAAAGAAAGAGAAGGTGTGAGTGAGAGAGAGAGAGAAAGAGAAGCTGTGAGTGAGAGAGAGAGAAGCTGTGAGTGAGAGAGAGAGAGAGAAGCTGCGAGTAAGAGAGAGAGGGAAAGAGATGCTTTTAGTGAGAGAGAGAAAAACAGAAGCTGTGAGTGAGAGAGAGAGAGAAAGAGATGCTGTGAGTGCGAGAGAGAAAAAGAAGCTATGAGAGAGAAGCTGTGATTGAGAGAGAGAGAGTGAAAGAGAATGTGTGAGTGTGAGAGAGAGAGAAAAATAAGCTGTGAGTGAGAGAGAGAAGCTGTGAGTGAGAGAGAGAGAGAAAGAGAAGCTGTGAGTGAGAGAGGAAGAGAAGGTGTGAGTGAGAGAGAGAGAGAGAGAAAGAGAAGCTGTGTGAGAGAGAGAAGCTTTGAGTGAGAGAGAGCAAGAAGAAGAGAAGCTGTGAGTGAGAGAGAGAGAGAGAGAAGGTGTGAGTGAGAGAGAGAGAAAGAGAAGCTGTGAGTGAGAGAGAGAGAGAAGCTGTGAGTGAGAGAGAGAGAGAAGCTGTGTGTAAGAGAGAGAGGGAAAGAGATGCTGTGAGTGAGAGAGAGAAAAACAGAAGCTGTGAGTGAGAGAGAGAGAGAAAGAGATGCTGTGAGTGCGAGAGAGAAAAAGAAGCTATGAGAGAGAAGCTGTGAGAGAGAGAGAAGCTGAGCATGAGAGAGAGAAAGAGAAGCTTTGAGTGAGATAGAGATAGAGAAAGAGAAGCTTTGAGTGAGATAGAGATAGAGAGAGAGAAGCTGTGAGTGAGAGAGAGAGAGCAAGAGAAGCTGTGAGAGAGAGACAAAGAGAAAGAGAAGGTATGAGAGAGAGAGAAGCTGTGATTGAGAGAGAGAGAGTGAAAGAGAATCTGTGAGTGAGTGAGAGAGAGAGAAAAATAAGCTGTGAGTGAGAGAGAGAAGCTGTGAGTGAGAGAGAGAGAGAAAGAGAAGCTGTGAGTGAGAGAGAGAGAGAGAGAAGCTGTGAGTGAGAGAGGAAGAGAAGGTGTGAGTGAGAGAGAGAGAGAGAGAAAGAGAAGCTGTGAGTGTGAGAGAGAGAAGCTTTGAGTGAGAGAGAGCAAGAAGAAGAGAAGCTGTGAGTGAGAGAGAGAGAAAGAGAAGGTGTGAGTGAGAGAGAGAGAGAAAGAGAAGCTGTGAGTGAGAGAGAGAGAAGCTGTGAGTGAGAGAGAGAGAGAGAAGCTGTGAGTAAGATAGAGAGGGAAAGAGATGCTGTGAGTGCGAGAGAGAAAAAGAAGCTATGAGAGAGAGAAGCTGTGAGAGAGAGAGAAGCTGAGCATGAGAGAGAGAAAGAGAAGCTTTGAGTGAGATAGAGAAAGAGAAAGAGAAGCTTTGAGTGAGATAGAGAGAGAGAAGCTGTGAGTGAGAGAGAGAGAGCAAGAGAAGCTGTGAGAGAGAGAGAGAAAGAGAAGCTGTGAGAGAGAGAGAAAGAGAAAGAGAAGGTGTGAGAGAGAGAGAGAGAAGCTGTGATTGAGAGAGAGAGAGTGAAAGAGAATCTGTGAGTGAGTGAGAGAGAGAGAAAAATAAGCTGTGAGTGAGAGAGAGAAGCTGTGAGTGAGAGAGAGAGAGAGAGAGAGAGAAGCTGTGAGTGAGAGAGAGAGAGAGAGAAGCTCTGAGTGAGAGAGGAAGAGAAGGTGTGAGTGAGAGAGAGAGAGAGAGAAAGAGAAGCTGTGAGTGTGAGAGAGAGAAGCTTTGAGTGAGAGAGAGCAAGAAGAAGAGAAGCTGTGAGTGAGAGAGAGAGAAAGAGAAGGTGTGAGTGAGAGAGAGAGAGAAAGAGAAGCTGTGAGTGAGAGAGAGAGAGAAGCTGTGAGTGAGAGAGAGAGAGAGAAGCTGTGAGTAAGAGAGAGAGGGAAAGAGATGCTGTGAGTGAGAGAGAGAAAAACAGAAGCTGTGAGTGAGAGAGAAAGAGAAAGAGAAGGTGTGTGTGAGAGAGAAGCTGTGATTGAGAGAGAGAGAGTGAAAGAGAATATGTGAGTGAGTGAGAGAGAGAAAAATAAGCTGTCAGTGAGAGAGAGAGAGAAGCTGTGAGTGAGAGAGAGAGAAAGAGAAGCTGTGAGTGAGAGAGAGAGAAAAAGAGAAGCTGTGAGTGAGAGAGGAAGAGAAGGTGTGAGTGAGAGAGAGAGAGAAAGAGAAGCAGTGAGTGTGTGTGAGAGAGAAGCTGTGAGTGAGAGAGAGCAAGAAGAAGAGAAGCTGTGAGTGAGAGAGAAAGAAAGAGAAGGTGTGAGTGAGAGAGAGAGAGAGAAAGAGAAGCTGTGAGTGAGAGAGAGAGAGAAGCTGTGAGTGAGAGAGAGAGAAGCTGCGAGTAAGAGAGAGAGGGAAAGAGATGCTTTGAGTGAGAGAGAGAAAAACAGAAGCTGTGAGTGAGAGAGAGAGAAAGAGAAGCTGTGTGTGTGTGAGAGAGAGAAAGAGAACCTGAGAGTGAGAGAGAGAGAGAAAGAGAAGCTTTGAGTGAGAGAGAGAGAGAGTGAGAAGCTGTGTGCGAGAGAGAAAGAGAAGCTGTGAGTGAGAGAGAGAGCAAGAGAAGCTGTGAGTGAGAGAGAGAGAGAAACTGTGAGTGAGAGAGAGAGAGTGAAAGAGAAGCTGTGAGTGAGTGTGAGAGAGAGAAAGAGAAGCTGTGAGTGATTGAGAGAGAGAGAAGCAGTGAGTGAGAGAGAGTGTGAAAGAGATGCTGTGAGTGAGAGAGAGAGTGAGAGAGAAGCTGTAAGTTAGAGAGAGAGAGAAAGAGAAGCTGTGAGTGAGAGAGAGAAAGAAAGAGAAGCTGTCAGAGAGAGAGAAAAAGAGAAGCTGTGTGTGTGTGAGAGCGAAAGAGAAGCTGTGGGTGGGAGAGAGAGAAGCTGTGAGTGAGAGAGAGAGCGTGAAAGAGAAGCTGTGAGTGAGTGAGAGAAAGAAAGAGAAGCTGTGAGTGAGTGAGAGAGAGAGAAGCTGTGAGTGAGGGAGAGAGAGAAAGAGAAGCTGTGAGTGAGAGAGAGGAGAAAGAGAAGCTTTGAGTGAGAGAGCGGGAAAAAGAGAAGATTTGTGTGTGTGAAATAGAGAAAGAGAAGCTGTGTGTGTGAGAGAAAGAAATAGAAGCTGTGTGTGTATGTGTATGTGAGAGAGAAGCTGTGAGTGAGAGAGACAGAGAAAGAGAAGCTGTGAGTGAGAGAGAGAGAGAAAAGGAGAAGCTGTGAGTGAGAGAGAGAAAGAGAAGCTGTGTGTGTGTGAGAGAGAGAGAAAGAGAAGCTTTGAGTGAGAGAGAGGAGAAAGAGAAGCTTTGAGTGAGAGAGAGTGAAAGAGATGTTGTGAGTGAGAGAGAGAGAGAGAGAAAGAGAAGGTGTAAGTAGAGAGAGAAAGAGAAACAGTAGCTGTGAGTGAGAGAGAAAGAAAGAAAGAGAAGCTGTCAGAGAGAGAGAAAAAGAGAAGCTGTGTGTGTGTGAGAGAGAGAAAGAGAAGCTGTGAGTGAGTGAGAGAGAGAAGCTGTGAGTGAGAGAGAGAGAGAAAGAGAAGCTGTGAGTGAGTAAGAGAGAGAAAAAGAAGCTGTGAGTGAGTGAGAGAGAGAGAAGCTGTGAGTGAGAGAGAGAAAAAAAAGAGAAGCTGTGAGTGAGAGAGAGAGAAAGAGATGCTGTGAGTGCGAGAGAGAAAAAGAAGCTATGAGAGAGAGAAGCTGTGAGAGAGAGAGAAGCTGAGCATGAGAGAGAGAAAGAGAAGCTTTGAGTGAGATAGAGATAGAGTGAGAGAAGCTGTGAGTGAGAGAGAGAGAGAAAGAGAAGCTGTAAGAGAGAGAGAGAGAAAGAGAAGCTGTGAGTGAGAGAGAGAGAGCAAGAGAAGCTGTGAGTGAGAGAGAGAGAAAGAGAAGCTGTGCGAGAGAGAGAGAAAGAGAAAGAGATGGTGAGAGAGAGAGAGAAGCTGTGATTGAGAGAGAGAGAGTGAAAGAGAATCTGTGAGTGAGTGAGAGAGAGAGAAAAATAAGCTGTGAGTGAGAGAGAGAAGCTGTGAGTGAGAGAGAGAGAGAAAGAGAAGCTGTGAGTGAGAGAGAGAGAGAGAGAAGCTGTGAGTGAGAGAGGAAGAGAAGGTGTGAGTGAGAGAGAGAGAGAGAGAAAGAGAAGCTGTGAGTGTGAGAGAGAGAAGCTTTGAGTGAGAGAGAGCAAGAAGAAGAGAAGCTGTGAGTGAGAGAGAGAGAAAGAGAAGGTGTGAGTGAGAGAGAGAGAGAGAAAGAGAAGCTGTGAGTGAGAGAGAGAGAAGCTGTGAGTGAGAGAGAGAGAGAGAAGCTGTGAGTAAGATAGAGAGGGAAAGAGATGCTGTGAGTGCGAGAGAGAAAAAGAAGCTATGAGAGAGAGAAGCTGTGAGAGAGAGAGAAGCTGAGCATGAGAGAGAGAAAGAGAAGCTTTGAGTGAGATAGAGAAAGAGAAAGAGAAGCTTTGAGTGAGATAGAGAGAGAGAGAAGCTGTGAGTGAGAGAGAGAGCAAGAGAAGCTGTGAGAGAGAGAGAGAGAGAGAGAAGCTGTGAGAGAGAGACAAAGAGAAAGAGAAGGTGTGAGAGAGAGAGAGAGAAGCTGTGATTGAGAGAGAGAGAGTGAAAGAGAATCTGTGAGTGAGTGAGAGAGAGAGAAAAATAAGCTGTGAGTGAGAGAGAGATGCTGTGAGTGAGAGAGAGAGAGAGAGAGAAGCTGTGAGTGAGAGAGAGAGAGAGAGAGAAGCTGTGAGTGAGAGAGGAAGAGAAGGTGTGAGTGAGAGAGAGAGAGAGAGAAGCTGTGAGTGTGAGAGAGAGAAGCTTTGAGTGAGAGAGAGCAAGAAGAAGAGAAGCTGTGAGTGAGAGAGAGAGAAAGAGAAGGTGTGAGTGAGAGAGAGAGAGAAAGAGAAGCTGTGAGTGAGAGAGAGAGAGAGAAGCTGTGAGTGAGAGAGAGAGAGAGAAGCTGTGAGTAAGAGAGAGAGGGAAAGAGATGCTGTGAGTGAGAGAGAGAAAAACAGAAGCTGTGAGTGAGAGAGAAAGAGAAAGAGAAGGTGTGTGTGAGAGAGAAGCTGTGATTGAGAGAGAGAGAGTGAAAGAGAATATGTGAGTGAGTGAGAGAGAGAAAAATAAGCTGTCAGTGAGAGAGAGAGAGAAGCTGTGAGTGAGAGAGAGAGAAAGAGAAGCTGTGAGTGAGAGAGAGAGAAAAAGAGAAGCTGTGAGTGAGAGAGGAAGAGAAGGTGTGAGTGAGAGAGAGAGAGAAAGAGAAGCAGTGAGTGAGTGAGAGAGAGAAGCTGTGAGTGAGAGAGAGAGAGAAAGAGAAGCTGTGAGTGAGTAAGAGAGAGAAAAAGAAGCTGTGAGTGAGTGAGAGAGAGAGAAGCTGTGAGTGAGAGAGAGAAAAAAAAGAGAAGCTGTGAGTGAGAGAGAGAGAAAGAGATGCTGTGAGTGCGAGAGAGAAAAAGAAGCTATGAGAGAGAGAAGCTGTGAGAGAGAGAGAAGCTGAGCATGAGAGAGAGAAAGAGAAGCTTTGAGTGAGATAGAGATAGAGTGAGAGAAGCTGTGAGTGAGAGAGAGAGAGAAAGAGAAGCTGTAAGAGAGAGAGAGAGAAAGAGAAGCTGTGAGTGAGAGAGAGAGAGCAAGAGAAGCTGTGATTTAGAGAGAGAGAAAGAGAAGCTGTGCGAGAGAGAGAGAAAGAGAAAGAGATGGTGTGTGAGAGAGAGAAGCTGTGATTGAGAGAGAGAGTGTGAAAGAGAATCTGTGAGTGAGTGAGAGAGAGAGAAAAATAAGCTGTGAGTGAGAGAGAGAAGCTGTGAGTGAGAGAGAGAGAAAGAGAAGCTGTGAGTGAGAGAGAGAGAGAGAGAAGCTGTGAGTGAGAGAGGAAGAGAAGGTGTGAGTGAGAGAGAGAGAGAGAGAAAGAGAAGCTGTGAGTGTGAGAGAGAGAAGCTTTGAGTGAGAGAGAGCAAGAAGAAGAGAAGCTGTGAGTGAGAGAGAGAGAAAGAGAAGGTGTGAGTGAGAGAGAGAGAGAAAGAGAAGCTGTGAGTGAGAGAGAGAGAAGCTGTGAGTGAGAGAGAGAGAGAGAAGCTGTGAGTGAGAGAGAGAGAAAGAGAAGCTGTGAGTGAGAGAGAGAGAAAAAGAGAAGCTGTGAGTGAGAGAGGAAGAGAAGGTGTGAGTGAGAGAGAGAGAGAAAGAGAAGCAGTGAGTGTGTGTGAGAGAGAAGCTGTGAGTGAGAGAGAGCAAGAAGAAGAGAAGCTGTGAGTGAGAGAGAAAGAAAGAGAAGGTGTGAGTGAGAGAGAGAGAGAGAAAGAGAAGCTGTGAGTGAGAGAGAGAGAGAAGCTGTGAGTGAGAGAGAGAGAAGCTGCGAGTAAGAGAGAGAGGGAAAGAGATGCTTTGAGTGAGAGAGAGAAAAACAGAAGCTGTGAGTGAGAGAGAGAGAAAGAGAAGCTGTGTGTGTGTGAGAGAGAGAAAGAGAACCTGAGAGTGAGAGAGAGAGAGAAAGAGAAGCTTTGAGTGAGAGAGAGAGAGAGTGAGAAGCTGTGTGCGAGAGAGAAAGAGAAGCTGTGAGTGAGAGAGAGAGCAAGAGAAGCTGTGAGTGAGAGAGAGAGAGAAACTGTGAGTGAGAGAGAGAGAGTGAAAGAGAAGCTGTGAGTGAGTGTGAGAGAGAGAAAGAGAAGCTGTGAGTGATTGAGAGAGAGAGAAGCAGTGAGTGAGAGAGAGTGTGAAAGAGATGCTGTGAGTGAGAGAGAGAGTGAGAGAGAAGCTGTAAGTTAGAGAGAGAGAGAAAGAGAATCTGTGAGTGAGAGAGAGAAAGAAAGAGAAGCTGTCAGAGAGAGAGAAAAAGAGAAGCTGTGTGTGTGTGAGAGCGAAAGAGAAGCTGTGGGTGGGAGAGAGAGAAGCTGTGAGTGAGAGAGAGAGCGTGAAAGAGAAGCTGTGAGTGAGTGAGAGAAAGAAAGAGAAGCTGTGAGTGAGTGAGAGAGAGAGAAGCTGTGAGTGAGGGAGAGAGAGGAAGAGAAGCTGTGAGTGAGAGAGAGGAGAAAGAGAAGCTTTGAGTGAGAGAGCGAGAAAAAGAGAAGATTTGTGTGTGTGAAATAGAGAAAGAGAAGCTGTGTGTGTGAGAGAAAGAAATAGAAGCTGTGTGTGTATGTGTATGTGAGAGAGAAGCTGTGAGTGAGAGAGACAGAGAAAGAGAAGCTGTGAGTGAGAGAGAGAGAGAAAAGGAGAAGCTGTGAGTGAGAGAGAGAGAAGCTTTGAGTGAGAGAGAGCAAGAAGAAGAGAAGCTGTGAGTGAGAGAGAGAGAAAGAGAAGGTGTGAGTGAGAGAGAGAGAGAGAAAGAGAAGCTGTGAGTGAGAGAGAGAGAAGCTGTGAGTGAGAGAGAGAGAGAGAAGCTGTGAGTAAGATAGAGAGGGAAAGAGATGCTGTGAGTGCGAGAGAGAAAAAGAAGCTATGAGAGAGAGAAGCTGTGAGAGAGAGAGAAGCTGAGCATGAGAGAGAGAAAGAGAAGCTTTGAGTGAGATAGAGAAAGAGAAAGAGAAGCTTTGAGTGAGATAGAGAGAGAGAGAAGCTGTGAGTGAGAGAGAGAGAGCAAGAGAAGCTGTGAGAGAGAGAGAGAGAGAGAGAAGCTGTGAGAGAGAGACAAAGAGAAAGAGAAGGTGAGAGAGAGAGAGAGAGAAGCTGTGATTGAGAGAGAGAGAGTGAAAGAGAATCTGTGAGTGAGTGAGAGAGAGAGAAAAATAAGCTGTGAGTGAGAGAGAGATGCTGTGAGTGAGAGAGAGAGAGAGAGAGAAGCTGTGAGTGAGAGAGAGAGAGAGAGAAGCTGTGAGTGAGAGAGGAAGAGAAGGTGTGAGTGAGAGAGAGAGAGAGAGAGAAGCTGTGAGTGTGAGAGAGAGAAGCTTTGAGTGAGAGAGAGCAAGAAGAAGAGAAGCTGTGAGTGAGAGAGAGAGAAAGAGAAGGTGTGAGTGAGAGAGAGAGAGAAAGAGAAGCTGTGAGTGAGAGAGAGAGAGAGAAGCTGTGAGTGAGAGAGAGAGAGAGAAGCTGTGAGTAAGAGAGAGAGGGAAAGAGATGCTGTGAGTGAGAGAGAGAAAAACAGAAGCTGTGAGTGAGAGAGAAAGAGAAAGAGAAGGTGTGTGTGAGAGAGAAGCTGTGATTGAGAGAGAGAGAGTGAAAGAGAATATGTGAGTGAGTGAGAGAGAGAAAAATAAGCTGTCAGTGAGAGAGAGAGAGAAGCTGTGAGTGAGAGAGAGAGAAAGAGAAGCTGTGAGTGAGAGAGAGAGAAAAAGAGAAGCTGTGAGTGAGAGAGGAAGAGAAGGTGTGAGTGAGAGAGAGAGAGAAAGAGAAGCAGTGAGTGAGTGAGAGAGAGAAGCTGTGAGTGAGAGAGAGAGAGAAAGAGAAGCTGTGAGTGAGTAAGAGAGAGAAAAAGAAGCTGTGAGTGAGTGAGAGAGAGAGAAGCTGTGAGTGAGAGAGAGAAAAAAAAGAGAAGCTGTGAGTGAGAGAGAGAGAAAGAGATGCTGTGAGTGCGAGAGAGAAAAAGAAGCTATGAGAGAGAGAAGCTGTGAGAGAGAGAGAAGCTGAGCATGAGAGAGAGAAAGAGAAGCTTTGAGTGAGATAGAGATAGAGTGAGAGAAGCTGTGAGTGAGAGAGAGAGAGAAAGAGAAGCTGTAAGAGAGAGAGAGAGAAAGAGAAGCTGTGAGTGAGAGAGAGAGAGCAAGAGAAGCTGTGAGTGAGAGAGAGAGAAAGAGAAGCTGTGCGAGAGAGAGAGAAAGAGAAAGAGATGGTGTGTGAGAGAGAGAAGCTGTGATTGAGAGAGAGAGTGTGAAAGAGAATCTGTGAGTGAGTGAGAGAGAGAGAAAAATAAGCTGTGAGTGAGAGAGAGAAGCTGTGAGTGAGAGAGAGAGAAAGAGAAGCTGTGAGTGAGAGAGAGAGAGAGAGAAGCTGTGAGTGAGAGAGGAAGAGAAGGTGTGAGTGAGAGAGAGAGAGAGAAAGAGAAGCTGTGAGTGTGAGAGAGAGAAGCTTTGAGTGAGAGAGAGCAAGAAGAAGAGAAGCTGTGAGTGAGAGAGAGAGAAAGAGAAGGTGTGAGTGAGAGAGAGAGAGAAAGAGAAGCTGTGAGTGAGAGAGAGAGAAGCTGTGAGTGAGAGAGAGAGAGAGAAGCTGTGAGTGAGAGAGAGAGAAAGAGAAGCTGTGAGTGAGAGAGAGAGAAAAAGAGAAGCTGTGAGTGAGAGAGGAAGAGAAGGTGTGAGTGAGAGAGAGAGAGAAAGAGAAGCAGTGAGTGTGTGTGAGAGAGAAGCTGTGAGTGAGAGAGAGCAAGAAGAAGAGAAGCTGTGAGTGAGAGAGAAAGAAAGAGAAGGTGTGAGTGAGAGAGAGAGAGAGAAAGAGAAGCTGTGAGTGAGTGAGAGAGAGAAGCTGTGAGTGAGAGAGAGAGAAGCTGCGAGTAAGAGAGAGAGGGAAAGAGATGCTTTGAGTGAGAGAGAGAAAAACAGAAGCTGTGAGTGAGAGAGAGAGAAAGAGAAGCTGTGTGTGTGTGAGAGAGAGAAAGAGAACCTGAGAGTGAGAGAGAGAGAGAAAGAGAAGCTTTGAGTGAGAGAGAGAGAGAGTGAGAAGCTGTGTGCGAGAGAGAAAGAGAAGCTGTGAGTGAGAGAGAGAGCAAGAGAAGCTGTGAGTGAGAGAGAGAGAGAAACTGTGAGTGAGAGAGAGAGAGTGAAAGAGAAGCTGTGAGTGAGTGTGAGAGAGAGAAAGAGAAGCTGTGAGTGATTGAGAGAGAGAGAAGCAGTGAGTGAGAGAGAGTGTGAAAGAGATGCTGTGAGTGAGAGAGAGAGTGAGAGAGAAGCTGTAAGTTAGAGAGAGAGAGAAAGAGAATCTGTGAGTGAGAGAGAGAAAGAAAGAGAAGCTGTCAGAGAGAGAGAAAAAGAGAAGCTGTGTGTGTGTGAGAGCGAAAGAGAAGCTGTGGGTGGGAGAGAGAGAAGCTGTGAGTGAGAGAGAGAGCGTGAAAGAGAAGCTGTGAGTGAGTGAGAGAAAGAAAGAGAAGCTGTGAGTGAGTGAGAGAGAGAGAAGCTGTGAGTGAGGGAGAGAGAGGAAGAGAAGCTGTGAGTGAGAGAGAGGAGAAAGAGAAGCTTTGAGTGAGAGAGCGAGAAAAAGAGAAGATTTGTGTGTGTGAAATAGAGAAAGAGAAGCTGTGTGTGTGAGAGAAAGAAATAGAAGCTGTGTGTGTATGTGTATGTGAGAGAGAAGCTGTGAGTGAGAGAGACAGAGAAAGAGAAGCTGTGAGTGAGAGAGAGAGAGAAAAGGAGAAGCTGTGAGTGAGAGAGAGAAAGAGAAGCTGTGTGTGTGTGAGAGAGAGAGAAAGAGAAGCTTTGAGTGAGAGAGAGGAGAAAGAGAAGCTTTGAGTGAGAGAGAGTGAAAGAGATGTTGTGAGTGAGAGAGAGAGAGAGAGAAAGAGAAGGTGTAAGTAGAGAGAGAAAGAGAAACAGTAGCTGTGAGTGAGAGAGAAAGAAAGAAAGAGAAGCTGTCAGAGAGAGAGAAAAAGAGAAGCTGTGTGTGTGTGAGAGAGAGAAAGAGAAGCTGTGAGTGAGTGAGAGAGAGAAGCTGTGAGTGAGAGAGAGAGAGAAAGAGAAGCTGTGAGTGAGTAAGAGAGAGAAAAAGAAGCTGTGAGTGAGTGAGAGAGAGAGAAGCTGTGAGTGAGAGAGAGAAAAAAAAGAGAAGCTGTGAGTGAGAGAGAGAGAAAGAGATGCTGTGAGTGCGAGAGAGAAAAAGAAGCTATGAGAGAGAGAAGCTGTGAGAGAGAGAGAAGCTGAGCATGAGAGAGAGAAAGAGAAGCTTTGAGTGAGATAGAGATAGAGTGAGAGAAGCTGTGAGTGAGAGAGAGAGAGAAAGAGAAGCTGTAAGAGAGAGAGAGAGAAAGAGAAGCTGTGAGTGAGAGAGAGAGAGCAAGAGAAGCTGTGAGTGAGAGAGAGAGAAAGAGAAGCTGTGCGAGAGAGAGAGAAAGAGAAAGAGATGGTGTGAGAGAGAGAGAAGCTGTGATTGAGAGAGAGAGAGTGAAAGAGAATCTGTGAGTGAGTGAGAGAGAGAGAAAAATAAGCTGTGAGTGAGAGAGAGAAGCTGTGAGTGAGAGAGAGAGAGAAAGAGAAGCTGTGAGTGAGAGAGAGAGAGAGAGAAGCTGTGAGTGAGAGAGGAAGAGAAGGTGTGAGTGAGAGAGAGAGAGAGAGAAAGAGAAGCTGTGAGTGTGAGAGAGAGAAGCTTTGAGTGAGAGAGAGCAAGAAGAAGAGAAGCTGTGAGTGAGAGAGAGAGAAAGAGAAGGTGTGAGTGAGAGAGAGAGAGAGAAAGAGAAGCTGTGAGTGAGAGAGAGAAGCTGTGAGTGAGAGAGAGAGAGAGAAGCTGTGAGTAAGATAGAGAGGGAAAGAGATGCTGTGAGTGCGAGAGAGAAAAAGAAGCTATGAGAGAGAGAAGCTGTGAGAGAGAGAGAAGCTGAGCATGAGAGAGAGAAAGAGAAGCTTTGAGTGAGATAGAGAAAGAGAAAGAGAAGCTTTGAGTGAGATAGAGAGAGAGAGAAGCTGTGAGTGAGAGAGAGAGAGCAAGAGAAGCTGTGAGAGAGAGAGAGAGAGAGAGAAGCTGTGAGAGAGAGACAAAGAGAAAGAGAAGGTGTGAGAGAGAGAGAGAGTTAGCTGTGATTGAGAGAGAGAAAGTGAAAGAGAATCTGTGAGTGAGTGAGAGAGAGAGAAAAATAAGCTGTGAGTGAGAGAGAGAAGCTGTGAGTGAGAGAGAGAGAGAGAGAGAAGCTGTGAGTGAGAGAGAGAGAGAGAAGCTGTGAGTGAGAGAGGAAGAGAAGGTGTGAGTGAGAGAGAGAGAGAGAGAGAGAAGCTGTGAGTGTGAGAGAGAGAAGCTTTGAGTGAGAGAGAGCAAGAAGAAGAGAAGCTGTGAGTGAGAGAGAGAGAAAGAGAAGGTGTGAGTGAGAGAGAGAGAGAAAGAGAAGCTGTGAGTGAGAGAGAGAGAGAGAAGCTGTGAGTGAGAGAGAGAGAGAGAAGCTGTGAGTAAGAGAGAGAGGGAAAGAGATGCTGTGAGTGAGAGAGAGAAAAACAGAAGCTGTGAGTGAGAGAGAAAGAGAAAGAGAAGGTGTGTGTGAGAGAGAAGCTGTGATTGAGAGAGAGAGAGTGAAAGAGAATATGTGAGTGAGTGAGAGAGAGAAAAATAAGCTGTCAGTGAGAGAGAGAGAGAAGCTGTGAGTGAGAGAGAGAGAAAGAGAAGCTGTGAGTGAGAGAGAGAGAAAAAGAGAAGCTGTGAGTGAGAGAGGAAGAGAAGGTGTGAGTGAGAGAGAGAGAGAAAGAGAAGCAGTGAGTGAGTGAGAGAGAGAAGCTGTGAGTGAGAGAGAGAGAGAAAGAGAAGCCGTGAGTGAGTAAGAGAGAGAAAAAGAAGCTGTGAGTGAGTGAGAGAGAGAGAAGCTGTGAGTGAGAGAGAGAAAAAAAAGAGAAGCTGTGAGTGAGAGAGAGAGAAAGAGATGCTGTGAGTGCGAGAGAGAAAAAGAAGCTATGAGAGAGAGAAGCTGTGAGAGAGAGAGAAGCTGAGCATGAGAGAGAGAAAGAGAAGCTTTGAGTGAGATAGAGATAGAGTGAGAGAAGCTGTGAGTGAGAGAGAGAGAGAAAGAGAAGCTGTAAGAGAGAGAGAGAGAAAGAGAAGCTGTGAGTGAGAGAGAGAGAGCAAGAGAAGCTGTGAGTGAGAGAGAGAGAAAGAGAAGCTGTGCGAGAGAGAGAGAAAGAGAAAGAGATGGTGTGTGAGAGAGAGAAGCTGTGATTGAGAGAGAGAGTGTGAAAGAGAATCTGTGAGTGAGTGAGAGAGAGAGAAAAATAAGCTGTGAGTGAGAGAGAGAAGCTGTGAGTGAGAGAGAGAGAAAGAGAAGCTGTGAGTGAGAGAGAGAGAGAGAGAAGCTGTGAGTGAGAGAGGAAGAGAAGGTGTGAGTGAGAGAGAGAGAGAGAGAAAGAGAAGCTGTGAGTGTGAGAGAGAGAAGCTTTGAGTGAGAGAGAGCAAGAAGAAGAGAAGCTGTGAGTGAGAGAGAGAGAAAGAGAAGGTGTGAGTGAGAGAGAGAGAGAAAGAGAAGCTGTGAGTGAGAGAGAGAGAAGCTGTGAGTGAGAGAGAGAGAGAGAAGCTGTGAGTAAGATAGAGAGGGAAAGAGATGCTGTGAGTGCGAGAGAGAAAAAGAAGCTATGAGAGAGAGAAGCTGTGAGAGAGAGAGAAGCTGAGCATGAGAGAGAGAAAGAGAAGCTTTGAGTGAGATAGAGAAAGAGAAAGAGAAGCTTTGAGTGAGATAGAGAGAGAGAGAAGCTGTGAGTGAGAGAGAGAGAGCAAGAGAAGCTGTGAGAGAGAGAGAGAGAAAGAGAAGCTGTGAGAGAGAGACAAAGAGAAAGAGAAGGTGTGAGAGAGAGAGAAGCTGTGATTGAGAGTGAGAGAGTGAAAGAGAATCTGTGAGTGAGTGAGAGAGAGAGAAAAATAAGCTGTGAGTGAGAGAGAGAAGCTGTGAGTGAGAGAGAGAGAGAGAGAAGCTGTGAGTGAGAGAGAGAGAGAGAGAAGCTGTGAGTGAGAGAGGAAGAGAAGGTGTGAGTGAGAGAGAGAGAGAGAGAAAGAGAAGCTGTGAGTGTGAGAGAGAGAAGCTTTGAGTGAGAGAGAGCAAGAAGAAGAGAAGCTGTGAGTGAGAGAGAGAGAAAGAGAAGGTGTGAGTGAGAGAGAAAGAGAAGCTGTGAGTGAGAGAGAGAGAGAGAAGCTGTGAGTGAGAGAGAGAGAGAAGCTGTGAGTAAGAGAGAGAGGGAAAGAGATGCTGTGAGTGAGAGAGAGAAAAACAGAAGCTGTGAGTGAGAGAGAAAGAGAAAGAGAAGGTGTGTGTGAGAGAGAAGCTGTGATTGAGAGAGAGAGAGTGAAAGAGAATATGTGAGTGAGTGAGAGAGAGAAAAATAAGCTGTCAGTGAGAGAGAGAGAGAAGCTGTGAGTGAGAGAGAGAGAAAGAGAAGCTGTGAGTGAGAGAGAGAGAAAAAGAGAAGCTGTGAGTGAGAGAGGAAGAGAAGGTGTGAGTGAGAGAGAGAGAGAAAGAGAAGCAGTGAGTGTGTGTGAGAGAGAAGCTGTGAGTGAGAGAGAGCAAGAAGAAGAGAAGCTGTGAGTGAGAGAGAAAGAAAGAGAAGGTGTGAGTGAGAGAGAGAGAGAGAAAGAGAAGCTGTGAGTGAGAGAGAGAGAGAAGCTGTGAGTGAGAGAGAGAGAAGCTGCGAGTAAGAGAGAGAGGGAAAGAGATGCTTTGAGTGAGAGAGAGAAAAACAGAAGCTGTGAGTGAGAGAGAGAGAAAGAGAAGCTGTGTGTGTGTGAGAGAGAGAAAGAGAACCTGAGAGTGAGAGAGAGAGAGAAAGAGAAGCTTTGAGTGAGAGAGAGAGAGAGAGTGAGAAGCTGTGTGCGAGAGAGAAAGAGAAGCTGTGAGTGAGAGAGAGAGCAAGAGAAGCTGTGAGTGAGTGAGAGAGAGAAACTGTGAGTGAGAGAGAGAGAGTGAAAGAGAAGCTGTGAGTGAGTGTGAGAGAGAGAAAGAGAAGCTGTGAGTGATTGAGAGAGAGAGAAGCAGTGAGTGAGAGAGAGTGTGAAAGAGATGCTGTGAGTGAGAGAGAGAGTGAGAGAGAAGCTGTAAGTTAGAGAGAGAGAGAAAGAGAAGCTGTGAGTGAGAGAGAGAAAGAAAGAGAAGCTGTCAGAGAGAGAGAAAAAGAGAAGCTGTGTGTGTGTGAGAGCGAAAGAGAAGCTGTGGGTGAGAGAGAGAGAGAAGCTGTGAGTGAGAGAGAGAGCGTGAAAGAGAAGCTGTGAGTGAGTGAGAGAAAGAAAGAGAAGCTGTGAGTGAGTGAGAGAGAGAGAAGCTGTGAGTGAGGGAGAGAGAGAAAGAGAAGCTGTGAGTGAGAGAGAGGAGAAAGAGAAGCTTTGAGTGAGAGAGCGAGAAAAAGAGAAGATTTGTGTGTGTGAAATAGAGAAAGAGAAGCTGTGTGTGTGAGAGAAAGAAATAGAATCTGTGTGTGTATGTGTATGTGAGAGAGAAGCTGTGAGTGAGAGAGACAGAGAAAGAGAAGCTGTGAGTGAGAGAGAGAGAGAAAAGGAGAAGCTGTGAGTGAGAGAGAGAAAGAGAAGCTGTGTGTGTGTGAGAGAGAGAGAAAGAGAAGCTTTGAGTGAGAGAGAGGAGAAAGAGAAGCTTTGAGTGAGAGAGAGTAAAAGAGATGTTGTGAGTGAGAGAGAGAGAGAGAGAAAGAGAAGGTGTAAGTAGAGAGAGAAAGAGAAACAGTAGCTGTGAGTGAGAGAGAAAGAAAGAAAGAGAAGCTGTCAGAGAGAGAGAAAAAGAGAAGCTGTGTGTATGTGAGAGAGAGAAAGAGAAGCTGTGAGTGAGTGAGAGAGAGAAGCTGTGAGTGAGAGAGAGAGAGAAAGAGAAGCTGTGAGTGAGTAAGAGAGAGAAAAAGAAGCTGTGAGTGAGTGAGAGAGAGAGAAGCTGTGAGTGAGAGAGAGAAAAAAAGAGAAGCTGTGAGTGAGAGAGAGAGAAAGAGATGCTGTGAGTGCGAGAGAGAAAAAGAAGCTATGAGAGAGAGAAGCTGTGAGAGAGAGAGAAGCTGAGCATGAGAGAGAGAAAGAGAAGCTTTGAGTGAGATAGAGATAGAGTGAGAGAAGCTGTGAGTGAGAGAGAGAGAGAAAGAGAAGCTGTAAGAGAGAGAGAGAGAAAGAGAAGCTGTGAGTGAGAGAGAGAGAGCAAGAGAAGCTGTGAGTGAGAGAGAGAGAAAGAGAAGCTGTGCGAGAGAGAGAGAAAGAGAAAGAGATGGTGTGAGAGAGAGAGAAGCTGTGATTGAGAGAGAGAGAGTGAAAGAGAATCTGTGAGTGAGTGAGAGAGAGAAAAATAAGCTGTGAGTGAGAGAGAGAGAGAAGCTGTGAGTGAGAGAGAGAGAAAGAGAAGCTGTGAGTGAGAGAGAGAGAAAAAGAGAAGCTGTGAGTGAGAGAGGAAGAGAAGGTGTGAGTGAGAGAGAGAGAGAAAGAGAAGCAGTGAGTGTGTGTGAGAGAGAAGCTGTGAGTGAGGGAGAGCAAGAAGAAGAGAAGCTGTGAGTGAGAGAGAAAAAAAGAGAAGGTGTGAGAGAGAGAGAGAGAAAGAGAAGCTGTGAGTGAGAGAGAGAGAGAGAAGCTGTGAGTGAGAGAGAGAGAGAAGCTGCGAGTAAGAGAGAGAGGGAAAGATGCTTTGAGTGAGAGAGAGAAAAACAGAAGCTGTGAGTGAGAGAGAGAGAAAGAGAAGCTGTGTGTGAGAGAGAGAGAGAAAGAGAAGCTGAGAGTGAGAGAGAGAGAGAAAGAGAAGCTTTGAGTGAGAGAGAGAGAGAGTGAGAAGCTGTGTGCGAGAGAGAAAGAGAAGCTGTGAGTGAGAGAGAGAGCAAGAGAAGCTGTGAGTGAGAGAGAGAAACTGTGAGTGAGAGATAGAGAGTGAAAGAGAAGCTGTGAGTGAGTGTGAGAGAGAGAAAGAGAAGCTGAGAGTGAGAGAGAGAGAGAAAGAGAAGCTTTGAGTGAGAGAGAGAGAGAGTGAGAAGCTGTGTGCGAGAGAGAAAGAGAAGCTGTGAGTGTGTGAGAGCGAAAGAGAAGCTGTGGGTGAGAGAGAGAGCAAGAGAAGCTGTGAGTGAGTGAGAGAGAGAAACTGTGAGTGAGAGAGAGAGAGTGAAAGAGAAGCTGTGAGTGAGTGTGAGAGAGAGAAAGAGAAGCTGTGAGTGATTGAGAGAGAGAGAAGCAGTGAGTGAGAGAGAGTGTGAAAGAGATGCTGTGAGTGAGAGAGAGAGTGAGAGAGAAGCTGTAAGTTAGAGAGAGAGAGAAAGAGAAGCTGTGAGTGAGAGAGAGAAAGAAAGAGAAGCTGTCAGAGAGAGAGAAAAAGAGAAGCTGTGTGTGTGTGAGAGCGAAAGAGAAGCTGTGGGTGAGAGAGAGAGAGAAGCTGTGAGTGAGAGAGAGAGCGTGAAAGAGAAGCTGTGAGTGAGTGAGAGAAAGAAAGAGAAGCTGTGAGTGAGTGAGAGAGAGAGAAGCTGTGAGTGAGGGAGAGAGAGAAAGAGAAGCTGTGAGTGAGAGAGAGGAGAAAGAGAAGCTTTGAGTGAGAGAGCGAGAAAAAGAGAAGATTTGTGTGTGTGAAATAGAGAAAGAGAAGCTGTGTGTGTGAGAGAAAGAAATAGAATCTGTGTGTGTATGTGTATGTGAGAGAGAAGCTGTGAGTGAGAGAGACAGAGAAAGAGAAGCTGTGAGTGAGAGAGAGAGAGAAAAGGAGAAGCTGTGAGTGAGAGAGAGAAAGAGAAGCTGTGTGTGTGTGAGAGAGAGAGAAAGAGAAGCTTTGAGTGAGAGAGAGGAGAAAGAGAAGCTTTGAGTGAGAGAGAGTGAAAGAGATGTTGTGAGTGAGAGAGAGAGAGAGAAAGAGAAGGTGTAAGTAGAGAGAGAAAGAGAAACAGTAGCTGTGAGTGAGAGAGAAAGAAAGAAAGAGAAGCTGTCAGAGAGAGAGAAAAAGAGAAGCTGTGTGTGTGTGAGAGAGAGAAAGAGAAGCTGTGAGTGAGTGAGAGAGAGAAGCTGTGAGTGAGAGAGAGAGAGAAAGAGAAGCTGTGAGTGAGTAAGAGAGAGAAAAAGAAGCTGTGAGTGAGTGAGAGAGAGAGAAGCTGTGAGTGAGAGAGAGAAAAAAAAGAGAAGCTGTGAGTGAGAGAGAGAGAAAGAGATGCTGTGAGTGCGAGAGAGAAAAAGAAGCTATGAGAGAGAGAAGCTGTGAGAGAGAGAGAAGCTGAGCATGAGAGAGAGAAAGAGAAGCTTTGAGTGAGATAGAGATAGAGTGAGAGAAGCTGTGAGTGAGAGAGAGAGAGAAAGAGAAGCTGTAAGAGAGAGAGAGAGAAAGAGAAGCTGTGAGTGAGAGAGAGAGAGCAAGAGAAGCTGTGAGTGAGAGAGAGAGAAAGAGAAGCTGTGCGAGAGAGAGAGAAAGAGAAAGAGATGGTGTGAGAGAGAGAGAAGCTGTGATTGAGAGAGAGAGAGTGAAAGAGAATCTGTGAGTGAGTGAGAGAGAGAAAAATAAGCTGTGAGTGAGAGAGAGAGAGAAGCTGTGAGTGAGAGAGAGAGAAAGAGAAGCTGTGAGTGAGAGAGAGAGAAAAAGAGAAGCTGTGAGTGAGAGAGGAAGAGAAGGTGTGAGTGAGAGAGAGAGAGAAAGAGAAGCTGTGAGTGAGAGAGAGAAACTGTGAGTGAGAGATAGAGAGTGAAAGAGAAGCTGTGAGTGAGTGTGAGAGAGAGAAAGAGAAGCTGTGAGTGATTGAGAGAGAGAGAAGCAGTGAGTGAGAGAGAGAGTGAAAGAGATGCTGTGAGAGAGAGAGAGAAAGAGAGAGAAGCTGTGAGTGAGAGAGAGAGTGTGAAAGAGATGCTGTGAGTGAGAGAGAGAGTGAGAGAGAAGCTGTAAGTGAGAGAGAGAGAGAAAGAGAAGCTGTGAGTGAGAGAGAGAAAGAAAGAGAAGCTGTCAGAGAGAGAGAAAAAGAGAAGCTGTGTGTGTGTGAGAGCGAAAGAGAAGCTGTGGGTGAGAGAGAGAGAGAAGCTGTGAGTGAGAGAGAGAGCGTGAAAGAGAAGCTGTGAGTGAGTATGAGAAAGAAAGAGAAGCTGTGAGTGAGTGAGAGAGAGAGAAGCTGTGAGTGAGGGAGAGAGAGAAAGAGAAGCTGTGAGTGAGAGAGAGGAGAAAGAGAAGCTTTGAGTGAGAGAGAGAGAAAAAGAGAAGATTTGTGTGTGTGAGATAGAGAAAGAGAAGCTGTGTGTGTGTGAGAAAGAAATAGAAGCTGTGTGTGTGTATGTGTATGTGAGAAAGAAGTTGTGAGTGAGAGAGACAGAGAAAGAGAAGCTGTGAGTGAGAGAGAGAGAAAAGGAGAAGCTGTGAGTGAGAGAGAGAAAAAGAAGCTATGAGAGAGAGAAGCTGTGAGAGAGAGAGAAGCTGAGCATGAGAGAGAGAAAGAGAAGCTTTGAGTGAGATAGAGAGAGAGAGAGAAGCTGTGAGTGAGAGAGAGAGAAAGAGAAGCTGTGAGAGAGAGAGAGAAAGAGAAGCTGTGAGTGAGAGAGAGGGAGCAAGAGAAGCTGTGAGTGAGAAAGAGAGAAAGAGAAGCTGTGCGAGAGAGAGAGAAAGAGAAAGAGATGGTGTGAGAGAGAGAGAAGCTGTGATTGAGAGAGAGAGAGTGAAAGAGAATCTGTGAGTGAGTGAGAGAGAGAAAAATAAGCTGTGAGTGAGAGAGAGAGAGAAGCTGTGAGTGAGAGAGAGAGAAAGAGAAGCTGTGAGTGAGAGAGAGAGAGAGAAAAAGAGAAGCTGTGAGTGAGAGAGGAATAGAAGGTGTGAGTGAGAGAGAGAGAGAAAGAGAATCTGTGAGTGTGTGAGAGAGAGAAGCTGTGAGTGAGAGAGCAAGAAGAAGAGAAGCTGTGAGTGAGAGAGAAAGAAAGAGAAGGTGTGAGTGAGAGAGAGAGAGAGAAAGAGAAGCTGTGAGTGAGAGAGAGAGAAGCTGTGAGTGAGAGAGAGAGAGAAGCTGCGAGTAAGAGAGAGAGGGAAAGAGATGCTTTGAGTGAGAGAGAGAAAAGCAGAAGCTGTGAGTGAGAGAGAGAGAGAAAGAGATGCTGTGAGTGCGAGAGAGAAAAAGAAGCTATGAGTGAGAGAAGCTGTGAGAGAAAGAGAAGCTTTGAGTGAGATAGATAGAGAAAGAGAAGCTTTGAGTGAGATAGAGATAGAGAGAGAGAAGCTGTGAGTGAGAGAGAGAGAGCAAGAGAAGCTGTGAGTGAGAGAGAGAGAAAGAGAAGCTGTGAGAGAGAGACAAAGAGAAAGAGAAGGTGTGTGTGAGAGAGAGAAGCTGTGATTGAGAGAGAGAGAGTGAAAGAGAATCTGTGAGTGAGTGAGAGAGAGAGAAAAATAAGCTGTGAGTGAGAGAGAGAAGCTGTGAGTGAGAGAGAGAGAGAAAGAGAAGCTGTGAGTGAGAGAGAGAGAGAAGCGGTGAGTGAGAGAGGAAGAGAAGGTGTGAGTGAGAGAGAGAGAGAGAGAAAGAGAAGCTGTGAGTGTGAGAGAGAGAAGCTTTGAGTGAGAGAGAGCAAGAAGAAGAGAAGCTGTGAGTGAGAGAGAGAGAAAGAGAAGGTGTGAGTGAGAGAGAGAGAAAGAGAAGCTGTGAGTGAGAGAGAGAGAGAGAAGCTGTGAGTGAGAGAGAGAGAGAGAAGCTGTGAGTAAGAGAGAGAGGGAAAGAGATGCTGTGAGTGAGAGAGAGAAAAACAGAAGCTGTGAGTGAGAGAGAAAGAGAAAGAGAAGGTGTGTGAGAGAGAGAAGCTGTGATTGAGAGAGAGAGAGTGCAAGAGAATCTGTGAGTGAGTGAGAGAGAGAAAAATAAGCTGTGAGTGAGAGAGAGAGAAAAAGAGAAGCTGTGAGTGAGAGAGGAAGAGAAGATGTGAGTGAGAGAGAGAGAGAAAGAGAAGCAGTGAGTGTGTGTGAGAGAGAAGCTGTGAGTGAGAGAGAGCAAGAAGAAGAGAAGCTGTGAGTGAGAGAGAAAGAAAGAGAAGGTGTGAGTGAGAGAGAAGAGAGAAAGAGAAGCTGTGAGTGAGTGAGAGAGAGACGCTGTGAGTGAGAGAGAGAAGCTGCGAGTAAGAGAGAGAGGGAAAGAGATGCTTTGAGTCAGAGAGAGAAAAACAGAAGCTGTGAGTGAGAGAGAGAGAAAGAGAAGCTGTGTGTGTGAGAGAGAGAGAAAGAGAAGCTGAGAGTGAGAGAGAGAGAGAAAGAGAAGCTTTGAGTGAGAGAGAGAGAGAGTGAGAAGCTGTGTGCGAGAGAGAAAGAGAAGCTGTGAGTGAGAGAGAGCAAGAGAAGCTGTGAGTGAGAGAGAGAGAAACTGTGAGTGAGAGAGAGAGAGTGAAAGAGAAGCTGTGAGTGAGTGTGAGAGAGAGAAAGAGAAGCTGTGAGTTATTGAGAGAGAGAGAGAAGCAGTGAGTGAGAGAGAGAGTGAAAGAGATGCTGTGAGAGAGAGAGAGAGAGAAAGAGAGAGAAGCTGTGAGTGAGAGAGAGAGTGAAAGAGATGCTGTGAGTGAGTGAGAGAGAGAAGCTGTGAGTGAGAGAGAGAGAAAGAGAAGCTGTGAGTGAGAGAGAGAGAAAAAGAGAAGCTGTGAGTGAGAGAGGAAGAGAAGGTGTGAGTGAGAGAGAGAGAGAAAGAGAAGCAGTGAGTGTGTGTGAGAGAGAAGCTGTGAGTGAGAGAGAGCAAGAAGAAGAGAAGCTGTGAGTGAGAGAGAAAGAAAGAGAAGGTGTGAGTGTGAGAGAGAGAGAAAGAGAAGCTGTGAGTGAGAGAGAGAGAGAGAAGCTGTGAGTGAGAGAGAGAGAGAAGCTGCGAGTAAGAGAGAGAGGGAAAGAGATGCTGTGAGTGAGAGAGAGGGAGCAAGAGAAGCTGTGAGTGAGAAAGAGAGAAAGAGAAGCTGTGCGAGAGAGAGAGAAAGAGAAAGAGATGGTGTGAGAGAGAGAGAAGCTGTGATTGAGAGAGAGAGAGTGAAAGAGAATCTGTGAGTGAGTGAGAGAGAGAAAAATAAGCTGTGAGTGAGAGAGAGAGAGAAGCTGTGAGTGTGAGAGAGAGAAAGAGAAGCTGTGAGTGAGAGAGAGAGAGAAAAAGAGAAGCTGTGAGTGAGAGAGGAATAGAAGGTGTGAGTGAGAGAGAGAGAGAAAGAGAATCTGTGAGTGTGTGAGAGAGAGAAGCTGTGAGTGAGAGAGCAAGAAGAAGAGAAGCTGTGAGTGAGAGAGAAAGAAAGAGAAGGTGTGAGTGAGAGAGAGAGAGAGAAAGAGAAGCTGTGAGTGAGAGAGAGAGAAGCTGTGAGTGAGAGAGAGAGAGAAGCTGCGAGTAAGAGAGAGAGGGAAAGAGATGCTTTGAGTGAGAGAGAGAAAAACAGAAGCTGTGAGTGAGAGAGAGAGAGAAAGAGATGCTGTGAGTGCGAGAGAGAAAAAGAAGCTATGAGTGAGAGAAGCTGTGAGAGAGAGAGAAGCTGAGCATGAGAGAGAGAAAGAGAAGCTTTGAGTGAGATAGATAGAGAAAGAGAAGCTTTGAGTGAGATAGAGATAGAGAGAGAGAAGCTGTGAGTGAGAGAGAGAGAGCAAGAGAAGCTGTGAGTGAGAGAGAGAAAGAGAATCTGTGAGAGAGAGACAAAGAGAAAGAGAAGGTGTGTGTGAGAGAGAGAAGCTGTGATTGAGAGAGAGAGAGTGAAAGAGAATCTGTGAGTGAATGAGAGAGAGAGAAAAATAAGCTGTGAGTGAGAGAGAGAAGCTGTGAGTGAGAGAGAGAGAGAAAGAGAAGCTGTGAGTGAGAGAGAGAGAGAGAAGCTGTGAGTGAGAGAGGAAGAGAAGGTGTGAGTGAGAGAGAGAGAGAGAAAGAGAAGCTGTGAGTGTGAGAGAGAGAAGCTTTGAGTGAGAGAGAGCAAGAAGAAGAGAAGCTGTGAGTGAGAGAGAGAGAAAGAGAAGGTGTGAGTGAGAGAGAGAGAAAGAGAAGCTGTGAGTGAGAGAGAGAGAAAGAAAGAGAAGCTGTCAGAGAGAGAAAAAAGAGAAGCTGTGTGTGTGTGTGAGAGAGAAAGAGAAGCTGTGAGTGAGAGAGAGAGAGAAGCTGTGAGTGAGAGAGAGAGAGGGAAAGAGAAGCTGTGAGTGAGTAAGAGAGAGAAAAAGAAGCTGTGAGTGAGTGAGAGAGAGAGAAGCTGTGAGTGAGAGAGAGAGAAAAAAAGAGAAGCTGTGAGTGAGAGAGAGAGAAAGAGATGCTGTGAGTGCGAGAGAGAAAAAGAAGCTATGAGAGAGAGAAGCTGTGAGAGAGAGAGAAGCTGAGCATGAGAGAGAGAAAGAGAAGCTTTGAGTGAGATAGAGAGAGAGAGAGAAGCTGTGAGTGAGAGAGAGAGAAAGAGAAGCTGTGAGAGAGAGAGAAAGAGAAGCTGTGAGTGAGAGAGAGGGAGCAAGAGAAGCTGTGAGTGAGAAAGAGAGAAAGAGAAGCTGTGCGAGAGAGAGAGAAAGAGAAAGAGATGGTGTGAGAGAGAGAGAAGCTGTGATTGAGAGAGAGAGAGTGAAAGAGAATCTGTGAGTGAGTGAGAGAGAGAAAAATAAGCTGTGAGTGAGAGAGAGAGAGAAGCTGTGAGTGAGAGAGAGAGAAAGAGAAGCTGTGAGTGAGAGAGAGAGAGAGAAAAAGAGAAGCTGTGAGTGAGAGAGGAATAGAAGGTGTGAGTGAGAGAGAGAGAGAAAGAGAATCTGTGAGTGTGTGAGAGAGAGAAGCTGTGAGTGAGAGAGCAAGAAGAAGAGAAGCTGTGAGTGAGAGAGAAAGAAAGAGAAGGTGTGAGTGAGAGAGAGAGAGAGAAAGAGAAGCTGTGAGTGAGAGAGAGAGAAGCTGTGAGTGAGAGAGAGAGAGAAGCTGCGAGTAAGAGAGAGAGGGAAAGAGATGCTTTGAGTGAGAGAGAGAAAAACAGAAGCTGTGAGTGAGAGAGAGAGAGAAAGAGATGCTGTGAGTGCGAGAGAGAAAAAGAAGCTATGAGTGAGAGAAGCTGTGAGAGAGAGAGAAGCTGAGCATGAGAGAGAGAAAGAGAAGCTTTGAGTGAGATAGATAGAGAAAGAGAAGCTTTGAGTGAGATAGAGATAGAGAGAGAGAAGCTGTGAGTGAGAGAGAGAGAGCAAGAGAAGCTGTGAGTGAGAGAGAGAGAAAGAGAAGCTGTGAGAGAGAGCCAAAGAGAAAGAGAAGGTGTGTGTGAGAGAGAGAAGCTGTGATTGAGAGAGAGAGAGTGAAAGAGAATCTGTGAGTGAGTGAGAGAGAGAGAAAAATAAGCTGTGAGTGAGAGAGAGAAGCTGTGAGTGAGAGAGAGAGAGAAAGAGAAGCTGTGAGTGAGAGAGAGAGAGAAGCGGTGAGTGAGAGAGGAAGAGAAGGTGTGAGTGAGAGAGAGAGAGAGAGAAAGAGAAGCTGTGAGTGTGAGAGAGAGAAGCTTTGAGTGAGAGAGAGCAAGAAGAAGAGAAGCTGTGAGTGAGAGAGAGAGAAAGAGAAGGTGTGAGTGAGAGAGAGAGAAAGAGAAGCTGTGAGTGAGTGAGAGAGAGAGAAGCTGTGAGTGAGATAGAGAGGGAAAGAGATGCTGTGAGTGAGAGAGAGAAAAACAGAAGCTGTGAGTGAGAGAGAAAGAGAAAGAGAAGGTGTGTGAGAGAGAGAAGCTGTGATTGAGAGAGAGAGAGTGCAAGAGAATCTGTGAGTGAGTGAGAGAGAGAAAAATAAGCTGTGAGTGAGAGAGAGAGAAAAAGAGAAGCTGTGAGTGAGAGAGGAAGAGAAGATGTGAGTGAGAGAGAGAGAGAAAGAGAAGCAGTGAGTGTGTGTGAGAGAGAAGCTGTGAGTGAGAGAGAGCAAGAAGAAGAGAAGCTGTGAGTGAGAGAGAAAGAAAGAGAAGGTGTGAGTGAGAGAGAAGAGAGAAAGAGAAGCTGTGAGTGAGTGAGAGAGAGACGCTGTGAGTGAGAGAGAGAAGCTGCGAGTAAGAGAGAGAGGGAAAGAGATGCTTTGAGTGAGAGAGAGAAAAACAGAAGCTGTGAGTGAGAGAGAGAGAAAGAGAAGCTGTGTGTGTGAGAGAGAGAGAAAGAGAAGCTGAGAGTGAGAGAGAGAGAGAAAGAGAGGCTTTGAGTGAGAGAGAGAGAGAGTGAGAAGCTGTGTGCGAGAGAGAAAGAGAAGCTGTGAGTGAGAGAGAGCAAGAGAAGCTGTGAGTGAGAGAGAGAGAGAAACTGTGAGTGAGAGAGAGAGAGTGAAAGAGAAGCTGTGAGTGAGTGTGAGAGAGAGAAAGAGAAGCTGTGAGTTATTGAGAGAGAGAGAGAAGCAGTGAGTGAGAGAGAGAGTGAAAGAGATGCTGTGAGAGAGAGAGAGAGAAAGAGAGAGAAGCTGTGAGTGAGAGAGAGTGTGAAAGAGATGCTGTGAGTGAGTGAGAGAGAGAAGCTGTGAGTGAGAGAGAGAGAAAGAGAAGCTGTGAGTGAGAGAGAGAGAAAAAGAGAAGCTGTGAGTGAGAGAGGAAGAGAAGGTGTGAGTGAGAGAGAGAGAGAAAGAGAAGCAGTGAGTGTGTGTGAGAGAGAAGCTGTGAGTGAGAGAGAGCAAGAAGAAGAGAAGCTGTGAGTGAGAGAGAAAGAAAGAGAAGGTGTGAGTGTGAGAGAGAGAGAAAGAGAAGCTGTGAGTGAGAGAGAGAGAGAGAAGCTGTGAGTGAGAGAGAGAGAGAAGCTGCGAGTAAGAGAGAGAGGGAAAGAGATGCTGTGAGTGAGAGAGAGAAAAACAGAAGCTGTGAGTGAGAGAGAGAGAAAGAGAAGCTGTGTGAGAGAGAGAGAGAGAGAAAGAGAAGCTGAGAGTGAGAGAGAGAGAGAAAGAGAAGCTGTGAGTGAGAGAGAGAGAAAGAGATGCTGTGAGTGCGAGAGAGAAAAAGAAGCTATGAGAGAGAGAAGCTGTGAGAGAGAGAGAAGCTGAGCATGAGAGAGAGAAAGAGAAGCTTTGAGTGAGATAGAGAGAGAGAGAGAAGCTGTGAGTGAGAGAGAGAGAAAGAGAAGCTGTGAGAGAGAGAGAGAAAGAGAAGCTGTGAGTGAGAGAGAGGGAGCAAGAGAAGCTGTGAGTGAGAAAGAGAGAAAGAGAAGCTGTGCGAGAGAGAGAGAAAGAGAAAGAGATGGTGTGAGAGAGAGAGAAGCTGTGATTGAGAGAGAGAGAGTGAAAGAGAATCTGTGAGTGAGTGAGAGAGAGAAAAATAAGCTGTGAGTGAGAGAGAGAGAAAAGCTGTGAGTGAGAGAGAGAGAAAGAGAAGCTGTGAGTGAGAGAGAGAGAGTGAAAAAGAGAAGCTGTGAGTGAGAGAGGAATAGAAGGTGTGAGTGAGAGAGAGAGAGAAAGAGAATCTGTGAGTGTGTGTGAGAGAGAAGCTGTGAGTGAGAGAGCAAGAAGAAGAGAAGCTGTGAGTGAGAGAGAAAGAAAGAGAAGGTGTGAGTGAGAGAGAGAGAGAGAAAGAGAAGCTGTGAGTGAGAGAGAGAGAAGCTGTGAGTGAGAGAGAGAGAGAAGCTGCGAGTAAGAGAGAGAGGGAAAGAGATGCTTTGAGTGAGAGAGAGAAAAACAGAAGCTGTGAGTGAGAGAGAGAGAGAAAGAGATGCTGTGAGTGCGAGAGAGAAAAAGAAGCTATGAGTGAGAGAAGCTGTGAGAGAGAGAGAAGCTGAGCATGAGAGAGAGAAAGAGAAGCTTTGAGTGAGATAGATAGAGAAAGAGAAGCTTTGAGTGAGATAGAGATAGAGAGAGAGAAGCTGTGAGTGAGAGAGAGAGAGCAAGAGAAGCTGTGAGTGAGAGAGAGAGAAAGAGAAGCTGTGAGAGAGAGACAAAGAGAAAGAGAAGGTGTGTGTGAGAGAGAGAAGCTGTGATTGAGAGAGAGAGAGTGAAAGAGAATCTGTGAGTGAGTGAGAGAGAGAGAAAAATAAGCTGTGAGTGAGAGAGAGAAGCTGTGAGTGAGAGAGAGAGAAAGAGAAGCTGTGAGTGAGAGAGAGAGAGAAGCGGTGAGTGAGAGAGGAAGAGAAGGTGTGAGTGAGAGAGAGAGAGAGAGAAAGAGAAGCTGTGAGTGTGTGAGAGAGAAGCTTTGAGTGAGAGAGAGCAAGAAGAAGAGAAGCTGTGAGTGAGAGAGAGAGAAAGAGAAGGTGTGAGTGAGAGAGAGAGAAAGAGAAGCTGTGAGTGAGAGAGAGAGAGAAGCTGTGAGTGAGAGAGAGAGAGAAGCTGTGAGTAAGAGAGAGAGGGAAAGAGATGCTGTGAGTGAGAGAGAGAAAAACAGAAGCTGTGAGTGAGAGAGAAAGAGAAAGAGAAGGTGTGTGAGAGAGAGAAGCTGTGATTGAGAGAGAGAGAGTGCAAGAGAATCTGTGAGTGAGTGAGAGAGAGAAAAATAAGCTGTGAGTGAGAGAGAGAGAAAAAGAGAAGCTGTGAGTGAGAGAGGAAGAGAAGATGTGAGTGAGAGAGAGAGAGAAAGAGAAGCAGTGAGTGTGTGTGAGAGAGAAGCTGTGAGTGAGAGAGAGCAAGAAGAAGAGAAGCTGTGAGTGAGAGAGAAAGAAAGAGAAGGTGTGAGTGAGAGAGAAGAGAGAAAGAGAAGCTGTGAGTGAGTGAGAGAGAGACGCTGTGAGTGAGAGAGAGAAGCTGCGAGTAAGAGAGAGAGGGAAAGAGATGCTTTGAGTGAGAGAGAGAAAAACAGAAGCTGTGAGTGAGAGAGAGAGAAAGAGAAGCTGTGTGTGTGTGAGAGAGAGAAAGAGAAGCTGAGAGTGAGAGAGAGAGAGAAAGAGAAGCTTTGAGTGAGAGAGAGAGAGAGTGAGAAGCTGTGTGCGAGAGAGAAAGAGAAGCTGTGAGTGAGAGAGAGCAAGAGAAGCTGTGAGTGAGAGAGAGAGAGAAACTGTGAGTGAGAGAGAGAGAGTGAAAGAGAAGCTGTGAGTGAGTGTGAGAGAGAGAAAGAGAAGCTGTGAGTTATTGAGAGAGAGAGAGAAGCAGTGAGTGAGAGAGTGAAAGAGATGCTGTGAGAGAGAGAGAGAGAAAGAGAGAGAAGCTGTGAGTGAGAGAGAGTGTGAAAGAGATGCTGTGAGTGAGTGAGAGAGAGAAGCTGTGAGTGAGAGAGAGAGAAAGAGAAGCTGTGAGTGAGAGAGAGAGAAAAAGAGAAGCTGTGAGTGAGAGAGGAAGAGAAGGTGTGAGTGAGAGAGAGAGAGAAAGAGAAGCAGTGAGTGTGTGTGAGAGAGAAGCTGTGAGTGAGAGAGAGCAAGAAGAAGAGAAGCTGTGAGTGAGAGAGAAAGAAAGAGAAGGTGTGAGTGTGAGAGAGAGAGAAAGAGAAGCTGTGAGTGAGAGAGAGAGAGAGAAGCTGTGAGTGAGAGAGAGAGAGAAGCTGCGAGTAAGAGAGAGAGGGAAAGAGATGCTGTGAGTGAGAGAGAGAAAAACAGAAGCTGTGAGTGAGAGAGAGAGAAAGAGAAGCTGTGTGAGAGAGAGAGAGAGAGAAAGAGAAGCTGAGAGTGAGAGAGAGAGAGAAAGAGAAGCTTTGAGTGAGAGAGAGAGAGAGTGAGAAGCTGTGTGCGAGAGAGAAAGAGAAGCTGTGAGTGAGAGAGAGAGCAAGAGAAGCTGTGAGTGAGAGAGAGAGAGAAACTGTGAGTGAGAGAGAGAGTGAAAAAGAAGCTGTGAGTGAGTGTGAGAGAGAGAAAGAGAAGCTGTGAGTGATTGAGAGAGAGAGAAGCAGTGAGTGAGAGAGAGAGTGAAAGAGATGCTGTGAGAGAGAGAGAGAAAGAGAGAGAAGCTGTGAGTGAGAGAGTGTGTGTGAAAGAGATGCTGTGAGTGAGAGAGAGAGTGAGAGAGAAGCTGTAAGTGAGAGAGAGAGAGAAAGAGAAGCTGTGAGTGAGAGAGAGAAAGAAAGAGAAGCTGTCAGAGAGAGAGAAAAAGAGAAGCTGTGTGTGTGTGAGAGCGAAAGAGAAGCTGTGGGTGAGAGAGAGAGAAGCTGTGAGTGAGAGAGAGAGCGTGAAAGAGAAGCTGTGAGTGAGTGAGAGAAAGAAAGAGAAGCTGTGAGTGAGAGAGAGAGAAGCTGTGAGTGAGGGAGAGAGAGAAAGAGAAGCTGTGAGTGAGAGAGAGGAGAAAGAGAAGCTTTGAGTGAGAGAGAGAGAAAAAGAGAAGATTTGTGTGTGTGAGATAGAGAAAGAGAAGCTGTGTGTGTGTGAGAAAGAAATAGAAGCTGTGCGTGTGTATGTGTATGTGAGAGATAAGCTGTGAATGAGAGAGACAGAGAAAGAGAAGCTGTGAGTGAGAGAGAGAGAAAAGGTGAAGCTGTGAGTGAGAGAGAGAAAGAGAAGATGAGTGTGTGTGTGAGAGAGAGAAAGAGAAGCTTTGAGTGAGAGAGAGTGAAAGAGATGCTGTGAGTGAGAGAGAGAGAGAGAAAGAGAAGCTGTAAGTAGAGAGAGAAAGAGAAACAGTAGCTGTGAGTGAGAGAGAGAGAAAGAAAGAGAAGCTGTCAGAGAGAGAAAAAAGAGAAGCTGTGTGTGAGAGAGAGAGAGAAAGAGAAGCTGTGAGTGAGAGAGAGAGAGAGAAGCTGTGAGTGAGTGAGAGAGAGAGAAAGAGAAGCTGTGTGAGAGAGAGAGAAAGAGAAGCTGTGAGTGAGAGAGAGAGAGCAAGAGAAGCTGTGAGTGAGAAAGAGAGAAAGAGAAGCTGTGCAAGAGAGAGAGAAAGAGAAAGAGATGGTGTGAGAGAGAGAGAAGCTGTGATTGAGAGAGAGAGAGTGAAAGAGAATCTGTGAGTGAGTGAGAGAGAGAAAAATAAGCTGTGAGTGAGAGAGAGAGAGAAGCTGTGAGTGAGAGAGAGAGAAAGAGAAGCTGTGAGTGAGAGAGAGAGAGAGAAAAAGAGAAGCTGTGAGTGAGAGAGGATAGAAGGTGTGAGTGAGAGAGAGAGAGAAAGAGAATCTGTGAGTGTGTGAGAGAGAGAAGCTGTGAGTGAGAGAGCAAGAAGAAGAGAAGCTGTGAGTGAGAGAGAAAGAAAGAGAAGGTGTGAGTGAGAGAGAGAGAGAGAAAGAGAAGCTGTGAGTGAGAGAGAGAGAAGCTGTGAGTGAGAGAGAGAGAGAGAAGCTGCGAGTAAGAGAGAGAGGGAAAGAGATGCTTTGAGTGAGAGAGAGAAAAACAGAAGCTGTGAGTGAGAGAGAGAGAGAAAGAGATGCTGTGAGTGCGAGAGAGAAAAAGAAGCTATGAGTGAGAGAAGCTGTGAGAGAGAGAGAAGCTGAGCATGAGAGAGAGAAAGAGAAGCTTTGAGTGAGATAGAGATAGAGAAAGAGAAGCTTTGAGTGAGATAGAGATAGAGAGAGAGAAGCTGTGAGTGAGAGAGAGAGAGCAAGAGAAGCTGTGAGTGAGAGAGAGAGAAAGAGAAGCTGTGAGAGAGAGACAAAGAGAAAGAGAAGGTGTGTGTGAGAGAGAGAAGCTGTGATTGAGAGAGAGAGAGTGAAAGAGAATCTGTGAGTGAGTGAGAGAGAGAGAAAAATAAGCTGTGAGTGAGAGAGCGAAGCTGTGAGTGAGAGAGAGAGAGAAAGAGAAGCTGTGAGTGAGAGAGAGAGAGAGAAGCTGTTAGTGAGAGAGGAAGAGAAGGTGTGAGTGAGAGAGAGAGAGAGAGAAAGAGAAGCTGTGAGTGTGAGAGAGAGAAGCTTTGAGTGAGAGAGAGCAAGAAGAAGAGAAGCTGTGAGTGAGAGAGAGAGAAAGAGAAGGTGTGAGTGAGAGAGAGAGAAAGAGAAGCTGTGAGTGAGAGAGAGAGAGAGAAGCTGTGAGTGAGAGAGAGAGAGAGAAGCTGTGAGTAAGAGAGAGAGAGCAAGAGAAGCTGTGAGTGAGAAAGAGAGAAAGAGAAGCTGTGCGAGAGAGAGAGAAAGAGAAAGAGATGGTGTGAGAGAGAGAGAAGCTGTGATTGAGAGAGAGAGAGTGAAAGAGAATCTGTGAGTGAGTGAGAGAGAGAAAAATAAGCTGTGAGTGAGAGAGAGAGAGAAGCTGTGAGTGAGAGAGAGAGAAAGAGAAGCTGTGAGTGAGAGAGAGAGAGAGAAAAAGAGAAGCTGTGAGTGAGAGAGGAATAGGTGTGAGTGAGAGAGAGAGAAAGAGAATCTGTGAGTGTGTGAGAGAGAGAAGCTGTGAGTGAGAGAGAGCAAGAAGAAGAGAAGCTGTGAGTGAGAGAGAAAGAAAGAGAAGGTGTGAGTGAGAGAGAGAGAGAGAGAAAGAGAAGCTGTGAGTGTGTGAGAGAGAGAGAGAAAAGCTGTGAGTGAGAGAGAGAGAGAAGCTGCGAGTAAGAGAGAGAGGGAAAGAGATGCTTTGAGTGAGAGAGAGAAAAACAGAAGCTGTGAGTGAGAGAGAGAGAGAAAGAGATGCTGTGAGTGCGAAAGAGAAAAAGAAGCTATGAGAGAGAGAAGCTGTGAGAGAGAGAGAAGCTGAGCATGAGAGAGAGAAAGAGAAGCTTTGAGTGAGATAGAGATAGAGAAAGAGAAGCTTTGAGTGAGATAGAGATAGAGAGAGAGAAGCTGTGAGTGAGAGAGAGAGAGAGAAAAAGAGAAGCTGTGAGAGAGAGGAATAGAAGGTGTGAGTGAGAGAGAGAGAGAAAGAGAATCTGTGAGTGTGTGAGAGAGAGAAGCTGTGAGTGAGAGAGAGCAAGAAGAAGAGAAGCTGTGAGTGAGAGAGAAAGAAAGAGAAGGTGTGAGTGAATGAGAGAGAGAGAGAGAAAGAGAAGCTGTGAGTGAGAGAGAGAGAGAGAAAAGCTGTGAGTGAGAGAGAGAGAAGCTGCGAGTAAGAGAGAGAGGGAAAGAGATGCTTTGAGTGAGAGAGAGAAAAACAGAAGCTGTGAGTGAGAGAGAGAGAGAAAGAGATGCTGTGAGTGCGAAAGAGAAAAAGAAGCTATGAGAGAGAGAAGCTGTGAGAGAGAGAGAAGCTGAGCATGAGAGAGAGAAAGAGAAGCTTTGAGTGAGATAGAGATAGAGAAAGAGAAGCTTTGAGTGAGATAGAGAGAGAGAGAGAGAAGCTGTGAGTGAGAGAGAGAGAGCAAGAGAAGCTGTGAGTGAGAGAGAGAGAAAGAGAAGCTGTGAGAGAGAGACAAAGAGAAAGAGAAGGTGTGAGAGAGAGAGAGAAGCTGTGATAGAGAGAGAGAGAGTGAAAGAGAATCTGTGAGTGAGTGAGAGAGAGAGAAAAATAAGCTGTGAGTGAGAGAGAGAAGCTGTGAGTGAGAGAGAGAGAGAAAGAGAAGCTGTGAGTGAGAGAGAGAGAGAGAAGCTGTGAGTGAGAGAGGAAGAGAAGGTGTGAGTGAGAGAGAGAGAGAGAAAGAGAAGCTGTGAGTGTGAGAGAGAGAAGCTTTGAGTGAGAGAGAGCAAGAAGAAGAGAAGCTGTGAGTGAGAGAGAGAGAAAGAGAAGGTGTGAGTGAGAGAGAGAGAGAAAGAGAAGCTGTGAGTGAGAGAGAGAGAGAGAGAAGCTGTGAGTGAGAGAAAGAGAGAAGCTGTGAGTAAGAGAGAGAGGGAAAGAGATGCTGTGAGTGAGAGAGAGAAAAACAGAAGCTGTGAGTGAGAGAGAAAGAGAAAGAGAAGGTGTGTGAGAGAGAGAAGCTGTGATTGAGAGAGAGAGAGTGAGAGAGAATCTGTGAGTGAGTGAGAGAGAGAAAAATAAGCTGTGAGTGAGAGAGAGAGAGAAGCTGTGAGTGAGAGAGAGAGAAAGAGAAGCTGTGAGTGAGAGAGAGAGAAAAAGAGAAGCTGTGAGTGAGAGAGGAATAGAAGGTGTGAGTGAGAGTGAGAGAGAAAGAGAAGCAGTGAGTGTGTGAGAGAGAGAAGCTGTGAGTGAGAGAGAGCAAGAAGAAGAGAAGCTGTGAGTGAGAGAGAAAGAAAGAGAAGGTGTGAGTGAGAGAGAGAGAGAAAGAGAAGCTGTGAGTGAGAGAGAGAGAGAGAGAAGCTGTGAGTGAGAGAGAGAGAGAAGCTGCGAGTAAGAGAGAGAGGGAAAGAGATGCTTTGAGTGAGAGAGAGGAAAAACAGAAGCTGTGAGTGAGAGAGAGAAAGAGAAGCTGTGTGTGTGTGATAGAGAGAAAGAGAAGCTGAGAGTGAGAGAGAGAGAGAAAGAGAAGCTTTGAGTGAGAGAGAGAGAGTGAGAAGCTGTGTGCGAGAGAGAAAGAGAATCTGTGAGTGAGAGAGAGAGCAAGAGAAGCTGTGAGTGAGAGAGAGAGAAACTGTGAGTGAGAGAGAGAGAGTGAAAGAGAAGCTGTGAGTGAGTGTGAGAGAGAGAAAGAGAAGCTGTGAGTGAATGAGAGAGAGCGAAGCAGTGAGAGAGAGAGAGAGTGAAAGAGTTGCTGTGAGAGAGAGAGAGAAAGAAGCTGTGACTGAGAGAGAGAGTGTGAAAGAGATGCTGTGAGTGAGAGAGAGAGTGAGAGAGAAGCTGTAAGTGAGAGAGAGAGAGAAAGAGAAGCTGTGAGTGAGAGAGAGAGAGAAAGAGAAGCTGTCAGAGAGAGAGAAAAAGAAAAGCTGTGTGTGTGAGAGCGAAAGAGAAGCTGTGGGTGAGAGAGAGAGAGAAGCTGTGAGTGAGAGAGAGAGAGCGTGAAAGAGAAGCTGTGAGTGAGTGAGAGAAAGAAAGAGAAGCTGTGAGTGAGTGAGAGAGAGAGAAGCTGTGAGTGAGGGAGAGAGAAAGAGAAGCTGTGAGTGAGAGAGAGGAGAAAGAGAAGCTTTGAGTGAGAGAGAGAGAAAAAGAGAAGATTTGTGTGTGTGAGATAGAGAAAGAGAAGCTGTGTGTGTGTGAGAAAGAAATAGAAGCTGTGTGTGTGTATGTGTATGTGAGAGAGAAGCTGTGAGTGAGAGAGACAGAGAAAGAGAAGCTGTGAGTAAGAGAGAGAGAGAAAAGGAGAAGCTGTGAGTGAGAGAGAATGAGAAGATGTGTGTGTGTGTGAGAGAGAAAGAGAAGCTTTGAGTGAGAGAGAGGAGAAAGAGAAGCTTTGAGTGAGAGAGAGTGAAAGAGATGCTGTGTGTGTGAGAGAGAGAGAGAGAAAGAGAAGCTGTAAGTAGAGAGAGAAAGAGAAACAGTAGCTGTGAGTGAGAGAGAGAGAAAGAAAGAGAAGCTGTCAGAGAGAGAGAAAAAGAGAAGCTGTGTGTGTGTGAGAGAGAGAAAGAGAAGCTGTGAGTGAGAGAGAGAGAGAAGCTGTGAGTGAGTGAGAGAGAGAGAAAGAGAAGCTGTGAGTGAGTAAGAGAGAGAAAAAGAAGCTGTGAGTGAGTGAGAGAGAGAGAAGCTGTGAGTGAGAGAGAGAAAAAAAGAGAAGCTGTGAGTGAGAGAGAGTGAAAGAGATGCTGTGAGTGCGAGAGAGAAAAAGAAGCTATGAGAGAAGCTGTGAGAGAGAGAGAGAAGCTGAGCATGAGAGAGAGAAAGAGAAGCTTTGAGTGAGATAGAGATAGAGAGAGAGAAGCTGTGAGTGAGAGAGAGAGAGCAAGAGAAGCTGTGAGTGAGAGAGAGAGAAAGAGAAGCTGTGCGAGAGAGAGAGAAAGAGATGGTGTGAGAGAGAGAAGCTGTGATTGAGAGAGAGAGTGAAAGAGAATCTGTGAGTGAGTGAGAGAGAGAAAAATAAGCTGTGAGTGAGAGAGAGAGAGAAGCTGTGAGTGAGAGAGAGAGAAAGAGAAGCTGTGAGTGAGAGAGAGAGAGAGAAAAAGAGAAGCTGTGAGTGAGAGAGGAATAGAAGGTGTGAGTGAGAGAGGGAGAGAGAGAATCTGTGAGTGTGTGAGAGAGAGAAGCTGTGAGTGAGAGAGAGCAAGAAGAAGAGAAGCTGTGAGTGAAAGAGAAAGAAAGAGAAGGTGTGAGTGAGAGAGAGAGAGAAAGAGAAAGAGAAGCTGTGAGTGAGAGAGAGAGAGAGAGAAGCTGTGAGTGAGAGAGAGAGAAGCTGCGAGTAAGAGAGAGAGGGAAAGAGATGCTTTGAGTGAGAGAGAGAAAAACAGAAGCTGTGAGTGAGAGAGTGAGAGAAAGTGAAGCTGTGTGTGTGTGTGAGAGAGAAAGAGAAGCTGAGAGTGAGAGAGAGAGAAAGAGAAGCTTTGAGTGAGAGAGAGAGAGAGTGAGAAGCTGTGTGCGAGAGAGAAAGAGAAGCTGTGTGTGAGAGAGAGAGAGCAAGAGAAGCTGTGAGTGAGAGAGAGAGAGAAACTGTGAGTGAGAGAGAGAGAGTGAAAGAGAAGCTGTGAGTGAGTGTGAGAGAGAAAAAGAGAAGCTGTGAGTGAGTGAGAGAGAGAGAAGCAGTGAGTGAGAGAGAGAGTGAAAGAGATGCTGTGAGAGAGAGAGAGAAAGAGAGAGAAGCTGTAAGTGAGTGAGAGAGAGAGAAAGAGAAGCTGTGAGTGAGTGAGAGAGAGAGAAGCTGTGAGTGAGAGAGAGAGAGAAGCTGTGAGTGAGAGAGAGAGTGAAAGAGAAGCTGTGAGTGAGTGTGTAAGAGAGAAAGAGAAGCTGTGAGTGAGTGAGAGAGAGAGAAGCAGTGAGTGAGTGAGAGAGAGAGAAGCTGTGAGTGAGAGACAGGAGAAAGAGAAGCTTTGAGAGAGTGAGAAAAAGAGAAGATGTGTGTGAGAGAGAGAGAGAGAAAGAGAAGCTGTGTGTGTGAGAGAGAGAGAAAGAGAAGCTGTGTGTGTGTGTGTGAGAGAGAAGTAGAAGCTGTGTATATGTGTGTGTGAGAGAGAGAAGCTGTGTGTGAGAGAGACAGAGAAAGAGAAGTTGTGAGTGAGAGGGAGAGAGAGAGAGAAAGAGAAGCTGTGTGTGTGAGAGAGAGAGCAAGAGAAGCTGTGAGAGAGAGAGAGAGAGAAACTGTGAGTGAGAGAGAGAGTGAAAGAGAAGCTGTGAGTGAGTGTGAGAGAGAGAAAGAGAAGCTGTGAGTGAGTGAGAGAGAGAAGCAGTGAGTGAGAGAGAGAGTGAAAGAGATGCTGTGAGAGAGAGAGAAAGAGAGAGAAGCTCTAAGTGAGTGAGAGAGAGAGAAAGAGAAGCTGTGAGTGAGTGAGTGAGAGAGAAGCTGTGAGTGAGAGAGAGAGAGAAGCTGTGAGTGAGAGAGAGAGTGAAAGAGAAGCTGTGAGTGAGTGTGTAAGAGAGAAAGAGAAGCTGTGAGTGAGTGAGAGAGAGACAAGCAGTGAGTGAGTGAGAGAGAGAGAAGCTGTGAGTGAGAGACAGGAGAAAGAGAAGCTTTGAGAGAGTGAGAAAAAGAGAAGAAGTGTGTGTGTGTGTGTGAGAGAAAGAGAAGCTGAGTGTGTGTGTGAGAGAGAGAAAGAGAAGCTGTGTGTGTGTGAGAGAGATAAATAGAAGCTGTGTATATGTGTGTGTGAGATTGAGAAGCTGTGTGTGAGAGAGACAGAGAAAGAGAAGTTGTGAGTGAGAGGGAGAGAGAGAGAAAGAGAAGCTGTGAGTGAAAGAGAGAGAGAAAGAGAAGCTATGTGTGAGAGAGAGAGGGAGAGAAAGAGAAGCTGTGAGTGAGAGATAGAGAAAGAGAAGCTGTAAGTGAGAGAGAGAGAAAGAGAAGCTGTGAGTGTTTGTGAGAGAGAGAGAAAGTAAAGCTGTGAATGAGAGAGAGTGAAACAGAAGCTGTGAGTGAGAGAGAGAGAAAGAGAAGGTGAGTGAGAGGAGAGAGAAAGAGAAGCTGTGAGTGAGATTAGAGTGAAAGAGAAGCTGTGAGAGAGAGAGAGAGAAAGAGAAGCTGTGTGTGTGTGTGAGAGAGAGAGAAAGAGAATCTGTGAGTGAGAGAAAGAGAAAGAGAAGATGTGAGTGAGAGAGAGAGAAGCTGTGTGTGTGCGAGAGAGAAAGAGAAGTTGTGAGTGAGATAGAGGAGAAAGAGAAGCTTTGAGTGATAGAGAGAAAAAGAGAAGATATGTGTGTGTGAGAGAGAGAAAGAGAAGCTGAGTGTGTGTGAGAGAGAGAGAGAGAAAGAGAAGCTGAGTGTGTGTGAGAGGGAGAGAGAAAGAGAAGGTGTGAGTGAGAGAGAGAAAGAGAAGCTGTGTGTGTGTGAGAAAGGAATAGAAGCTGTGTGTGTGTGTATGTATGTGAGAGAGAAGCTGTGAGTGAGAGAGACAGAGAAAGAGAAGCTGTGAGTGAGAGAGAGAAAAAGAGAAGCTGTGAGTGAGAGAGAGAGAAAGAGAAACTGTGTGTGTGTGAGAGAGAGAGAGAAAGAGAAGCTTTGAGTGAGAGAGAGGAGAAAGAGAAGCTTTGAGTGAGGGAGAGTGAAAGAGATGCTGTGAGTGAGAGAGAGAGAGAGAGAAGCTGTAAGTAGAGAGAGAAAGAGAAACAGTAGCTGTGAGTGAGAGAGAGAGAAAGAAAGAGAAGCTGTCAAAGAGAGAAAAAAAGAGAAGCTGTGTGTGTGTGAGAGAGAGAAAGAGAAGCTGTGAGTGAGAGAGAGAAGCTGTGAGTGAGAGAGAGAGAGAAAGAGAAGCTGTGAGTGAGTAAGAGAGAGAGAAAGAAGCTGTGAGTGAGTGAGAGAGAGAGAAGCTGTGAGTGAGAGAGAGAGAAAAATAGAGAAGCTGTGAGTGAGAGAGAGAGAAAGAGATGCTGTGAGTGCGAGAGAGAAAAAGAAGCTATGAGAGAGAGAAGCTGTGAGAGAGAGAGAAGCTGAGCATGAGACAGAGAAAGAGAAGCTGTGAGTGAGAGAGTGTGAAAGAGATGCTGTGAGTGAGAGAGAGAGTGAAAGAGAAGTTGTAAGTGAGAGAGAGAGAAAGAGAAGCTGTGAGTGAGAGAGAAAGAAAGAAAGAGAAGCTGTCAGTGAGAGAGAGAGAAGCTGTGAGTGAGAGAGAGAGTGAAAGAGAAGCTGTGAGTGAGTGAGAGAGAGAAAGAGAAGCTGTGAGTGAGTGAGAGAGAGAGAAGCTGTGAGTGAGAGAGAGAGAAAGAGAAGCTGTGAGTGAGAGAGAGGAGAAAGAGAAGCTTTGAGTGAGAGAGAGAGAAAAAGAGAAGATTTGTGTGTGAGAGAGAGAGAAAGAGAAGCTGTGTGTGTGTGAGAAAGAAATAGAAGCTGTGTGTGTGTATGTGTATGTGAGAGAGAAGCTGAGAGTGAGAGAGACAGAGAGAGAGAAGCTGTGAGTGAGAGAGAGAGAGAGAAAAAGAGAAGCTGTGAGTGAGAGAGAGAGAAAGAGAAGTTGTGTGTGTGTGTGAGAGAGAGAGAAAGAGAGGCTTTGAGTGAGAGAGAGGAGAAAGAGAAGCTTTGAGTGAGAGAGAGTGAAAGAGATGCTGTGAGTGAGAGAGAGAGAGAAAGAGAAGCTGTAAGTAGAGAGAAAGAGAAACAGTAGCTGTGAGTGAGAGAGAGAGAAAGAAAGAGAAGCTGTAATAGAGAGAGAAAAAGAGAAGCTGTGTGTGTGAGAGAGAGAGCAAGAGAAGCTGTGAGTGAGAGAGAGAGAAACTGTGAGTGAGAGAGAGAGAGTGAAAGAGAAGCTGTGAGTGAGTGTGAGAGAGAGAAAGAGAAGCTGTGAGTGAGTGAGCGAGAGAGAAGCAGTGAGTGAGAGAGTGAAAGAGATGCTGTGAGAGAGAGAGAGAAAGAGAGAGAAGCTGTAAGTGAGTGAGAGAGAGAGAAAGAGAAGCTGTGAGTGAGTGAGTGAGAGAGAAGCTGTGAGAGAGAGAGAGAGAGAAGCTGTGAGTGAGAGACAGGAGAAAGAGAAGCTTTGAGAGAGTGAGAAAAAGAGAAGATGTGTGTGTGTGTGAGAGAGAGAAAGAGAAGCTGAGTGTGTGTGTGAGAGAGAGAAAGAGAAGCTGTGTGTGTGTGAGAGAGATAAATAGAAGCTGTGTATATGTGTGTGTGAGATTGAGAAGCTGTGTGTGAGAGAGACAGAGAAAGAGAAGTTGTGAGTGAGAGGTAGAGAGAGAGAAAGAGAAGCTGTGAGTGAGAGAGAGAGGGAGAGAAAGAGAAAGAGAAGCTGTGAGTGAGAGATAGAGAAAGAGAAGCTGTAAGTGAGAGAGAGGGAAAGAGAAGCTGTGAGTGTTTGTGAGAGAGAGAGAGAAAGTAAAGCTGTGAATGAGAGAGAGAGTGAAACAGAAGCTGTGAGTGAGAGAGTGAGAGAAAGAGAAGGTGAGTGAGAGGAGAGAGAAAGAGAAGCTGTGAGTGAGATTAGAGTGAAAGAGAAGCTGTGAGAGAGAGAGAGAAAGAGAAGCTGTGTGTGTGTGTGTGTGAGAGAGAGAAAGAGAATCTGTGAGTGAGAGAGAGATTAAGAGAAGATGTGAGTGAGAGAGAGAAGCTGTGTGTGTGCGAGAGAGAAAGAGAAGTTGTGAGTGAGAGAGAGGAGAAAGAGAAGCTTTGAGTGAGAGAGAGAAAAAGAGAAGATATGTGTGTGTGAGAGAGAGAAAGAGAAGCTGAGTGTGTGAGAGAGAGAGAGAGAAAGAGAAGCTGAGTGTGTGTGAGAGGGAGAGAGAAAGAGAAGGTGTGAGTGAGAGAGAGAAAGAGAAGCTGTGTGTGTGAGAGAAAGGAATAGAAGCTGTGTGTGTGTATGTGTATGTGAGAGAGAAGCTGTGAGTGAGAGAGACAGAGAAAGAGAAGCTGTGAGTGAGAGAGAGCGAGAAAAAGAGAAGCTGTGAGTGAGAGAGAGAGAAAGAGAAACTGTGTGTGTGTGAGAGAGAGAGAGAAAGAGAAGCTTTGAGTGAGAGAGAGGAGAAAGAGAAGCTTTGAGTGAGGGAGAGTGAAAGAGATGCTGTGAGTGAGAGAGAGAGAAAGAGAAGCTGTAAGTAGAGAGAGAAAGAGAAAAAGTAGCTGTGAGTGAGAGAGAGAGAGAAAGAGAAGCTGTCAGAGAGAAAAAAAGAGAAGCTGTGTGTGTGTGTGAGAGAGAAAGAGAAGCTGTGAGTGTGAGAGAGAGAGAAGCTGTGAGTGAGAGAGAGAGAGAAAGAGAAGCTGTGAGTGAGTAAGAGAGAGAGAAAGAAGCTGTGAGTGAGTGAGAGAGAGAGAAGCTGTGAGTGAGAGAGAGTGAGAGAAAGAGAAGCTGTGTGTGAGAGAGAGAGAAGCTGTGTGTGAGAGAGAAAGAGAAGCTGTGAGTGAGAGAGAGAGAAAGAGATGCTGTGAGTGCGAGAGAGAAAAAGAAGCTATGAGAGAAGCTGTGTGAGAGAGAGAGAAGCTGAGCATGAGAGAGAGAAAGAGAAGCTTTGAGTGAGATAGAGATAGAGAGAGAGAAGCTGTGAGTGAGAGAGAGAGAGCAAGAGAAGCTGTGAGTGAGAGAGAGAGAAAGAGAAGCTGTGAGAGAGAGAGAGAGAGACAAAGAGAAGGTGTGTGTGAGAGAGAAGCTGTGATTGAGAGAGAGAGAGTGAAAGAGAATCTGTGAGTGAGTGAGAGAGAGAAAAAAATAAGCTGTGAGTGAGAGAGAGAAGCTGTGAGTGAGAGAGAGAGAGAAAGAGAAGCTGTGAGTGAGAGAGAGAGAGAGAGAAAAAGAGAAGCTGTGAGTGAGAGAGGAAGAGAAGGTGTGAGTGAGAGGGAGAGAGAAAGAGAAGCTGTGAGTGTGAGAGAGAGAAGCTTTGTGAGAGAGAGCAAGAAGAAGAGAAGCTGTGAGTGTGAGAGAGAGAAAGAGAAGGTGTGTGTGTGAGAGAGAGAAAGAGAAGCTGTGAGTGAGAGAGAGAGAGAGAGAAGCTGTGAGTGAGAGAGAGAGAGAGAGAAGCTGTGAGTAAGAGAGAGAGGGAAAGAGATGCTGTGAGTGAGAGAGAGAAAAACAGAAGCTGTGAGTGAGAGAGAGAGAGAAAGAGAAGCTTTGTGTGTGTGAGAGAGAAAGAGAAGCTGAGAGTGAGAGAGAGAAAGAGAAGCTTTGAGTGAGAGAGAGAGAGTGAGAAGCTGTGTGAGAGAGAAAGAGAAGCTGTGAGTGAGAGAGAGAGCAAGAGAAGCTGTGAGTGAGAGAGAGAGAGAAACTGTGAGTGAGAGAGAGAGTGAAAGAGAAGCTGTGAGTGAGTGAGAGAGAGAGAAGCAGTGAGTGAGAGAGAGAGTGAAAGAGATGCTGTGAGAGAGAGAGAGAAAGAAAGAGAAAGAGAAGCTGTAAGTGAGTGAGAGAGTCGAGAAAGAGAAGCTGTGAGTGAGTGAGAGAGAGAGAAGCTGTGAGTGAGAGAGAGAGAGAAGCTGTGAGTGAGAGAGAGAGTGAAAGAGACGCTGTGAGTGAGTGTGTGAGAGAGAAAGAGAAGGTGTGAGTGAGTGAGAGAGAGAGAAGCAGTGAGTGAGTGAGAGAGAAAGAAGCTGTGAATGAGAGAGAGGAGAAAGAGAAGCTTTGAGAGAGAGAGAGAAAGAGAAGATGTGTGTGAGAGAGAGAGAAAGAAAGAGAAGCTGAGGGTGTGTGAGAGAAAGTGAAAGAGAAGCTGTGTGTGTGAGAGAGAGAGAAATAGAAGCTGTGTGTATGTGTGTGTGAGAGAGAAGCTGTGTGTGAGAGATACAGAGAAAGAGAAGTTGTGAGTGAGAGGGAGAGAGAGAGAAAGAGAAGCTGTGAGTGAGAGAGAGAGAGAGAAAGAGAAGCTGTGTGTGAGAGAGAGGGAGAGAAAGAGAAGCTGTGAGTGAGTGAGAGAGAGAGAGAAGCTGTGAGTGAGAGAGAGAGAAAGAGAAGCTGTGAGTGAGAGAGAGGAGAAAGAGACGCTTTGAGTGAGAGAGAGAGAAAAAGAGAAGATTTGTGTGTGTGAGAGAGAGAAAGAGAAGCTGTGTGTGTGTGAGAAAGAAATAGAAGCTGTGTGTGTATGTGTATGTGAGAGAGAAGCTGAGAGTGAGAGAGACAGAGAAAGAGAAGCTGTGAGTGAGAGAGAGAAAGAGAAAAAGAGAAGCTGTGAGTGAGAGAGAGAGAAAGAGAAGCTGTGTGTGTGTGAGAGAGAGAGAAAGAGAAGCTTTGAGTGAGAGAGAGGAGAAAGAGAAGCTTTGAGTGAGAGAGAGTGAAAGAGATGCTGTGAGTGAGAGAGAGAGAAAGAGAAGCTGTAAGTAGAGAGAAAGAGAAACAGTAGCTGTGAGTGAGAGAGAGAGAAAGAAAGAGAAGCTGTCATAGAGAGAGAAAAATAGAAGCTGTGTGTGTGAGAGAGAGAGCAAGAGAAGCTGTGAGTGAGAGAGAGAGAAACTGTGAGTGAGAGAGAGAGAGTGAAAGAGAAGCTGTGAGTGAGTGTGAGAGAGAGAAAGAGAAGCTGTGAGTGAGTGAGAGAGAGAAGCAGTGAGTGAGAGAGAGAGAGAGAGAAGCTGTGAGTGAGTAAGAGAGAGAAAAAGAAGCTATGAGAGAGAGAAGCTGTGAGAGAGAGAGAGCTGAGCATGACAGAGAAAGAGAAGCTGTGAGTGAGAGAGAGAGAGAGAAAAAGAGAAGCTGTGAGTGAGAGAGAGAAAAATAGAGAAGCTGTGAGTGAGAGAGAGAGAAAGAGATGCTGTGAGTGCGAGAGAGAAAAAGAAGCTATGAGAGAGAGAAGCTGTGAGAGAGAGAGAAGCTGAGCATGAGAGAGAGAAAGAGAAGCTTTGAGTGAGATAGAGATAGAGAGAGAGAAGCTGTGAGTGAGAGAGAGAGAGCAAGAGAAGCTGTGAGTGAGAGAGAGAGAAAGAGAAGCTGTGAGAGAGAGAGAGACAAAGAGAAGGTGTGAGAGAGAGAGAAGCTGTGATTGAGAGAGAGAGTGAAAGAGAATCTGTGAGTGAGAGAGAGAAAAAAATAAGCTGTGAGTGAGAGAGAGAAGCTGTGAGTGAGTGAGAGAGAGAAAGAGAAGCTGTGAGTGAGAGAGAGAGAGAGAGAAAAAGAGAAGCTGTGAGTGATAGAGGAAGAGAAGGTGTGAGTGAGAGAGAGAGAGAGAAAGAGAAGCTGTGAGTGTGAGAGAGAGAA
Organism: Bradypodion ventrale; assembly: GCA_035047345.1. Classification (NCBI taxonomy): domain Eukaryota; kingdom Metazoa; phylum Chordata; class Lepidosauria; order Squamata; family Chamaeleonidae; genus Bradypodion; species Bradypodion ventrale. Next base: position 226,198,354 of record JAWDJE010000001.1, read on the forward strand.
GCTTTGAGTGAGAGAGAGCAAGAAGAAGAGAAGCTGTGAGTGAGAGAGAGAGAAAGAGAAGGTGTGACTGAGAGAGAGAGAGAAAGAGAAGCTGTGAGTGAGAGAGAGAGAGAAAGAAGCTGTGCGTGAGAGAGAGAGAGAAGCTGTGAGTAAGAGAGAGAGGGAAAGAGATGCTGTGAGTGAGAGAGAGAAAAACAGAAGCTGTGAGTGAGAGAGAAAGAGAAGCTTTGTGTGTGTGAGAGAGAGAAAGAGAAGCTGAGAGTGAGAGAGAGAAAGAGAAGCTTTGAGTGAGAGAGAGAGAGTGAGAAGCTGTGTGTGAGAGAGAAAGAGAAGCTGTGAGTGAGAGAGAGAGCAAGAGAAGCTGTGAGTGAGAGAGAGAAAAATAGAGAAGCTGTGAGTGAGAGAGAGAGAAAGAGATGCTGTGAGTGCGAGAGAGAAAAAGAAGCTATGAGAGAGAGAAGCTGTGAGAGAGAGAGAAGCTGAGCATGAGAGAGAGAAAGAGAAGCTTTGAGTGAGATAGAGATAGAGAGAGAGAAGCTGTGAGTGAGAGAGAGAGAGCAAGAGAAGCTGTGAGTGAGAGAGAGAGAAAGAGAAGCTGTGAGAGAGAGAGAGACAAAGAGAAGGTGTGAGAGAGAGAGAAGCTGTGATTGAGAGAGAGAGTGAAAGAGAATCTGTGAGTGAGAGAGAGAAAAAATAAGCTGTGAGTGAGAGAGAGAAGCTGTGAGTGAGTGAGAGAGAGAAAGAGAAGCTGTGAGTGAGAGAGAGAGAGAGAGAAAAAGAGAAGCTGTGAGTGATAGAGGAAGAGAAGGTGTGAGTGAGAGAGAGAGAGAGAAAGAGAAGCTGTGAGTGTGAGAGAGAGAAGCTTTGAGTGAGAGAGAGCAAGAAGAAGAGAAGCTGTGAGTGAGAGAGAGAGAAAGAGAAGGTGTGACTGAGAGAGAGAGAGAAAGAGAAGCTGTGAGTGAGAGAGAGAGAGAGAAGCTGTTAGTGAGAGAGAGAGAGAATCTGTGAGTAAGAGAGAGAGGGAAAGAGATGCTGTGAGTGAGAGAGCGAAGCTGTGAGTGAGAGAGAGAGAGAAAGAGAAGCTGTGAGTGAGAGAGAGAGAGAGAAGCTGTGAGTGAGAGAGGAAGAGAAGGTGTGAGTGAGAGAGAGAGAGAGAGAAAGAGAAGCTGTGAGTGTGAGAGAGAGAAGCTTTGAGTGAGAGAGAGCAAGAAGAAGAGAAGCTGTGAGTGAGAGAGAGAGAAAGAGAAGCTGTGAGTGAGAGAGAGAGAAAGAGAAGCTGTGAGTGAGAGAGAGAGAGAGAAGCTGTGAGTGAGAGAGAGAGAGAGAAGCTGTGAGTAAGAGAGAGAGAGCAAGAGAAGCTGTGAGTGAGAAAGAGAGAAAGAGAAGCTGTGCGAGAGAGAGAGAAAGAGAAAGAGATGGTGTGAGAGAGAGAGAAGCTGTGATTGAGAGAGAGAGAGTGAAAGAGAATCTGTGAGTGAGTGAGAGAGAGAAAAATAAGCTGTGAGTGAGAGAGAGAGAGAAGCTGTGAGTGAGAGAGAGAGAAAGAGAAGCTGTGAGTGAGAGAGAGAGAGAGAAAAAGAGAAGCTGTGAGTGAGAGAGGAATAGAAGGTGTGAGTGAGAGAGAGAGAAAGAGAATCTGTGAGTGTGTGAGAGAGAGAAGCTGTGAGTGAGAGAGAGCAAGAAGAAGAGAAGCTGTGAGTGAGAGAGAAAGAAAGAGAAGGTGTGAGTGAGAGAGAGAGAGAGAGATAGAGAAGCTGTGAGTGAGAGAGAGAGAGAGAAAAGCTGTGAGTGAGAGAGAGAGAGAAGCTGCGAGTAAGAGAGAGAGGGAAAGAGATGCTTTGAGTGAGAGAGAGAAAAACAGAAGCTGTGAGTGAGAGAGAGAGAGAAAGAGATGCTGTGAGTGCGAAAGAGAAAAAGAAGCTATGAGAGAGAGAAGCTGTGAGAGAGAGAGAAGCTGAGCATGAGAGAGAGAAAGAGAAGCTTTGAGTGAGATAGAGATAGAGAAAGAGAAGCTTTGAGTGAGATAGAGATAGAGAGAGAGAAGCTGTGAGTGAGAGAGAGAGAGAGAAAAAGAGAAGCTGTGAGAGAGAGGAATAGAAGGTGTGAGTGAGAGAGAGAGAGAAATAGAATCTGTGAGTGTGTGAGAGAGAGAAGCTGTGAGTGAGAGAGAGCAAGAAGAAGAGAAGCTGTGAGTGAGAGAGAAAGAAAGAGAAGGTGTGAGTGAGAGAGAGAGAGAGAGAGAAAGAGAAGCTGTGAGTGAGAGAGAGAGAGAGAAAAGCTGTGAGTGAGAGAGAGAGAGAAGCTGCGAGTAAGAGAGAGAGGGAAAGAGATGCTTTGAGTGAGAGAGAGAAAAACAGAAGCTGTGAGTGAGAGAGAGAGAGAAAGAGATGCTGTGAGTGCGAAAGAGAAAAAGAAGCTATGAGAGAGAGAAGCTGTGAGAGAGAGAGAAGCTGAGCATGAGAGAGAGAAAGAGAAGCTTTGAGTGAGATAGAGATAGAGAAAGAGAAGCTTTGAGTGAGATAGAGATAGAGAGAGAGAAGCTGTGAGTGAGAGAGAGAGAGCAAGAGAAGCTGTGAGTGAGAGAGAGAGAAAGAGAAGCTGTGAGAGAGAGACAAAGAGAAAGAGAAGGTGTGAGAGAGAGAGAGAAGCTGTGATTGAGAGAGAGAGAGTGAAAGAGAATCTGTGAGTGAGTGAGAGAGAGAGAAAAATAAGCTGTGAGTGAGAGAGAGAAGCTGTGAGTGAGAGAGAGAGAGAAAGAGAAGCTGTGAGTGAGAGAGAGAGAGAGAAGCTGTGAGTGAGAGAGGAAGAGAAGGTGTGAGTGAGAGAGAGAGAGAGAAAGAGAAGCTGTGAGTGTGAGAGAGAGAAGCTTTGAGTGAGAGAGAGCAAGAAGAAGAGAAGCTGTGAGTGAGAGAGAGAGAAAGAGAAGGTGTGAGTGAGAGAGAGAGAGAAAGAGAAGCTGTGAGTGAGAGAGAGAGAGAGAAGCTGTGAGTGAGAGAAAGAGAGAAGCTGTGAGTAAGAGAGAGAGGGAAAGAGATGCTGTGAGTGAGAGAGAGAAAAACAGAAGCTGTGAGTGAGAGAGAAAGAGAAAGAGAAGGTGTGTGAGAGAGAGAAGCTGTGATTGAGAGAGAGAGAGTGAGAGAGAATCTGTGAGTGAGTGAGAGAGAGAAAAATAAGCTGTGAGTGAGAGAGAGAGAGAAGCTGTGAGTGAGAGAGAGAGAAAGAGAAGCTGTGAGTGAGAGAGAGAGAAAAAGAGAAGCTGTGAGTGAGAGAGGAATAGAAGGTGTGAGTGAGAGTGAGAGAGAAAGAGAAGCAGTGAGTGTGTGAGAGAGAGAAGCTGTGAGTGAGAGAGAGCAAGAAGAAGAGAAGCTGTGAGTGAGAGAGAAAGAAAGAGAAGGTGTGAGTGAGAGAGAGAGAGAAAGAGAAGCTGTGAGTGAGAGAGAGAGAGAGAGAAGCTGTGAGTGAGAGAGAGAGAGAAGCTGCGAGTAAGAGAGAGAGGGAAAGAGATGCTTTGAGTGAGAGAGAGAAAGAGAAGCTGTGTGTGTGTGATAGAGAGAAAGAGAAGCTGAGAGTGAGAGAGAGAGAGAAAGAGAAGCTTTGAGTGAGAGAGAGAGAGTGAGAAGCTGTGTGCGAGAGAGAAAGAGAAGCTGTGAGTGAGAGAGAGAGCAAGAGAAGCTGTGAGTGAGAGAGAGAGAAACTGTGAGTGAGAGAGAGAGAGTGAAAGAGAAGCTGTGAGTGAGTGTGAGAGAGAGAAAGAGAAGCTGTGAGTGAATGAGAGAGAGCGAAGCAGTGAGAGAGAGAGAGAGTGAAAGAGTTGCTGTGAGAGAGAGAGAGAAAGAAGCTGTGACTGAGAGAGAGAGTGTGAAAGAGATGCTGTGAGTGAGAGAGAGAGTGAGAGAGAAGCTGTAAGTGAGAGAGAGAGAGAAAGAGAAGCTGTGAGTGAGAGAGAGAGAGAAAGAGAAGCTGTCAGAGAGAGAGAAAAAGAAAAGCTGTGTGTGTGTGAGAGCGAAAGAGAAGCTGTGGGTGAGAGAGAGAGAGAAGCTGTGAGTGAGAGAGAGAGAGCGTGAAAGAGAAGCTGTGAGTGAGTGAGAGAAAGAAAGAGAAGCTGTGAGTGAGTGAGAGAGAGAGAAGCTGTGAGTGAGGGAGAGAGAAAGAGAAGCTGTGAGTGAGAGAGAGGAGAAAGAGAAGCTTTGAGTGAGAGAGAGAGAAAAAGAGAAGATTTGTGTGTGTGAGATAGAGAAAGAGAAGCTGTGTGTGTGTGAGAAAGAAATAGAAGCTGTGTGTGTGTATGTGTATGTGAGAGAGAAGCTTTGAGTGAGAGAGACAGAGAAAGAGAAGCTGTGAGTAAGAGAGAGAGAGAAAAGGAGAAGCTGTGAGTGAGAGAGAGAATGAGAAGATGTGTGTGTGTGTGAGAGAGAAAGAGAAGCTTTGAGTGAGAGAGAGGAGAAAGAGAAGCTTTGAGTGAGAGAGAGTGAAAGAGATGCTGTGTGTGAGAGAGAGAGAGAGAGAAAGAGAATCTGTAAGTAGAGAGAGAAAGAGAAACAGTAGCTGTGAGTGAGAGAGAGAGAAAGAAAGAGAAGCTGTCAGAGAGAGAGAAAAAGAGAAGCTGTGTGTGTGTGAGAGAGAGAAAGAGAAGCTGTGAGTGAGAGAGAGAGAGAAGCTGTGAGTGAGTGAGAGAGAGAGAAAGAGAAGCTGTGAGTGAGTAAGAGAGAGAAAAAGAAGCTGTGAGTGAGTGAGAGAGAGAGAAGCTGTGAGTGAGAGAGAGAAAAAAAGAGAAGCTGTGAGTGAGAGAGAGTGAAAGAGATGCTGTGAGTGCGAGAGAGAAAAAGAAGCTATGAGAGAAGCTGTGAGAGAGAGAGAGAAGCTGAGCATGAGAGAGAGAAAGAGAAGCTTTGAGTGAGATAGAGATAGAGAGAGAGAAGCTGTGAGTGAGAGAGAGAGAGCAAGAGAAGCTGTGAGTGAGAGAGAGAGAAAGAGAAGCTGTGCGAGAGAGAGAGAGAAAGAGATGGTGTGAGAGAGAGAAGCTGTGATTGAGAGAGAGAGTGAAAGAGAATCTGTGAGTGAGTGAGAGAGAGAAAAATAAGCTGTGAGTGAGAGAGAGAGAGAAGCTGTGAGTGAGAGAGAGAGAAAGAGAAGCTGTGAGTGAGAGAGAGAGAGAGAAAAAGAGAAGCTGTGAGTGAGAGAGGAATAGAAGGTGTGAGTGAGAGAGGGAGAGAGAGAATCTGTGAGTGTGTGAGAGAGAGAAGCTGTGAGTGAGAGAGAGCAAGAAGAAGAGAAGCTGTGAGTGAAAGAGAAAGAAAGAGAAGGTGTGAGTGAGAGAGAGAGAGAGAAAGAGAAAGAGAAGCTGTGAGTGAGAGAGAGAGAGAGAGAAGCTGTGAGTGAGAGAGAGAGAAGCTGCGAGTAAGAGAGAGAGGGAAAGAGATGCTTTGAGTGAGAGAGAGAAAAACAGAAGCTGTGAGTGAGAGAGTGAGAGAAAGTGAAGCTGTGTGTGTGTGAGAGAGAGAAAGAGAAGCTGAGAGTGAGAGAGAGAGAAAGAGAAGCTTTGAGTGAGAGAGAGAGAGAGTGAGAAGCTGTGTGCGAGAGAGAAAGAGAAGCTGTGTGTGTGAGAGAGAGAGCAAGAGAAGCTGTGAGTGAGAGAGAGAGAGAAACTGTGAGTGAGAGAGAGAGAGTGAAAGAGAAGCTGTGAGTGAGTGTGAGAGAGAAAAAGAGAAGCTGTGAGTGAGTGAGAGAGAGAGAAGCAGTGAGTGAGAGAGAGAGTGAAAGAGATGCTGTGAGAGAGAGAGAGAAAGAGAGAGAAGCTGTAAGTGAGTGAGAGAGAGAGAAAGAGAAGCTGTGAGTGAGTGAGAGAGAGAGAAGCTGTGAGTGAGAGAGAGAGAGAAGCTGTGAGTGAGAGAGAGAGTGAAAGAGAAGCTGTGAGTGAGTGTGTAAGAGAGAAAGAGAAGCTGTGAGTGAGTGAGAGAGAGAGAAGCAGTGAGTGAGTGAGAGAGAGAGAAGCTGTGAGTGAGAGACAGGAGAAAGAGAAGCTTTGAGAGAGTGAGAAAAAGAGAAGATGTGTGTGAGAGAGAGAGAGAGAAAGAGAAGCTGTGTGTGTGAGAGAGAGAGAAAGAGAAGCTGTGTGTGTGTGTGAGAGAGAAGTAGAAGCTGTGTATATGTGTGTGTGAGAGAGAGAAGCTGTGTGTGAGAGAGACAGAGAAAGAGAAGTTGTGAGTGAGAGGGAGAGAGAGAGAGAAAGAGAAGCTGTGTGTGTGAGAGAGAGAGCAAGAGAAGCTGTGAGAGAGAGAGAGAGAGAAACTGTGAGTGAGAGAGAGAGTGAAAGAGAAGCTGTGAGTGAGTGTGAGAGAGAGAAAGAGAAGCTGTGAGTGAGTGAGAGAGAGAAGCAGTGAGTGAGAGAGAGAGTGAAAGAGATGCTGTGAGAGAGAGAGAAAGAGAGAGAAGCTCTAAGTGAGTGAGAGAGAGAGAAAGAGAAGCTGTGAGTGAGTGAGTGAGAGAGAAGCTGTGAGTGAGAGAGAGAGAGAAGCTGTGAGTGAGAGAGAGAGTGAAAGAGAAGCTGTGAGTGAGTGTGTAAGAGAGAAAGAGAAGCTGTGAGTGAGTGAGAGAGAGACAAGCAGTGAGTGAGTGAGAGAGAGAGAAGCTGTGAGTGAGAGACAGGAGAAAGAGAAGCTTTGAGAGAGTGAGAAAAAGAGAAGAAGTGTGTGTGTGTGAGAGAGAGAAAGAGAAGCTGAGTGTGTGTGTGAGAGAGAGAAAGAGAAGCTGTGTGTGTGTGAGAGAGATAAATAGAAGCTGTGTATATGTGTGTGTGAGATTGAGAAGCTGTGTGTGAGAGAGACAGAGAAAGAGAAGTTGTGAGTGAGAGGGAGAGAGAGAGAAAGAGAAGCTGTGAGTGAAAGAGAGAGAGAAAGAGAAGCTGTGAGTGAGAGAGAGAGAAAGAGAAGCTGTGAGAGAGAGAGAGACAAAGAGAAGCTGTGAGAGAGAGAGAGACAAAGAGAAGGTGTGTGTGAGAGAGAGAAGCTGTGATTGAGAGAGAGAGTGAAAGAGAATCTGTGAGTGAGAGAGAGAAAAAAATAAGCTGTGAGTGAGAGAGAGAAGCTGTGAGTGAGTGAGAGAGAGAAAGAGAAGCTGTGAGTGAGAGAGAGAGAGAGAGAGAAAGAGAAGCTGTGAGTGATAGAGGAAGAGAAGGTGTGAGTGAGAGAGAGAGAAAGAAAGAGAAGCTGTGAGTGTGAGAGAGAGAAGCTTTGAGTGAGAGAGAGCAAGAAGAAGAGAAGCTGTGAGTGAGAGAGAGAGAAAGAGAAGGTGTGACTGAGAGAGAGAGAGAAAGAGAAGCTGTGAGTGAGAGAGAGAGAGAGAGAAGCTGTGAGTGAGAGAGAGAGAGAAGTTGTGAGTAAGAGAGAGAGGGAAAGAGATGCTGTGAGTGAGAGAGAGAAAAACAGAAGCTGTGAGTGAGAGAGAAAGAGAAGCTTTGTGTGTGTGAGAGAGAGAAAGAGAAGCTGAGAGTGAGAGAGAGAAAGAGAAGCTTTGAGTGAGAGAGAGAGAGTGAGAAGCTGTGTGAGAGAGAAAGAGAAGCTGTGAGTGAGAGAGAGAGCAAGAGAAGCTGTGAGTGAGAGAGAGAGAAACTGTGAGTGAGAGAGAGAGTGAAAGAGAAGCTGTGAGTGAGTGTGAGAGAGAAAGAGAAGCTTTGAGTGAGTGAGAGAGAGAGAAGCAGTGAGTGAGAGAGAGAGAGTGAAAGAGATGCTGTGAGAGAGAGAGAGAAAGAGAAAGAGAAGCTGGAAGTGAGTGAGAGAGAGAGAAAGAGAAGCTGTGAGTGAGTGAGAGAGAGAAGCTGTGAGTGAGTGAGAGAGAGAAGCTGTGAGTGAGAGAGAGAGTGAAAGAGAAGCTGTGAGTGAGTGTGTGAGAGAGAAAGAGAAGGTGTGAGTGAGTGAGAGAGAGAAGCAGTGAGTGAGTGAGAGAGAGAGAAGCTGTGAATTAGAGAGAGGAGAAAGAGAAGCTTTGAGAGAGAGAGAAAAAGAGAAGATGTGTGTGTGAGAGAGAGAAATAGAAGCTGTGTGTATGTGTGTGTGAGAGAGAAGCTGTGTGTGAGAGAGACAGAGAAAGAGAAGTTGTGAGTGAGAGGGAGAGAGAGAGAAAGAGAAGCTGTGAGTGAGAGAGAGAGAGAAAGAGAAGCTGTGTGTGAGAGAGAGGGAGAGAAAGAGAAGCTGTGAGTGAGAGAGAGAGAGATAAAGAAGCTGTGAGTGAGAGAGAGAGTGAAAGATGCTGTGAGTGAGAGAGAGAGAGAAAGAGAAAGAGGTGTAAGAAAGAGTGAGAGAGAGACAGTAAGAGAAGCTGTAAATGAGTGAGAGAGAGATTAAAAGAGAAGCTGTGAGTGACAGATAGAGAAAGAGAAGCTGTAAGTGAGATAGAGAGAGAGAAAGAGAAGCTGTGAGTGTTTGTGTGTGTGAGAGAGAAAGTAAAGCTGTGAATGAGAGAGAGAGTGAAACAGAAGCTGTGAGTGAGAGAGAGAGAGAAAGAAGCTGAGTGAGAGGAGAGAGAAAGAGAAGCTGTGAGTGAGATTAGAGTGAAAGAGAAGCTGTGAGTGAGATTAGAGTGAAAGAGAAGCTGTGAGTGAGAGAGAAAGAGAAGCTGTGTGTGTGTGTGAGAGAGAGAAAGAGAAGCTGTGAGTGAGTGAGAGAGAGAGAAGCTGTGAGTGAGAGAGAGAGAGAAGCTGTGAGTGTGAGAGAGAGTGAAAGAGAAGCTGTGAGTGAGAGGGAGAGAGAGAGAAAGAGAAGCTGTGAGTGAGAGAGAGAGAGAAAGAGAAGCTGTGTGTGAGAGAGAGGGAGAGAAAGAGAAGCTGTGAGTGACAGGTAGAGAAAGAGAAGCTGTAAGTGAGAGAGAGAAAAAGAAAAGCTGTGAGTGTTTGTGAGAGAGAGAGAGAAAGTAAAGCTGTGAATGAGAGAGAGAGTGAAACAGAAGCTGTGAGTGAGAGAGAGAGAAAGAGAAGCTGAGTGAGAGGAGAGAGAAAGAGAAGCTGTGAGTGAGATTAGAGTGAAAGAGAAGCTGTGAGTGAGAGAGAGAAAGAGAAGCTGTGTGTGTGTGTGAGAGAGAGAAAGAGAAGCTGTGAGTGAGAGAGAGAGAAAGAGAAGATGTGAGTGTGAGAGAGAGAGAAGCTGTGAGAGAGAGAGAGAAAGAAAAAGAGACTGTGAGTAAGAGAGAGAGAGAAGCTGTAAGTGAGAGAGAGAGAAAAATAGAAGCTTTGAGTGAGAGAGAGAGAAAAAAAGAAGATGTGTATGTGAGAGACAGAGAGAAAGAGAAGCTGTGAGTGAAAGAGAGAGTGAGAAAGAGAAGCTGTGAGTGAGAGAGAGAGAAAAAGAAGCTGTGAGTGAGAGAGAGAGTGTGAAAGAGATGCTGTGAGTGAGAGAGAGAGTGAAAGAGAAGTTGTAAGTGAGAGAGAGAGAGAAAGAGAAGCTGTGAGTGAGAGAGAAAGAAAGAAAGAGAAGCTGTCAGTGAGAGAGAGAGAGAAGCTGTGAGTGAGAGAGAGAGTGAAAGAGAAGCTGTGAGTGAGTGAGAGTGAGAAAGAGAAGCTGTGAGTGAGTGAGAGAGAGAGAGAAGCTGTGAGTGTGTGAGAGAGAAAGAGAAGCTGTGAGTGAGAGAGAGGAGAAAGAGAAGCTTTGAGAGAGAGAGAGAGAAAAAGAGAAGATTTGTGTGTGTGAGAGAGAGAAAGAGAAGCTGTGTGTGTGTGAGAAAGAAATAGAAGCTGTGTGTGTATTTGTATGTGAGAGAGAAGCTGAGAGTGTGAGAGCCAGAGAAAGAGAAGCTGTGAGTGAGAGAGAGAGAAAAAAAGAGAAGCTGTGAGTGAGAGAGAGAGAAAGAGAAGCTGTGTGTGTGAGAGAGAGAGAGAGAGAAAGAGAAGCTTTGAGTGAGAGAGAGGAGAAAGAGAAGCTTTGAGTGAGAGAGTGAAAGAGATGCTGTGAGTGAGAGAGAGAAAGAGAAGCTGTAAGTAGAGAGAGAAAGAGAAACAGTAGCTGTGAGTGAGAGTGAAAGAAAGAAAGAGAAGCTGTCATAGAGAGAGAAAAAGAGAAGCTGTGTGTGTGAGAGAGAGAGAAAGAAAAGCTGTGAGTGAGAGAGAGAGAGAAGTTGTGAGAGAGAGAGAGAGAAGCTGTGAGTGAGTAAGAGAGAGAAAAAGAAGCTGTGAGTGAGTGAGAGAGAGAGAAGTTGTGAGAGAGAGAAAAAAGAGAAGCTGTGAGTGAGAGAGAGAAAGAGATGCTGTGAGTGTGAGAGAGAAAAAGAAGCTATGAGAGAGAGAAGCTGTGAGAGAGAGAGCTGAGCATGACAGAGAAAGAGAAGCTGTGAGTGAGAGAGAGAGAGAGAAAAAGAGAAGCTGTGAGTGGGAGAGAGAGAAAGAGAAGCTGTGTGTGTGTGTGTGAGAGAGAGAAAGAGAATCTTTGAGTGATAGAGAGAGAGAGAGAGAAGCTGTGAGTGAGAGAGAGAGAAAGAGAAGCTGTGAGTAAGAGAGAGAGAGAAAGAGAAGCTGTGAGTGAGAGAGAGAGCAAGAGAAGATGTGAGTGAGTGAGAGAGAAAGAGAAGCTGTGAGAGAGAGAAAAAGAGAAAGAGAAGGTGTGTGAGAGAGAGAAGCTGTGATTGAGAGAGAGAGAGTGAAAGAGAATCTGTGAGTGAGAGAGAGAGAGAAAAATAAGCTGTGAGTGAGAGAGAGAGAGAAGCTGTGAGTGAGAGAGAGAGAGAAAGAGAAGTTGTGAGTGAGAGAGAGGAGAAAGAGAAGCTTTGAGTGAGAGAGAGAGAAAGAGAAGATGTGTGTGTGTGAGAGAGAGAGAAAGAGAAGCTGAGTGTGAGAGAGAGAGAGAGAGAAAGAGAAGCTGAGTGTGTGTGAGAGGGAGAGAGAAAGAGAAGGTGTGAGTGAGAGAAAGAGAAGCTGTGAGTGAGAGAGAGAGAAAGAGAAGCTGTGTGAGAGAGAGAGAAAGAGTTGTGAGTGAGAGAGAGAGTGAAAGAGAAGCTGTGAGTGAGAGAGAGAGAAAAACAGAAGCTGTGAGTGAGAGGAGAGAGAAAGAGAAGCAGTGAGTGAGATAGAGAGTGAAATAAAAGTTGTGAGTGAGAGAGATAAAGATAAAGAGACACTGTGAGTGAGAGAGAGAGAAAGAGAAGCTGTGCGTGAGAGAGAGAGAGAAAGAGAAGCTTTGAGTGAGAGAGAGAGAAAAAGAGAAGATATGTGTGTGTGTGTGAGAGAGAGAAAGAGAAGCTGAGTGTGTGTGTGTGAGAGAGAAAGAGCTGTGAGTGAGAGAGAGGGAAAGAGAAGCTGTGAGTGAGAGAGAGAGAAAGAAAGAGAAGCTGTGAGTGAGAGTGAAAGAGAGAGAAAGAGAAGCTGAGAGGGAGAGAGTGAGTGAAAGAGAAGCTGTAAGTGAGAGAGAGAGAAAGAGAAGCTGTGAGTGAAAGAGAAAGAAAGAGAAGCTGTCAGAGAGAGAGAAAAAGAGAAGCTGTGTGTGTGAGAGAGGAAGAGATGCTGTGTGAGAGAGAGATAGGGAAAGAGAAGCTGTGAGTGAGAGAGAGAGAAGTTGTGAGTGAGAGAGAGATAGAAAGAGAAGCTGTGTGTGTGTGAGAGAGAGAAACTGTGTGTGTGTGAGAGAGAGAAAGTGAAGCTGTGTGAGTGTGAGATAGTGAGTGAAGCTGTGAGTGACAGAGACAGAGAAAGAGAAGCTGTGAGTGAGGGAGAGAGAGAGAAGCTGTGTGTGTGTGAGAGAGAGAGGAAGAGAAGCTGTGTGAGTGTCAGATAGTGTGAGAAGCTGTGAGTGAGAGAGTCAGAGAAAGAGAAGCTGTGTGTGAGAGAGAAAGAGATGCTTTGAGTGAGAGAGAGAGAAAAAGAAGCTGTGAGAGAGAGAGATAGAGAAAGAGAAGCTGTGTGAGAGAGAAGCTGAACATGAGAGTGAGAAAGAGAAGCTTTGATTGAGATAGAGATAGAGAGAGAAGCTGTGAGTGAGAGAGAGAGAGAGAGAAAGAGAAGCTGTGAGAGAGAGAGAGAGAGCAAGAGAAGCTGTGAGTGAGAGAGAGTGCAAGAGAAGCTGTGAGTGAGAGAGAGAGAAAGAGAAGCTGTGAGTGAGAGAGAGAGAGATAAATAAGCTGTGAGTGAGAGAGAGAGTAAAAGATACTGTGAGAGAGAGAGAGAGAAAGAGAAAGAGGTGTAAGAAAGAGTGAGAGAGAGACAGTAAGAGAAGCTGTGAATGAGTGAGAGAGAGATTAAAAGAGAAGCTGTGAGAGAGAGAGGGAGCAAGAGAAGCTGTAAATGAGAGAGAGAGAGAAACAGAAGCTGTGATTGAGAGAAAAAGAAGCTTGAGTGAGAGAAAGAGAGAAAGAGAAGGTGTGAGTGAGAGTGAGAGAAAGAGAAGTTGTTTGTGTGTGTGAGAGAGAGAGATAAGCTGTTTGAGTGTCTGAGAGAAAGAGAAGCTGTGTGTGTGTGAGAGAAAGAGACACTGTGTGTGTGTGTGAGAGAGAGAAAGAGAAGCTGTGAGTGATAGAGAGAGAGAAGCTGAGTGAGAGAGAGAGAGAAAGAGAAGCTGTGAGTGAGAGAGAAAAAGAGAAGCTGTGTGTGAGAGAGAAAGAGAAGCTGTGAGTGAGAGAAAGAAAGAAAGAGAAGCTGTGAGTGTGTGTGAGAGAGAGAAGCTTTGAGTGAGAGAGAGAGAAAAAGAGAAGATATGTGTGTGTGTGAGAGAGAAAGAGAAGCTGAGTGTGTGTGTGTGTGTGAGAGAGAGAGAAGCTGAGTGTGTGTGAGAGGGAGAGAGAAAGAGAAGGTGTGAGTGAGAGAGTGAAAGAGAAGCTGTGTGTGTGTTAGAAAGAAATAGAAGCTGTGTGTGTATGTGTATGTGAGAGAGAAGCTGTGAGTGAGAGAGACAGAGAAAGAGAAGCTGTGAGTGAGAGAGAGAGAGAAAAAAAGAGAAGCTGTGAGTGAGAGAGAGAGGAAGAGAAGCTGTGTGTGTGTGAGAGAGAGAGAAAGAGAAGCTTTGAGTGAGAGAGAGGAGAAAGAGAAGCTTTGAGTGAGAGAGAGTGGAAGAGATGCTGTGAGTGAGAGAGAGAGAGAGAAAGAGAAGCTGTAAGTAGAGAGAGAAAGAGAAACAGTAGCTGTGAGTGAGAGAGAGAGAAAGAAAGAGAAGCTGTCAGAGAGAGAAAAAAAGAGAAGCTGTGTGTGTGTGAGAGAGAGAAAGAGAAGCTGTGAGTGAGAGAGAGAGAAGCTGTGAGTGAGTGTGAGAGAGAAAGAGAAGCTGTGAGTTAGTGAGAGAGAGAGAAGCAGTGAGTGAGAGAGAGAGAGTGAAAGAGATGCTGTGAGAGAGAGAGAGAAAGAGAAAGAGAAGCTGTGAGTGAGAGAGAGAGAAAAAGAAGCTGTGAGTGAGTGAGAGAGAGAGAAGCTGTGAGTGAGAGAGAGAGAGAAGCTGTGAGTGAGAGAGAGAGAAAAAAAGAGAAGCTGTGAGTGAGAGAGAGAGAAAGAGATGCTGTGAGTGCGAGAGAGAAAAAGAAGCTATGAGAGAGAGAAGCTGTGAGAGAGAGAGAAGCTGAGCATGAGAGAGAGAAAGAGAAGCTTTGAGTGATAGAGATAGAGAGAGAGAAGCTGTGAGTGAGAGAGAGAGAGAAAGAGAAGCTGTGAGTGTGTGTGAGAGAGAAAGAGAAGCTGTGAGTGAGAGAGAGAGCAAGAGAAGCTGTGAGTGAGAGAGAGAAAGAGAAGCTGTGAGAGAGAGAGAAAGAGAAAGAGAAGGTGTGTGTGAGAGAGAAGCTGTGATTGAGAGAGAGAGTGAAAGAGAATCTGTGAGTGAGTGAGAGAGAAAAATAAACTGTGAGTGAGAGAGAGAGAGAAGCTGTGAGTGAGAGAGAGAGAGAGAAAGAGAAGTTGTGAGTGAGAGAGAGGAGAAAGAGAAGCTTTGAGTGAGAGAGAGAAAAAGAGAAGATGTGTGTGAGAGAGAGAGAGAAAGAGAAGCTGAGTGTGAGAGAGAGAGAGAGAAAGAGAAGCTGAGTGTGTGTGAGAGGGAGAGAGAAAGAGAAGGTGTGAGTGAGAGAAAGAGAAGCTGTGAGTGAGAGAGAGAGAAAGAGAAGCTGTGAGAGAGAGAGAGAAAGAGAAGTTGTGAGTGAGAGAGAGTGAAAGAGAAGCTGTGAGTGAGAGAGAGAGAGAAACAGAAACTGTGAGTGAGAGGAGAGAGAAAGAGAAGCAGTGAGTGAGCTAGAGAGTGAAATAAAAGTTGTGAGTGAGAGAGAGATAAAGACAAAGAGACACTGTGAGTGAGAGAGAGAAAGAGAAGCTGTGAGTGAGAGAGAGAGAGAAAGAGAGAAAGAGAAGCTTTGAGTGAGAGAGAGAGGAAAAGAGAAGATATGTTTGTGTGTGAGAGAGAGAAAGAGAAGCTGAGTGTGTGTGTGTGAGAGAGAAAAATCTGTGAGTGAGAGAGAGGGAAAGAGAAGCTGTGAGTGAGAGAGAGAGAAAGAAAGAGAAGCTGTGAGTGAGAGTGAAAGAGAGAGAAAGAGAAGCTGTCAGTGAGAGAGAGAGAGAAGCTGTGAGTGAGAGAGAGAGTGAAAGAGAAGCTGTTTGTGAGTGAGAGAGAGAAAGAGAAGCTGTGAGTGAGTGAGTGAGAGAGAAAATAAGCTGTGAGTGAGAGAGAGAGAGAAGCTGTGAGTGAGAGAGAGAGAGAGAAAGAGAAGTTGTGAGTGAGAGAGAGGAGAAAGAGAAGCTTTGAGTGAGAGAGAGAAAAAGAGAAGATGTGTGTGTGTGAGAGAGAAAGAGAAGCTGAGTGTGAGAGAGAGAGAGAGAGAAAGAGAAGCTGAGTGTGTGTGAGAGGGAGAGAGAAAGAGAAGGTGTGAGTGAGAGAAAGAGAAGCTGTGAGTGAGAGAGAGAGAAAGAGAAGCTGTGAGAGAGAGAGAGAAAGAGAAGTTGTGAGTGAGAGAGAGAGTGAAAGAAAAGCTGTGAGTGAGAGAGAGAGAGAAACAGAAACTGTGAGTGAGAGGAGTGAGATAGAGAAGCAGTGAGTGAGCTAGAGAGTGAAATAAAAGTTGTGAGTGAGAGAGAGAGAAAGAGAAGCTGTGAGTGAGAGAGAGAGAGAAAGAGAAGCTTTGAGTGAGAGAGAGAGAAAAAGAGAAGATATGTGTGTGTGTGTGAGAGAGAGAAAGAGAAGCTGAGAGTGTGTGTGTGTGAGAGAAAGATCTGTGAGTGTGAGAGAGGGAAAGAGAAGCTGTGAGTGAGAGAGAGAGAAAGAAAGAGAAGCTGTAAGTGAGAGAGAGAAAGAGAAGCTGTGAGTGAAAGAGAAAGAAAGAGAAGCTGTCAGAGAGAGAGAAAAAGAGAAGCTGTGTGTGTGAGAGAGGAAGAGATGCTGTGTGAGAGAGAGATAGGGAAAGAGAAGCTGTGAGTGAGAGAGAGAGAAGTTGTGAGTGAGAGAGAGATAGAAAGAGAAGCTGTGTGAGAGAGAGAGAGAAACTGTGTGTGTGTGTGTGAGAGAGAGAACGAGAAGCTGTGTGAGTGTGAGATAGTGAGAGAAGCTGTGAGTGACAGAGAAAGAGAAGCTGTGAGTGAGGGAGAGAGAGAGAAGCTGTGTGTGTGTGTGAGAGAGAGGAAGAGAAGCTGTGAGAGAGAGAGAAAGAGATGCTTTGAGTGAGAGAGAGAGAAAAAGAAGCTGTGAGAGAGAGAGAGAGAAAGAGAAGCTGTGTGAGAGAGAAGCTGAACATGAGAGAGAGAAAGAGAAGCTTTGAGAGAGATAGAGATAGAGAGAGAGAAGCTGTGAGTGAGAGAGAGAGAAAGAAAGAGAAGCTGTGAGAGAGAGAGAGAGAGCAAGAGAAGCTGTGAGTGAGAGAGAGAGCAAGAGAAGCTGTGTGTGTGAGAGAGAGAGAAAGAGAAGGTGTAAGAAAGAGTGAGAGAGAGACAGTAAGAGAAGCTGTGAATGAGTGAGAGAGAGATTAAAAGAGAAGCTGTGAGAGAGAGAGAGCAAGAGAAGCTGTAAATGAGAGAGAGAGAGAAACAGAAGCTGTGATTGAGAGAAAGAGAGAAAGAGAAGCTTGAGTGAGAGAAAGAGAGAAAGAGAAGGTGTGAGTGAGAATGAGAGAAAGAGAAGTTGTTTGTGTGTGTGTGAGAGAGAGATAAGCTGTTTGAGTGTCTGAGAGAAAGAGAAGCTGTGTGTGTGTGAGAGAGAAAGAGACACTGTGTGTGTGTGTGAGAGAGAGAAAGAGAAGCTGTGAGTGAAAGAGAGAGAGAAGCTGTGAGTGAGAGAGAGAAAGAGAAGCTGTGAGTGAGAGAGTGAGAGAAACTGTGTGTGAGAGAGAAAGAGAAGCTGTGAGTGAGAGAGAGAAAGAAAGGGAAGCTGTGAGTGAGAGAGAGAGAGAGAAGCTTTGAGTGAGAGAGAGAGAAAAAGAGAAGATGTGTGTGTGTGAGAGAGAGAGAGAAAGAGAAGCTGTGTGTGTGAGAGAGAGGAGAAAGAAAAGCTGTGAGAGAGAGTAAGAGAAGGTGTGAGTGAGAGAGAGAAAAAGAGAAGCTGTGAGTGAGACAAAGAGAGAGAAAGAGAAGCTGTGAGTGAGAGAGAGAGCAAGAGAAAGAGAAGCATTGAGTAAGAGAGAGAAAGAGAGTCTGGAAGTGAGAGAGAGAGAGAAAGAGAAGCTGTGAGTGTGTGAGAGAGATAAGCTGTGCGTGAGAGAGATAAAGAGAAGCTGTCAGTGAAAGAGAAAGAGAGAAAGAGAAGCTGTGTGTGTGTGTGAGAGAGAAAGAGAAGCTGTGAGTGAGAGAGAGAGAAAGAGAAGCTGTGAGTAGGTGAGAGAGAAAGAGAGGGAAGCTGTGAGTGTGTGAGAGAGAAGCTGGGAGTGAGAGTCAGTGAAAGAGAAGCTGTGAGTGAGAGAGAGAGAGAGAAAGAGAAGCTGTGAGTGAGAGAGAGAGAGAAAGAGAAGCTATGAGTGAAAGGCAGAGAGAGAAAGAGAAGCTGTGTGTGTGTGAGAGAGAGAGAAAGAGAAGCTGTGAGTGAGACAGAGAGAAAGAGATGCTGTGAGTGTGAGAGAGAAAAAGAAGCTATGAGAGAGAGAAGCTGTGAGAGAGAGAACTGAGCATGAGAGAGAGAAAGAGAAGCTTTGAGTGATAGAGATAGAGAGAGAGAAGCTGTGAGTGAGAGAGAGAGAGAAAGAGAAGCTGTGAGTGTGTGTGAGAGAGAAAGAGAAGCTGTGAGTGAGAGAGAGAGAGCAAGAGAAGCTGTGAGTGAGAGAGAGAAAGAGAAGCTGTGAGAGAGAGAGAGAAAGAGAAAGAGAAGGTGTGTGTGAGAGAGAAGCTGTGATTGAGAGAGAGAGTGAAAGAGAATCTGTGAGTGAGTGAGAGAGAGAGAAAAATAAGCTGTGAGTGAGAGAGAGGAGAAAGAGAAGCTTTGAGTGAGAGAGAGAAAAAGAGAAGATGTGTGTGAGAGAGAGAGAGAAAGAGAAGCTGAGTGTGAGAGAGCGAGAGAGAGAAAGAGAAGCTGAGTGTGTGTGAGAGGGAGAGAGAAAGAGAAGGTGTGAGTGAGAGAAAGAGAAGCTGTGAGTGAGAGAGAGAGAAAGAGAAGCTGTGTGTGAGAGAGAGAGAGAGAAGTTGTGAGTGAGAGAGAGAGTGAAAGAGAAGCTGTGAGTGAGAGAGAGAGAGAAACAGAAACTGTGAGTGAGAGGAGAGAGAAAGAGAAGCAGTGAGTGAGCTAGAGAGAGAGAAAGAGAAGCTTTGAGTGAGAGAGAGAGAAAAAGAGAAGATATGTGTGTGTGAGAGAGAGAGAGAAAGAGAAGCTGAGAGTGTGTGTGTGAGAGAGAAAGATCTGTGAGTGAGAGAGAGGGAAAGAGAAGCTGTGAGTGAGAGAGAGAGAAAGAAAGAGAAGCTGTAAGTGAGAGAGAGAGAAAGAGAAGCTGTGAGTGAAAGAGAAAGAAAGAGAAGCTGTCAGAGAGAGAGAAAAAGAGAAGCTGTGTGTGTGAGAGAGGAAGAGATGCTGTGTGAGAGAGAGATAGGGAAAGAGAAGCTGTGAGTGAGAGAGAGATAGAAAGAGAAGCTGTGAGAGAGAGAGAGAGAGAAACTGTGTGTGTGTGAGAGAGAGAGAACGAGAAGCTGTGTGAGTGTAAGATAGTGAGAGAAGCTGTGAGTGACAGAGAAAGAGAAGCTGTGAGTGAGGGAGAGAGAGAAGCTGTGTGTGTGTGTGAGTGAGAGGAAGAGAAGCTGTGAGAGAGAGAGAAAGAGATGCTTTGAGTGAGAGAGAGAGAAAAAGAAGCTGTGAGAGAGAGAGAGAAAGAGAAGCTGTGTGAGAGAGAAGCTGAACATGAGAGAGAGAAAGAGAAGCTTTGAGTGAGATAGAGAGAGAGAGAGAGAAGCTGTGAGTGAGAGAGAGAGAAAGAAAGAGAAGCTGTGAGAGAGAGAGAGAGCAAGAGAAGCTGTGAGTGAGAGAGAGAGAGAGCAAGAGAAGCTGTGTGAGAGAGAGAGAGAGAAAGAGAAGGTGTAAGAAAGAGTGAGAGAGAGACAGTAAGAGAAGCTGTGAATGAGTGAGAGAGAGATTAAAAGAGAAGCTGTGAGAGAGAGAGAGAGCAAGAGAAGCTGTAAATGAGAGAGAGAGAGAAACAGAAGCTGTGATTGAGAGAAAGAGAGAAAGAGAAGCTTGAGTGAGAGAAAGAGAGAAAGAGAAGGTGTGAGTGAGAGTGAGAGAAAGAGAAGTTGTTTGTGTGTGTGTGTGAGAGAGATAAGCTGTTTGAGTGTCTGAGAGAAAGAGAAGCTGTGTGTGTGTGAGAGAGAAAGAGACACTCTGTGTGTGTGTGAGAGAGAGAAAGAGAAGCTGTGAGTGATAGAGAGAGAGAAGCTGTGAGTGAGAGAGAGAAAGAGAAGCTGTGAGTGAGAGAGAAAAAGAGAAGCTGTGTGTGAGAGAGAAAGAGAAGCTGTGAGTGAGAGAGAGAAAGAAAGGGAAGCTGTGAGTGAGAGAGAGAGAGAGAGAAGCTTTGAGTGAGAGAGAGAGAAAAAGAGAAGATGTGTGTGTGTGTGAGAGAGAGAAAGAGAAGCTGTGTGTGTGAGAGAGAGGAGAAAGAAAAGCTGTGAGAGAGAGTAAGAGATGGTGTGAGTGAGAGAGAGAAAAAGAGAAGCTGTGAGTGAGACAAAGAGAGAGAAAGAGAAGCTGTGAGTGAGAGAGAGAGCAAGAGAAAGAGAAGCATTGAGTAAGAGAGAGAAAGAGAGTCTGGAAGTGAGAGAGAGAGAGAAAGAAAGATAAGCTGTGAGTGTGTGAGAGAGATAAGCTGTGAGTGAGAGAGATAAAGAGAAGCTGTGAGTGAAAGAGAAAGAGAGAAAGAGAAGCTGTGTGTGTGTGAGAGAGAGAAAGAGAAGCTGTGAGTGAGAGAGAGAGAGAAAGAGAAGCTGTGAGTAGGTAAGAGAGAAAGAGAGGGAAGCTGTGAGTGTGAGAGAGAGAAGCTGGGAGTGAGAGTCAGTGAAAGAGAAGCTGTGAGTGAGAGAGAGAGAGAGAAAGAGAAGCTGTGAGTGAGAGAGAGAGAGAAAGAGAAGCTATGAGTGAAAGGCAGAGAGAGAAAGAGAAGCTGTGTGTGTGTGTGAGAGAGAGAGAAAGAGAAGCTGTGAGTGAGAGAGAGAGAAAGAGTGTCTGTGAGTGAGAGAGAGAGAGAGAAAGAGAAGCTGTGAGTGAGTGAGAGAGAGAGAACCTGTGAGTGAGAGAGAGAGAGAGAGAAAGAGATGATGTGTATGTGTGAGAGAGAGATAAGCTGTGAGTGAGAGAGTGAAAGAGAAGCTGTGAGTGAGAGAGAGAGAGAAGCTGTGAGTGAGAGAGAGAGAGTGAAAGGGAAGCTGTGAGTGAGAGAGAAAGAGAAAGAGAAGCTGTGTGTGACAGAGAGAGAAGCTGTGAGTGAGAGAGAGAGAGAAAGAGAAGCCTTGAGTGACAGAGAGAGAGAAAGAGAAGCTGGGAGTGAGAGAGAGAGAAGCTGTGAGTGAGAGAGAGAGAGAAAGAGAAGCTGTGTGTGTGTGTGAGAGAGAGAAAAACTGTGAGTGAGAGAGAGAGAGAGAAACTGTGAGTGAGAGAGAGAGAAAGAGAAGCTGTGAGTGAGAGAGAGAAAGAGAAGCTGTGTGTGAGTGAGAGAGAGAGAAGCTGTGTTTGTGTGAGAGAGATTAAGAGAAGCTGTGTGTGTGAGAGAGAGAAAGAGACACTGTGTGTGTGAGAGAGAGAGAGAAAGAGAAGCTGTGAGTGAGAGAGAGAGAAAGAGAAGCTGTGTATGTGTGAGAGAGATATTCTGTGAGTGAGAGAGAGAAAGAGAAGCTGTGTGTGAGAGAGAGAGTGAAAGGGAAGCTGTGAGTGAGAGAGAGAGAGAAAGAGAAGCCTTGAGTGAAAGAGAGAGAGAAAGAGAAGCTGTGAGTGAGAGAGAGAGAGAAGCTGTGAGTGAGAGAGAGAAAGAAAGAGAAGCTGTGTGTGTGTGAGAGAGAGAAAAACTGTGAGTGAGAGAGAGAAAGAGAAACTGTGAGTGAGAGAGAGAGAAAGAGAAGCTGTGTGTGCAAGAGAGAGAGAAAGAGAAGCTATGAGTGAAAGGCAGAGAGAGAAAGAGAAGCTGTGTGTGTGAGAGAGAGAGAAAGAGAAGCTGTGAATGAGAGAGAAAGAGAAAGAGAAGCTGTGAGTGACACAGAGGGAGAGAAGCTGTGAGTGAGAGAGTGAGAGAAAGAAAAGCCTTGAGTGACATAGAGAGAGAATGAGAAGCTGTGAGTGAGAGAGAGAGAACGAGAAGCTGTGAGTGAGAGAGAAAGAGAAGCTGTGAGTGAGAGAGAAAGAGAAGCTGTGTGTGAGTGAGAGAGAGAGAAGCTGTGTGTGTGTGAGAGATTAAGAGAAGCTGTGTGTGTGAGAGAGAAAGAGACACTGTGTGTGTGTGAGAGAGAGAGAAAGAGAAGCTGTGTGTGTGAGAGAGAAAGAGACACTGTGTGTGTGTGTGAGAGAGAGAAAGAGAAGCTGTGAGTGAGAGAGAGAGAAAGAGTGTCTGTGAGTGAGAGAGAGAGAGAAAGAGAAGCTGTGAGTGAGTGAGAGAGAGAGAACCTGTGAGTGAGAGAGAGAGAGAGAAAGAGATGCTGTGTATGTGTGTGAGAGAGATATGCTGTGAGTGAGAGAGTGAAAGAAAAGCTGTGAGTGAGAGAGAGAGAGAAGCTGTGAGTGAGAGAGGGAGAGTGAAAGGGAAGCTGTGAGTGAGAGAGAAAGAGAAAGAGAAGCTGTGAGTGACAGAGAGAGAAGCTGTGAGTGAGAGAGAGAGAGAAAGAGAAGCTGTGAGTGAGACAAAGAGAGAGAAAGAGAAGCTGTGAGTGAGAGAGAGAGCAAGAGAAAGAGAAGCATTGAGTAAGAGAGAGAAAGAGAGTCTGGAAGTGAGAGAGAGAGAGAAAGAGAAGCTGTGAGTGTGTGAGAGAGATAAGCTGTGAGTGAGAGAGATAAAGAGAAGCTGTGAGTGAAAGAGAAAGAGAGAAAGAGAAGCTGTGTGTGTGTGTGTGAGAGAAAGAGAAACTGTGAGTGAGAGAGAGAGAGAAAGAGAAGCTGTGAGTAGGTAAGAGAGAAAGAGAGGGAAGCTGTGAGTGTGAGAGAGAGAAGCTGGGAGTGAGAGTCAGTGAAAGAGAAGCTGTGAGTGAGAGAGAGAGAGAGAAAGAGAAGCTGTGAGTGAGAGAGAGAGAGAAAGAGAAGCTATGAGTGAAAGGCAGAGAGAGAAAGAGAAGCTGTGTGTGTGAGAGAGAGAGAGAAAGAGAAGCTGTGAGTGAGAGAGAGAGAAAGAGTGTCTGTGAGTGAGAGAGAGAGAGAAAGAGAAGCTGTGAGTGAGTGAGAGAGAGAACCTGTGAGTGAGAGAGAGAGAGAGAGAAAGAGATGCTGTGTATGTGTGAGAGAGATATGCTGTGAGTGAGAGAGTGAAAGAGAAGCTGTGAGTGAGAGAGAGAGAGAAGCTGTGAGTGAGAGAGAGAGAGTGAAAGGGAAGCTGTGAGTGAGAGAGAAAGAGAAAGAGAAGCTGTGAGTGACAGAGAGAGAAGCTGTGAGTGAGAGAGAGAGAGAAAGAGAAGCCTTGAGTGACAGAGAGAGAGAAAGAGAAGCTGGGAGTGAGTGAGAGAGAGAGAAGCTGTGAGTGAGAGAGAGAGAGAAAGAGAAGCTGTGTGTGTGTGTGTGAGAGAGAAAAACTGTGAGTGAGAGAGAGAAAGAGAAACTGTGAGTGAGAGAGAGAGAAAGAGAAGCTGTGAGTGAGAGAGAGAAAGAGAAGCTGTGTGTGAGTGAGAGAGAGAGAAGCTGTGTTTGTGTGAGAGAGATTAAGAGAAGCTGTGTGTGTGAGAGAGAGAAAGAGACACTGTGTGTGAGAGAGAGAGAGAGAAAGAGAAGCTGTGAGTGAGAGAGAGAGAAAGAGAAGCTGTGTATGTGTGAGAGAGATATTCTGTGAGTGAGAGAGAGAAAGAGAAGCTGTGTGTGAGAGAGAGAGTGAAAGGGAAGCTGTGAGTGAGAGAGAAAGAAAAAGAGAAGCTGTGAGTGACAGAGAGAGAGAGAAGCTGTGAGTGAGAGAGAGAGAGAAAGAGAAGCCTTGAGTGAAAGAGAGAGAGAAAGAGAAGCTGTGAGTGAGAGAGAGAGAGAGAAGCTGTGAGTGAGAGAGAGAAAGAAAGAGAAGCTGTGTGTGTGTGTGAGAGAGAGAAAAACTGTGAGTGAGAGAGAGAAAGAGAAACTGTGAGTGAGAGAGAGAGAAAGAGAAGCTGTGTGTGCAAGAGAGAGAGAAAGAGAAGCTATGAGTGAAAGGCAGAGAGAGAAAGAGAAGCTGTGTGTGTGTGTGAGAGAGAAAGAGAAGTTGTGGGAGAGAGAGAGAGAGAAAGAGAAGCTGTGAATGAGAGAGAAAGAGAAAGAGAAGCTGTGAGTGACACAGAGGGAGAGAAGCTGTGAGTGAGAGAGTGAGAGAAAGAAAAGCCTTGAGTGACATAGAGAGAGAATGAGAAGCTGTGAGTGAGAGAGAGAGAACGAGAAGCTGTGAGTGAGAGAGAAAGAGAAGCTGTGAGTGAGAGAGAAAGAGAAGCTGTGTGTGAGTGAGAGAGAGAGAAGCTGTGTGTGTGTGAGAGATTAAGAGACGCTGTGTGTGTGAGAGAGAAAGACACACTGTGTGTGTGTGAGAGAGAGAGAAAGAGAAGCTGTGAGTGAGAGAGAGAGAAAGAGTGTCTGTGAGTGAGAGAGAGAGAGAAAGAGAAGCTGTGAGTGAGTGAGAGAGAGAGAACCTGTGAGTGAGAGAGAGAGAGAGAAAGAGATGCTGTGTATGTGTGAGAGAGAGATATGCTGTGAGTGAGAGAGTGAAAGAGAAGCTGTGAGTGAGAGAGAGAGAGAAGCTGTGAGTGAGAGAGAGAGAGTGAAAGGGAAGCTGTGAGTGAGAGAGAAAGAGAAAGAGAAGCTGTGAGTGACAGAGAGAGAAGCTGTGAGTGAGAGAGAGAGAGAGAAAGAGAAGCCTTGAGTGACAGAGAGAGAGAGAGAGAGAGAAGCTGTGAGTGAGAGAGAGAGAGAAAGAGAAGCTGTATGTGTGTGTGAGAGAGAGAAAAACTGTGAGTGAGAGAGAGAAAGAGAAACTGTGAGTGAGAGAGAGAGAAAGAGAAGCTGTGAGTGAGAGAGAGAAAGAGAAGCTGTGTGTGAGTGAGAGAGATTAAGAGAAGCTGTGTGTGTGAGAGAGAGAAAGAGACACTGTGTGTGAGAGAGAGAGAGAGAGAAAGAGAAGCTGTGAGTGAGAGAGTGAGAGAAAGAAAAGCCTTGAGTGACATAGAGAGAGAATGAGAAGCTGTGAGTGAGAGAGAGAGAACGAGAAGCTGTGAGTGAGAGAGAAAGAGAAGCTGTGAGTGAGAGAAAGAGAAGCTGTGTGTGAGTGAGAGAGAGAGAAGCTGTGTGTGTGTGAGAGAGATTAAGAGAAGCTGTGTGTGAGAGAGAGAAAGAGACACTGTGTGTGTGTGTGTGAGAGAGAAAGAGAAGCTGTGAGTGAGAGAGAGAGATGCTGTGAGTGAGAGAGACAGAAAGAGAAGCTGTGTATGTGTGAGAGAGAGAGACGCTGTGAGTGAGAGAGAGAGAAAGAGAAGCTGTGTGAGAGAGAAAGAGAGAAAGTGAAGGTTTGAGTGAGAGAGAAAGAGAAGCTGTGAGTGAGAGAGCGAGACAAAGAGAGAGAAACAGAAGCTGTAATTGATAGAGAGAGAGAGAGAAAGTGAAGCTGTGAGTGAGAGAGAGATAGAAAGAGAAGATGTGAGTGAGTGAGAGAGAGAAAGAGAAGCTGTGAGTGAGAGAGATAGATAAAGAGAAGCTGTGAGTGAGAGAGAGAGAGAAGCTGTGTGAGTGAGAGAGAGAGAAAGAGAAGCTGTGTGTGTGTGTGAGAGAGAAACAGAGCTGTGAGTGAGAGAGAGAAAGAGAGAAAGAGAAGCTTTGAGTGAGAGAGAGAGAGAGAGAGAGAGAAGGTGTGAGTGAGAGAGAGAGGGAGAGAGAAAGCTGTGAGTGAGAGAGAGAAAGAGAAGCTTTGAGTGAGTGAGAGAGAAACAGAAGCTGTGAGAGAGAGGGAGAGACAGAAAGAAAGAGAGTGTGTGAGAAAGAGAGAGTGAAAGAGAAGCTGTGAGTGAGAGAAAGAGAGAAGCTGTGAGTGAGAGAGAGAGAGAAGCTGTGAGTGAGAGAGAGAGAGAAGCTGTGAGTGAGTGAGAGAGAGAGAAGCTGTAAGTGAGAGAAAGAGAGAGAGAAAGAGAAGCTGTGAGTGAGAGAGAGAAAGAAAGAGAAGCTGTGAGAGAGAGTGAGGAAGAGAAGCTCTGAGTGAGAGAGAGAGAGAGAGAAGCTGTGAGTGAGACAGAGAGAAAGAGAAGCTGTGAGTAAGAGAGAGAGAAAGAGAAGATGTGAGTGAGAGAGAGAGAAAGAGAAGCTGTGAGTGAGAGAGAGAAAGAGAAGCTGTGAATGAGAGAGAAATTGTGAGTGAGAGAGAGATAAAGAGAAACTGTGAGTGAGAGAGAGAGAAAGAGAAGCTGTGAGTGCGAGAGAGAGAAATAGAAGCTGTGAGTGAGAGAGAGAGAGAAGCTGTGAGTGAGAGAGAGAAAGAGAAGCTGGGAGTGAGAGAGAGTGAGAGAAAGAGAAGCTGTGAGTGAGAGAGAGAGAGAGAGAGAAGCTGTGAGTGAGTGAGAGAGAGAAAGGGAAGCTGTAAGTGAGAGAGAGAGAGAGAATCTGTGAGTGAGTGAGAGAGAGAGAAGTGATGAGTGAGAGAGAGAGAAAGAGAAAGAGAAGCATTGAGTAAGAGAGAGAAAGAGAGTCAGGAAGTGAGAGAGAGAGAGAGAAAGAGAAGTTGTGAGTGTGTGTGAGAGAGAAGCTGTGAGTGAGAGAGAGAGAGAAGCTGTGAGTGAAAGAGAAAGAGAGAAAGAGAAGCTGTGAGTGAGAGAGAGAGAAAGAGAAGCTGTGAGTAGGTGAGAGAGAGAAAGGGAAGCTGTGAGTGAGAGAGAGAGAGAGAAGCTGTGAGTGAGAGACAGAGAAAGAGAAGCTGTGAGTGAGAGAGAGAGAGAGAAAGAGAAGCTGTGAGTGAGAGAGAGAGAGAGAGAAAGAGAGAGTTAGAGAGAAGCTGTGAGTGAGAGAGAGAGAGAGAAGCTGTGAGAGAGATAGAGTGAAAGGGAAGCTGTGAGTGAGAGAGAAAGAGAAAGAGAAGCATTGAGTAAGAGAGAGAAAGAGAGTCTGGAAGTGAGAGAGAGAGAGAAAGAGAAGCTGTGAGTGTGTGAGAGAGATAAGCTGTGAGTGAGAGAGATAAAGAGAAGCTGTGAGTGAAAGAGAAAGAGAGAAAGAGAAGCTGTGTGTGTGTGTGAGAGAGAAAGAGAAGCTGTGAGTGAGAGAGAGAGAAAGAGAAGCTGTGAGTAGGTGAGAGAGAAAGAGAGGGAAGCTGTGAGTGTGTGAGAGAGAAGCTGGGAGTGAGAGTCAGTGAAAGAGAAGCTGTGAGTGAGAGAGAGAGAGAGAAAGAGAAGCTGTGAGTGAGTGAGAGAGAGAAAGAGAAGCTATGAGTGAAAGGCAGAGAGAGAAAGAGAAGCTGTGTGTGTGTGTGAGAGAGAGAAAGAGAAGCTGTGAGTGAGACAGAGAGAAAGAGATGCTGTGAGTGTGAGAGAGAAAAAGAAGCTATGAGAGAGAGAAGCTGTGAGAGAGAGAACTGAGCATGAGAGAGAGAAAGAGAAGCTTTGAGTGATAGAGATAGAGAGAGAGAAGCTGTGAGTGAGAGAGAGAGAGAAAGAGAAGCTGTGAGTGTGTGTGAGAGAGAAAGAGAAGCTGTGAGTGAGAGAGAGAGAGCAAGAGAAGCTGTGAGTGAGAGAGAGAAAGAGAAGCTGTGAGAGAGAGAGAGAAAGAGAAAGAGAAGGTGTGTGTGAGAGAGAAGCTGTGATTGAGAGAGAGAGTGAAAGAGAATCTGTGAGTGAGTGAGTGAGAGAGAAAAATAAGCTGTGAGTGAGAGAGAGAGAAGCTGTGAGTGAGAGAGAGAGAGAGAAAGATAAGTTGTGAGTGAGAGAGAGGAGAAAGAGAAGCTTTGAGTGAGAGAGAGAAAAAGAGAAGATGTGTGTGTGAGAGAGAGAGAAAGAGAAGCTGAGTGTGAGAGAGCGAGAGAGAGAAAGAGAAGCTGAGTGTGTGTGAGAGGGAGAGAGAAAGAGAAGGTGTGAGTGAGAGAAAGAGAAGCTGTGAGTGAGAGAGAGAGAAAGAGAAGCTGTGTGAGAGAGAGAGAGAGAAGTTGTGAGTGAGAGAGAGAGTGAAAGAGAAGCTGTGAGTGAGAGAGAGAGAGAAACAGAAACTGTGAGTGAGAGGAGAGAGAAAGAGAAGCAGTGAGTGAGCTAGAGAGAGAGAAAGAGAAGCTTTGAGTGAGAGAGAGAGAAAAAGAGAAGATATGTGTGTGTGAGAGAGAGAGAGAAAGAGAAGCTGAGAGTGTGTGTGTGAGAGAGAAAGATCTGTGAGTGAGAGAGAGGGAAAGAGAAGCTGTGAGTGAGAGAGAGAGAAAGAAAGAGAAGCTGTAAGTGAGAGAGAGAGAAAGAGAAGCTGTGAGTGAAAGAGAAAGAAAGAGAAGCTGTCAGAGAGAGAGAAAAAGAGAAGCTGTGTGTGTGAGAGAGGAAGAGATGCTGTGTGAGAGAGAGATAGGGAAAGAGAAGCTGTGAGTGAGAGAGAGATAGAAAGAGAAGCTGTGAGAGAGAGAGAGAGAGAAACTGTGTGTGTGTGAGAGAGAGAGAACGGGAAGCTGTGTGAGTGTAAGATAGTGAGAGAAGCTGTGAGTGACAGAGAAAGAGAAGCTGTGAGTGAGGGAGAGAGAGAAGCTGTGTGTGTGTGTGAGTGAGAGGAAGAGAAGCTGTGAGAGAGAGAGAAAGAGATGCTTTGAGTGAGAGAGAGAGAAAAAGAAGCTGTGAGAGAGAGAGAGAAAGAGAAGCTGTGTGAGAGAGAAGCTGAACATGAGAGAGAGAAAGAGAAGCTTTGAGTGAGATAGAGAGAGAGAGAGAAGCTGTGAGTGAGAGAGAGAGAAAGAAAGAGAAGCTGTGAGAGAGAGAGAGAGCAAGAGAAGCTGTGAGTGAGAGAGAGAGAGAGCAAGAGAAGCTGTGTGTGAGAGAGAGAGAGAAAGAGAAGGTGTAAGAAAGAGTGAGAGAGAGACAGTAAGAGAAGCTGTGAATGAGTGAGAGAGAGATTAAAAGAGAAGCTGTGAGAGAGAGAGAGAGCAAGAGAAGCTGTAAATGAGAGAGAGAGAGAAACAGAAGCTGTGATTGAGAGAAAGAGAGAAAGAGAAGCTTGAGTGAGAGAAAGAGAGAAAGAGAAGGTGTGAGTGAGAGTGAGAGAAAGAGAAGTTGTTTGTGTGTGTGTGTGAGAGAGATAAGCTGTTTGAGTGTCTGAGAGAAAGAGAAGCTGTGTGTGTGTGAGAGAGAAAGAGACACTCTGTGTGTGTGTGAGAGAGAGAAAGAGAAGCTGTGAGTGATAGAGAGAGAGAAGCTGTGAGTGAGAGAGAGAAAGAGAAGCTGTGAGTGAGAGAGAAAAAGAGAAGCTGTGTGTGAGAGAGAAAGAGAAGCTGTGAGTGAGAGAGAGAAAGAAAGGGAAGCTGTGAGTGAGAGAGAGAGAGAGAAGCTTTGAGTGAGAGAGAGAAAAAGAGAAGATGTGTGTGTGTGTGAGAGAGAAAGAGAAGCTGTGTGTGTGAGAGAGAGGAGAAAGAAAAGCTGTGAGAGAGAGTAAGAGATGGTGTGAGTGAGAGAGAGAAAAAGAGAAGCTGTGAGTGAGACAAAGAGAGAGAAAGAGAAGCTGTGAGTGAGAGAGAGAGCAAGAGAAAGAGAAGCATTGAGTAAGAGAGAGAAAGAGAGTCTGGAAGTGAGAGAGAGAGAGAAAGAAAGAGAAGCTGTGAGTGTGTGAGAGAGATAAGCTGTGAGTGAGAGAGATAAAGAGAAGCTGTGAGTGAAAGAGAAAGAGAGAAAGAGAAGCTGTGTGTGTGTGAGAGAGAGAAAGAGAAGCTGTGAGTGAGAGAGAGAGAGAAAGAGAAGCTGTGAGTAGGTAAGAGAGAAAGAGAGGGAAGCTGTGAGTGTGAGAGAGAGAAGCTGGGAGTGAGAGTCAGTGAAAGAGAAGCTGTGAGTGAGAGAGAGAGAGAGAAAGAGAAGCTGTGAGTGAGAGAGAGAGAGAAAGAGAAGCTATGAGTGAAAGGCAGAGAGAGAAAGAGAAGCTGTGTGTGTGTGTGTGAGAGAGAAAGAGAAGCTGTGAGTGAGAGAGAGAGAAAGAGTGTCTGTGAGTGAGAGAGAGAAAGAGAAAGAGAAGCTGTGAGTGAGTGAGAGAGAGAGAACCTGTGAGTGAGAGAGAGAGAGAGAAAGAGATGATGTGTATGTGTGAGAGAGAGATAAGCTGTGAGTGAGAGAGTGAAAGAGAAGCTGTGAGTGAGAGAGAGAGAGAAGCTGTGAGTGAGAGAGAGAGAGTGAAAGGGAAGCTGTGAGTGAGAGAGAAAGAGAAAGAGAAGCTGTGAGTGACAGAGAGAGAAGCTGTGAGTGAGAGAGAGAGAGAAAGAGAAGCCTTGAGTGACAGAGAGAGAGAAAGAGAAGCTGGGAGTGAGAGAGAGAGAAGCTGTGAGTGAGAGAGAGAGAGAAAGAGAAGCTGTGTGTGTGTGAGAGAGAGAGAAAAACTGTGAGTGAGAGAGAGAGAGAGAAACTGTGAGTGAGAGAGAGAGAAAGAGAAGCTGTGAGTGAGAGAGAGAAAGAGAAGCTGTGTGTGAGTGAGAGAGAGAGAAGCTGTGTTTGTGTGAGAGAGATTAAGAGAAGCTGTGTGTGTGAGAGAGAGAAAGAGACACTGTGTGTGAGAGAGAGAGAGAGAAAGAGAAGCTGTGAGTGAGAGAGAGAGAAAGAGAAGCTGTGTATGTGTGAGAGAGATATTCTGTGAGTGAGAGAGAGAAAGAGAAGCTGTGTGTGAGAGAGAGAAAGAGAAGCTGTGAGTGAGAGAGAGAGAGAAGCTGTGAGTGAGAGAGAGAGAGAAAGAGAAGCCTTGAGTGAAAGAGAGAGAGAAAGAGAAGCTGTGAGTGAGAGAGAGAGAGAAGCTGTGAGTGAGAGAGAGAAAGAAAGAGAAGCTGTGTGTGTGTGTGAGAGAGAGAAAAACTGTGAGTGAGAGAGAGAAAGAGAAACTGTGAGTGAGAGAGAGAGAAAGAGAAGCTGTGTGTGCAAGAGAGAGAGAAAGAGAAGCTATGAGTGAAAGGCAGAGAGAGAAAGAGAAGCTGTGTGTGAGAGAGAGAGAGAAAGAGAAGCTGTGAATGAGAGAGAAAGAGAAAGAGAAGCTGTGAGTGACACAGAGGGAGAGAAGCTGTGAGTGAGAGAGTGAGAGAAAGAAAAGCCTTGAGTGACATAGAGAGAGAATGAGAAGCTGTGAGTGAGAGAGAGAGAACGAGAAGCTGTGAGTGAGAGAGAAAGAGAAGCTGTGAGTGAGAGAGAAAGAGAAGCTGTGTGTGAGTGAGAGAGAGAGAACCTGTGAGTGAGAGAGAGAGAGAGAAAGAGATGCTGTGTATGTGTGAGAGAGAGATATGCTGTGAGTGAGAGAGAGAAAGAGAAACTGTGAGTGAGAGAGAGAGAGAAGCTGTGAGTGAGAGAGAGAGAGTGAAAGGGAAGCTGTGAGTGAGAGAGAAAGAGAAAGAGAAGCTGTGAGTGACAGAGAGAGAAGCTGTGAGTGAGAGAGAGAGAGAAAGAGAAGCCTTGAGTGACAGAGAGAGAGAAAGAGAAGCTGGGAGTGAGTGAGAGAGAGAGAAGCTGTGAGTGAGAGAGAGAGAGAAAGAGAAGCTGTGTGTGTGTGTGTGAGAGAGAAAAACTGTGAGTGAGAGAGAGAAAGAGAAACTGTGAGTGAGAGAGAGAGAAAGAGAAGCTGTGAGTGAGAGAGAGAGAAGCTGTGTTTGTGTGAGAGAGATTAAGAGAAGCTGTGTGAGTGTGAGAGAGAAAGAGACACTGTGTGTGAGAGAGAGAGAGAGAAAGAGAAGCTGTGAGTGAGAGAGAGAGAAAGAGAAGCTGTGTATGTGTGAGAGAGATATTCTGTGAGTGAGAGAGAGAAAGAGAAGCTGTGTGTGTGAGAGAGAGTGAAAGGGAAGCTGTGAGTGAGAGAGAAAGAAAAAGAGAAGCTGTGAGTGACAGAGAGAGAGAGAAGCTGTGAGTGAGAGAGAGAGAGAAAGAGAAGCCTTGAGTGAAAGAGAGAGAGAAAGAGAAGCTGTGAGTGAGTGAGAGAGAGAGAAGCTGTGAGTGAGAAAGAGAAAGAAAGAGAAGCTGTGTGTGTGTGTGAGAGAGAGAAAAACTGTGAGTGAGAGAGAGAAAGAGAAACAGTGAGTGAGAGAGAGAGAAAGAGAAGCTGTGTGTGCAAGAGAGAGAGAAAGAGAAGCTATGAGTGAAAGGCAGAGAGAGAAAGAGAAGCTGTGTGTGTGTGTGAGAGAGAAAGAGAAGTTGTGGGAGAGAGAGAGAGAGAAAGAGAAGCTGTGAATGAGAGAGAAAGAGAAAGAGAAGCTGTGAGTGACACAGAGGGAGAGAAGCTGTGAGTGAGAGAGTGAGAGAAAGAAAAGCCTTGAGTGACATAGAGAGAGAATGAGAAGCTGTGAGTGAGAGAGAGAGAACGAGAAGCTGTGAGTGAGAGAGAAAGAGAAGCTGTGAGTGAGAGAGAAAGAGAAGCTGTGTGTGAGTGAGAGAGAGAGAAGCTGTGTGTGTGTGAGAGATTAAGAGACGCTGTGTGTGAGAGAGAGAAAGAGACACTGTGTGTGTGTGTGAGAGAGAGAAAGAGAAGCTGTGAGTGAGAGAGAGAGAAAGAGTGTCTGTGAGTGAGAGAGAGAGAGAAAGAGAAGCTGTGAGTGAGTGAGAGAGAGAGAACCTGTGAGTGAGAGAGAGAGAGAGAAAGAGATGCTGTGTATGTGTGAGAGAGAGATATGCTGTGAGTGAGAGAGTGAAAGAGAAGCTGTGAGTGAGAGAGAGAGAGAAGCTGTGAGTGAGAGAGAGAGAGTGAAAGGGAAGCTGTGAGTGAGAGAGAAAGAGAAAGAGAAGCTGTGAGTGACAGAGAGAGAAGCTGTGAGTGAGAGAGAGAGAGAAAGAGAAGCCTTGAGTGACAGAGAGAGAGAGAGAGAAGCTGTGAGTGAGAGAGAGAGAGAAAGAGAAGCTGTATGTGTGTGTGAGAGAGAGAAAAACTGTGAGTGAGAGAGAGAAAGAGAAACTGTGAGTGAGAGAGAGAGAAAGAGAAGCTGTGAGTGAGAGAGAGAAAGAGAAGCTGTGTGTGAGTGAGAGAGATTAAGAGAAGCTGTGTGTGTGTGAGAGAGAAAGAGACACTGTGTGTGTGAGAGAGAGAGAGAGAAAGAGAAGCTGTGAGTGAGAGAGTGAGAGAAAGAAAAGCCTTGAGTGACATAGAGAGAGAATGAGAAGCTGTGAGTGAGAGAGAGAGAACGAGAAGCTGTGAGTGAGAGAGAAAGAGAAGCTGTGAGTGAGAGAGAAAGAGAAGCTGTGTGTGAGTGAGAGAGAGAGAAGCTGTGTGTGTGTGAGAGAGATTAAGAGAAGCTGTGTGTGTGAGAGAGAAAGAGACACTGTGTGTGTGTGTGTGAGAGAGAAAGAGAAGCTGTGAGTGAGAGAGAGAGATGCTGTGAGTGAGAGAGAGAGAAAGAGAAGCTGTGTATGTGTGAGAGAGAGAGACGCTGTGAGTGAGAGAGAGAGAAAGAGAAGCTGTGTGAGAGAGAAAGAGAGAAAGTGAAGGTTTGAGTGAGAGAGAAAGAGAAGCTGTGAGTGAGAGAGCGAGACAAAGAGAGAGAAACAGAAGCTGTAATTGATAGAGAGAGAGAGAGAAAGTGAAGCTGTGAGTGAGAGAGAGATAGAAAGAGAAGATGTGAGTGAGTGAGAGAGAGAAAGAGAAGCTGTGAGTGAGAGAGAGAGATAAAGATAAGCTGTGAGTGAGAGAGAGAGAGAGAAGCTGTGAGTGAGTGAGAGAGAGAGAAAGAGAAGCTGTGTGTGTGTGTGAGAGAGAAACAGAGCTGTGAGTGAGAGAGAGAAAGAGAGAAAGAGAAGCTTTGAGTGAGAGAGAGAGAGAGAGAGAGAGAGAGAAGGTGTGAGGGAGAGAGAGAGGGAGAGAGAAAGCTGTGAGTGAGAGAGAGAAAGAGAAGCTTTGAGTGAGTGAGAGAGAAACAGAAGCTGAGAGAGAGAGGGAGAGACAGAAAGAAAGAGAGTGTGTGAGAAAGAGAGAGTGAAAGAGAAGCTGTGAGTGAGAGAAAGAGAGAAGCTGTGAGTGAGAGAGAGAGAAGCTGTGAGTGAGAGAGAGAGAGAAGCTGTGAGTGAGTGAGAGAGAGAGAAGCTGTAAGTGAGAGAAAGAGAGAGAGAAAGAGAAGCTGTGAGTGAGAGAGAGAAAGAAAGAGAAGCTGTGAGAGAGAGTGAGGAAGAGAAGCTCTGAGTGAGAGAGAGAGAAGCTGTGAGTGAGACAGAGAGAAAGAGAAGCTGTGAGTGAGAGAGAGAGAAAGAGAAGATGTGAGTGAGAGAGAGAGAAAGAGAAGCTGTGAGTGAGAGAGAGAAAGAGAAGCTGTGAATGAGAGAGAAATTGTGAGTGAGAGAGAGATAAAGAGAAACTGTGAGTGAGAGAGAGAGAGAGAGAAGCTGTGAGTGAGAGAGAGAAAGAGAAGCTGGGAGTGAGAGAGAGTGAGAGAAAGAGAAGCTGTGAGTGAGAGAGAGAGAGAGAGAGAAGCTGTGAGTGAGTGAGAGAGAGAAAGGGAAGCTGTAAGTGAGAGAGAGAGAGAATCTGTGAGTGAGTGAGAGAGAGAGAAGTGATGAGTGAGAGAGAGAGAAAGAGAAAGAGAAGCATTGAGTAAGAGAGAGAAAGAGAGTCAGGAAGTGAGAGAGAGAGAGAGAAAGAGAAGCTGTGAGTGTGTGAGAGAGAGAAGCTGTGAGTGAGAGAGAGAGAGAAGCTGTGAGTGAAAGAGAAAGAGAGAAAGAGAAGCTGTGAGTGAGAGAGAGAGAAAGAGAAGCTGTGAGTAGGTGAGAGAGAGAAAGGGAAGCTGTGAGTGAGAGAGAGAGAGAGAAGCTGTGAGTGAGAGACAGAGAAAGAGAAGCTGTGAGTGAGAGAGTGAGAGAGAAAGAGAAGCTGTGAGTGAGAGAGAGAGAGAGAGAGAAAGAGAGAGTTAGAGAGAAGCTGTGAGTGAGAGAGAGAGAGAGAAGCTGTGAGAGAGATAGAGTGAAAGGGAAGCTGTGAGTGAGAGAGAAAGAGAAAGAGAAGCTGTGAGTGACACAGAGAGAGAGAAGCTGTGAGTGAGAGACAGGGAGAAAGAGAAGCCTTGAGTGACAGAGAGAGAGAATGAGAAGATGTGAGTGAGAGAGAGAAAAAAAGAAGCTGTGAGTGAGAGAGAGAAAGAGAAGCTTTGAGTAAGAGAGAGAGATAAAGAGAAGCTGTGAGTGAGCGAGAGAGAGAAAGAGAAGCTGTGTGTGCGAGAGAGAGAGAAAGAGAAGCTATGAGTGAAAGGCAGAGAGAGAAAAAGAAGCTGTGTGTGTGAGAGAGAGTGAAAGAGAAGCTATGAGTGAGAGAGAGAGAAAGAGAGTCTGTGAGTGAGAGAAAGAGAAAGAGAAGCTGTGAGTGAGAGAAAGATAAAGAGAAGCTGTGAGTGAGAGAGAGAGAAAGCGAAGACGTGTGTGTGTGAGAGAGAAACTGTGAGTGAGAGAGAGAAAGAGAAACTGTGAGTGAGAGAGAGAGAAAGAGAAGATGTGAGTGCGAGAGAGAGAGAGAAAGAGAAGCTATGAGTGAAAGGCAGAGAGAGAAAGAGAAGCTGTGTGTGTGTGAGAGAGAGAAAGAGAAGCTGTGAGTGAGAGAGAGAGAGAGAGAGAAAGAGAGTCTGTGAGTGAGAGAGAGAGAAAGAGAAGCTGTGAGTGAGTGAGAGAGAGAGAGAACCTGTGAGTGAATGAGAGAGAGAGAGAGAGAAGCTGTGAGTGAAGGAGAGAGAGAAAAAGAAGCTGTGAGTGTGAGAGTGAGAGAGAGAAGCTGTGAGTGAGTGAGAGAGAGAAAGGAAAGCTGTCAGTAAGTGAGAAAGATAGAAGCTGTGAGTGAGAGAGAGAATCTGAGAAAGAGAGAGTGAAAGAGAAGCTGTGAGTGAGAGAGAGAGAGAGAGAGAAAGAGAAGCTGTGAGAGAGAGTAAGAGAAGCTGTGAGTGAGAGAGAGAGAAAGAGAAGCTGTGATTGAGACAGAGAGAAAGAGAAGCTGTGAGTGAGAGAGAGAGAAAGAGAAAGAGAAGCATTGAGTAAGAGAGAGAAAGAGAGTCATGAAGTGAGAGAGCGAGAGAGAAGCTGTGAGTGTGTGAGAGAGAGAAGCTGTGAGTGAGAGAGAGAGAGAAGCTGTGAGTGAAAGAGAAAGAGAGAAAGAGAAGCTGTGAGTGAGAGAGAGAGAAAGAGAAGCTGTGAGTAGGTGAGAGAGAGAAAGGGAAGCAGTGAATGAGAGAGAGAGTGAGTAGCTGTGAGTGAGAGACAGAGAAAGAGAAGCTGTGAGTGAGAGAGAGAGAGAGAAAGAGAAGCTGTGAGTGAGAGAGAGAGAGAAAGAGAGAGTAAGAGAGAAGCTGTGAGTGAGAGAGAGAGAGAAGCTGTGAGAGAGATAGAGTGAAAGGGAAGCTGTGAGTGAGAGAGAAAGAGAAAGAGAAGCTGTGAGTGACACACAGAGAGAGAAGCTGTGAGTGAGAGACAGCGAGAAAGAGAAGCCTTGAGTGACAGAGAGAGAGAATGAGAAGATGTGAGTGAGAGAGAGAAAAAAAGAAGCTATGAGTGAGAGAGAGAAAGAGAAGCTGTGAGTAAGAGAGAGAGATAAAGAGAAGCTGTGAGTGAGCGAGAGAGAGAAAGAGAAGATGTGTGTGTGTGAGAGAGAGAAAGAGAAGCTATGAGTTAAAGGCAGAGAGAGAAAAAGAAGCTGTGTGTGTGAGAGAGAGTGAAAGAGAAGCTATGAGTGTGAGAGAGAGAAAGAGAGTCTGTGAGTGAGAGAGAGAGAAAGAGAAGCTGTGTGTGTGTGAGAGAGAGAAAGAGCTGTGAGTGAGAGAGATAGAGAAAGAGAAGCTGTGAGTGAGTGAGAGAGAGAAAGGAAACCTGTGAGTGAGTGAGAGAGATAGAAGCTGTGAGTGAGAGAGAGAGAGAAAGAGAAGCTATGAGTGAGTGAGAGAGAGAAAGGAAAGCTGTGAGTGAGTAAGTGAGAGAGAGAGAAGCTGTGGGTGAGAGAGAGAGAATATGTGAGTGAGAGAGAGAGAGAGAAAGAGAAGCTGTGAGTGAGAGAGAAACAGAAGCTGTGAGTGAGAGAAAAAGAGAAAGAGAAGCTGTGAGTGACACAGAGAGAGAGAAGCTATGAGTGAGAGAGAGAGAAAGAGAAGCCTTGAGTGACAGAGAGAGAGAATGAGAAGCTGTGAGTGAGAGAGAGAGAAAGAGAAGCTGTGAGTGAGAGAGAGAGAAAGAGAAAGAGAAGCATTGAGTAAGAGAGAGAAAGAGAGTCAGGAAGTGAGAGAGAGAGAGAGAAAGAGAAGCTGTGAGTGTGTGAGAGAGAGAAGCTGTGTGTGAGTGAGTGAGAGAGAGAGAAGCTGTGTGTGTGTGTGTGTGATTAAGAGAAGCTGTGTGTGTGAGAGAGAGAAAGAGACACTGTGTGTGTGTGTGAGAGAGAGAGAAAGAGAAGCTGTGAGTGAGAGAGAGAGATGCTGTGAGTGAGAGAGAGAGAAAGAGAAGCTGTGTATGTGTGAGAGAGAGATATGCTGTGAGTGAGAGAGAGAGAAAGAGAAGCTGTGTGTGAGAGAAAGAGAGAATGTGAAGCTGTGTGTGAGAGAAAGAGAGAAAGTGAAGGTATGAGTGAGAGAGAAAGAGAAGCTGTGAGTGAGAGAGAGAGAAAGCAAAGCTGTGAGTTAGAGAGAGAGAGAAAGTGAAGCTGTGAGTGAGTGAGAGAAAGAGAAGCTGTGTGTGAGAGAGAGAGAGAGGGAAAGAGAAGCTGTGTGAGGGGGGAGAGATAAAGAGAAACTGTGAGTGAGAGAGAGAAAGAGAAACTGTGAGTGAGAGAGAGAGAAAGAGAAGCTGTGTGTGTGAGAGAGTGAGAAAGAGAAGCTGTGAGTGAGAGAGAGAGAAAGAGAGTCTGTGAGTGAAAGAGAGAGAAAGAGAAGCTGTGTGAGTGAGAGAGAGAGAGAACCTGTGAGTGAATGAGAGAGAGAGAGAGAAAGAAGCTGTTAGTGAAAGAGTGAGAGAAAGAGAAGCTGTGTGTGAGAGAGAAAGAAAGAGAAGCTGTGAGTGAGTGAGAGAGAGAAAGGAAAGCTGTGAGTGAGTGAGAGAGATAGAAGCTGTGAGTGAGAGAGAGTGAGAAAGAGAGTCTGAGAAAGAGAGAGTGAAAGAGAAGCTGTGAGTGAGAGAGAGAGAAAGAGAAGCTGTGAGAGAGTAAGAGAAGCTGTGAGTGAGAGAGAGAAAGAGAAGCTGTGAGTGAGAGAAAGAGAGAAAGTGAAGCTGTGTGTGAGAGAAAGAGAGAAACAAAGCTGTGAGTGAGATAGAAAGAGAAGCTGTGAATGAGTGAGAGAGAGAAAGAGAAGCTTGTGTGTGGGGGAGAGAAAAAGAGCTGTGAGTGTTAGAGAGAAAGAGAAAGAGAAGCTGTGAGTGAGAGAAAGATAAAGAGAAGCTGTGAGTGAGAGAGAGAGAAAGCGAAGATGTGTGTGTGTGAGAGAGAGAAACTATGAGTGAGAGAGAGAAAGAGAAACTGTGAGTGAGAGAGAGAGAAAGAAAGAGAAGATGTGAGTGCGAGAGAGAGAGAGAAAGAGAAGCTATGAGTGAAAGGCAGAGAGAGAAAGAGAAGCTGTGTGTGTGTGTGTGAGAGAGAGAAAGAGAAGCTGTGAGTGAGAGAGAGAGAGAAAGAAAGAGAGTGTGAGTGAGAGAGAGAGAGAAAGAGAAGCTGTGAGTGAGAGAGAGAGAGAACCTGTGAGTGAGTGAGAGAGAGAGAGAGAGAGAGAGAAGCTGTGTGTGAAAGAGAGAGAGAAAAAGAAGCTGTGAGTGTGAGAGTGAGAGAAGCTGTGAGTGAGTGAGAGAGAGACAGGAAAGCTGTCAGTGAGTGAGAAAGATTGCAGCTGTGAGTGAGAGAGAGAGAATCTGAGAAAGAGAGAGTGAAAGAGAAGCTGTGAGTGAGAGAGAGAGAGAGAAAGAGAAGCTGTGAGAGAGAGTAAGAGAAGCTGTGAGTGAGAGAGAGAGAAAGAGAAGCTGTGAGTGAGACAAAGAGAGAGAAAGAGAAGCTGTGAGTGAGAGAAAGAGAAAGAGAAAGAGAAGCATTGAGTAAGAGAGAGAAAGAGTCAGGAAGTGAGAGAGAGAGAGAAAGAGAAGCTGTGAGTGTGTGAGAGAGAGAAGCTGTGAGTGAGAGAGAGAGAAGCTGTGAGTGAAAGAGAAAGAGAGAAAGAGAAGCTGTGAGTGAGAGAGAGAGAAAGAGAAGCTGTGAGTAGGTGAGAGAGAGAAAGGGAAGCTGTGAGTGAGAGAGAGAGAGAGAAGCTGTGAGTGAGAGACAAAGAGAAGCTGTGAGTGAGAGAGAGAGAGAAAGAGAAGCTGTGAGTGAGAGAGAGAGAGAGAGAAAGAGAGAGTTAGAGAGAAGCTGTGAGTGAGAGAGAGAGAGAAGCTGTGAGAGAGATAGAGTGAAAGGGAAGCTGTGAGTGAGAGAGAAAGAGAAAGAGAAGCTGTGAGTGACACAGAGAGAGAGAAGCTGTGAGTGAGAGACAGAGAGAAAGAGAAGCCTTGAGTGACAGAGAGAGAGAATGAGAAGATGTGAGTGAGAGAGAGAAAAAAAGAAGCTGTGAGTGAGAGAGAGAAAGAGAAGCTGTGAGTAAGAGAGAGAGATAAAGAGAAGCTGTGAGTGAGCGAGAGAGAGAAAGAGAAGATGTGTGTGTGTGAGAGAGAGAAAGAGAAGCTATGAGTGAAAGGCAGAGAGAGAAAAAGAAGCTGTGTGTGTGAGAGAGAGTGAAAGAGAAGCTATGAGTGTGTGAGAGAGAAAGAGAGTCTGTGAGTGAGAGAGAGAGAAAGAGAAGCTGTGTGTGTGTGAGAGAGAGAAAGAGAAGCTGTGAGTGAGAGAGATAGAGAAAGAGAAGCTGTGAGTGAGTGAGAGAGAGAAAGGAAACCTGTGAGTGAGTGAGAGAGATAGAAGCTGTGAGTGAGAGAGAGAGAGAAGCTGTGAGTGAAAGAGAGAGAGAAGAGAAGCTGTGTGTGTGAGAGAGAGAGTAAGAGAAGCTATGAGTGAGTGAGAGAGAGAAAGGAAAGCTGTGAGTGAGTAAGTGAGAGAGAGAGAAGCTGTGGGTGAGAGAGAGAGAATATGTGAGTGAGAGAGAGAGAGAAAGAGAAGCTGTGATTGAGAGAGAAACAGAAGCTGTGAGTGAGAGAAAAAGAGAAAGAGAAGCTGTGAGTGACACAGAGAGAGAGAAGCTATGAGTGAGAGAGAGAGAAAGAGAAGCCTTGAGTGACAGAGAGAGAGAGAATGAGAAGCTGTGAGTGAGAGAGAGAGAGAAAGAGAAGCTGTGTGTGAGTGACAGAGAGAGACGCTGTGAGTGAGAGAGAGAGAAAGAGAAGCTGTGAGTGAGAGAGAGAGAAAGAGAGTCTGTGAGTGAAAGAGAGAGAGAGAGAAAGAGAAGCTGTGTGAGTGAGAGAGAGAGAGAACCTGTGAGTGAATGAGAGAGAGAGAGAGAAAGAAGCTGTTAGTGAAAGAGTGAGAGAAAGAGAAGCTGTGTGTGAGAGAGAAAGAAAGAGAAGCTGTGAGTGAGTGAGAGAGAGAAAGGAAAGCTGTGAGTGAGTGAGAGAGATAGAAGCTGTGAGTGAGAGAGAGTGAGAAAGAGAGTCTGAGAAAGAGAGAGTGAAAGAGAAGCTGTGAGTGAGAGAGAGAGAAAGAGAAGCTGTGAGAGAGTAAGAGAAGCTGTGAGTGAGAGAGAGAAAGAGAAGCTGTGAGTGAGAGAAAGAGAGAAAGTGAAGCTGTGTGTGAGAGAAAGAGAGAAACAAAGCTGTGAGTGAGATAGAAAGAGAAGCTGTGAATGAGTGAGAGAGAGAAAGAGAAGCTTGTGTGTGGGGGAGAGAAAAAGAGCTGTGAGTGTTAGAGAGAAAGAGAAAGAGAAGCTGTGAGTGAGAGAAAGATAAAGAGAAGCTGTGAGTGAGAGAGAGAAAGCGAAGATGTGTGTGTGTGTGAGAGAGAAACTGTGAGTGAGAGAGAGAAAGAGAAACTGTGAGTGAGAGAGAGAGAAAGAAAGAGAAGATGTGAGTGCGAGAGAGAGAGAGAAAGAGAAGCTATGAGTGAAAGGCAGAGAGAGAAAGAGAAGCTGTGTGTGTGTGTGAGAGAGAGAGAAAGAGAAGCTGTGAGTGAGAGAGAGAGAGAAAGAAAGAAAGAGAGTCTGTGAGTGAGAGAGAGAGAGAAAGAGAAGCTGTGAGTGAGAGAGAGAGAGAACCTGTGAGTGAGTGAGAGAGAGAGAGAGAGAAAGAGAAGCTGTGTGTGAAAGAGAGAGAGAAAAAGAAGCTGTGAGTGTGAGAGTGAGAGAAGCTGTGAGTGAGTGAGAGAGAGGCAGGTAAGCTGTCAGTGAGTGAGAAAGATTGCAGCCTTGAGTGAGAGAGAGAGAATCTGAGAAAGAGAGAGTGAAAGAGAAGCTGTGAGTGAGAGAGAGAGAGAGAGAAAGAGAAGCTGTGAGAGAGAGTAAGAGAAGCTGTGAGTGAGAGAGAGAGAAAGAGAAGCTGTGAGTGAGACAAAGATAGAGAAAGAGAAGCTGTGAGTGAGAGAGAGAGAAAGAGAAAGAGTAGCATTGAGTAAGAGAGAGAAAGAGAGTCAGGAAGTGAGAGAGAGAGAGAAAGAGAAGCTGTGAGTGTGTGTGAGAGAGAAGCTGTGAGTGAGAGAGAGAGAAGCTGTGAGTGAAAGAGAAAGAGAGAAAGAGAAGCTGTGAGTGAGAGAGAGAGAAAGAGAAGCTGTGAGTAGGTGAGAGAGAGAAAGGGAAGCTGTGAGTGAGAGAGAGAGAGAGAAGCTGTGAGTGAGAGACAAAGAGAAGCTGTGAGTGAGAGAGAGAGAGAGAGAAAGAGAAGCTGTGAGTGAGAGAGAGAGAGAGAAAGAGAGAGTTAGAGAGAAGCTGTGAGTGAGAGAGAGAGAGAGAGAAGCTGTGAGAGAGATAGAGTGAAAGGGAAGCTGTGAGTGAGAGAGAAAGAGAAAGAGAAGCTGTGAGTGACACAGAGAGAAGCTGTGAGTGAGAGACAGGGAGAAAGAGAAGCCTTGAGTGACAGAGAGAGAGAATGAGAAGATGTGAGTGAGAGAGAGAAAAAAAGAAGCTGTGAGTGAGAGAGAGAAAGAGAAGCTGTGAGTAAGAGAGAGAGATAAAGAGAAGCAGTGAGTGAGAGAGAGAGAGAGAGAAAGAGAAGCTGTGTGAGAGAGATAGAGAAAGAGAAGCTGTGAGTGAGTGAGAGAGAGAAAGGAAACCTGTGAGTGAGTGAGAGAGATAGAAGCTGTGAGTGAGTGAGAGAGAGAGAAGCTGTGAGTGAAAGAGAGAGAGAAGAGAAGCTGTGAGTGTGTGTGAGAGAGAAAGAGAAGCTGTGAGTGAGTGAGAGAGAGAAAGGAAAGCTGTGAGTGAGTAAGTGAGAGAGAGAGAAGCTGTGGGTGAGAGAGAATATGTGAGTGAGAGAGAGAGAGAGAGAAAGAGAAGCTATGAGTGAGAGAGAAACAGAAGCTGTGAGTGAGAGAAAAAGAGAAAGAGAAGCTGTGAGTGACACAGAGAGAGAGAAGCTATGAGTGAGAGAGAGAGAAAGAGAAGCCTTGAGTGACAGAGAGAGAGAATGAGAAGCTGTGAGTGAGAGAGAGAGAAAGAGAAGCTGTGAGTGAGAGAGAGAGAGAGAGAAGCTGTGAGTGAGAGAGAGAGAAAGAGAAGCTGTGTGTGAGTGAGAGAGAGAGAGACGCTGTGTGTGTGTGAAATTAAGAGAAGCTGTGTGTGTGTGAGAGAGAAAGAGACACTGTGTGAGAGAGAGAGAGAGAAAGAGAAGCTGTGAGTGAGAGAGAGAGAGATGTTGTGAGTGAGAGAGAGAGAGAAAGAGAAGCTGTGTATGTGTGAGAGAGAGATATGATGTGAGTGAGAGAGAGAGAAAGAGAAGCTGTGTGTGAGAGAAGGAGAGAAAGTGAAGCTGTTTGTGAGAGAAAGAGAGAAAGTGAAGGTGTGAGTGAGAGAGAAAGAGAAGCTGTGAGTGAGAGAGAGAGAAAGCAAAGCTGTGAGTGAGAGAGAGAGAGAGAGAGAAGCTGTGAGTAAGTGAGAGAGAGAGAAATAGAAGCTGTGTGTGTGAGAGAGAGAGGGAAAGAGAAGCTGTGTGTGGGGGGAAGTATGAAGATAAGCTGTGAGAGAGAGAGAGAGAGAAAGAGAAGCTGAGAGAGAGAGAGGGAAACTGTGAGTGAGAGAGAGAAAGAGAAACTGTGAGTGAGATAAAGAGATAAAGGGAAGCTGTGAGTGAAAGAGAGAGAGAAGAGATGCTGTGAGTGTGTGTGAGAGAGAAAGAGAAGCTGTGATTGAGTGAGAGAGAGAAAGGAAAGCTGTGAGTGAGTAAGTGAGAGAGAGAGAAGCTGTGGGTGAGAGAGAGAGTACGTGAGTGAGAGAGAGAGAGAGAGAAAGAGAAGCTGTGAGTGAGAGAGAAACAGAAGCTGTGAGTGAGAGAAAAAGAGAAAGAGAAGCTGTGAGTGACACAGAGAGAGAGAAGCTATGAGTGAGAGAGAGCGAAAGAAAGAGAAGCCTTGAGTGACAGAGAGAGAGAATGAGAAGCTGTGAGTGAGAGAGAGAGAAAGAGAAGCTGTGAGTGAGAGAGAGAGAGAGAAGCTGTGAGTGAGAGAGAGAGAAAGAGAAGCTGTGTGTGAGTGAGAGAGAGAGAGACGCTGTGTGTGTGTGTGAAATTAAGAGAAGCTGTGTGTGTGTGAGAGAGAAAGAGACACTGTGTGAGAGAGAGAGAGAGAAAGAGAAGCTGTGAGTGAGAGAGAGAGAGATGTTGTGAGTGAGAGAGAGAGAGAAAGAGAAGCTGTGTATGTGTGAGAGAGAGATATGATGTGAGTGAGAGAGAGAGAAAGAGAAGCTGTGTGTGAGAGAAAGAGAGAAAGTGAAGCTGTTTGTGAGAGAAAGAGAGAAAGTGAAGGTGTGAGTGAGAGAGAAAGAGAAGCTGTGAGTGAGAGAGAGAGAAAGCAAAGCTGTGAGTGAGAGAGAGAGAGGGAGAAGCTGTGAGTAAGTGAGAGAGAGAGAAATAGAAGCTGTGTGTGAGAGAGAGAGAGGGAAAGAGAAGCTGTGTGTGGGGGGAGATATAAAGAGAAGCTGTGAGAGAGAGAGAGAGAGAAAGAGAAGCTGAGAGAGAGAGAGGGAAACTGTGAGTGAGAGAGAGAAAGAGAAACTGTGAGTGAGAGAAAGAGATAAAGTGAAGCTGTGTGTGAGTGAGAGAGAGAGAAAAAGAGAAGCTGTGTGTGTGAGAGAGGGAGGGAAAGAGAAGCTGTGTGTGTGGGGGAGTGGTAAAGAGAAGCTGTGAGTGAGAGAGAGAGAGAGAAAGAGAAGCTGAGAGAGAGAGAGAGGGAAACTGTGTGTGTGTGAGAGAAAGAGAAGCTGTGTGTGAGAGAAAGAGAGAAAGTGAACCTGTGAGTGAGAGAGAGAGAAAGAGAAGCCTTGAGTGACAGAGAGAGAGAGAAAGAGAAGCTGTGAGTGAGAGAGAGAAAGAGAAGCTGTGTGTGAGTGAGAGAGAGAGAGAGAAGCTGTGTGTGTGTGAGAGAGAGATTAAGAGAAGCTGTGTGTGTGAGATAGATAAAGAGACACTGTGTGAGAGAGAGAGAGAGAGAAAGAGAAGCTGTGAGTGAGAGAGAGAGACGCTGTGAGTGAGAGAGAGAGAAAGAGAAGCTGTGTGTGAGAGAAAGAGAGAAAGTGAAGCTGTGTGTGAGAGAAAGAGAGAAAGTGAAGGTATGAGTGAGAGAGAAAGAGAAGCTGTGAGTGAGAGAGAGAGAAAGAGAAGCTGTGATTGAGTGAGTGAGAGAGAAATAGAAGGTGTGTATGTGTGAGAGAGAGGGAAAGAGAAGCTGTGTGTGGGGGGAGAGATAAAGAGAAGCTGTGAGTGAGAGAGAGAGATAAAGAGAAGCTTTGAGTGAGAGAGAGAGAGAAAAAGAGAAGATGTGAGAGAGAGAGAAACTGTGTGAGAGAGAGAAAGAAAAGCTGTGAGTGCGAGAGAGAGAGAGAGAAAGAGAAGCTATGAGTGAAACGCAGGGAGAGAAAGAGAAGCTGTGTGTGTGTGAGAGAGAAAGAGAAGCTGTGAGAGAGAGAGAGAGAAAGAGAGTCTATGAGTGAGTGAGAGAGAGAAAGAGAAGCTGTGAGTAAGTGAGAGAGAGAGAAGCTGTGAGTGAATGAGAGAGAGTGAGAGAAAGAGAAGCTGTGAGTGAAAGAGTGAGAGAAAGAGAAGCTGTGGGTGAGAGAGAAAGAGAAAGAGAAGCTGTGAGTGAGTGAGAGAGAGAAAGGAAAGCTGTGAGTGAGTGAGAGAGATAGAAGCTGTGAGTGAGAGAGAGAGAGAAAGAGAGTCTGAGAAAGAGAGAGTGAAAGAGAAGCTGTGAGTGA
The DNA here is from genome assembly GCA_035047345.1 of Bradypodion ventrale. Taxonomy (NCBI): domain Eukaryota; kingdom Metazoa; phylum Chordata; class Lepidosauria; order Squamata; family Chamaeleonidae; genus Bradypodion; species Bradypodion ventrale. Next base: position 226,242,292 of record JAWDJE010000001.1, read on the forward strand.
GAGAGAGAGAAAGAGAAGCTGTTAGAGAGTAAGAGAAGCTGTGAGTGAGAGAGAGAGAAAGAGAAGCTGTGAGTGAGACAGAGAGAGAAAGAGAAGCTGTGAGTGAGAGAGAGAGAGAAAGAGAAGGTGTGTGTGAGAGAAAGAGAGAAAGTGAAGCTGTGTGTGAGAGAAAGAGAGAAAGTGAAGCTGTGAGTGAGAGAGAAAGAGAAGCTGTGAGTGAGAGAGAGAGAAACAAAGCTGTGAGTGAGAGAGAAAGAGAAGCTGTGAATGAGTGAGTGAGAGAGAATATGTGAGTGAGAGAGAGAGAAGCCATGAGTGTGAGAGAGAGAATATGTGAGTGAGAGAGAGAGAGAGAAAGAGAAGCTATGAGTGAAACGCAGAGAGAGAAAGAGAAGCTGTGTGTGTGTGAGAGAGAAAGAGAAGCTGTGAGAGAGAGAGAGAGAAAGAGAGTCTATGAGTGAGTGAGAGAGAGAAAGAGAAGCTGTGAGTAAGTGAGAGAGAGAGAACCTGTGAGTGAATGAGAGAGAGTGAGAGAAAGAGAAGCTGTGAGTGAAAGAGTGAGAGAAAGAGAAGCTGTGGGTGAGAGAGAAAGAGAAAGAGAAGCTGTGAGTGAGTGAGAGAGAGAAAGGAAAGCTGTGAGTGAGTGAGAGAGATAGAAGCTGTGAGTGAGAGAGAGAGAGAAAGAGAGTCTGAGAAAGAGAGAGTGAAAGAGAAGCTGTGAGAGAGAGAGAGAAAGAGAAGCTGTGAGAGAGATAAAGAGAAGCTGGGAGTGAGAGAGAGAGAAAGAGAAGCTGTGAGTGTATGTGAGAGAGAAAGAGAAGCTGTGAGTGAGAGAGAGAGAGAAAGAGAAGCTGTGAGTGAGAGAGAGAGAAAACGAAGCTGGGAGTGAGAGAGAGAGAGAAAGAGAAGCTGTGAGTGAGAGAGAGAGAGAAAGAGAAGCATTGAGTGAGAGAGAGAGAAGCTGTGAGTGAGAGAGAGAGAGAGAGAAGCTGTGAGTGAAAGAGAGAGAGTGAAAGAGAAGCTGTGAGTGAGAGAGAGAGAAAGAGAAGCTGTGAGTGAGTGAGAGAGAGAAAGGGAAGATGTGAGTGAGTGAGAGAGAGAAGCTGTGTGTGTGAGAGAGAAAGAGAAGATGTGAGTGAGAGAGAGAGAGAAAGAAAGAGAAGCTGTGAGTGAGAGAGAGAGAAAGAGATTATGAGTAAGAGAGAGTGAAAGATAAGCTGTGAGTGAGTGAGAAAGAGAGAGAAGCTGTGAGTGAGAGAGAGAGAAGCTGTGATTGGGAGAGAGAGAGAGAAAGAGAAGCTGTGAGTGAGAGAGAAAGAGAAGGTGTGAGTGAGTGAGATAGAGAAGCTGTGAGAGAGAGAGAAAGAGAAGCTGTGAGTGAGTGAGAGAGAGAAAGGAAAGCTGTGAGTGAGTGAGAGCGATAGAAGCTGTGAGTGAGAGAGAGAGAGAAAGAGAAGATGTGAGTGAGAGAGAGAGAGAAAGAAAGAGAAGCTGTGAGTGAGAGAGAGAGAGAGAGAGAAGCTGTGAGTGAGAGAGAGAGAAGCTGTGATTGGGAGAGAGAGAGAAAGAGAAGCTGTGAGTGAGAGAGAAAGAGAAGGTGTGAGTGAGTGAGATAGAGAAGCTGTGTGAGAGAGAGAGAAAGAGAAGCTGTGAGTGAGTGAGAGAGAGAAAAGAAAGCTGTGAGTGAGTGAGAGCGATAGAAGCTGTGAGTGAGAGAGAGAGAGAAAGAGAAGCTGTGTGAGGGAGAGAGAGAAAGAGAATCTGTGAGTGATTGAGAAAGATAAAGGAAAGCTGTAAGTGAGTGAGTGCGATAGAAGCTGTGAGTGAGAGTGAGAGAGAAAGAGAGTCTGAGAAAGAGAGAGTGAAAAAGAAGCTGTGAGTGAGAGAGAGAGAAAGAGAAGCTGTGAGTGAGACAAAGAGAGAGAAAGAGAAGCTGTGAGTGAGAGAGAGAGAGAGAGAGAAGCATTGAGTAAGAGAGAGAAAGAGAGAAGCTGTGAGTGAGAGAGAGAGAGAAAGGAAAGCTGTGAGTGAGTGAGAGAGATAGAAGCTGTGAGTGAGTGAGAGAGAGAAAGAGTCTTAGAAAAAGAGAGTGAAAGAGAAGCTGTAAGTGAGAGAGAGAGAGACAAAGAGACTTTGTGAGAGAGATAAAGAGAAGCTGTGAGTGAGAGAGAGAGAGAAAGAAAAGCTGTGAGTGTGTGAGAGAGAGAAAGAGAAGCTGTGAGTGAGAGAGAGAGAGGAAGAGAAGTTGTGAGTGAGAGAGAGAGAAAATGAAGCTGGGAGTGAGAGAGAGAGAGAAAGAGAAGCTGTGGGTGAGAGAGAGAGAGAAAGAGAAGCATTGAGTGAGAGAGAGAAGCTGTGAGTGAGAGAGAGACAGAGAGAGAGAGAGAAGCTGTGAGTGAAAGAGAGAGAGAGAAAGAGAAGCTGTGAGTGAGTGAGAGAGAGAAAGTTAAGATGTGAGTGAGAGAGAGAGAGAGAAGCTGTGAGTGAGAGAGAGAAAGAGAAGATGTGAGAGAGAGAGAGAGAGAGAGAGAAAGAGAAGCTGTGAGTGAGAGAGAGAGAAAGAGATTATGAGAAAGAGAGAGTGAAAGATAAGCTGTGAGTGAGTGTGAGAGAGAGAGAAGCTGTGAGTGAGAGAGAGAGAAGCTGTGATTGGGAGAGAGAGAAAGAGAAGCTGTGAGTGAGAGAGAAAGAGAAGGTGTGAGTGAGTGAGAGAGAGAAGCTGTGAGAGAGAGAAAGAGAAGCTGTGAGTGAGTGAGAGAGAGAAAGAAAAGCTGTGAGTGAGTGAGAGCGATAGAAGCTGTGAGTGAGAGAGAGAGAAAGAGAAGCTGTGTGAGGGAGAGAGAGAACGAGAAGCGGTGAGTGAGAGAGAGAGAAACTGTGAGTGAGAGAGAGAAAGAGAAGCTATGAGTGAAAGGCAGAGAGACAAAGAGAAGCTGTGTGAGAGAGAGAGAGAGATTAAGAGAAGCTGTGAGTGAGTGAGAGAGAAATAGTCTGTGAGTGAGAGAGGGAGAGAAAGAGAAGGTGTGTGTGAGAGAGAGAGATCCTGTGAGTGAATGTGAGAGAGAGAGAAAGAGAAGCTGTGAGTGAAAGAGAGAGAGAGAAAGAGAAGCTGTGAGTGAGTGAGAGAGAGAAAGGAAAGCTGTGAGTGAGAGAGAAAGAGAAACTGTGAGTGAGAGAGAGAAAGAGAAGCAATGAGTGAAAGGCAGATAGACAAAGAGAAGCTGTGTGTGAGAGAGAGATTAAGAGAAGCTGTGAGTGAGAGAGAGAGAAAGAGAGTCTGTGAGTGAGAGAGAGAGAGAAAGAGAAGCTGTGAGTGAGAGAGAGAAAGAGAGAACCTGTGAGTGAATGAGAGAGAGAGAGAGAGAGAGAGAGAGAAGCTGTGAGTGAAAGAGAGAGAGAGAAAGAGAAGCTGTGAGTGAGAGAGAGAGAGAAAGAGAAGCTGTGAGTGAGTGAGAGAGAGAAAGGAAAGCTGTGAGTGAGTGAGTGCGATAGAAGTTGTGAGTGAGAGAGAGAGAGAGAGAAAGAGAGTCTGAGAAAGAGAGAGTGAAAGAGAAGCTGTGAGTGAGTGAGAGAGAGAGAAAGAGAAGCTGTGAGAGAGAGTAAGAAAAGCTGTGAGTGAGAGAGAGAGAGAAGCTGAGAGTGAGACAAAGAGAGAGAAAGAGAAGCTGTCAGTGAGAGAGAGAGAGAAAGAGAAGCATTGAGTAAGAGAGAGAAAGAGAGTCTGGAAGTGAGAGAGAGAGAGAAAGAGAAGCTGAGACAGAGAAGCTGTGAGTGAGAGAGAGAGAGAGAAGCTGTGAGTGAAAGAGAAAGAGAGAAAGAGAAGCTGTGAGTGAGAGAGAGAGAAAGAGAAGCTGTGAGTAGGTGAGAGAGAGAAAGGGAAGCTGTGAGTGAGAGAGAGAGAGAAGCTGTGTGCGAGAGAGAGAGAGAGAGAAGCTATGAGTGAAAGGCAGAGAGAGAAAAAGAAGCTGTGTGTGTGAGAGAGAGTGAAAGAGAAGCTGTGAGTGAGAGAGAGAGAAAGAGAGTCTGTGAGTGAGAGAGAGTGAGAAAGAGAAGCTGTGAGTGAGAGAGAGAGAAAGTGAAGATGTGAGTGAGAGAGATAGAGAAAGAGAAGCTGTGAGTGAGTGAGAGAGCGAAAGGAAAGCTGTGAGTGAGTGAGAGAGATAGAAGCTGTGAGTAAGAGAGAGAGAGAGACGCAGTAAGTGAAAGAGAGAGAGAGAAGAGAAGCTGTGAGTGTGAGAGAGAGAAAGAGAAGCTGTGAGTGAGTGAGAGAGAGAAAGGAAAGCTGTGAGTGAGTGAGTGAGAGAGATAGAAGCTGGGAGTGAGAGAGAGAGAGAAAGAGAGTCTGAGAAAGAGAGAGTGAGAGAGAAGCTGTGAGTGAGAGAGAGAGAAGCTGTGAGTGAGAGAGAGAGAATATGTGAGTGAGAGAGAGAGAGAGAAAGAGAAGCTGTGAGTGAGAGAGAAACAGAAGCTGTGAGTGAGAGAAAAAGAGAAAGAGAAGCTGTGAGTGACACAGAGAGAGAGAAGCTGTGAGTGAGAGAGAGAGAGAAAGAGAAGCCTTGAGTGACAGAGAGAGAGAATGAGAAGCTGTGAGTGAGAGAGAGAGAAAGAGAAGCTGTGAGTGAGTGAGAGAGAGAGAGAGAGAGAGAGAGAGAGAGAAAGAGAAGCTGTGAGTGAGAGAGAGAAAGAGAAGCTGTGTGTGTGTGAGAGAGAGAGAGAAAAAGAGAATCTGTGTGCGAGAGAGAGATAGATGCTGTGAGTGAGAGAGAGAGAGAGAAAGAGAAGCTGTGTATGTGTGAGAGAGATATGCTGTGAGTGAGAGAGAGAGAAAGAGAAGCTGTGTGAGAGAGAAAGAGAGAAAGTGAAGGTGTGAGTGAGAGAGAAAGAGAAGCTGTGAGTGAGAGAGAGAGACAAAGAGGGAGAAACAGAAGATGTGATTGATAGAGAGAGAGAGAAAGAGAAGCTGTGAGTGAGAGAGAGATAGAAAGAGAAGATGTGAGTGAGTGAGAGAGAGTAAGAGAAGCTGTGAGTGAGAGAGAGAGATAAACAGAAGCTGTGTATGTGTGAGAGAGATATGCTGTGAGTGAGAGAGAGAGAGAGAGAAGCTGTGCGTGAGAGAGAGTGAAAGGGAAGCTGTGGGTGAGAGAGAGAGAGAAAGAGAAGCTGTGTGTGTGTGAGAGAGAGAGAAACTGTGAGTGAGAGAGAGAAAGAGAAACTGTGAGTGAGAGAGAGAGAAAGAGAAGCTATGAGTGAAAGGCAGAGAAAGAGAAGCTGTGTGTGTGTGTGTGTGTGTGAGAGAAAGAGAAGCTGTGGGAGAGAGAGAGAGAGAGAAAGAGAAGCTGTGAGTGACACAGAGGGAGAGAAGCTGTGAGTGAAAGAGAAAGAGAAGCTGTGAGTGAAAGAGAGAGAGAGAAAGAGAAGCTGTGAGTGAGAGAGAGAGAGAAAGAGAAGCTGTGAGTGAGTGAGAGAGAGAAAGGAAAGCTGTGAGTGAGTGAGTGCGATAGAAGTTGTGATTTAGAGAGAGAGAGAATGAGAGTCTGAGAAAGTGAAAGAGAAGCTGTGAGTGAGTGAGAGAGAGAGAGAGAGAAGCTGTGAGAGATAGTAAGAGAAGCTGTGAGTGAGAGAGAGAGAAAGAGAAGCTGAGAGTGAGACAAAGAGAGAGAAAGAGAAGCTGTCAGTGAGAGAGAGAGAGAGAAGCATTGAGTAAGAGAGAGAAAGAGAGTCTGGAAGTGAGAGAGAGAGAGAAAGAGAAGCTGAGAGAGAGAGAGAGAAGCTGTGAGTGAGAGAGAGAGAGAAGCTGTGAGTGAAAGCGAAAGAGAGAAAGAGAAGCTGTGAGTGAGAGAGAGAGAAAGAGAAGCTGTGAGTAGGTGAGAGAGAGAAAGGGAAGCTTTGAGTGAGAGAGAGAGAGAAGCTGTGTGCGAGAGAGAGAGAGAGAGAAAGAGAAGCTATGAGTGAAAGGCAGAGAGAGAAAAAGAAGCTGTGTGTGTGAAAGAGAAGCTGTGAGTGAGAGAGAGAGAAGGAGAGTGTGAGTGAGAGAGCATGAGAAATAGAAGCTGTGAGTTAGAGAGAGAGAAAGTGAAGCTGTGAGTGAGAGAGATAGAGAAAGAGAAGCTGTGAGTGAGTGAGAGAGAGAAAGGAAAGCCGTGAGTGAGTGAGAGAGATAGAAGCTGTGAGTGAGAGAGAGAGAGAAAGAGAGTCAGAGAAAGAGAGTGAAAGAGAATCTGTGAGTGAGAGAGAGAGAGAGAAAGATAAGCTGTGAGAGAGAGTAAGAGAAGCTGTGAGTGAGACAAAGAGAGAGAAAGAGAAGCTGTGAGTGAGAGAGAGAGCAAGAGAAAGAGAAGCATTGAGTAAGAGAGAGAAAGAAAGAGAGTCTGGAAGTGAGAGAGAGAGAGAGAGAGAGAGAAAGAGAGAAGCTGTGAGTGAGAGAGAGAGAGAGAAGCTGTGAGAGAGATAGAGTGAAAGGGAAGCTGTGAGTGAGAGAGAAAGAGAAAGAGAAGCTGTGAGTGACACAGAGAGAGAGAAGCTGTGAGTGAGAGACAGGGAGAAAGAGAAGCCTTGAGTGACAGAGAGAGAGAATGAGAAGATGTGAGTGAGAGAGAGAAAAAAAGAAGCTGTGAGTGAGAGAGAGAAAGAGAAGCTTTGAGTAAGAGAGAGAGATAAAGAGAAGCTGTGAGTGAGCGAGAGAGAGAAAGAGAAGCTGTGTGTGCGAGAGAGAGAGAAAGAGAAGCTATGAGTGAAAGGCAGAGAGAGAAAAAGAAGCTGTGTGTGTGAGAGAGAGTGAAAGAGAAGCTATGAGTGAGAGAGAGAGAAAGAGAGTCTGTGAGTGAGAGAAAGAGAAAGAGAAGCTGTGAGTGAGAGAAAGATAAAGAGAAGCTGTGAGTGAGAGAGAGAGAAAGCGAAGACGTGTGTGTGTGAGAGAGAAACTGTGAGTGAGAGAGAGAAAGAGAAACTGTGAGTGAGAGAGAGAGAAAGAGAAGATGTGAGTGCGAGAGAGAGAGAGAAAGAGAAGCTATGAGTGAAAGGCAGAGAGAGAAAGAGAAGCTGTGTGTGTGTGAGAGAGAGAAAGAGAAGCTGTGAGTGAGAGAGAGAGAGAGAGAGAAAGAGAGTCTGTGAGTGAGAGAGAGAGAAAGAGAAGCTGTGAGTGAGTGAGAGAGAGAGAGAACCTGTGAGTGAATGAGAGAGAGAGAGAGAGAAGCTGTGAGTGAAGGAGAGAGAGAAAAAGAAGCTGTGAGTGTGAGAGTGAGAGAGAGAAGCTGTGAGTGAGTGAGAGAGAGAAAGGAAAGCTGTCAGTAAGTGAGAAAGATAGAAGCTGTGAGTGAGAGAGAGAATCTGAGAAAGAGAGAGTGAAAGAGAAGCTGTGAGTGAGAGAGAGAGAGAGAGAGAAAGAGAAGCTGTGAGAGAGAGTAAGAGAAGCTGTGAGTGAGAGAGAGAGAAAGAGAAGCTGTGATTGAGACAGAGAGAAAGAGAAGCTGTGAGTGAGAGAGAGAGAAAGAGAAAGAGAAGCATTGAGTAAGAGAGAGAAAGAGAGTCATGAAGTGAGAGAGCGAGAGAGAAGCTGTGAGTGTGTGAGAGAGAGAAGCTGTGAGTGAGAGAGAGAGAGAAGCTGTGAGTGAAAGAGAAAGAGAGAAAGAGAAGCTGTGAGTGAGAGAGAGAGAAAGAGAAGCTGTGAGTAGGTGAGAGAGAGAAAGGGAAGCAGTGAATGAGAGAGAGAGTGAGTAGCTGTGAGTGAGAGACAGAGAAAGAGAAGCTGTGAGTGAGAGAGAGAGAGAGAAAGAGAAGCTGTGAGTGAGAGAGAGAGAGAAAGAGAGAGTAAGAGAGAAGCTGTGAGTGAGAGAGAGAGAGAAGCTGTGAGAGAGATAGAGTGAAAGGGAAGCTGTGAGTGAGAGAGAAAGAGAAAGAGAAGCTGTGAGTGACACACAGAGAGAGAAGCTGTGAGTGAGAGACAGCGAGAAAGAGAAGCCTTGAGTGACAGAGAGAGAGAATGAGAAGATGTGAGTGAGAGAGAGAAAAAAAGAAGCTATGAGTGAGAGAGAGAAAGAGAAGCTGTGAGTAAGAGAGAGAGATAAAGAGAAGCTGTGAGTGAGCGAGAGAGAGAAAGAGAAGATGTGTGTGTGTGAGAGAGAGAAAGAGAAGCTATGAGTTAAAGGCAGAGAGAGAAAAAGAAGCTGTGTGTGTGAGAGAGAGTGAAAGAGAAGCTATGAGTGTGAGAGAGAGAAAGAGAGTCTGTGAGTGAGAGAGAGAGAAAGAGAAGCTGTGTGTGTGTGAGAGAGAGAAAGAGCTGTGAGTGAGAGAGATAGAGAAAGAGAAGCTGTGAGTGAGTGAGAGAGAGAAAGGAAACCTGTGAGTGAGTGAGAGAGATAGAAGCTGTGAGTGAGAGAGAGAGAGAAAGAGAAGCTATGAGTGAGTGAGAGAGAGAAAGGAAAGCTGTGAGTGAGTAAGTGAGAGAGAGAGAAGCTGTGGGTGAGAGAGAGAGAATATGTGAGTGAGAGAGAGAGAGAGAAAGAGAAGCTGTGAGTGAGAGAGAAACAGAAGCTGTGAGTGAGAGAAAAAGAGAAAGAGAAGCTGTGAGTGACACAGAGAGAGAGAAGCTATGAGTGAGAGAGAGAGAAAGAGAAGCCTTGAGTGACAGAGAGAGAGAATGAGAAGCTGTGAGTGAGAGAGAGAGAAAGAGAAGCTGTGAGTGAGAGAGAGAGAAAGAGAAAGAGAAGCATTGAGTAAGAGAGAGAAAGAGAGTCAGGAAGTGAGAGAGAGAGAGAGAAAGAGAAGCTGTGAGTGTGTGAGAGAGAGAAGCTGTGTGTGAGTGAGTGAGAGAGAGAGAAGCTGTGTGTGTGTGTGTGTGATTAAGAGAAGCTGTGTGTGTGAGAGAGAGAAAGAGACACTGTGTGTGTGTGTGAGAGAGAGAGAAAGAGAAGCTGTGAGTGAGAGAGAGAGATGCTGTGAGTGAGAGAGAGAGAAAGAGAAGCTGTGTATGTGTGAGAGAGAGATATGCTGTGAGTGAGAGAGAGAGAAAGAGAAGCTGTGTGTGAGAGAAAGAGAGAATGTGAAGCTGTGTGTGAGAGAAAGAGAGAAAGTGAAGGTATGAGTGAGAGAGAAAGAGAAGCTGTGAGTGAGAGAGAGAGAAAGCAAAGCTGTGAGTTAGAGAGAGAGAGAAAGTGAAGCTGTGAGTGAGTGAGAGAAAGAGAAGCTGTGTGTGAGAGAGAGAGAGAGGGAAAGAGAAGCTGTGTGAGGGGGGAGAGATAAAGAGAAACTGTGAGTGAGAGAGAGAAAGAGAAACTGTGAGTGAGAGAGAGAGAAAGAGAAGCTGTGTGTGTGAGAGAGTGAGAAAGAGAAGCTGTGAGTGAGAGAGAGAGAAAGAGAGTCTGTGAGTGAAAGAGAGAGAAAGAGAAGCTGTGTGAGTGAGAGAGAGAGAGAACCTGTGAGTGAATGAGAGAGAGAGAGAGAAAGAAGCTGTTAGTGAAAGAGTGAGAGAAAGAGAAGCTGTGTGTGAGAGAGAAAGAAAGAGAAGCTGTGAGTGAGTGAGAGAGAGAAAGGAAAGCTGTGAGTGAGTGAGAGAGATAGAAGCTGTGAGTGAGAGAGAGTGAGAAAGAGAGTCTGAGAAAGAGAGAGTGAAAGAGAAGCTGTGAGTGAGAGAGAGAGAAAGAGAAGCTGTGAGAGAGTAAGAGAAGCTGTGAGTGAGAGAGAGAAAGAGAAGCTGTGAGTGAGAGAAAGAGAGAAAGTGAAGCTGTGTGTGAGAGAAAGAGAGAAACAAAGCTGTGAGTGAGATAGAAAGAGAAGCTGTGAATGAGTGAGAGAGAGAAAGAGAAGCTTGTGTGTGGGGGAGAGAAAAAGAGCTGTGAGTGTTAGAGAGAAAGAGAAAGAGAAGCTGTGAGTGAGAGAAAGATAAAGAGAAGCTGTGAGTGAGAGAGAGAGAAAGCGAAGATGTGTGTGTGTGAGAGAGAGAAACTATGAGTGAGAGAGAGAAAGAGAAACTGTGAGTGAGAGAGAGAGAAAGAAAGAGAAGATGTGAGTGCGAGAGAGAGAGAGAAAGAGAAGCTATGAGTGAAAGGCAGAGAGAGAAAGAGAAGCTGTGTGTGTGTGTGTGAGAGAGAGAAAGAGAAGCTGTGAGTGAGAGAGAGAGAGAAAGAAAGAGAGTGTGAGTGAGAGAGAGAGAGAAAGAGAAGCTGTGAGTGAGAGAGAGAGAGAACCTGTGAGTGAGTGAGAGAGAGAGAGAGAGAGAGAGAAGCTGTGTGTGAAAGAGAGAGAGAAAAAGAAGCTGTGAGTGTGAGAGTGAGAGAAGCTGTGAGTGAGTGAGAGAGAGACAGGAAAGCTGTCAGTGAGTGAGAAAGATTGCAGCTGTGAGTGAGAGAGAGAGAATCTGAGAAAGAGAGAGTGAAAGAGAAGCTGTGAGTGAGAGAGAGAGAGAGAAAGAGAAGCTGTGAGAGAGAGTAAGAGAAGCTGTGAGTGAGAGAGAGAGAAAGAGAAGCTGTGAGTGAGACAAAGAGAGAGAAAGAGAAGCTGTGAGTGAGAGAAAGAGAAAGAGAGAGAAGCTATGAGTGAGAGAGAGAGAAAGAGAGTCTGTGAGTGAGAGAAAGAGAAAGAGAAGCTGTGAGTGAGAGAAAGATAAAGAGAAGCTGTGAGTGAGAGAGAGAGAAAGCGAAGATGTGTGTGTGAGAGAGAAACTGTGAGTGAGAGAGAGAAAGAGAAACTGTGAGTGAGAGGGAGAGAAAGAGAAGATGTGAGTGCGAGAGAGAGAGAGAAAGAGAAGCTATGAGTGAAAGGCAGAGAGAGAAAGAGAAGCTGTGTGTGTGTGTGTGTGAGAGAGAAAGAGAAGCTGTGAGTGAGAGAGAGAGAGAGAGAGAGAGAAAGAGAGTCTGTGAGTGAGAGAGAGAGAGAAAGAGAAGCTGTGAGTGAGTGAGAGAGAGAGAGAACCTGTGAGTGAATGAGAGAGAGAGAGAGAGAAGCTGTGAGTGAAGGAGAGAGAGAAAAAGAAGCTGTGAGTGTGAGAGTGAGAGAGAGAAGCTGTGAGTGAGTGAGAGAGAGAAAGGAAAGCTGTCAGTGAGTGAGAAAGATAGAAGCTGTGAGTGAGAGAGAGAATCTGAGAAAGAGAGAGTGAAAGAGAAGCTGTGAGTGAGAGAGAGAGAGAGAAAGAGAAGCTGTGAGAGAGAGTAAGAGAAGCTGTGAGTGAGAGAGAGAGAAAGAGAAGCTGTGATTGAGACAGAGAGAAAGAGAAGCTGTGAGTGAGAGAGAGAGAAAGAGAAAGAGAAGCATTGAGTAAGAGAGAGAAAGAGAGTCATGAAGTGAGAGAGCGAGAGAGAAGCTGTGAGTGTGTGAGAGAGAGAAGCTGTGAGTGAGAGAGAGAGAGAAGCTGTGAGTGAAAGAGAAAGAGAGAAAGAGAAGCTGTGAGTGAGAGAGAGAGAAAGAGAAGCTGTGAGTAGGTGAGAGAGAGAAAGGGAAGCAGTGAGTGAGAGAGAGAGTGAGTAGCTGTGAGTGAGAGACAGAGAAAGAGAAGCTGTGAGTGAGAGAGAGAGAGAGAAAGAGAAGCTGTGAGTGAGAGAGAGAGAAAGAGAGAGTTAGAGAGAAGCTGTGAGTGAGAGAGAGAGAGAAGCTGTGAGAGAGATAGAGTGAAAGGGAAGCTGTGAGTGAGAGAGAAAGAGAAAGAGAAGCTGTGAGTGACACACAGAGAGAGAAGCTGTGAGTGAGAGACAGAGAGAAAGAGAAGCCTTGAGTGACAGAGAGAGAGAATGAGAAGATGTGAGTGAGAGAGAGAAAAAAAGAAGCTGTGAGTGAGAGAGAGAAAGAGAAGCTGTGAGTAAGAGAGAGAGATAAAGAGAAGCTGTGAGTGAGCGAGAGAGAGAAAGAGAAGATGTGTGTGTGTGTGAGAGAGAAAGAGAAGCTATGAGTGAAAGGCAGAGAGAGAAAAAGAAGCTGTGTGTGTGAGAGAGAGTGAAAGAGAAGCTATGAGTGTGAGAGAGAGAAAGAGAGTCTGTGAGTGAGAGAGAGAGAAAGAGAAGCTGTGTGTGTGAGAGAGAGAGAAAGAGAAGCTGTGAGTGAGAGAGATAGAGAAAGAGAAGCTGTGAGTGAGTGAGAGAGAGAAAGGAAACCTGTGAGTGAGTGAGAGAGATAGAAGCTGTGAGTGAGACAGAGAGAGAAAGAGAAGCTATGAGTGAGTGAGAGAGAGAAAGGAAAGCTGTGAGTGAGTAAGTGAGAGAGAGAGAAGCTGTGGGTGAGAGAGGGAGAATATGTGAGTGAGAGAGAGAGAGAGAAAGAGAAGCTGTGAGTGAGAGAGAAACAGAAGCTGTGAGTGAGAGAGAAAGAGAAGCTGTGAGTGACACAGAGAGAGAGAAGCTATGAGTGAGAGAGAGAGAAAGAGAAGCCTTGAGTGACAGAGAGAGAGAATGAGAAGCTGTGAGTGAGAGAGAGAGAAAGAGAAGCTGTGAGTGAGAGAGAGAGAAAGAGAAAGAGAAGCATTGAGTAAGAGAGAGAAAGAGAGTCAGGAAGTGAGAGAGAGAGAGAGAAAGAGAAGCTGTGAGTGTGTGTGAGAGAGAAGCTGTGTGTGAGTGAGTGAGAGAGAGAGAAGCTGTGTGTGTGTGTGTGTGATTAAGAGAAGCTGTGTGTGTGAGAGAGAGAAAGAGACACTGTGTGTGTGTGAGAGAGAGAGAGAAAGAGAAGCTGTGAGTGAGAGAGAGAGATGCTGTGAGTGAGAGAGAGAGAGAGAAAGAGAAGCTGTGTATGTGTGAGAGAGAGATATGCTGTGAGTGAGAGAGAGAGAAAGAGAAGCTGTGTGTGAGAGAAAGAGAGAATGTGAAGCTGTGTGTGAGAGAAAGAGAGAAAGTGAAGGTATGAGTGAGAGAGAAAGAGAAGCTGTGAGTGAGAGAGAGAGAGAAAGCAAAGCTGTGAGTTAGAGAGAGAGAGAAAGTGAAGCTGTGAGTGAGTGAGAGAAAGAGAAGCTGTGTGTGAGAGAGAGAGAGGGAAGGAGAAGCTGTGTGAGGGGGGAGAGATAAAGAGAAACTGTGAGTGAGAGAGAGAAAGAGAAACTGTGAGTGAGAGAGAGAGAAAGAGAAGCTGTGTGTGTGTGAGAGAGAGAAAGAGAAGCTGTGAGTGAGAGAGAGAGAGAACCTGTGAGTGAATGAGAGAGAGAGAGAGAAAGAAGCTGTTAGTGAAAGAGTGAGAGAAAGAGAAGCTGTGTGTGAGAGAGAAAGAAAGAGAAGCTGTGAGTGAGTGAGAGAGAGAAAGGAAAGCTGTGAGTGAGTGAGAGAGATAGAAGCTGTGAGTGAGAGAGAGTGAGAAAGAGAGTCTGAGAAAGAGAGAGTGAAAGAGAAGCTGTGAGTGAGAGAGAGAGAAAGAGAAGCTGTGAGAGAGTAAGAGAAGCTGTGAGTGAGAGAGAGAAAGAGAAGCTGTGAGTGAGAGAAAGAGAGAAAGTGAAGCTGTGTGTGAGAGAAAGAGAGAAACAAAGCTGTGAGTGAGATAGAAAGAGAAGCTGTGAATGAGTGAGAGAGAGAAAGAGAAGCTTGTGTGTGGGGGAGAGAAAAAGAGCTGTGAGTGTTAGAGAGAAAGAGAAAGAGAAGCTGTGAGTGAGAGAAAGATAAAGAGAAGCTGTGAGTGAGAGAGAGAGAAAGCGAAGATGTGTGTGTGTGTGAGAGAGAAACTATGAGTGAGAGAGAGAAAGAGAAACTGTGAGTGAGAGAGAGAGAAAGAAAGAGAAGATGTGAGTGCGAGAGAGAGAGAGAAAGAGAAGCTATGAGTGAAAGGCAGAGAGAGAAAGAGAAGCTGTGTGTGTGTGTGAGAGAGAGAGAAAGAGAAGCTGTGAGTGAGAGAGAGAGAGAAAGAAAGAGAGTGTGAGTGAGAGAGAGAGAGAAAGAGAAGCTGTGAGTGAGAGAGAGAGAGAACCTGTGAGTGAGTGAGAGAGAGAGAGAGAGAGAGAAGCTGTGTGTGAAAGAGAGAGAGAAAAAGAAGCTGTGAGTGTGAGAGTGAGAGAAGCTGTGAGTGAGTGAGAGAGAGACAGGAAAGCTGTCAGTGAGTGAGAAAGATTGCAGCTGTGAGTGAGAGAGAGAGAATCTGAGAAAGAGAGAGTGAAAGAGAAGCTGTGAGTGAGAGAGAGAGAGAGAAAGAGAAGCTGTGAGAGAGAGTAAGAGAAGCTGTGAGTGAGAGAGAGAGAAAGAGAAGCTGTGAGTGAGACAAAGAGAGAGAAAGAGAAGCTGTGAGTGAGAGAAAGAGAAAGAGAAAGAGAAGCATTGAGTAAGAGAGAGAAAGAGTCAGGAAGTGAGAGAGAGAGAGAAAGAGAAGCTGTGAGTGTGTGAGAGAGAGAAGCTGTGAGTGAGAGAGAGAGAAGCTGTGAGTGAAAGAGAAAGAGAAGCTGTGAGTGAGAGAGAGAGAGAAAGAGAAGCTGTGAGTGAGAGAGAGAGAGAGAGAGAGAAAGAGAGAGTTAGAGAGAAGCTGTGAGTGAGAGAGAGAGAGAAGCTGTGAGAGAGATAGAGTGAAAGGGAAGCTGTGAGTGAGAGAGAAAGAGAAAGAGAAGCTGTGAGTGACACAGAGAGAGAGAAGCTGTGAGTGAGAGACAGAGAGAAAGAGAAGCCTTGAGTGACAGAGAGAGAGAATGAGAAGATGTGAGTGAGAGAGAGAAAAAAAGAAGCTGTGAGTGAGAGAGAGAAAGAGAAGCTGTGAGTAAGAGAGAGAGATAAAGAGAAGCTGTGAGTGAGCGAGAGAGAGAAAGAGAAGATGTGTGTGTGTGAGAGAGAGAAAGAGAAGCTATGAGTGAAAGGCAGAGAGAGAAAAAGAAGCTGTGTGTGTGAGAGAGAGTGAAAGAGAAGCTATGAGTGTGTGAGAGAGAAAGAGAGTCTGTGAGTGAGAGAGAGAGAAAGAGAAGCTGTGTGTGTGTGAGAGAGAGAAAGAGAAGCTGTGAGTGAGAGAGATAGAGAAAGAGAAGCTGTGAGTGAGTGAGAGAGAGAAAGGAAACCTGTGAGTGAGTGAGAGAGATAGAAGCTGTGAGTGAGAGAGAGAGAGAAGCTGTGAGTGAAAGAGAGAGAGAAGAGAAGCTGTGTGTGTGAGAGAGAGAGTAAGAGAAGCTATGAGTGAGTGAGAGAGAGAAAGGAAAGCTGTGAGTGAGTAAGTGAGAGAGAGAGAAGCTGTGGGTGAGAGAGAGAGAATATGTGAGTGAGAGAGAGAGAGAAAGAGAAGCTGTGATTGAGAGAGAAACAGAAGCTGTGAGTGAGAGAAAAAGAGAAAGAGAAGCTGTGAGTGACACAGAGAGAGAGAAGCTATGAGTGAGAGAGAGAGAAAGAGAAGCCTTGAGTGACAGAGAGAGAGAGAATGAGAAGCTGTGAGTGAGAGAGAGAGTGAAAGAGAAGCTGTGTGTGAGTGACAGAGAGAGACGCTGTGAGTGAGAGAGAGAGAAAGAGAAGCTGTGAGTGAGAGAGAGAGAAAGAGAGTCTGTGAGTGAAAGAGAGAGAGAGAGAAAGAGAAGCTGTGTGAGTGAGAGAGAGAGAGAACCTGTGAGTGAATGAGAGAGAGAGAGAGAAAGAAGCTGTTAGTGAAAGAGTGAGAGAAAGAGAAGCTGTGTGTGAGAGAGAAAGAAAGAGAAGCTGTGAGTGAGTGAGAGAGAGAAAGGAAAGCTGTGAGTGAGTGAGAGAGATAGAAGCTGTGAGTGAGAGAGAGTGAGAAAGAGAGTCTGAGAAAGAGAGAGTGAAAGAGAAGCTGTGAGTGAGAGAGAGAGAAAGAGAAGCTGTGAGAGAGTAAGAGAAGCTGTGAGTGAGAGAGAGAAAGAGAAGCTGTGAGTGAGAGAAAGAGAGAAAGTGAAGCTGTGTGTGAGAGAAAGAGAGAAACAAAGCTGTGAGTGAGATAGAAAGAGAAGCTGTGAATGAGTGAGAGAGAGAAAGAGAAGCTTGTGTGTGGGGGAGAGAAAAAGAGCTGTGAGTGTTAGAGAGAAAGAGAAAGAGAAGCTGTGAGTGAGAGAAAGATAAAGAGAAGCTGTGAGTGAGAGAGAGAAAGCGAAGATGTGTGTGTGTGTGAGAGAGAAACTGTGAGTGAGAGAGAGAAAGAGAAACTGTGAGTGAGAGAGAGAGAAAGAAAGAGAAGATGTGAGTGCGAGAGAGAGAGAGAAAGAGAAGCTATGAGTGAAAGGCAGAGAGAGAAAGAGAAGCTGTGTGTGTGTGTGAGAGAGAGAGAAAGAGAAGCTGTGAGTGAGAGAGAGAGAGAAAGAAAGAAAGAGAGTCTGTGAGTGAGAGAGAGAGAGAAAGAGAAGCTGTGAGTGAGAGAGAGAGAGAACCTGTGAGTGAGTGAGAGAGAGAGAGAGAGAGAAAGAGAAGCTGTGTGTGAAAGAGAGAGAGAAAAAGAAGCTGTGAGTGTGAGAGTGAGAGAAGCTGTGAGTGAGTGAGAGAGAGGCAGGTAAGCTGTCAGTGAGTGAGAAAGATTGCAGCCTTGAGTGAGAGAGAGAGAATCTGAGAAAGAGAGAGTGAAAGAGAAGCTGTGAGTGAGAGAGAGAGAGAGAGAAAGAGAAGCTGTGAGAGAGAGTAAGAGAAGCTGTGAGTGAGAGAGAGAGAAAGAGAAGCTGTGAGTGAGACAAAGATAGAGAAAGAGAAGCTGTGAGTGAGAGAGAGAGAAAGAGAAAGAGTAGCATTGAGTAAGAGAGAGAAAGAGAGTCAGGAAGTGAGAGAGAGAGAGAAAGAGAAGCTGTGAGTGTGTGTGAGAGAGAAGCTGTGAGTGAGAGAGAGAGAAGCTGTGAGTGAAAGAGAAAGAGAGAAAGAGAAGCTGTGAGTGAGAGAGAGAGAAAGAGAAGCTGTGAGTAGGTGAGAGAGAGAAAGGGAAGCTGTGAGTGAGAGAGAGAGAGAGAAGCTGTGAGTGAGAGACAAAGAGAAGCTGTGAGTGAGAGAGAGAGAGAGAGAAAGAGAAGCTGTGAGTGAGAGAGAGAGAGAGAGAAAGAGAGAGTTAGAGAGAAGCTGTGAGTGAGAGAGAGAGAGAGAAGCTGTGAGAGAGATAGAGTGAAAGGGAAGCTGTGAGTGAGAGAGAAAGAGAAAGAGAAGCTGTGAGTGACACAGAGAGAAGCTGTGAGTGAGAGACAGGGAGAAAGAGAAGCCTTGAGTGACAGAGAGAGAGAATGAGAAGATGTGAGTGAGAGAGAGAAAAAAAGAAGCTGTGAGTGAGAGAGAGAAAGAGAAGCTGTGAGTAAGAGAGAGAGATAAAGAGAAGCAGTGAGTGAGCGAGAGAGAGAAAGAGAAGCTGTGTGCGCGAGAGAGAGAGAGAAAGAGAAGCTATGAGTGAAAGGCAGAGAGAGAAAAAGAAGCTGTGTGTGTGAGAGAGAGTGAAAGAGAAGCTATGAGTGAGAGAGAGAAAGAGAGTCAGTGAGTGAGAGAGAGAGAAAGAGAAGCTGTGTGTGAGAGAGAGAGAGAGAGAAAGAGAAGCTGTGTGAGAGAGATAGAGAAAGAGAAGCTGTGAGTGAGTGAGAGAGAGAAAGGAAACCTGTGAGTGAGTGAGAGAGATAGAAGCTGTGAGTGAGTGAGAGAGAGAGAAGCTGTGAGTGAAAGAGAGAGAGAAGAGAAGCTGTGAGTGTGTGTGAGAGAGAAAGAGAAGCTGTGAGTGAGTGAGAGAGAGAAAGGAAAGCTGTGAGTGAGTAAGTGAGAGAGAGAGAAGCTGTGGGTGAGAGAGAATATGTGAGTGAGAGAGAGAGAGAGAGAGAGAAGCTATGAGTGAGAGAGAAACAGAAGCTGTGAGTGAGAGAAAAAGAGAAAGAGAAGCTGTGAGTGACACAGAGAGAGAGAAGCTATGAGTGAGAGAGAGAGAAAGAGAAGCCTTGAGTGACAGAGAGAGAGAATGAGAAGCTGTGAGTGAGAGAGAGAGAAAGAGAAGCTGTGAGTGAGAGAGAGAGAGAGAGAAGCTGTGAGTGAGAGAGAGAGAAAGAGAAGCTGTGTGTGAGTGAGAGAGAGAGAGACGCTGTGTGTGTGTGAAATTAAGAGAAGCTGTGTGTGTGTGAGAGAGAAAGAGACACTGTGTGAGAGAGAGAGAGAGAAAGAGAAGCTGTGAGTGAGAGAGAGAGAGATGTTGTGAGTGAGAGAGAGAGAGAAAGAGAAGCTGTGTATGTGTGAGAGAGAGATATGATGTGAGTGAGAGAGAGAGAAAGAGAAGCTGTGTGTGAGAGAAGGAGAGAAAGTGAAGCTGTTTGTGAGAGAAAGAGAGAAAGTGAAGGTGTGAGTGAGAGAGAAAGAGAAGCTGTGAGTGAGAGAGAGAGAAAGCAAAGCTGTGAGTGAGAGAGAGAGAGAGAGAGAAGCTGTGAGTAAGTGAGAGAGAGAGAAATAGAAGCTGTGTGTGTGAGAGAGAGAGGGAAAGAGAAGCTGTGTGTGGGGGGAAGTATGAAGATAAGCTGTGAGAGAGAGAGAGAGAGAAAGAGAAGCTGAGAGAGAGAGAGGGAAACTGTGAGTGAGAGAGAGAAAGAGAAACTGTGAGTGAGATAAAGAGATAAAGGGAAGCTGTGAGTGAAAGAGAGAGAGAAGAGAAGCTGTGAGTGTGTGTGAGAGAGAAAGAGAAGCTGTGATTGAGTGAGAGAGAGAAAGGAAAGCTGTGAGTGAGTAAGTGAGAGAGAGAGAAGCTG
This sequence comes from Bradypodion ventrale, assembly GCA_035047345.1. Taxonomy (NCBI): domain Eukaryota; kingdom Metazoa; phylum Chordata; class Lepidosauria; order Squamata; family Chamaeleonidae; genus Bradypodion; species Bradypodion ventrale. The sequence continues at coordinate 226,260,845 of JAWDJE010000001.1, forward strand.
TGGGTGAGAGAGAGAGTACGTGAGTGAGAGAGAGAGAGAGAGAAAGAGAAGCTGTGAGTGAGAGAGAAACAGAAGCTGTGAGTGAGAGAAAAAGAGAAAGAGAAGCTGTGAGTGACACAGAGAGAGAGAAGCTATGAGTGAGAGAGAGAGAAAGAAAGAGAAGCCTTGAGTGACAGAGAGAGAGAATGAGAAGCTGTGAGTGAGAGAGAGAGAAAGAGAAGCTGTGAGTGAGAGAGAGAGAGAGAAGCTGTGAGTGAGAGTGAGAGAAAGAGAAGCTGTGTGTGAGTGAGAGAGAGAGAGACGCTGTGTGTGTGTGTGAAATTAAGAGAAGCTGTGTGTGTGTGAGAGAGAAAGAGACACTGTGTGAGAGAGAGAGAGAGAAAGAGAAGCTGTGAGTGAGAGAGAGAGAGATGTTGTGAGTGAGAGAGAGAGAGAAAGAGAAGCTGTGTATGTGTGAGAGAGAGATATGATGTGAGTGAGAGAGAGAGAAAGAGAAGCTGTGTGTGAGAGAAAGAGAGAAAGTGAAGCTGTTTGTGAGAGAAAGAGAGAAAGTGAAGGTGTGAGTGAGAGAGAAAGAGAAGCTGTGAGTGAGAGAGAGAGAAAGCAAAGCTGTGAGTGAGAGAGAGAGAGGGAGAAGCTGTGAGTAAGTGAGAGAGAGAGAAATAGAAGCTGTGTGTGAGAGAGAGAGAGGGAAAGAGAAGCTGTGTGTGGGGGGAGATATAAAGAGAAGCTGTGAGAGAGAGAGAGAGAGAGAAAGAGAAGCTGAGAGAGAGAGAGGGAAACTGTGAGTGAGAGAGAGAAAGAGAAACTGTGAGTGAGAGAAAGAGATAAAGTGAAGCTGTGTGTGAGTGAGAGAGAGAGAAAAAGAGAAGCTGTGTGTGTGAGAGAGGGAGGGAAAGAGAAGCTGTGTGTGTGGGGGAGTGGTAAAGAGAAGCTGTGAGTGAGAGAGAGAGAGAGAAAGAGAAGCTGAGAGAGAGAGAGAGGGAAACTGTGTGTGTGTGAGAGAAAGAGAAGCTGTGTGTGAGAGAAAGAGAGAAAGTGAACCTGTGAGTGAGAGAGAGAGAAAGAGAAGCCTTGAGTGACAGAGAGAGAGAGAAAGAGAAGCTGTGAGTGAGAGAGAGAAAGAGAAGCTGTGTGTGAGTGAGAGAGAGAGAGAGAAGCTGTGTGTGTGTGAGAGAGAGATTAAGAGAAGCTGTGTGTGTGAGATAGATAAAGAGACACTGTGTGAGAGAGAGAGAGAGAGAAAGAGAAGCTGTGAGTGAGAGAGAGAGACGCTGTGAGTGAGAGAGAGAGAAAGAGAAGCTGTGTGTGAGAGAAAGAGAGAAAGTGAAGCTGTGTGTGAGAGAAAGAGAGAAAGTGAAGGTATGAGTGAGAGAGAAAGAGAAGCTGTGAGTGAGAGAGAGAGAAAGAGAAGCTGTGATTGAGTGAGTGAGAGAGAAATAGAAGCTGTGTATGTGTGAGAGAGAGGGAAAGAGAAGCTGTGTGTGGGGGGAGAGATAAAGAGAAGCTGTGAGTGAGAGAGAGAGATAAAGAGAAGCTTTGAGTGAGAGAGAGAGAGAAAAAGAGAAGATGTGAGAGAGAGAGAAACTGTGTGAGAGAGAGAAAGAAAAGCTGTGAGTGCGAGAGAGAGAGAGAGAAAGAGAAGCTATGAGTGAAACGCAGAGAGAGAAAGAGAAGCTGTGTGTGTGTGAGAGAGAAAGAGAAGCTGTGAGAGAGAGAGAGAAAGAGAGTCTATGAGTGAGTGAGAGAGAGAAAGAGAAGCTGTGAGTAAGTGAGAGAGAGAGAACCTGTGAGTGAATGAGAGAGAGTGAGAGAAAGAGAAGCTGTGAGTGAAAGAGTGAGAGAAAGAGAAGCTGTGGGTGAGAGAGAAAGAGAAAGAGAAGCTGTGAGTGAGTGAGAGAGAGAAAGGAAAGCTGTGAGTGAGTGAGAGAGATAGAAGCTGTGAGTGAGAGAGAGAGAGAAAGAGAGTCTGAGAAAGAGAGAGTGAAAGAGAAGCTGTGAGTGAGAGAGAGAGAAAGAGAAGCTGTTAGAGAGTAAGAGAAGCTGTGAGTGAGAGAGAGAGAAAGAGAAGCTGTGAGTGAGACAGAGAGAGAAAGAGAAGCTGTGAGTGAGAGAGAGAGAGAAAGAGAAGGTGTGTGTGAGAGAAAGAGAGAAAGTGAAGCTGTGTGTGAGAGAAAGAGAGAAAGTGAAGCTGTGAGTGAGAGAGAAAGAGAAGCTGTGAGTGAGAGAGAGAGAAACAAAGCTGTGAGTGAGAGAGAAAGAGAAGCTGTGAATGAGTGAGTGAGAGAGAATATGTGAGTGAGAGAGAGAGAAGCCATGAGTGTGAGAGAGAGAATATGTGAGTGAGAGAGAGAGAGAGAGAAAGAGAAGCTATGAGTGAAACGCAGAGAGAGAAAGAGAAGCTGTGTGTGTGTGTGAGAGAAAGAGAAGCTGTGAGAGAGAGAGAGAGAAAGAGAGTCTATGAGTGAGTGAGAGAGAGAAAGAGAAGCTGTGAGTAAGTGAGAGAGAGAGAACCTGTGAGTGAATGAGAGAGAGTGAGAGAAAGAGAAGCTGTGAGTGAAAGAGTGAGAGAAAGAGAAGCTGTGGGTGAGAGAGAAAGAGAAAGAGAAGCTGTGAGTGAGTGAGAGAGAGAAAGGAAAGCTGTGAGTGAGTGAGAGAGATAGAAGCTGTGAGTGAGAGAGAGAGAGAAAGAGAGTCTGAGAAAGAGAGAGTGAAAGAGAAGCTGTGAGAGAGAGAGAGAAAGAGAAGCTGTGAGAGAGATAAAGAGAAGCTGGGAGTGAGAGAGAGAGAAAGAGAAGCTGTGAGTGTATGTGAGAGAGAAAGAGAAGCTGTGAGTGAGAGAGAGAGAGAAAGAGAAGCTGTGAGTGAGAGAGAGAGAAAACGAAGCTGGGAGTGAGAGAGAGAGAGAAAGAGAAGCTGTGAGTGAGAGAGAGAGAGAAAGAGAAGCATTGAGTGAGAGAGAGAGAAGCTGTGAGTGAGAGAGAGAGAGAGAGAAGCTGTGAGTGAAAGAGAGAGAGTGAAAGAGAAGCTGTGAGTGAGAGAGAGAGAAAGAGAAGCTGTGAGTGAGTGAGAGAGAGAAAGGGAAGATGTGAGTGAGTGAGAGAGAGAAGCTGTGTGTGTGAGAGAGAAAGAGAAGATGTGAGTGAGAGAGAGAGAGAAAGAAAGAGAAGCTGTGAGTGAGAGAGAGAGAAAGAGATTATGAGTAAGAGAGAGTGAAAGATAAGCTGTGAGTGAGTGAGAGAGAGAGAGAAGCTGTGAGTGAGAGAGAGAGAAGCTGTGATTGGGAGAGAGAGAGAGAAAGAGAAGCTGTGAGTGAGAGAGAAAGAGAAGGTGTGAGTGAGTGAGATAGAGAAGCTGTGAGAGAGAGAGAAAGAGAAGCTGTGAGTGAGTGAGAGAGAGAAAGGAAAGCTGTGAGTGAGTGAGAGCGATAGAAGCTGTGAGTGAGAGAGAGAGAGAAAGAGAAGATGTGAGTGAGAGAGAGAGAGAAAGAAAGAGAAGCTGTGAGTGAGAGAGAGAGAGAGAGAGAAGCTGTGAGTGAGAGAGAGAGAAGCTGTGATTGGGAGAGAGAGAGAAAGAGAAGCTGTGAGTGAGAGAGAAAGAGAAGGTGTGAGTGAGTGAGATAGAGAAGCTGTGTGAGAGAGAGAGAAAGAGAAGCTGTGAGTGAGTGAGAGAGAGAAAAGAAAGCTGTGAGTGAGTGAGAGCGATAGAAGCTGTGAGTGAGAGAGAGAGAGAAAGAGAAGCTGTGTGAGGGAGAGAGAGAAAGAGAATCTGTGAGTGATTGAGAAAGATAAAGGAAAGCTGTAAGTGAGTGAGTGCGATAGAAGCTGTGAGTGAGAGTGAGAGAGAAAGAGAGTCTGAGAAAGAGAGAGTGAAAAAGAAGCTGTGAGTGAGAGAGAGAGAAAGAGAAGCTGTGAGTGAGACAAAGAGAGAGAAAGAGAAGCTGTGAGTGAGAGAGAGAGAGAGAGAGAAGCATTGAGTAAGAGAGAGAAAGAGAGAAGCTGTGAGTGAGAGAGAGAGAGAAAGGAAAGCTGTGAGTGAGTGAGAGAGATAGAAGCTGTGAGTGAGTGAGAGAGAGAAAGAGTCTTAGAAAAAGAGAGTGAAAGAGAAGCTGTAAGTGAGAGAGAGAGAGACAAAGAGACTTTGTGAGAGAGATAAAGAGAAGCTGTGAGTGAGAGAGAGAGAGAAAGAAAAGCTGTGAGTGTGTGAGAGAGAGAAAGAGAAGCTGTGAGTGAGAGAGAGAGAGGAAGAGAAGTTGTGAGTGAGAGAGAGAGAAAATGAAGCTGGGAGTGAGAGAGAGAGAGAAAGAGAAGCTGTGGGTGAGAGAGAGAGAGAAAGAGAAGCATTGAGTGAGAGAGAGAGAAGCTGTGAGTGAGAGAGAGACAGAGAGAGAGAGAGAAGCTGTGAGTGAAAGAGAGAGAGAGAAAGAGAAGCTGTGAGTGAGTGAGAGAGAGAAAGTTAAGATGTGAGTGAGAGAGAGAGAGAGAAGCTGTGAGTGAGAGAGAGAAAGAGAAGATGTGAGAGAGAGAGAGAGAGAAAGAGAAGCTGTGAGTGAGAGAGAGAGAAAGAGATTATGAGAAAGAGAGAGTGAAAGATAAGCTGTGAGTGAGTGTGAGAGAGAGAGAAGCTGTGAGTGAGAGAGAGAGAAGCTGTGATTGGGAGAGAGAGAAAGAGAAGCTGTGAGTGAGAGAGAAAGAGAAGGTGTGAGTGAGTGAGAGAGAGAAGCTGTGAGAGAGAGAAAGAGAAGCTGTGAGTGAGTGAGAGAGAGAAAGAAAAGCTGTGAGTGAGTGAGAGCGATAGAAGCTGTGAGTGAGAGAGAGAGAAAGAGAAGCTGTGTGAGGGAGAGAGAGAACGAGAAGCGGTGAGTGAGAGAGAGAGAAACTGTGAGTGAGAGAGAGAAAGAGAAGCTATGAGTGAAAGGCAGAGAGACAAAGAGAAGCTGTGTGAGAGAGAGAGAGAGATTAAGAGAAGCTGTGAGTGAGTGAGAGAGAAATAGTCTGTGAGTGAGAGAGGGAGAGAAAGAGAAGGTGTGTGTGTGAGAGAGAGATCCTGTGAGTGAATGTGAGAGAGAGAGAAAGAGACGCTGTGAGTGAAAGAGAGAGAGAGAAAGAGAAGCTGTGAGTGAGTGAGAGAGAGAAAGGAAAGCTGTGAGTGAGAGAGAAAGAGAAACTGTGAGTGAGAGAGAGAAAGAGAAGCAATGAGTGAAAGGCAGATAGACAAAGAGAAGCTGTGTGTGAGAGAGAGATTAAGAGAAGCTGTGAGTGAGAGAGAGAGAAAGAGAGTCTGTGAGTGAGAGAGAGAGAGAAAGAGAAGCTGTGAGTGAGAGAGAGAAAGAGAGAACCTGTGAGTGAATGAGAGAGAGAGAGAGAGAGAAGCTGTGAGTGAAAGAGAGAGAGAGAAAGAGAAGCTGTGAGTGAGAGAGAGAGAGAAAGAGAAGCTGTGAGTGAGTGAGAGAGAGAAAGGAAAGCTGTGAGTGAGTGAGTGCGATAGAAGTTGTGAGTGAGAGAGAGAGAGAGAGAAAGAGAGTCTGAGAAAGAGAGAGTGAAAGAGAAGCTGTGAGTGAGTGAGAGAGAGAGAAAGAGAAGCTGTGAGAGAGAGTAAGAAAAGCTGTGAGTGAGAGAGAGAGAGAAGCTGAGAGTGAGACAAAGAGAGAGAAAGAGAAGCTGTCAGTGAGAGAGAGAGAGAGAAAGAGAAGCATTGAGTAAGAGAGAGAAAGAGAGTCTGGAAGTGAGAGAGAGAGAGAAAGAGAAGCTGAGACAGAGAAGCTGTGAGTGAGAGAGAGAGAGAGAAGCTGTGAGTGAAAGAGAAAGAGAGAAAGAGAAGCTGTGAGTGAGAGAGAGAGAAAGAGAAGCTGTGAGTAGGTGAGAGAGAGAAAGGGAAGCTGTGAGTGAGAGAGAGAGAGAAGCTGTGTGCGAGAGAGAGAGAGAGAGAAGCTATGAGTGAAAGGCAGAGAGAGAAAAAGAAGCTGTGTGTGTGAGAGAGAGTGAAAGAGAAGCTGTGAGTGAGAGAGAGAGAAAGAGAGTCTGTGAGTGAGAGAGAGTGAGAAAGAGAAGCTGTGAGTGAGAGAGAGAGAAAGTGAAGATGTGAGTGAGAGAGATAGAGAAAGAGAAGCTGTGAGTGAGTGAGAGAGAGAAAGGAAAGCTGTGAGTGAGTGAGAGAGATAGAAGCTGTGAGTAAGAGAGAGAGAGAGACGCAGTGAGTGAAAGAGAGAGAGAGAAGAGAAGCTGTGAGTGTGAGAGAGAGAAAGAGAAGCTGTGAGTGAGTGAGAGAGAGAAAGGAAAGCTGTGAGTGAGTGAGTGAGAGAGATAGAAGCTGGGAGTGAGAGAGAGAGAGAAAGAGAGTCTGAGAAAGAGAGAGTGAGAGAGAAGCTGTGAGTGAGAGAGAGAGAAGCTGTGAGTGAGAGAGAGAGAATATGTGAGTGAGAGAGAGAGAGAGAAAGAGAAGCTGTGAGTGAGAGAGAAACAGAAGCTGTGAGTGAGAGAAAAAGAGAAAGAGAAGCTGTGAGTGACACAGAGAGAGAGAAGCTGTGAGTGAGAGAGAGAGAGAAAGAGAAGCCTTGAGTGACAGAGAGAGAGAATGAGAAGCTGTGAGTGAGAGAGAGAGAAAGAGAAGCTGTGAGTGAGTGAGAGAGAGAGAGAGAGAGAGAGAGAAAGAGAAGCTGTGAGTGAGAGAGAGAAAGAGAAGCTGTGTGTGTGTGAGAGAGAGAGAGAAAAAGAGAATCTGTGTGCGAGAGAGAGATAGATGCTGTGAGTGAGAGAGAGAGAGAGAAAGAGAAGCTGTGTATGTGTGAGAGAGATATGCTGTGAGTGAGAGAGAGAGAAAGAGAAGCTGTGTGAGAGAGAAAGAGAGAAAGTGAAGGTGTGAGTGAGAGAGAAAGAGAAGCTGTGAGTGAGAGAGAGAGACAAAGAGGGAGAAACAGAAGATGTGATTGATAGAGAGAGAGAGAAAGAGAAGCTGTGAGTGAGAGAGAGATAGAAAGAGAAGATGTGAGTGAGTGAGAGAGAGTAAGAGAAGCTGTGAGTGAGAGAGAGAGATAAACAGAAGCTGTGTATGTGTGAGAGAGATATGCTGTGAGTGAGAGAGAGAGAGAGAGAAGCTGTGCGTGAGAGAGAGTGAAAGGGAAGCTGTGGGTGAGAGAGAGAGAGAAAGAGAAGCTGTGTGTGTGTGAGAGAGAGAGAAACTGTGAGTGAGAGAGAGAAAGAGAAACTGTGAGTGAGAGAGAGAGAAAGAGAAGCTATGAGTGAAAGGCAGAGAAAGAGAAGCTGTGTGTGTGTGTGTGTGTGTGAGAGAAAGAGAAGCTGTGGGAGAGAGAGAGAGAGAGAAAGAGAAGCTGTGAGTGACACAGAGGGAGAGAAGCTGTGAGTGAAAGAGAAAGAGAAGCTGTGAGTGAAAGAGAGAGAGAGAAAGAGAAGCTGTGAGTGAGAGAGAGAGAGAAAGAGAAGCTGTGAGTGAGTGAGAGAGAGAAAGGAAAGCTGTGAGTGAGTGAGTGCGATAGAAGTTGTGATTTAGAGAGAGAGAGAAAGAGAGTCTGAGAAAGTGAAAGAGAAGCTGTGAGTGAGTGAGAGAGAGAGAGAGAAGCTGTGAGAGATAGTAAGAGAAGCTGTGAGTGAGAGAGAGAGAAAGAGAAGCTGAGAGTGAGACAAAGAGAGAGAAAGAGAAGCTGTCAGTGAGAGAGAGAGAGAGAAGCATTGAGTAAGAGAGAGAAAGAGAGTCTGGAAGTGAGAGAGAGAGAGAAAGAGAAGCTGAGAGAGAGAGAGAGAAGCTGTGAGTGAGAGAGAGAGAGAAGCTGTGAGTGAAAGCGAAAGAGAGAAAGAGAAGCTGTGAGTGAGAGAGAGAGAAAGAGAAGCTGTGAGTAGGTGAGAGAGAGAAAGGGAAGCTTTGAGTGAGAGAGAGAGAGAAGCTGTGTGCGAGAGAGAGAGAGAGAGAAAGAGAAGCTATGAGTGAAAGGCAGAGAGAGAAAAAGAAGCTGTGTGTGTGAAAGAGAAGCTGTGAGTGAGAGAGAGAGAAGGAGAGTGTGAGTGAGAGAGCATGAGAAATAGAAGCTGTGAGTTAGAGAGAGAGAAAGTGAAGCTGTGAGTGAGAGAGATAGAGAAAGAGAAGCTGTGAGTGAGTGAGAGAGAGAAAGGAAAGCCGTGAGTGAGTGAGAGAGATAGAAGCTGTGAGTGAGAGAGAGAGAGAAAGAGAGTCTGAGAAAGAGAGTGAAAGAGAATCTGTGAGTGAGAGAGAGAGAGAGAAAGATAAGCTGTGAGAGAGAGTAAGAGAAGCTGTGAGTGAGACAAAGAGAGAGAAAGAGAAGCTGTGAGTGAGAGAGAGAGCAAGAGAAAGAGAAGCATTGAGTAAGAGAGAGAAAGAAAGAGAGTCTGGAAGTGAGAGAGAGAGAGAGAGAGAGAGAAAGAGAAGCTGTGAGTGAGAGAGAGAGAAAGTGAAGATGTGAGTGAGAGAGATAGAGAAAGAGAAGCTGTGAGTGAGTGAGAGAGAGAAAGGAAAGCTGTGAGTGAGTGAGAGAGATAGAAGCTGTGAGTAAGAGAGAGAGACGCAGTGAGTGAAAGAGAGAGAGAGAAGAGAAGCTGTGAGTGTGAGAGAGAGAAAGAGAAGCTGTGAGTGAGTGAGAGAGAGAAAGGAAAGCTGTGAGTGAGTGAGTGAGAGAGATAGAAGCTGGGAGTGAGAGAGAGAGAGAAAGAGAGTCTGAGAAAGAGAGAGTGAGAGAGAAGCTGTGAGTGAGAGAGAGAGAAGCTGTGAGTGAGAGAGAGAGAATATGTGAGTGAGAGAGAGAGAGAGAAAGAGAAGCTGTGAGTGAGAGAGAAACAGAAGCTGTGAGTGAGAGAAAAAGAGAAGGAGAAGCTGTGAGTGACACAGAGAGAGAGAAGCTGTGAGTGAGAGAGAGAGAGAAAGAGAAGCCTTGAGTGACAGAGAGAGAGAATGAGAAGCTGTGAGTGAGAGAGAGAGAGAGAGAAGCTGTGAGTGAGTGAGAGAGAGAGAGAGAGAGAGAGAAAGAGAAGCTGTGAGTGAGAGAGAGAAAGAGAAGCTGTGTGTGTGTGAGAGAGAGAGAGAAAACGAGAATCTGTGTGCGAGAGAGAGATAGATGCTGTGAGTGAGATAGAGAGAGAGAAAGAGAAGCTGTGTATGTGTGAGAGAGATATGCTGTGAGTGAGAGAGAGAGAAAGAGAAGCTGTGTGAGAGAGAAAGAGAGAAAGTGAAGGTGTGAGTGAGAGAGAAAGAGAAGCTGTGAGTGAGAGAGAGAGACAAAGAGGGAGAAACAGAAGATGTGATTGATAGAGAGAGAGAGAAAGAGAAGCTGTGAGTGAGAGAGAGATAGAAAGAGAAGATGTGAGTGAGTGAGAGAGAGTAAGAGAAGCTGTGAGTGTGAGAGAGAGATAAACAGAAGCTGTGTATGTGTGAGAGAGATATGCTGTGTGTGAGAGAGAGAGAGAGAGAAGCTGTGCGTGAGAGAGAGTGAAAGGGAAGCTGTGGGTGAGAGAGAGAGAGAAAGAGAAGCTGTGTGTGTGTGTGTGAGAGAGAAACTGTGAGTGAGAGAGAGAAAGAGAAACTGTGAGTGAGAGAGAGAGAAAGAGAAGCTATGAGTGAAAGGCAGAGAAAGAGAAGCTGTGTGTGTGTGTGAGAGAGAAAGAGAAGCTGTGGGAGAGAGAGAGAGAGAGAAAGAGAAGCTGTGAGTGACACAGAGGGAGAGAAGCTGTGAGTGAAAGAGAAAGAGAAGCTGTGAGTGAGTGAGAGAGAGAGAGAGAGAAGCTGTGAGTGAGAGAGAGAGAAAGAGAAGCTGAGAGTGAGACAAAGAGAGAGAAAGAGAAGCTGTCAGTGAGAGAGAGAGAGAGAGAAGCATTGAGTAAGAGAGAGAAAGAGAGTCTGGAAGTGAGAGAGAGAGAGAAAGAGAAGCTGAGAGAGAGAGAGAGAAGCTGTGAGTGAGAGAGAGAGAGAAGCTGTGAGTGAAAGCGAAAGAGAGAAAGAGAAGCTGTGAGTGAGAGAGAGAGAAAGAGAAGCTGTGAGTAGGTGAGAGAGAGAAAGGGAAGCTTTGAGTGAGAGAGAGAGAGAAGCTGTGTGCGAGAGAGAGAGAGAGAGAAAGAGAAGCTATGAGTGAAAGGCAGAGAGAGAAAAAGAAGCTGTGTGTGTGAAAGAGAAGCTGTGAGTGAGAGAGAGAGAAAGAGAGTGTGAGTGAGAGAGCATGAGAAATAGAAGCTGTGAGTTAGAGAGAGAGAAAGTGAAGCTGTGAGTGAGAGAGATAGAGAAAGAGAAGCTGTGAGTGAGTGAGAGAGAGAAAGGAAAGCCGTGAGTGAGTGAGAGAGATAGAAGCTGTGAGTGAGAGAGAGAGAGAAAGAGAGTCTGAGAAAGAGAGTGAAAGAGAATCTGTGAGTGAGAGAGAGAGAGAGAAAGATAAGCTGTGAGAGAGAGTAAGAGAAGCTGTGAGTGAGACAAAGAGAGAGAAAGAGAAGCTGTGAGTGAGAGAGAGAGCAAGAGAAAGAGAAGCATTGAGTAAGAGAGAGAAAGAAACAGAGTCTGGAAGTGAGAGAGAGAGAGAGAGAGAAAGAGAAGCTGTGAGTGTGTGAGAGAGATAAGCTGTGAGTGAGAGAGAGAAAGAGAAGCTGTGAGTGAAAGAGAAAGAGAGAAAGAGAAGCTTTGAGTGAGAGAGAGAGAAAGAGAGTCTGTGAGTGAGAGAGAGAGAAAGAGAAGCTGTGAGTGAGAGAGAGAGAGAAGCTCTGAGTGAGAGACAGAAAAAGAGAAGCTGTGAGTGAGAGAGAGAGAGAAAGAGAAGCTGTGTGTGAGAGAGAAAGAGAGAGTTAAAGAGAAGATGTGAGTGAGAGAGTGAGAGAGAAGCTGTGAGTGAGAGAGAGAGAGTGAAAGGGAAGCTGTGAGTGAGAGAGAAAGAGAAAGAGGCTGTGAGTGACAGAGAGAGAGAGAAGCTGTGAGTGAGAGACAGAGAGAAGGAGAAGCTGTGTGTGAGTGAGAGAGAGAAAGAGAAGCTGTGTGTGTGTGAGAGAGAGAAAAACTGTGAGTGAGAGAGAGAAAGAGAAACTGTGAGTGAGAGAGAGAGAAAGAGAAGCTGTGTGTGCGAGAGAGAGAGAAAGAGAAGCTATGAATGAAAGAGAAAGAGAGAAAGAGAAGCTGTGAGTGAGAGAGAGAGAAAGAGAGTCTGTGAGTGAGAGAGAGAGAGAAAGAGAAGCTGTGAGTGAGAGAGAGAGAGAAGCTGTGAGTGAGAGACAGAAAAAGAGAAGCTGTGAGTGAGAGAGAGAGAGAAAGAGAAGCTGTGTGTGAGAGAGAAAGAGAGAGTTAAAGAGAAGATGTGAGTGAGAGAGAGAGAGAGAGAGAGAAGCTGTGAGAGAGAGAGAGTGAAAGGGAAGCTGTGAGTGAGAGACAGAGAGAAAGAGAAGCCTTGAGTGACAGAGAGAGAGAATGAGAAGATGTGAGTGAGAGAGAGAGAAAAAGAAGCTGTGAGTGAGAGAGAGAGAGAAAGAGAAGCTGTGTGTGAGTGAGAGAGAGAGAGAGAAGCTGTGTGTGTGTGAGAGAGAGAAAAACTGTGAGTGAGAGAGAGAAAGAGAAACTGTGAGTGAGAGAGAGAGAAAGAGAAGCTGTGTGTGCGAGAGAGAGAGAAAGAGAAGGTATGAATGAAAGGCAGAGAGAGAAAAAGAAGCTGTGTGTGTGAGAGAGAGTGAAAGAGAAGCTGTGAGTGAGAGAGAGAGAAAGAGTCTGTGAGTGAGAGAGAGAGAAAGAGAAGCTGTGAGTGAGAGAGAGAGAGAGAGAAAGAGAAGCTTTGAGTGAGAGAGATAGAGAAAGAGAAGCTGTGAGTGAGTGAGAGAGAGAAAGGAATGCTGTGTGAGTGAGAGAGATAGAAGCTGTGACAGAGAGAGAGAAAGAGAAGCTGTGAGTGAAAGAGAGAGAGAGAAGAGAAGCTGTGAGTGTGTGAGAGAGAGAAAGAGAAGCTTTGAGTTAGTGTGTGAGAGAAAGGAAAGCTGTGAGTGAGTGAGTGAGAGAGATAGAAGCTGGGAGTGAGAGAGAGAGAGAAAGAGAGTCTGAGAAAGAGAGAGTGAAAGAGAAGCTGTGAGTGAGAGAGAGAGAAGCGGTGAGTGAGAGAGAGAATATGTGAGTGAGTGAGAGAGAGAGAGAGAAGCTGCGAGTGAGACAGAAAGAGAAGCTGTGAGTGAGAGAGAAAGAGAAAGAGAAGCTGTGAGTGACACAGAGAGAGAGAAGCTGTGAGTGAGAGAGAGAGAGAAAGAGAAGCCTTGAGTGACAGAGAGAGAGATTGAGAAGCTGTGAGTGAGAGAGAGAGAAAGAGAAGCTGTGAGTGAGAGAGAGAGAGAAGCTGTGAGTGAGAGAGAGAAAGAGAAGCTGTGTGTGAATGAGAGAGAGAGAGAGAAAGAGAAGCTGTGAGTGAGAGAGAGAAAGAGTAGCTGTGAGTGAGAGAGAGAAACTGTGAGCGAGAGAGAGAAAGAGAAGCTATGAGTGAAAGGCAGAGAGACAAAGAGAAGCTGTGTGTGTGTGAGAGAGAGAAAGAGAAACTGTGAGTGAGAGAGAGAGAAAGAGTGTGAGTGTGAGAGAGAGTGAAAGAGAAGCTGTGAGTGAGTGTGAGAGAGAGAGAAGCTGTGAGTGAATGAGAGAGAGAGAGAAAGAGAAGCTGTGAGTGAAAGAGAGAGAGAGAAAGAGAAGCTGTGAGTGAGAGAGAAAGAAAGAGAAACTGTGAGTGAGTGAGAGAGAGAATGGAAAGCTGTGAGCGAGTGAGTGCGATAGAAGCTGTGAGTGAGTGAGAGAGAGAAAGAGAGTCTGAGAAACAGAGAGTGAAAGAGAAGCTGTGAGTGAGAGAGAGTGAAGCTGTGAGTGAGAGAGAGAATCTGTGAGTGAGAGAGAGAGAGAGAGAAAGAGAAGCTGTGAGTGAGAGAGAAACAGAAGCTGTGAGTGAGAGAGAGGGAGAAAGAGAAGCTGTGAGAGAGAGAGAGAGAGAAAGAGAAGCTGTGAGTGAGAGAGAGAGAAGCTGTGAGAGAGAGAGAAAGAGAAGCAGTGAGTGAGACAAAGAGAGAGAAAGAGAAGCTGTGAGTGAGAGAGAGAGAAATAGAAGCTGTGAGTGAGAGAGAGAGAATGAGAAGCTGTGTGTGAGTGAGAGAGAGAAAGAGAAGCTGTGAGTGAGAGATAAAGAGAAGCTGTGTGAGAGAGAGAAAGAGAAGCTGTGAGAGAGAGAGAGAAAGAGAAACTGTGAGTGAGAGAGAGAGGAAGAGAAGCTGTGAGTGCGAGTGAGAGAGAAAGAAAAGCTGTGAGTGAGAGAGATAGAGAAAGAGAAGCTGTGAGTGAGAGAGAGAGAGGAAGAGAATCTGTGAGTGAGAGAGAGAGAAGCTGTGAGTGAGAGAGAGAAGCTTTGAGTGAGAGAGAGAAATAGAAGCTGTGAGTGAGAGACAAAGTGAAGCTGTGTGTGAGAGAAAGAGAGAAAGAGAAGGCTTGAGTGACAGAGAGAGAGAAAGAGAAACTGTGAGTGAGAGAGAGAAAGAGAAGCTGTGAGTGCGAGAGAGAGAGAAAGAGAATCTATGAGTGAAAGGCAGAGAGAGAAAGAGAAGCTGTGTGTGTGTGTGAGAGAGAAAGAGAAGCTGTGAGTGAGTGAGAGAGAAAGACAGTCTGTGAGTGAGAGAGAGAGAAAGAGAAGCTGTGAGTGAGTGAGAGAGAGAGAGAACCTGTGAGTGAATGAGAGAGAGAGAGAAAGAGAAGCTGTGAGTGAAAGAGAGAGAGAAAGAGAAGCTGTGAGTGAGTGAGAGAGAGAGAAGCTGTGAGTGAGAGAGAGAGAGAAAGGAAAGCTGTGAGTGAGTGAGAGAGATAGAAGCTGTGAGTGAGTGAGAGAGAGAAAGAGAGTCTGAGAAAGAGAGAGTGAAAGAGAATCTGTGAGTGAGAGAGAGAGAGAAAGATAAGCTGTGAGAGAGAGTAAGAGAAGCTGTGAGTGAGAGAGAGAGAAAGAGAAGCTGTGAGTGAGACAAAGAGAGAGCAAGAGAAGCTGTGAGTGAGAGAGAGAGCAAGAGAAAGAGAAGCATTGAGTAAGAGAGAGAAAGAAAGAGAGTCTGGAATTGAGAGAGAGAGAGAGAAAGAGAAGCTGTGAGTGAAAGAGAAAGAGAAGCTGTGAGTGTGAGAGAGAGAAAGAGAAGCTGTGAGTACGTGAGAGAGAGAAAGGGAAGCTGTGAGTGAGAGAGAGAAGCTGTGAGTGAGAGAGAGAGAGTGAAAGGGAAGCTATGAGTGAGAGAGAAAGAGAAAGAGAAGATGTGAGTGAGAGAGAGAGAAAAAGAAGCTGTGAGTGAGCGAGAGAGATAAAGAGAAGCTGTGTGTGTGAGAGAGAGAAAGAGAAGCTGTGTGTGTGTGAGAGAGAGAAAAACTGTGAGTTAGAGAGAGAAAGAGAAACTGTGAGTGAGAGAGAGAGAGAGAGAGAGTCTGTGAGTGAGAGAGAGAGAAAGAGAAGCTGTGAGTGAGAGAGAGAGAGAAAGAGAAGCTTTTAGGTGAGAGAGATAGAGAAAGAGAAGCTGTGAGTGAGTGAGAGAGAGAAAGGAAAGCTGTGTGTGAGAGAGATAGAAGCTGTGAGAGAGAGAGAAAGAGAAGCTGTGAGTGAAAGAGAGAGAGAGAAGAGAAGCTGTGAGTGTGTGAGAGAGAGAAAGAGAAGCTTTGAGTGAGTGAGAGAGACAAAGGAAAGCTGTGAGTGAGTGACTGAGAGAGATAGAAGCTGGGAGTGAGAGAGAGAGAGAAAGAGAGTCTGAGAAAGAGAGAGTGAAAGAGAAGCTGTGAGTGAGAGAAGCTGTGAGTGAGAGAGAGAGAAGCTGTGAGTGAGAGAGAGAGAGAAAGAGAAGCTGCGAGTGAGAGAGAAACAGAAGCTGTGAGTGAGAGAGAAAGAGAAAGAGAAGCTGTGAGTGACACAGAGAGAGAGAAGCTGTGAGTGAGAGAGAGAGAGAAAGAGAAGACTTGAGTGACAGAGAGAGAGATTGAGAAGCTGTGAGTGAGAGAGAGAGAAAGAGAAGCTGTGAGTGAGAGAGAGAGAGAAGCTGTGAGTGAGAGAGAGAAAGAGAAGCTGTGTGTGAATGAGAGAGAGAGAGAAGCTGTGTGTGTGAGAGAGAGATTAAGAGAAGCTGTGTGTGTGTGAGAGAGAAAGAGACACTGTGTGTGTGTGTGAGAGAGCGAGAAACAGAAGCTGTGAGTGAGAGAGAGAGAGATGCTGTGAGTGAGAGAGAGAAAGAGAAGCTGTGTATGTTTGAGAGAGAGATATGCTGTGAGTGAGAGAGAGAGAAAGAGAAGCTGTGAGTGAGAGAGAAAGAGAAGCTGTGAATGAGTGAGAAAGAGAGAAAGAGAAGCTGTGTGTGAGAGAGAGAGAGAGGGAAAGAGAATCTGTGAGTGAGAGAGAGAGATCCTGTGAGTGAGAGAGAGAGAGAAAGAGAAGCTGTGTATGTGTGAGAGAGAGAGAGGGAAAGAGAATCTGTGAGTGATAGAGAGAGATGCTGTGAGTGTTAGAGAGAAAGAGAAAGAGAAGCTGTGAGTGAATTTGAGAGAAAGAGAAGCTGTGAGTGAGTTTGAGAGAAAGAGAAGCTGTGAGTGAGAGAGAGAAAGAGAAGCTGTGTGTGAGTGAGTGAGAGAGAGAAGCTGTGTGTGTGTGTGAGATTAAGAGAAGCTATGTGTGTGTGAGAGAGAAAGAGACACTGTGTGTGTGAGAGAGAGAGAGAAAGAGAAGCTGTGTGTGTGAGAGAGAGAGATGCTGTGAGTGAGAGAGAGAGAAAGAGAAGCTGTGTATGTGTGAGAGAGATATGCTGTGAGTGAGAGAGAGAGAAAGAGAAGCGGTGTTTGAGAGAAAGTGAGAAAGTGAAGCTGTATGTGAGAGAAAGAGAGAAAGTGAAGGTGTGAGTGAGAGAGAAAGAGAAGCTGTGAGTGAGAGAGAGAGAGAGAAAGAGAAGCTGTGAGTGAGTGAGAGAGAGAGAAAGCGAAGCTTTGTGTGTGAGAGAGAGAGGAAAAGAAAGAGAAGCTGTGTGTGGGGGTGAGATAAAGAGAAGCTGTGAGAGAGAGAGAGAGAAGCTGAGAGAGAGAGATGGAAAGTGTGAGTGAGGGGGAGAAAGATAAACTGTTCGTGAGAGAAAGAGAGAAAGTGAAGCTGCATGTGAGTGAGAGAGAGAGAAAGAGAAGCTGTGTGTGAGAGAGAGAGAGGGAAAGAGAAGCTGTGTGTGTGGGGGAGAGATAAAGAGAAGCTGTGGGTGAGAGAGAGAGAAAGAGAAGCTGAGAGAGAGAGAGAGAGGGAAACTTTGAGAGAGAGAAAGAGAAGCTGTGTGTGAGAGAGAGAGAAAGAGAAGCTGTGAGTGAGAGAGAGAGAGAAGCTGTGAGTGAGAGAGAGAAAGAGAAGCTGTGTGTGAATGAGAGTGAGAGAGAGAAAGAGAAGCTGTGAGTGAGAGAGAGAGAGAAAGAGTAGCTGTGAGTGAGAGAGAGAGAGAAACTGTGAGCGAGAGAGAGAAAGAGAAGCTATGAGTGAAAGGCAGAGAGACAAAGAGAAGCTGTGTGTGTGTGAGAGAGAGAAAGAGAAACTGTGAGTGAGAGAGAGAGAAAGAGTGTGAGTGTGAGAGAGAGTGAAAGAGAAGCTGTGAGTGAGTGTGAGAGAGAGAGAAGCTGTGAGTGAATGAGAGAGAGAGAGAAAGAGAAGCTGTGAGTGAAAGAGAGAGAGAGAAAGAGAAACTGTGAGTGAGAGAGAGAAAGAAAGAGAAGCTGTGAGTGAGTGAGAGAGAGAATGGAAAGCTGTGAGCGAGTGAGTGCGATAGAAGCTGTGAGTGAGTGAGAGAGAGAAAGAGAGTCTGAGAAACAGAGAGTGAAAGAGAAGCTGTGAGTGAGAGAGAGTGAAGCTGTGAGTGAGAGAGAGAATCTGTGAGTGAGAGAGAGAGAGAGAGAAAGAGAAGCTGTGAGTGAGAGAGAAACAGAAGCTGTGAGTGAGAGAGAGGGAGAAAGAGAAGCTGTGAGAGAGAGAGAGAGAGAAAGAGAAGCTGTGAGTGAGAGAGAGAGAAGCTGTGAGAGAGAGAGAAAGAGAAGCAGTGAGTGAGACAAAGAGAGAGAAAGAGAAGCTGTGAGTGAGAGAGAGAGAAATAGAAGCTGTGAGTGAGAGAGAGAGAATGAGAAGCTGTGTGTGAGTGAGAGAGAGAAAGAGAAGCTGTGAGTGAGAGATAAAGAGAAGCTGTGTGAGAGAGAGAAAGAGAAGCTGTGAGAGAGAGAGAGAAAGAGAAACTGTGAGTGAGAGAGAGAGGAAGAGAAGCTGTGAGTGCGAGTGAGAGAGAAAGAAAAGCTGTGAGTGAGAGAGATAGAGAAAGAGAAGCTGTGAGTGAGAGAGAGAGAGGAAGAGAATCTGTGAGTGAGAGAGAGAGAGAGAGAAGCTGTGAGTGAGAGAGAGAAGCTTTGAGTGAGAGAGAGAAATAGAAGCTGTGAGTGAGAGACAAAGAGAAGGTGTGAGTGAGAGAGAGAGAGAAAGAGAAGGTGTGTGTGTGAGAGAGAAAGAGTAGCTGTGAGAGAGAGAGAGTAAGAGAAGCTTTGAGTGAGAGAGAAAGAGAAAGAGAAGCTGTGAGTGACACACAGAGAGAGAAGCTGTGAGTGACAGAGAGAGAGAAAGAGAAGTTGTGAGTGACAGAGAGAGAGAAAGAGAAGCTGTGAGTGCGAGAGAGAGAGAAAGAGAATCTATGAGTGAAAGGCAGAGAGAGAAAGAGAAGCTATGTGTGTGTGTGTGAGAGAAAGAGAAGCTGTGAGTGAGTGAGAGAGAAAGACAGTCTGTGAGTGAGAGAGAGAGAAAGAGAAGCTGTGAGTGAGTGAGAGAGAGAGAGAACCTCTGAGTGAATGAGAGAGAGAGAGAAAGAGTAGCTGTGAGTGAAAGAGAGAGAGAAAGAGAAGCTGTGAGTGAGTGAGAGAGAGAGAAGCTGTGAGTGAGTGAGAGAGAGAGAGAAAGGAAAGCTGTGAGTGAGTGAGAGAGATAGAAGCTGTGAGTGAGTGAGAGAGAGAAAGAGAGTCTGAGAAAGAGAGAGTGAAAGAGAATCTGTGAGTGAGAGAGAGAGAGAAAGATAAGCTGTGAGAGAGAGTAAGAGAAGCTGTGAGTGAGAGAGAGAGAAAGAGAAGCTGTGAGTGAGACAAAGAGAGAGAAAGAGAAGCTGTGAGTGAGAGAGAGAGCAAGAGAAAGAGAAGCATTGAGTAAGAGAGAGAAAGAAAGAGAGTCTGGAATTGAG
The DNA here is from genome assembly GCA_035047345.1 of Bradypodion ventrale. Taxonomy (NCBI): domain Eukaryota; kingdom Metazoa; phylum Chordata; class Lepidosauria; order Squamata; family Chamaeleonidae; genus Bradypodion; species Bradypodion ventrale. Next base: position 226,279,039 of record JAWDJE010000001.1, read on the forward strand.
AGAGAGAGAGAGAAAGAGAAGCCTTGAGTGACAGAGAGAGAGAATGAGAAGATGTGAGTGAGAGAGAAAGAGAAAGAGAAGCTGTGAGTGACAGAGAGAGAAAGAAGCTGTGAGTGAGAGACAGAGAGAAAGAGAAGCCTTGAGTGACAGAGAGAGAGAATGAGAAGATGTGAGTGAGAGAGAGAGAAAAAGAAGCTGTGAGTGAGAGAGAGAGATAAAGAGAAGCTGCGTGTGTGTGAGAGAGGAAGAGAAGCTGTGTGTGTGTGAGAGAGAGAAAAACTGTGAGTGAGAGAGAGAAAGAGAAACTGTGAGTGAGAGAGAGAGAAAGAAAGAGAGTCTGTGAGTGAGAGAGAGAGAAAGAGAAGCTGTGAGTGAGAGAGAGAGAGAAAGAGAAGCTTTTAGGTGAGAGAGATAGAGAAAGAGAAGCTGTGAGTGAGTGAGAGAGAGAAAGGAAAGCTGTGTGAGTGAGAGAGATAGAAGCTGTGTGAGAGAGAGAAAGAGAAGCTGTGAGTGAAAGAGAGAGAGAGAGAAGAGAAGTTGTGAGTGTGAGAGAAAGAGAAAGAGAAGCTTTGAGTGAGTGAGAGAGACAAAGGAAAGCTGTGAGTGAGTGACTGAGAGAGATAGAAGTTGAGAGTGAGAGAGAGAGAAAGAGAGTCTGAGAAATAGAGAGTGAAAGAGAAGCTGTGAGTGAGAGAGAGAGAAGCTGTGAGTGAGAGAGAGAGAAGTTGTGAGTGAGAGAGAGAGAGAGAAAGAGAAGCTGCGAGTGAGAGAGAAACAGAAGCTGTGAGTGAGAGAGAAAGAGAAAGAGAAGCTGTGAGTGACACAGAGAGAGAGAAGCTGTGAGTGAGAGAGAGAGAGAAAGAGAAGACTTGAGTGACAGAGAGAGAGATTGAGAAGCTGTGAGTGAGAGAGAGAGAAAGAGAAGCTGTGAGTGAGAGAGAGAGAGAAGCTGTGAGTGAGAGAGAGAAAGAGAAGCTGTGTGTGAATGAGAGAGAGAGAGAAGCTGTGTGTGTGAGAGAGAGATTAAGAGAAGCTGTGTGTGTGTGAGAGAGAAAGAGACACTGTGTGTGTGTGAGAGAGAGAGAAAGAGAAGCTGTGAGTGAGAGAGAGAGAGATGCTGTGAGTGAGAGAGAGAAAGAGAAGCTGTGTATGTTTGAGAGAGAGATATGCTGTGAGTGAGAGAGAGAGAAAGAGAAGCTGTGAGTGAGAGAGAAAGAGAAGCTGTGAATGAGTGAGAAAGAGAGAAAGAGAAGCTGTGTGTGTGAGAGAGAGAGAGGGAAAGAGAATCTGTGAGTGAGAGAGAGAGATCCTGTGAGTGAGAGAGAGAGAGAAAGAGAAGCTGTGTATGTGTGAGAGAGAGAGAGGGAAAGAGAATCTGTGAGTGATAGAGAGAGATGCTGTGAGTGTTAGAGAGAAAGAGAAAGAGAAGCTGTGAGTGAGTTTGAGAGAAAGAGAAGCTGTGAGTGAGAGAGAGAGAAAGAGAAGCTGTGAGTGAGAGAGAGAAAGAGAAGCTGTGTGTGAGTGAGTGAGAGAGAGAAGCTGTGTTTGTGTGTGAGATTAAGAGAAGCTATGTGTGTGTGAGAGAGAAAGAGACACTGTGTGTGTGAGAGAGAGAGAGAGAAAGAGAAGCTGTGTGTGTGTGAGAGAGAGATGCTGTGAGTGAGAGAGAGAGAAAGAGAAGCTGTGTATGTGTGAGAGAGAGATATGCTGTGAGTGAGAGAGAGAGAAAGAGAAGCGGTGTGTGAGAGAAAGTGAGAAAGTGAAGCTGTATGTGAGAGAAAGAGAGAAAGTGAAGGTGTGAGTGAGAGAGAAAGAGAAGCTGTGAGTGAGAGAGAGAGAGAGAAAGAGAAGCTGTGAGTGAGTGAGAGAGAGAGAAAGCGAAGCTTTGTGTGTGAGAGAGAGAGGAAAAGAAAGAGAAGCTGTGTGTGGGGGTGAGATAAAGAGAAGCTGTGAGAGAGAGAGAGAGAGAAGCTGAGAGAGAGAGATGGAAACTGTGAGTGAGGGAGAGAAAGATAAACTGTGAGTGAGAGAAAGAGAGAAAGTGAAGCTGCATGTGAGTGAGAGAGAGAGAAAGAGAAGCTGTGTGAGAGAGAGAGAGAGGGAAAGAGAAGCTGTGTGTGTGGGGGAGAGATAAAGAGAAGCTTTGGGTGAGAGAGAGAGAAAGAGAAGCTGAGAGAGAGAGAGGGAAACTTTGAGAGAGAGAAAGAGAAGCTGTGTGAGAGAGAAAGAGAGAAATTGAAGCTGTGTGTGAGAGAAAGAGAGAAAGAGTAGCCTTGAGTGGCAGAGAGAGAGAATGAGAAGCTGTGAGTGATTGAGAGAGAAAGAGAAGCTGTGAGTGAGAGAGAGAGAGAGAAAGAGAAGCTGTGAGTGAGAGAGAGAAAGAGACACTGTGTGTGTGTGAGAGAGAGAGAAAGAGAAGTTATGAGTGAGTGAGTGAGAGAGAGATGCTGTGAGTGAGAGAGAGAGAGAGAGAAAGAGAAGCTGTGTATGTGTGAGAGAGATATGCTGTGAGTGAGAGAGAGAGAAAGTGAAGCTGTGTATGTGTGTGAGAGAGATATGCTGTTAGTGAGAGAGAGAGAGAGAGAAGCTGTGTGAGAGAGAAAGAGAGAAAGTGAAGCTGTGTGTGAGAGAAAGAGAGAAAGTGAAGGTGTGAGTGAGAGAGAAAGAGAAGCTGTGAGTGAGAGAGAGAGGAAGCAAAGCTATGAGTGAGAGAGAGAGAGAAAGAGAAGCTGTGAGTGAGTGAGAGAGAGAGAAAGTGAAGCTGTGTGTGACAGAAAGAGAGAAAGAGAAGGCTTGAGTGACAGAGAGAGAGAATGAGAAGCTGTGAGTGAGAGAGAGAGAGAAAGAGAAGATGTGAGTGTGAGAGAGAAAGAGAAGCTATGTGTGAGAGAGAGAGAGAAACTGTGAGTGAGACAGAAAAAGAGAAGCTGTGAGTGAGAGAGAGAGAAAGAGAAGCTGTGTGTGTGAGAGAAAGAGGGAGTTAAAGAGAAGATGTGAGTGAGAGAGAGAGAGAGAGAGAAGCTGTGAGTGAGTGAGAGAGAGAGAAAGTGAAGCTGTGTGTGTGTGTGAGAGAGAGAGAAGCTGTGAGTGAGAGAGAGAAGCTTTGAGTGAGAGAGAGAAATAGAAGCTGTGAGTGAGAGACAAAGAGAAGGTGTGAGTGAGAGAGAGAGAGAAAGAGAAGGTGTGTGTGTGAGAGAGAAAGAGTAGCTGTGAGAGAGAGAGAGTAAGAGAAGCTTTGAGTGAGAGAGAAAGAGAAAGAGAAGCTGTGAGTGACACACAGAGAGAGAAGCTGTGAGTGACAGAGAGAGAGAAAGAGAAGTTGTGAGTGACAGAGAGAGAGAAAGAGAAGCTGTGAGTGCGAGAGAGAGAGAAAGAGAATCTATGAGTGAAAGGCAGAGAGAGAAAGAGAAGCTGTGTGTGTGTGAGAGAGAGAAAGAGAAGCTGTGAGTGAGTGAGAGAGAAAGACAGTCTGTGAGTGAGAGAGAGAGAAAGAGAAGCTGTGAGTGAGTGAGAGAGAGAGAGAACCTCTGAGTGAATGAGAGAGAGAGAGAAAGAGTAGCTGTGAGTGAAAGAGAGAGAGAAAGAGAAGCTGTGAGTGAGTGAGAGAGAGAGAAGCTGTGAGTGAGTGAGAGAGAGAAAGGAAAGCTGTGAGTGAGTGAGAGAGATAGAAGCTGTGAGTGAGTGAGAGAGAGAAAGAGAGTCTGAGAAAGAGAGAGTGAAAGAGAATCTGTGAGTGAGAGAGAGAGAGAAAGATAAGCTGTGAGAGAGAGTAAGAGAAGCTGTGAGTGAGAGAGAGAGAAAGAGAAGCTGTGAGTGAGACAAAGAGAGAGAAAGAGAAGCTGTGAGTGAGAGAGAGAGCAAGAGAAAGAGAAGCATTGAGTAAGAGAGAGAAAGAAAGAGAGTCTGGAATTGAGAGAGAGAGAGAGAAAGAGAAGCCTTGAGTGACAGAGAGAGAGAATGAGAAGATGTGAGTGAGAGAGAAAGAGAAAGAGAAGCTGTGAGTGACAGAGAGAGAAAGAAGCTGTGAGTGAGAGACAGAGAGAAAGAGAAGCCTTGAGTGACAGAGAGAGAGAATGAGAAGATGTGAGTGAGAGAGAGAGAGAAAAAGAAGCTGTGAGTGAGAGAGAGAGATAAAGAGAAGCTGCGTGTGTGTGAGAGAGGAAGAGAAGCTGTGTGTGTGTGTGAGAGAGAAAAACTGTGAGTTAGAGAGAGAAAGAGAAACTGTGAGTGAGAGAGAGAGAAAGAAAGAGAGTCTGTGAGTGAGAGAGAGAGAAAGAGAAGCTGTGAGTGAGAGAGAGAGAGAAAGAGAAGCTTTTAGGTGAGAGAGATAGAGAAAGAGAAGCTGTGAGTGAGTGAGAGAGAGAAAGGAAAGCTGTGTGAGTGAGAGAGATAGAAGCTGTGTGAGAGAGAGAAAGAGAAGCTGTGAGTGAAAGAGAGAGAGAGAGAAGAGAAGCTGTGAGTGTGAGAGAAAGAGAAAGAGAAGCTTTGAGTGAGTGAGAGAGACAAAGGAAAGCTGTGAGTGAGTGACTGAGAGAGATAGAAGTTGAGAGTGAGAGAGAGAGAAAGAGAGTCTGAGAAATAGAGAGTGAAAGAGAAGCTGTGAGTGAGAGAGAGAGAAGCTGTGAGTGAGAGAGAGAGAAGTTGTGAGTGAGAGAGAGAGAGAGAAAGAGAAGCTGCGAGTGAGAGAGAAACAGAAGCTGTGAGTGAGAGAGAAAGAGAAAGAGAAGCTGTGAGTGACACAGAGAGAGAGAAGCTGTGAGTGAGAGAGAGAGAGAAAGAGAAGACTTGAGTGACAGAGAGAGAGATTGAGAAGCTGTGAGTGAGAGAGAGAGAAAGAGAAGCTGTGAGTGAGAGAGAGAGAGAAGCTGTGAGTGAGAGAGAGAAAGAGAAGCTGTGTGTGAATGAGAGAGAGAGAGAAGCTGTGTGTGTGTGAGAGAGATTAAGAGAAGCTGTGTGTGTGTGAGAGAGAAAGAGACACTGTGTGTGTGAGAGAGAGAGAGAAAGAGAAGCTGTGAGTGAGAGAGAGAGAGATGCTGTGAGTGAGAGAGAGAAAGAGAAGCTGTGTATGTTTGAGAGAGAGATATGCTGTGAGTGAGAGAGAGAGAAAGAGAAGCTGTGAGTGAGAGAGAAAGAGAAGCTGTGAATGAGTGAGAAAGAGAGAAAGAGAAGCTGTGTGTGAGAGAGAGAGAGAGGGAAAGAGAATCTGTGAGTGAGAGAGAGAGATCCTGTGAGTGAGAGAGAGAGAGAAAGAGAAGCTGTGTATGTGTGAGAGAGAGAGAGGGAAAGAGAATCTGTGAGTGATAGAGAGAGATGCTGTGAGTGTTAGAGAGAAAGAGAAAGAGAAGCTGTGAGTGAGTTTGAGAGAAAGAGAAGCTGTGAGTGAGAGAGAGAGAAAGAGAAGCTGTGAGTGAGAGAGAGAAAGAGAAGCTGTGTGTGAGTGAGTGAGAGAGAGAAGCTGTGTTTGTGTGTGAGATTAAGAGAAGCTATGTATGTGTGAGAGAGAAAGAGACACTGTGTTTGTGAGAGAGAGAGAGAGAAAGAGAAGCTGTGTGTGTGAGAGAGAGAGATGCTGTGAGTGAGAGAGAGAGAAAGAGAAGCTGTGTATGTGTGAGAGAGAGATATGCTGTGAGTGAGAGAGCGAGAAAGAGAAGCGGTGTGGGAGAGAAAGTGAGAAAGTGAAGCTGTATGTGAGAGAAAGAGAGAAAGTGAAGGTATGAGTGAGAGAGAAAGAGAAGCTGTGAGTGAGAGAGAGAGAGAGAAAGAGAAGCTGTGAGTGAGTGAGAGAGAGAGAAAGCGAAGCTTTGTGTGTGAGAGAGAGAGGAAAAGAAAGAGAAGCTGTGTGTGGGGGTGAGATAAAGAGAAGCTGTGAGAGAGAGAGAGAGAGAAGCTGAGAGAGAGAGATGGAAACTGTGAGTGAGGGAGAGAAAGATAAACTGTGAGTGAGAGAAAGAGAGAAAGTGAAGCTGCATGTGAGTGAGAGAGAGAGAAAGAGAAGCTGTGTGTGAGAGAGAGAGAGGGAAAGAGAAGCTGTGTGTGTGGGGGAGAGATAAAGAGAAGCTTTGGGTGAGAGAGAGAGAAAGAGAAGCTGAGAGAGAGAGAGGGAAACTTTGAGAGAGAGAAAGAGAAGCTGTGTGAGAGAGAAAGAGAGAAATTGAAGCTGTGTGTGAGAGAAAGAGAGAAAGAGTAGCCTTGAGTGGCAGAGAGAGAGAGAATGAGAAGCTGTGAGTGATTGAGAGAGAAAGAGAAGCTGTGAGTGAGAGAGAGAGAGAGAAAGAGAAGCTGTGAGTGAGAGAGAGAAAGAGACACTGTGTGTGTGTGAGAGAGAGAGAAAGAGAAGTTGTGAGTGAGTGAGTGAGAGAGAGATGCTGTGAGTGAGAGAGAGAGAGAGAAAGAGAAGCTGTGTATGTGTGAGAGAGATATGCTGTGAGTGAGAGAGAGAGAAAGTGAAGCTGTGTATGTGTGTGAGAGAGATATGCTGTTAGTGAGAGAGAGAGAGAGAAGCTGTGTGAGAGAGAAAGAGAGAAAGTGAAGCTGTGTGTGAGAGAAAGAGAGAAAGTGAAGGTGTGAGTGAGAGAGAAAGAGAAGCTGTGAGTGAGAGAGAGAGGAAGCAAAGCTATGAGTGAGAGAGAGAGAGAAAGAGAAGCTGTGAGTGAGTGAGAGAGAGAGAAAGTGAAGCTGTGTGTGACAGAAAGAGAGAAAGAGAAGGCTTGAGTGACAGAGAGAGAGAATGAGAAGCTGTGAGTGAGAGAGAGAGAGAAAGAGAAGATGTGAGTGTGAGAGAGAAAGAGAAGCTATGTGAGAGAGAGAGAGAGAAACTGTGAGTGAGACAGAAAAAGAGAAGCTGTGAGTGAGAGAGAGAGAAAGAGAAGCTGTGTGTGTGAGAGAAAGAGGGAGTTAAAGAGAAGATGTGAGTGAGAGAGAGAGAGAGAGAGAAGCTGTGAGTGAGTGAGAGAGAGAGAAAGTGAAGCTGTGTGTGTGAGAGAGAGGAAGCAAAGCTATGAGTGAGAGAGAGAGAGAGAGAAAGAGAAGCTGTGAGTGAGTGAGAGAGAGAGAAAGTGAAGCTGTGTGTGAGAGAAAGAGAGAAAGAGAAGGCTTGAGTGACAGAGAGAGAGAAAGAGAAACTGTGAGTGAGAGAGAGAAAGAGAAGCTGTGAGTGCGAGAGAGAGAGAAAGAGAATCTATGAGTGAAAGGCAGAGAGAGAAAGAGAAGCTGTGTGTGTGTGTGAGAGAGAAAGAGAAGCTGTGAGTGAGTGAGAGAGAAAGACAGTCTGTGAGTGAGAGAGAGAGAAAGAGAAGCTGTGAGTGAGTGTGAGAGAGAGAGAACCTGTGAGTGAATGAGAGAGAGAGAGAAAGAGAAGCTGTGAGTGAAAGAGAGAGAGAAAGAGAAGCTGTGAGTGAGTGAGAGAGAGAGAAGCTGTGAGTGAGAGAGAGAGAGAAAGGAAAGCTGTGAGTGAGTGAGAGAGATAGAAGCTGTGAGTGAGTGAGAGAGAGAAAGAGAGTCTGAGAAAGAGAGAGTGAAAGAGAATCTGTGAGTGAGAGAGAGAGAGAAAGATAAGCTGTGAGAGAGAGTAAGAGAAGCTGTGAGTGAGAGAGAGAGAAAGAGAAGCTGTGAGTGAGACAAAGAGAGAGCAAGAGAAGCTGTGAGTGAGAGAGAGAGCAAGAGAAAGAGAAGCATTGAGTAAGAGAGAGAAAGAAAGAGAGTCTGGAATTGAGAGAGAGAGAGAGAAAGAGAAGCTGTGAGTGAAAGAGAAAGAGAAGCTGTGAGTGTGAGAGAGAGAAAGAGAAGCTGTGAGTACGTGAGAGAGAGAAAGGGAAGCTGTGAGTGAGAGAGAGAGAAGCTGTGAGTGAGAGAGAGAGAGTGAAAGGGAAGCTATGCGTGAGAGAGAAAGAGAAAGAGAAGATGTGAGTGAGAGAGAGAGAAAAAGAAGCTGTGAGTGAGCGAGAGAGATAAAGAGAAGCTGTGTGTGTGTGAGAGAGAAAGAGAAGCTGTGTGTGTGTGAGAGAGAGAAAAACTGTGAGTTAGAGAGAGAAAGAGAAACTGTGAGTGAGAGAGAGAGAGAGAGAGAGTCTGTGAGTGAGAGAGAGAGAAAGAGAAGCTGTGAGTGAGAGAGAGAGAGAAAGAGAAGCTTTTAGGTGAGAGAGATAGAGAAAGAGAAGCTGTGAGTGAGTGAGAGAGAGAAAGGAAAGCTGTGTGTGAGAGAGATAGAAGCTGTGAGAGAGAGAGAAAGAGAAGCTGTGAGTGAAAGAGAGAGAGAGAAGAGAAGCTGTGAGTGTGTGAGAGAGAGAAAGAGAAGCTTTGAGTGAGTGAGAGAGACAAAGGAAAGCTGTGAGTGAGTGACTGAGAGAGATAGAAGCTGGGAGTGAGAGAGAGAGAGAAAGAGAGTCTGAGAAAGAGAGAGTGAAAGAGAAGCTGTGAGTGAGAGAAGCTGTGAGTGAGAGAGAGAGAAGCTGTGAGTGAGAGAGAGAGAGAGAAAGAGAAGCTGCGAGTGAGAGAGAAACAGAAGCTGTGAGTGAGAGAGAAAGAGAAAGAGAAGCTGTGAGTGACACAGAGAGAGAGAAGCTGTGAGTGAGAGAGAGAGAGAAAGAGAAGACTTGAGTGACAGAGAGAGAGATTGAGAAGCTGTGAGTGAGAGAGAGAGAAAGAGAAGCTGTGAGTGAGAGAGAGAGAGAAGCTGTGAGTGAGAGAGAGAAAGAGAAGCTGTGTGTGAATGAGAGAGAGAGAGAAGCTGTGTGTGTGAGAGAGAGATTAAGAGAAGCTGTGTGTGTGTGAGAGAGAAAGAGACACTGTGTGTGTGTGTGAGAGAGCGAGAAACAGAAGCTGTGAGTGAGAGAGAGAGAGATGCTGTGAGTGAGAGAGAGAAAGAGAAGCTGTGTATGTTTGAGAGAGAGATATGCTGTGAGTGAGAGAGAGAGAAAGAGAAGCTGTGAGTGAGAGAGAAAGAGAAGCTGTGAATGAGTGAGAAAGAGAGAAAGAGAAGCTGTGTGTGTGAGAGAGAGAGAGAGAGGGAAAGAGAATCTGTGAGTGAGAGAGAGAGATCCTGTGAGTGAGAGAGAGAGAAAGAGAAGCTGTGTATGTGTGAGAGAGAGAGAGGGAAAGAGAATCTGTGAGTGATAGAGAGAGATGCTGTGAGTGTTAGAGAGAAAGAGAAAGAGAAGCTGTGAGTGAGTTTGAGAGAAAGAGAAGCTGTGAGTGAGTTTGAGAGAAAGAGAAGCTGTGAGTGAGTTTGAGAGAAAGAGAAGCTGTGAGTGAGAGAGAGAAAGAGAAGCTGTGTGTGAGTGAGTGAGAGAGAGAAGCTGTGTGTGTGAGAGAGATTAAGAGAAGCTATGTGTGTGTGAGAGAGAAAGAGACACTGTGTGTGAGAGAGAGAGAGAAAGAGAAGCTGTGTGTGTGTGTGAGAGAGATATGCTGTTAGTGAGAGAGAGAGAGAGAAGCTGTGTGAGAGAGAAAGAGAGAAAGTGAAGCTGTGTGTGAGAGAAAGAGAGAAAGTGAAGGTGTGAGTGAGAGAGAAAGAGAAGCTGTGAGTGAGAGAGAGAGGAAGCAAAGCTATGAGTGAGAGAGAGAGAGAAAGAGAAGCTGTGAGTGAGTGAGAGAGAGAGAAAGTGAAGCTGTGTGTGACAGAAAGAGAGAAAGAGAAGGCTTGAGTGACAGAGAGAGAGAATGAGAAGCTGTGAGTGAGAGAGAGAGAGAAAGAGAAGATGTGAGTGTGAGAGAGAAAGAGAAGCTATGTGAGAGAGAGAGAGAGAAACTGTGAGTGAGACAGAAAAAGAGAAGCTGTGAGTGAGAGAGAGAGAAAGAGAAGCTGTGTGTGTGAGAGAAAGAGGGAGTTAAAGAGAAGATGTGAGTGAGAGAGAGAGAGAGAGAGAAGCTGTGAGTGAGTGAGAGAGAGAGAAAGTGAAGCTGTGTGTGAGGGAGAGAGGAAGCAAAGCTATGAGTGAGAGAGAGAGAGAGAGAAAGAGAAGCTGTGAGTGAGTGAGAGAGAGAGAAAGTGAAGCTGTGTGTGAGAGAAAGAGAGAAAGAGAAGGCTTGAGTGACAGAGAGAGAGAAAGAGAAACTGTGAGTGAGAGAGAGAAAGAGAAGCTGTGAGTGCGAGAGAGAGAGAAAGAGAATCTATGAGTGAAAGGCAGAGAGAGAAAGAGAAGCTGTGTGTGTGTGTGAGAGAGAAAGAGAAGCTGTGAGTGAGTGAGAGAGAAAGACAGTCTGTGAGTGAGAGAGAGAGAAAGAGAAGCTGTGAGTGAGTGAGAGAGAGAGAGAACCTGTGAGTGAATGAGAGAGAGAGAGAAAGAGAAGCTGTGAGTGAAAGAGAGAGAGAAAGAGAAGCTGTGAGTGAGTGAGAGAGAGAGAAGCTGTGAGTGAGAGAGAGAGAGAGGAAAGCTGTGAGTGAGTGAGAGAGATAGAAGCTGTGAGTGAGTGAGAGAGAGAAAGAGAGTCTGAGAAAGAGAGAGTGAAAGAGAATCTGTGAGTGAGAGAGAGAGAGAAAGATAAGCTGTGAGAGAGAGTAAGAGAAGCTGTGAGTGAGAGAGAGAGAAAGAGAAGCTGTGAGTGAGACAAAGAGAGAGCAAGAGAAGCTGTGAGTGAGAGAGAGAGCAAGAGAAAGAGAAGCATTGAGTAAGAGAGAGAAAGAAAGAGAGTCTGGAATTGAGAGAGAGAGAGAGAAAGAGAAGCTGTGAGTGAAAGAGAAAGAGAAGCTGTGAGTGTGAGAGAGAGAAAGAGAAGCTGTGAGTACGTGAGAGAGAGAAAGGGAAGCTGTGAGTGAGAGAGAGAGAAGCTGTGAGTGAGAGAGAGAGAGTGAAAGGGAAGCTATGAGTGAGAGAGAAAGAGAAAGAGAAGATGTGAGTGAGAGAGAGAGAAAAAGAAGCTGTGAGTGAGCGAGAGAGATAAAGAGAAGCTGTGTGTGTGAGAGAGAGAAAGAGAAGCTGTGTGTGTGAGAGAGAGAGAAAAACTGTGAGTTAGAGAGAGAAAGAGAAACTGTGAGTGAGAGAGAGAGAGAGAGAGAGTCTGTGAGTGAGAGAGAGAGAAAGAGAAGCTGTGAGTGAGAGAGAGAGAGAAAGAGAAGCTTTTAGGTGAGAGAAATAGAGAAAGAGAAGCTGTGAGTGAGTGAGAGAGAGAAAGGAAAGCTGTGTGTGAGAGAGATAGAAGCTGTGAGAGAGAGAGAAAGAGAAGCTGTGAGTGAAAGAGAGAGAGAGAAGAGAAGCTGTGAGTGTGAGAGAGAGAGAAAGAGAAGCTTTGAGTGAGTGAGAGAGACAAAGGAAAGCTGTGAGTGAGTGACTGAGAGAGATAGAAGCTGGGAGTGAGAGAGATAGAGAAAGAGAGTCTGAGAAAGAGAGAGTGAAAGAGAAGCTGTGAGTGAGAGAAGCTGTGAGTGAGAGAGAGAGAAGCTGTGAGTGAGAGAGAGAGAGAGAAAGAGAAGCTGCGAGTGAGAGAGAAACAGAAGCTGTGAGTGAGAGAGAAAGAGAAAGAGAAGCTGTGAGTGACACAGAGAGAGAGAAGCTGTGAGTGAGAGAGAGAGAGAAAGAGAAGACTTGAGTGACAGAGAGAGAGATTGAGAAGCTGTGAGTGAGAGAGAGAGAAAGAGAAGCTGTGAGTGAGAGAGAGAGAGAAGCTGTGAGTGAGAGAGAGAAAGAGAAGCTGTGTGTGAATGAGAGAGAGAGAGAAGCTGTGTGTGTGAGAGAGATTAAGAGAAGCTGTGTGTGTGTGAGAGAGAAAGAGACACTGTGTGTGTGTGAGAGAGAGCGAGAAACAGAAGCTGTGAGTGAGAGAGAGAGAGATGCTGTGAGTGAGAGAGAGAAAGAGAAGCTGTGTATGTTTGAGAGAGAGATATGCTGTGAGTGAGAGAGAGAGAAAGAGAAGCTGTGAGTGAGAGAGAAAGAGAAGCTGTGAATGAGTGAGAAAGAGAGAAAGAGAAGCTGTGTGTGTGAGAGAGAGAGAGGGAAAGAGAATCTGTGAGTGAGAGAGAGAGATCCTGTGAGTGAGAGAGAGAGAGAAAGAGAAGCTGTGTATGTGTGAGAGAGAGAGGGGGAAAGAGAATCTGTGAGTGATAGAGAGAGATGCTGTGAGTGTTAGAGAGAAAGAGAAAGAGAAGCTGTGAGTGAGTTTGAGAGAAAGAGAAGCTGTGAGTGAGTTTGAGAGAAAGAGAAGCTGTGAGTGAGTTTGAGAGAAAGAGAAGCTGTGAGTGAGAGAGAGAAAGAGAAGCTGTGTGTGAGTGAGTGAGAGAGAGAAGCTGTGTGTGTGTGTGAGATTAAGAGAAGCTATGTGTGTGAGAGAGAGAAAGAGACACTGTGTGTGTGAGAGAGAGAGAGAAAGAGAAGCTGTGTGTGTGAGAGAGAGATGCTGTGAGTGAGAGAGAGAGAAAGAGAAGCTGTGTATGTGTGAGAGAGATATGCTGTGAGTGAGAGAGAGAGAAAGAGAAGCGGTGTTTGAGAGAAAGTGAGAAAGTGAAGCTGTATGTGAGAGAAAGAGAGAAAGTGAAGGTGTGAGTGAGAGAGAAAGAGAAGCTGTGAGTGAGAGAGAGAGAGAGAAAGAGAAGCTGTGAGTGAGTGAGAGAGAGAGAAAGCGAAGCTTTGTGTGTGAGAGAGAGAGGAAAAGAAAGAGAAGCTGTGTGTGGGGGTGAGATAAAGAGAAGCTGTGAGAGAGAGAGAGAGAAGCTGAGAGAGAGAGATGGAAACTGTGAGTGAGGGGGAGAAAGATAAACTGTGCGTGAGAGAAAGAGAGAAAGTGAAGCTGCATGTGAGTGAGAGAGAGAGAAAGAGAAGCTGTGTGTGAGAGAGAGAGAGGGAAAGAGAAGCTGTGTGTGTGGGGGAGAGATAAAGAGAAGCTGTGGGTGAGAGAGAGAGAAAGAGAAGCTGAGAGAGAGAGAGAGAGGGAAACTTTGAGAGAGAGAAAGAGAAGCTGTGTGTGTGAGAGAGAGAAAGAGAAGCTGTGAGTGAGAGAGAGAGAGAAGCTGTGAGTGAGAGAGAGAAAGAGAAGCTGTGTGTGAATGAGAGAGAGAGAGAGAAAGAGAAGCTGTGAGTGAGAGAGAGAGAGAAAGAGTAGCTGTGAGTGAGAGAGAGAGAGAAACTGTGAGCGAGAGAGAGAAAGAGAAGCTATGAGTGAAAGGCAGAGAGACAAAGAGAAGCTGTGTGTGTGTGTGAGAGAGAAAGAGAAACTGTGAGTGAGAGAGAGAGAAAGAGTGTGAGTGTGAGAGAGAGTGAAAGAGAAGCTGTGAGTGAGTGTGAGAGAGAGAAGCTGTGAGTGAATGAGAGAGAGAGAGAAAGAGAAGCTGTGAGTGAAAGAGAGAGAGAGAGAGAGAAGCTGTGAGTGAGAGAGAGAAAGAAAGAGAAGCTGTGAGTGAGTGAGAGAGAGAATGGAAAGCTGTGAGCGAGTGAGTGCGATAGAAGCTGTGAGTGAGTGAGAGAGAGAAAGAGAGTCTGAGAAACAGAGAGTGAAAGAGAAGCTGTGAGTGAGAGAGAGTGAAGCTGTGAGTGAGAGAGAGAATCTGTGAGTGAGAGAGAGAGAGAGAAAGAGAAGCTGTGAGTGAGAGAGAAACAGAAGCTGTGAGTGAGAGAGAGGGAGAAAGAGAAGCTGTGAGAGAGAGAGAGAGAGAAAGAGAAGCTGTGAGTGAGAGAGAGAGAAGCTGTGAGAGAGAGAGAAAGAGAAGCAGTGAGTGAGACAAAGAGAGAGAAAGAGAAGCTGTGAGTGAGAGAGAGAGAAATAGAAGCTGTGAGTGAGAGAGAGAGAATGAGAAGCTGTGTGTGAGTGAGAGAGAGAAAGAGAAGCTGTGAGTGAGAGATAAAGAGAAGCTGTGTGAGAGAGAGAAAGAGAAGCTGTGAGAGAGAGAGAGAAAGAGAAACTGTGAGTGAGAGAGAGAGGAAGAGAAGCTGTGAGTGCGAGTGAGAGAGAAAGAAAAGCTGTGAGTGAGAGAGATAGAGAAAGAGAAGCTGTGAGTGAGAGAGAGAGAGGAAGAGAATCTGTGAGTGAGAGAGAGAGAGAGAAGCTGTGAGTGAGAGAGAGAAGCTTTGAGTGAGAGAGAGAAATAGAAGCTGTGAGTGAGAGACAAAGAGAAGGTGTGAGTGAGAGAGAGAGAGAAAGAGAAGGTGTGTGTGTGAGAGAGAAAGAGTAGCTGTGAGAGAGAGAGAGTAAGAGAAGCTTTGAGTGAGAGAGAAAGAGAAAGAGAAGCTGTGAGTGACACACAGAGAGAGAAGCTGTGAGTGACAGAGAGAGACAAAGAGAAGTTGTGAGTGACAGAGAGAGAGAAAGAGAAGCTGTGAGTGCGAGAGAGAGAGAAAGAGAATCTATGAGTGAAAGGCAGAGAGAGAAAGAGAAGCTGTGTGTGTGTGAGAGAGAGAAAGAGAAGCTGTGAGTGAGTGAGAGAGAAAGACTGTCTGTGAGTGAGAGAGAGAGAAAGAGAAGCTGTGAGTGAGTGAGAGAGAGAGAGAACCTCTGAGTGAATGAGAGAGAGAGAGAAAGAGTAGCTGTGAGTGAAAGAGAGAGAGAAAGAGAAGCTGTGAGTGAGTGAGAGAGAGAGAAGCTGTGAGTGAGTGAGAGAGAGAAAGGAAAGCTGTGAGTGAGTGAGAGAGATAGAAGCTGTGAGTGAGTGAGAGAGAGAAAGAGAGTCTGAGAAAGAGAGAGTGAAAGAGAATCTGTGAGTGAGAGAGAGAGAGAAAGATAAGCTGTGAGAGAGAGTAAGAGAAGCTGTGAGTGAGAGAGAGAGAAAGAGAAGCTGTGAGTGAGACAAAGAGAGAGAAAGAGAAGCTGTGAGTGAGAGAGAGAGCAAGAGAAAGAGAAGCATTGAGTAAGAGAGAGAAAGAAAGAGAGTCTGGAATTGAGAGAGAGAGAGAGAAAGAGAAGCCTTGAGTGACAGAGAGAGAGAATGAGAAGATGTGAGTGAGAGAGAAAGAGAAAGAGAAGCTGTGAGTGACAGAGAGAGAAAGAAGCTGTGAGTGAGAGACAGAGAGAAAGAGAAGCCTTGAGTGACAGAGAGAGAGAATGAGAAGATGTGAGTGAGAGAGAGAGAGAAAAAGAAGCTGTGAGTGAGAGAGAGAGATAAAGAGAAGCTGCGTGTGTGTGAGAGAGGAAGAGAAGCTGTGTGTGTGTGAGAGAGAGAAAAACTGTGAGTGAGAGAGAGAAAGAGAAACTGTGAGTGAGAGAGAGAGAAAGAAAGAGAGTCTGTGAGTGAGAGAGAGAGAAAGAGAAGCTGTGAGTGAGAGAGAGAGAGAAAGAGAAGCTTTTAGGTGAGAGAGATAGAGAAAGAGAAGCTGTGAGTGAGTGAGAGAGAGAAAGGAAAGCTGTGTGAGTGAGAGAGATAGAAGCTATGTGAGAGAGAGAAAGAGAAGCTGTGAGTGAAAGAGAGAGAGAGAGAAGAGAAGCTGTGAGTGTGAGAGAAAGAGAAAGAGAAGCTTTGAGTGAGTGAGAGAGACAAAGGAAAGCTGTGAGTGAGTGACTGAGAGAGATAGAAGTTGAGAGTGAGAGAGAGAGAAAGAGAGTCTGAGAAATAGAGAGTGAAAGAGAAGCTGTGAGTGAGAGAGAGAGAAGCTGTGAGTGAGAGAGAGAGAAGTTGTGAGTGAGAGAGAGAGAGAGAAAGAGAAGCTGCGAGTGAGAGAGAAACAGAAGCTGTGAGTGAGAGAGAAAGAGAAAGAGAAGCTGTGAGTGACACAGAGAGAGAGAAGCTGTGAGTGAGAGAGAGAGAGAAAGAGAAGACTTGAGTGACAGAGAGAGAGATTGAGAAGCTGTGAGTGAGAGAGAGAGAAAGAGAAGCTGTGAGTGAGAGAGAGAGAGAAGCTGTGAGTGAGAGAGAGAAAGAGAAGCTGTGTGTGAATGAGAGAGAGAGAGAAGCTGTGTGTGTGTGAGAGAGATTAAGAGAAGCTGTGTGTGAGAGAGAGAGAAAGAGACACTGTGTGTGTGAGAGAGAGAGAGAAAGAGAAGCTGTGAGTGAGAGAGAGAGAGATGCTGTGAGTGAGAGAGAGAAAGAGAAGCTGTGTATGTTTGAGAGAGAGATATGCTGTGAGTGAGAGAGAGAGAAAGAGAAGCTGTGAGTGAGAGAGAAAGAGAAGCTGTGAATGAGTGAGAAAGAGAGAAATAGATACTGTGTGTGTGAGAGAGAGAGAGGGAAAGAGAATCTGTGAGTGAGAGAGAGAGATCCTGTGAGTGAGAGAGAGAGAGAAAGAGAAGCTGTGTATGTGTGAGAGAGAGAGAGGGAAAGAGAATCTGTGAGTGATAGAGAGAGATGCTGTGAGTGTTAGAGAGAAAGAGAAAGAGAAGCTGTGAGTGAGTTTGAGAGAAAGAGAAGCTGTGAGTGAGAGAGAGAGAAAGAGAAGCTTTGAGTGAGAGAGAGAAAGAGAAGCTGTGTGTGAGTGAGTGAGAGAGAGAAGCTGTGTTTGTGTGTGAGATTAAGAGAAGCTATGTGTGTGTGAGAGAGAAAGAGACACTGTGTTTGTGAGAGAGAGAGAGAGAAAGAGAAGCTGTGTGTGTGAGAGAGAGAGATGCTGTGAGTGAGAGAGAGAGAAAGAGAAGCTGTGTATGTGTGAGAGAGAGATATGCTGTGAGTGAGAGAGAGAGAAAGAGAAGCGGTGTGTGAGAGAAAGTGAGAAAGTGAAGCTGTATGTGAGAGAAAGAGAGAAAGTGAAGGTATGAGTGAGAGAGAAAGAGAAGCTGTGAGTGAGAGAGAGAGAGAGAAAGAGAAGCTGTGAGTGAGTGAGAGAGAGAGAAAGCGAAGCTTTGTGTGTGAGAGAGAGAGGAAAAGAAAGAGAAGCTGTGTGTGGGGGTGAGATAAAGAGAAGCTGTGAGAGAGAGAGAGAGAGAAGCTGAGAGAGAGAGATGGAAACTGTGAGTGAGGGAGAGAAAGATAAACTGTGAGTGAGAGAAAGAGAGAAAGTGAAGCTGCATGTGAGTGAGAGAGAGAGAAAGAGAAGCTGTGTGTGAGAGAGAGAGAGGGAAAGAGAAGCTGTGTGTGTGGGGGAGAGATAAAGAGAAGCTTTGGGTGAGAGAGAGAGAAAGAGAAGCTGAGAGAGAGAGAGGGAAACTTTGAGAGAGAGAAAGAGAAGCTGTGTGAGAGAGAAAGAGAGAAATTGAAGCTGTGTGTGAGAGAAAGAGAGAAAGAGTAGCCTTGAGTGGCAGAGAGAGAGAATGAGAAGCTGTGAGTGATTGAGAGAGAAAGAGAAGCTGTGAGTGAGAGAGAGAGAGAGAAAGAGAAGCTGTGAGTGAGAGAGAGAAAGAGACACTGTGTGTGTGAGAGAGAGAGAGAAAGAGAAGTTGTGAGTGAGTGAGTGAGAGAGAGATGCTGTGAGTGAGAGAGAGAGAGAGAGAAAGAGAAGCTGTGTATGTGTGAGAGAGATATGCTGTGAGTGAGAGAGAGAGAAAGTGAAGCTGTGTATGTGTGTGAGAGAGATATGCTGTTAGTGAGAGAGAGAGAGAGAAGCTGTGTGAGAGAGAAAGAGAGAAAGTGAAGCTGTGTGTGAGAGAAAGAGAGAAAGTGAAGGTGTGAGTGAGAGAGAAAGAGAAGCTGTGAGTGAGAGAGAGAGGAAGCAAAGCTATGAGTGAGAGAGAGAGAGAAAGAGAAGCTGTGAGTGAGTGAGAGAGAGAGAAAGTGAAGCTGTGTGTGACAGAAAGAGAGAAAGAGAAGGCTTGAGTGACAGAGAGAGAGAATGAGAAGCTGTGAGTGAGAGAGAGAGAGAAAGAGAAGATGTGAGTGTGAGAGAGAAAGAGAAGCTATGTGAGAGAGAGAGAGAGAAACTGTGAGTGAGACAGAAAAAGAGAAGCTGTGAGTGAGAGAGAGAGAAAGAGAAGCTGTGTGTGTGAGAGAAAGAGGGAGTTAAAGAGAAGATGTGAGTGAGAGAGAGAGAGAGAGAGAAGCTGTGAGTGAGTGAGAGAGAGAGAAGGTGAAGCTGTGTGTGAGAGAGAGAGGAAGCAAAGCTATGAGTGAGAGAGAGAGAGAGAGAAAGAGAAGCTGTGAGTGAGTGAGAGAGAGAGAAAGTGAAGCTGTGTGTGAGAGAAAGAGAGAAAGAGAAGGCTTGAGTGACAGAGAGAGAGAAAGAGAAACTGTGAGTGAGAGAGAGAAAGAGAAGCTGTGAGTGCGAGAGAGAGAGAAAGAGAATCTATGAGTGAAAGGCAGAGAGAGAAAGAGAAGCTGTGTGTGTGTGAGAGAGAGAAAGAGAAGCTGTGAGTGAGTGAGAGAGAAAGACAGTCTGTGAGTGAGAGAGAGAGAAAGAGAAGCTGTGAGTGTGTGAGAGAGAGAGAGAACCTGTGAGTGAATGAGAGAGAGAGAGAAAGAGAAGCTGTGAGTGAAAGAGAGAGAGAAAGAGAAGCTGTGAGTGAGTGAGAGAGAGAGAAGCTGTGAGTGAGAGAGAGAGAAAGGAAAGCTGTGAGTGAGTGAGAGAGATAGAAGCTGTGAGTGAGTGAGAGAGAGAAAGAGAGTCTGAGAAAGAGAGAGTGAAAGAGAATCTGTGAGTGAGAGAGAGAGAGAAAGATAAGCTGTGAGAGAGAGTAAGAGAAGCTGTGAGTGAGAGAGAGAGAAAGAGAAGCTGTGAGTGAGACAAAGAGAGAGCAAGAGAAGCTGTGAGTGAGAGAGAGAGCAAGAGAAAGAGAAGCATTGAGTAAGAGAGAGAAAGAAAGAGAGTCTGGAATTGAGAGAGAGAGAGAGAAAGAGAAGCTGTGAGTGAAAGAGAAAGAGAAGCTGTGAGTGTGAAAGAGAGAAAGAGAAGCTGTGAGTACGTGAGAGAGAGAAAGGGAAGCTGTGAGTGAGAGAGAGAGAAGCTGTGAGTGAGAGAGAGAGAGTGAAAGGGAAGCTATGAGTGAGAGAGAAAGAGAAGATGTGAGTGAGAGAGAGAGAAAAAGAAGCTGTGAGTGAGCGAGAGAGATAAAGAGAAGCTGTGTGTGTGAGAGAGAGAAAGAGAAGCTGTGTGTGTGTGAGAGAGAGAAAAACTGTGAGTTAGAGAGAGAAAGAGAAACTGTGAGTGAGAGAGAGAGAGAGAGAGAGTCTGTGAGTGAGAGAGAGAGAAAGAGAAGCTGTGAGTGAGAGAGAGAGAGAAAGAGAAGCTTTTAGGTGAGAGAGATAGAGAAAGAGAAGCTGTGAGTGAGTGAGAGAGAGAAAGGAAAGCTGTGTGTGAGAGAGATAGAAGCTGTGAGAGAGAGAGAAAGAGAAGCTGTGAGTGAAAGAGAGAGAGAGAAGAGAAGCTGTGAGTGTGAGAGAGAGAGAAAGAGAAGCTTTGAGTGAGTGAGAGAGACAAAGGAAAGCTGTGAGTGAGTGACTGAGAGAGATAGAAGCTGGGAGTGAGAGAGAGAGAGAAAGAGAGTCTGAGAAAGAGAGAGTGAAAGAGAAGCTGTGAGTGAGAGAAGCTGTGAGTGAGAGAGAGAGAAGCTGTGAGTGAGAGAGAGAGAGAGAAAGAGAAGCTGCGAGTGAGAGAGAAAGAGAAAGAGAAGCTGTGAGTGACACAGAGAGAGAGAAGCTGTGAGTGAGAGAGAGAGAGAAAGAGAAGACTTGAGTGACAGAGAGAGAGATTGAGAAGCTGTGAGTGAGAGAGAGAGAAAGAGAAGCTGTGAGTGAGGGAGAGAGAGAAGCTGTGAGTGAGAGAGAGAAAGAGAAGCTGTGTGTGAATGAGAGAGAGAGAGAAGCTGTGTGTGTGAGAGAGAGATTAAGAGAAGCTGTGTGTGTGTGAGAGAGAAAGAGACACTGTGTGTGTGTGAGAGAGAGCGAGAAACAGAAGCTGTGAGTGAGAGAGAGAGAGATGCTGTGAGTGAGAGAGAGAAAGAGAAGCTGTGTATGTTTGAGAGAGAGATATGCTGTGAGTGAGAGAGAGAGAAAGAGAAGCTGTGAGTGAGAGAGAAAGAGAAGCTGTGAATGAGTGAGAAAGAGAGAAAGAGAAGCTGTGTGTGTGAGAGAGAGAGAGGGAAAGAGAATCTGTGAGTGAGAGAGAGAGATCCTGTGAGTGAGAGAGAGAGAGAAAGAGAAGCTGTGTATGTGTGAGAGAGAGAGAGGGAAAGAGAATCTGTGAGTGATAGAGAGAGATGCTGTGAGTGTTAGAGAGAAAGAGAAAGAGAAGCTGTGAGTGAGTTTGAGAGAAAGAGAAGCTGTGAGTGAGTTTGAGAGAAAGAGAAGCTGTGAGTGAGTTTGAGAGAAAGAGAAGCTGTGAGTGAGAGAGAGAAAGAGAAGCTGTGTGTGAGTGAGTGAGAGAGAGAAGCTGTGTGTGTGTGTGAGATTAAGAGAAGCTATGTGTGTGTGAGAGAGAAAGAGACACTGTGTGTGTGAGAGAGAGAGAGAAAGAGAAGCTGTGTGTGTGTGAGAGAGAGATGCTGTGAGTGAGAGAGAGAGAAAGAGAAGCTGTGTATGTGTGAGAGAGATATGCTGTGAGTGAGAGAGAGAGAAAGAGAAGCGGTGTTTGAGAGAAAGTGAGAAAGTGAAGCTGTATGTGAGAGAAAGAGAGAAAGTGAAGGTGTGAGTGAGAGAGAAAGAGAAGCTGTGAGTGAGAGAGAGAGAGAGAAAGAGAAGCTGTGAGTGAGTGAGAGAGAGAGAAAGCGAAGCTTTGTGTGTGAGAGAGAGAGGAAAAGAAAGAGAAGCTGTGTGTGGGGGTGAGATAAAGAGAAGATGTGAGAGAGAGAGAGAGAAGCTGAGAGAGAGAGATGGAAACTGTGAGTGAGGGGGAGAAAGATAAACTGTGCGTGAGAGAAAGAGAGAAAGTGAAGCTGCATGTGAGTGAGAGAGAGAGAAAGAGAAGCTGTGTGTGAGAGAGAGAGAGGGAAAGAGAAGCTGTGTGTGTGGGGGAGAGATAAAGAGAAGCTGTGGGTGAGAGAGAGAGAAAGAGAAGCTGAGAGAGAGAGAGAGAGGGAAACTTTGAGAGAGAGAAAGAGAAGCTGTGTGTGAGAGAAAGAGAGAAATTGAAGCTGTGTGTGAGAGAAAGAGAGAAAGAGTAGCCTTGAGTGGCAGAGAGAGAGAATGAGAAGCTGTGAGTGATTGAGAGAGAAAGAGAAGCTGTGAGTGAGAGAGAGAGAGAGAAAGAGAAGCTGTGAGTGAGAGAGAGAAAGAGACACTGTGTGTGAGAGAGAGAGAGAGAAAGAGAAGCTGTGAGTGAGTGAGTGAGAGAGAGATGCTGTGAGTGAGAGAGAGAGAGAGAGAAAGAGAAGCTGTATATGTGTGAGAGAGATATGCTGTGAGTGAGAGAGAGAGAAAGTGAAGCTGTGTATGTGTGAGAGAGAGATATGCTGTTAGAGAGAGAGAGAGAGAGAGAAGCTGTGTGAGAGAGAAAGAGAGAAAGTGAAGCTGTGTGTGAGAGAAAGAGAGAAAGTGAAGGTGTGAGTGAGAGAGAAAGAGAAGCTGTGAGTGAGAGAGAGAGGAAGCAAAGCTGTGAGAGAGAGAGAGAAAGAGAAGCTGTGAGTGAGTGAGAGAGAGAGAAAGTGAAGCTGTGTGTGAGAGAAAGAGAGAAAGAGAAGGCTTGAGTGACAGAGAGAGAGAATGAGAAGCTGTGAGTGAGAGAGAGAGAGAGAAAGAGAAGATGTGAGTGTGAGAGAGAAAGAGAAGCTATGTGAGAGAGAGAGAGAGAAACTGTGAGTGAGAGACAGAAAAAGAGAAGCTGTGAGTGAGAGAGAGAGAAAGAGAAGCTGTGTGTGTGAGAGAAAGAGGGAGTTAAAGAGAAGATGTGAGTGAGAGAGAGAGAGAGAAGCTGTGAGTGAGTGAGAGAGAGAGAAAGTGAAGCTGTGTGAGAGAGAGAGAGGAAGCAAAGCTATGAGTGAGAGAGAGAGAGAGAAAGAGAAGCTGTGAGTGAGTGAGAATGAGAGAAAGTGAAGCTGTGTGTGAGAGAAAGAGAGAAAGAGAAGGCTTGAGTGACAGAGAGAGAGAGAAAGAGAAACTGTGAGTGAGAGAGAGAGAAAGAGAAGCTGTGAGTGCGAGAGAGAGAGAAAGAGAAGCTATGAGTGAAAGGCAGAGAGAGAAAGAGAAGCTGTGTGTGTGTGAGAGAGAGAAAGAGAAGCTGTGAGTGAGTGAGAGAGAAAGACAGTCTGTGAGTGAGAGAGAGAGAAAAAGAGAAGCTGTGAGTGTGTGAGTGAGTGAGAGAGAGAACCTGTGAGTGAATGAGAGAGAGAGAGAAAGAGAAGCTGTGAGTGAAAGAGAGAGAGAAAGAGAAGCTGTGAGTGAGTGAGAGAGAGAGAGAAGCTGTGAGTGTGTGTGAGAGAGAAAGGAAAGCTGTGAGTGAGTGAGAGAGATAGAAGCTGTGAGTGAGAGAGAGAGAGAAAGAGAGTCTGAGAAAGAGAGAGTGAAAGAGAATCTGTGAGTGAGAGAGAGAGAGAGAGAAAGATAAGCTGTGAGAGAGAGTAAGAGAAGCTGTGAGTGAGACAAAGCGAGAGAAACAGAAGCTGTGAGTGAGAGAGAGAGCAAGAGAAAGAGAAGCATTGAGTAAGAGAGAGAAAGAAAGAGAGTCTGGAAGTGAGAGAGAGAGAGAGAAAGAGAAGCTGTGAGTGTGTGAGAGAGATAAGCTGTGAGTGAGAGAGAGAAAGAGAAGCTGTGAGTGAAAGAGAAAGAGAGAAAGAGAAGCTGAGAGAGAGAGAGAGAAGCTGTGAGTGAGAGACAGAAAAAGAGAAGCTGTGAGTGAGAGAGAGAGAGAAAGAGAAGCTGTGTGTGAGAAAGAAAGAGAGAGTTAAAGAGAAGATGTGAGTGAGAGAGAGAGAGAGAAGCTGTGAGTGAGAGAGAGAGAGTGAAAGGGAAGCTGTGAGTGAGAGAGAAAGAGAAAGAGAAGCTGTGAGTGACAGAGAGAGAGAGAAGCTGTGAGTGAGAGACAGAGAGAAAGAGAAGCCTTGAGTGACAGAGAGAGAGAATGAGAAGATGTGAGTGAGAGAGAGAGAAAAAGAAGCTGTGAGTGAGAGAGAGATAAAGAGAAGCTGTGTGTGAGTGAGAGAGAGAAAGAGAAACTGTGAGTGAGAGAGAGAGAGAGAGAAGCTGTGTGTGCGAGAGAGAGAGAAAGAGAAGCTATGAATGAAAGGCAGAGAGAGAAAAAGAAGCTGTGTGTGTGAGAGAGAGTGAAAGAGAAGCTGTGAGTGAGAGAGAGAGAAAGAGTCTGTGAGTGAGAGAGAGAGAGAAAGAGAAGCTGTGAGAGAGAGAGAGAGAGAGAAAGAGAAGCTTTGAGTGAGAGAGATAGAGAAAGAGAAGCTGTGAGTGAGTGAGAGAGAGAAAGGAAAGCTGTGTGAGTGAGAGAGATAGAAGCTGTGTGTGAGAGAGAGAAAGAGAAGCTGTGAGTGAAAGAGAGAGAGAGTAGAGAAGCTGTGAGTGTGTGAGAGAGAGAAAGAGAAGCTTTGAGTGAGTGAGAGAGAGAAAGGAAAGCTGTGAGTGAGTGAGTGAGAGAGATAGAAGCTGGGAGTGAGAGAGAGAGAGAAAGAGAGTCTGAGAAAGAGAGAGTGAAAGAGAAGCTGTGAGTGAGAGAGAGAGAAGCTGTGAGTGAGAAAGAGAGAATATGTGAGTGAGTGAGAGAGAGAGAGAAGCTGCGAGTGAGAGAGAAACAGAAGCTATGAGTGAGAGAGAAAGAGAAATAGAAGCTGTGAGTGACAAACAGAGAGAGAAGCTGTGAGTGAGAGAGAGAGAGAAAGAGAAGCCTTGAGTGACAGAGAGAGAGATTGAGAAGCTGTGAGAGAGAGAGAGAGAAATAGAAGCTGCGGGTGAGAGAGAGAGAGATAAGCTGTGAGAGAGAGAGAAAGAGAAGCTGTGTGTGAATGAGAGAGAGAGAGAAAGAGAAGCTGTGAGTGAGAGAGAGAGAGAGAAAGAGAAGCTGTGAGTTTGTGAGAGAGAGAAAGAGTAGCTGTTAGTGAGTGAGAGAGAGAAAGGAAAGCTGTGAGTGAGTGAGAGCGATAGAAGCTGTGAGTGAGAGAGAGCGAGAAAGAGCTGTGAGTGAGAGAGAGAGAAACTGTGAGCGAGAGAGAGAAAGAGAAGCTATGAGTTAAAGGCAGAGAGACAAAGAGAAGCTGTGTGTGTGTGTGAGAGAGAAAGAGAAGCTGTGAGTGAGAGAGAGAGAAAGAGTCTGTGAGTGTGAGAGAGAGGGAAAGAGAAGCTGTGAGTGAGTGTGAGAGAGAGAGAAGCTGTGAGTGAATGAGAGAGAGAGAGAGAAAGAGAAGCTGTGAGTGAAAGAGAGAGAGAGAAAGAGAAGCTGTGTGAGAGAGAGAAAGAAAGAGAAGCTGTGAGTGAGTGAGAGAGAGAATGGAAAGCTGTGAGCGAGTGAGTGCGATAGAAGCTGTGAGTGAGTGAGAGAGAGAAAGAGAGTCTGAGAAAGAGAGAGCGAAAGAGAAGCTGTGTGTGAGAGAGAGTGAAGCTGTGAGTGAGAGAGAGAATCTGTGAGTGAGAGAGAGAGAGAGAAAGAGAAGTTGTGAGTGAGAGAGAAACAGAAGCTGTGAGTGAGAGAGAGGGAGAAAGAGAAGCTGTGTGAGAGAGAGAGAGAAAGAGAAGCTGTGAGTGTGAGAGAGAGAAGCTGTGAGAGAGAGAGAAAGAGAAGCAGTGAGTGAGACAAAGAGAGAGAAAGAGAAGCTGTGAGTGAGAGAGAGAGAAATAGAAGCTGTGAGTGAGAGAGAGAGAGAATGAGAAGCTGTGAGTGAGTGAGAGAGAGAAAGAGAAGCTGTGAGTGAGAGATAAAGTGAAGCTGTGAGAGAGAGAGAGAGAAAGAGAAGCTGTGTGAGAGAGAGAGAAATAGAAACTGTGAGTGAGAGAGAGAGGAAGAGAAGCTGTGAGTGCGAGTGAGAGAGAAAGAAAAGCTGTGAGTGAGAGAGATAGAGAAAGAGAAGCTGTGAGTGAGAGAGAGAGAGGAAGAGAATCTGTGAGTGAGAGAGAGAGAGAGAGAAGCTGTGAGTGAGAGAGAGAAGCTTTGAGTGAGAGAGAGAGAAATAGAAGCTGTGAGTGAGAGACAAAGAGAAGGTGTGAGTGAGAGAGAGAGAGAAAGAGAAGGTGTGTGTGTGAGAGAGAAAGAGTAGCTGTGAGAGAGAGAGAGTAAGAGAAGCTGTGAGTGAGAGAGAAAGAGAAAGAGAAGCTGTGAGTGACACACACAGAGAGAAGCTGTGAGTGACAGAGAGAGAAAGAGAAGTTGTGAGTGACAGAGAGAGAGAATGAGAAGCTGTGAGTGAGAGAGAGAGAGAAGCTGTGAGTGAGAGAGAGAAAGAGAAGCTGTGAGTGAGAGAGAGAAAGAGAACCTGTGTGTGAGTGAGTGAGAGAGAGAGAAGCTGTGTGTGATTGTGTGTGAGATTAAGAGAAGCTGTGTGTGTGTGAGAGAGAAAGAGACACTGTGTGAGAGAGAGAGAGAGTGAAAGAGGAAGCTGTGAGTTAGAGAGAGATGCTGTGAGTGAGAGAGAGAAAGAGAAGCTGTGTATGTGTGAGAGAGATATGCTGTGAGTGAGAGAGAGAGAAAGAGAAGCTGTGTGTGAGAGAAAGAGAAAGTGAAGCTGTGTGTGAGAGATAGATAGAAAGTGAAGCTGTGAGTGAGAGAGAGAGAGAGTAAGAGAAGCATTGAGTGAGAGAGAGAGAGAAAGAGAAGCTGTGAGTGAGAGAAAGAGAGAGAGAAGCTTTGAGTGAGTGAGAGGGAGAAAGAGAAGCTGTGTGTGTGTGAGAGAGAGAAACAGAAGCTGTGAGTGAGAGAGAGAGAGAAAGAGAAGCTGTGAGTGAGAGAGAGAGAGGAAGAGAAGCTGTGATTGAGAGAAAGAGAGAAGCTGTAAGTGAGAGAAAGTGAAAGAGAAGCTGTGAGTGAGAGAGAGAGAGAAAGAGAAGCTGTGAGAGAGAGTGAGAAAGAGAAGCTGTGAGTGAGAGACAGAGGAAGAGAAGCTGTGAGTGAGACAGAGAGAATGAGAAGCTGTGAGTGAAAGAGAGAGAGAAAGAGAAGCTGTGAGTGAGAGAGAGAGAGAGAGAAAGAGAAGATGTGAGTGTGTGTGAGAGAGAAAGAGTAGCTGTTAGTGAGTGAGAGAGAGAAAGGAAAGCTGTGAGTGAGTGAGAGCGATAGAAGCTGTGAGTGAGAGAGAGAGAGAAAGAGAAGCTGTGAGTGAGAGAGAGAGAGAAACTGTGAGCGAGAGAAAGAGAAGCTATGAGTGAAAGGCAGAGAGACAAAGAGAAGCTGTGTGTGTGTGAGAGAGAGAAAGAGAAGCTGTGATTGAGAGAGAGAGAAAGAGAGTCTGTGAGTGTGAGAGAGAGGGAAAGAGAAGCTGTGAGTGAGTGTGAGAGAGAGAATGGAAAGCTGTGAGCGAGTGAGTGCGGTAGAAGCTGTGAGTGAGTGAGAGAGAGAAAGAGAGTCTGAGAAAGAGAGAGTGAAAGAGAAGCTGTGAGAGAGAGAGAAGCTGTGAGTGAGGGAGAGAGAATCTGTGAGTGAGAGAGAGAAAGAGAAGCTGTGAGTGAGAGAGAAACAGAAGCTGTGAGTGAGAGAGAGGGAGAAAGAGAAGCTGTGAGAGAGAGAGAGAAAGAGAAGCTGTGAGTGTGAGAGAGAAGCTGTGTGAGAGAGAGAAAGAGAAGCAGTGAGTGAGACAAAGAGAGAGAAAGAGAAGCTGTGAGTGAGAGAGAGAAAGAGAAGCTGTGAGTGAGAGAGAGATAAAGAGAAGGTGTGTGTGAGAGAGAGAAAGAGAAGCTGTGAGAGAGAGAGAGAGAAACTGTGAGTGAGAGAGAGAAAGAGAAACTGTGAGTGAGAGAGAGAGAAAGAGAAGCTGTGAGTGCGAGTGAGAGAGAAAGAAAAGCTGTGAGTGAGAGAGAGAGAGAAAGAGAAGCTGTGAGTGAGAGAGAGAGAGGAAGAGAATCTGTGAGTGAGTGAGATAGAGAGAAGCGATGCGTGAGAGAGAGAGAGAAAGAGAAGCTGTGAGAGAGAGAGAGAGACAAAGAGAAGCTGTGAGTGAGAGAAAGAGAGAGAGAAGTTGTGAGTGAGAGAGAGAGAAGCTTTGAGTGAGAGAGAGAAATAGAAGCTGTGAGTGAGAGACAAAGAGAAGGAGAAGCTGTGAGTGACACACAGAGAGAGAAGCTGTGAGTGACAGAGAGAGAGAGAAAGAGAAGCTGTGAGTGACAGAGAGAGAGAGAAAGAGAAGCTGTGAGTGACAGAGAGAGAATGAGAAGCTGTGAGTGAGAGAGAGAGAGAAGCTGTGAGTGAGAGAGAGAAAGAGAAGCTGTGAGTGAGACAGAGAAAGAGAAACTGTGAGTGAGACAGAGAAAGAGAAACTGTGTGTGAGTGAGTGAGAGAGAGAGAAGCTGTGTTTGTTTGTGTGTGAGATTAAGAGAAGCTGTGTGTGTGTGAGAGAGAAAGAGACACTGTGTGTGTGAGAGAGAGAGTGAAAGAGGAAGCTGTGAGTAAGAGAGAGAGATGCTGTGAGTGAGAGAGAGAAAGAGAAGCTGTGTATGTGTGAGAGAGATATGCTGTGAGTGAGAGAGAGAGAAAGAGAAGCTGTGTGTGAGAGAAAGAGAAAGTGAAGCTGTGTGAGAGAGATAGATAGAAAGTGAAGCTGTTAGTGAGAGAGATAGAGAGTAAGAGAAGCATTGAGTGAGAGAGAGAGAGAAAGAGAAGCTGTGAGTGAGAGAAAGAGAGAGAGAAGCTGTGAGTGAGTGAGAGGGAGAAAGAGAAGCTGTGTGTGTGTGAGAGAGAGAAACAGAAGCTGTGAGTGAGAGAGAGAGAAGAGAAGCTGAGAGTGAGAGAGAGAGAGAAAGAGTAGCTGTTAGTGAGTGAGAGAGAGAAAGGAAAGCTGTGAGTGAGTGAGAGCGATAGAAGCTGTGAGTGAGAGAGAGCGAGAAAGAGAAGCTGTGAGTGAGAGAGAGAGAAACTGTGAGCGAGAGAGAGAAAGAGAAGCTATGAGTGAAAGGCAGAGAGACAAAGAGAAGCTGTGTGTGTGTGAGAGAGAGAAAGAGAAGCTGTGAGTGAGAGAGAGAGAAAGAGAGTGTGAGAGAGAGGGAAAGAGAAGCTGTGAGTGAGTGTGAGAGAGAGAGAAGCTGTGAGTGAATGAGAGAGAGAGAGAGAAAGAGAAGCTGTGAGTGAAAGAGAGAGAGAGAAAGAGAAGCTGTGTGAGAGAGAGAAAGAAAGAGAAGCTGTGAGTGTGTGAGAGAGAGAATGGAAAGCTGTGAGCGAGTGAGTGCGATAGAAGCTGTGAGTGAGTGAGAGAGAGAAAGAGAGACTGAGAAAGAGAGAGTGAAAGAGAAGCTGTGTGTGAGAGAGAGTGAAGCTGTGAGTGAGAGAGAGAATCTGTGAGTGAGAGAGAGAGAGAGAGAAAGAGAAGTTGTGAGTGAGAGAGAAACAGAAGCTGTGAGTGAGAGAGAGGGAGAAAGAGAAGCTGAGAAGCTGTGAGTGTGAGAGAGAGAAGCTGTGAGAGAGAGAAGCTGTGAGAGAGAGAAGCTGTGAATGTGAGAGAGAGAAGCTGTGAGAGAGAGAGAAAGAGAAGCAGTGAGTGAGACAAAGAGAGAGAAAGAGAAGCTGTGAGTGAGAGAGAGAGAAATAGAAGCTGTGAGTGAGAGAGAGAGAGAATGAGAAGCTGTGAGTGAGTGAGAGAGAGAAAGAGAAGCTGTGAGTGAGAGATAAAGTGAAGCTGTGAGAGAGAGAGAGAGAAAGAGAAGCTGTGTGAGAGAGAGAGAAATAGAAACTGTGAGTGAGAGAGAGAGGAAGAGAAGCTGTGAGTGCGAGTGAGAGAGAAAGAAAAGCTGTGAGTGAGAGAGATAGAGAAAGAGAAGCTGTGAGTGAGAGAGAGAGAGGAAGAGAATCTGTGAGTGAGAGAGAGAGAGAGAAGCTGTGAGTGAGAGAAAGCTTTGAGTGAGAGAGAGAGAAATAGAAGCTGTGAGTGAGAGACAAAGAGAAGGTGTGAGTGAGAGAGAGAGAGAAAGAGAAGGTGTGTGTGAGAGAGAGAAAGAGTAGCTGTGAGAGAGAGAGAGTAAGAGAAGCTGTGAGAGAGTGAAAGAGAAAGAGAAGCTGTGAGTGACACACACAGAGAGAAGCTGTGAGTGACAGAGAGAGAAAGAGAAGTTGTGAGTGACAGAGAGAGAATGAGAAGCTGTGAGTGAGAGAGAGAGAGAAGCTGTGAGTGAGAGAGAGAAAGAGAAGCTGTGAGTGAGAGAGAGAAAGAGAACCTGTGTGTGAGTGAGTGAGAGAGAGAGAAGCTGTGTGTGTTTGTGTGTGAGATTAAGAGAAGCTGTGTGTGTGTGAGAGAGAAAGAGACACTGTGTGTGAGAGAGAGAGAGAGTGAAAGAGGAAGCTGTGAGTTAGAGAGAGATGCTGTGAGTGAGAGAGAGAAAGAGAAGCTGTGTATGTGTGAGAGAGATATGCTGTGAGTGAGAGAGAGAGAAAGAGAAGCTGTGTGTGAGAGAAAGAGAAAGTGAAGCTGTGTGTGAGAGATAGATAGAAAGTGAAGCTGTGAGTGAGAGAGAGAGAGAGTAAGAGAAGCATTGAGTGAGAGAGAGAGAGAAAGAGAAGCTGTGAGTGAGAGAAAGAGAGAGAGAAGCTTTGAGTGAGTGAGAGGGAGAAAGAGAAGCTGTGTGTGTGTGAAAGAGAAACAGAAGCTGTGAGTGAGAGAGAGAGAGAAAGAGAAGCTGTGAGTGAGAGAGAGAGAGAAAATGAAGCATTCAGTGAGAGAGAAAGAGAAGCTGTGAGTGAGAGAGAGAGAGGAAGAGAAGCTGTGATTGAGAGAAAGAGAGAAGCTGTAAGTGAGAGAAAGTGAAAGAGAAGCTGTGAGTGAGAGAGAGAGAGAAAGAGAAGCTGTGAGAGAGAGTGAGAAAGAGAAGCTGTGAGTGAGAGACAGAGGAAGAGAAGCTGTGAGTGAGACAGAGAGAATGAGAAGCTGTGAGTGAAAGAGAGAGAGAAAGAGAAGCTGTGAGTGATAGAGAGAGAGAGAGAAAGAGAAGCTGTGAGTGTGTGTGAGAGAGAAAGAGTAGCTGTTAGTGAGTGAGAGAGAGAAAGGAAAGCTGTGAGTGAGTGAGAGCGATAGAAGCTGTGAGTGAGAGAGAGAGAGAAAGAGAAGCTGTGAGTGAGAGAGAGAGAGAAACTGTGAGCGAGAGAAAGAGAAGCTATGAGTGAAAGGCAGAGAGACAAAGAGAAGCTGGGTGTGTGTGAGAGAGAGAAAGAGAAGCTGTGATTGAGAGAGAGAGAAAGAGAGTCTGTGAGTGTGAGAGAGAGGGAAAGAGAAGCTGTGAGTGAGTGTGAGAGAGAGAATGGAAAGCTGTGAGCGAGTGAGTGCGGTAGAAGCTGTGAGTGAGTGAGAGAGAGAAAGAGAGTCTGAGAAAGAGAGAGTGAAAGAGAAGCTGTGAGAGAGAGAGAAGCTGTGAGTGAGGGAGAGAGAATCTGTGAGTGAGAGAGAGAGAGAGAGAGAAAGAGAAGCTGTGAGTGAGAGAGAAACAGAAGCTGTGAGTGAGAGAGAGGGAGAAAGAGAAGCTGAGAGAGAGAGAGAGAAAGAGAAGCTGTGAGTGTGAGAGTGAAGCTGTGTGAGAGAGAGAAAGAGAAGCAGTGAGTGAGACAAAGAGAGAGAAAGAGAAGCTGTGAGTGAGAGAGAGAAAGAGAAGCTGTGAGTGAGAGAGAGATAAAGAGAAGGTGTGAGAGAGAGAGAGAAAGAGAAGCTGTGAGAGAGAGAGAGAAACTGTGAGTGAGAGAGAGAAAGAGAAACTGTGAGTGAGAGAGAGAGAAAGAGAAGCTGTGAGCGAGTGAGAGACAAAGAAAAGCTGTGAGTGAGAGAGAGAGAGAAAGAGAAGCTGTGAGTGAGAGAGAGAGAGGAAGAGAATCTGTGAGTGAGTGAGATAGAGAGAAGCGATGCGTGAGAGAGAGAGAGAAAGAGAAGCTGTGAGAGAGAGAGAGAGAGACAAAGAGAAGCTGTGAGTGAGAGAAAGAGAGAGAGAAGTTGTGAGTGAGAGAGAGAGAAGCGTTGAGTGAGAGAGAGAAATAGAAGCTGTGAGTGAGAGACAAAGAGAAGGAGAAGCTGTGAGTGACACACAGAGAGAGAAGCTGTGAGTGACGGAGAGAGAGAGAAAGAGAAGCTGTGAGTGACAGAGAGAGAATGAGAAGCTGTGAGTGAGAGAGAGAGAGAGAAGCTGTGAGTGAGAGAGAGAAAGAGAAGCTGTGAGTGAGACAGAGAAAGAGAAAGTGTGAGTGAGACAGAGAAAGAGAAACTGTGTGTGAGTGAGTGAGAGAGAGAGAAGCTGTGTGTGTTTGTGTGTGAGATTAAGAGAAGCTGTGTGTGTGTGAGAGAGAAAGAGACACTGTGTGTGTGAGAGAGAGAGTGAAAGAGGAAGCTGTGAGTAAGAGAGAGAGATGCTGTGAGTGAGAGAGAGAAAGAGAAGCTGTGTATGTGTGAGAGAGATATGCTGTGAGTGAGAGAGAGAGAAAGAGAAGCTGTGTGTGAGAGAAAGAGAAAGTGAAGCTGTGTGAGAGAGATAGATAGAAAGTGAAGCTGTTAGTGAGAGAGATAGAGAGTAAGAGAAGCATTGAGTGAGAGAGAGAGAGAAAGAGAAGCTGTGAGTGAGAGAAAGAGAGAGAGAAGCTGTGAGTGAGTGAGAGGGAGAAAGAGAAGCTGTGTGTGTGTGAGAGAGAGAAACAGAAGCTGTGAGTGAGAGAGAGAGAAGAGAAGCTGAGAGTGAGAGAGAGAGAAAGAGTAGCTGTTAGTGAGTGAGAGAGAGAAAGGAAAGCTGTGAGTGAGTGAGAGCGATAGAAGCTGTGAGTGAGAGAGAGTGAGAAAGAGAAGCTGTGAGTGAGAGAGAGAGAAACTGTGAGCGAGAGAGAGAAAGAGAAGCTATGAGTGAAAGGCAGAGAGACAAAGAGAAGCTGTGTGTGTGTGAGAGAGAGAAAGAGAAGCTGTGAGTGAGAGAGAGAGAAAGAGTCTGTGAGTGTGAGAGAGAGGGAAAGAGAAGCTGTGAGTGAGTGTGAGAGAGAGAGAAGCTGTGAGTGAATGAGAGAGAGAGAGAGAGAAAGTGAAGCTGTGAGTGAAAGAGAGAGAGAGAAAGAGAAGCTGTGTGAGAGAGAGAAAGAAAGAGAAGCTGTGAGTGAGTGAGAGAGAGAATGGAAAGCTTTGAGCGAGTGAGTGCGATAGAAGCTGTGAGTGAGTGAGAGAGAGAAAGAGAGTCTGAGAAAGAGAGAGTGAAAGAGAAGCTGTGTGTGAGAGAGAGTGAAGCTGTGAGTGAGAGAGAGAATCTGTGAGTGAGAGAGAGAGAGAGAGAAAGAGAAGTTGTGAGTGAGAGAGAAACAGAAGCTGTGAGTGAGAGAGAGGGAGAAAGAGAAGCTGAGAAGCTGTGAGTGTGAGAGAGAGAAGCTGTGAGAGAGAGAAGCTGTGAGTGTGAGAGAGAGAAGCTGTGAGAGAGAGAGAAAGAGAAGCAGTGAGTGAGAGAGAGAGAAAGAGAAGCTGAGAGTGAGACAAAGAGAGAGAAAGAGAAGCTGTCAGTGAGAGAGAGAGAGAGAGAAGCATTGAGTAAGAGAGAGAAAGAGAGTCTGGAAGTGAGAGAGAGAGAGAGAAAGAGAAGCTGAGAGAGAGAGAGAAGCTGTGAGTGAGAGAGAGAGAGAAGCTGTGAGTGAAAGCGAAAGAGAGAAAGAGAAGCTGTGAGTGAGAGAGAGAGAAAGAGAAGCTGTGAGTAGGTGAGAGAGAGAAAGGGAAGCTTTGAGTGAGAGAGAGAGAGAAGCTGTGTGCGAGAGAGAGAGAGAGAAAGAGAAGCTATGAGTGAAAGGCAGAGAGAGAAAAAGAAGCTGTGTGTGTGAAAGAGAAGCTGTGAGTGAGAGAGAGAGAAAGAGAGTGTGTGTGAGAGAGCATGAGAAATAGAAGCTGTGAGTTAGAGAGAGAGAAACTGAAGCTGTGAGTGAGAGAGATAGAGAAAGAGAAGCTGTGAGTGAGTGAGAGAGAGAAAGGAAAGCCGTGAGTGAGTGAGAGAGATAGAAGCTGTGAGTGAGAGAGAGAGAGAAAGAGAGTCTGAGAAAGAGAGTGAAAGAGAATCTGTGAGTGAGAGAGAGAGAGAGAAAGATAAGCTGTGAGAGAGAGTAAGAGAAGCTGTGAGTGAGACAAAGAGAGAGAAAGAGAAGCTGTGAGTGAGAGAGAGAGCAAGAGAAAGAGAAGCATTGAGTAAGAGAGAGAAAGAAAGAGAGTCTGGAAGTGAGAGAGAGAGAGAGAGAAAGAGAAGCTGTGAGTGTGTGAGAGAGATAAGCTGTGAGTGAGAGAGAGAAAGATAAGCTGTGAGTGAAAGAGAAAGAGAGAAAGAGAAGCTTTGAGTGAGAGAGAGAGAAAGAGAGTCTGTGAGTGAGAGAGAGAGAAAGAGAAGCTGTGAGTGAGAGAGAGAGAGAAGCTCTGAGTGAGAGACAGAAAAAGAGAAGCTGTGAGTGAGAGAGAGAGAGAAAGAGAAGCTGTGTGTGAGAGAGAAAGAGAGAGTTAAAGAGAAGATGTGAGTGAGAGAGTGAGAGAGAAGCTGTGAGTGAGAGAGAGAGAGTGAAAGGGAAGCTGTGAGTGAGAGAGAAAGAGAAAGAGGCTGTGAGTGACAGAGAGAGAGAGAAGCTGTGAGTGAGAGACAGAGAGAAAGAGAAGCTGTGTGTGAGTGAGAGAGAGAAAGAGAAGCTGTGTGTGTGTGAGAGAGAGAAAAACTGTGAGTGAGAGAGAGAAAGAGAAACTGTGAGTGAGAGAGAGAGAAAGAGAAGCTGTGTGTGCGAGAGAGAGAGAAAGAGAAGCTATGAATGAAAGAGAAAGAGAGAAAGAGAAGCTGTGAGTGAGAGAGAGAGAAAGAGAGTCTGTGAGTGAGAGAGAGAGAGAAAGAGAAGCTGTGAGTGAGAGAGAGAGAGAAGCTGTGAGTGAGAGACAGAAAAAGAGAAGCTGTGAGTGAGAGAGAGAGAGAGAAAGAGAAGCTGTGTGTGAGAGAGAAAGAGAGAGTTAAAGAGAAGATGTGAGTGAGAGAGAGAGAGAGAGAGAAGCTGTGTGAGAGAGAGAGTGAAAGGGAAGCTGTGAGTGAGAGAGAAAGAGAAAGAGAAGCTGTGAGTGACAGAGAGAGAGAGAAGCTGTGAGTGAGAGACAGAGAGAAAGAGAAGCCTTGAGTGACAGAGAGAGAGAATGAGAAGATGTGAGTGAGAGAGAGAGAAAAAGAAGCTGTGAGTGAGAGAGAGAGAGAAAGAGAAGCTGTGTGTGAGTGAGAGAGAGAGAGAGAAGCTGTGTGTGTGAGAGAGAGAGAAAAACTGTGAGTGAGAGAGAGAAAGAGAAACTGTGAGTGAGAGAGAGAGAAAGAGAAGCTGTGTGTGCGAGAGAGAGAGAAAGAGAAGGTATGAATGAAAGGCAGAGAGAGAAAAAGAAGCTGTGTGTGTGAGAGAGAGTGAAAGAGAAGCTGTGAGTGAGAGAGAGAGAAAGAGAGTCTGTGAGTGAGAGAGAGAGAAAGAGAAGCTGTGAGTGAGAGAGAGAGAGAGAAAGAGAAGCTTTGAGTGAGAGAGATAGAGAAAGAGAAGCTGTGAGTGAGTGAGAGAGAGAAAGGAATGCTGTGTGAGTGAGAGAGATAGAAGCTGTGACAGAGAGAGAGAAAGAGAAGCTGTGAGTGAAAGAGAGAGAGAGAAGAGAAGCTGTGAGTGTGTGAGAGAGAGAAAGAGAAGCTTTGAGTGAGTGTGTGAGAGAAAGGAAAGCTGTGAGTGAGTGAGTGAGAGAGATAGAAGCTGGGAGTGAGAGAGAGAGAGAAAGAGAGTCTGAGAAAGAGAGAGTGAAAGAGAAGCTGTGAGTGAGAGAGAGAGAAGCGGTGAGTGAGAGAGAGAATATGTGAGTGAGTGAGAGAGAAAGAGAAAGAGAAGCTGTGAGTGACACAGAGAGAGAGAAGCTGTGAGTGAATGAGAGAGAGAGAGAAAGAGAAGCTGTGAGTGAAAGAGAGAGAGAGAAAGAGAAGCTGTGAGTGAGAGAGAGAAAGAAAGAGAAGCTGTGAGTGAGTGAGAGAGAGAATGGAAAGCTGTGAGCGAGTGAGTGCGATAGAAGCTGTGAGTGAGTGAGAGAGAGAAAGAGAAGCTGTGAGTGAGAGATAAAGAGAAGCTGTGTGAGAGAGAGAAAGAGAAGCTGTGAGAGAGAGAGAGAAAGAGAAACTGTGAGTGAGAGAGAGAGGAAGAGAAGCTGTGAGTGCGAGTGAGAGAGAAAGAAAAGCTGTGAGTGAGAGAGATAGAGAAAGAGAAGCTGTGAGTGAGAGAGAGAGAGGAAGAGAATCTGTGAGTGAGTGAGAGAGAGAGAGAAGCTGTGAGTGAGAGAGAGAAGCTTTGAGTGAGAGAGAGAAATAGAAGCTGTGAGTGAGAGACAAAGAGAAGGTGTGAGTGAGAGAGAGAGAGAAAGAGAAGGTGTGTGTGTGAGAGAGAAAGAGTAGCTGTGAGAGAGAGAGAGTAAGAGAAGCTTTGAGTGAGAGAGAAAGAGAAAGAGAAGCTGTGAGTGACACACACAGAGAGAAGCTGTGAGTGACAGAGAGAGAGAAAGAGAAGTTGTGAGTGACAGAGAGAGAGAAAGAGAAGCTGTGAGTGCGAGAGAGAGAGAAAGAGAATCTATGAGTGAAAGGCAGAGAGAGAAAGAGAAGCTGTGTGTGTGTGTGAGAGAGAAAGAGAAGCTGTGAGTGAGTGAGAGAGAAAGACAGTCTGTGAGTGAGAGAGAGAGAAAGAGAAGCTGTGAGTGAGTGAGAGAGAGAGAGAACCTGTGAGTGAATGAGAGAGAGAGAGAAAGAGAAGCTGTGAGTGAAAGAGAGAGAGAAAGAGAAGCTGTGAGTGAGTGAGAGAGAGAGAAGCTGTGAGTGAGTGAGAGAGAGAAATGAAAGCTGTGAGTGAGTGAGAGAGATAGAAGCTGTGAGTGAGTGAGAGAGAGAAAGAGAGTCTGAGAAAGAGAGAGTGAAAGAGAATCTGTGAGTGAGAGAGAGAGAGAAAGATAAGCTGTGAGAGACAGTAAGAGAAGCTGTGAGTGAGAGAGAGAGAAAGAGAAGCTGTGAGTGAGACAAAGAGAGAGAAAGAGAAGCTGTGAGTGAGAGAGAGAGCAAGAGAAAGAGAAGCATTGAGTAAGAGAGAGAAAGAAAGAGAGTCTGGAATTGAGAGAGAGAGAGAGAAAGAGAAGCTGTGAGTGAAAGAGAAAGAGAAGCTGTGAGTGTGTGAGAGAGAAAGAGAAGCTGTGAGTACGTGAGAGAGAGAAAGGGAAGCTGTGAGTGAGAGAGAGAGAGAAGCTGTGAGTGAGAGAGATAGAGTGAAAGGGAAGCTGTGAGTGAGAGAGAAAGAGAAAGAGAAGCTGTGAGTGACAGAGAGAGAAAGAAGCTGTGAGTGAGAGACAGAGAGAAAGAGAAGCCTTGAGTGACAGACAGAGAGAATGAGAAGATGTGAGTGAGAGAGAAAGAGAAAGAGAAGCTGTGAGTGACAGAGAGAGAAAGAAGCTGTGAGTGAGAGACAGAGAGAAAGAGAAGCCTTGAGTGACAGAGAGAGAGAATGAGAAGATGTGAGTGAGAGAGAGAGAAAAAGAAGCTGTGAGTGAGAGAGAGAGATAAAGAGAAGCTGCGTGTGTGTGAGAGAGGAAGAGAAGCTGTGTGTGTGTGTGAGAGAGAAAAACTGTGAGTGAGAGAGAGAAAGAGAAACTGTGAGTGAGAGAGAGAGAAAGAGAGTCTGTGAGTGAGAGAGAGAGAAAGAGAAGCTGTGAGTGAGAGAGAGAGAGAAAGAGAAGCTTTTAGGTGAGAGAGATAGAGAAAGAGAAGCTGTGAGTGAGTGAGAGAGAGAAAGGAAAGCTGTGTGAGTGAGAGAGATAGAAGCTGTGAGAGAGAGAGAAAGAGAAGCTGTGAGTGAAAGAGAGAGAGAGAAGAGAAGCTGTGAGTGTGAGAGAAAGAGAAAGAGAAGCTTTGAGTGAGTGAGAGAGACAAAGGAAAGCTGTGAGTGAGTGACTGAGAGAGATAGAAGTTGGGAGTGAGAGAGAGAGAAAGAGAGTCTGAGAAATAGAGAGTGAAAGAGAAGCTGTGAGTGAGAGAGAGAGAAGCTGTGAGTGAGAGAGAGAGAAGTTGTGAGTGAGAGAGAGAGAGAGAAAGAGAAGCTGCGAGTGAGAGAGAAACAGAAGCTGTGAGTGAGAGAGAAAGAGAAAGAGAAGCTGTGAGTGACACAGAGAGAGAGAAGCTGTGAGTGAGAGAGAGAGAGAAAGAGAAGACTTGAGTGACAGAGAGAGAGATTGAGAAGCTGTGAGTGAGAGAGAGAGAAAGAGAAGCTGTGAGTGAGAGAGAGAGAGAAGCTGTGAGTGAGAGAGAGAAAGAGAAGCTGTGTGTGAATGAGAGAGAGAGAGAAGCTGTGTGTGTGAGAGAGAGATTAAGAGAAGCTGTGTGTGTGAGAGAGAGAAAGAGACACTGTGTGTGTGAGAGAGAGAGAGAAAGAGAAGCTGTGAGTGAGAGAGAGAGAGATGCTGTGAGTGAGAGAGAGAAAGAGAAGCTGTGTATGTTTGAGAGAGAGATATGCTGTGAGTGAGAGAGAGAGAAAGAGAAGCTGTGAGTGAGAGAGAAAGAGAAGCTGTGAATGAGTGAGAAAGAGAGAAAGAGAAGCTGTGTGTGTGAGAGAGAGAGAGGGAAAGAGAATCTGTGAGTGAGAGAGAGAGATCCTGTGAGTGAGAGAGAGAGAAAGAGAAGCTGTGTATGTGTGAGAGAGAGAGAGGGAAAGAGAATCTGTGAGTGATAGAGAGAGATGCTGTGAGTGTTAGAGAGAAAGAGAAAGAGAAGCTGTGAGTGAGTTTGAGAGAAAGAGAAGCTGTGAGTGAGAGAGAGAGAAAGAGAAGCTGTGAGTGAGAGAGAGAGAAAGAGAAGCTGTGAGTGAGAGAGAGAAAGAGAAGCTGTGTTTGTGTGTGAGATTAAGAGAAGCTATGTGTGTGTGAGAGAGAAAGAGACACTGTGTGTGTGAGAGAGAGAGAGAGAAAGAGAAGCTGTGTGTGTGAGAGAGAGAGATGCTGTGAGTGAGAGAGAGAGAAAGAGAAGCTGTGTATGTGTGAGAGAGAGATATGCTGTGAGTGAGAGAGAGAGAAAGAGAAGCGGTGTGTGAGAGAAAGTGAGAAAGTGAAGCTGTATGTGAGAGAAAGAGAGAAAGTGAAGGTGTGAGTGAGAGAGAAAGAGAAGCTGTGAGTGAGAGAGAGAGAGAGAAAGAGAAGCTGTGAGTGAGTGAGAGAGAGAGAAAGCGAAGCTTTGTGTGTGAGAGAGAGAGGAAAAGAAAGAGAAGCTGTGTGTGGGGGTGAGATAAAGAGAAGCTGTGAGAGAGAGAGAGAGAGAGAGAAGCTGAGAGAGAGAGATGGAAACTGTGAGTGAGGGAGAGAAAGATAAACTGTGAGTGAGAGAAAGAGAGAAAGTGAAGCTGCATGTGAGTGAGAGAGAGAGAAAGAGAAGCTGTGTGTGAGAGAGAGAGAGGGAAAGAGAAGCTGTGTGTGTGGGGGAGAGATAAAGAGAAGCTGTGGGTGAGAGAGAGAGAAAGAGAAGCTGAGAGAGAGAGAGGGAAACTTTGAGAGAGAGAAAGAGAAGCTGTGTGTGAGAGAAAGAGAGAAATTGAAGCTGTGTGTGAGAGAAAGAGAGAAAGAGTAGCCTTGAGTGGCAGAGAGAGAGAATGAGAAGCTGTGAGTGATTGAGAGAGAAAGAGAAGCTGTGAGTGAGAGAGAGAGAGAGAAAGAGAAGCTGTGAGTGAGAGAGAGAAAGAGACACTGTGTGTGTGTGAGAGAGAGAGAAAGAGAAGTTGTGAGTGAGTGAGTGAGAGAGAGATGCTGTGAGTGAGAGAGAGAGAGAGAGAAAGAGAAGCTGTGTATGTGTGAGAGAGATATGCTGTGAGTGAGAGAGAGAGAAAGTGAAGCTGTGTATGTGTGTGAGAGAGATATGCTGTTAGTGAGAGAGAGAGAGAGAAGCTGTGTGAGAGAGAAAGAGAGAAAGTGAAGCTGTGTGTGAGAGAAAGAGAGAAAGTGAAGGTGTGAGTGAGAGAGAAAGAGAAGCTGTGAGTGAGAGAGAGAGGAAGCAAAGCTATGAGTGAGAGAGAGAGAGAAAGAGAAGCTGTGAGTGAGTGAGAGAGAGAGAAAGTGAAGCTGTGTGTGAGAGAAAGAGAGAAAGAGAAGGCTTGAGTGACAGAGAGAGAGAATGAGAAGCTGTGAGTGAGAGAGAGAGAGAGAAAGAGAAGATGTGAGTGTGAGAGAGAAAGAGAAGCTATGTGAGAGAGAGAGAGAGAAACTGTGAGTGAGACAGAAAAAGAGAAGCTGTGAGTGAGAGAGAGAGAAAGAGAAGCTGTGTGTGTGAGAGAAAGAGGGAGTTAAAGAGAAGATGTGAGTGAGAGAGAGAGAGAGAGAAGCTGTGAGTGAGTGAGAGAGAGAGAAAGTGAAGCTGTGTGTGAGAGAGAGAGGAAGCAAAGCTATGAGTGAGAGAGAGAGAGAGAGAAAGAGAAGCTGTGAGTGAGTGAGAGAGAGAGAAAGTGAAGCTGTGTGTGAGAGAAAGAGAGAAAGAGAAGGCTTGAGTGACAGAGAGAGAGAAAGAGAAACTGTGAGTGAGAGAGAGAAAGAGAAGCTGTGAGTGCGAGAGAGAGAGAAAGAGAATCTATGAGTGAAAGGCAGAGAGAGAAAGAGAAGCTGTGTGTGTGTGAGAGAGAGAAAGAGAAGCTGTGAGTGAGTGAGAGAGAAAGACAGTCTGTGAGTGAGAGAGAGAGAAAGAGAAGCTGTGAGTGAGTGAGAGAGAGAGAGAACCTGTGAGTGAATGAGAGAGAGAGAGAAAGAGAAGCTGTGAGTGAGAGAGAGAGAGAGAAAGAGAAGCTGTGAGTGAGAGAGAGAAAGAGACACTGTGTGTGTGTGAGAGAGAGAGAAAGAGAAGTTGTGAGTGAGTGAGTGAGAGAGAGATGCTGTGAGTGAGAGAGAGAGAGAGAGAAAGAGAAGCTGTGTATGTGTGAGAGAGATATGCTGTGAGTGAGAGAGAGAGAAAGTGAAGCTGTGTATGTGTGTGAGAGAGATATGCTGTTAGTGAGAGAGAGAGAGAGAAGCTGTGTGAGAGAGAAAGAGAGAAAGTGAAGCTGTGTGTGAGAGAAAGAGAGAAAGTGAAGGTGTGAGTGAGAGAGAAAGAGAAGCTGTGAGTGAGAGAGAGAGGAAGCAAAGCTATGAGTGAGAGAGAGAGAGAAAGAGAAGCTGTGAGTGAGTGAGAGAGAGAGAAAGTGAAGCTGTGTGTGAGAGAAAGAGAGAAAGAGAAGGCTTGAGTGACAGAGAGAGAGAATGAGAAGCTGTGAGTGAGAGAGAGAGAGAGAA
This sequence comes from Bradypodion ventrale, assembly GCA_035047345.1. Taxonomy (NCBI): domain Eukaryota; kingdom Metazoa; phylum Chordata; class Lepidosauria; order Squamata; family Chamaeleonidae; genus Bradypodion; species Bradypodion ventrale. Next base: position 226,319,125 of record JAWDJE010000001.1, read on the forward strand.
AGAGAAGATGTGAGTGTGAGAGAGAAAGAGAAGCTATGTGAGAGAGAGAGAGAGAAACTGTGAGTGAGACAGAAAAAGAGAAGCTGTGAGTGAGAGAGAGAGAAAGAGAAGCTGTGTGTGTGAGAGAAAGAGGGAGTTAAAGAGAAGATGTGAGTGAGAGAGAGAGAGAGAGAAGCTGTGAGTGAGTGAGAGAGAGAGAAAGTGAAGCTGTGTGTGAGAGAGAGAGGAAGCAAAGCTATGAGTGAGAGAGAGAGAGAGAGAAAGAGAAGCTGTGAGTGAGTGAGAGAGAGAGAAAGTGAAGCTGTGTGTGAGAGAAAGAGAGAAAGAGAAGGCTTGAGTGACAGAGAGAGAGAAAGAGAAACTGTGAGTGAGAGAGAGAAAGAGAAGCTGTGAGTGCGAGAGAGAGAGAAAGAGAATCTATGAGTGAAAGGCAGAGAGAGAAAGAGAAGCTGTGTGTGTGTGAGAGAGAGAAAGAGAAGCTGTGAGTGAGTGAGAGAGAAAGACAGTCTGTGAGTGAGAGAGAGAGAAAGAGAAGCTGTGAGTGAGTGAGAGAGAGAGAGAACCTGTGAGTGAATGAGAGAGAGAGAGAAAGAGAAGCTGTGAGTGAAAGAGAGAGAGAAAGAGAAGCTGTGAGTGAGTGAGAGAGAGAGAAGCTGTGAGTGAGAGAGAGAGAGAGAAAGGAAAGCTGTGAGTGAGTGAGAGAGATAGAAGCTGTGAGTGAGTGAGAGAGAGAAAGAGAGTCTGAGAAAGAGAGAGTGAAAGAGAATCTGTGAGTGAGAGAGAGAGAGAAAGATAAGCTGTGAGAGAGAGTAAGAGAAGCTGTGAGTGAGAGAGAGAGAAAGAGAAGCTGTGAGTGAGACAAAGAGAGAGCAAGAGAAGCTGTGAGTGAGAGAGAGAGCAAGAGAAGCTTTGAGTGAGAGAGAAAGAGAAAGAGAAGCTGTGAGTGACACACAGAGAGAGAAGCTGTGAGTGACAGAGAGAGAGAAAGAGAAGTTGTGAGTGACAGAGAGAGAGAAAGAGAAGCTGTGAGTGCGAGAGAGAGAGAAAGAGAATCTATGAGTGAAAGGCAGAGAGAGAAAGAGAAGCTGTGTGTGTGTGTGAGAGAGAAAGAGAAGCTGTGAGTGAGTGAGAGAGAAAGACAGTCTGTGAGTGAGAGAGAGAGAAAGAGAAGCTGTGAGTGAGTGAGAGAGAGAGAGAACCTGTGAGTGAATGAGAGAGAGAGAGAAAGAGAAGCTGTGAGTGAAAGAGAGAGAGAAAGAGAAGCTGTGAGTGAGTGAGAGAGAGAGAAGCTGTGAGTGAGTGAGAGAGAGAAAGGAAAGCTGTGAGTGAGTGAGAGAGATAGAAGCTGTGAGTGAGTGAGAGAGAGAAAGAGAGTCTGAGAAAGAGAGAGTGAAAGAGAATCTGTGAGTGTGAGAGAGAGAGAAAGATAAGCTGTGAGAGAGAGTAAGAGAAGCTGTGAGTGAGAGAGAGAGAAAGAGAAGCTGTGAGTGAGACAAAGAGAGAGAAAGAGAAGCTGTGAGTGAGAGAGAGAGCAAGAGAAAGAGAAGCATTGAGTAAGAGAGAGAAAGAAAGAGAGTCTGGAATTGAGAGAGAGAGAGAGAAAGAGAAGCTGTGAGTGAAAGAGAAAGAGAAGCTGTGAGTGTGTGAGAGAGAAAGAGAAGCTGTGAGTACGTGAGAGAGAGAAAGGGAAGCTGTGAGTGAGAGAGAGAGAGAAGCTGTGAGTGAGAGAGATAGAGTGAAAGGGAAGCTGTGAGTGAGAGAGAAAGAGAAAGAGAAGCTGTGAGTGACAGAGAGAGAAAGAAGCTGTGAGTGAGAGACAGAGAGAAAGAGAAGCCTTGAGTGACAGACAGAGAGAATGAGAAGATGTGAGTGAGAGAGAAAGAGAAAGAGAAGCTGTGAGTGACAGAGAGAGAAAGAAGCTGTGAGTGAGAGACAGAGAGAAAGAGAAGCCTTGAGTGACAGAGAGAGAGAATGAGAAGATGTGAGTGAGAGAGAGAGAAAAAGAAGCTGTGAGTGAGAGAGAGAGATAAAGAGAAGCTGCGTGTGTGTGAGAGAGGAAGAGAAGCTGTGTGTGTGTGTGAGAGAGAAAAACTGTGAGTGAGAGAGAGAAAGAGAAACTTTGAGTGAGAGAGAGAGAAAGAGAGTCTGTGAGTGAGAGAGAGAGAAAGAGAAGCTGTGAGTGAGAGAGAGAGAGAAAGAGAAGCTTTTAGGTGAGAGAGATAGAGAAAGAGAAGCTGTGAGTGAGTGAGAGAGAGAAAGGAAAGCTGTGTGAGTGAGAGAGATAGAAGCTGTGAGAGAGAGAGAAAGAGAAGCTGTGAGTGAAAGAGAGAGAGAGAAGAGAAGCTGTGAGTGTGAGAGAAAGAGAAAGAGAAGCTTTGAGTGAGTGAGAGAGACAAAGGAAAGCTGTGAGTGAGTGACTGAGAGAGATAGAAGTTGGGAGTGAGAGAGAGAGAAAGAGAGTCTGAGAAATAGAGAGTGAAAGAGAAGCTGTGAGTGAGAGAGAGAGAAGCTGTGAGTGAGAGAGAGAGAAGTTGTGAGTGAGAGAGAGAGAGAGAAAGAGAAGCTGCGAGTGAGAGAGAAACAGAAGCTGTGAGTGAGAGAGAAAGAGAAAGAGAAGCTGTGAGTGACACAGAGAGAGAGAAGCTGTGAGTGAGAGAGAGAGAGAAAGAGAAGACTTGAGTGACAGAGAGAGAGATTGAGAAGCTGTGAGTGAGAGAGAGAGAAAGAGAAGCTGTGAGTGAGTGAGAGAGAGAAGCTGTGAGTGAGAGAGAGAAAGAGAAGCTGTGTGTGAATGAGAGAGAGAGAGAAGCTGTGTGTGTGTGAGAGAGATTAAGAGAAGCTGTGTGTGTGAGAGAGAGAAAGAGACACTGTGTGTGTGTGTGAGAGAGAGAAAGAGAAGCTGTGAGTGAGAGAGAGAGAGATGCTGTGAGTGAGAGAGAGAAAGAGAAGCTGTGTATGTTTGAGAGAGAGATATGCTGTGAGTGAGAGAGAGAGAAAGAGAAGCTGTGAGTGAGAGAGAAAGAGAAGCTGTGAATGAGTGAGAAAGAGAGAAAGAGAAGCTGTGTGTGTGAGAGAGAGAGGGAAAGAGAATCTGTGAGTGAGAGAGAGAGATCCTGTGAGTGAGAGAGAGGGAGAAAGAGAAGCTGTGTATGTGTGAGAGAGAGAGAGGGAAAGAGAATCTGTGAGTGATAGAGAGAGATGCTGTGAGTGTTAGAGAGAAAGAGAAAGAGAAGCTGTGTGTGAGTTTGAGAGAAAGAGAAGCTGTGAGTGAGAGAGAGAGAAAGAGAAGCTGTGAGTGAGAGAGAGAGAAAGAGAAGCTGTGAGTGAGAGAGAGAAAGAGAAGCTGTGTTTGTGTGTGAGATTAAGAGAAGCTATGTGTGTGTGAGAGAGAAAGAGACACTGTGTGTGTGAGAGAGAGAGAGAGAAAGAGAAGCTGTGTGTGTGAGAGAGAGAGATGCTGTGAGTGAGAGAGAGAGAAAGAGAAGCTGTGTATGTGTGAGAGAGAGATATGCTGTGAGTGAGAGAGAGAGAAAGAGAAGCGGTGTGTGAGAGAAAGTGAGAAAGTGAAGCTGTATGTGAGAGAAAGAGAGAAAGTGAAGGTGTGAGTGAGAGAGAAAGAGAAGCTGTGAGTGAGAGAGAGAGAGAGAAAGAGAAGCTGTGAGTGAGTGAGAGAGAGAGAAAGCGAAGCTTTGTGTGTGAGAGAGAGAGGAAAAGAAAGAGAAGCTGTGTGTGGGGGTGAGATAAAGAGAAGCTGTGAGAGAGAGAGAGAGAGAAGCTGAGAGAGAGAGATGGAAACTGTGAGTGAGGGAGAGAAAGATAAACTGTGAGTGAGAGAAAGAGAGAAAGTGAAGCTGCATGTGAGTGAGAGAGAGAGAAAGAGAAGCTGTGTGTGAGAGAGAGAGAGGGAAAGAGAAGCTGTGTGTGTGGGGGAGAGATAAAGAGAAGCTGTGGGTGAGAGAGAGAGAAAGAGAAGCTGAGAGAGAGAGAGGGAAACTTTGAGAGAGAGAAAGAGAAGCTGTGTGTGAGAGAAAGAGAGAAATTGAAGCTGTGTGTGAGAGAAAGAGAGAAAGAGTAGCCTTGAGTGGCAGAGAGAGAGAATGAGAAGCTGTGAGTGATTGAGAGAGAAAGAGAAGCTGTGAGTGAGAGAGAGAGAGAGAAAGAGAAGCTGTGAGTGAGAGAGAGAAAGAGACACTGTGTGTGTGTGTGAGAGAGAGAAAGAGAAGTTGTGAGTGAGTGAGTGAGAGAGAGATGCTGTGAGTGAGAGAGAGAGAGAGAGAAAGAGAAGCTGTGTATGTGTGAGAGAGATATGCTGTGAGTGAGAGAGAGAGAAAGTGAAGCTGTGTATGTGTGTGAGAGAGATATGCTGTTAGTGAGAGAGAGAGAGAAGCTGTGTGAGAGAGAAAGAGAGAAAGTGAAGCTGTGTGTGAGAGAAAGAGAGAAAGTGAAGGTGTGAGTGAGAGAGAAAGAGAAGCTGTGAGTGAGAGAGAGAGGAAGCAAAGCTATGAGTGAGAGAGAGAGAGAAAGAGAAGCTGTGAGTGAGTGAGAGAGAGAGAAAGTGAAGCTGTGTGTGAGAGAAAGAGAGAAAGAGAAGGCTTGAGTGACAGAGAGAGAGAATGAGAAGCTGTGAGTGAGAGAGAGAGAGAAAGAGAAGATGTGAGTGTGAGAGAGAAAGAGAAGCTATGTGAGAGAGAGAGAGAGAAACTGTGAGTGAGACAGAAAAAGAGAAGCTGTGAGTGAGAGAGAGAGAAAGAGAAGCTGTGTGTGTGAGAGAAAGAGGGAGTTAAAGAGAAGATGTGAGTGAGAGAGAGAGAGAGAGAGAAGCTGTGAGTGAGTGAGAGAGAGAGAAAGTGAAGCTGTGTGTGAGAGAGAGAGGAAGCAAAGCTATGAGTGAGAGAGAGAGAGAGAGAAAGAGAAGCTGTGAGTGAGTGAGAGAGAGAGAAAGTGAAGCTGTGTGTGAGAGAAAGAGAGAAAGAGAAGGCTTGAGTGACAGAGAGAGAGAAAGAGAAACTGTGAGTGAGAGAGAGAAAGAGAAGCTGTGAGTGCGAGAGAGAGAGAAAGAGAATCTATGAGTGAAAGGCAGAGAGAGAAAGAGAAGCTGTGTGTGTGTGAGAGAGAGAAAGAGAAGCTGTGAGTGAGTGAGAGAGAAAGACAGTCTGTGAGTGAGAGAGAGAGAAAGAGAAGCTGTGAGTGAGTGAGAGAGAGAGAGAACCTGTGAGTGAATGAGAGAGAGAGAGAAAGAGAAGCTGTGAGTGAAAGAGAGAGAGAAAGAGAAGCTGTGAGTGAGTGAGAGAGAGAGAAGCTGTGAGTGAGAGAGAGAGAGAGAAAGGAAAGCTGTGAGTGAGTGAGAGAGATAGAAGCTGTGAGTGAGTGAGAGAGAGAAAGAGAGTCTGAGAAAGAGAGAGTGAAAGAGAATCTGTGAGTGAGAGAGAGAGAGAAAGATAAGCTGTGAGAGAGAGTAAGAGAAGCTGTGAGTGAGAGAGAGAGAAAGAGAAGCTGTGAGTGAGACAAAGAGAGAGCAAGAGAAGCTGTGAGTGAGAGAGAGAGCAAGAGAAAGAGAAGCATTGAGTAAGAGAGAGAAAGAAAGAGAGTCTGGAATTGAGAGAGAGAGAGAGAAAGAGAAGCTGTGAGTGAAAGAGAAAGAGAAGCTGTGAGTGTGAGAGAGAGAAAGAGAAGCGGTGAGTACGTGAGAGAGAGAAAGGGAAGCTGTGAGTGAGAGAGAGAGAAGCTGTGAGTGAGAGAGAGAGAGTGAAAGGGAAGCTATGAGTGAGAGAGAAAGAGAAAGAGAAGATGTGAGTGAGAGAGAGAGAAAAAGAAGCTGTGAGTGAGAGAGAGAGATAAAGAGAAGCTGTGTGTGTGTGAGAGAGAAAGAGAAGCTGTGTGTGTGTGTGAGAGAGAAAAACTGTGAGTTAGAGAGAGAAAGAGAAACTGTGAGTGAGAGAGAGAGAGAGAGAGAGTCTGTGAGTGAGAGAGAGAGAAAGAGAAGCTGTGAGTGAGAGAGAGAGAGAAAGAGAAGCTTTTAGGTGAGAGAGATAGAGAAAGAGAAGCTGTGAGTGAGTGAGAGAGAGAAAGGAAAGCTGTGTGAGTGAGAGAGATAGAAGCTGTGAGAGAGAGAGAAAGAGAAGCTGTGAGTGAAAGAGAGAGAGAGAAGAGAAGCTGTGAGTGTGAGAGAGAGAGAAAGAGAAGCTTTGAGTGAGTGAGAGAGACAAAGGAAAGCTGTGAGTGAGTGACTGAGAGAGATAGAAGCTGGGAGTGAGAGAGAGAGAGAAAGAGAGTCTGAGAACGAGAGAGTGAAAGAGAAGCTGTGAGTGAGAGAAGCTGTGAGTGAGAGAGAGAGAAGCTGTGAGTGAGAGAGAGAGAGAGAAAGAGAAGCTGCGAGTGAGAGAGAAACAGAAGCTGTGAGTGAGAGAGAAAGAGAAAGAGAAGCTGTGAGTGACACAGAGAGAGAGAAGCTGTGAGTGAGAGAGAGAGAGAAAGAGAAGACTTGAGTGACAGAGAGAGAGATTGAGAAGCTGTGAGTGAGAGAGAGAGAAAGAGAAGCTGTGAGTGAGTGAGAGAGAGAAGCTGTGAGTGAGAGAGAGAAAGAGAAGCTGTGTGTGAATGAGAGAGAGAGAAGCTGTGTGTGTGAGAGAGAGATTAAGAGAAGCTGTGTGTGTGTGAGAGAGAAAGAGACACTGTGTGTGTGTGAGAGAGCGAGAAACAGAAGCTGTGAGTGAGAGAGAGAGATGCTGTGAGTGAGAGAGAGAAAGAGAAGCTGTGTATGTTTGAGAGAGAGATATGCTGTGAGTGAGAGAGAGAGAAAGAGAAGCTGTGAGTGAGAGAGAAAGAGAAGCTGTGAATGAGTGAGAAAGAGAGAAAGAGAAGCTGTGTGTGTGAGAGAGAGAGAGGGAAAGAGAATCTGTGAGTGAGAGAGAGAGATCCTGTGAGTGAGAGAGAGAGAGAAAGAGAAGCTGTGTATGTGTGAGAGAGAGAGGGAAAGAGAATCTGTGAGTGATAGAGAGAGATGCTGTGAGTGTTAGAGAGAAAGAGAAAGAGAAGCTGTGAGTGAGTTTGAGAGAAAGAGAAGCTGTGAGTGAGTTTGAGAGAAAGAGAAGCTGTGAGTGAGTTTGAGAGAAAGAGAAGCTGTGAGTGAGAGAGAGAAAGAGAAGCTGTGTGTGAGTGAGTGAGAGAGAGAAGCTGTGTGTGTGTGTGAGATTAAGAGAAGCTATGTGTGTGTGAGAGAAAGAGACACTGTGTGTGTGAGAGAGAGAGAGAAAGAGAAGCTGTGTGTGTGAGAGAGAGAGATGCTGTGAGTGAGAGAGAGAGAAAGAGAAGCTGTGTATGTGTGAGAGAGATATGCTGTGAGTGAGAGAGAGAGAAAGAGAAGCGGTGTTTGAGAGAAAGTGAGAAAGTGAAGCTGTATGTGAGAGAAAGAGAGAAAGTGAAGGTGTGAGTGAGAGAGAAAGAGAAGCTGTGAGTGAGAGAGAAAGAGAGAAAGAGAAGCTGTGAGTGAGTGAGAGAGAGAGAAAGCGAAGCTTTGTGTGTGAGAGAGAGAGGAAAAGAAAGAGAAGCTGTGTGTGGGGGTGGGATAAAGAGAAGCTGTGAGAGAGAGAGAGAGAAGCTGAGAGAGAGAGATGGAAACTGTGAGTGAGGGAGAGAAAGATAAACTGTGCGTGAGAGAAAGAGAGAAAGTGAAGCTGCATGTGAGTGAGAGAGAGAGAAAGAGAAGCTGTGTGTGAGAGAGAGAGAGGGAAAGAGAAGCTGTGTGTGTGGGGGAGAGATAAAGAGAAGCTGTGGGTGAGAGAGAGAGAAAGAGAAGCTGAGAGAGAGAGAGAGGGAAACTTTGAGAGAGAGAGAGAGAAGCTGTGGGTGAGAGAAAGAGAGAAATTGAAGCTGTGTGTGAGAGAAAGAGAGAAAGAGTAGCCTTGAGTGGCAGAGAGAGAGAATGAGAAGCTGTGAGTGATTGAGAGAGAAAGAGAAGCTGTGAGTGAGAGAGAGAGAGAGAAAGAGAAGCTGTGAGTGAGAGAGAGAAAGAGAGAGAGAAGCTGTGAGTGTGTGTGAGAGAGAAAGAGAATCTGTGAGAGAGAGAGAGAGAGAAAGAATCTGTGAGTACGTGAGAGAGAGAAAGGGAAGCTGTGAGTGAGAGAGAGAGAAGCTGTGAGTGAGAGAGAGAGAGTGAAAGGGAAGCTATGAGTGAGAGAGAAAGAGAAAGAGAAGATGTGAGTGAGAGAGAGAGAAAAAGAAGCTGTGAGTGAGAGAGAGAGATAAAGAGAAGCTGTGTGTGTGTGAGAGAGAAAGAGAAGCTGTGTGTGTGTGTGAGAGAGAAAAACTGTGAGTTAGAGAGAGAAAGAGAAACTGTGAGTGAGAGAGAGAGAGAGAGAGAGTCTGTGAGTGAGAGAGAGAGAAAGAGAAGCTGTGAGTGAGAGAGAGAGAGAAAGAGAAGCTTTTAGGTGAGAGAGATAGAGAAAGAGAAGCTGTGAGTGAGTGAGAGAGAGAAAGGAAAGCTGTGTGAGTGAGAGAGATAGAAGCTGTGAGAGAGAGAGAAAGAGAAGCTGTGAGTGAAAGAGAGAGAGAGAAGAGAAGCTGTGAGTGTGAGAGAGAGAGAAAGAGAAGCTTTGAGTGAGTGAGAGAGACAAAGGAAAGCTGTGAGTGAGTGACTGAGAGAGATAGAAGCTGGGAGTGAGAGAGAGAGAGAAAGAGAGTCTGAGAACGAGAGAGTGAAAGAGAAGCTGTGAGTGAGAGAAGCTGTGAGTGAGAGAGAGAGAAGCTGTGAGTGAGAGAGAGAGAGAGAAAGAGAAGCTGCGAGTGAGAGAGAAACAGAAGCTGTGAGTGAGAGAGAAAGAGAAAGAGAAGCTGTGAGTGACACAGAGAGAGAGAAGCTGTGAGTGAGAGAGAGAGAGAAAGAGAAGACTTGAGTGACAGAGAGAGAGATTGAGAAGCTGTGAGTGAGAGAGAGAGAAAGAGAAGCTGTGAGTGAGTGAGAGAGAGAAGCTGTGAGTGAGAGAGAGAAAGAGAAGCTGTGTGTGAATGAGAGAGAGAGAGAAGCTGTGTGTGTGAGAGAGAGATTAAGAGAAGCTGTGTGTGTGTGAGAGAGAAAGAGACACTGTGTGTGTGTGAGAGAGCGAGAAACAGAAGCTGTGAGTGAGAGAGAGAGATGCTGTGAGTGAGAGAGAGAAAGAGAAGCTGTGTATGTTTGAGAGAGAGATATGCTGTGAGTGAGAGAGAGAGAAAGAGAAGCTGTGAGTGAGAGAGAAAGAGAAGCTGTGAATGAGTGAGAAAGAGAGAAAGAGAAGCTGTGTGTGTGAGAGAGAGAGAGGGAAAGAGAATCTGTGAGTGAGAGAGAGAGATCCTGTGAGTGAGAGAGAGAGAGAAAGAGAAGCTGTGTATGTGTGAGAGAGAGAGGGAAAGAGAATCTGTGAGTGATAGAGAGAGATGCTGTGAGTGTTAGAGAGAAAGAGAAAGAGAAGCTGTGAGTGAGTTTGAGAGAAAGAGAAGCTGTGAGTGAGTTTGAGAGAAAGAGAAGCTGTGAGTGAGTTTGAGAGAAAGAGAAGCTGTGAGTGAGAGAGAGAAAGAGAAGCTGTGTGTGAGTGAGTGAGAGAGAGAAGCTGTGTGTGTGTGTGAGATTAAGAGAAGCTATGTGTGTGTGAGAGAAAGAGACACTGTGTGTGTGAGAGAGAGAGAGAAAGAGAAGCTGTGTGTGTGAGAGAGAGAGATGCTGTGAGTGAGAGAGAGAGAAAGAGAAGCTGTGTATGTGTGAGAGAGATATGCTGTGAGTGAGAGAGAGAGAAAGAGAAGCGGTGTTTGAGAGAAAGTGAGAAAGTGAAGCTGTATGTGAGAGAAAGAGAGAAAGTGAAGGTGTGAGTGAGAGAGAAAGAGAAGCTGTGAGTGAGAGAGAAAGAGAGAAAGAGAAGCTGTGAGTGAGTGAGAGAGAGAGAAAGCGAAGCTTTGTGTGTGAGAGAGAGAGGAAAAGAAAGAGAAGCTGTGTGTGGGGGTGGGATAAAGAGAAGCTGTGAGAGAGAGAGAGAGAAGCTGAGAGAGAGAGATGGAAACTGTGAGTGAGGGAGAGAAAGATAAACTGTGCGTGAGAGAAAGAGAGAAAGTGAAGCTGCATGTGAGTGAGAGAGAGAGAAAGAGAAGCTGTGTGTGAGAGAGAGAGAGGGAAAGAGAAGCTGTGTGTGTGGGGGAGAGATAAAGAGAAGCTGTGGGTGAGAGAGAGAGAAAGAGAAGCTGAGAGAGAGAGAGAGGGAAACTTTGAGAGAGAGAGAGAGAAGCTGTGGGTGAGAGAAAGAGAGAAATTGAAGCTGTGTGTGAGAGAAAGAGAGAAAGAGTAGCCTTGAGTGGCAGAGAGAGAGAATGAGAAGCTGTGAGTGATTGAGAGAGAAAGAGAAGCTGTGAGTGAGAGAGAGAGAGAGAAAGAGAAGCTGTGAGTGAGAGAGAGAAAGAGACACTGTGTGTGAGAGAGAGAGAGAGAAAGAGAAGCTGTGAGTGAGTGAGTGAGAGAGAGATGCTGTGAGTGAGAGAGAGAGAGAGAGAAAGAGAAGCTGTATATGTGTGAGAGAGATATGCTGTGAGTGAGAGAGAGAGAAAGTGAAGCTGTGTATGTGAGAGAGAGATATGCTGTTAGTGAGAGAGAGAGAGAGAGAGAAGCTGTGTGAGAGAGAAAGAGAGAAAGTGAAGCTGTGTGTGAGAGAAAGAGAGAAAGTGAAGGTGTGAGTGAGAGAGAAAGAGAAGCTGTGAGTGAGAGAGAGAGGAAGCAAAGCTGTGAGAGAGAGAGAGAAAGAGAAGCTGTGAGTGAGTGAGAGAGAGAAAGTGAAGCTGTGTGTGAGAGAAAGAGAGAAAGAGAAGGCTTGAGTGACAGAGAGAGAGAATGAGAAGCTGTGAGTGAGAGAGAGAGAGAGAAAGAGAAGATGTGAGTGTGTGAGAGAAAGAGAAGCTATGTGAGAGAGAGAGAGAGAAACTGTGAGTGAGAGACAGAAAAAGAGAAGCTGTGAGTGAGAGAGAGAGAAAGAGAAGCTGTGTGTGTGAGAGAAAGAGGGAGTTAAAGAGAAGATGTGAGTGAGAGAGAGAGAGAGAAGCTGTGAGTGAGTGAGAGAGAGAGAAAGTGAAGCTGTGTGAGAGAGAGAGAGGAAGCAAAGCTATGAGTGAGAGAGAGAGAGAGAAAGAGAAGCTGTGAGTGAGTGAGAATGAGAGAAAGTGAAGCTTTGTGTGAGAGAAAGAGAGAAAGAGAAGGCTTGAGTGACAGAGAGAGAGAAAGAGAAACTGTGAGTGAGAGAGAGAGAAAGAGAAGCTGTGAGTGCGAGAGAGAGAGAAAGAGAAGCTATGAGTGAAAGGCAGAGAGAGAAAGAGAAGCTGTGTGTGTGTGAGAGAGAGAAAGAGAAGCTGTGAGTGAGTGAGAGAGAAAGACAGTCTGTGAGTGAGAGAGAGAGAAAAAGAGAAGCTGTGAGTGAGTGAGTGAGTGAGAGAGAGAACCTGTGAGTGAATGAGAGAGAGAGAGAAAGAGAAGCTGTGAGTGAAAGAGAGAGAGAAAGAGAAGCTGTGAGTGAGTGAGAGAGAGAGAGAAGCTGTGAGTGTGTGAGAGAGAGAAAGGAAAGCTGTGAGTGAGTGAGAGAGATAGAAGCTGTGAGTGAGAGAGAGAGAGAAAGAGAGTCTGAGAAAGAGAGAGTGAAAGAGAATCTGTGAGTGAGAGAGAGAGAGAGAGAAAGATTAGCTGTGAGAGAGAGTAAGAGAAGCTGTGAGTGAGACAAAGCGAGAGAAACAGAAGCTGTGAGTGAGAGAGAGAGCAAGAGAAAGAGAAGCATTGAGTAAGAGAGAGAAAGAAAGTCTGGAAGTGAGAGAGAGAGAGAGAGAGAGAAGCTGTGAGTGTGTGAGAGAGATAAGCTGTGAGTGAGAGAGAGAAAGAGAAGCTGTGAGTGAAAGAGTAAGAGAGAAAGAGAAGCTGAGAGAGAGAGAGAGAAGCTGTGAGTGAGAGACAGAAAAAGAGAAGCTGTGAGTGAGAGAGAGAGAGAAAGAGAAGCTGTGTGTGAGAAAGAAAGAGAGAGTTAAAGAGAAGATGTGAGTGAGAGAGAGAGAGAGAAGCTGTGAGTGAGAGAGAGAGAGTGAAAGGGAAGCTGTGAGTGAGAGAGAAAGAGAAAGAGAAGCTGTGAGTGACAGAGAGAGAGAGAAGCTGTGAGTGAGAGACAGAGAGAAAGAGAAGCCTTGAGTGACAGAGAGAGAGAATGAGAAGATGTGAGTGAGAGAGAGAGAAAAAGAAGCTGTGAGTGAGAGAGAGATAAAGAGAAGCTGTGTGTGAGTGAGAGAGAGAAAGAGAAACTGTGAGTGAGAGAGAGAGAGAGAGAAGCTGTGTGTGCGAGAGAGAGAGAAAGAGAAGCTATGAATGAAAGGCAGAGAGAGAAAAAGAAGCTGTGTGTGTGAGAGAGAGTGAAAGAGAAGCTGTGAGTGAGAGAGGGAGAAAGAGAGTCTGTGAGTGAGAGAGAGAGAGAAAGAGAAGCTGTGAGAGAGAGAGAGAGAGAAAGAGAAGCTTTGAGTGAGAGAGATAGAGAAAGAGAAGCTGTGAGTGAGTGAGAGAGAGAAAGGAAAGCTGTGTGAGTGAGAGAGATAGAAGCTGTGTGTGAGAGAGAGAAAGAGAAGCTGTGAGTGAAAGAGAGAGAGAGAAGAGAAGCTGTGAGTGTGAGAGAGAGAGAAAGAGAAGCTTTGAGTGAGTGAGAGAGAGAAAGGAAAGCTGTGAGTGAGTGAGTGAGAGAGATAGAAGCTGGGAGTGAGAGAGAGAGAGAAAGAGAGTCTGAGAAAGAGAGAGAGAAAGAGATGTTGTGAGTGAGAGAGAGAGAAGCTGTGAGTGAGAAAGAGAGAATATGTGAGTGAGTGAGAGAGAGAGAGAAGCTGCGAGTGAGAGAGAAACAGAAGCTATGAGTGAGAGAGAAAGAGAAATAGAAGCTGTGAGTGACACACAGAGAGAGAAGCTGTGAGTGAGAGAGAGAGAGAAAGAGAAGCCTTGAGTGACAGAGAGAGAGATTGAGAAGCTGTGAGAGAGAGAGAGAGAAATAGAAGCTGCGAGTGAGAGAGAGAGAGATAAGCTGTGAGAGAGAGAGAAAGAGAAGCTGTGTGTGAATGAGAGAGAGAGAGAAAGAGAAGCTGTGAGTGAGAGAGAGAGAGAGAAAGAGAAGCTGTGAGTTTGTGAGAGAGAGAAAGAGTAGCTGTTAGTGAGTGAGAGAGAGAAAGGAAAGCTGTGAGTGAGTGAGAGCGATAGAAGCTGTGAGTGAGAGAGAGCGAGAAAGAGAAGCTGTGAGTGAGAGAGAGAGAAACTGTGAGCGAGAGAGAGAAAGAGAAGCTATGAGTGAAAGGCAGAGAGACAAAGAGAAGCTGTGTGTGTGTGAGAGAGAGAAAGAGAAGCTGTGAGTGAGAGAGAGAGAAAGAGAGTGTGAGAGAGAGGGAAAGAGAAGCTGTGAGTGAGTGTGAGAGAGAGAGAAGCTGTGAGTGAATGAGAGAGAGAGAGAGAAAGAGAAGCTGTGAGTGAAAGAGAGAGAGAGAAAGAGAAGCTGTGTGAGAGAGAGAAAGAAAGAGAAGCTGTGAGTGAGTGAGAGAGAGAATGGAAAGCTGTGAGCGAGTGAGTGCGATAGAAGCTGTGAGTGAGTGAGAGAGAGAAAGAGAGTCTGAGAAAGAGAGAGTGAAAGAGAAGCTGTGTGTGAGAGAGAGTGAAGCTGTGAGTGAGAGAGAGAATCTGTGAGTGAGAGAGAGAGAGAGAGAGAGAAAGAGAAGTTGTGAGTGAGAGAGAAACAGAAGCTGTGAGTGAGAGAGAGGGAGAAAGAGAAGCTGAGAAGCTGTGAGTGTGAGAGAGAGAAGCTGTGAGAGAGAGAAGCTGTGAATGTGAGACAGAGAAGCTGTGAGAGAGAGAGAAAGAGAAGCAGTGAGTGAGACAAAGAGAGAGAAAGAGAAGCTGTGAGTGAGAGAGAGAGAAATAGAAGCTGTGAGTGAGAGAGAGAGAGAATGAGAAGCTGTGAGTGAGTGAGAGAGAGAAAGAGAAGCTGTGAGTGAGAGATAAAGTGAAGCTGTGAGAGAGAGAGAGAGAAAGAGAAGCTGTGTGAGAGAGAGAGAAATAGAAACTGTGAGTGAGAGAGGAAGAGAAGCTGTGAGTGCGAGTGAGAGAGAAAGAAAAGCTGTGAGTGAGAGAGATAGAGAAAGAGAAGCTGTGAGTGAGTGAGAGAGAGAAAGGAAAGCTGTGTGAGTGAGAGAGATAGAAGCTGTGTGAGAGAGAGAGAAAGAGAAGCTGTGAGTGAAAGAGAGAGAGAGAAGAGAAGCTGTGAGTGTGAGAGAGAGAGAAAGAGAAGCTTTGAGTGAGTGAGAGAGAGAAAGGAAAGCTGTGAGTGAGTGAGTGAGAGAGATAGAAGCTGGGAGTGAGAGAGAGAGAAAGAGAGTCTGAGAAAGAGAGAGAGAAAGAGATGTTGTGAGTGAGAGAGAGAGAAGCTGTGAGTGAGAAAGAGAGAATATGTGAGTGAGTGAGAGAGAGAGAGAAGCTGCGAGTGAGAGAGAAACAGAAGCTATGAGTGAGAGAGAAAGAGAAATAGAAGCTGTGAGTGACACACAGAGAGAGAAGCTGTGAGTGAGAGAGAGAGAGAAAGAGAAGCCTTGAGTGACAGAGAGAGAGATTGAGAAGCTGTGAGAGAGAGAGAGAGAAATAGAAGCTGCGAGTGAGAGAGAGAGAGATAAGCTGTGAGAGAGAGAGAAAGAGAAGCTGTGTGTGAATGAGAGAGAGAGAGAAAGAGAAGCTGTGAGTGAGAGAGAGAGAGAGAAAGAGAAGCTGTGAGTTTGTGAGAGAGAGAAAGAGTAGCTGTTAGTGAGTGAGAGAGAGAAAGGAAAGCTGTGAGTGAGTGAGAGCGATAGAAGCTGTGAGTGAGAGAGAGCGAGAAAGAGAAGCTGTGAGTGAGAGAGAGAGAAACTGTGAGCGAGAGAGAGAAAGAGAAGCTATGAGTGAAAGGCAGAGAGACAAAGAGAAGCTGTGTGTGTGAGAGAGAGAGAAAGAGAAGCTGTGAGTGAGAGAGAGAGAAAGAGAGTGTGAGAGAGAGGGAAAGAGAAGCTGTGAGTGAGTGTGAGAGAGAGAGAAGCTGTGAGTGAATGAGAGAGAGAGAGAGAAAGAGAAGCTGTGAGTGAAAGAGAGAGAGAGAAAGAGAAGCTGTGTGAGAGAGAGAAAGAAAGAGAAGCTGTGAGTGAGTGAGAGAGAGAATGGAAAGCTGTGAGCGAGTGAGTGCGATAGAAGCTGTGAGTGAGTGAGAGAGAGAAAGAGAGTCTGAGAAAGAGAGAGAGAAAGAGAAGCTGTGTGTGAGAGAGAGTGAAGCTGTGAGTGAGAGAGAGAATCTGTGAGTGAGAGAGAGAGAGAGAGAAAGAGTTGTGAGTGAGAGAGAAACAGAAGCTGTGAGTGAGAGAGAGGGAGAAAGAGAAGCTGAGAAGCTGTGAGTGTGAGAGAGAGAAGCTGTGAGAGAGAGAAGCTGTGAATGTGAGACAGAGAAGCTGTGAGAGAGAGAGAAAGAGAAGCAGTGAGTGAGACAAAGAGAGAGAAAGAGAAGCTGTGAGTGAGAGAGAGAGAAATAGAAGCTGTGAGTGAGAGAGAGAGAGAATGAGAAGCTGTGAGTGAGTGAGAGAGAGAAAGAGAAGCTGAGAGTGAGAGATAAAGTGAAGCTGTGAGAGAGAGAGAGAGAAAGAGAAGCTGTGTGAGAGAGAGAGAAATAGAAACTGTGAGTGAGAGAGGAAGAGAAGCTGTGAGTGCGAGTGAGAGAGAAAGAAAAGCTGTGAGTGAGAGAGATAGAGAAAGAGAAGCTGTGAGTGAGAGAGAGAGAGGAAGAGAATCTGTGAGTGAGAGAGAGAGAGAAGCTGTGAGTGAGAGAGAGAAGCTGTGAGTGAGAGAGAGAGAAATAGAAGCTGTGAGTGAGAGACAAAGAGAAGGTGTGAGTGAGAGAGAGAGAGAAAGAGAAGGTGTGTGTGAGAGAGAGAAAGAGTAGCTGTGAGAGAGAGAGAGTAAGAGAAGCTGTGAGAGAGTGAAAGAGAAAGAGAAGCTGTGAGTGACACACACAGAGAGAAGCTGTGAGTGACAGAGAGAGAAAGAGAAGTTGTGAGTGACAGAGAGAGAGAATGAGAAGCTGTGAGTGAGAGAGAGAGAGAAGCTGTGAGTGAGAGAGAGAAAGAGAAGCTGTGAGTGAGAGAGAGAAAGAGAACCTGTGTGTGAGTGAGTGAGAGAGAGAGAAGCTGTGTGTGTTTGTGTGTGAGATTAAGAGAAGCTGTGTGTGTGTGAGAGAGAAAGAGACACTGTGTGTGAGAGAGAGAGAGAGTGAAAGAGGAAGCTGTGAGTTAGAGAGAGATGCTGTGAGTGAGAGAGAGAAAGAGAAGCTGTGTATGTGTGAGAGAGATATGCTGTGAGTGAGAGAGAGAGAAAGAGAAGCTGTGTGTGAGAGAAAGAGAAAGTGAAGCTGTGTGTGAGAGATAGATAGAAAGTGAAGCTGTGAGTGAGAGAGAGAGAGAGTAAGAGAAGCATTGAGTGAGAGAGAGAGAGAAAGAGAAGCTGTGAGTGAGAGAAAGAGAGAGAGAAGCTTTGAGTGAGTGAGAGGGAGAAAGAGAAGCTGTGTGTGTGTGTGAAAGAGAAACAGAAGCTGTGAGTGAGAGAGAGAGAGAAAGAGAAGCTGTGAGTGAGTGAGAGAGAGAGAAAATGAAGCATTCAGTGAGACAGAAAGAGAAGCTGTGAGTGAGAGAGAGAGAGGAAGAGAAGCTGTGATTGAGAGAAAGAGAGAAGCTGTAAGTGAGAGAAAGTGAAAGAGAAGCTGTGAGTGAGAGAGAGAGAGAAAGAGAAGCTGTGAGAGAGAGTGAGAAAGAGAAGCTGTGAGTGAGAGACAGAGGAAGAGAAGCTGTGAGTGAGACAGAGAGAATGAGAAGCTGTGAGTGAAAGAGAGAGAGAAAGAGAAGCTGTGAGTGAGAGAGAGAGAGAGAAAGAGAAGCTGTGAGTGTGTGTGAGAGAGAAAGAGTAGCTGTTAGTGAGTGAGAGAGAGAAAGGAAAGCTGTCAGTGAGTGAGAGCGATAGAAGCTGTGAGTGAGAGAGAGAGAGAAACTGTGAGCGAGAGAAAGAGAAGCTATGAGTGAAAGGCAGAGAGACAAAGAGAAGCTGGGTGTGTGTGAGAGAGAGAAAGAGAAGCTGTGATTGAGAGAGAGAGAAAGAGAGTCTGTGAGTGTGAGAGAGAGGGAAAGAGAAGCTGTGAGTGAGTGTGAGAGAGAGAATGGAAAGCTGTGAGCGAGTGAGTGCGGTAGAAGCTGTGAGTGAGTGAGAGAGAGAAAGAGAGTCTGAGAAAGAGAGAGTGAAAGAGAAGCTGTGAGAGAGAGAGAAGCTGTGAGTGAGGGAGAGAGAATCTGTGAGTGAGAGAGAGAGAGAAAGAGAAGCTGTGAGTGAGAGAGAAACAGAAGCTGTGAGTGAGAGAGAGGGAGAAAGAGAAGCTGAGAGAGAGAGAGAGAAAGAGAAGCTGTGAGTGTGAGAGAGAAGCTGTGTGTGTGAGAGAAAGAGAAGCAGTGAGTGAGACAAAGAGAGAGAAAGAGAAGCTGTGAGTGAGAGAGAGAAAGAGAAGCTGTGAGTGAGAGAGAGATAAAGAGAAGGTGTGAGAGAGAGAGAAAGAGAAGCTGTGAGAGAGAGAGAGAAACTGTGAGTGAGAGAGAGAAAGAGAAACTGTGAGTGAGAGAGAGAGAAAGAGAAGCTGTGAGTGCGAGTGAGAGAGAAAGAAAAGCTGTGAGTGAGAGAGAGAGAGAAAGAGAAGCTGTGAGTGAGAGAGAGAGAGGAAGAGAATCTGTGAGTGAGTGAGATAGAGAGAAGCGATGCGTGAGAGAGAGAGAGAAAGAGAAGCTGTGAGAGAGAGAGAGAGACAAAGAGAAGCTGTGAGTGAGAGAAAGAGAGAGAGAAGTTGTGAGTGAGAGAGAGAGAAGCTTTGAGTGAGAGAGAGAAATAGAAGCTGTGAGTGAGAGACAAAGAGAAGGAGAAGCTGTGAGTGACACACAGAGAGAGAAGCTGTGAGTGACAGAGAGAGAGAGAAAGAGAAGCTGTGAGTGACAGAGAGAGAATGAGAAGCTGTGAGTGAGAGAGAGAGAGAAGCTGTGAGTGAGAGAGAGAAAGAGAAGCTGTGAGTGAGACAGAGAAAGAGAAACTGTGAGTGAGACAGAGAAAGAGAAACTGTGTGTGAGTGAGTGAGAGAGAGAGAAGCTGTGTGTGTTTGTGTGTGAGATTAAGAGAAGCTGTGTGTGTGAGAGAGAGAAAGAGACACTGTGTGTGTGAGAGAGAGAGTGAAAGAGGAAGCTGTGAGTAAGAGAGAGAGATGCTGTGAGTGAGAGAGAGAAAGAGAAGCTGTGTATGTGTGAGAGAGATATGCTGTGAGTGAGAGAGAGAGAGAAAGAGAAGCTGTGAGTGAGTGAGTGAGTGAGAGAGAGAACCTGTGAGTGAATGAGAGAGAGAGAGAAAGAGAAGCTGTGAGTGAAAGAGAGAGAGAAAGAGAAGCTGTGAGTGAGTGAGAGTGAGAGAGAAGCTGTGAGTGTGTGAGAGAGAGAAAGGAAAGCTGTGAGTGAGTGAGAGAGATAGAAGCTGTGAGTGAGAGAGAGAGAGAAAGAGAGTCTGAGAAAGAGAGAGTGAAAGAGAATCTGTGAGTGAGAGAGAGAGAGAGAGAAAGATAGGCTGTGAGAGAGAGTAAGAGAAGCTGTGAGTGAGACAAAGCGAGAGAAACAGAAGCTGTGAGTGAGAGAGAGAGCAAGAGAAAGAGAAGCATTGAGTAAGAGAAAGAAAGAAAGAGAGTCTGGAAGTGAGAGAGAGAGAGAGAAAGAGAAGCTGTGAGTGTGTGAGAGAGATAAGCTGTGAGTGAGAGAGAGAAAGAGAAGCTGTGAGTGAAAGAGAAAGAGAGAAAGAGAAGCTGAGAGAGAGAGAGAGAAGCTGTGAGTGAGAGACAGAAAAAGAGAAGCTGTGAGTGAGAGAGAGAGAGAAAGAGAAGCTGTGTGTGAGAAAGAAAGAGAGAGTTAAAGAGAAGATGTGAGTGAGAGAGAGAGAGAGAAGCTGTGAGTGAGAGAGAGAGAGTGAAAGGGAAGCTGTGAGTGAGAGAGAAAGAGAAAGAGAAGCTGTGAGTGACACAGAGAGAGAGAAGCTGTGAGTGAGAGACAGAGAGAAAGAGAAGCCTTGAGTGACAGAGAGAGAGAATAAGAAGATGTGAGTGAGAGAGAGAAAAAAAGAAGCTGTGAGTGAGAGAGAGATAAAGAGAAGCTGTGTGTGAGTGAGAGAGAGAAAGAGAAACTGTGAGTGAGAGAGAGAGAGAGAGAGAAGCTGTGTGTGTGAGAGAGAGAGAAAGAGAAGCTATGAATGAAAGGCAGAGAGAGAAAAAGAAGCTGTGTGTGTGAGAGAGAGTGAAAGAGAAGCTGTGAGTGAGAGAGAGAGAAAGAGAGTCTGTGAGTGAGAGAGAGAGAGAAAGAGAAGCTGTGAGAGAGAGAGAGAGAGAAAGAGAAGCTTTGAGTGAGAGAGATAGAGAAAGAGAAGCTGTGAGTGAGTGAGAGAGAGAAAGGAAAGCTGTGTGAGTGAGAGAGATAGAAGCTGTGTGAGAGAGAGAGAAAGAGAAGCTGTGAGTGAAAGAGAGAGAGAGAAGAGAAGCTGTGAGTGTGAGAGAGAGAGAAAGAGAAGCTTTGAGTGAGTGAGAGAGAGAAAGGAAAGCTGTGAGTGAGTGAGTGAGAGAGATAGAAGCTGGGAGTGAGAGAGAGAGAGAAAGAGAGTCTGAGAAAGAGAGAGAGAAAGAGATGTTGTGAGTGAGAGAGAGAGAAGCTGTGAGTGAGAAAGAGAGAATATGTGAGTGAGTGAGAGAGAGAGAGAAGCTGCGAGTGAGAGAGAAACAGAAGCTATGAGTGAGAGAGAAAGAGAAATAGAAGCTGTGAGTGACACACAGAGAGAGAAGCTGTGAGTGAGAGAGAGAGAGAAAGAGAAGCCTTGAGTGACAGAGAGAGAGATTGAGAAGCTGTGTGAGAGAGAGAGAGAAATAGAAGCTGCGAGTGAGAGAGAGAGAGATAAGCTGTGAGAGAGAGAAAAAGAGAAGCTGTGTGTGAATGAGAGAGAGAGAGAAAGAGAAGCTGTGAGTGAGAGAGAGAGAGAGAAAGAGAAGCTGTGAGTTTGTGAGAGAGAGAAAGAGTAGCTGTTAGTGAGTGAGAGAGAGAAAGGAAAGCTGTGAGTGAGTGAGAGCGATAGAAGCTGTGAGTGAGAGAGAGCGAGAAAGAGAAGCTGTGAGTGAGAGAGAGAGAAACTGTGAGCGAGAGAGAGAAAGAGAAGCTATGAGTGAAAGGCAGAGAGACAAAGAGAAGCTGTGTGTGTGAGAGAGAGAGAAAGAGAAGCTGTGAGTGAGAGAGAGAGAAAGAGAGTGTGAGAGAGAGGGAAAGAGAAGCTGTGAGTGAGTGTGAGAGAGAGAGAAGCTGTGAGTGAATGAGAGAGAGAGAGAGAAAGAGAAGCTGTGAGTGAAAGAGAGAGAGAGAAAGAGAAGCTGTGTGAGAGAGAGAAAGAAAGAGAAGCTGTGAGTGAGTGAGAGAGAGAATGGAAAGCTGTGAGCGAGTGAGTGCGATAGAAGCTGTGAGTGAGTGAGAGAGAGAAAGAGAGTCTGAGAAAGAGAGAGTGAAAGAGAAGCTGTGTGTGAGAGAGAGTGAAGCTGTGAGTGAGAGAGAGAATCTGTGAGTGAGAGAGAGAGAGAGAGAAAGAGAAGTTGTGAGTGAGAGAGAAACAGAAGCTGTGAGTGAGAGAGAGGGAGAAAGAGAAGCTGAGAAGCTGTGAGTGTGAGAGAGAGAAGCTGTGTGAGAGAGAAGCTATGAATGTGAGACAGAGAAGCTGTGAGAGAGAGAGAAAGAGAAGCAGTGAGTGAGACAAAGAGAGAGAAAGAGAAGCTGTGAGTGAGAGAGAGAGAAATAGAAGCTGTGAGTGAGAGAGAGAGAGAATGAGAAGCTGTGAGTGAGTGAGAGAGAGAAAGAGAAGCTGTGAGTGAGAGATAAAGTGAAGCTGTGAGAGAGAGAGAGAAAGAGAAGCTGTGTGAGAGAGAGAGAAATAGAAACTGTGAGTGAGAGAGAGAGGAAGAGAAGCTGTGAGTGCGAGTGAGAGAGAAAGAAAAGCTGTGAGTGAGAGAGATAGAGAAAGAGAAGCTGTGAGTGAGAGAGAGAGAGGAAGAGAATCTGTGAGTGAGAGAGAGAGAGAAGCTGTGTGAGAGAGAGAGAAGCTGTGAGTGAGAGAGAGAGAAATAGAAGCTGTGAGTGAGAGACAAAGAGAAGGTGTGAGTGAGAGAGAGAGAGAAAGAGAAGGTGTGTGTGAGAGAGAGAAAGAGTAGCTGTGAGAGAGAGAGAGTAAGAGAAGCTGTGAGAGAGTGAAAGAGAAAGAGAAGCTGTGAGTGACACACACAGAGAGAAGCTGTGAGTGACAGAGAGAGAAAGAGAAGTTGTGAGTGACAGAGAGAGAGAATGAGAAGCTGTGAGTGAGAGAGAGAGAGAAGCTGTGAGTGAGAGAGAGAAAGAGAAGCTGTGAGTGAGAGAGAGAAAGAGAACCTGTGTGTGAGTGAGTGAGAGAGAGAGAAGCTGTGTGTGTTTGTGTGTGAGATTAAGAGAAGCTGTGTGTGTGTGAGAGAGAAAGAGACACTGTGTGTGAGAGAGAGAGAGAGTGAAAGAGGAAGCTGTGAGTTAGAGAGAGATGCTGTGAGTGAGAGAGAGAAAGAGAAGCTGTGTATGTGTGAGAGAGATATGCTGTGAGTGAGAGAGAGAGAAAGAGAAGCTGTGTGTGAGAGAAAGAGAAAGTGAAGCTGTGTGTGAGAGATAGATAGAAAGTGAAGCTGTGAGTGAGAGAGAGAGAGAGTAAGAGAAGCATTGAGTGAGAGAGAGAGAGAAAGAGAAGCTGTGAGTGAGAGAAAGAGAGAGAGAAGCTTTGAGTGAGTGAGAGGGAGAAAGAGAAGCTGTGTGTGTGTGTGAAAGAGAAACAGAAGCTGTGAGTGAGAGAGAGAGAGAAAGAGAAGCTGTGAGTGAGAGAGAGAGAGAAAATGAAGCATTCAGTGAGACAGAAAGAGAAGCTGTGAGTGAGAGAGAGAGAGGAAGAGAAGCTGTGATTGAGAGAAAGAGAGAAGCTGTAAGTGAGAGAAAGTGAAAGAGAAGCTGTGAGTGAGAGAGAGAGAGAAAGAGAAGCTGTGAGAGAGAGTGAGAAAGAGAAGCTGTGAGTGAGAGACAGAGGAAGAGAAGCTGTGAGTGAGACAGAGAGAATGAGAAGCTGTGAGTGAAAGAGAGAGAGAAAGAGAAGCTGTGAGTGAGAGAGAGAGAGAGAAAGAGAAGCTGTGAGTGTGTGTGAGAGAGAAAGAGTAGCTGTTAGTGAGTGAGAGAGAAAGGAAAGCTGTCAGTGAGTGAGAGCGATAGAAGCTGTGAGTGAGAGAGAGAGAGAAACTGTGAGCGAGAGAAAGAGAAGCTATGAGTGAAAGGCAGAGAGACAAAGAGAAGCTGGGTGTGTGTGAGAGAGAGAAAGAGAAGCTGTGATTGAGAGAGAGAGAAAGAGAGTCTGTGAGTGTGAGAGAGAGGGAAAGAGAAGCTGTGAGTGAGTGTGAGAGAGAGAATGGAAAGCTGTGAGCGAGTGAGTGCGGTAGAAGTTGTGAGTGAGTGAGAGAGAGAAAGAGTGTCTGAGAAAGAGAGAGTGAAAGAGAAGCTGTGAGAGAGAGAGAAGCTGTGAGTGAGGGAGAGAGAATCTGTGAGTGAGAGAGAGAGAGAAAGAGAAGCTGTGAGTGAGAGAGAAACAGAAGCTGTGAGTGAGAGAGAGGGAGAAAGAGAAGCTGAGAGAGAGAGAGAGAAAGAGAAGCTGTGAGTGTGAGAGAGAAGCTGTGTGAGAGAGAGAAAGAGAAGCAGTGAGTGAGACAAAGAGAGAGAAAGAGAAGCTGTGAGTGAGAGAGAGAAAGAGAAGCTGTGAGTGAGAGAGAGATAAAGAGAAGGTGTGTGAGAGAGAGAAAGAGAAGCTGTGAGAGAGAGAGAGAAACTGTGAGTGAGAGAGAGAAAGAGAAACTGTGAGTGAGAGAGAGAGAAAGAGAAGCTGTGAGTGCGAGTGAGAGAGAAAGAAAAGCTGTGAGTGAGAGAGAGAGAGAAAGAGAAGCTGTGAGTGAGAGAGAGAGGAAGAGAATCTGTGAGTGAGTGAGATAGAGAGAAGCGATGCGTGAGAGAGAGAGAGAAAGAGAAGCTGTGAGAGAGAGAGAGAGAGACAAAGAGAAGCTGTGAGTGAGAGAAAGAGAGAGAGAAGTTGTGAGTGAGAGAGAGAGAAGCTTTGAGTGAGAGAGAGAAATAGAAGCTGTGAGTGAGAGACAAAGAGAAGGAGAAGCTGTGAGTGACACACAGAGAGAGAAGCTGTGAGTGACAGAGAGAGAGAGAAAGAGAAGCTGTGAGTGACAGAGAGAGAATGAGAAGCTGTGAGTGAGTGAGAGAGAGAAGCTGTGAGTGAGAGAGAGAAAGAGAAGCTGTGAGTGAGACAGAGAAAGAGAAACTGTGAGTGAGACAGAGAAAGAGAAACTGTGTGTGAGTGAGTGAGAGAGAGAGAAGCTGTGTGTGTTTGTGTGTGAGATTAAGAGAAGCTGTGTGTGTGTGAGAGAGAAAGAGACACTGTGTGTGTGAGAGAGAGAGTGAAAGAGGAAGCTGTGAGTAAGAGAGAGAGATGCTGTGAGTGAGAGAGAGAAAGAGAAGCTGTGTATGTGTGAGAGAGATATGCTGTGAGTGAGAGAGAGAGAAAGAGAAGCTGTGTGTGAGAGAAAGAGAAAGTGAAGCTGTGTGAGAGAGATAGATAGAAAGTGAAGCTGTTAGTGAGAGAGATAGAGAGTAAGAGAAGCATTGAGTGAGAGAGAGAGAGAAAGAGAAGCTGTGAGTGAGAGAAAGAGAGAGAGAAGCTGTGAGTGAGTGAGAGGGAGAAAGAGAAGCTGTGTGTGTGTGAGAGAGAAACAGAAGCTGTGAGTGAGAGAGAGAGAAGAGAAGCTGAGAGTGAGTGAGAGAGAGAAAGAGTAGCTGTTAGTGAGTGAGAGAGAGAAAGGAAAGCTGTGAGTGAGTGAGAGCGATAGAAGCTGTGAGTGAGAGAGAGCGAGAAAGAGAAGCTGTGAGTGAGAGAGAGAGAAACTGTGAGCGAGAGAGAGAAAGAGAAGCTATGAGTGAAAGGCAGAGAGACAAAGAGAAGCTGTGTGTGTGAGAGAGAGAGAAAGAGAAGCTGTGAGTGAGAGAGAGAGAAAGAGTCTGTGAGTGTGAGAGAGAGGGAAAGAGAAGCTGTGAGTGAGTGTGAGAGAGAGAGAAGCTGTGAGTGAATGAGAGAGAGAGAGAGAGAAAGAGAAGCTGTGAGTGAAAGAGAGAGAGAGAAAGAGAAGCTGTGTGAGAGAGAGAAAGAAAGAGAAGCTGTGAGTGAGTGAGAGAGAGAATGGAAAGCTTTGAGCAAGTGAGTGCGATAGAAGCTGTGAGTGAGTGAGAGAGAGAAAGAGAGTCTGAGAAAGAGAGAGTGAAAGAGAAGCTGTGTGTGAGAGAGAGTGAAGCTGTGAGTGAGAGAGAGAATCTGTGAGTGAGAGAGAGAGAGAGAGAAAGAGAAGTTGTGAGTGAGAGAGAAACAGAAGCTGTGAGTGAGAGAGAGGGAGAAAGAGAAGCTGAGAAGCTGTGAGTGTGAGAGAGAGAAGCTGTGAGAGAGAGAAGCTGTGAGAGAGAGAGAAAGAGAAGCAGTGAGTGAGACAAAGAGAGAGAAAGAGAAGCTGTGAGTGAGAGAGAGAGAAATAGAAGCTGTGAGTGAGAGAGAGAGAGAATGAGAAGCTGTGAGTGAGTGAGAGAGAGAAAGAGAAGCTGTGAGTGAGAGATAAAGTGAAGCTGTGAGAGAGAGAGAGAGAAAGAGAAGCTGTGTGTGTGAGAGAGAAATAGAAACTGTGAGTGAGAGAGAGGAAGAGAAGCTGTGAGTGCGAGTGAGAGAGAAAGAAAAGTTGTGAGTGAGAGAGATAGAGAAAGAGAAGCTGTGAGTGAGAGAGAGAGAGGAAGAGAATCTGTGAGTGAGAGAGAGAGAGAGAGAAGCTGTGAGTGAGAGAGAGAAGCTTTGAGTGAGAGAGAGAGAAATAGAAGCTGTGAGTGAGAGACAAAGAGAAGGTGTGAGTGAGAGAGAGAGAGAAAGAGAAGGTGTGTGTGTGAGAGAGAGAGTAGCTGTGAGAGAGAGAGAGTAAGAGAAGCTGTGAGTGAGAGAGAAAGAGAAAGATAAGCTGTGAGTGACACACACAGAGAGAAGCTGTGAGTGACAGAGAGAGAAAGAGAAGTTGTGAGTGACAGAGAGAGAGAATGAGAAGCTGTGAGTGAGAGAGAGAGAGAAGCTGTGAGTGAGAGAGAGAAAGAGAAGCTGTGAGTGAGAGAGAGAAAGAGAACCTGTGTGTGAGTGAGTGAGAGAGAGAGAAGCTGTGTGTGTTTGTGTGTGAGATTAAGAGAAGCTGGGTGTTTGTGAGAGAGAAAGAGACACTGTGTGTGAGAGAGAGAGAGAGTGAAAGAGGAAGCTGTGAGTTAGAGAGAGATGCTGTGAGTGAGAGAGAGAAAGAGAAGCTGTGTATGTGTGAGAGAGATATGCTGTGAGTGAGAGAGAGAGAAAGAGAAGCTGTTTGTGAGAGAAAGAGAAAGTGAAGCTGTGTGTGAGAGATAGATAGAAAGTCAAGCTGTGAGTGAGAGAGAGAGAGAGTAAGAGAAGCATTGAGTGAGAGAGAGAGAGAAAGAGAAGCTGTGAGTGAGAGAAAGAGAGAGAGAAGCTTTGAGTGAGTGAGAGGGAGAAAGAGAAGCTGTGTGTGTGAGAGAGAGAGAAACAGAAGCTGTGAGTGAGAGAGAGAGAGAAAGAGAAGCTGTGAGTGAGAGAGAGAGAGAGAAAATGAAGCATTCAGTGAGAGAGAAAGAGAAGCTGTGAGTGAGAGAGAGAGAGGAAGAGAAGCTGTGATTGAGAGAAAGAGAGAAGCTGTAAGTGAGAGAAAGTGAAAGAGAAGCTGTGAGTGAGAGAGAGAGAGAAAGAGAAGCTGTGAGAGAGAGTGAGAAAGAGAAGCTGTGAGTGAGAGACAGAGGAAGAGAAGCTGTGAGTGAGACAGAGAGAATGAGAAGCTGTGAGTGAAAGAGAGAGAGAAAGAGAAGCTGTGAGTGAGAGAGAGAGAGAGAGAAAGAGAAGCTGTGAGTGTGTGTGAGAGAGAAAGAGTAGCTGTTAGTGAGTGAGAGAGAGAAAGGAAAGCTGTGAGTGAGTGAGAGCGATAGAAGCTGTGAGTGAGAGAGAGAGAAAGAGAAGCTGTGAGTGAGAGAGAGAAAGAAACTGTGAGCGAGAGAAAGAGAAGCTATGAGTGAAAGGCAGAGAGACAAAGAGAAGCTGGGTGTGTGTGTGAGAGAGAAAGAGAAGCTGTGATTGAGAGAGAGAGAAAGAGAGTCTGTGAGTGTGAGAGAGAGGGAAAGAGAAGCTGTGAGTGAGTGTGAGAGAGAGAATGGAAAGCTGTGAGCGAGTGAGTGCGGTAGAAGCTGTGAGTGAGTGAGAGAGAGAAAGAGAAGCTGTGAGAGAGAGAGAGAAAGAGAAGCTGTGAGTGTGAGAGAGAAGCTGTGTGAGAGAGAGAAAGAGAAGCAGTGAGTGAGACAAAGAGAGAGAAAGAGAAGCTGTGAGTGAGAGAGAGAGAAAGAGAAGCTGTGAGTGAGAGAGAGAGAGAGAACGAGAAGCTGTGAGTGAGAGAGAGAAAGAGAAGCTGTGAGTGAGAGAGAGATAAAGAGAAGGTGTGTGTGAGAGAGAGAAAGAGAAGCTGTGTGAGAGAGAGAGAAACTGTGAGTGAGAGAGAGAAAGAGAAACTGTGAGTGAGAGAGAGAGAAAGAGAAGCTGTGAGTGCGAGTGAGAGAGAAAGAAAAGCTGTGAGTGAGTGAGAGAGAGAAAGAGAAGCTTGAGTGAGAGAGAGAGAGGAAGAGAATCTGTGAGTGAGTGAGATAGAGAGAAGCGATGCGTGAGAGAGAGAGAGAAAGAGAAGCTGTGAGAGAGAGAGAGACAAAGAGAAGCTGTGAGTGAGAGAAAGAGAGAGAGAAGTTGTGACTGAGAGTGAGAGAAGCTTTGAGTGAGAGAGAGAAATAGAAGCTGTGAGTGAGAGACAAAGAGAAGGAGAAGCTGTGAGTGACACACAGAGAGAGAAGCTGTGAGTGACAGAGAGAGAGAGAAAGAGAAGCTGTGAGTGACAGAGAGAGAATGAGAAGCTGTGAGTGAGAGAGAGAGAGAAGCTGTGAGTGAGAGAGAGAAAGAGAAGCTGTGAGTGAGACAGAGAAAGAGAAACTGTGAGTGAGACAGAGAAAGAGAAACTGTGTGTGAGTGAGTGAGAGAGAGAGAAGCTGTGTGTGTTTGTGTGTGAGATTAAGAGAAGCTCTGTGTGTGAGAGAGAGAGTGAAAGAGGAAGCTGTGAGTAAGAGAGAGAGATGCTGTGAGTGAGAGAGAGAAAGAGAAGCTGTGTATGTGTGAGAGAGATATGCTGTGAGTGAGAGAGAGAGAAAGAGAAGCTGTGTGTGAGAGAAAGAGAAAGTGAAGCTGTGTGAGAGAGATAGATAGAAAGTGAAGCTGTTAGTGAGAGAGATAGAGAGTAAGAGAAGCATTGAGTGAGAGAGAGAGAGAAAGAGAAGCTGTGAGTGAGAGAAAGAGAGAGAGAAGCTGTGAGTGAGTGAGAGGGAGAAAGAGAAGCTGTGTGTGTGAGAGAGGGAAACAGAAGCTGTGAGTGAGAGAGAGAGAAGAGAAGCTGAGAGTGAGAGTGAGAGAGAAAGAGATGCTGTGAGTGAGTGAGAGAGAGAAAAAGCTGTGAGTGGGAGAGAGAGAGAAGCTTTGAGTGAGTGAGAGAGAAACAGAAGCTGTGAGTGTGTGAGAGAGAAAGAGAGTGTGTGAGAAAGAGAGAGTGAAATAGAAGCTGTGAGTGAGAGAGAGAGAAGCTGTGAGTGAGAGAGAGAGAAACTGTGAGTGAGAGAGAGAGAGAAAGAGAAGCTGTGAGTGAGAGAGAAAGAGAAGCTGTGTGAGTGAGAGAGAGAGAAGCTGTAAGTGAGAGAAAGAGAAAGAGAAGCTGTGTGAGAGAGAGAGAAGCTGTGAGAGAGAGTGAGAAAGAGAAGCTGTGAGTGAGAGAGAGAGAAAGAGAAGCTGTGAGTGAGACAGAGAGAAAGTGAAGCTGTGAGTGAGAGAGAGAGAAAGATAAGGTGTGAATGAGAGTGAGAGAGAAAGAGAAGCTGTGAATGAGAGAGAGAGAGAGAAAGAGAAGCTGTGAGTGAGAGAGAGAGAGAAAGAGAAGCTGTGAGTGAAAGAGAGAGAGAGAAAGAGAAGCTGTGAGAGAGAGAAAGAGAAGCTGTGAGTGAGTGAGAGAGAGAGAGAAAGGAAAGCTGTGAGTGAGTGAGAGAGATAGAAGCTGTGTGAGAGAGAGAGAGAGAGAAAGAGAGTCTGAGAAAGAGAGAGTGTAAGAGAAGCTATGAGTGAGAGAGAGAGAAGCTGTGAGTTAGAGAGAGAGAATATGGGAGTGAGAGAGAGAGAGAGAGAAAGAGAAGCTGTATGTGAGAGAGAAACAGAAGCTTGAGTGAGAGAGAGGGAGAAAGAGAAGCTGTGTGTGAGAGAGAGAAAGAGAAGCTGTGAGTGAGAGAAAGCAAAGCTGTGAGTGAGAGAGAGAGAGAGAAAGAGAAGCTGTGAGTGAGTGAGAGAGAGAGAAAGAGAAGCTGTGAGTGAGTGAGAGAGAGAAAGAGAAGCTGTGAGTGAGAGAGAGAGATAAAGAGAAGCTGTGAGTGAGAGAGAAAGAGAAGTAGTGAGTGAGAGTGAGAGAGAGAAGCTGTGTGTGTGTGAGAGAGAGAGAAGCTGTGAGTGAGAGAGAGAGAGAGAAGCTGTGAGTGAGATAGAGAGAAGCTGTGAGTGAGTGAGAGAGAGAAAGAGAAGCTGTGAGTGAGAGAGAAAGAGAAGGTGTAAGTGAGAGAGAGAGAAAGAGAAGCTGTGGGAGAGAGAGAGAGAAAGAGAAGCTGTGAGTGAGATAGAAAGAGAAAGAGAAGCTGTGAGTGACACAGAGAGAGAAGCTGTGAGTGAGAGAGAGAGAGAAAGAGAAGCTGTGAGTGAGAGAGAAAGAGAAGCTGTGAGTGAGTGAGAGAGAGAGAAGCTGTGTGTGTGAGAGAGATTAAGAGAAGCTATGTGTGTGTGAGAGAGAAAGAGACACTGTGTGTGTGTGAGAGAGAGAAAGAGAAGCTGTGTGTGTGTGAGAGAGAGATGCTGTGAGTGAGAGAGAGAGAAAGAGAAGCTGTGTATGTGTGAGAGAGAGATGCTGTGAGTGAGAGAGAGAAAGAGAAGCTGTGTGTGAGAGAAAGTGAGAAAGTGAAGCTGTATGTGAGAGAAAGAGAGAAAGTGAAGGTGTGAGTGAGAGAGAAAGAGAAGCTGTGAGTGAGAGAGAGAGAAAGCAATGCTGTGAGTGAGAGAGAGAGAGAGAAAGAGAAGCTGTGAGTGAGTGAGAGAGAGAGAAAGTGAAGCTTTGTTTGTGAGAGAGAGAGGAAAAGAAAGAGAAGCTGTGTGTGGGGGTGAGATAAAGAGAAGCTGTGAGTGAGAGAGAGAGAGAGAGAGAAGCTGAGAGAGAGAGAGGGGGGGAAACTGTGAGTGAGGGAGAGAAAGAGAAACTGTGAGTGAGAGAAAGAGAGAAAGTGAAGCTGCGTGTGAGTGAGAGAGAGAGAAAGAGAAGCTGTGTGTGAGAGAGAGAGAGGGAAAGAGAAGCTGTGTGTGTGGGGGAGAGATAAAGAGAAGCTGTGAGTGAGAGAGAGAGAGAAAGAGAAGCTGAGAGAGAGAGAGAGAGGGAAACTGTGAGAGAGAGAAAGAGAAGCTGTGTGTGAGAGAAAGAGAGAAATTGAAGCTGTGTGTGAGAGAAAGAGAGAAAGAGTAGCCTTGAGTGACAGAGAGAGAGAATGAGAAGCTGTGAGTGATTGAGAGAGAAAGAGAAGCTGTGTATGTGTGAGAGAGAGATATGCTGTTAGTGAGAGAGAGAGAAAGAGAAGCTGTGTGTGAGAGAAAGAGAGAAAGTGAAGCTGTGTGTGAGAGAAAGAGAGAGTGAAGGTGTGAGTGAGAGAGAAAGAGAAGCTGTGAGTGAGAGAGAGAGGAAGCAAAGCTATGAGTGAGAGAGAGAGAGAGAAAGAGAAGCTGTGAGTGAGTGAGAGAGAGAGAAAGTGAAGCTGTGTGTGAGAGAAAGAAAGAGAAGGCTTGAGTGACAGAGAGAGAGAATGAGAAGCTGTGAGTGAGAGAGAGAGAGAAAGAGAAGATGTGTGTGTGAGAGAGAAAGAGAAGCTGTGAGAGAGAGAGAGAGAAACTGTTAGGGAGAGAGAGAAAGAGAAACTGTGAGTGAGAGAGAGAGAAAGAGAAGCTGTGAGTGTGTGAGAGAGAAAGAGAATCTATGAGTGAAAGGCAGAGAGAGAAAGAGAAGCTGTGTGTGTGTGAGAGAGAGAAAGAGAAGCTGTGAGTGAGTGAGAGAGAAAGACAGTCTGTGAGTGAGAGAGAGAGAAAGAGAAGCTGTGAGTGAGTGAGAAAGAGAGAGAAACTGTGAGTGAATGAGAGAGAGAGAGAAAGAAAGAGAAGCTGTGAGTGAAAGAGAGAGAGAAAGAGATGCTGTGAGTGAGTGAGAGAAAGAGAAGCTGTGAGTGAGTGAGAGAGAGAAAGGAAAGCTGTGAGTGAGTGAGAGAGATAGAAGCTGTGAGTGAGAGAGAGAGAGAAAGAGAGTCTGAGAAAGAGAGAGTGAAAGAGAATCTGTGAGTGAGAGAGAGAGAGAGAAAGATAAGCTGTGAGAGAGAGTAAGAGAAGCTGTGAGTGAGAGAGAGAGAAAGAGAAGCTGTGAGTGAGACAAAGAGAGAGAAAGAGAAGCTGTGAGTGAGAGAGAAAGAGAAAGAGAAGCATTGAGTAAGAGAGAGAAAGAAAGAGAGTCTGGAATTGAGAGAGAGAGAGAGAAAGAGAAGCTGTGAGTGTGTGAGAGAGATAAGCTGTGAGTGAGAGAGAGAAAGAGAAGCTGTGAGTGAAAGAGAAAGAGAGAAAGAGAAGCTGTGAGTGTGTGAGAGAGAAAGAGAAGCTGTGTGTGTGTGAGAGAGAGAAAGAGAAGTTATGAATGAAAGGCAGAGAGAGAAAAAGAAGCTGTGTGTGTGAGAGAGAGTGAAAGAGAAGGTGTGAGTGAGAGAGAGAGAAAGAGAGTCAGTGAGTGAGAGAGAGAGAAAGAGAAGCTGTGAGTGAGAGAGAGAGAGAAAGAGAAGCTTTTAGGTGAGAGAGATAGAGAAAGAGAAGCTGTGAGTGAGTGAGAGAGAGAAAGGAAAGCTGTGTGAGTGAGAGAGATAGAAGCTGTGAGAGAGAGAGAGAGAAAGAGAAGCTGTGAGTGAAAGAGAGAGAGAGAAGAGAAGCTGTGAGTGTGAGAAAAAGAGAAGCTTTGAGTGAGTGAGAGAGAGAAAGGAAAGCTGTGAGTGTGTGAGTGAGAGAGATAGAAGCTGGGAGTGAGTGAGAGAGAGAGAAAGAGAGTCTGAGAAAGAGAGAGTGAAAGAGAAGCTGTGAGTGAGAGAGAGAAGCTGTGAGTGAGAGAGAGACAATATGTGAGTGAGAGAGAGAGAGAGAGAAAGAGAAGCTGCGAGTGAGAGAGAAACAGAAGCTGTGAGTGAGAGAGAAAGAGAAAGAGAAGCATTGAGTAAGAGAGAGAAAGAAAGAGAGTCTGGAATTGAGAGAGAGAGAAAAAGAGAAGCTGTGAGTGTGTGAGAGAGATAAGCTGTGAGTGAGAGAGAGAAAGAGAAGCCTTGAGTGACAGAGAGAGGGATTGAGAAGCTGTGAGTCAGAGAGAGAGAAAGTGAAGCTGTGAGTGAGAGAGAGAGAGAGAGAGAAGCTGTGAGTGAGAGAGAGAAAGAGAAGCTGTGTGTGAATGAGAGAGAGAGAGAAGCTGTGTGTTTGTGAGAGAGATTAAGAGAAGCTGTGTGTGTGTGAGAGAGAAAGAGACACTGTGTGTGTGTGAGAGAGAGAGAAAGAGAAGCTGTGAGTGAGAGAGAGAGAGATGCTGTGAGTGAGAGAGAGAGAGAAAGAGAAGCTGTGTATGTTTGAGAGAGAGATATGCTGTGAGTGAGAGAGAGAGAAAGAGAAGCTGTGAGTGATAGAGAAAGAGAAGCTGTGAGTGAGAGAGAGAAACAAAGCTGTGAGTGAGAGAGAAAGAGATGCTGTGAATGAGTGAGAAAGAGAGAAAGAGAAGCTGTGTGTGAGAGAGAGAGAGAGAGGGAAAGAGAATCTGTGAGTGAGAGAGAGAGATGCTGTGAGTGAGAGAGAGAGAAAGAGAAGCTGTGTATGAGTGAGAGAGAGAGGGAAAGAGAATCTGTGAGTGAGAGAGAGAGATGCTGTGAGTGTTAGAGAGAAAGAGAAAGAGAAGCTGTGAGTGAGTTTGAGAGAAAGAGAAGCTGTGAGTGAGAGAGAGATAAAGAGAAGCTGTGAGTGAGATTGAGAGAGAAAGAGAAGCTGTGAGTGACACACACAGAGAGAAGCTGTGAGTGAGAGAGAGAGAAAGAGAAGCTTTGAGTGACAGAGAGAGAATGAGAAGCTGTGAGTGAGAGAGAGAGAAAGAGAAGCTGTGAGTGAGAGAGAGAGAGAGAGAGAAAGAGAAGCTGTGAGTGAGAGAGAGAAAGAGAAGCTGTGTGTGAGTGTGTGTGAGAGAGAAGCTGTGTGTGTGTGTGAGATTATGAGAAGCTATGTGTGTGTGAGAGAGAAAGAGACACTGTGTGTGTGTGAGAGAGAGAGAGAAAGAGAAGCTGTGTGTGTGAGAGAGAGAGATGCTGTGAGTGAGAGAGAGAGAAAGAGAAGCTGTGTATGTGAGAGAGAGATATGCTGTGAGTGAGAGAGAGAGAAAGAGAAGCGGTGTGTGAGAGAAAGTGAGAAAGTGAAGCTGTATGTGAGAAAAAGAGAGAAAGTGAAGGTGTGAGTGAGAGAGAAAGAGAAGCTGTGAGTGAGAGAGAGAGAAAGCAAAGCTGTGAGTGAGAGAGAGAGAAAGAGAAGCTGTGAGTGAGTGAGAGAGAGAGAAATTGAAGCTTTGTGTGTGAGACAGAGAGGAAAAGAAAGAGAAGCTGTGTGTGGGGGTGAGATAAAGAGAAGCTGTGAGTGAGAGAGAGAGAGAGAAGCTGAGAGAGAGAGAGATGGAAACTGTGAGTGAGGGAGAGAAAGAGAAACTGTGAGTGAGAGAAAGAGAGAAAGTGAAGCTGCGTGTGAGTGAGAGAGAGAGAAAGAGAAGCTGTGTGTGAGAGAGAGAGAGGGAAAGAGAAGCTGTGTGTGTGGGGGAGAGATAAAGAGAAGCTGTGAGTGAGAGAGAGAGAAAGAGAAGATGAGAGAGAGAGAGAGGGAAACTGTGAGAGAGAGAAAGAGAAGCTGTGTTTGAGAGAAAGAGAGAAATTGAAGCTGTGTGTGAGAGAAAGAGAAAGAGTAGCCTTGAGTGACAGAGAGAGAGAATGAGAAGCTGTGAGTGATTGAGAGAGAAAGAGAAGCTGTGAGTGAGAGAGAGAGAGAGAAAGAGAAGCTGTGAGTGAGAGAGAGAAAGAGAAGCTGTGTGTGAGTGAGAGAGAGAGACAAGCTGTGTGTGTGTGTGTGTGTGAGATTCAGAGAAGCTGTGTGTGTGTGAGAGAGAAAGAGACACTGTGTGTGAGAGAGAGAGAGAGAAAGAGGAGCTGTGAGTGAGTGAGAGAGAGATGCTGTGTGTGAGAGAGAGAGAGAGAAAGAGAAGCTGTGTATGTGTGAGAGAGATATGCTGTGAGTGAGAGAGAGAGAAAGTGAAGCTGTGTATGTGTGTGAGAGAGATATGCTGTTAGTGAGAGAGAGAGAAAGAGAAGCTGTGTGAGAGAGAAAGAGAGAAAGTGAAGCTGTGTGTGAGAGAAAGAGAGAAAGTGAAGGTGTGAGTGAGAGAGAAAGAGAAGCTGTGAGTGAGAGAGAGAGGAAGCAAAGCTATGAGTGAGAGAGAGAGAGAGAAAGAGAAGCTGTGAGTGAGTGAGAGAGAGAGAAAGTGAAGCTGTGTGTGAGAGAAAGAGAGAAAGAGAAGGCTTGAGTGACAGAGAGAGAGAATGAGAAGCTGTGAGTGAGAGAGAGAGAGAAAGAGAAGATGTGTGTGTGAGAGAGAAAGAGAAGCTGTGTGTGTGTGAGAGAGAGAAACTGTGAGGGAGAGAGAGAAAGAGAAGCTGTGAGTGAGAGAGAGAGAGAAAGAGAAGCTGTGTGTGAGAGAGAGAAAGAGAAGCTGTGAGTGAGAGAGAGAGAGAAACTGTGAGTGAGAGAGAGAAAGAGAAGCTATGAGTGAAAGGGAGAGAGACAAAGAGAAGTTGTGTGTGTGAGAGAGATATTAAGAGAAGCTGTGAGTGAGAGAGAGAGAAAGAGAGTCTGTGAGTGAGAGAGAGAGAGAAAGAGAAGCTGTGAGTGAGAGAGAGAAAGAGAGAACCTGAGAGTGAATGAGAGAGAGAGAAAGAGAAGCTGTGTGTGAGAGAGAGAGAGGGAAAGAGAAGCTGTGTGTGTGGGGGAGAGATAAAGAGAAGCTGTGAGTGAGAGAGAGAGAAAGAGAAGATGAGAGAGAGAGAGAGGGAAACTGTGAGAGAGAGAAAGAGAAGCTGTGTGTGAGAGAAAGAGAGAAATTGAAGCTGTGTGTGAGAGAAAGAGAAAGAGTAGCCTTGAGTGACAGAGAGAGAGAATGAGAAGCTGTGAGTGATTGAGAGAGAAAGAGAAGCTGTGAGTGAGAGAGAGAGAGAGAAAGAGAAGCTGTGAGTGAGAGAGAGAAAGAGAAGCTGTGTGTGAGTGAGAGAGAGAGACAAGCTGTGTGTGTGTGTGTGTGAGATTCAGAGAAGCTGTGTGTGTGTGAGAGAGAAAGAGACACTGTGTGTGTGTGAGAGAGAGAGAAAGAGGAGCTGTGAGTGAGTGAGAGAGAGATGCTGTGTGTGAGAGAGAGAGAGAGAAAGAGAAGCTGTGTATGTGTGAGAGAGATATGCTGTGAGTGAGAGAGAGAGAAAGTGAAGCTGTGTATGTGTGTGAGAGAGATATGCTGTTAGTGAGAGAGAGAGAAAGAGAAGCTGTGTGAGAGAGAAAGAGAGAAAGTGAAGCTGTGTGTGAGAGAAAGAGAGAAAGTGAAGGTGTGAGTGAGAGAGAAAGAGAAGCTGTGAGTGAGAGAGAGAGGAAGCAAAGCTATGAGTGAGAGAGAGAGAGAGAAAGAGAAGCTGTGAGTGAGTGAGAGAGAGAGAAAGTGAAGCTGTGTGTGAGAGAAAGAGAGAAAGAGAAGGCTTGAGTGACAGAGAGAGAGAATGAGAAGCTGTGAGTGAGAGAGAGAGAGAAAGAGAAGATGTGTGTGTGAGAGAGAAAGAGAAGCTGTGTGTGTGTGAGAGAGAGAAACTGTGAGGGAGAGAGAGAAAGAGAAGCTGTGAGTGAGAGAGAGAGAGAAAGAGAAGCTGTGTGTGAGAGAGAGAAAGAGAAGCTGTGAGTGAGAGAGAGAGAGAAACTGTGAGTGAGAGAGAGAAAGAGAAGCTATGAGTGAAAGGGAGAGAGACAAAGAGAAGTTGTGTGTGTGAGAGAGATATTAAGAGAAGCTGTGAGTGAGAGAGAGAGAAAGAGAGTCTGTGAGTGAGAGAGAGAGAGAAAGAGAAGCTGTGAGTGAGTGAGAGTGAGAAAGGAAAGCTGTGAGTGAATGAGTGCGATAGAAGCTGTGAGTGAGAGAGAGAGAGAAAGAGAGTCTGAGAAAGAGAGAGTGAAAGAGAAGCTGAGAGTGAGAGAGAGAGAAGCGGTGAGTGAGAGAGAGAGAATCTGTGAGTGAGAGAGAGAGAGAGAAAAAGAAGCTGTGAGTGAGAGAGAAACAGAAGCTGTGAGTGAGAGAGAGAGAAAGAGAGTCTGAGAAAGAGAGAGTGAAAGAGATGCTGTGAGTGAGAGAGAGAGAAGATGTGAGAGAGAGAGAAAGAGAAGCTGTGAGTGAGACAAAGAGAGAGAAAGAGAAGCTATGAGAGAGAGAGAGAGAGAGAGAAGCTGTGTGTGTGTGAGAGAGAAAAGCTGTTAGTGAGAGAGAGAGAGAGAAAGAGAAGTTGTGAGTGAGTGAGAGAGAGAAAGAGAAGCTGTGAGTGAGAGAGATAAAGAGAAGCTGTGAGTGAGAGAGAGAGAGAAAGAGAAGCTGTGAGAGAGAAAGAGAGAGAGAAACTGTGAGTGAGAGAGAGAGAAAGAGAAGCTGTGATTGCCGGAGATAGAAAGAAAAGCTGTGAGTGAGAGAGAGAAAGAGAAGGTGTGAGTGATAGAGAGAGAAGCGGTGAGTGTGAGAGAGAGAATCTGTGAGTGAGAGAGAGAGAGAAAAAGAAGCTGTGAGTGAGAGAGAAACAGAAGCTGTGAGTGAGAGAGAGAGAAAGAGAGTCTGAGAAAGAGAGAGTGAAAGAGATGCTGTGAGTGAGAGAGAGAGAAGCTGTGAGAGAGAGAGAAAGAGAAGCTGTGAGTGAGACAAAGAGAGAGAAAGAGAAGCTGTGAGAGAGAGAGAAGCTGTGTGTGTGTGTGTGAGAGAGAAAAGCTGTTAGTGAGAGAGAGAGAGAGAGAGAGAGAAGTTGTGAGTGAGTGAGAGAGAGAAAGAGAAGCTGTGAGAGAGAAAGAGAGAGAGAAACTGTGAGTGAGAGAGAGAAAGAGAAACTGTGAGTGAGAGAGAGATAAAGAGAAGCTGTGAGTGAGAGAGAGAGAAAGAGAAGCTGTGAGAGAGAAAGAGAGAGAGAAACTGTGAGTGAGAGAGAGAAAGAGAAACTGTGAGTGAGAGAGAGAGAAAGAGAAGCTGTGAGTGCCGGAGATAGAAAGAAAAGCTGTGAGTGAGAGAGAGAAAGAGAAGGTGTGAGTGAGAGAGAGAGAGGACGAGAAGCTGTGAGTGAGAGAGAGAGAAGCGATGAGTGAGAGAGAGAGAGAGAGAGAGAAGCTGTGAGTGAGAGAGAGAGAGACAAAGAGTAGCTGTGAGTGAGGGAGAGAGAAAGAAAATCTGAGAAAGAGAGAGTGAAAGAGAAGCTGTGAGTGAGAGAGAAAGAGAGAGAAGCTGTGAGTGAGAGAGAGAAGCTTTGAGTGAGAGAGAGAGAAAGAGAAGCTGTGAGTGAGAGAGAGAGAGAAAGTGAAGGTGTGAGTGACACACAGAGAGAGAAGCTGTGAGTGACAGAGAGAGAAAGAGAAGCTGTGAGTGACAGAGAGAGAGAATGAGAAGCTGTGTGTGTGTGAGAGAGAGAGAAGCTGTGAGTGAGAGAGAGAGAGAGAGAGAAAGAGAAGCTGTGAGTGAGAGAGAGAAAGAGAACCAGTGTGTGAGTGAGAGAGAGAGAGAGTAGCTTTGTGTGTTTGTGTGTGAGATTAAGAGAAGCTGTTTGTGTATGTGAGAGAAAGAGACACTGTGTGTGTGTGTGAGAGAGAGAAAGAGGAAGCTGTGAGTGAGAGAGAGATGCTGTGAGTGAGAGAGAGAAAGAGAAGCTGTGTATGTGTGAGAGAGAGATATGCTGTGAGTGAGAGAGAGAGAAAGAGAAGCTGTGTGTTAGAGAAAGACAAAGTGAAGCTGTGTGTGTGAGAAAGAGAGAAAGTGAAGCTGTGAGTGAGAGAGAGAGTAAGAGAAGCAATGAGTGAGAGAGAGAGAAAGAGCTGTGAGTGAGAGATAGAGAAGCTGTGTGAGAGAGAGAGAAGCTGTGAGTGAGTGAGAGAGAGAAAGAGAAGCTGTGAGTGAGAGAGAGAGAAGCTGTGTGAGAGAGAGAGAAGCTGTGAGTGAGAGAGAGAAGCTATGAGTGAGAAGAGAGAGAAAGAGAAGCTGTGTGAGAGAGAAAGAGAAAGTGAAGCTGTGTGTGAGAGAACGAGAGAAAGTGAAGCTGTGAGTGAGAGAGAGAGAGTAAGAGAAGCATTGAGTGAGAGAGAGAGAGAAAGATAAGCTGTGAGTGAGAGAAAGAGAGAGAGAAGCTGTGTGTGAGTGAGAGAGAGAGAGAAGCTTTGTGTGTGTGAGAGAGAGAAAGAGAAGCTGTGAGAGAGAGAGAGAGAAAGAGAAGCTGTGTGTGTGTGAGAGAGAAAAGCTGTTAGTGAGAGAGAGAGAGGTAAAGAGAAGTTGTGAGTGAGTGAGAGAGAGAAAGAGAAGCTGTGAGTGAGAGAGATAAAGAGAAGCTGTGAGTGAGAGAGAGAGAGAAAGAGAAGCTGTGAGAGAGAAAGAGAGAGAGAAACTGTGAGTGAGAGAGAGAGAAAGAGAAGCTGTGATTGCCGGAGATAGAAAGAAAAGCTGTGAGTGAGAGAGAGAAAGAGAAGGTGTGAGTGATAGAGAGAGAGAAGCTGTGAGTGAGAGAGAGAGAAGCGATGAGTGAGAGAGAGAGAGATAGAGAAGCTGTGAGTGAGAGAGAGAGAGACAAAGAGTAGCTGTGAGTGAGGGAGAGAGAAAGAGAATCTGAGAAAGAGAGAGTGAAAGAGAAGCTGTGAGTGAGAGAGAAAGAGAGAGAAGCTGTGAGAGAGAGAAGCTTTGAGTGAGAGAGAGAGAAAGAGAAGCTGTGAGTGAGAGAGAGAGAGAAAGAGAAGGTGTGAGTGGCACACAGAGAGAGAAGCTGTGAGTGACAGAGAGAGAAAGAGAAGCTGTGAGTGACAGAGAGAGAGAATGAGAAGCTGTGAGAGAGAGAGAGAGAGAGAAGCTGTGAGTGAGAGAGAGAGAGAGAGAGAGAGAAAGAGAAGCTGTGAGTGAGAGAGAGAAAGACAACCAGTGTGTGAGTGAGAGAGAGAGAGAGAAGCTGTGTGTGTTTGTGTGTGAGATTAAGAGAAGCTGTTTGTGTATGTGAGAGAAAGAGACACTGTGTGTGTGTGAGAGAGAGAGAAAGAGGAAGCTGTGAGTGAGAGAGAGATGCTGTGAGTGAGAGAGAGAAAGAGAAGCTGTGTATGTGTGAGAGAGATATGCTGTGAGTGAGAGAGAGAGAAAGAGAAGCTGTGTGTTAGAGAAAGACAAAGTGAAGCTGTGTGTGTGAGAAAGAGAGAAAGTGAAGCTGTGAGTGAGAGAGAGAGTAAGAGAAGCAATGAGTGAGAGAGAGAGAGAAAGAGCTGTGAGTGAGAGATAGAGAGAGAGAAGCTGTGAGTGAGTGAGAGAGAGAAAGAGAAGCTGTGAGTGAGAGAGAGAGAAGCTGTGAGAGAGAGAGAGAAGCTGTGAGTGAGAGAGAGAGAAGCTATGAGTGAGAAGAGAGAGAAAGAGAAGCTGTGTGAGAGAGAAAGAGAAAGTGAAGCTGTGTGTGAGAGAACGAGAGAAAGTGAAGCTGAGTGAGAGAGAGAGTAAGAGAAGCATTGAGTGAGAGAGAGAGAGAAATATAAGCTGTGAGTGAGAGAAAGAGAGAGAGAAGCTGTGTGTGAGTGAGAGAGAGAGAGAGAAGCTGTGAGTGAGAGAGAGAGAGTGAAAGGGAAGCTGTGAGTGAGAGAGAAAGAGAAAGAGAAGCTGAGAGTGACAGAGAGAGAGAGAAGCTGTGAGTGAGAGACAGAGAGAAAGAGAAGCCTTGAGTGACAGAGAGAGAATGAGAAGATGTGAGTGAGAGAGAGAGAAAAAGAAGCTGTGAGTGAGAGAGAGAGATAAAGAGAAGCTGTGTGTGAGTGAGAGAGAGAAAGAGAAGCTGTGTGTGTGTGTGAGAGAGAAAAACTGTGAGTGAGAGAGAGAAAGAGAAACTGTGAGTGAGAGAGAGAGAAAGAGAAGCTGTGTGTGCGAGAGAGAGAGAGAAAGAGAAGCTATGAATGAAAGGCAGAGACAGAAAAAGAAGCTGTGTGTGTGAGAGAGAGTGAAAGAGAAGCTGTGAGTGACAGAGAGAGAAAGAGAGTCTGTGAGTGACAGAGAGAGAAAGAGAAGCTGTGAGTGAGAGAGAGAGAGAGAAAGAGAAGCTTTGAGTGAGAGAGATAGAGAAAGAGAAGCTGTGAGTGAGTGAGAGAGAGAAAGGAAAGCTGTGTGAGTGAGAGAGATAGAAGCTGTGTGTGAGAGAGAGAAAGAGAAGCTGTGAGTGAAAGAGAGAGAGAGAAGAGAAGCTGTGAGTGTGTGAGAGAGAGAAAGAGAAGCTTTGAGTGAGTGAGAGAGAAAAGGGAAAGCTGTGAGTGAGTGAGTGAGAGAGATAGAAGCTGGGAGTGAGAGAGAGAGAAAGAGAGTCTGAGAAAGAGAGAGTGAAAGAGAAGCTGTGAGTGAGAGGGAGAGAAGCTGTGAGTGAGAGAGAGAGAATATGTGAGTGAGTGAGAGAGAGAGAGAGAGAGAGAAGCTGCGAGTGAGAGAGAAACAGAAGCTGTGAGTGAGAGAGAAAGAGAAGCTGTGAGTGACACACAGAGAGAGAAGCTGTGAGTGTGAGAGAGAGAGAAAGAGAAGCCTTGAGTGACAGAGAGAGAGATTGAGAAGCTGTGAGTGAGAGAGAGAGAAAGAGAAGCTGTGAGTGAGTGAGAGAGAGAGAAGCTGTGAGTGAGAGAGAGAAAGAGAAGCTGTGAGTGAGACAAAGAGAGAGAAAGAGAAGCTGTGTGTGTGTGAGAGAGAGAGAGAAGCCGTGTGTGAGAGAGAGAGATTAAGAGAAGCTGTGTGTGTGAGAGAGAGAAAGAGACACTGTGTGTGAGAGAGAGAGAGAGAAAGAGAAGCTGTGAGTGAGAGAGAGAGAGATGCTGTGAGTGAGAGAGAGAGAGAAAGAGAAGCTGTGTATGTTTGAGAGAGATATGCTGTGAGTGAGAGAGAGAGAAAGAGAAGCTGTGAGTGAGAGAGAAAGAGAAGCTGTGAGTGAGAGAGAGAGAAACAAAGCTGTGAGTGAGAGAGAAAGAGAAGCTGTGAATGAGTGAGAGAGAGA
Organism: Bradypodion ventrale; assembly: GCA_035047345.1. Classification (NCBI taxonomy): domain Eukaryota; kingdom Metazoa; phylum Chordata; class Lepidosauria; order Squamata; family Chamaeleonidae; genus Bradypodion; species Bradypodion ventrale. The sequence goes on from JAWDJE010000001.1 coordinate 226,359,880, forward strand.
AAAAGAGAAGCTGTGTGTGTGGGGGGGAAAGAGCTGTGAGTGAGAGAGAAAGAGAAAGAGAAGCTGTGAGTGAGTTTGAGAGAAAGAGAAGCTGTGAGTGAGAGAGAGAGATAAAGAGAAGCTGTGAGTGAGAGAGAGAGAAAAAGAGAAGCTGTGTGTGTGAAAGAGAAAGAGAAGCTGTGAGTGAGAGAGAGAGAGAAACTGTGAGTGAGAGAGAGAAAGAGAAGCTATGAGTGAAAGGGAGAGAGACAAAGAGAAGTTGTGTGTGTGAGAGAGATATTAAGAGAAGCTGTGAGTGAGAGAGAGAAAAAGAGAGTCTGTGAGTGAGAGAGAGAGAGAAAGAGAAGCTGTGAGTGAGAGAGAGAAAGAGAGAACCTGTGAGTGAATGAGAGAGAGAGAGAGAGAGAGAAGCTGTGAGTGAAAGAGAGAGAGAGAAAGAGAAGGTGTGAGAGAGAGAGAGAGAGAGAGAGAAGCTGTGAGTGAGTGAGAGAGAGAAAGGAAAGCTGTGAGTGAGTGAGTGCGATAGAAGCTGTGAGTGAGAGAGAGAGACAAAGAGAGTCTGAGAAAGAGAGAGTGAAAGAGAAGCTGAGAGTGAGAGAGAGAAGCGGTGAGTGAGAGAGAGAGAATCTGTGAGTGAGTGAGAGAGAGAAAAAGAAGCTGTGAGTGAGAGAGAAACAGAAGCTGTGAGTGAGAGAGAGAGAAAGAGAGTCTGAGAAAGAGAGAGTGAAAGAGATGCTGTGAGTGAGAGAGAGAGAAGCTGTGTGAGAGAGAGAAAGAGAAGCTGTGAGTGAGACAAAGAGAGAAAAAGAGAAGCTGTGTGTGTGTGAGAGAGAGAGAGAAGCTGTGTGTGTGTGTGAGAGAGAGAAAAGCTGTTAGTGAGAGAGAGAGAGAGAAAGAGAAGTTGTGAGTGAGTGAGAGAGAGAAAGAGAAGCTGTGAGAGAGAAAGAGAGAGAGAAACTGTGAGTGAGAGAGAGAAAGAGAAACTGTGAGTGAGAGAGAGATAAAGAGAATCTGTGAGTGAGAGAGAGAGAGAAAGAGAAGCTGTGAGAGAGAAAGAGAGAGAGAAACTGTGAGTAAGAGAGAGAAAGAGAAACTGTGAGTGAGAGAGAGAGAAAGAGAAGCTGTGAGTGCCGGAGATAGAAAGAGAAGCTGTGAGTGCCGGAGATAGAAAGAAAAGCTGTGAGTGAGAGAGAGAAAGAGAAGGTGTGAGTGTGAGAGAGACAGGACGAGAAGCTGTGAGTGAGAGAGAGAGAAGCGATGAGTGAGAGAGAGAGAGATAGAGAAGCTGTGAGTGACAGAGAGGGAGACAAAGAGTAGCTGTGAGTGAGGGAGAGAGAAAGAGAATCTGAGAAAGAGAGAGTGAAAGAGAAGCTGTGAGTGAGAGTGAAAGAGAGAGAAGCTGTGAGTGAGAGAGAGAAGCTTTGAGTGAGAGAGAGAGAAAGAGAAGCTGTGAGTGAGAGAGAGAGAGAAAGAGAAGGTGTGAGTGACACACAGAGAGAGAAGCTGTGAGTGACAGAGAGAGAAAGAGAAGCTGTGAGTGACAGAGAGAGAGAATGAGAAGCTGTGTGTGTGAGAGAGAGAGAAGCTGTGAGTGAGAGAGAGAGAGAGAGAAAGAGAAGCTGTGAGTGAGAGAGAGAAAGAGAACCAGTGTGTGAGTGAGAGAGAGAGAGAGAAGCTTTGTGTGTTTGTGTGTGAGATTAAGAGAAGCTGTTTGTGTATGTGAGAGAAAGAGATACTGTGTGTGTGAGAGAGAGAGAGAAAGAGGAAGCTGTGAGTGAGAGAGATGCTGTGAGTGAGAGAAAGAGAAGCTGTGTATGTGTGTGAGAGAGATATGCTGTGAGTGAGAGAGAGAGAAAGAGAAGCTGTGTGTTAGAGAAAGACAAAGTGAAGCTGTGTGTGTGAGAAAGAGAGAAAGTGAAGCTGTGAGTGAGAGAGAGAGTAAGAGAAGCAATGAGTGAGAGAGAGAAAGAGCTGTGAGTGAGAGATAGAGAGAGAGAAGCTGTGAGTGAGTGAGAGAGAGAAAGAGAAGCTGTGAGTGAGAGAGAGAGAAGCTGTGTGAGAGAGAGAGAAGCTGTGAGTGAGAGAGAGAGAAGCTATGAGTGAGAAGAGAAAGAGAAGCTGTGTGAGAGAGAAAGAGAAAGTGAAGCTGTGTGTGAGAGAACGAGAGAAAGTGAAGCTGTGAGTGAGAGAGAGAGAGTAAGAGAAGCATTGAGTGAGTGAGAGAGAGAAAGATAAGCTGTGAGTGAGAGAAAGAGAGATAGAAGCTGTGTGTGAGTGAGAGAGAGAGAGAAGCTTTGTGTGTGTGAGAGAGAGAAAGAGAAGCTGTGTGTGAGAGAGAGAGATACAGAAGCTGTGAGTGAGAGAGAGAGAGAAAGAGAAGCTGAGAGTGAGAGAGAGAGAGAGAAAGAGAAGCTGTGAGTGAGAGAGAGAGAAAAAGCTGTGAGTGGGAGAGAGAGAAAGAGAAGCTTTGAGTGTGTGTGAGAGAAACAGAAGCTGTGAGTGAGAGAGAGAGAGAGAAAGAGAAGGTGTGAATGAGTGAGAGAGAGAGAAGGTGTAAGTGAGAGAAAGAGGAAGAGAAGCTGTGAGTGAGAGAGAGAGAAAGAGAAGCTGTGAGAGAGAGTGAGAAAGAGAAGCTGTGAGTGAGAGAGAGAAAGAGAAGCTGTGAGTGAGACAGAGAGAGAGAGAGAAAGAGAAGCTGTGAGTGAGAGAGAGAAGCGAGAAAAAGAGAAGCTGTGAGTGAGAGAGAGAGAGAGAGAAAGAGAAGCTGTGTGTGAGAGAGAGCGAGAAATTGTGAGTGAGAGAGAGAAAGAGACACTGTGAGTGAGACAGAGAGAAAGAGAAGCTGTGTGTGAGAGAGAAAGAGAAGCTGTGTATGTGTGAGAGAGAGATATGCTGTGAGTGAGAGAGAGAGAAAGAGAAGCTGTGTGTGAGAGAAAGAGTAAGAGAAGCAATGAGTGAGAGAGAGAGAGAATGAGAAGCTGTTAGTGAGAGAGAGAGAAACAGAAGCTGTGAGAGAGAGAGAGAGAGAGAAAGAGTGTGGGAAAGAGAGAGTGAAAGAAAACCTGTGAGTGAGACAAAGAGAGAGAAAGAGAAGCTGTGTGAGAGAGAGAGAAATAGAAGCTATTAGTGAGAGAGAGAGAAATAGAAGCTATTAGTGAGAGAGAGAGAGAGAGAAAATCTGTGAGTGAGTGAGAGAGAGAAAGAGAAGCTGTGAGTGAGTGAGAGAGAGAAAGATAAGCTGTGAGTGCGCGAGAGAGAGAAAGAAAAGCTGTGAGTGAGAGAGAGAAAGAGAAGGTGTGAGTGAGAGACAGAAAGAGAAGCTGTGAGTGAGAGAGAGAGAAGCGATGAGTGAGAGAGAGAGAGAAAGAGAAGCTGTAAGTGAGAGAGAGACAAAGAGAAGCTGTGAGTGAGGGAGAGAGAAAGAGAATCTGAGAAAGAGAGAGTGAAAGAGAAGCTGTGAGTGAGAGAGAGAGAAGCTGTGAGTGAGAGAGAGAAGCTTTGAGTGAGTGAGAGAGAGAAAGAGTAGCTGTGAGAGAGAGAGAGAGAAAGAGAAGCTGTGAGTGACACAGAGAGAGAGAAGCTGTGAGTGAAAGAGAGAGAGAAAGAGAAGCTGTGAGTGACAGAGAGAGAGAATGAGAAGCTGTGAGCGAGAGAGAGAGAGAAGCTGTGAGTGAGAGAGATAGAGAGAGAAAGCTGCGAGTGGGAGAGAGAAAAAGAGAAGCTTTGAGTGAGTGAGAGAGAAACAGAAGCTGTGAGTGAGAGAGAGAGAAAGAGTGTGAGAAAGAGAGAGTGAAAGAGAAGCTGTGAGTGAGAGAGAGAGAGAGAAGCTGTGAGTGAGAGAGAGAGAAGCTATGAGTGAGAAGAGAGAGAAAGAGAAAGTGAAGCTGTGTGTGAGAGAACGCGAGAAAGTGAAGCTGTGAGTGAGAGAGAGAGTAAGAGAAGCATTGAGTGAGAGAGAGAGAGAAGCTGTGAGTGAGTGCGAGAGAGAAAGAGAAGCTGTGTGTGAGAGAGAGAGATACAGAAGCTGTGAGTGAGACAGATAGAGAAATAGAAGCTGAGAGTGAGAGAGTGTGAGAGAAACAGAAGCTGTGAGTGAGAGAGAAAGAAAGAGAGTGTGTGAGAAAGAGAGAGTGAAAGAGAAGCTGTGAGGGAGAGAAAAAAGCTGTGAGTGAGAGAGAAAGAAAGAAAGAGAAGCTTTGAGTGAGTGAGAGAGAAACAGAAGCTGTGAGTGAGAGAGAAAGAAAGAAAGAAAGAGAGTCTGTGTGAGAAAGAGAGAGTGAAAGAGAAGCTGTGAGTGAGAGAGAGAGAAGCTGTGAGTGAGAGAGAGAGAAGCTGTGAGTGAGAGAGAGAAAAAGAGAAGCTGTGAGTGAGAGAGAAAGATAAGCTGTGAGTGAGTGAGAGAGAGAGAAGCTGTAAGTGAGAGAAAGAGAGAGAGAGAAAGAGAAGCTGTGAGTGTGTGTGTGAGAGAGAAAGAGTAGCTGTGAGAGAGAGGGAGGAAGAGAAGCTGTGAGTGAGAGAGAGAGAAAGAGAAGCTGTGAGTGAGACAGAGAGAAAGAGAAGCTGTGAGTGAGAGGGAGAGAAAGAGAAGATGTGAGTGAGAGAGAGAGAGAAAGAGAAGCTGTGAGTGAGAGAGAGAGACAAAGAGAAGCTGGGAGTGAGAGAGAGAGAAAGAGAAGATGTGAGTGAGAGAGAAAGAGAAGCATTGAGTGAGAGAGAGAGAAGCTGTGAGAGAGAGAGAAAGAAAGAGAAGCTGTGAGTGAGAGAGAGCGAGAAAGAGAAGCTGTGAGTGAGTGAGAGAGAGAAAGGTAAGCTGTGAGTGAGAGAGAGAGAGAGACGCTGTGAGTGAGAGAGAGAAAGAGAAGCTGTGAGTGAGAGAGAGAGAGAGAAAGAAAGATAAGCTGTGAGTGAGAGAGAGAGAAAGAGTCTGTGAGTGAGAGAGAGAGAGAGAAAGAAAGATAAGCTGTGAGTGTGAGAGAGAGAGAGTAGCTGTGAGTGAGAGAGAGAGAAGCTGTGATTGGGAGAGAGAGAGAAAGAGAAGCTGTGAGTGAGAGAGAAAGAGAAGGTGTGAGTGATAGAGAGAGTGAAGATGTGAGGGAGAGAGAGAGAAATCGAAGCTGGGAGTGAGAGAGAAAGAGAAGGAGTGAGTGAGAGAGAGAGAGAAAGAGAAGCCTTGAGTGACAGAGATAGAGAATGAGAAGCTGTGAGTGAGTGAGAGAGAAAGAGAAGCTGTGAGTGAGAGAGAAAGAGAGAGAAAGAGAAGCTGTGAGTGAGAGAGAGAGAGAAAGAGAAGCTGTGTGTGAGTGAGTGAGAGAGAAGCTGTTTGTGTGTGAGAGAGATTAAGAGAAGCTGTGTGTGAGAGAGAGAGAAAGAGACACTGTGTGTGTGAGAGAGAGAAAGAGAAGCTGTGAGAGAGAGATGCTGTGAGTGAGAGAGAGAGAAAGAGAAGCTGCGTATGTGTGTGAGAGAGATATGCTGTGAGTGAGAGAGAGAGAGAAAGAGAAGCTGTGTGTGAGAGAAAGAGAGCAAGTGAAGCGGTGTGTGAGAGAAAGAGAGTAAGTGAAGCTGTGAGTGAGAGAGAAAGAGAAGCTGTGAGTGAGAGAAAGAGAAAGAGTCTGTGAGTGAGAGAGAGAGAAAGAGAAGGTGTGTGTCAGAGAGAGAACCTGTGAGTGAATGAGAGAGAGAGAGAAAGAGAAGCTGTGAGTGAAAGAGAGAGAGAGAAAGAGAAGCTGTGCGTGAGAGAGAGAAAGAGAGAACCTGTGAGTGAATGAGAGAGAGAGAGAGAAAGAGAAGCTGTGGGTGAAAGAGAGAGAGAGAAAGAGAAGCTGTGAGTGAGAGAGAGAGAGAAAGAGAAGCTGTGAGTGAGTGAGAAAGAGAAAGGAAAGCTGTGAGTGAGTGAGTGCGATAGAAGCTGTGAGTGAGAGTGAGAGTGAGAGAGAAAGAGAGTCTGAGAAAGAGAGAGTGAAAAAGAAGCTGTGAGTGAGAGAGAGAGAGAAAGAGAAGCTGTGAGTGAGACAAAGAGAGAGAAAGAGAAGCTGCGAGTGAGAGAGAGAGAGAGAAGCATTGAGTAAGAGAGAGAAAGAGAGAAGCTGTGAGTGAGTGAGAGAGAGAAAGGAAAGCTGTGAGTGAGTGAGAGAGATAGAAGCTGTGAGTGAGAGAGAGAGAGAAAGAGAGTCTGAGAATCTGAGAAAGAGAGAGTGAAAGAGAAGCTGCAAGTGAGATAGAGAGAGACAAAGAGAAGCTGTGAGAGAGAGAAAGAGAAGCTGTGAGTGAGAGAGAGAGAAAGAGAAGCTGTGAGTGTGTGTGAGAGAGAAAGAGAAGCTGTGAGTGAGAGAGAGAGAGAAAGAGAAGCTGTGAGTGAGAGAGAGAGAAAACGAAGCTGGGAGTGAGAGAGAGAGAGAAAGAGAAGCTGTGAGTGAGAGAAAGAGAAGCATTGAGTGAGAGAGAGAGAAGCTGTGAGTGAGAGAGAGACAGAGAGAGAGAGAAGCTGTGAGTGAAAGAGAGAGAGAGAAAGAGAAGCTGTGAGTGAGAGAGAGAGAGAAAGAGAAGCTGTGAGTTAGTGAGAGAGAGAAAGGGAAGCAGTGAGTGAGAGAGAGAGAGAAGCTGTGAGTGAGAGAGAGAAAGAGAAGCTGTGAGTGAGAGAGAGAGAGAAAGAAAGAGAAGCTGTGAGTGAGAGAGAGTGAAAGAGAATATGAGAAAGAGAGAGTGAAAGATAAGCTGTGAGTGAGTGAGAGAGAGAGAGAAGCTGTGAGTGAGAGAGAGAGAAGCTGTGATTTGGAGAGAGAGAGAAAGAGAAGCTGTGAGTGAGAGAGAAAGAGAAGGTGTGAGTGAGTGAGAGAGAGAAGCTGTGTGTGTGAGAGAGAGAGAAGCTGTGAGTGAGTGAGAGAGAGAAAGGAAAGCTGTGAGTGAGTGAGAGCGATAGAAGCTGTGAGTGAGAGAGAGAGAGAGAGAGAAAGAGAAGCTGTGTGAGGGAGAGAGAGAAAGAGAACCTGTGAGTGAGAGAGAGAGAAAGAGAAGCTGTGAGTGAGAGAGAGAGAGAAAGAGAAGCTGTGAGTGAGAGAGAGAGAAAGAGAAGCATTGAGTGAGAGAGAGAGAAGCTGTGAGTGAGAGAGAGACAGACAGAGAGAGAGAAGATGTGAGTGAAAGAGAGAGAGAGAAAGAGAAGCTGTGAGTGAGAGAGGGAGAAAGGGAAGCTGTGAGTGAGTGAGAGAGAGAGAAGCTGTGAGTGAGAGAGAGAAAGAGAAGCGGTGAGTGAGAGAGAGAGAGAGAAAGAAAGAGAAGCTGTGAGTGAGAGAGAGAAAGAGAATATGAGAAAGAGAGAGTGAAAGATAAGCTGTGAGTGAGTGAGAGAGAGAGAGAAGCTGTGAGTGAGAGAGAGAGAAGCTGTGATTGGGAGAGAGAGAAAGAGAAGCTGTGAGTGAGAGAGAAAGAGAAGGTGTGAGTGAGTGAGAGAGAAGCTGTGAGAGAGAGAGAGAAAGAGAAGCTGTGAGTGAGTGAGTGAGAGAGAGAAAGGAAAGCTGTGAGTGAGTGAGAGCTATAGAAGCTGTGAGTGAGAGAGAGAGAGAAAGAGAAGCTGTGTGAGGGAGAAAGAGAAGCTGTGAGTGAGAGAGAGAGAAACTGTGAGTGAGAGAGAGAAAGAGAAGCTATGAGTGAAAGGCAGAGAGAGAAAGAGAAGCTGTGTGTGTGAGAGAGAGAGATTAAGAGAAGCTGTGAGTGAGTGAGAGAGAAATAGAGTCTGTGAGTGAGAGAGAGAGAGAAAGAGAAGCTGTGAGTGAGAGAGAGAAAGAGAGAACCTGTGAGTGAATTAGAGAGAGAGAGAGAAAGAGAAGCTGTGAGTGAAAGAGAGAGAGAGAGAAGCTGTGAGTGAGAGAGAGAGAGAGATTAAGAGAAGCTGTGAGTGAGTGAGAAAGAGAAAGGAAATCTGTGAGTGAGTGAGTGAGAGAGAAAGAGAAGCTGTGAGTGAGAGAGAAAGAGAGAGAAAGAGAAGCTGTGAGTTAGTGAGAGAGAGAAAGGGAAGCAGTGAGTGAGAGAGAGAGAGAGAGAAGCTGTGAGTGAGAGAGAGAAAGAGAAGCTGTGAGTGAGAGAGAGAGAGAAAGAAAGAGAAGCTGTGAGTGAGAGAGAGTGAAAGAGAATATGAGAAAGAGAGAGTGAAAGATAAGCTGTGAGTGAGTGAGAGAGAGAGAGAAGCTGTGAGTGAGAGAGAGAGAAGCTGTGATTTGGAGAGAGAGAGAAAGAGAAGCTGTGAGTGAGAGAGAAAGAGAAGGTGTGAGTGAGTGAGAGAGAGAAGCTGTGTGTGTGTGAGAGAGAGAGAAGCTGTGAGTGAGTGAGAGAGAGAAAGGAAAGCTGTGAGTGAGTGAGAGCGATAGAAGCTGTGAGTGAGAGAGAGAGAGAGAGAGAAAGAGAAGCTGTGTGAGGGAGAGAGAGAAAGAGAACCTGTGAGTGAGAGAGAGAGAAAGAGAAGCTGTGAGTGAGAGAGAGAGAGAAAGAGAAGCTGTGAGTGAGAGAGAGAGAAAGAGAAGCATTGAGTGAGAGAGAGAGAAGCTGTGAGTGAGAGAGAGACAGACAGAGAGAGAGAAGATGTGAGTGAAAGAGAGAGAGAGAAAGAGAAGCTGTGAGTGAGAGAGGGAGAAAGGGAAGCTGTGAGTGAGTGAGAGAGAGAGAAGCTGTGAGTGAGAGAGAGAAAGAGAAGCGGTGAGTGAGAGAGAGAGAGAGAAAGAAAGAGAAGCTGTGAGTGAGAGAGAGAAAGAGAATATGAGAAAGAGAGAGTGAAAGATAAGCTGTGAGTGAGTGAGAGAGAGAGAGAAGCTGTGAGTGAGAGAGAGAGAAGCTGTGATTGGGAGAGAGAGAAAGAGAAGCTGTGAGTGAGAGAGAAAGAGAAGGTGTGAGTGAGTGAGAGAGAAGCTGTGAGAGAGAGAGAGAAAGAGAAGCTGTGAGTGAGTGAGTGAGAGAGAGAAAGGAAAGCTGTGAGTGAGTGAGAGCTATAGAAGCTGTGAGTGAGAGAGAGAGAGAAAGAGAAGCTGTGTGAGGGAGAAAGAGAAGCTGTGAGTGAGAGAGAGAGAAACTGTGAGTGAGAGAGAGAAAGAGAAGCTATGAGTGAAAGGCAGAGAGAGAAAGAGAAGCTGTGTGTGTGAGAGAGAGAGATTAAGAGAAGCTGTGAGTGAGTGAGAGAGAAATAGAGTCTGTGAGTGAGAGAGAGAGAGAAAGAGAAGCTGTGAGTGAGAGAGAGAAAGAGAGAACCTGTGAGTGAATTAGAGAGAGAGAGAGAAAGAGAAGCTGTGAGTGAAAGAGAGAGAGAGAGAGAAGCTGTGAGTGAGAGAGAGAGAGAGATTAAGAGAAGCTGTGAGTGAGTGAGAAAGAGAAAGGAAATCTGTGAGTGAGTGAGTGAGAGAGAAAGAGAAGCTGTGAGTGAGAGAGAAAGAGAGAGAAAGAGAAGCTGTGAGTGAGAGAGAGAGAGAAAGAGAAGCTGTGTGTGAGTGAGTGAGAGAGAAGCTGTTTGTGTGTGAGAGAGATTAAGAGAAGCTGTGTGTGTGAGAGAGAGAAAGAGACACTGTGTGTGTGAGAGAGAGAAAGAGAAGCTGTGAGAGAGAGAGATGCTGTGAGTGAGAGAGAGAGAAAGAGAAGCTGCGTATGTGTGTGAGAGAGATATGCTGTGAGTGAGAGAGAGAGAGAAAGAGAAGCTGTGTGTGAGAGAAAGAGAGCAAGTGAAGCGGTGTGTGAGAGAAAGAGAGTAAGTGAAGCTGTGAGTGAGAGAGAAAGAGAAGCTGTGAGTGAGAGAAAGAGAAAGAGTCTGTGAGTGAGAGAGAGAGAGAAGGTGTGTGAGAGAGAAAGAACCTGTGAGTGAATGAGAGAGAGAGAGAAAGAGAAGCTGTGAGTGAAAGAGAGAGAGAGAAAGAGAAGCTGTGCGTGAGAGAGAGAAAGAGAGAACCTGTGAGTGAATGAGAGAGAGAGAGAGAAAGAGAAGCTGTGGGTGAAAGAGAGAGAGAGAAAGAGAAGCTGTGAGTGAGAGAGAGAGAGAAAGAGAAGCTGTGAGTGAGTGAGAAAGAGAAAGGAAAGCTGTGAGTGAGTGAGTGCGATAGAAGCTGTGAGTGAGAGTGAGAGAGAAAGAGAGTCTGAGAAAGAGAGAGTGAAAAAGAAGCTGTGAGTGAGAGAGAGAGAGAAAGAGAAGCTGTGAGTGAGACAAAGAGAGAGAAAGAGAAGCTGTGAGTGAGAGAGAGAGAGAGAAAGAAAGAGAAGCTGTGAGTGAGAGAGAGAAAGAGAATATGAGAAAGAGAGAGTGAAAGATAAGCTGTGAGTGAGTGAGAGAGAGAGAGAAGCTGTGAGTGAGAGAGAGAGAAGCTGTGATTGGGAGAGAGAGAAAGAGAAGCTGTGAGTGAGAGAGAAAGAGAAGGTGTGAGTGAGTGAGAGAGAAGCTGTGAGAGAGAGAGAGAAAGAGAAGCTGTGAGTGAGTGAGTGAGAGAGAGAAAGGAAAGCTGTGAGTGAGTGAGAGCTATAGAAGCTGTGAGTGAGAGAGAGAGAGAAAGAGAAGCTGTGTGAGGGAGAAAGAGAAGCTGTGAGTGAGAGAGAGAGAAACTGTGAGTGAGAGAGAGAAAGAGAAGCTATGAGTGAAAGGCAGAGAGAGAAAGAGAAGCTGTGTGTGTGAGAGAGAGAGATTAAGAGAAGCTGTGAGTGAGTGAGAGAGAAATAGAGTCTGTGAGTGAGAGAGAGAGAGAAAGAGAAGCTGTGAGTGAGAGAGAGAAAGAGAGAACCTGTGAGTGAATTAGAGAGAGAGAGAGAAAGAGAAGCTGTGAGTGAAAGAGAGAGAGAGAGAGAGAAGCTGTGAGTGAGAGAGAGAGAGAGATTAAGAGAAGCTGTGAGTGAGTGAGAAAGAGAAAGGAAATCTGTGAGTGAGTGAGTGAGAGAGAAAGAGAAGCTGTGAGTGAGAGAGAAAGAGAGAGAAAGAGAAGCTGTGAGTGAGAGAGAGAGAAAGAGAAGCTGTGTGTGAGTGAGTGAGAGAGAAGCTGTTTGTGTGTGAGAGAGATTAAGAGAAGCTGTGTGTGTGAGAGAGAGAAAGAGACACTGTGTGTGTGAGAGAGAGAAAGAGAAGCTGTGAGAGAGAGAGATGCTGTGAGTGAGAGAGAGAGAAAGAGAAGCTGCGTATGTGTGTGAGAGAGATATGCTGTGAGTGAGAGAGAGAGAGAAAGAGAAGCTGTGTGTGAGAGAAAGAGAGCAAGTGAAGCGGTGTGTGAGAGAAAGAGAGTAAGTGAAGCTGTGAGTGAGAGAGAAAGAGAAGCTGTGAGTGAGAGAAAGAGAAAGAGTCTGTGAGTGAGAGAGAGAGAGAAGGTGTGTGAGAGAGAAAGAACCTGTGAGTGAATGAGAGAGAGAGAGAAAGAGAAGCTGTGAGTGAAAGAGAGAGAGAGAAAGAGAAGCTGTGCGTGAGAGAGAGAAAGAGAGAACCTGTGAGTGAATGAGAGAGAGAGAGAGAAAGAGAAGCTGTGGGTGAAAGAGAGAGAGAGAAAGAGAAGCTGTGAGTGAGAGAGAGAGAGAAAGAGAAGCTGTGAGTGAGTGAGAAAGAGAAAGGAAAGCTGTGAGTGAGTGAGTGCGATAGAAGCTGTGAGTGAGAGTGAGAGAGAAAGAGAGTCTGAGAAAGAGAGAGTGAAAAAGAAGCTGTGAGTGAGAGAGAGAGAGAAAGAGAAGCTGTGAGTGAGACAAAGAGAGAGAAAGAGAAGCTGTGAGTGAGAGAGAGAGAGAGAAGCATTGAGTAAGAGAGAGAAAGAGAGAAGCTGTGAGTGAGTGAGAGAGAGAAAGGAAAGCTGTGAGTGAGTGAGAGAGATAGAAGCTGTGAGTGAGAGAGAGAGAGAAAGAGAGTCTGAGAATCTGAGAAAGAGAGAGTGAAAGAGAAGCTGCAAGTGAGATAGAGAGAGACAAAGAGAAGCTGTGAGAGAGAGAAAGAGAAGCTGTGAGTGAGAGAGAGAAAGAGAAGCTGTGAGTGTGTGTGAGAGAGAAAGAGAAGCTGTGAGTGAGAGAGAGAGAGAAAGAGAAGCTGTGAGTGAGAGAGAGAGAAAACGAAGCTGGGAGTGAGAGAGAGAGAGAAAGAGAAGCTGTGAGTGAGAGAGAGAGAAAGAGAAGCATTGAGTGAGAGAGAGAGAAGCTGTGAGTGAGAGAGAGACAGAGAGAGAGAGAAGCTGTGAGTGAAAGAGAGAGAGAGAAAGAGAAGCTGTGAGTGAGAGAGAGAGAGAAAGAGAAGCTGTGAGTTAGTGAGAGAGAGAAAGGGAAGCAGTGAGTGAGAGAGAGAGAGAAGCTGTGAGTGAGAGAGAGAAAGAGAAGCTGTGAGTGAGAGAGAGAGAGAAAGAAAGAGAAGCTGTGAGTGAGAGAGAGTGAAAGAGAATATGAGAAAGAGAGAGTGAAAGATAAGCTGTGAGTGAGTGAGAGAGAGAGAGAAGCTGTGAGTGAGAGAGAGAGAAGCTGTGATTTGGAGAGAGAGAGAAAGAGAAGCTGTGAGTGAGAGAGAAAGAGAAGGTGTGAGTGAGTGAGAGAGAGAAGCTGTGTGTGAGAGAGAGAGAGAAGCTGTGAGTGAGTGAGAGAGAGAAAGGAAAGCTGTGAGTGAGTGAGAGCGATAGAAGCTGTGAGTGAGAGAGAGAGAGAGAGAAAGAGAAGCTGTGTGAGGGAGAGAGAGAAAGAGAACCTGAGTGAGAGAGAGAGAGAAAGAGAAGCTGTGAGTGAGAGAGAGAGAGAAAGAGAAGCTGTGAGTGAGAGAGAGAGAAAACGAAGCTGTGAGTGAGAGAGAGAGAGAGAAAGAGAAGCTGTGAGTGAGAGAGAGAGAGAAAGAGAAGCATTGAGTGAGAGAGAGAGAAGCTGTGAGTGAGAGAGAGACAGAGAGAGAGAGAGAAGATGTGAGTGAAAGAGAGAGAGAGAAAGAGAAGCTGTGAGTGAGAGAGGGAGAAAGGGAAGCTGTGAGTGAGTGAGAGAGAGAAGCTGTGAGTGAGAGAGAGAAAGAGAAGCGGTGAGTGAGAGAGAGAGAGAGAAAGAAAGAGAAGCTGTGAGTGAGAGAGAGAATATGAGAATATGAGAAAGAGAGAGTGAAAGATAAGCTGTGAGTGAGTGAGAGAGAGAGAAGCTGTGAGTGAGAGAGAGAGAAGCTGTGATTGGGAGAGAGAGAAAGAGAAGCTGTGAGTGAGAGAGAAAGAGAAGGTGTGAGTGAGTGAGAGAGAAGCTGTGTGTGAGAGAGAGAAAGAGAAGCTGTGAGTGAGTGAGTGAGAGAGAGAAAGGAAAGCTGTGAGTGAGTGAGAGCGATAGAAGCTGTGAGTGAGAGAGAGAGAGAAAGAGAAGCTGTGTGAGGGAGAAAGAGAAGCTGTGAGTGAGAGAGAGAGAAACTGTGAGTGAGAGAGAGAAAGAGAAGCTATGAGTGAAAGGCAGAGAGAGAAAGAGAAGCTGTGTGTGTGAGAGAGAGAGATTAAGAGAAGCTGTGAGTGAGTGAGAGAGAAATAGAGTCTGTGAGTGAGAGAGAGAGAGAAAGAGAAGCTGTGAGTGAGAGAGAGAAAGAGAGAACCTGTGAGTGAATTAGAGAGAGAGAGAGAGAGAGAAGCTGTGAGTGAAAGAGAGAGAGAGAGAGAAGCTGTGAGTGAGAGAGAGAGATTAAGAGAAGCTGTGAGTGAGTGAGAAAGAGAAAGGAAATCTGTGAGTGAGTGAGTGCGATAGAAGCTGTGAGTGAGAGTGAGAGAGAAAGAGATTCTGAGAAAGAGAGAGTGAAAAAGAAGCTGTGAGTGAGAGAGAGAGAGAAAGAGAAGCTGTGAGTGAGACAAAGAGAGAGAAAGAGAAGCTGTGAGTGAGAGAGAGAGAGAGAAAGAGAAGCATTGAGTAAGAGAGAGACAGAGAGAAGCTGTGAGTGAATGAGAGAGAGAAAGGAAAGCTGTGAGTGAGTGAGAGAGATAGAAGCTGTGAGTGAGTGAGAGAGAGAAAGAGATTCTGAGAAAGAGAGAGTGAAAGAGAAGCTGTAAGTGAGAGAGAAAAAACACTGTGTGTGTGAGAGAGAGAGAGAGAAAGAGAAGCTGAGAGAGAGAGAGAGAGATGCTGTTAGTGAGAGAGAGAGAGAGAAAGAGAAGCATTGAGTAAGAGAGAGATATGCTGTGAGTGAGAGAGAGAGAAAGAGAAGCTATGTGTGAGAGAAAGAGAGAAAGTGAAGCTGTGAGTGAGAGAAAGAGAGAAAGTGAAGCTGTGAGAGAGAGAGAAAGAGAAGCTGTGAGTGAGAGAGAGAAAAAGTCTGTGAGTGAGAGAGAGAGAGAGAGAGAAAGGAAAGCTGTGAGTGAGTGAGAGCGATAGAAGCTGTGAGTGAGAGAGAGAGAGAAAGAGATGCTGTGTGAGGGAGAGAGAGAAAGAGAACCTGTGAGTGAGAGAGAGAGAGAAAGAGAAGCTGTGAGTGAGAGAGAGAGAGAAAGAGAAGCTGTGAGTGAGAGAGAGAGAAAACGAAGCTGTGAGTGAGAGAGAGAGAGAAAGAGAAGCTGTGAGTGAGAGAGAGAGAGAAAGAGAAGCATTGAGTGAGAGAGAGAGAAGCTGTGAGTGAGAGAGAGACAGAGAGAGAGAGAAGATGTGAGTGAAAGAGAGAGAGAGAAAGAGAAGCTGTGAGTGAGAGAGGGAGAAAGGGAAGCTGTGAGTGAGTGAGAGAGAGAGAAGCTGTGAGTGAGAGAGAGAAAGAGAAGCGGTGAGTGAGAGAGAGAGAGAGAAAGAAAGAGAAGCTGTGAGTGAGAGAGAGAAAGAGAATATGAGAAAGAGAGAGTGAAAGATAAGCTGTGAGTGAGTGAGAGAGAGAGAGAAGCCGTGAGTGAGAGAGAGAAAAGCTGTGATTGGGAGAGAGAGAAAGAGAAGCTGTGAGTGAGAGAGAAAGAGAAGGTGTGAGTGAGTGAGAGAGAAGCTGTGAGAGAGAGAGAGAAAGAGAAGCTGTGAGTGAGTGAGTGAGAGAGAGAAAGGAAAGCTGTGAGTGAGTGAGAGCGATAGAAGCTGTGAGTGAGAGAGAGAGAGAAAGAGAAGCTGTGTGAGGGAGAAAGAGAAGCTGTGAGTGAGAGAGAGAGAAACTGTGAGTGAGAGAGAGAAAGAGAAGCTATGAGTGAAAGGCAGAGAGAGAAAGAGAAGCTGTGTGTGTGTGAGAGAGAGATTAAGAGAAGCTGTGAGTGAGTGAGAGAGAAATAGAGTCTGTGAGTGAGAGAGAGAGAGAAAGAGAAGCTGTGAGTGAGAGAGAGAAAGAGAGAACCTGTGAGTCAATTAGAGAGAGAGAGAGAAAGAGAAGCTGTGAGTGAAAGAGAGAGAGAGAGAGAAGCTGTGAGTGAGAGAGAGAGAGAGATTAAGAGAAGCTGTGAGTGAGTGAGAAAGAGAAAGGAAATCTGTGAGTGAGTGAGTGCGATAGAAGCTGTGAGTGAGAGTGAGAGAGAAAGAGATTCTGAGAAAGAGAGAGTGAAAAAGAAGCTGTGAGTGAGAGAGAGAGAGAAAGAGAAGCTGTGAGTGAGACAAAGAGAAAGAAAGAGAAGCTGTGAGTGAGAGAGAGAGAGAGAAAGAGAAGCATTGAGTAAGAGAGAGACAGAGAGAAGCTGTGAGTGAATGAGAGAGAGAAAGGAAAGCTGTGAGTGAGTGAGAGAGATAGAAGCTGTGAGTGAGTGAGAGAGAGAAAGAGATTCTGAGAAAGAGAGAGTGAAAGAGAAGCTGTAAGTGAGAGAGAAAAAACACTGTGTGTGAGAGAGAGAGAGAAAGAGAAGCTGAGAGAGAGAGAGAGAGATGCTGTTTGTGAGAGAGAGAGAGAAAGAGAAGCTGTGTATGTGTGAGAGAGATATGCTGTGAGTGAGAGAGAGAGAAAGAAAGAGAAGCTATGTGTGAGAGAAAGAGAGAAAGTGAAGCTGTGAGTGAGAGAAAGAGAGAAAGTGAAGCTGTGAGAGAGAGAGAAAGAGAAGCTGTGAGTGAGAGAGAGAGAAAGTCTGTGAGTGAGAGAGAAAGAGAAGGTGTGTGTGAGAGAGAGATCCTGTGAGTGAATGAGAGAGAGAGAGAAAGAGAAGCTGTGAGTGAAAGAGAGAGAGAGAATGAGAAGCTGTGAGTGAGTGAGAGAGAGAAAGGAAAGCTGTGAGTGAGAGAGAAAGAGAAACTGTGAGTGAGAGAGAGAAAGAGAAGCAATGAGTGAAAGGCAGAGAGACAAAGAGAAGCTGCGTGTGAGAGAGAGAAAGAGAGAACCTGTGAGTGAATGAGAGAGAGAGAGAGAGAGAGAGAGAAGCTGTGAGTGAAAGAGAGAGAGAGAAAGAGAAGCTGTGAGTGAGTGAGAGAGAGAGAGAAAGAGAGTCTGAGAAAGAGAGAGTGAAAGAGAAGCTGTGAGTGAGTGAGAGAGAGAGAAAGAGAAGCTGTGAGAGAGAGTAAGAGAAGCTGTGTGAGAGAGAGAGAGAAAGAGAAGCTGAGAGTGAGACAAAGAGAGAGAAAGAGAAGCTGTCAGTGAGAGAGAGAGAGAGAGAAAGAGAAGCATTGAGTAAGAGAGAGAAAGAGAGTCTGGAAGTGAGAGAGAGAGAGAAGCTGTGAGTGAAAGAGAAAGAGAGAAAGAGAAGCTGTGAGTGAGAGAGAGAGAAAGAGAAGCTGTGAGTAGGTGAGAGAGAGAAAGGGAAGCTGTGTGTGAGAGAGAGAGAGAAGCTGTGTGCGAGAGAGAGAGAAAGAGAAGCTATGAGTGAAAGGCAGAGAGAGAAAAAGAAGCTGTGTGTGTGAGAGAGAGTGAAAGAGAAGCTGTGAGTGAGAGAGAGAGAAAGAGAGTCTGTGAGTGAGAGAGAGTGAGAAAGAGAAGCTGTGAGTGAGAGAGAGTTAGTGAAGATGTGAGTGAGAGAGATAGAGAAAGAGAAGCTGTGAGTGAGTGAGAGAGAGAAAGGAAAGCTGTGAGTGAGTGAGAGAGATAGAAGCTGTGAGTGAGAGAGAGAGAGAAAGAGAAGCTGTGAGTGAGAGAGAGAGAGAAAGAAAGAGAAGCTGTGAGTGAGAGAGAGAGAAAGAGAATATGAGAAAGAGAGTAGGAAAGATAAGCTGTGAGTGAGAGAGAGAGAGAGAGAGAAGCTGTGAGTGAGAGAGAGAGAAGCTGTGATTGGGAGAGAGAGAGAAAGAGAAGATGTGAGTGAGAGAGAAAGAGGTGTGAGTGAGAGAGAGAGAGTGAAGCTGTGAGAGAGAGAGAGAAAGAGAAGCTGTGAGGGAGAGAGAGAGAAATTGAAGCTGTGAGTGAGAGAGAAAGAGAAGGTGTGAGTGAGAGAGAGAGAGAAAGAGAAGCCTTGAGTGACAGAGATAGAGAATGAGAAGCTGTGAGTGAGTGAGAGAGAAAGAGAAGCTGTGAGTGAGAGAGAAAGAGAAGCTGTGAGTGAGAGAGAGAGAAAGAGAAGCTGTGTGTGAGTGAGTGAGAGAGAAGCTGTTTGTGTGTGAGAGAGATTAAGAGAAGCTGTGTGTGTGTGAGAGAGAAAGAGACACTGTGTGTGTGAGAGAGAGAGAGAGAAAGAGAAGCTGTGTATGTGTGTGAGAGAGATATGCTGTGAGTGAGAGAGAGAGAGAAAGAGAAGCTGTGTGTGAGAGAAAGAGAGAAAGTGAAGCTGTGTGTGAGAGAAAGAGAGAAAGTGAAGCTGTGAGTGAGAGAGAATGAGAAGCTGTGAGTGAGAGAAAGAGAGTCTGTGAGTGAGAGAGAGAGAGAGAAAGAGAAGGTGTGAGAGAGAGAGCACCTATGGGTGAATGAGAGAGAGAGAAAGAGAAGCTGTGAGTGAAAGAGAGAGAGAGAAAGAGAAGCTGTGAGTGAGAGAGAGAAAGAGAGAACCTGTGAGTGAATGAGAGAGAGAGAGAGAAAGAGAAGCTGTGAGTGAAAGAGAGAGAGAGAAAGAGAAGCTGTGAGTGAGAGAGAGAGAAAGAGAATCTGTGAGTGAGAAAGAGAAAGGAAAGCTGGGAGTGAGTGAGTGCGATAGAAGCTGTGAGTGAGAGTGAGAGAGAAAGAGAGTTTGAGAAAGAGAGAGTGAAAAAGAAGCTGTGAGTGAGAGAGAGAGAGAGAAAGAGAAGCTGTGAGTGAGACAAAGAGAGAGAAAGAGAAGCTGTGAGTGAGAGAGAGAGAGAGAAAGAGAAGCATTGAGTAAGAGAGAGAAAGAGAGAAGCTGTGCGTGAGAGAGAGAGAGAAAGGAAAGCTGTGAGTGCGTGAGAGAGATAGAAGCTGTGAGTGAGTGAGAGAGAGAAAGAGAGTCTGAGAATCTGAGAAAGAGAGAGTGAAAGAGAAGCTGCAAGTGAGATAGAGAGAGACAAAGAGAAGCTGTGAGAGAGAGAAAGAGAAGCTGTGAGTGAGTGAGAGAGAGAAAGAGATTCTGAGAAAGAGAGAGTGAAAGAGAAGCTGTAAGTGAGAGAGAAAAAACACTGTGTGTGTGAGAGAGAGAGAGAAAGAGAAGCTGAGAGAGAGAGAGAGAGATGCTGTTAGTGAGAGAGAGAGAAAGAGAAGCTGTGTATGTGTGAGAGAGATATGCTGTGAGTGAGAGAGAGAGAAAGAGAAGCTATGTGTGAGAGAAAGAGAGAAATTGAAGCTGTGAGTGAGAGAAAGAGAGAAAGTGAAGCTGTGAGTGAGAGAGAAAGAGAAGCTGTGAGTGAGAGAGAGAAAAAGTCTGTGAGTGAGAGAGAGAGAGAGAGAGAAAGGAAAGCTGTGAGTGAGTGAGAGCGATAGAAGCTGTGAGTGAGAGAGAGAGAGAGAGAAAGAGAAGCTGTGTGAGGGAGAGAGAGAAAGAGAACCTGTGAGTGAGAGAGAGAGAGAAAGAGAAGCTGTGAGTGAGAGAGAGAGAGAAAGAGAAGCTGTGAGTGAGAGAGAGAGAAAACGAAGCTGTGAGTGAGAGAGAGAGAGAGAAAGAAGCTGTGAGTGAGAGAGAGAGAGAAAGAGAAGCATTGAGTGAGAGAGAGAGAAGCTGTGAGTGAGAGAGAGACAGAGAGAGAGAGAGAAGGTGTGAGTGAAAGAGAGAGAGAGAAAGAGAAGCTGTGAGTGAGAGAGGGAGAAAGGGAAGCTGTGAGTGAGTGAGAGAGAGAGAAGCTGTGAGTGAGAGAGAGAAAGAGAAGCGGTGAGTGAGAGAGAGAGAGAGAAAGAAAGAGAAGCTGTGAGTGAGAGAGAGAAAGAGAATATGAGAAAGAGAGAGTGAAAGATAAGCTTTGAGTGAGTGAGTGAGAGAGAGAGAGAAGCCGTGAGTGAGAGAGAGAAAAGCTGTGATTGGGAGAGAGAGAAAGAGAAGCTGTGAGTGAGAGAGAAAGAGAAGGTGTGAGTGAGTGAGAGAGAAGCTGTGAGAGAGAGAGAGAAAGAGAAGCTGTGAGTGAGTGAGTGAGAGAGAGAAAGGAAAGCTGTGAGTGAGTGAGAGCGATAGAAGCTGTGAGTGAGAGAGAGAGAAAGAGAAGCTGTGTGAGGGAGAAAGAGAAGCTGTGAGTGAGAGAGAGAGAAACTGTGAGTGAGAGAGAGAAAGAGAAGCTATGAGTGAAAGGCAGAGAGAGAAAGAGAAGCTGTGTGTGTGTGAGAGAGAGATTAAGAGAAGCTGTGAGTGAGAGAGAGAGAAATAGAGTCTGTGAGTGAGAGAGAGAGAGAAAGAGAAGCTGTGAGTGAGAGAGAGAAAGAGAGAACCTGTGAGTGAATTAGAGAGAGAGAGAGAAAGAGAAGCTGTGAGTGAAAGAGAGAGAGAGAGAGAAGCTGTGAGTGAGTGAGAGAGAGAGATTAAGAGAAGCTGTGAGTGAGTGAGAAAGAGAAAGGAAATCTGTGAGTGAGTGAGTGCGATTGAAGCTGTGAGTGAGAGTGAGAGAGAAAGAGATTCTGAGAAAGAGAGAGTGAAAAAGAAGCTGTGAGTGAGAGTGATAGAGAGAAAGAGAAGCTGTGAGTGAGACAAAGAGAGAGAAAGAGAAGCTGTGAGTGAGAGAGAGAGAGAGAAAGAGAAGCATTGAGTAAGAGAGAGACAGAGAGAAGCTGTGAGTGAATGAGAGAGAGAAAGGAAAGCTGTGAGTGAGTGAGAGAGATAGAAGCTGTGAGTGAGTGAGAGAGAGAAAGAGATTCTGAGAAAGAGAGAGTGAAAGAGAAGCTGTAAGTGAGAGAGAAAAAACACTGTGTGTGTGTGAGAGAGAGAGAGAAAGAGAAGCTGAGAGAGAGAGAGAGAGATGCTGTTAGTGAGAGAGAGAGAGAAAGAGAAGCTGTGTATGTGTGAGAGAGATATGCTGTGAGTGAGAGAGAGAGAAAGAGAAGCTATGTGTGAGAGAAAGAGAGAAAGTGAAGCTGTGAGTGAGAGAAAGAGAGAAAGTGAAGCTGTGAGAGAGAGAGAAAGAGAAGCTGTGAGTGAGAGAGAAAAAAAGTCTGTGAGTGAGAGAGAGAGAGAGAGAGAAAGGAAAGCTGTGAGTGAGTGAGAGCGATAGAAGCTGTGAGTGAGTGAGAGAGAGAGAGAAAGAGAAGCTGTGTGAGGGAGAGAGAGAAAGAGAACCTGTGAGTGAGAGAGAGAGAGAAAGAGAACCTGTGAGTGAGAGAGAGAGAGAAAGAGAAGCTGTGAGTGAGAGAGAGAGAAAACGAAGCTGTGAGTGAGAGAGAGAGAGAAAGAGAAGCTGTGAGTGAGAGAGAGAGAGAAAGAGAAGCATTGAGTGAGAGAGAGAGAAGCTGTGAGTGAGAGAGAGACAGAGAGAGAGAAGATGTGAGTGAAAGAGAGAGAGAGAAAGAGAAGCTGTGAGTGAGAGAGGGAGAAAGGGAAGCTGTGAGTGAGTGAGAGAGAGAGAAGCTGTGAGTGAGAGAGAGAAAGAGAAGCGGTGAGTGAGAGAGAGAGAGAGAAAGAAAGAGAAGCTGTGAGTGTGAGAGAGAAAGAGAATATGAGAAAGAGAGAGTGAAAGATAAGCTGTGAGTGAGTGAGAGAGAGAGAGAAGCTGTGAGTGGGAGAGAGAGAAGCTGTGATTGGGAGAGAGAGAAAGAGAAGCTGTGAGTGAGAGAGAAAGAGAAGGTGTGAGTGAGTGAGAGAGAAGCTGTGAGAGAGAGAGAGAAAGAGAAGCTGTGAGTGAGTGAGTGAGAGAGAGAAAGGAAAGCTGTGAGTGAGTGAGAGCGATAGAAGCTGTGAGTGAGAGAGAGAGAGAAAGAGAAGCTGTGTGAGGGAGAAAGAGAAGCTGTGAGTGAGAGAGAGAGAAACTGTGAGTGAGAGAGAGAAAGAGAAGCTATGAGTGAAAGGCAGAGAGAGAAAGAGAAGCTGTGTGTGTGAGAGAGAGAGATTAAGAGAAGCTGTGAGTGAGTGAGAGAGAAATAGAGTCTGTGAATGAGAGAGAGAGAGAAAGAGAAGCTGTGAGTGAGAGAGAGAAAGAGAGAACCTGTGAGTGAATTAGAGAGAGAGAGAGAAAGAGAAGCTGTGAGTGAAAGAGAGAGAGAGAGAGAAGCTGTGAGTGAGAGAGAGAGAGAGATTAAGAGAAGCTGTGAGTGAGTGAGAAAGAGAAAGGAAATCTGTGAGTGAGTGAGTGCGATAGAAGCTGTGAGTGAGAGTGAGAGAGAAAGAGATTCTGAGAAAGAGAGAGTGAAAAAGAAGCTGTGAGTGAGAGAGAGAGAGAAAGAGAAGCTGTGAGTGAGACAAAGAGAGAGAAAGAGAAGCATTGAGTAAGAGAGAGACAGAGAGAAGCTGTGAGTGAATGAGAGAGAGAAAGGAAAGCTGTGAGTGAGTGAGAGAGATAGAAGCTGTGAGTGAGTGAGAGACAGAGAGAGAGAAGATGTGAGTGAAAGAGAGAGAGAGAAAGAGAAGCTGTGAGTGAGAGAGGGAGAAAGGGAAGCTGTGAGTGAGTGAGAGAAAGAGAAGCTGAGAGAGAGAGAGAGAGATGCTGTTAGTGAGAGAGAGAGAGAAAGAGAAGCTGTGTATGTGTGAGAGAGATATGCTGTGAGTGAGAGAGAGAGAAAGAGAAGCTATGTGTGAGAGAAAGAGAGAAAGTGAAGCTGTGAGTGAGAGAAAGAGAGAAAGTGAAGCTGTGAGAGAGAGAGAAAGAGAAGCTGTGAGTGAGAGAGAAAAAAAGTCTGTGAGTGAGAGAGAGAGAGAGAGAGAAAGGAAAGCTGTGAGTGAGTGAGAGCGATAGAAGCTGTGAGTGAGTGAGAGAGAGAGAGAAAGAGAAGCTGTGTGAGGGAGAGAGAGAAAGAGAACCTGTGAGTGAGAGAGAGAGAGAAAGAGAACCTGTGAGTGAGAGAGAGAGAGAAAGAGAAGCTGTGAGTGAGAGAGAGAGAAAACGAAGCTGTGAGTGTGAGAGAGAGAGAAAGAGAAGCTGTTAGTGAGAGAGAGAGAGAAAGAGAAGCATTGAGTGAGAGAGAGAGAAGCTGTGAGTGAGAGAGAGACAGAGAGAGAGAAGATGTGAGTGAAAGAGAGAGAGAGAAAGAGAAGCTGTGAGTGAGAGAGGGAGAAAGGGAAGCTGTGAGTGAGTGAGAGAGAGAGATGCTGTGAGTGAGAGAGAGAAAGAGAAGCGGTGAGTGAGAGAGAGAGAGAGAAAGAAAGAGAAGCTGTGAGTGTGAGAGAGAAAGAGAATATGAGAAAGAGAGAGTGAAAGATAAGCTGTGAGTGAGTGAGAGAGAGAGAGAAGCTGTGAGTGGGAGAGAGAGAAGCTGTGATTGGGAGAGAGAGAAAGAGAAGCTGTGAGTGAGAGAGAAAGAGAAGGTGTGAGTGAGTGAGAGAGAAGCTGTGAGAGAGAGAGAGAAAGAGAAGCTGTGAGTGAGTGAGTGAGAGAGAGAAAGGAAAGCTGTGAGTGAGTGAGAGCGATAGAAGCTGTGAGTGAGAGAGAGAGAGAAAGAGAAGCTGTGTGAGGGAGAAAGAGAAGCTGTGAGTGAGAGAGAGAGAAACTGTGAGTGAGAGAGAGAAAGAGAAGCTATGAGTGAAAGGCAGAGAGAGAAAGAGAAGCTGTGTGTGTGAGAGAGAGAGATTAAGAGAAGCTGTGAGTGAGTGAGAGAGAAATAGAGTCTGTGAATGAGAGAGAGAGAGAAAGAGAAGCTGTGAGTGAGAGAGAGAAAGAGAGAACCTGTGAGTGAATTAGAGAGAGAGAGAGAAAGAGAAGCTGTGAGTGAAAGAGAGAGAGAGAGAAGCTATGAGTGAGAGAGAGAGAGAGATTAAGAGAAGCTGTGAGTGAGTGAGAAAGAGAAAGGAAATCTGTGAGTGAGTGAGTGCGATAGAAGCTGTGAGTGAGAGTGAGAGAGAAAGAGATTCTGAGAAAGAGAGAGTGAAAAAGAAGCTGTGAGTGAGAGAGAGAGAGAAAGAGAAGCTGTGAGTGAGAGAGAGAGAGAGAAAGAGAAGCATTGAGTAAGAGAGAGACAGAGAGAAGCTGTGAGTGAATGAGAGAGAGAAAGGAAAGCTGTGAGTGAGTGAGAGAGATAGAAGCTGTGAGTGAGTGAGAGAGAGAAAGAGATTCTGAGAAAGAGAGAGTGAAAGAGAAGCTGTAAGTGAGAGAGAAAAAACACTGTGTGTGAGAGAGAGAGAGAGAAAGAGAAGCTGAGAGAGAGAGAGATGCTGTTAGTGAGAGAGAGAGAGAGAAAGAGAAGCTGTGTATGTGTGAGAGAGATATGCTGTGAGTGAGAGAGAGAGAAAGAGAAGCTATGTGTGAGAGAAAGAGAGAAAGTGAAGCTGTGAGTGAGAGAAAGAGAGAAAGTGAAGCTGTGAGAGAGAGAGAAAGAGAAGCTGTGAGTGAGAGAGAGAGAAAGTCTGTGAGTGAGAGAGAGAGAGAAAGAGAAGGTGTGTGAGAGAGAGAGATCCTGTGAGTGAATGAGAGAGAGAGAGAAAGAGAAGCTGTGAGTGAAAGAGAGAGAGAGAATGAGAAGCTGTGAGTGAGTGAGAGAGAGAAAGGAAAGCTGTGAGTGAGAGAGAAAGAGAAACTGTGAGTGAGAGAGAGAAAGAGAAGCAATGAGTGAAAGGCAGAGAGACAAAGAGAAGCTGTGTGTGAGAGAGAGAAAGAGAGAACCTGTGAGTGAATGAGAGAGAGAGAGAGAGAGAGAGAAGCTGTGAGTGAAAGAGTGAGAGAGAAAGAGAAGCTGTGAGTGAGAGAGAGAGAAAGAGAAGCTGTGAGTGAGTGTGAGAGAGAGAGAAAGAGAGTCTGAGAAAGAGAGAGTGAAAGAGAAGGTGTGAGTGAGTGAGAGAGAGAGAAAGAGAAGCTGTGAGAGAGAGTAAGAGAAGCTGTGAGAGAGAGAGAGAGAAAGAGAAGCTGAGAGTGAGACAAAGAGAGAGAAAGAGAAGCTGTGAGTGAGAGAGAGAGAAAGAGAAGCTGTGTGTGAGTGAGTGAGAGAGAAGCTGTTTGTGTGTGAGAGAGATTAAGAGAAGCTGTGTGTGTGTGAGAGAGAAAGAGACACTGTGTGTGAGAGAGAGAGAGAGAGAAAGAGAAGCTGTGTATGTGTGTGAGAGAGATATGCTGTGAGTGAGAGAGAGAGAGAGAGAGAAGCTGTGTGTGAGAGAAAGAGAGAAAGTGAAGCTGTGTGTGAGAGAAAGAGAGAAAGTGAAGCTGTGAGTGAGAGAGAATGAGAAGCTGTGAGTGAGAGAAAGAGAAAGAGTCTGTGAGTGAGAGAGAGAGAGAAAGAGAAGGTGTGAGAGAGAGAGCACCTATGGGTGAATGAGAGAGAGAGAAAGAGAAGCTGTGAGTGAAAGAGAGAGAGAGAAAGAGAAGCTGTGAGTGAGAGAGAGAAAGAGAGAACCTGTGAGTGAATGAGAGAGAGAGAGAGAAAGAGAAGCTGTGAGTGAAAGAGAGAGAGAGAAAGAGAAGCTGTGAGTGAGAGAGAGAGAAAGAGAATCTGTGAGTGAGAAAGAGAAAGGAAAGCTGGGAGTGAGTGAGTGCGATAGAAGCTGTGAGTGAGAGTGAGAGAGAAAGAGAGTCTGAGAAAGAGAGAGTGAAAAAGAAGCTGTGAGTGAGAGAGAGAGAGAGAAAGAGAAGCTGTGAGTGAGACAAAGAGAGAGAAAGAGAAGCTGTGAGTGAGAGAGAGAGAGAGAAAGAGAAGCATTGAGTAAGAGAGAGAAAGAGAGAAGCTGTGCGTGAGAGAGAGAGAGAAAGGAAAGCTGTGAGTGCGTGAGAGAGATAGAAGCTGTGAGTGAGTGAGAGAGAGAAAGAGAGTCTGAGAATCTGAGAAAGAGAGAGTGAAAGAGAAGCTGCAAGTGAGATAGAGAGAGACAAAGAGAAGCTGTGTGAGAGAGAAAGAGAAGCTGTGAGTGAGTGAGAGAGAGAAAGAGATTCTGAGAAAGAGAGAGTGAAAGAGAAGCTGTAAGTGAGAGAGAAAAAACACTGTGTGTGTGTGAGAGAGAGAGAAAGAGAAGCTGAGAGAGAGAGAGAGAGAGATGCTGTTAGTGAGAGAGAGAGAAAGAGAAGCTGTGTATGTGTGAGAGAGATATGCTGTGAGTGAGAGAGAGAGAAAGAGAAGCTATGTGTGAGAGAAAGAGAGAAAGTGAAGCTGTGAGTGAGAGAAAGAGAGAAAGTGAAGCTGTGAGAGAGAGAGAAAGAGAAGCTGTGAGTGAGAGAGAGAAAAAGTCTGTGAGTGAGAGAGAGAGAGAGAGAGAGAAAGGAAAGCTGTGAGTGAGTGAGAGCGATAGAAGCTGTGAGTGAGAGAGAGAGAGAGAAAGAGAAGCTGTGAGTGAGAGAGAGAGAGAAAGAGAAGCTGTGAGTGAGAGAGAGAGAGAAAGAGAAGCTGTGAGTGAGAGAGAGAGAAAACGAAGCTGTGAGTGAGAGAGAGAGAGAGAAAGAGAAGCTGTGAGTGAGAGAGAGAGAGAAAGAGAAGCATTGAGTGAGAGAGAGAGAAGCTGTGAGTGAGAGAGAGACAGAGAGAGAGAGAGAAGATGTGAGTGAAAGAGAGAGAGAGAAAGAGAAGCTGTGAGTGAGAGAGGGAGAAAGGGAAGCTGTGAGTGAGTGAGAGAGAGAGAAGCTGTGAGTGAGAGAGAGAAAGAGAAGCGGTGAGTGAGAGAGAGAGAGAGAAAGAAAGAGAAGCTGTGAGTGAGAGAGAGAAAGAGAATATGAGAAAGAGAGAGTGAAAGATAAGCTGTGAGTGAGTGAGTGAGAGAGAGAGAGAAGCCGTGAGTGAGAGAGAGAAAAGCTGTGATTGGGAGAGAGAGAAAGAGAAGCTGTGAGTGAGAGAGAAAGAGAAGGTGTGAGTGAGTGAGAGAGAAGCTGTGAGAGAGAGAGAGAAAGAGAAGCTGTGAGTGAGTGAGTGAGAGAGAGAAAGGAAAGCTGTGAGTGAGTGAGAGCGATAGAAGCTGTGAGTGAGAGAGAGAGAAAGAGAAGCTGTGTGAGGGAGAAAGAGAAGCTGTGAGTGAGAGAGAGAGAAACTGTGAGTGAGAGAGAGAAAGAGAAGCTATGAGTGAAAGGCAGAGAGAGAAAGAGAAGCTGTGTGTGTGAGAGAGAGAGATTAAGAGAAGCTGTGAGTGAGTGAGAGAGAAATAGAGTCTGTGAGTGAGAGAGAGAGAGAAAGAGAAGCTGTGAGTGAGAGAGAGAAAGAGAGAACCTGTGAGTGAATTAGAGAGAAAGAGAGAAAGAGAAGCTGTGAGTGAAAGAGAGAGAGAGAGAGAAGCTGTGAGTGAGTGAGAGAGAGAGATTAAGAGAAGCTGTGAGTGAGTGAGAAAGAGAAAGGAAATCTGTGAGTGAGTGAGTGCGATAGAAGCTGTGAGTGAGAGTGAGAGAGAAAGAGATTCTGAGAAAGAGAGAGTGAAAAAGAAGCTGTGAGTGAGAGAGATAGAGAGAAAGAGAAGCTGTGAGTGAGACAAAGAGAGAGAAAGAGAAGCTGTGAGTGAGAGAGAGAGAGAGAAAGAGAAGCATTGAGTAAGAGAGAGACAGAGAGAAGCTGTGAGTGAATGAGAGAGAGAAAGGAAAGCTGTGAGTGAGTGAGAGAGATAGAAGCTGTGAGTGAGTGAGAGAGAGAAAGAGATTCTGAGAAAGGGAGAGTGAAAGAGAAGCTGTAAGTGAGAGAGAAAAAACACTGTGTGTGTGAGAGAGAGAGAGAGAGAAAGAGAAGCTGAGAGAGAGAGAGAGAGATGCTGTTAGTGAGAGAGAGAGAGAAAGAGAAGCTGTGTATGTGTGAGAGAGATATGCTGTGAGTGAGAGAGAGAGAAAGAGAAGCTATGTGTGAGAGAAAGAGAGAAAGTGAAGCTGTGAGTGAGAGAAAGAGAGAAAGTGAAGCTGTGAGAGAGAGAGAAAGAGAAGCTGTGAGTGAGAGAGAAAAAAAGTCTGTGAGTGAGAGAGAGAGAGAGAGAGAAAGGAAAGCTGTGAGTGAGTGAGAGCGATAGAAGCTGTGAGTGAGTGAGAGAGAGAGAGAGAGAAAGAGAAGCTGTGTGAGGGAGAGAGAGAAAGAGAACCTGTGAGTGAGAGAGAGAGAGAAAGAGAACCTGTGAGTGAGAGAGAGAGAGAAAGAGAAGCTGTGAGTGAGAGAGAGAGAAAACGAAGCTGTGAGTGAGAGAGAGAGAGAAAGAGAAGCTGTGAGTGAGAGAGAGAGAGAAAGAGAAGCATTGAGTGAGAGAGAGAGAAGCTGTGAGTGAGAGAGAGACAGAGAGAGAGAAGATGTGAGTGAAAGAGAGAGAGAGAAAGAGAAGCTGTGAGTGAGAGAGGGAGAAAGGGAAGCTGTGAGTGAGTGAGAGAGAGAGAAGCTGTGAGTGAGAGAGAGAAAGAGAAGCGGTGAGTGAGAGAGAGAGAGAGAAAGAAAGAGAAGCTGTGAGTGTGAGAGAGAAAGAGAATATGAGAAAGAGAGAGTGAAAGATAAGCTGTGAGTGAGTGAGAGAGAGAGAGAAGCTGTGAGTGGGAGAGAGAGAAGCTGTGATTGGGAGAGAGAGAAAGAGAAGCTGTGAGTGAGAGAGAAAGAGAAGGTGTGAGTGAGTGAGAGAGAAGCTGTGAGAGAGAGAGAGAAAGAGAAGCTGTGAGTGAGTGAGTGAGAGAGAGAAAGGAAAGCTGTGAGTGAGTGAGAGCGATAGAAGCTGTGAGTGAGAGAGAGAGAGAAAGAGAAGCTGTGTGAGGGAGAAAGAGAAGCTGTGAGTGAGAGAGAGAGAAACTGTGAGTGAGAGAGAGAAAGAGAAGCTATGAGTGAAAGGCAGAGAGAGAAAGAGAAGCTGTGTGTGTGAGAGAGAGAGATTAAGAGAAGCTGTGAGTGAGTGAGAGAGAAATAGAGTCTGTGAATGAGAGAGAGAGAGAAAGAGAAGCTGTGAGTGAGAGAGAGAAAGAGAGAACCTGTGAGTGAATTAGAGAGAGAGAGAGAAAGAGAAGCTGTGAGTGAAAGAGAGAGAGAGTGAGAAGCTGTGAGTGAGAGAGAGAGAGAGATTAAGAGAAGCTGTGAGTGAGTGAGAAAGAGAAAGGAAATCTGTGAGTGAGTGAGTGCGATATAAGCTGTGAGTGAGAGTGAGAGAGAAAGAGATTCTGAGAAAGAGAGAGTGAAAAAGAAGCTGTGAGTGAGAGAGAGAGAGAAAGAGAAGCTGTGAGTGAGACAAAGAGAGAGAAAGAGAAGCTGTAAGTGAGAGAGAGAGAGAGAAAGAGAAGCATTGAGTAAGAGAGAGACAGAGAGAAGCTGTGAGTGAATGAGAGAGAGAAAGGAAAGCTGTGAGTGAGTGAGAGAGATAGAAGCTGTGAGTGAGTGAGAGAGAGAAAGAGATTCTGAGAAAGAGAGAGTGAAAGAGAAGCTGTAAGTGAGAGAGAAAAAACACTGTGTGTGAGAGAGAGAGAGAGAAAGAGAAGCTGAGAGAGAGAGAGATGCTGTTAGTGAGAGAGAGAGAGAAAGAGAAGCTGTGTATGTGTGAGAGAGATATGCTGTGAGTGAGAGAGAGAGAAAGAGAAGCTATGTGTGAGAGAAAGAGAGAAAGTGAAGCTGTGAGTGAGAGAAAGAGAGAAAGTGAAGCTGTGAGAGAGAGAGAAAGAGAAGCTGTGAGTGAGAGAGAGAGAAAGTCTGTGAGTGAGAGAGAGAGAGAAAGAGAAGGTGTGTGTGAGAGAGAGATCCTGTGAGTGAATGAGAGAGAGAGAGAAAGAGAAGCTGTGAGTGAAAGAGAGAGAGAGAATGAGAAGCTGTGAGTGAGTGAGAGAGAGAAAGGAAAGCTGTGAGTGAGAGAGAAAGAGAAACTGTGAGTGAGAGAGAGAAAGAGAAGCAATGAGTGAAAGGCAGAGAGACAAAGAGAAGCTGTGTGTGAGAGAGAGAAAGAGAGAACCTGTGAGTGAATGAGAGAGAGAGAGAGAGAGAGAGAAGCTGTGAGTGAAAGAGTGAGAGAGAAAGAGAAGCTGTGAGTGAGAGAGAGAGAAAGAGAAGCTGTGAGTGAGTGAGAGAGAGAGAGAAAGAGAGTCTGAGAAAGAGAGAGTGAAAGAGAAGCTGTGAGTGAGTGAGAGAGAGAGAAAGAGAAGCTGTGAGAGAGAGTAAGAGAAGCTGTGAGAGAGAGAGAGAGAAAGAGAAGCTGAGAGTGAGACAAAGAGAGAGAAAGAGAAGCTGTGAGTGAGAGAGAGAGAAAGAGAAGCTGTGTGTGAGTGAGTGAGAGAGAAGCTGTTTGTGTGTGAGAGAGATTAAGAGAAGCTGTGTGTGTGTGAGAGAGAAAGAGACACTGTGTGTGTGAGAGAGTGAGAGAGAAAGAGAAGCTGTGTATGTGTGTGAGAGAGATATGCTGTGAGTGAGAGAGAGAGAGAAAGAGAAGCTGTGTGTGAGAGAAAGAGAGAAAGTGAAGCTGTGTGTGAGAGAAAGAGAGAAAGTGAAGCTGTGAGTGAGAGAGAATGAGAAGCTGTGAGTGAGAGAAAGAGAAAGAGTCTGTGAGTGAGAGAGAGAGAGAAAGAGAAGGTGTGAGAGAGAGAGCACCTATGGGTGAATGAGAGAGAGAGAAAGAGAAGCTGTGAGTGAAAGAGAGAGAGAGAAAGAGAAGCTGTGAGTGAGAGAGAGAAAGAGAGAACCTGTGAGTGAATGAGAGAGAGAGAGAGAGAAAGAGAAGCTGTGAGTGAAAGAGAGAGAGAGAAAGAGAAGCTGTGAGTGAGAGAGAGAGAAAGAGAATCTGTGAGTGAGAAAGAGAAAGGAAAGCTGGGAGTGAGTGAGTGCGATAGAAGCTGTGAGTGAGAGTGAGAGAGAAAGAGAGTCTGAGAAAGAGAGAGTGAAAAAGAAGCTGTGAGTGAGAGAGAGAGAGAGAAAGAGAAGCTGTGAGTGAGACAAAGAGAGAGAAAGAGAAGCTGTGAGTGAGAGAGAGAGAGAGAAAGAGAAGCATTGAGTAAGAGAGAGAAAGAGAGAAGCTGTGCGTGAGAGAGAGAGAAAGGAAAGCTGTGAGTGCGTGAGAGAGATAGAAGCTGTGAGTGAGTGAGAGAGAGAAAGAGAGTCTGAGAATCTGAGAAAGAGAGAGTGAAAGAGAAGCTGCAAGTGAGATAGAGAGAGACAAAGAGAAGCTGTGAGAGAGAGAAAGAGAAGCTGTGAGTGAGTGAGAGAGAGAAAGAGATTCTGAGAAAGAGAGAGTGAAAGAGAAGCTGTAAGTGAGAGAGAAAAAACACTGTGTGTGAGAGAGAGAGAGAGAAAGAGAAGCTGAGAGAGAGAGAGAGAGAGATGCTGTTAGTGAGAGAGAGAGAAAGAGAAGCTGTGTATGTGTGAGAGAGATATGCTGTGAGTGAGAGAGAGAGAAAGAGAAGCTATGTGTGAGAGAAAGAGAGAAAGTGAAGCTGTGAGTGAGAGAAAGAGAGAAAGTGAAGCTGTGAGAGAGAGAGAAAGAGAAGCTGTGAGTGAGAGAGAGAAAAAGTCTGTGAGTGAGAGAGAGAGAGAGAGAGAGAAAGGAAAGCTGTGAGTGAGTGAGAGCGATAGAAGCTGTGAGTGAGAGAGAGAGAGAGAGAAAGAGAAGCTGTGTGAGGGAGAGAGAGAAAGAGAACCTGTGAGTGAGAGAGAGAGAGAAAGAGAAGCTGTGAGTGAGAGAGAGAGAAAGAGAAGCTGTGAGTGAGAGAGAGAGAAAACGAAGCTGTGAGTGAGAGAGAGAGAGAGAAAGAGAAGCTGTGAGTGAGAGAGAGAGAGAAAGAGAAGCATTGAGTGAGAGAGAGAGAAGCTGTGAGTGAGAGAGAGACAGAGAGAGAGAGAGAAGATGTGAGTGAAAGAGAGAGAGAGAAAGAGAAGCTGTGAGTGAGAGAGGGAGAAAGGGAAGCTGTGAGTGAGTGAGAGAGAGAGAAGCTGTGAGTGAGAGAGAGAAAGAGAAGCGGTGAGTGAGAGAGAGAGAGAGAAAGAAAGAGAAGCTGTGAGTGAGAGAGAGAAAGAGAATATGAGAAAGAGAGAGTGAAAGATAAGCTGTGAGTGAGTGAGTGAGAGAGAGAGAGAAGCCGTGAGTGAGAGAGAGAAAAGCTGTGATTGGGAGAGAGAGAAAGAGAAGCTGTGAGTGAGAGAGAAAGAGAAGGTGTGAGTGAGTGAGAGAGAAGCTGTGAGAGAGAGAGAGAAAGAGAAGCTGTGAGTGAGTGAGTGAGAGAGAGAAAGGAAAGCTGTGAGTGAGTGAGAGCGATAGAAGCTGTGAGTGAGAGAGAGAGAAAGAGAAGCTGTGTGAGGGAGAAAGAGAAGCTGTGAGTGAGAGAGAGAGAAACTGTGAGTGAGAGAGAGAAAGAGAAGCTATGAGTGAAAGGCAGAGAGAGAAAGAGAAGCTGTGTGTGTGTGAGAGAGAGATTAAGAGAAGCTGTGAGTGAGTGAGAGAGAAATAGAGTCTGTGAGTGAGAGAGAGAGAGAAAGAGAAGCTGTGAGTGAGAGAGAGAAAGAGAGAACCTGTGAGTGAATTAGAGAGAGAGAGAGAAAGAGAAGCTGTGAGTGAAAGAGAGAGAGAGAGAGAAGCTGTGAGTGAGTGAGAGAGAGAGATTAAGAGAAGCTGTGAGTGAGTGAGAAAGAGAAAGGAAATCTGTGAGTGAGTGAGTGCGATAGAAGCTGTGAGTGAGAGTGAGAGAGAAAGAGATTCTGAGAAAGAGAGAGTGAAAAAGAAGCTGTGAGTGAGAGAGATAGAGAGAAAGAGAAGCTGTGAGTGAGACAAAGAGAGAGAAAGAGAAGCTGTGAGTGAGAGAGAGAGAGAGAAAGAGAAGCATTGAGTAAGAGAGAGACAGAGAGAAGCTGTGAGTGAATGAGAGAGAGAAAGGAAAGCTGTGAGTGAGTGAGAGAGATAGAAGCTGTGAGTGAGTGAGAGAGAGAAAGAGATTCTGAGAAAGAGAGAGTGAAAGAGAAGCTGTAAGTGAGAGAGAAAAAACACTGTGTGTGTGAGAGAGAGAGAGAGAGAAAGAGAAGCTGAGAGAGAGAGAGAGAGATGCTGTTAGTGAGAGAGAGAGAGAAAGAGAAGCTGTGTATGTGTGAGAGAGATATGCTGTGAGTGAGAGAGAGAGAAAGAGAAGCTATGTGTGAGAGAAAGAGAGAAAGTGAAGCTGTGAGTGAGAGAAAGAGAGAAAGTGAAGCTGTGAGAGAGAGAGAAAGAGAAGCTGTGAGTGAGAGAGAAAAAAGTCTGTGAGTGAGAGAGAGAGAGAGAGAGAAAGGAAAGCTGTGAGTGAGTGAGAGCGATAGAAGCTGTGAGTGAGTGAGAGAGAGAGAGAGAGAAAGAGAAGCTGTGTGAGGGAGAGAGAGAAAGAGAACCTGTGAGTGAGAGAGAGAGAGAAAGAGAACCTGTGAGTGAGAGAGAGAGAGAAAGAGAAGCTGTGAGTGAGAGAGAGAGAAAACGAAGCTGTGAGTGAGAGAGAGAGAGAAAGAGAAGCTGTGAGTGAGAGAGAGAGAGAAAGAGAAGCATTGAGTGAGAGAGAGAGAAGCTGTGAGTGAGAGAGAGACAGAGAGAGAGAAGATGTGAGTGAAAGAGAGAGAGAGAAAGAGAAGCTGTGAGTGAGAGAGGGAGAAAGGGAAGCTGTGAGTGAGTGAGAGAGAGAGAAGCTGTGAGTGAGAGAGAGAAAGAGAAGCGGTGAGTGAGAGAGAGAGAGAGAAAGAAAGAGAAGCTGTGAGTGTGAGAGAGAAAGAGAATATGAGAAAGAGAGAGTGAAAGATAAGCTGTGAGTGAGTGTGAGAGAGAGAGAAGCTGTGAGTGGGAGAGAGAGAAGCTGTGATTGGGAGAGAGAGAAAGAGAAGCTGTGAGTGAGAGAGAAAGAGAAGGTGTGAGTGAGTGAGAGAGAAGCTGTGAGAGAGAGAGAGAAAGAGAAGCTGTGAGTGAGTGAGTGAGAGAGAGAAAGGAAAGCTGTGAGTGAGTGAGAGCGATAGAAGCTGTGAGTGAGAGAGAGAGAGAAAGAGAAGCTGTGTGAGGGAGAAAGAGAAGCTGTGAGTGAGAGAGAGAGAAACTGTGAGTGAGAGAGAGAAAGAGAAGCTATGAGTGAAAGGCAGAGAGAGAAAGAGAAGCTGTGTGTGTGAGAGAGAGAGATTAAGAGAAGCTGTGAGTGAGTGAGAGAGAAATAGAGTCTGTGAATGAGAGAGAGAGAGAAAGAGAAGCTGTGAGTGAGAGAGAGAAAGAGAGAACCTGTGAGTGAATTAGAGAGAGAGAGAGAAAGAGAAGCTGTGAGTGAAAGAGAGAGAGAGAGAGAAGCTGTGAGTGAGAGAGAGAGAGAGATTAAGAGAAGCTGTGAGTGAGTGAGAAAGAGAAAGGAAATCTGTGAGTGAGTGAGTGCGATAGAAGCTGTGAGTGAGAGTGAGAGAGAAAGAGATTCTGAGAAAGAGAGAGTGAAAAAGAAGCTGTGAGTGAGAGAGAGAGAGAGAAAGAGAAGCTGTGAGTGAGACAAAGAGAGAGAAAGAGAAGCTGTAAGTGAGAGAGAGAGAGAGAGAAAGAGAAGCATTGAGTAAGAGAGAGACAGAGAGAAGCTGTGAGTGAATGAGAGAGAGAAAGGAAAGCTGTGAGTGAGTGAGAGAGATAATAGCTGTGAGTGAGTGAGAGAGAGAAAGAGATTCTGAGAAAGAGAGAGTGAAAGAGAAGCTGTAAGTGAGAGAGAAAAAACACTGTGTGTGAGAGAGAGAGAGAGAAAGAGAAGCTGAGAGAGAGAGAGATGCTGTTAGTGAGAGAGAGAGAGAAAGAGAAGCTGTGTATGTGTGAGAGAGATATGCTGTGAGTGAGAGAGAGAGAAAGAGAAGCTATGTGTGAGAGAAAGAGAGAAAGTGAAGCTGTGAGTGAGAGAAAGAGAGAAAGTGAAGCTGTGAGAGAGAGAGAAAGAGAAGCTGTGAGTGAGAGAGAGAGAAAGTCTGTGAGTGAGAGAGAGAGAGAAAGAGAAGGTGTGTGTGAGAGAGAGATCCTGTGAGTGAATGAGAGAGAGAGAGAGAGAAAGAGAAGCTGTGAGTGAAAGAGAGAGAGAGAATGAGAAGCTGTGAGTGAGTGAGAGAGAGAAAGGAAAGCTGTGAGTGAGAGAGAAAGAGAAACTGTGAGTGAGAGAGAGAAAGAGAAGCAATGAGTGAAAGGCAGAGAGACAAAGAGAAGCTGTGTGTGTGAGAGAGAAAGAGAGAACCTGTGAGTGAATGAGAGAGAGAGAGAGAGAGAGAAGCTGTGAGTGAAAGAGTGAGAGAGAAAGAGAAGCTGTGAGTGAGAGAGAGAGAAAGAGAAGCTGTGAGTGAGTGAGAGAGAGAGAGAAAGAGAGTCTGAGAAAGAGAGAGTGAAAGAGAAGCTGTGAGTGAGTGAGAGAGAGAGAAAGAGAAGCTGTGAGAGAGAGAGTAAGAGAAGCTGTGAGAGAGAGAGAGAGAGAGAGAAGCTGAGAGTGAGACAAAGAGAGAGAAAGAGAAGCTGTGAGTGAGAGAGAGAGAAAGAGAAGCTGTGTGTGAGTGAGTGAGAGAGAAGCTGTTTGTGTGTGAGAGAGATTAAGAGAAGCTGTGTGTGTGTGAGAGAGAAAGAGACACTGTGTGTGTGAGAGAGTGAGAGAGAAAGAGAAGCTGTGTATGTGTGTGAGAGAGATATGCTGTGAGTGAGAGAGAGAGAGAAAGAGAAGCTGTGTGTGAGAGAAAGAGAGAAAGTGAAGCTGTGTGTGAGAGAAAGAGAGAAAGTGAAGCTGTGAGTGAGAGAGAATGAGAAGCTGTGAGTGAGAGAAAGAGAAAGAGTCTGTGAGTGAGAGAGAGAGAGAAAGAGAAGGTGTGAGAGAGAGAGCACCTATGGGTGAATGAGAGAGAGAGAAAGAGAAGCTGTGAGTGAAAGAGAGAGAGAGAAAGAGAAGCTGTGAGTGAGAGAGAGAAAGAGAGAACCTGTGAGTGAATGAGAGAGAGAGAGAGAAAGAGAAGCTGTGAGTGAAAGAGAGAGAGAGAAAGAGAAGCTGTGAGTGAGAGAGAGAGAAAGAGAATCTGTGAGTGAGAAAGAGAAAGGAAAGCTGGGAGTGAGTGAGTGCGATAGAAGCTGTGAGTGAGAGTGAGAGAGAAAGAGAGTCTGAGAAAGAGAGAGTGAAAAAGAAGCTGTGAGTGAGAGAGAGAGAGAGAAAGAGAAGCTGTGAGTGAGACAAAGAGAGAGAAAGAGAAGCTGTGAGTGAGAGAGAGAGAGAGAAAGAGAAGCATTGAGTAAGAGAGAGAAAGAGAGAAGCTGTGCGTGAGAGAGAGAGAGAAAGGAAAGCTGTGAGTGCGTGAGAGAGATAGAAGCTGTGAGTGAGTGAGAGAGAGAAAGAGAGTCTGAGAATCTGAGAAAGAGAGAGTGAAAGAGAAGCTGCAAGGGAGATAGAGAGAGACAAAGAGAAGCTGTGAGAGAGAGAAAGAGAAGCTGTGAGTGAGTGAGAGAGAGAAAGAGATTCTGAGAAAGAGAGAGTGAAAGAGAAGCTGTAAGTGAGAGAGAAAAAACACTGTGTGTGTGAGAGAGAGAGAGAAAGAGAAGCTGAGAGAGAGAGAGAGAGATGCTGTTAGTGAGAGAGAGAGAAAGAGAAGCTGTGTATGTGTGAGAGAGATATGCTGTGAGTGAGAGAGAGAGAAAGAGAAGCTATGTGTGAGAGAAAGAGAGAAAGTGAAGCTGTGAGTGAGAGAAAGAGAGAAAGTGAAGCTGTGAGAGAGAGAGAAAGAGAAGCTGTGAGTGAGAGAGAGAAAAAGTCTGTGAGTGAGAGAGAGAGAGAGAGAGAGAGAAAGGAAAGCTGTGAGTGAGTGAGAGCGATAGAAGCTGTGAGTGAGAGAGAGAGAGAGAGAAAGAGAAGCTGTGTGAGGGAGAGAGAGAAAGAGAACCTGTGAGTGAGAGAGAGAGAGAAAGAGAAGCTGTGAGTGAGAGAGAGAGAGAAAGAGAAGCTGTGAGTGAGAGAGAGAGAAAACGAAGCTGTGAGTGAGAGAGAGAGAGAGAAAGAGAAGCATTGAGTGAGAGAGAGAGAAGCTGTGAGTGAGAGAGAGACAGAGAGAGAGAGAGAAGATGTGAGTGAAAGAGAGAGAGAGAAAGAGAAGCTGTGAGTGAGAGAGGGAGAAAGGGAAGCTGTGAGTGAGTGAGAGAGAGAGAAGCTGTGAGTGAGAGAGAGAAAGAGAAGCGGTGAGTGAGAGAGAGAGAGAGAAAGAAAGAGAAGCTGTGAGTGAGAGAGAGAAAGAGAATATGAGAAAGAGAGAGTGAAAGATAAGCTGTGAGTGAGTGAGTGAGAGAGAGAGAGAAGCCGTGAGTGAGAGAGAGAAAAGCTGTGATTGGGAGAGAGAGAAAGAGAAGCTGTGAGTGAGAGAGAA
The DNA here is from genome assembly GCA_035047345.1 of Bradypodion ventrale. Classification (NCBI taxonomy): domain Eukaryota; kingdom Metazoa; phylum Chordata; class Lepidosauria; order Squamata; family Chamaeleonidae; genus Bradypodion; species Bradypodion ventrale. Next base: position 226,396,343 of record JAWDJE010000001.1, read on the forward strand.
AGAGAAGGTGTGAGTGAGTGAGAGAGAAGCTGTGTGAGAGAGAGAGAAAGAGAAGCTGTGAGTGAGTGAGTGAGAGAGAGAAAGGAAAGCTGTGAGTGAGTGAGAGCGATAGAAGCTGTGAGTGAGAGAGAGAGAAAGAGAAGCTGTGTGAGGGAGAAAGAGAAGCTGTGAGTGAGAGAGAGAGAAACTGTGAGTGAGAGAGAGAAAGAGAAGCTATGAGTGAAAGGCAGAGAGAGAAAGAGAAGCTGTGTGTGTGTGAGAGAGAGATTAAGAGAAGCTGTGAGTGAGTGAGAGAGAAATAGAGTCTGTGAGTGAGAGAGAGAGAGAAAGAGAAGCTGTGAGAGAGAGAAAGAGAGAACCTGTGAGTGAATTAGAGAGAGAGAGAGAAAGAGAAGCTGTGAGTGAAAGAGAGAGAGAGAGAGAGAAGCTGTGAGTGAGTGAGAGATTAAGAGAAGCTGTGAGTGAGTGAGAAAGAGAAAGGAAATCTGTGAGTGAGTGAGTGCGATAGAAGCTGTGAGTGAGAGAGAAAGAGATTCTGAGAAAGAGAGAGTGAAAAAGAAGCTGTGAGTGAGAGAGATAGAGAGAAAGAGAAGCTGTGAGTGAGACAAAGAGAGAGAAAGAGAAGCTGTGAGTGAGAGAGAGAGAGAGAAAGAGAAGCATTGAGTAAGAGAGAGACAGAGAGAAGCTGTGAGTGAATGAGAGAGAGAAAGGAAAGCTGTGAGTGAGTGAGAGAGATAGAAGCTGTGAGTGAGTGAGAGAGAGAAAGAGATTCTGAGAAAGAGAGAGTGAAAGAGAAGCTGTAAGTGAGAGAGAAAAAACACTGTGTGTGTGAGAGAGAGAGAGAGAGAAAGAGAAGCTGAGAGAGAGAGAGAGAGATGCTGTTAGTGAGAGAGAGAGAGAAAGAGAAGCTGTGTATGTGTGAGAGAGATATGCTGTGAGTGAGAGAGAGAGAAAGAGAAGCTATGTGTGAGAGAAAGAGAGAAAGTGAAGCTGTGAGTGAGAGAAAGAGAGAAAGTGAAGCTGTGAGAGAGAGAGAAAGAGAAGCTGTGAGTGAGAGAGAAAAAAAGTCTGTGAGTGAGAGAGAGAGAGAGAGAGAAAGGAAAGCTGTGAGTGAGTGAGAGCGATAGAAGCTGTGAGTGAGTGAGAGAGAGAGAGAGAGAAAGAGAAGCTGTGTGAGGGAGAGAGAGAAAGAGAACCTGTGAGTGAGAGAGAGAGAGAAAGAGAACCTGTGAGTGAGAGAGAGAGAGAAAGAGAAGCTGTGAGTGAGAGAGAGAGAAAACGAAGCTGTGAGTGAGAGAGAGAGAGAAAGAGAAGCTGTGAGTGAGAGAGAGAGAGAAAGAGAAGCATTGAGTGAGAGAGAGAGAAGCTGTGAGTGAGAGAGAGACAGAGAGAGAGAAGATGTGAGTGAAAGAGAGAGAGAGAAAGAGAAGCTGTGAGTGAGAGAGGGAGAAAGGGAAGCTGTGAGTGAGTGAGAGAGAGAGAAGCTGTGAGTGAGAGAGAGAAAGAGAAGCGGTGAGTGAGAGAGAGAGAGAGAGAGAAAGAGAAGCTGTGAGTGTGAGAGAGAAAGAGAATATGAGAAAGAGAGAGTGAAAGATAAGCTGTGAGTGAGTGAGAGAGAGAGAGAAGCTGTGAGTGGGAGAGAGAGAAGCTGTGATTGGGAGAGAGAGAAAGAGAAGCTGTGAGTGAGAGAGAAAGAGAAGGTGTGAGTGAGTGAGAGAGAAGCTGTGAGAGAGAGAGAGAAAGAGAAGCTGTGAGTGAGTGAGTGAGAGAGAGAAAGGAAAGCTGTGAGTGAGTGAGAGCGATAGAAGCTGTGAGTGAGAGAGAGAGAGAAAGAGAAGCTGTGTGAGGGAGAAAGAGAAGCTGTGAGTGAGAGAGAGAGAAACTGTGAGTGAGAGAGAGAAAGAGAAGCTATGAGTGAAAGGCAGAGAGAGAAAGAGAAGCTGTGTGTGTGAGAGAGAGAGATTAAGAGAAGCTGTGAGTGAGTGAGAGAGAAATAGAGTCTGTGAATGAGAGAGAGAGAGAAAGAGAAGCTGTGAGTGAGAGAGAGAAAGAGAGAACCTGTGAGTGAATTAGAGAAAGAGAGAGAAAGAGAAGCTGTGAGTGAAAGAGAGAGAGAGAGAGAAGCTGTGAGTGAGAGAGAGAGAGAGATTAAGAGAAGCTGTGAGTGAGTGAGAAAGAGAAAGGAAATCTGTGAGTGAGTGAGTGCGATAGAAGCTGTGAGTGAGAGTGAGAGAGAAAGAGATTCTGAGAAAGAGAGAGTGAAAAAGAAGCTGTGAGTGAGAGAGAGAGAGAGAAAGAGAAGCTGTGAGTGAGACAAAGAGAGAGAAAGAGAAGCTGTAAGTGAGAGAGAGAGAGAGAAAGAGAAGCATTGAGTAAGAGAGAGACAGAGAGAAGCTGTGAGTGAATGAGAGAGAGAAAGGAAAGCTGTGAGTGAGTGAGAGAGATAGAAGCTGTGAGTGAGTGAGAGAGAGAAAGAGATTCTGAGAAAGAGAGAGTGAAAGAGAAGCTGTAAGTGAGAGAGAAAAAACACTGTGTGTGAGAGAGAGAGAGAGAAAGAGAAGCTGAGAGAGAGAGAGATGCTGTTAGTGAGAGAGAGAGAGAAAGAGAAGCTGTGTATGTGTGAGAGAGATATGCTGTGAGTGAGAGAGCGAGAAAGAGAAGCTATGTGTGAGAGAAAGAGAGAAAGTGAAGCTGTGAGTGAGAGAAAGAGAGAAAGTGAAGCTGTGAGAGAGAGAGAAAGAGAAGCTGTGAGTGAGAGAGAGAGAAAGTCTGTGAGTGAGAGAGAGAGAGAAAGAGAAGGTGTGTGTGAGAGAGAGATCCTGTGAGTGAATGAGAGAGAGAGAGAAAGAGAAGCTGTGAGTGAAAGAGAGAGAGAGAATGAGAAGCTGTGAGTGAGTGAGAGAGAGAAAGGAAAGCTGTGAGTGAGAGAGAAAGAGAAACTGTGAGTGAGAGAGAGAAAGAGAAGCAATGAGTGAAAGGCAGAGAGACAAAGAGAAGCTGTGTGTGAGAGAGAGAAAGAGAGAACCTGTGAGTGAATGAGAGAGAGAGAGAGAGAAGCTGTGAGTGAAAGAGTGAGAGAGAAAGAGAAGCTGTGAGTGAGAGAGAGAGAAAGAGAAGCTGTGAGTGAGTGAGAGAGAGAGAGAAAGAGAGTCTGAGAAAGAGAGAGTGAAAGAGAAGCTGTGAGTGAGTGAGAGAGAGAGAAAGAGAAGCTGTGAGAGAGAGTAAGAGAAGCTGTGAGAGAGAGAGAGAGAAAGAGAAGCTGAGAGTGAGACAAAGAGAGAGAAAGAGAAGCTGTGAGTGAGAGAGAGAGAAAGAGAAGCTGTGTGTGAGTGAGTGAGAGAGAAGCTGTTTGTGTGTGAGAGAGATTAAGAGAAGCTGTGTGTGTGTGAGAGAGAAAGAGACACTGTGTGTGTGAGAGAGTGAGAGAGAAAGAGAAGCTGTGTATGTGTGTGAGAGAGATATGCTGTGAGTGAGAGAGAGAGAGAAAGAGAAGCTGTGTGTGAGAGAAAGAGAGAAAGTGAAGCTGTGTGTGAGAGAAAGAGAGAAAGTGAAGCTGTGAGTGAGAGAGAATGAGAAGCTGTGAGTGAGAGAAAGAGAAAGAGTCTGTGAGTGAGAGAGAGAGAGAAAGAGAAGGTGTGAGAGAGAGAGCACCTATGGGTGAATGAGAGAGAGAGAAAGAGAAGCTGTGAGTGAAAGAGAGAGAGAGAAAGAGAAGCTGTGAGTGAGAGAGAGAAAGAGAGAACCTGTGAGTGAATGAGAGAGAGAGAGAGAAAGAGAAGCTGTGAGTGAAAGAGAGAGAGAGAAAGAGAAGCTGTGAGTGAGAGAGAGAGAAAGAGAATCTGTGAGTGAGAAAGAGAAAGGAAAGCTGGGAGTGAGTGAGTACGATAGAAGCTGTGAGTGAGAGTGAGAGAGAAAGAGAGTCTGAGAAAGAGAGAGTGAAAAAGAAGCTGTGAGTGAGAGAGAGAGAGAAAGAGAAGCTGTGAGTGAGACAAAGAGAGAGAAAGAGAAGCTGTGAGTGAGAGAGAGAGAGAGAAAGAGAAGCATTGAGTAAGAGAGAGAAAGAGAGAAGCTGTGCGTGAGAGAGAGAGAGAAAGGAAAGCTGTGAGTGCGTGAGAGAGATAGAAGCTGTGAGTGAGTGAGAGAGAGAAAGAGAGTCTGAGAATCTGAGAAAGAGAGAGTGAAAGAGAAGCTGCAAGTGAGATAGAGAGAGACAAAGAGAAGCTGTGAGAGAGAGAAAGAGAAGCTGTGAGTGAGTGAGAGAGAGAAAGAGATTCTGAGAAAGAGAGAGTGAAAGAGAAGCTGTAAGTGAGAGAGAAAAAACACTGTGTGTGTGAGAGAGAGAGAGAAAGAGAAGCTGAGAGAGAGAGAGAGAGAGATGCTGTTAGTGAGAGAGAGAGAAAGAGAAGCTGTGTATGTGTGAGAGAGATATGCTGTGAGTGAGAGAGAGAGAAAGAGAAGCTATGTGTGAGAGAAAGAGAGAAAGTGAAGCTGTGAGTGAGAGAAAGAGAGAAAGTGAAGCTGTGAGAGAGAGAGAAAGAGAAGCTGTGAGTGAGAGAGAGAAAAAGTCTGTGAGTGAGAGAGAGAGAGAGAGAGAGAAAGGAAAGCTGTGAGTGAGTGAGAGCGATAGAAGCTGTGAGTGAGAGAGAGAGAGAGAGAAAGAGAAGCTGTGTGAGGGAGAGAGAGAAAGAGAACCTGTGAGTGAGAGAGAGAGAGAAAGAGAAGCTGTGAGTGAGAGAGAGAGAGAAAGAGAAGCTGTGAGTGAGAGAGAGAGAAAACGAAGCTGTGAGTGAGAGAGAGAGAGAGAAAGAGAAGCTGTGAGTGAGAGAGAGAGAGAGAGAGAAGCTGTAAGTGAGAGAGAGACAGAGAGAGAGAGAAGATGTGAGTGAAAGAGAGAGAGAGAAAGAGAAGCTGTGAGTGAGAGAGGGAGAAAGGGAAGCTGTGAGTGAGTGAGAGAGAGAGAAGCTGTGAGTGAGAGAGAGAAAGAGAAGCGGTGAGTGAGAGAGAGAGAGAGAAAGAAAGAGAAGCTGTGAGTGAGAGAGAGAAAGAGAATATGAGAAAGAGAGAGTGAAAGATAAGCTGTGAGTGAGTGAGTGAGAGAGAGAGAGAAGCCGTGAGTGAGAGAGAGAAAAGCTGTGATTGGGAGAGAGAGAAAGAGAAGCTGTGAGTGAGAGAGAAAGAGAAGGTGTGAGTGAGTGAGAGAGAAGCTGTGAGAGAGAGAGAGAAAGAGAACTGTGAGTGAGTGAGTGAGAGAGAGAAAGGAAAGCTGTGAGTGAGTGAGAGCGATAGAAGCTGTGAGTGAGAGAGAGAGAAAGAGAAGCTGTGTGAGGGAGAAAGAGAAGCTGTGAGTGAGAGAGAGAAACTGTGAGTGAGAGAGAGAAAGAGAAGCTATGAGTGAAAGGCAGAGAGAGAAAGAGAAGCTGTGTGTGTGTGTGAGAGAGATTAAGAGAAGCTGTGAGTGAGTGAGAGAGAAATAGAGTCTGTGAGTGAGAGAGAGAGAGAAAGAGAAGCTGTGAGTGAGAGAGAGAAAGAGAGAACCTGTGAGTGAATTAGAGAGAGAGAGAGAAATAGAAGCTGTGAGTGAAAGAGAGAGAGAGAGAAGCTGTGAGTGAGTGAGAGAGAGAGATTAAGAGAAGCTGTGAGTGAGTGAGAAAGAGAAAGGAAATCTGTGAGTGAGTGAGTGCGATAGAAGCTGTGAGTGAGAGTGAGAGAGAAAGAGATTCTGAGAAAGAGAGAGTGAAAAAGAAGCTGTGAGTGAGAGAGATAGAGAGAAAGAGAAGCTGTGAGTGAGACAAAGAGAGAGAAAGAGAAGCTGTGAGTGAGAGAGAGAGAGAGAAAGAGAAGCATTGAGTAAGAGAGAGACAGAGAGAAGCTGTGAGTGAATGAGAGAGAGAAAGGAAAGCTGTGAGTGAGTGAGAGAGATAGAAGCTGTGAGTGAGTGAGAGAGAGAAAGAGATTCTGAGAAAGAGAGAGTGAAAGAGAAGCTGTAAGTGAGAGAGAAAAAACACTGTGTGTGTGAGAGAGAGAGAGAGAAAGAGAAGCTGAGAGAGAGAGAGAGAGATGCTGTTAGTGAGAGAGAGAGAGAAAGAGAAGCTGTGTATGTGTGAGAGAGATATGCTGTGAGTGAGAAAGAGAAAGGAAAGCTGGGAGTGAGTGAGTGCGATAGAAGCTGTGAGTGAGAGTGAGAGAGAAAGAGAGTCTGAGAAAGAGAGAGTGAAAAAGAAGCTGTGAGTGAGAGAGAGAGAGAAAGAGAAGCTGTGAGTGAGACAAAGAGAGAGAAAGAGAAGCTGTGAGTGAGAGAGAGAGAGAGAAAGAGAAGCATTGAGTAAGAGAGAGAAAGAGAGAAGCTGTGCGTGAGAGAGAGAGAGAAAGGAAAGCTGTGAGTGCGTGAGAGAGATAGAAGCTGTGAGTGAGTGAGAGAGAGAAAGAGAGTCTGAGAAAGAGAGAGTGAAAGAGAAGCTGTAAGTGAGAGAGAGAGAGACAAAGAGAAGCTGTGAGAGAGATAAAGAGAAGCTGGGAGTGAGAGAGAGAGAAAGAGAAGCTGTGAGTGTGGGTGAGAGAGAAAGAGAAGCTGTGAGTGAGAGAGAGAGAGAAAGAGAAGCTGTGAGTGAGAGAGAGAGAAAACGAAGCTGGGAGTGAGAGAGAGAGAGAAAGAGAAGCTGTGAGTGAGAGAGAGAGAAAGAGAAGCATTGAGTGAGAGAGAGAGAAGCTGTGAGTGAGAGAGAGACAGAGAGAGAGAGAGAAGCTGTGAGTGAAAGAGAGAGGGAGAAAGAGAAGCTGTGAGTGAGAGAGAGAGAAAGAGAAGCTGTGAGTGAGTGTGAGAGAGAAAGGGAAGATGTGAGTGAGTGAGAGAGAGAAGCTGTGAGTGAGAGAGAGAAAGAGAAGATGTGAGTGAGAGAGAGAGAGAAAGAAAGAGAAGCTGTGAGTGAGAGAGAGAGAAAGAGATTATGAGAAAGAGAGAGTGAAAGATAAGCTGTGAGTGAGTGAGAGAGAGAGAGAAGCTGTGAGTGAGAGAGAGAGAAGCTGTGATTGGGAGAGAGAGAGAAAGAGAAGCTGTGAGTGAGAGAGAAAGAAAGAGAAGGTGTGAGTGAGTGAGAGAGAGAAGCTGTGAGAGACAGAAAGAGAAGCTGTGAGTGAGTGAGAGAGAGAAAGGAAAGCTGTGAGTGAGAGCGATAGAAGCTGTGAGTGAGAGAGAGAGAGAAAGAGAAGTGAGTGAGAGAGAGAGAGAAAGAAAGAGAAGCTGTGAGTGAGAGAGAGAGAAAGAGATTATGAGAAAGAGAGAGTGAAAGATAAGCTGTGAGTGAGAGAGAGAGAGAGAGAGAAGCTGTGAGTGAGAGAGAGAGAAGCTGTGATTGGGAGAGAGAGAGAAAGAGAAGCTGTGAGTGAGAGAGAAAGAGAAGGTGTGAGTGAGTGAGATAGAGAAGCTGTGAGAGAGAGAGAGAAAGAGAAGCTGTGAGTGAGTGAGAGAGAGAAAAGAAAGCTGTGAGTGAGTGAGAGCGATAGAAGCTGTGAGTGAGAGAGAGAGAGAAAGAGAAGCTGTGTGAGGGAGAGAGAGAAAGTGAAGCTGTGAGTGAGAGAGAGAGAAACTGTGAGTGAGAGAGAGAAAGAGAAGATATGAGTGAAAGGCAGAGAGACAAAGAGAAGCTGTGTGTGAGAGAGAGAGAGATTAAGAGAAGCTGTGAGTGAGTGAGAGAGAAATAGAGTCTGTGAGTGAGAGAGAGAGAGAAAGAGAAGGTGTGTGTGTGTGAGAGAGATCCTGTGAGTGAATGAGAGAGAGAGAAAGAGAAGCTGTGAGTGAAAGAGAGAGAGAGAAAGAGAGGCTGTGAGTGAGTGAGAGAGAGAAAGGAAAGCTGTGAGTGAGAGAGAAAGAGAAACTGTGAGTGAGAGAGAGAAAGAGAAGCAATGAGTGAAAGGCAGAGAGACAAAGAGAAGCTGTGTGTGTGAGAGAGAGATTAAGAGAAGCTGTGAGTGAGAGAGAGAGAAAGAGAGTGTGAGTGAGAGAGAGAGAGAAAGAGAAGCTGTGAGTGAGAGAGAGAAAGAGAGAACCTGTGAGTGAATGAGAGAGAGAGAGAGAGAAAGAGAAGCTGTGAGTGAAAGAGAGAGAGAGAAAGAGAAGCTGTGAGTGAGTGAGAGAGAGAAAGGAAAGCTGTGAGTGAGTGAGTGCGATAGAAGTTGTGAGTGAGAAAGAGAGAGAAAGAGAGTCTGAGAAAGAGAGAGTGAAAGAGAAGCTGTGAGTGAGTGAGAGAGAGAGAGAAAGAGAAGCTGTGAGAGAGAGTAAGAGAAGCTGTGAGTGAGAGAGAGAGAAAGAGAAGCTGAGAGTGAGACAAAGAGAGAGAAAGAGAAGCTGTCAGTGAGAGAGAGAGAGAGAAAGAGAAGCATTGAGTAAGAGAGAGAAAGAGAGTCTGGAAGTGAGAGAGCGAGAGAAAGAGAAGTTGTGTGTGTGAGAGAGAGAAGCTGTGCGTGAGAGAGAGAGAGAAGCTGTGAGTGAAAGAGAAAGAGAAGCTGTGAGTGAGAGAGAGAGAAAGAGAAGCTGTGAGTAGGTGAGAGAGAGAAAGGGAAGCTGTGAGTGAGTGAGAGAGAGAGAAGCTGTGTGCGAGAGAGAGAAAGAGAAGCTATGAGTGAAAGGCAGAGAGAGAGAAAGAAGCTGTGTGTGTGAAAGAGAAGCTGTGAGTGAGAGAGAGAGAAAGAGAGTCTGTGAGTGAGAGAGAGTGAGAAAGAGAAGCTGTGAGTGAGAGAGAGAGAAAGTGAAGATGTGAGTGAGAGAGATAGAGAAAGAGAAGCTGTGAGTGAGTGAGAGAGAGAAAGGAAAGCTGTGAGTGAGTGAGAGAGATAGAAGCTGTGAGTGATTGAGAGAGAGAAAGAGAAGCTGTGAGTGAAAGAGAGAGAGAGAAGAGAAGCTGTGAGTGTGTGAGAGAGAAAGAGAAGCTGTGAGTGAGTGAGAGAGAAAGGAAAGCTGTGAGTGAGTGAGTGAGAGAGATAGAAGCTGGGAGTGAGAGAGAGAGAGAAAGAGAGTCTGAGAAAGAGAGAGTGAGAGAGAAGCTGTGAGTGAGAGAGAGAGAAGCTGTGAGTGAGAGAGAGAGAATATGTGAGTGAGAGAGAGAGAGAGAAAGAGAAGCTGTGAGTGAGAGAAACAGAAGCAGTGAGTGAGAGAAAAAGAGAAAGAGAAGCTGTGAGTGACACAGAGAGAGAGAAGCTGTGAGTGAGAGAGAGAGAAAGAGAAGCCTTGAGAGACAAAGAGAGAGAATGAGAAGCTGTGAGTGAGAGAAAGAGAAAGAGAAGCTGTGAGTGAGAGAGAGAGATAGAGAAAGAGAAGCTGTGAGTGAGAGAGAGAGAGAAAGAGAAGCTGTGAGTGAGTGAGAGAGAGAAAGGAAAGCTGTGAGTGAGTGAGTGCGATAGAAGTTGTGAGTGAGAAAGAGAGAGAAAGAGAGTCTGAGAAAGAGAGAGTGAAAGAGAAGCTGTGAGTGAGCGTGAGAGAGAGAGAGAAAGAGAAGCTGTGAGAGAGTAAGAGAAGCTGTGAGTGAGAGAGAGAGAAAGACAAGCTGAGAGTGAGACAAAGAGAGAGAAAGAGAAGCTGTCAGTGAGAGAGAGAGAGAGAGAAAGAGAAGCATTGAGTAAGAGAGAGAAAGAGAGTCTGGAAGTGAGAGAGAGAGAGAAAGAGAAGCTGTGAGAGAGAGAGAAGCTGTGAGTGAGAGAGAGAGAGAGAAGCTGTGAGTGAAAGAGAAAGAGAGAAAGAGAAGCTGTGAGTGAGAGAGAGAGAAAGAGAAGCTGTGAGTAGGTGAGAGAGAGAAAGGGAAGCTGTGAGTGAGAGAGAGAGAGAAGCTGTGTGCGAGAGAGAGAGAAAGAGAAGCTATGAGTGAAAGGCAGAGAGAGAAAAAGAAGCTGTGTGTGTGAAAGAGAAGCTGTGAGTGAGAGAGAGAGAAAGAGAGTCTGTGAGTGAGAGAGAGTGAGAAAGAGAAGCTGTGAGTGAGAGAGAGAGAAAGTGAAGTTGTGAGTGAGAGAGATAGAGAAAGAGAAGCTGTGAGTGAGTGAGAGAGAGAAAGGAAAGCTGTGAATGAGTGAGAGAGATAGAAGCTGTGAGTGAGAGAGAGAGAAAGAGAAGCTGTGAGTGAAAGAGAGAGAGAGAGGAGAAGCTGTGAGTGTGTGAGAGAGAAAGAGAAGCTGTGAGTGAGTGAGAGAGAAAGGAAAGCTGTGAGTGAGTGAGTTAGAGAGATAGAAGCTGTGAGTGAGAGAGAGAGAGAAAGAGAGTGAGAAAGAGAGAGTGAGAGAGAAGCTGTGAGTGAGAGAGAGAGAAGCTGTGAGTGAGAGAGAGAGAATATGTGAGTGAGAGAGAGAGAGAAAGAGAAGCTGTGAGTGAGAGAGAAACAGAAGCTGTGAGTGAGAGAAAAAGAGAAAGAGAAGCTGTGAGTGACACAGAGAGAGAGAAGCTGTGAGTGAGAGAGAAAGAGAAGCCTTGAGTGACAGAGAGAGAGAATGAGAAGCTGTGAGTGAGAGAGAGAGAAAGAGAAGCTGTGAGTGAGAGAGAGAGAGATAGAGAAAGAGAAGCTGTGAGTGAGAGAGAGAAAGAGAAGCTGTGTGTGAGTGAGAGAGAAAAAGAAGCTGTGTGTGTGAGAGAGATTAAGAGAAGCTGTGTGTGTGTGAGAGAGAAAGAGACACTGTGTGTGTGTGAGAGAGAGATGCAGTGAGTGAGAGAGAGAGATGTTGTGAGTGAGAGAGAGAGAAAGAGAAGATGTGTATGTGTGAGAGAGAGAAATGCTGTGAGTGAGAGAGAGAGAAAGAGAAGCTGTGTGTGAGTGAGTGAGAGAGAAGCTGTTTGTGTGTGTGAGAGATTAAGAGAAGCTGTGTGTGTGAGAGAGAGAAAGAGACACTGTGTGTGAGAGAGAGAGAGAGAGAAAGAGAAGCTGTGAGAGAGAGAGATGCTGTGAGTGAGAGAGAGAGAAAGAGAAGCTGTGTATGTGTGTGAGAGAGATATGCTGTGAGTGAGAGAGAGAGAGAAAGAGAAGCTGTGTGTGAGAGAAAGAGAGAAAGTGAAGCTGTGTGTGAGAGAAAGAGAGAAAGTGAAGCTGTGAGTGAGAGAGAAAGAGAAGCTGTGAGTGAGAGAAAGAGAAAGAGTCTGTGAGTGAGAGAGAGAGAGAAAGAGAAGGTGTGTGAGAGAGAGAACCTGTGAGTGAATGAGAGAGAGAGAGAAAGAGAAGCTGTGAGTGAAAGAGAGAGAGAGAAAGAGAAGCTGTGTGTGAGAGAGAGAAAGAGAGAACCTGTGAGTGAATGAGAGAGAGAGAAAGAGAAGCTGTGAGTGAAAGAGAGAGAGAGAAAGAGAAGCTGTGAGTGAGAGAGAGAGAGAAAGAGAATCTGTGAGTGAGTGAGAAAGAGAAAGGAAAGCTGTGAGTGAGTGAGTGCGATAGAAGCTGTGAGTGAGAGTGAGAGAAAAAGAGAGTCTGAGAAAGAGAGAGTGAAAAAGAAGCTGTGAGTGAGAGAGAGAGAAAGAGAAGCTGTGAGTGAGACAAAGAGAGAGAAAGAGAAGCTGTGAGTGAGAGAGAGAGAGAGAAAGAGAAGCATTGAGTAAGAGAGAGAAAGAGAGAAGCTGTGAGTGAGAGAGAGAGAAAGGAAAGCTGTGAGTGAGTGAGAGAGATAGAAGCTGTAAGTGAGTGAGAGAGAGAAAGAGAGTCTTAGAAAGAGAGAGTGAAAGAGAAGCTGTAAGTGAGAGAGAGAGACAAAGAGAATTTGTGAGAGAGATAAAGAGAAGCTGTGAGTGAGAGAGAGAGAGAGAGAAAAGCTGTGAGTGTGTGTGAGAGAGAAAGAGAAGCTGTGAGTGAGAGAGAGAGAGAAAGAGAAGTTGTGAGTGAGTGAGAGACAAAACGAAGCTGGGAGTGAGAGAGAGAGAGAAAGAGAAGCTTTGAGTGAGAGAGAGAGAGAAATAGAAGCATTGAGTGAGAGAGAGAGAAGCTGTGAGTGAGAGAGAGACAGAGAGAGAGAGAGAAGCTGTGAGTGAAAGAGAGAGAGAGAAAGAGAAGCTGTGAGTGAGAGAGAGAGAAAGTTAAGATGTGAGTGAGAGAGAGAGAGAAGCTGTGAGTGAGAGAGAGAAAGAGAAGATGTGAGTGAGAGAGAGAGAGAGAAAGAAAGAGAAGCTGTGAGTGAGAGAGAGAGAGAGAGATTATGAGAAAGAGAGAGTGAAAGATAAGCTGTGAGTGAGTGAGAGAGAGAGAGAAGCTGTGAGTGAGAGAGAGAGAAGCTGTGATTAGGAGAGAGAGAGAAAGAGAAGCTGTGAGTGAGAGAGAAAGAGAAGGTGTGAGTGAGTGAGAGAGAGAAGCTGTGAGAGACAGAAAGAGAAGCTGTGAGTGAGTGAGAGAGAGAAAGAAAAGCTGTGAGTGAGTGAGAGCGATAGAAGCTGTGAGTGAGAGAGAGAGAGAAAGAGAAGCTGTGTGTGAGAGAGAGAGAGATTAAGAGAAGCTGTGAGTGAGTGAGAGAGAAATAGAGTCTGTGAGTGAGAGAGGGAGAGAAAGAGAAGGTGTGTGTGTGAGAGAGAGATCCTGTGAGTGAATGAGAGAGAGAGAGAAAGAGAAGCTGTGAGTGAAAGAGAGAGAGAGAAAGAGAAGCTGTGAGTGAGTGAGAGAGAGAAAGGAAAGCTGTGAGTGAGAGAGAAAGAGAAACTGTGAGTGAGAGAGAGAAAGAGAAGCAATGAGTGAAAGGCAGAGAGACAAAGAGAAGCTGTGTGTGAGAGAGAGATTAAGAGAAGCTGTGAGTGAGTGAGAGAGAGAGAAGCTGTGAGTGAAAGAGAAAGAGAGAAAGAGAAGCTGTGAGTGAGAGAGAGAGAAAGAGAAGCTGTGAGTAGGTGAGAGAGAGAAAGGGAAGCTGTGAGTGAGTGAGAGAGAGAAGCTGTGTGCGAGAGAGAGAGAGAGAAAGAGAAGCTATGAGTGAAAGGCAGAGAGAGAAAAAGAAGCTGTGTGTGTGAAAGAGAAGCTGTGAGTGAGAGAGAGAGAAAGAGAGTTTGAGTGAGAGAGAGTGAGAAAGAGAAGCTGTGAGTGAGAGAGAGAGAAAGTGAAGCTGTGAGTGAGAGAGATAGAGAAAGAGAAGCTGTGAGTGAGTGAGAGAGAGAAAGGAAATCTGTGAGTGAGTGAGAGAGATAGAAGCTGTGAGTGAGAGAGAGAGAAAGAGAAGCTGTGTGTGAGTGAGAGAGAGTAGAGAAGCTGTGAGTGTGTGAGAGAGAAAGAGAAGCTGTGAGTGAGTGAGAGAGAAAGGAAAGCTGTGAGTGAGTGAGTGAGAGAGATAGAAGCTGGGAGTGAGAGAGAGAGTCTGAGAAAGAGAGAGTGAGAGAGAAGCTGTGAGTGAGAGAGAGAGAAGCTGTGAGTGAGAGAGAGAGAATATGTGAGTGAGAGAGAGAGAGAAAGAGAAGCTGTGAGTGAGAAAGAAACAGAAGCTGTGAGTGAGAGAAAAAGAGAAAGAGAAGCTGTGAGTGACACACAGAGAGAGAAGCTGTGAGTGAGAGAGAGAGAGAGAGAAAGAGAAGCCTTGAGTGACAGAGAGAGAGAATGAGAAGCTGTGTGAGAGAGAGAGAGAAAGAGAAGCTGTGAGTGAGAGAGAGAGAGAGAGAGAAAGAGAAGCTGTGAGTGAGAAAGAGAAAGAGAAACTGTGTGTGAGTGAGAGAGAGAGAGAAGCTGTGTGTGTGAGAGAGAGATTAAGAGAAGCTGTGTGTGTGAGAGAGAGAAAGAGACACTGTGTGTGTGAGAGAGAGATGCAGTGAGTGAGAGAGAGATAGATGTTGTGAGTGAGAGAGAGAGAAAGAGAAGATGTGTATGTGTGAGAGAGAGAAATGCTGTGAGTGAGAGAGAGAGAAAGAGAAGCTGTGTGTGAGTGAGTGAGAGAGAAGCTGTTTGTGTGTGTGAGAGATTAAGAGAAGCTGTGTGTGTGAGAGAGAGAAAGAGACACTGTGTGTGTGTGAGAGAGAGAGATTAAGAGAAACTGTGAGTGAGAGAGAGAGAAAGAGAGTCTGTGAGTGAGTGAGAGAGAGAAAGAGAAGCTGTGAGTGAGAGAGAGAAAGAGAGAACCTGTGAGTGAATGAGAGAGAGAAAGAAAGAGAAGCTGTGAGTGAAAGAGAGAGAGAGAAGCTGTGAGTGAGATAGAGAGAGAAAGAGAAGCCTTGAGTGACAGAGAGAGAGAATGAGAAGCTGTGAGAGAGAGAGAGAGAAAGAGAAGCTGTGAGTGAGAGAGAGAGAAAGAGAAGCCTTGAGTGACAGAGAGAGAGAATGAGAAGCTGTGAGAGAGAGAGAGAGAAAGAGAAGCTGTGAGAGAGAGAGAGAGAGAGAGAAAGAGAAGCTGTGAGTGAGAGAGAGAAAGAGAAACTGTGTGTGAGTGAGAGAGAGAGAGAAGCTGTGTGTGAGAGAGAGAGATTAAGAGAAGCTGTGTGTGTGTGAGAGAGAAAGAGACACTGTGTGTGAGAGAGAGAGATGCAGTGAGTGAGAGAGAGAGATGTTGTGAGTGAGAGAGAGAGAAAGAGAAGATGTGTATGTGTGAGAGAGAGAAATGCTGTGAGTGAGAGAGAGAGAAAGAGAAGCTGTGTGTGAGTGAGTGAGAGAGAAGCTGTTTGTGTGTGAGAGAGATTAAGAGAAGCTGTGTGTGTGTGAGAGAGAAAGAGACACTGTGTGTGTGTGAGAGAGAGAGATTAAGAGAAACTGTGAGTGAGAGAGAGAGAAAGAGAGTCTGTGAGTGAGTGAGAGAGAGAAAGAGAAGCTGTGAGTGAGAGAGAGAAAGAGAGAACCTGTGAGTGAATGAGAGAGAGAGAGAGAGAGAAAGAAAGAGAAGCTGTGAGTGAAAGAGAGAGAGAGAAGCTGTGAGTGAGAGAGAGAGAGAAAGAGAAGCCTTGAGGGACAGAGAGAGGGAATGAGAAGCTGAGAGAGAGAGAGAGAAAGAGAAGCTGTGAGTGAGAGAGAGAGAGAGAGAAAGAGAAGCTGTGAGTGAGAGAGAGAAAGAGAAACTGTGTGTGAGTGAGAGAGAGAGAGAAGCTGTGTGTGTGAGAGAGAGATTAAGAGAAGCTGTGTGTGTGAGAGAGAGAAAGAGACACTGTGTGTGAGAGAGAGAGATGCAGTGAGTGAGAGAGAGATAGATGTTGTGAGTGAGAGAGAGAGAAAGAGAAGATGTGTATGTGTGTGAGAGAGAAATGCTGTGAGTGAGAGAGAGAGAAAGAGAAGCTGTGTGTGTGTGAGTGAGAGAGAAGCTGTTTGTGTGTGTGAGAGATTAAGAGAAGCTGCGTGTGTGTGAGAGAGAAAGAGACACTGTGTGTGTGTGAGAGAGAGAGATTAAGAGAAACTGTGAGTGAGAGAGAGAGAAAGAAAGAGAGTCTGTGAGTGAGTGAGAGAGAGAAAGAGAAGCTGTGAGTGAGAGAGAGAAAGAGAGAACCTGTGAGTGAATGAGAGAGAGAGAGAGAGAGAGAGAAAGAAAGAGAAGCTGTGAGTGAAAGAGAGAGAGAGAAGAGAAGCTGTGAGTGTGTGAGAGAGAAAGAGAAGCTGTGAGTGAGTGAGAGAGAAAGGAAAGAGTGAGTGAGTGAGTGAGAGAGATAGAAGCTGGGAGTGAGAGAGAGAGAGAAAGAGAGTGAGAAAGAGAGAGTGAGAGAGAAGCTGTGAGTGAGAGAGAGAGAAGCTGTGAGTGAGATAGAGGGAATATGTGAGTGAGAGAGAGAGAGAGAAAGAGAAGCTGTGAGTGAGAGAGAAACAGATGCTGTGAGTGAGAGAAAAAGAGAAAGAGAAGCTGTGAGTGACACAGAGAGAGAGAAGCTGTGAGTGAGAGAGAGAGAGAGAAGCCTTGAGTGACAGAGAGAGAGAATGAGAAACTGTGAGTGAGAGAGAGAGAAAGAGAAGCTGTGAGTGAGAGAGAGAGAGATAGAGGAAGAGAAGCTGTGAGTAAGAGAGAGAAAGAGAAGCTGTGTGTGAGTGAGAGATAAAATGAAGCTGTGTGTGTGTGAGAGAGATTAAGAGAAGCTGTGTGTGTGTGAGAGAGAAAGAGACACTGTGTGTGTGTGAGAGAGAGATGCAGTGAGTGAGAGAGAGAGATGTTATGTGTGAGAGAGAGAGAAAGAGAAGATGTGTAAGTGTGAGAGAGAGAAATGCTGTGAGTGAGAGAGAGAGAAAGAGAAGCTGTGTGTGAGTGAGTGAGAGAGAAGCTGTTTGTGTGTGTGAGAGATTAAGAGAAGCTGTGTGTGTGAGAGAGAGAAAGAGACACTGTGTGTGTGAGAGAGAGAGAGAGAAAGAGAAGCTGTGAGAGAGAGAGAGATGCTGTGAGTGAGAGAGAGAGAAAGAGAAGCTGTGTATGTGTGTGAGAGAGATATGCTGTGAGTGAGAGAGAGAGAGAGAAAGAGAAGCTGTGTGTGAGAGAAAGAGAGAAAGTGAAGCTGTGTGTGAGAGAAAGAGAGAAAGTGAAGGTGTGTGTGAGAGAAAGAGAGAAAGTGAAGCTGTGAGTGAGAGAGAAAGAGAAGCTGTGAGTGAGAGAAAGAGAAAGAGTCTATGACTGAGAGAGAGAGAGAAAGAGAAGGTGTGAGAGAGAGAAAGAGAAGCTGTGAGTGAAAGAGAGAGAGAGAAAGAGAAGCTGTTAGTGAGAGAGAGAAAGAGATAACCTGTGAGTGAATGAGAGAGAGAGAGAGAAAGAGAAGCTGTGAGTGAAAGAGAGAGAGAGAAAGAGAAGCTGTGAGTGAGAGAGAGAGAGAAAGAGAATCTGTGAGTGAGTGAGAAAGAGAAAGGAAAGCTGTAAGTGAGTGAGTGCGATAGAAGCTGTGAGTGAGAGTGAGAGAGAAAGAGAGTCTGAGAAAGAGAGAGTGAAAAAGAAGCTGTGAGTGAGAGAGAGAGAAAGAGAAGCTGTGAGTGAGACAAAGAGAGAGAAAGAGAAGCTGTGAGTGAGAGAGAGAGAGAAGCATTGAGTAAGAGAGAGAAAGAGAGAAGCTGTGAGTGAGAGAGAGAGAGAAAGGAAAGCTGTGAGTGAGTGAGAGAGATAGAAGCTGTGAGTGAGTGAGAGAGAGAAAGAGAGTCTTAGAAAGAGAGAGTGAAAGAGAAGCTGTAAGTGAGAGAGAGAGACAAAGAGACTTTGTGAGAGAGATAAAGAGAAGCTGTGAGTGAGAGAGAGAGAGAAAGAAAAGCTGTGAGTGTGTGAGAGAGAGAAAGAGAAGCTGTGAGTGAGAGAGAGAGAGAAAGAGAAGTTGAGAGTGAGAGAGAGAGAAAACGAAGCTGGGAGTGAGAGAGAGAGAGAAAGAGAAGCTGTGAGTGAGAGAGAGAGAGAAAGAGAAGCATTGAGTGAGAGAGAGAGAAGCTGTGAGTGAGAGAGAGAGAGAGAGAGAAGCTGTGAGTGAAAGAGAGAGAGAGAAAGAGAAGCTGTGAGTGAGTGAGAGAGAGAGAGAGAAGCTGTGAGTGAGAGAGAGAAAGAGAAGATGTGAGTGAGAGAGAGAGAGAGAAAGAAAGAGAAGCTGTGAGTGAGTGAGAGAGAAAGAGATTATGAGAAAGAGAGAGTGAAAGATAAGCTGTGAGTGAGTGAGAGAGAGAGAGAAGCTGTGAGTGAGAGAGAGAGAAGCTGTGATTGGGAGAGAGAGAGAAAGAGAAGCTGTGAGTGAGAGAGAAAGAGAAGGTGTGAGTGAGTGAGAGAGAGAAGCTGTGAGAGAGAGAAAGAGAAGCTGTGAGTGAGTGAGAGAGAGAAAGAAAAGCTGTGAGTGAGTGAGAGCGATAGAAGCTGTGAGTGAGAGAGAGAGAAAGAGAAGCTGTGTGAGGGAGAGAGAGAAAGAGAAGCGGTGAGTGAGATAGAGAGAAACTGTGAGTGAGAGAGAGAAAGAGAAGCTATGAGTGAAAGGCAGAGAGACAAAGAGAAGCTGTGTGTGTGAGAGAGAGAGATTAAGAGAAGCTGTGAGTGAGTGAGTGAGAGAGAAATAGAGTCTGTGAGTGAGAGAGGGAGAGAAAGAGAAGGTGTGTGTGAGAGAGAGAGATCCTGTGAGTGAATGAGAGAGAGAGAGAAAGAGAAGCTGTGAGTGAAAGAGAGAGAGAGAAAGAGAAGCTGTGAGTGAGTGAGAGAGAGAAAGGAAAGCTGTGAGTGAGAGAGAAAGAGAAACTGTGAGTGAGAGAGAGAAAGAGAAGCAATGAGTGAAAGGCAGAGAGACAAAGAGAAGCTGTGTGTGAGAGAGAGATTAAGAGAAGCTGTGAGTGAGAGAGAGAGAAAGAGAGTCTGTGAGTGAGAGAGAGAGAGAAAGAGAAGCTGTGAGTGAGAGAGAGAAAGAGAGAACCTGTGAGTGAATGAGAGAGAGAGAGAGGGAAAGAGAAGCTGTGAGTGAAAGAGAGAGAGAGAAAGAGAAGCTGTGAGTGAGAGAGAGAGAGAAAGAGAAGCTGTGAGTGAGAGAGAGAAAGGAAAGCTGTGAGTGAGTGAGTGCGATAGAAGTTGTGAGTGAGAGAGAGAGAGAAAGAGAGTCTGAGAAAGAGAGAGTGAAAGAGAAGCTGTGAGTGAGTGAGAGAGAGAGAAAGTGAAGCTGTGAGAGAGAGTAAGAAAAGCTGTGAGTGAGAGAGAGAGAAAGAGAAGCTGAGAGTGAGAGAAAGAGAGAGAAAGAGAAGCTGTCAGTGAGAGAGAGAGAGAAAGAGAAGCATTGAGTAAGAGAGAGAAAGAGAGTCTGGAAGTGAGAGAGAGAGAGAAAGAGAAGCTGATAGAGAGAGAAGCTGTGAGTGAGAGAGAGAGAGAAGCTGTGAGTGAAAGAGAAAGAGAGAAAGAGAGAAAGAGAAGCTGTGAGTGAGAGAGAGAGAAAGAGAAGCTGTGAGTAGGTGAGAGAGAGAAAGGGAAGCTGTGAGTGAGTGAGAGAGAGAAGCTGTGTGCGAGAGAGAGAGAGAAAGAGAAGCTATGAGTGAAAAGCAGAGAGAGAAAAAGAAGCTGTGTGTATGAAAGAGAAGCTGTTAGTGAGAGAGAGAGAAGCTGTGAGTGAGAGAGAGAGAATATGTGAGTGAGAGAGAGAGAGAGAAAGAGAAGCTGTGAGTGAGAGAGAAACAGAAGCTGTGAGTGAGAGAAAAAGAGAAAGAGAAGCTGTGAGTGACAGAGAGAGAGAGCTGTGAGTGAGAGAGAGAGAGAGAAAGAGAAGCCTTGAGTGACAGAGAGAGAGAATGAGAAGCTGTGAGTGAGAGAGAGAGAAAGAGAAGCTGTGAGTGAGAGAGAGAGAGAGAAAGAGAAGCTGTGAGTGAGAGAGAGAAAGAGAAACTGTGTGTGAGTGAGAGAGAGAGAGAAGCTGTGTGTGTGAGAGAGAGATTAAGAGAAGCTATGTGTGTGTGAGAGAAAGAGACACTGTGTGTGAGAGAGAGAGAGATGCAGTGAGTGAGAGAGAGAGAAAGAGAAGCTGTGTGTGAGTGAGTGAGAGAGAAGCTGTTTGTGTGTGTGAGAGATTAAGAGAAGCTGTGTGTGTGTGAGAGAGAAAGAGACACTGTGTGTGAGAGAGAGAGAGAGAGATTAAGAGAAACTGTGAGTGAGAGAGAGAGAAAGAGAGTCTGGGAGTGAGTGAGAGAGAGAAAGAGAACCTGTGAGTGAATGAGAGAGAGAGAGAGAGAAAGAAAGAAAGAGAAGCTGTGAGTGAAAGAGAGAGAGAAAGAGAAGCTGTGAGTGAGAGAGAGAGAGAAAGAGAAGCTGTGAGTGAGTGAGAGAGAAAAAGGAAAGCTGTGAGTGAGTGAGTGCGATAGAAGTTGTGAGTGAGAGAGAGAGAAAGAGAGTCTGAGAAAGAGAGAGTGAAAGAGAAGCTGTGAGTGAGAGAGATAGAGAAAGAGAAGCTGTGAGAGAGAGTAAGAGAAGCTGTGAGTGAGAGAGAGAAAGAGAAGCTGAGAGTGAGACAAAGAGAGAGAAAGAGAAGCTGTCAGTGAGAGAGAGAGAGAGAAAGAGAAGCATTGAGTAAGAGAGAGAAAGAGAGTCTGGAAGTGAGAGAGAGAGAGAAAGAGAAGCTGAGAGAGAGAGAGAGAAGCTGTGAGTGAGTGAGAGAGAGAGAGAAGCTGTAAGTGAAAGAGAAAGATAGAAAGAGAAGCTGTGAGTGAGAGAAAGAGAAGCTGTGAGTAGGTGAGAGAGAGAAAGGGAAGCTGTGAGTGAGAGAGAGAGAGAAGCTGTGTGCGAAAGAGAGAGAAAGAGAAGCTATGAGTGCAAGGCAGAGAGAGAAAAAGAAGCTGTGTGTGAGAGAGAGTGAAAGAGAAGCTGTGAGTGAGAGAGAGAGAAAGAGAGTCTGTGAGTGAGAGAGAGTGAGAAAGAGAAGCTGTGAGTGAGAGAGAGAGAAAGTGAAGCTGTGAGTGAGAGAGATAGAGAAAGAGAAGCTGTGAGTGAGTGAGAGAGAGAAAGGAAAGCTGTGAGTGAGTGAGAGAGATAGAAGCTGTGAGTGAGAGAGAGAGAGAGAGAGACGCAGTGAGTGAAAGAGAGAGAGAGAAGAAAAGCTGTGAGTGTGAGAGAGAGAAAGAGAAGCTGTGAGTGAGTGAGAGAGAGAAAGGAAAGCTGTGAGTGAGTGAGTGAGAGAGATAGAAGCTGGGAGTGTGAGAGAGAGAGAAAGAGAGTCTGAGAAAGAGAGAGTGAGAGAGAAGCTGTGAGTGAGAGAGAGAGAAGCTGTGAGTGAGAGAGAGAGAATATGTGAGTGAGAGAGAGAGAGAGAAAGAGAAGCTGTGAGTGAGAGAGAAACAGAAGCTGTGAGTGAGAGAAAAAGAGAAAGAGAAGCTGTGAGTGACACAGAGAGAGAGAAGCTGTGAGTGAGAGAGAGAGAGAAAGAGAAGCCTTGAGTGACAGAGAGAGAGAATGAGAAGCTGTGAGTGAGAGAGAGAGAAAGAAAGAGAAGCTGTGAGTGAGTGAGAGAGAGAGAGAGAGAGAAAGAGAAGCTGTGAGTGAGAGAGAGAAAGAGAAGCTGTGTGTGTGTGAGAGAGAGAGAAAAAGAGAATCTGTGTGTGAGAGAGAGATAGATGCTGTGAGTGAGAGAGAGAGAAAGAGAAGCTGTGTGAGAGAGAAAGAGAGAAAGTGAAGGTGTGAGTGAGAGAGAAAGAGAAGCTGTGAGTGAGAGAGAGAGACAAAGAGGGAGAAACAGAAGATGTGATTGATAGAGAGAGAGAAAAAGAGAAGCTGTGAGTGAGAGAGAGATAGAAAGAGAAGATGTGAGTGAGTGAGAGAGAGTAAGAGAAGCTGTGAGTGAGAGAGAGAGATAAAGAGAAGCTGTGTATGTGTGAAAGAGATATGCTGTGAGTGAGAGAGAGAGAAAGAGAAGCTGTGCGTGAGAGAGAGTGAAAGGGAAGCTGTGGGTGAGAGAGAGAGAGAAAGAGAAGCTGTGTGTGTGTGTGAGAGAGAGAAACTGTGAGTGAGAGAGAGAAAGCGAAACTGTGAGTGAGAGAGAGAGAAAGAGAAGCTATGAGTGAAAGGCAGAGAGAGAAAGAGAAGCTGTGTGTGTGTGTGAGAGAGAAAGAGAAGCTGTGGGAGAGAGAGAGAGAGAATGAGAAGCTGTGAATGAGAGAGAAAGAGAAAGAGAAGCTGTGAGTGACACAGAGGGAGAGAAGCTGTGAGTGAAAGAGAAAGAGAAGCTGTGAGTGAAAGAGAGAGAGAGAAAGAGAAGCTGTGAGTGAGAGAGAGAGAGAAAGAGAAGCTGTGAGTGAGTGAGAGAGAGAAAGGAAAGCTGTGAGTGAGTGAGTGCGATAGAAGTTGTGATTGAGAGAGAGAGAGAAAGAGAGTCTGAGAAAGTGAAAGAGAAGCTGTGAGTGAGTGAGAGAGAGAAAGAGAAGCTGTGTGAGAGAGTAAGAGAAGCTGTGAGTGAGAGAGAGAGAAAGAGAAGCTGAGAGTGAGACAAAGAGAGAGAAAGAGAAGCTGTCAGTGAGAGAGAGAGAGAGAGAAGCATTGAGTAAGAGAGAGAAAGAGAGTCTGGATGTGAGAGAGAGAAAGAGAAGCTGAGAGAGAGAGAGAGAAGCTGTGAGTGAGAGAGAGAGAGAAGCTGTGAGTGAAAGAGAAAGAGAGAAAGAGAAGCTGTGAGTGAGAGAGAGAGAAAGAGAAGCTGTGAGTAGGTGAGAGAGAGAAAGGGAAGCTTTGAGTGTGAGAGAGAGAGAAGCTGTGTGCGAGAGAGAGAGAGAAAGAGAAGCTATGAGTGAAAGGCAGAGAGAGAAAAAGAAGCTGTGTGTGTGAAAGAGAAGCTGTGAGTGAGAGAGAGAGAAAGAGAGTGTGAGTGAGAGAGATTGAGAAATAGAAGCTGTGAGTGAGAGAGAGAAAGTGAAGCTGTGAGTGAGAGAGATAGAGAAAGAGAAGCTGTGAGTGAGTGAGAGAGAGAAAGGAAAGCTGTGAGTGAGTGAGAGAGATAGAAACTGTGAGTGAGAGAGAGAGAGAAAGAGAAGCTGTGAGTGAAAGAGAGAGAGAGTAGAGAAGCTGTGAGTGTGTGAGAGAGAAAGAGAAGCTGTGAGTGAGTGAGAGAGAAAGGA
The DNA here is from genome assembly GCA_035047345.1 of Bradypodion ventrale. Classification (NCBI taxonomy): domain Eukaryota; kingdom Metazoa; phylum Chordata; class Lepidosauria; order Squamata; family Chamaeleonidae; genus Bradypodion; species Bradypodion ventrale. Next base: position 226,418,743 of record JAWDJE010000001.1, read on the forward strand.
AAGCTGTGAGTGAGTGAGTGAGAGAGATAGAAGCTGGGAGTGAGAGAGAGAGAATATGTGAGTGAGAGAGAGAGAGAGAAAGAGAAGCTGTGAGTGACACAGAGAGAGAGAATGTGAGTGAGAGAGAGAGAAAGAGTTGCCTTGAGTGACAGAGAGAGAGAATGAGAAGCTGTGAGTGAGAGAGAGAGAAAGAGAAGCTGTGAGTGAGAGAGAGAGAGAGAGAAAGAGAAGCTGTGAATGAGAGAGAGAAAGAGAAACTGTGTGTGAGTGAGAGAGAGAGAGAAGCTGTGTGTGTGAGAGAGAGATTAAGAGAAGCTGTGTGTGTGTGAGAGAGAAAGAGACACTGTGTGTGTGAGAGAGAGATGCAGTGAGAGAGAGAGAGATGTTGTGAGTGAGAGAGAGAGAAAGAGAAGATGTGTATGTGTGAGAGAGAGAAATGCTGTGAGTGAGAGAGAGAGAAAGAGAAGCTGTGTGTGAGTGAGAGAGAAAGAGACACTGTGTGTGTGTGTGAGAGAGATATTAAGAGAAACTGTGAGTGAGAGAGAGAGAAAGAGAGTCTGTGAGTGAGAGAGAGAGAAAGAGAAGCTGTGAGTGAGAGAGAGAAAGAGAGAACCTGTGAGTGAATGAGAGAGAGAGAGAGAGAGAAAGAAAGAGAAGCTGTGAGTGAAAGAGAGAGAGAAAGAGAAGCTGTGAGTGAGAGAGAGAGAAAGAGAAGCTGTGAGTGAGTGAGAGAGAAAAAGGAAAGCTGTGAGTGAGTGAGTGCGATAGAAGTTGTGAGTGAGAGAGAGAGAGAAAGAGAGTCTGAGAAAGAGAGAGTGAAAGAGAAGCTGTGAGTGAGAGAGAGAGAGAAAGAGAAGCTGTGAGAGAGAGTAAGAGAAGCTGTGAGTGAGAGAGAGAGAAAGAGAAGCTGTCAGAGAGAGAGAGAGAGAGAAAGAGAAGCGTTGAGTAAGAGAGAGAAAGAGAGTCTGGAAGTGAGAGAGAGAGAGAAAGAGAAGCTGTGAGAGAGAGAGAGAGAAGCTGTGAGTGAGTGAGAGAGATAGAGAAGCTCTAAGTGAAAGAGAAAGAGAGAAAGAGAAGCTGTGAGTGAGAGAAAGAGAAGCTGTGAGTAGGTGAGAGAGAGAAAGGGAATCTGTGAGTGAGAGAGAGAGAGAAGCTGTGTGCGAAAGAGAGAGAAAGAGAAGCTATGAGTGAAAGGCAGAGAGAGAAAAAGAAGCTGTGTGTGTGAGAGAGAGTGAAAGAGAAGCTGTGAGTGAGAGAGAGAGAAAGAGAGTCTGTGCGTGAGAGAGAGTGAGAAAGAGAAGCTGTGAGTGAGAGAGAGAGAAGCTGTGAGTGAGAGAGATAGAGAAAGAGAAGCTGTGAGTGAGTGAGAGAGAGAAAGGAAAGCTGTGAGTGAGTGAGAGAGATAGAAGCTGTGAGTGAGAGAGAGAGAGAGAGAAGCTGTGAGTGAAAGAGAGAGAGAGAAGAGAAGCTGTGAGTGTGAGAGAGAGAAAGAGAAGCTGTGAGTGAGTGAGAGAGAGAAAGGAAAGCTGTGAGTGAGTGACTGAGTGAGATAGAAGCTGGGAGTGAGAGAGAGAGAAAGAGAGTCTGAGAAAGAGAGAGTGAGAGAGAAGCTGTGAGTGAGAGAGAGAGAGAAGCTGTGAGTGAGAGAGAGAGAGAATATGTGAGTGAGAGAGAGAGAGAGAAGCTGTGAGTGAGAGAGAAACAGAAGCTGTGAGTGAGAGAAAAAGAGAAAGAGAAGCTGTGAGTGACACAGAGAGAGAGAAGGTGTGAGTGAGAGAGAGAGAGAAAGAGAAGCCTTGAGTGACAGAGAGAGAGAATGAGAAGCTGTGAGTGAGAGAGAGAGAAAGAGAAGCTGTGAGTGAGAGAGAGAGAGAGAGAGAGAGAGAAGCTGTGAGTGAGAGAGAGAGAGAAGCTGTGGGAGAGAGAGAGAGAAAGAGAAGCTGTGAATGAGAGAGAAAGAGAAAGAGAAGCTGTGAGTGACACAGAGGGAGAGAAGCTGTGAGTGAGAGAGAAAGAAAGAGAAGCTGTTAGTGAAAGAGAGAGAGAGAAAGAGTAGCTGTGAGTGAGAGAGAGAGAGAAAGAGAAGCTGTGAGTGAGTGAGAGAGAGAAAGGAAAGCTGTGAGTGAGTGAGTGCGATAGAAGTTGTGAGTGAGAGAGAGAGAGAGAGAGAGAGTCTGAGAAAGAGAGAGTGAAAGAGAAGCTGTGAGTGAGTGAGAGAGAGAGAAAGAGAAGCTGTGAGTGACACAGAGGGAGAGAAGCTGTGAGTGAGAGAGAGAGAGAAAGAGAAGCTGTGAGTGAGTGAGAGAGAGAGAGAAATAGAAGCTGTGAGTGAGAGAGAGAAAGAGAAGCTGTGTGTGAGTGAGAGAGAGAGAAGCTGTGTGTGTGTGAGAGAGATTAAGAGAAGCTGTGTGTGTGAGAGAGAAAGAGACACTGTGTGTGTGTGAGAGAGAGAGAGAAAGAGAAGCTGTGAGTGAGAGAGAGAGAGATGATGTGAGTGAGAGAGAGAGAGAAAGAGAAGCTGTGTATGTGTGTGAGAGAGATATGCTGTGAGTGAGAGAGAGAGAAAGAGAAGCTGTGTGAGAGAGAAAGAGAGAAAGAGAAGATGTGAGTGAGAGAGAGAGAAAGTGAAGCTGTGAGTGAGAGAGATAGAGAAAGAGAAGCTGTGAGTGAGTGAGAGAGAGAAAGGAAAGCTGTGAGTGAGTGAGAGAGATAGAAGCTGTGAGTGAGAGAGAGAGAGAGAAGCTGTGAGTGAAAGAGAGAGAGAGAAGAGAAGCTGTGAGTGTGAGAGAGAGAAAGAGAAGCTGTGAGTGAGTGAGAGAGAGAAAGGAAAGCTGTGAGTGAGTGAGTGAGAGAGATAGAAGCTGGGAGTGAGAGAGAGAGAAAGAGAGTCTGAGAAAGAGAGAGTGAGAGAGAAGCTGTGAGTGAGAGAGAGAGAAGCTGTGAGTGAGAGAGAGAGAAAATATGTGAGTGAGAGAGAGAGAGAGAGAGAAGCTGTGAGTGAGAGAGAAACAGAAGCTGTGAGTAAGAGAAAAAGAGAAAGAGAAGCTGGGAGTGACACAGAGAGAGAGAAGCTGTGAGTGAGAGAGAGAGAGAAAGAGAAGCCTTGAGTGACAGAGAGAGAGAATGAGAAGCTGTGAGTGAGAGAGAGAGAAAGAGAAGCTGTGAGTGAGAGAGAGAGAGAGAAAGAGAAGCTGTGAGTGAGAGAGAGAGAGAAGCTGTGGGAGAGAGAGAGAGAGAGAAAGAGAAGCTGTGAATGAGAGAGAAAGAGAAAGAGAAGCTGTGAGTGACACAGAGGGAGAGAAGCTGTGAGTGAGAGAGAGAGAAAGAGAAGCTGTGAGTGAAAGAGAGAGAGAGAAAGAGAAGCTGTGAGTGAGAGAGAGAAAGAAAGAGAAGCTGTGAGTGAGTGAGAGAGAGAAAGGAAAGCTGTGAGTGAGTGAGTGCGATAGAAGTTGTGAGTGAGTGAGAGAGAGAGAGAGTCTGAGAAAGAGAGAGTGAAAGAGAAGCTGTGAGTGAGTGAGAGAGAGAGAGAAAGAGAAGCTGTGAGTGACACAGAGGGAGAGAAGCTGTGAGTGAGAGAGAGAGAAAGAGAAGCTGTGAGTGAGTGTGAGAGAGAGAGAAATAGAAGCTGTGAGTGAGAGAGAGAAAGAGAAGCTGTGTGTGAGTGAGAGAGAGAGAAGCTGTGTGTGTGTGAGAGAGATTAAGAGAAGCTGTGTGTGAGAGAGAGAAAGAGACACTGTGTGTGTGTGTGAGAGAGAGAAAGAGAAGCTGTGAGTGAAAGAGAAAGAGAGAAAGAGAAGCCGTGAGTGAGAGAGAGAGAAAGAGAAGCTGTGAGTAGGTGAGAGAGAGAAAGAGAAGCAGTGAGTGAGAGAGAGAGAGAAGCTGTGAGTGAGAGTCAGAGAAAGAGAAGCTGTGAGTGAGAAAGAGAGAGAGAGAGAGAGAAAGAGAAGCTGTGAGTGAGAGAGAGAGAAAGAGAAGCTTTGAGTGAAAGGCAGAGAGAGAAAGAGAAGCTGTGTGTGTGTGAGAGAGAGAAAGAGAAGCTGTGAGTGAGTGAGAGAGAAAAAGAGTCTGTGAGTGAGAGAGAGAGAGAAAGAGAAGCTGTGAGTGAGTGAGAGAGAGAACCTGTGAGTTAGAGAGAGAGAGAGAGAAAGAGAAGCTGTGTATCTGTGTGAGAGAGATATGCTGTGAGTGAGAGAGTGAAAGAGAAGCTGTGAGTGAGAGAGAAAGAGAAGCTGTGAGTGAGAGAGAGAGAGTGAAAGGGAAGCTGTGAGTGAGAGAGAAAGAGAAAGAGAAGCTGTGAGTGACAGAGAGTGAAGCTGTGAGTGAGAGAGAGAGAGAAAGAGAAGCCTTGACTGACAGAGAGAGAAAAGAGAAGCTGTGAGTGAGTGAGAGAGAGAAGCTGTGAGAGAGAGAGAGAAAGAGAAGCTGTGTCTGTGTGAGAGAGAGAAAAACTGTGAGTGAGAGAGAGAAAGAGAAACTGTGAGTGAGAGAGAGAGAAAGAGAAGCTGTGAGTGAGAGAGAGAAAGAGAAGCTGTGTGTGAGTGAGAGAGAGAGAAGCTGTGTGTGTGAGAGAGAGATTAAGAGAAGCTGTGTGTGTGAGAGAGAAAGAGACACTGTGTGTGTGTGAGAGAGAGAAAGAGAAGCTGTGAGTGAGAGAGAGATAGATGATGTGAGTGAGAGAGAGAGAGAGAAAGAGAAGCTGTGTATGTGTGTGTGAGAGATATGCTGTGAGTGAGAGAGAGAGAAAGAGAAGCTGTGTGAGAGAGAAAGAGAGAAAGTGAAGGTGTGAGTGTGAGAGAGAAAGAGCAGCTGTGAGTGAAAGAGAAAGAGAGAAAGAGAAGCCGTGAGTGAGAGAGAGAGAAAGAGAAGCTGTGAGTAGGTGAGAGAGAGAAAGAGAAGCTGTGAGTGAGAGAGAGAGAGAAGCTGTGAGTGAGAGTCAGAGAAAGAGAAGCTGTGAGTGAGAAAGAGAGAGAGAGAAAGAGAAAGAGAAGTTGTGAGTGAGAGAGAGAGAAAGAGAAGCTATGAGTGAAAGGCAGAGAGAGAAAGAGAAGCTGTGTGTGTGTGAGAGAGAGAAAGAGAAGCTGTGAGTGAGTGAGAGAGAAAAAGAGTCTGTGAGTGAGAGAGAGAGAGAAAGAGAAGCTGTGAGTGAGTGAGAGAGAGAACCTGTGAGTTAGAGAGAGAGAGAGAGAAAGAGAAGCTGTGTATCTGTGTGAGAGAGATATGCTGTGAGTGAGAGAGTGAAAGAGAAGCTGGGAGTGAGAGAGAAAGAGAAGCTGTGAGTGAGAGAGAGAGAGTGAAAGGGAATCTGTGAGTGAGAGAGAAAGAGAAAGAGAAGCTGTGAGTGACAGAGAGTGAAGCTGTGAGTGAGAGAGAGAGAGAAAGAGAAGCCTTGAGTGACAGAGAGAGAAAAGAGAAGCTGTGAGTGAGTGAGAGAGAGAAGCTGTGAGAGAGAGAGAGAAAGAGAAGCTGTGTCTGTGTGAGAGAGAGAAAAACTGTGAGTGAGAGAGAGAAAGAGAAATTGTGAGTGAGAGAGAGAGAAAGAGAAGCTGTGAGTGAGAGAGAGAAAGAGAAGCTGTGTGTGAGTGAGAGAGAGAAGCTTTGTGTGTGAGAGAGAGATTAAGAGAAGCTGTGTGTGTGAGAGAGAGAAAGAGACACTGTGTGTGTGTGAGAGAGAGAAAGAGAATCTGTGAGTGAGAGAGAGAGATGCTGTGAGTGAGAGAGAGAGAGAAAGAAAAGATGTGAATTAGAGAGAAAGAGAAAGAGAAGCTGTGAGTGACACAGAGGGAGAGAAGCTGTGAGTGAGAGAGTGAGAGAAAGAAAAGCCTTGAGTGACAGAGAGAGAGAATGAGAAGCTGTGAGTGAGAGAGAGAGAAAGAGAAGCTGTGAGTGAGTGAGAGAGAGAGAGAGAGAGAAACTGTGAGTGAGAGAGAGAAAGAGAGGCTGTGTGTGAGTGAGAGAGAGAGAAGATGTGTGTGAGAGAGAGATTAAGAGAAGCTGTGAGTGAGAGAGAGAGTGATGCTGTGAGTGAGAGAGAGAGAGAAAGACAAGCTGTGTATGTGTGAGAGAGAGATATGCTGTGAGTGAGAGAGAGAGAAAGAGAAGCTGTGTGAGAGAGAAAGAGAGAAAGTGAAGGAGTGAGTGAGAGAGAAAGAGAAGCTGGGAGTGAGAGAGAGAGACAAAGAGGGAGAAACAGAAGCTGTGATTGATAGAGAGAGAGAGAAAGAGAAGATGTGAGTGAGAGAGAGAGAGAAAGAGAAGATGTGAGTGAGAGAGAGGAAGAGAAGCTGTGAGTGAGAGAGAGAGATAAAGAGAAGCTGTGAGTGAGAGAGAGAGAGAAGCTGTGAGTGAGTGAGAGAGAGAGAGAGAAAGAGAAGCTGTGTGTGTGTGTGAGAGAGAAACAGAAGCTGTGAGTGAGAGAGAGTAAGAGAGAAAGAGAAGCTGTGAGTGAGAGAGAGAGAGAAAAAGCTGTGAGTGAGAGAGAGAAATAGAAGCTTTGAGTGAGTGAGAGAGAAACAGAAGCTGTGAGTGAGAGAGAAAGAAAGAAAGAAAGAGAGTCTGTGTAAGAAAGAGAGAGAGAAAGAGAAGCTGTGAGTGAGAGAAAGAGAGAAGCTGTGAGTGATAGAGAGAGAAGCTGTGAGTGAGAGAGAGAGAAAGAGAAGCTGTGAGTGAGAGAGAAAGAGAAGCTGTGAGGGAGTGAGAGAGAGATAAGCTGTAAGTGAGAGAAAGAGAGAGAGAAAGAGAAGCTGTGAGTGAGAGAGAGAAAGAAAGAGAAGCTGTGAGAGAGAGTGAGGAAGAGAAGCTGTGAGTGAGAGAGAGAGAAAGAGAAACTGTGAGTGAGACAGAGAGAAAGAGAAGCTGTGAGTGAGAGAGAGAGAAAGAGAAGCTGTGAGTGAGAGAGAGAGAGAGAGAGAAAGAGAAGCTGTGTGTGTGAGAGAGAAAGAGAAGCTGTGAATGAGAGAGAAATTGTGAGTGAGAGAGATAAAGAGAAACTGTGAGTGAGAGAGAGAGAAGGAGAAGCTGTGAGTGCGAGAGAGAGAAAGAGAAGCTGTGAGTGAGAGAGAGAGAGAAAGGGAAGCTGTGTGTGAGAGAGAGAGAAAGAGAGGCTGGGAGTGAGAGAGAGAGAGAAAGAGAAGCTGTGAGTGAGAGAGAGAGAAGCATTGAGTGAGAGAGAGAGAGAAGCTGTGAGTGAAAGAGAGAGAGACAAAGAGAAGCTGTGAGTGAGAAAGAGAGAGTGAAAGATAAGCTGTGAGTGAGAGAGAGAGAAGCTGTGAGAGAGAGAAGCTGTGATTGGGAGAGAGAGAAAGAGAAGCTGTGAGTGATAGAGAAAGAGAAGTTGTGAGTGAGAGAGAGAGAGAGAGAGAGAAAGAGAAGCTGTGAGTGAGAGAGAGAAAGAGAAGCTATGTGTGAGTGAGTGAGAGAGAAGCTGTTTGTGTGTGTCAGAGATTAGGAGAAGCTGTGTGTGTGAGAGATAGAAAGACACTGTGCGCGTGAGAGAGAAAGAGAGAGAGAAAGAGAAGCTGTGTGAGAGAGAGAGATGCTGTGAGTGAGAGAGAGAGAGAAAGAGAAGCTGTGTATGTGTGAGAGAGAGATATGCTGTGAGTGAGAGAGAGAGAAAGAGAAGCTGTGTGTGAGAGAAAGAGAGAAAGTGAAGCTGTATGTGAGAGAAAGTGAAGCTGTGAGTGAGAGAGAAAGAGAAGCTGTGAGTGAGAGAGAGAGAAAGAGTCTGTGAGTGAGAGAGAGAGACAAGAGAAGGTGTGTGTGTGAGAGAGAGAAAACCTGTGAGTGAATGAGAGAGAGAGAGAAAGAGAAGCTGTGAGTGAAAGAGAGAGAGAGAAAGAAAGAGAAGTTGTGAGTGAGAGAGAGAAAGAGAATATGAGAAAGAGAGAGTGAAAGATAAGCTGAGTGAGAGAGAGAGAGAGATAGAAGCTGTGAGTGAGAGAGAGAGAAGCTGTGATTGGGAGAGAGAGAAAGAGAAGCTGTGAGTGAGAGAGAAAGAGAAGGTGTGAGTGAGAGAGAGAAGCTGTGAGAGAGCGAGAGAGAAAGAGAAGCTGTGAGTGAGTGAGAGAGAGAAATCGAAGCTGTGAGTGAGAGAAAAAGAGAAGGTGTGAGTGAGTGAGAGAGATAAATCGAAGCTGTGAGTGAGAGAAAAAGAGAAGGTGTGAGTGAGTGAGAGAGAGAAAGAGACACTGTGTGTGACAGAGAGATAGAAAGAGAATCTGTAAGAGAGAGAGAGATGCTATGAGTGAGAGAGAGTGAGAAAGAGAAGCTGTATGTGTGAGAGAGAGATATGCTGTGAGTGAGAGAGAGAGACAGAGAAGCTGTGTGTGAGAGAAAGAGAGAAAGTGAAGCTGTGTGTGAGAGAAAGTGAGAAAGTGAAGCTGTGAGTGAGAGAGAAAGAGAAGCTGTGAGTTAGAGAGAGAGAAAGCAAAGCTGTGAGTGAGAGAGAGAGAAAGAAAGAGAAGCTGCGAGTGAGTGAGAGAGAGAGAAAGAGAAGCTGTGTGTGTGAGAGAGAGAGAGGGAAGGAGAAGCTGTGTGTGGGGGCAGAGATAAATAGAAGCTGTGAGTGAGAGAGAGAGAGAGAAGCTGAGAGAGAGAGGGAAACTGTGAGTGAGAGAGAGAGAGAAACTGTGAGTGAGAGAAAGAGAGAAAGTGAAGCTGTGTGTGAGAGAAAGAGAGAAAGTGAAGGTGTGAGTGAGAGAGAAAGAGAAGCTGTGAGTGAGAGAAAGAGAAAGAGAATATGAGAAAGAGAGAGTGAAAGATAAGCTATGAGTGAGAGAGAGAGAAGCTGTGAGTGAGAGAGAGGGAAGCTGTGATTGGGAGAGAGAGAGAAAGAGTAGCTGTGAGTGAGAGAAAGAGAAAATGTGAGTGAGAGAGAGAGAGAAAGAGATGCTGTGAGTGAGAGAGAGAGAGAAGCTGTGAGTGAGAGAGAGAAAGAGAATCTGTGAGTGAGAGAGAGAGAATCTGTGAGTGAGAGAGAGAGAAGCTGTGAGTGAGAGAGAGAAGCTGTGAGTGAGAGAGAAAGAGAAGGTGTGAGTGAGTGAGAGAGAGAATGAGAAGCTGTGAGTGAGAGAGAGAGATAAAGAGAAGCTGTGAGTGAGAGAGAGAAAGAGAAGCTGTGTGTGAGTGAGTGAGGGAGAAGCTGTTTGTGTGTGTGAGAGATTAAGAGAAGCTGTGTGTGTGAGAGAGAAAGAGACACTGTGTGTGTGTGAGAGAGAGAAAGAGAATCTGTGAGAGAGAGATGCTGTGAGAGAGAGAGAGAAAGAGAAGCTGGGAGTGAGAGAGAGAGACAAAGAGGGAGAAACAGAAGCTGTGATTGATAGAGAGAGAGAGAAAGAGAAGCTGTGAGTGAGAGAGAGAGAGAAAGAGAAGATGTGAGTGAGTGAGAGAGAGGAAGAGAAGCTGTGAGTGAGAGAGAGAGATAAAGAGAAGCTGTGAGTGAGAGAGAGAGAGAAGCTGTGAGTGAGTGAGAGAGAGAGAGAAAGAGAAGCTGTGTGTGTGTGTGAGAGAGAAACAGAAGCTGTGAGTGAGAGAGAGTAAGAGAGAAAGAGAAGCTGTGAGTGAGAGAGAGAGAGAGAAAGAGAAGGTGTTAGTGAGAGAGAGAGAGAGAAAAAGCTGTGAGTGAGAGAGAGAAATAGAAGCTTTGAGTGAGTGAGAGAGAAACAGAAGCTGTGAGTGAGAGAGAAAGAAAGAAAGAAAGAGAGTCTGTGTAAGAAAGAGAGAGAGAAAGAGAAGCTGTGAGTGAGAGAAAGAGAGAAGCTGTGAGTGAGAGAGAGAGAAAGAGAAACTGTGAGTGAGACAGAGAGAAAGAGAAGCTGTGAGTGAGAGAGAGAGAAAGAGAAGCTGTGAGTGAGAGAGAGAGAGAGAGAAAGAGAAGCTGTGTGTGTGAGAGAGAAAGAGAAGCTGTGAATGAGAGAGAAATTGTGAGTGAGAGAGAGATAAAGAGAAACTGTGAGTGAGAGAGAGAGAAGGAGAAGCTGTGAGTGCGAGAGAGAGAAAGAGAAGCTGTGAGTGAGAGAGAGAGAGAAAGGGAAGCTGTGTGTGTGTGAGAGAGAAAGAGAGGCTGGGAGTGAGAGAGAGAGAGAAAGAGAAGCTGTGAGTGAGAGAGAGAGAGAAGCATTGAGTGAGAGAGAGAGAGAAGCTGTGAGTGAAAGAGAGAGAGACAAAGAGAAGCTGTGAGTGAGAAAGAGAGAGTGAAAGATAAGCTGTGAGTGAGAGAGAGAGAAGCTGTGAGAGAGAGAAGCTGTGATTGGGAGAGAGAGAAAGAGAAGCTGTGAGTGATAGAGAAAGAGAAGTTGTGAGTGAGAGAGAGAGAGAGAGAGAGAGAGAAAGAGAAGCTGTGAGTGAGAGAGAGAAAGAGAAGCTATGTGTGAGTGAGTGAGAGAGAAGCTGTTTGTGTGTGTCAGAGATTAGGAGAAGCTGTGTGTGTGAGAGATAGAAAGACACTGTGCGTGTGAGAGAGAAAGAGAGAGAGAAAGAGAAGCTGTGTGAGAGAGAGAGATGCTGTGAGTGAGAGAGAGAGAGAAAGAGAAGCTGTGTATGTGTGAGAGAGAGATATGCTGTGAGTGAGAGAGAGAGAAAGAGAAGCTGTGTGTGAGAGAAAGAGAGAAAGTGAAGCTGTGTGTGAGAGAAAGTGAAGCTGTGAGTGAGAGAGAAAGAGAAGCTGTGAGTGAGAGAGAGAGAAAGAGTCTGTGAGTGAGAGAGAGAGACAAGAGAAGGTGTGTGTGTGAGAGAGAGAAAACCTGTGAGTGAATGAGAGAGAGAGAGAAAGAGAAGCTGTGAGTGAAAGAGAGAGAGAGAGAGAAAGAGAAGTTGTGAGTGAGAGAGAGAAAGAGAATATGAGAAAGAGAGAGTGAAAGATAAGCTGAGTGAGAGAGAGAGAGAGATAGAAGCTGTGAGTGAGAGAGAGAGAAGCTGTGATTGGGAGAGAGAGAAAGAGAAGCTGTGAGTGACAGAGAAAGAGAAGGTGTGAGTGAGAGAGAGAAGCTGTGAGAGAGCGAGAGAGAAAGAGAAGCTGTGAGTGAGTGAGAGAGAGAAATCGAAGCTGTGAGTGAGAGAAAAAGAGAAGGTGTGAGTGAGTGAGAGAGATAAATCGAAGCTGTGAGTGAGAGAAAAAGAGAAGGTGTGAGTGAGTGAGAGAGAGAAAGAGACACTGTGTGTGACAGAGAGATAGAAAGAGAATCTGTAAGAGAGAGAGAGATGCTATGAGTGAGAGAGAGTGAGAAAGAGAAGCTGTATGTGTGAGAGAGATATATGCTGTGAGTGAGAGAGAGAGACAGAGAAGCTGTGTGTGAGAGAAAGAGAGAAAGTGAAGCTGTGTGTGAGAGAAAGTGAGAAAGTGAAGCTGTGAGTGAGAGAGAAAGAGAAGCTGTGAGTTAGAGAGAGAGAAAGCAAAGCTGTGAGTGAGAGAGAGAGAAAGAAAGAGAAGCTGCGAGTGAGTGAGAGAGAGAGAAAGAGAAGCTGTGTGTGTGAGAGAGAGAGAGGGAAGGAGAAGCTGTGTGTGGGGGCAGAGATAAATAGAAGCTGTGAGTGAGAGAGAGAGAGAGAAGCTGAGAGAGAGAGAGGGAAACTGTGAGTGTGAGAGAGAGAGAAACTGTGAGTGAGAGAAAGAGAGAAAGTGAAGCTGTGTGTGAGAGAAAGAGAGAAAGTGAAGGTGTGAGTGAGAGAGAAAGAGAAGCTGTGAGTGAGAGAAAGAGAAAGAGAATATGAGAAAGAGAGAGTGAAAGATAAGCTATGAGTGAGAGAGAGAGAGAAGCTGTGAGTGAGAGAGAGGGAAGCTGTGATTGGGAGAGAGAGAGAAAGAGTAGCTGTGAGTGAGAGAAAGAGAAAATGTGAGTGAGAGAGAGAGAGAAAGAGATGCTGTGAGTGAGAGAGAGAGAGAAGCTGTGAGTGAGAGAGAGAAAGAGAATCTGTGAGTGAGAGAGAGAGAATCTGTGAGTGAGAGAGAGAGAAGCTGTGAGTGAGAGAGAGAAGCTGTGAGTGAGAGAGAAAGAGAAGGTGTGAGTGAGTGAGAGAGAGAATGAGAAGCTGTGAGTGAGAGAGAGAGATAAAGAGAAGCTGTGAGTGAGAGAGAGAAAGAGAAGCTGTGTGTGAGTGAGTGAGGGAGAAGCTGTTTGTGTGTGTGAGAGATTAAGAGAAGCTGTGTGTGTGAGAGAGAAAGAGACACTGTGTGTGTGTGAGAGAGAGAAAGAGAATCTGTGAGAGAGAGATGCTGTGAGAGAGAGAGAGAAAGAGAAGCTGTGTATGTGTGAGAGAGATATGCTGTGAGTGAGAGAGAGAGAAAGAGAAGCTGTGTGTGAGAGAAAGAGAGAAAGTGAAGCTGTGAGTGAGAGAGAAAGAGAAGCTGTGAGTGAGAGAGAGAGAGAGAAAGAGTCTGTGAGTGAGAGAGAGAGAGAAAGAGAAGGTGTGTGTGAGAGAGAGAGAACCTGTGAGTGAATGAGAGAAAGAGAGAAAGAGAAGCTGTGAGTGAAAGAGAGAGAGAGAAAGAGAAGCTGTGAGTGAGAGAAAGAAAGAGAAGCTGTGAGTGAGTGAGAGAGAGAAAGGAAAATTGTGAGTGAGACAGAGAGAAAGAGAAGCTGTGAGTGGGAGAGAGAGAAGCATTGAGTGAGTGAGAGAGAGAGAAGACAAAGAGAAGCTGTGAGTGAGAAAGAGAGAGTGAAAGATAAGCTGTGAGTGAGAGAGAGAGAGAAGCTGTGCGTGAGAGAGAGAGAAGCTGTGATTGGGAGAGAGAGAAAGAGAAGCTGTGAGTGAGAGAGAAAGAGAAGGTGTGAGTGAGAGAGAGAGAAGCTGTGAGAGAGAGAGAGAAAGAGAAGCTGTGAGTGAGTGAGAGAGAGAAATCGAAGCTGTGAGTGAGAGAGAAAGAGAAGGTGTGAGTGAGTGAGAGAGAGAAAGAGAAGCTGTGAGTGAGAGAGAGAGAGATAAAGAGAAGCTGTGAGTGAGAGAGAGAAAGAGAAGCTGTGTGTGAGTGAGTGAGAGAGAAGCTGTTTGTGTGTGTGAGAGATTAAGAGAAGCTGTGTGTGTGTGAGAGAGAAAGAGACACTGTGTGTGAGAGAGAGAGAGAAAGAGAAGCTGTGAGAGAGAGAATGCTGTGAGTGAGAGAGAGAGAGAAAGAGAAGCTGTGTATGTGTGAGAGAGAGATATGCTGTGAGTGAGAGAGAGACTCAGAGAAGCTGTGTGTGAGAGAAAGAGAGAAAGTGAAGCTGTGTGTGAGAGAAAGTGAGAAAGTGAAGCTGTGAGTGAGAGAGAAAGAGAAGCTGTGAGTGAGAGAGAGAGAAAGTCTGTGAGTGAGAGAGAGAGAGAAAGAGAAGGTGTGTGTGTGAGAGAGAGAACCTGTGAGTGAATGAGAGAGAGAGAGAGAGAGAGAAAGAGATGCTGTGAGTGAAAGAGAGAGAGAGAAAGAAAGAGAAGCTGTGAGTGAGAGAGAGAGAAGCTGTGAGTGAGAGAGAGAGAAGCTGTGATTGGGAGAGAGAGAGAAAGAGAAGCTGTGAGTGAGAGAGAAAGAGAAGGTGTGAGTGAGAGAGAGAGAAGCTGTGTGAGAGAGAGAGAGAAAGAGAAGCTGTGAGTGAGTGAGAGAGAGAAATCGAAGCTGTGAGTGAGAGAGAAAGAGAAGGTGTGAGTGAGTGAGAGAGAGAAAGAGAAGGTGTGAGTGAGAGAGAGAGATAAAGAGAAGCTGTGAGTGAGAGAGAGAAAGAGAAGCTGTGTGTGAGTGAGTGAGAGAGAAGCTGTTTGTGTGTGAGAGAGATTAAGAGAAGCTGTGTGTGTGTGAGAGAGAGAAGGAGACACTGTGTGTGAGAGAGATAGTGAGTGAAAGAGAAGCTGTGATAGAGAGATGCTGTGAGTGAGAGAGAGAGAGAAAGAGAAGCTGTGTATGTGTGAGAGAGAGATATGCTGTGAGTGAGAGAGAGAGAAAGAGAAGCTGTGTGTGAGAGAAAGAGAGAAAGTGAAGCTGTGAGTGAGAGAGAAAGAGAAGCTGTGAGTGAGAGAGAGAGAAAGAGTCTGTGAGTGAGAGAGAGAGAGAAAGAGAAGGTGTGTGTGTGAGAGAGAGAACCTGTGAGTGAATGAGAGAAAGAGGGAAAGAGAAGCTGTGAGTGAAAGAGAGAGAGAGAAAGAGAAGCTGTGAGTGAGAGAAAGAGAAGCTGTGAGTGAGTGAGAGAGAGAAAGGAAAACTGTGAGTGAGACATAGAGAAAGAGAAGCTGTGAGTGAGAGGGAGAGAAGCATTGAGTGAGAGAGAGAGAGAAGACAAAGAGAAGCTGTGAGTGAGAAAGAGAGAGTGAAAGATAAGCTGTGTGTGAGAGAGAGAGAAGCTGTGAGTGAGAGAGAGAGAAGCTGTGATTGGGAGAGAGAGAAAGAGAAGCTGTGAGAGATAGAGAAGAAGAAGGTGTGAGTGAGAGAGAGAGAGAAATCGAAGCTGTGAGTGAGAGAGAAAGAGAAGTTGTGAGTGAGAGAGAGAAAGAGTAGCCTTGAGTGACAGAGATAGAGAATGAGAAGCTGTGAGTGAGTGAGAGAGAGAGAGAAGCTGTGAGTGAGAGAGAAAGAGAGAGAAAGAGGAGCTGTGAGTGAGAGAGAGAAAGAGAAGCTGTGTGTGAGTGAGTGAGAGAGAAGCTGTTTGTGTGTGTGAGAGATTAAGAGAAGCTGTGTGTGTGAGAGAGAGAACGAGACACTGTGTGTGTGAGAGAGAGAGAGAGAGAGAAAGAGAAGCTGTGTGAGAGAGAGAGAGGCTGTGAGTGAGAGAGAGAGAGAAAGAGAAGCTGTGTATGTGCGAGAGAGAGAGAAATCGAAGCTGTGAGTGAGAGAGAAAGAGAAGTTGTGAGTGAGAGAGAGAAAGAGTAGCCTTGAGTGACAGAGATAGAGAATGAGAAGCTGTGAGTGAGAGAGAGAGAGAGAAGCTGTGAGTGAGAGAGAAAGAGAGAGAAAGAGAAGCTGTGAGTGAGAGAGAGAAAGAGAAGCTGTGTGTGAGTGAGTGAGAGAGAAGCTGTTTGTGTGTGTGAGAGATTAAGAGAAGCTGTGTGTGTGTGAGAGAGAAAGAGACACTGAGTGTGTGTGAGAGAGAAAGAGAAGCTGTGTGAGAGAGAGAGAGATGCTGTGAGTGAGAGAGAGAGAGAAAGAGAAGCTGTGTATGTGTGTGAGAGAGAGAAATCGAAGCTGTGAGTGAGAGAGAAAGAGAAGTTGTGAGCGAGAGAGAGAGAGAAGCTGTGAGAGAGAGAGAGAGAAAGAGAAGCTGTGAGTGAGTGAGAGAGAGAAATCGAAGCTGTGAGTGAGAGAGAAAGAGAAGGTGTGAGTGAGTGAGAGAGAGAAAGAGAAGCTGAGAGAGAGAGAGAGATAAAGAGAAGCTGTGAGTGAGAGAGAGAAAGAGAAGCTGTGTGTGAGTGAGTGAGAGAGAAGCTGTTTGTGTGTGTGAGAGATTAAGAGAAGCTGTGTGTGAGAGAGAGAGAAAGACACTGTGTGTGTGAGAGAGAGAGAAAGAGAAGCTGTGTGAGAGAGAGATGCTGTGAGTGAGAGAGAGAGAGAAAGAGAAGCTGTGTATGTGTGAGAGAGAGATATGCTGTGAGTGAGAGAGAGAGACAGAGAAGCTGTGTGTGAGAGAAAGAGAGAAAGTGAAGCTGTGTGTGAGAGAAAGTGAGAAAGTGAAGCTGTGAGTGAGAGAGAAAGAGAAGCTGTGAGTGAGAGAGAGAGAAAGAGTCTGTGAGTGAGAGAGAGAGAGAAAGAGAAGGTGTGTGTGTGAGAGAGAGAACCTGTGAGTGAATGAGAGAGAGAGAGAGAAAGAGAAGCTGTGAGTGAAAGAGAGAGAGAGAAAGAAAGAGAAGCTGCGAGTGAGAGAGAGAGAAAGAGAATATGAGAAAGAGAGAGTGAAAGATAAGCTGTGAGTGAGAGAGAGAGAGAGAGAGAAGCTGTGAGTGAGAGAGAGAGAAGCTGTGATTGGGAGAGAGAGAGAAAGAGAAGCTGTGAGTGAGAGAGAAAGAGAAGGTGTGAGTGAGAGAGAGAGAAGCTGTGTGTGAGAGAGAGAGAAAGAGAAGCTGTGAGTGAGTGAGAGAGATAAAGAGAAGCTGTGAGTGAGAGAGATAAAGAGAAGCTGTGTGTGAGTGAGTGAGAGACAGAGAAGCTGTTTGTGTGTGAGAGAGATTAAGAGAAGCTGTGTGTGTGTGAGAGAGAAGGAGACACTGTGTGTGTGAGAGAGAGAGAAAGAGAAGCTGTGAGAGAGAGAGATGCTGTGAGTAATAGAGAGAGAAAGAGAAGCTGTGTATGTGTGAGAGAGAGATATGCTGTGAGTGAGAGAGAGAGAAAGAGAAGCTGTGTGAGAGAGAAAGAGAGAAAGTGAAGCTGTGAGTGAGAGAGAAAGAGAAGCTGTGAGTGAGAGAGAGAGAAAGAGTCTGTGAGTGAGAGAGAGAGAGAAAGAGAACGTGTGTGAGAGAGAGAGAGAACCTGTGAGTGAATGAGAGAAAGAGAGAAAGAGAAGCTGTGAGTGAAAGAGAGAGAGAGAAAGAGAAGCTGTGAGTGAGAGAAAGAGAGAAAGAGAAGCTGTGAGTGAGTGAGAGAGAGAAAGGAAAACTGTGAGTGAGACATAGAGAAAGAGAAGCTGTGAGTGAGAGGGAGAGAAGCATTGAGTGAGAGAGAGAGAAGACAAAGAGAAGCTGTGAGTGAGAAAGAGAGAGTGAAAGATAAGCTGTGAGTGAGAGAGAGAGAGAAGCTGTGAGTGAGAGAGAGAGAAGCTGTGGTTGGGAGAGAGAGAAATAGAAGCTGTGAGTGATAGAGAAGAAGGTGTGAGTGAGAGAGAGAGAGAAATCGAAGCTGTGAGTGAGAGAGAAAGAGAAGTTGTGAGTGAGAGAGAGAAAGAGTAGCCTTGAGTGACAGAGATAGAGAATGAGAAGCTGTGAGTGAGAGAGAGAGAGAGAAGCTGTGAGTGAGAGAGAAAGAGAGAGAAAGAGAAGCTGTGAGTGAGAGAGAGAAAGAGAAGCTGTGTGTGAGTGAGTGAGTGAGAGAGAAGCTGTTTGTGTGTGAGAGAGATTAAGAGAAGCTGTGTGTGTGTGAGAGAGAAAGAGACACTGTGTGAGAGAGAGAGAGAGAGAGAGAGAGAGAAGCTGTGTGTGAGAGAGAGAGAGATGCTGTGAGTGAGAGAGAGAGAAAGAGAAGCTGTGTATGTGTGTGAGAGAGAGATGCTGTGAGTGAGAGAGAGAAAGAGAAGCTGTGTGTGAGAGAAAGAGAGAAAGTGAAGCTTTGTGTGAGAGAAAGTGAGAAAGTGAAGCTGTGAGTGAGAGAGAAAGAGAAGCTGTGAGTGAGAGAGAGAGAAAGAGTCTGTGAGTGAGAGAGAGAGAGAAAGAGAAGGTGTGTGTGTGAGAGAGAGAACATGTGAGTGAATGAGAGAGAGAGAGAAAGAGAAGCTGTGAGTGAAAGAGAGAGAGTGAAAGAAAGAGAAGCTGTGAGTGAGAGAGAGAGAAAGAGAATATGAGAAAGAGAGAGTGAAAGATAAGCTGTGAGTGAGAGAGAGAGAGAAGCTGTGTGAGAGAGAGAGAAGCTGTGATTGGGAAAGAGAGAGAAAGAGAAGCTGTGAGCGAGAGAGAGAGAGAGAAGCTGTGAGAGAGAGAGAGAGAGAAGAAAGAGAAGCTGTGAGTGAGTGAGAGACAGAAATCGAAGCTGTGAGTGAGAGAGAAAGAGAAGGTGTGAGTGAGTGAGAGAGAGAAAGAGAAGCTGTGAGTGAGAGAGAGATAAGGAGAAGCTGTGAGTGAGAGAGAGAAAGAGAAGCTGTGTGTGAGTGAGTGAGAGAGAAGCTGTTTGTGTGTGAGAGAGATTAAGAGAAGCTGTGTGTGTGAGAGAGAGAAATTGACACTGTGTGTGTGTGAGAGAGAGAAAGAGAAGCTGTGTGAGAGATTGATGCTGTGAGTGAGATAGAGAGAGAAAGAGAAAGAGAAGCTGTGTATGTGTGAGAGAGAGATATGCTGTGAGTGAGAGAGAGAGACAGAGAAGCTGTGTGTGAGAGAAAGAGAGAAAGTGAAGCTGTGTGTGAGAGAAAGTGAGAAAGTGAAGCTGTGAGTGAGAGAGAAAGAGAAGCTGTGAGTGAGGGAGAGAGAAAGAGTCTGTGAGTGAGAGAGAGAGAGAAAGAGAAGGTGTGTGTGTGAGAGAGAGAACCTGTGAGTGAATGAGAGAGAGAGAGAAAGAGAAGCTGTGAGTGAAAGAGAGAGAGAGAAAGAAAGAGAAGCTGTGAGTGAGTGAGAGAGAAAGAGAATATGAGAAAGAGAGAGTGAAAGATAAGCTGTGAGTGAGAGAGAGAGAGAGAGAAGCTGTGAGTGAGAGAGAGAGAAGCTGTGATTGGGAGAGAGAGAGAAAGAGAAGCTGTGAGTGAGAGAGAAAGAGAAGGTGTGAGTGAGTGAGAGACAGAAAGAGAAGCTGTGAGTGAGAGAGAGATAAAGAGAAGCTGTGAGTGAGAGAGAGAAAGAGAAGCTGTGTGTGAGTGAGTGAGAGAGAAGCTGTTTGTGTGTGTGAGAGATTAAGAGAAGCTGTGTGTGTGAGAGAGAAAGAGACACTGTGTGTGTGTGAGAGAGAGAAAGAGAAGCTGTGTGAGAGAGAGAGATGCTGTGAGAGAGAGAGAGAAAGAGAAGCTGTGTATGTGTGAGAGAGAGATATGCTGTGAGTGAGAGAGAGAGAGAGAGAAGCTGTGAGTGAGAGAGAGAGAAAGAGTCTGTGAGTGAGAGAGAGAGAGAAAGAGAAGGTGTGTGAGAGAGAGAACCTGTGAGTGAATGAGAGAAATAGAGAAAGAGAAGCTGTGAGTGAAAGAGAGAGAGAGAAAGAGAAGCTGTGAGTGAGAGAGAGAGAGAAAGAGAAGCTGTGAGTGAGTGAGAGAGAGAAAGGAAAACTGTGAGTGAGACAGAGAGAAAGAGACGCTGTGAGTGAGAGAGAGAGAAAGAGAAGCTGTGAATTAGAGAGAGAGAAGGAAAGAGAAGCTGTGAGTGATAGAGAGAGAGAAAGAGTTGTGTGTGTGAGAGAGAGAAATTGTGAGTGAGAGAGAGAAAGAGAAACTGTGAGTGAGAGAGTGAGAAAGAGAAGCTGTGAGTGCAAGAGAGAGAGAAAGAGAAGCTGTGAGTGAGAGAGAGAGAAAGAGAAGCTGTGAGTGAGAGAGAGAGAAAGAGAAGCTGTGAGTGAGAGAGAGAGAGAGGAAGAGAAGCTGTGATTGAGAGAGAGAGAGAAGAGAAGCTGTGAGTGAGAGAGAGAGAAAGAGAAGCTGTGAGTGTGTGAGAGAGAGAAATCGAAGCTGTGAGTGGGAGAGAAAGAGAAGGTGTGAGTGAGAGAGAGAGAGAAGCTGTGAGAGAGTGAGAGAGAAAGAGAAGCTGTGAGTGAGAGAGAGAGAGAAATCGAAAGTGTGAGTGAGAGAGAAAGAGAAGGTGTGAGTGAGTGAGAGAGAGAAAGAGAAGGTGTGAGTGAGAGAGAGAGATAAAGAGAAGCTGTGAGTGAGAGAGAGAAAGAGAAGCTGTGTGTGAGTGAGTGAGAGAGAAGCTGTTTGTGTGTGAGAGAGATTAAGAGAAGCTGTGTGTGTGTGAGAGAGAGAAGGAGACACTGTGTGTGAGAGAGATAGTGAGTGAAAGAGAAGCTGTGATAGAGAGATGCTGTGAGTGAGAGAGAGAGAGAAAGAGAAGCTGTGTATGTGTGAGAGAGAGATATGCTGTGAGTGAGAGAGAGAGAAAGAGAAGCTGTGTGTGAGAGAAAGAGAGAAAGTGAAGCTGTGAGTGAGAGAGAAAGAGAAGCTGTGAGTGAGAGAGAGAGAAAGAGTCTGTGAGTGAGAGAGAGAGAGAAAGAGAAGGTGTGTGTGTGAGAGAGAGAACCTGTGAGTGAATGAGAGAAAGAGGGAAAGAGAAGCTGTGAGTGAAAGAGAGAGAGAGAAAGAGAAGCTGTGAGTGAGAGAAAGAGAAGCTGTGAGTGAGTGAGAGAGAGAAAGGAAAACTGTGAGTGAGACATAGAGAAAGAGAAGCTGTGAGTGAGAGGGAGAGAAGCATTGAGTGAGAGAGAGAGAGAAGACAAAGAGAAGCTGTGAGTGAGAAAGAGAGAGTGAAAGATAAGCTGTGTGTGAGAGAGAGAGAAGCTGTGAGTGAGAGAGAGAGAAGCTGTGATTGGGAGAGAGAGAAAGAGAAGCTGTGAGAGATAGAGAAGAAGAAGGTGTGAGTGAGAGAGAGAGAGAAATCGAAGCTGTGAGTGAGAGAGAAAGAGAAGTTGTGAGTGAGAGAGAGAAAGAGTAGCCTTGAGTGACAGAGATAGAGAATGAGAAGCTGTGAGTGAGTGAGAGAGAGAGAGAAGCTGTGAGTGAGAGAGAAAGAGAGAGAAAGAGGAGCTGTGAGTGAGAGAGAGAAAGAGAAGCTGTGTGTGAGTGAGTGAGAGAGAAGCTGTTTGTGTGTGTGAGAGATTAAGAGAAGCTGTGTGTGTGAGAGAGAGAACGAGACACTGTGTGTGTGAGAGAGAGAGAGAGAGAGAAAGAGAAGCTGTGTGAGAGAGAGAGAGGCTGTGAGTGAGAGAGAGAGAGAAAGAGAAGCTGTGTATGTGCGAGAGAGAGAGAAATCGAAGCTGTGAGTGAGAGAGAAAGAGAAGTTGTGAGTGAGAGAGAGAAAGAGTAGCCTTGAGTGACAGAGATAGAGAATGAGAAGCTGTGAGTGAGAGAGAGAGAGAGAAGCTGTGAGTGAGAGAGAAAGAGAGAGAAAGAGAAGCTGTGAGTGAGAGAGAGAAAGAGAAGCTGTGTGTGAGTGAGTGAGAGAGAAGCTGTTTGTGTGTGTGAGAGATTAAGAGAAGCTGTGTGTGTGAGAGAGAGAAAGAGACACTGAGTGTGTGTGAGAGAGAAAGAGAAGCTGTGTGAGAGAGAGAGAGATGCTGTGAGTGAGAGAGAGAGAGAAAGAGAAGCTGTGTATGTGTGTGAGAGAGAGAAATCGAAGCTGTGAGTGAGAGAGAAAGAGAAGTTGTGAGCGAGAGAGAGAGAGAAGCTGTGTGAGAGAGAGAGAGAAAGAGAAGCTGTGAGTGAGTGAGAGAGAGAAATCGAAGCTGTGAGTGAGAGAGAAAGAGAAGGTGTGAGTGAGTGAGAGAGAGAAAGAGAAGCTGAGAGAGAGAGAGAGATAAAGAGAAGCTGTGAGTGAGAGAGAGAAAGAGAAGCTGTGTGTGAGTGAGTGAGAGAGAAGCTGTTTGTGTGTGTGAGAGATTAAGAGAAGCTGTGTGTGTGAGAGAGAGAAAGACACTGTGTGTGTGAGAGAGAGAGAAAGAGAAGCTGTGTGAGAGAGAGATGCTGTGAGTGAGAGAGAGAGAGAAAGAGAAGCTGTGTATGTGTGAGAGAGAGATATGCTGTGAGTGAGAGAGAGAGACAGAGAAGCTGTGTGTGAGAGAAAGAGAGAAAGTGAAGCTGTGTGTGAGAGAAAGTGAGAAAGTGAAGCTGTGAGTGAGAGAGAAAGAGAAGCTGTGAGTGAGAGAGAGAGAAAGAGTCTGTGAGTGAGAGAGAGAGAGAAAGAGAAGGTGTGTGTGTGAGAGAGAGAACCTGTGAGTGAATGAGAGAGAGAGAGAGAAAGAGAAGCTGTGAGTGAAAGAGAGAGAGAGAAAGAAAGAGAAGCTGCGAGTGAGAGAGAGAGAAAGAGAATATGAGAAAGAGAGAGTGAAAGATAAGCTGTGAGTGAGAGAGAGAGAGAGAGAGAAGCTGTGAGTGAGAGAGAGAGAAGCTGTGATTGGGAGAGAGAGAGAAAGAGAAGCTGTGAGTGAGAGAGAAAGAGAAGGTGTGAGTGAGAGAGAGAGAAGCTGTGTGTGAGAGAGAGAGAAAGAGAAGCTGTGAGTGAGTGAGAGAGAGAAAGAGAAGCTGTGAGTGAGAGAGAGAGATAAAGAGAAGCTGTGAGTGAGAGAGATAAAGAGAAGCTGTGTGTGAGTGAGTGAGAGACAGAGAAGCTGTTTGTGTGTGAGAGAGATTAAGAGAAGCTGTGTGTGTGTGAGAGAGAAGGAGACACTGTGTGTGTGAGAGAGAGAGAAAGAGAAGCTGTGAGAGAGAGAGATGCTGTGAGTAATAGAGAGAGAGAAAGAGAAGCTGTGTATGTGTGAGAGAGAGATATGCTGTGAGTGAGAGAGAGAGAAAGAGAAGCTGTGTGTGAGAGAAAGAGAGAAAGTGAAGCTGTGAGTGAGAGAGAAAGAGAAGCTGTGAGTGAGAGAGAGAGAAAGAGTCTGTGAGTGAGAGAGAGAGAGAAAGAGAACGTGTGTGAGAGAGAGAGAGAACCTGTGAGTGAATGAGAGAAAGAGAGAAAGAGAAGCTGTGAGTGAAAGAGAGAGAGAGAAAGAGAAGCTGTGAGTGAGAGAAAGAGAGAAAGAGAAGCTGTGAGTGAGTGAGAGAGAGAAAGGAAAACTGTGAGTGAGACATAGAGAAAGAGAAGCTGTGAGTGAGAGGGAGAGAAGCATTGAGTGAGAGAGAGAGAAGACAAAGAGAAGCTGTGAGTGAGAAAGAGAGAGTGAAAGATAAGCTGTGAGTGAGAGAGAGAGAGAAGCTGTGAGTGAGAGAGAGAGAAGCTGTGGTTGGGAGAGAGAGAAATAGAAGCTGTGAGTGATAGAGAAGAAGGTGTGAGTGAGAGAGAGAGAGAAATCGAAGCTGTGAGTGAGAGAGAAAGAGAAGTTGTGAGTGAGAGAGAGAAAGAGTAGACTTGAGTGACAGAGATAGAGAATGAGAAGCTGTGAGTGAGAGAGAGAGAGAAGCTGTGAGTGAGAGAGAAAGAGAGAGAAAGAGAAGCTGTGAGTGAGAGAGAGAAAGAGAAGCTGTGTGTGAGTGAGTGAGTGAGAGAGAAGCTGTTTGTGTGTGAGAGAGATTAAGAGAAGCTGTGTGTGTGTGAGAGAGAAAGAGACACTGTGTGAGAGAGAGAGAGAGAGAGAGAGAGAGAAGCTGTGTGTGAGAGAGAGAGAGATGCTGTGAGTGAGAGAGAGAGAAAGAGAAGCTGTGTATGTGTGTGAGAGAGAGATGCTGTGAGTGAGAGAGAGAAAGAGAAGCTGTGTGTGAGAGAAAGAGAGAAAGTGAAGCTTTGTGTGAGAGAAAGTGAGAAAGTGAAGCTGTGAGTGAGAGAGAAAGAGAAGCTGTGAGTGAGAGAGAGAGAAAGAGTCTGTGAGTGAGAGAGAGAGAGAAAGAGAAGGTGTGTGTGTGAGAGAGAGAACATGTGAGTGAATGAGAGAGAGAGAGAAAGAGAAGCTGTGAGTGAAAGAGAGAGAGTGAAAGAAAGAGAAGCTGTGAGTGAGAGAGAGAGAAAGAGAATATGAGAAAGAGAGAGTGAAAGATAAGCTGTGAGTGAGAGAGAGAGAGAAGCTGTGTGAGAGAGAGAGAAGCTGTGATTGGGAAAGAGAGAGAAAGAGAAGCTGTGAGCGAGAGAGAGAGAGAGAAGCTGTGAGAGAGAGAGAGAGAGAAGAAAGAGAAGCTGTGAGTGAGTGAGAGACAGAAATCGAAGCTGTGAGTGAGAGAGAAAGAGAAGGTGTGAGTGAGTGAGAGAGAGAAAGAGAAGCTGTGAGTGAGAGAGAGATAAGGAGAAGCTGTGAGTGAGAGAGAGAAAGAGAAGCTGTGTGTGAGTGAGTGAGAGAGAAGCTGTTTGTGTGTGAGAGAGATTAAGAGAAGCTGTGTGTGTGAGAGAGAGAAATTGACACTGTGTGTGTGAGAGAGAGAGAAAGAGAAGCTGTGTGAGAGATTGATGCTGTGAGTGAGATAGAGAGAGAAAGAGAAAGAGAAGCTGTGTATGTGTGAGAGAGAGATATGCTGTGAGTGAGAGAGAGAGACAGAGAAGCTGTGTGTGAGAGAAAGAGAGAAAGTGAAGCTGTGTGTGAGAGAAAGTGAGAAAGTGAAGCTGTGAGTGAGAGAGAAAGAGAAGCTGTGAGTGAGGGAGAGAGAAAGAGTCTGTGAGTGAGAGAGAGAGAGAAAGAGAAGGTGTGTGTGTGAGAGAGAGAACCTGTGAGTGAATGAGAGAGAGAGAGAAAGAGAAGCTGTGAGTGAAAGAGAGAGAGAGAAAGAAAGAGAAGCTGTGAGTGAGTGAGAGAGAAAGAGAATATGAGAAAGAGAGAGTGAAAGATAAGCTGTGAGTGAGAGAGAGAGAGAGAGAAGCTGTGAGTGAGAGAGAGAGAAGCTGTGATTGGGAGAGAGAGAAAGAGAAGCTGTGAGTGAGAGAGAAAGAGAAGGTGTGAGTGAGTGAGAGACAGAAAGAGAAGCTGTGAGTGAGAGAGAGATAAAGAGAAGCTGTGAGTGAGAGAGAGAAAGAGAAGCTGTGTGTGAGTGAGTGAGAGAGAAGCTGTTTGTGTGTGTGAGAGATTAAGAGAAGCTGTGTGTGTGAGAGAGAAAGAGACACTGTGTGTGTGTGAGAGAGAGAAAGAGAAGCTGTGTGAGAGAGAGAGATGCTGTGAGAGAGAGAGAGAAAGAGAAGCTGTGTATGTGTGAGAGAGAGATATGCTGTGAGTGAGAGAGAGAGAGAGAGAAGCTGTGAGTGAGAGAGAGAGAAAGAGTCTGTGAGTGAGAGAGAGAGAGAAAGAGAAGGTGTGTGAGAGAGAGAACCTGTGAGTGAATGAGAGAAATAGAGAAAGAGAAGCTGTGAGTGAAAGAGAGAGAGAGAAAGAGAAGCTGTGAGTGAGAGAGAGAGAGAAAGAGAAGCTGTGAGTGAGTGAGAGAGAGAAAGGAAAACTGTGAGTGAGACAGAGAGAAAGAGACGCTGTGAGTGAGAGAGAGAGAAAGAGAAGCTGTGAATTAGAGAGAGAGAAGGAAAGAGAAGCTGTGAGTGATAGAGAGAGAGAAAGAGTTGTGTGTGTGAGAGAGAGAAATTGTGAGTGAGAGAGAGAAAGAGAAACTGTGAGTGAGAGAGTGAGAAAGAGAAGCTGTGAGTGCAAGAGAGAGAGAAAGAGAAGCTGTGAGTGAGAGAGAGAGAAAGAGAAGCTGTGAGTGAGAGAGAGAGAAAGAGAAGCTGTGAGTGAGAGAGAGAGAGAGGAAGAGAAGCTGTGATTGAGAGAGAGAGAGAAGAGAAGCTGTGAGTGAGAGAGAGAGAAAGAGAAGCTGTGAGTGTGTGAGAGAGAGAAATCGAAGCTGTGAGTGGGAGAGAAAGAGAAGGTGTGAGTGAGAGAGAGAGAGAGAAGCTGTGAGAGAGTGAGAGAGAAAGAGAAGCTGTGAGTGAGAGAGAGAGAGAAATCGAAAGTGTGAGTGAGAGAGAAAGAGAAGGTGTGAGTGAGATAGAGAGAGAAAGAGAAGCCTTGAGTGACAGTGATAGAGAATGAGAAGCTGTGAGTGAGAGAGAAAGAGAGAGAAAGAGAAGCTGTGAGTGAGAGAGTGAAAGAGAAGCTGTGTGTGAGTGAGTGAGAGAGAAGCTGTTTGTGTGTGTGAGAGATTAAGAGAAGCTGTGTGTGTGAGAGAGAGAAAGAGACACTGTGTGTGAGAGAGAGAGAGAGAAAGAGAAGCTGTGAGAGAGAGAGAGATGCTGTGAGTGAGAGAGAGAGAGAAAGAGAAGCTGTGTATGTGTGTGAGAGAGATATGATGTGAGTGAGAGAGAGAGAAAGAGAAGCTGTGTGTGAGAGAAAGAGAGAAAGTGAAGCAGTGAGTGAGAGAGAAAGAGAAGCTGTAAGTGAGAGAGAGAGAAAGAGTCTGTGAGTGAGAGAGAGAGAGAGAGAAAGAGAAGGTGTGTGAGAGAGAGAGAACCTGTGAGTGAATGAGAGAAATAGAGAAAGAGAAGCTGTGAGTGAAAGAGAGAGAGAGAGAGAGAAGCTGTGAGTGAGAGAGAGAGAGAAAGAGATGCTGTGAGTGAGTGAGAGAGAGAAAGGAAAATTGTGAGTGAGACAGAGAGAAAGAGAACATAAGAACATAAGAACAGCCTTGCTGGAACAGGCCACAGCCCATCCAGTCCAGCATTCTGTCTCACACAGTGGCTCAACATTTCCTTCAGGGTATTCCCAAGCAGATGCCTTCACATGCTTAGGATTCCCTGGAAATGGCATTGAGAGATATCCTGCCTATCTCTCCAACTCGGAGGTTGTCCTTAGGTAGCCATAATTATAGCCATTGATAGCCTTGTCCTCCATGAACTTGTCTAATCCTTTCTTAAAGCTGTCAAGACTGACAGCTGTCACCACTTCTTCTGGCAGGGAGTTCCATAGACCAGTAATCCTCTGGGTGAAAAAGTACTTTCTCTTATTTGTTTGAGAACTAGTACCCAAAAGTTTCATGGAGTGTCCCCTAGTTCTAGTGTTGTGCGATAGGGAAAACAGTTTTTCCTTATCTACTTTGTCCACACCGTGCATGATTTTATAAACTTCAATCAGGTCACCTCTTAGACGCCGTCGTTCAAGAGTGAAAAGGCCCAACCGTTGCAGCCTCTGATGGTAAGGAAGGTGTTCCAGTCCCCTAATCATTCTGGTTGCCCTCCTCTGTACTTTCTCCAACTCCATAATATCCTTCTGGAGGTATGGCGACCAGAACTGTACACAATATTCCAGATGGGGCCTCACCATAGATTTATAAAGAGGCAAAATGACACTTGCTGACTTATTTTCTATACCCTTCCTAATGATCCCTAACATTGAGTTTGCTTTTTTCACTGCTGAGGCACACTGGGTTGACACCTTCATTGAGCTGTCCACCAGGACACCAAGGTCCCTTTCCTGGTTTGTCGCAGAGAGTTCAGACCCCATCAGTTTATAAATGTAATTGGGGTTTTTTGCCCCAACATGCATCACTCTGCACTTACTGATGTTGAAGCTCATTTGCCACTGTTTTGCCCACTCCCCCAGTGTCAAGAGATCCCTCTGGAGCTCTTCACAATCTCTCACAGTTTTCACTACCCTGTATAATTTAGTGTCGTCAGCAAATTTGGCTACCTTGCTTTTTACTCCTACCTCTAGATCATTTATGAAGAGGTTGAAAAGCAGGGGTCCCAGTACTGAACCTTGGGGGACCCCACTCTTTACTTCCCTCCACTTGGAGAAGTGTCCATTTAGTGCTACCCTCTGTTTCCTGTCCCTTAGCCAGTTGCTGATCCAGGACAAGACCTGTCCCTTTATTCCATGACTGGTAAGTTTATTCAAGAGCCTTTGGTGTGGGACCTTGTCAAAAGCCTTCTGAAAGTCCAGATAAACAATGTCAACTGGATCCCCCTTATCCACATGCTTGTTGACACTCTCAAAAAATTCCAACAGATTAGTGAGGCATGATTTGCCCTTGCAAAAGCCATGTTGGCTCTCCTTTAGCAGCGCCTTCTCTTCTATGTGCCTATTAATTCTATCTTTTAGGATGGTTTCCATCACTTTACCTGGGACACATGTCAAACTGACAGGCCGGTAATTTCCTGGATCACCCCTGGATCCTTTTTTGAAAATTGGTGTTACATTCGCTACCTTCCAGTCATCAGGCACAAAGCCTGATTTGAGGGAAATATTATATATTTTGGCTAGGAGATCAGCAATTTCATCTTTAAGTTCCCTGAGAACTCGTGGATGGATGCCATCTGGTCCTGGGGATTTGTTAGTGTTTAGCTTAACAAGACATGCAAGGACCTCCTCCCTGGTTATTTCTATCTTGCTTAATTCTTCGGTTTCCCTCCCTACGAAGATAGGCTCTGTTTTGGGCATGTGGTCTCTGTCTTCTTCAGTGAATACTGAAGCAAAGAATTCATTGAGTCTCTCTGCAATCTCTGTTTCCTCTTTAATAACCCCTTGCCTTCCATTGTCATCTAATGGTCCAATGGCCTTCCTAGTTGGGTTCTTACTTCTAATGTACTTAAAGAAGTCTTTGTTATTCCTCTGAGTATTTTTAGCTATACGCTCCTCAAAGTCTTGCTTTGCTTTCCTGATTGTTGCCTTGCATTTGTTCTGCCAGAATTTATGTTTCTGCCTGCTGTCCTCATTTGGACAAGCCTTCCATCTTCTAAATGAGCTTTTCTTGCTCTTGATCACTTCCCGAACAGCTCCTGTAAGCCACATCGGAGTCCTCTTGGACCTGGCAGTGCCCTTTTTCCTTTTGGGTATGCATTCCAATTGGGCCTCTGTTATTGTTTTTGTAAACAGCCTCCATGCCTCTTGGAGTGTTTGGACTCTCTCAATTTTCCCTTTCAGTTTCTTTTTTACTAGTTTCCTCATCTTTGGGAAATTTCCTTTTTGAAAATTTAAGGTCTCTGTGTTAGATTTTATCAGTGACTTGCGGTCTATGATCAAGTTAAACATAATTGAGTTGTGGTCACTGTTCCCTATTGGATCAGTCACATTAACATCTTGCACCAGATCCTGAGTATTACTCAGGATCAAGTCAAGGATTCTTGTACCTCTAGTTGGGTCTTCAACCATCTGTCCCAGGGAACAATCATTGAGCATATCTAGGAACTTTATCTCTTTATCATGTGCTGAACAACAGTTCACCCAGTCTATGTGAGGGTAATTGAAGTCCCCCATTATAACCAGGCTTCCCTTCCTGGATGCCTCCTTTACAACATTCTCCAACTGCCAGTCTCCCTCAAGAGTTTGGGTCGGAGGCCGATAGTATATGCCTACTGTTAGACCATCCTTGTGGCCTGGTACTCTTACCCACAGAGCTTCTAATGGTGACTCCAAATCACCTAGATATTCCAATTCATACGATTTTATCACTTCTTTGACATACAAGGCTACACCACCTCCTGTTTGCCCCTTCCTATCCTTCCTGTACAGTTTGTAGCCTGGGATAACTGTATCCCATTGGTTATCATCCGTCCACCAGGTTTCAGTGATACCAATAATATCAATATTTTTATCTATTGCTAAGTATTCCAGCTCCCCTATTTTGTTACGGAGGCTTCTGGCATTTGTATACAAGCATTTATATATGCTTTCCTGATACAGTTTTTTGAGTCCAGTTGCATTGTTAGACTGCCTCTTGCATCCTTCTGCTAGAGTGCTGGTGACTAGCTCCTTGCTCTGCTCAGTAATTTTTGCATCCTCCTCACTACTCAAGTACACACTTTCCCGAACCGGATGCTGCCCAGCTCCTGTCGGCTTTCTCCCAGTTATCAGTTTAAAAGCTGCTCTGCAGCCTTTTTGATGTTGAGTGCCAGCAATCTGGTCCCATCATGGTTTAAATGCAACCCATCCCTCCTGAACAGATTTGGCTTGTCCCAAAATGTTCTCCAGTTCCTGACAAATCTAAAGCCCTCCTCTCGACACCACCGCCTCATCCACGCATTGAGGCTTCTGAGCTCTGCCTGCCTGGTAGGTCCTGCGCGAGGGACAGGCAGCACTTCTGAAAATGCTACCTTGGAAGTCCGGGACTTCAATCTTCTTCCTAACAACCTAAATTTGGCTTCCAGGACAGACCGCTTGGCCTTCCCAACATCATTAGTACCAACGTGTACCATGACAACTGGCTCGTTCCCAGTTCTCTCTAACAATCTATCTAGATTTCTTGTGATGTCTGCAACTTTTGCACCTGGCAGGCAAGTCACCATACGGTTATCATGTGCATCACAAATCCATTTCTCTGTATTTCTAATTATTGAATCGCCTAGTACAAGGAGCCTCTCTCCTGCAATCTGTTCATCTACATGCACCTCATCAACCATATTAAGGGAGAGAACCTCAGTTTGTTCCTGTTGTTCATCTTCCTGGATCTCATCAAGTGTGATGAAGGAGAGATCATCAAGTGGAACCAGTTGTTCCTCTGTGTGTTCCTCATCAGGTGTGATAAGGGAAAGAGCCTCAAATTTATTCTGTAATTTCAGACTCTCAGAGTGATCCCCTACTCTTCTCCTCCTTTGAGTCACATTCCTCCAACCATCTCCCTCCTGAGTTAGTGAAGGGCCTTCTCCCTCAGAACTGTGCCCTGTCACTTCTTTGTCCAGCATAGTCTGCTCCGCTCTGTCCAAGAACAGCTCAAGCTCCTTAATTTGTTGGTGGTTAGATATGCGGGCCTCTAGCTGCTGGACCTTCTCTTCTAGTAGTGCAACCAGCTTGCACTTGCTGCAAGTGTAGTTCTCCATATGCTTTGGCAAGAACACAAACATGGCACAAGAATTGCAGGTAACTACAGCTGTTCCCTCAGAATCCATTTTAACAAGTGCAGTATTCTGGGCCTCAAAAATGTACAAGTTTACTACCTTTCTACCTAGTAAGACTATATATTTTTTTGTTTCTAGTCTGTAATCTCGCGCGCCGTTAGGCGCGCGGGCCTCTAAAGCAGCTCTACTCCAACTGCAAAACTTACCAGTGCTCACTTCCTTTGTTTGGCTCTCCTCAGCAGCAGCTCTGCTTAAGAGCACATGCAGAGTCAAAAAAGCTGTGAGTGAGAGAGAGAAAGAAAGAGAAGCTGTGAATAAGAGAGAGAGAAGGAAAGAGAAGCTGTGAGTGAGAGAGAGAGAGAGAAAGAGAAGCTGTGAGAGAGAGAGAGAGAAACTGTGAGTGAGAGAGAGAAAGAGAAACTGTGAGTGAGAGAGAGGGAAAGAGAAGCTGTGAGTGCGAGTGAGAGAGAAAGAGAAGCTGTGAGTGAGAGAGAGAGAGAGAGAAAGAGAAGCTGTGAGTGAGAGAGTGAGAAAGAGAAGCTGTGAGTGAGAGACAGAGGAAGAGAAGCTGTGAGTTAGACAGAGAGAACAAGAAGCTGTGAGTGAGAGAGAGAGAAAGAGAAGCTGTGAGTGAGAGAGAGAGAGAATCTGTGAGTGTGAGAGAGAGGGAAAGAGAAGCTGTGAGTGAGAAAGAGAGAAATAGAAGCTGTGAGTGAGAGAGAGAGAGTAAGAGAAGCTGTGAGTGAGTGAGAGAGAGAAAGAGAAGCTGTGAGTGAGAGAGATAAAGAGAAGGTGTGAGAGAGAGAGAGAGAAAGAGAAGCTGTGAGAGAGAGAGAGAAACTGTGAGTGAGAGAGAGAAAGAGAAACTGTGAGTGAGAGAGAGAGAAAGAGAAGTTGTGAGTGTGAGTGAGAGAGAAAGAAAAGCTGTGAGTGAGAGAGAGAGAAAGAGAAGCTGTGAGTGAGAGAGAGAGAGGAAGAGAATCTGTGATTGAGAGAGAGAGGGAAGCGATGAGTGAGAGAGAGAGAGAAAGAGAAGCTGTGAGTGAGAGAGAGAGACAAAGAGAAGCTGTGAGTGAGAGAGAGAGAGAGAGAAGCTGTGAGTGAGAGAGAGAGAAGCTTTGAGTGAGAGAGAGAGAAATAGAAGCTGTGAGTGAGAGACACAGAGAAAGAGAAGCTGTGAGTGACACAGAGAGAGAGAAGCTATGAGTGACAGAGAGAGAAAGAATCTGTGAGTGACAGAGAGAGAGAATGAGAAGCTGTGAGTGAGAGAGAGAGAAAGAGTCTGTGAGTGAGAGAGAGAGAGAAAGAGAAGGTGTGTGTGTGAGAGAGAGAACCTGTGAGTGAATGAGAGAAATAGAGAAAGAGAAGCTGTGAGTGAAAGAGAGAGAGAGAAAGAGAAGCTGTGAGTGAGAGAGAGAGAGAAAGAGATGCTGTGAGTGAGTGAGAGAGAGAAAGGAAAACTGTGAGTGAGACAGAGAGAAAGAGAAGCTGTGAGTGAGAGAGAGAGAGAGAGAGAAGCTGTGAATTAGAGAGAGAGAGAAGGAAAGAGAAGCTGTGAGTGAGAGAGAGAGAGAGAAAGAGAAGCTGTGTGTGTGAGAGAGAGAAATTGTGAGTGAGAGAGAAAGAGAAACTGTGAGTGAGAGAGTGAGAAAGAGAAGCTGTGAGTGCGAGAGAGAGAGAAAGAGAAGCTGTGAGTGAGAGAGAGAGAGAGAAAGAGAAGCTGTGAGTGAGAGAGAGAGAAAGAGAAGCTGTGAGTGAGAGAGAGAGAAAGAGAAGCATTCAGTGAGAGAGAAAGAGAAGCTGTGAGTGCGAGAGAGAGCGGAAGAGAAGCTGTGAGTGAGAGAGAGAGAGAAAAAGAGAAGCTGTGTGTGTGTGAGAGAGAAATTGTGAGTGAGAGAGAGAAAGAGAAGCTGTGAGTGTGAGAGAGAGAGAAAGAGAAGCTGTGAGAGAGAGAGAGAAAGAGAAGCTGTGAGTGAGAGAGAGAGAGAAAGAGAAGCTGTGAGTGAGAGAGAGAGAAAGAGAAGCATTCAGTGAGAGAGAAAGAGAAGCTGTGAGTGAGAGAGAGAGCTGAAGAGAAGCTGTGATTGAGAGAAAGAGAGAGAAGCTGTAAGTGAGAGAAAGTGAAAGAGAAGCTGTGAGTGAGAGAGAGAGAGAAAGAGAAGCTGTGAGTGAGTGAGAGAGAGAAAGGAAAACTGTGAGTGAGACAGAGAGAAAGAGAAGCTGTGAGTGAGAGAGAGAGAGAAAGAGAAGCTGTGAGTGAGAGAGAGAGAG
Source organism: Bradypodion ventrale (assembly GCA_035047345.1). Lineage (NCBI taxonomy): Eukaryota > Metazoa > Chordata > Lepidosauria > Squamata > Chamaeleonidae > Bradypodion > Bradypodion ventrale. Next base: position 226,450,963 of record JAWDJE010000001.1, read on the forward strand.
AAAGAGAAGCTGTGTGAGAGAGAGAGAGAAAGAGAAGCATTCAGTGAGATAGAAAGAGAAGCTGTGAGTGAGAGAGAGAGCGGAAGAGAAGCTGTGATTGAGAGAAAGAGAGAGAAGCTGTAAGTGAGAGAAAGTGAAAGAGAAGCTGTGAGTGAGAGAGAGAGAGAGAGAAAGAGAAGCTGTGAGAGAGAGTGAGAAAGAGAAGCTGTGAGTGAGAGACAGAGGAAGAGAAGCTGTGAGTGAGACAGAGAGAACGAGAAGCTGTGAGTGAGAGAGAGAGAGAAAGAGAAGCTGTGAGTGAGAGAGAGAGAGAAAGAGAAGCTGTGAGTGTGTGTGAAAGATAAAGAGTAGCTGTTAGTGAGTGAGAGAGAGAAAGGAAAGCTGTGAGTGAGTGAGAGCGATAGAAGCTGTGTGAGAGAGAGAGAGAAAGAGAAGCTGTGAGTGAGAGAGAGAGAGAAACTGTGAGCGAGAGAGAGAAAGAGAAGCTATGAGTGAAAGGCAGTGAGACAAAGAGAAGCTGTGTGTGTGTGAGAGAGAGAAAGAGAAGCTGTGAGTGAGAGAGAGAGAAAGAGAGTCTGTGAGTATGAGAGAGAGGGAAAGAGAAGCTGTGAGTGAGTGTGAGAGAGAGAAAACCTGTGAGTGAATGAGAGAGAGAGAGAGAGAGAGAAGCTGTGAGTGAAAGAGAGAGAGAGAAAGAGAAGCTGTGAGTGAGAGAGAGAGAGAAAGAGAAGCTGTGAGTGAGTGAGAGAGAGAATGGAAAGCTGTGAGCGAGTGAGTGCGATAGAAGCTGTGAGTGAGTGAGAGAGAGAAACAGAGTCTGAGAAAGAGAGATTGAAAGAGAAGCTGTGAGTGAGAGAGAGAGAAGCTGTGTGTGAGAGAGAGACTCTGTGAGTGAGAGAGAGAGAGAGAAAGAGAAGCTGTGAGTGAGAGAGAAACAGAAGCTGTGAGTGAGAGAGAGGGAGAAAGAGAAGCTGTGAGAGAGAGAGAGAAAGAGAAGCTGTGAGTGTGAGAGAGAGAAGCTGTGTGTGAGAGAGAAAGAGAAGCAGTGAGTGAGACAAAGAGAGAGAAAGAGAAGCTGTGAGTGAGAGAGAGAGAAATAGAAGCTGTGAGTGAGAGAGAGAGAAAGAGAAGCTGTGAGTGAGTGAGAGAGAGAAAGAGAAGCTGTGAGTGAGAGAGAGATAAAGAGAAGCTGTGAGAGAGAGAGAGAGAAAGAGAAGCTGTGTGAGAGAGAGAGAAACTGTGAGTGAGAGAGAGAAAGAGAAACTGTGAGTGAGAGAGAGAGAAAGAGAAGCTGTGAGTGCAAGTGAGAGAGAAAGAGAAAGAAAAGCTGTGAGTGAGAGAGATAGAGAAAGAGAAGCTGTGAGTGAGAGAGAGAGAGGAAGAGAATCTGTGTGTGTGAGAGAGAGAGAAGCGATTAGTGAGAGAGAGAGAGAAAGAGAAGCTGTGAGTGAGAGAGAGAGACAAAGAGAAGCTGTGAGTGAGAGAGAGAGAGAGAAGCTGTGAGTGAGAGAGAGAGAGAAGCTTTGAGTGAGAGAGAGAAAGAAGCTGTGAGAGAGAGACAAAGAGAAGGTGTGATTGAGAGAGAGAGAGAAAGAGAAGGTGTGTGTGTGTGAGAGAGAGAGAAAGAGGAGCTGTGAGAGAGAGAGAGTAAGAGAAGCTGTGAGTGAGAGAGAAAGAGAAGCTGTGAGTGACACACAGAGAGAGAAGCTGTGAGTGACAGAGAGAGAGAAAGAGAAGTTGTGAGTGACAGAGAGAGAGAATGAAAAGCTGTGAGTGTGAGAGAGAGAGAAGCTGTGAGTGAGAGAGAGAGAGGAAGAGAAGGTGTGATTGAGAGAAAGAGAGAGAAGCTGTAAGTGAGAGAAAGTGAAAGAGAAGCTGTGAGTGAGAGAGAGAGAGAAAGAGAAGCTGTGAGAGAGAGTGAGAAAGAGAAGCTGTGAGTGAGAGAGAGAGGAAGAGAAGCTGTGAGTGAGACAGAGAGAATGAGAAGCTGTGAGTGAGAGAGAGAGAGAAAGAGAAGCTGTGAGTGAGAGAGAGAGAAAGAGAAGCTGTGAGTGAGAGAGAGAGAGAAAGAGAAGCTGTGAGTGAGTGAGAGAGAGAGAGAAAGAGAAGCTGTGAGTGAGAGAGATAAAGAGGTGTGAGAGAGAGAGAGAAAGAGAAGCTGTGAGAGAGAGAGAAACTGTGAGAGAGAGAGAAAGAGAAACTGTGAGTGAGAGAGAGAGAAAGAGAAGCTGTGAGTGTGAGTGAGAGAGAAAGAAAAGCTGTGAGTGAGAGAGAGAGAGAAAGAGATGCTGTGAGTGAGAGAGAGAGATGAAGAGAATCAGTGAGTGAGAGAGAGAGGGAAGCGATGAGTGAGAGAGAGAGAAAAAGAGAAGCTGTGAGTGAGAGAGAGAGAGACAAAGAGAAGCTGTGAGTGAGAGAAAGAGAGAGAGAAGCTGTGAGTGAGAGAGAGAGAAGCTTTGAGTGAGAGAGAGAGAAATAGAAGCTGTGAGTGAGAGACAAAGAGAAAGAGAAGCTGTGAGTGACACACAGAGAGAGAAGCTATGAGTGACAGAGAGAGAAAGAAGCTGTGAGTGACAGAGAGAGAGAATGAGAAGCTGTGAGTGAGAGAGAGAGAGAAGCTGTGAGTGAGAGAGAGAAAGAGAAGCTGTGAGTGAGAGAGAGAAAGAGAACCTGTGTGTGAGTGAGTGAGAGAGAGAGAAGCTGTGTGTGTTTGTGTGTGAGATTAAGAGAAGCTGTGTGTGTGTGAGAGAGAAAGAGACACTGTGTGTGTGAGAGCGAGAGTGAAAGAGGAAGCTGTGAGTAAGAGAGAGAGATGCTGTGAGTGAGAGAGAGAAAGAGAAGCTGTGTATGTGTGAGAGAGATATGCTGTGAGTGAGAGAGAGAGAAGGAGAAGCTGTGTGTGAGAGAAACAGAAAGTGAAGCTGTGTGTGAGAGATAGATAGAAAGTGAAGCTGTGAGTGAGAGAGATAGAGAGTAACAGAAGCATTGAGTGAGAGAGAGAGAGAAAGAGAAGCTGTGAGTGAGAGAAAGAGAGAGAGAAGCTGTGAGTGAGTGAGAGGGAGAAAGAGAAGCTGTGTGTGTGTGAGAGAGAAACAGAAGCTGTGAGTGAGAGAGAGAGAGAAAGAGAAGCTGAGAGTGAGAGAGAGAGAGAAAAAGCTGTGAGTGGGAGAGAGAGAAAGAGAAGCTGTGAGTGTGAGAGAGAAACAGAAGCTGTGAGTGTGAGAGAGAGAAAGAGAGTGTGTGAGAAAGAGAGTGAAAGAGAAGCTGTGAGTGAGAGAGAGAGAGAAGCTGTGAGTGAGAGAGAGAAACTGTGAGTGAGAGAGAGAGAAAGAGAAGCTGTGAGTGAGAGAGAAAGAGAAGCTGTGAGTGAGTGAGAGAGAGAGAAGCTGTAAGTGAGAGAAAGAGAAAGAGAAGCTGTGAGAGAGAGAGAGAGAGAAAGAGTAGCTGTGAGAGAGAGTGAGAAAGAGAAGCTGTGAGTGAGAGAGAGAGAAAGAGAAGCTGTGAGTGAGACAGAGAGAAAGAGAAGCTGTGAGTGAGAGAGAGAGAGAAAGATAAGCTGTGAATGAGAGAGAGAGAGAAAAAGAGAAGCTGTGAGTGAGAGAGAGAGAAAGAGAAGCTGTGTGTGTGTGAGAGAGAGAAATTTTGAGTGAGAGAGAGAAAGAGAAACTGTGAATGAGAGAGAGAAAGAGTAGCTGTGAGTGCGAGAGAGAGAGAGAGAAAGAGAAGCTGTGAGTGAGAGAGAGAGAAAGAGAGTATGTCAGTGAGAGAGAGAAAGAGAAGCTGTGAGTGAGAGAGAGAAAGAGAAGCTGTGAGTGAGAGAGATAGAGAAAGAGAAGCTGTGAGTGAGTGAGAGAGAGAAAGGAAGGCTGTGAGTGAGTGAGAGAGATAGAAGCTGTGAGTGAGAGAGAGAGAGAAAGAGAAGCTGTGAGTGAAAGAGAGAGAGAGAGAGAAGGAGAAGCTGTGGGAGAGAGAAAGAGAAGCTGTGAGTGAGTGAGAGAGAGAGAGAAAGGAAAGCTGTGAGTGAGTGAGAGAGATAGAAGCTGTGAGTGAGAGAGAGAGAAAGAGAGTCTGAGAAAGAGAGAGTGTAAGAGAAGCTATGAGTGAGAGAGAGAGAAGCTGTGAGTTAGAGAGAGTAAATATGGGAGTGAGAGAGAGAGAGAAAGAGAAGCTGTATGTGAGAGAGAAATAGAAGCTGTGAGTGAGAGAGAGGGAGAAAGAGAAGCTGAGAGAGAGAGAGAGAAAGAGAAGCTGTGAGTGAGAGAAAGCAAAGCTGTGAGTGAGAGAGAGAGAGAAAGAGAAGCTGTGAGTGAGTGAGAGAGAAATAGAAGCTGTGAGTGAGAGAGAGAGAGAAATAGAAGCTGTGAGTGAGTGAGAGAGAGAAAGAGAAGCTGTGAGTGAGAGAGAGATAAAGAGAAGCTGTGAGAGAGAGAGAGAAAGAGAAGCTGTGTGAGAGAGAGAGAAACTGTGAGTGAGAGAGAGAAAGAGAAACTGTGAGTGAGAGAGAGAGAAAGAGAAGCTGTGAGTGCAAGTGAGAGAGAAAGAGAAAGAAAAGTTGTGAGTGAGAGAGATAGAGAAAGAGAAGCTGTGAGTGAGAGAGAGAGAGGAAGAGAATCTGTGTGTGTGAGAGAGAGAAGCGATTAGTGAGAGAGAGAGAGAAAGAGAAGCTGTGAGTGAGAGAGAGAGACAAAGAGAAGCTGTGAGTGAGAGAGAGAGAGAGAAGCTGTGAGTGAGAGAGAGAGAGAATCTTTGAGTGAGAGAGAGAAAGAAGCTGTGAGAGAGAGACAAAGAGAAGGTGTGAGTGAGAGAGAGAGAGAAAGAGAAGGTGTGTGTGTGTGTGAGAGAGAGAAAGAGGAGCTGTGAGAGAGAGAGAGTAAGAGAAGCTGTGAGTGAGAGAGAAAGAGAAGCTGTGAGTGACACACAGAGAGAGAAGCTGTGAGTGACAGAGAGAGAGAAAGAGAAGTTGTGAGTGACAGAGAGAGAGAATGAGAAGCTGTGAGTGTGAGAGAGAGAGAAGCTGTGAGTGAGAGAGAGAGAGGAAGAGAAGGTGTGATTGAGAGAAAGAGAGAGAAGCTGTAAGTGAGAGAAAGTGAAAGAGAAGCTGTGAGTGAGAGAGAGAGAGAAAGAGAAGCTGTGAGAGAGAGTGAGAAAGAGAAGCTGTGAGTGAGAGAGAGAGGAAGAGAAGCTGTGAGTGAGACAGAGAGAACGAGAAGCTGTGAGTGAGAGAGAGAGAGAAAGAGAAGCTGTGAGTGAGAGAGAGAGAGTCTGTGAGTGTGAGAGAGGGAAAGAGAAGCTGTGAGTGAGAGAGAGAGAAAGAGAAGCTGTGAGTGTGAGTGAGAGAGAAAGAAAAGCTGTGAGTGAGAGAGAGAGAGAAAGAGATGCTGTGAGTGAGAGAGAGAGAGGAAGAGAATCAGTGAGTGAGAGAGAGAGGGAAGCGATGAGTGAGAGAGAGAGAAAAAGAGAAGCTGTGAGTGAGAGAGAGAGAGACAAAGAGAAGCTGTGAGTGAGAGAAAGAGAGAGAGAAGCTGTGAGTGAGAGAGAGAGAAGCTTTGAGTGAGAGAGAGAGAAATAGAAGCTGTGAGTGAGAGACAAAGAGAAAGAGAAGCTGTGAGTGACACACAGAGAGAGAAGCTATGAGTGACAGAGAGAGAAAGAAGCTGTGAGTGACAGAGAGAGAGAATGAGAAGCTGTGAGTGAGAGAGAGAGAGAAGCTGTGAGTGAGAGAGAGAAAGAGAAGCTGTGAGTGAGAGAGAGAAAGAGAACCTGTGTGTGAGTGAGTGAGAGAGAGAGAAGCTGTGTGTGTTTGTGTGTGAGATTAAGAGAAGCTGTGTGTGTGTGAGAGAGAAAGAGACACTGTGTGTGTGAGAGCGAGAGTGAAAGAGGAAGCTGTGAGTAAGAGAGAGAGATGCTGTGAGTGAGAGAGAGGAAGAGAAGCTGTGTATGTGTGAGAGAGATATGCTGTGAGTGAGAGAGAGAGAAGGAGAAGCTGTGTGTGAGAGAAAGAGAAAGTGAAGCTGTGTGTGAGAGATAGATAGAAAGTGAAGCTGTGAGTGAGAGAGATAGAGAGTAAGAGAAGCATTGAGTGAGAGAGAGAGAGAAAGAGAAGCTGTGAGTGAGAGAAAGAGAGAGAGAAGCTGTGAGTGAGTGAGAGGGAGAAAGAGAAGCTGTGTGTGTGAGAGAGAGAAACAGAAGCTGTGAGTGAGAGAGAGAGAGAAAGAGAAGCTGAGAGTGAGAGAGAGAGAAAAAGCTGTGAGTGGGAGAGAGAGAAAGAGAAGCTTTGAGTGAGTGAGAGAGAAACAGAAGCTGTGAGTGTGAGAGAGAGAAAGAGAGTGTGTGAGAAAGAGAGAGTGAAAGAGAAGCTGTGAGTGAGAGAGAGAGAGAAGCTGTGAGTGAGAGAGAGAAACTGTGAGTGAGAGAGAGAGAAAGAGAAGCTGTGAGTGAGAGAGAAAGAGAAGCTGTGAGTGAGTGAGAGAGAGAGAAGCTGTAAGTGAGAGAAAGAGAAAGAGAAGCTGTGAGAGAGAGAGAGAGAAAGAGTAGCTGTGAGAGAGAGTGAGAAAGAGAAGCTGTGAGTGAGAGAGAGAGAAAGAGAAGCTGTGAGTGAGACAGAGAGAAAGAGAAGCTGTGAGTGAGTGAGAGAGAGAAAGATAAGCTGTGAATGAGAGAGAGAGAGAAAAAGAGAAGCTGTGAGTGAGAGAGAGAGAAAGAGAAGCTGTGTGTGTGTGTGAGAGAGAAATTTTGAGTGAGAGAGAGAAAGAGAAACTGTGAATGAGAGAGAGAGAAAGAGAAGCTGTGAGTGCGAGAGAGAGAGAGAGAGAAAGAGAAGCTGTAAGTGAGAGAGAGAGAAAGAGAGTATGTCAGTGAGAGAGAGAAAGAGAAGCTGTGAGTGAGAGAGAGAAAGAGAAGCTGTGAGTGAGAGAGATAGAGAAAGAGAAGCTGTGAGTGAGTGAGAGAGAGAAAGGAAGGATGTGAGTGAGTGAGAGAGATAGAAGCTGTGAGTGAGAGAGAGAGAGAAAGAGAAGCTGTGAGTGAAAGAGAGAGAGAGAGAAAGAGAAGCTGTGGGAGAGAGAAAGAGAAGCTGTGAGTGAGTGAGAGAGAGAGAGAAAGGAAAGCTGTGAGTGAGTGAGAGAGATAGAAGCTGTGAGTGAGAGAGAGAGAAAGAGAGTCTGAGAAAGAGAGAGTGTAAGAGAAGCTATGAGTGAGAGAGAGAGAAGCTGTGAGTTAGAGAGAGTAAATATGGGAGTGAGAGAGAGAGAGAAAGAGAAGCTGTATGTGAGAGAGAAATAGAAGCTGTGAGTGAGAGAGAGGGAGAAAGAGAAGCTGAGAGAGAGAGAGAGAAAGAGAAGCTGTGAGTGAGAGAAAGCAAAGCTGTGAGTGAGAGAGAGAGAGAGAAAGAGAAGCTGTGAGTGAGTGAGAGAGAGAGAAAGAAAGAGAAGCTGTGAGTGAGAGAGAGAGATAAAGAGAAGCTGTGAGTGAGAGAGAAAGAGAAGGGGTGAGTGAGAGAGAGAGAGAAGCTGTGTGTGTGTGAGAGAGACAAGCTGTGAGTGAGAGAGAGATAGAGAGAAGCTGTGAGTGAGAGAGAGAGAAGCTGTGAGTGAGTGAGAGAGAGAAAGAGAAGCTGTGAGTGAGAGAGAAAGAGAAGGTGTGAGTGAGAGAGAGAGAAAGAGAAGCTGTGGGAGAGAGAGAGAAAGAGAAGCTGTGAGTGAGAGAGAAAGAGAAGCTGTGAGTGACACAGAGAGAGAGAAGATGTGAGTGAGAGAGAGAAAGAGAAGCTTTGAGTGACAGAGAGAGAGAATGAGAAGCTGTGAGTGAGAGAGAGAGAAAGAGAAGCTGTGAGTGAGAGAGAGAGAGAGAGAGAAAGAGAAGCTGTGAGTGAGAGAGAGAAAGAGAAGATTTGTGTGAGTGAGAGAGAGAGAAGCTGTGTGTGTGTGTGAGATTAAGAGAAGCTATGTGTGTGTGAGAGAGAAAGAGACACTGTGTGTGTGTGAGAGAGAAAGAGAAGCTGTGTGTGTGAGAGAGAGAGATGCTGTGAGTGAGAGAGAGAGAAAGAGAAGCTGTGTATGTGTGTGAGAGAGATGTGCTGTGAGTGAGAGAGAGAGAAAGAGAAGCTGTGTGTGAGAGAAAGTGAGAAAGTGAAGCTGTATGTGAGAGAAAGAGAGAAAGTGAAGGTGTGAGTGAGAGAGAAAGAGAAGCTGTGAGTGAGAGAGAGAGAAAGCAAAGCTGTGAGTGAGAGAGAGAGAGAGAGAAAGAGAAGCTGTGAGTGAGTGAGAGAGAGAGAAAGCGAAGCTTTGTGTGTGAGAGAGAGAGGAAAAGAAAGAGAAGCTGTGTGGGGGGAGAGATAAAGAGAAGCTGTGAGTGAGAGAGAGAGAGAAAGAAGCTGAGAGAGAGAGAGGGAAACTGTGAGTGAGGGAGAGAAAGAGAAACTGTGAGTGAGAGAAAGAGAGAAAGTGTATCTGCGTGTGAGTGAGAGAGAGAAAGAGAAGCTGTGTGTGAGAGAGAGAGAGGGAAAGAGAAGCTGTGTGTGGGGGGGAGAGATAAAGAGAAGCTGTGAGTGAGAGCGAGAGAGAAAGAGAAGCTGAGAGAGAGAGAGAAAGGGAAACTGTGAGAGAGAGAAAGAGAAGCTGTGTGTGAGAGAAAGAGAGAAATTGAAGCTGTGTGTGAGAGAAAGAGAGAAAGAGTAGCCTTGAGTGACAGAGAGAGAGAATGAGAAGCTGTGAGTGATTGAGAGAGAAAGAGAAGCTGTGAGTGAGAGAGAGAGAGAAAGAGAAGCTGTGAGTGAGAGAGAGAAAGAGAAGCTGTGTGTGAGTGAGAGAGAGAGAGACAAGCTGTGTGTGTGTGTGAGAGAGAGATTAAGAGAAGCTGTGTGTGTGAGAGAGAGAGAAAGAGAAGCTGTGAGTGAGTGAGAGAGAAAGACAGTCTGTGAGTGAGAGAGAGAGAGAAAGAGAAACTGTGAGTGAGTGAGAGAGAGAGAACCTGTGAGTGAATGAGAGAGAGAGAGAGAGAGAAGCTGTGAGTGAAAGAGAGAGAGAAAGAGAAGCTGTGAGAGGGAGAGAAGCTGTGAGTGAGTGAGAGAGAGAAAGGAAAGCTGTGAGTGAGTGAGAGAGATAGAAGCTGTGAGTGAGAGAGAGAGAGAAAGAGAGTCTGAGAAAGAGAGAGTGAAAGTGTGAGTGAGAGAGAGAAAGATAAGCTGTGAGAGAGAGTAAGAGAAGCTATGAGTGAGAGAGAGAGAAAGAGAAGCTGTGAGTGAGACAAAGAGAGAGAAAGAGAAGCTGTGAGTGAGAGAGAGAGCAAGAGAAAGAGAAGCATTGAGTAAGAGAGAGAAAGAAAGAGAGTCTGGAAGTGAGAGAGAGAGAGAAAGAAAGAGAAGCTGTGAGTGTGTGAGAGAGATAAGCTGTGAGTGAGAGAGAGAAAGAGAAGCTGTGAGTGAAAGAGAAAGAGAGAAAGAGAAGCTGTGAGTACGTGAGAGAGAGAAAGGGAAGCTGTGAGTGAGAGAGAGAGAGAAGCTGTGAGTGAGAGACAGAAAAAGAGAAGCTGTGAGTGAGAGAGAGAGAGAGAAAGAGAAGCTGTGTGAGAGAGAGAAAGAGAGAGTTAAAGACAAGATGTGAGTGAGAGAGAGAGAGAGAAGCTGTGAGTGAGAGAGAGAGAGAGTGAAAGGGAAGCTGTGAGTGAGAGAGAAAGAGAAAGAGAAGCTGTGAGTGACAGAGAGGAGAGAAGCTGTGAGTGAGAGACAGAGAGAAAGAGAAGCCTTGAGTGACAGAGAGAGAGAATGAGAAGATGTGAGTGAGAGAGAGAGAACAAGAAGCTGTGAGTGAGAGAGAGATAAAGAGAAGCTGTGTGTGAGTGAGAGAGAGAAAGAGAAGCTGTGTGTGTGTGAGAGAGAAAAACTGTGAGTGAGAGAGAGAAAGAGAAACTGTGAGTGAGAGAGAGAGAAAGAGAAGCTGTGTGTGCGAGAGAGAGAGAAAGAGAAACTATGAATGAAAGGCAGAGAGAGAAAAAGAAGCTGTGTGTGTGAGAGAGAGTGAAAGATAAGCTGTGAGTGAGAGAGAGAGAAAGAGAGTCTGTGAGTGAGAGAGAGAGAAAGAGAAGCTGTGAGTGAGAGAGAGAGAGAGAAAGAGAAGCTTTGAGTGAGAGAGATAGAGAAAGAGAAGCTGTGAGTGAGTGAGAGAGAGAAAGGAAAGCTGTGTGAGTGAGAGAGATAGAAGCTGTGAGAGAGAGAGAAAGAGAAGCTGTGAGTGAAAGAGAGAGAGAGAAGAGAAGCTCTGAGTGTGTGAGAGAGAGAAAGCGAAGCTTTGAGTGAGTGAGAGAGAGAAAGGAAAGCTGTGAGTGAGTGAGTGAGTGAGATAGTAGATGGGAGTGAGAGAGAGAGAGAAAGAGAGTCTGAGAAAGAGAGAGTGAAAGAGAAGCTGTGAGTGAGAGAGAGAGAAGCTGTGAGTGAGAGAGAGAGAATATGTGAGTGAGAGAGAGAGAGAAAGAGAAGCTGCAAGTGAGAGAGAAACAGAAGTTGTGAGTGAGAGAGAAAGAGAAAGAGAAGCTGTGAGTGACACAGAGAGAGAAGCTGTGAGTGAGAGAGAGAGAGAAAGAGAAGCCTTGAGTGACAGAGAGAGAGAGTGAGAAGCTGTGAGTGAGAGAGAGAGAAAGAGAAGCTGTGAGTGAGAGAGAGAGAGAGAGAAGCTGTGAGTGAGAGAGAGAAAGAGAAGCTGTGTGTGAATGAGAGAGAGAGAGAAGCTGTGTGTGTGTGTGTGAGATTAAGAGAAGCTGTGTGTGTGTGAGAGAGAAAGAGACACTGTATGTGAGAGAGAGAGAGAAAGAGAAGCTGTGAGTGAGAGAGAGAGATGCTGTGAGTGAGAGAGAGAGAAAGAGAAGCTGTGTATGTTTGAGAGAGAGATATGCTGTGAGTGAGAGAGAGAGAAAGAGAAGCTGTGTGTGAGAGAAAGAGAGAAAGTGAAGCTGTGTGTGAGAGAAAGAGAGAAAGTGAAGGTGTGAGTGAGAAAGAAAGATAAGCTGTAAGTGAGAGAGAGAGAAAGCAAAGCTGTGAGTGAGAGAGAGAGAAAGAGAAGCTGTGAGTGAGTGAGAGAGAGATAAAGAGAAGCTAGGTGTGTGAGAGAGAGAGGGAAAGAGAAGCTGTGTGTGGGGAGGAGAGATAAAGAGAAGCTGTGAGTGAGAGAGAGAGAGAAAGAGAAGCTGAGAGAGAGAGAGAGAGGGAAAGTGTGTGTGAGATAGCGAAAGAGAAACTGTGATTGAGAGAAAGAGAGAAAGTGAAGCTGTGTGTGAGTGAGAGAGAGGGAAAGAGAAGCTCTGTGTTTGAGAGAGAGAGAGGGAAAGAGAAGCTGTGTGTGGGGAGAGAGATAAAGAGAAGCTGTGAGTGAGAGAGAGAGAGAGAGAAAGAGAAGCTGAGAGAGATAGAGGGAAACTGCGAGAGAGAGAGAAAGAGAAGCTGTGTGTGAGAGAAAGAGAGAAAGTGAAGCTGTGTGTGAGAGAAAGAGAGAAAGAGAAGCCTTGAGTGACAGAGAGAGAGAATGAGAAGCTGTGAGTGTTTGAGAGAGAAAGAGAAGCTGTGAGTGAGAGAGAGAGATGCTGTGAGTGAGAGAGAGAGAGAAAGAGAAGCTGTGTATGTGTGAGAGAGAGATATGCTGTGAGTGAGAGAGAGAGAAAGAGAAGCTGTGTGTGAGAGAAAGAGAGAATGTGAAGCTGTGTGTGAGAGAAAGTGAAAGTGTGAGTGCGAGAGAAAGAGAAGCTGTGAGTGAGAGAGAGAGAAAGCAAAGCTGTGAGTGAGAGAGAGAGAGAAAGAAAGAGAAGCTGTGAGTGAGTGAGAGAAAGAGAAAGAGAAGCTGTGTGTGTGAGAGAGAGAGGGAAAGAGAAGCTGTGTGAGGGGTGGAGAGATAAAGAGAAGCTGTGAGTGAGAGAGAGAGAGAGAATGAGAAGCTGAGAGAGAGAGAGAGAGGGAAACTGTGAGTGAGAGAGAGAAAGAGAAACTGTGAGTGAGAGAGAGAGAAAGAGAAGCTGTGAGTGCGAGAGAGAGAGAGAAAGAGAAGCTATGAGTGAAAGGCAGAGAGAGAAAGAGAAGCTGTGTGTGTGAGAGAGAAAGAGAAGCTGTGAGTGAGAGAGAGAGAAAGAGAGTCTGTGAGTGAGTGAGAGAGAGAGAGAACCTGTAAGTGAATGAGAGAGAGAGAGAAAGAGAAGCTGTTAGTGAAAGAGTGAGAGAAAGAGAAGCTGTAAGTGAGAGAGAGAGAGAAAGAGAAGCTGTGAGTGAGTGAGAGAGAGAAAGGAAAGCTGTGAGTGAGTGAGAGAGATAGAAGCTGTGAGTGAGAGAGAGTGAGAAAGAGAGTCTGAGAAAGAGAGAGTGAAAGAGAAGCTGTGAGTGAGAGAGAGAGAAAGAGAAGCTGTGAGAGAGTAAGAGAAGCTGTGAGTGAGAGAGAGAGAAAGAGAAGCTGTGAGTGAGACAAAGAGAGAGAAAGAGAAGCTGTGTGAGTGAGAGAGAGAGAGAAAGATAAGCTGTGTGAGAGAGAAAGAGAGAAAATGAAGCTGTGTGAGAGAGAAAGAGAGAAACAAAGCTGTGAGTGAGATAGAAAGAGAAGCTGTGAATGAGTGAGAGAGAGAGAAAGAGAAGCTTGTGTGTGGTGGAGAGAAAAAGAGCAGTGAGTGTTAGAGAGAAAGAGAAAGAGAAGCTGTGAGTGAGTGAGAGAGAGAGAGAAAGAAAAGCTGTGAGTGAGAGAGAGATAAAGAGAAGCTGTGTGTGGCAGAGAGAGAGAAAGAGAAGATGTGTGTGAGAGAGAGAGAAAGAGAAGCTGTGAGTGCGAGAGAGAAATAAAGAGAAGCTATGAGTGAAAGGCAGAGAGAGAAAGAGAAGCTGTGTGTGTGTGAGAGAGAGAAAGAGAAGCTGTGAGTGAGAGAGAGAGAAAGAGAGTCTGTGAGTGAGAGAGAGAGAGAAAGAGAAGCTGTGAGTGAGTGAGAGAGAGAGAACCTGTGAGTGAATGAGAGAGAGAGAGAAAGAGAAGCTGTGAGTGAAAGAGAGAGAGAAAGAGAAGCTGTGAGTGTGAGAGAGAGTAAGAGAGAAGCCGTGAGTGAGTGAGAGAGAGAAAGGAAAGCTGTCAGTGAGTGAGAGATAGAAGCTGTGAGTGAGAGAGAGAGAGAGAGTCTGAGAAAGAGAGAGTGAAAGAGAAGCTGTGAGTGAGATAGAGAGAGAGAAAGAGAAGCTGTGAGAGAGAGTAAGAGAAGCTGTGAGTGAGAGGGAGAGAAAGAGAAGCTGTGAGTGAGACAAAGAGAGAGAAAGAGAAGCTGTGAGTGAGAGAGAGAGAAAGATTAAGAGAAGCATTGAGTAAGAGAGAGAAAGAGAGTCTGGAAGTGAGAGACAGAGAAAGAGCTGCTGTGAGTGAGAGAGAGAGAGAAGCTGTGAGTGAGAGAGAGAGAGAAAAGCTGTGAGTGAAAGAGAAAGAGAGAAAGAGAAGCTGTGAGTGAGAGAGAGAGAAAGAGAAGCTGTGTGTGTGTGAGTGAGAGAGAAGCTGTTTGTGAGTGTGAGAGATTAAGAGAAGCTGTGTGTGTGAGAGAGAGAAAGAGACACTGTGTGTGTGAGAGAGAGAGAGAGGAAGAGAAGCTGTGTGAGAGAGAGATGCTGTGAGTGAGAGAGAGAAAGGAAAGCTGTGAGTGAGTGAGAGAGAAAGAAGCTGTGAGTGAGAGAGTGAGAGAGAAAGAGAAGCTGTGAGTGAAAGAGAGAGAGAGCAGAGAAGCTGTGAGTGAGAGAGAGAGAAAGAGAGTCTGTGAGTGAGAGAGAGAGAAAAAGAGAAGCTGTGTGTGTGTGTGAGAGAGAGAAAGTGAAGCATTGAGTAAGAGAGAGAAAGAGAGTCTGGAAGTGAGAGAGAGAGAGAAAGAGAAGCTTTGAGTGTGAGAGAGATAAAGAGAAGCTGTGAGTGAGAGAGAGAAAGAAAGAGAAGATTTGTGTGTGAGAGAGAGAAACTGTGAGTGAGAGAGAGAAAGAGAAACTGTGAGTGAGAGAGAGAGAAAGAGAAGCTGTGAGTGCGAGAGAGAGAGAAAGAGAAGCTATGAGTGAAAGGCAGAGAGAGAAAGAGAAGCTGTGTGTGTGTGAGAGAGAGAAAGAGAAGCTGTGAGTGAGAGAGAGAGAAAGATAGTCTGTGAGTGAGTGAGAGAGAGAAAGAGAAGCTGTGAGTGAGTGAGAGAGAGAGAACCTGTGAGTGAATGAGAGAGAGAGAGAAAGAGAAGCTGTGAGTGAAAGAGAGAGAGAAAGAGAAGCTGTGAGTGTGAGAGAGAGAAAGAAAGAGAGAAGCTGTGAGTGAGTGAGAGAGAGAAAGGAAAGCTGTCAGTGAGTGAGAGATTGAAGCTGTGAATGAGAGAGAGAGAGAGTCTGAGAAAGAGAGAGTGAAAGAGAAGATGTGAGTGAGAGAGAGAGAGAGAAAGAGAAGCTGTGAGAGAGAGTAAGAGAAGCTGTGAGTGAGAGAGAGAGAAAGAGAAGCTGTGAGTGAGACAAAGAGAGAGAGAGAGAGAAGCTGTGAGTGAGAGAGAGTGAAAGGGAAGCTGTGAGTGAGAGAGAAAAAGAAAGAGAAGCTGTGAGTGACAGAGAGAAAAGCTGTGAGTGAGAGAGAAAGAGAAGCCTTGAGTGACAGAGAGAGAGAATGAGAAGATGTGAGTGAGAGAGAGAAAAAAAGAAGCTGTGAGTGAGAGAGAGAAAGAGAAGTGGGAGTAAGAGAGAGAGATAAAGAGAAGCTGTGAGTGAGCGAGAGAGAGAAAGAGAGGCTGTGTGTGTGAGAGAGAGAAAAACTGTGAGAGAGAGAAAGAGAAACTGTGAGTGAGAGAGAGAGAAAGAGAAGCTGTGTGTGCGAGAGAGAAAGAAAAGCTATGAGTGAAAGGCAGAGATAGAAAAGAAGCTATGTGTGTGTGAGAGAGTGAAAGAGAAGCTGTGAGTGAGAGAGAGAGAAAGAGAGTCTGTGAGTGAGAGAGAGAGAAAGAGAAGCTGTGTGTGTGTGAGAGAGAGAGAAAGAGAAGCTGTGAGTGAGAGAGATAGAGAAAGAGAAGGAGAAGCTATGAGTGAGTGAGAGAGAGAAAGGAAAGCTGTGAGTGAGTGAGAGAGATAGAAGCTGTGAGTGAGAGAGAGAGAGAAAGAGAAGCTGTGAGTGAAAGAGAGAGAGAGAAGAGAAGCTGTGAGTGTGTGAGAGAGAGAAAGAGAAGCTATGAGTGAGTGAGAGAGAGAAAGGAAAGCTGTGAGTGAGTGAGAGAGAAATAGAAGCTGGGAGTGAGAGAGAAAGAGAGTCTGAGAATGAGAGAGTAAAAGAGAAGCTGCGAGTGAGAGAGAGAGAAGCTGTGAGTGAGAGAGAGAGAATATGTGAGTGAGAGAGAGAGAAAGAGAAGCTGTGAGTGAGAGAGAAACAGAAGCTGTGAGTGAGAGAGAAAGAGAAAGAGAAGCTGTGAGTGACAAAGAGAGAGAGAAGCTGTGAGTGAGAGAGAGAGAAAGAGAAGCCTTGAGTGACAGAGAGAGAGAATGAGAAGCTGTGAGTGAGAGTAAGAGAAGCTGTGAGTGAGAGAGAGAGAAAGAGAAGCTGTGAGTGAGACAAAGAGAGAGAAAGAGAAGCTGTGAGTGAGAGAGAGAGAAAGAGAAAGAGAAGCATTGAGTAAGAGAGAGAAAGAGAGTCTGGAAGTGAGAGAGAGAGAAAGAGAAGCTGTGAGTATGAGAGAGAGAAGCTGTAAGTGAGAGAGAGAGAGAGAAGCTGTGAGTGAAAGAGAGAGAGAAAGAGAAGCTGTGAGTGGGAGAGAGCGAAAGAGAAGCTGTTTGTGTGTGTGAGAGATTAAGAGAAGCTGTGTGTTTGTGAGAGAGAAAGAGACACTGTGTGTGAGAGAGAGAGAGAGGAAGAGAAGCTGTGTGAGAGAGAGATGCTGTGAGTGAGAGAGAGAGAGAAAGGAAAGCTGTGAGTGAGTGAGAGAGAAAGAAGCTGTGAGTGAGAGAGAGAGAGAGAAAGAGAAACTGTGAGTGAAAGAGAGAGAGAGAAGAGAAGCTGTGAGTGAGAGAGAGAGAAAGAGAGTCTGTGAGTGTGAGAGAGAGAAAGAGAAGCTGTGTGTGTGAGAGAGAGAGAGAGAAAGAGAAGCATTGAGTAAGAGAGAGAAAGAGAGTCTGGAAGTGAGAGAGAGAGAAAGAGAAGCTGTGAGTGTGTGAGAGAGAGAAGCTGTGAGTGAGAGAGAGAGAAAGAAGCTGTGAGTGAAAGAGAAAGAGAGAAAGAGACGCTGTGAGTGAGAGAGAGAGAAAGAGAAGCTGTGAGTAGGTGAGAGAGAGAAAGGGAAGCTGTGAGTGAGAGAGAGAGAGAGAGAGAAGCTGTGAGTGAGAGACAGAGAAAGAGATGCTGTGAGTGAGAGAGAGAGAGAGAAAGAGAAGCTGTGAGTGAGAGAGAGAGAGAGAGAGAGAAAGAGAGAGAAAGAGAGAGAGAGAGAAGCTGTGAGTGAGAGAGAGAGAAGCTGTGAGTGAGAGAGAGTGAAAGGGAAGCTGTGAGTGAGAGAGAAAGAGAAAGAGAAGCTGTGAGTGACAGAGAGAAAAGCTGTGAGTGAGAGAGAAAGAGAAGCCTTGAGTGACAGAGAGAGAGAATGAGAAGATGTGAGTGAGAGAGAGAAAAAAAGAAGCTGTGAGTGAGAGAGAGAAAGAGAAGTGGGAGTAAGAGAGAGAGATAAAGAGAAGCTGTGAGTGAGCGAGAGAGAGAGAGAGAGGCTGTGTGTGTGAGAGAGAGAAAAACTGTGAGTGAGAGAGAGAAAGAGAAACTGTGAGTGCGAGAGAGAGAAAGAGAGTCTGTGAGTGAGAGAGAGAGAAAGAGAAGCTGTGTGTGTGAGAGAGAGAGAGAAAGAGAAGCTGTGAGTGAGAGAGATAGAGAAAGAGAAGGAGAAGCTATGAGTGAGTGAGAGAGAGAAAGGAAAGCTGTGAGTGAGTGAGAGAGATAGAAGCTGTGAGTGAGAGAGAGAGAGAGAAAGAGAAGCTGTGAGTAGAAAGAGAGAGAGAGAAGAGAAGCTGTGAGTGTGTGTGAGAGAGAAAGAAAAGCTATGAGTGAGTGAGAGAGAGAAAGGAAAGCTGTGAGTGAGTGAGTGAGAGAAATAGAAGCTGGGAGTGAGAGAGAGAGAGAAAGAGAGTCTGAGAATGAGAGAGTAAAAGAGAAGCTGCGAGTGAGAGAGGGAGAAGCTGTGAGTGAGAGAGAGAGAATATTTGAGTGAGAGAGAGAGAAAGAGAAGCTGTGAGTGAGAGAGAAACAGAAGCTGTGAGTGAGAGAGAAAGAGAAAGAGAAGCTGTGAGTGACACAGAGAGAGAGAAGCTGTGAGTGAGAGAGAGAGAGAAAGAGAAGCCTTGAGTGACAGAGAGAGAGAATGAGAAGCTGTGAGTGAGAGAGAGAGAGAAAGAGAAGCTGTGAGTGAGTGAGAGAGAGATAAGCTGTGAGTGAGAGAGAGAGAAAGAGACACTGTGTGTGTGTGTGAGAGAGAAAGAGAAGCTGTGAGTGAGTGAGAGAGAGAGAGAGAGAGAAGCTGTGTGTGTGAGAGAGAGAGGGAAAGAGAAGCTGTGTGTGGGGGGAGAGATAAAGAGAAGCTGTGAGTGAGAGAGAGAGAGAGAAAGAGAAGCTGAGAGAGAGAGAGAGAGGGAAACTGTGAGTGAGAGAGAGAAAGAGAAACTGTGAGTGAGAGAAAGAGAGAAAGTGAAGCTGTGTGTGAGTGAGAGAGAGAGAAAGAGATGCTGTGTGTGTGAGAGAGGGAGGGAAAGAGAAGCTGTGTGGGGGGAGAGGTAAAGAGAAGCTGTGAGTGAGAGAGAGAGAGAAAGAGAAGCAGAGAAAGAGAGATAGAGGGAAACTGTGAGAGAGAGAGAGAGAGAAAAAGAGAAGCTGTGTGTGAGAGAAAGAGAGAAAGTGAACCTGTGAGTAAGAGAGAGAGAAAGAGAAGCCTTGAGTGACAGAGAGAGAGAGAGAGAGAGAGAAAGAGAAGCTGTGAGTGAGAGAGAGAAAGTGAAGCTGTGTGTGAGTGAGAGAGAGAGCGAAGCTGTGTGTGTGTGTGTGTGTGTGTGAGAGAGAGATTAAGAGAAGCTGTGTGTGTGAGTTAGATAAAGAGATGCTGTGAGTGAGAGAGAGAGAGAAAGAGAAGCTGTGTATGGGTGAGAGAGATATGCTGTGAGTGAGAGAGAGAGAAAGAGAAGCTGTGAGTGAGTGAGAGAGAGAGAAAGAGAAGCTTTGTGTGTGTGTGTGAGAGAGAGGGAAAGAGAAGCTGTGTGTGGGGGGAGAGATAAAGAGAAGCTGTGAGTGAGAGAGAGAGAGATGGAGAAGCTGAGAGAGAGAGGGAAACTGTGAGTGAGCGAGGGAAAGAGAAACTGTGAGTGAGAGAGAGAGAAAGAGAAGCTGTGAGTGCGAGAGGGAGAGGGAAAGAGAAGCTATGAGTGAAACGCAGAGAGAGAAAGAGAAGCTGTGTGTGTGTGTGAGAGAGAAAGAGAAGCTGTGAGTGAGAGAGAGAGAAAGAGAGTCTGTGAGTGAGAGAGAGAGAAAGAGAAGCTGTAAGTGAGTGAGAGAGAGAGAACCTGTGAGTGAATGAGAGAGAGAGAGAAAGAGAAGCTGTGTGTGAGAGAAAGAGAGAAAGTGAAGCTGTGTGAGAGAAAGAGAGAAAGTGAAGGTGTGAGTGAGAGAGAAAGAGAAGCTGTGTGTGTGAGAGAGAAAGAGAGAGAAAGAGAAGCTGTGAGTGAGAGAGAAACAGAAGCTGTGAGTGAGAGAGAAAGAGAAAGAGAAGCTGTGAGTGACACAGAGAGAGAGAAGCTGTGAGTGAGAGAGAGAGAGAAAGAGAAGCCTTGAGTGACAGAGAGAGAGAATGAGAAGCTGTGAGTGAGAGAGAGAGAGAAAGAGAAGCTGTGAGTGAGTGAGAGAGAGATAAGCTGTGAGTGAGAGAGAGAGAAAGAGACACTGTGTGTGTGTGTGAGAGAGAAAGAGAAGCTGTGAGTGAGTGAGAGAGAGAGAGAGAGAGAAGCTGTGTGTGTGAGAGAGAGAGGGAAAGAGAAGCTGTGTGTGGGGGGAGAGATAAAGAGAAGCTGTGAGTGAGAGAGAGAGAGAGAAAGAGAAGCTGAGAGAGAGAGAGAGAGGGAAACTGTGAGTGAGAGAGAGAAAGAGAAACTGTGAGTGAGAGAAAGAGAGAAAGTGAAGCTGTGTGTGAGTGAGAGAGAGAGAAAGAGATGCTGTGTGTGTGAGAGAGGGAGGGAAAGAGAAGCTGTGTGGGGGGAGAGGTAAAGAGAAGCTGTGAGTGAGAGAGAGAGAGAAAGAGAAGCAGAGAAAGAGAGATAGAGGGAAACTGTGAGAGAGAGAGAGAGAGAAAAAGAGAAGCTGTGTGTGAGAGAAAGAGAGAAAGTGAACCTGTGAGTAAGAGAGAGAGAAAGAGAAGCCTTGAGTGACAGAGAGAGAGAGAGAGAGAGAGAAAGAGAAGCTGTGAGTGAGAGAGAGAAAGTGAAGCTGTGTGTGAGTGAGAGAGAGAGATGATGTGAGTGAGAGAGAGAGAGAAAGAGAAGCTGTGTATGTGTGTGAGAGAGATATGATGTGAGTGAGAGAGAGAGAAAGAGAAGCTGTGTGTGAGAGAAAGAGAGAAAGTGAAGCAGTGAGTGAGAGAGAAAGAGAAGCTGTAAGTGAGAGAGAGAGAAAGAGAAGCTGTGAGTGAGACAAAGAGAGAGAAAGAGAAGCTGTGTGAGTGAGAGAGAGAGAGAAAGATAAGCTGTGTGAGAGAGAAAGAGAGAAAATGAAGCTGTGTGAGAGAGAAAGAGAGAAACAAAGCTGTGAGTGAGATAGAAAGAGAAGCTGTGAATGAGTGAGAGAGAGAGAAAGAGAAGCTTGTGTGTGGTGGAGAGAAAAAGAGCAGTGAGTGTTAGAGAGAAAGAGAAAGAGAAGCTGTGAGTGAGTGAGAGAGAGAGAGAAAGAAAAGCTGTGAGTGAGAGAGAGATAAAGAGAAGCTGTGTGTGGCAGAGAGAGAGAAAGAGAAGATGTGTGTGAGAGAGAGAGAAAGAGAAGCTGTGAGTGCGAGAGAGAAATAAAGAGAAGCTATGAGTGAAAGGCAGAGAGAGAAAGAGAAGCTGTGTGTGTGTGAGAGAGAGAAAGAGAAGCTGTGAGTGAGAGAGAGAGAAAGAGAGTCTGTGAGTGAGAGAGAGAGAGAAAGAGAAGCTGTGAGTGAGTGAGAGAGAGAGAACCTGTGAGTGAATGAGAGAGAGAGAGAAAGAGAAGCTGTGAGTGAAAGAGAGAGAGAAAGAGAAGCTGTGAGTGTGAGAGAGAGTAAGAGAGAAGCCGTGAGTGAGTGAGAGAGAGAAAGGAAAGCTGTCAGTGAGTGAGAGATAGAAGCTGTGAGTGAGAGAGAGAGAGAGAGTCTGAGAAAGAGAGAGTGAAAGAGAAGCTGTGAGTGAGATAGAGAGAGAGAAAGAGAAGCTGTGAGAGAGAGTAAGAGAAGCTGTGAGTGAGAGGGAGAGAAAGAGAAGCTGTGAGTGAGACAAAGAGAGAGAAAGAGAAGCTGTGAGTGAGAGAGAGAGAAAGAGAAAGAGAAGCATTGAGTAAGAGAGAGAAAGAGAGTCTGGAAGTGAGAGACAGAGAAAGAGCTGCTGTGAGTGAGAGAGAGAGAGAAGCTGTGAGTGAGAGAGAGAGAGAAAAGCTGTGAGTGAAAGAGAAAGAGAGAAAGAGAAGCTGTGAGTGAGAGAGAGAGAAAGAGAAGCTGTGTGTGTGTGAGTGAGAGAGAAGCTGTTTGTGAGTGTGAGAGATTAAGAGAAGCTGTGTGTGTGTGAGAGAGAAAGAGACACTGTGTGTGTGAGAGAGAGAGAGAGGAAGAGAAGCTGTGTGAGAGAGAGATGCTGTGAGTGAGAGAGAGAAAGGAAAGCTGTGAGTGAGTGAGAGAGAAAGAAGCTGTGAGTGAGAGAGTGAGAGAGAAAGAGAAGCTGTGAGTGAAAGAGAGAGAGAGCAGAGAAGCTGTGAGTGAGAGAGAGAGAAAGAGAGTCTGTGAGTGAGAGAGAGAGAAAGAGAAGCTGTGTGTGTGTGAGAGAGAGAGAAAGTGAAGCATTGAGTAAGAGAGAGAAAGAGAGTCTGGAAGTGAGAGAGAGAGAGAAAGAGAAGCTTTGAGTGTGAGAGAGATAAAGAGAAGCTGTGAGTGAGAGAGAGAAAGAAAGAGAAGATTTGTGTGTGAGAGAGAGAAACTGTGAGTGAGAGAGAGAAAGAGAAACTGTGAGTGAGAGAGAGAGAAAGAGAAGCTGTGAGTGCGAGAGAGAGAGAAAGAGAAGCTATGAGTGAAAGGCAGAGAGAGAAAGAGAAGCTGTGTGTGTGAGAGAGAGAGAAAGAGAAGCTGTGAGTGAGAGAGAGAGAAAGATAGTCTGTGAGTGAGTGAGAGAGAGAAAGAGAAGCTGTGAGTGAGTGAGAGAGAGAGAACCTGTGAGTGAATGAGAGAGAGAGAGAAAGAGAAGCTGTGAGTGAAAGAGAGAGAGAAAGAGAAGCTGTGAGTGTGAGAGAGAGAAAGAAAGAGAGAAGCTGTGAGTGAGTGAGAGAGAGAAAGGAAAGCTGTCAGTGAGTGAGAGATTGAAGCTGTGAATGAGAGAGAGAGAGAGTCTGAGAAAGAGAGAGTGAAAGAGAAGATGTGAGTGAGAGAGAGAGAGAGAAAGAGAAGCTGTGAGAGAGAGTAAGAGAAGCTGTGAGTGAGAGAGAGAGAAAGAGAAGCTGTGAGTGAGACAAAGAGAGAGAGAGAGAGAAGCTGTGAGTGAGAGTGAAAGGGAAGCTGTGAGTGAGAGAGAAAAAGAAAGAGAAGCTGTGAGTGACAGAGAGAAAAGCTGTGAGTGAGAGAGAAAGAGAAGCCTTGAGTGACAGAGAGAGAGAATGAGAAGATGTGAGTGAGAGAGAGAAAAAAAGAAGCTGTGAGTGAGAGAGAGAAAGAGAAGTGGGAGTAAGAGAGAGAGATAAAGAGAAGCTGTGAGTGAGCGAGAGAGAGAAAGAGAGGCTGTGTGTGTGAGAGAGAGAAAAACTGTGAGAGAGAGAGAAACTGTGAGTGAGAGAGAGAGAAAGAGAAGCTGTGTGTGCGAGAGAGAAAGAAAAGCTATGAGTGAAAGGCAGAGATAGAAAAGAAGCTATGTGTGTGTGAGAGAGTGAAAGAGAAGCTGTGAGTGAGAGAGAGAGAAAGAGAGTCTGTGAGTGAGAGAGAGAGAAAGAGAAGCTGTGTGTGTGTGAGAGAGAGAGAAAGAGAAGCTGTGAGTGAGAGAGATAGAGAAAGAGAAGGAGAAGCTATGAGTGAGTGAGAGAGAGAAAGGAAAGCTGTGAGTGAGTGAGAGAGATAGAAGCTGTGAGTGAGAGAGAGAGAGAAAGAGAAGCTGTGAGTGAAAGAGAGAGAGAGAAGAGAAGCTGTGAGTGTGTGAGAGAGAGAAAGAGAAGCTATGAGTGAGTGAGAGAGAGAAAGGAAAGCTGTGAGTGAGTGAGAGAGAAATAGAAGCTGGGAGTGAGAGAGAAAGAGAGTCTGAGAATGAGAGAGTAAAAGAGAAGCTGCGAGTGAGAGAGAGAGAAGCTGTGAGTGAGAGAGAGAGAATATGTGAGTGAGAGAGAGAGAAAGAGAAGCTGTGAGTGAGAGAGAAACAGAAGCTGTGAGTGAGAGAGAAAGAGAAAGAGAAGCTGTGAGTGACAAAGAGAGAGAGAAGCTGTGAGTGAGAGAGAGAGAAAGAGAAGCCTTGAGTGACAGAGAGAGAGAATGAGAAGCTGTGAGTGAGAGTAAGAGAAGCTGTGAGTGAGAGAGAGAGAAAGAGAAGCTGTGAGTGAGACAAAGAGAGAGAAAGAGAAGCTGTGAGTGAGAGAGAGAGAAAGAGAAAGAGAAGCATTGAGTAAGAGAGAGAAAGAGAGTCTGGAAGTGAGAGAGAGAGAAAGAGAAGCTGTGAGTGTGAGAGAGAGAAGCTGTAAGTGAGAGAGAGAGAGAGAAGCTGTGAGTGAAAGAGAGAGAGAAAGAGAAGCTGTGAGTGGGAGAGAGCGAAAGAGAAGCTGTTTGTGTGTGTGAGAGATTAAGAGAAGCTGTGTGTTTGTGAGAGAGAAAGAGACACTGTGTGTGAGAGAGAGAGAGAGGAAGAGAAGCTGTGTGAGAGAGAGATGCTGTGAGTGAGAGAGAGAGAGAAAGGAAAGCTGTGAGTGAGTGAGAGAGAAAGAAGCTGTGAGTGAGAGAGAGAGAGAGAAAGAGAAACTGTGAGTGAAAGAGAGAGAGAGAAGAGAAGCTGTGAGTGAGAGAGAGAGAAAGAGAGTCTGTGAGTGTGAGAGAGAGAAAGAGAAGCTGTGTGTGTGAGAGAGAGAGAGAGAAAGAGAAGCATTGAGTAAGAGAGAGAAAGAGAGTCTGGAAGTGAGAGAGAGAGAAAGAGAAGCTGTGAGTGTGTGAGAGAGAGAAGCTGTGAGTGAGAGAGAGAGAAAGAAGCTGTGAGTGAAAGAGAAAGAGAGAAAGAGACGCTGTGAGTGAGAGAGAGAGAAAGAGAAGCTGTGAGTAGGTGAGAGAGAGAAAGGGAAGCTGTGAGTGAGAGAGAGAGAGAGAGAGAAGCTGTGAGTGAGAGACAGAGAAAGAGATGCTGTGAGTGAGAGAGAGAGAGAGAAAGAGAAGCTGTGAGTGAGAGAGAGAGAGAGAGAGAGAAAGAGAGAGAAAGAGAGAGAGAGAGAAGCTGTGAGTGAGAGAGAGAGAAGCTGTGAGTGAGAGAGAGTGAAAGGGAAGCTGTGAGTGAGAGAGAAAGAGAAAGAGAAGCTGTGAGTGACAGAGAGAAAAGCTGTGAGTGAGAGAGAAAGAGAAGCCTTGAGTGACAGAGAGAGAGAATGAGAAGATGTGAGTGAGAGAGAGAAAAAAAGAAGCTGTGAGTGAGAGAGAGAAAGAGAAGTGGGAGTAAGAGAGAGAGATAAAGAGAAGCTGTGAGTGAGCGAGAGAGAGAGAGAGAGGCTGTGTGTGTGAGAGAGAGAAAAACTGTGAGTGAGAGAGAGAAAGAGAAACTGTGAGTGCGAGAGAGAGAAAGAGAGTCTGTGAGTGAGAGAGAGAGAAAGAGAAGCTGTGTGTGTGAGAGAGAGAGAGAAAGAGAAGCTGTGAGTGAGAGAGATAGAGAAAGAGAAGGAGAAGCTATGAGTGAGTGAGAGAGAGAAAGGAAAGCTGTGAGTGAGTGAGAGAGATAGAAGCTGTGAGTGAGAGAGAGAGAGAGAAAGAGAAGCTGTGAGTGAAAGAGAGAGAGAGAAGAGAAGCTGTGAGTGTGTGTGAGAGAGAAAGAAAAGCTATGAGTGAGTGAGAGAGAGAAAGGAAAGCTGTGAGTGAGTGAGTGAGAGAAATAGAAGCTGGGAGTGAGAGAGAGAGAGAAAGAGAGTCTGAGAATGAGAGAGTAAAAGAGAAGCTGCGAGTGAGAGAGGGAGAAGCTGTGAGTGAGAGAGAGAGAATATTTGAGTGAGAGAGAGAGAAAGAGAAGCTGTGAGTGAGAGAGAAACAGAAGCTGTGAGTGAGAGAGAAAGAGAAAGAGAAGCTGTGAGTGACACAGAGAGAGAGAAGCTGTGAGTGAGAGAGAGAGAGAAAGAGAAGCCTTGAGTGACAGAGAGAGAGAATGAGAAGCTGTGAGTGAGAGAGAGAGAGAAAGAGAAGCTGTGAGTGAGTGAGAGAGAGATAAGCTGTGAGTGAGAGAGAGAGAAAGAGACACTGTGTGTGTGTGTGAGAGAGAAAGAGAAGCTGTGAGTGAGTGAGAGAGAGAGAGAGAGAGAAGCTGTGTGTGTGAGAGAGAGAGGGAAAGAGAAGCTGTGTGTGGGGGGAGAGATAAAGAGAAGCTGTGAGTGAGAGAGAGAGAGAGAAAGAGAAGCTGAGAGAGAGAGAGAGGGAAACTGTGAGTGAGAGAGAGAAAGAGAAACTGTGAGTGAGAGAAAGAGAGAAAGTGAAGCTGTGTGTGAGTGAGAGAGAGAGAAAGAGATGCTGTGTGTGTGAGAGAGGGAGGGAAAGAGAAGCTGTGTGGGGGGAGAGGTAAAGAGAAGCTGTGAGTGAGAGAGAGAGAGAAAGAGAAGCAGAGAAAGAGAGATAGAGGGAAACTGTGAGAGAGAGAGAGAGAGAAAAAGAGAAGCTGTGTGTGAGAGAAAGAGAGAAAGTGAACCTGTGAGTAAGAGAGAGAGAAAGAGAAGCCTTGAGTGACAGAGAGAGAGAGAGAGAGAGAGAAAGAGAAGCTGTGAGTGAGAGAGAGAAAGTGAAGCTGTGTGTGAGTGAGAGAGAGAGCGAAGCTGTGTGTGTGTGTGTGTGTGTGTGAGAGAGAGATTAAGAGAAGCTGTGTGTGTGAGTTAGATAAAGAGATGCTGTGAGTGAGAGAGAGAGAGAAAGAGAAGCTGTGTATGGGTGAGAGAGATATGCTGTGAGTGAGAGAGAGAGAAAGAGAAGCTGTGAGTGAGTGAGAGAGAGAGAAAGAGAAGCTTTGTGTGTGTGTGTGAGAGAGAGGGAAAGAGAAGCTGTGTGTGGGGGGAGAGATAAAGAGAAGCTGTGAGTGAGAGAGAGAGAGATGGAGAAGCTGAGAGAGAGAGGGAAACTGTGAGTGAGCGAGGGAAAGAGAAACTGTGAGTGAGAGAGAGAGAAAGAGAAGCTGTGAGTGCGAGAGGGAGAGGGAAAGAGAAGCTATGAGTGAAACGCAGAGAGAGAAAGAGAAGCTGTGTGTGTGTGAGAGAGAGAAAGAGAAGCTGTGAGTGAGAGAGAGAGAAAGAGAGTCTGTGAGTGAGAGAGAGAGAAAGAGAAGCTGTAAGTGAGTGAGAGAGAGAGAACCTGTGAGTGAATGAGAGAGAGAGAGAAAGAGAAGCTGTGTGTGAGAGAAAGAGAGAAAGTGAAGCTGTGTGAGAGAAAGAGAGAAAGTGAAGGTGTGAGTGAGAGAGAAAGAGAATCTGTGTGTGTGTGAGAGAGAGAGAGAGAAAGAGAAGCTGTGAGTGAGAGAGAAACAGAAGCTGTGAGTGAGAGAGAAAGAGAAAGAGAAGCTGTGAGTGACACAGAGAGAGAGAAGCTGTGAGTGAGAGAGAGAGAGAAAGAGAAGCCTTGAGTGACAGAGAGAGAGAATGAGAAGCTGTGAGTGAGAGAGAGAGAGAAAGAGAAGCTGTGAGTGAGTGAGAGAGAGATAAGCTGTGAGTGAGAGAGAGAGAAAGAGACACTGTGTGTGTGTGTGTGAGAGAAAGAGAAGCTGTGAGTGAGTGAGAGAGAGAGAGAGAAGCTGTGTGTGTGAGAGAGAGAGGGAAAGAGAAGCTGTGTGTGGGGGGAGAGATAAAGAGAAGCTGTGAGTGAGAGAGAGAGAGAGAAAGAGAAGCTGAGAGAGAGAGAGAGAGGGAAACTGTGAGTGAGAGAGAGAAAGAGAAACTGTGAGTGAGAGAAAGAGAGAAAGTGAAGCTGTGTGTGAGTGAGAGAGAGAGAAAGAGATGCTGTGTGTGTGAGAGAGGGAGGGAAAGAGAAGCTGTGTGGGGGGAGAGGTAAAGAGAAGCTGTGAGTGAGAGAGAGAGAGAAAGAGAAGCAGAGAAAGAGAGATAGAGGGAAACTGTGAGAGAGAGAGA
Organism: Bradypodion ventrale; assembly: GCA_035047345.1. Classification (NCBI taxonomy): domain Eukaryota; kingdom Metazoa; phylum Chordata; class Lepidosauria; order Squamata; family Chamaeleonidae; genus Bradypodion; species Bradypodion ventrale. The sequence goes on from JAWDJE010000001.1 coordinate 226,477,458, forward strand.
GAGAGAAAAAGAGAAGCTGTGTGTGAGAGAAAGAGAGAAAGTGAACCTGTGAGTAAGAGAGAGAGAAAGAGAAGCCTTGAGTGACAGAGAGAGAGAGAGAGAGAGAAAGAGAAGATGTGAGTGAGAGAGAGAAAGTGAAGCTGTGTGTGAGTGAGAGAGAGAGATGATGTGAGTGAGAGAGAGAGAGAAAGAGAAGCTGTGTATGTGTGTGAGAGAGATATGATGTGAGTGAGAGAGAGAGAAAGAGAAGCTGTGTGTGAGAGAAAGAGAGAAAGTGAAGCAGTGAGTGAGAGAGAAAGAGAAGCTGTAAGTGAGAGAGAGAGAAAGAGTCTGTGAGTGAGAGAGAGAGAGAGAGAAAGAGAAGGTGTGTGAGAGAGAGAGAACCTGTGAGTGAATGAGAGAAATAGAGAAAGAGAAGCTGTGAGTGAAAGAGAGAGAGAGAGAGAGAAGCTGTGAGTGAGAGAGAGAGAGAAAGAGATGCTGTGAGTGAGTGAGAGAGAGAAAGGAAAATTGTGAGTGAGACAGAGAGAAAGAGAACATAAGAACATAAGAACAGCCTTGCTGGAACAGGCCACAGCCCATCCAGTCCAGCATTCTGTCTCACACAGTGGCTCAACATTTCCTTCAGGGTATTCCCAAGCAGATGCCTTCACATGCTTAGGATTCCCTGGAAATGGCATTGAGAGATATCCTGCCTATCTCTCCAACTCGGAGGTTGTCCTTAGGTAGCCATAATTATAGCCATTGATAGCCTTGTCCTCCATGAACTTGTCTAATCCTTTCTTAAAGCTGTCAAGACTGACAGCTGTCACCACTTCTTCTGGCAGGGAGTTCCATAGACCAGTAATCCTCTGGGTGAAAAAGTACTTTCTCTTATTTGTTTGAGAACTAGTACCCAAAAGTTTCATGGAGTGTCCCCTAGTTCTAGTGTTGTGCGATAGGGAAAACAGTTTTTCCTTATCTACTTTGTCCACACCGTGCATGATTTTATAAACTTCAATCAGGTCACCTCTTAGACGCCGTCGTTCAAGAGTGAAAAGGCCCAACCGTTGCAGCCTCTGATGGTAAGGAAGGTGTTCCAGTCCCCTAATCATTCTGGTTGCCCTCCTCTGTACTTTCTCCAACTCCATAATATCCTTCTGGAGGTATGGCGACCAGAACTGTACACAATATTCCAGATGGGGCCTCACCATAGATTTATAAAGAGGCAAAATGACACTTGCTGACTTATTTTCTATACCCTTCCTAATGATCCCTAACATTGAGTTTGCTTTTTTCACTGCTGAGGCACACTGGGTTGACACCTTCATTGAGCTGTCCACCAGGACACCAAGGTCCCTTTCCTGGTTTGTCGCAGAGAGTTCAGACCCCATCAGTTTATAAATGTAATTGGGGTTTTTTGCCCCAACATGCATCACTCTGCACTTACTGATGTTGAAGCTCATTTGCCACTGTTTTGCCCACTCCCCCAGTGTCAAGAGATCCCTCTGGAGCTCTTCACAATCTCTCACAGTTTTCACTACCCTGTATAATTTAGTGTCGTCAGCAAATTTGGCTACCTTGCTTTTTACTCCTACCTCTAGATCATTTATGAAGAGGTTGAAAAGCAGGGGTCCCAGTACTGAACCTTGGGGGACCCCACTCTTTACTTCCCTCCACTTGGAGAAGTGTCCATTTAGTGCTACCCTCTGTTTCCTGTCCCTTAGCCAGTTGCTGATCCAGGACAAGACCTGTCCCTTTATTCCATGACTGGTAAGTTTATTCAAGAGCCTTTGGTGTGGGACCTTGTCAAAAGCCTTCTGAAAGTCCAGATAAACAATGTCAACTGGATCCCCCTTATCCACATGCTTGTTGACACTCTCAAAAAATTCCAACAGATTAGTGAGGCATGATTTGCCCTTGCAAAAGCCATGTTGGCTCTCCTTTAGCAGCGCCTTCTCTTCTATGTGCCTATTAATTCTATCTTTTAGGATGGTTTCCATCACTTTACCTGGGACACATGTCAAACTGACAGGCCGGTAATTTCCTGGATCACCCCTGGATCCTTTTTTGAAAATTGGTGTTACATTCGCTACCTTCCAGTCATCAGGCACAAAGCCTGATTTGAGGGAAATATTATATATTTTGGCTAGGAGATCAGCAATTTCATCTTTAAGTTCCCTGAGAACTCGTGGATGGATGCCATCTGGTCCTGGGGATTTGTTAGTGTTTAGCTTAACAAGACATGCAAGGACCTCCTCCCTGGTTATTTCTATCTTGCTTAATTCTTCGGTTTCCCTCCCTACGAAGATAGGCTCTGTTTTGGGCATGTGGTCTCTGTCTTCTTCAGTGAATACTGAAGCAAAGAATTCATTGAGTCTCTCTGCAATCTCTGTTTCCTCTTTAATAACCCCTTGCCTTCCATTGTCATCTAATGGTCCAATGGCCTTCCTAGTTGGGTTCTTACTTCTAATGTACTTAAAGAAGTCTTTGTTATTCCTCTGAGTATTTTTAGCTATACGCTCCTCAAAGTCTTGCTTTGCTTTCCTGATTGTTGCCTTGCATTTGTTCTGCCAGAATTTATGTTTCTGCCTGCTGTCCTCATTTGGACAAGCCTTCCATCTTCTAAATGAGCTTTTCTTGCTCTTGATCACTTCCCGAACAGCTCCTGTAAGCCACATCGGAGTCCTCTTGGACCTGGCAGTGCCCTTTTTCCTTTTGGGTATGCATTCCAATTGGGCCTCTGTTATTGTTTTTGTAAACAGCCTCCATGCCTCTTGGAGTGTTTGGACTCTCTCAATTTTCCCTTTCAGTTTCTTTTTTACTAGTTTCCTCATCTTTGGGAAATTTCCTTTTTGAAAATTTAAGGTCTCTGTGTTAGATTTTATCAGTGACTTGCGGTCTATGATCAAGTTAAACATAATTGAGTTGTGGTCACTGTTCCCTATTGGATCAGTCACATTAACATCTTGCACCAGATCCTGAGTATTACTCAGGATCAAGTCAAGGATTCTTGTACCTCTAGTTGGGTCTTCAACCATCTGTCCCAGGGAACAATCATTGAGCATATCTAGGAACTTTATCTCTTTATCATGTGCTGAACAACAGTTCACCCAGTCTATGTGAGGGTAATTGAAGTCCCCCATTATAACCAGGCTTCCCTTCCTGGATGCCTCCTTTACAACATTCTCCAACTGCCAGTCTCCCTCAAGAGTTTGGGTCGGAGGCCGATAGTATATGCCTACTGTTAGACCATCCTTGTGGCCTGGTACTCTTACCCACAGAGCTTCTAATGGTGACTCCAAATCACCTAGATATTCCAATTCATACGATTTTATCACTTCTTTGACATACAAGGCTACACCACCTCCTGTTTGCCCCTTCCTATCCTTCCTGTACAGTTTGTAGCCTGGGATAACTGTATCCCATTGGTTATCATCCGTCCACCAGGTTTCAGTGATACCAATAATATCAATATTTTTATCTATTGCTAAGTATTCCAGCTCCCCTATTTTGTTACGGAGGCTTCTGGCATTTGTATACAAGCATTTATATATGCTTTCCTGATACAGTTTTTTGAGTCCAGTTGCATTGTTAGACTGCCTCTTGCATCCTTCTGCTAGAGTGCTGGTGACTAGCTCCTTGCTCTGCTCAGTAATTTTTGCATCCTCCTCACTACTCAAGTACACACTTTCCCGAACCGGATGCTGCCCAGCTCCTGTCGGCTTTCCCCCAGTTATCAGTTTAAAAGCTGCTCTGCAGCCTTTTTGATGTTGAGTGCCAGCAATCTGGTCCCATCATGGTTTAAATGCAACCCATCCCTCCTGAACAGATTTGGCTTGTCCCAAAATGTTCTCCAGTTCCTGACAAATCTAAAGCCCTCCTCTCGACACCACCGCCTCATCCACGCATTGAGGCTTCTGAGCTCTGCCTGCCTGGTAGGTCCTGCGCGAGGGACAGGCAGCACTTCTGAAAATGCTACCTTGGAAGTCCGGGACTTCAATCTTCTTCCTAACAACCTAAATTTGGCTTCCAGGACAGACCGCTTGGCCTTCCCAACATCATTAGTACCAACGTGTACCATGACAACTGGCTCGTTCCCAGTTCTCTCTAACAATCTATCTAGATTTCTTGTGATGTCTGCAACTTTTGCACCTGGCAGGCAAGTCACCATACGGTTATCATGTGCATCACAAATCCATTTCTCTGTATTTCTAATTATTGAATCGCCTAGTACAAGGAGCCTCTCTCCTGCAATCTGTTCATCTACATGCACCTCATCAACCATATTAAGGGAGAGAACCTCAGTTTGTTCCTGTTGTTCATCTTCCTGGATCTCATCAAGTGTGATGAAGGAGAGATCATCAAGTGGAACCAGTTGTTCCTCTGTGTGTTCCTCATCAGGTGTGATAAGGGAAAGAGCCTCAAATTTATTCTGTAATTTCAGACTCTCAGAGTGATCCCCTACTCTTCTCCTCCTTTGAGTCACATTCCTCCAACCATCTCCCTCCTGAGTTAGTGAAGGGCCTTCTCCCTCAGAACTGTGCCCTGTCACTTCTTTGTCCAGCATAGTCTGCTCCGCTCTGTCCAAGAACAGCTCAAGCTCCTTAATTTGTTGGTGGTTAGATATGCGGGCCTCTAGCTGCTGGACCTTCTCTTCTAGTAGTGCAACCAGCTTGCACTTGCTGCAAGTGTAGTTCTCCATATGCTTTGGCAAGAACACAAACATGGCACAAGAATTGCAGGTAACTACAGCTGTTCCCTCAGAATCCATTTTAACAAGTGCAGTATTCTGGGCCTCAAAAATGTACAAGTTTACTACCTTTCTACCTAGTAAGACTATATATTTTTTTGTTTCTAGTCTGTAATCTCGCGCGCCGTTAGGCGCGCGGGCCTCTAAAGCAGCTCTACTCCAACTGCAAAACTTACCAGTGCTCACTTCCTTTGTTTGGCTCTCCTCAGCAGCAGCTCTGCTTAAGAGCACATGCAGAGTCAAAAAAGCTGTGAGTGAGAGAGAGAAAGAAAGAGAAGCTGTGAATAAGAGAGAGAGAAGGAAAGAGAAGCTGTGAGTGAGAGAGAGAGAGAGAAAGAGAAGCTGTGAGAGAGAGAGAGAGAAACTGTGAGTGAGAGAGAGAAAGAGAAACTGTGAGTGAGAGAGAGGGAAAGAGAAGCTGTGAGTGCGAGTGAGAGAGAAAGAGAAGCTGTGAGTGAGAGAGAGAGAGAGAGAAAGAGAAGCTGTGAGTGAGAGAGTGAGAAAGAGAAGCTGTGAGTGAGAGACAGAGGAAGAGAAGCTGTGAGTTAGACAGAGAGAACAAGAAGCTGTGAGTGAGAGAGAGAGAAAGAGAAGCTGTGAGTGAGAGAGAGAGAGAATCTGTGAGTGTGAGAGAGAGGGAAAGAGAAGCTGTGAGTGAGAAAGAGAGAAATAGAAGCTGTGAGTGAGAGAGAGAGAGTAAGAGAAGCTGTGAGTGAGTGAGAGAGAGAAAGAGAAGCTGTGAGTGAGAGAGATAAAGAGAAGGTGTGAGAGAGAGAGAGAGAAAGAGAAGCTGTGAGAGAGAGAGAGAAACTGTGAGTGAGAGAGAGAAAGAGAAACTGTGAGTGAGAGAGAGAGAAAGAGAAGTTGTGAGTGTGAGTGAGAGAGAAAGAAAAGCTGTGAGTGAGAGAGAGAGAAAGAGAAGCTGTGAGTGAGAGAGAGAGAGGAAGAGAATCTGTGATTGAGAGAGAGAGGGAAGCGATGAGTGAGAGAGAGAGAGAAAGAGAAGCTGTGAGTGAGAGAGAGAGACAAAGAGAAGCTGTGAGTGAGAGAGAGAGAGAGAGAAGCTGTGAGTGAGAGAGAGAAGCTTTGAGTGAGAGAGAGAGAAATAGAAGCTGTGAGTGAGAGACACAGAGAAAGAGAAGCTGTGAGTGACACAGAGAGAGAGAAGCTATGAGTGACAGAGAGAGAAAGAATCTGTGAGTGACAGAGAGAGAGAATGAGAAGCTGTGAGTGAGAGAGAGAGAAAGAGTCTGTGAGTGAGAGAGAGAGAGAAAGAGAAGGTGTGTGTGTGAGAGAGAGAACCTGTGAGTGAATGAGAGAAATAGAGAAAGAGAAGCTGTGAGTGAAAGAGAGAGAGAGAAAGAGAAGCTGTGAGTGAGAGAGAGAGAGAAAGAGATGCTGTGAGTGAGTGAGAGAGAGAAAGGAAAACTGTGAGTGAGACAGAGAGAAAGAGAAGCTGTGAGTGAGAGAGAGAGAGAGAGAGAAGCTGTGAATTAGAGAGAGAGAGAAGGAAAGAGAAGCTGTGAGTGAGAGAGAGAGAGAGAAAGAGAAGCTGTGTGTGTGAGAGAGAGAAATTGTGAGTGAGAGAGAAAGAGAAACTGTGAGTGAGAGAGTGAGAAAGAGAAGCTGTGAGTGCGAGAGAGAGAGAAAGAGAAGCTGTGAGTGAGAGAGAGAGAGAGAAAGAGAAGCTGTGAGTGAGAGAGAGAGAAAGAGAAGCTGTGAGTGAGAGAGAGAGAAAGAGAAGCATTCAGTGAGAGAGAAAGAGAAGCTGTGAGTGCGAGAGAGAGCGGAAGAGAAGCTGTGAGTGAGAGAGAGAGAGAAAAAGAGAAGCTGTGTGTGTGTGAGAGAGAAATTGTGAGTGAGAGAGAGAAAGAGAAGCTGTGAGTGTGAGAGAGAGAGAAAGAGAAGCTGTGAGAGAGAGAGAGAAAGAGAAGCTGTGAGTGAGAGAGAGAGAGAAAGAGAAGCTGTGAGTGAGAGAGAGAGAAAGAGAAGCATTCAGTGAGAGAGAAAGAGAAGCTGTGAGTGAGAGAGAGAGCTGAAGAGAAGCTGTGATTGAGAGAAAGAGAGAGAAGCTGTAAGTGAGAGAAAGTGAAAGAGAAGCTGTGAGTGAGAGAGAGAGAGAAAGAGAAGCTGTGCGTGAGTGAGAGAGAGAAAGGAAAACTGTGAGTGAGACAGAGAGAAAGAGAAGCTGTGAGTGAGAGAGAGAGAGAAAGAGAAGCTGTGAGTGAGAGAGAGAGAGAAAGAGAAGCTGTGTGAGAGAGAGAGAGAAAGAGAAGCATTCAGTGAGATAGAAAGAGAAGCTGTGAGTGAGAGAGAGAGCGGAAGAGAAGCTGTGATTGAGAGAAAGAGAGAGAAGCTGTAAGTGAGAGAAAGTGAAAGAGAAGCTGTGAGTGAGAGAGAGAGAGAGAGAAAGAGAAGCTGTGAGAGAGAGTGAGAAAGAGAAGCTGTGAGTGAGAGACAGAGGAAGAGAAGCTGTGAGTGAGACAGAGAGAACGAGAAGCTGTGAGTGAGAGAGAGAGAGAAAGAGAAGCTGTGAGTGAGAGAGAGAGAGAAAGAGAAGCTGTGAGTGTGTGTGAAAGATAAAGAGTAGCTGTTAGTGAGTGAGAGAGAGAAAGGAAAGCTGTGAGTGAGTGAGAGCGATAGAAGCTGTGTGAGAGAGAGAGAGAAAGAGAAGCTGTGAGTGAGAGAGAGAGAGAAACTGTGAGCGAGAGAGAGAAAGAGAAGCTATGAGTGAAAGGCAGTGAGACAAAGAGAAGCTGTGTGTGTGTGAGAGAGAGAAAGAGAAGCTGTGAGTGAGAGAGAGAGAAAGAGAGTCTGTGAGTATGAGAGAGAGGGAAAGAGAAGCTGTGAGTGAGTGTGAGAGAGAGAAAACCTGTGAGTGAATGAGAGAGAGAGAGAGAGAGAGAAGCTGTGAGTGAAAGAGAGAGAGAGAAAGAGAAGCTGTGAGTGAGAGAGAGAGAGAAAGAGAAGCTGTGAGTGAGTGAGAGAGAGAATGGAAAGCTGTGAGCGAGTGAGTGCGATAGAAGCTGTGAGTGAGTGAGAGAGAGAAACAGAGTCTGAGAAAGAGAGATTGAAAGAGAAGCTGTGAGTGAGAGAGAGAGAAGCTGTGTGTGAGAGAGAGACTCTGTGAGTGAGAGAGAGAGAGAGAAAGAGAAGCTGTGAGTGAGAGAGAAACAGAAGCTGTGAGTGAGAGAGAGGGAGAAAGAGAAGCTGTGAGAGAGAGAGAGAAAGAGAAGCTGTGAGTGTGAGAGAGAGAAGCTGTGTGTGAGAGAGAAAGAGAAGCAGTGAGTGAGACAAAGAGAGAGAAAGAGAAGCTGTGAGTGAGAGAGAGAGAAATAGAAGCTGTGAGTGAGAGAGAGAGAAAGAGAAGCTGTGAGTGAGTGAGAGAGAGAAAGAGAAGCTGTGAGTGAGAGAGAGATAAAGAGAAGCTGTGAGAGAGAGAGAGAGAAAGAGAAGCTGTGTGAGAGAGAGAGAAACTGTGAGTGAGAGAGAGAAAGAGAAACTGTGAGTGAGAGAGAGAGAAAGAGAAGCTGTGAGTGCAAGTGAGAGAGAAAGAGAAAGAAAAGCTGTGAGTGAGAGAGATAGAGAAAGAGAAGCTGTGAGTGAGAGAGAGAGAGGAAGAGAATCTGTGTGTGTGAGAGAGAGAGAAGCGATTAGTGAGAGAGAGAGAGAAAGAGAAGCTGTGAGTGAGAGAGAGAGACAAAGAGAAGCTGTGAGTGAGAGAGAGAGAGAGAAGCTGTGAGTGAGAGAGAGAGAGAAGCTTTGAGTGAGAGAGAGAAAGAAGCTGTGAGAGAGAGACAAAGAGGTGTGATTGAGAGAGAGAGAGAAAGAGAAGGTGTGTGTGTGTGAGAGAGAGAGAAAGAGGAGCTGTGAGAGAGAGAGAGTAAGAGAAGCTGTGAGTGAGAGAGAAAGAGAAGCTGTGAGTGACACACAGAGAGAGAAGCTGTGAGTGACAGAGAGAGAGAAAGAGAAGTTGTGAGTGACAGAGAGAGAGAATGAAAAGCTGTGAGTGTGAGAGAGAGAGAAGCTGTGAGTGAGAGAGAGAGAGGAAGAGAAGGTGTGATTGAGAGAAAGAGAGAGAAGCTGTAAGTGAGAGAAAGTGAAAGAGAAGCTGTGAGTGAGAGAGAGAGAGAAAGAGAAGCTGTGAGAGAGAGTGAGAAAGAGAAGCTGTGAGTGAGAGAGAGAGGAAGAGAAGCTGTGAGTGAGACAGAGAGAATGAGAAGCTGTGAGTGAGAGAGAGAGAGAAAGAGAAGCTGTGAGTGAGAGAGAGAGAAAGAGAAGCTGTGAGTGAGAGAGAGAGAGAAAGAGAAGCTGTGAGTGAGTGAGAGAGAGAGAGAAAGAGAAGCTGTGAGTGAGAGAGATAAAGAGGTGTGAGAGAGAGAGAGAAAGAGAAGCTGTGAGAGAGAGAGAAACTGTGAGAGAGAGAGAAAGAGAAACTGTGAGTGAGAGAGAGAGAAAGAGAAGCTGTGAGTGTGAGTGAGAGAGAAAGAAAAGCTGTGAGTGAGAGAGAGAGAGAAAGAGATGCTGTGAGTGAGAGAGAGAGATGAAGAGAATCAGTGAGTGAGAGAGAGAGGGAAGCGATGAGTGAGAGAGAGAGAAAAAGAGAAGCTGTGAGTGAGAGAGAGAGAGACAAAGAGAAGCTGTGAGTGAGAGAAAGAGAGAGAGAAGCTGTGAGTGAGAGAGAGAGAAGCTTTGAGTGAGAGAGAGAGAAATAGAAGCTGTGAGTGAGAGACAAAGAGAAAGAGAAGCTGTGAGTGACACACAGAGAGAGAAGCTATGAGTGACAGAGAGAGAAAGAAGCTGTGAGTGACAGAGAGAGAGAATGAGAAGCTGTGAGTGAGAGAGAGAGAGAAGCTGTGAGTGAGAGAGAGAAAGAGAAGCTGTGAGTGAGAGAGAGAAAGAGAACCTGTGTGTGAGTGAGTGAGAGAGAGAGAAGCTGTGTGTGTTTGTGTGTGAGATTAAGAGAAGCTGTGTGTGTGTGAGAGAGAAAGAGACACTGTGTGTGTGAGAGCGAGAGTGAAAGAGGAAGCTGTGAGTAAGAGAGAGAGATGCTGTGAGTGAGAGAGAGAAAGAGAAGCTGTGTATGTGTGAGAGAGATATGCTGTGAGTGAGAGAGAGAGAAGGAGAAGCTGTGTGTGAGAGAAACAGAAAGTGAAGCTGTGTGTGAGAGATAGATAGAAAGTGAAGCTGTGAGTGAGAGAGATAGAGAGTAACAGAAGCATTGAGTGAGAGAGAGAGAGAAAGAGAAGCTGTGAGTGAGAGAAAGAGAGAGAGAAGCTGTGAGTGAGTGAGAGGGAGAAAGAGAAGCTGTGTGTGTGTGAGAGAGAAACAGAAGCTGTGAGTGAGAGAGAGAGAGAAAGAGAAGCTGAGAGTGAGAGAGAGAGAGAAAAAGCTGTGAGTGGGAGAGAGAGAAAGAGAAGCTGTGAGTGTGAGAGAGAAACAGAAGCTGTGAGTGTGAGAGAGAGAAAGAGAGTGTGTGAGAAAGAGAGTGAAAGAGAAGCTGTGAGTGAGAGAGAGAGAGAAGCTGTGAGTGAGAGAGAGAAACTGTGAGTGAGAGAGAGAGAAAGAGAAGCTGTGAGTGAGAGAGAAAGAGAAGCTGTGAGTGAGTGAGAGAGAGAGAAGCTGTAAGTGAGAGAAAGAGAAAGAGAAGCTGTGAGAGAGAGAGAGAGAGAAAGAGTAGCTGTGAGAGAGAGTGAGAAAGAGAAGCTGTGAGTGAGAGAGAGAGAAAGAGAAGCTGTGAGTGAGACAGAGAGAAAGAGAAGCTGTGAGTGAGAGAGAGAGAGAAAGATAAGCTGTGAATGAGAGAGAGAGAGAAAAAGAGAAGCTGTGAGTGAGAGAGAGAGAAAGAGAAGCTGTGTGTGTGTGAGAGAGAGAAATTTTGAGTGAGAGAGAGAAAGAGAAACTGTGAATGAGAGAGAGAAAGAGTAGCTGTGAGTGCGAGAGAGAGAGAGAGAAAGAGAAGCTGTGAGTGAGAGAGAGAGAAAGAGAGTATGTCAGTGAGAGAGAGAAAGAGAAGCTGTGAGTGAGAGAGAGAAAGAGAAGCTGTGAGTGAGAGAGATAGAGAAAGAGAAGCTGTGAGTGAGTGAGAGAGAGAAAGGAAGGCTGTGAGTGAGTGAGAGAGATAGAAGCTGTGAGTGAGAGAGAGAGAGAAAGAGAAGCTGTGAGTGAAAGAGAGAGAGAGAGAGAAGGAGAAGCTGTGGGAGAGAGAAAGAGAAGCTGTGAGTGAGTGAGAGAGAGAGAGAAAGGAAAGCTGTGAGTGAGTGAGAGAGATAGAAGCTGTGAGTGAGAGAGAGAGAAAGAGAGTCTGAGAAAGAGAGAGTGTAAGAGAAGCTATGAGTGAGAGAGAGAGAAGCTGTGAGTTAGAGAGAGTAAATATGGGAGTGAGAGAGAGAGAGAAAGAGAAGCTGTATGTGAGAGAGAAATAGAAGCTGTGAGTGAGAGAGAGGGAGAAAGAGAAGCTGAGAGAGAGAGAGAGAAAGAGAAGCTGTGAGTGAGAGAAAGCAAAGCTGTGAGTGAGAGAGAGAGAGAAAGAGAAGCTGTGAGTGAGTGAGAGAGAAATAGAAGCTGTGAGTGAGAGAGAGAGAGAAATAGAAGCTGTGAGTGAGTGAGAGAGAGAAAGAGAAGCTGTGAGTGAGAGAGAGATAAAGAGAAGCTGTGAGAGAGAGAGAGAAAGAGAAGCTGTGTGAGAGAGAGAGAAACTGTGAGTGAGAGAGAGAAAGAGAAACTGTGAGTGAGAGAGAGAGAAAGAGAAGCTGTGAGTGCAAGTGAGAGAGAAAGAGAAAGAAAAGTTGTGAGTGAGAGAGATAGAGAAAGAGAAGCTGTGAGTGAGAGAGAGAGAGGAAGAGAATCTGTGTGTGTGAGAGAGAGAAGCGATTAGTGAGAGAGAGAGAGAAAGAGAAGCTGTGAGTGAGAGAGAGAGACAAAGAGAAGCTGTGAGTGAGAGAGAGAGAGAGAAGCTGTGAGTGAGAGAGAGAGAGAATCTTTGAGTGAGAGAGAGAAAGAAGCTGTGAGAGAGAGACAAAGAGAAGGTGTGAGTGAGAGAGAGAGAGAAAGAGAAGGTGTGTGTGTGTGTGAGAGAGAGAAAGAGGAGCTGTGAGAGAGAGAGAGTAAGAGAAGCTGTGAGTGAGAGAGAAAGAGAAGCTGTGAGTGACACACAGAGAGAGAAGCTGTGAGTGACAGAGAGAGAGAAAGAGAAGTTGTGAGTGACAGAGAGAGAGAATGAGAAGCTGTGAGTGTGAGAGAGAGAGAAGCTGTGAGTGAGAGAGAGAGAGGAAGAGAAGGTGTGATTGAGAGAAAGAGAGAGAAGCTGTAAGTGAGAGAAAGTGAAAGAGAAGCTGTGAGTGAGAGAGAGAGAGAAAGAGAAGCTGTGAGAGAGAGTGAGAAAGAGAAGCTGTGAGTGAGAGAGAGAGGAAGAGAAGCTGTGAGTGAGACAGAGAGAACGAGAAGCTGTGAGTGAGAGAGAGAGAGAAAGAGAAGCTGTGAGTGAGAGAGAGAGAGTCTGTGAGTGTGAGAGAGGGAAAGAGAAGCTGTGAGTGAGAGAGAGAGAAAGAGAAGCTGTGAGTGTGAGTGAGAGAGAAAGAAAAGCTGTGAGTGAGAGAGAGAGAGAAAGAGATGCTGTGAGTGAGAGAGAGAGAGGAAGAGAATCAGTGAGTGAGAGAGAGAGGGAAGCGATGAGTGAGAGAGAGAGAAAAAGAGAAGCTGTGAGTGAGAGAGAGAGAGACAAAGAGAAGCTGTGAGTGAGAGAAAGAGAGAGAGAAGCTGTGAGTGAGAGAGAGAGAAGCTTTGAGTGAGAGAGAGAGAAATAGAAGCTGTGAGTGAGAGACAAAGAGAAAGAGAAGCTGTGAGTGACACACAGAGAGAGAAGCTATGAGTGACAGAGAGAGAAAGAAGCTGTGAGTGACAGAGAGAGAGAATGAGAAGCTGTGAGTGAGAGAGAGAGAGAAGCTGTGAGTGAGAGAGAGAAAGAGAAGCTGTGAGTGAGAGAGAGAAAGAGAACCTGTGTGTGAGTGAGTGAGAGAGAGAGAAGCTGTGTGTGTTTGTGTGTGAGATTAAGAGAAGCTGTGTGTGTGTGAGAGAGAAAGAGACACTGTGTGTGTGAGAGCGAGAGTGAAAGAGGAAGCTGTGAGTAAGAGAGAGAGATGCTGTGAGTGAGAGAGAGGAAGAGAAGCTGTGTATGTGTGAGAGAGATATGCTGTGAGTGAGAGAGAGAGAAGGAGAAGCTGTGTGTGAGAGAAAGAGAAAGTGAAGCTGTGTGTGAGAGATAGATAGAAAGTGAAGCTGTGAGTGAGAGAGATAGAGAGTAAGAGAAGCATTGAGTGAGAGAGAGAGAGAAAGAGAAGCTGTGAGTGAGAGAAAGAGAGAGAGAAGCTGTGAGTGAGTGAGAGGGAGAAAGAGAAGCTGTGTGTGTGAGAGAGAGAAACAGAAGCTGTGAGTGAGAGAGAGAGAGAAAGAGAAGCTGAGAGTGAGAGAGAGAGAAAAAGCTGTGAGTGGGAGAGAGAGAAAGAGAAGCTTTGAGTGAGTGAGAGAGAAACAGAAGCTGTGAGTGTGAGAGAGAGAAAGAGAGTGTGTGAGAAAGAGAGAGTGAAAGAGAAGCTGTGAGTGAGAGAGAGAGAGAAGCTGTGAGTGAGAGAGAGAAACTGTGAGTGAGAGAGAGAGAAAGAGAAGCTGTGAGTGAGAGAGAAAGAGAAGCTGTGAGTGAGTGAGAGAGAGAGAAGCTGTAAGTGAGAGAAAGAGAAAGAGAAGCTGTGAGAGAGAGAGAGAGAAAGAGTAGCTGTGAGAGAGAGTGAGAAAGAGAAGCTGTGAGTGAGAGAGAGAGAAAGAGAAGCTGTGAGTGAGACAGAGAGAAAGAGAAGCTGTGAGTGAGTGAGAGAGAGAAAGATAAGCTGTGAATGAGAGAGAGAGAGAAAAAGAGAAGCTGTGAGTGAGAGAGAGAGAAAGAGAAGCTGTGTGTGTGTGTGAGAGAGAAATTTTGAGTGAGAGAGAGAAAGAGAAACTGTGAATGAGAGAGAGAGAAAGAGAAGCTGTGAGTGCGAGAGAGAGAGAGAGAGAAAGAGAAGCTGTAAGTGAGAGAGAGAGAAAGAGAGTATGTCAGTGAGAGAGAGAAAGAGAAGCTGTGAGTGAGAGAGAGAAAGAGAAGCTGTGAGTGAGAGAGATAGAGAAAGAGAAGCTGTGAGTGAGTGAGAGAGAGAAAGGAAGGATGTGAGTGAGTGAGAGAGATAGAAGCTGTGAGTGAGAGAGAGAGAGAAAGAGAAGCTGTGAGTGAAAGAGAGAGAGAGAGAAAGAGAAGCTGTGGGAGAGAGAAAGAGAAGCTGTGAGTGAGTGAGAGAGAGAGAGAAAGGAAAGCTGTGAGTGAGTGAGAGAGATAGAAGCTGTGAGTGAGAGAGAGAGAAAGAGAGTCTGAGAAAGAGAGAGTGTAAGAGAAGCTATGAGTGAGAGAGAGAGAAGCTGTGAGTTAGAGAGAGTAAATATGGGAGTGAGAGAGAGAGAGAAAGAGAAGCTGTATGTGAGAGAGAAATAGAAGCTGTGAGTGAGAGAGAGGGAGAAAGAGAAGCTGAGAGAGAGAGAGAGAAAGAGAAGCTGTGAGTGAGAGAAAGCAAAGCTGTGAGTGAGAGAGAGAGAGAGAAAGAGAAGCTGTGAGTGAGTGAGAGAGAGAGAAAGAAAGAGAAGCTGTGAGTGAGAGAGAGAGATAAAGAGAAGCTGTGAGTGAGAGAGAAAGAGAAGGGGTGAGTGAGAGAGAGAGAGAAGCTGTGTGTGTGTGAGAGAGACAAGCTGTGAGTGAGAGAGAGATAGAGAGAAGCTGTGAGTGAGAGAGAGAGAAGCTGTGAGTGAGTGAGAGAGAGAAAGAGAAGCTGTGAGTGAGAGAGAAAGAGAAGGTGTGAGTGAGAGAGAGAGAAAGAGAAGCTGTGGGAGAGAGAGAGAAAGAGAAGCTGTGAGTGAGAGAGAAAGAGAAGCTGTGAGTGACACAGAGAGAGAGAAGATGTGAGTGAGAGAGAGAAAGAGAAGCTTTGAGTGACAGAGAGAGAGAATGAGAAGCTGTGAGTGAGAGAGAGAGAAAGAGAAGCTGTGAGTGAGAGAGAGAGAGAGAGAGAAAGAGAAGCTGTGAGTGAGAGAGAGAAAGAGAAGATTTGTGTGAGTGAGAGAGAGAGAAGCTGTGTGTGTGTGTGAGATTAAGAGAAGCTATGTGTGTGTGAGAGAGAAAGAGACACTGTGTGTGTGTGAGAGAGAAAGAGAAGCTGTGTGTGTGAGAGAGAGAGATGCTGTGAGTGAGAGAGAGAGAAAGAGAAGCTGTGTATGTGTGTGAGAGAGATGTGCTGTGAGTGAGAGAGAGAGAAAGAGAAGCTGTGTGTGAGAGAAAGTGAGAAAGTGAAGCTGTATGTGAGAGAAAGAGAGAAAGTGAAGGTGTGAGTGAGAGAGAAAGAGAAGCTGTGAGTGAGAGAGAGAGAAAGCAAAGCTGTGAGTGAGAGAGAGAGAGAGAGAAAGAGAAGCTGTGAGTGAGTGAGAGAGAGAGAAAGCGAAGCTTTGTGTGTGAGAGAGAGAGGAAAAGAAAGAGAAGCTGTGTGGGGGGAGAGATAAAGAGAAGCTGTGAGTGAGAGAGAGAGAGAAAGAAGCTGAGAGAGAGAGAGGGAAACTGTGAGTGAGGGAGAGAAAGAGAAACTGTGAGTGAGAGAAAGAGAGAAAGTGTATCTGCGTGTGAGTGAGAGAGAGAAAGAGAAGCTGTGTGTGAGAGAGAGAGAGGGAAAGAGAAGCTGTGTGTGGGGGGGAGAGATAAAGAGAAGCTGTGAGTGAGAGCGAGAGAGAAAGAGAAGCTGAGAGAGAGAGAGAAAGGGAAACTGTGAGAGAGAGAAAGAGAAGCTGTGTGTGAGAGAAAGAGAGAAATTGAAGCTGTGTGTGAGAGAAAGAGAGAAAGAGTAGCCTTGAGTGACAGAGAGAGAGAATGAGAAGCTGTGAGTGATTGAGAGAGAAAGAGAAGCTGTGAGTGAGAGAGAGAGAGAAAGAGAAGCTGTGAGTGAGAGAGAGAAAGAGAAGCTGTGTGTGAGTGAGAGAGAGAGAGACAAGCTGTGTGTGTGTGTGAGAGAGAGATTAAGAGAAGCTGTGTGTGTGAGAGAGAGAGAAAGAGAAGCTGTGAGTGAGTGAGAGAGAAAGACAGTCTGTGAGTGAGAGAGAGAGAGAAAGAGAAACTGTGAGTGAGTGAGAGAGAGAGAACCTGTGAGTGAATGAGAGAGAGAGAGAGAGAGAAGCTGTGAGTGAAAGAGAGAGAGAAAGAGAAGCTGTGAGAGGGAGAGAAGCTGTGAGTGAGTGAGAGAGAGAAAGGAAAGCTGTGAGTGAGTGAGAGAGAAAGAGTCTGTGAGTGAGAGAGAGAGAGAAAGAGAAGGTGTGTGAGAGAGAGAACCTGTGAGTGAATGAGAGAAATAGAGAAAGAGAAGCTGTGAGTGAAAGAGAGAGAGAGAAAGAGAAGCTGTGAGTGAGAGAGAGAGAGAAAGAGAAGCTGTGAGTGAGTGAGAGAGAGAAAGGAAAACTGTGAGTGAGACAGAGAGAAAGAGACGCTGTGAGTGAGAGAGAGAGAAAGAGAAGCTGTGAATTAGAGAGAGAGAAGGAAAGAGAAGCTGTGAGTGATAGAGAGAGAGAAAGAGTTGTGTGTGTGAGAGAGAGAAATTGTGAGTGAGAGAGAGAAAGAGAAACTGTGAGTGAGAGAGTGAGAAAGAGAAGCTGTGAGTGCAAGAGAGAGAGAAAGAGAAGCTGTGAGTGAGAGAGAGAGAAAGAGAAGCTGTGAGTGAGAGAGAGAGAAAGAGAAGCTGTGAGTGAGAGAGAGAGAGAGGAAGAGAAGCTGTGATTGAGAGAGAGAGAGAAGAGAAGCTGTGAGTGAGAGAGAGAGAGAAAGAGAAGCTGTGAGTGAGTGAGAGAGAGAGAACCTGTGAGTGAATGAGAGAGAGAGAGAAAGAGAAGCTGTGAGTGAAAGAGAGAGAGAAAGAGAAGCTGTGAGTGTGAGAGAGAGTAAGAGAGAAGCCGTGAGTGAGTGAGAGAGAGAAAGGAAAGCTGTCAGTGAGTGAGAGATAGAAGCTGTGAGTGAGAGAGAGAGAGAGAGTCTGAGAAAGAGAGAGTGAAAGAGAAGCTGTGAGTGAGATAGAGAGAGAGAAAGAGAAGCTGTGAGAGAGAGTAAGAGAAGCTGTGAGTGAGAGGGAGAGAAAGAGAAGCTGTGAGTGAGACAAAGAGAGAGAAAGAGAAGCTGTGAGTGAGAGAGAGAGAAAGATTAAGAGAAGCATTGAGTAAGAGAGAGAAAGAGAGTCTGGAAGTGAGAGACAGAGAAAGAGCTGCTGTGAGTGAGAGAGAGAGAGAAGCTGTGAGTGAGAGAGAGAGAGAAAAGCTGTGAGTGAAAGAGAAAGAGAGAAAGAGAAGCTGTGAGTGAGAGAGAGAGAAAGAGAAGCTGTGTGTGTGTGAGTGAGAGAGAAGCTGTTTGTGAGTGTGAGAGATTAAGAGAAGCTGTGTGTGTGAGAGAGAGAAAGAGACACTGTGTGTGTGAGAGAGAGAGAGAGGAAGAGAAGCTGTGTGAGAGAGAGATGCTGTGAGTGAGAGAGAGAAAGGAAAGCTGTGAGTGAGTGAGAGAGAAAGAAGCTGTGAGTGAGAGAGTGAGAGAGAAAGAGAAGCTGTGAGTGAAAGAGAGAGAGAGCAGAGAAGCTGTGAGTGAGAGAGAGAGAAAGAGAGTCTGTGAGTGAGAGAGAGAGAAAAAGAGAAGCTGTGTGTGTGTGAGAGAGAGAGAAAGTGAAGCATTGAGTAAGAGAGAGAAAGAGAGTCTGGAAGTGAGAGAGAGAGAGAAAGAGAAGCTTTGAGTGTGAGAGAGATAAAGAGAAGCTGTGAGTGAGAGAGAGAAAGAAAGAGAAGATTTGTGTGTGAGAGAGAGAAACTGTGAGTGAGAGAGAGAAAGAGAAACTGTGAGTGAGAGAGAGAGAAAGAGAAGCTGTGAGTGCGAGAGAGAGAGAAAGAGAAGCTATGAGTGAAAGGCAGAGAGAGAAAGAGAAGCTGTGTGTGTGTGAGAGAGAGAAAGAGAAGCTGTGAGTGAGAGAGAGAGAAAGATAGTCTGTGAGTGAGTGAGAGAGAGAAAGAGAAGCTGTGAGTGAGTGAGAGAGAGAGAACCTGTGAGTGAATGAGAGAGAGAGAGAAAGAGAAGCTGTGAGTGAAAGAGAGAGAGAAAGAGAAGCTGTGAGTGTGAGAGAGAGAAAGAAAGAGAGAAGCTGTGAGTGAGTGAGAGAGAGAAAGGAAAGCTGTCAGTGAGTGAGAGATTGAAGCTGTGAATGAGAGAGAGAGAGAGTCTGAGAAAGAGAGAGTGAAAGAGAAGATGTGAGTGAGAGAGAGAGAGAGAAAGAGAAGCTGTGAGAGAGAGTAAGAGAAGCTGTGAGTGAGAGAGAGAGAAAGAGAAGCTGTGAGTGAGACAAAGAGAGAGAGAGAGAGAAGCTGTGAGTGAGAGAGAGTGAAAGGGAAGCTGTGAGTGAGAGAGAAAAAGAAAGAGAAGCTGTGAGTGACAGAGAGAAAAGCTGTGAGTGAGAGAGAAAGAGAAGCCTTGAGTGACAGAGAGAGAGAATGAGAAGATGTGAGTGAGAGAGAGAAAAAAAGAAGCTGTGAGTGAGAGAGAGAAAGAGAAGTGGGAGTAAGAGAGAGAGATAAAGAGAAGCTGTGAGTGAGCGAGAGAGAGAAAGAGAGGCTGTGTGTGCGAGAGAGAAAGAAAAGCTATGAGTGAAAGGCAGAGATAGAAAAGAAGCTATGTGTGTGTGAGAGAGTGAAAGAGAAGCTGTGAGTGAGAGAGAGAGAAAGAGAGTCTGTGAGTGAGAGAGAGAGAAAGAGAAGCTGTGTGTGTGTGAGAGAGAGAGAAAGAGAAGCTGTGAGTGAGAGAGATAGAGAAAGAGAAGGAGAAGCTATGAGTGAGTGAGAGAGAGAAAGGAAAGCTGTGAGTGAGTGAGAGAGATAGAAGCTGTGAGTGAGAGAGAGAGAGAAAGAGAAGCTGTGAGTGAAAGAGAGAGAGAGAAGAGAAGCTGTGAGTGTGTGAGAGAGAGAAAGAGAAGCTATGAGTGAGTGAGAGAGAGAAAGGAAAGCTGTGAGTGAGTGAGAGAGAAATAGAAGCTGGGAGTGAGAGAGAAAGAGAGTCTGAGAATGAGAGAGTAAAAGAGAAGCTGCGAGTGAGAGAGAGAGAAGCTGTGAGTGAGAGAGAGAGAATATGTGAGTGAGAGAGAGAGAAAGAGAAGCTGTGAGTGAGAGAGAAACAGAAGCTGTGAGTGAGAGAGAAAGAGAAAGAGAAGCTGTGAGTGACAAAGAGAGAGAGAAGCTGTGAGTGAGAGAGAGAGAAAGAGAAGCCTTGAGTGACAGAGAGAGAGAATGAGAAGCTGTGAGTGAGAGTAAGAGAAGCTGTGAGTGAGAGAGAGAGAAAGAGAAGCTGTGAGTGAGACAAAGAGAGAGAAAGAGAAGCTGTGAGTGAGAGAGAGAGAAAGAGAAAGAGAAGCATTGAGTAAGAGAGAGAAAGAGAGTCTGGAAGTGAGAGAGAGAGAAAGAGAAGCTGTGAGTATGAGAGAGAGAAGCTGTAAGTGAGAGAGAGAGAGAGAAGCTGTGAGTGAAAGAGAGAGAGAAAGAGAAGCTGTGAGTGGGAGAGAGCGAAAGAGAAGCTGTTTGTGTGTGTGAGAGATTAAGAGAAGCTGTGTGTTTGTGAGAGAGAAAGAGACACTGTGTGTGAGAGAGAGAGAGAGGAAGAGAAGCTGTGTGAGAGAGAGATGCTGTGAGTGAGAGAGAGAGAGAAAGGAAAGCTGTGAGTGAGTGAGAGAGAAAGAAGCTGTGAGTGAGAGAGAGAGAGAGAAAGAGAAACTGTGAGTGAAAGAGAGAGAGAGAAGAGAAGCTGTGAGTGAGAGAGAGAGAAAGAGAGTCTGTGAGTGTGAGAGAGAGAAAGAGAAGCTGTGTGTGTGAGAGAGAGAGAGAGAAAGAGAAGCATTGAGTAAGAGAGAGAAAGAGAGTCTGGAAGTGAGAGAGAGAGAAAGAGAAGCTGTGAGTGTGTGAGAGAGAGAAGCTGTGAGTGAGAGAGAGAGAAAGAAGCTGTGAGTGAAAGAGAAAGAGAGAAAGAGACGCTGTGAGTGAGAGAGAGAGAAAGAGAAGCTGTGAGTAGGTGAGAGAGAGAAAGGGAAGCTGTGAGTGAGAGAGAGAGAGAGAGAGAAGCTGTGAGTGAGAGACAGAGAAAGAGATGCTGTGAGTGAGAGAGAGAGAGAGAAAGAGAAGCTGTGAGTGAGAGAGAGAGAGAGAGAGAGAAAGAGAGAGAAAGAGAGAGAGAGAGAAGCTGTGAGTGAGAGAGAGAGAAGCTGTGAGTGAGAGAGAGTGAAAGGGAAGCTGTGAGTGAGAGAGAAAGAGAAAGAGAAGCTGTGAGTGACAGAGAGAAAAGCTGTGAGTGAGAGAGAAAGAGAAGCCTTGAGTGACAGAGAGAGAGAATGAGAAGATGTGAGTGAGAGAGAGAAAAAAAGAAGCTGTGAGTGAGAGAGAGAAAGAGAAGTGGGAGTAAGAGAGAGAGATAAAGAGAAGCTGTGAGTGAGCGAGAGAGAGAGAGAGAGGCTGTGTGTGTGAGAGAGAGAAAAACTGTGAGTGAGAGAGAGAAAGAGAAACTGTGAGTGCGAGAGAGAGAAAGAGAGTCTGTGAGTGAGAGAGAGAGAAAGAGAAGCTGTGTGTGTGAGAGAGAGAGAGAAAGAGAAGCTGTGAGTGAGAGAGATAGAGAAAGAGAAGGAGAAGCTATGAGTGAGTGAGAGAGAGAAAGGAAAGCTGTGAGTGAGTGAGAGAGATAGAAGCTGTGAGTGAGAGAGAGAGAGAGAAAGAGAAGCTGTGAGTAGAAAGAGAGAGAGAGAAGAGAAGCTGTGAGTGTGTGTGAGAGAGAAAGAAAAGCTATGAGTGAGTGAGAGAGAGAAAGGAAAGCTGTGAGTGAGTGAGTGAGAGAAATAGAAGCTGGGAGTGAGAGAGAGAGAGAAAGAGAGTCTGAGAATGAGAGAGTAAAAGAGAAGCTGCGAGTGAGAGAGGGAGAAGCTGTGAGTGAGAGAGAGAGAATATTTGAGTGAGAGAGAGAGAAAGAGAAGCTGTGAGTGAGAGAGAAACAGAAGCTGTGAGTGAGAGAGAAAGAGAAAGAGAAGCTGTGAGTGACACAGAGAGAGAGAAGCTGTGAGTGAGAGAGAGAGAGAAAGAGAAGCCTTGAGTGACAGAGAGAGAGAATGAGAAGCTGTGAGTGAGAGAGAGAGAGAAAGAGAAGCTGTGAGTGAGTGAGAGAGAGATAAGCTGTGAGTGAGAGAGAGAGAAAGAGACACTGTGTGTGTGTGTGAGAGAGAAAGAGAAGCTGTGAGTGAGTGAGAGAGAGAGAGAGAGAGAAGCTGTGTGTGTGAGAGAGAGAGGGAAAGAGAAGCTGTGTGTGGGGGGAGAGATAAAGAGAAGCTGTGAGTGAGAGAGAGAGAGAGAAAGAGAAGCTGAGAGAGAGAGAGAGAGGGAAACTGTGAGTGAGAGAGAGAAAGAGAAACTGTGAGTGAGAGAAAGAGAGAAAGTGAAGCTGTGTGTGAGTGAGAGAGAGAGAAAGAGATGCTGTGTGTGTGAGAGAGGGAGGGAAAGAGAAGCTGTGTGGGGGGAGAGGTAAAGAGAAGCTGTGAGTGAGAGAGAGAGAGAAAGAGAAGCAGAGAAAGAGAGATAGAGGGAAACTGTGAGAGAGAGAGAGAGAGAAAAAGAGAAGCTGTGTGTGAGAGAAAGAGAGAAAGTGAACCTGTGAGTAAGAGAGAGAGAAAGAGAAGCCTTGAGTGACAGAGAGAGAGAGAGAGAGAGAGAAAGAGAAGCTGTGAGTGAGAGAGAGAAAGTGAAGCTGTGTGTGAGTGAGAGAGAGAGCGAAGCTGTGTGTGTGTGTGTGTGTGTGTGAGAGAGAGATTAAGAGAAGCTGTGTGTGTGAGTTAGATAAAGAGATGCTGTGAGTGAGAGAGAGAGAGAAAGAGAAGCTGTGTATGGGTGAGAGAGATATGCTGTGAGTGAGAGAGAGAGAAAGAGAAGCTGTGAGTGAGTGAGAGAGAGAGAAAGAGAAGCTTTGTGTGTGTGTGTGAGAGAGAGGGAAAGAGAAGCTGTGTGTGGGGGGAGAGATAAAGAGAAGCTGTGAGTGAGAGAGAGAGAGATGGAGAAGCTGAGAGAGAGAGGGAAACTGTGAGTGAGCGAGGGAAAGAGAAACTGTGAGTGAGAGAGAGAGAAAGAGAAGCTGTGAGTGCGAGAGGGAGAGGGAAAGAGAAGCTATGAGTGAAACGCAGAGAGAGAAAGAGAAGCTGTGTGTGTGTGTGAGAGAGAAAGAGAAGCTGTGAGTGAGAGAGAGAGAAAGAGAGTCTGTGAGTGAGAGAGAGAGAAAGAGAAGCTGTAAGTGAGTGAGAGAGAGAGAACCTGTGAGTGAATGAGAGAGAGAGAGAAAGAGAAGCTGTGTGTGAGAGAAAGAGAGAAAGTGAAGCTGTGTGAGAGAAAGAGAGAAAGTGAAGGTGTGAGTGAGAGAGAAAGAGAAGCTGTGTGTGTGAGAGAGAGAGAGAGAGAAAGAGAAGCTGTGAGTGAGAGAGAAACAGAAGCTGTGAGTGAGAGAGAAAGAGAAAGAGAAGCTGTGAGTGACACAGAGAGAGAGAAGCTGTGAGTGAGAGAGAGAGAGAAAGAGAAGCCTTGAGTGACAGAGAGAGAGAATGAGAAGCTGTGAGTGAGAGAGAGAGAGAAAGAGAAGCTGTGAGTGAGTGAGAGAGAGATAAGCTGTGAGTGAGAGAGAGAGAAAGAGACACTGTGTGTGTGTGTGAGAGAGAAAGAGAAGCTGTGAGTGAGTGAGAGAGAGAGAGAGAGAGAAGCTGTGTGTGTGAGAGAGAGAGGGAAAGAGAAGCTGTGTGTGGGGGGAGAGATAAAGAGAAGCTGTGAGTGAGAGAGAGAGAGAGAAAGAGAAGCTGAGAGAGAGAGAGAGAGGGAAACTGTGAGTGAGAGAGAGAAAGAGAAACTGTGAGTGAGAGAAAGAGAGAAAGTGAAGCTGTGTGTGAGTGAGAGAGAGAGAAAGAGATGCTGTGTGTGTGAGAGAGGGAGGGAAAGAGAAGCTGTGTGGGGGGAGAGGTAAAGAGAAGCTGTGAGTGAGAGAGAGAGAGAAAGAGAAGCAGAGAAAGAGAGATAGAGGGAAACTGTGAGAGAGAGAGAGAGAGAAAAAGAGAAGCTGTGTGTGAGAGAAAGAGAGAAAGTGAACCTGTGAGTAAGAGAGAGAGAAAGAGAAGCCTTGAGTGACAGAGAGAGAGAGAGAGAGAGAGAAAGAGAAGCTGTGAGTGAGAGAGAGAAAGTGAAGCTGTGTGTGAGTGAGAGAGAGAGATGATGTGAGTGAGAGAGAGAGAGAAAGAGAAGCTGTGTATGTGTGTGAGAGAGATATGATGTGAGTGAGAGAGAGAGAAAGAGAAGCTGTGTGTGAGAGAAAGAGAGAAAGTGAAGCAGTGAGTGAGAGAGAAAGAGAAGCTGTAAGTGAGAGAGAGAGAAAGAGAAGCTGTGAGTGAGACAAAGAGAGAGAAAGAGAAGCTGTGTGAGTGAGAGAGAGAGAGAAAGATAAGCTGTGTGAGAGAGAAAGAGAGAAAATGAAGCTGTGTGAGAGAGAAAGAGAGAAACAAAGCTGTGAGTGAGATAGAAAGAGAAGCTGTGAATGAGTGAGAGAGAGAGAAAGAGAAGCTTGTGTGTGGTGGAGAGAAAAAGAGCAGTGAGTGTTAGAGAGAAAGAGAAAGAGAAGCTGTGAGTGAGTGAGAGAGAGAGAGAAAGAAAAGCTGTGAGTGAGAGAGAGATAAAGAGAAGCTGTGTGTGGCAGAGAGAGAGAAAGAGAAGATGTGTGTGAGAGAGAGAGAAAGAGAAGCTGTGAGTGCGAGAGAGAAATAAAGAGAAGCTATGAGTGAAAGGCAGAGAGAGAAAGAGAAGCTGTGTGTGTGTGAGAGAGAGAAAGAGAAGCTGTGAGTGAGAGAGAGAGAAAGAGAGTCTGTGAGTGAGAGAGAGAGAGAAAGAGAAGCTGTGAGTGAGTGAGAGAGAGAGAACCTGTGAGTGAATGAGAGAGAGAGAGAAAGAGAAGCTGTGAGTGAAAGAGAGAGAGAAAGAGAAGCTGTGAGTGTGAGAGAGAGTAAGAGAGAAGCCGTGAGTGAGTGAGAGAGAGAAAGGAAAGCTGTCAGTGAGTGAGAGATAGAAGCTGTGAGTGAGAGAGAGAGAGAGAGTCTGAGAAAGAGAGAGTGAAAGAGAAGCTGTGAGTGAGATAGAGAGAGAGAAAGAGAAGCTGTGAGAGAGAGTAAGAGAAGCTGTGAGTGAGAGGGAGAGAAAGAGAAGCTGTGAGTGAGACAAAGAGAGAGAAAGAGAAGCTGTGAGTGAGAGAGAGAGAAAGAGAAAGAGAAGCATTGAGTAAGAGAGAGAAAGAGAGTCTGGAAGTGAGAGACAGAGAAAGAGCTGCTGTGAGTGAGAGAGAGAGAGAAGCTGTGAGTGAGAGAGAGAGAGAAAAGCTGTGAGTGAAAGAGAAAGAGAGAAAGAGAAGCTGTGAGTGAGAGAGAGAGAAAGAGAAGCTGTGTGTGTGTGAGTGAGAGAGAAGCTGTTTGTGAGTGTGAGAGATTAAGAGAAGCTGTGTGTGTGTGAGAGAGAAAGAGACACTGTGTGTGTGAGAGAGAGAGAGAGGAAGAGAAGCTGTGTGAGAGAGAGATGCTGTGAGTGAGAGAGAGAAAGGAAAGCTGTGAGTGAGTGAGAGAGAAAGAAGCTGTGAGTGAGAGAGTGAGAGAGAAAGAGAAGCTGTGAGTGAAAGAGAGAGAGAGCAGAGAAGCTGTGAGTGAGAGAGAGAGAAAGAGAGTCTGTGAGTGAGAGAGAGAGAAAGAGAAGCTGTGTGTGTGTGAGAGAGAGAGAAAGTGAAGCATTGAGTAAGAGAGAGAAAGAGAGTCTGGAAGTGAGAGAGAGAGAGAAAGAGAAGCTTTGAGTGTGAGAGAGATAAAGAGAAGCTGTGAGTGAGAGAGAGAAAGAAAGAGAAGATTTGTGTGTGAGAGAGAGAAACTGTGAGTGAGAGAGAGAAAGAGAAACTGTGAGTGAGAGAGAGAGAAAGAGAAGCTGTGAGTGCGAGAGAGAGAGAAAGAGAAGCTATGAGTGAAAGGCAGAGAGAGAAAGAGAAGCTGTGTGTGTGAGAGAGAGAGAAAGAGAAGCTGTGAGTGAGAGAGAGAGAAAGATAGTCTGTGAGTGAGTGAGAGAGAGAAAGAGAAGCTGTGAGTGAGTGAGAGAGAGAGAACCTGTGAGTGAATGAGAGAGAGAGAGAAAGAGAAGCTGTGAGTGAAAGAGAGAGAGAAAGAGAAGCTGTGAGTGTGAGAGAGAGAAAGAAAGAGAGAAGCTGTGAGTGAGTGAGAGAGAGAAAGGAAAGCTGTCAGTGAGTGAGAGATTGAAGCTGTGAATGAGAGAGAGAGAGAGTCTGAGAAAGAGAGAGTGAAAGAGAAGATGTGAGTGAGAGAGAGAGAGAGAAAGAGAAGCTGTGAGAGAGAGTAAGAGAAGCTGTGAGTGAGAGAGAGAGAAAGAGAAGCTGTGAGTGAGACAAAGAGAGAGAGAGAGAGAAGCTGTGAGTGAGAGTGAAAGGGAAGCTGTGAGTGAGAGAGAAAAAGAAAGAGAAGCTGTGAGTGACAGAGAGAAAAGCTGTGAGTGAGAGAGAAAGAGAAGCCTTGAGTGACAGAGAGAGAGAATGAGAAGATGTGAGTGAGAGAGAGAAAAAAAGAAGCTGTGAGTGAGAGAGAGAAAGAGAAGTGGGAGTAAGAGAGAGAGATAAAGAGAAGCTGTGAGTGAGCGAGAGAGAGAAAGAGAGGCTGTGTGTGTGAGAGAGAGAAAAACTGTGAGAGAGAGAGAAACTGTGAGTGAGAGAGAGAGAAAGAGAAGCTGTGTGTGCGAGAGAGAAAGAAAAGCTATGAGTGAAAGGCAGAGATAGAAAAGAAGCTATGTGTGTGTGAGAGAGTGAAAGAGAAGCTGTGAGTGAGAGAGAGAGAAAGAGAGTCTGTGAGTGAGAGAGAGAGAAAGAGAAGCTGTGTGTGTGTGAGAGAGAGAGAAAGAGAAGCTGTGAGTGAGAGAGATAGAGAAAGAGAAGGAGAAGCTATGAGTGAGTGAGAGAGAGAAAGGAAAGCTGTGAGTGAGTGAGAGAGATAGAAGCTGTGAGTGAGAGAGAGAGAGAAAGAGAAGCTGTGAGTGAAAGAGAGAGAGAGAAGAGAAGCTGTGAGTGTGTGAGAGAGAGAAAGAGAAGCTATGAGTGAGTGAGAGAGAGAAAGGAAAGCTGTGAGTGAGTGAGAGAGAAATAGAAGCTGGGAGTGAGAGAGAAAGAGAGTCTGAGAATGAGAGAGTAAAAGAGAAGCTGCGAGTGAGAGAGAGAGAAGCTGTGAGTGAGAGAGAGAGAATATGTGAGTGAGAGAGAGAGAAAGAGAAGCTGTGAGTGAGAGAGAAACAGAAGCTGTGAGTGAGAGAGAAAGAGAAAGAGAAGCTGTGAGTGACAAAGAGAGAGAGAAGCTGTGAGTGAGAGAGAGAGAAAGAGAAGCCTTGAGTGACAGAGAGAGAGAATGAGAAGCTGTGAGTGAGAGTAAGAGAAGCTGTGAGTGAGAGAGAGAGAAAGAGAAGCTGTGAGTGAGACAAAGAGAGAGAAAGAGAAGCTGTGAGTGAGAGAGAGAGAAAGAGAAAGAGAAGCATTGAGTAAGAGAGAGAAAGAGAGTCTGGAAGTGAGAGAGAGAGAAAGAGAAGCTGTGAGTGTGAGAGAGAGAAGCTGTAAGTGAGAGAGAGAGAGAGAAGCTGTGAGTGAAAGAGAGAGAGAAAGAGAAGCTGTGAGTGGGAGAGAGCGAAAGAGAAGCTGTTTGTGTGTGTGAGAGATTAAGAGAAGCTGTGTGTTTGTGAGAGAGAAAGAGACACTGTGTGTGAGAGAGAGAGAGAGGAAGAGAAGCTGTGTGAGAGAGAGATGCTGTGAGTGAGAGAGAGAGAGAAAGGAAAGCTGTGAGTGAGTGAGAGAGAAAGAAGCTGTGAGTGAGAGAGAGAGAGAGAAAGAGAAACTGTGAGTGAAAGAGAGAGAGAGAAGAGAAGCTGTGAGTGAGAGAGAGAGAAAGAGAGTCTGTGAGTGTGAGAGAGAGAAAGAGAAGCTGTGTGTGTGAGAGAGAGAGAGAGAAAGAGAAGCATTGAGTAAGAGAGAGAAAGAGAGTCTGGAAGTGAGAGAGAGAGAAAGAGAAGCTGTGAGTGTGTGAGAGAGAGAAGCTGTGAGTGAGAGAGAGAGAAAGAAGCTGTGAGTGAAAGAGAAAGAGAGAAAGAGACGCTGTGAGTGAGAGAGAGAGAAAGAGAAGCTGTGAGTAGGTGAGAGAGAGAAAGGGAAGCTGTGAGTGAGAGAGAGAGAGAGAGAGAAGCTGTGAGTGAGAGACAGAGAAAGAGATGCTGTGAGTGAGAGAGAGAGAGAGAAAGAGAAGCTGTGAGTGAGAGAGAGAGAGAGAGAGAGAAAGAGAGAGAAAGAGAGAGAGAGAGAAGCTGTGAGTGAGAGAGAGAGAAGCTGTGAGTGAGAGAGAGTGAAAGGGAAGCTGTGAGTGAGAGAGAAAGAGAAAGAGAAGCTGTGAGTGACAGAGAGAAAAGCTGTGAGTGAGAGAGAAAGAGAAGCCTTGAGTGACAGAGAGAGAGAATGAGAAGATGTGAGTGAGAGAGAGAAAAAAAGAAGCTGTGAGTGAGAGAGAGAAAGAGAAGTGGGAGTAAGAGAGAGAGATAAAGAGAAGCTGTGAGTGAGCGAGAGAGAGAGAGAGAGGCTGTGTGTGTGAGAGAGAGAAAAACTGTGAGTGAGAGAGAGAAAGAGAAACTGTGAGTGCGAGAGAGAGAAAGAGAGTCTGTGAGTGAGAGAGAGAGAAAGAGAAGCTGTGTGTGTGAGAGAGAGAGAGAAAGAGAAGCTGTGAGTGAGAGAGATAGAGAAAGAGAAGGAGAAGCTATGAGTGAGTGAGAGAGAGAAAGGAAAGCTGTGAGTGAGTGAGAGAGATAGAAGCTGTGAGTGAGAGAGAGAGAGAGAAAGAGAAGCTGTGAGTGAAAGAGAGAGAGAGAAGAGAAGCTGTGAGTGTGTGTGAGAGAGAAAGAAAAGCTATGAGTGAGTGAGAGAGAGAAAGGAAAGCTGTGAGTGAGTGAGTGAGAGAAATAGAAGCTGGGAGTGAGAGAGAGAGAGAAAGAGAGTCTGAGAATGAGAGAGTAAAAGAGAAGCTGCGAGTGAGAGAGGGAGAAGCTGTGAGTGAGAGAGAGAGAATATTTGAGTGAGAGAGAGAGAAAGAGAAGCTGTGAGTGAGAGAGAAACAGAAGCTGTGAGTGAGAGAGAAAGAGAAAGAGAAGCTGTGAGTGACACAGAGAGAGAGAAGCTGTGAGTGAGAGAGAGAGAGAAAGAGAAGCCTTGAGTGACAGAGAGAGAGAATGAGAAGCTGTGAGTGAGAGAGAGAGAGAAAGAGAAGCTGTGAGTGAGTGAGAGAGAGATAAGCTGTGAGTGAGAGAGAGAGAAAGAGACACTGTGTGTGTGTGTGAGAGAGAAAGAGAAGCTGTGAGTGAGTGAGAGAGAGAGAGAGAGAGAAGCTGTGTGTGAGAGAGAGAGAGGGAAAGAGAAGCTGTGTGTGGGGGGAGAGATAAAGAGAAGCTGTGAGTGAGAGAGAGAGAGAGAAAGAGAAGCTGAGAGAGAGAGAGAGGGAAACTGTGAGTGAGAGAGAGAAAGAGAAACTGTGAGTGAGAGAAAGAGAGAAAGTGAAGCTGTGTGTGAGTGAGAGAGAGAGAAAGAGATGCTGTGTGTGTGAGAGAGGGAGGGAAAGAGAAGCTGTGTGGGGGGAGAGGTAAAGAGAAGCTGTGAGTGAGAGAGAGAGAGAAAGAGAAGCAGAGAAAGAGAGATAGAGGGAAACTGTGAGAGAGAGAGAGAGAGAAAAAGAGAAGCTGTGTGTGAGAGAAAGAGAGAAAGTGAACCTGTGAGTAAGAGAGAGAGAAAGAGAAGCCTTGAGTGACAGAGAGAGAGAGAGAGAGAGAGAAAGAGAAGCTGTGAGTGAGAGAGAGAAAGTGAAGCTGTGTGTGAGTGAGAGAGAGAGCGAAGCTGTGTGTGTGTGTGTGTGTGTGTGAGAGAGAGATTAAGAGAAGCTGTGTGTGTGAGTTAGATAAAGAGATGCTGTGAGTGAGAGAGAGAGAGAAAGAGAAGCTGTGTATGGGTGAGAGAGATATGCTGTGAGTGAGAGAGAGAGAAAGAGAAGCTGTGAGTGAGTGAGAGAGAGAGAAAGAGAAGCTTTGTGTGTGTGTGTGAGAGAGAGGGAAAGAGAAGCTGTGTGTGGGGGGAGAGATAAAGAGAAGCTGTGAGTGAGAGAGAGAGAGATGGAGAAGCTGAGAGAGAGAGGGAAACTGTGAGTGAGCGAGGGAAAGAGAAACTGTGAGTGAGAGAGAGAGAAAGAGAAGCTGTGAGTGCGAGAGGGAGAGGGAAAGAGAAGCTATGAGTGAAACGCAGAGAGAGAAAGAGAAGCTGTGTGTGTGTGAGAGAGAGAAAGAGAAGCTGTGAGTGAGAGAGAGAGAAAGAGAGTCTGTGAGTGAGAGAGAGAGAAAGAGAAGCTGTAAGTGAGTGAGAGAGAGAGAACCTGTGAGTGAATGAGAGAGAGAGAGAAAGAGAAGCTGTGTGTGAGAGAAAGAGAGAAAGTGAAGCTGTGTGAGAGAAAGAGAGAAAGTGAAGGTGTGAGTGAGAGAGAAAGAGAATCTGTGTGTGTGTGAGAGAGAGAGAGAGAAAGAGAAGCTGTGAGTGAGAGAGAAACAGAAGCTGTGAGTGAGAGAGAAAGAGAAAGAGAAGCTGTGAGTGACACAGAGAGAGAGAAGCTGTGAGTGAGAGAGAGAGAGAAAGAGAAGCCTTGAGTGACAGAGAGAGAGAATGAGAAGCTGTGAGTGAGAGAGAGAGAGAAAGAGAAGCTGTGAGTGAGTGAGAGAGAGATAAGCTGTGAGTGAGAGAGAGAGAAAGAGACACTGTGTGTGTGTGTGTGAGAGAAAGAGAAGCTGTGAGTGAGTGAGAGAGAGAGAGAGAAGCTGTGTGTGTGAGAGAGAGAGGGAAAGAGAAGCTGTGTGTGGGGGGAGAGATAAAGAGAAGCTGTGAGTGAGAGAGAGAGAGAGAAAGAGAAGCTGAGAGAGAGAGAGAGAGGGAAACTGTGAGTGAGAGAGAGAAAGAGAAACTGTGAGTGAGAGAAAGAGAGAAAGTGAAGCTGTGTGTGAGTGAGAGAGAGAGAAAGAGATGCTGTGTGTGTGAGAGAGGGAGGGAAAGAGAAGCTGTGTGGGGGGAGAGGTAAAGAGAAGCTGTGAGTGAGAGAGAGAGAGAAAGAGAAGCAGAGAAAGAGAGATAGAGGGAAACTGTGAGAGAGAGAGAGAGAGAAAAAGAGAAGCTGTGTGTGAGAGAAAGAGAGAAAGTGAACCTGTGAGTAAGAGAGAGAGAAAGAGAAGCCTTGAGTGACAGAGAGAGAGAGAGAGAGAGAAAGAGAAGATGTGAGTGAGAGAGAGAAAGTGAAGCTGTGTGTGAGTGAGAGAGAGAGATGATGTGAGTGAGAGAGAGAGAGAAAGAGAAGCTGTGTATGTGTGTGAGAGAGATATGATGTGAGTGAGAGAGAGAGAAAGAGAAGCTGTGTGTGAGAGAAAGAGAGAAAGTGAAGCAGTGAGTGAGAGAGAAAGAGAAGCTGTAAGTGAGAGAGAGAGAAAGAGTCTGTGAGTGAGAGAGAGAGAGAGAGAAAGAGAAGGTGTGTGTGAGAGAGAGAACCTGTGAGTGAATGAGAGAAATAGAGAAAGAGAAGCTGTGAGTGAAAGAGAGAGAGAGAG
This sequence comes from Bradypodion ventrale, assembly GCA_035047345.1. NCBI lineage: Eukaryota > Metazoa > Chordata > Lepidosauria > Squamata > Chamaeleonidae > Bradypodion > Bradypodion ventrale. The sequence goes on from JAWDJE010000001.1 coordinate 226,508,008, forward strand.
AGAGAAGCTGTGAGTGAGAGAGAGAGAGAAAGAGATGCTGTGAGTGAGTGAGAGAGAGAAAGGAAAATTGTGAGTGAGACAGAGAGAAAGAGAACATAAGAACATAAGAACAGCCTTGCTGGAACAGGCCACAGCCCATCCAGTCCAGCATTCTGTCTCACACAGTGGCTCAACATTTCCTTCAGGGTATTCCCAAGCAGATGCCTTCACATGCTTAGGATTCCCTGGAAATGGCATTGAGAGATATCCTGCCTATCTCTCCAACTCGGAGGTTGTCCTTAGGTAGCCATAATTATAGCCATTGATAGCCTTGTCCTCCATGAACTTGTCTAATCCTTTCTTAAAGCTGTCAAGACTGACAGCTGTCACCACTTCTTCTGGCAGGGAGTTCCATAGACCAGTAATCCTCTGGGTGAAAAAGTACTTTCTCTTATTTGTTTGAGAACTAGTACCCAAAAGTTTCATGGAGTGTCCCCTAGTTCTAGTGTTGTGCGATAGGGAAAACAGTTTTTCCTTATCTACTTTGTCCACACCGTGCATGATTTTATAAACTTCAATCAGGTCACCTCTTAGACGCCGTCGTTCAAGAGTGAAAAGGCCCAACCGTTGCAGCCTCTGATGGTAAGGAAGGTGTTCCAGTCCCCTAATCATTCTGGTTGCCCTCCTCTGTACTTTCTCCAACTCCATAATATCCTTCTGGAGGTATGGCGACCAGAACTGTACACAATATTCCAGATGGGGCCTCACCATAGATTTATAAAGAGGCAAAATGACACTTGCTGACTTATTTTCTATACCCTTCCTAATGATCCCTAACATTGAGTTTGCTTTTTTCACTGCTGAGGCACACTGGGTTGACACCTTCATTGAGCTGTCCACCAGGACACCAAGGTCCCTTTCCTGGTTTGTCGCAGAGAGTTCAGACCCCATCAGTTTATAAATGTAATTGGGGTTTTTTGCCCCAACATGCATCACTCTGCACTTACTGATGTTGAAGCTCATTTGCCACTGTTTTGCCCACTCCCCCAGTGTCAAGAGATCCCTCTGGAGCTCTTCACAATCTCTCACAGTTTTCACTACCCTGTATAATTTAGTGTCGTCAGCAAATTTGGCTACCTTGCTTTTTACTCCTACCTCTAGATCATTTATGAAGAGGTTGAAAAGCAGGGGTCCCAGTACTGAACCTTGGGGGACCCCACTCTTTACTTCCCTCCACTTGGAGAAGTGTCCATTTAGTGCTACCCTCTGTTTCCTGTCCCTTAGCCAGTTGCTGATCCAGGACAAGACCTGTCCCTTTATTCCATGACTGGTAAGTTTATTCAAGAGCCTTTGGTGTGGGACCTTGTCAAAAGCCTTCTGAAAGTCCAGATAAACAATGTCAACTGGATCCCCCTTATCCACATGCTTGTTGACACTCTCAAAAAATTCCAACAGATTAGTGAGGCATGATTTGCCCTTGCAAAAGCCATGTTGGCTCTCCTTTAGCAGCGCCTTCTCTTCTATGTGCCTATTAATTCTATCTTTTAGGATGGTTTCCATCACTTTACCTGGGACACATGTCAAACTGACAGGCCGGTAATTTCCTGGATCACCCCTGGATCCTTTTTTGAAAATTGGTGTTACATTCGCTACCTTCCAGTCATCAGGCACAAAGCCTGATTTGAGGGAAATATTATATATTTTGGCTAGGAGATCAGCAATTTCATCTTTAAGTTCCCTGAGAACTCGTGGATGGATGCCATCTGGTCCTGGGGATTTGTTAGTGTTTAGCTTAACAAGACATGCAAGGACCTCCTCCCTGGTTATTTCTATCTTGCTTAATTCTTCGGTTTCCCTCCCTACGAAGATAGGCTCTGTTTTGGGCATGTGGTCTCTGTCTTCTTCAGTGAATACTGAAGCAAAGAATTCATTGAGTCTCTCTGCAATCTCTGTTTCCTCTTTAATAACCCCTTGCCTTCCATTGTCATCTAATGGTCCAATGGCCTTCCTAGTTGGGTTCTTACTTCTAATGTACTTAAAGAAGTCTTTGTTATTCCTCTGAGTATTTTTAGCTATACGCTCCTCAAAGTCTTGCTTTGCTTTCCTGATTGTTGCCTTGCATTTGTTCTGCCAGAATTTATGTTTCTGCCTGCTGTCCTCATTTGGACAAGCCTTCCATCTTCTAAATGAGCTTTTCTTGCTCTTGATCACTTCCCGAACAGCTCCTGTAAGCCACATCGGAGTCCTCTTGGACCTGGCAGTGCCCTTTTTCCTTTTGGGTATGCATTCCAATTGGGCCTCTGTTATTGTTTTTGTAAACAGCCTCCATGCCTCTTGGAGTGTTTGGACTCTCTCAATTTTCCCTTTCAGTTTCTTTTTTACTAGTTTCCTCATCTTTGGGAAATTTCCTTTTTGAAAATTTAAGGTCTCTGTGTTAGATTTTATCAGTGACTTGCGGTCTATGATCAAGTTAAACATAATTGAGTTGTGGTCACTGTTCCCTATTGGATCAGTCACATTAACATCTTGCACCAGATCCTGAGTATTACTCAGGATCAAGTCAAGGATTCTTGTACCTCTAGTTGGGTCTTCAACCATCTGTCCCAGGGAACAATCATTGAGCATATCTAGGAACTTTATCTCTTTATCATGTGCTGAACAACAGTTCACCCAGTCTATGTGAGGGTAATTGAAGTCCCCCATTATAACCAGGCTTCCCTTCCTGGATGCCTCCTTTACAACATTCTCCAACTGCCAGTCTCCCTCAAGAGTTTGGGTCGGAGGCCGATAGTATATGCCTACTGTTAGACCATCCTTGTGGCCTGGTACTCTTACCCACAGAGCTTCTAATGGTGACTCCAAATCACCTAGATATTCCAATTCATACGATTTTATCACTTCTTTGACATACAAGGCTACACCACCTCCTGTTTGCCCCTTCCTATCCTTCCTGTACAGTTTGTAGCCTGGGATAACTGTATCCCATTGGTTATCATCCGTCCACCAGGTTTCAGTGATACCAATAATATCAATATTTTTATCTATTGCTAAGTATTCCAGCTCCCCTATTTTGTTACGGAGGCTTCTGGCATTTGTATACAAGCATTTATATATGCTTTCCTGATACAGTTTTTTGAGTCCAGTTGCATTGTTAGACTGCCTCTTGCATCCTTCTGCTAGAGTGCTGGTGACTAGCTCCTTGCTCTGCTCAGTAATTTTTGCATCCTCCTCACTACTCAAGTACACACTTTCCCGAACCGGATGCTGCCCAGCTCCTGTCGGCTTTCCCCCAGTTATCAGTTTAAAAGCTGCTCTGCAGCCTTTTTGATGTTGAGTGCCAGCAATCTGGTCCCATCATGGTTTAAATGCAACCCATCCCTCCTGAACAGATTTGGCTTGTCCCAAAATGTTCTCCAGTTCCTGACAAATCTAAAGCCCTCCTCTCGACACCACCGCCTCATCCACGCATTGAGGCTTCTGAGCTCTGCCTGCCTGGTAGGTCCTGCGCGAGGGACAGGCAGCACTTCTGAAAATGCTACCTTGGAAGTCCGGGACTTCAATCTTCTTCCTAACAACCTAAATTTGGCTTCCAGGACAGACCGCTTGGCCTTCCCAACATCATTAGTACCAACGTGTACCATGACAACTGGCTCGTTCCCAGTTCTCTCTAACAATCTATCTAGATTTCTTGTGATGTCTGCAACTTTTGCACCTGGCAGGCAAGTCACCATACGGTTATCATGTGCATCACAAATCCATTTCTCTGTATTTCTAATTATTGAATCGCCTAGTACAAGGAGCCTCTCTCCTGCAATCTGTTCATCTACATGCACCTCATCAACCATATTAAGGGAGAGAACCTCAGTTTGTTCCTGTTGTTCATCTTCCTGGATCTCATCAAGTGTGATGAAGGAGAGATCATCAAGTGGAACCAGTTGTTCCTCTGTGTGTTCCTCATCAGGTGTGATAAGGGAAAGAGCCTCAAATTTATTCTGTAATTTCAGACTCTCAGAGTGATCCCCTACTCTTCTCCTCCTTTGAGTCACATTCCTCCAACCATCTCCCTCCTGAGTTAGTGAAGGGCCTTCTCCCTCAGAACTGTGCCCTGTCACTTCTTTGTCCAGCATAGTCTGCTCCGCTCTGTCCAAGAACAGCTCAAGCTCCTTAATTTGTTGGTGGTTAGATATGCGGGCCTCTAGCTGCTGGACCTTCTCTTCTAGTAGTGCAACCAGCTTGCACTTGCTGCAAGTGTAGTTCTCCATATGCTTTGGCAAGAACACAAACATGGCACAAGAATTGCAGGTAACTACAGCTGTTCCCTCAGAATCCATTTTAACAAGTGCAGTATTCTGGGCCTCAAAAATGTACAAGTTTACTACCTTTCTACCTAGTAAGACTATATATTTTTTTGTTTCTAGTCTGTAATCTCGCGCGCCGTTAGGCGCGCGGGCCTCTAAAGCAGCTCTACTCCAACTGCAAAACTTACCAGTGCTCACTTCCTTTGTTTGGCTCTCCTCAGCAGCAGCTCTGCTTAAGAGCACATGCAGAGTCAAAAAAGCTGTGAGTGAGAGAGAGAAAGAAAGAGAAGCTGTGAATAAGAGAGAGAGAAGGAAAGAGAAGCTGTGAGTGAGAGAGAGAGAGAGAAAGAGAAGCTGTGAGAGAGAGAGAGAGAAACTGTGAGTGAGAGAGAGAAAGAGAAACTGTGAGTGAGAGAGAGGGAAAGAGAAGCTGTGAGTGCGAGTGAGAGAGAAAGAGAAGCTGTGAGTGAGAGAGAGAGAGAGAGAAAGAGAAGCTGTGAGTGAGAGAGTGAGAAAGAGAAGCTGTGAGTGAGAGACAGAGGAAGAGAAGCTGTGAGTTAGACAGAGAGAACAAGAAGCTGTGAGTGAGAGAGAGAGAAAGAGAAGCTGTGAGTGAGAGAGAGAGAGAATCTGTGAGTGTGAGAGAGAGGGAAAGAGAAGCTGTGAGTGAGAAAGAGAGAAATAGAAGCTGTGAGTGAGAGAGAGAGAGTAAGAGAAGCTGTGAGTGAGTGAGAGAGAGAAAGAGAAGCTGTGAGTGAGAGAGATAAAGAGAAGGTGTGAGAGAGAGAGAGAGAAAGAGAAGCTGTGAGAGAGAGAGAGAAACTGTGAGTGAGAGAGAGAAAGAGAAACTGTGAGTGAGAGAGAGAGAAAGAGAAGTTGTGAGTGTGAGTGAGAGAGAAAGAAAAGCTGTGAGTGAGAGAGAGAGAAAGAGAAGCTGTGAGTGAGAGAGAGAGAGGAAGAGAATCTGTGATTGAGAGAGAGAGGGAAGCGATGAGTGAGAGAGAGAGAGAAAGAGAAGCTGTGAGTGAGAGAGAGAGACAAAGAGAAGCTGTGAGTGAGAGAGAGAGAGAGAGAAGCTGTGAGTGAGAGAGAGAGAAGCTTTGAGTGAGAGAGAGAGAAATAGAAGCTGTGAGTGAGAGACACAGAGAAAGAGAAGCTGTGAGTGACACAGAGAGAGAGAAGCTATGAGTGACAGAGAGAGAAAGAATCTGTGAGTGACAGAGAGAGAGAATGAGAAGCTGTGAGTGAGAGAGAGAGAAAGAGTCTGTGAGTGAGAGAGAGAGAGAAAGAGAAGGTGTGTGTGTGAGAGAGAGAACCTGTGAGTGAATGAGAGAAATAGAGAAAGAGAAGCTGTGAGTGAAAGAGAGAGAGAGAAAGAGAAGCTGTGAGTGAGAGAGAGAGAGAAAGAGATGCTGTGAGTGAGTGAGAGAGAGAAAGGAAAACTGTGAGTGAGACAGAGAGAAAGAGAAGCTGTGAGTGAGAGAGAGAGAGAGAGAGAAGCTGTGAATTAGAGAGAGAGAGAAGGAAAGAGAAGCTGTGAGTGAGAGAGAGAGAGAGAAAGAGAAGCTGTGTGTGTGAGAGAGAGAAATTGTGAGTGAGAGAGAAAGAGAAACTGTGAGTGAGAGAGTGAGAAAGAGAAGCTGTGAGTGCGAGAGAGAGAGAAAGAGAAGCTGTGAGTGAGAGAGAGAGAGAGAAAGAGAAGCTGTGAGTGAGAGAGAGAGAAAGAGAAGCTGTGAGTGAGAGAGAGAGAAAGAGAAGCATTCAGTGAGAGAGAAAGAGAAGCTGTGAGTGCGAGAGAGAGCGGAAGAGAAGCTGTGAGTGAGAGAGAGAGAGAAAAAGAGAAGCTGTGTGTGTGTGAGAGAGAAATTGTGAGTGAGAGAGAGAAAGAGAAGCTGTGAGTGTGAGAGAGAGAGAAAGAGAAGCTGTGAGAGAGAGAGAGAAAGAGAAGCTGTGAGTGAGAGAGAGAGAGAAAGAGAAGCTGTGAGTGAGAGAGAGAGAAAGAGAAGCATTCAGTGAGAGAGAAAGAGAAGCTGTGAGTGAGAGAGAGAGCTGAAGAGAAGCTGTGATTGAGAGAAAGAGAGAGAAGCTGTAAGTGAGAGAAAGTGAAAGAGAAGCTGTGAGTGAGAGAGAGAGAGAAAGAGAAGCTGTGAGTGAGTGAGAGAGAGAAAGGAAAACTGTGAGTGAGACAGAGAGAAAGAGAAGCTGTGAGTGAGAGAGAGAGAGAAAGAGAAGCTGTGAGTGAGAGAGAGAGAGAAAGAGAAGCTGTGTGAGAGAGAGAGAGAAAGAGAAGCATTCAGTGAGATAGAAAGAGAAGCTGTGAGTGAGAGAGAGAGCGGAAGAGAAGCTGTGATTGAGAGAAAGAGAGAGAAGCTGTAAGTGAGAGAAAGTGAAAGAGAAGCTGTGAGTGAGAGAGAGAGAGAGAGAAAGAGAAGCTGTGAGAGAGAGTGAGAAAGAGAAGCTGTGAGTGAGAGACAGAGGAAGAGAAGCTGTGAGTGAGACAGAGAGAACGAGAAGCTGTGAGTGAGAGAGAGAGAGAAAGAGAAGCTGTGAGTGAGAGAGAGAGAGAAAGAGAAGCTGTGAGTGTGTGTGAAAGATAAAGAGTAGCTGTTAGTGAGTGAGAGAGAGAAAGGAAAGCTGTGAGTGAGTGAGAGCGATAGAAGCTGTGTGAGAGAGAGAGAGAAAGAGAAGCTGTGAGTGAGAGAGAGAGAGAAACTGTGAGCGAGAGAGAGAAAGAGAAGCTATGAGTGAAAGGCAGTGAGACAAAGAGAAGCTGTGTGTGTGTGAGAGAGAGAAAGAGAAGCTGTGAGTGAGAGAGAGAGAAAGAGAGTCTGTGAGTATGAGAGAGAGGGAAAGAGAAGCTGTGAGTGAGTGTGAGAGAGAGAAAACCTGTGAGTGAATGAGAGAGAGAGAGAGAGAGAGAAGCTGTGAGTGAAAGAGAGAGAGAGAAAGAGAAGCTGTGAGTGAGAGAGAGAGAGAAAGAGAAGCTGTGAGTGAGTGAGAGAGAGAATGGAAAGCTGTGAGCGAGTGAGTGCGATAGAAGCTGTGAGTGAGTGAGAGAGAGAAACAGAGTCTGAGAAAGAGAGATTGAAAGAGAAGCTGTGAGTGAGAGAGAGAGAAGCTGTGTGTGAGAGAGAGACTCTGTGAGTGAGAGAGAGAGAGAGAAAGAGAAGCTGTGAGTGAGAGAGAAACAGAAGCTGTGAGTGAGAGAGAGGGAGAAAGAGAAGCTGTGAGAGAGAGAGAGAAAGAGAAGCTGTGAGTGTGAGAGAGAGAAGCTGTGTGTGAGAGAGAAAGAGAAGCAGTGAGTGAGACAAAGAGAGAGAAAGAGAAGCTGTGAGTGAGAGAGAGAGAAATAGAAGCTGTGAGTGAGAGAGAGAGAAAGAGAAGCTGTGAGTGAGTGAGAGAGAGAAAGAGAAGCTGTGAGTGAGAGAGAGATAAAGAGAAGCTGTGAGAGAGAGAGAGAGAAAGAGAAGCTGTGTGAGAGAGAGAGAAACTGTGAGTGAGAGAGAGAAAGAGAAACTGTGAGTGAGAGAGAGAGAAAGAGAAGCTGTGAGTGCAAGTGAGAGAGAAAGAGAAAGAAAAGCTGTGAGTGAGAGAGATAGAGAAAGAGAAGCTGTGAGTGAGAGAGAGAGAGGAAGAGAATCTGTGTGTGTGAGAGAGAGAGAAGCGATTAGTGAGAGAGAGAGAGAAAGAGAAGCTGTGAGTGAGAGAGAGAGACAAAGAGAAGCTGTGAGTGAGAGAGAGAGAGAGAAGCTGTGAGTGAGAGAGAGAGAGAAGCTTTGAGTGAGAGAGAGAAAGAAGCTGTGAGAGAGAGACAAAGAGAAGGTGTGATTGAGAGAGAGAGAGAAAGAGAAGGTGTGTGTGTGTGAGAGAGAGAGAAAGAGGAGCTGTGAGAGAGAGAGAGTAAGAGAAGCTGTGAGTGAGAGAGAAAGAGAAGCTGTGAGTGACACACAGAGAGAGAAGCTGTGAGTGACAGAGAGAGAGAAAGAGAAGTTGTGAGTGACAGAGAGAGAGAATGAAAAGCTGTGAGTGTGAGAGAGAGAGAAGCTGTGAGTGAGAGAGAGAGAGGAAGAGAAGGTGTGATTGAGAGAAAGAGAGAGAAGCTGTAAGTGAGAGAAAGTGAAAGAGAAGCTGTGAGTGAGAGAGAGAGAGAAAGAGAAGCTGTGAGAGAGAGTGAGAAAGAGAAGCTGTGAGTGAGAGAGAGAGGAAGAGAAGCTGTGAGTGAGACAGAGAGAATGAGAAGCTGTGAGTGAGAGAGAGAGAGAAAGAGAAGCTGTGAGTGAGAGAGAGAGAAAGAGAAGCTGTGAGTGAGAGAGAGAGAGAAAGAGAAGCTGTGAGTGAGTGAGAGAGAGAGAGAAAGAGAAGCTGTGAGTGAGAGAGATAAAGAGGTGTGAGAGAGAGAGAGAAAGAGAAGCTGTGAGAGAGAGAGAAACTGTGAGAGAGAGAGAAAGAGAAACTGTGAGTGAGAGAGAGAGAAAGAGAAGCTGTGAGTGTGAGTGAGAGAGAAAGAAAAGCTGTGAGTGAGAGAGAGAGAGAAAGAGATGCTGTGAGTGAGAGAGAGAGATGAAGAGAATCAGTGAGTGAGAGAGAGAGGGAAGCGATGAGTGAGAGAGAGAGAAAAAGAGAAGCTGTGAGTGAGAGAGAGAGAGACAAAGAGAAGCTGTGAGTGAGAGAAAGAGAGAGAGAAGCTGTGAGTGAGAGAGAGAGAAGCTTTGAGTGAGAGAGAGAGAAATAGAAGCTGTGAGTGAGAGACAAAGAGAAAGAGAAGCTGTGAGTGACACACAGAGAGAGAAGCTATGAGTGACAGAGAGAGAAAGAAGCTGTGAGTGACAGAGAGAGAGAATGAGAAGCTGTGAGTGAGAGAGAGAGAGAAGCTGTGAGTGAGAGAGAGAAAGAGAAGCTGTGAGTGAGAGAGAGAAAGAGAACCTGTGTGTGAGTGAGTGAGAGAGAGAGAAGCTGTGTGTGTTTGTGTGTGAGATTAAGAGAAGCTGTGTGTGTGTGAGAGAGAAAGAGACACTGTGTGTGTGAGAGCGAGAGTGAAAGAGGAAGCTGTGAGTAAGAGAGAGAGATGCTGTGAGTGAGAGAGAGAAAGAGAAGCTGTGTATGTGTGAGAGAGATATGCTGTGAGTGAGAGAGAGAGAAGGAGAAGCTGTGTGTGAGAGAAACAGAAAGTGAAGCTGTGTGTGAGAGATAGATAGAAAGTGAAGCTGTGAGTGAGAGAGATAGAGAGTAACAGAAGCATTGAGTGAGAGAGAGAGAGAAAGAGAAGCTGTGAGTGAGAGAAAGAGAGAGAGAAGCTGTGAGTGAGTGAGAGGGAGAAAGAGAAGCTGTGTGTGTGTGAGAGAGAAACAGAAGCTGTGAGTGAGAGAGAGAGAGAAAGAGAAGCTGAGAGTGAGAGAGAGAGAGAAAAAGCTGTGAGTGGGAGAGAGAGAAAGAGAAGCTGTGAGTGTGAGAGAGAAACAGAAGCTGTGAGTGTGAGAGAGAGAAAGAGAGTGTGTGAGAAAGAGAGTGAAAGAGAAGCTGTGAGTGAGAGAGAGAGAGAAGCTGTGAGTGAGAGAGAGAAACTGTGAGTGAGAGAGAGAGAAAGAGAAGCTGTGAGTGAGAGAGAAAGAGAAGCTGTGAGTGAGTGAGAGAGAGAGAAGCTGTAAGTGAGAGAAAGAGAAAGAGAAGCTGTGAGAGAGAGAGAGAGAGAAAGAGTAGCTGTGAGAGAGAGTGAGAAAGAGAAGCTGTGAGTGAGAGAGAGAGAAAGAGAAGCTGTGAGTGAGACAGAGAGAAAGAGAAGCTGTGAGTGAGAGAGAGAGAGAAAGATAAGCTGTGAATGAGAGAGAGAGAGAAAAAGAGAAGCTGTGAGTGAGAGAGAGAGAAAGAGAAGCTGTGTGTGTGTGAGAGAGAGAAATTTTGAGTGAGAGAGAGAAAGAGAAACTGTGAATGAGAGAGAGAAAGAGTAGCTGTGAGTGCGAGAGAGAGAGAGAGAAAGAGAAGCTGTGAGTGAGAGAGAGAGAAAGAGAGTATGTCAGTGAGAGAGAGAAAGAGAAGCTGTGAGTGAGAGAGAGAAAGAGAAGCTGTGAGTGAGAGAGATAGAGAAAGAGAAGCTGTGAGTGAGTGAGAGAGAGAAAGGAAGGCTGTGAGTGAGTGAGAGAGATAGAAGCTGTGAGTGAGAGAGAGAGAGAAAGAGAAGCTGTGAGTGAAAGAGAGAGAGAGAGAGAAGGAGAAGCTGTGGGAGAGAGAAAGAGAAGCTGTGAGTGAGTGAGAGAGAGAGAGAAAGGAAAGCTGTGAGTGAGTGAGAGAGATAGAAGCTGTGAGTGAGAGAGAGAGAAAGAGAGTCTGAGAAAGAGAGAGTGTAAGAGAAGCTATGAGTGAGAGAGAGAGAAGCTGTGAGTTAGAGAGAGTAAATATGGGAGTGAGAGAGAGAGAGAAAGAGAAGCTGTATGTGAGAGAGAAATAGAAGCTGTGAGTGAGAGAGAGGGAGAAAGAGAAGCTGAGAGAGAGAGAGAGAAAGAGAAGCTGTGAGTGAGAGAAAGCAAAGCTGTGAGTGAGAGAGAGAGAGAAAGAGAAGCTGTGAGTGAGTGAGAGAGAAATAGAAGCTGTGAGTGAGAGAGAGAGAGAAATAGAAGCTGTGAGTGAGTGAGAGAGAGAAAGAGAAGCTGTGAGTGAGAGAGAGATAAAGAGAAGCTGTGAGAGAGAGAGAGAAAGAGAAGCTGTGTGAGAGAGAGAGAAACTGTGAGTGAGAGAGAGAAAGAGAAACTGTGAGTGAGAGAGAGAGAAAGAGAAGCTGTGAGTGCAAGTGAGAGAGAAAGAGAAAGAAAAGTTGTGAGTGAGAGAGATAGAGAAAGAGAAGCTGTGAGTGAGAGAGAGAGAGGAAGAGAATCTGTGTGTGTGAGAGAGAGAAGCGATTAGTGAGAGAGAGAGAGAAAGAGAAGCTGTGAGTGAGAGAGAGAGACAAAGAGAAGCTGTGAGTGAGAGAGAGAGAGAGAAGCTGTGAGTGAGAGAGAGAGAGAATCTTTGAGTGAGAGAGAGAAAGAAGCTGTGAGAGAGAGACAAAGAGAAGGTGTGAGTGAGAGAGAGAGAGAAAGAGAAGGTGTGTGTGTGTGTGAGAGAGAGAAAGAGGAGCTGTGAGAGAGAGAGAGTAAGAGAAGCTGTGAGTGAGAGAGAAAGAGAAGCTGTGAGTGACACACAGAGAGAGAAGCTGTGAGTGACAGAGAGAGAGAAAGAGAAGTTGTGAGTGACAGAGAGAGAGAATGAGAAGCTGTGAGTGTGAGAGAGAGAGAAGCTGTGAGTGAGAGAGAGAGAGGAAGAGAAGGTGTGATTGAGAGAAAGAGAGAGAAGCTGTAAGTGAGAGAAAGTGAAAGAGAAGCTGTGAGTGAGAGAGAGAGAGAAAGAGAAGCTGTGAGAGAGAGTGAGAAAGAGAAGCTGTGAGTGAGAGAGAGAGGAAGAGAAGCTGTGAGTGAGACAGAGAGAACGAGAAGCTGTGAGTGAGAGAGAGAGAGAAAGAGAAGCTGTGAGTGAGAGAGAGAGAGTCTGTGAGTGTGAGAGAGGGAAAGAGAAGCTGTGAGTGAGAGAGAGAGAAAGAGAAGCTGTGAGTGTGAGTGAGAGAGAAAGAAAAGCTGTGAGTGAGAGAGAGAGAGAAAGAGATGCTGTGAGTGAGAGAGAGAGAGGAAGAGAATCAGTGAGTGAGAGAGAGAGGGAAGCGATGAGTGAGAGAGAGAGAAAAAGAGAAGCTGTGAGTGAGAGAGAGAGAGACAAAGAGAAGCTGTGAGTGAGAGAAAGAGAGAGAGAAGCTGTGAGTGAGAGAGAGAGAAGCTTTGAGTGAGAGAGAGAGAAATAGAAGCTGTGAGTGAGAGACAAAGAGAAAGAGAAGCTGTGAGTGACACACAGAGAGAGAAGCTATGAGTGACAGAGAGAGAAAGAAGCTGTGAGTGACAGAGAGAGAGAATGAGAAGCTGTGAGTGAGAGAGAGAGAGAAGCTGTGAGTGAGAGAGAGAAAGAGAAGCTGTGAGTGAGAGAGAGAAAGAGAACCTGTGTGTGAGTGAGTGAGAGAGAGAGAAGCTGTGTGTGTTTGTGTGTGAGATTAAGAGAAGCTGTGTGTGTGTGAGAGAGAAAGAGACACTGTGTGTGTGAGAGCGAGAGTGAAAGAGGAAGCTGTGAGTAAGAGAGAGAGATGCTGTGAGTGAGAGAGAGGAAGAGAAGCTGTGTATGTGTGAGAGAGATATGCTGTGAGTGAGAGAGAGAGAAGGAGAAGCTGTGTGTGAGAGAAAGAGAAAGTGAAGCTGTGTGTGAGAGATAGATAGAAAGTGAAGCTGTGAGTGAGAGAGATAGAGAGTAAGAGAAGCATTGAGTGAGAGAGAGAGAGAAAGAGAAGCTGTGAGTGAGAGAAAGAGAGAGAGAAGCTGTGAGTGAGTGAGAGGGAGAAAGAGAAGCTGTGTGTGTGAGAGAGAGAAACAGAAGCTGTGAGTGAGAGAGAGAGAGAAAGAGAAGCTGAGAGTGAGAGAGAGAGAAAAAGCTGTGAGTGGGAGAGAGAGAAAGAGAAGCTTTGAGTGAGTGAGAGAGAAACAGAAGCTGTGAGTGTGAGAGAGAGAAAGAGAGTGTGTGAGAAAGAGAGAGTGAAAGAGAAGCTGTGAGTGAGAGAGAGAGAGAAGCTGTGAGTGAGAGAGAGAAACTGTGAGTGAGAGAGAGAGAAAGAGAAGCTGTGAGTGAGAGAGAAAGAGAAGCTGTGAGTGAGTGAGAGAGAGAGAAGCTGTAAGTGAGAGAAAGAGAAAGAGAAGCTGTGAGAGAGAGAGAGAGAAAGAGTAGCTGTGAGAGAGAGTGAGAAAGAGAAGCTGTGAGTGAGAGAGAGAGAAAGAGAAGCTGTGAGTGAGACAGAGAGAAAGAGAAGCTGTGAGTGAGTGAGAGAGAGAAAGATAAGCTGTGAATGAGAGAGAGAGAGAAAAAGAGAAGCTGTGAGTGAGAGAGAGAGAAAGAGAAGCTGTGTGTGTGTGTGAGAGAGAAATTTTGAGTGAGAGAGAGAAAGAGAAACTGTGAATGAGAGAGAGAGAAAGAGAAGCTGTGAGTGCGAGAGAGAGAGAGAGAGAAAGAGAAGCTGTAAGTGAGAGAGAGAGAAAGAGAGTATGTCAGTGAGAGAGAGAAAGAGAAGCTGTGAGTGAGAGAGAGAAAGAGAAGCTGTGAGTGAGAGAGATAGAGAAAGAGAAGCTGTGAGTGAGTGAGAGAGAGAAAGGAAGGATGTGAGTGAGTGAGAGAGATAGAAGCTGTGAGTGAGAGAGAGAGAGAAAGAGAAGCTGTGAGTGAAAGAGAGAGAGAGAGAAAGAGAAGCTGTGGGAGAGAGAAAGAGAAGCTGTGAGTGAGTGAGAGAGAGAGAGAAAGGAAAGCTGTGAGTGAGTGAGAGAGATAGAAGCTGTGAGTGAGAGAGAGAGAAAGAGAGTCTGAGAAAGAGAGAGTGTAAGAGAAGCTATGAGTGAGAGAGAGAGAAGCTGTGAGTTAGAGAGAGTAAATATGGGAGTGAGAGAGAGAGAGAAAGAGAAGCTGTATGTGAGAGAGAAATAGAAGCTGTGAGTGAGAGAGAGGGAGAAAGAGAAGCTGAGAGAGAGAGAGAGAAAGAGAAGCTGTGAGTGAGAGAAAGCAAAGCTGTGAGTGAGAGAGAGAGAGAGAAAGAGAAGCTGTGAGTGAGTGAGAGAGAGAGAAAGAAAGAGAAGCTGTGAGTGAGAGAGAGAGATAAAGAGAAGCTGTGAGTGAGAGAGAAAGAGAAGGGGTGAGTGAGAGAGAGAGAGAAGCTGTGTGTGTGTGAGAGAGACAAGCTGTGAGTGAGAGAGAGATAGAGAGAAGCTGTGAGTGAGAGAGAGAGAAGCTGTGAGTGAGTGAGAGAGAGAAAGAGAAGCTGTGAGTGAGAGAGAAAGAGAAGGTGTGAGTGAGAGAGAGAGAAAGAGAAGCTGTGGGAGAGAGAGAGAAAGAGAAGCTGTGAGTGAGAGAGAAAGAGAAGCTGTGAGTGACACAGAGAGAGAGAAGATGTGAGTGAGAGAGAGAAAGAGAAGCTTTGAGTGACAGAGAGAGAGAATGAGAAGCTGTGAGTGAGAGAGAGAGAAAGAGAAGCTGTGAGTGAGAGAGAGAGAGAGAGAGAAAGAGAAGCTGTGAGTGAGAGAGAGAAAGAGAAGATTTGTGTGAGTGAGAGAGAGAGAAGCTGTGTGTGTGTGTGAGATTAAGAGAAGCTATGTGTGTGTGAGAGAGAAAGAGACACTGTGTGTGTGTGAGAGAGAAAGAGAAGCTGTGTGTGTGAGAGAGAGAGATGCTGTGAGTGAGAGAGAGAGAAAGAGAAGCTGTGTATGTGTGTGAGAGAGATGTGCTGTGAGTGAGAGAGAGAGAAAGAGAAGCTGTGTGTGAGAGAAAGTGAGAAAGTGAAGCTGTATGTGAGAGAAAGAGAGAAAGTGAAGGTGTGAGTGAGAGAGAAAGAGAAGCTGTGAGTGAGAGAGAGAGAAAGCAAAGCTGTGAGTGAGAGAGAGAGAGAGAGAAAGAGAAGCTGTGAGTGAGTGAGAGAGAGAGAAAGCGAAGCTTTGTGTGTGAGAGAGAGAGGAAAAGAAAGAGAAGCTGTGTGGGGGGAGAGATAAAGAGAAGCTGTGAGTGAGAGAGAGAGAGAAAGAAGCTGAGAGAGAGAGAGGGAAACTGTGAGTGAGGGAGAGAAAGAGAAACTGTGAGTGAGAGAAAGAGAGAAAGTGTATCTGCGTGTGAGTGAGAGAGAGAAAGAGAAGCTGTGTGTGAGAGAGAGAGAGGGAAAGAGAAGCTGTGTGTGGGGGGGAGAGATAAAGAGAAGCTGTGAGTGAGAGCGAGAGAGAAAGAGAAGCTGAGAGAGAGAGAGAAAGGGAAACTGTGAGAGAGAGAAAGAGAAGCTGTGTGTGAGAGAAAGAGAGAAATTGAAGCTGTGTGTGAGAGAAAGAGAGAAAGAGTAGCCTTGAGTGACAGAGAGAGAGAATGAGAAGCTGTGAGTGATTGAGAGAGAAAGAGAAGCTGTGAGTGAGAGAGAGAGAGAAAGAGAAGCTGTGAGTGAGAGAGAGAAAGAGAAGCTGTGTGTGAGTGAGAGAGAGAGAGACAAGCTGTGTGTGTGTGTGAGAGAGAGATTAAGAGAAGCTGTGTGTGTGAGAGAGAGAGAAAGAGAAGCTGTGAGTGAGTGAGAGAGAAAGACAGTCTGTGAGTGAGAGAGAGAGAGAAAGAGAAACTGTGAGTGAGTGAGAGAGAGAGAACCTGTGAGTGAATGAGAGAGAGAGAGAGAGAGAAGCTGTGAGTGAAAGAGAGAGAGAAAGAGAAGCTGTGAGAGGGAGAGAAGCTGTGAGTGAGTGAGAGAGAGAAAGGAAAGCTGTGAGTGAGTGAGAGAGATAGAAGCTGTGAGTGAGAGAGAGAGAGAAAGAGAGTCTGAGAAAGAGAGAGTGAAAGTGTGAGTGAGAGAGAGAAAGATAAGCTGTGAGAGAGAGTAAGAGAAGCTATGAGTGAGAGAGAGAGAAAGAGAAGCTGTGAGTGAGACAAAGAGAGAGAAAGAGAAGCTGTGAGTGAGAGAGAGAGCAAGAGAAAGAGAAGCATTGAGTAAGAGAGAGAAAGAAAGAGAGTCTGGAAGTGAGAGAGAGAGAGAAAGAAAGAGAAGCTGTGAGTGTGTGAGAGAGATAAGCTGTGAGTGAGAGAGAGAAAGAGAAGCTGTGAGTGAAAGAGAAAGAGAGAAAGAGAAGCTGTGAGTACGTGAGAGAGAGAAAGGGAAGCTGTGAGTGAGAGAGAGAGAGAAGCTGTGAGTGAGAGACAGAAAAAGAGAAGCTGTGAGTGAGAGAGAGAGAGAGAAAGAGAAGCTGTGTGAGAGAGAGAAAGAGAGAGTTAAAGACAAGATGTGAGTGAGAGAGAGAGAGAGAAGCTGTGAGTGAGAGAGAGAGAGAGTGAAAGGGAAGCTGTGAGTGAGAGAGAAAGAGAAAGAGAAGCTGTGAGTGACAGAGAGGAGAGAAGCTGTGAGTGAGAGACAGAGAGAAAGAGAAGCCTTGAGTGACAGAGAGAGAGAATGAGAAGATGTGAGTGAGAGAGAGAGAACAAGAAGCTGTGAGTGAGAGAGAGATAAAGAGAAGCTGTGTGTGAGTGAGAGAGAGAAAGAGAAGCTGTGTGTGTGTGAGAGAGAAAAACTGTGAGTGAGAGAGAGAAAGAGAAACTGTGAGTGAGAGAGAGAGAAAGAGAAGCTGTGTGTGCGAGAGAGAGAGAAAGAGAAACTATGAATGAAAGGCAGAGAGAGAAAAAGAAGCTGTGTGTGTGAGAGAGAGTGAAAGATAAGCTGTGAGTGAGAGAGAGAGAAAGAGAGTCTGTGAGTGAGAGAGAGAGAAAGAGAAGCTGTGAGTGAGAGAGAGAGAGAGAAAGAGAAGCTTTGAGTGAGAGAGATAGAGAAAGAGAAGCTGTGAGTGAGTGAGAGAGAGAAAGGAAAGCTGTGTGAGTGAGAGAGATAGAAGCTGTGAGAGAGAGAGAAAGAGAAGCTGTGAGTGAAAGAGAGAGAGAGAAGAGAAGCTCTGAGTGTGTGAGAGAGAGAAAGCGAAGCTTTGAGTGAGTGAGAGAGAGAAAGGAAAGCTGTGAGTGAGTGAGTGAGTGAGATAGTAGATGGGAGTGAGAGAGAGAGAGAAAGAGAGTCTGAGAAAGAGAGAGTGAAAGAGAAGCTGTGAGTGAGAGAGAGAGAAGCTGTGAGTGAGAGAGAGAGAATATGTGAGTGAGAGAGAGAGAGAAAGAGAAGCTGCAAGTGAGAGAGAAACAGAAGTTGTGAGTGAGAGAGAAAGAGAAAGAGAAGCTGTGAGTGACACAGAGAGAGAAGCTGTGAGTGAGAGAGAGAGAGAAAGAGAAGCCTTGAGTGACAGAGAGAGAGAGTGAGAAGCTGTGAGTGAGAGAGAGAGAAAGAGAAGCTGTGAGTGAGAGAGAGAGAGAGAGAAGCTGTGAGTGAGAGAGAGAAAGAGAAGCTGTGTGTGAATGAGAGAGAGAGAGAAGCTGTGTGTGTGTGTGTGAGATTAAGAGAAGCTGTGTGTGTGTGAGAGAGAAAGAGACACTGTATGTGAGAGAGAGAGAGAAAGAGAAGCTGTGAGTGAGAGAGAGAGATGCTGTGAGTGAGAGAGAGAGAAAGAGAAGCTGTGTATGTTTGAGAGAGAGATATGCTGTGAGTGAGAGAGAGAGAAAGAGAAGCTGTGTGTGAGAGAAAGAGAGAAAGTGAAGCTGTGTGTGAGAGAAAGAGAGAAAGTGAAGGTGTGAGTGAGAAAGAAAGATAAGCTGTAAGTGAGAGAGAGAGAAAGCAAAGCTGTGAGTGAGAGAGAGAGAAAGAGAAGCTGTGAGTGAGTGAGAGAAAAGAGAAGCTAGGTGTGTGAGAGAGAGAGAGAAAGAGAAGCTGTGTGTGGGGAGGAGAGATAAAGAGAAGCTGTGAGTGAGAGAGAGAGAGAAAGAGAAGCTGAGAGAGAGAGAGAGAGGGAAAGTGTGTGTGAGATAGCGAAAGAGAAACTGTGATTGAGAGAAAGAGAGAAAGTGAAGCTGTGTGTGAGTGAGAGAGAGGGAAAGAGAAGCTCTGTGTTTGAGAGAGAGAGAGGGAAAGAGAAGCTGTGTGTGGGGAGAGAGATAAAGAGAAGCTGTGAGTGAGAGAGAGAGAGAGAGAAAGAGAAGCTGAGAGAGATAGAGGGAAACTGCGAGAGAGAGAGAAAGAGAAGCTGTGTGTGAGAGAAAGAGAGAAAGTGAAGCTGTGTGTGAGAGAAAGAGAGAAAGAGAAGCCTTGAGTGACAGAGAGAGAGAATGAGAAGCTGTGAGTGTTTGAGAGAGAAAGAGAAGCTGTGAGTGAGAGAGAGAGATGCTGTGAGTGAGAGAGAGAGAGAAAGAGAAGCTGTGTATGTGTGAGAGAGAGATATGCTGTGAGTGAGAGAGAGAAAAAGAGAAGCTGTGTGTGAGAGAAAGAGAGAATGTGAAGCTGTGTGTGAGAGAAAGTGAAAGTGTGAGTGCGAGAGAAAGAGAAGCTGTGAGTGAGAGAGAGAGAAAGCAAAGCTGTGAGTGAGAGAGAGAGAGAAAGAAAGAGAAGCTGTGAGTGAGTGAGAGAAAGAGAAAGAGAAGCTGTGTGTGTGAGAGAGAGAGGGAAAGAGAAGCTGTGTGAGGGGTGGAGAGATAAAGAGAAGCTGTGAGTGAGAGAGAGAGAGAGAATGAGAAGCTGAGAGAGAGAGAGAGGGAAACTGTGAGTGAGAGAGAGAAAGAGAAACTGTGAGTGAGAGAGAGACAAAGAGAAGCTGTGAGTGCGAGAGAGAGAGAGAAAGAGAAGCTATGAGTGAAAGGCAGAGAGAGAAAGAGAAGCTGTGTGTGTGAGAGAGAAAGAGAAGCTGTGAGTGAGAGAGAGAGAAAGAGAGTCTGTGAGTGAGTGAGAGAGAGAGAGAACCTGTAAGTGAATGAGAGAGAGAGAGAAAGAGAAGCTGTTAGTGAAAGAGTGAGAGAAAGAGAAGCTGTAAGTGAGAGAGAGAGAGAAAGAGAAGCTGTGAGTGAGTGAGAGAGAGAAAGGAAAGCTGTGAGTGAGTGAGAGAGATAGAAGCTGTGAGTGAGAGAGAGTGAGAAAGAGAGTCTGAGAAAGAGAGAGTGAAAGAGAAGCTGTGAGTGAGAGAGAGAGAAAGAGAAGCTGTGAGAGAGTAAGAGAAGCTGTGAGTGAGAGAGAGAGAAAGAGAAGCTGTGAGTGAGACAAAGAGAGAGAAAGAGAAGCTGTGTGAGTGAGAGAGAGAGAGAAAGATAAGCTGTGTGAGAGAGAAAGAGAGAAAATGAAGCTGTGTGAGAGAGAAAGAGAGAAACAAAGCTGTGAGTGAGATAGAAAGAGAAGCTGTGAATGAGTGAGAGAGAGAGAAAGAGAAGCTTGTGTGTGGTGGAGAGAAAAAGAGCAGTGAGTGTTAGAGAGAAAGAGAAAGAGAAGCTGTGAGTGAGTGAGAGAGAGAGAGAAAGAAAAGCTGTGAGTGAGAGAGAGATAAAGAGAAGCTGTGTGTGGCAGAGAGAGAGAAAGAGAAGATGTGTGTGAGAGAGAGAGAAAGAGAAGCTGTGAGTGCGAGAGAGAAATAAAGAGAAGCTATGAGTGAAAGGCAGAGAGAGAAAGAGAAGCTGTGTGTGTGTGAGAGAGAGAAAGAGAAGCTGTGAGTGAGAGAGAGAGAAAGAGAGTCTGTGAGTGAGAGAGAGAGAGAAAGAGAAGCTGTGAGTGAGTGAGAGAGAGAGAACCTGTGAGTGAATGAGAGAGAGAGAGAAAGAGAAGCTGTGAGTGAAAGAGAGAGAGAAAGAGAAGCTGTGAGTGTGAGAGAGAGTATGAGAGAAGCCGTGAGTGAGTGAGAGAGAGAAAGGAAAGCTGTCAGTGAGTGAGAGATAGAAGCTGTGAGTGAGAGAGAGAGAGAGAGTCTGAGAAAGAGAGAGTGAAAGAGAAGCTGTGAGTGAGATAGAGAGAGAGAAAGAGAAGCTGTGAGAGAGAGTAAGAGAAGCTGTGAGTGAGAGGGAGAGAAAGAGAAGCTGTGAGTGAGACAAAGAGAGAGAAAGAGAAGCTGTGAGTGAGAGAGAGAGAAAGAGAAAGAGAAGCATTGAGTAAGAGAGAGAAAGAGAGTCTGGAAGTGAGAGACAGAGAAAGAGCTGCTGTGAGTGAGAGAGAGAGAGAAGCTGTGAGTGAGAGAGAGAGAGAAAAGCTGTGAGTGAAAGAGAAAGAGAGAAAGAGAAGCTGTGAGTGAGAGAGAGAGAAAGAGAAGCTGTGTGTGTGTGAGTGAGAGAGAAGCTGTTTGTGAGTGTGAGAGATTAAGAGAAGCTGTGTGTGTGAGAGAGAGAAAGAGACACTGTGTGTGTGAGAGAGAGAGAGAGGAAGAGAAGCTGTGTGAGAGAGAGATGCTGTGAGTGAGAGAGAGAAAGGAAAGCTGTGAGTGAGTGAGAGAGAAAGAAGCTGTGAGTGAGAGAGTGAGAGAGAAAGAGAAGCTGTGAGTGAAAGAGAGAGAGAGCAGAGAAGCTGTGAGTGAGAGAGAGAGAAAGAGAGTCTGTGAGTGAGAGAGAGAGAAAGAGAAGCTGTGTGTGTGTGTGAGAGAGAGAAAGTGAAGCATTGAGTAAGAGAGAGAAAGAGAGTCTGGAAGTGAGAGAGAGAGAGAAAGAGAAGCTTTGAGTGTGAGAGAGATAAAGAGAAGCTGTGAGTGAGAGAGAGAAAGAAAGAGAAGATTTGTGTGTGAGAGAGAGAAACTGTGAGTGAGAGAGAGAAAGAGAAACTGTGAGTGAGAGAGAGAGAAAGAGAAGCTGTGAGTGCGAGAGAGAGAGAAAGAGAAGCTATGAGTGAAAGGCAGAGAGAGAAAGAGAAGCTGTGTGTGTGTGAGAGAGAGAAAGAGAAGCTGTGAGTGAGAGAGAGAGAAAGATAGTCTGTGAGTGAGTGAGAGAGAGAAAGAGAAGCTGTGAGTGAGTGAGAGAGAGAGAACCTGTGAGTGAATGAGAGAGAGAGAGAAAGAGAAGCTGTGAGTGAAAGAGAGAGAGAAAGAGAAGCTGTGAGTGTGAGAGAGAGAAAGAAAGAGAGAAGCTGTGAGTGAGTGAGAGAGAGAAAGGAAAGCTGTCAGTGAGTGAGAGATTGAAGCTGTGAATGAGAGAGAGAGAGAGTCTGAGAAAGAGAGAGTGAAAGAGAAGATGTGAGTGAGAGAGAGAGAGAGAAAGAGAAGCTGTGAGAGAGAGTAAGAGAAGCTGTGAGTGAGAGAGAGAGAAAGAGAAGCTGTGAGTGAGACAAAGAGAGAGAGAGAGAGAAGCTGTGAGTGAGAGAGAGTGAAAGGGAAGCTGTGAGTGAGAGAGAAAAAGAAAGAGAAGCTGTGAGTGACAGAGAGAAAAGCTGTGAGTGAGAGAGAAAGAGAAGCCTTGAGTGACAGAGAGAGAGAATGAGAAGATGTGAGTGAGAGAGAGAAAAAAAGAAGCTGTGAGTGAGAGAGAGAAAGAGAAGTGGGAGTAAGAGAGAGAGATAAAGAGAAGCTGTGAGTGAGCGAGAGAGAGAAAGAGAGGCTGTGTGTGTGAGAGAGAGAAAAACTGTGAGAGAGAGAAAGAGAAACTGTGAGTGAGAGAGAGAGAAAGAGAAGCTGTGTGTGCGAGAGAGAAAGAAAAGCTATGAGTGAAAGGCAGAGATAGAAAAGAAGCTATGTGTGTGTGAGAGAGTGAAAGAGAAGCTGTGAGTGAGAGAGAGAGAAAGAGAGTCTGTGAGTGAGAGAGAGAGAAAGAGAAGCTGTGTGTGTGTGAGAGAGAGAGAAAGAGAAGCTGTGAGTGAGAGAGATAGAGAAAGAGAAGGAGAAGCTATGAGTGAGTGAGAGAGAGAAAGGAAAGCTGTGAGTGAGTGAGAGAGATAGAAGCTGTGAGTGAGAGAGAGAGAGAAAGAGAAGCTGTGAGTGAAAGAGAGAGAGAGAAGAGAAGCTGTGAGTGTGTGAGAGAGAGAAAGAGAAGCTATGAGTGAGTGAGAGAGAGAAAGGAAAGCTGTGAGTGAGTGAGAGAGAAATAGAAGCTGGGAGTGAGAGAGAAAGAGAGTCTGAGAATGAGAGAGTAAAAGAGAAGCTGCGAGTGAGAGAGAGAGAAGCTGTGAGTGAGAGAGAGAGAATATGTGAGTGAGAGAGAGAGAAAGAGAAGCTGTGAGTGAGAGAGAAACAGAAGCTGTGAGTGAGAGAGAAAGAGAAAGAGAAGCTGTGAGTGACAAAGAGAGAGAGAAGCTGTGAGTGAGAGAGAGAGAAAGAGAAGCCTTGAGTGACAGAGAGAGAGAATGAGAAGCTGTGAGTGAGAGTAAGAGAAGCTGTGAGTGAGAGAGAGAGAAAGAGAAGCTGTGAGTGAGACAAAGAGAGAGAAAGAGAAGCTGTGAGTGAGAGAGAGAGAAAGAGAAAGAGAAGCATTGAGTAAGAGAGAGAAAGAGAGTCTGGAAGTGAGAGAGAGAGAAAGAGAAGCTGTGAGTGTGAGAGAGAGAAGCTGTAAGTGAGAGAGAGAGAGAGAAGCTGTGAGTGAAAGAGAGAGAGAAAGAGAAGCTGTGAGTGGGAGAGAGCGAAAGAGAAGCTGTTTGTGTGTGTGAGAGATTAAGAGAAGCTGTGTGTTTGTGAGAGAGAAAGAGACACTGTGTGTGAGAGAGAGAGAGAGGAAGAGAAGCTGTGTGAGAGAGAGATGCTGTGAGTGAGAGAGAGAGAGAAAGGAAAGCTGTGAGTGAGTGAGAGAGAAAGAAGCTGTGAGTGAGAGAGAGAGAGAGAAAGAGAAACTGTGAGTGAAAGAGAGAGAGAGAAGAGAAGCTGTGAGTGAGAGAGAGAGAAAGAGAGTCTGTGAGTGTGAGAGAGAGAAAGAGAAGCTGTGTGTGTGAGAGAGAGAGAGAGAAAGAGAAGCATTGAGTAAGAGAGAGAAAGAGAGTCTGGAAGTGAGAGAGAGAGAAAGAGAAGCTGTGAGTGTGTGAGAGAGAGAAGCTGTGAGTGAGAGAGAGAGAAAGAAGCTGTGAGTGAAAGAGAAAGAGAGAAAGAGACGCTGTGAGTGAGAGAGAGAGAAAGAGAAGCTGTGAGTAGGTGAGAGAGAGAAAGGGAAGCTGTGAGTGAGAGAGAGAGAGAGAGAGAAGCTGTGAGTGAGAGACAGAGAAAGAGATGCTGTGAGTGAGAGAGAGAGAGAGAAAGAGAAGCTGTGAGTGAGAGAGAGAGAGAGAGAGAGAAAGAGAGAGAAAGAGAGAGAGAGAGAAGCTGTGAGTGAGAGAGAGAGAAGCTGTGAGTGAGAGAGAGTGAAAGGGAAGCTGTGAGTGAGAGAGAAAGAGAAAGAGAAGCTGTGAGTGACAGAGAGAAAAGCTGTGAGTGAGAGAGAAAGAGAAGCCTTGAGTGACAGAGAGAGAGAATGAGAAGATGTGAGTGAGAGAGAGAAAAAAAGAAGCTGTGAGTGAGAGAGAGAAAGAGAAGTGGGAGTAAGAGAGAGAGATAAAGAGAAGCTGTGAGTGAGCGAGAGAGAGAGAGAGAGGCTGTGTGTGTGAGAGAGAGAAAAACTGTGAGTGAGAGAGAGAAAGAGAAACTGTGAGTGCGAGAGAGAGAAAGAGAGTCTGTGAGTGAGAGAGAGAGAAAGAGAAGCTGTGTGTGTGAGAGAGAGAGAGAAAGAGAAGCTGTGAGTGAGAGAGATAGAGAAAGAGAAGGAGAAGCTATGAGTGAGTGAGAGAGAGAAAGGAAAGCTGTGAGTGAGTGAGAGAGATAGAAGCTGTGAGTGAGAGAGAGAGAGAGAAAGAGAAGCTGTGAGTAGAAAGAGAGAGAGAGAAGAGAAGCTGTGAGTGTGTGTGAGAGAGAAAGAAAAGCTATGAGTGAGTGAGAGAGAGAAAGGAAAGCTGTGAGTGAGTGAGTGAGAGAAATAGAAGCTGGGAGTGAGAGAGAGAGAGAAAGAGAGTCTGAGAATGAGAGAGTAAAAGAGAAGCTGCGAGTGAGAGAGGGAGAAGCTGTGAGTGAGAGAGAGAGAATATTTGAGTGAGAGAGAGAGAAAGAGAAGCTGTGAGTGAGAGAGAAACAGAAGCTGTGAGTGAGAGAGAAAGAGAAAGAGAAGCTGTGAGTGACACAGAGAGAGAGAAGCTGTGAGTGAGAGAGAGAGAGAAAGAGAAGCCTTGAGTGACAGAGAGAGAGAATGAGAAGCTGTGAGTGAGAGAGAGAGAGAAAGAGAAGCTGTGAGTGAGTGAGAGAGAGATAAGCTGTGAGTGAGAGAGAGAGAAAGAGACACTGTGTGTGTGTGTGAGAGAGAAAGAGAAGCTGTGAGTGAGTGAGAGAGAGAGAGAGAGAGAAGCTGTGTGTGAGAGAGAGAGAGGGAAAGAGAAGCTGTGTGTGGGGGGAGAGATAAAGAGAAGCTGTGAGTGAGAGAGAGAGAGAGAAAGAGAAGCTGAGAGAGAGAGAGAGAGGGAAACTGTGAGTGAGAGAGAGAAAGAGAAACTGTGAGTGAGAGAAAGAGAGAAAGTGAAGCTGTGTGTGAGTGAGAGAGAGAGAAAGAGATGCTGTGTGTGTGAGAGAGGGAGGGAAAGAGAAGCTGTGTGGGGGGAGAGGTAAAGAGAAGCTGTGAGTGAGAGAGAGAGAGAAAGAGAAGCAGAGAAAGAGAGATAGAGGGAAACTGTGAGAGAGAGAGAGAGAGAAAAAGAGAAGCTGTGTGTGAGAGAAAGAGAGAAAGTGAACCTGTGAGTAAGAGAGAGAGAAAGAGAAGCCTTGAGTGACAGAGAGAGAGAGAGAGAGAGAAAGAGAAGCTGTGAGTGAGAGAGAGAAAGTGAAGCTGTGTGTGAGTGAGAGAGAGAGCGAAGCTGTGTGTGTGTGTGTGTGTGTGTGAGAGAGAGATTAAGAGAAGCTGTGTGTGTGAGTTAGATAAAGAGATGCTGTGAGTGAGAGAGAGAGAGAAAGAGAAGCTGTGTATGGGTGAGAGAGATATGCTGTGAGTGAGAGAGAGAGAAAGAGAAGCTGTGAGTGAGTGAGAGAGAGAGAAAGAGAAGCTTTGTGTGTGTGTGTGAGAGAGAGGGAAAGAGAAGCTGTGTGTGGGGGGAGAGATAAAGAGAAGCTGTGAGTGAGAGAGAGAGAGATGGAGAAGCTGAGAGAGAGAGGGAAACTGTGAGTGAGCGAGGGAAAGAGAAACTGTGAGTGAGAGAGAGAGAAAGAGAAGCTGTGAGTGCGAGAGGGAGAGGGAAAGAGAAGCTATGAGTGAAACGCAGAGAGAGAAAGAGAAGCTGTGTGTGTGTGAGAGAGAGAAAGAGAAGCTGTGAGTGAGAGAGAGAGAAAGAGAGTCTGTGAGTGAGAGAGAGAGAAAGAGAAGCTGTAAGTGAGTGAGAGAGAGAACCTGTGAGTGAATGAGAGAGAGAGAGAAAGAGAAGCTGTGTGTGAGAGAAAGAGAGAAAGTGAAGCTGTGTGAGAGAAAGAGAGAAAGTGAAGGTGTGAGTGAGAGAGAAAGAGAAGCTGTGTGTGTGAGAGAGAGAGAGAGAGAAAGAGAAGCTGTGAGTGAGAGAGAAACAGAAGCTGTGAGTGAGAGAGAAAGAGAAAGAGAAGCTGTGAGTGACACAGAGAGAGAGAAGCTGTGAGTGAGAGAGAGAGAGAAAGAGAAGCCTTGAGTGACAGAGAGAGAGAATGAGAAGCTGTGAGTGAGAGAGAGAGAGAAAGAGAAGCTGTGAGTGAGTGAGAGAGAGATAAGCTGTGAGTGAGAGAGAGAGAAAGAGACACTGTGTGTGTGTGAGAGAGAGAAAGAGAAGCTGTGAGTGAGTGAGAGAGAGAGAGAGAGAGAAGCTGTGTGTGTGAGAGAGAGAGGGAAAGAGAAGCTGTGTGTGGGGGGAGAGATAAAGAGAAGCTGTGAGTGAGAGAGAGAGAGAGAAAGAGAAGCTGAGAGAGAGAGAGAGAGGGAAACTGTGAGTGAGAGAGAGAAAGAGAAACTGTGAGTGAGAGAAAGAGAGAAAGTGAAGCTGTGTGTGAGTGAGAGAGAGAGAAAGAGATGCTGTGTGTGTGAGAGAGGGAGGGAAAGAGAAGCTGTGTGGGGGGAGAGGTAAAGAGAAGCTGTGAGTGAGAGAGAGAGAGAAAGAGAAGCAGAGAAAGAGAGATAGAGGGAAACTGTGAGAGAGAGAGAGAGAGAAAAAGAGAAGCTGTGTGTGAGAGAAAGAGAGAAAGTGAACCTGTGAGTAAGAGAGAGAGAAAGAGAAGCCTTGAGTGACAGAGAGAGAGAGAGAGAGAGAAAGAGAAGCTGTGAGTGAGAGAGAGAAAGTGAAGCTGTGTGTGAGTGAGAGAGAGAGCGAAGCTGTGTGTGTGTGTGTGTGTGTGAGAGAGAGAGATTAAGAGAAGCTGTGTGTGTGAGTTAGATAAAGAGATGCTGTGAGTGAGAGAGAGAGAGAAAGAGAAGCTGTGTATGGGTGAGAGAGATATGCTGTGAGTGAGAGAGAGAGAAAGAGAAGCTGTGAGTGAGTGAGAGAGAGAGAAAGAGAAGCTTTGTGTGTGTGTGTGAGAGAGAGGGAAAGAGAAGCTGTGTGTGGGGGGAGAGATAAAGAGAAGCTGTGAGTGAGAGAGAGAGAGATGGAGAAGCTGAGAGAGAGAGGGAAACTGTGAGTGAGCGAGGGAAAGAGAAACTGTGAGTGAGAGAGAGAGAAAGAGAAGCTGTGAGTGCGAGAGGGAGAGGGAAAGAGAAGCTATGAGTGAAACGCAGAGAGAGAAAGAGAAGCTGTGTGTGTGTGAGAGAGAGAAAGAGAAGCTGTGAGTGAGAGAGAGAGAAAGAGAGTCTGTGAGTGAGAGAGAGAGAAAGAGAAGCTGTAAGTGAGTGAGAGAGAGAGAACCTGTGAGTGAATGAGAGAGAGAGAGAAAGAGAAGCTGTGTGTGAGAGAAAGAGAGAAAGTGAAGCTGTGTGAGAGAAAGAGAGAAAGTGAAGGTGTGAGTGAGAGAGAAAGAGAAGCTGTGTGTGTGAGAGAGAGAGAGAGAGAAAGAGAAGCTGTGAGTGAGAGAGATAGAGAAAGAGAAGGAGAAGCTATGAGTGAGTGAGAGAGAGAAAGGAAAGCTGTGAGTGAGTGAGAGAGATAGAAGCTGTGAGTGAGAGAAAGAGAGAAAGTGAAGCTGTGTGTGAGAGAAAGAGAGAAAGTGAAGCTGTGAGTGAGAGAGAAAGAGAAGCTGTGAGTGAGAGAGAGAGAAACAAAGCTGTGAGTGAGAGAGAAAGAGAAGCTGTGAGTGAGTGAGAGAGAAACAAAGCTGTGAGTGAGAGAGAAAGAGAAGCTGTGAATGAGTGAGAGAAGAGAGAGAAAGAGAAGCTGTGTGTGTGAGAGAGAGAGAGGGAAAGAAGCTGTGTGTGGGGGAGAGAGAAAAAGAGCTGTGAGTGTTAGAGAGAAAGAGAAAGAGAAGCTGTGAGTGAGAGAGAGAGAGAGAGAGAAGCTGTGAGTGTGAGAGAGAGAGAAAGAGAAGCTGTGAGTGTGTGAGAGAGAGAAAGAGAAGCTGTGAGTGAGAGAGAGAGAAAGAGAAGATGTGTGTGAGAGAGAGAAACTGTGAGTGAGAGAGAGAAAGAGAAACTGTGAGTGAGGGAGAGAGAAAGAGAAGCTGTGAGTGCGAGAGAGAGAAGAAGAGAAGCTATGAGTGAAAGGCAGAGAGAAAGAGTAGCTGTGAGTGAGTGAGAGAGAGAAAGGAAAGCTGTGAGTGAGTGAGTGAGAGAGATAGAAGCTGTGAGTGAGAGAGAGAGAGAAAGAGAGTCTGAGAAAGAGAGAGTGAAAGAGAAGCTGTGAGTGAGAGAGAAAGAGAAGCTGTGTGTGAGAGAAAGAGAGAAAGTGAAGCTGTGTGAGAGAAAGAGAGAAAGTGAAGGTGTGAGTGAGAGAGATAGAGAAGCTGTGTGTGTGTGAGAGAGAGAGAGAGAGAAGCTGTGAGTGAGAGAGATAGAGAAAGAGAAGGAGAAGCTATGAGTGAGTGAGAGAGAGAAAGGAAAGCTGTGAGTGAGTGAGAGAGATAGAAGCTGTGAGTGAGAGAGAGAGAGAGAGAGAGAGAAGCTGTGAGTGTGAGAGAGAGAGAGAATGAGAAGCTGTGAGTGTGTGTGTGAGAGAGAAAGAGACGCTGTGAGTGAGAGAGAGAGAAAGAGAAGATGTGTGAGAGAGAGAGAAACTGTGAGTGAGAGAGAGAAAGAGAAACTGTGAGTGAGAGAGAGAGAAAGAGAAGCTGTGAGTGCGAGAGAGAGAAGAAGAGAAGCTATGAGTGAAAGGCAGAGAGAAAGAGTAGCTGTGAGTGAGTGAGAGAGAGAAAGGAAAGCTGTGAGTGAGTGAGTGTGAGAGAGAGAATATGTGAGTGAGAGAGACAGAGAAAGAAAGAGAATCTGTGAGTGAGAGAGAGAAAGAGAAGCTGTGTGTGAGAGAAAGAGAGAAAGTGAAGCTGTGTGAGAGAAAGAGAGAAAGTGAAGGTGTGAGTGAGAGAGAAAGAGAAGCTGTGTGTGAGAGAGAGAGAGAAAGAGAAGCTGTGAGTGAGAGAGATAGAGAAAGAGAAGGAGAAGCTATGAGTGAGTGAGAGAGAGAAAGGAAAGCTGTGAGTGAGTGAGAGAGATAGAAGTTGTGAGTGAGAGAGTGAGAGAGAGAGAGAGAGAAGCTGTGAGTGAAAGAGTGAGAGAAATCGAAGCTGTGGGTGAGAGAGAGAGAGAAAGAGAAGCTGTGAGTGTGTGAGAGAGAGAAAGGAAAGCTGTGAGTGAGTGAGAGAGATAGAAGCTGTGAGTGAGAGAGAGAGAGAAAGAGAGTCTGAGAAAGAGAGAGTGAAAGAGAAGCTGTGAGTGAGAGAGAGAAAGAAAGAGAAGCTGTGAGAGAGTAAGCGAAGCTGTGAGTGAGAGAGAGAGAGAAAGAGAAGCTCTGAGAGAGTAAGAGAAGCTGTGAGTGAGACAAAGAGAGAGAAAGAGAAGCTGTGTGTGAGAGAAAGAGAGAAAGTGAAGCTGTGTGTGAGAGAAAGAGAGAAAGTGAAGCTGTGAGTGAGAGAGAAAGAGAAGCTGTGAGTGAGAGAGAGAGAAACAAAGCTGTGAGTGAGAGAGAAAGAGAAGCTGTGAATGAGTGAAAGAGAGAGAAAGAGAATCTGTGTGTGTGAGAAAGAGAGAGGGAAAGAGAAGTAGTGTGTGGGGGGGAGAGAAAAAAAGCTGTGAGTGTTAGAGAGAAAGAGAAAGAGAAGCTGTGAGTGAGTGAGAGAGAGAAAGAGAAGCTGTGAGTGTGAGAGAGAGATAAAGAGAAGCTGTGAGTGAGAGAGAGAGAGAAAGAGAAGATGTGTGAGAGAGAGAAAAACTGTGAGTAAGAGAGAGAAAGAGAAACTGTGAGAGAGAGAGAAAGAGAAGCTGTGAGTGCGAGAGAGAGAAGAAGAGAAGCTATGAGTGAAAGGCAGAGAGAAAGAGTAGCTGTGAGTGAGTGAGAGAGAGAAAGGAAAGCTGTGAGTGAGTGAGTGAGAGAGATAGAAGCTGTGTGTGAGAGAGAGAGAAAGAGAGTCTGAGAAAGAGAGAGTGAAAGAGAAGCTGTGAGTGAGAGAGAGAGAAAGAGAAGCTGTGTGTGAGAGAAAGAGAGAAAGTGAAGCTGTGTGAGAGAAAGAGAGAAAGTGAAGGTGTGAGTGAGAGAGATAGAGAAGCTGTGTGTGTGTGAGAGAGAGAGAAAGAGAAGCTGTGAGTGAGAGAGATAGAGAAAGAGAAGGAGAAGCTATGAGTGAGTGAGAGAGAGAAAGGAAAGCTGTGAGTGAGTGAGAGAGATAGAAGCTGTGAGTGAGAGAGAGAGAGAGAAGCTGTGAGTGTGTGTGAGAGAGAGAAAGAGAAGCTGTGAGTGTGTGTGTGAGAGAGAAAGAGAAGCTGTGAGTGAGAGAGAGAGAAAGAGAAGATGTGTGTGTGAGAGAGAAACTGTGAGTGAGAGAGAGAAAGAGAAACTGTGAGTGAGAGAGAGAGAAAGAGAAGCTGTGAGTGCGAGAGAGAGAAGAAGAGAAGCTATGAGTGAAAGGCAGAGAGAAAGAGTAGCTGTGAGTGAGTGAGAGAGAGAAAGGAAAGCTGTGAGTGAGTGAGTGTGAGAGAGAATATGTGAGTGAGAGAGACAGAGAAAGAAAGAGAATCTGTGAGTGAGAGAGAGAGAAAGAGAAGCTGTGTGTGAGAGAAAGAGAGAAAGTGAAGCTGTGTGAGAGAAAGAGAGAAAGTGAAGGTGTGAGTGAGAGAGAAAGAGAAGCTGTGTGTGTGAGAGAGAGAGAAAGAGAAGCTGTGAGTGAGAGAGATAGAGAAAGAGAAGGAGAAGCTATGAGTGAGTGAGAGAGAGAAAGGAAAGCTGTGAGTGAGTGAGAGAGATAGAAGCTGTGAGTGAAAGAGAGAGAGAGTGAGAAGCTGTGAGTGTGAGAGAGTGAGAGAAAGAGAAGCTGTGAGTGTGTGAGAGAGAGAAAGAGAAGCTGTGAGTGAGAGAGAGAGAAAGAGAGTCTGTGAGTGAGAGAGAGAGAGAAAGAGAAGCTGAAAGTGAGTGAGAGAGAAAGAGAAGCTGTGAGTGAGAGAGAGAGAAAGAGAAGCTGTGAGTGAGTGAGAGAGAGAGAAAGAGAAGCAGTGTGTGTGTGAGAGAGAGAGAGGGAAAGAGAAACTGTGTGGGGGGCGAGAGATAAAGAGAAGCTGTGAGTGAGAGAGAGAGAGAGAAACTGTGAGTGAGAGAGAGAGAAAGAGAAGCTGTGAGTGCACGAGAGAGAGGGAAATAGAAGCTATGAGTGAAACGCAGAGAGAGAAAGAGAAGCTGTGTGTGTGTGAGAGAGAGAAAGAGAAGCTGTGAGTGAGAGAGAGAGAAAGAGAAGCTGTGAGTGTGTGAGAGAGAGAAAGAGAAGCTGTGAGTGAGAGAGATAGAGAAAGAGAAGGAGAAGCTATGAGTGAGTGAGAGAGAGAAAGAGAAGCTGTGAGTGAGTGAGAGAGATAGAAGCTGTGAGTGAGAGAGAGAGAGAGAAGCTGTGAGTGTGTGTGAGAGAGAGAAAGAGAAGCTGTGAGTGTGTGTGTGAGAGAGAAAGAGAAGCTGTGAGTGAGAGAGAGAGAAAGAGAAAATGTGTGTGAGAGAGAGAAACTGTGAGTGAGAGAGAGAAAGAGAAACTGTGAGTGAGAGAGAGAAAAAGAGAAGCTGTGAGTGCGAGAGAGAGAAGAAGAGAAGCTATGAGTGAAAGGCAGAGAGAAAGAGTAGCTGTGAGTGAGTGAGAGAGAGAAAGGAAAGCTGTGAGTGAGTGAGTGTGAGAGAGAGAATATGTGAGTGAGAGAGACAGAGAAAGAAAGAGAATCTGTGAGTGAGAGAGAGAGAAAGAGAAGCTGTGTGTGAGAGAAAGAGAGAAAGTGAAGCTGTGTGAGAGAAAGAGAGAAAGTGAAGGTGTGAGTGAGAGAGAAAGAGAAGCTGTGTGTGTGAGAGAGAGAGAGAAAGAGAAGCTGTGAGTGAGAGAGATAGAGAAAGAGATGGAGAAGCTATGAGTGAGTGAGAGAGAGAAAGGAAAGCTGTGAGTGAGTGAGAGAGATAGAAGCTGTGAGTGAGAGAAAGAGAGAAAGTGAAGCTGTGTGTGAGAGAAAGAGAGAAAGTGAAGCTGTGAGTGAGAGAGAAAGAGAAGCTGTGAGTGAGAGAGAGAGAAACAAAGCTGTGAGTGAGAGAGAAAGAGAAGCTGTGAGTGAGAGAGAGAGAAACAAAGCTGTGAGTGAGAGAGAAAGAGAAGCTGTGAATGAGTGAGAGAAGAGAGAGAAAGAGAAGCTGTGTGTGTGAGAGAGAGATAGGGAAAGAGAAGCTGTGTGTGGGGGGGAGAGAAAAAGAGCTGTGAGTGTTAGAGAGAAAGAGAAAGAGAAGCTGTGAGTGAGAGAGAGAGAGAGAGAGAGAGAAGCTGTGAGTGTGAGAGAGAGAGAAAGAGAAGCTGTGAGTGTGTGAGAGAGAGAAAGAGAAGCTGTGAGTGAGAGAGAGAGAAAGAGAAGATGTGTGTGAGAGAGAGAAACTGTGAGTGAGAGAGAGAAAGAGAAACTGTGAGTGAGAGAGAGAGAAAGAGAAGCTGTGAGTGCGAGAGAGAGAAGAAGAGAAGCTATGAGTGAAAGGCAGAGAGAAAGAGTAGCTGTGAGTGAGTGAGAGAGAGAAAGGAAAGCTGTGAGTGAGTGAGTGAGAGAGATAGAAGCTGTGAGTGAGAGAGAGAGAGAAAGAGAGTCTGAGAAAGAGAGAGTGAAAGAGAAGCTGTGAGTGAGAGAGAAAGAGAAGCTGTGTGTGAGAGAAAGAGAGAAAGTGAAGCTGTGTGAGAGAAAGAGAGAAAGTGAAGGTGTGAGTGAGAGAGATAGAGATGCTGTGTGTGTGAGAGAGAGAGAGAAAGAGAAGCTGTGAGTGAGAGAGATAGAGAAAGAGAAGGAGAAGCTATGAGTGAGAGAGAGAGAGAAAGGAAAGCTGTGAGTGAGTGAGAGAGATAGAAGCTGTGAGTGAGAGAGAGAGAGAGAGAGAGAAGCTGTGAGTGTGAGAGAGAGAGAGAAAGAGAAGCTGTGAGTGTGTGTTTGAGAGAGAAAGAGAAGCTGTGAGTGAGAGAGAGAGAAAGAGAAGATGTGTGTGAGAGAGAGAAACTGTGAGTGAGAGAGAGAAAGAGAAACTGTGAGTGAGAGAGAGAGAAAGAGAAGCTCTGAGTGCGAGAGAGAGAAGAAGAGAAGCTATGAGTGAAAGGCAGAGAGAAAGAGTAGCTGTGAGTGAGTGAGAGAGAGAAAGGAAAGCTGTGAGTGAGTGAGTGTGAGAGAGAGAATATGTGAGTGAGAGAGACAGAGAAAGAAAGAGAATCTGTGAGTGAGAGAGAGAGAAAGAGAAGCTGTGTGAGAGAGAAAGAGAGAAAGTGAAGCTGTGTGAGAGAAAGAGAGAAAGTGAAGGTGTGAGTGAGAGAGAAAGAGAAGCTGTGTGTGTGAGAGAGAGAGAAAGAGAAGCTGTGAGTGAGAGAGATAGAGAAAGAGAAGGAGAAGCTATGAGTGAGTGAGAGAGAGAAAGGAAAGCTGTGAGTGAGTGAGAGAGATAGAAGTTGTGAGTGAGAGAGTGAGAGAGAAAGAGAAAGAGAAGCTGTGAGTGAAAGAGTGAGAGAAATCGAAGCTGTGGGTGAGAGAGAGAGAGAAAGAGAAGCTGTGAGTGTGTGTGAGAGAGAAAGGAAAGCTGTGAGTGAGTGAGAGAGATAGAAGCTGTGAGTGAGAGAGAGAGAGAGAAAGAGAGTCTGAGAAAGAGAGAGTGAAAGAGAAGCTGTGAGTGAGAGAGAGAAAGAAAGAGAAGCTGTGAGAGAGTAAGCGAAGCTGTGAGTGAGAGAGAGAGAAAGAGAAGCTCTGAGAGAGTAAGAGAAGCTGTGAGTGAGACAAAGAGAGAGAAAGAGAAGCTGTGTGTGAGAGAAAGAGAGAAAGTGAAGCTGTGTGTGAGAGAAAGAGAGAAAGTGAAGCTGTGAGTGAGAGAGAAAGAGAAGCTGTGAGTGAGAGAGAGAGAAACAAAGCTGTGAGTGAGAGAGAAAGAGAAGCTGTGAATGAGTGAAAGAGAGAGAAAGAGAATCTGTGTGTGTGAGAAAGAGAGAGGGAAAGAGAAGTAGTGTGTGGGGGGGAGAGAAAAAAAGCTGTGAGTGTTAGAGAGAAAGAGAAAGAGAAGCTGTGAGTGAGTGAGAGAGAGAAAGAGAAGCTGTGAGTGTGAGAGAGAGATAAAGAGAAGCTGTGAGTGAGAGAGAGAGAGAAAGAGAAGATGTGTGTGAGAGAGAAAAACTGTGAGTAAGAGAGAGAAAGAGAAACTGTGTGAGAGAGAGAAAGAGAAGCTGTGAGTGCGAGAGAGAGAAGAAGAGAAGCTATGAGTGAAAGGCAGAGAGAAAGAGTAGCTGTGAGTGAGTGAGAGAGAGAAAGGAAAGCTGTGAGTGAGTGAGTGAGAGAGATAGAAGCTGTGTGTGTGTGAGAGAGAAAGAGAGTCTGAGAAAGAGAGAGTGAAAGAGAAGCTGTGAGTTAGAGAGAGAGAAAGAGAAGCTGTGTGTGAGAGAAAGAGAGAAAGTGAAGCTGTGTGAGAGAAAGAGAGAAAGTGAAGGTGTGAGTGAGAGAGATAGAGAAGCTGTGTGTGTGTGAGAGAGAGAGAAAGAGAAGCTGTGAGAGAGAGAGATAGAGAAAGAGAAGGAGAAGCTATGAGTGAGTGAGAGAGAGAAAGGAAAGCTGTGAGTGAGTGAGAGAGATAGAAGCTGTGAGTGAGAGAGAGAGAGAGAGAGAGAGAAGCTGTGAGTGTGTGTGAGAGAGAGAAAGAGAAGCTGTGAGTGTGTGTGTGAGAGAGAAAGAGAAGCTGTGAGTGAGAGAGAGAGAAAGAGAAGATGTGTGTGAGAGAGAGAAACTGTGAGTGAGAGAGAGAAAGAGAAACTGTGAGTGAGAGAGAGAGAAAGAGAAGCTGTGAGTGCGAGAGAGAGAAGAAGAGAAGCTATGAGTGAAAGGCAGAGAGAAAGAGTAGCTGTGAGTGAGTGAGAGAGAGAAAGGAAAGCTGTGAGTGAGTGAGTGTGAGAGAGAGAATATGTGAGTGAGAGAGACAGAGAAAGAAAGAGAATCTGTGAGTGAGAGAGAGAGAAAGAGAAGCTGTGTGTGAGAGAAAGAGAGAAAGTGAAGCTGTGTGAGAGAAAGAGAGAAAGTGAAGGTGTGAGTGAGAGAGAAAGAGAAGCTGTGTGTGTGAGAGAGAGAGAAAGAGAAGCTGTGAGTGAGAGAGATAGAGAAAGAGAAGGAGAAGCTATGAGTGAGTGAGAGAGAGAAAGGAAAGCTGTGAGTGAGTGAGAGAGATAGAAGCTGTGAGTGAGAGAGAGAGTGAGAAGCTGTGAGTTTGAGAGAGTGAGAGAAAGAGAAGCTGTGAGTGTGTTAGAGAGAGAAAGAGAAGCTGTGAGTGAGAGAGAGAGAAAGAGAGTCTGTGAGTGAGAGAGAGAGAGAAAGAGAAGCTGAAAGTGAGTGAGAGAGAAAGAGAAGCTGTGAGTGAGAGAGAGAGAAAGAGAAGCTGTGAGTGAGTGAGAGAGAGAGAGAGAAAGAGAAGCAGTGTGTGTGTGAGAGAGAGAGAGGGAAAGAGAAGCTGTGTGGGGGGCGAGAGATAAAGAGAAGCTGTGAGTGAGAGAGAGAGAGAAAGAGAAGCTGAGAGAGAGAAACTGTGAGTGAGAGAGAGAAAGAGAAACTGTGAGTGAGAGAGAGAGAAAGAGAAGCTGTGAGTGCACGAGAGAGAGGGAAATAGAAGCTATGAGTGAAACGCAGAGAGAGAAAGAGAAGCTGTGTGTGTGTGAGAGAGAGAAAGAGAAGCTGTGAGTGAGAGAGAGATAAAGAG
The DNA here is from genome assembly GCA_035047345.1 of Bradypodion ventrale. NCBI lineage: Eukaryota > Metazoa > Chordata > Lepidosauria > Squamata > Chamaeleonidae > Bradypodion > Bradypodion ventrale. Next base: position 226,542,961 of record JAWDJE010000001.1, read on the forward strand.
AGTCTGTGAGTGAGTGAGAGAGAGAAAGAGAAGCTGTGAGTGAGTGAGAGAGAGAGAACCTGTGAGTGAATGAGAGAGAGAGAGAAAGAGAAGCTGTGTGAAAGAGTGAGAGAAAGAGAAGCTGTGGGTGAGAGAGAGAGAGAAAGAGAAGCTGTGAGAGAGAGAGAGAGAAAGGAAAGCTGTGAGTGAGTGAGAGAGATAGAAGCTGTGTGAGAGAGAGAGAGAGTCTGAGAAAGAGAGAGTGAAAGAGAAGCTGTGAGTGAGAGAGAGAGAGAAAGAGAAGCTCTGAGAGAGTAAGAGAAGCTGTGAGTGAGACAAAGAGAGAGAAAGAGAAGCTGTGAGTGAGTGAGACAGAGAAAATGAAGTTGTGTGTGAGAGAAAGAGAGAAAGTGAAGCTGTGAGTGAGAGAGAAAGAGAAACTGTGAGTGAGAGAGAGAGAAACAAAGCTGTGAGTGAGAGAGAAAGAGAAGCTGTGAATGAGTGAAAGAGAGAGAGAGAGAGAAGCTGTGTGTGTGAGAGAGAGAGGGGGAAAGAGAAGTAGTGTGTGGGGGGAGAGTAAAAGAGCTGTGAGTGTTAGAGAGAAAGAGAAAGAGAAGCTGTGAGTGAGTGAGAGAGAGAAAGAGAAGCTGTGAGTGTGAGAGAGAGATAAAGAGAAGCTGTGAGTGAGAGAGAGAGAGAAAGAGAAGATGTGTGAGATAGAGAAAAACTGTGAGTGAGAGAGAGAAAGAGAAACTGTGAGTGAGAGAGAGAGAAAGAGAAGCTGTGAGTGCGAGAGAGAGAAGAAGAGAAGCTATGAGTGAAAGGCAGAGAGAAAGAGTAGCTGTGAGTGAGTGAGAGAGAGAAAGGAAAGCTGTGAGTGAGTGAGTGTGAGAGAGAGAATATGTGAGTGAGAGAGACAGAGAAAGAAAGAGAATCTGTGAGTGAGAGAGAGAGAAAGAGAAGCTGTGTGTGAGAGAAAGAGAGAAAGTGAAGCTGTGTGAGAGAAAGAGAGAAAGTGAAGGTGTGAGTGAGAGAGAAAGAGAAGCTGTGTGTGTGAGAGAGAGAGAGAAAGAGAAGCTGTGAGTGAGAGAGATAGAGAAAGAGAAGCTATGAGTGAGTGAGAGAGAGAAAGGAAAGCTGTGAGTGAGTGAGAGAGATTGAAGCTGTGAGTGAGAGAGAGAGAGAGAGAAGCTGTGAGTGTGAGAGAGTGAGAGAAAGAGAAGCTGTGAGTGTGTGTGTGAGAGAAAGAGAAGCTGTGAGTGAGAGAGAGAGAAAGAGAGTCTGTGAGAGAGAGAGAGAGAAAGAGAAGCTGTAAGTGAGTGAGAGAGAAAGAGAAGCTGTGAGTGAGAGAGAGAGAAAGAGAAGCTGTGAGTGAGTGAGAGAGAGAGAAAGAGAAGCAGTGTGTGTGTGAGAGAGAGAGAGGGAAAGAGAAGCTGCGTGGGGGGCGAGAGATAAAGAGAAGCTGTGAGTGAGAGAGAGAGAGAAAGAGAAGCTGAGAGAGAGAGAGGGAAACTGTGAGTGAGAGAGAGAAAGAGAAACTGTGAGTGAGAGAGAGAGAAAGAGAAGCTGTGAGTGCACAAGAGAGAGGGAAATAGAAGCTATGAGTGAAACGCAGAGAGAGAAAGAGAAGCTGTGTGTGTGTGAGAGAGAGAAAGAGAAGCTGTGAGTGAGAGAGAGAGAAACAAAGCTGTGAGTGAGAGAGAAAGAGAAGCTGTGAATGAGTGAAAGAGAGAGAGAAAGAGAAGCTGTGTGTGTGTGAGAGAGAGAGGGAAAGAGAAGTAGTGTGTGGGGGGGAGAGAAAAACAGCTGTGAGTGTTAGAGAGAAAGAGAAAGAGAAGCTGTGAGTGAGTGAGAGAGAGAAAGAGAAGCTGTGAGTGTGAGAGAGAGATAAAGAGAAGCTGTGAGAGAGAGAGAGAGAGAAAGAGAAGATGTGTGTGAGAGAGAGAAACTGTAAGTGAGAGAGAGAAAGAGAAACTGTGAGTGAGAGAGAGAGAAAGAGAAGCTGTGAGTGTGTGTGTGAGAGAAAGAGAAGCTATGAGTGAAAGGCAGAGAGAAAGAGTAGCTGTGAGTGAGTGAGAGAGAGAAAGGAAAGCTGTGAGTGAGTGAGTGAGAGAGATAGAAGCTGTTAGTGAGAGAGTGAGAGAAAGAGAGTCTGAGAAAGAGAGAGTGAAAGAGAAGTTGTGAGTGAGAGAGAGAGAAGCCATGAGTGTGAGAGAGAGAATATGTGAGTGAGAGAGAGAGAGAAAGAAAGAGAAGCTGTGAGTGAGAGAGAAACAGAAGCTGTGAGTGAGAGAGAGGGAGAAAGAGAAGCTGAGAGAGAGAGAGAGAAAGAGAAGCTATGAGTGTGTGTGTGAGAGAGAAAGATTAGCTGTGAAAGAGAGTGAGAAAGAGAAGCTGTGAGTGAGAGAGAGAGAAAGAGAAGCTGTGAGTGAGACAAAGGGAGAGAAAGAGAAGCTGTGATTGATAGAGAGAGAGAGAAAGAGAAGCTATGAGTGAGAGAGTGATAGAAAGAGTTGCTGTGAGTGAGTGAGAGAGAGAAAGAGAAGCTGTGAGTGAGAGAGAGATAAAGAGAAGCTGTGAGTGAGAGAGAGAGAGAGAAGCTGTGAGTGAGTGAGAGAGAGAGAGAAAGAGAAGCTGTGTGTGTGTGTGAGAGAGAAAGAGAAGCTGTGAGTGAGAGAGAGATAAAGAGAGTCTGTGAGTGAGTGAGAGAGAGAAAGAGAAGCTGTGAGTGAGTGAGAGAGAGAGAACCTGTGAGTGAATGAGAGAGAGAGAGAAAGAGAAGCTGTGTGAAAGAGTGAGAGAAAGAGAAGCTGTGGGTGAGAGAGAGAGAGAAAGAGAAGCTGTGAGAGAGAGAGAGAGAAAGGAAAGCTGTGAGTGAGTGAGAGAGATAGAAGCTGTGTGAGAGAGAGAGAGAGTCTGAGAAAGAGAGAGTGAAAGAGAAGCTGTGAGTGAGAGAGAGAGAGAAAGAGAAGCTCTGAGAGAGTAAGAGAAGCTGTGAGTGAGACAAAGAGAGAAAAAGAGAAGCTGTGAGTGAGTGAGACAGAGAAAGTGAAGTTGTGTGTGAGAGAAAGAGAGAAAGTGAAGCTGTGAGTGAGAGAGAAAGAGAAGCTGTGAGTGAGAGAGAGAGAAACAAAGCTGTGAGTGAGAGAGAAAGAGAAGCTGTGAATGAGTGAAAGAGAGAGAGAAAGAGAAGCTGTGTGTGAGAGAGAGAGAGGGGGAAAGAGAAGTAGTGTGTGGGGGGAGAGAAAAAGAGCTGTGAGTGTTAGAGAGAAAGAGAAAGAGAAGCTGTGAGTGAGTGAGAGAGAGAAAGAGAAGCTGTGAGTGTGAGAGAGAGATAAAGAGAAGCTGTGAGTGAGAGAGAGAGAGAAAGAGAAGATGTGTGTGAGAGAGAAAAACTGTGAGTGAGAGAGAGAAAGAGAAGCTGTGAGTGAGAGAGAGAGAAAGAGAAGATGTGTGTGTGAGAGAGAAACTGTGAGTGAGAGAGAGAAAGAGAAACTGTGAGTGAGAGAGAGAGAAAGAGAAGCTGTGAGTGCGAGAGAGAGAAGAAGAGAAGCTATGAGTGAAAGGCAGAGAGAAAGAGTAGCTGTGAGTGAGTGAGAGAGAGAAAGGAAAGCTGTGAGTGAGTGAGTGTGAGAGAGAGAATATGTGAGTGAGAGAGACAGAGAAAGAAAGAGAATCTGTGAGTGAGAGAGAGAGAAAGAGAAGCTGTGTGTGAGAGAAAGAGAGAAAGTGAAGCTGTGTGAGAGAAAGAGAGAAAGTGAAGGTGTGAGTGAGAGAGAAAGAAAGAGAAGCTGTGTGTGTGAGAGAGAGAGAAAGAGAAGCTGTGAGTGAGAGAGATAGAGAAAGAGAAGGAGAAGCTATGAGTGAGTGAGAGAGAGAAAGGAAAGCTGTGAGTGAGTGAGAGAGATAGAAGCTGTGAGTGAGAGAGAGAGAGAGAGTGAGAAGCTGTGAGTTTGAGAGAGTGAGAGAAAGAGAAGCTGTGAGTGTGTTAGAGAGAGAAAGAGAAGCTGTGAGTGAGAGAGAGAGAAAGAGAGTCTGTGAGTGAGAGAGAGAGAGAAAGAGAAGCTGAAAGTGAGTGAGAGAGAACGAGAAGCTGTGAGTGAGAGAGAGAGAAAGAGAAGCTGTGAGTGAGTGAGAGAGAGAGAAAGAGAAGCAGTGTGTGTGTGAGAGAGAGAGAGGGAAAGAGAAGCTGTGTGGGGGGCGAGAGATAAAGAGAAGCTGTGAGTGAGAGAGAGAGAGAAAGAGAAGCTGAGAGAGAGAGAGGGAAACTGTGAGTGAGAGAGAGAAAGAGAAACTGTGAGTGAGAGAGAGAGAAAGAGAAGCTGTGAGTGCACGAGAGAGAGGGAAATAGAAGCTATGAGTGAAACGCAGAGAGAGAAAGAGAAGCTGTGTGTGTGTGTGAGAGAGAAAGAGAAGCTGTGAGTGAGAGAGAGATAAAGAGAGTCTGTGAGTGAGTGAGAGAGAGAAAGAGAAGCTGTGAGTGAGTGAGAGAGAGAGAACCTGTGAGTGAATGAGAGAGAGAGAGAAAGAGAAGCTGTGTGAAAGAGTGAGAGAAAGAGAAGCTGTGGGTGAGAGAGAGAGAGAAAGAGAAGCTGTGAGAGAGAGAGAGAGAAAGGAAAGCTGTGAGTGAGTGAGAGAGATAGAAGCTGTGAGAGAGAGAGAGAGAGTCTGAGAAAGAGAGAGTGAAAGAGAAGCTGTGAGTGAGAGAGAGAGAGAAAGAGAAGCTCTGAGAGAGTAAGAGAAGCTGTGAGTGAGACAAAGAGAGAGAAAGAGAAGCTGTGAGTGAGTGAGACAGAGAAAGTGAAGTTGTGTGTGAGAGAAAGAGAGAAAGTGAAGCTGTGAGTGAGAGAGAAAGAGAAGCTGTGAGTGAGAGAGAGAGAAACAAAGCTGTGAGTGAGAGAGAAAGAGAAGCTGTGAATGAGTGAAAGAGAGAGAGAAAGAGAAGCTGTGTGTGTGAGAGAGAGAGGGGGAAAGAGAAGTAGTGTGTGGGGGGAGAGTAAAAGAGCTGTGAGTGTTAGAGAGAAAGAGAAAGAGAAGCTGTGAGTGAGTGAGAGAGAGAAAGAGAAGCTGTGAGTGTGAGAGAGAGATAAAGAGAAGCTGTGAGTGAGAGAGAGAGAGAAAGAGAAGATGTGTGAGATAGAGAAAAACTGTGAGTGAGAGAGAGAAAGAGAAACTGTGAGTGAGAGAGAGAGAAAGAGAAGCTGTGAGTGCGAGAGAGAGAAGAAGAGAAGCTATGAGTGAAAGGCAGAGAGAAAGAGTAGCTGTGAGTGAGTGAGAGAGAGAAAGGAAAGCTGTGAGTGAGTGAGTGTGAGAGAGAGAATATGTGAGTGAGAGAGACAGAGAAAGAAAGAGAATCTGTGAGTGAGAGAGAGAGAAAGAGAAGCTGTGTGTGAGAGAAAGAGAGAAAGTGAAGCTGTGTGAGAGAAAGAGAGAAAGTGAAGGTGTGAGTGAGAGAGAAAGAGAAGCTGTGTGTGTGAGAGAGAGAGAGAAAGAGAAGCTGTGAGTGAGAGAGATAGAGAAAGAGAAGCTATGAGTGAGTGAGAGAGAGAAAGGAAAGCTGTGAGTGAGTGAGAGAGATTGAAGCTGTGAGTGAGAGAGAGAGAGAGAAGCTGTGAGTGTGAGAGAGTGAGAGAAAGAGAAGCTGTGAGTGTGTGTGAGAGAGAAAGAGAAGCTGTGAGTGAGAGAGAGAGAAAGAGAGTCTGTGAGAGAGAGAGAGAGAGAAAGAGAAGCTGTAAGTGAGTGAGAGAGAAAGAGAAGCTGTGAGTGAGAGAGAGAGAAAGAGAAGCTGTGAGTGAGTGAGAGAGAGAGAAAGAGAAGCAGTGTGTGTGTGAGAGAGAGAGAGGGAAAGAGAAGCTGCGTGGGGGGCGAGAGATAAAGAGAAGCTGTGAGTGAGAGAGAGAGAGAAAGAGAAGCTGAGAGAGAGAGAGGGAAACTGTGAGTGAGAGAGAGAGAAAGAGAAGCTGTGAGTGCACAAGAGAGAGGGAAATAGAAGCTATGAGTGAAACGCAGAGAGAGAAAGAGAAGCTGTGTGTGTGTGAGAGAGAGAAAGAGAAGCTGTGAGTGAGAGAGAGATAAAGAGAGTCTGTGAGTGAGTGAGAGAGAGAAAGAGAAGCTGTGAGTGAGTGAGAGAGAGAGAACCTGTGAGTGAATGAGAGAGAGAGAGAAAGAGAAGCTGTGTGAAAGAGTGAGAGAAAGAGAAGCTGTGGGTGAGAGAGAGAGAGAAAGAGAAGCTGTGAGAGAGAGAGAGAGAGAAAGGAAAGCTGTGAGTGAGTGAGAGAGATAGAAGCTGTGTGAGAGAGAGAGAGAGAGTCTGAGAAAGAGAGAGTGAAAGAGAAGCTGTGAGTGAGACAAAGAGAGAGAAAGAGAAGCTGTGAGTGAGTGAGACAGAGAAAGTGAAGTTGTGTGTGAGAGAAAGAGAGAAAGTGAAGCTGTGAGTGAGAGAGAAAGAGAAGCTGTGAGTGAGAGAGAGAGAAACAAAGCTGTGAGTGAGAGAGAAAGAGAAGCTGTGAATGAGTGAAAGAGAGAGAGAAAGAGAAGCTGTGTGTGTGTGAGAGAGAGAGGGAAAGAGAAGTAGTGTGTGGGGGGGAGAGAAAAAGAGCTGTGAGTGTTAGAGAGAAAGAGAAAGAGAAGCTGTGAGTGAGTGAGAGAGAGAAAGAGAAGCTGTGAGTGTGAGAGAGAGATAAAGAGAAGCTGTGAGTGAGAGAGAGAGAGAAAGAGAAGATGTGTGAGAGAGAGAGAAACTGTAAGTGAGAGAGAGAAAGAGAAACTGTGAGTGAGAGAGAGAGAAAGAGAAGCTGTGAGTGTGTGAGAGAGAGAAAGAGAAGCTATGAGTGAAAGGCAGAGAGAAAGAGTAGCTGTGAGTGAGTGAGAGAGAGAAAGGAAAGCTGTGAGTGAGTGAGTGAGAGAGATAGAAGCTGTTAGTGAGAGAGTGAGAGAAAGAGAGTCTGAGAAAGAGAGAGTGAAAGAGAAGTTGTGAGTGAGAGAGAGAGAAGCCATGAGTGTGAGAGAGAGAATATGTGAGTGAGAGAGAGAGAGAAAGAAAGAGAAGCTGTGAGTGAGAGAGAAACAGAAGCTGTGAGTGAGAGAGAGGGAGAAAGAGAAGCTGAGAGAGAGAGAGAGAAAGAGAAGCTATGAGTGTGTGTGTGAGAGAGAAAGATTAGCTGTGAAAGAGAGTGAGAAAGAGAAGCTGTGAGTGAGAGAGAGAGAAAGAGAAGCTGTGAGTGAGACAAAGGGAGAGAAAGAGAAGCTGTGATTGATAGAGAGAGAGAGAAAGAGAAGCTATGAGTGAGAGAGTGATAGAAAGAGTTGCTGTGAGTGAGTGAGAGAGAGAAAGAGAAGCTGTGAGTGAGAGAGAGATAAAGAGAAGCTGTGAGTGAGAGAGAGAGAGAGAAGCTGTGAGTGAGAGAGAGAGAGAGAGAAAGAGAAGCTGTGTGTGTGTGTGAGAGAGAAAGAGAAGCTGTGAGTGAGAGAGAGATAAAGAGAGTCTGTGAGTGAGTGAGAGAGAGAAAGAGAAGCTGTGAGTGAGTGAGAGAGAGAGAACCTGTGAGTGAATGAGAGAGAGAGAGAAAGAGAAGCTGTGTGAAAGAGTGAGAGAAAGAGAAGCTGTGGGTGAGAGAGAGAGAGAAAGAGAAGCTGTGAGAGAGAGAGAGAGAAAGGAAAGCTGTGAGTGAGTGAGAGAGATAGAAGCTGTGAGAGAGAGAGAGAGAGTCTGAGAAAGAGAGAGTGAAAGAGAAGCTGTGAGTGAGAGAGAGAGAGAAAGAGAAGCTCTGAGAGAGTAAGAGAAGCTGTGAGTGAGACAAAGAGAGAAAAAGAGAAGCTGTGAGTGAGTGAGACAGAGAAAGTGAAGTTGTGTGTGAGAGAAAGAGAGAAAGTGAAGCTGTGAGTGAGAGAGAAAGAGAAGCTGTGAGTGAGAGAGAGAAACAAAGCTGTGAGTGAGAGAGAAAGAGAAGCTGTGAATGAGTGAAAGAGAGAGAGAAAGAGAAGCTGTGTGTGTGAGAGAGAGAGGGGGAAAGAGAAGTAGTGTGTGGGGGGAGAGAAAAAGAGCTGTGAGTGTTAGAGAGAAAGAGAAAGAGAAGCTGTGAGTGAGTGAGAGAGAGAAAGAGAAGCTGTGAGTGTGAGAGAGAGATAAAGAGAAGCTGTGAGTGAGAGAGAGAGAGAAAGAGAAGATGTGTGAGAGAGAGAAAAACTGTGAGTGAGAGAGAGAAAGAGAAACTGTGAGTGAGAGAGAGAGAAAGAGAAGCTGTGAGTGCGAGAGAGAGAAGAAGAGAAGCTATGAGTGAAAGGCAGAGAGAAAGAGTAGCTGTGAGTGAGTGAGAGAGAGAAAGGAAAGCTGTGAGTGAGTGAGTGTGAGAGAGAGAATATGTGAGTGAGAGAGACAGAGAAAGAAAGAGAATCTGTGAGTGAGAGAGAGAGAAAGAGAAGCTGTGTGTGAGAGAAAGAGAGAAAGTGAAGCTGTGTGAGAGAAAGAGAGAAAGTGAAGGTGTGAGTGAGAGAGAAAGAGAAGCTGTGTGTGTGAGAGAGAGAGAGAAAGAGAAGCTGTGAGTGAGAGAGAGAGAAAGAGAAGATGTGTGTGAGAGAGAGAAACTGTGAGTGAGAGAGAGAAAGAGAAACTGTGAGTGAGAGAGAGAGAAAGAGAAGCTGTGAGTGCGAGAGAGAGAAGAAGAGAAGCTATGAATGAAAGGCAGAGAGAAAGAGTAGCTGTGAGTGAGTGAGAGAGAGAAAGGAAAGCTGTGAGTGAGTGAGTGTGAGAGAGAGAATATGTGAGTGAGAGAGACAGAGAAAGAAAGAGAATCTGTGAGTGAGAGAGAGAGAAAGAGAAGCTGTGTGTGAGAGAAAGAGAGAAAGTGAAGCTGTGTGAGAGAAAGAGAGAAAGTGAAGGTGTGAGTGAGAGAGAAAGAGAAGCTGTGTGTGTGAGAGAGAGAGAAAGAGAAGCTGTGAGTGAGAGAGATAGAGAAAGAGAAGGAGAAGCTATGAGTGAGTGAGAGAGAGAAAGGAAAGCTGTGAGTGAGTGAGAGAGATAGAAGCTGTGAGTGAGAGAGAGAGAGAGAGTGAGAAGCTGTGAGTTTGAGAGAGTGAGAGAAAGAGAAGCTGTGAGTGTGTTAGAGAGAGAAAGAGAAGCTGTGAGTGAGAGAGAGAGAAAGAGAGTCTGTGAGTGAGAGAGAGAGAGAAAGAGAAGCTGAAAGTGAGTGAGAGAGAAAGAGAAGCTGTGAGTGAGAGAGAGAGAAAGAGAAGCTGTGAGTGAGTGAGAGAGAGAGAAAGAGAAGCAGTGTGTGTGTGAGAGAGAGAGAGGGAAAGAGAAGCTGTGTGGGGGGCGAGAGATAAAGAGAAGCTGTGAGTGAGAGAGAGAGAGAAAGAGAAGCTGAGAGAGAGAGAGGGAAACTGTGAGTGAGAGAGAGAAAGAGAAACTGTGAGTGAGAGAGAGAGAAAGAGAAGCTGTGAGTGCACGAGAGAGAGGGAAATAGAAGCTATGAGTGAAACGCAGAGAGAGAAAGAGAAGCTGTGTGTGTGTGTGAGAGAGAAAGAGAAGCTGTGAGTGAGAGAGAGATAAAGAGAGTCTGTGAGTGAGTGAGAGAGAGAAAGAGAAGCTGTGAGTGAGTGAGAGAGAGAGAACCTGTGAGTGAATGAGAGAGAGAGAGAAAGAGAAGCTGTGTGAAAGAGTGAGAGAAAGAGAAGCTGTGGGTGAGAGAGAGAGAGAAAGAGAAGCTGTGAGAGAGAGAGAGAGAAAGGAAAGCTGTGAGTGAGTGAGAGAGATAGAAGCTGTGAGAGAGAGAGAGAGAGTCTGAGAAAGAGAGAGTGAAAGAGAAGCTGTGAGTGAGAGAGAGAGAGAAAGAGAAGCTCTGAGAGAGTAAGAGAAGCTGTGAGTGAGACAAAGAGAGAGAAAGAGAAGCTGTGAGTGAGTGAGACAGAGAAAGTGAAGTTGTGTGTGAGAGAAAGAGAGAAAGTGAAGCTGTGAGTGAGAGAGAAAGAGAAGCTGTGAGTGAGAGAGAGAGAAACAAAGCTGTGAGTGAGAGAGAAAGAGAAGCTGTGAATGAGTGAAAGAGAGAGAGAAAGAGAAGCTGTGTGTGTGAGAGAGAGAGGGGGAAAGAGAAGTAGTGTGTGGGGGGAGAGTAAAAGAGCTGTGAGTGTTAGAGAGAAAGAGAAAGAGAAGCTGTGAGTGAGTGAGAGAGAGAAAGAGAAGCTGTGAGTGTGAGAGAGAGATAAAGAGAAGCTGTGAGTGAGAGAGAGAGAGAAAGAGAAGATGTGTGAGATAGAGAAAAACTGTGAGTGAGAGAGAGAAAGAGAAACTGTGAGTGAGAGAGAGAGAAAGAGAAGCTGTGAGTGCGAGAGAGAGAAGAAGAGAAGCTATGAGTGAAAGGCAGAGAGAAAGAGTAGCTGTGAGTGAGTGAGAGAGAGAAAGGAAAGCTGTGAGTGAGTGAGTGTGAGAGAGAGAATATGTGAGTGAGAGAGACAGAGAAAGAAAGAGAATCTGTGAGTGAGAGAGAGAGAAAGAGAAGCTGTGTGTGAGAGAAAGAGAGAAAGTGAAGCTGTGTGAGAGAAAGAGAGAAAGTGAAGGTGTGAGTGAGAGAGAAAGAGAAGCTGTGTGTGTGAGAGAGAGAGAGAAAGAGAAGCTGTGAGTGAGAGAGATAGAGAAAGAGAAGCTATGAGTGAGTGAGAGAGAGAAAGGAAAGCTGTGAGTGAGTGAGAGAGATTGAAGCTGTGAGTGAGAGAGAGAGAGAGAGAAGCTGTGAGTGTGAGAGAGTGAGAGAAAGAGAAGCTGTGAGTGTGTGTGAGAGAGAAAGAGAAGCTGTGAGTGAGAGAGAGAGAAAGAGAGTCTGTGAGAGAGAGAGAGAGAGAAAGAGAAGCTGTAAGTGAGTGAGAGAGAAAGAGAAGCTGTGAGTGAGAGAGAGAGAAAGAGAAGCTGTGAGTGAGTGAGAGAGAGAGAAAGAGAAGCAGTGTGTGTGTGAGAGAGAGAGAGGGAAAGAGAAGCTGCGTGGGGGGCGAGAGATAAAGAGAAGCTGTGAGTGAGAGAGAGAGAGAAAGAGAAGCTGAGAGAGAGAGAGGGAAACTGTGAGTGAGAGAGAGAAAGAGAAACTGTGAGTGAGAGAGAGAGAAAGAGAAGCTGTGAGTGCACAAGAGAGAGGGAAATAGAAGCTATGAGTGAAACGCAGAGAGAGAAAGAGAAGCTGTGTGTGTGTGAGAGAGAGAAAGAGAAGCTGTGAGTGAGAGAGAGATAAAGAGATTCTGTGAGTGAGTGAGAGAGAGAAAGAGAAGCTGTGAGTGAGTGAGAGAGAGAGAACCTGTGAGTGAATGAGAGAGAGAGAGAAAGAGAAGCTGTGTGAAAGAGTGAGAGAAAGAGAAGCTGTGGGTGAGAGAGAGAGAGAAAGAGAAGCTGTGAGAGAGAGAGAGAGAGAAAGGAAAGCTGTGAGTGAGTGAGAGAGATAGAAGCTGTGAGAGAGAGAGAGAGAGAGTCTGAGAAAGAGAGAGTGAAAGAGAAGCTGTAAGTGAGAGAGAGAGAGAAAGAGAAGCTCTGAGAGAGTAAGAGAAGCTGTGAGTGAGACAAAGAGAGAGAAAGAGAAGCTGTGAGTGAGTGAGACAGAGAAAGTGAAGTTGTGTGTGAGAGAAAGAGAGAAAGTGAAGCTGTGAGTGAGAGAGAAAGAGAAGCTGTGAGTGAGAGAGAGAGAAACAAAGCTGTGAGTGAGAGAGAAAGAGAAGCTGTGAATGAGTGAAAGAGAGAGAGAAAGAGAAGCTGTGTGTGTGTGAGAGAGAGAGGGAAAGAGAAGTAGTGTGTGGGGGGGAGAGAAAAAGAGCTGTGAGTGTTAGAGAGAAAGAGAAAGAGAAGCTGTGAGTGAGTGAGAGAGAGAAAGAGAAGCTGTGAGTGTGAGAGAGAGATAAAGAGAAGCTGTGAGTGAGAGAGAGAGAGAAAGAGAAGATGTGTGAGAGAGAGAGAAACTGTAAGTGAGAGAGAGAAAGAGAAACTGTGAGTGAGAGAGAGAGAAAGAGAAGCTGTGAGTGTGTGAGAGAGAGAAAGAGAAGCTATGAGTGAAAGGCAGAGAGAAAGAGTAGCTGTGAGTGAGTGAGAGAGAGAAAGGAAAGCTGTGAGTGAGTGAGTGAGAGAGATAGAAGCTGTTAGTGAGAGAGTGAGAGAAAGAGAGTCTGAGAAAGAGAGAGTGAAAGAGAAGTTGTGAGTGAGAGAGAGAGAAGCCATGAGTGTGAGAGAGAGAATATGTGAGTGAGAGAGAGAGAGAAAGAAAGAGAAGCTGTGAGTGAGAGAGAAACAGAAGCTGTGAGTGAGAGAGAGGGAGAAAGAGAAGCTGAGAGAGAGAGAGAAAGAGAAGCTATGAGTGTGTGTGTGAGAGAGAAAGATTAGCTGTGAAAGAGAGTGAGAAAGAGAAGCTGTGAGTGAGAGAGAGAGAAAGAGAAGCTGTGAGTGAGACAAAGGGAGAGAAAGAGAAGCTGTGATTGATAGAGAGAGAGAGAAAGAGAAGCTATGAGTGAGAGAGTGATAGAAAGAGTTGCTGTGAGTGAGTGAGAGAGAGAAAGAGAAGCTGTGAGTGAGAGAGAGATAAAGAGAAGCTGTGAGTGAGAGAGAGAGAGAGAAGCTGTGAGTGAGTGAGAGAGAGAGAGAAAGAGAAGCTGTGTGTGTGTGTGAGAGAGAAAGAGAAGCTGTGAGTGAGAGAGAGATAAAGAGAGTCTGTGAGTGAGTGAGAGAGAGAAAGAGAAGCTGTGAGTGAGTGAGAGAGAGAGAACCTGTGAGTGAATGAGAGAGAGAGAGAAAGAGAAGCTGTGTGAAAGAGTGAGAGAAAGAGAAGCTGTGGGTGAGAGAGAGAGAGAAAGAGAAGCTGTGAGAGAGAGAGAGAGAAAGGAAAGCTGTGAGTGAGTGAGAGAGATAGAAGCTGTGAGAGAGAGAGAGAGAGTCTGAGAAAGAGAGAGTGAAAGAGAAGCTGTGAGTGAGAGAGAGAGAGAAAGAGAAGCTCTGAGAGAGTAAGAGAAGCTGTGAGTGAGACAAAGAGAGAGAAAGAGAAGCTGTGAGTGAGTGAGACAGAGAAAGTGAAGTTGTGTGTGAGAGAAAGAGAGAAAGTGAAGCTGTGAGTGAGAGAGAAAGAGAAGCTGTGAGTGAGAGAGAGAGAAACAAAGCTGTGAGTGAGAGAGAAAGAGAAGCTGTGAATGAGTGAAAGAGAGAGAGAAAGAGAAGCTGTGTGTGTGAGAGAGAGGGGGGGAAAGAGAAGTAGTGTGTGGGGGGAGAGAAAAAGAGCTGTGAGTGTTAGAGAGAAAGAGAAAGAGAAGCTGTGAGTGAGTGAGAGAGAGAAAGAGAAGCTGTGAGTGTGAGAGAGAGATAAAGAGAAGCTGTGAGTGAGAGAGAGAGAGAAAGAGAAGATGTGTGAGAGAGAGAAAAACTGTGAGTGAGAGAGAGAAAGAGAAACTGTGAGTGAGAGAGAGAGAAAGAGAAGCTGTGAGTGCGAGAGAGAGAAGAAGAGAAGCTATGAGTGAAAGGCAGAGAGAAAGAGTAGCTGTGAGTGAGTGAGAGAGAGAAAGGAAAGCTGTGAGTGAGTGAGTGTGAGAGAGAGAATATGTGAGTGAGAGAGACAGAGAAAGAAAGAGAATCTGTGAGTGAGAGAGAGAGAAAGAGAAGCTGTGTGTGAGAGAAAGAGAGAAAGTGAAGCTGTGTGAGAGAAAGAGAGAAAGTGAAGGTGTGAGTGAGAGAGAAAGAGAAGCTGTGTGTGTGAGAGAGAGAGAGAAAGAGAAGCTGTGAGTGAGAGAGATAGAGAAAGAGAAGCTATGAGTGAGTGAGAGAGAGAAAGGAAAGCTGTGAGTGAGTGAGAGAGATTGAAGCTGTGAGTGAGAGAGAGAGAGAGAGAGAAGCTGTGAGTGTGAGAGAGTGAGAGAAAGAGAAGCTGTGAGTGTGTGTGAGAGAGAAAGAGAAGCTGTGAGTGAGAGAGAGAGAAAGAGAGTCTGTGAGAGAGAGAGAGAGAGAAAGAGAAGCTGTAAGTGAGTGAGAGAAAGAGAAGCTGTGAGTGAGAGAGAGAGAAAGAGAAGCTGTGAGTGAGTGAGAGAGAGAGAAAGAGAAGCAGTGTGTGTGTGAGAGAGAGAGAGGGAAAGAGAAGCTGCGTGGGGGGCGAGAGATAAAGAGAAGCTGTGAGTGAGAGAGAGAGAGAAAGAGAAGCTGAGAGAGAGAGAGGGAAACTGTGAGTGAGAGAGAGAAAGAGAAACTGTGAGTGAGAGAGAGAGAAAGAGAAGCTGTGAGTGCACAAGAGAGAGGGAAATAGAAGCTATGAGTGAAACGCAGAGAGAGAAAGAGAAGCTGTGTGTGTGTGAGAGAGAGAAAGAGAAGCTGTGAGTGAGAGAGAGATAAAGAGAGTCTGTGAGTGAGTGAGAGAGAGAAAGAGAAGCTGTGAGTGAGTGAGAGAGAGAGAACCTGTGAGTGAATGAGAGAGAGAGAGAAAGAGAAGCTGTGTGAAAGAGTGAGAGAAAGAGAACCTGTGGGTGAGAGAGAGAGAGAAAGAGAAGCTGTGAGAGAGAGAGAGAGAAAGGAAAGCTGTGAGTGAGTGAGAGTGATAGAAGCTGTGAGAGAGAGAGAGAGAGAGTCTGAGAAAGAGAGAGTGAAAGAGAAGCTGTGAGTGAGAGAGAGAGAGAAAGAGAAGCTCTGAGAGAGTAAGAGAAGCTGTGAGTGAGACAAAGAGAGAGAAAGAGAAGCTGTGAGTGAGTGAGACAGAGAAAGTGAAGTTGTGTGTGAGAGAAAGAGAGAAAGTGAAGCTGTGAGTGAGAGAGAAAGAGAAGCTGTGAGTGAGAGAGAGAGAAACAAAGCTGTGAGTGAGAGAGAAAGAGAAGCTGTGAATGAGTGAAAGAGAGAGAGAAAGAGAAGCTGTGTGTGTGTGAGAGAGAGAGGGAAAGAGAAGTAGTATGTGGGGGGGAGAGAAAAAGAGCTGTGAGTGTTAGAGAGAAAGAGAAAGAGAAGCTGTGAGTGAGTGAGAGAGAGAAAGAGAAGCTGTGAGTGTGAGAGAGAGATAAAGAGAAGCTGTGAGTGAGAGAGAGAGAAAGAGAAGATGTGTGAGAGAGAGAGAAACTGTAAGTGAGAGTGAGAAAGAGAAACTGTGAGTGAGAGAGAGAGAAAGAGAAGCTGTGAGTGTGTGAGAGAGAGAAAGAGAAGCTATGAGTGAAAGGCAGAGAGAAAGAGTAGCTGTGAGTGAGTGAGAGAGAGAAAGGAAAGCTGTGAGTGAGTGAGTGAGAGAGATAGAAGCTGTTAGTGAGAGAGTGAGAGAAAGAGAGTCTGAGAAAGAGAGAGTGAAAGAGAAGTTGTGAGTGAGAGAGAGAGAAGCCATGAGTGTGAGAGAGAGAATATGTGAGTGAGAGAGAGAGAGAAAGAAAGAGAAGCTGTGAGTGAGAGAGAAACAGAAGCTGTGAGTGAGAGAGAGGGAGAAAGAGAAGCTGAGAGAGAGAGAGAGAAAGAGAAGCTATGAGTGTGTGTGTGTGAGAGAAAGATTAGCTGTGAAAGAGAGTGAGAAAGAGAAGCTGTGAGTGAGAGAGAGAGAAAGAGAAGCTGTGAGTGAGACAAAGGGAGAGAAAGAGAAGCTGTGATTGATAGAGAGAGAGAGAAAGAGAAGCTATGAGTGAGAGAGTGATAGAAAGAGTTGCTGTGAGTGAGTGAGAGAGAGAAAGAGAAGCTGTGAGTGAGAGAGAGATAAAGAGAAGCTGTGAGTGAGAGAGAGAGAGAGAGAAGCTGTGAGTGAGTGAGAGAGAAAGAGAAAGAGAAGCTGTGTGTGTGTGTGAGAGAGAAAGAGAAGCTGTGAGTGAGAGAGAGATAAAGAAAGTCTGTGATTGAGTGAGAGAGAGAAAGAGAAGCTGTGAGTGAGTGAGAGAGAGAGAACCTGTGAGTGAATGAGAGAGAGAGAGAAAGAGAAGCTGTGTGAAAGAGTGAGAGAAAGAGAAGCTGTGGGTGAGAGAGAGAGAGAAAGAGAAGCTGTGGGTGAGAGAGAGAGAGAAAGAGAAGCTGTGAGAGAGAGAGAGAGAAAGGAAAGCTGTGAGTGAGTGAGAGAGATAGAAGCTGTGAGAGAGAGAGAGAGAGTCTGAGAAAGAGAGAGTGAAAGAGAAGCTGTGAGTGAGAGAGAGAGAGAAAGAGAAGCTCTGAGAGAGTAAGAGAAGCTGTGAGTGAGACAAAGAGAGAGAAAGAGAAGCTGTGAGTGAGTGAGACAGAGAAAGTGAAGTTGTGTGTGAGAGAAAGAGAGAAAGTGAAGCTGTGAGTGAGAGAGAAAGAGAAGCTGTGAGTGAGAGAGAGAGAAACAAAGCTGTGAGTGAGAGAGAAAGAGAAGCTGTGAATGAGTGAAAGAGAGAGAGAAAGAGAAGCTGTGTGTGAGAGAGAGAGAGGGGGAAAGAGAAGTAGTGTGTGGGGGGAGAGAAAAAGAGCTGTGAGTGTTAGAGAGAAAGAGAAAGAGAAGCTGTGAGTGAGTGAGAGAGAGAAAGAGAAGCTGTGAGTGTGAGAGAGAGATAAAGAGAAGCTGTGAGTGAGAGAGAGAGAGAAAGAGAAGATGTGTGAGAGAGAGAAAAACTGTGAGTGAGAGAGAGAAAGAGAAGCTGTGAGTGCGAGAGAGAGAAGAAGAGAAGCTATGAGTGAAAGGCAGAGAGAAAGAGTAGCTGTGAGTGAGTGAGAGAGAGAAAGGAAAGCTGTGAGTGAGTGAGTGTGAGAGAGAGAATATGTGAGTGAGAGAGACAGAGAAAGAAAGAATCTGTGAGTGAGAGAGAGAGAAAGAGAAGCTGTGTGTGAGAGAAAGAGAGAAAGTGAAGCTGTGTGAGAGAAAGAGAGAAAGTGAAGGTGTGAGTGAGAGAGAAAGAGAAGCTGTGTGTGTGAGAGAGAGAGAGAAAGAGAAGCTGTGAGTGAGAGAGATAGAGAAAGAGAAGCTATGAGTGAGTGAGAGAGAGAAAGGAAAGCTGTGAGTGAGTGAGAGAGATTGAAGCTGTGAGTGAGAGAGAGAGAGAGAAGCTGTGAGTGTGAGAGAGTGAGAGAAAGAGAAGCTGTGAGTGTGTGTGAGAGAGAAAGAGAAGCTGTGAGTGAGAGAGAGAGAAAGAGAGTCTGTGAGAGAGAGAGAGAGAGAAAGAGAAGCTGTAAGTGAGTGAGAGAGAAAGAGAAGCTGTGAGTGAGAGAGAGAGAAAGAGAAGCTGTGAGTGAGTGAGAGAGAGAGAAAGAGAAGCAGTGTGTGTGTGAGAGAGAGAGAGGGAAAGAGAGAGAGAAACTGTAAGTGAGAGAGAGAAAGAGAAACTGTGAGTGAGAGAGAGAGAAAGAGAAGCTGTGAGTGTGTGAGAGAGAGAAAGAGAAGCTATGAGTGAAAGGCAGAGAGAAAGAGTAGCTGTGAGTGAGTGAGAGAGACAAAGGAAAGCTGTGAGTGAGTGACTGAGAGAGATAGAAGCTGTTAGTGAGAGAGTGAGAGAAAGAGAGTCTGAGAAAGAGAGAGTGAAAGAGAAGTTGTGAGTGAGAGAGAGAGAAGCCATGAGTGTGAGAGAGAGAATATGTGAGTGAGAGAGAGAGAGAAAGAAAGAGAAGCTGTGAGTGAGAGAGAAACAGAAGCTGTGAGTGAGAGAGAGGGAGAAAGAGAAGCTGAGAGAGAGAGAGAAAGAGAAGCTATGAGTGTGTGTGTGAGAGAGAAAGATTAGCTGTGAAAGAGAGTGAGAAAGAGAAGCTGTGAGTGAGAGAGAGAGAAAGAGAAGCTGTGAGTGAGACAAAGGGAGAGAAAGAGAAGCTGTGATTGATAGAGAGAGAGAGAAAGAGAAGCTATGAGTGAGAGAGTGATAGAAAGAGTTGCTGTGAGTGAGTGAGAGAGAGAAAGAGAAGCTGTGAGTGAGAGAGAGATAAAGAGAAGCTGTGAGTGAGTGAGAGAGAGAGAGAAGCTGTGAGTGAGTGAGAGAGAGAGAGAAAGAGAAGCTGTGTGTGTGAGAGAGAGAGAAACAGAAGCTGTGAGTGAGGGAGAGAAAGAGAGAAAGAGAAGCTGTGAGTGAGAGAGAGAGAGAAAGAAAGAGAAGGTGTGAGTGAGAGAGAGAGAGAAAGTGAAGCTGTGAGTGAGAGAGATAGAGAAAGAGAAGCTGTGTGAGTGAGATAGAGAAAGGAAAGCTGTGAGTGAGTGAGAGAGATAGAAGCTGTGAGTGACACAGAGAGTTAGAAGCTGTGAGAGAGAGAGAGAGAGAAGCCTTGAGTGACAGAGAGAGAGAATGAGAAGCTATGAGTGAGAGAGAGAGAAAGAGAAGCTGTGCGTGAGAGAGAGAGGGAGAAGCTGTGAGTGAGAGAGAGAAAGAGAAGCTGTGTGTGAGTGAGAGAGAGAGAGAAGCTGTGTGTGTGTGTGAGATTAGGAGAAGCTGTGTGTGTGAGAGAGAGAAAGAGATACTGTGTGTGTGAGAGAGAGAGAGAGAAAGAGAAGCTGTGAGTGAGAGAGAGAGAGAGATGCTGTGAGAGAGAGAGAGAGAAAGAGAAGCTGTGTATGTGTGAGAGAGAGATATGCTGTGAGTGAGAGAGAGAGAAAAAGAGAAGCTGTTTATGTGTGTGTGAGAGATAAGCTGTGAGTGAGAGAGAGAGAAAGAGAAGCTGTGTGCAAGAGAAAGAGAGAAAGGCAAGCTGAGTGTGAGAGAAAGAGAGAAAGTGAAGGTGTGAGTGATAGAGAAAGAGAAGCTGTGAGTTAGAGAGAGAGAAAGCAAAGCTGTTAGTGAGAGAGAGAGAAAGAAAGAAAGAGAAGCTGCGAGTGAGTGAGATAGAGAGATAGAGAAGCTGTGTGTGCAAAAGAGAGAGGGAAAGAGAAGCTGTGTGTGGGGGCAGAGATAAAGAGAAGCTGTGAGTGAGAGAGAGAGAGAAAGAGAAGCTGAGAGAGAGAGAGGGAAACTGTGAGTGTGAGAGAGAAAGAGAAACTGTGAGTGAGAGAAAGAGAGAAAGTGAAGCTGTGTGTGAGTGAGAGAGAGAGAAAGAGAAGCTGTGAGTGAGTGACAGAGATAGAGAGAGAGAAGCTTTGAGTGAGAGAAAGAGAAGCTGTGTGTGAGTGAGAGAGAGAGAGAAGCTGTGTGTGTGTGAGAGAGAGAGATTAAGAGAAGCTGTGTGTGTGTGAGAGAGAAAGAGACACTGTGTGTGTGAGAGAGAGAAAGAGTAGCTGTGAGAGAGTGAGAAAGAGAAGCTGTGAGTGAGACAAAAAGAGAGAAAGAGAAGCTGTGATTGATAGAGAGAGAGAGAGAAGCTGTGTGTGTGAGAGAGAGGGAAAGAGAAGCTGTGTGTGGGGGAGAGATAAAGAGAAGCTGTGAGTGAGAGAGAGAGAGAAAGAGAAGCTGAGAGAGAGAGAGAGAGAGAGGAATACTGTGAGTGAGAAAGAGAAAGAGAAACTGTGAGTGAGAGAAAGAGAGAAAGTGAAGCTGTGTGTGAGTGAGAGAGAGAGAAAGAGAAGCTGTGAGTGAGAGAGAAAGAGAAGCTGTGAGTTAGAGAGAGAGAAAGCAAAGCTGTTAGTGAGAGAGAGAGAAAGAAAGAAAGAGAAGCTGCGAGTGAGTGAGATAGAGAGAGAAAGAGAAGCTGTGTGTGTGAGAGAGAGGGAAAGAGAAGCTGTGTGTGGGGGGAGAGATAAAGAGAAGCTGTGAGTGAGAGAGAGAGAGAAAGAGAAGCTGTGAGTGAGTGAGAGAGAGAGAGAGAAGCTGCGAGTGAGAGAGAGAAAGAGGAGCTGTGTGTGAGTGAGAGAGAGAGAAGCTGTGTGTGTGTGAGAGAGAGATTAGAGAAGCTGTGTGTGTGTGAGAGAGAAAGAGACACTGTGTGTGTGAGAGAAAGAAAGAGAAGCTGTGAGTGAGAGAGAGAGAGAGATGCTGTGAGTGTGTGAGAGAGAAAGAGAAGCTGTGTATGTGTGAGAGAGAGATATGCTGTGAGTGACAGAGAGAGAAAGAGAAGCTGTGTGTGAGAGAAAGAGAGAAAGTGAAGCTATGTGTGAGAGAAAGAGAGAAAGTGAAGGTGTGAGTGAGAGAGAAAGAGAAGCTGTGAGTGAGAGAGAGAGAAACAAAGCTGTGAGTGAGAGAGAAAGAGAAGCTGTGAATGAGTGAGAGAAGAGAGAGAAAGAGAAGCTGTGTGTGAGAGAGAGAGAGGGAAAGAGAAGCTGTTTGTGGGGGGAGAGGGAAAGAGCTGTGAGTGTTAGAGAGAAAGAGAAAGAGAAGCTGTGAGTGAGTGAGAGTGAAAGAAAGAGAAGCTGTGAGTGTGAGAGAGAGATAAAGAGAAGCTGTGAGTGAGTGACAGAGATAGAGAGAGAGAAGCTTTGAGTGAGAGAAAGAGAAGCTGTGTGTGAGTGAGAGAGAGAGAGAAGCTGTGTGTGTGTGAGAGAGAGAGATTAAGAGAAGCTGTGTGTGTGTGAGAGAGAAAGAGACACTGTGTGTGTGAGAGAGAGAAAGAGTAGCTGTGAGAGAGTGAGAAAGAGAAGCTGTGAGTGAGACAAAAAGAGAGAAAGAGAAGCTGTGATTGATAGAGAGAGAGAGAGAAGCTGTGTGTGTGAGAGAGAGGGAAAGAGAAGCTGTGTGTGGGGGAGAGATAAAGAGAAGCTGTGAGTGAGAGAGAGAGAGAAAGAGAAGCTGAGAGAGAGAGAGAGAGAGAGGAATACTGTGAGTGAGAAAGAGAAAGAGAAACTGTGAGTGAGAGAAAGAGAGAAAGTGAAGCTGTGTGTGAGTGAGAGAGAGAGAGAGAGAAGCTGTGAGTGAGAGAGAAAGAGAAGCTGTGAGTTAGAGAGAGAGAAAGCAAAGCTGTTAGTGAGAGAGAGAGAAAGAAAGAAAGAGAAGCTGCGAGTGAGTGAGATAGAGAGATAGAGAAGCTGTGTGTGAGAAAGAGAGAGGGAAAGAGAAGCTGTGTGTGGGGGCAGAGATAAAGAGAAGCTGTGAGTGAGAGAGAGAGAGAAAGAGAAGCTGAGAGAGAGAGAGGGAAACTGTGAGTGTGAGAGAGAAAGAGAAACTGTGAGTGAGAGAAAGAGAGAAAGTGAAGCTGTGTGTGATTGAGAGAGAGAGAAAGAGAAGCTGTGAGTGAGTGACAGAGATAGAGAGAGAAGCTTTGAGTGAGAGAAAGAGAAGCTGTGTGTGAGTGAGAGAGAGAGAGAAGCTGTGTGTGTGTGAGAGAGAGAGATTAAGAGAAGCTGTGTGTGTGTGAGAGAGAAAGAGACACTGTGTGTGTGTGAGAGAGAAAGAGTAGCTGCGAGAGAGTGAGAAAGAGAAGCTGTGAGTGAGACAAAAAGAGAGAAAGAGAAGCTGTGATTGATAGAGAGAGAGAGAGAAGCTGTGTGTGTGAGAGAGATGGAAAGAGAAGCTGTGTGTGGGGGAGAGATAAATAGAAGCTGTGAGTGAGAGAGAGAGAGAAAGAGAAGCTGAGAGAGAGAGAGAGAGGAATACTGTGAGTGAGAAAGAGAAAGAGAAACTGTGAGTGAGAGAAAGAGAGAAAGTGAAGCTGTGTGTGAGTGAGAGAGAGAGAAAGAGAAGCTGTGAGTGAGAGAGAGAGAGAGAAGCTTTGAGTGAGAGAGAAAGAGAAGCTGTGTGTGAGTGAGAGAGAGAGAGAAGCTGTGTGTGTGTGTGAGAGAGAGAGATTAAGAGAAGCTGTGTGTGTGAGAGAGAGAAAGAGACACTGTGTGTGAGAGAGAGAGATGCTGTGAGTGAGAGAGAGAAAAAGAGAAGCTGTGTGTGAGAGAAAGAGAGAGTGAAGCTGTGTGTGAGAGAAAGAGAGAAAGTGAAGGTGTGAGTGAGAGAGAAAGAGAAGCTGTGTGTGAGAGAGAGAAAAAGAGAAGCTGTGAGTGAGAGAGAGAGAGAGAAAGAGTAGCTGTGAAAGAGAGTGAGAAAGAGAAGCTGTGAGTGATAGAGAGAGAAAGAGAAGCTGTGAGTGAGACAAAGAGAGAGAAAGAGAATCTGTGATTGATAGAGAGAGAGAGATAGAAAGAGAAGCTGTGAGTGAGTGAGTGAGAGAAAGAGATGCTGTGAGTGAGAGAGAGAGAGAGAGAAGCTGTGAGTGAGTGAAAGAGAGAGAGAAAGAGAAGCTGTGTGTGAGAGAGAGAGAGAAGCAGAAGCTGTGAGTGAGGGAGAGAAAGAGAGCAAGAGAAGCTGTGAGTGAGAGAGAGAGAAAGAGAAGGTGTGAGTGAGAGAGAGAGAGAAAGAGAAGCTGTGAGTGAGAGAGATAGAGAAAGAGAAGCTGTGAGTGAGTGAGAGAGAGAAAGAGAAGCCTTGAGTGACAGAGAGAGAGAATGAGAAGCTATGAGTGAGAGAGAGAGAAAGAGAAGCTGTGAGTGAGAGAGAGAGAGAGAGAATGTGAGTGAGAGAGAGAAAGAGCTGTGTGTGAGTGAGAGAGAGAGAGAAGCTGTCTGTGTGTGTGTGAGATTAAGAGAAGCTGTGTGTGTGTGAGAGAGAAAGAGACACTGTGTGTGTGTGAGAGAGAGAGAGAGAGAGAGAGAAGCTGTGAGTGTGAGAGAGAGAGATGCTGTGAGAGAGAGAGAGAGAGAAAGAGAAGCTGTGTATGAGTGAGAGAGAGATATGCTGTGAGTGAGTGAGAGAGAAAGAGAAGCTGTGTGCGAGAGAAAGAGAGAAAGTAAAGCTGTGTGTGAGAGAAAGAGAGAAAGTGAAGGTGTGAGTGAGAGAGAAAGAGAAGCTGTGAGTGAGAGAGAGAAAGCAATTCTGTGAGTGAGAGAGAGAGAAAGAAAGAGAAGCTGTGAGTGATTGAGAGAGAGAGAGAAAGAGAAGCTGTGTGTGTGAGAGAGAGGGAAAGAGAAGCTGTGTGTGGGGGGAGTGATAAAGAGAAGCTGTGAGTGAGAGAGAGAGAGAGAAAGAGAAGCTGTGAGTGAGTGAGAGAGAGAGAGAGAGAAGCTGCGAGTGAGAGAGAGAAAGAGGAGCTGTGTGTGAGTGAGAGAGAGAGAAGCTGTGTGTGTGTGAGAGAGAGATTAAGAGAAGCTGTGTGTGTGTGAGAGAGAAAGAGACACTGTGTGTGTGAGAGAAAGAAAGAGAAGCTGTGAGTGAGAGAGAGAGAGATGCTGTGAGTGTGTGAGAGAGAAAGAGAATCTGTGTATGTGTGAGAGAGAGATATGCTGTGAGTGACAGAGAGAGAAAGAGAAGCTGTGTGTGAGAGAAAGAGAGAAAGTGAAGCTATGTGTGAGAGAAAGAGAGAAAGTGAAGGTGTGAGTGAGAGAGAAAGAGAAGCTGTGAGTGAGAGAGAGAGAAACAAAGCTGTGAGTGAGAGAGAAAGAGAAGCTGTGAATGAGTGAGAGAAGAGAGAGAAAGAGAAGCTGTGTGTGAGAGAGAGAGAGGGAAAGAGAAGCTGTTTGTGGGGGGAGAGAGAAAGAGATGTGAGTGTTAGAGAGAAAGAGAAAGAGAAGCTGTGAGTGAGTGAGAGTGAAAGAAAGAGAAGCTGTGAGTGTGAGAGAGAGATAAAGAGAAGCTGTGAGTGAGAGAGAGAGAGAAAGAGAAGATGTGTGAGAGAGAGAGAAACTGTGAGTGAGAGAGAGAAAGAGAAACTGTGGGTGAGAGAGAGAGAAAGAGAAGCTGTGAGTGCGAGAGAGAGAAGAAGAGAAGCTATGAGTGAAAGGCAGAGAGAAAGAGTAGCTGTGAGTGAGTGAGAGAGAGAAAGGAAAGCTGTGAGTGACTGAGTGAGAGAGATAGAAGCTGTGAGTGAGAGAGAAAGAGAGTCTGAGAAAGAGAGAGTGAAAGAGAAGCTGTGAGTGAGAGAGAGAAGCCATGAGTGTGAGAGAGAGAAAATGTGAGTGAGAGAGAGAGAGAGAGAAAGAAAGAGAATCTGTGAGTGAGAGAGAGAGAAAGAGAAGCTGTGTGTGAGAGAAAGAGAGAAAGTGAAGCTGTGTGTGAGAGAAAGAGAGAAAGTGAGTGAGAGAGAGAGAGAAAGAAGCTGTGAGTGAGAGAGATAGAGAAAGAGAAGCTGTGAGTGAGTGAGAGAGAGAAAGGAAAGCTGTGAGTGAGTGAGAGAGATAGAAGCTGTGAGTGACACACAGAGAGAGAAGCTGTGTGTGAGAGAGAGAGAGAGAAAAAGAGAAGCCTTGAGTGACAGAGAGAGAGAATGAGAAGCTATGAGTGTGTGAGAGGGAAAGAGAAGCTGTGAGTGAGAGAGAGAGAGAGAGAGAAGCTGTGAGTGAGAGAGAGAAAGAGAAGCTGTGTGTGAGTGAGAGAGAGTGAGAAGCTGTGTGTGTGTGTGTGAGATTAAGAAATGCTGTGTGTGAGAGAGAGAAAGAGATACTGTGTGTGTGTGTGAGAGAGAGAGAAATAGAAGCTGTGAGTGAGAGAGAGAGAGATGCTGTGAGTGAGAGAGAGAGAGAAAGAGAAGCTGTGTATGTGTGAGAGAGATATGCTGTGAGTGAGAGAGAGAGAGAGAGAAGCTGTGAGTGTGAGAGAGAGAGATGCTGTGAGAGAGAGAGAGAGAGAGAGAAGCTGTGTATGTGTGAGAGAGAGATATGCTGTGAGTGAGTGAGAGAGAAAGAGAAGCTGTGTGCGAGAGAAAGAGAGAAAGTAAAGCTGTGTGTGAGAGAAAGAGGAGAAAGTGAAGGTGTGAGTGAGAGAGAAAGAGAAGCTGTGAGTGAGAGAGAGAAAGCAAAGCTGTGAGTGAGAGAGAGAGAAAGAAAGAGAAGCTGTGAGTGATTGAGAGAGAGAGAGAAAGAGAAGCTGTGTGTGTGAGAGAGAGGGAAAGAGAAGCTGTGTGTGGGGGGAGAGATAAAGAGAAGCTGTGAGTGAGAGAGAGAGAGAAAGAGAAGCTGTGAGTGAGTGAGAGAGAGAGAGAGAAGCTGCGAGTGAGAGAGAGAAAGAGGAGCTGTGTGTGAGTGAGAGAGAGAGAAGCTGTGTGTGTGTGAGAGAGAGATTAAGAGAAGCTGTGTGTGTGAGAGAGAGAAAGAGACACTGTGTGTGTGAGAGAAAGAAAGAGAAGCTGTGAGTGAGAGAGAGAGAGAGATGCTGTGAGTGTGTGAGAGAGAAAGAGAAGCTGTGTATGTGTGAGAGAGAGATATGCTGTGAGTGACAGAGAGAGAAAGAGAAGCTGTGTGTGAGAGAAAGAGAGAAAGTGAAGCTATGTGTGAGAGAAAGAGAGAAAGTGAAGGTGTGAGTGAGAGAGAAAGAGAAGCTGTGAGTGAGAGAGAGAGAAACAAAGCTGTGAGTGAGAGAGAAAGAGAAGCTGTGAATGAGTGAGAGAAGAGAGAGAAAGAGAAGCTGTGTGTGAGAGAGAGAGAGGGAAAGAGAAGCTGTTTGTGGGGGGAGAGAGAAAGAGCTGTGAGTGTTAGAGAGAAAGAGAAAGAGAAGCTGTGAGTGAGTGAGAGTGAAAGAAAGAGAAGCTGTGAGTGTGAGAGAGAGATAAAGAGAAGCTGTGAGTGAGTGACAGAGATAGAGAGAGAGAAGCTTTGAGTGAGAGAAAGAGAAGCTGTGTGTGAGTGAGAGAGAGAGAGAAGCTGTGTGTGTGTGAGAGAGAGAGATTAAGAGAAGCTGTGTGTGTGTGAGAGAGAAAGAGACACTGTGTGTGAGAGAGAGAGAAAGAGTAGCTGTGAGAGAGTGAGAAAGAGAAGCTGTGAGTGAGACAAAAAGAGAGAAAGAGAAGCTGTGATTGATAGAGAGAGAGAGAGAAGCTGTGTGTGTGAGAGAGAGGGAAAGAGAAGCTGTGTGTGGGGGAGAGATAAAGAGAAGCTGTGAGTGAGAGAGAGAGAGAAAGAGAAGCTGAGAGAGAGAGAGAGAGAGGGGAATACTGTGAGTGAGAAAGAGAAAGAGAAACTGTGAGTGAGAGAAAGAGAGAAAGTGAAGCTGTGTGTGAGTGAGAGAGAGAGAAAGAGAAGCTGTGAGTGAGAGAGAAAGAGAAGCTGTGAGTTAGAGAGAGAGAAAGCAAAGCTGTTAGTGAGAGAGAGAGAAAGAAAGAAAGAGAAGCTGCGAGTGAGTGAGATAGAGAGATAGAGAAGCTGTGTGTGAGAAAGAGAGAGGGAAAGAGAAGCTGTGTGTGGGGGCAGAGATAAAGAGAAGCTGTGAGTGAGAGAGAGAGAGAAAGAGAAGCTGAGAGAGAGAGGGAAACTGTGAGTGTGAGAGAGAAAGAGAAACTGTGAGTGAGAGAAAGAGAGAAAGTGAAGCTGTGTGTGAGTGAGAGAGAGAGAAAGAGAAGCTGTGAGTGAGTGACAGAGATAGAGAGAGAAGCTTTGAGTGAGAGAAAGAGAAGCTGTGTGTGAGTGAGAGAGAGAGAGAAGCTGTGTGTGTGAGAGAGAGAGAGATTAAGAGAAGCTGTGTGTGTGCGAGAGAGAAAGAGACACTGTGTGTGTGTGAGAGAGAAAGAGTAGCTGTGAGAGAGTGAGAAAGAGAAGCTGTGAGTGAGACAAAAAGAGAGAAAGAGAAGCTGTGATTGATAGAGAGAGAGAGAGAAGCTGTGTGTGTGAGAGAGATGGAAAGAGAAGCTGTGTGTGGGGGAGAGATAAAGAGAAGCTGTGAGTGAGAGAGAGAGAGAAAGAGAAGCTGAGAGAGAGAGAGAGAGGAATACTGTGAGTGAGAAAGAGAAAGAGAAACTGTGAGTGAGAGAAAGAGAGAAAGTGAAGCTGTGTGTGAGTGAGAGAGAGAGAAAGAGAAGCTGTGAGTGAGAGAGAGAGAGAGAAGCTTTGAGTGAGAGAGAAAGAGAAGCTGTGTGTGAGTGAGAGAGAGAGAGAAGCTGTGTGTGTGTGTGAGAGAGAGAGATTAAGAGAAGCTGTGTGTGTGAGAGAGAGAAAGAGACACTGTGTGAGAGAGAGAGATGCTGTGAGTGAGAGAGAGAAAAAGAGAAGCTGTGTGTGAGAGAAAGAGAGAGTGAAGCTGTGTGTGAGAGAAAGAGAGAAAGTGAAGGTGTGAGTGAGAGAGAAAGAGAAGCTGTGTGTGAGAGAGAGAAAAAGAGAAGCTGTGAGTGAGAGAGAGAGAGAGAAAGAGTAGCTGTGAAAGAGAGTGAGAAAGAGAAGCTGTGAGTGATAGAGAGAGAAAGAGAAGCTGTGAGTGCGAGAGAGAGAGAGAAAGAGAATCTGTGATTGATAGAGAGAGAGAGATAGAAAGAGAAGCTGTGAGTGAGTGAGTGAGAGAAAGAGATGCTGTGAGTGAGAGAGAGAGAGAGAGAAGCTGTGAGTGAGTGAAAGAGAGAGAGAAAGAGAAGCTGTGTGTGAGAGAGAGAGAGAAGCAGAAGCTGTGAGTGAGGGAGAGAAAGAGAGCAAGAGAAGCTGTGAGTGAGAGAGAGAGAGAAAGAGAAGGTGTGAGTGAGAGAGAGAGAGAAAGAGAAGCTGTGAGTGAGAGAGATAGAGAAAGAGAAGCTGTGAGTGAGTGAGAGAGAGAAAGAGAAGCCTTGAGTGACAGAGAGAGAGAATGAGAAGCTATGAGTGAGAGAGAGAGAAAGAGAAGCTGTGAGTGAGAGAGAGAGAGAGAGAATGTGAGTGAGAGAGAGAAAGAGCTGTGTGTGAGTGAGAGAGAGAGAAGCTGTCTGTGTGTGAGAGAGATTAAGAGAAGCTGTGTGTGTGTGAGAGAGAAAGAGACACTGTGTGTGTGTGAGAGTGAGAGAGAGAGAGAGAGAAGCTGTGAGTGTGAGAGAGAGAGATGCTGTGAGAGAGAGAGAGAGAGAGAAAGAGAAGCTGTGTATGTGTGAGAGAGAGATATGCTGTGAGTGAGTGAGAGAGAAAGAGAAGCTGTGTGCGAGAGAAAGAGAGAAAGTAAAGCTGTGTGTGAGAGAAAGAGAGAAAGTGAAGGTGTGAGTGAGAGAGAAAGAGAAGCTGTGAGTGAGAGAGAGAAAGCAAAGCTGTGAGTGAGAGAGAGAGAAAGAAAGAGAAGCTGTGAGTGATTGAGAGAGAGAGAGAAAGAGAAGCTGTGTGTGTGAGAGAGAGGGAAAGAGAAGCTGTGTGTGGGGGAGTGATAAAGAGAAGCTGTGAGTGAGAGAGAGAGAGAAAGAGAAGCTGTGAGTGAGTGAGAGAGAGAGAGAGAGAAGCTGCGAGTGAGAGAGAGAAAGAGGAGCTGTGTGTGAGTGAGAGAGAGAGAAGCTGTGTGTGTGTGAGAGAGAGATTAAGAGAAGCTGTGTGTGTGTGAGAGAGAAAGAGACACTGTGTGTGTGAGAGAAAGAAAGAGAAGCTGTGAGTGAGAGAGAGAGAGATGCTGTGAGTGTGTGAGAGAGAAAGAGAAGCTGTGTATGTGTGAGAGAGAGATATGCTGTGAGTGACAGAGAGAGAAAGAGAAGCTGTGTGTGAGAGAAAGAGAGAAAGTGAAGCTATGTGTGAGAGAAAGAGAGAAAGTGAAGGTGTGAGTGAGAGAGAAAGAGAAGCTGTGAGTGAGAGAGAGAGAAACAAAGCTGTGAGTGAGAGAGAAAGAGAAGCTGTGAATGAGTGAGAGAAGAGAGAGAAAGAGAAGCTGTGTGTGAGAGAGAGAGAGGGAAAGAGAAGCTGTTTGTGGGGGGAGAGAGAAAGAGATGTGAGTGTTAGAGAGAAAGAGAAAGAGAAGCTGTGAGTGAGTGAGAGTGAAAGAAAGAGAAGCTGTGAGTGTGAGAGAGAGATAAAGAGAAGCTGTGAGTGAGAGAGAGAGAGAAAGAGAAGATGTGAGAGAGAGAGAGAAACTGTGAGTGAGAGAGAGAAAGAGAAACTGTGGGTGAGAGAGAGAGAAAGAGAAGCTGTGAGTGCGAGAGAGAGAAGAAGAGAAGCTATGAGTGAAAGGCAGAGAGAAAGAGTAGCTGTGAGTGAGTGAGAGAGAGAAAGGAAAGCTGTGAGTGACTGAGTGAGAGAGATAGAAGCTGTGAGTGAGAGAGAAAGAGAGTCTGAGAAAGAGAGAGTGAAAGAGAAGCTGTGAGTGAGAGAGAGAAGCCATGAGTGTGAGAGAGAGAAAATGTGAGTGAGAGAGAGAGAGAGAGAAAGAAAGAGAATCTGTGAGTGAGAGAGAGAGAAAGAGAAGCTGTGTGTGAGAGAAAGAGAGAAAGTGAAGCTGTGTGTGAGAGAAAGAGAGAAAGTGAGTGAGAGAGAGAGAGAAAGAAGCTGTGAGTGAGAGAGATAGAGAAAGAGAAGCTGTGAGTGAGTGAGAGAGAGAAAGGAAAGCTGTGAGTGAGTGAGAGAGATAGAAGCTGTGAGTGACACACAGAGAGAGAAGCTGTGTGTGAGAGAGAGAGAGAGAAAAAGAGAAGCCTTGAGTGACAGAGAGAGAGAATGAGAAGCTATGAGTGTGTGAGAGGGAAAGAGAAGCTGTGAGTGAGAGAGAGAGAGAGAGAGAAGCTGTGAGTGAGAGAGAGAAAGAGAAGCTGTGTGTGAGTGAGAGAGAGTGAGAAGCTGTGTGTGTGTGTGTGAGATTAAGAAATGCTGTGTGTGAGAGAGAGAGAAAGAGATACTGTGTGTGTGTGTGAGAGAGAGAGAAATAGAAGCTGTGAGTGAGAGAGAGAGAGAGATGCTGTGAGTGAGAGAGAGAGAGAAAGAGAAGCTGTGTATGTGTGAGAGAGATATGCTGTGAGTGAGAGAGAGAGAAAGAGAAGCTGTGTATGTGTGAGAGAAAGAGAGAAAGTGAAGCTGTGTGTGAGAGAAAGAGAGAAAGTGAAGGTGTGAGTGATAGAGAAAGAGAAGCTGTGAGTTAGAGAGAGAGAAAGCAAAGCTGTGAGTGAGAGAGAGAGAAAGAAAGAGAAGCTGTGAGTGAGTGAGAGAGAGAGAAAGAGAAGCTGTGTGTGTGCGAGAGAGAGGGAAAGAGAAGCTGTGTGTGGGGGCAGAGATAAAGAGAAGCTGTGAGTGAGAGAGAGAGAGAGAAAGAGAAGCTGAGAGAGAGAGAGAGAGAGGGAAACTGTGAGAGAGAGAGAGAAAGAGAAACTGTGAGTGAGAGAAAGAGAGAAAGTGAAGCTGTGTGTAAGTGAGAGAGAGAGAAAGAGAAGCTGTGAGTGAGTGAGTGAGAGAGAGAGAGAAGTTGTGAGTGAGAGAGAAAGAGAAACTGTGTGTGAGTGAGAGAGCTAGAAGCTGTGTGTGAGAGAGAGAGATTAAGAGAAGATGTGTGTGAGAGAGAGAAAGAGACACTGTGTGTGAGAGAGAGAGAGAGAGAAAGAGAAGCTTTGAGTGAGAGAGATAGAGAAAGAGAAGCTGTGAGTGAGTGAGAGAGAGAAAGAGAGGCTGTGAGTGCGAGAGAGAGAAGAAGAGAAGCTATGAGTGAAAAACAGAGAGAAAGAGTAGCTGTGAGTGAGTGAGAGAGAGAAAGGAAAGCTGTGAGTGAGTGAGTGAGAGAAATAGAAGCTGTGAGTGAGAGAGAAAGAGAGTCTGAGAAAGAGAGAGTGAAAGAGAAGCTGTGAGTGAGAGAGAGAGAAGCCATGAGTCTGAGAGAGAGAAAATGTGAGTGAGAGAGAGAGAGAGAAAGAAAGAGAATCTGTGAGTGAGAGAGAGAGAAAGAGAAGCTGTGTGTGAGAGAAAGAGAGAAAGTGAAGCTGTGTGTGAGAGAAAGAGAGAAAGTGAGTGAGAGAGAGAGAGAAAGAGAAGCTGTGAGTGAGAGAGATAGAGAAAGAGAAGCTGTGAGTGAGTGAGAGAGAGAAAGGAAAGCTGTGAGTGAGTGAGAGAGATAGAAGCTGTGAGTGACACACAGAGAGAGAAGCTGTGAGAGAGAGAGAGAAAAAGAGAAGCCTTGAGTGACAGAGAGAATGAGAAGCTATGAGTGTGAGAGAGAGAAAGAGAAGCTGTGAGTGAGAGAGAGAGAGAGAGAAGCTGTGAGTGAGAGAGAGAAAGAGAAGCTGTGTGTGAGTGAGAGAGAGTGAGAAGCTGTGTGTGTGTGTGTGAGATTAAGAGAAGCTGTGTGTGTGTGAGAGAGAAAGAGATACTGTGTGTGTGTGTGAGAGAGAGAGAAATAGAAGCTGTGAGTGAGAGAGAGAGAGATGCTGTGAGTGAGAGAGAGAGAGAAAGAGAAGCTGTGTATGTGTGAGAGAGAGATATGCTGTGAGTGTGAGAGAGAGAAAGAGAAGCTGTGTGCAAGAGAAAGAGAGAAAGTGAAGCTGTGTGTGAGAGAAAGAGAGAAAGTGAAGGTGTGAGTGATAGAGAAAGAGAAGCTGTGAGTTAGAGAGAGAGAAAGCAAAGCTGTGAGTGAGAGAGAGAGAAAGATGAGAAGCTGTGAGTGAGTGAGAGAGAGAGAAAGAGAAGCTGTGTGTGTGTGAGACAGAGGGAAAGAGAAGCTGTGTGTGGGGGCAGAGATAAAGAGAAGCTGTGAGTGAGAGAGAGAGAGAGAGAAAGAGAAGCAGAGAGAGAGAGGGAAACTGTGAGTGAGAGAGAGAAAGAGAAACTGTGAGTGAGAGAAAGAGAGAAAGTGAAGCTGTGTGTGAGTGAGAGAGAGAGAAAGAGAAGCTGTGAGTGAGTGAGAGAGAGAGAGAAGCTGTGAGTGAGAGAGAAAGAGAAACTGTGTGTGAGTGAGAGAGAGATAGAAGCTGTTAGTGACAGAGTGAGAGAAAGAGAGAGGGAGAAAGAGAGAGTGAAAGAGAAGCTGTGAGAGAGAGAGAAAGAGAAGCTGTGAGTGAGACAGAGAGAGAAAGAGAAGCTGTGAGTGAGTGAGAGAGAGAAAGAGAAGCTGTGTGTGAGAGAAAGAGAGAAAGTGAAGCTGTGTGTGAGAGAAAGAGAGAAAGTGAAGCTGTGAGTGAGAGAGAAAGAGAAGCTGTGAGTGAGAGAGAGAGAAACAAAGCTGTGAGTGAGAGAGAAAGAGAAGCTGTGAATGAGTGAAAGAGAGAGAGAAAAAGAGCTGTGAGTGTTAGAGAGAAAGAGAAAGAGAAGCTGTGAGTGAGTGAGAGAGAGAAAGAGAAGCTGTGAGTGTGAGAGAGAGATAAAGAGAAGCTGTGAGTGAGAGAGAGAAAGAGAAGATGTGTGAGAGAGAGAGAGACACTGTGAGTGAGAGAGAGAGAGAAAGAGAAACTGTGAGTGAGAGAGAGAAAGAGAAGATGTGAGTGCGAGAGAGAGAGAAAGAGAAGCAATGAGTGAAAGGCAGAGAGAAAGAGTAGCTGTGAGTGAGTGAGAGAGAGAAAGGAAAGCTGTGAGTGAGTGAGTGAGAGAGATAGATGCTGTTAGTGAGAGAGTGAGAGAAAGAGAGTCTGAGAAAGAGAGAGTGAAAGAGAAGCTGTGAGTGAGAGAGAAGCCATGAGTGTGAGAGAGAGAATATGTGAGTGAGAGAGAGAGAGAAAGAAAGAGAAGCTGTGAGTGAGAGAGAAACAGAAGCTGTGAGTGAGAGAGAGGGAGAAAGAGAAGCTGTGAGAGAGAGAGAGAAAGAGAAGCTGTGAGTGAGACAAAGAGAGAGAAAGAGAAGCTGTGATTGATAGAGAGAGAGAGAAAGAGAGGCTGTGAGTGAGAGAGAAACAGAAGCTGTGAGTGAGAGAGAGGGAGAAAGAGAAGCTGTGAGAGAGAGAGAGAAAGAGAAGCTGTGAGTGAGACAAAGAGAGAGAAAGAGAAGCTGTGATTGATAGAGAGAGAGAGAAAGAGAAGCTGTGAGTGAGAGAGATAGAGAAAGAGAAGCTGTGAGTGAGTGAGAGAGAGAAAGAGAAGCTGTGAGTGAGAGAGTGAGATAAAGAGAAGCTGTGAGTGAGAGAGAGAGAGAGAGAAGCTGTGAGTGAGTGAGAGAAAGAGAGAGAGAAAGAGAAGCTGTGTGTGTGTGTGAGAGAGAAACAGAAGCTGTGAGTGAGGGAGAGAAAGAGAGAAGGAGAAGCTGTGAGTGAGAGAGAGAGAGAAAGAGAAGGTGTGAGTGAGAGAGAGAGAGAAAGAGAAGCTGTGAGTGAGTGAGAGAGAGAAAGGAAAGCTGTGAGTGAGTGAGAGAGATAGAAGCTGTGAGTGACACACAGAGAGAGAAGCTGTGAGAGAGAGAGAGAGAGAAAGAGAAGCCTTGAGTGACAGAGAGAGAGAATGTGAAGCTATGAGTGAGAGAGAGAGAAAGAGAAGCTGTGAGTGAGAGAGAGAGAGAAGCTGTGAGTGAGAGAGAGAAATAGAAGCTGTGTGTGAGTGAGAGAGAGAGAAGCTGTGTGTGTGTGTGAGATTAAGAGAAGCTGTGTGTGTGAGAGAGAGATATGCTGTGAGTGTGAGAGAGAGAAAGAGAAGCTGTGTATGTGTGAGAGAGATATGCTGTGAGTGTGAGAGAGAGAAAGAGAAGCTGTGTGCGAGAGAAAGAGAGAAAGTGAAGCTGTGTGTGAGAGAAAGAGAGAAAGTGAAGGTGTGAGTGAGAGAGAGAGAGATGCTGTGAGTGAGAGAGAGAGAAAGAGAAGCTGTGTATGTGTGAGAGAGATATGCTGTGAGTGTGAGAGAGAGAAAGAGAAGCTGTGTGCGAGAGAAAGAGAGAAAGTGAAGCTGTGTGTGAGAGAAAGAGAGAAAGTGAAGGTGTGAGTGATAGAGAAAGAGAAGCTGTGAGTTAGAGAGAGAGAAAGCAAAGCTGTGAGTGAGAGAGAGAGAAAGAAAGAGAAGCTGCGAGTGAGTGAGAGAGAGTGAGTGAGAGAGAGAGAAAGAGAAGCTGTGTGTGAGAGAGAGAGAGGGAAAGAGAAGCTGTGTGTGGGGGCAGAGATAAATAGAAGCTGTGAGTGAGAGAGAGAGAGAGAGAAGCTGAGAGAGAGAGAGAGGGAAACTGTGAGTGTGTGAGAGAGAGAAACTGTGAGTGAGAGAAAGAGAGAAAGTGAAGCTGTGTGTGAGAGAAAGAGAGAAAGTGAAGGTGTGAGTGAGAGAGAAAGAGAAGCTGTGAGTGAGAGAAAGAGAGAAAGTGAAGCTGTGTGTGAGAGAAAGAGAGAAAGTGAAGGTGTGAGTGAGAGGGAAAGAGAAGCTGTGTGTGAGAGAGAGAGGGAAAGAGAAGCTGTGAGTGAGTGAGAGAGAGAGAAAGATTAGCTGTGAAAGAGAGTGAGAAAGAGAAGCTGTGAGTGAGAGAGAGAAAGAGAAGCTGTGAGTGAGACAAAGAGAGAGAAAGAGAAGCTGTGATTGATAGAGAGAGAGAGAGAGAAAGAGATGCTGTGAGTGAGAAAGAGAAAGGAAAGCTGTGAGTGAGTGAGAGAGAGAGATAGACGCTGTTAGTGAGAGAGTGAGAGAAAGAGAGTGAGAAAGAGAGAGTGAAAGAGAAGCTGTGAGTGAGAGAGAGAAAGAGAAGCTGTGAGTGAGACAGAGAGAGAAAGAGAAGCTGTGAGTGAGTGAGAGAAAGAGAAGCTGTGTGTGAGAGAAAGAGAGAAAGTGAAGCTGTGTGTGAGAGAAAGAGAGAAAGTGAAGCTGTGAGTGAGAGAGAAAGAGAAGCTGTGAGTGAGAGAGAGAGAAACAAAGCTGTGAGTGAGAGAGAAAGAGAAGCTGTGAATGAGTGAAAGAGAGAGAGAAAGAGAAGCTGTGTGTGAGAGAGAGAGAGAGGGAAAGAGAAGTAGTGTGTGGGGGGAGAGAAAAAGAGCTGTGAGTGTTAGAGAGAAAGAGAAAGAGAAGCTGTGAGTGAGTGAGAGAGAGAAAGAGAAGCTGTGAGTGTGAGAGAGAGATAAAGAGAAGCTGTGAGTGAGAGAGTGAGAGAAAGAGAAGATGTGAGAGAGAGAGAGAAACTGTGAGTGAGAGAAAGAGAAAGAGAAGCTGTGAGTGCGAGAGAGAGAAAGAGAAGCTATGAGTGAAAGGCAGAGAGAAAGAATAGCTGTGAGTGAGTGAGAGAGAGAAAGCAAAGCTGTGAGTGAGTGAGTGAGAGAGATAGAAGCTGTTAGTGAGAGAGTGAGAGAAAGAGAGTCTGAGAAAGAGAGAGTGAAAGAGAAGCTGTGAGTGAGAGAGAGAGAAGCCATGAGTGTGAGAGAGAGAATATGTGAGTGAGGGAGAGAGAGAAAGAAAGAGAAGCTGTGAGTGAGAGAGAAACAGAAGCTGTGAGTGAGAGAGAGGGAGAAAGAGAAGCTGTGTGTGAGAGAGAGAAAGAGAAGCTGTGAGTGAGACAGAGAGAGAAAGAGAAGCTGTGAGTGAGTGAGAGAGAGAAAGAGAAGCTGTGTGTGAGAGAAAGAGAGAAAGTGAAGCTGTGTGTGAGAGAAAGAGAGAAAGTGAAGCTGTGAGTGAGAGAGAAAGAGAAGCTGTGAGTGAGAGAGAGAGAAACAAAGCTGTGAGTGAGAGAGAAAGAGAAGCTGTGAATGAGTGAAAGAGAGAGAGAAAGAGAAGCTGTGTGTGTGTGAGAGAGAGAGGGAAAGAGAAGTAGTGTGTGGGGGGGAGAGAAAAAGAGCTGTGAGTGTTAGAGAGAAAGAGAAAGAGAATCTGTGAGTGAGTGAGAGAGAGAGAAGCTGTGAGTGTGAGAGAGAGATAAAGAGAAGCTGTGAGTGAGAGAGAGAGAGAGAGAAGC
Source organism: Bradypodion ventrale (assembly GCA_035047345.1). Lineage (NCBI taxonomy): Eukaryota > Metazoa > Chordata > Lepidosauria > Squamata > Chamaeleonidae > Bradypodion > Bradypodion ventrale. Next base: position 226,578,121 of record JAWDJE010000001.1, read on the forward strand.
TGTGAGTGAGTGAGAGAGAGAGAGAAAAAGAAGCTGTGTGTGTGTGAGAGAGAGAAACAGAAGCTGTGAGTGAGGGAGAGAAAGAGAAGCTGTGAGAGAAAGGTAGAGAGAAAGAGTAGCTGTGAGTGAGTGAGAGAGAGAAAGGTAATCTGTGAGTGAGTGAGTGAGAGAGATAGAAGCTGTTAGTGAGAGAGTGAGAGTAAGAGAGTCTGAGAAAGAGAGAGTGAAAGAGAAGCTGTGAGTGAGAGAGAGAAAGAGAAGCTGTGTGTGAGAGAAAGAGAGAAAGTGAAGCTGTGTGTGAGAGAAAGAGAGAAAGTGAAGCTGTGAGTGAGAGAGAAAGAGAAGCTGTGAGTGAGAGAGAGAGAAACAAAGCTGTGAGTGAGAGAGAAAGAGAAGCTGTGAATGAGTGAAAGAGAGAGAGAAAGAGAAGCTGTGTGTGTGTGAGAGAGAGAGGGAAAGAGAAGTAGTGTGTGGGGGGGAGAGAAAAAGAGCTGTGAGTGTTAGAGAGAAAGAGAAAGAGAATCTGTGAGTGAGTGAGAGAGAGAGAAGCTATGAGTGTGAGAGAGAGATAAAGAGAAGCTGTGAGTGAGAGAGAGAGAGAGAGAAGCTGTGAGTGAGTGAGAGAGAGAGAGAAAAAGAAGCTGTGTGTGTGTGAGAGAGAGAAACAGAAGCTGTGAGTGAGGGAGAGAAAGAGAAGCTGTGAGAGAAAGGTAGAGAGAAAGAGTAGCTGTGAGTGAGTGAGAGAGAGAAAGGTAATCTGTGAGTGAGTGAGTGAGAGAGATAGAAGCTGTTAGTGAGAGAGTGAGAGTAAGAGAGTCTGAGAAAGAGAGAGTGAAAGAGAAGCTGTGAGTGAGAGAGAGAAAGAGAAGCTGTGTGTGAGAGAAAGAGAGAAAGTGAAGCTGTGTGTGAGAGAAAGAGAGAAAGTGAAGCTGTGAGTGAGAGAGAAAGAGAAGCTGTGAGTGAGAGAGAGAGAAACAAAGCTGTGAGTGAGAGAGAAAGAGAAGCTGTGAATGAGTGAAAGAGAGAGAGAAAGAGAAGCTGTGTGTGTGTGAGAGAGAGAGGGAAAGAGAAGTAGTGTGTGGGGGAGAGAAAAAGAGCTGTGAGTGTTAGAGAGAAAGAGAAAGAGAAGGTGTGAGTGAGTGAGAGAGAGAAAGAGAAGCTGTGAGTGTGAGAGAGAGATAAAGAGAAGCTGTGAGTGAGAGAGAGAGAGAAAGAGAAGATGTGAGAGAGAGAGAGAAACTGTGAGTGAGAGAGAGAAAGAGAAACTGTGAGTGAGAGAGAGAAAGAGAAGCTGTGAGTGCGAGAGAGAGAAAGAGAAGCTATGAGTGAAAGGCAGAGAGAAAGAGTAGCTGTGAGTGAGTGAGAGAGAGAAAGCAAAGCTGTGAGTGAGTGAGGGAGAGAGATAGAAGCTGTTAGTGAGAGAGTGAGAGAAAGAGAGTCTGAGAAAGAGAGAGTGAAAGAGAAGCTGTGAGTGAGAGAGAGAGAAGCCATGAGTGTGAGAGAGAGAATATGTGAGTGAGAGAGAGAGAGAAAGAAAGAGAAGCTGTGAGTGAGAGAGAAACAGAAGCTGTGAGTGAGAGAGAGGGAGAAAGAGAAGCTGTGTGTGAGAGAGAGAAAGAGAAGCTGTGAGTGAGACAGAGAGAGAAAGAGAAGCTGTGAGTGAGTGAGAGAGAGAAAGAGAAGCTGTGTGTGAGAGAAAGAGAGAAAGTGAAGCTGTGTGTGAGAGAAAGAGAGAAAGTGAAGCTGTGAGTGAGAGAGAAAGAGAAGCTGTGAGTGAGAGAGAGAGAAACAAAGCTGTGAGTGAGAGAGAAAGAGAAGCTGTGAATGAGTGAAAGAGAGAGAGAAAGAGAAGCTGTGTGTGTGAGAGAGAGAGAGGGAAAGAGAAGTAGTGTGTGGGGGGGAGAGAAAATGAGCTGTGAGTGTTAGAGAGAAAGAGAAAGAGAAGCTGTGAGTGTGTGTGAGAGAGAAAGAGAAGCTGTGAGTGTGAGAGAGAGATAAAGAGAAGCTGTGAGTGAGAGAGAGAGAGAAAGAGAAGATGTGTGAGAGAGAGAGAAACTGTGAGTGAGAGAGAGAAAGAGAAACTGTGAGTGAGAGAGAGAGAAAGAGAAGCTGTGAGTGCGAGAGAGAGAGAAAGAGAAGCTATGAGTGAAAGGCAGAGAGAAAGAGTAGCTGTGAGTGAGTGAGAGAGAGAAAGCAAAGCTGTGAGTGAGTGAGTGAGAGAGATAGAAGCTGTTAGTGAGAGAGTGAGAGAAAGAGAGTCTGAGAAAGAGAGAGTGAAAGAGAAGCTGTGAGTGAGAGAGAGAAGCCATGAGTGTGAGAGAGAGAATATGTGAGTGAGAGAGAGAGAGAAAGAAAGAGAAGCTGTGAGTGAGAGAGAAACAGAAGCTGTGAGTGAGAGAGAGGGAGAAAGAGAAGCTGTGTGTGTGAGAGAGAAAGAGAAGCTGTGAGTGAGACAGAGAGAGAAAGAGAAGCTGTGAGTGAGTGAGAGAGAGAAAGAGAAGCTGTGTGTGAGAGAAAGAGAGAAAGTGAAGCTGTGTGTGAGAGAAAGAGAGAAAGTGAAGCTGTGAGTGAGAAAGAAAGAGAAGCTGTGAGTGAGAGAGAGAGAGAAACAAAGCTGTGAGTGAGAGAGAAAGAGAAGCTGTGAATGAGTGAAAGAGAGAGAGAAAGAGAAGCTATGTGTGTGAGAGAGAGAGAGGGAAAGAGAAGTAGTGTGTGGGGGGGAGAGAAAATGAGCTGTGAGTGTTAGAGAGAAAGAGAAAGAGAAGCTGTGAGTGTGTGTGAGAGAGAAAGAGAAGCTGTGAGTGTGAGAGAGAGATAAAGAGAAGCTGTGAGTGAGAGAGAGAGAGAAAGAGAAGATGTGTGAGAGAGAGAGAAACTGTGAGTGAGAGAGAGAAAGAGAAACTGTGAGTGAGAGAGAGAGAAAGAGAAGCTGTGAGTGCGAGAGAGAGAGAAAGAGAAGCTATGAGTGAAAGGCAGAGAGAAAGAGTAGCTGTGAGTGAGTGAGAGAGAGAAAGCAAAGCTGTGAGTGAGTGAGTGAGAGAGATAGAAGCTGTTAGTGAGAGAGTGAGAGAAAGAGAGTCTGAGAAAGAGAGAGTGAAAGAGAAGCTGTGAGTGAGAGAGAGAAGCCATGAGTGTGTGAGAGAGAATATGTGAGTGAGAGAGTGAGAGAAAGAAAGAGAAGCTGTGAGTGAGAGAGAAACAGAAGCTGTGAGTGAGAGAGAGGAAGAGAAGCTGTGTGTGTGAGAGAGAAAGAGAAGCTGTGAGTGAGACAGAGAGAGAAAGAGAAGCTGTGAGTGAGTGAGAGAGAGAAAGAGAAGCTGTGTGAGAGAGAAAGAGAGAAAGTGAAGCTGTGTGTGAGAGAAAGAGAGAAAGTGAAGCTGTGAGTGAGAGAGAAAGAGAAGCTGTGAGTGAGAGAGAGAGAAACAAAGCTGTGAGTGAGAGAGAAAGAGAAGCTGTGAATGAGTGAAAGAGAGAGAGAAAGAGAAGATGTGTGTGTGAGAGAGGGAGGGAAAGAGAAGTAGTGTGTGGGGGGGAGAGAAAAAGAGCTGTGAGTGTTAGAGAGAAAGAGAATCTGTGAGTGAGTGAGAGAGAGAAAGAGAAGCTGTGAGTGTGAGAGAGAGATAAAGAGAAGCTGTGAGTGAGAGAGAGAGAGAGAGAAGCTGTGAGTGAGTGAGAGAGAGAGAGAAAGAGAAGCTGTGTGTGTGTGAGAGAGAGAAACAGAAGCTGTGAGTGAGGGAGAGAAAGAGAGAAAGAGAAGCTGTGAGAGAAAGGTAGAGAGAAAGAGTAGCTGTGAGTGAGTGAGAGAGAGAAAGGAAAGCTGTGAGTGAGTGAGTGAGAGAGATAGAAGCTGTTAGTGAGAGTAAGAGAGTCTGAGAAAGAGAGAGTGAAAGAGAAGCTGTGAGTGAGAGAGAGAAAGAGAAGCTGTGAGTGAGACAGAGAGAGAAAGAGAAGCTGTGAGTGAGACAGAGAGAGAAAGAGAAGCTGTGAGTGAGTGAGAGAAAGAGAAGCTGTGTGTGAGAGAAAGAGAGAAAGTGAAGCTGTGTGTGAGAGAAAGAGAGAAAGTGAAGCTGTGAGTGAGAGAGAAAGAGAAGCTGTGAGTGAGAGAGAGAGAAACAAAGCTGTGAGTGAGAGAGAAAGAGAAGCTGTGAATGAGTGAAAGAGAGAGAGAAAGAGAAGCTGTGTGTGTGAGAGAGAGAGAGGGAAAGAGAAGTAGTGTGTGGGGGGGAGAGAAAAAGAGCTGTGAGTGTTAGAGAGAAAGAGAAAGAGAAGCTGTGAGTGAGTGAGAGAGAGAAAGAGAAGCTGTGAGTGAGAGAGAGAGATAAAGAGAAGCTGTGAGTGAGAGAGAGAGAGAAAGAGAAGATGTGTGAGAGAGAGAGAAACTGTGAGTGAGAGAGAGAAAGAGAAGCTGTGTGTGAGAGAGAGAAAGAGAAGCTGTGAGTGAGAGAGAGAGAGAAAGAGAAGCTATGAGTGAAAGGCAGAGAGAAAGAGTAGCTTTGAGTGAGTGAGAGAGAGAAAGCAAAGCTGTGAGTGAGTGAGTGAGAGAGATAGAAGCTGTTAGTGAGAGAGTGAGAGAAAGAGAGTCTGAGAAAGAGAGAGTGAAAGAGAAGCTGTGAGTGAGAGAGAGAGAAGCCATGAGTGTTAGAGAGAGAGAATATGTGAGTGAGAGAGAGAGAGAAAGAAAGAGAAGCTGTGAGTGAGAGAGAAACAGAAGCTGTGTGAGAGAGAGGGAGAAAGAGAAGCTGTGTGTGAGAGAGAGAAAGAGAAGCTGTGATTGAGACAGAGAGAGAAAGAGAAGCTGTGAGTGAGTGAGAGAGAGAAAGAGAAGCTGTGTGTGAGAGAAAGAGCGAAAGTGAAGCTGTGTGTGAGAGAAAGAGAGAAAGTGAAGCTGTGAGTGAGAGAGAAAGAGAAGCTGTGAGTGAGAGAGAGAGAGAAACAAAGCTGTGAGTGAGAGAGAAAGAGAAGCTGTGAATGAGTGAAAGAGAGAGAGAAAGAGAAGCTGTGTGTGTGAGAGAGAGAGAGAGGGAAAGAGAAGTAGTGTGTGGGGGGGAGAGAAAAAGAGCTGTGAGTGTTAGAGAGAAAGAGAAAGAGAATCTGTGAGTGAGTGAGAGAGAGAGAGAAGCTGTGAGTGTGTGAGAGAGATAAAGAGAAGCTGTGAGTGAGAGAGAGAGAGAGAGAAGCTGTGAGTGAGTGAGAGAGAGAGAGAAAAAGAAGCTGTGTGTGTGTGTGAGAGAGAAACAGAAGCTGTGAGTGAGGGAGAGAAAGAGAAGCTGTGAGAGAAAGGTAGAGAGAAAGAGTAGCTGTGAGTGAGTGAGAGAGAGAAAGGAAATCTGTGAGTGAGTGAGTGAGAGAGATAGAAGCTGTTAGTGAGAGAGTGAGAGTAAGAGAGTCTGAGAAAGAGAGAGTGAAAGAGAAGCTGTGAGTGAGAGAGAGAAAGAGAAGCTGTGAGTGAGACAGAGAGAGAAAGAGAAGCTGTGAGTGAGACAGAGAGAGAAAGAGAAGCTGTGAGTGAGTGAGAGAAAGAGAAGCTGTGTGTGAGAGAAAGAGAGAAAGTGAAGCTGTGTGTGAGAGAAAGAGAAGAAGTGAAGCTGTGAGTGAGAGAGAAAGAGAAGCTGTGAGTGAGAGAGAGAGAAACAAAGCTGTGAGTGAGAGAGAAAGAGAAGCTGTGTGTGTGTGAGAGAGAGAGGGAAAGAGAAGTAGTGTGTGGGGGGAGAGAAAAAGAGCTGTGAGTGTTAGAGAGAAAGAGAAAGAGAAGCTGTGAGTGAGTGAGAGAGAGAAAGAGAAGCTGTGAGTGTGAGAGAGAAAGAGAAGCTGTGAGTGAGAGAGAGAGAGAGAGAGAAGATGTGAGAGAGAGAGAGAAACTGTGAGTGAGAGAGAGAAAGAGAAACTGTGAGTGAGAGAGAGAGAAAGAGAAGCTGTGAGTGTGAGAGAGAGAAAGAGAAGCTATGAGTGAAAGGCAGAGAGAAAGAGTAGCTGTGAGTGAGTGAGAGAGAGAAAGCAAAGCTGTGAGTGAGTGAGTGAGAGAGATAGAAGCTGTTAGTGAGAGAGTGAGAGAAAGAGAGTCTGAGAAAGAGAGAGTGAAAGAGAAGCTGTGAGTGAGAGAGAGAGAAGCCATGAGTGTGTGAGAGAGAATATGTGAGTGAGAGAGAGAGAGAAAGAAAGAGAAGCTGTGAGTGAGAGAGAAACAGAAGCTGTGAGTGAGAGAGAGGGAGAAAGAGAAGCTGTGTGTGTGAGAGAGAAAGAGAAGCTGTGAGTGAGATAGAGAGAGAAAGAGAAGCTGTGAGTGAGTGAGAGAGAGAAAGAGAAGCTGTGTGTGAGAGAAAGAGAGAAAGTGAAGCTGTGTGTGAGAGAAAGAGAGAAAGTGAAGCTGTGAGTGAGAGAGAAAGAGAAGCTGTGAGTGAGAGAGAAAGAGAAGCTGTGAGTGAGAGAGAGAGAAACAAAGCTGTGAGTGAGAGAGAAAGAGAAGCTGTGAATGAGTGAAAGAGAGAGAGAAAGAGAAGCTGTGTGTGTGAGAGAGAGAGAGGGAAAGAGAAGTAGTGTGTGGGGGGGAGAGAAAAAGAGCTGTGAGTGTTAGAGAGAAAGAGAAAGAGAAGCTGTGAGTGAGTGAGAGAGAGAAAGAGAAGCTGTGAGTGTGAGAGAGAGATAAAGAGAAGCTGTGAGTGAGAGAGAGAGAGAGAGAGAAGATGTGTGAGAGAGAGAGAAACTGTGAGTGAGAGAAAGAAAGAGAAGCTGTGTGAGAGAGAGAGAAAGAGAAGCTGTGAGTGAGAGAGAGAGAGAAAGAGAAGCTATGAGTGAAAGGCAGAGAGAAAGAGTAGCTTTGAGTGAGTGAGAGAGAAAAAGCAAAGCTGTGAGTGAGTGAGTGAGAGAGATAGAAGCTGTTAGTGAGAGAGTGAGAGAAAAAGAGTCTGAGAAAGAGAGAGTGAAAGAGAAGCTGTGAGTGAGAGAGAGAGAAGCCATGAGTGTTAGAGAGAGAGAATATGTGAGTGAGAGAGAGAGAGAAAGAAAGAGAAGCTGTGAGTGAGAGAGAAACAGAAGCTGTGTGAGAGAGAGGGAGAAAGAGAAGCTGTGTGTGAGAGAGAGAAAGAGAAGCTGTGATTGAGACAGAGAGAGAAAGAGAAGCTGTGAGTGAGTGAGAGAGAGAAAGAGAAGCTGTGTGTGAGAGAAAGAGAGAAAGTGAAGCTGTGTGTGAGAGAAAGAGAGAAAGTGAAGCTGTGAGTGAGAGAGAAAGAGAAGCTGTGAGTGAGAGAGAGAGAGAAACAAAGCTGTGAGTGAGAGAGAAAGAGAAGCTGTGAATGAGTGAAAGAGAGAGAGAAAGAGAAGCTGTGTGTGTGAGAGAGAGAGAGAGGGAAAGAGAAGTAGTGTGTGGGGGGGAGAGAAAAAGAGCTGTGAGTGTTAGAGAGAAAGAGAAAGAGAATCTGTGAGTGAGTGAGAGAGAGAGAGAAGCTGTGAGTGTGTGAGAGAGATAAAGAGAAGCTGTGAGTGAGAGAGAGAGAGAGAGAAGCTGTGAGTGAGTGAGAGAGAGAGAGAAAAAGAAGCTGTGTGTGTGTGTGAGAGAGAAACAGAAGCTGTGAGTGAGGGAGAGAAAGAGAAGCTGTGAGAGAAAGGTAGAGAGAAAGAGTAGCTGTGAGTGAGTGAGAGAGAGAAAGGAAATCTGTGAGTGAGTGAGTGAGAGAGATAGAAGCTGTTAGTGAGAGAGTGAGAGTAAGAGAGTCTGAGAAAGAGAGAGTGAAAGAGAAGCTGTGAGTGAGAGAGAGAAAGAGAAGCTGTGAGTGAGACAGAGAGAGAAAGAGAAGCTGTGAGTGAGACAGAGAGAGAAAGAGAAGCTGTGAGTGAGTGAGAGAAAGAGAAGCTGTGTGTGAGAGAAAGAGAGAAAGTGAAGCTGTGTGTGAGAGAAAGAGAAGAAGTGAAGCTGTGAGTGAGAGAGAAAGAGAAGCTGTGAGTGAGAGAGAGAGAAACAAAGCTGTGAGTGAGAGAGAAAGGGAAGCTGTGTGTGTGTGAGAGAGAGAGGGAAAGAGAAGTAGTGTGTGGGGGGAGAGAAAAAGAGCTGTGAGTGTTAGAGAGAAAGAGAAAGAGAAGCTGTGAGTGAGTGAGAGAGAGAAAGAGAAGCTGTGAGTGTGAGAGAGAAAGAGAAGCTGTGAGTGAGAGAGAGAGAGAAAGAGAAGATGTGAGAGAGAGAGAGAAACTGTGAGTGAGAGAGAGAAAGAGAAACTGTGAGTGAGAGAGAGAGAAAGAGAAGCTGTGAGTGTGAGAGAGAGAAAGAGAAGCTATGAGTGAAAGGCAGAGAGAAAGAGTAGCTGTGAGTGAGTGAGAGAGAGAAAGCAAAGCTGTGAGTGAGTGAGTGAGAGAGATAGAAGCTGTTAGTGAGGGAGTGAGAGAAAGAGAGTCTGAGAAAGAGAGAGTGAAAGAGAAGCTGTGAGTGAGAGAGAGAGAAGCCATGAGTGTGTGAGAGAGAATATGTGAGTGAGAGAGAGAGAGAAAGAAAGAGAAGCTGTGAGTGAGAGAGAAACAGAAGCTGTGAGTGAGAGAGAGGGAGAAAGAGAAGCTGTGTGTGTGAGAGAGAAAGAGAAGCTGTGAGTGAGATAGAGAGAGAAAGAGAAGCTGTGAGTGAGTGAGAGAGAGAAAGAGAAGCTGTGTGTGAGAGAAAGAGAGAAAGTGAAGCTGTGTGTGAGAGAAAGAGAGAAAGTGAAGCTGTGAGTGAGAGAGAAAGAGAAGCTGTGAGTGAGAGAGAAAGAGAAGCTGTGAGTGAGAGAGAGAGAAACAAAGCTGTGAGTGAGAGAGAAAGAGAAGCTGTGAATGAGTGAAAGAGAGAGAGAAAGAGAAGCTGTGTGTGTGAGAGAGAGAGAGGGAAAGAGAAGTAGTGTGTGGGGGGGAGAGAAAAAGAGCTGTGAGTGTTAGAGAGAAAGAGAAAGAGAAGCTGTGAGTGAGTGAGAGAGAGAAAGAGAAGCTGTGAGTGTGAGAGAGAGATAAAGAGAAGCTGTGAGTGAGAGAGAGAGAGAGAGAGAAGATGTGTGAGAGAGAGAGAAACTGTGAGTGAGAGAAAGAAAGAGAAGCTGTGTGAGAGAGAGAGAAAGAGAAGCTGTGAGTGAGAGAGAGAGAGAAAGAGAAGCTATGAGTGAAAGGCAGAGAGAAAGAGTAGCTTTGAGTGAGTGAGAGAGAAAAAGCAAAGCTGTGAGTGAGTGAGTGAGAGAGATAGAAGCTGTTAGTGAGAGAGTGAGAGAAAGAGAGTCTGAGAAAGAGAGAGTGAAAGAGAAGCTGTGAGTGAGAGAGAGAGAAGCCATGAGTGTGTGAGAGAGAATATGTGAGTGAGAGAGAGAGAGAAAGAAAGAGAAGCTGTGAGTGAGAGAGAAACAGAAGCTGTGAGTGAGAGAGAGGGAGAAAGAGAAGCTGTGTGTGTGAGAGAGAAAGAGAAGCTGTGAGTGAGACAGAGAGAGAAAGAGAAGCTGTGAGTGAGTGAGAGAGAGAAAGAGAAGCTGTGTGTGAGAGAAAGAGAGAAAGTGAAGCTGTGTGTGAGAGAAAGAGAGAAAGTGAAGCTGTGAGTGAGAGAGAAAGAGAAGCTGTGAGTGAGAGAGAAAGAGAAGCTGTGAGTGAGAGAGAGAGAAACAAAGCTGTGAGTGAGAGAGAAAGAGAAGCTGTGAATGAGTGAAAGAGAGAGAGAAAGAGAAGCTGTGTGTGTGAGAGAGAGAGAGAGGGAAAGAGAAGTAGTGTGTGGGGGGGAGAGAAAAAGAGCTGTGAGTGTTAGAGAGAAAGAGAAAGAGAAGCTGTGAGTGTGTGTGAGAGAGAAAGAGAAGCTGTGAGTGTGAGAGAGAGATAAAGAGAAGCTGTGAGTGAGAGAGAGAGAGAAAGAGAAGCTGTGAGTGCGAGAGAGAGAAAGAGAAGCTATGAGTGAAAGGCAGAGAGAAAGAGTAGCTGTGAGTGAGTGAGAGAGAGAAAGCAAAGCTGTGAGTGAGTGAGTGAGAGAGATAGAAGCTGTTAGTGAGAGAGTGAGAGAAAGAGAGTATGAGAAAGAGAGAGTGAAAGAGAAGCTGTGAGTGAGAGAGAGAAGCCATGAGTGTGAGAGAGAGAATATGTGAGTGAGAGAGAGAGAGAAAGAAAGAAAGAGAAGCTGTGAGTGAGAGAGAAACAGAAGCTGTGAGTGAGAGAGAGGGAGAAAGAGAAGCTGTGTGTGAGAGAGAGAAAGAGAAGCTGTGAGTGAGACAGAGAGAGAAAGAGAAGCTGTGAGTGAGTGAGAGAGAGAAAGAGAAGCTGTGTGTGAGAGAAAGAGAGAAAGTGAAGCTGTGTGTGAGAGAAAGAGAGAAAGTGAAGCTGTGAGTGAGAGAGAAAGAGAAGCTGTGAGTGAGAGAGAGAGAAACAAAGCTGTGAGTGAGAGAGAAAGAGAAGCTGTGAATGAGTGAAAGAGAGAGAGAGAGAAAGAGAAGCTGTGTGTGTGTGAGAGAGAGAGGGAAAGAGAAGTAGTGTGTGGGGGGGAGAGAAAAAGAGCTGTGAGTGTTAGAGAGAAAGAGAATCTGTGAGTGAGTGAGAGAGAGAAAGAGAAGCTGTGAGTGTGAGAGAGAGATAAAGAGAAGCTGTGAGTGAGAGAGAGAGAGAGAGAAGCTGTGAGTGAGTGAGAGAGAGAGAGAAAGAGAAGCTGTGTGTGTGTGAGAGAGAGAAACAGAAGCTGTGAGTGAGGGAGAGAAAGAGAGAAAGAGAAGCTGTGAGAGAAAGGTAGAGAGAAAGAGTAGCTGTGAGTGAGTGAGAGAGAGAAAGGAAAGCTGTGAGTGAGTGAGTGAGAGAGATAGAAGCTGTTAGTGAGAGAGTGAGAGTAAGAGAGTCTGAGAAAGAGAGAGTGAAAGAGAAGCTGTGAGTGAGAGAGAGAAAGAGAAGCGGTGAGTGAAACAGAGAGAGAAAGAGAAGCTGTGAGTGAGACAGAGAGAGAAAGAGAAGCTGTGAGTGAGTGAGAGAAAGAGATGCTGTGTGTGAGAGAAAGAGAGAAAGTGAAGCTGTGTGTGAGAGAAAGAGAGAAAGTGAAGCTGTTAGTGAGAGAGAAAGAGAAGCTGTGAGTGAGAGAGAGAGAAACAAAGCTGTGAGTGAGAGAGAAAGAGAAGCTGTGAATGAGTGAAAGAGAGAGAGAAAGAGAAGCTGTGTGTGAGAGAGAGAGAGAGGGAAAGAGAAGTAGTGTGTGGGGGGGAGAGAAAAAGAGCTGTGAGTGTTAGAGAGAAAGAGAAAGAGAAGCTGTGAGTGAGTGAGAGAGAGAAAGAGAAGCTGTGAGTGTGAGAGAGAGATAAAGAGAAGCTGTGAGTGAGAGAGAGAGAGAAAGAGAAGATGTGTGAGAGAGAGAAACTGTGAGTGAGAGAGAGAAAGAGAAACTGTGAGTGAGAGAGAGAGAAAGAGAAGCTGTGAGTGCGAGAGAGAGAAAGAGAAGCTATGAGTGAAAGGCAGAGAGAAAGAGTAGCTGTGAGTGAGTGAGAGAGAGAAAGCAAAGCTGTGAGTGAGTGAGTGAGAGAGATAGAAGCTGTTAGTGAGAGAGTGAGAGAAAGAGAGTCTGAGAAAGAGAGAGTAAAAGAGAAGCTGTGAGTGAGAGAGAGAGAAGCCATGAGTGTGAGAGAGAGAATATGTGAGTGAGAGAGAGAGAGAGAAAGAAAGAGAAGCTGTGAGTGAGAGAGAAACAGAAGCTGTGAGTGAGAGAGAGGGAGAAAGAGAAGCTGTGTGTGTGAGAGAGAAAGAGAAGCTGTGAGTGAGACAGAGAGAGAAAGAGAAGCTGTGAGTGAGTGAGAGAGAGAAAGAGAAGCTGTGTGTGAGAGAAAGAGAGAAAGTGAAGCTGTGTGTGAGAGAAAGAGAGAAAGTGAAGCTGTGAGTGAGAGAGAAAGAGAAGCTGTGAGTGAGAGAGAGAGAAACAAAGCTGTGAGTGAGAGAGAAAGAGAAGCTGTGAATGAGTGAAAGAGAGAGAGAAAGAGAAGCTGTGTGTGTGAGAGAGAGAGAGAGGGAAAGAGAAGTAGTGTGTGGGGGGGAGAGAAAAAGAGCTGTGAGTGTTAGAGAGAAAGAGAAAGAGAAGCTGTGAGTGTGTGTGAGAGAGAAAGAGAAGCTGTGAGTGTGAGAGAGAGATAAAGAGAAGCTGTGAGTGAGAGAGAGAGAGAAAGAGAAGCTGTGAGTGCGAGAGAGAGAAAGAGAAGCTATGAGTGAAAGGCAGAGAGAAAGAGTAGCTGTGAGTGAGTGAGAGAGAGAAAGCAAAGCTGTGAGTGAGTGAGTGAGAGAGATAGAAGCTGTTAGTGAGAGAGTGAGAGAAAGAGAGTCTGAGAAAGAGAGAGTGAAAGAGAAGCTGTGAGTGAGAGAGAGAAGCCATGAGTGTGAGAGAGAGAATATGTGAGTGAGAGAGAGAGAGAAAGAAAGAAAGAGAAGCTGTGAGTGAGAGAGAAACAGAAGCTGTGAGTGAGAGAGAAAGAGAAGCTGTGAATGAGTGAAAGAGAGAGAGAAAGAGAAGCTGTGTGTGTGAGAGAGAGAGAGGGAAAGAGAAGTAGTGTGTGGGGGAGAGAGAAAAAGAGCTGTGAGTGTTAGAGAGAAAGAGAAAGAGAATCTGTGAATGAGTGAGAGAGAGAAAGAGAAGCTGTGAGTGAGAGAGAGAGAAAGAGAAGCTGTGAGTGCGAGAGAGAGAGAAAGAGAAGCTATGAGAGAAAGGTAGAGAGAAAGAGTAGCTGTGAGTGAGTGAGAGAGAGAAAGGAAAGCTGTGAGTGAGTGAGTGAGTGAGAGAGATAGAAGCTGTTAGTGAGAGAGTGAGAGTAAGAGAGTCTGAGAAAGAGAGAGTGAAAGAGAAGCTGTGAGTGAGAGAGAGAGAAGCCATGAGTGTGTGAGAGAGAATATGTGAGTGAGAGAGAGAGAGAGAGAAAGAGAAGCTGTGAGTGAGAGAGAAACAGAAGCTGTGAGTGAGAGAGAGGGAGAAAGAGAAGCTGTGAGTGAGAGAGAGAAAGAGAAGCTGTGAGTGTGAGAGAGAGATAAAGAGAAGCTGTGAGTGAGAGAGAGAGAGAAAGAGAAGATGTGAGAGAGACAGAGAAACTGTGAGTGAGAGAGAGAAAGAGAAACTGTGAGTGAGAGAGAGAGAAAGAGAAGCTGTGAGTGCAAGAGAGAGAAAGAGAAGCTATGAGTGAAAGGCAGAGAGAAAGAGTAGCTGTGAGTGAGTGAGAGAGAGAAAGCAAAGCTGTGAGTGAGTGAGTGAGAGAGATAGAAGCTGTTAGTGAGAGAGTGAGAGAAAGAGAGTCTGAGAAAGAGAGAGTGAAAGAGAAGCTGTGAGTGAGAGAGAGAGAAGCCAATGAGTGTGAGAGAGAGAATATGTGAGTGAGAGAGAGAGAGAAAGAAAGAAAGAGAAGCTGTGAGTGAGAGAGAAACAGAAGCTGTGAGTGAGAGAGAGGGAGAAAGAGAAGCAGTGTGTGTGAGAGAGAAAGAGAAGCTGTGAGTGAGACAGAGAGAGAAAGAGAAGCTGTGAGTGAGTGAGAGAGAGAAAGAGAAGCTGTGTGTGAGAGAAAGAGAGAAAGTGAAGCTGTGTGTGAGTAGAAAGAGAGAAAGTGAAGCTGTGAGTGAGAGAGAAAGAGAAGCTGTGAGTGAGAGAGAGAGAAAGAGAAGCTGTGAGTGTGATAGAGAGATAAAGAGAAGCTGTGAGTGAGAGAGAGAGAGAAAGAGAAGATGTGTGTGAGAGAGAGAAACTGTGAGTGAGAGAGAGAAAGAGAAACTGTGAGTGAGAGAGAGAGAAAGAGAAGCTGTGAGTGCGAGAGAGAGAGAAAGAGAAGCTATGAGAGAAAGGTAGAGAGAAAGAGTAGCTGTGAGTGAGTGAGAGAGAGAAAGGAAAGCTGTGAGTGAGTGAGTGAGTGAGATAGAAGCTGTTAGTGAGAGAGTGAGAGTAAGAGAGTCTGAGAAAGAGAGAGTGAAAGAGAAGCTGTGAGTGAGAGAGAGAGAAGCCATGAGTGTGAGAGAGAGAATATGTGAGTGAGAGAGAGAGAGAGAGAAAGAGAAGCTGTGAGTGAGAGAGAAACAGAAGCTGTGAGTGAGAGAGAGGGAGAAAGAGAAGCTGTGAGTGAGAGAGAGAAAGAGAAGCTGTGAGTGAGAGAGAGAGAGATAAAGAGAAGCTGTGAGTGAGAGAGAGAGAGAGAGAGAGAGAGAGAAGATGTGAGTGAGTGAGAGAGAGAGAGAAAGAGAAGCTGTGTGTGTGTGTGAGAGAGAAACAGAAGCTGTGAGTGAGGGAGAGAAAGAGAGAAAGAGAAGCTGTGAGTGAGAGAGAGAGAGAAAGAGAAGGTGTGAGTGAGAGAGAGAGAGAAAGAGAAGCTGTGAGTGAGAGAGATAGAGAAAGAGAAGCTGTGAGTGAGAGAGAGAGAGAAAGGAAAGCTGTGAGTGTGAGAGAGATAGAAGCTGTGAGTGACACAGAGAGAGAGAAGCTGTGAGAGAGAGAGAGAGAAAGAGAAGCCTTGAGTGACAGAGAGAGAGAATGAGAAGCTATGAGTGAGAGAGAGAGAAAGAGAAGGTGTGAGTGAGAGAGAGAGAGAGAGAGAAGCTGTGAGTGAGAGAGAGAAAGAGAAGCTGTGTGTGAGTGAGAGTGAGAGAGAAGCTGTGTGTGTGTGTGAGATTAAGAGAAGCTGTGTGTGTGAGAGAGGGAGAAAGAGAAGCTGTGTGAGAGAGAGAGAAAGAGAAGCTGTGAGTGAGACAGAGAGAGAAAGGAAAGCTGTGAGTGAGTGAGAGAGATAGAAGCTGTGAGTGACACAGAGAGAGAAGCTGTGAGAGAGAGAGAGAGAGAGAAAGAGAAGCCTTGAGTGACAGAGAGAGAGAATGAGAAGCTATGAGTGAGAGAGAGAGATGCTGTGAGTGAGAGAGAGAGAGAAAGAGAAGCTGTGTATGTGTGTGAGAGAGATATGCTGTGAGTGAGAGAGAGAAAGAGAAGCTGTGTGCGAGAGAAAGAGAGAAAGTGAAGCTGTGTGTGAGAGAAAGAGAGAAAGTGAAGGTGTGAGTGATAGAGAAAGAGAAGCTGTGAGTTAGAGAGAGAGAAAGCAAAGCTGTGAGTGAGAGAGAGAGAAAGAAAGAGAAGCTGCGAGTGAGTGAGAGAGAGAGAAAGAGAAGCTGTGTGTGTGAGAGAGAGAGGGAAAGAGAAGCTGTGTGTGGGGGGAAGAGATAAATAGAAGCTGTGAGTGAGAGAGAGAGAGAAGCTGAGAGAGAGAGAGGGAAACTGTGAGTGAGAGAGAGAGAGAAACTGTGAGTGAGAGAAAGAGAGAAAGTGAAGCTGTGTGAGAGAGAAAGAAAGAAAGTGAAGGTGTGAGTGAGAGGGAAAGAGAAGCTGTGAGTGAGAGAGAGAGAAAGAGAAGCTGTGAGTGAGTGAGAGAGAGAGAAAGATTAGCTGTGAAAGAGAGTGAGAAAGAGAAGCTGTGAGTGAGAGAGAGAGAAAGAGAAGCTGTGAGTGAGACAAAGAGTGAGAAAGAGAAGCTGTGATTGATAGAGAGAGAGAGAAAGAGAAGCTGTGAGTGAGAGAGAGAGAAAGAGAAGCTGTGAGTGAGTGAGAAAGAGAAAGGAAAGCTGTGAGTGAGTGAGTGAGAGAGATAGAAGCTGTTAGTGAGAGAGTGAGAGAAAGAGAGTCTGAGAAAGAGAGAGTGAAAGAGAAGCTGTGAGTGAGAGAGAGAGAAGCCATGAGTGTGAGAGAGAGAATATGTGAGTGAGAGAGAGAGAGAAAGAAAGAGAAGCTGTGAGTGAGAGAGAAACAGAAGCTGTGTGTGTGTGTGAGATTAAGAGAAGCTGTGTGCGAGAGAAAGAGAGAAAGTGAAGCTGTGTGTGAGAGAAAGAGGGAAAGTGAAGGTGTGAGTGATAGAGAAAGAGAAGCTGTGAGTTAGAGAGAGAGAAAGCAAAGCTGTGAGTGAGAGAGAGAGAAAGAAAGAGAAGCTGTGTATGTGTGAGAGAGAGATATGCTGTGAGTGTGAGAGAGAGAAAGAGAAGCTGTGAGTGAGAGAGAGAGAGAGATGCTCTGAGTGAGAGAGAGAGAGAAAGAGAAGCTGTGTATGTGTGAGAGAGAGATATGCTGTGAGTGTGAGAGAGAGAAAGAGAAGCTGTGTGCGAGAGAAAGAGAGAAAGTGAAGCTGTGTGTGAGAGAAAGAGGGAAAGTGAAGGTGTGAGTGATAGAGAAAGAGAAGCTGTGAGTTAGAGAGAGAGAAAGCAAAGCTGTGAGTGAGAGAGAGAGAAAGAAAGAGAAGCTGCGAGTGAGTGAGAGAGAGAGAAAGAGAAGCTGTGTGTGTGAGAGAGAGAGAGAGAGGGAAAGAGAAGCTGTGTGGGGGGCAGAGATAAATAGAAGCTGTGAGTGAGAGAGAGAGAGAGATAAGCTGAGAGAGAGAGAACGAGAGAAAGTGAAGCTGTGTGTGAGAGAAAGAGAGAAAGTGAAGGTGTGAGTGAGAGAGAAAGAGAAGCTGTGAGTGAGAGAAAGAGAGAAAGTGAAGCTGTGTGTGAGAGAAAGAGAGAAAGTGAAGGTGTGAGTGAGAGGGAAAGGGAAGCTGTGTGTGTGTGAGAGAGAAAGAGAAGCTGTGAGTGAGTGAGAGAGAGAGAAAGATTAGCTGTGAAAGAGAGTGAGAAAGAGAAGCTGTGAGTGAGAGAGAGAGAAAGAGAAGCTGTGAGTGAGAGAGAGAGAGAAAGAGAAGCTGTGTATGTGTGTGAGAGAGATATGCTGTGAGTGAGAGAGAGAAAGAGAAGCTGTGTGCGAGAGAAAGAGAGAAAGTGAAGCTGTGTGTGAGAGAAAGAGAGAAAGTGAAGGTGTGAGTGATAGAGAAAGAGAAGCTGTGAGTTAGAGAGAGAGAAAGCAAAGCTGTGAGTGAGAGAGAGAGAAAGAAAGAGAAGCTGCGAGTGAGTGAGAGAGAGAGAAAGAGAAGCTGTGTGTGAGAGAGAGAGAGAGAGGGAAAGAGAAGCTGTGTGGGGGGGCAGAGATAAATAGAAGCTGTGAGTGAGAGAGAGAGAGAGATAAGCTGAGAGAGAGAGAACGAGAGAAAGTGAAGCTGTGTGTGAGAGAAAGAGAGAAAGTGAAGGTGTGTGAGAGAGAGAGAGATGCTCTGAGTGAGAGAGAGAGAGAAAGAGAAGCTGTGTATGTGTGAGAGAGAGATATGCTGTGAGTGTGAGAGAGAGAAAGAGAAGCTGTGTGCGAGAGAAAGAGAGAAAGTGAAGCTGTGTGTGAGAGAAAGAGAGAAAGTGAAGGTGTGAGTGATAGAGAAAGAGAAGCTGTGAGTTAGAGAGAGAGAAAGCAAAGCTGTGAGTGAGAGAGAGAGAAAGAAAGAGAAGCTGCGAGTGAGTGAGAGAGAGAGAAAGAGAAGCTGTGTGTGAGAGAGAGAGAGAGAGGGAAAGAGAAGCTGTGTGGGGGGGCAGAGATAAATAGAAGCTGTGAGTGAGAGAGAGAGAGAGATAAGCTGAGAGAGAGAGAACGAGAGAAAGTGAAGCTGTGTGTGAGAGAAAGAGAGAAAGTGAAGGTGTGAGTGAGAGAGAAAGAGAAGCTGTGAGTGAGAGAAAGAGAGAAAGTGAAGCTGTGTGTGAGAGAAAGAGAGAAAGTGAAGGTGTGAGTGAGAGGGAAAGGGAAGCTGTGTGTGTGTGAGAGAGAAAGAGAAGCTGTGAGTGAGTGAGAGAGAGAGAAAGATTAGCTGTGAAAGAGAGTGAGAAAGAGAAGCTGTGAGTGAGAGAGAGAGAAAGAGAAGCTGTGAGTGAGAGAGAGAGAGAAAGAGAAGCTGTGTATGTGTGTGAGAGAGATATGCTGTGAGTGAGAGAGAGAAAGAGAAGCTGTGTGCGAGAGAAAGAGAGAAAGTGAAGCTGTGTGTGAGAGAAAGAGAGAAAGTGAAGGTGTGAGTGATAGAGAAAGAGAAGCTGTGAGTTAGAGAGAGAGAAAGCAAAGCTGTGAGTGAGAGAGAGAGAAAGAAAGAGAAGCTGCGAGTGAGTGAGAGAGAGAGAAAGAGAAGCTGTGTGTGTGAGAGAGAGAGGGAAAGAGAAGCTGTGTGTGGGGGGAAGAGATAAATAGAAGCTGTGAGTGAGAGAGAGAGAGAAGCTGAGAGAGAGAGAGGGAAACTGTGAGTGAGAGAGAGAGAGAAACTGTGAGTGAGAGAAAGAGAGAAAGTGAAGCTGTGTGTGAGAGAAAGAGAGAAAGTGAAGGTGTGAGTGAGAGAGAAAGAGAAGCTGTGAGTGAGAGAAAGAGAGAAAGTGAAGCTGTGTGAGAGAGAAAGAAAGAAAGTGAAGGTGTGAGTGAGAGGGAAAGAGAAGCTGTGAGTGAGAGAGAGAGAAAGAGAAGCTGTGAGTGAGTGAGAGAGAGAGAAAGATTAGCTGTGAAAGAGAGTGAGAAAGAGAAGCTGTGAGTGAGAGAGAGAGAAAGAGAAGCTGTGAGTGAGACAAAGAGTGAGAAAGAGAAGCTGTGATTGATAGAGAGAGAGAGAAAGAGAAGCTGTGAGTGAGAGAGAGAGAAAGAGAAGCTGTGAGTGAGTGAGAAAGAGAAAGGAAAGCTGTGAGTGAGTGAGTGAGAGAGATAGAAGCTGTTAGTGAGAGAGTGAGAGAAAGAGAGTCTGAGAAAGAGAGAGTGAAAGAGAAGCTGTGAGTGAGAGAGAGAGAAGCCATGAGTGTGAGAGAGAGAATATGTGAGTGAGAGAGAGAGAGAAAGAAAGAGAAGCTGTGAGTGAGAGAGAAACAGAAGCTGTGTGTGTGTGTGAGATTAAGAGAAGCTGTGTGCGAGAGAAAGAGAGAAAGTGAAGCTGTGTGTGAGAGAAAGAGGGAAAGTGAAGGTGTGAGTGATAGAGAAAGAGAAGCTGTGAGTTAGAGAGAGAGAAAGCAAAGCTGTGAGTGAGAGAGAGAGAAAGAAAGAGAAGCTGTGTATGTGTGAGAGAGAGATATGCTGTGAGTGTGAGAGAGAGAAAGAGAAGCTGTGAGTGAGAGAGAGAGAGATGCTCTGAGTGAGAGAGAGAGAGAAAGAGAAGCTGTGTATGTGTGAGAGAGAGATATGCTGTGAGTGTGAGAGAGAGAAAGAGAAGCTGTGTGCGAGAGAAAGAGAGAAAGTGAAGCTGTGTGTGAGAGAAAGAGGGAAAGTGAAGGTGTGAGTGATAGAGAAAGAGAAGCTGTGAGTTAGAGAGAGAGAAAGCAAAGCTGTGAGTGAGAGAGAGAGAAAGAAAGAGAAGCTGCGAGTGAGTGAGAGAGAGAGAAAGAGAAGCTGTGTGTGAGAGAGAGAGAGAGAGGGAAAGAGAAGCTGTGTGGGGGGGCAGAGATAAATAGAAGCTGTGAGTGAGAGAGAGAGAGAGAGATAAGCTGAGAGAGAGAGAACGAGAGAAAGTGAAGCTGTGTGTGAGAGAAAGAGAGAAAGTGAAGGTGTGAGTGAGAGAGAAAGAGAAGCTGTGAGTGAGAGAAAGAGAGAAAGTGAAGCTGTGTGTGAGAGAAAGAGAGAAAGTGAAGGTGTGAGTGAGAGGGAAAGGGAAGCTGTGTGTGTGTGAGAGAGAAAGAGAAGCTGTGAGTGAGTGAGAGAGAGAGAAAGATTAGCTGTGAAAGAGAGTGAGAAAGAGAAGCTGTGAGTGAGAGAGAAAGAGAAGCTGTGAGTGAGACAAAGAGAGAGAAAGAGAAGCTGTGATTGATAGATAGAGAGAGAGAAAGAGATGCTGTGAGTGAGAGAGAGATAGAAAGAGAAGTTGTGAGTGAGTGAGAAAGAGAAAGGAAAGCTGTGAGTAGTGAGAGAGAGAGATAGAAGCTGTTAGTGAGAGAGTGAGAGAAAGAGAGTCTGAGAAAGAGAGAGTGAAAGAGAAGCTGTGAGTGAGAGAGAGAAAGAGAAGCTGTGAGTGAGACAGAGAGAGAAAGAGAAGCTGTGAGTGAGTGAGAGAAAGAGAAGCTGTGTGTGAGAGAAAGAGAGAAAGTGAAGCTGTGTGTGAGAGAAAGAGAGAAAGTGAAGCTGTGAGTGAGAGAGAAAGAGAAGCTGTGAGTGAGAGAGAGAGAAACAAAGCTGTGAGTGAGAGAGAAATAGAAGCTGTGAATGAGTGAAAGAGAGAGGAAGAGAAGCTGTGTGTGTGAGAGAGAGAGAGGGAAAGAGAAGTAGTGTGTGGGGGGGAGAGAAAAAGAGCTGTGAGTGTTAGAGAGAAAGAGAAAGAGAATCTGTGAGTGAGTGAGAGAGAGAAAGAGAAGCTGTGAGTGTGAGAGAGAGATAAAGAGAAGCTGTGAGTGAGAGAGAGAGAGAAAGAGAAGATGTGTGAGAGAGAGAGAAACTGTGAGTGAGAAAGAGAAACTGTGAGTGAGAGAGAGAGAAAGAGAAGCTGTGAGTGCGAGAGAGAGAGAAAGAGAAGCTATGAGAGAAAGGTAGAGAGAAAGAGTAGCTGTGAGTGAGTGAGAGAGAGAAAGGAAAGCTGTGAGTGAGTGAGTGAGAGAGATAAAAGCTGTTAGTGAGAGAGTGAGAGTAAGAGAGTCTGAGAAAGAGAGAGTGAAAGAGAAGCTGTGAGTGAGAGAGAGAGAAGCCATGAGTGTGTGAGAGAGAATATGTGAGTGAGAGAGAGAGGGAAAGAAAGAGAAGCTGTGAGTGAGAGAGAAACATAAGCTGTGAGTGAGAGAGAGGAAGAAAGAGAAGCTGTGAGTGAGAGAGAGAAAGAGAAGCTGTGAGTGTGAGAGAGAGATAAAGAGAAGCTGTGAGTGAGAGAGAGAGAGAGAAAGAGAAGATGTGTGTGAGAGAGAAACTGTGAGTGAGAGAGAGAAAGAGAAACTGTGAGTGAGAGAGAGAGAGAAAGAGAAGCTGTGAGTGCGAGAAAGAGAAAGAGAAGCTATGTGTGAAAGGCAGAGAGAAAGAGTAGCTGTG
Organism: Bradypodion ventrale; assembly: GCA_035047345.1. Classification (NCBI taxonomy): domain Eukaryota; kingdom Metazoa; phylum Chordata; class Lepidosauria; order Squamata; family Chamaeleonidae; genus Bradypodion; species Bradypodion ventrale. The sequence goes on from JAWDJE010000001.1 coordinate 226,598,888, forward strand.
AGTGAGTGAGAGAGAGAAAGCAAAGCTGTGAGTGAGTGAGTGAGAGAGATAGAAGCTGTTAGTGAGAGAGTGAGAGAAAGAGAGTCTGAGAAAGAGAGAGTGAAAGAGAAGCTGTGAGTGAGAGAGAGAGAAGCCATGAGTGTGAGAGAGAGAATATGTGAGTGAGAGAGAGAGAGAAAGAAAGAGAAGCTGTGAGTGAGAGAGAAACAGAAGCTGTGAGTGAGAGAGAGGGAGAAAGAGAAGCTGTGTGTGAGAGAGAGAAAGAGAAGCTGTGAGTGAGACAGAGAGAGAAAGAGAAGCTGTGAGTGAGTGAGAGAGAGAAAGAGAAGCTGTGTGTGAGAGAAAGAGAGAAAGTGAAGCTGTGTGTGAGAGAAAGAGAGAAAGTGAAGCTGTGAGTGAGAGAGAAAGAGAAGCTGTGAGTGAGAGAGAGAGAAACAAAGCTGTGAGTGAGAGAGAAATAGAAGCTGTGAATGAGTGAAAGAGAGAGAGAAAGAGAAGCTGTGTGTGTGAGAGAGAGAGAGGGAAATAGAAGTAGTGTGTGGGGGGAGAGAAAAAGAGCTGTGAGTGTTAGAGAGAAAGAGAAAGAGAATCTGTGAGTGAGTGAGAGAGAGAAAGAGAAGCTGTGAGTGTGTGAGAGAGATAAAGAGAAGCTGTGAGTGAGAGAGAGAGAGAAAGAGAAGATGTGTGTGAGAGAGAGAAACTGTGAGTGAGAGAGAGAAAGAGAAACTGTGAGTGAGAGAGAGAGAAAGAGAAGCTGTGTTTGCGAGAGGGAGAGAGAAAGAGAAGCTATGAGAGAAAGGTAGAGAGAAAGAGTAGCTGTGAGTGAGTGAGAGAGAGAAAGGAAAGCTGTGAGTGAGTGAGTGAGAGAGATAGAAGCTGTTAGTGAGAGAGTGAGAGTAAGAGAGTCTGAGAAAGAGAGAGTGAAAGAGAAGCTGTGAGTGAGAGAGAGAGAAGCCATGAGTGTGAGAGAGAGAATATGTGAGTGAGAGAGAGAGAGAAAGAAAGAGAAGCTGTGAGTGAGATAGAAACAGAAGCTGTGAGTGAGAGAGAGGAAGAAAGAGAATCTGTGTGAGAGAGAAAGAGAAGCTGTGAGTGTGTGAGAGAGATAAAGAGAAGCTGTGAGTGAGAGAGAGAGAGAGAAAGAGAAGATGCGAGAGAGAGAGAAACTGTGAGTGAGAGAGAGAAAGAGAAGCTGTGAGTGCGAGAGAGAGAAAGAGAAGCTATGAGTGAAAGGCAGAGAGAAAGAGTAGCTGTGAGTGAGTGAGAGAGAGAAAGCAAAGCTGTGAGTGAGTGAGTGAGAGAGATAGAAGCTGTTAGTGAGAGAGTGAGAGAAAGAGAGTCTGAGAAAGAGAGAGTGAAAGAGAAGCTGTGAGTGAGAGAGAGAGAAGCCATGAGTGTGAGAGAGAGAATATGTGAGTGAGAGAGAGAGAGAAAGAAAGAGAAGCTGTGAGTGAGAGAGAAACAGAAGCTGTGAGTGAGAGAGAGAGAGAAAGAGAAGCTGTGTGTGAGAGAGAGAAAGAGAAGCTGTGAGTGAGACAGAGAGAGAAAGAGAAGCTGTGAGTGAGTGAGAGAGAGAAAGAGAAGCTGTGTGTGAGAGAAAGAGAGAAAGTGAAGCTTTGTGTGAGAGAAAGAGAGAAAGTGAAGCTGTGAGTGAGAGAGAAAGAGAAGCTGTGAATGAGTGAAAGAGAGAGAGAAAGAGAAGCTGTGTGTGAGAGAGAGAGAGAGAGAGAGGGAAAGAGAAGTAGTGTGTGGGGGGAGAGAAAAAGAGCTGTGAGTGTTAGAGAGAAAGAGAAGCTGTGAGTGAGTGAGAGAGAGAAAGAGAAGCTGTGAGTGTGAGAGAGAGATAAAGAGAAGCTGTTAGTGAGAGAGAGAGAGAGAAAGAGAAGATGTGTGTGAGAGAGAGAAACTGTGAGTGAGAGAGAGAAAGAGAAACTGTGAGTGAGAGAGAAAGAAAGAGAAGCTGTGAGTGCGAGAGAGAGAGAAAGAGAAGCTATGAGAGAAAGGTAGAGAGAAAGAGTAGCTGTGAGTGAGTGAGAGAGAGAAAGGAAAGCTGTGAGTGAGTGAGTGAGAGAGATAGAAGCTGTTAGTGAGAGAGTGAGAGTAAGAGAGTCTGAGAAAGAGAGAGTGAAAGAGAAGCTGTGAGTGAGAGAGAGAGAAGCCATGAGTGTGAGAGAGAGAATATGTGAGTGAGAGAGAGAGAGAGAGAAAGAGAAGCTGTGAGTGAGAGAGAAACAGAAGCTGGGAGTGAGAGAGAGGGAGAAAGAGAAGCTGTGAGTGAGAGAGAGAAAGAGAAGCTGTGAGTGAGAGAGAGATAAAGAGAAGCTGTGAGTGAGCGAGAGAGAGAGAAGCTGTGAGTGAGTGAGAGAGAGAGAGAAAGAGAAGCTGTGTGTGTGTGTGAGAGAGAAACAGAATCTGTGAGTGAGGGAGAGAAAGAGAGAAAGAGAAGGTGTGAGTGAAAGAGAGAGAGAAAGAGAAGGTGTGAGTGAGAGAGAGAGAGAAAGAGAAGCTGTGAGTGAGAGAGATAGAGAAAGAGAAGCTGTGAGTGAGAGAGAGAAAGGAAAGCTGTGAGTGAGTGAGAGAGATAGAAGCTGTGAGTGACACAGAGAGAGAGAAGCTGTGTGAGAGAGAGAGAAGCCTTGAGTGACAGAGAGAGAGAATGAGAAGCTATGAGTGAGAGAGAGAGAAAGAGAAGGTGTGAGTGAGAGAGAGAGAGAAGCTGTGAGTGAGATAGAGAAAGAGAAGCTGTGTGTGATTGAGAGGGAGAGAGAAGCTGTGTGTGTGTGTGAGATTAAGAGAAGCTGTGTGTGTGTGAGTGAGAAAGAGATACTGTGGGTAAGAGAGAGAGAGAGAAAGAGAAGCTGTGAGTGAGAGAGAGAGAGAGAGAGATGCTGTGAGTGAGAGAGAGAGAGAAAGAGAAGCTGTGTATGTGTGAGAGAGAGATATGCTGTGAGTGAGAGAGAGAAAGAGAAGCTGTGTGCGAGAGAAAGAGAGAAAGTGAAGCTGTGTGTGAGAGAAAGAGAGAAAGTGAAGGTGTGAGTGATAGAAAAAGAGAAGCTGTGAGTTAGAGAGAGAGAAAGCAAAGCTGTGAGTGAGAGAGAGAGAAAGAAAGAGAAGCTGCGAGTGAGTGAGAGGGAGAGAAAGAGAAGCTGTGTGTGTGAGAGAGAGAGGGAAAGAGAAGCTGTGTGTGGGGGCAGAGATAAATAGAAGCTGTGAGTGAGAGAGAGAGAGAGAAGCTGAGAGAGAGAGAGAGGGAAACTGTGAGTGAGAGAGAGAGAAACTGTGAGTGAGAGAAAGAGAGATAGTGAAGCTGTGTGTGAGAGAAAGAGAGAAAGTGAAGGTGTGAGTGAGAGAGAAAGAGAAGCTGTGAGTGAGAGAAAGAGAGAAAGTGAAGCTGTGTGTGAGAGAAAGAGAGAAAGTGAAGGTGTGAGTGAGAGGGAAAGAGCTGTGAGTGAGAGAGAGAGAGAAAGAGAAGCTGTGAGTGAGTGAGAGAGAGAAAGATTAGCTGTGAAAGAGAGTGAGAAAGAGAAGCTGTGAGTGAGAGAGAGAGAAAGAGAAGCTGTGAGTGAGACAAAGAGAGAGAAAGAGAAGCTGTGATTGATAGAGAGAGAGAGAAAGAGAAGCTGTGAGTGAGAGAGAGATAGAAAGAGAAGCTGTGAGTGAGTGAGAAAGAGAAAGGAAAGCTGTGAGTGAGTGAGTGAGAGAGATAGAAGCTGTTAGTGAGAGAGTGAGAGAAAGAGAGTCTGAGAAACAGAGAGTGAAAGAGAAGCTGTGAGTGAGAGAGAGAAAAAGAGAAGCTGTGAGTGAGAGAGAGAGAAAGAGAAGCTGTGAGTGAGACAGAGAGAGAAAGAGAAGCTGTGAGTGTGTGTGAGAGAGAAAGAGAAGCTGTGTGTGAGAGAAAGAGAGAAAGTGAAGCTGTGTGTGAGAGAAAGAGAGAAAGTGAAGCTGTGAGTGAGAGAGAAAGAGAAGCTGTGAGTGAGAGAGAGAAACAAAGCTGTGAGTGAGAGAGAAAGAGAAGCTGTGACTGAGTGAAAGAGAGAGAGAAAGAGAAGCTGTGTGTGAGAGAGAGAGAGAGGGAAAGAGAAGTAGTGTGTGGGGGGAGAGAAAAAGAGCTGTGAGTGTTAGAGAGAAAGAGAAAGAGAAGCTGTGAGTGAGTGAGAGAGAGAAAGAGAAGCTGTGAGTGTGAGAGAGAGATAAAGAGAAGCTGTGAGTGAGAGAGAGAGAGAAAGAGAAGATGTGTGAGAGAGAGAGAAACTGTGAGTGAGAGAGAGAAAGAGAAACTGTGAGTGAGAGAGAAAGAGAAGCTGTGAGTGCGAGAGAGAGAGAAAGAGAAGCTATGAGTGGAAAGGCAGAGAGAAAGAGTAGCTGTGAGTGAGTGAGAGAGAGAAAGGAAAGCTGTGAGTGAGTGAGTGAGAGAGATAGAAGCTGTTAGTGAGAGAGTGAGAGTAAGAGAGTCTGAGAAAGAGAGAGTGAAAGAGAAGCTGTGAGTGAGAGAGAGAGAAGCCATGAGTGTGAGAGAGAGAATATGTGAGTGAGAGAGAGAGAGAAAGAAAGAGAAGCTGTGAGTGAGAGAGAAACAGAAGCTGTGAGTGAGAGAGAGGGAGAAAGAGAAGCTGTGAGTGAGAGAGAGAAAGAGAAGCTGTGAGTGAGAGAGAGAGATAAAGAGAAGCTGTGAGTGAGTGAGAGAGAGAAGCTGTGAGTGAGTGAGAGAGAGAGAGAAAGAGAAGCTGTGAGTTAGAGAGAGAGAAAGCAAAGCTGTGAGTGAGAGAGAGAGAAAGAAAGAGAAGCTGCGAGTGAGTGAGAGAGAGAGAAAGAGAAGCTGTGTGTGTGAGAGAGAGAGAGAGGGAAAGAGAAGCTGTGTGGGGGGGCAGAGATAAATAGAAGCTGTGAGTGAGAGAGAGAGAGAGATAAGCTGAGAGAGAGAGAACGAGAGAAAGTGAAGCTGTGTGTGAGAGAAAGAGAGAAAGTGAAGGTGTGAGTGAGAGAGAAAGAGAAGCTGTGAGTGAGAGAAAGAGAGAAAGTGAAGCTGTGTGTGAGAGAAAGAGAGAAAGTGAAGGTGTGAGTGAGAGGGAAAGGGAAGCTGTGTGTGTGTGAGAGAGAAAGAGAAGCTGTGAGTGAGTGAGAGAGAGAGAAAGATTAGCTGTGAAAGAGAGTGAGAAAGAGAAGCTGTGAGTGAGAGAGAGAGAAAGAGAAGCTGTGAGTGAGACAAAGAGAGAGAAAGAGAAGCTGTGATTGATAGATAGAGAGAGAGAAAGAGATGCTGTGAGTGAGAGAGAGATAGAAAGAGAAGTTGTGAGTGAGTGAGAAAGAGAAAGGAAAGCTGTGAGTAGTGAGAGAGAGAGATAGAAGCTGTTAGTGAGAGAGTGAGAGAAAGAGAGTCTGAGAAAGAGAGAGTGAAAGAGAAGCTGTGAGTGAGAGAGAGAAAGAGAAGCTGTGAGTGAGACAGAGAGAGAAAGAGAAGCTGTGAGTGAGTGAGAGAAAGAGAAGCTGTGTGTGAGAGAAAGAGAGAAAGTGAAGCTGTGTGTGAGAGAAAGAGAGAAAGTGAAGCTGTGAGTGAGAGAGAAAGAGAAGCTGTGAGTGAGAGAGAGAGAAACAAAGCTGTGAGTGAGAGAGAAATAGAAGCTGTGAATGAGTGAAAGAGAGAGGAAGAGAAGCTGTGTGTGTGAGAGAGAGAGAGGGAAAGAGAAGTAGTGTGTGGGGGGGAGAGAAAAAGAGCTGTGAGTGTTAGAGAGAAAGAGAAAGAGAATCTGTGAGTGAGTGAGAGAGAGAAAGAGAAGCTGTGAGTGTGAGAGAGAGATAAAGAGAAGCTGTGAGTGAGAGAGAGAGAGAAAGAGAAGATGTGTGAGAGAGAGAGAAACTGTGAGTGAGAAAGAGAAACTGTGAGTGAGAGAGAGAGAAAGAGAAGCTGTGAGTGCGAGAGAGAGAGAAAGAGAAGCTATGAGAGAAAGGTAGAGAGAAAGAGTAGCTGTGAGTGAGTGAGAGAGAGAAAGGAAAGCTGTGAGTGAGTGAGTGAGAGAGATAAAAGCTGTTAGTGAGAGAGTGAGAGTAAGAGAGTCTGAGAAAGAGAGAGTGAAAGAGAAGCTGTGAGTGAGAGAGAGAGAAGCCATGAGTGTGTGAGAGAGAATATGTGAGTGAGAGAGAGAGGGAAAGAAAGAGAAGCTGTGAGTGAGAGAGAAACATAAGCTGTGAGTGAGAGAGAGGAAGAAAGAGAAGCTGTGAGTGAGAGAGAGAAAGAGAAGCTGTGAGTGTGAGAGAGAGATAAAGAGAAGCTGTGAGTGAGAGAGAGAGAGAGAAAGAGAAGATGTGTGTGAGAGAGAAACTGTGAGTGAGAGAGAGAAAGAGAAACTGTGAGTGAGAGAGAGAGAGAAAGAGAAGCTGTGAGTGCGAGAAAGAGAAAGAGAAGCTATGTGTGAAAGGCAGAGAGAAAGAGTAGCTGTGAGTGAGTGAGAGAGAGAAAGCAAAGCTGTGAGTGAGTGAGTGAGAGAGATAGAAGCTGTTAGTGAGAGAGTGAGAGAAAGAGAGTCTGAGAAAGAGAGAGTGAAAGAGAAGCTGTGAGTGAGAGAGAGAGAAGCCATGAGTGTGAGAGAGAGAATATGTGAGTGAGAGAGAGAGAGAAAGAAAGAGAAGCTGTGAGTGAGAGACAAACAGAAGCTGTGAGTGAGAGAGAGGGAGAAAGAGAAGCTGTGTGTGAGAGAGAGAAAGAGAAGCTGTGAGTGAGACAGAGAGAGAAAGAGAAGCTGTGAGTGAGTGAGAGAGAGAAAGAGAAGCTGTGTGTGAGAGAAAGAGAGAAAGTGAAGCTGTGTGTGAGAGAAAGAGAGAAAGTGAAGCTGTGAGTGAGAGAGAAAGAGAAGCTGTGAGTGAGAGAGAGAGAAACAAAGCTGTGAGTGAGAGAGAAATAGAAGCTGTGAATGAGTGAAAGAGAGAGAGAAAGAGAAGCTGTGTGTGTGAGAGAGAGAGAGGGAAATAGAAGTAGTGTGTGGGGGGAGAGAAAAAGAGCTGTGAGTGTTAGAGAGAAAGAGAAAGAGAATCTGTGAGTGAGTGAGAGAGAGAAAGAGAAGCTGTGAGTGTGTGAGAGAGATAAAGAGAAGCTGTGAGTGAGAGAGAGAGAGAAAGAGAAGATGTGTGTGAGAGAGAGAAACTGTGAGTGAGAGAGAGAAAGAGAAACTGTGAGTGAGAGAGAGAGAAAGAGAAGCTGTGTTTGCGAGAGGGAGAGAGAAAGAGAAGCTATGAGAGAAAGGTAGAGAGAAAGAGTAGCTGTGAGTGAGTGAGAGAGAGAAAGGAAAGCTGTGAGTGAGTGAGTGAGAGAGATAGAAGCTGTTAGTGAGAGAGTGAGAGTAAGAGAGTCTGAGAAAGAGAGAGTGAAAGAGAAGCTGTGAGTGAGAGAGAGAGAAGCCATGAGTGTGAGAGAGAGAATATGTGAGTGAGAGAGAGAGAGAAAGAAAGAGAAGCTGTGAGTGAGATAGAAACAGAAGCTGTGAGTGAGAGAGAGGAAGAAAGAGAATCTGTGAGAGAGAGAAAGAGAAGCTGTGAGTGTGTGAGAGAGATAAAGAGAAGCTGTGAGTGAGAGAGAGAGAGAGAAAGAGAAGATGCGAGAGAGAGAGAAACTGTGAGTGAGAGAGAGAAAGAGAAGCTGTGAGTGCGAGAGAGAGAAAGAGAAGCTATGAGTGAAAGGCAGAGAGAAAGAGTAGCTGTGAGTGAGTGAGAGAGAGAAAGCAAAGCTGTGAGTGAGTGAGTGAGAGAGATAGAAGCTGTTAGTGAGAGAGTGAGAGAAAGAGAGTCTGAGAAAGAGAGAGTGAAAGAGAAGCTGTGAGTGAGAGAGAGAGAAGCCATGAGTGTGAGAGAGAGAATATGTGAGTGAGAGAGAGAGAGAAAGAAAGAGAAGCTGTGAGTGAGAGAGAAACAGAAGCTGTGAGTGAGAGAGAGGGAGAAAGAGAAGCTGTGTGTGAGAGAGAGAAAGAGAAGCTGTGAGTGAGACAGAGAGAGAAAGAGAAGCTGTGAGTGAGACAGAGAGAGAAAGAGAAGCTGTGAGTGAGTGAGAGAGAGAAAGAGAAGCTGTGTGTGAGAGAAAGAGAGAAAGTGAAGCTGTGTGTGAGAGAAAGAGAGAAAGTGAAGCTGTGAGTGAGAGAGAAAGAGAAGCTGTGAATGAGTGAAAGAGAGAGAGAAAGAGAAGCTGTGTGTGTGAGAGAGAGAGAGAGAGAGGGAAAGAGAAGTAGTGTGTGGGGGGAGAGAAAAAGAGCTGTGAGTGTTAGAGAGAAAGAGAAGCTGTGAGTGAGTGAGAGAGAGAAAGAGAAGCTGTGAGTGTGAGAGAGAGATAAAGAGAAGCTGTTAGTGAGAGAGAGAGAGAGAAAGAGAAGATGTGTGTGTGAGAGAGAAACTGTGAGTGAGAGAGAGAAAGAGAAACTGTGAGTGAGAGAGAAAGAAAGAGAAGCTGTGAGTGCGAGAGAGAGAGAAAGAGAAGCTATGAGAGAAAGGTAGAGAGAAAGAGTAGCTGTGAGTGAGTGAGAGAGAGAAAGGAAAGCTGTGAGTGAGTGAGTGAGAGAGATAGAAGCTGTTAGTGAGAGAGTGAGAGTAAGAGAGTCTGAGAAAGAGAGAGTGAAAGAGAAGCTGTGAGTGAGAGAGAGAGAAGCCATGAGTGTGAGAGAGAGAATATGTGAGTGAGAGAGAGAGAGAGAGAAAGAGAAGCTGTGAGTGAGAGAGAAACAGAAGCTGGGAGTGAGAGAGAGGGAGAAAGAGAAGCTGTGAGTGAGAGAGAGAAAGAGAAGCTGTGAGTGAGAGAGAGATAAAGAGAAGCTGTGAGTGAGCGAGAGAGAGAGAAGCTGTGAGTGAGTGAGAGAGAGAGAGAAAGAGAAGCTGTGTGTGTGTGTGAGAGAGAAACAGAATCTGTGAGTGAGGGAGAGAAAGAGAGAAAGAGAAGGTGTGAGTGAAAGAGAGAGAGAAAGAGAAGGTGTGAGTGAGAGAGAGAGAGAAAGAGAAGCTGTGAGTGAGAGAGATAGAGAAAGAGAAGCTGTGAGTGAGAGAGAGAAAGGAAAGCTGTGAGTGAGTGAGAGAGATAGAAGCTGTGAGTGACACAGAGAGAGAGAAGCTGTGTGAGAGAGAGAGAAGCCTTGAGTGACAGAGAGAGAGAATGAGAAGCTATGAGTGAGAGAGAGAGAAAGAGAAGGTGTGAGTGAGAGAGAGAGAGAGAGAGAGAAGCTGTGAGTGAGATAGAGAAAGAGAAGCTGTGTGTGATTGAGAGGGAGAGAGAAGCTGTGTGTGTGTGTGAGATTAAGAGAAGCTGTGTGTGTGTGAGTGAGAAAGAGATACTGTGGGTAAGAGAGAGAGAGAGAAAGAGAAGCTGTGAGTGAGAGAGAGAGAGAGAGAGATGCTGTGAGTGAGAGAGAGAGAGAAAGAGAAGCTGTGTATGTGTGAGAGAGAGATATGCTGTGAGTGAGAGAGAGAAAGAGAAGCTGTGTGCGAGAGAAAGAGAGAAAGTGAAGCTGTGTGTGAGAGAAAGAGAGAAAGTGAAGGTGTGAGTGATAGAGAAAGAGAAGCTGTGAGTTAGAGAGAGAGAAAGCAAAGCTGTGAGTGAGAGAGAGAGAAAGAAAGAGAAGCTGCGAGTGAGTGAGAGGGAGAGAAAGAGAAGCTGTGTGTGTGAGAGAGAGAGGGAAAGAGAAGCTGTGTGTGGGGGCAGAGATAAATAGAAGCTGTGAGTGAGAGAGAGAGAGAAGCTGAGAGAGAGAGAGAGGGAAACTGTGAGTGAGAGAGAGAGAAACTGTGAGTGAGAGAAAGAGAGATAGTGAAGCTGTGTGTGAGAGAAAGAGAGAAAGTGAAGGTGTGAGTGAGAGAGAAAGAGAAGCTGTGAGTGAGAGAAAGAGAGAAAGTGAAGCTGTGTGTGAGAGAAAGAGAGAAAGTGAAGGTGTGAGTGAGAGGGAAAGAGCTGTGAGTGAGAGAGAGAGAGAAAGAGAAGCTGTGAGTGAGTGAGAGAGAGAAAGATTAGCTGTGAAAGAGAGTGAGAAAGAGAAGCTGTGAGTGAGAGAGAGAGAAAGAGAAGCTGTGAGTGAGACAAAGAGAGAGAAAGAGAAGCTGTGATTGATAGAGAGAGAGAGAAAGAGAAGCTGTGAGTGAGAGAGAGATAGAAAGAGAAGCTGTGAGTGAGTGAGAAAGAGAAAGGAAAGCTGTGAGTGAGTGAGTGAGAGAGATAGAAGCTGTTAGTGAGAGAGTGAGAGAAAGAGAGTCTGAGAAACAGAGAGTGAAAGAGAAGCTGTGAGTGAGAGAGAGAAAAAGAGAAGCTGTGAGTGAGAGAGAGAGAAAGAGAAGCTGTGAGTGAGACAGAGAGAGAAAGAGAAGCTGTGAGTGTGTGTGAGAGAGAAAGAGAAGCTGTGTGTGAGAGAAAGAGAGAAAGTGAAGCTGTGTGTGAGAGAAAGAGAGAAAGTGAAGCTGTGAGTGAGAGAGAAAGAGAAGCTGTGAGTGAGAGAGAGAAACAAAGCTGTGAGTGAGAGAGAAAGAGAAGCTGTGACTGAGTGAAAGAGAGAGAGAAAGAGAAGCTGTGTGTGAGAGAGAGAGAGAGGGAAAGAGAAGTAGTGTGTGGGGGGAGAGAAAAAGAGCTGTGAGTGTTAGAGAGAAAGAGAAAGAGAAGCTGTGAGTGAGTGAGAGAGAGAAAGAGAAGCTGTGAGTGTGAGAGAGAGATAAAGAGAAGCTGTGAGTGAGAGAGAGAGAGAAAGAGAAGATGTGTGAGAGAGAGAGAAACTGTGAGTGAGAGAGAGAAAGAGAAACTGTGAGTGAGAGAGAAAGAGAAGCTGTGAGTGCGAGAGAGAGAGAAAGAGAAGCTATGAGTGGAAAGGCAGAGAGAAAGAGTAGCTGTGAGTGAGTGAGAGAGAGAAAGGAAAGCTGTGAGTGAGTGAGTGAGAGAGATAGAAGCTGTAAGTGAGAAAGTGAGAGAAAGAGAGTCTGAGAAAGAGAGAGTGAAAGAGAAGCTGTGAGTGAGAGAGAGAGAAGCCATGAGTGTGAGAGAGAGAATATGTGAGTGAGAGAGAGAGAGAAAGAAAGAGAAGCTGTGAGTGAGAGAGTAACAGAAGCTGTAAGTGAGAGAGAGGGAGAAAGAGAAGCTGTGAGAGAGAGAGAGAGAGAGAAGCTGTGAGTGAGACAGAGAGAGAAAGAGAAGCTGTGAGTGAGTGAGAGAGAGAAAGAGAAGCTGTGTGTGAGAGAAAGAGATAAAGTGAAGCTGTGTGTGAGAGAAAGAGAGAAAGTGAAGCTGTGAGTGAGAGAGAAAGAGAAGCTGTGAGTGAGAGAGAGAGAAACAAAGCTGTGGGTGAGAGAGAAAGAGAAGCTGTGAATGAGTGAAAGAGAGAGAGAAAGAGAAGCTGTGTGTGAGAGAGAGAGAGGGAAAGAGAAGTAGTGTGTGGGGGGAGAGAAAAAGAGCTGTGAGTGTTAGAGAGAAAGAGAAAGAGAAGCTGTGAGTGAGTGAGAGAGAGAAAGAGAAGCTGTGAGTGTGAGAGAGAGATAAAGAGAAGCTGTGAGTGAGAGAGAGAGAAAGAGAAGATGTGTGTGTGTGAGAGAGAAACTGTGAGTGAGAGAGAGAAAGAGAAACTGTGAGTGAGAGAGAGAGAAAGAGAAGCTGTGAGTGCGAGAGAGAGAGAAAGAGAAGCTATGAGAGAAAGGTAGAGAGAAAGAGTAGCTGTGAGTGAGTGAGAGAGAGAAAGGAAAGCTGTGAGTGAGTGAGTGTGTGAGATAGAAGCTGTTAGTGAGAGAGTGAGAGTAAGAGAGTCTGAGAAAGAGAGAGTGAAAGAGAAGCTGTGAGTGAGAGAGAGAGAAGCCATGAGTGTGAGAGAGAGAATATGTGAGTGAGAGAGAGAGAGAAAGAAAGAGAAGCTGTGAGTGAGAGAAACAGAAGCTGTGAGTGAGAGAGAGGGAGAAAGAGAAGCTGTGAGTGAGAGAGAGAAAGAGAAGCTGTGAGTGAGAGAGAGAGATAAAGAGAAGCTGTGAGTGAGAGAGAGAGAGAGAAGCTGTGAGTGAGTGAGAGAGAGAGAGAGAAAGAGAAGCTGTGAGTGAGAGAGAAACAGAAGCTGTGAGTGAGGGAGAGAAAGAGAAGCTGTGAGTGAGAGAGAGAAAGAAAGAGAAGCTGTGAGTGAGAGAGAAACAGAAGCTGTGAGTGAGAGAGAGGTAGAAAGAGAAGCTGTGAGAGAGAGAGAGAAAGAGAAGCTGTGAGTGAGACAAAGAGAGAGAAAGAGAAGCTGTGATTGATAGAGAGAGAGAGAAAGAGAAGCTGTGAGTGAGAGAGAGATAGAAAGAGAAGCTGCGAGTGAGTGAGAGAGAGAAAGAGATGCTGTGAATGAGAGAGAGAGATAAAAAGAAGCTGTGAGTGAGAGAGAGAGAGAGAGAAGCTGTGAGTGAGTGAGAGAGAGAGAAAGAGAAGCTGTGTGTGTGTGTGAGAGAGAAACAGAAGCTGTGAGTGAGGGAGAGAAAGAGAGAAAGAGAAGCTGTGAGTGAGAGAGAGAGAAACAAAGCTGTGAGTGAGAGAGAAAGAGAAGCTGTGTGTGAGTGAGAGAGAGATAGAAGCTGTGTGTGTGAGAGAGAGAGATTAAGAGAAGCTGTGTGTGTGAGAGAGAAAGAGACACTGTGTGTGTGAGAGAGAGAGAAAGAGAAGCTGTGAGTGAGAGACAGAGAGAGATGCTGTGAGTGAGAGAGAGAGAAAGAGAAGCTGTGTGTGAGAGAAAGAGGGAAAGTGAAGCTGTGTGTGAGAGAAAGAGAGAAAGTGAAGGTGTGAGTGAGAGAGAAAGAGAAGCTGTGAGTGAGAGAGAGAGAAAGAGAAGCTGTGAGTGAGAGAGAGAGAGAGAAAGATTAGCTGTGAAAGAGAGTGAGAAAGAGAAGCTGTGAGTGAGAGAGAGAGAAAGAGAAGCTGTGAGTGAGACAAAGAGAGAGAAAGAGAAGCTGTGATAGAGAGAGAGAGAGAGAAGCTGTGAGTGAGAGAGAGATAGAAAGAGAAGCTGTGAGTGAGTGAGAGAGAGAAAGGAAAGCTGTGAGTGAGTGAGTGAGAGAGATAGAAGCTGTTAGTGAGAGAGTGAGAGAAAGAGAGTCTGAGAAAGAGAGAGTGAAAGAGAAGCTGTGAGTGTGAGAGAGAGAAAGAGAAGCTGTGAGTGAGACAGAGAGAGAAAGAGAAGCTGTGATTGATAGAGAGAGAGAGAAAGAGAAGCTGTGAGTGAGAGAGAGATAGAAAGAGAAGCTGTGAGTGAGTGAGAGAGAAAGAGAAGCTGTGAGTGAGAGAGAGAGATAAAGAGAAGCTGTGAGTGAGAGAGAGAGAGAGAGAAGCTGTGAGTGAGTGAGAGAGAGAGAGAAAGAGAAGCTGTGTGTGTGTGAGAGAGAGAAACAGAAGCTGTGAGTGAGGGAGAGAAAGAGAGAAAGAGAAGCTGTGAGTGAGAGAGAGAAAGAAAGAGAATGTGTGAGTGAGAGAGAGAGAGAAAGAGAAGCTGTGAGTGAGAGAGATAGAGAAAGAGAAGCTGTGAGTGAGTGAGAGAGAGAAAGGAAAGCTGTGAGTGAGTGAGTGAGAGAGATAGAAGCTGTTAGTGAGAGAGTGAGAGTAAGAGAGTCTGAGAAAGAGAGAGTGAAAGAGAAGCTGTGAGTGAGAGAGAGAGAAGCCATGAGTGTGAGAGAGAGAATATGTGAGTGAGAGAGAGAGAGAGAGAAAGAGAAGCTGTGAGTGAGAGAGAGAAAGAGAAACTGTGAGTGAGAGAGAAAGAAAGAGAAGCTGTGAGTGCGAGAGAGAGAGAAAGAGAAGCTATGAGAGAAAGGTAGAGAGAAAGAGTAGCTCTGAGTGAGTGAGAGAGAGAAAGGAAAGCTGTGAGTGAGTGAGTGAGAGAGATAGAAGCTGTTAGTGAGAGAGTGAGAGTAAGAGAGTCTGAGAAAGAGAGAGTGAAAGAGAAGCTGTGAGTGAGAGAGAGAGAAGCCATGAGTGTGAGAGAGAGAATATGTGAGTGAGAGAGAGAGAGAGAGAAAGAGAAGCTGTGAGTGAGAGAGAAACAGAAGCTGGGAGTGAGAGAGAGGGAGAAAGAGAAGCTGTGAGTGAGAGAGAGAAAGAGAAGCTGTGAGTGAGAGAGAGATAAAGAGAAGCTGTGAGTGAGCGAGAGAGAGAGAAGCTGTGAGTGAGTGAGAGAGAGAGAGAAAGAGAAGCTGTGTGTGTGTGAGAGAGAGAAACAGAATCTGTGAGTGAGGGAGAGAAAGAGAGAAAGAGAAGGTGTGAGTGAAAGAGAGAGAGAAAGAGAAGGTGTGAGTGAGAGAGAGAGAGAAAGAGAAGCTGTGAGTGAGAGAGATAGAGAAAGAGAAGCTGTGAGTGAGAGAGAGAGAAAGAGAAGGTGTGAGTGAGAGAGAGAGAGAGAGAGAGAAGCTGTGAGTGAGATAGAGAAAGAGAAGCTGTGTGTGATTGAGAGGGAGAGAGAAGCTGTGTGTGTGTGTGAGATTAAGAGAAGCTGTGTGTGTGTGAGTGAGAAAGAGATACTGTGGGTAAGAGAGAGAGAGAGAAAGAGAAGCTGTGAGTGAGAGAGAGAGAGAGAGAGATGCTGTGAGTGAGAGAGAGAGAGAAAGAGAAGCTGTGTATGTGTGAGAGAGAGATATGCTGTGAGTGAGAGAGAGAAAGAGAAGCTGTGTGCGAGAGAAAGAGAGAAAGTGAAGCTGTGTGTGAGAGAAAGAGAGAAAGTGAAGGTGTGAGTGATAGAGAAAGAGAAGCTGTGAGTTAGAGAGAGAGAAAGCAAAGCTGTGAGTGAGAGAGAGAGAAAGAAAGAGAAGCTGCGAGTGAGTGAGAGGGAGAGAAAGAGAAGCTGTGTGTGAGAGAGAGAGAGGGAAAGAGAAGCTGTGTGTGGGGGCAGAGATAAATAGAAGCTGTGAGTGAGAGAGAGAGAGAGAAGCTGAGAGAGAGAGAGAGAGAAAGAGAAGCTGTGAGTGAGAGAGAGAGAGAGAAAGATTAGCTGTGAAAGAGAGTGAGAAAGAGAAGCTGTGAGTGAGAGAGAGAGAAAGAGAAGCTGTGAGTGAGACAAAGAGAGAGAAAGAGAAGCTGTGATAGAGAGAGAGAGAGAGAAGCTGTGAGTGAGAGAGAGATAGAAAGAGAAGCTGTGAGTGAGAGAGAAAGAGAAGCTGTGAGTGAGAGAGAGAGAGAGAAAGATTAGCTGTGAAAGAGAGTGAGAAAGAGAAGCTGTGAGTGAGAGAGAGAGAAAGAGAAGCTGTGAGTGAGACAAAGAGAGAGAAAGAGAAGCTGTGATAGAGAGAGAGAAAGAGAAGCTGTGAGTGAGAGAGAGAGAAACAAAGCTGTGAGTGAGAGAGAAAGAGAAGCTGTGTGTGAGTGAGAGAGAGATAGAAGCTGTGTGTGTGAGAGAGAGAGATTAAGAGAAGCTGTGTGTGTGAGAGAGAAAGAGACACTGTGTGTGTGAGAGAGAGAGAAAGAGAAGCTGTGAGTGAGAGACAGAGAGAGATGCTGTGAGTGAGAGAGAGAGAAAGAGAAGCTGTGTGTGAGAGAAAGAGGGAAAGTGAAGCTGTGTGTGAGAGAAAGAGAGAAAGTGAAGGTGTGAGTGAGAGAGAAAGAGAAGCTGTGAGTGAGAGAGAGAGAAAGAGAAGCTGTGAGTGAGAGAGAGAGAGAGAAAGATTAGCTGTGAAAGAGAGTGAGAAAGAGAAGCTGTGAGTGAGAGAGAGAGAAAGAGAAGCTGTGAGTGAGACAAAGAGAGAGAAAGAGAAGCTGTGATAGAGAGAGAGAGAGAGAAGCTGTGAGTGAGAGAGAGATAGAAAGAGAAGCTGTGAGTGAGTGAGAGAGAGAAAGGAAAGCTGTGAGTGAGTGAGTGAGAGAGATAGAAGCTGTTAGTGAGAGAGTGAGAGAAAGAGAGTCTGAGAAAGAGAGAGTGAAAGAGAAGCTGTGAGTGTGAGAGAGAGAAAGAGAAGCTGTGAGTGAGACAGAGAGAGAAAGAGAAGCTGTGATTGATAGAGAGAGAGAGAAAGAGAAGCTGTGAGTGAGAGAGAGATAGAAAGAGAAGCTGTGAGTGAGTGAGAGAGAAAGAGAAGCTGTGAGTGAGAGAGAGAGATAAAGAGAAGCTGTGAGTGAGAGAGAGAGAGAGAGAAGCTGTGAGTGAGTGAGAGAGAGAGAGAAAGAGAAGCTGTGTGTGTGTGTGAGAGAGAAACAGAAGCTGTGAGTGAGGGAGAGAAAGAGAGAAAGAGAAGCTGTGAGTGAGAGAGAGAGAGAAAGAGAATGTGTGAGTGAGAGAGAGAGAGAAAGAGAAGCTGTGAGTGAGAGAGATAGAGAAAGAGAAGCTGTGAGTGAGTGAGAGAGAGAAAGGAAAGCTGTGAGTGAGTGAGTGAGAGAGATAGAAGCTGTTAGTGAGAGAGTGAGAGTAAGAGAGTCTGAGAAAGAGAGAGTGAAAGAGAAGCTGTGAGTGAGAGAGAGAGAAGCCATGAGTGTGAGAGAGAGAATATGTGAGTGAGAGAGAGAGAGAGAGAAAGAGAAGCTGTGAGTGAGAGAGAGAAAGAGAAACTGTGAGTGAGAGAGAAAGAAAGAGAAGCTGTGAGTGCGAGAGAGAGAGAAAGAGAAGCTATGAGAGAAAGGTAGAGAGAAAGAGTAGCTCTGAGTGAGTGAGAGAGAGAAAGGAAAGCTGTGAGTGAGTGAGTGAGAGAGATAGAAGCTGTTAGTGAGAGAGTGAGAGTAAGAGAGTCTGAGAAAGAGAGAGTGAAAGAGAAGCTGTGAGTGAGAGAGAGAGAAGCCATGAGTGTGAGAGAGAGAATATGTGAGTGAGAGAGAGAGAGAGAGAAAGAGAAGCTGTGAGTGAGAGAGAAACAGAAGCTGAGAGTGAGAGAGAGGGAGAAAGAGAAGCTGTGAGTGAGAGAGAGAAAGAGAAGCTGTGAGTGAGAGAGAGATAAAGAGAAGCTGTGAGTGAGCGAGAGAGAGAGAAGCTGTGAGTGAGTGAGAGAGAGAGAGAAAGAGAAGCTGTGTGTGTGTGAGAGAGAGAAACAGAATCTGTGAGTGAGGGAGAGAAAGAGAGAAAGAGAAGGTGTGAGTGAAAGAGAGAGAGAAAGAGAAGGTGTGAGTGAGAGAGAGAGAGAAAGAGAAGCTGTGAGTGAGAGAGATAGAGAAAGAGAAGCTGTGAGTGAGAGAGAGAGAAAGAGAAGGTGTGAGTGAGAGAGAGAGAGAGAGAGAGAAGCTGTGAGTGAGATAGAGAAAGAGAAGCTGTGTGTGATTGAGAGGGAGAGAGAAGCTGTGTGTGTGTGTGAGATTAAGAGAAGCTGTGTGTGTGTGAGTGAGAAAGAGATACTGTGGGTAAGAGAGAGAGAGAGAAAGAGAAGCTGTGAGTGAGAGAGAGAGAGAGAGAGATGCTGTGAGTGAGAGAGAGAGAGAAAGAGAAGCTGTGTATGTGTGAGAGAGAGATATGCTGTGAGTGAGAGAGAGAAAGAGAAGCTGTGTGCGAGAGAAAGAGAGAAAGTGAAGCTGTGTGTGAGAGAAAGAGAGAAAGTGAAGGTGTGAGTGATAGAGAAAGAGAAGCTGTGAGTTAGAGAGAGAGAAAGCAAAGCTGTGAGTGAGAGAGAGAGAAAGAAAGAGAAGCTGCGAGTGAGTGAGAGGGAGAGAAAGAGAAGCTGTGTGTGTGAGAGAGAGAGGGAAAGAGAAGCTGTGTGTGGGGGCAGAGATAAATAGAAGCTGTGAGTGAGAGAGAGAGAGAGAAGCTGAGAGAGAGAGAGAGAGAAAGAGAAGCTGTGAGTGAGAGAGAGAGAGAGAAAGATTAGCTGTGAAAGAGAGTGAGAAAGAGAAGCTGTGAGTGAGAGAGAGAGAAAGAGAAGCTGTGAGTGAGACAAAGAGAGAGAAAGAGAAGCTGTGATAGAGAGAGAGAGAGAGAAGCTGTGAGTGAGAGAGAGATAGAAAGAGAAGCTGTGAGTGAGTGAGAGAGAGAAAGGAAAGCTGTGAGTGAGTGAGTGAGAGAGATAGAAGCTGTTAGTGAGAGAGTGAGAGAAAGAGAGTCTGAGAAAGAGAGAGTGAAAGAGAAGCTGTGAGTGTGAGAGAGAGAAAGAGAAGCTGTGAGTGAGACAGAGAGAGAAAGAGAAGCTGTGATTGATAGAGAGAGAGAGAAAGAGAAGCTGTGAGTGAGAGAGAGATAGAAAGAGAAGCTGTGAGTGAGTGAGAGAGAAAGAGAAGCTGTGAGTGAGAGAGAGAGATAAAGAGAAGCTGTGAGTGAGAGAGAGAGAGAGAGAAGCTGTGAGTGAGTGAGAGAGAGAGAGAAAGAGAAGCTGTGTGTGTGTGAGAGAGAGAAACAGAAGCTGTGAGTGAGGGAGAGAAAGAGAGAAAGAGAAGCTGTGAGTGAGAGAGAGAGAGAAAGAGAATGTGTGAGTGAGAGAGAGAGAGAAAGAGAAGCTGTGAGTGAGAGAGATAGAGAAAGAGAAGCTGTGAGTGAGTGAGAGAGAGAAAGGAAAGCTGTGAGTGAGTGAGTGAGAGAGATAGAAGCTGTTAGTGAGAGAGTGAGAGTAAGAGAGTCTGAGAAAGAGAGAGTGAAAGAGAAGCTGTGAGTGAGAGAGAGAGAAGCCATGAGTGTGAGAGAGAGAATATGTGAGTGAGAGAGAGAGAGAGAGAAAGAGAAGCTGTGAGTGAGAGAGAGAAAGAGAAACTGTGAGTGAGAGAGAAAGAAAGAGAAGCTGTGAGTGCGAGAGAGAGAGAAAGAGAAGCTATGAGAGAAAGGTAGAGAGAAAGAGTAGCTGTGAGTGAGTGAGAGAGAGAAAGGAAAGCTGTGAGTGAGTGAGTGAGAGAGATAGAAGCTGTTAGTGAGAGAGTGAGAGTAAGAGAGTCTGTGAAAGAGAGAGTGAAAGAGAAGCTGTGAGTGAGAGAGAGAGAAGCCATGAGTGTGAGAGAGAGAATATGTGAGTGAGAGAGAGAGAGAGAGAAAGAGAAGCTGTGAGTGAGAGAGAAACAGAAGCTGGGAGTGAGAGAGAGGGAGAAAGAGAAGCTGTGAGTGAGAGAGAGAAAGAGAAGCTGTGAGTGAGAGAGAGATAAAGAGAAGCTGTGAGTGAGCGAGAGAGAGAGAAGCTGTGAGTGAGTGAGAGAGAGAGAGAAAGAGAAGCTGTGTGTGTGTGAGAGAGAGAAACAGAATCTGTGAGTGAGGGAGAGAAAGAGAGAAAGAGAAGGTGTGAGTGAAAGAGAGAGAGAAAGAGAAGGTGTGAGTGAGAGAGAGAGAGAAAGAGAAGCTGTGAGTGAGAGAGATAGAGAAAGAGAAGCTGTGAGTGAGAGAGAGAGAAAGAGAAGGTGTGAGTGAGAGAGAGAGAGAGAGAGAGAGAAGCTGTGAGTGAGATAGAGAAAGAGAAGCTGTGTGTGATTGAGAGGGAGAGAGAAGCTGTGTGTGTGTGTGAGATTAAGAGAAGCTGTGTGTGTGTGAGTGAGAAAGAGATACTGTGGGTAAGAGAGAGAGAGAGAAAGAGAAGCTGTGAGTGAGAGAGAGAGAGAGAGAGATGCTGTGAGTGAGAGAGAGAGAGAAAGAGAAGCTGTGTATGTGTGAGAGAGAGATATGCTGTGAGTGAGAGAGAGAAAGAGAAGCTGTGTGCGAGAGAAAGAGAGAAAGTGAAGCTGTGTGTGAGAGAAAGAGAGAAAGTGAAGGTGTGAGTGATAGAGAAAGAGAAGCTGTGAGTTAGAGAGAGAGAAAGCAAAGCTGTGAGTGAGAGAGAGAGAAAGAAAGAGAAGCTGCGAGTGAGTGAGAGGGAGAGAAAGAGAAGCTGTGTGTGTGAGAGAGAGAGGGAAAGAGAAGCTGTGTGTGGGGGCAGAGATAAATAGAAGCTGTGAGTGAGAGAGAGAGAGAGAAGCTGAGAGAGAGAGAGAGGGAAACTGTGAGTGAGAGAGAGAGAAACTGTGAGTGAGAGAAAGAGAGATAGTGAAGCTGTGTGTGAGAGAAAGAGAGAAAGTGAAGGTGTGAGTGAGAGAGAAAGAGAAGCTGTGAGTGAGAGAAAGAGAGAAAGTGAAGCTGTGTGTGAGAGAAAGAGAGAAAGTGAAGGTGTGAGTGAGAGGGAAAGAGCTGTGAGTGAGAGAGAGAGAGAAAGAGAAGCTATGAGTGAGTGAGAGAGAGAAAGATTAGCTGTGAAAGAGAGTGAGAAAGAGAAGCTGTGAGTGAGAGAGAGAGAAAGAGAAGCTGTGAGTGAGACAAAGAGAGAGAAAGAGAAGCTGTGATTGATAGAGAGAGAGAGAAAGAGAAGCTGTGAGTGAGAGAGAGATAGAAAGAGAAGCTGTGAGTGAGTGAGAAAGAGAAAGGAAAGCTGTGAGTGAGTGAGTGAGAGAGATAGAAGCTGTTAGTGAGAGAGTGAGAGAAAGAGAGTCTGAGAAACAGAGAGTGAAAGAGAAGCTGTGAGTGAGAGAGAGAAAAAGAGAAGCTGTGAGTGAGAGAGAGAGAAAGAGAAGCTGTGAGTGAGACAGAGAGAGAAAGAGAAGCTGTGAGTGTGTGTGAGAGAGAAAGAGAAGCTGTGTGTGAGAGAAAGAGAGAAAGTGAAGCTGTGTGTGAGAGAAAGAGAGAAAGTGAAGCTGTGAGTGAGAGAGAAAGAGAAGCTGTGAGTGAGAGACAGAAACAAAGCTGTGAGTGAGAGAGAAAGAGAAGCTGTGACTGAGTGAAAGAGAGAGAGAAAGAGAAGCTGTGTGTGAGAGAGAGAGAGAGAGGGAAAGAGAAGTAGTGTGTGGGGGGAGAGAAAAAGAGCTGTGAGTGTTAGAGAGAAAGAGAAAGAGAAGCTGTGAGTGAGTGAGAGAGAGAAAGAGAAGCTGTGAGTGTGAGAGAGAGATAAAGAGAAGCTGTGAGTGAGAGAGAGAGAGAAAGAGAAGATGTGTGAGAGAGAGAGAAACTGTGAGTGAGAGAGAGAAAGAGAAACTGTGAGTGAGAGAGAAAGAGAAGCTGTGAGTGCGAGAGAGAGAGAAAGAGAAGCTATGAGTGGAAAGGCAGAGAGAAAGAGTAGCTGTGAGTGAGTGAGAGAGAGAAAGGAAAGCTGTGAGTGAGTGAGTGAGAGAGATAGAAGCTGTAAGTGAGAAAGTGAGAGAAAGAGAGTCTGAGAAAGAGAGAGTGAAAGAGAAGCTGTGAGTGAGAGAGAGAGAAGCCATGAGTGTGAGAGAGAGAATATGTGAGTGAGAGAGAGAGAGAAAGAAAGAGAAGCTGTGAGTGAGAGAGTAACAGAAGCTGTAAGTGAGAGAGAGGGAGAAAGAGAAGCTGTGAGAGAGAGAGAGAGAGAAGCTGTGAGTGAGACAGAGAGAGAAAGAGAAGCTGTGAGTGAGTGAGAGAGAGAAAGAGAAGCTGTGTGTGAGAGAAAGAGATAAAGTGAAGCTGTGTGTGAGAGAAAGAGAGAAAGTGAAGCTGTGAGTGAGAGAGAAAGAGAAGCTGTGAGTGAGAGAGAGAGAAACAAAGCTGTGAGTGAGAGAGAAAGAGAAGCTGTGAATGAGTGAAAGAGAGAGAGAAAGAGAAGCTGTGTGTGAGAGAGAGAGAGGGAAAGAGAAGTAGTGTGTGGGGGGAGAGAAAAAGAGCTGTGAGTGTTAGAGAGAAAGAGAAAGAGAAGCTGTGAGTGAGTGAGAGAGAGAAAGAGAAGCTGTGAGTGTGAGAGAGAGATAAAGAGAAGCTGTGAGTGAGAGAGAGAGAAAGAGAAGATGTGTGTGTGTGAGAGAGAAACTGTGAGTGAGAGAGAGAAAGAGAAACTGTGAGTGAGAGAGAGAGAATGAGAAGCTGTGAGTGCGAGAGAGAGAGAAAGAGAAGCTATGAGAGAAAGGTAGAGAGAAAGAGTAGCTGTGAGTGAGTGAGAGAGAGAAAGGAAAGCTGTGAGTGAGTGAGTGTGTGAGATAGAAGCTGTTAGTGAGAGAGTGAGAGTAAGAGAGTCTGAGAAAGAGAGAGTGAAAGAGAAGCTGTGAGTGAGAGAGAGAGAAGCCATGAGTGTGAGAGAGAGAGAATATGTGAGTGAGAGAGAGAGAGAAAGAAAGAGAAGCTGTGAGTGAGAGAGAAACAGAAGCTGTGAGTGAGAGAGAGGGAGAAAGAGAAGCTGTGAGTGAGAGAGAGAAAGAGAAGCTGTGAGTGAGAGAGAGAGATAAAGAGAAGCTGTGAGTGAGAGAGAGAGAGAGAAGCTGTGAGTGAGTGAGAGAGAGAGAGAAAGAGAAGCTGTGAGTGAGAGAGAAACAGAAGCTGTGAGTGAGGGAGAGAAAGAGAAGCTGTGAGTGAGAGGGAGAAAGAAAGAGAAGCTGTGAGTGAGAGAGAGAGAAGCCATGAGTGTGAGAGAGAGAATATGTGAGTGAGAGAGAGAGAGAAAGAAAGAGAAGCTGTGAGTGAGAGAGAAACAGAAGCTGTGAGTGAGAGAGAGGGAGAAAGAGAAGCTGTGAGTGAGAGAGAGAAAGAGAAGCTGTGAGTGAGAGAGAGAGATAAAGAGAAGCTGTGAGTGAGAGAGAGAGAGAGAAGCTGTGAGTGAGTGAGAGAGAGAGAGAAAGAGAAGCTGTGAGTGAGAGAGAAACAGAAGCTGTGAGTGAGGGAGAGAAAGAGAAGCTGTGAGTGAGAGGGAGAAAGAAAGAGAAGCTGTGAGTGAGAGAGAAACAGAAGCTGTGAGTGAGAGAGAGGTAGAAAGAGAAGCTGTGAGAGAGAGAGAGAAAGAGAAGCTGTGAGTGAGACAAAGAGAGAGAAAGAGAAGCTGTGATTGATAGAGAGAGAGAGAAAGAGAAGCTGTGAGTGAGAGAGAGATAGAAAGAGAAGCTGCGAGTGAGTGAGAGAGAGAAAGAAAGAGATGCTGTGAATGAGAGAGAGAGATAAAAAGAAGCTGTGAGTGAGAGAGAGAGAGAGAAGCTGTGAGTGAGTGAGAGAGAGAGAAAGAGAAGCTGTGTGTGTGTGTGAGAGAGAAACAGAAGCTGTGAGTGAGGGAGAGAAAGAGAGAAAGAGAAGCTGTGAGTGAGAGAGAGAGAAACAAAGCTGTGAGTGAGAGAGAAAGAGAAGCTGTGTGTGAGTGAGAGAGAGATAGAAGCTGTGTGTGAGAGAGAGAGAGATTAAGAGAAGCTGTGTGTGTGAGAGAGAAAGAGACACTGTGTGTGTGTGTGAGAGAGAAAGAGAAGCTGTGAGTGAGAGACAGAGAGAGATGCTGTGAGTGAGAGAGAGAGAAAGAGAAGCTGTGTGTGAGAGAAAGAGGGAAAGTGAAGCTGTGTGTGAGAGAAAGAGAGAAAGTGAAGGTGTGAGTGAGAGAGAAAGAGAAGCTGTGAGTGAGAGAGAGAGAAAGAGAAGCTGTGAGTGAGAGAGAGAGAGAGAAAGATTAGCTGTGAAAGAGAGTGAGAAAGAGAAGCTGTGAGTGAGAGAGAGAGAAAGAGAAGCTGTGAGTGAGACAAAGAGAGAGAAAGAGAAGCTGTGATAGAGAGAGAGAGAGAGAAGCTGTGAGTGAGAGAGAGATAGAAAGAGAAGCTGTGAGTGAGTGAGAGAGAGAAAGGAAAGCTGTGAGTGAGTGAGTGAGAGAGATAGAAGCTGTTAGTGAGAGAGTGAGAGAAAGAGAGTCTGAGAAAGAGAGAGTGAAAGAGAAGCTGTGAGTGTGAGAGAGAGAAAGAGAAGCTGTGAGTGAGACAGAGAGAGAAAGAGAAGCTGTGATTGATAGAGAGAGAGAGAAAGAGAAGCTGTGAGTGAGAGAGAGATAGAAAGAGAAGCTGTGAGTGAGTGAGAGAGAAAGAGAAGCTGTGAGTGAGAGAGAGAGATAAAGAGAAGCTGTGAGTGAGAGAGAGAGAGAGAGAAGCTGTGAGTGAGTGAGAGAGAGAGAGAAAGAGAAGCTGTGTGTGTGTGAGAGAGAGAAACAGAAGCTGTGAGTGAGGGAGAGAAAGAGAGAAAGAGAAGCTGTGAGTGAGAGAGAGAGAGAAAGAGAATGTGTGAGTGAGAGAGAGAGAGAAAGAGAAGCTGTGAGTGAGAGAGATAGAGAAAGAGAAGCTGTGAGTGAGTGAGAGAGAGAAAGGAAAGCTGTGAGTGAGTGAGTGAGAGAGATAGAAGCTGTTAGTGAGAGAGTGAGAGTAAGAGAGTCTGAGAAAGAGAGAGTGAAAGAGAAGCTGTGAGTGAGAGAGAGAGAAGCCATGAGTGTGAGAGAGAGAATATGTGAGTGAGAGAGAGAGAGAGAGAAAGAGAAGCTGTGAGTGAGAGAGAGAAAGAGAAACTGTGAGTGAGAGAGAAAGAAAGAGAAACTGTGAGTGAGAGAGAAAGAAAGAGAAGCTGTGAGTGCGAGAGAGAGAGAAAGAGAAGCTATGAGAGAAAGGTAGAGAGAAAGAGTAGCTGTGAGTGAGTGAGAGAGAGAAAGGAAAGCTGTGAGTGAGTGAGTGAGAGAGATAGAAGCTGTTAGTGAGAGAGTGAGAGTAAGAGAGTCTGAGAAAGAGAGAGTGAAAGAGAAGCTGTGAGTGAGAGAGAGAGAAGCCATGAGTGTGAGAGAGAGAATATGTGAGTGAGAGAGAGAGAGAGAGAAAGAGAAGCTGTGAGTGAGAGAGAAACAGAAGCTGGGAGTGAGAGAGAGGGAGAAAGAGAAGCTGTGAGTGAGAGAGAGAAAGAGAAGCTGTGAGTGAGAGAGAGATAAAGAGAAGCTGTGAGTGAGCGAGAGAGAGAGAAGCTGTGAGTGAGTGAGAGAGAGAGAGAAAGAGAAGCTGTGTGTGTGTGTGAGAGAGAAACAGAATCTGTGAGTGAGGGAGAGAAAGAGAGAAAGAGAAGGTGTGAGTGAAAGAGAGAGAGAAAGAGAAGGTGTGAGTGAGAGAGAGAGAGAAAGAGAAGCTGTGAGTGAGAGAGATAGAGAAAGAGAAGCTGTGAGTGAGTGAGAGAGAGAAAGGAAAGCTGTGAGTGAGTGAGAGAGATAGAAGCTGTGAGTGACACAGAGAGAGAGAAGCTGTGAGTGACACAGAGAGAGAGAAGCTGTGTGTGAGAGAGAGAAGCCTTGAGTGACAGAGAGAGAGAATGAGAAGCTATGAGTGAGAGAGAGAGAAAGAGAAGGTGTGAGTGAGAGAGAGAGAGAGAGAAGCTGTGAGTGAGATAGAGAAAGAGAAGCTGTGTGTGAGTGAGAGGGAGAGAGAAGCTGTGTGTGTGTGTGAGATTAAGAGAAGCTGTGTGTGTGTGAGTGAGAAAGAGATACTGTGGGTAATAGAGAGAGAGAGAAAGAGAAGCTGTGAGTGAGAGAGAGAGAGAGAGATGCTGTGAGTGAGAGAGAGAGAGAAAGAGAAGCTGTGTATGTGTGAGAGAGAGATATGCTGTGAGTGAGAGAGAGAAAGAGAAGCTGTGTGCGAGAGAAAGAGAGAAAGTGAAGCTGTGTGTGAGAGAAAGAGAGAAAGTGAAGGTGTGAGTGATAGAGAAAGAGAAGCTGTGAGTTAGAGAGAGAGAAAGCAAAGCTGTGAGTGAGAGAGAGAGAAAGAAAGAGAAGCTGCGAGTGAGTGAGAGGGAGAGAAAGAGAAGCTGTGTGTGTGAGAGAGAGAGGGAAAGAGAAGCTGTGTGTGGGGGCAGAGATAAATAGAAGCTGTGAGTGAGAGAGAGAGAGAGAAGGTGAGAGAGAGAGAGAGGGAAACTGTGAGTGAGAGAGAGAGAAACTGTGAGTGAGAGAAAGAGAGATAGTGAAGCTGTGTGTGAGAGAAAGAGAGAAAGTGAAGGTGTGAGTGAGAGAGAAAGAGAAGCTGTGAGTGAGAGAAAGAGAGAAAGTGAAGCTGTGTGTGAGAGAAAGAGAGAAAGTGAAGGTGTGAGTGAGAGGGAAAGAGCTGTGAGTGAGAGAGAGAGAGAAAGAGAAGCTGTGAGTGAGTGAGAGAGAGAAAGATTAGCTGTGAAAGAGAGTGAGAAAGAGAAGCTGTGAGTGAGAGAGAGAGAAAGAGAAGCTGTGAGTGAGACAAAGAGAGAGAAAGAGAAGCTGTGATTGATAGAGAGAGAGAGAAAGAGAAGCTGTGAGTGAGAGAGAGATAGAAAGAGAAGCTGTGAGTGAGTGAGAAAGAGAAAGGAAAGCTGTGAGTGAGTGAGTGAGAGAGATAGAAGCTGTTAGTGAGAGAGTGAGAGAAAGAGAGTCTGAGAAACAGAGAGTGAAAGAGAAGCTGTGAGTGAGAGAGAGAAAAAGAGAAGCTGTGAGTGAGAGAGAGAAAGAAAGAGAAGCTGTGAGTGAGAGAGAAACAGAAGCTGTGAGTGAGAGAGAGGTAGAAAGAGAAGCTGTGAGAGAGAGAGAGAAAGAGAAGCTGTGAGTGAGACAAAGAGAGAGAAAGAGAAGCTGTGATTGATAGAGAGAGAGAGAAAGAGAAGCTGTGAGTGAGAGAGAGAGAAACAAAGCTGTGAGTGAGAGAGAAAGAGAAGCTGTGTGTGAGTGAGAGGGAGAAAGAGAAGCTGTGAGTGAGAGAGAGAAAGAGAAGCTGTGAGTGAGAGAGAGAGAGAGAGAAAGAGAAGCTGTGAGTGAGAGAGAAACAGAAGCTGTGAGTGAGGGAGAGAAAGAGAAGCTGTGAGTGAGAGAGAGAAAGAAAGAGAAGCTGTGAGTGAGAGAGAAACAGAAGCTGTGAGTGAGAGAGAGGTAGAAAGAGAAGCTGTGTGAGAGAGAGAGAAAGAGAAGCTGTGAGTGAGACAAAGAGAGAGAAAGAGAAGCTGTGATTGATAGAGAGAGAGAGAAAGAGAAGCTGTGAGTGAGAGAGAGAGAAACAAAGCTGTGAGTGAGAGAGAAAGAGAAGCTGTGTGTGAGTGAGAGAGAGATAGAAGCTGTGTGTGAGAGAGAGAGATTAAGAGAAGCTGTGTGTGTGAGAGAGAAAGAGACACTGTGTTTGTGTGTGAGAGAGAAAGAGAAGCTGTGAGTGAGAGACAGAGAGAGATGCTGTGAGTGAGAGAGAGAGAAAGAGAAGCTGTGTGTGAGAGAAAGAGGGAAAGTGAAGCTGTGTGTGAGAGAAAGAGAGAAAGTGAAGGTGTGAGTGAGAGAGAAAGAGAAGCTGTGAGTGAGAGAGAGAGAAAGAGAAGCTGTGAGTGAGAGAGAGAGAGAGAAAGATTAGCTGTGAAAGAGAGTGAGAAAGAGAAGCTGTGAGTGAGAGAGAGAGAAAGAGAAGCTGTGAGTGAGACAAAGAGAGAGAAAGAGAAGCTGTGATAGAGAGAGAGAGAAAGAGAAGCTGTGAGTGAGAGAGAGATAGAAAGAGAAGCTGTGAGTGAGTGAGAGAGAGAAAGGAAAGCTGTGAGTGAGTGAGTGAGAGAGATAGAAGCTGTTAGTGAGAGAGTGAGAGAAAGAGAGTCTGAGAAAGAGAGAGTGAAAGAGAAGCTGTGAGTGTGAGAGAGAGAAAGAGAAGCTGTGAGTGAGACAGAGAGAGAAAGAGAAGCTGTGATTGATAGAGAGAGAGAGAAAGAGAAGCTGTGAGTGAGAGAGAGATAGAAAGAGAAGCTGTGAGTGAGTGAGAGAGAAAGAGAAGCTGTGAGTGAGAGAGAGAGATAAAGAGAAGCTGTGAGTGAGAGAGAGAGAGAGAGAAGCTGTGAGTGAGTGAGAGAGAGAGAGAAAGAGAAGCTGTGTGTGTGTGAGAGAGAGAAACAGAAGCTGTGAGTGAGGGAGAGAAAGAGAGAAAGAGAAGCTGTGAGTGAGAGAGAGAGAGAGAAAGAGAATGTGTGAGTGAGAGAGAGAGAGAAAGAGAAGCTGTGAGTGAGAGAGATAGAGAAAGAGAAGCTGTGAGTGAGTGAGAGAGAGAAAGGAAAGCTGTGAGTGAGTGAGAGAGATAGAAGCTGTGAGTGACACACAGAGAGAGAAGCTGTGAGAGAGAGAGAGAGAGAAAGAGAAGCCTTGAGTGACAGAGAGAGAGAATGAGAAGCTATGAGTGAGAGAGAGAGAAAGAGAAGCTGTGAGTGAGAGAGAGAGAGAAGCTGTGAGTGAGAGAGAGAAAGAGAAGCTGTGTGTGAGTGTGAGAGAGAGAGAAGCTGTGTGTGTGTGTGAGATTAAGAGAAGCTGTGTGAGTGAGAGAGAGAAAGAGATACTGTGGGTGAGAGAGAGTGAAAGAGAAGCTGTGAGTGAGAGAGAGAGAGAGATGCTGTGAGTGAGAGAGAGAGAAAGAGAGTCTGAGAAAGAGAGTGAAAGAGAAGCTGTGAGTGAGAGAGAGAGAAGCCATGAGTGTGTGAGAGAGAATATGTGAGTGAGAGAGAGAGAGAAAGAAAGAGAAGCTGTGAGTGAGAGAGAAACAGAAGCTGTGAGTGAGAGAGAGGGAGAAAGAGAAGCTGTGAGAGAGAGAGAGAGAAAAGCTGTGAGTGAGACAAAGAGAGAGAAAGAGAAGCTGTGATTGATAGAGAGAGAGAGAAAGAGAAGCTGTGAGAGAGAGAGATAGAAAGAGAAGCTGTGAGTGAGTGAGAGAGAAAGAGAAGCTGTGAGTGAAAGAGAGAGATAAAGAGAAGCTGTGAGTGAGAGAGAGAGAGAGAGAAGCTGTGAGTGAGTGAGAGAGATAGAAGCAGTGAGTGAGAGAGAGAGAGAAAGAGAGTCTGAGAAAGAGAGAGTGAAAGAGAAGCTGTGAGTGAGAGAGAGAAAGAAAGAAAGAGAAGCTGTGAGTGTGTGAGAGAGAGGAAGAGAAGCTGTGATTGAGAGAGAGAGAAGAGAAGCTGTGAGTGAGAGAGAGAGAGAAAGAGAAGCTGTGAGTGAGAGAGAGAGAGAGAGAAAAGTAAGCATTGAGTGGGAGAGAGAAAGAGAGTCTGGAAGTGAGAGAAAGAGAGAAAGAGAAGCTGTAAGTGAGAGAGAGAGAGAAGCTGTGAGTGAGTGAGAGAGAGAGAAGCTGTGAGTGAAAGAGATAGAATAAGCTGTGAGTGAGAGTGAGAGTGAGAGAGAGAGAGAAAGAGAAGCTGTGAGTGAGTGAGAGAGAGAAATGGGAAGCTGTGAGTGAGAGAGAGAGAAAGAGAAGCTGTGAGTGAACGAGAGAGAGAAAGAGAAGCTGTGAGTGAGTGAGAGAGAGAGAAGCTGTGAGTGAGAGAGAAGAAGAAGCTGTGAGTGAGAGAGAGAGAGAAAGAGAAGCTGTGGGAGAGAGAGAGAGAAAGAGAAGCTGTGAGTAAGAGAGAAAGAGAAGCTGTGAGTGACACAGAGAGAGAGAAGCTGTGAGTGAGAGAGAGAGAGAGAGAGAAGCCTTGAGTGACAGAGAGAAAGAGAAGCTGTGAGTGAGAGAGAGAGAGGGAGAGAAAGAGAAGCTGTGAATGAGAGAGAGAAAGAGAAGCTGTGAGTGAGAGAGAGGGAGAGAAAGAGAAGCTGTGAGTGAGAGAGAGAAAGAGAAGCTGTGTGTGAGTGAGAGAAAGAGTGAAGCTGTATGTGTGTGTGAGATTAAGAGAAGCTGTGTGTGTGTGTGTGAGAGAGAAAGAGACACTGTGTGTTTGACAGAGAGAGAGAAAGAGAAGCTGTGAGTGAGACAGAGAGAGAAAGAGAAGCTGTGATTGATAGAGAGAGAGAGAAAGAGAAGCTGTGAGTGAGAGAGAGATAGAAAGAGAAGCTGTGAGTGAGTGAGAGAGAAAGAGAAGCTGTGAGTGAGAGAGAGAGATAAAGAGAAGCTGTGAGTGAGAGAGAGAGAGAGAGAAGCTGTGAGTAAGTGAGAGAGAGAGAGAAAGAGAAGCTGTGTGTGTGTGAGAGAGAGAAACAGAAGCTGTGAGTGAGGGAGAGAAAGAGAAGCTGTGAGTGAGAGAGAGAGAGAAAGAGAATGTGTGAGTGAGAGAGAGAGAGAAAGAGAAGCTGTGAGTGAGAGAGATAGAGAAAGAGAAGCTGTGAGTGAGTGAGAGAGAGAAAGGAAAGCTGTGAGTGAGTGAGAGAGATAGAAGCTGTGAGTGACACACAGAGAGAGAAGCTGTGAGAGAGAGAGAGAGAGAGAAAGAGAAGCCTTGAGTGACAGAGAGAGAGAATGAGAAGCTATGAGTGAGAGAGAGAGAAAGAGAAGCTGTGAGTGAGAGAGAGAGAGAGAGAGAGAAGCTGTGAGTGAGAGAGAGAAAGAGAAGCTGTGTGTGAGTGTGAGAGAGAGAGAAGCTGTGTGTGTGTGTGAGATTAAGAGAAGCTGTGTGAGTGAGAGAGAGAAAGAGATCCTGTGGGTGAGAGAGAGAGAGTGAAAGAGAAGCTGTGAGTGAGAGAGAGAGAGAGAGATGCTGTGAGTGAGAGAGAGAGAAAGAGAGTCTGAGAAAGAGAGTGAAAGAGAAGCTGTGAGTGAGAGAGAGAGAAGCCATGAGTGTGTGACAGAGAATATGTGAGTGAGAGAGAGAGAGAAAGAAAGAGAAGCTGTGAGTGAGAGAGAAACAGAAGCTGTGAGTGAGAGAGAGGGAGAAAGAGAAGCTGTGAGAGAGAGAGAGAGAAAAGCTGTGAGTGAGACAAAGAGAGAGAAAGAGAAGCTGTGATTGATAGAGAGAGAGAGAAAGAGAAGCTGTGAGAGAGAGAGATAGAAAGAGAAGCTGTGAGTGAGTGAGAGAGAGAAAGAGAAGCTGTGAGTGAAAGAGAGAGATAAAGAGAAGCTGTGAGTGAGAGAGAGAGAGAGAGAAGCTGTGAGTGAGTGAGAGAGATAGAAGCAGTGAGTGAGAGAGAGAGAGAAAGAGAGTCTGAGAAAGAGAGAGTGAAAGAGAAGCTGTGAGTGAGAGAGAGAAAGAAAGAAAGAGAAGCTGTGAGTGTGAGAGAGAGAGGAAGAGAAGCTGTGATTGAGAGAGAGAGAAGAGAAGCTGTGAGTGAGAGAGAGAGAGAAAGAGAAGCTGTGTGTGTGAGAGAGAGAGAGAAAAGTAAGCATTGAGTGGGAGAGAGAAAGAGAGTCTGGAAGTGAGAGAAAGAGAGAAAGAGAAGCTGTAAGTGAGAGAGAGAGAGAAGCTGTGAGTGAGTGAGAGAGAGAGAAGCTGTGAGTGAAAGAGATAGAATAAGCTGCGAGTGAGAGTGAGAGAGAGAGAGAAAGAGAAAGAGAAGCTGTGAGTGAGTGAGAGAGAGAAATGGGAAGCTGTGAGTGAGAGAGAGAGAAAGAGAAGCTGTGAGTGAGAGAGAGAGAAAGAGAAGCTGTGAGTGAGTGAGAGAGAGAGAAGCTGTGAGTGAGAGAGAAGAAGAAGCTGTGAGTGAGAGAGAGAGAGAAAGAGAAGCTGTGGGAGAGAGAGAGAGAAAGAGAAGCTGTGAGTAAGAGAGAAAGAGAAAGAGAAGCTGTGAGTGACACAGAGAGAGAGAAGCTGTGAGTGAGAGAGAGAGAGAAAGAGAAGCCTTGAGTGACAGAGAGAAAGAGAAGCTGTGAGTGAGAGAGAGAGAGGGAGAGAAAGAGAAGCTGTGAATGAGAGAGAGA
Source organism: Bradypodion ventrale (assembly GCA_035047345.1). NCBI lineage: Eukaryota > Metazoa > Chordata > Lepidosauria > Squamata > Chamaeleonidae > Bradypodion > Bradypodion ventrale. The sequence goes on from JAWDJE010000001.1 coordinate 226,630,044, forward strand.
AAGAGAAGCTGTGAGTGAGAGAGAGAGAGGGAGAGAAAGAGAAGCTGTGAGTGAGAGAGAGAAAGAGAAGCTGTGTGAGAGAAAGAGAGAAGCTGTATGTGTGTGTGAGATTAAGAGAAGCTGTGTGTGTGTGTGAGAGAGAAAGAGACACTGTGTGTTTGACAGAGAGAGAGAAAGAAAAGCTGTGAGTGAGAGAGAGATGCTGTGAGTGATAGAGAGAGAGAGAAGCTGTGTATGTGTGAGAGAGAGCTATGCTGTGAGTGAGAGAGTGAGAAAGAGAAGCTGTGTGTGAGAGAAAGAGAGAAAGTGAATCTGTGTGTGAGAGAAAGAGAGAAAGTGAAGGTGTGAGTGAGAGAGAAAGAGAAGCTATGAGTGAGAGAGAGAGAATGGCAAGCTGTGAGTGAGAGAGAGAGAGAGAAAGAGAAGCTGTGAGTGAGAGAGAGAGAGAAACTGTGAGTGAGTGAGAGAAAGAGAAACTGTGAGTGAGAGAGAGAGAAAGAGAAGCTGTGAGTGCGAGAGAGAGAGAGAAAGAGAAGCTATGAGTGAAAGGCAGAGAGAGAAAGAGAAGCTATGTGTATGTGTGAGAGAGAAAGAGAAGCTGTGAGTGAGAGAGAGAGAAAAAGAGTGTGAGTGAGAGAGAGAGAGAAAGTGAAGGTGTGAGTGAGAGAGAAAGAGAAGCTGTGAGTGAGAGAGAGAAAGCAAAGCTGTGAGTGAGAGAGAAAGAGAAGCTGTGAATGAGTGAGAGAGAGAGAATGAGAAGCTGTGTGTGTGTGTGAGAGAGAGTGGGAAATAGAAGCTGTGTGTGTGGGGGAGAGAAAAAGAGCTGTGAGTGTTAGAGAGAAAGAGAAAGAGAAGCTGTGAGTGAGTGAGAGAGAGAAAGAGAAGCTGTGAGTGAGATAGATATATAAAGAGAAGCTGTGAGTGAGAGTGAAAGAGAAAGAGAAGATGTGAGAGAGAGAGAGAAACTGTGAGTGAGAGAGAGAGAGAAGCTGTGAGTGAGAGAGAGAGATAAAGAGAAGCTGTGAGTGAAAGAGAGAGAGAGATGCTGTGAGTGAGAGAGAGAGAAAGAGAGTCTGAGAAAGAGAGAGTGAAAGAGAAGCTGTGAGTGAGAGAGAGAGAAAGAAAGAGAAGCTGTGAGTGTGTGAGAGAGAGGAAGAGAAGCTGTGATTGAGAGAGAGAGAAGAGAAGCTGTGAGTGAGAGAGATAGAGAAAGAGAAGCTGTGAGTGAGAGAGAGAGAGAGAAAGGTAAGCATTGAGTGGGAGAGAGAAAGAGAGTCTGGAAGTGAGAGAAAGAGAGAAATAGAAGCTGTGAGTGAGAGAGAGAGAGAAGCTGTGAGTCAGTGAGAGAGAGAGAAGCTGTGAGTGAAAGAGATAGAATGAGAAGCTGTGAGTGAGAGTGAGAGAGAGAGAGAAAGAGAAAGAGAAGCTGTGAGTGAGTGAGAGAGAGAAATGGGAAGCTGTGAGTGAGAGAGAGAGAAAGAAAAGCTGTGAGTGAGAGAGAGAGAAAGAGAAGCTGTGAGTGAGTGAGAGAGAGAGAAGCTGTGAGTGAGAGAGAAGAAGAAGCTGTGAGTGAGAGAGAGAGAGAAAGAGAAGCTGTGGGAGAGAGAGAGAGAGAAAGAGAAGCTGTGAGTGAGAGAGAAAGAGAAAGAGAAGCTGTGAGTGACACAGAGAGAGAAGCTGTGAGTGAGAGAGAGAGAGAGAAAGAGAAGCCTTGAGTGACAGAGAGAAAGAGAAGCTGTGAGTGAGAGAGAGAGAGGGAGAGATAGAGAAGCTGTGAGTGAGAGATAGAAAGAGAAGCTGTGTGTGAGTGAGAGACAGAGAGAAGCTGTATGTGTGTGTGAGATTAAGAGAAGCTGTGTGTGTGAGAGAGAGAAAGAGACACTGTGTGTTTGAGAGAGAGAGAGAAAGAAAAGCTGTGAGTGAGAGAGAGATGTTGTGAGTGATAGAGAGAGAGAGAAGCTGTGTTTGTGTGAGAGAGAGATATGCTGTGAGTGAGAGAGAGATAAAGAGAAGATGTGTGTGAGAGAAAGAGAGAAAGTGAAGCTGTGTGTGAGAGAAAGAGAGAAAGTGAAGGTGCGAGTGAGAGAGAAAGAGAAGCTATGAGTGAGAGAGAGAGAATGCCAAGCTGTGAGTGAGAGAGAGAGAGAAACTGTGAGTGAGAGAAAGAGAAACTGTGAGTGAGAGAGAGAGAAAGAGAAGCTGTGTGTGCGAGAGAGAGAGAAAGAGAAGCTATGAGTGAAAGGCAGAGAGAGAAAGAGAAGCTGTGTGTGTGTGAGAGAGAGAAAGAGAAGCTGTGAGTGAGAGAGAGAGAAAAAGAGTGTGAGTGAGAGAGAGAGAGAAAGAGAAGCCTTGAGTGAGTGAGAGAGAGAGAACCTGTGAGTGAATGAGAGAGAGAGATAAAGAGAAGATCTGAGTGAAAGAGTGAGAGAAAGAGAAGCTGTGAGTGAGAGAGAGAGAGAAAGAGAAGCTGTGAGTGAGTGAGTGAGAGAAAGGAAAGCTGTGAGTGAGTGAGAGAGATAGAAAGAGAGTCTGGAAGTCAGAGAGAGAGAGAAAGAGAAGCTGTGAGTGAGAGAGAGAGAGAGAAAGAGAAGCTGTGAGTGAGAGAGAGAAAAAGAGAAACTGTGAGTGAGAGAGAGAGAAAGAGAAGCTGTGAGTGAGAGAGAGAGAGAGAGAGAGAGAAGCTGTGAGTGAGAGAGAGAGTGAAAGGGAAGCTGTGAGTGAGAGAGAGAATCTGTGAGTGAGAGAGAGGGAGTGAAAGGGAAGCTGTGAGTGCGAGAGAGAGAGAAAGAGAAGCTATGAGTGAAAGGCAGATAGAGAAAGAGAAGCTGTGTGTGTATGAGAGAGAGAAAGAGTGCTGTGATTGAGAGAGAGAGATAGAAGCTGTGAGTGAGAGAAAGAGAGAAAGAGAGTCTGAGAAAGAGAGAGTAAAAGAGAAGCTGTGAGTGAGAGAGAGAGAGAGAAAGAGAAGCTGTGAGAGAGTAAGAGAAGCTGTGAGTGAGAGAGAGAGAAAGAGAAGCTGTGAGTGAGACAAAGAGAGAGAAAGAGAAGCTGTGAGTGAGAGAGAGAGAGGAAGAGAAGCTGTGTGTGAGAGAAAGAGAGAAAGTGAAGCTGTGTGTGAGAGAAAGAGAGAATGCAAGCGCGGCGCCAAAATGGCCGCCGCGCCCTTTGCGGGCCCCCCCCCCCCACAGGACAGAGAATCCGGGTAGTTAGGGGCGTGGCCACCTCTCCTATAAAAGAGGTGGCCACGAGGCAGCCGAGCTGCCATTTTTACTCAGCGACGGAGCGGAGAAGTTTTTCCCTGTGTCTCCGTCGCTGGTTAGCTTACCGGGAAGCCTTTTGGTGGCGATTCTGCCTTGCCGGCTTCCCCTTTTTTGCGGCTAGGAAATGCCTTCGAAAAAGAAGGCAGCTTCGAGTTCAGCTCGCGCTGTTAGGAGGCGCAACCCAGGTCGGAGGACCGTGGTGCCGCCTCCTCAGCAGCCTTTTTTGCCAGCCCCGGCCGGGGCCGGCGGAATGGGGTCCATTGCCCCTTGGCCCGGAATGGGCGATCGAAGTGCGGGCGCGGAAGGGGTTCCGGCCCGTGGCCCGCGGGCGGTGGACACCGCTCCTCCGACTGCCCAACCTGTCGGGCCTACTCCTCTTGGGCCGCAGCCTCTCCCTGGGCCCTCTAGCCTTGGGGCGTGGTGCGGCCCCCTGCCTTGGCAGGTTTCTTCATCAGCCCTGCCGGGCTTTGGCGCTGCTCAATGGCCATATGGGGGTCCCGGGGTACAGGGACATGTACCCATGCCTGGGCCGGGCGGGCCGGCCGGCCCTTTACCCACGGTTAGCGTGGACACCTTGCTGGCCCGTATTGCGGCACTCGAGGCGTCGTTGGCTCGGGCCAGCCAGGCAGGTGCCCCCTTCGGGGTTCCTTTTGAGGCAATGTCGGCAGGAGGACAGCAACTGGCGGAGAGGGTTGAGCTGCTGCAGGCGCGTGGCGCGGCTTCCGCCACTGCCTCGCAGCTCCCCAGCCAGCAACCAGGTTCGGGTCAAGCCCCGGTGTTGAGCTCTACGTCGGTCGTGAGCTCCGACGCCCCCAGCGGGCCGGAACCCCCGGTGGGGGTGGCCCGCGGGGGTGCAGCATGTGAGTATACGGTGCAAGCAAGTACATCCACCCACATTCCCAATCTAGGGGGGGGGCTTTCAATGGCCTTGGCCTCGCGCGGGTGGTGTGGGAGCCGCGCTGTCGGCTACCCACCCGGCGACGACGACTGCCACCTTGAGCACTGGGGTGGGCATGGGTACTCACACTGCAGGGAATGTTCTGGGGGTGGCTGGGTTAACTCAGGCCCCTTTCACCAGGCCGGCCGTCCCCTTTTCGGCTTTGCCGACGGCAGGGTATTCCTTGCCATTGGGTGATCACCTGGCACAGGCTACTAGAGAAAAGATTTGGCGGGGGGAGTACGTTGATATTTTCTCACTCCTGAACAGAGAGCCCACTAAAGAGGAAAGGGAGGGCCAGGATGAGAAGGACAAGGAGCAGGCACGCCGCCGTAAGCCGCCGCGTACCTGGGCCAATTGGCTCCCTGCTTACTTAATATACATGGCGGTATATTTGAGGGCGCGGCCAGATTTAGCTATTCCCATGGTCCAATATTTGGACAACATATATCGGGCAATGGTCGATTTCCCGGGCCCCTCATGGCTAGCATATGATGAGGAATTCCGTATGAGGATTCCCCTCCACCCAGAGATGAGATGGGACGAGCCGTGCCAGAGGCTTTGGCTTCTCTATATGACACCCACACGCCCTGCCCCGGGGGATAGATACCATTGCGGACATGCGGTCCAGCGAGCAGCTCCAGCTCAGGTTACCCGCCAGGCGGCGGGGCAGGGGGTTCCAGCCCGCCTGCTGTGCTGGACTTTCTCGTCAAATGGTTCCTGCAATCGAAAGAACTGCAGGTATAAGCACGAGTGTCCCACATGTTCTGGCCCCCATGCAGCCTCTGCTTGTCCCAGGCCTGGGGGGGCGCGAGGCAGGGGGAGGGGTGGACAGTGGGCTGGCAAGGCTGCCACGGATGGAGCTAGTTCTCCAAAAGGCCCCCTCCCCAATTAAGGTGGACATGCTGGAGCGCTGGCTCGCATCGTACCCGAAGGGGGAGGACGGCGAGTATCTCCTGCAAGGTTTTAAGCAGGGATTTCGTATCCCTTTTAGGGGTGATAGGTCCCCTCAGGATGCTCCCAACCTTTTATCCCTTAGAGGTAAGGAGGAGGTTGCTGCGGCCAGCATTAAAAAGGAGTTAGACGCGGGCAGGGTCGCTGGACCTTTCCCCGCACCCCCGTTTCCCAATTTTAAGGTCTCGCCACTGGGTTTGGTCCCCAAGAAGTCCCTAGGAGATTTTCGCCTTATTCACCATTTGTCCTACCCAGCCGGCCGATCGGTCAACAATGCTATCCCTGATGACCTTTGTTCAGTCAGGTATACATCGTTTGACCACGCGCTGCGCATGGTGCGCTCGTGCGGCCCGGGTGCCTTAATGGCCAAATGTGATATTAAGTCAGCTTTTAGACTCTTGCCAGTGCATCCGGGCGACTTTGAGTTGCTGGGTTTTAAATTTAAGGGGGAATATTATTTTGATAAGGCCATGCCCTTTGGCTGCTCCATATCATGCTCGGCTTTCGAGCGTTTTAGTACCTTCCTTGAGTGGGCATTCGTCCGCAGGTCAGGGTCCCGGTCTGTAGCCCATTACCTGGATGACTTTTTATTCGGGGGTGAACGGGGCTGGGACACGTGTGCACGTCTCCTTAACACATTTCAGACGCTAATGGAGGAACTTGGTGTCCCTTTAGCGCCCGAAAAGACCGAGGGCCCAGCGACCAAGCTAGTATTCCTGGGGGTTGAGATTGACACAGTAGTGCAGGCTTCTAGGCTACCAGGTGATAAGGTATCCAGGATAGTGGCCCTTATCTCGGAATTGCTGGCCAAGCGTAAGGCATCCCTGAGGGAACTCCAGGTGCTACATGGGCACCTTAATTTCGCTTGTAGGGTGGTCGCACCGGGCAGGGCTTTTGCCCGGCGCCTATGCGACGCCATGGCAGGCTTATCCAGGCCCCACCACAGAGTCAGGCTCACCCAGGGTATCAGGGCAGACATGTTCGTCTGGTTGCAATTCCTGAGGGAGTTTAATGGGGTTTCATTTTGGAGGTCTGACCTCTTGGCGTCCCCAAATTTCCAGATCCAGTCTGATGCCTCAGGATCCCTGGGTTATGGGATGTACTTCAATGGGAAGTGGGCCTATGGTGGGTGGCCACCGGCATGGGCGGGCACAGGTCGCCTGCGGGATCTCACATACTTGGAATTTTTTCCCATTCTGGGGGCTTTGATGCTATGGGGCGAACAGTGGGCTAATTCGGTGGTGCATTTTTGGTGCGACAATGCGGCTGTGGTTCACATTGTCAATGCACAAACTTCCAAATCGCCCAGGGTCATGGATCTAGTGCGCCATTTTGTGCTGCGCTGCCTGCACCTCAACGTCTTGTTCAGGGCCAGGCATGTCCCAGGGGTTAATAATGATATTGCTGACGCTTTGTCCCGCCTGCAGATCTCCCGGTTCCGCGCCTTGGCCCCGGATGCAGAGGAATTTCCCTCGCCACTCCCGGACGAGATGTGGACTATTGGCAAGGAGAGGTGAACCGGGCGATTGGCCTGTCACTAGCGCCACGCACGCGTAAGGCGTACCATCAAGCATTCAATTCTTACAGGGCATTTTCTGCTCAATATCACCTGCCAGAGACCTGGCCTATTCCGGTGGACCATGTTCTGCGGTTCATGGTTCACCTGCATGCACAGGGCCTTGCACCTCGCACCATAGCATCCAAGCTCTCGGCGTTGGCTTTTATGGCCAAAGTGGGAGGTCATGTGGATACCACATCGGACTTCCATGTGAGACATGTTTTGGAGGGGTGGGTGCGCGAGCGCGGGCGTTGCCTGGACGACCGGCACCCTATTTCCCCAGGGGTTCTTACCCAGTTGGCCCGGGGCTGGCCAGGCCTCTGTTTTGATCACTATGAGGCAGCCCTTTTTCATGCAGCCACAACGGTGGCATTTTTTGGAGCGCTCCGCATCAGCGAACTCGTGATGCTGTCTAAGGCGGATGCAAGTGGTAGGGCACTGGAACTCGAAGATGTCTATGTAGCCAAAGACTGGGCCCAGTTGAGGATACGCTCCTCTAAAACAGATCAGCATGGCGTAGGCAGCGGTGTAAGACTGCTACGTTGTTCTTTGGTAGACATCTGTCCGGTTGGTGCCCTACAGGAATTCCTGGCACTGCGTGGCATGCACCACGGCCCGTTTTTCTGTCACCAAGATGGGTCTCCCCTTACTAAATTTCAGTTTTGGAAGGTGACAGCCAAAGCCCTCACCAGGGTGGGACTACCAGGTGCCCGTTATGGCACACATTCATTCCGTATTGGTGCAGCCTCTACAGCAGCTGCTTTTGGGTACTCTGGGGCTGACATCCGCAGCATGGGGAGGTGGGGCTCACAATGTTTTCAGTTTTATGTGCGCCCACTCCCGCCATGAGTACCAATCCGGTCACCTTACCGCCTTTTTTCTCAATTTTCTTGCAGACCCTGGGTGTCGTATCACACCGGTGACAGTATGGCTGGTGGGCCACAGCTATGTGCACAGGGCAGCGCGTTACGCTGCAGCGACAGAGTGGGGACCCCGACTGGGACTGGGTGACCACGCCAGTCTCGCATGGCATGGTAAGCCTGGGATGTTATGGCAGGAGCTGCGGCCTTTCCTTTTTTCTGGCCTGGGTGCTGACCCGCCTGACATTCTCATTATCCACTTGGGGGGCAACGATTTGGGCCAGGTCACCGGCTTATCGCTCAAGCATGCGATTTGCCAGGAACTCGCCTACTTGCATTATGTCTGGCCTGCCACAACCCTGGTTTGGTCGGACATTGTCCCGCGCCATTCTTACAGAGGGGGCGTTAACCTCCTGGCCCTTGACCGAGCTAGGCGCGCGGTCAATAAGGCAGTGGCGCGGTTTCTTGCCGCCAGGGCTTGGGGACGGGTTAGTCATCACCCCGATATTAGTCTACAAAATTATGACTTGTATGCAGGGGATGGGGTCCACCTGTCGCGAGGAGGTATGGACCTCCTGTTGGGCGATTGGCGAGCAGGCCTGTTGACCGAGCTGACGGTCTGGGGGGGGCGTCAGGTCTTCTTTGAAGCCCCTCCGTGTGGCGGGTAGCACTGGTAAGGTAAACAGTATGACAAGTATCCGGCAGGTTCGCATTGACTGGACAACACTAGATAGGAATAAATTAGTTAAACGTTGTCCGGTCAACGGCAAACCAGGCGATGGGGTGATGACGATTGCTAACCAGCATGCATCACCCCTGTGATTTCTCGGATACACGTCAGAGGGTGGGGTCATAAGTTAGTTATTGACTACGGTCAACAATTTGTTTGTTGTCAACAAACAAATTGATACAAATGGATACATTGTAACCAATTGCCGTTGGCAATTTTGGGGTGGTACCTTACCAGTGTTACTTCGGCCTGCTTGCCTTAGGAATTATGATTGGTCGTTTTACCAATACAAATTTATAATTCGGACTAGGGCATTGAATCAATAAATGTGGCCCATTGCTGTTATCCACTTTCAATGTTGTCTGTGTCCGTTATTGGGGGGGTGCGCCTGCAAAGTGAAGCTGTGAGTAAGAGAGAATGAGAAATTGTGAGTGAGAGAGAGAAAGCAAAGCTGTGAGTGAGAGAGAAAGAGAAGCTGTGAATGAGTGAGAGAGAGAGAATGAGAAGCTGTGTGTGAGAGAGAGAGAGAGAGAGGGAAAGAGAAGCTGTGTGTGGGGGAGAGAAAAAGAGCTGTGAGTGTTAGAGAGAAAGAGAAAGAGAAGCTGTGAGCGAGTGAGAGAGAAAAAGAGAAGCTGTGAGTGATAGAGAGAGAGATAAAGAGAAGCTGTGAGTGAAAGAGAGAGAAAGAGAAGATGTGTGTGTGTGAGAGAGAGAGAAACTGTGAGTGAGAGAGAGAAAGAGAAGCTGTGAGTGAGAGAGAGAGAAAGAGAACCTGTGAGTGCGAGAGAGAGAGAGAGAGAAAGAGAAGCTATGAGTGAAAGGCAGAGAGAGAAAGAGAAGCTGTGTGTGTGAGAGAGAGAAAAAGAGAAGCTGTGAGTGAGAGAGAGAGTGAAAGGGAAGCAGTGAGTGAGAGAGAGAGAGAATCTGTGAGTGAGAGAGAGGGAGAATCTGTGAGTGAGAGAGAGAAAGAGAAGCATTGAGTGAGAGAGAGAAAGAGAGTCTGGAAGTGAGAGAGAGAGAAAGAGAAGCTGTGAGTGAGAGAGAGAGAAAGAGAAACTGTGAGTGAGAGAGAGAGAAAGAGAAGCTGTGAGTGAGAGAGAGAGAGAGAAAGAGAAGCTGTGAGTGAGTGAGAGAGAAAGAGTAGCTGTGAGTGAGAGAGAGAAAGAGAAGCATTGAGTGAGAGAGAGAGAGAGAGAGACTGGAAGTGAGTGAGAGAGAAAGGGAAGTTGTGAGTGAGTGAGAGAGAAAGAGTAGCTGTGAGTGAGAGAGAGAAAGAGAAGCATTGAGTGAGAGAGAGAAAGAGAGTCTGGAAGTGAGAGAGAGAGAAAGAGAAGCTGTGAGTGAGAGAGAGAGAAAGAGAAACTGTGAGTGAGAGAGAGAGAAAGAGAAGCTGTGAGTGAGAGAGAGAGAGAGAGAAAGAGAAGCTGTGAGTGAGAGAGAGAGTGAAAGGGAAGCTGTGAGTGAGAGAGAGAGAGAATCTGTGAGTGAGAGAGAGGGAGTGAAAGGGAAGCTGTGAGTGAGTTAGAGAGAGAGAGAGAGAGAAAGAGAAGCTGTGAGTGAGAGAAAAAGAGAAGGTGTGAGTGAGAGAGAGAGAGAAAGAAAAGCTGTGAGTGAAAGAGAGAGAGAGAAAGAGAAGCTGTGAGTGAGAGAGAGAGAGAAAGAGAAGCTGTGAGTGAGAGAGAGAGAGAAAGAGAAGCTGTGAGTGAGAAAGAGAGAGAGAAGCTGTGAGTGGGAGAGAGAGAAAGAGAAGCTGTGAGTGAGAGAAAGAGAGAAGCTGTGTGTGTGTGTGTGTGAGAGAGAAGCTGTGAGTGAGAGAGAGAGAAAGAGAATCTGTGAGTGAGTGAGAGAGATAAAGAGAAGCTGTGAGTGAGAGAGAGAAAGAGAAGCTGTGTGTGTGAGAGAGAGAGAAACTGTGAGTGAGAGAGAGAAAGAGAAACTGTGAGTGTGTGTGTGAGAGAGAAAGAGAACCTGTGAGTGAGAGAGAGAGAGAAAGAGAAGCTGTGAGTGAGAGAGAGAGAAAGAGAAGCTGTGAGTGAGTGAGATAGAGAGAGAGAGAGAGAAGCTGTCAGTGTGTGTGAGAGAGAGAGAAGCTGTGAGTGAGAGAGAGAGAGAAAGAGAAGCTGTGAGTGAGTGAGAGAGATAAAGAGAAGCTGTGAGTGAGAGAGATAGAAAGAGAAGCTGTGTGTGTGTGAGAGAGAAAAACTGTGAGTGAGAGAGTGAAATAGAAACTGTGAGTGCGAGAGAGAGAGAGAGAGAAAGAGAAGCTGTGAGTGAGATAGAAAGAGAAGCTGTGAGTGAGAGAGAGAAAGAGAAGCTGTGAGTGAGAGAGAGAGAAAGAGAAGCTGTGAGTGAGAGAGAGAAAAAGAGAAACTGTGAGTGAGAGAGAGAGAAAGAGAAGCTGTGAGTGAGAGAGAGAGAGAGAGAAAGAGAAGCTGTGAGTGAGAGAGAGAGTGAAAGGGAAGCTGTGAGTGAGAGAGAGAATCTGTGAGTGAGAGAGAGGGAGTGAAAGGGAAGCTGTGAGTGCGAGAGAGAGAGAAAGAGAAGCTATGAGTGAAAGGCAGATAGAGAAAGAGAAGCTGTGTGTGTATGAGAGAGAGAAAGAGTGCTGTGATTGAGAGAGAGAGATAGAAGCTGTGAGTGAGAGAAAGAGAGAAAGTGAAGGTGTGAGTGAGAGAGAAAGAGAAGCTATGAGTGAGAAAGAGAGAATGGCAAGCTGTGAGTGAGAGAGAGAGAGAGAAAGAGAAGCTGTGAGTGAGAGAGAGAGAGAAACTGTGAGTGAGTGAGAGAAAGAGAAACTGTGAGTGAGAGAGAGAGAAAGAGAAGCTGTGAGTGCGAGAGAGAGAGAAAGAGAAGCTATGAGTGAAAGGCAGAGAGAGAAAGAGAAGCTATGTGTGTGTGAGAGAGAGAAAGAGAAGCTGTGAGTGAGAGAGAGAGAAAAAGAGTGTGAGTGAGAGAGAGAGAGAAAGTGAAGCTGTGAGTGAGAGAGAAAGAGAAGCTGTGAGTGTGAGAGAGAGAAAGCAAAGCTGTGAGTGAGAGAGAAAGAGAAGCTGTGAATTAGTGAGAAAGAGAGAAAGAGAAACTGTGTGTGTGTGTGAGAGAGAGTGGGAAATAGAAGCTGTGTGTGTGGGGGAGAGAAAAAGAGCTGTGAGTGTTAGAGAGAAAGAGAAAGAGAAGCTGTGAGCGAGTGAGAGAGAGAAAGAGAAGCTGTGAGTGAGAGAGAGATATAAAGAGAAGCTGTGAGTGAGAGTGAAAGAGAAAGAGAAGATGTGAGAGAGAGAGAGAGAAACTGTGAGTGAGAGAGAGAGAGAAGCTGTGAGTGAGAGAGAGAGATAAAGAGAAGCTGTGAGTGAAAGAGAGAGAGAGATGCTGTGAGTGAGAGAGAGAGAGAAAGAGAGTCTGAGAAAGAGAGAGTGAAAGAGAAGCTGTGAGTGAGAGAGAGAAAGAAAGAGAAGCTGTGAGTGTGAGAGAGAGAGGAAGAGAAGCTGTGATTGAGAGAGAGAGAAGAGAAGCTGTGAGTGAGAGAGAGAGAATGAGAAGCTGTGTGTGTGTGAGAGAGAGAGAGGGAAAGAGAAGCTGTGTGTGGGGGAGAGAAAAAGAGCTGTGAGTGTTAGAGAGAAAGAGAAAGAGAAGCTGTGAGCGAGTGAGAGAGAGAAAGAGAAGCTGTGAGTGATAGAGAGAGAGATAAAGAGAAGCTGTGAGTGAGAGAGAGAGAAAGAGAAGATGTGTGTGTGAGAGAGAGAGAGAAACTGTGAGTGAGAGAGAGAAAGAGAAGCTGTGAGTGAGAGAGAGAGAAAGAGAAGCTATGAGTGAAAGGCAGAGAGAGAAAGAGAAGCTGTGTGTGAGAGAGAGAGAAAAAGAGAAGCTGTGAGTGAGAGAGAGAGTGAAAGGGAAGCAGTGAGTGAGAGAGAGAGAGAATCTGTGAGTGAGAGAGAGGGAGAATCTGTGAGTGAGAGAGAGAAAGAGAAGCATTGAGTGAGAGAGAGAAAGAGAGTCTGGAAGTGAGAGAGAGAGAAAGAGAAGCTGTGAGTGAGAGAGAGAGAAAGAGAAACTGTGAGTGAGAGAGAGAGAAAGAGAAGCTGTGAGTGAGAGAGAGAGAGAGAAAGAGAAGCTGTGAGTGAGTGAGAGAGAAAGAGTAGCTGTGAGTGAGAGAGAGAAAGAGAAGCATTGAGTGAGAGAGAGAGAGAGAGACTGGAAGTGAGTGAGAGAGAAAGGGAAGTTGTGAGTGAGTGAGAGAGAAAGAGTAGCTGTGAGTGAGAGAGAGAAAGAAAGAGAAGCATTGAGTGAGAGAGAGAAAGAGAGTCTGGAAGTGAGAGAGAGAGAAAGAGAAACTGTGAGTGAGAGAGAGAGAAAGAGAAGCTGTGAGTGAGAGAGAGAGTGAAAGGGAAGCTGTGAGTGAGAGAGAGAGAGAATCTGTGAGTGAGAGAGAGTGAAAGGGAAGCTGTGAGTGAGTTAGAGAGAGAGAGAGAGAGAGAAAGAGAAGCTGTGAGTGAGAGAAAAAGAGAAGGTGTGAGTGAGAGAGAGAGAGAAAGAAAAGCTGTGAGTGAAAGAGAGAGAGAGAAAGAGAAGCTGTGAGTGAGAGAGAGAGAGAAAGAGAAGCTGTGAGTGAGAGAGAGAGAAGCTGTGAGTGGGAGAGAGAGAAAGAGAAGCTGTGAGTGAGAGAGAGAGAGAAGCTGTGTGTGTGTGTGAGAGAGAGAAGCTGTGAGTGAGAGAGAGAGAAAGAGAATCTGTGAGTGAGTGAGAGAGATAAAGAGAAGCTGTGAGTGAGAGAGAGAAAGAGAAGCTGTGTGTGTGAGAGAGAGAGAAACTGTGAGTGAGAGAGAGAAAGAGAAACTGTGAGTGTGTGTGTGAGAGAGAAAGAGAACCTGTGAGTGAGAGAGAGAGAGAAAGAGAAGCTGTGAGTGAGAGAGAGAGAAAGAGAAGCTGTGAGTGAGTGAGAGAGAGAGAGAGAGAGAAGCTGTCAGTGTGTGTGAGAGAGAGAGAAGCTGTGAGTGAGAGAGAGAGAGAAAGAGAAGCTGTGAGTGAGTGAGAGAGATAAAGAGAAGCTGTGAGTGAGAGAGATAGAAAGAGAAGCTGTGTGTGAGAGAGAGAGAAAAACTGTGAGTGAGAGAGTGAAAGAGAAACTGTGAGTGCGAGAGAGAGAGAGAGAAAGAGAAGCTGTGAGTGAGATAGAAAGAGAAGCTGTGAGTGAGAGAGAGAAAGAGAAGCTGTGAGTGAGAGAGAGAGAAAGAGAAGCTGTGAGTGAGAGAGAGAGAAAGGAAGAGAAGCTGTGATTGAGAGAGAGAGAAAAGAGAAGCTGTGAGTGAGAGAGAGAGAGAAAGATTAGCTGTGAGTGAGAGAGAGAAAGAGAAGCATTGAGTGAGAGAGAAAGAGAGTCTGGAAGTATGAGAGAGAGAAAGAGAAGCTGTGAGTGAGAGAGAGCGAAGCTGTGAGTGAGAGAGAGAGAGAGAAGCTGTGAGTGAAAGAGAGAGAGAGAAAGAGAAGCTGTGAGTGAGAGAGAGAGAAAGAGAAGATGTGAGTGAGAGAGAGAGAGAGAGAGAAGCTGTGAGTGAGTAAGAGAGAGAGAAGCTGTGAGAGAGAGAGAGTGAAAGGGAAGCTGTGAGTGAGAGAGAGAGAGAAGCTGTGAGTGAGAGAGAGAGAGAGTGAAAGGGAAGCTGTGAGAGAGAGAGAGAGAAAGAGAAGCTGTGAGTGAGAGAGAAAGAGAAGGTGTGAGTGAGAGAGAGAGAGAAAGAGAAGCTGTGTGTGTGTGAGAGAGAGAAAGAGAAGCCTTGAGTGACGGAGAGAGAGAAAGAGAAGATGTGAGTGAGAGAGAGAGAAATAGAAGCTGTGAGTGAGACAGAGAAAGAGAAAGAGAAGCTGTGAGCGACTGAGAGAGAAAGAGAAGCTGTGAGTGAGAGAGAGAGAGAGAAGCTGTGTGTGTGTGTGTGAGAGAGAGAGAAGCTGTGAGTGAGAGAGAGAGAGAAAGAGAAGCTGTGTGTGAGTGAGTGAGATAAAGAGAAGCTGTGAGTGAGAGAGAGAGAAAGAGAAGCTGTGTGTGTGTGAGAGAGAGAAACTGTGAGTGAGAGAGAGATAAAGAGAAACTTTGAGTGCGAGAGAGAGAGAGAAGCTGTGAGTGAGAGAGAGAGAGAAAGAGAAGCTGTGAGTGAGAGAGAGAAAGATAAGCTGTGAGTGAGAGAGAGAGAAAGAGAAGCTGTGAGTGAGAGAGAGAGAGAAGAGAAGCTGTGAGTGAGAGAGAGAGAGAGAAAGAGTAGCTGTGAGTGAGAGAGAGAAAGAGAAGCATTGAGTGAGAGAGAGAAAGAGAGTCTGGAAGTATGAGATAGAGAAAGAGAAGCTGTGAGTGAGAGAGAGAGAACCTGTGAGTGAGTGAGAGAGAGAGAAAGAAGCTGTGAGTGAAAGAGAGAGAGAGAAAGAGAAGCTGTGAGTGAGAGAGAGAGAAAAAGAGTGTGAGTGAGAGAGAGAGAGAAAGTGAAGCTGTGAATGAGAGAGAAAGAGAAGCTGTGAGTGTGAGAGAGAGAAAGCAAAGCTGTGAGTGAGAGAGAAAGAGAAGCTGTGAATGAGTGAGAAAGAGAGAAAGAGAAGCTGTGTGTGTGTGAGAGAGAGAGTGGGAAATAGAAGCTGTGTGTGTGGGGGAGAGAAAAAGAGCTGTGAGTGTTAGAGAGAAAGAGAAAGAGAAGCTGTGAGCGAGTGAGAGAGAGAAAGAGAAGCTGTGAGTGAGAGAGATATAAAGAGAAGCTGTGAGTGAGAGTGAAAGAGAAAGAGAAGATGTGGGAGAGAGAGAGAAACTGTGAGTGAGAGAGAGAGAGAAGCTGTGAGTGAGAGAGAGAGATAAAGAGAAGCTGTGAGTGAGAGAGAGAGAGAGAGAGAGATGCTGTGAGTGAGAGAGAGAGAGAAAGAGAGTCTGAGAAAGAGAGAGTGAAAGAGAAGCTGTGAGTGAGAGAGAGAAAGAAAGAGAAGCTGTGAGTGTGACAGAGAGAGGAAGAGAAGCTGTGATTGAGAGAGAGAGAAGCTGTGAGTGAGAGAGAGAGAGAAAGAGAAGCTGTGAGTGGGAGAGAGAGAGAGAAAGGTAAGCATTGAGTGGGAGAGAGAAAGAGAGTCTGGAAGTGAGAGAAAGAGAGAAATAGAAGCTGTGAATGAGAGAGAGAGAGAAGCTGTGAGTCAGTGAGAGAGAGAGAGAAGCTGTGAGTGAAAGAGATAGAATGAGAAGCTGTAAGTGAGAGTGAGAGAGAGAGAGAAAGAGAAAGAGAAGCTGTGAGTGAGTGAGAGAGAGAAATGGGAAGCTGTGAGTGAGAGAGAGAGAAAGAGAAGCTGTGAGTGAGAGAGAGAAAGAGAAGCTGTGAGTGAGTGAGAGAGAGAGAAGCTGTGAGTGAGAGAGAAGAAGAAGCTGTGAGTGAGAGAGAGAGAGAAAGAGAAGCTGTGGGAGAGAGAGAGAAAGAGAAGCTGTGAGTGAGAGAGAAAGAGAAAGAGAAGCTGTGAGTGACACAGAGAGAGAGAAGCTGTGAGTGAGAGAGAGAGAGAGAAAGAGAAGCCTTGAGTGACAGAGAGAAAGAGAAGCTGTGAGTGAGAGAGAGAGAGGGAGAGATAGAGAAGCTGTGAGTGAGAGAGAGAAAGAGAAGCTGTGTGTGAGTGAAAGACAGAGAGAAGCTGTATGTGTGTGTGAGATTAAGAGAAGCTGTGTGTGTGAGAGAGAGAAAGAGACACTGTGTGTTTGAGAGAGAGAGAGAAAGAAAAGCTGTGAGTGAGAGAGAGATGCTGTGAGTGATAGAGAGAGAGAGAAGCTGTGTATGTGTGAGAGAGATATGCTGTGAGTGAGAGAGAGAGAAAGAGAAGCTGTGTGTGAGAGAAAGAGAGAAAGTGAAGCTGTGTGTGAGAGAAAGTGAGAAAGTGAAGGTGTGAGTGAGAGAGAAAGAGAAGCTATGAGTGAGAGAGAGAGAATGCCAAGCTGTGAGTGAGAGAGAGAGAGAGAGAGAGAGAGAGAGAGAGAGAGAAGCTGTGAGTGAGAGAGAGAGAGAAACTGTGAGTGAGAGAAAGAGAAACTGTGAGTGAGAGAGAGAGAAAGAGAAGCTGTGAGTGCGAGAGAGAGAGAAAGAGAAGCTATGAGTGAAAGGCAGAGAGAGAAAGAGAAGCTATGTGTGTGTGTGAGAGAGAAAGAGAAGCTGTGAGTGAGAGAGAGAGAAAAAGAGTGTGAGTGAGAGAGAGAGAGAAAGAGAAGCCTTGAGTGAGTGAGAGAGAGAGAACCTGTGAGTGAATGAGAGAGAGAGATAAAGAGAAGCTCTGAGTGAAAGAGTGAGAGAAAGAGAAGGTGTGAGTGAGAGAGAGAGAAAGAGAAGCTGTGCGTGAGTGAGTGAGAGAAAGGAAAGCTGTGAGTGAGTGAGAGAGATAGAAAGAGAGTCTGGAAGTCAGAGAGAGAGAGAGAAAGAGAAGCTGTGAGTGAGAGAGAGAGAGAGAGAAAGAGAAGCTGTGAGTGAGAGAGAGAAAAAGAGAAACTGTGAGTGAGAGAGAGAGAAAGAGAAGCTGTGAGTGAGAGAGAGAGAGAGAGAGAGAGAAGCTGTGAGTGAGAGAGAGAGTGAAAGGGAAGCTGTGAGTGAGAGAGAGAATCTTTGAGTGAGAGAGAGGGAGTGAAAGGGAAGCTGTGAGTGCGAGAGAGAGAGAAAGAGAAGCTATGAGTGAAAAGCAGATAGAGAAAGAGAAGCTGTGTGTGTATGAGAGAGAGAAAGAGTGCTGTGATTGAGAGAGAGAGATAGAAGCTGTGAGTGAGAGAAAGTGAGAAAGAGAGTCTGAGAAAGAGAGAGTGAAAGAGAAGCTGTGAGTGAGAGAGAGAGAGAGAAAGAGAAGCTGTGAGAGAGTAAGAGAAGCTGTGAGTGAGAGAGAGAGAAAGAGAAGCTGTGAGTGAGACAAAGAGAGAGAAAGAGAAGCTGTGAGTGAGAGAGAGAGAGAAAGAGAAGCTGTGTGTGAGAGAAAGAGAGAAAGTGAAGCTGTGTGTGAGAGAAAGAGAGAAAGTGAAGCTGTGAGTAAGAGAGAAAGAGAAATTGTGAGTGAGAGAGAAAGCAAAGCTGTGAGTGAGAGAGAAAGAGAAGCTGTGAATGAGTGAGAGAGAGAGAATGAGAAGCTGTGTGTGTGAGAGAGAGAGAGAGGGAAAGAGAAGCTGTGTGTGGGGGAGAGAAAAAGAGCTGTGAGTGTTAGAGAGAAAGAGAAAGAGAAGCTGTGAGCGAGTGAGAGAGAGAAAGAGAAGCTGTGAGTGATAGAGAGAGAGATAAAGAGAAGCTGTGAGTGAGAGAGAGAGAAAGAGAAGATGTGTGTGTGTGAGAGAGAGAGAAACTGTGAGTGAGAGAGAGAAAGAGAAGCTGTGAGTGAGAGAGAGAGAAAGAGAACCTGTGAGTGCGAGAGAGAGAGAGAGAGAGAAAGAGAAGCTATGAGTGAAAGGCAGAGAGAGAAAGAGAAGCTGTGTGTGAGAGAGAGAGAAAAAGAGAAGCTGTGAGTGAGAGAGAGAGTGAAAGGGAAGCAGTGAGTGAGAGAGAGAGAGAATCTGTGAGTGAGAGAGAGGGAGAATCTGTGAGTGAGAGAGAGAAAGAGAAGCATTGAGTGAGAGAGAGAAAGAGAGTCTGGAAGTGAGAGAGAGAGAAAGAGAAGCTGTGAGTGAGAGAGAGAGAAAGAGAAACTGTGAGTGAGAGAGAGAGAAAGAGAAGCTGTGAGTGAGAGAGAGAGAGAAAGAGAAGCTGTGAGTGAGTGAGAGAGAAAGAGTAGCTGTGAGTGAGAGAGAGAAAGAGAAGCATTGAGTGAGAGAGAGAGAGACTGGAAGTGAGTGAGAGAGAAAGGGAAGTTGAGAGTGAGTGAGAGAGAAAGAGTAGCTGTGAGTGAGAGAGAGAAAGAGAAGCATTGAGTGAGAGAGAGAAAGAGAGTCTGGAAGTGAGAGAGAGAGAAAGAGAAGCTGTGAGTGAGAGAGAGAGAAAGAGAAACTGTGAGTGAGAGAGAGAGAAAGAGAAGCTGTGAGTGAGAGAGAGAAAGAGAAGCTGTGAGTGAGAGAGAGAGTGAAAGGGAAGCTGTGAGTGAGAGAGAGAGAGAATCTGTGAGTGAGAGAGAGTGAAAGGGAAGCTGTGAGTGAGTTAGAGAGAGAGAGAGAGAGAGAGAGAGAGAGAAAGAGAAGCTGTGAGTGAGAGAAAAAGAGAAGGTGTGAGTGAGAGAGAGAGAGAAAGAAAAGCTGTGAGTGAAAGAGAGAGAGAGAAAGAGAAGCTGTGAG
Organism: Bradypodion ventrale; assembly: GCA_035047345.1. Lineage (NCBI taxonomy): Eukaryota > Metazoa > Chordata > Lepidosauria > Squamata > Chamaeleonidae > Bradypodion > Bradypodion ventrale. The sequence continues at coordinate 226,648,574 of JAWDJE010000001.1, forward strand.
TGAGAGAGAGAGAGAAAGAGAAGCTGTGAGTGAGAGAGAGATGCTGTGAGTGATAGAGAGAGAGAGAAGCTGTGTATGTGTGAGACAGATATGCTGTGAGTGAGAGAGAGAGAAAGAGAAGCTGTGTGTGAGAGAAAGAGAGAAAGTGAAGCTGTGTGTGAGAGAAAGAGAGAAAGTGAAGGTGTGAGTGAGAGAGAAAGAGAAGCTATGAGTGAGAGAGAGAGAATGCCAAGCTGTGAGTGAGAGAGAGAGAGAGAGAGAGAAAGAGAAGCTGTGAGTGAGAGAGAGAGAGAAACTGTGAGTGATTGAAAGAGAAACTGTGAGAGAGAGAGAGAGAAAGAGAAGCTGTGAGTGCGAGAGAGAGAGAAAGAGAAGCTATGAGTGAAAGGCAGAGAGAGAAAGAGAAGCTGTGTGTGTGTGTGAGAGAAAGAGAAGCTGTGAGTGAGAGAGAGAGAAAAAGAGAGTGAGTGAGAGAGAGAGAGAAAGAGAAGCCTTGAGTGAGTGAGAGAGAGAGAACCTGTGAGTGAATGAGAGAGAGAGATAAAGAGAAGCTCTGAGTGAAAGAGTGAGAGAAAGAGAAGCTGTGAGTGATAGAGAGAGAGATAAAGAGAAGCTGTGAGTGAGAGAGAGAGAAAGAGAAGATGTGTGTGTGTGAGAGAGAGAGAAACTGTGAGTGAGAGAGAGAAAGAGAAGCTGTGAGTGAGAGAGAGAGAAAGAGAAACTGTGAGTGAGTGAGAGAGAAAGAGAAGCTGTAAGTGAGAGAGAGAGAAAGAGAAGCTGTGAGTGAGAGAGAGAGAAAGAGAAGCTGTGAGTGAGTGAGAGAGAAAGAGTAGCTGTGAGTGAGAGAGAGAAAGAGAAGCATTGAGTGAGAGAGAGAAAGAGAGTCTGGAAGTGAGAGAGAGAGAAAGGGAAGTTGTGAGTGAGTGAGAGAGAAAGAGTAGCTGTGAGTGAGACAGAGAAAGAGAAGCATTGAGTGAGAGAGAGAAAGAGAGTCTGGAAGTGAGAGAGAGAGAAAGAGAAGCTGTGATTGAGAGAGAGAGAAAGAGAAACTGTGAGTGAGAGAGAGAGAAAGAGAAGCTGTGAGTGAGAGAGAGAGAGAGAAAGAGAAGCTGTGAGTGAGAGAGAGAGTGAAAGGGAAGCTGTGAGTGAGAGAGAGAGAGAATCTGTGAGTGAGAGAGGGAGTGAAAGGGAAGCTGTGAGTGAGTTAGAGAGAGAGAGAGAGAGAGAGAGAAAGAGAAGCTGTGAGTGAGAGAGAAAGAGAAGGTGTGAGTGAGAGAGAGAAAGAAAAGCTGTGAGTGAAATAGAGAGAGAGAAAGAGAAGCTGTGAGTGAGAGAGAGAGAGAGAAGCTGTGAGTGGGAGAGAGAGAAAGAGAAGCTGTGAGTGAGAGAGAGAGAGAGAAGCTGTGTGTGTGTGAGAGAGAGAAACTGTGTGTGAGAGAGAAAGAGAAACTGTGTGTGAGAGAGAAAGAGAAACTGTGAGTGTGTGTGTGAGAGAGAAAGAGAACCTGTGAGTGAGAGAGAGAGAGAGAAAGAGAAGCTGTGAGTGAGAGAGAGAGAAAGAGAAGCTGTGAGTGAGTGAGAGAGAGAGAGAGAGAGAGAAGCTGTCAGTGTGTGTGAGAGAGAGAGAAGCTGTGAGTGAGAGAGAGAGATAAAGAGAAGCTGTGAGTGAGAGAGATAGAAAGAGAAGCTGTGTGTGTGAGAGAGAGAAAAACTGTGAGTGAGAGAGTGAAAAAAAACTGTGAGTGCAAGAAAGAGAGAGAGAAAGAGAAGCTGTGAGTGAGATAGAAAGAGAAGCTGTGTGAGCGAGAGAAAGAGAAGCTGTGAGTGAGAGAGAGAAAGAGAAGCTGTGAGTGAGAGAGAGAAAGGAAGAGAAGCTGTGATTGAGAGAGAGAGAAAAGAGAAGCTGTGAGTGAGAGAGAGAGAGAAAGAGTAGCTGTGAGTGAGAGAGAGAAAGAGAAGCATTGAGTGAGAGAGAAAGAGAGTCTGGAAGTATGAGAGAGAGAAAGAGAAGCTGTGAGTGAGAGAGAGCGAAGCTGTGAGAGAGAGAGAGAGAGAAGCTGTGAGTGAAAGAGAGAGAGAGAAAGAGAAGCTGTGAGTGAAAGAGAGAGAGAGAAAGGGAAGCAGTGAGTGAGAGAGAGAGAGAATCTGTGAGTGAGAGAGAGGGAGAATCTGTGAGTGAGAGAGAGAAAGAGAAGCATTGAGTGAGAGAGAGAAAGAGAGTCTGGAAGTGAGAGAGAGAGAAAGAGAAGCTGTGAGTGAGAGAGAGAGAAAGAGAAACTGTGAGTGAGTGAGAGAGAAAGAGAAGCTGTGAGTGAGAGAGAGAGAGAGAAAGAGAAGCTGTGAGTGAGTGAGAGAGAAAGAGTAGCTGTGAGTGAGAGAGAGAAAGAGAAGCATTGAGTGAGAGAGAGAAAGAGAGTCTGGAAGTGAGAGAGAGAGAAAGGGAAGTTGTGAGTGAGTGAGAGAGAAAGAGTAGCTGTGAGTGAGACAGAGAAAGAGAAGCATTGAGTGTGAGAGAGAAAGAGAGTCTGGAAGTGAGAGAGAGAGAAAGAGAAGCTGTGATTGAGAGAGAGAGAAAGAGAAACTGTGCGTGAGAGAGAGAGAAAGAGAAGCTGTGAGTGAGAGAGAGAGAGAGAAAGAGAAGCTGTGAGTGAGAGAGAGAGTGAAAGGGAAGCTGTGAGTGAGAGAGAGAGAATCTGTGAGTGAGAGAGGGAGTGAAAGGGAAGCTGTGAGTGAGTTAGAGAGAGAGAGAGAGAGAGAGAAAGAGAAGCTGTGAGTGAGAGAGAAAGAGAAGGTGTGAGTGAGAGAGAGAGAAAGAAAAGCTGTGAGTGAAAGAGAGAGAGAGAAAGAGAAGCTGTGAGTGAGAGAGAGAGAGAAAGAGAAGCTGTGAGTGAGAGAGAGAGAGAAGCTGTGAGTGGGAGAGAGAGAAAGAGAAGCTGTGAGTGAGAGAGAGAGAGAGAAGCTGTGTGTGTGTGTGTGAGAGAGAGAAGCTGTGAGTGAGAGAGAGAGAAAGAGAATCTGTGAGTGAGTGAGAGAGATAAAGAGAAGCTGTGAGTGAGAGAGAGAAAGAGAAGCTGTGTGTGTGTGAGAGAGAGAAACTGTGAGTGAGAGAGAGAAAGAGAAACTGTGAGTGTGTGTGAGAGAGAGAAAGAGAACCTGTGAGTGAGAGAGAGAGAGAAAGAGAAGCTGTGAGTGAGAGAGAGAGAAAGAGAAGCTGTGAGTGAGTGAGAGAGAGAGAGAGAGAGAGAGAGAAGCTGTCAGTGTGTGTGTGAGAGAGAGAAGCTGTGAGTGAGAGAGAGAGATAAAGAGAAGCTGTGAGTGAGAGAGATAGAAAGAGAAGCTGTGTGTGTGAGAGAGAGAAAAACTGTGAGTGAGAGAGTGAAAAAAAACTGTGAGTGCGAGAGAGAGAGAGAGAGAGAAAGAGAAGCTGTGAGTGAGATAGAAAGAGAAGCTGTGAGTGAGAGAGAGAAAGAGAAGCTGTGAGTGAGAGAGAGAAAGAGAAGCTGTGAGTGAGAGAGAGAAAGGAAGAGAAGCTGTGATTGAGAGAGAGAGAAAAGAGAAGCTGTGAGTGAGAGAGAGAGAGAAAGAGTAGCTGTGAGTGAGAGAGAGAAAGAGAAGCATTGAGTGAGAGAGAAAGAGAGTCTGGAAGTATGATAGAGAGAAAGAGAAACTGTGAGTGAGAGAGAGCGAAGCTGTGAGTGAGAGAGAGAGAGAGAAGCTGTGAGTGAAAGAGAGAGAGAGAAAGAGAAGCTGTGAGTGAGAGAGAGAGAAAGAGAAGATGTGAGTGAGAGAGAGAGAGAGAAGCTGTGAGTGAGTGAGAGAGAGTGAAGCTGTGAGAGAGAGAGAGTGAAACGGAAGCTGTGAGTGAGAGAGAGAGAGAAGCTGTGAGTGAGAGAGAGAGAGAGTGAAAGGGAAGCTGAGAGAGAGAGAGAGAGAAAGAGAAGCTGTGAGTGAGAGAGAAAGAGAAGGTGTGAGTGAGAGAGAGAGAGAGTGAGAAAGAGAAGCTGTGTGTGTGTGTGAGAGAGAAAGAGAAGCCTTGAGTGACGGAGAGAGAGAAAGAGAAGATGTGAGTGAGGGAGAGAGAAAGAGAAGCTGTGAGTGTGAGAGAGAAATAGAAGCTGTGAGTGAGACAGAGAAAGAGAAAGAGAAGCTGTGAGCGACTGAGAGAGAAAGAGAAGCTGTGAGTGTGAGAGAGAGAAGCTGTGTGTGTGTGTGAGAGAGAGAGAAGCTGTGAGTGAGAGAGAGAGAAAGAGAAGCTGTGAGTGAGTGAGAGAGATAAAGAGAAGCTATGAGTGAGAGAGAGAGAAAGAGAAGCTGTGTGTGTGTGTGAGAGAGAAACTGTGAGTGAGAGAGAGATAAAGAGAATCTTTGAGTGCGAGAGAGAGAGTAGAGAGAAAGAGAAGCTGTGAGTGAGAGAGAGAGAAAGAGAAGCTGTGAGTGAGAGAGAGAAAGATAAGCTGTGAGTGAGAGAGAGAGAAAGAGAAGCTGTGAGTGAGAGAGAGAGAGAAGAGAAGCTGTGAGTGAGAGAGAGAGAAAGAGTAGCTGTGAGTGAGAGAGAGAAAGAGAAGCATTGAGTGAGAGAGAGAAAGAGAGTCTGGAAGTATGAGAGAGAGAAAGAGAAGCTGTGAGTGAGAGAGAGAGAACCTGTGAGTGAGTGAGAGAGAGAAAGAAGCTGTGAGTGAAAGAGAGAGAGAGAAAGAGAAGCTGTGAGTGAGAGAGAGAGAAAGAGAAGCTGTGAGTGAGAGAGAGAGAAAGAGAAGATGTGAGTGAGAGAGAAAGAGAAGCTGTGAGTGAGTGAGAGAGAGAGAAGCTGTGAGTGAGAGAGAGAGAGTGAAAGGGAAGCTGTGAGTGAGTGAGAGAGAGAAGCTGTGAGTGAGAGAGAGAGAGTGAAAGGGAAGCTGTGAGTGAGAGAGAGAGAGAAGCTGTGAGTGAGAGAGAGAGATAAAGAGAAGCTGTGAGTGAGAGAGAGAGAGAGAGAAGCTGTGAGTGAGTGAGAGAGAGAGAGATAGAGAAGCTGTGTGTGTGTGTGAGAGAGAAACAGAAGCTGTGAGTGAGGGAGAGAAAGAGAGAAAGAGACGCTGTGAGTGAGAGAGAGAGAAACAAAGCTGTGAGTGAGAGAGAAAGAGAAGCTGTGTGTGGGTGAGAGAGAGAGAAGCTGTGTGTGTGTGAGAGAGAGAGATTAAGAGAAGCTGTGTGTGTGAGAGAGAAAGAGACAATGTGTGTGTGTGTGAGAGAGAAAGAGAAGCTGTGAGTGAGAGACAGAGAGAGATGCTGTGAGTGAGAGAGAGAGAAAGAGAAGCTGTGTGTGAGAGAAAGAGGGAAAGTGAAGCTGTGTGTGAGAGAAAGAGAGAAAGTGAAGGTGTGAGTGAGAGAGAAAGAGAAGCTGTGAGTGAGAGAGAGAGAAAGAGAAGCTGTGAGTGAGAGAGAGAGAAAGATTAGCTGTGAAAGAGAGTGAGAAAGAGAAGCTGTGAGTGAGAGAGAGAGAAAGAGAAGCTGTGAGTGAGACAAAGAGAGAGAAAGAGAAGCTGTGATAGAGAGAGAGAGAGAAAGAGAAGCTGTGAGTGAGAGAGAGATAGAAAGAGAAGCTGTGAGTGAGTGAGAGAGAGAAAGGAAAGCTGTGAGTGAGTGAGTGAGAGAGATAGAAGCTGTTAGTGAGATAGTGAGAGAAAGAGAGTCTGAGAAAGAGAGAGTGAAAGAGAGTCTGAGAAAGAGAGAGTGAAAGAGAAGCTGTGAGTGAGACAGAGAGAGAAAGAGAAGCTGCGAGTGAGTGAGAGAGAGAAAGAGAAGCTGTGTGTAAGAGAAAGAGAGAAAGTGAAGCTGTGTGTGAGAGAAAGAGAGAAAGTGAAGCTGTGAGTGAGAGAGAAAGAGAAGCTGTGAGTGAGAGAGAGAGAAACAAAGCTGTGAGTGAGAGAGAAAGAGAAGCTGTGAATGAGTGAAAGAGAGAGAGAAAGAGAAGCTGTGTGTGTGAGAGAGAGAGAGAGGGAAAGAGAAGTAGTGTGTGGGGGGAGAGAAAAAAAGCTGTGAGTGTTAGAGAGAAAGAGAAAGAGAAGCTGTGAGTGAGTGAGAGAGAGAAAGAGAAGCTGTGAGTGTGAGAGAGAGATAAAGAGAAGCTGTGAGTGAGAGAGAGAGAGAAAGAGAAGATGTGAAAGAGAGAGAGAAAATGTGAGTGAGAGAGAGAAAGAGAAACTGTGAGTGAGAGAGAGATATAGAGAAGCTGTGAGTGCGAGAGAGAGAGAAAGAGAAGCTATGAGTGAAAGGCAGAGAGAAAGAGTAGCTGTGAGTGAGTGAAAGAGAGAAAGGAAAGCTGTGAGTGAGTGAGTGAGAGAGATAGAAGCTGTTAGTGAGAGAGTGAGAGAAAGAGAGTCTGAGAAAGAGAGAGTGAAAGAGAAGCTGTGAGTGAGAGAGAGAGAAGCCATGAGTGTGAGAGAGAGAATATGTGAGTGAGAGAGAGAGAGAAAGAAAGAGAAGCTGTGAGTGAGAGAGAAACAGAAGCTGTGAGTGAGAGAGAGGGAGAAAGAGAAGGTGTGAGAGAGAGAGAAAGAGAAGCTGTGAGTGAGACAAAGAGAGAGAAAGAGAAGCTGTGATTGATAGAGAGAGAGAGAAAGAGAAGCTGTCAGTGAGAGAGAGATAGAAAGAGAAGCTGTGAGCGAGTGAGAGAGAGAGAGAAAGAGAAGCTGTGTGTGTGAGAGAGAGAGAAACAGAAGCTGTGAGTGAGGGAGAGAAAGAGAGAAAGAGAAGCTGTGAGTGAGAGAGAGAGAAAGAGAAGGTGTGAGTGAGAGAGAGAGAGAAAGAGAAGCTGTGAGTGAGAGAGATAGAGAAAGAGAAGCTGTGAGTGAGTGAGAGAGAGAAAGGAAAGCTGTGAGTCAGTGAGAGAGATAGAAGCTGTGAGTGACACACAGAGAGAGAAGCTGTGAGTGAGAGAGAGAGAAAGAGAAGGTGTGAGTGAGAGAGAGAGAGAAAGAGAAGCCTTGAGTGACAGAGAGAGAGAATGAGAAGGTATGAGTGAGAGAGAGAGAAAGAGAAGCTGTGAGTGAGAGAGAGAGAGAGAGAGAAGCTGTGAGTGAGAGAGAGAAAGAGAAGCTGTGTGTGAGTGTGAGAGAGAAGCTGTGTGTGTGTGTGAGATTAAGAGAAGCTGTGTGTGTGAGAGAGAGAATGAGATACTGTGGGTGAGAGAGAGAGAGTGAAAGAGAAGCTGTGAGTGAGAGAGAGAGAGAGATGCTGTGAGTGAGAGAGAGAGAAAGAGAAGCTGTGTATGTGTGTGTGAGAGAGAAAGAGAAGCTGTGTGCGAGAGAAAGAGAGAAAGTGAAGCTGTGTGTGAGAGAAAGAGAGAAAGTGAAGGTGTGAGTGATAGAGAAAGAGAAGCTGTGAGTTAGAGAGAGAGAAAGCAAAGCTATGAGTGAGAGAGAGAGAAAGAAAGAGAAGCTGCGAGTGAGAGAGAGAGAAACAAAGCTGTGAGTGAGAGAGAAAGAGAAGCTGTGAATGAGTGAAAGAGAGAGAGAAAGAGAAGCTGTGTGTGTGAGAGAGAGAGAGAGGGAAAGAGAAGTAGTGTGTGGGGGGAGAGAAAAAAAGCTGTGAGTGTTAGAGAGAAAGAGAAAGAGAAGCTGTGAGTGAGTGAGAGAGAGAAAGAGAAGCTGTGAGTGTGAGAGAGAGATAAAGAGAAGCTGTGAGTGAGAGAGAGAGAGAAAGAGAAGATGTGAAAGAGAGAGAGAAAATGTGAGTGAGAGAGAGAAAGAGAAACTGTGAGTGAGAGAGAGATATAGAGAAGCTGTGAGTGCGAGAGAGAGAGAAAGAGAAGCTATGAGTGAAAGGCAGAGAGAAAGAGTAGCTGTGAGTGAGTGAAAGAGAGAAAGGAAAGCTGTGAGTGAGTGAGTGAGAGAGATAGAAGCTGTTAGTGAGAGAGTGAGAGAAAGAGAGTCTGAGAAAGAGAGAGTGAAAGAGAAGCTGTGAGTGAGAGAGAGAGAAGCCATGAGTGTGAGAGAGAGAATATGTGAGTGAGAGAGAGAGAGAAAGAAAGAGAAGCTGTGAGTGAGAGAGAAACAGAAGCTGTGAGTGAGAGAGAGGGAGAAAGAGAAGGTGTGAGAGAGAGAGAAAGAGAAGCTGTGAGTGAGACAAAGAGAGAGAAAGAGAAGCTGTGATTGATAGAGAGAGAGAGAAAGAGAAGCTGTCAGTGAGAGAGAGATAGAAAGAGAAGCTGTGAGCGAGTGAGAGAGAGAGAGAAAGAGAAGCTGTGTGTGTGAGAGAGAGAGAAACAGAAGCTGTGAGTGAGGGAGAGAAAGAGAGAAAGAGAAGCTGTGAGTGAGAGAGAGAGAAAGAGAAGGTGTGAGAGAGTGAGAGAGAGAAAGGAAAGCTGTGAGTCAGTGAGAGAGATAGAAGCTGTGAGTGACACACAGAGAGAGAAGCTGTGAGTGAGAGAGAGAGAAAGAGAAGGTGTGAGTGAGAGAGAGAGAGAAAGAGAAGCCTTGAGTGACAGAGAGAGAGAATGAGAAGGTATGAGTGAGAGAGAGAGAAAGAGAAGCTGTGAGTGAGAGAGAGAGAGAGAGAAGCTGTGAGTGAGAGAGAGAAAGAGAAGCTGTGTGTGAGTGTGAGAGAGAGAGAAGCTGTGTGTGTGTGTGAGATTAAGAGAAGCTGTGTGTGTGAGAGAGAGAATGAGATACTGTGGGTGAGAGAGAGAGAGTGAAAGAGAAGCTGTGAGTGAGAGAGAGAGAGAGATGCTGTGAGTGAGAGAGAGAGAAAGAGAAGCTGTGTATGTGTGTGTGAGAGAGAAAGAGAAGCTGTGTGCGAGAGAAAGAGAGAAAGTGAAGCTGTGTGTGAGAGAAAGAGAGAAAGTGAAGGTGTGAGTGATAGAGAAAGAGAAGCTGTGAGTTAGAGAGAGAGAAAGCAAAGCTATGAGTGAGAGAGAGAGAAAGAAAGAGAAGCTGCGAGTGAGTGAGAGAGAGAGAGAGAGAAGCTGTGTGTGTGAGAGAGAGAGGGAAAGAGAAGCTGTGTGGGGGAGAGAGACAGGGAAACTGTGAGTGAGTGAGAGAGAGAAACTGTGAGTGAGAGAAAGAGAGAAAGTGAAGCTGTGTGTGAGAGAAAGAGAGAAAGTGAAAGTGTGAGTGAGAGAGAAAGAGAAGCTGTGAGTGAGAGTAAGAGAGAAAGTGAAGCTGTGTGTGAGAGAAAGAGAGAAAGTGAAGCTGTGAGTGAGAGGGAAAGAGAAGCTGTGAGTGAGAGAAAGAGAGAAAGTGAAGCTGTGATTGATAGAGAGAGAGAGAGAAAGAGAAGCTGTGAGTGAGAGAGAGATAGAAAGAGAAGCTGTGAGTGAGTGAGAAAGAGAAAGGAAAGCTGTGAGTGAGTGAGTGAGAGAGATAGAAGCTGTTAGTGAGAGAGTGAGAGAAAGAGAGTCTGAGAAAGAGAGAGTGAAAGAGAAGCTGTGAGTGAGAGAGAGAGAAAGAGAAGCTGTGAGTGAGACAGAGAGAGAAAGAGAAGCTGTGAGTGAGTGAGAGAGAGAAAGAGAAGCTGTGTGTGAGAGAAAGAGAGAAAGTGAAGCTGTGTGTGAGAGAAAGAGAGAAAGTGACGCTGTGAGTGAGAGAGAAAGAGAAGCTGTGAGTGAGAGAGATAGAAACAAAGCTGTGAGTGAGAGAGAAAGAGAAGCTGTGAATGAGTGAAAGAGAGAGAGAAAGAGAAGCTGTGTGTGTGAGAGAGAGAGAGGGAAAGAGAAGTAGTGTGTGTGGGGGAGAGAAAAAGAGCTGTGAGTGTTAGAGAGAAAGAGAAAGAGAAGCTGAGAGAGAGAGAGAGAAAGAGAAGCTGTGAGTGTGAGAGAGATAAAGAGAAGCTGTGAGAGAGAGAGAGAAATTGTGAGTGAGAGAGAGAAAGAGAAACTGTGAGTGAGAGAGAGAGAAAGAGAAGCTGTGAGTGCGAGAGAGAGAGAGAAAGAGAGTCTGAGAAAGAGAGTGAAAGAGAAGCTGTGAGTGAGAGAGTGAGAATCCATGAGTGTGAGAGAGAGAATATGTGAGTGAGAGAGAGAGAAAGAAAGAGAAGCTGTGAGTGAGAGAGAAACAGAAGCTGTGAGTGAGAGAGAGGGAGAAAGAGAAGGTGTGAGAGAGAGAGAGAGAGAAAAGCTGTGAGTGAGAGAGAGAAAGAGAAGCTATGAGTGAGAGAGAGAGATAAAGAGAAGCTGTGAGTGAGAGAGAGAGAGAGAGAAGCTGTGAGTGAGTGAGAGAGATAGAAGCTGTGAGTGAGAGAGAGAGAGAAAGAGAGTCTGAGAAAGAGAGAGTGAAAGAGAAGCTGTGAGTGAGAGAGAGAAAGAAAGAGAAGCTGTGAGTGTGTGAGAGAGAGGAAGAGAAGCTGTGATTGAGAGAGAGAGAAGAGAAGCTGTGAGTGAGAGAGAGAGAGAAAGAGAAGCTGTGAGTGAGTGAGTGAGAGAGAAAGGTAAGCATTGAGTGGGAGAGAGAAAGAGAGTCTGGAAGTGAGAGAAAGAGAGAAAGAGAAGCTGTGAGTGAGAGAGAGAGAGAAAGAGTAGCTGTGAGTGAGAGAGAGAAAGAGAAGCATTGAGTGAGAGAGAAAGAGAGTCTGGAAGTATGAGAGAGAGAAAGAGAAGCTGTGAGTGAGAGAGAGCGAAGCTGTGAGTGAGAGAGAGAGAGAGAAGCTGTGAGTGAAAGAGAGAGAGAGAAAGAGAAGCTGTGAGTGAGAGAGAGAGAGAAAGAAAAGATGTGAGTGAGAGAGAGAGAGAGAGAGAAGCTGTGAGTGAGTGAGAGAGAGAGAAGCTGTGAGAGAGAGAGAGTGAAAGGGAAGCTGTGAGTGAGAGAGAGAGAGAAGCTGTGAGTGAGAGAGAGAGAGAGTGAAAGGGAAGCTGAGAGAGAGAGAGAAAGAGAAGCTGTGAGTGAGAGAGAAAGAGAAGGTGTGAGTGAGAGAGAGAGAGAGAGAGAAAGAGAAGCTGTGTGTGTGTGAGAGAGAGAAAGAGAAGCCTTGAGTGACGGAGAGAGAGAAAGAGAAGATGTGAGTGAGAGAGAGAGAAAGAGAAGCTGTGAGTGAGAGAGAGAAATAGAAGCTGTGAGTGAGACAGAGAAAGAGAAAGAGAAGCTGTGAGCGACTGAGAGAGAAAGAGAAGCTGTGAGTGAGAGAGAGAGAAGCTGTGTGTGTGTGTGAGAGAGAGAGAGAAGCTGTGAGTGAGAGAGAGAGAGAAAGAGAAGCTGTGAGTGAGTGAGAGAGATAAAGAGAAGCTGTGAGTGAGAGAGAGAGAAAGAGAAGCTGTGTGTGTGAGAGAGAGAGAAACTGTGAGTGAGAGAGAGAGAAAGAGAAACTTTGAGTGCGAGAGAGAGTAGAGAGAAAGAGAAGCTGTGAGTGAGAGAGAGAGAAAGAGAAGCTGTGAGTGAGAGAGAGAAAGATAAGCTGTGAGTGAGAGAGAGAGAAAGAGAAGCTGTGAGTGAGAGAGACAGAAGAGAAGCTGTGAGTGAGAGAGAGAGAGAAATAGCTGTGAGTGAGAGAGAGAAAGAGAAGCATTGAGTGAGAGAGAGAAAGAGAGTCTGGAAGTATGAGAGAGAGAAAGAGAAGCTGTGAGTGAGAGAGAGAGAACCTGTGAGTGAGTGAGAGAGAGAGAGAGAAAGAAGCTGTGAGTGAAAGAGAGAGAGAGAAAGAGAAGCTGTGAGAGAGAGAGAGAGAAAGAGAAGCTGTGAGTGAGAGAGAGAGAAAGAGAAGATGTGAGTGAGAGAGAAAGAGAAGCTGTGAGTGAGTGAGAGAGAGAGAAGCTGTGAGTGAGAGAGAGAGTGTGAAAGGGAAGCTGTGAGTGAGTGAGAGAGAGAAGCTGTGAGTGAGAGAGAGAGAGTGAAAGGGAAGCTGTGAGTGAGAGAGAGAGAGAAGCTGTGAGTGAGAGAGAGAGATAAAGAGAAGCTGTGAGTGAGAGAGAGAGAGAGAAGCTGTGAGTGAGTGAGAGAGAGAGAGATAGAGAAGCTGTGTGTGTGAGAGAGAGAGAAACAGAAGCTGTGAGTGAGGGAGAGAAAGAGAGAAAGAGAAGCTGTGAGTGAGAGAGAGAGAAACAAAGCTGTGAGTGAGAGAGAAAGAGAAGCTGTGTGTGGGTGAGAGAGAGAGAGAAGCTGTGTGTGTGTGTGAGAGAGAGATTAAGAGAAGCTGTGTGTGAGAGAGAGAAAGAGACACTGTGTGTGTGTGAGAGAGAGAAAGAGAAGCTGTGAGTGAGAGACAGAGAGAGATGCTGTGAGTGAGAGAGAGAGAAAGAGAAGCTGTGTGTGAGAGAAAGAGGGAAAGTGAAGCTGTGTGTGAGAGAAAGAGAGAAAGTGAATGTGTGAGTGAGAGAGAAAGAGAAGCTGTGAGTGAGAGAGAGAGAAAGAGAAGCTGTGAGTGAGAGAGAGAGAGAAAGATTAGCTGTGAAAGAGAGTGAGAAAGAGAAGCTGTGAGTGAGAGAGAGAGAAAGAGAAGCTGTGAGTGAGACAAAGAGAGAGAAAGAGAAGCTGTGATAGAGAGAGAGAGAGAAAGAGAAGCTGTGAGTGAGAGAGAGAGAGAACGATTAGCTGTGAAAGAGAGTGAGAAAGAGAAGCAGTGAGTGAGAGAGAGAGAAAGAGAAGCTGTGAGTGAGACAAAGAGAGAGAAAGAGAAGCTGTGATAGAGTGAGAGAGAGAAAGGAAAGCTGTGAGTGAGTGAGTGAGAGAGATAGAAGCTGTTAGTGAGATAGTGAGAGAAAGAGAGTCTGAGAAAGAGAGAGTGAAAGAGAAGCTGTGAGTGAGAGAGAGAGAAAGAGAAGCTGTGAGTGAGACACAGAGAGAAAGAGAAGCTGCGAGTGAGTGAGAGAGAGAAAGAGAAGCTGTGTGTAAGAGAAAGAGAGAAAGTGAAGCTGTGTGTGAGAGAAAGAGAGAAAGTGAAGCTGTGAGTGAGAGAGAAAGAGAAGCTGTGAGTGAGAGAGAGAGAAACAAAGCTGTGAGTGAGAGAGAAAGAGAAGCTGTGAATGAGTGAAAGAGAGAGAGAAAGAGAAGCTGTGTGTGTGAGAGAGAGAGAGAGGGAAAGAGAAGTAGTGTGTGGGGGGAGAGAAAAAAAGCTGTGAGTGTTAGAGAGAAAGAGAAAGAGAAGCTTTGAGTGAGTGAGAGAGAGAAAGAGAAGCTGTGAGTGTGAGAGAGAGAGAAAGAGAAGCTGTGAGTGAGAGAGAGAGAGAAAGAGAAGATGTGAAAGAGAGAGAGAAAATGTGAGTGAGAGAGAGAAAGAGAAACTGTGAGTGAGAGAGAGATATAGAGAAGCTGTGAGTGCGAGAGAGAGAGAAAGAGAAGCTATGAGTTAAAGGCAGAGAGAAAGAGTAGCTGTGAGTGAGTGAGAGAGAGAAAGGAAAGCTGTGAGTGAGTGAGTGAGAGAGATAGAAGCTGTTAGTGAGAGAGTGAGAGAAAGAGAGTCTGAGAAAGAGAGAGTGAAAGAGAAGCTGTGAGTGAGAGAGAGAGAAGCCATGAGTGTGAGAGAGAGAATATGTGAGTGAGAGAGAGAGAGAAAGAAAGAGAAGCTGTGAGTGAGAGAGAAACAGAAGCTGTGAGTGAGAGAGAGGGAGAAAGAGAAGGTGTGTGAGAGAGAGAAAGAGAAGCTGTGAGTGAGACAAAGAGAGAGAAAGAGAAGCTGTGATTGATAGAGAGAGAGAGAAAGAGAAGCTGTCAGTGAGAGAGAGATAGAAAGAGAAGCTGTGAGCGAGTGAGAGAGAGAGAGAAAGAGAAGCTGTGTGTGTGTGTGAGAGAGAAACAGAAGCTGTGAGTGAGGGAGAGAAAGAGAGAAAGAGAAGCTGTGAGTGAGAGAGAGAGAAAGAGAAGGTGTGAGTGAGAGAGAGAGAGAAAGAGAAGCTGTGAGTGAGAGAGATAGAGAAAGAGAAGCTGTGAGTGAGTGAGAGAGAGAAAGGAAAGCTGTGAGTGAGTGAGAGAGATAGAAGCTGTGAGTGACACACAGAGAGAGAAGCTGTGAGTGAGAGAGAGAGAAAGAGAAGGTGTGAGTGAGAGAGAGAGAGAGAAAGAGAAGCCTTGAGTGACAGAGAGAGAGAATGAGAAGGTATGAGTGAGAGAGAGAGAAAGAGAAGCTGTGAGTGAGAGAGAGAGAGAGAGAAGCTGTGAGTGAGAGAGAGAAAGAGAAGCTGTGTGTGAGTGTGAGAGAGAGAGAAGCTGTGTGTGTGTGTGAGATTAAGAGAAGCTGTGTGTGTGTGAGAGAGAATGAGATACTGTGGGTGAGAGAGAGAGAGTGAAAGAGAAGCTGTGAGTGAGAGAGAGAGAGAGATGCTGTGAGTGAGAGAGAGAGAAAGAGAAGCTGTGTATGTGTGTGTGAGAGAGAAAGAGAAGCTGTGTGCGAGAGAAAGAGAGAAAGTGAAGCTGTGTGTGAGAGAAAGAGAGAAAGTGAAGGTGTGAGTGATAGAGAAAGAGAAGCTGTGAGTTAGAGAGAGAGAAAGCAAAGCTATGAGTGAGAGAGAGAGAAAGAAAGAGAAGCTGCGAGTGAGTGAGAGAGAGAGAAAGAGAAGCTGTGTGTGTGAGAGAGAGAGGGAAAGAGAAGCTGTGTGGGGGAGAGAGACAGGGAAACTGTGAGTGAGTGAGAGAGAGAAACTGTGAGTGAGAGAAAGAGAGAAAGTGAAGCTGTGTGTGAGAGAAAGAGAGAAAGTGAAAGTGTGAGTGAGAGAGAAAGAGAAGCTGTGAGTGAGAGAAAGAGAGAAAGTGAAGCTGTGTGTGAGAGAAAGAGAGAAAGTGAAGGTGTGAGTGAGAGGGAAAGAGAATCTGTGAGTGAGAGAGAGAGAAAGAGAAGCTGTGATTGATAGAGAGAGAGAGAGAAAGAGAAGCTGTGAGTGAGAGAGAGATAGAAAGAGAAGCTGTGAGTGAGTGAGAAAGAGAAAGGAAAGCAGTGAGTGAGTGAGTGAGTGAGAGAGATAGAAGCTGTTAGTGAGAGAGTGAGAGAAAGAGAGTCTGAGAAAGAGAGTGTGAAAGAGAAGCTGTGAGTGAGAGAGAGAGAAAGAGAAGCTGTGAGTGAGACAGAGAGAGAAAGAGAAGCTGTGAGTGAGTGAGAGAGAGAAAGAGAAGCTGTGTGTGAGAGAAAGAGAGAAAGTGAAGCTGTGTGTGAGAGAAAGAGAGAAAGTGACGCTGTGAGTGAGAGAGAAAGAGAAGCTGTGAGTGAGAGAGATAGAAACAAAGCTGTGAGTGAGAGAGAAAGAGAAGCTGTGAATGAGTGAAAGAGAGAGAGAAAGAGAAGCTGTGTGTGTGAGAGAGAGAGAGGGAAAGAGAAGTAGTGTGTGTGGGGGAGAGAAAAAGAGCTGTGTGTGTTAGAGAGAAAGAGAAAGAGAAGCTGTGAGTGAGAGAGAGAAAGAGAAGCTGTGAGTGTGAGAGAGAGATAAAGAGAAGCTGTGTGAGAGAGAGAGAAACTGTGAGTGAGAGAGAGAAAGAGAAACTGTGAGTGAGAGAGAGAGAAAGAGAAGCTGTGAGTGCGAGAGAGAGAGAGAAAGAGAGTCTGAGAAAGAGAGTGAAAGAGAAGCTGTGAGTGAGAGAGAGAGAAGCCATGAGTGTGAGAGAGAGAATATGTGAGTGAGAGAGAGAGAAAGAAAGAGAAGCTGTGAGTGAGAGAGAAACAGAAGCTGTGAGTGAGAGAGAGGGAGAAAGAGAAGCTGTGAGAGAGAGAGAGAGAGAGAAAAGCTGTGAGTGAGAGAGAGAAAGAGAAGCTGTGAGTGTGAGAGAGAGATAAAGAGAAGCTGTGTGAGAGAGAGAGAAACTGTGAGTGAGTGAGAGAAAGGGAAACTGTGAGTGAGAGAGAGAGAAAGAGAAGCTGTGAGTGCGAGAGAGAGAGAGAAAGAGAGTCTGAGAAAGAGAGTGAAAGAGAAGCTGTGAGTGAGAGAGAGAGAAGCCATGAGTGTGAGAGAGAGAATATGTGAGTGAGAGAGAGAGAAAGAAAGAGAAGCTGTGAGTGAGAGAGAAACAGAAGCTGTGAGTGAGAGAGAGGGAGAAAGAGAAGCTGTGTGAGAGAGAGAGAGAGAGAGAGAGAAAAGCTGTGAGTGAGAGAGAGAGAGAGAAGCTATGAGTGAGAGAGAGAGATAAAGAGAAGCTGTGAGTGAGAGAGAGAGAGAGAGAAGCTGTGAGTGAGTGAGAGAGATAGAAGCTGTGAGTGAGAGAGAGAGAGAAAGAGAGTCTGAGAAAGAGAGAGTGAAAGAGAAGCTGTGAGTGAGAGAGAGAAAGAAAGAGAAGCTGTGAGTGTGAGAGAGAGAGGAAGAGAAGCTGTGATTGAGAGAGAGAGAAGAGAAGCTGTGAGTGAGAGAGAGAGAGAAAGAGAAGCTGTGAGTGAGTGAGAGAGAGAGAAAGGTAAGCATTGAGTGGGAGAGAGAAAGAGAGTCTGGAAGTGAGAGAAAGAGAGAAAGAGAAGCTGTGAGTGAGAGAGAGAGAGAAAGAGTAGCTGTGAGTGAGAGAGAGAAAGAGAAGCATTGAGTGAGAGAGAAAGAGAGTCTGGAAGTATGAGAGAGAGAAAGAGAAGCTGTGAGTGAGAGAGAGCGAAGCTGTGAGTGAGAGAGAGAGAGAAGCTGTGAGTGAAAGAGAGAGAGAGAAAGAGAAGCTGTGAGTGAGAGAGAGAGAGAAAGAGAAGATGTGAGTGAGAGAGAGAGAGAGAGAAGCTGTGAGTGAGTGAGAGAGAGAGAAGCTGTGAGAGAGAGAGAGTGAAAGGGAAGCTGTGAGTGAGAGAGAGAGAGAAGCTGTGAGTGAGAGAGAGAGAGAGTGAAAGGGAAGCTGAGAGAGAGAGAGAGAAAGAGAAGCTGTGAGTGAGAGAGAAAGAGAAGGTGTGAGTGAGAGAGAGAGAGAGAGAGAAAGAGAAGCTGTGTGTGTGAGAGAGAGAGAAAGAGAAGCCTTGAGTGACGGAGAGAGAGAAAGAGATGTGAGTGAGAGAGAGAGAAAGAGAAGCTGTGAGTGAGACAGAGAAATAGAAGCTGTGAGTGAGACAGAGAAAGAGAAAGAGAAGCTGTGAGCGACTGAGAGAGAAAGAGAAGCTTTGAGTGAGAGAGAGAGAAGCTGTGTGTGTGTGTGAGAGAGAGAGAACCTGTGAGTGAGAGAGAGAGAGAAAGAGAAGCTGTGAGTGAGTGAGAGAGATAAAGAGAAGCTGTGAGTGAGAGAGAGAGAAAGAGAAGCTGTGTGTGTGTGAGAGAGAGAAACTGTGAGTGAGAAAGAGATAAAGAGAAACTTTGAGTGCGAGAGAGAGTAGAGAGAAAGAGAAGCTGTGAGTGAGAGAGAGAGAAAGAGAAGCTGTGAGTGAGAGAGAGAAAGATAAGCTGTGAGTGAGAGAGAGAGAAAGAGAAGCTGTGAGTGAGAGAGAGAGAGAAGAGAAGCTGTGAGAGAGAGAGAGAGAGAAAGAGTAGCTGTGAGTGAGAGAGAGAAAGAGAAGCATTGAGTGAGAGAGAGAAAGAGAGTCTGGAAGTATGAGAGAGAGAAAGAGAAGCTGTGAGTGAGAGAGAGAGAACCTGTGAGAGAGAGAGAGAGAAAGAAGCTGTGAGTGAAAGAGAGAGAGAGAAAGAGAAGCTGTGAGTGAGAGAGAGAGAAAGAGAAGCTGTGAGTGAGAGAGAGAAAGAGAAGATGTGAGTGAGAGAGAAAGAGAAGCTGTGAGTGAGTGAGAGAGAGAGAAGCTGTGAGTGAGAGAGAGAGAGTGAAAGGGAAGCTGTGAGTGAGTGAGAGAGAGAAGCTGTGAGTGAGAGAGAGAGAGTGAAAGGGAAGCTGTGAGTGAGAGAGAGAGAGAAGCTGTGAGTGAGAGAGAGAGATAAAGAGAAGCTGTGAGTGAGAGAGAGAGAGAAGCTGTGAGTGAGTGAGAGAGAGAGAGATAGAGAAGCTGTGTGTGTGTGAGAGAGAGAAACAGAAGCTGTGAGTGAGGGAGAGAAAGAGAGAAAGAGAAGCTGTGAGTGAGAGAGATAGAAACAAAGCTGTGAGTGAGAGAGAAAGAGAAGCTGTGTGTGGGTGAGAGAGAGAGAGAAGCTGTGTGTGTGTGAGAGAGAGAGATTAAGAGAAGCTGTGTGTGAGAGAGAGAAAGAGACACTGTGTGTGTGTGTGAGAGAGAAAGAGAAGCTGTGAGTGAGAGACAGAGAGAGATGCTGTGAGTGAGAGAGAGAGAAAGAGAAGCTGTGTGTGAGAGAAAGAGGGAAAGTGAAGCTGTGTGTGAGAGAAAGAGAGAAAGTGAATGTGTGAGTGAGAGAGAAAGAGAAGCTGTGAGTGAGAGAGAGAGAAAGAGAAGCTGTGAGTGAGAGAGAGAGAGAAAGATTAGCTGTGAAAGAGAGTGAGAAAGAGAAGCTGTGAGTGAGAGAGAGAGAAAGAGAAGCTGTGAGTGAGACAAAGAGAGAGAAAGAGAAGCTGTGATAGAGAGAGAGAGAGAAAGAGAAGCTGTGAGTGAGAGAGAGATAGAAAGAGAAGCTGTGAGTGAGTGAGAGAGAGAAAGGAAAGCTGTGAGTGAGTGAGTGAGAGAGATAGAAGCTGTTAGTGAGATAGTGAGAGAAAGAGAGTCTGAGAAAGAGAGAGTGAAAGAGAAGCTGTGAGTGAGAGAGAGATAAAGAGATACTTTGAGTGCGAGAGAGAGAGAGAGAAGCTGTGAGTGAGAGAGAGAGAAAAAGAGAAGCTGTGAGTGAGAGAGAGAAAGATAAGCTGTGAGTGAGAGAGAGAGAAAGAGAAGCTGTGAGTGAGAGAGAGAGAGAAGAGAAGCTGTGAGTGAGAGAGAGAGAGAGAAAGAGTAGCTGTGAGTGAGAGAGAGAAAGAGAAGCATTGAGTGAGAGAGAGAAAGAGAGTCTGGAAGTATGAGATAGAGAAAGAGAAGCTGTGAGTGAGAGAGAGAGAACCTGTGAGTGAGTGAGAGAGAGAGAAAGAAGCTGTGAGTGAAAGAGAGAGAGAGAAAGAGAAGCTGTGAGTGAGAGAGAGAGAAAAAGAGTGTGAGTGAGAGAGAGAGAGAAAGTGAAGCTGTGAATGAGAGAGAAAGAGAAGCTGTGAGTGAGAGAGAGAGAAAGCAAAGCTGTGAGTGAGAGAGAAAGAGAAGCTGTGAATGAGTGAGAAAGAGAGAAAGAGAAGCTGTGTGTGTGAGAGAGAGAGAGTGGGAAATAGAAGCTGTGTGTGTGGGGAGAGAAAAAGAGCTGTGAGTGTTAGAGAGAAAGAGAAAGAGAAGCTGTGAGCGAGTGAGAGAGAGAAAGAGAAGCTGTGAGTGAGAGATATATAAAGAGAAGCTGTGAGTGAGAGTGAAAGAGAAAGAGAAGATGTGGGAGAGAGAGAGAAACTGTGAGTGAGAGAGAGAGAGAAGCTGTGAGTGAGAGAGAGATAAAGAGAAGCTGTGAGTGAGAGAGAGAGAGAGAGAGATGCTGTGAGTGAGAGAGAGAGAGAAAGAGAGTCTGAGAAAGAGAGAGTGAAAGAGAAGCTGTGAGTGAGAGAGAGAAAGAAAGAGAAGCTGTGAGTGTGAGAGAGAGAGGAAGAGAAGCTGTGATTGAGAGAGAGAGAAGCTGTGAGTGAGAGAGAGAGAGAAAGAGAAGCTGTGAGTGGGAGAGAGAGAGAGAAAGGTAAGCATTGAGTGGGATAGAGAAAGAGAGTCTGGAAGTGAGAGAAAGAGAGAAATAGAAGCTGTGAATGAGAGAGAGAGAGAAGCTGTGAGTCAGTGAGAGAGAGAGAGAAGCTGTGAGTGAAAGAGATAGAATGAGAAGCTGTAAGTGAGAGAGAGAGAAAGAGAAGCTGTGAGTGAGTGAGAGAGAGAGAAGCTGTGAGTGAGAGAGAAGAAGAAGCTGTGAGTGAGAGAGAGAGAGAAAGAGAAGCTGTGGGAGAGAGAGAGAAAGAGAAGCTGTGAGTGAGAGAGAAAGAGAAGCTGTGAGTGACACAGAGAGAGAGAAGCTGTGAGTGAGAGAGAGAGAGAGAGAAAGAGAAGCCTTGAGTGACAGAGAGAAAGAGAAGCTGTGAGTGAGAGAGAGAGAGGGAGAGATAGAGAAGCTGTGAGTGAGAGAGAGAAAGAGAAGCTGTGTGTGAGTGAGAGACAGAGAGAAGCTGTATGTGTGTGTGAGATTAAGAGAAGCTGTGTGTGAGAGAGAGAGAAAGAGACACTGTGTGTTTGAGAGAGAGAGAGAAAGAAAAGCTGTGAGTGAGAGAGAGATGCTGTGAGTGATAGAGAGAGAGAGAAGCTGTGTATGTGTGAGAGAGATATGCTGTGAGTGAGAGAGAGAGAAAGAGAAGCTGTGTGTGAGAGAAAGAGAGAAAGTGAAGCTGTGTGTGAGAGAAAGAGAGAAAGTGAAGGTGTGAGTGAGAGAGAAAGAGAAGCTATGAGTGAGAGAGAGAGAATGCCAAGCTGTGAGTGAGAGAGAGAGAGAGAGAGAGAGAAAGAGAAGCTGTGAGTGAGAGAGAGAGAGAAACTGTGAGTGAGAGAAAGAGAAACTGTGAGTGAGAGAGAGAGAAAGAGAAGCTGTGAGTGCGAGAGAGAGAGAAAGAGAAGCTATGAGTGAAAGGCAGAGAGAGAAAGAGAAGCTGTGTGTGTGTGAGAGAGAAAGAGAAGCTGTGAGTGAGAGAGAGAGAAAAAGAGTGTGAGTGAGAGAGAGAGAAAGAGAAGCCTTGAGTGAGTGAGAGAGAGAGAGAACCTGTGAGTGAATGAGAGAGAGAGATAAAGAGAAGCTCTGAGTGAAAGAGTGAGAGAAAGAGAAGCTGTGAGTGAGAGAGAGAGAAAGAGAAGCTGTGAGTGAGTGAGTGAGAGAAAGGAAAGCTGTGAGTGAGTGAGAGAGATAGAAAGAGAGTCTGGAAGTCAGAGAGAGAGAGAGAAAGAGAAGCTGTGAGTGAGAGAGAGAGAGAGAGAAAGAGAAGCTGTGAGTGAGAGAGAGAAAAAGAGAAACTGTGAGTGAGAGAGAGAGAAAGAGAAGCTGTGAGTGAGAGAGAGAGAGAGAGAAGCTGTGAGTGAGAGAGAGAGTGAAAGGGAAGCTGTGAGTGAGAGAGAGAATCTGTGAGTGAGAGAGAGGGAGTGAAAGGGAAGCTGTGAGTGCGAGAGAGAGAGAAAGAGAAGCTATGAGTGAAAAGCAGATAGAGAAAGAGAAGCTGTGTGTGTATGAGAGAGAGAAAGAGTGCTGTGATTGAGAGAGAGAGATAGAAGCTGTGAGTGAGAGAAAGAGAGAAAGAGAGTCTGAGAAAGAGAGAGTGAAAGAGAAGCTGTGAGTGAGAGAGAGAGAGAGAAAGAGAAGCTGTGAGAGAGTAAGAGAAGCTGTGAGTGAGAGAGAGAGAAAGAGAAGCTGTGAGTGAGACAAAGAGAGAGAAAGAGAAGCTGTGAGTGAGAGAGAGAGAGAAAGAGAAGCTGTGTGTGAGAGAAAGAGAGAAAGTGAAGCTGTGTGTGAGAGAAAGAGAGAAAGTGAAGCTGTGAGTAAGAGAGAAAGAGAAATTGTGAGTGAGAGAGAAAGCAAAGCTGTGTGAGAGAGAAAGAGAAGCTGTGTGTGGGGGAGAGAAAAAGAGCTGTGAGTGTTAGAGAGAAAGAGAAAGAGAAGCTGTGAGCGAGTGAGAGAGAGAAAGAGAAGCTGTGAGTGATAGAGAGAGAGATAAAGAGAAGCTGTGAGTGAGAGAGAGAGAAAGAGAAGATGTGTGTGTGAGAGAGAGAGAGAAACTGTGAGTGAGAGAGAGAAAGAGAAGCTGTGAGTGAGAGAGAGAGAAAGAGAACCTGTGAGTGCGAGAGAGAGAGAGAGAGAGAGAAAGAGAAGCTATGAGTGAAAGGCAGAGAGAGAAAGAGAAGCTGTGTGTGAGAGAGAGAGAAAAAGAGAAGCTGTGAGTGAGAGAGAGAGTGAAAGGGAAGCAGTGAGTGAGAGAGAGAGAGAATCTGTGAGTGAGAGAGAGGGAGAATCTGTGAGTGAGAGAGAGAAAGAGAAGCATTGAGTGAGAGAGAGAAAGAGAGTCTGGAAGTGAGAGAGAGAGAAAGAGAAGCTGTGAGTGAGAGAGAGAGAAAGAGAAACTGTGAGTGAGAGAGAGAGAAAGAGAAGCTGTGAGTGAGAGAGAGAGAGAGAAAGAGAAGCTGTGAGTGAGTGAGAGAGAAAGAGTAGCTGTGAGTGAGAGAGAGAAAGAGAAGCACTGAGTGAGAGAGAGAGAGAGAGACTGGAAGTGAGTGAGAGAGAAAGGGAAGTTGTGAGTGAGTGAGAGAGAAAGAGTAGCTGTGAGTGAGAGAGAGAAAGAGAAGCATTGAGTGAGAGAGAGAAAGAGAGTCTGGAAGTGAGAGAGAGAGAAAGAGAAGCTGTGAGTGAGAGAGAGAGAAAGAGAAACTGTGAGTGAGAGAGAGAGAAAGAGAAGCTGTGAGTGAGAGAGAGAGAGAAAGAGAAGCTGTGAGTGAGAGAGAGAGTGAAAGGGAAGCTGTGAGTGAGAGAGAGAGAGAATCTGTGAGTGAGAGAGAGTGAAAGGGAAGCTGTGAGTGAGTTAGAGAGAGAGAGAGAGAGAAAGAGAAGCTGTGAGTGAGAGAAAAAGAGAAGGTGTGAGTGAGAGAGAGAGAGAAAGAAAAGCTGTGAGTGAAAGAGAGAGAGAGAAAGAGAAGCTGTGAGTGAGAGAGAGAGAGAAAGAGAAGCTGTGAGTGAGAGAGAGATGCTGTGAGTGATAGAGAGAGAGAGAAGCTGTGTATGTGTGAGAGAGATATGCTGTGAGTGAGAGAGAGAGAAAGAGAAGCTGTGTGTGAGAGAAAGAGAGAAAGTGAAGCTGTGTGTGAGAGAAAGAGAGAAAGTGAAGGTGTGAGTGAGAGAGAAAGAGAAGCTATGAGTGAGAGAGAGAGAATGCCAAGCTGTGAGTGAGTGAGAGAGAGAGAGAGAGAGAAAGAGAAGCTGTGAGTGAGAGAGAGAGAGAAACTGTGAGTGAGAGAAAGAGAAACTGTGAGTGAGAGAGAGAGAAAGAGAAGCTGTGAATGCGAGAGAGAGAGAAAGAGAAGCTATGAGTGAAAGGCAGAGAGAGAAAGAGAAGCTGTGTGTGTGTGAGAGAGAAAGAGAAGCTGTGAGTGAGAGAGAGAGAAAAAGAGTGTGAGTGAGAGAGAGAGAGAAAGAGAAGCCTTGAGTGAGTGAGAGAGAGAGAACCTGTGAGTGAATGAGAGAGAGAGATAAAGAGAAGCTCTGAGTGAAAGAGTGAGAGAAAGAGAAGCTGTGAATGAGAGAGAGAGAGAAAGAGAAGCTGTGAGTGAGTGAGTGAGAGAAAGGAAAGCTGTGAGTGAGTGAGAGTGATAGAAAGAGAGTCTGGAAGTCAGAGAGAGAGAGAAAGAGAAGCTGTGAGTGAGAGAGAGAGAGAGAGAAAGAGAAGCTGTGAGTGAGAGAGAGAAAAAGAGAAACTGTGAGTGAGAGAGAGAGAAAGAGAAGCTGTGAGTGAGAGAGAGAGAGAGAGAAAGAGAAGCTGTGAGTGAGAGAGAGAGTGAAAGGGAAGCTGTGAGTGTGAGAGAGAATCTGTGAGTGAGAGAGAGGGAGTGAAAGGGAAGCTGTGAGTGCGAGAGAGAGAGAGAGAGAAGCTATGAGTGAAAAGCAGATAGAGAAAGAGAAGCTGTGTGTGTATGAGAGAGAGAAAGAGTGCTGTGATTGAGAGAGAGAGATAGAAGCTGTGAGTGAGAGAAAGAGAGAAAGAGAGTCTGAGAAAGAGAGAGTGAAAGAGAAGCTGTGAGTGAGAGAGAGAGAGAAAGAGAAGCTGTGAGAGAGTAAGAGAAGCTGTGAGTGAGAGAGAGAGAAAGAGAAGCTGTGAGTGAGACAAAGAGAGAAAGAGAAGCTGTGAGTGAGAGAGAGAGAGAAAGAGAAGCTGTGTGTGAGAGAAAGAGAGAAAGTGAAGCTGTGTGTGAGAGAAAGAGAGAAAGTGAAGCTGTGAGTAAGAGAGAAAGAGAAATTGTGAGTGAGAGAGAAAGCAAAGCTGTGAGTGAGAGAGAAAGAGAAGCTGTGAATGAGTGAGAGAGAGAGAATGAGAAGCTGTGTGTGTGTGAGAGAGAGAGAGAGGGAAAGAGAAGCTGTGTGTGGGGGAGAGAAAAAGAGCTGTGAGTGTTAGAGAGAAAGAGAAAGAGAAGCTGTGAGCGAGTGAGAGAGAGAAAGAGAAGCTGTGAGTGATAGAGAGAGAGATAAAGAGAAGCTGTGAGTGAGAGAGAGAGAAAGAGAAGATGTGTGTGTGTGAGAGAGAGAGAAACTGTGAGTGAGAGAGAGAAAGAGAAGCTGTGAGTGAGAGAGAGAGAAAGAGAACCTGTGAGTGCGAGAGAGAGAGAGAGAAAGAGAAGCTATGAGTGAAAGGCAGAGAGAGAAAGAGAAGCTGTGTGTGAGAGAGAGAGAAAAAGAGAAGCTGTGAGTGAGAGAGAGAGTGAAAGGGAAGCAGTGAGTGTGAGAGAGAGAGAGAATCTGTGAGTGAGAGAGAGGGAGAATCTGTGAATGAGAGAGAGAAAGAGAAGCATTGAGTGAGAGAGAGAAAGAGAGTCTGGAAGTGAGAGAGAGAGAAAGAGAAGGTGTGAGTGAGAGAGAGAGAAAGAGAAACTGTGAGTGAGAGAGAGAGAAAGAGAAGCTGTGAGTGAGAGAGAGAGAGAGAAAGAGAAGCTGTGAGTGAGTGAGAGAGAAAGAGTAGCTGTGAGTGAGAGAGAGAAAGAGAAGCATTGAGTGAGAGAGAGAGAGAGAGACTGGAAGTGAGTGAGAGAGAAAGGGAAGTTGTGAGTGAGTGAGAGAGAAAGAGTAGCTGTGAGTGAGAGAGAGAAAGAGAAGCATTGAGTGAGAGAGAGAAAGAGAGTCTGGAAGTGAGAGAGAGAGAAAGAGAAGATGTGAGTGAGAGAGAGAGAAAGAGAAACTGTGAGTGAGAGAGAGAGGAAGAGAAGCTGTGAGTGAGAGAGAGAGAGAGAAAGAGAAGCTGTGAGTGAGAGAGAGAGTGAAAGGGAAGCTGTGAGTGAGAGAGAGAGAGAATCTGTGAGTGAGAGAGAGTGAAAGGGAAGCTGTGAGTGAGTTAGAGAGAGAGAGAGAGAGAAAGAGAAGCTGTGAGTGAGAGAAAAAGAGAAGGTGTGAGTGAGAGAGAGAGAGAAAGAAAAGCTGTGAGTGAAAGAGAGAGAGAGAAAGAGAAGCTGTGAGTGAGAGAGAGAGAGAGAAAGAGAAGCTGTGAGTGAGAGAGAGAGAGAGAAGCTGTGAGTGGGAGAGAGAGAAAGAGAAGCTGTGAGTGAGAGAGAGAGAGAAGCTGTGTGTGTGTGAGAGAGAGAGAAGCTGTGAGTGAGAGAGAGAGAAAGAGAATCTGTGAGTGAGTGAGAGAGATAAAGAGAAGCTGTGAGTGAGAGAGAGAAAGAGAAGCTGTGTGTGTGTGTGAGAGAGAGAAACTGTGAGTGAGAGAGAGAAAGAGAAACTGTGAGTGTGTGTGTGAGAGAGAAAGAGAACCTGTGAGTGAGAGAGAGAGAGAAAGAGAAGCTGTGAGTGAGAGAGAGAGAAAGAGAAGCTGTGAGTGAGTGAGATAGAGAGAGAGAGAGAGAAGCTGTCAGTGTGTGTGTGAGAGAGAGAAGCTGTGAGTGAGAGAGAGAGAGAAAGAGAAGCTGTGAGTGAGTGAGAGAGATAAAGAGAAGCTGTGAGTGAGAGAGATAGAAAGAGAAGCTGTGTGTGTGTGAGAGAGAAAAACTGTGAGTGAGAGAGTGAAAGAGAAACTGTGAGTGCGAGAGAGAGAGAGAGAAAGAGAAGCTGTGAGTGAGATAGAAAGAGAAGCTGTGAGTGAGAGAGAGAAAGAGAAGCTGTGAGTGAGAGAGAGAGAAAGAGAAGCTGTGAGTGAGAGAGAGAGAAAGGAAGAGAAGCTGTGATTGAGAGAGAGAGAAAAGAGAAGCTGTGAGTGAGAGAGAGAGAGAGAAAGAGTAGCTGTGAGTGAGAGAGAGAAAGAGAAGCATTGAGTGAGAGAGAAAGAGAGTCTGGAAGTATGAGAGAGAGAAAGAGAAGCTGTGAGTGAGAGAGAGCGAAGCTGTGAGTGAGAGAGAGAGAGAGAGAAGCTGTGAGTGAAAGAGAGAGAGAGAAAGAGAAGCTGTGAGTGAGAGAGAGAGAGAAAGAGAAGATGTGAGTGAGAGAGAGAGAGAGAGAGAAGCTGTGAGTGAGTAAGAGAGAGAGAAGCTGTGAGAGAGAGAGAGTGAAAGGGAAGCTGTGAGTGAGAGAGAGAGAGATAAGCTGTGAGTGAGAGAGAGAGAGAGTGAAAGGGAAGCTGTGAGAGAGAGAGAGAGAAAGAGAAGCTGTGAGTGAGAGAGAAAGAGAAGGTGTGAGTGAGAGAGAGAGAGAGAGAGAGAAAGAGAAGCTGTGTGTGTGAGAGAGAGAGAAAGAGAAGCCTTGAGTGACGGAGAGAGAGAAAGAGAAGATGTGAGTGAGAGAGAGAGAAATAGAAGCTGTGAGTGAGACAGAGAAAGAGAAAGAGAAGCTGTGAGCGACTGAGAGAGAAAGAGAAGCTGTGAGTGAGAGAGAGAGAGAGAAGCTGTGTGTGTGTGTGTGAGAGAGAGAAGCTGTGAGTGAGAGAGAGAGAGAAAGAGAAGCTGTGAGTGAGTGAGTGAGATAAAGAGAAGCTGTGAGTGAGAGAGAGAGAAAGAGAAGCTGTGTGTGTGTGTGTGAGAGAGAAACTGTGAGTGAGAGAGAGATAAAGAGAAACTTTGAGTGCGAGAGAGAGAGAGAAGCTGTGAGTGAGAGAGAGAGAGAAAGAGAAGCTGTGAGTGAGAGAGAGAGAAAGATAAGCTGTGAGTGAGAGAGAGAGAGAGAGTAGCTGTGAGTGAGAGAGAGAAAGAGAAGCATTGAGTGAGAGAGAGAAAGAGAGTCTGGAAGTATGAGATAGAGAAAGAGAAGCTGTGAGTGAGAGAGAGAGAACCTGTGAGTGAGTGAGAGAGAGAGAAAGAAGCTGTGAGTTAAAGAGAGAGAGAGAAAGAGAAGCTGTGAGTGAGAGAGAGAGAAAAAGAGTGTGAGTGAGAGAGAGAGAGAAAGTGAAGCTGTGAATGAGAGAGAAAGAGAAGCTGTGAGTGAGAGAGAGAGAAAGCAAAGCTGTGAGTGAGAGAGAAAGAGAAGCTGTGAATGAGTGAGAAAGAGAGAAAGAGAAGCTGTGTGTGTGAGAGAGAGAGAGTGGAAAATAGAAGCTGTGTGTGTGGGGGAGAGAAAAAGAGCTGTGAGTGTTAGAGAGAAAGAGAAAGAGAAGCTGTGAGCGAGTGAGAGAGTGAAAGAGAAGCTGTGAGTGAGAGATATATAAAGAGAAGCTGTGAGTGAGAGTGAAAGAGAAAGAGAAGATGTGGGAGAGAGAGAGAGAAACTGTGAGTGAGAGAGAGAGAGAAGCTGTGAGTGAGAGAGAGAGATAAAGAGAAGCTGTGAGTGAGAGAGAGAGAGAGAGATGCTGTGAGTGAGAGAGAGAGAGAAAGAGAGTCTGAGAAAGAGAGAGTGAAAGAGAAGCTGTGAGTGAGAGAGAGAAAGAAAGAAAGAGAAGCTGTGAGTGTGAGAGAGAGAGGAAGAGAAGCTGTGATTGAGAGAGAGAGAAGCTGTGAGTGAGAGAGAGAGAGAAAGAGAAGCTGTGAGTGGGAGAGAGAGAGAGAAAGGTAAGCATTGAGTGGGAGAGAGAAAGAGAGTCTGGAAGTGAGAGAAAGAGAGAAATAGAAGCTGTGAATGAGAGAGAGAGAGAAGCTGTGAGTCAGTGAGAGAGAGAGAGAAGCTGTGAGTGAAAGAGATAGAATGAGAAGCTGTAAGTGAGAGTGAGAGAGAGAGAGAAAGAGAAAGAGAAGCTGTGAGTGAGTGAGAGAGAGAAATGGGAAGCTGTGAGTGAGAGAGAGAGAAAGAGAAGCTGTGAGTGAGTGAGAGAGAGAGAAGCTGTGAGTGAGAGAGAAGAAGAAGCTGTGAGTGAGAGAGAGAGAGAAAGAGAAGCTGTGGGAGAGAGAGAGAAAGAGAAGCTGTGAGTGAGAGAGAAAGAGAAAGAGAAGCTGTGAGTGACACAGAGAGAGAGAAGCTGTGAGTGAGAGAGAGAGAGAGAAAGAGAAGCCTTGAGTGACAGAGAGAAAGAGAAGCTGTGAGTGAGAGAGAGAGAGGGAGAGATAGAGAAGCTGTGAGTGAGAGAGAGAAAGAGAAGCTGTGTGTGAGTGAGAGACAGAGAGAAGCTGTATGTGTGTGTGAGATTAAGAGAAGCTGTGTGTGTGAGAGAGAGAAAGAGACACTGTGTGTTTGAGAGAGAGAGAGAAAGAAAAGCTGTGAGTGAGAGAAAGATGCTGTGAGTGATAGAGAGAGAGAGAAGCTGTGTATGTGTGAGAGAGATATGCTGTGAGTGAGAGAGAGAGAAAGAGAAGCTGTGTGTGAGAGAAAGAGAGAAAATGAAGCTGTGTGTGAGAGAAAGAGAGAAAGTGAAGGTGTGAGTGAGAGAGAAAGAGAAGCTATGAGTGAGAGAGAGAGAATGCCAAGCTGTGAGTGAGAGAGAGAGAGAGAAAGAGAAGCTGTGAGTGAGAGAGAGAGAGAAACTGTGAGTGAGAGAAAGAGAAACTGTGAGTGAGAGAGAGAGAAAGAGAAGCTGTGAGTGCGAGAGAGAGAGAAAGAGAAGCTATGAGTGAAAGGCAGAGAGAGAAAGAGAAGCTGTGTGTGTGTGTGAGAGAGAAAGAGAAGCTGTGAGTGAGAGAGAGAGAAAAAGAGTGTGAGTGAGAGAGAGAGAGAAAGAGAAGCCTTGAGTGAGTGAGAGAGAGAGAACCTGTGAGTGAATGAGAGAGAGAGATAAAGAGAAGCTCTGAGTGAAAGAGTGAGAGAAAGAGAAGCTGTGAGTGAGAGAGAGAGAAAGAGAAGCTGTGAGTGAGTGAGTGAGAGAAAGGAAAGCTGTGAGTGAGTGAGAGAGATAGAAGCTGTGAGTGAGAGAGAGAGAAAGAGAGTCTGGAAGTCAGAGAGAGAGAGAAAGAGAAGCTGTGAGTGAGAGAGAGAGAAAGAGAAGCTGTGAGTGAGAGAGAGAGAAAGAGAAACTGTGAGTGAGAGAGAGAGAAAGAGAAGCTGTGAGTGAGAGAGAGAGAGAGAGAAGCTGTGAGTGAGAGAGAGAGTGAAAGGGAAGCTGTGAGTGAGAGAGAGAATCTGTGAGTGAGAGAGAGGGAGTGAAAGGGAAGCTGTGAGTGCGAGAGAGAGAGAAAGAGAAGCTATGAGTGAAAGGCAGATAGAGAAAGAGAAGCTGTGTGTGTGTGTGAGAGAGAAAGAGTGCTGTGATTGAGAGAGAGAGATAGAAGCTGTGAGTGAGAGAAAGAGAGAAAGAGAGTCTGAGAAAGAGAGAGTGAAAGAGAAGCTGTGAGTGAGAGAGAGAGAGAGAAAGAGAAGCTGTGAGAAAGAGAAGCTGTGAGTGAGAGAGAGAGAAAGAGAAGCTGTGAGTGAGACAAAGAGAGAGAAAGAGAAGCTGTGAGTGAGAGAGAGAGAGAAAGAGAAGCTGTGTGTGAGAGAAAGAGAGAAAGTGAAGCTGTGTGTGAGAGAAAGAGAGAAAGTGAAGCTGTGAGTAAGAGAGAAAGAGAAATTGTGAGTGAGAGAGAGAAAGCAAAGCTGTGAGTGAGAGAGAAAGAGAAGCTGTGAATGAGTGAGAGAGAGAGAATGAGAAGCTGTGTGTGTGTGAGAGAGAGAGAGAGGGAAAGAGAAGCTGTGTGTGGGGGAGAGAAAAAGAGCTGTGAGTGTTAGAGAGAAAGAGAAAGAGAAGCTGTGAGCGTGTGAGAGAGAGAAAGAGAAGCAGTGAGTGATAGAGAGAGAGAAAAAGAGAAGCTGTGAGTGAGAGAGAGAGAAAGAGAAGATGTGTGTGTGTGAGAGAGAGAAACTGTGAGTGAGAGAGAGAAAGAGAAGCTGTGAGTGAGAGAGAGAAAAAGAGAACCTGTGAGTGCGAGAGAGAGAGAGAAAGAGAAGCTATGAGTGAAAGGCAGAGAGAGAAAGAGAAGCTGTGTGTGAGAGAGAGAGAGAAAGAGAAGATGTGAGTGAGAGAGAGAGTGAAAGGGAAGCAGTGAGTGAGAGAGAGAGAGAATCTGTGAGTGAGAGAGAGGGAGAATCTGTGAGTGAGAGAGAGAAAGAGAAGCATTGAGTGAGAGAGAGAAAGAGAGTCTGGAAGTGAGAGAGAGAGAAAGAGAAGCTGTGAGTGAGAGAGAGAGAAAGCGAAACTGTGAGTGAGAGAGAGAGAAAGAGAAGCTGTGATTGAGAGGGAGAGAGAGAAAGAGAAGCTGTGAGTGAGTGAGAGAGAAAGAGTAGCTGTGAGTGAGAGAGAGAAAGAGAAGCATTGAGTGAGAGAGAGAAAGAGAGTCTGGAAGTGAGAGAGAGAGAAAGGGAAGTTGTGAGTGAGTGAGAGAGAAAGAGTAGCTGTGAGTGAGAGAGAGAAAGAGAAGCATTGAGTGAGAGAGAGAAAGAGAGTCTGGAAGTGAGAGAGAGAGAAAGAGAAGCTGTGAGTGAGAGAGAGAGAAAGAGAAACTGTGAGTGAGAGAGAGAAAGAGAAGCTGTGAGTGAGGGAGAGAGAGAGAAAGAGAAGCTGTGAGTGAGAGAGAGAGTGAAAGGGAAGCTGTGAGTGAGAGAGAGAGAGAGAATCTGTGAGTGAGAGAGAGAGAGTGAAAGGGAAGCTGTGAGTGAGTTAGAGAGAGAGAGAGAGAAAGAGAAGCTGTAAGTGAGAGAGAAAGAGAAGGTGTGAGTGAGAGAGAGAGAGAAAGAAAAGCTGTGAGTGAAAGAGAGAGAGAGAAAGAGAAGCTGTGAGTGAGAGAGAGAGAGAAAGAGAAGCTGTGAGTGAGAGAGAGAGAGAAGCTGTGAGTGGGAGAGAGAGAAAGAGAAGCTGTGAGTGAGAGAGAGAGAGAAGCTGTGTGTGTGTGTGAGAGAGAGAGAAGCTGTGAGTGAGAGAGAGAGAAAGAGAATCCGTGAGTGAGTGAGAGAGATAAAGAGAAGCTGTGAGTGAGAGAGAGAAAGAGAAGCTGTGTGTGTGTGTGAGAGAGAAACTGTGAGTGAGAGAGAGAAAGAGAAACTGTGAGTGTGTGTGTGAGAGAGAAAGAGAACCTGTGAGTGAGAGAGAGAGAGAAAGAGAAGCTGTGAGTGAGAGAGAGAGAAAGAGAAGCTGTGAGTGAGTGAGATAGAGAGAGAGAGAGAAGCTGTCAGTGTGTGTGAGAGAGAGAGAAGCTGTGAATGAGATAGAGAGATAAAGAGAAGCTGTGAGTGAGAGAGATAGAAAGAGAAGCTGTGTGTGTGTGAGAGAGAAAAACTGTGAGTGAGAGAGTGAAAGAGAAACTGTGAGTGCGAGAGAGAGAGAGAAAGAGAAGCTGTGAGTGAGATAGAAAGAGAAGCTGTGAGTGAGAGAGAGAAAGAGAAGCTGTGAGTGAGAGAGAGAGAAAGAGAAGCTGTGAGTGAGAGAGAGAAAGGAAGAGAAGCTGTGATTGAGAGAGAGAGAAAAGAGAAGCTGTGAGTGAGAGAGAGAGAGAAAGAGTAGCTGTGAGTGAGAGAGAGAAAGAGAAGCATTGAGTGAGAGAGAAAGAGAGTCTGGAAGAATGAGAGAGAGAAAGAGAAGCTGTGAGTGAGAGAGAGCGAAGCTGTGAGTGAGAGAGAGAGAGAAGCTGTGAGTGAAAGAGAGAGAGAGAAAGAGAAGCTGTGAGTGAGAGAGAGAGAGAAAGAGAAGATGTGAGTGAGAGAGAGAGAGAAGCTGTGAGTGAGTGAGAGAGAGAGAAGCTGTGAGAGAGAGAGAGTGAAAGGGAAGCTGAGAGAGAGAGAGAGAGAGAAAGAGAAGCTGTGAGTGAGAGAGAAAGAGAAGGTGTGAGTGAGAGAGAGAGAGAGAGAGAAAGAGAAGCTGTGTGTGTGTGAGAGAGAAAGAGAAGCCTTGAGTGACGGAGAGAGAGAAAGAGAAGCTGTGAGTGAGAGAGAGAGAGAAAGAGAAGCTGTGGGAGAGAGAGAAAGAGAAGCTGTGAGTGAGAGAGAAAGAGAAAGAGAAGCTGTGAGTGACACAGAGAGAGAGAAGCTGTGAGTGAGAGAGAGAGAGAGAAAGAGAAGCCTTGAGTGACAGAGAGAAAGAGAAGCTGTGAGTGAGAGAGAGAGAGGGAGAGAGAGAGAAGCTGTGAGTGAGAGAGAGAAAGAGAAGCTGTGTGTGAGTGAGAGACAGAGAGAAGCTGTATGTGTGTGTGAGATTAAGAGAAGCTGTGTGTGAGAGAGAGAGAAAGAGACACTGTGTGTTTGAGAGAGAGAGAGAAAGAAAAGCTGTGAGTGAGAGAGAGATGCTGTGAGTGATAGAGAGAGAGAGAAGCAGTGTATGTGTGAGAGAGAGATATGCTGTGAGTGAGAGAGAGAGAAAGAGAAGCTGTGTGTGAGAGAAAGAGAGAAAGTGAAGCTGTGTGTGAGAGAAAGAGAGAAAGTGAAGGTGTGAGTGAGAGAGAAAGAGAAGCTATGAGTGAGAGAGAGAGAATGCCAAGCTGTGAGTGAGAGAGAGAGAGAGAAAGAGAAGCTGTGAGAGAGATAGAGAAGCTGTGAGTGAGAGAAAGAGAGAAAGAGAAGCTGTGTGTGAGAGAAAGAGAGAAAGTGAAGGTGTGAGTGAGAGAGAAAGAGAAGCTATGAGTGAGAGAAAGAGAAAGAGAAGCTGTGAGTGACACAGAGAGAGAGAAGCTGTGAGTGAGAGAGAGAGAGAGAAAGAGAAGCCTTGAGTGACAGAGAGAAAGAGAAGCTGTGAGTGAGAGAGAGAGAGGGAGAGATAGAGAAGCTGTGAGTGAGAGAGAGAAAGAGAAGCTGTGTGTGAGTGAGAGACAGAGAGAAGCTGTATGTGTGTGTGAGATTAAGAGAAGCTGTGTGTGTGAGAGAGAGAAAGAGACACTGTGTGTTTGAGAGAGAGAGAGAAAGAAAAGCTGTGAGTGAGAGAGAGATGCTGTGAGTGATAGAGAGAGAGAGAAGCAGTGTATGTGTGAGAGAGAGATATGCTGTGAGTGAGAGAGAGAGAAAGAGAAGCTGTGTGTGAGAGAAAGAGAGAAAGTGAAGCTGTGTGTGAGAGAAAGAGAGAAAGTGAAGGTGTGAGTGAGAGAGAAAGAGAAGCTATGAGTGAGAGAGAGAGAATGCCAAGCTGTGAGTGAGAGAGAGAGAGAGAAAGAGAAGCTGTGAGAGAGAGAGAGAAACTGTGAGTGAGAGAAAGAGAAACTGTGAGTGAGAGAGAGAGAAAGAGAAGCTGTGAGTGCGAGAGAGAGAGAAAGAGAAGCTATGAGTGAAAGGCAGAGAGAGAAAGAGAAGCTGTGAGTGAGAGAGAGAGAAAAAGAGTGTGAGAGAGAGAGAGAGAGAAAGAGAAGCCTTGAGTGAGAGAGAGAGAACCTGTGAGTGAATGAGAGAGAGAGATAAAGAGAAGCTCTGAGTGAAAGAGTGAGAGAAAGAGAAGCTGTGAGTGAGAGAGAGAGAAAGAGAAGCTGTGAGTGAGTGAGTGAGTGAGAGAAAGGAAAGCTGTGAGTGAGTGAGAGAGATAGAAGCTGTGAGTGAGAGAGAGAGAAAGAGAGTCTGGAAGTCAGAGAGAGAGAGAAAGAGAAGCTGTGAGTGAGAGAGAGAGAGAGAGAAAGAGAAGCTGTGAGTGAGAGAGGGAGAAAGAGAAACTGTGAGTGAGAGAGAGAGAAAGAGAAGCTGTGAGTGAGAGAGAGAGAAAGAGAAGCTGTGAGTGAGAGAGAGAGTGAAAGGGAAGCTGTGAGTGAGAGAGAGAATCTGTGAGTGAGAGAGAGGGAGTGAAAGGGAAGCTGTGAGTGCGAGAGAGAGAGAAAGATAAGCTATGAGTGAAAGGCAGATAGAGAAAGAGAAGCTGTGTGTGTGTGTGAGAGAGAAAGAGTGCTGTGATTGAGAGAGAGAGATAGAAGCTGTGAGTGAGAGAAAGAGAGAGTGAAAGAGAAGCTGTGAGTGAGAGAGAGAGAGAGAAAGAGAAGCTGTGAGAAAGAGAAGCTGTGAGTGAGAGAGAGAGAAAGAGAAGCTGTGAGTGAGAGAGAGAAAGAGAAGCTGTGAGTGAGAGAGAGAGAGAGAAAGAGAAGCTGTGTGTGAGAGAAAGAGAGAAAGTGAAGCTGTGTGTGAGAGAAAGAGAGAAAGTGAAGCTGTGAGTAAGAGAGAAAGAGAAATTGTGAGTGAGAGAGAGAAAGCAAAGCTGTGAGTGAGAGAGAAAGAGAAGCTGTGAATGAGTGAGAGAGAGAGAATGAGAAGCTGTGTGTGTGAGAGAGAGAGAGAGAGAGGGAAAGAGAAGCTGTGTGTGGGGGAGAGAAAAAGAGCTGTGAGTGTTAGAGAGAAAGAGAAAGAGAAGCTGTGAGCGAGTGAGAGAGAGAAAGAGAAGCTGTGAGTGATAGAGAGAGAGATAAAGAGAAGCTGTGAGTGAGAGAGAGAGAAAGAGAAGATGTGTGTGTTTGTGAGAGAGAGAAACTGTGAGTGAGAGAGAGAAAGAGAAGCTGTGAGTGAGTGAGAGAGAAAGAGAACCTGTGAGTGTGTGTGAGAGAGAGAAAGAGAAGCTATGAGTGAAAGGCAGAGAGAGAAAGAGAAGCTGTGTGTGAGAGAGAGAGAGAAAAAGAGAAGCTGTGAGTGAGAGAGAGGGTGAAAGGGAAGCAGTGAGTGAGAGAGAGAGAGAATCTGTGAGTGAGAGAGAGGGAGAATCTGTGAGTGAGAGAGAGAAAGAGAAGCATTGAGTGAGAGAGAGAAAGAGAGTCTGGAAGTGAGAGAGAGAGAAAGAGAAGCTGTGAGTGAGAGAGAGAGAAAGAGAAACTGTGAGTGAGTGAGAGAGAAAGAGAAGCTGTGAGTGAGAGAGAGAGAGAGAAAGAGAAGCTGTGAGTGAGTAACAGAGAAAGAGTAGCTGTGAGTGAGAGAGAGAAAGAGAAGCATTGAGTGAGAGAGAGAAAGAGAGTCTGGAAGTGAGAGAGAGAGAAAGGGAAGTTGTGAGTGAGTGAGAGAGAAAGAGTAGCTGTGAGTGAGAGAGAGAAAGAGAAGCTGTGAGTGAGGGAGAGAGAGAGAAAGAGAAGCTGTGAGTGAGAGAGAGAGTGAAAGGGAAGCTGTGAGTGAGAGAGAGAGAGAGAATCTGTGAGTGAGAGAGAGAGAGTGAAAGGGAAGCTGTGAGTGAGTTAGAGAGAGAGAGAAAGAGAAGCTGTGAGTGAGAGAGAAAGAGAAGGTGTGAGTGAGAGAGAGAGAGAAAGAAAAGCTGTGAGTGAAAGAGAGAGAGAAAGAGAAGCTGTGAGTGAGAGAGAGAGAGAAAGAGAAGCTGTGAGTGAGAGAGAGAGAGAGAAGCTGTGAGTGGGAGAGAGAGAAAGAGAAGCTGTGAGTGAGAGAGAGAGAGAAGCTGTGTGTGTGTGTGAGAGAGAGAAACTGTGAGTGCGAGAGAGAGAGAGAGAAAGAGAAGCTGTGAGTGAGATAGAAAGAGAAGCTGTGAGTGAGAGAGAGAAAGAGAAGCTGTGAGTGAGAGAGAGAGAAAGGAAGAGAAGCTGTGATTGAGAGAGAGAGAAAAGAGAAGCTGTGAGTGAGAGAGAGAGAGAGAGAAAGAGTAGCTGTGAGTGAGAGAGAGAAAGAGAAGCATTGAGTGAGAGAGAAAGAGAGTCTGGAAGTATGAGAGAGAGAAAGAGAAGCTGTGAGTGAGAGAGAGCGAAGCTGTGAGTGAGAGAGAGAGAGAGAGAAGCTGTGAGTGAAAGAGAGAGAGAAAGAGAAGCTGTGAGTGAGAGAGAGAGAGAAAGAGAAGATGTGAGTGAGAGAGAGAGAGAGAGAGAAGCTGTGAGTGAGTAAGAGAGAGAGAAGCTGTGAGAGAGAGAGAGTGAAAGGGAAGCTGTGAGTGAGACAGAGAGAGAAGCTGTGAGTGAGAGAGAGAGAGAGTGAAAGGGAAGCTGTGAGAGAGAGAGAGAGAAAGAGAAGCTGTGAGTGAGAGAGAAAGAGAAGGTGTGAGTGAGAGAGAGAGAGAGAGAGAGAAAGAGAAGCTGTGTGTGTGAGAGAGAGAGAAAGAGAAGCCTTGAGTGACGGAGAGAGAGAAAGAGAAGATGTGAGTGAGAGAGAGAGAAATAGAAGCTGTGAGTGAGACAGAGAAAGAGAAAGAGAAGCTGTGAGCGACTGAGAGAGAAAGAGAAGCTGTGAGTGAGAGAGAGAGAGAGAAGCTGTGTGTGTGTGTGTGAGAGAGAGAAGCTGTGAGTGAGAGAGAGAGAGAAAGAGAAGCTGTGAGTGAGTGAGTGAGATAAAGAGAAGCTGTGAGTGAGAGAGAGAGAAAGAGAAGCTGTGTGTGTGTGTGAGAGAGAGAAACTGTGAGTGAGAGAGAGATAAAGAGAAACTTTGAGTGCGAGAGAGAGAGAGAAGCTGTGAGTGAGAGAGAGAGAGAAAGAGAAGCTGTGAGTGAGAGAGAGAGAAAGATAAGCTGTGAGTGAGAGAGAGAGAGAGAGAGTAGCTGTGAGTGAGAGAGAGAAAGAGAAGCATTGAGTGAGAGAGAGAAAGAGAGTCTGGAAGTATGAGATAGAGAAAGAGAAGCTGTGAGTGAGAGAGAGAGAACCTGTGAGTGAGTGAGAGAGAGAGAAAGAAGCTGTGAGTTAAAGAGAGAGAGAGAAAGAGAAGCTGTGAGTGAGAGAGAGAGAAAAAGAGTGTGAGTGAGAGAGAGAGAGAAAGTGAAGCTGTGAATGAGAGAGAAAGAGAAGCTGTGAGTGAGAGAGAGAGAAAGCAAAGCTGTGAGTGAGAGAGAAAGAGAAGCTGTGAATGAGTGAGAAAGAGAGAAAGAGAAGCTGTGTGTGTGAGAGAGAGAGAGTGGAAAATAGAAGCTGTGTGTGTGGGGGAGAGAAAAAGAGCTGTGAGTGTTAGAGAGAAAGAGAAAGAGAAGCTGTGAGCGAGTGAGAGAGTGAAAGAGAAGCTGTGAGTGAGAGATATATAAAGAGAAGCTGTGAGTGAGAGTGAAAGAGAAAGAGAAGATGTGGGAGAGAGAGAGAGAAACTGTGAGTGAGAGAGAGAGAGAAGCTGTGAGTGAGAGAGAGAGATAAAGAGAAGCTGTGAGTGAGAGAGAGAGAGAGAGATGCTGTGAGTGAGAGAGAGAGAGAAAGAGAGTCTGAGAAAGAGAGAGTGAAAGAGAAGCTGTGAGTGAGAGAGAGAAAGAAAGAAAGAGAAGCTGTGAGTGTGAGAGAGAGAGGAAGAGAAGCTGTGATTGAGAGAGAGAGAAGCTGTGAGTGAGAGAGAGAGAGAAAGAGAAGCTGTGAGTGGGAGAGAGAGAGAGAAAGGTAAGCATTGAGTGGGAGAGAGAAAGAGAGTCTGGAAGTGAGAGAAAGAGAGAAATAGAAGCTGTGAATGAGAGAGAGAGAGAAGCTGTGAGTCAGTGAGAGAGAGAGAGAAGCTGTGAGTGAAAGAGATAGAATGAGAAGCTGTAAGTGAGAGTGAGAGAGAGAGAGAAAGAGAAAGAGAAGCTGTGAGTGAGTGAGAGAGAGAAATGGGAAGCTGTGAGTGAGAGAGAGAGAAAGAGAAGCTGTGAGTGAGTGAGAGAGAGAGAAGCTGTGAGTGAGAGAGAAGAAGAAGCTGTGAGTGAGAGAGAGAGAGAAAGAGAAGCTGTGGGAGAGAGAGAGAAAGAGAAGCTGTGAGTGAGAGAGAAAGAGAAAGAGAAGCTGTGAGTGACACAGAGAGAGAGAAGCTGTGAGTGAGAGAGAGAGAGAGAAAGAGAAGCCTTGAGTGACAGAGAGAAAGAGAAGCTGTGAGTGAGAGAGAGAGAGGGAGAGATAGAGAAGCTGTGAGTGAGAGAGAGAAAGAGAAGCTGTGTGTGAGTGAGAGACAGAGAGAAGCTGTATGTGTGTGTGAGATTAAGAGAAGCTGTGTGTGTGAGAGAGAGAAAGAGACACTGTGTGTTTGAGAGAGAGAGAGAAAGAAAAGCTGTGAGTGAGAGAGAGATGCTGTGAGTGATAGAGAGAGAGAGAAGCTGTGTATGTGTGAGAGAGATATGCTGTGAGTGAGAGAGAGAGAAAGAGAAGCTGTGTGTGAGAGAAAGAGAGAAAATGAAGCTGTGTGTGAGAGAAAGAGAGAAAGTGAAGGTGTGAGTGAGAGAGAAAGAGAAGCTATGAGTGAGAGAGAGAGAATGCCAAGCTGTGAGTGAGAGAGAGAGAGAGAAAGAGAAGCTGTGAGTGAGAGAGAGAGAGAAACTGTGAGTGAGAGAAAGAGAAACTGTGAGTGAGAGAGAGAGAAAGAGAAGCTGTGAGTGCGAGAGAGAGAGAAAGAAAGAGAAGCTATGAGTGAAAGGCAGAGAGAGAAAGAGAAGCTGTGTGTGTGTGAGAGAGAGAAAGAGAAGCTGTGAGTGAGAGAGAGAGAAAAAGAGTGTGAGTGAGAGAGAGAGAGAAAGAGAAGCCTTGAGTGAGTGAGAGAGAGAGAACCTGTGAGTGAATGAGAGAGAGAGATAAAGAGAAGCTCTGAGTGAAAGAGTGAGAGAAAGAGAAGCTGTGAGTGAGAGAGAGAGAAAGAGAAGCTGTGAGTGAGTGAGTGAGAGAAAGGAAAGCTGTGAGTGAGTGAGAGAGATAGAAGCTGTGAGTGAGAGAGAGAGAAAGAGAGTCTGGAAGTCAGAGAGAGAGAGAAAGAGAAGCTGTGAGTGAGAGAGAGAGAAAGAGAAGCTGTGAGTGAGAGAGAGAGAAAGAGAAACTGTGAGTGAGAGAGAGAGAAAGAGAAGCTGTGAGTGAGAGAGAGAGAGAGAGAAGCTGTGAGTGAGAGAGAGAGTGAAAGGGAAGCTGTGAGTGAGAGAGAGAATCTGTGAGTGAGAGAGAGGGAGTGAAAGGGAAGCTGTGAGTGCGAGAGAGAGAGAAAGAGAAGCTATGAGTGAAAGGCAGATAGAGAAAGAGAAGCTGTGTGTGTGTGTGAGAGAGAAAGAGTGCTGTGATTGAGAGAGAGAGATAGAAGCTGTGAGTGAGAGAAAGAGAGAAAGAGAGTCTGAGAAAGAGAGAGTGAAAGAGAAGCTGTGAGTGAGAGAGAGAGAGAGAAAGAGAAGCTGTGAGAAAGAGAAGCTGTGAGTGAGAGAGAGAGAAAGAGAAGCTGTGAGTGAGACAAAGAGAGAGAAAGAGAAGCTGTGAGTGAGAGAGAGAGAGAAAGAGAAGCTGTGTGTGAGAGAAAGAGAGAAAGTGAAGCTGTGTGTGAGAGAAAGAGAGAAAGTGAAGCTGTGAGTAAGAGAGAAAGAGAAATTGTGAGTGAGAGAGAGAAAGCAAAGCTGTGAGTGAGAGAGAAAGAGAAGCTGTGAATGAGTGAGAGAGAGAGAATGAGAAGCTGTGTGTGTGTGAGAGAGAGAGAGAGGGAAAGAGAAGCTGTGTGTGGGGGAGAGAAAAAGAGCTGTGAGTGTTAGAGAGAAAGAGAAAGAGAAGCTGTGAGCGTGTGAGAGAGAGAAAGAGAAGCAGTGAGTGATAGAGAGAGAGAAAAAGAGAAGCTGTGAGTGAGAGAGAGAGAAAGAGAAGATGTGTGTGTGTGTGAGAGAGAGAAACTGTGAGTGAGAGAGAGAAAGAGAAGCTGTGAGTGAGAGAGAGAAAAAGAGAACCTGTGAGTGCGAGAGAGAGAGAGAAAGAGAAGCTATGAGTGAAAGGCAGAGAGAGAAAGAGAAGCTGTGTGTGAGAGAGAGAGAGAAAGAGAAGATGTGAGTGAGAGAGAGAGTGAAAGGGAAGCAGTGAGTGAGAGAGAGAGAGAATCTGTGAGTGAGAGAGAGGGAGAATCTGTGAGTGAGAGAGAGAAAGAGAAGCATTGAGTGAGAGAGAGAAAGAGAGTCTGGAAGTGAGAGAGAGAGAAAGAGAAGCTGTGAGTGAGAGAGAGAGAAAGCGAAACTGTGAGTGAGAGAGAGAGAAAGAGAAGCTGTGATTGAGAGGGAGAGAGAGAAAGAGAAGCTGTGAGTGAGTGAGAGAGAAAGAGTAGCTGTGAGTGAGAGAGAGAAAGAGAAGCATTGAGTGAGAGAGAGAAAGAGAGTCTGGAAGTGAGAGAGAGAGAAAGGGAAGTTGTGAGTGAGTGAGAGAGAAAGAGTAGCTGTGAGTGAGAGAGAGAAAGAGAAGCATTGAGTGAGAGAGAGAAAGAGAGTCTGGAAGTGAGAGAGAGAGAAAGAGAAGCTGTGAGTGAGAGAGAGAGAAAGAGAAACTGTGAGTGAGAGAGAGAAAGAGAAGCTGTGAGTGAGGGAGAGAGAGAGAAAGAGAAGCTGTGAGTGAGAGAGAGAGTGAAAGGGAAGCTGTGAGTGAGAGAGAGAGAGAGAATCTGTGAGTGAGAGAGAGAGAGTGAAAGGGAAGCTGTGAGTGAGTTAGAGAGAGAGAGAGAGAAAGAGAAGCTGTAAGTGAGAGAGAAAGAGAAGGTGTGAGTGAGAGAGAGAGAGAAAGAAAAGCTGTGAGTGAAAGAGAGAGAGAGAAAGAGAAGCTGTGAGTGAGAGAGAGAGAGAAAGAGAAGCTGTGAGTGAGAGAGAGAGAGAAGCTGTGAGTGGGAGAGAGAGAAAGAGAAGCTGTGAGTGAGAGAGAGAGAGAAGCTGTGTGTGTGTGTGTGAGAGAGAGAAGCTGTGAGTGAGAGAGAGAGAAAGAGAATCCGTGAGTGAGTGAGAGAGATAAAGAGAAGCTGTGAGTGAGAGAGAGAAAGAGAAGCTGTGTGTGTGTGTGAGAGAGAAACTGTGAGTGAGAGAGAGAAAGAGAAACTGTGAGTGTGTGTGTGAGAGAGAAAGAGAACCTGTGAGTGAGAGAGAGAGAGAAAGAGAAGCTGTGAGTGAGAGAGAGAGAAAGAGAAGCTGTGAGTGAGTGAGATAGAGAGAGAGAGAGAAGCTGTCAGTGTGTGTGAGAGAGAGAGAAGCTGTGAATGAGATAGAGAGATAAAGAGAAGCTGTGAGTGAGAGAGATAGAAAGAGAAGCTGTGTGTGTGTGAGAGAGAAAAACTGTGAGTGAGAGAGTGAAAGAGAAACTGTGAGTGCGAGAGAGAGAGAGAAAGAGAAGCTGTGAGTGAGATAGAAAGAGAAGCTGTGAGTGAGAGAGAGAAAGAGAAGCTGTGAGTGAGAGAGAGAGAAAGAGAAGCTGTGAGTGAGAGAGAGAAAGGAAGAGAAGCTGTGATTGAGAGAGAGAGAAAAGAGAAGCTGTGAGTGAGAGAGAGAGAGAAAGAGTAGCTGTGAGTGAGAGAGAGAAAGAGAAGCATTGAGTGAGAGAGAAAGAGAGTCTGGAAGAATGAGAGAGAGAAAGAGAAGCTGTGAGTGAGAGAGAGCGAAGCTGTGAGTGAGAGAGAGAGAGAAGCTGTGAGTGAAAGAGAGAGAGAGAAAGAGAAGCTGTGAGTGAGAGAGAGAGAGAAAGAGAAGATGTGAGTGAGAGAGAGAGAGAAGCTGTGAGTGAGTGAGAGAGAGAGAAGCTGTGAGAGAGAGAGAGTGAAAGGGAAGCTGAGAGAGAGAGAGAGAGAGAAAGAGAAGCTGTGAGTGAGAGAGAAAGAGAAGCTGTGAGTGAGAGAGAGAGAGAGAGAGAAAGAGAAGCTGTGTGTGTGTGAGAGAGAAAGAGAAGCCTTGAGTGACGGAGAGAGAGAAAGAGAAGCTGTGAGTGAGAGAGAGAGAGAAAGAGAAGCTGTGGGAGAGAGAGAAAGAGA
Source organism: Bradypodion ventrale (assembly GCA_035047345.1). NCBI lineage: Eukaryota > Metazoa > Chordata > Lepidosauria > Squamata > Chamaeleonidae > Bradypodion > Bradypodion ventrale. Next base: position 226,689,900 of record JAWDJE010000001.1, read on the forward strand.
AGCTGTGAGTGAGAGAGAAAGAGAAAGAGAAGCTGTGAGTGACACAGAGAGAGAGAAGCTGTGAGTGAGAGAGAGAGAGAGAAAGAGAAGCCTTGAGTGACAGAGAGAAAGAGAAGCTGTGAGTGAGAGAGAGAGAGGGAGAGAGAGAGAAGCTGTGAGTGAGAGAGAGAAAGAGAAGCTGTGTGTGAGTGAGAGACAGAGAGAAGCTGTATGTGTGTGTGAGATTAAGAGAAGCTGTGTGTGAGAGAGAGAGAAAGAGACACTGTGTGTTTGAGAGAGAGAGAGAAAGAAAAGCTGTGAGTGAGAGAGAGATGCTGTGAGTGATAGAGAGAGAGAGAAGCAGTGTATGTGTGAGAGAGAGATATGCTGTGAGTGAGAGAGAGAGAAAGAGAAGCTGTGTGTGAGAGAAAGAGAGAAAGTGAAGCTGTGTGTGAGAGAAAGAGAGAAAGTGAAGGTGTGAGTGAGAGAGAAAGAGAAGCTATGAGTGAGAGAGAGAGAATGCCAAGCTGTGAGTGAGAGAGAGAGAGAGAAAGAGAAGCTGTGAGAGAGATAGAGAAGCTGTGAGTGAGAGAAAGAGAGAAAGAGAAGCTGTGTGTGAGAGAAAGAGAGAAAGTGAAGGTGTGAGTGAGAGAGAAAGAGAAGCTATGAGTGAGAGAGAAAGAGAAAGAGAAGCTGTGAGTGACACAGAGAGAGAGAAGCTGTGAGTGAGAGAGAGAGAGAGAAAGAGAAGCCTTGAGTGACAGAGAGAAAGAGAAGCTGTGAGTGAGAGAGAGAGAGGGAGAGATAGAGAAGCTGTGAGTGAGAGAGAGAAAGAGAAGCTGTGTGTGAGTGAGAGACAGAGAGAAGCTGTATGTGTGTGTGAGATTAAGAGAAGCTGTGTGTGTGAGAGAGAGAAAGAGACACTGTGTGTTTGAGAGAGAGAGAGAAAGAAAAGCTGTGAGTGAGAGAGAGATGCTGTGAGTGATAGAGAGAGAGAGAAGCAGTGTATGTGTGAGAGAGAGATATGCTGTGAGTGAGAGAGAGAGAAAGAGAAGCTGTGTGTGAGAGAAAGAGAGAAAGTGAAGCTGTGTGTGAGAGAAAGAGAGAAAGTGAAGGTGTGAGTGAGAGAGAAAGAGAAGCTATGAGTGAGAGAGAGAGAATGCCAAGCTGTGAGTGAGAGAGAGAGAGAGAAAGAGAAGCTGTGAGAGAGAGAGAGAAACTGTGAGTGAGAGAAAGAGAAACTGTGAGTGAGAGAGAGAGAAAGAGAAGCTGTGAGTGCGAGAGAGAGAGAAAGAGAAGCTATGAGTGAAAGGCAGAGAGAGAAAGAGAAGCTGTGAGTGAGAGAGAGAGAAAAAGAGTGTGAGAGAGAGAGAGAGAGAAAGAGAAGCCTTGAGTGAGAGAGAGAGAACCTGTGAGTGAATGAGAGAGAGAGATAAAGAGAAGCTCTGAGTGAAAGAGTGAGAGAAAGAGAAGCTGTGAGTGAGAGAGAGAGAAAGAGAAGCTGTGAGTGAGTGAGTGAGTGAGAGAAAGGAAAGCTGTGAGTGAGTGAGAGAGATAGAAGCTGTGAGTGAGAGAGAGAGAAAGAGAGTCTGGAAGTCAGAGAGAGAGAGAGAAAGAGAAGCTGTGAGTGAGAGAGAGAGAGAGAGAAAGAGAAGCTGTGAGTGAGAGAGGGAGAAAGAGAAACTGTGAGTGAGAGAGAGAGAAAGAGAAGCTGTGAGTGAGAGAGAGAGAAAGAGAAGCTGTGAGTGAGAGAGAGAGTGAAAGGGAAGCTGTGAGTGAGAGAGAGAATCTGTGAGTGAGAGAGAGGGAGTGAAAGGGAAGCTGTGAGTGCGAGAGAGAGAGAAAGATAAGCTATGAGTGAAAGGCAGATAGAGAAAGAGAAGCTGTGTGTGTGTGTGAGAGAGAAAGAGTGCTGTGATTGAGAGAGAGAGATAGAAGCTGTGAGTGAGAGAAAGAGAGAGTGAAAGAGAAGCTGTGAGTGAGAGAGAGAGAGAGAAAGAGAAGCTGTGAGAAAGAGAAGCTGTGAGTGAGAGAGAGAGAAAGAGAAGCTGTGAGTGAGAGAGAGAAAGAGAAGCTGTGAGTGAGAGAGAGAGAGAGAAAGAGAAGCTGTGTGTGAGAGAAAGAGAGAAAGTGAAGCTGTGTGTGAGAGAAAGAGAGAAAGTGAAGCTGTGAGTAAGAGAGAAAGAGAAATTGTGAGTGAGAGAGAGAAAGCAAAGCTGTGAGTGAGAGAGAAAGAGAAGCTGTGAATGAGTGAGAGAGAGAGAATGAGAAGCTGTGTGTGTGAGAGAGAGAGAGAGAGAGGGAAAGAGAAGCTGTGTGTGGGGGAGAGAAAAAGAGCTGTGAGTGTTAGAGAGAAAGAGAAAGAGAAGCTGTGAGCGAGTGAGAGAGAGAAAGAGAAGCTGTGAGTGATAGAGAGAGAGATAAAGAGAAGCTGTGAGTGAGAGAGAGAGAAAGAGAAGATGTGTGTGTTTGTGAGAGAGAGAAACTGTGAGTGAGAGAGAGAAAGAGAAGCTGTGAGTGAGTGAGAGAGAAAGAGAACCTGTGAGTGTGTGTGAGAGAGAGAAAGAGAAGCTATGAGTGAAAGGCAGAGAGAGAAAGAGAAGCTGTGTGTGAGAGAGAGAGAGAAAAAGAGAAGCTGTGAGTGAGAGAGAGGGTGAAAGGGAAGCAGTGAGTGAGAGAGAGAGAGAATCTGTGAGTGAGAGAGAGGGAGAATCTGTGAGTGAGAGAGAGAAAGAGAAGCATTGAGTGAGAGAGAGAAAGAGAGTCTGGAAGTGAGAGAGAGAGAAAGAGAAGCTGTGAGTGAGAGAGAGAGAAAGAGAAACTGTGAGTGAGTGAGAGAGAAAGAGAAGCTGTGAGTGAGAGAGAGAGAGAGAAAGAGAAGCTGTGAGTGAGTAACAGAGAAAGAGTAGCTGTGAGTGAGAGAGAGAAAGAGAAGCATTGAGTGAGAGAGAGAAAGAGAGTCTGGAAGTGAGAGAGAGAGAAAGGGAAGTTGTGAGTGAGTGAGAGAGAAAGAGTAGCTGTGAGTGAGAGAGAGAAAGAGAAGCATTGAGTGAGAGAGAGAAAGAGAGTCTGGAAGTGAGAGAGAGAGAAAGAGAAGCTGTGAGTGTGAGAGAGAGAAAGAGAAACTGTGAGTGAGAGAGAGAGAAAGAGAAGCTGTGAGTGAGGGAGAGAGAGAGAAAGAGAAGCTGTGAGTGAGAGAGAGAGTGAAAGGGAAGCTGTGAGTGAGAGAGAGAGAGAGAATCTGTGAGTGAGAGAGAGAGAGTGAAAGGGAAGCTGTGAGTGAGTTAGAGAGAGAGAGAAAGAGAAGCTGTGAGTGAGAGAGAAAGAGAAGGTGTGAGTGAGAGAGAGAGAGAAAGAAAAGCTGTGAGTGAAAGAGAGAGAGAAAGAGAAGCTGTGAGTGAGAGAGAGAGAGAAAGAGAAGCTGTGAGTGAGAGAGAGAGAGAGAAGCTGTGAGTGGGAGAGAGGGAAAGAGAAGCTGTGAGTGAGAGAGAGAGAGAAGCTGTGTGTGTGTGTGAGAGAGAGAGAAGCTGTGAGTGAGAGAGAGAGAAAGAGAATCTGTGAGTGAGTGAGAGAGATAAAGAGAAGCTGTGAGTGAGAGAGAGAAAGAGAAGCTGTGTGTGTGTGAGAGAGAGAAACTGTGAGTGAGAGAGAGAAAGAGAAACTGTGAGTGTGTGTGTGAGAGAGAAAGAGAACCTGTGAGTGAGAGAGAGAGAGAAAGAGAAGCTGTGAGTGAGAGAGAGAGAAAGAGAAGCTGTGAGTGAGTGAGATAGAGAGAGAGAGAGAAGCTGTCAGTGTGTGAGAGAGAGAGAGAAGCTGAGAATGAGAGAGAGAGATAAAGAGAAGCTGTGAGTGAGAGAGATAGAAAGAGAAGCTGGGTGTGTGAGAGAGAGAAAAACTGTGAGTGAGAGAGTGAAAGAGAAACTGTGAGTGCGAGAGAGAGAGAGAGAAAGAGAAGCTGTGAGTGAGATAGAAAGAGAAGCTGTGAGTGAGAGAGAGAAAGAGAAGCTGTGAGTGAGAGAGAGAGAAAGAGAAGCTGTGAGTGAGAGAGAGAAAGGAAGAGAAGCTGTGATTGAGAGAGAGAGAAAAGAGAAGCTGTGAGTGAGAGAGAGAGAGAAAGAGTAGCTGTGAGTGAGAGAGAGAAAGAGAAGCATTGAGTGAGAGAGAAAGAGAGTCTGGAAGTATGAGAGAGAGAAAGAGAAGATGTGAGTGAGAGAGAGCGAAGCTGTGAGTGAGAGAGAGAGAGAAGCTGTGAGTGAAAGAGAGAGAGAGAAAGAGAAGCTGTGAGTGAGAGAGAGAGAGAAAGAGAAGATGTGAGTGAGAGAGAGAGAGAGAGAAGCTGTGAGTGAGTGAGAGAGAGAGAAGCTGTGAGAGAGAGAGAGTGAAAGGGAAGCTGAGAGAGAGAGAGAGAGAGAAAGAGAAGCTGTGAGTGAGAGAGAAAGAGAAGGTGTGAGTGAGAGAGAGAGAGAGAGAAAGAGAAGCTGTGTGTGTGAGAGAGAGAAAGAGAAGCCTTGAGTGACGGAGAGAGAGAAAGAGAAGCTGTGAGTGAGAGAGAGAAAGAGAAGCTGTGGGAGAGAGAGAAAGAGAAGCTGTGAGTGAGAGAGAAAGAGAAAGAGAAGCTGTGAGTGACACAGAGAGAGAGAAGCTGTGAGTGAGAGAGAGAGAGAGAAAGAGAAGCCTTGAGTGACAGAGAGAAAGAGAAGCTGTGAGTGAGAGAGAGAGAGGGAGAGATAGAGAAGCTGTGAGTGAGAGAGAGAAAGAGAAGCTGTGTGTGAGTGAGAGACAGAGAGAAGCTGTATGTGTGTGTGAGATTAAGAGAAGCTGTGTGTGAGAGAGAGAGAAAGAGACACTGTGTGTTTGAGAGAGAGAGAAAGAAAAGCTGTGAGTGAGAGAGAGATGCTGTGAGTGATAGAGAGAGAGAGAAGCAGTGTATGTGTGAGAGAGAGATATGCTGTGAGTGAGAGAGAGAGAAAGAGAAGCTGTGTGTGAGAGAAAGAGAGAAAGTGAAGCTGTGTGTGAGAGAAAGAGAGAAAGTGAAGGTGTGAGTGAGAGAGAAAGAGAAGCTATGAGTGAGAGAGAGAGAATGCCAAGCTGTGAGTGAGAGAGAGAGAGAGGAAGAGAAGCTGTGTGAGAGAGAGAGAAACTGTGAGTGAGAGAAAGAGAAACTGTGAGTGAGAGAGAGAGAAAGAGAAGCTGTGAGTGCGAGAGAGAGAGAAAGAGAAGCTATGAGTGAAAGGCAGAGAGAGAAAGAGAAGCTGTGAGTGAGAGAGAGAGAAAAAGAGTGTGAGTGAGAGAGAGAGAGAAAGAGAAGCCTTGAGTGAGAGAGAGAGAACCTGTGAGTGAATGAGAGAGAGAGATAAAGAGAAGCTCTGAGTGAAAGAGTGAGAGAAAGAGAAGCTGTGAGTGAGAGAGAGAGAAAGAGAAGCTGTGAGTGAGTGAGTGAGTGAGAGAAAGGAAAGCTGTGAGTGAGTGAGAGAGATAGAAGCTGTGAGTGAGAGAGAGAGAAAGAGAGTCTGGAAGTCAGAGAGAGAGAGAAAGAGAAGCTGTGAGTGAGAGAGAGAGAGAGAGAAAGAGAAGCTGTGAGTGAGAGAGGGAGAAAGAGAAACTGTGAGTGAGAGAGAGAGAAAGAGAAGCTGTGAGTGAGAGAGAGAGAAAGAGAAGCTGTGAGTGAGAGAGAGAGTGAAAGGGAAGCTGTGAGTGAGAGAGAGAATCTGTGAGTGAGAGAGAGGGAGTGAAAGGGAAGCTGTGAGTGCGAGAGAGAGAGAAAGATAAGCTATGAGTGAAAGGCAGATAGAGAAAGAGAAGCTGTGTGTGTGTGTGAGAGAGAAAGAGTGCTGTGATTGAGAGAGAGAGATAGAAGCTGTGAGTGAGAGAAAGAGAGAGTGAAAGAGAAGCTGTGAGTGAGAGAGAGAGAGAGAAAGAGAAGCTGTGAGAAAGAGAAGCTGTGAGTGAGAGAGAGAGAAAGAGAAGCTGTGAGTGAGAGAGAGAAAGAGAAGCTGTGAGTGAGAGAGAGAGAGAGAAAGAGAAGCTGTGTGTGAGAGAAAGAGAGAAAGTGAAGCTGTGTGTGAGAGAAAGAGAGAAAGTGAAGCTGTGAGTAAGAGAGAAAGAGAAATTGTGAGTGAGAGAGAGAAAGCAAAGCTGTGAGTGAGAGAGAAAGAGAAGCTGTGAATGAGTGAGAGAGAGAGAATGAGAAGCTGTGTGTGTGAGAGAGAGAGAGAGAGAGGGAAAGAGAAGCTGTGTGTGGGGGAGAGAAAAAGAGCTGTGAGTGTTAGAGAGAAAGAGAAAGAGAAGCTGTGAGCGAGTGAGAGAGAGAAAGAGAAGCTGTGAGTGATAGAGAGAGAGATAAAGAGAAGCTGTGAGTGAGAGAGAGAGAAAGAGAAGATGTGTGTGTTTGTGAGAGAGAGAAACTGTGAGTGAGAGAGAGAAAGAGAAGCTGTGAGTGAGTGAGAGAGAAAGAGAACCTGTGAGTGTGTGTGAGAGAGAGAAAGAGAAGCTATGAGTGAAAGGCAGAGAGAGAAAGAGAAGCTGTGTGTGAGAGAGAGAGAGAAAAAGAGAAGCTGTGAGTGAGAGAGAGGGTGAAAGGGAAGCAGTGAGTGAGAGAGAGAGAGAATCTGTGAGTGAGAGAGAGGGAGAATCTGTGAGTGAGAGAGAGAAAGAGAAGCATTGAGTGAGAGAGAGAAAGAGAGTCTGGAAGTGAGAGAGAGAGAAAGAGAAGCTGTGAGTGAGAGAGAGAGAAAGAGAAACTGTGAGTGAGTGAGAGAGAAAGAGAAGCTGTGAGTGAGAGAGAGAGAGAGAAAGAGAAGCTGTGAGTGAGTAACAGAGAAAGAGTAGCTGTGAGTGAGAGAGAGAAAGAGAAGCATTGAGTGAGAGAGAGAAAGAGAGTCTGGAAGTGAGAGAGAGAGAAAGGGAAGTTGTGAGTGAGTGAGAGAGAAAGAGTAGCTGTGAGTGAGAGAGAGAAAGAGAAGCATTGAGTGAGAGAGAGAGAGAGAGTCTGGAAGTGAGAGAGAGAGAAAGAGAAGCTGTGAGTGTGAGAGAGAGAAAGAGAAACTGTGAGTGAGAGAGAGAGAAAGAGAAGCTGTGAGTGAGGGAGAGAGAGAGAAAGAGAAGCTGTGAGTGAGAGAGAGAGTGAAAGGGAAGCTGTGAGTGAGAGAGAGAGAGAGAATCTGTGAGTGAGAGAGAGAGAGTGAAAGGGAAGCTGTGAGTGAGTTAGAGAGAGAGAGAAAGAGAAGCTGTGAGTGAGAGAGAAAGAGAAGGTGTGAGTGAGAGAGAGAGAGAAAGAAAAGCTGTGAGTGAAAGAGAGAGAGAAAGAGAAGCTGTGAGTGAGAGAGAGAGAGAAAGAGAAGCTGTGAGTGAGAGAGAGAGAGAGAAGCTGTGAGTGGGAGAGAGAGAAAGAGAAGCTGTGAGTGAGAGAGAGAGAGAAGCTGTGTGTGTGTGTGAGAGAGAGAGAAGCTGTGAGTGAGAGAGAGAGAAAGAGAATCTGTGAGTGAGTGAGAGAGATAAAGAGAAGCTGTGAGTGAGAGAGAGAAAGAGAAGCTGTGTGTGTGTGAGAGAGAGAAACTGTGAGTGAGAGAGAGAAAGAGAAACTGTGAGTGTGTGTGTGAGAGAGAAAGAGAACCTATGAGTGAGAGAGAGAGAGAAAGAGAAGCTGTGAGTGAGAGAGAGAGAAAGAGAAGCTGTGAGTGAGTGAGATAGAGAGAGAGAGAGAAGCTGTCAGTGTGTGAGAGAGAGAGAGAAGCTGAGAATGAGAGAGAGAGATAAAGAGAAGCTGTGAGTGAGAGAGATAGAAAGAGAAGCTGGGTGTGTGAGAGAGAGAAAAACTGTGAGTGAGAGAGTGAAAGAGAAACTGTGAGTGCGAGAGAGAGAGAGAGAAAGAGAAGCTGTGAGTGAGATAGAAAGAGAAGCTGTGAGTGAGAGAGAGAAAGAGAAGCTGTGAGTGAGAGAGAGAGAAAGAGAAGCTGTGAGTGAGAGAGAGAAAGGAAGAGAAGCTGTGATTGAGAGAGAGAGAAAAGAGAAGCTGTGAGTGAGAGAGAGAGAGAAAGAGTAGCTGTGAGTGAGAGAGAGAAAGAGAAGCATTGAGTGAGAGAGAAAGAGAGTCTGGAAGTATGAGAGAGAGAAAGAGAAGATGTGAGTGAGAGAGAGCGAAGCTGTGAGTGAGAGAGAGAGAGAAGCTGTGAGTGAAAGAGAGAGAGAGAAAGAGAAGCTGTGAGTGAGAGAGAGAGAGAAAGAGAAGATGTGAGTGAGAGAGAGAGAGAGAGAAGCTGTGAGTGAGTGAGAGAGAGAGAAGCTGTGAGAGAGAGAGTGAAAGGGAAGCTGAGAGAGAGAGAGAGAGAAAGAGAAGCTGTGAGTGAGAGAGAAAGAGAAGGTGTGAGTGAGAGAGAGAGAGAGAGAAAGAGAAGCTGTGTGTGTGAGAGAGAGAAAGAGAAGCCTTGAGTGACGGAGAGAGAGAAAGAGAAGCTGTGAGTGAGAGAGAGAAAGAGAAGCTGTGGGAGAGAGAGAAAGAGAAGCTGTGAGTGAGAGAGAAAGAGAAAGAGAAGCTGTGAGTGACACAGAGAGAGAGAAGCTGTGAGTGAGAGAGAGAGAGAGAAAGAGAAGCCTTGAGTGACAGAGAGAAAGAGAAGCTGTGAGTGAGAGAGAGAGAGGGAGAGATAGAGAAGCTGTGAGTGAGAGAGAGAAAGAGAAGCTGTGTGTGAGTGAGAGACAGAGAGAAGCTGTATGTGTGTGTGAGATTAAGAGAAGCTGTGTGTGAGAGAGAGAGAAAGAGACACTGTGTGTTTGAGAGAGAGAGAAAGAAAAGCTGTGAGTGAGAGAGAGATGCTGTGAGTGATAGAGAGAGAGAGAAGCAGTGTATGTGTGAGAGAGAGATATGCTGTGAGTGAGAGAGAGAGAAAGAGAAGCTGTGTGTGAGAGAAAGAGAGAAAGTGAAGCTGTGTGTGAGAGAAAGAGAGAAAGTGAAGGTGTGAGTGAGAGAGAAAGAGAAGCTATGAGTGAGAGAGAGAGAATGCCAAGCTGTGAGTGAGAGAGAGAGAGAGGAAGAGAAGCTGTGTGAGAGAGAGAGAAACTGTGAGTGAGAGAAAGAGAAACTGTGAGTGAGAGAGAGAGAAAGAGAAGCTGTGAGTGCGAGAGAGAGAGAAAGAGAAGCTATGAGTGAAAGGCAGAGAGAGAAAGAGAAGCTGTGAGTGAGAGAGAGAGAAAAAGAGTGTGAGTGAGAGAGAGAGAGAAAGAGAAGCCTTGAGTGAGAGAGAGAGAACCTGTGAGTGAATGAGAGAGAGAGATAAAGAGAAGCTCTGAGTGAAAGAGTGAGAGAAAGAGAAGCTGTGAGTGAGAGAGAGAGAAAGAGAAGCTGTGAGTGAGTGAGTGAGTGAGAGAAAGGAAAGCTGTGAGTGAGTGAGAGAGATAGAAGCTGTGAGTGAGAGAGAGAGAAAGAGAGTCTGGAAGTCAGAGAGAGAGAGAAAGAGAAGCTGTGAGTGAGAGAGAGAGAGAGAGAAAGAGAAGCTGTGAGTGAGAGAGGGAGAAAGAGAAACTGTGAGTGAGAGAGAGAGAAAGAGAAGCTGTGAGTGAGAGAGAGAGAAAGAGAAGCTGTGAGTGAGAGAGAGAGTGAAAGGGAAGCTGTGAGTGAGAGAGAGAATCTGTGAGTGAGAGAGAGGGAGTGAAAGGGAAGCTGTGAGTGCGAGAGAGAGAGAAAGATAAGCTATGAGTGAAAGGCAGATAGAGAAAGAGAAGCTGTGTGTGTGAGAGAGAGAGAAAGAGTGCTGTGATTGAGAGAGAGAGATAGAAGCTGTGAGTGAGAGAAAGAGAGTCTGAGAAAGAGAGAGTGAAAGAGAAGCTGTGAGTGAGAGAGAGAGAGAGAGAGAAAGAGAAGCTGTGAGAAAGAGAAGCTGTGAGTGAGAGAGAGAGAAAGAGAAGCTGTGAGTGAGACAAAGAGAGAGAAAGAGAAGCTGTGAGTGAGAGAGAGAGAGAAAGAGAAGCTGTGTGTGAGAGAAAGAGAGAAAGTGAAGCTGTGTGTGAGAGAAAGAGAGAAAGTGAAGCTGTGAGTAAGAGAGAAAGAGAAATTGTGAGTGAGAGAGAGAAAGCAAAGCTGTGAGTGAGAGAGAAAGAGAAGCTGTGAATGAGTGAGAGAGAGAGAATGAGAAGCTGTGTGTGTGTGAGAGAGAGAGAGAGGGAAAGAGAAGCTGTGTGTGGGGGAGAGAAAAAGAGCTGTGAGTGTTAGAGAGAAAGAGAAAGAGAAGCTGTGAGCGAGTGAGAGAGAGAAAGAGAAGCTGTGAGTGATAGAGAGAGAGATAAAGAGAAGCTGTGAGTGAGAGAGAGAGAAAGAGAAGATGTGTGTGTGAGAGAGAGAGAGAAACTGTGAGTGAGAGAGAGAAAGAGAAGCTGTGAGTGAGAGAGAGAGAAAGAGAACCTGTGAGTGCGAGAGAGAGAGAGAAAGAGAAGCTATGAGTGAAAGGCAGAGAGAGAAAGAGAAGCTGTGTGTGAGAGAGAGAGAGAAAAAGAGAAGCTGTGAGTGAGAGAGAGAGTGAAAGGGAAGCAGTGAGTGAGAGAGAGAGAGAATCTGTGAGTGAGAGAGAGGGAGAATCTGTGAGTGAGAGAGAGAAAGAGAAGCATTGAGTGAGAGAGAGAAAGAGAGTCTGGAAGTGAGAGAGAGAGAAAGAGAAGCTGTGAGTGAGAGAGAGAGAAAGAGAAACTGTGAGTGAGTGAGAGAGAAAGAGAAGCTGTGAGTGAGAGAGAGAGAGAGAAAGAGAAGCTGTGAGTGAGTGAGAGAGAAAGAGTAGCTGTGAGTGAGAGAGAGAAAGAGAAGCATTGAGTGAGAGAGAGAAAGAGAGTCTGGAAGTGAGAGAGAGAGAAAGGGAAGTTGTGAGTGAGTGAGAGAGAAAGAGTAGCTGTGAGTGAGACAGAGAAAGAGAAGCATTGAGTGAGAGAGAGAAAGAGAGTCTGGAAGTGAGAGAGAGAGAAAGAGAAGCTATGATTGAGAGAGAGAGAAAGAGAAACTGTGAGTGAGAGAGAGAGAAAGAAAGAGAAGCTGTGAGTGAGAGAGAGAGAGAAAGAGAAGCTGTGAGTGAGAGAGAGAGTGAAAGGGAAGCTGTGAGTGAGAGAGAGAGAGAATCTGTGAGTGAGAGAGGGAGTGAAAGGGAAGCTGTGAGTGAGTTAGAGAGAGAGAGAGAGAGAGAAAGAGAAGCTGTGAGTGAGAGAGAAAGAGAAGGTGTGAGTGAGAGAGAGAGAAAGAAAAGCTGTGAGTGAAAGAGAGAGAGAGAAAGAGAAGCTGTGAGTGAGAGAGAGAGAGAAAGAGAAGCTGTGACTGAGAGAGAGAGAGAGAAGCTGTGAGTGGGAGAGAGAGAAAGAGAAGCTGTGAGTGAGAGAGAGAGAGAGAAGCTGTGTGTGTGTGTGAGAGAGAGAGAAGCTGTGAGTGAGAGAGAGAGAAAGAGAATCTGTGAGTGAGTGAGAGAGATAAAGAGAAGCTGTGAGTGAGAGAGAGAAAGAGAAGCTGTGTGTGTGTGAGAGAGAGAAACTGTGAGTGAGAGAGAGAAAGAGAAACTGTGAGTGTGTGTGAGAGAGAGAAAGAGAACCTGTGAGTGAGAGAGAGAGAGAAAGAGAAGCTGTGAGTGAGAGAGAGAGAAAGAGAAGCTGTGAGTGAGTGAGAGAGAGAGAGAGAGAGAGAGAGAAGCTGTCAGTGTGTGTGAGAGAGAGAGAAGCTGTGAGTGAGAGAGAGAGATAAAGAGAAGCTGTGAGTGAGAGAGATAGAAAGAGAAGCTGTGTGTGTGAGAGAGAGAGAAACTGTGAGTGAGAGAGTGAATAAAAACTGTGAGTGCGAGAGAGAGAGAGAGAAAGAGAAGCTGTGAGTGAGAGAAAGAGAAGCTGTGAGTGAGAGAGAGAAAGAGAAGCTGTGAGTGAGAGAGAGAAAGAGAAGCTGTGAGTGAGAGAGAGAAAGGAAGAGAAGCTGTGATTGAGAGAGAGAGAAAAGAGAAGCTGTGAGTGAGAGAGAGAGAGAAAGAGTAGCTGTGAGTGAGAGAGAGAAAGAGAAGCATTGAGTGAGAGAGAAAGAGAGTCTGGAAGTATGAGAGAGAGAAAGAGAAGCTGTGAGTGAGAGAGAGCGAAGCTGTGAGTGAGAGAGAGAGAGAGAAGCTGTGAGTGAAAGAGAGAGAGAGAAAGAGAAGCTGTGAGTGAGAGAGAGAGAGAAAGAGAAGATGTGAGTGAGAGAGAGAGAGAGAAGCTGTGAGTGAGTGAGAGAGAGTGAAGCTGTGAGAGAGAGAGAGAGAGTGAAAGGGAAGCTGTGAGTGAGAGAGAGAGAGAAGCTGTGAGTGAGAGAGAGAGAGAGTGAAAGGGAAGCTGAGAGAGAGAGAGAGAGAAAGAGAAGCTGTGAGTGAGAGAGAAAGAGAAGGTGTGAGTGAGAGAGAGAGAGTGAGAAAGAGAAGCTGTGTGTGTGTGAGAGAGAGAAAGAGAAGCCTTGAGTGACGGAGAGAGAGAAAGAGAAGATGTGAGTGAGAGAGAGAGAAAGAGAAGCTGTGAGTGTGAGAGAGAAATAGAAGCTGTGAGTGAGACAGAGAAAGAGAAAGAGAAGCTGTGAGCGACTGAGAGAGAAAGAGAAGCTGTGAGTGAGTGAGAGAGAGTGAAGCTGTGAGAGAGAGAGAGAGAGTGAAAGGGAAGCTGTGAGTGAGAGAGAGAGAGAAGCTGTGAGTGAGAGAGAGAGAGAGTGAAAGGGAAGCTGAGAGAGAGAGAGAGAGAAAGAGAAGCTGTGAGTGAGAGAGAAAGAGAAGGTGTGAGTGAGAGAGAGAGAGTGAGAAAGAGAAGCTGTGTGTGTGTGAGAGAGAGAAAGAGAAGCCTTGAGTGACGGAGAGAGAGAAAGAGAAGATGTGAGTGAGAGAGAGAGAAAGAGAAGCTGTGAGTGTGAGAGAGAAATAGAAGCTGTGAGTGAGACAGAGAAAGAGAAAGAGAAGCTGTGAGCGACTGAGAGAGAAAGAGAAGCTGTGAGTGAGAGAGAGAGAAGCTGTGTGTGTGTGTGTGTGAGAGAGAAGCTGTGAGTGAGAGAGAGAGAAAGAGAAGCTGTGAGTGAGTGAGAGAGATAAAGAGAAGCTATGAGTGAGAGAGAGAGAAAGAGAAGCTGTGTGTGTGTGTGAGAGAGAATCTGTGAGTGAGAGAGAGATAAAGAGAAACTTTGAGTGCGAGAGAGAGTAGAGAGAAAGAGAAGCTGTGAGTGAGAGAGAGAGAAAGAGAAGCTGTGAGTGAGAGAGAGAAAGATAAGCTGTGAGTGAGAGAGAGAGAAAGAGAAGCTGTGAGTGAGAGAGAGAGAGAAGAGAAGCTGTGAGTGAGAGAGAGAGAAAGAGTAGCTGTGAGTGAGAGAGAGAAAGAGAAGCATTGAGTGAGAGAGAGAAAGAGAGTCTGGAAGTATGAGAGAGAGAAAGAGAAGCTGTGAGTGAGAGAGAGAGAACCTGTGAGTGAGTGAGAGAGAGAAAGAAGCTGTGAGTGAAAGAGAGAGAGAGAAAGAGAAGCTGTGAGTGAGAGAGAGAGAAAGAGAAGCTGTGAGTGAGAGAGAGAGAAAGAGAAGATGTGAGTGAGAGAGAAAGAGAAGCTGTGAGTGAGTGAGAGAGAGAGAAGCTGTGAGTGAGAGAGAGAGAGTGAAAGGGAAGCTGTGAGTGAGTGAGAGAGAGAAGCTGTGAGTGAGAGAGAGAGAGTGAAAGGGAAGCTGTGAGTGAGAGAGAGAGAGAAGCTGTGAGTGAGAGAGAGAGATAAAGAGAAGCTGTGAGTGAGAGAGAGAGAGAGAGAAGCTGTGAGTGAGTGAGAGAGAGAGAGATAGAGAAGCTGTGTGTGTGTGTGAGAGAGAAACAGAAGCTGTGAGTGAGGGAGAGAAAGAGAGAAAGAGACGCTGTGAGTGAGAGAGAGAGAAACAAAGCTGTGAGTGAGAGAGAAAGAGAAGCTGTGTGTGGGTGAGAGAGAGAGAAGCTGTGTGTGTGAGAGAGAGAGAGATTAAGAGAAGCTGTGTGTGTGAGAGAGAAAGAGACAATGTGTGTGTGTGTGAGAGAGAAAGAGAAGCTGAGAGTGAGAGACAGAGAGAGATGCTGTGAGTGAGAGAGAGAGAAAGAGAAGCTGTGTGTGAGAGAAAGAGGGAAAGTGAAGCTGTGTGTGAGAGAAAGAGAGAAAGTGAAGGTGTGAGTGAGAGAGAAAGAGAAGCTGTGAGTGAGAGAGAGAGAAAGAGAAGCTGTGAGTGAGAGAGAGAGAGAAAGATTAGCTGTGAAAGAGAGTGAGAAAGAGAAGCTGTGAGTGAGAGAGAGAGAAAGAGAAGCTGTGAGTGAGACAAAGAGAGAGAAAGAGAAGCTGTGATAGAGAGAGAGAGAGAAAGAGAAGCTGTGAGTGAGAGAGAGATAGAAAGAGAAGCTGTGAGTGAGTGAGAGAGAGAAAGGAAAGCTGTGAGTGAGTGAGTGAGAGAGAGAGATAGAAGCTGTTAGTGAGATAGTGAGAGAAAGAGAGTCTGAGAAAGAGAGAGTGAAAGAGAGTCTGAGAAAGAGAGAGTGAAAGAGAAGCTGTGAGTGAGACAGAGAGAGAAAGAGAAGCTGCGAGTGCGTGAGAGAGAGAAAGAGAAGCTGTGTGTAAGAGAAAGAGAGAAAGTGAAGCTGTGTGTGAGAGAAAGAGAGAAAGTGAAGCTGTGAGTGAGAGAGAAAGAGAAGCTGTGAGTGAGAGAGAGAGAAACAAAGCTGTGAGTGAGAGAGAAAGAGAAGCTGTGAATGAGTGAAAGAGAGAGAGAAAGAGAAGCTGTGTGTGTGTGAGAGAGAGAGAGGGAAAGAGAAGTAGTGTGTGGGGGGAGAGAAAAAAAGCTGTGAGTGTTAGAGAGAAAGAGAAAGAGAAGCTGTGAGTGAGTGAGAGAGAGAAAGAGAAGCTGTGAGTGTGAGAGAGAGATAAAGAGTAGCTGTGAGTGAGAGAGAGAGAGAAAGAGAAGATGTGAAAGAGAGAGAGAAAATGTGAGTGAGAAAGAGAAAGAGAAACTGTGAGTGAGAGATATATATAGAGAAGCTGTGAGTGCGAGAGAGAGAGAAAGAGAAGCTATGAGTGAAAGGCAGAGAGAAAGAGTAGCTGTGAGTGAGTGAAAGAGAGAAAGGAAAGCTGTGAGTGAGTGAGTGAGAGAGATAGAAGCTGTTAGTGAGAGAGTGAGAGAAAGAGAGTCTGAGAAAGAGAGAGTGAAAGAGAAGCTGTGAGTGAGAGAGAGAGAAGCCATGAGTGTGAGAGAGAGAATATGTGAGTGAGAGAGAGAGAGTAAGAAAGAGAAGCTGTGAGTGAGAGAGGGAGAAAGAGAAACTGTGAGTGAGAGAGAGAGAAAGAGAAGCTGTGAGTGAGAGAGAGAGAAAGAGAAGCTGTGAGTGAGAGAGAGAGTGAAAGGGAAGCTGTGAGTGAGAGAGAGAATCTGTGAGTGAGAGAGAGGGAGTGAAAGGGAAGCTGTGAGTGCGAGAGAGAGAGAAAGATAAGCTATGAGTGAAAGGCAGATAGAGAAAGAGAAGCTGTGTGTGTGTGAGAGAGAGAAAGAGTGCTGTGATTGAGAGAGAGAGATAGAAGCTGTGAGTGAGAGAAAGAGAGAAAGAGAGTCTGAGAAAGAGAGAGTGAAAGAGAAGCTGTGAGTGAGAGAGAGAGAGAGAGAAAGAGAAGCTGTGAGAAAGAGAAGCTGTGAGTGAGAGAGAGAGAAAGAGAAGCTGTGAGTGAGACAAAGAGAGAGAAAGAGAAGCTGTGAGTGAGAGAGAGAGAGAAAGAGAAGCTGTGTGTGAGAGAAAGAGAGAAAGTGAAGCTGTGTGTGAGAGAAAGAGAGAAAGTGAAGCTGTGAGTAAGAGAGAAAGAGAAATTGTGAGTGAGAGAGAGAAAGCAAAGCTGTGAGTGAGAGAGAAAGAGAAGCTGTGAATGAGTGAGAGAGAGAGAATGAGAAGCTGTGTATGTGTGAGAGAGAGAGAGAGGGAAAGAGAAGCTGTGTGTGGGGGAGAGAAAAAGAGCTGTGAGTGTTAGAGAGAAAGAGAAAGAGAAGCTGTGAGCGAGTGAGAGAGAGAAAGAGAAGCTGTGAGTGATAGAGAGAGAGATAAAGAGAAGCTGTGAGTGAGAGAGAGAGAAAGAGAAGATGTGTGTGTGTGAGAGAGAGAGAAACTGTGAGTGAGAGAGAGAAAGAGAAGCTGTGAGTGAGAGAGAGAGAAAGAGAACCTGTGAGTGCGAGAGAGAGAGAGAAAGAGAAGCTATGAGTGAAAGGCAGAGAGAGAAAGAGAAGCTGTGTGTGAGAGAGAGAGAGAAAAAGAGAAGCTGTGAGTGAGAGAGAGAGTGAAAGGGAAGCAGTGAGTGAGAGAGAGAGAGAATCTGTGAGTGAGAGAGAGGGAGAATCTGTGAGTGAGAGAGAGAAAGAGAAGCATTGAGTGAGAGAGAGAAAGAGAGTCTGGAAGTGAGAGAGAGAGAAAGAGAAGCTGTGAGTGAGAGAGAGAGAAAGAGAAACTGTGAGTGAGTGAGAGAGAAAGAGAAGCTGTGAGTGAGAGAGAGAGAGAGAAAGAGAAGCTGTGAGTGAGTGAGAGAGAAAGAGTAGCTGTGAGTGAGAGAGAGAAAGAGAAGCATTGAGTGAGAGAGAGAAAGAGAGTCTGGAAGTGAGAGAGAGAGAAAGGGAAGTTGTGAGTGAGTGAGAGAGAAAGAGTAGCTGTGAGTGAGACAGAGAAAGAGAAGCATTGAGTGAGAGAGAGAAAGAGAGTCTGGAAGTGAGAGAGAGAGAAAGAGAAGCTATGATTGAGAGAGAGAGAAAGAGAAACTGTGAGTGAGAGAGAAAGAAAGAAAGAGAAGCTGTGAGTGAGAGAGAGAGAGAAAGAGAAGCTGTGAGTGAGAGAGAGAGTGAAAGGGAAGCTGTGAGTGAGAGAGAGAGAGAATCTGTGAGTGAGAGAGGGAGTGAAAGGGAAGCTG
The DNA here is from genome assembly GCA_035047345.1 of Bradypodion ventrale. Taxonomy (NCBI): domain Eukaryota; kingdom Metazoa; phylum Chordata; class Lepidosauria; order Squamata; family Chamaeleonidae; genus Bradypodion; species Bradypodion ventrale. The sequence continues at coordinate 226,706,769 of JAWDJE010000001.1, forward strand.
TGAGTGAGTTAGAGAGAGAGAGAGAGAGAGAGAAAGAGAAGCTGTGAGTGAGAGAGAAAGAGAAGGTGTGAGTGAGAGAGAGAGAAAGAAAAGCTGTGAGTGAAAGAGAGAGAGAGAAAGAGAAGCTGTGAGTGAGAGAGAGAGAGAAAGAGAAGCTGTGACTGAGAGAGAGAGAGAGAAGCTGTGAGTGGGAGAGAGAGAAAGAGAAGCTGTGAGTGAGAGAGAGAGAGAGAAGCTGTGTGTGTGTGTGAGAGAGAGAGAAGCTGTGAGTGAGAGAGAGAGAAAGAGAATCTGTGAGTGAGTGAGAGAGATAAAGAGAAGCTGTGAGTGAGAGAGAGAAAGAGAAGCTGTGTGTGTGTGAGAGAGAGAAACTGTGAGTGAGAGAGAGAAAGAGAAACTGTGAGTGTGTGTGAGAGAGAGAAAGAGAACCTGTGAGTGAGAGAGAGAGAGAAAGAGAAGCTGTGAGTGAGAGAGAGAGAAAGAGAAGCTGTGAGTGAGTGAGAGAGAGAGAGAGAGAGAGAGAGAAGCTGTCAGTGTGTGTGAGAGAGAGAGAAGCTGTGAGTGAGAGAGAGAGATAAAGAGAAGCTGTGAGTGAGAGAGATAGAAAGAGAAGCTGTGTGTGTGAGAGAGAGAGAAACTGTGAGTGAGAGAGTGAAAAAAAACTGTGAGTGCGAGAGAGAGAGAGAGAAAGAGAAGCTGTGAGTGAGAGAAAGAGAAGCTGTGAGTGAGAGAAAGAGAAGCTGTGAGTGAGAGAGAGAAAGAGAAGCTGTGAGTGAGAGAGAGAAAGGAAGAGAAGCTGTGATTGAGAGAGAGAGAAAAGAGAAGCTGTGAGTGAGAGAGAGAGAGAAAGAGTAGCTGTGAGTGAGAGAGAGAAAGAGAAGCATTGAGTGAGAGAGAAAGAGAGTCTGGAAGTATGAGAGAGAGAAAGAGAAGCTGTGAGTGAGAGAGAGCGAAGCTGTGAGTGAGAGAGAGAGAGAGAGAAGCTGTGAGTGAAAGAGAGAGAGAGAAAGAGAAGCTGTGAGTGAGAGAGAGAGAGAAAGAGAAGATGTGAGTGAGAGAGAGAGAGAGAAGCTGTGAGTGAGTGAGAGAGAGTGAAGCTGTGAGAGAGAGAGAGAGTGAAAGGGAAGCTGTGAGTGAGAGAGAGAGAGAAGCTGTGAGTGAGAGAGAGAGAGAGTGAAAGGGAAGCTGAGAGAGAGAGAGAGAGAAAGAGAAGCTGTGAGTGAGAGAGAAAGAGAAGGTGTGAGTGAGAGAGAGAGAGTGAGAAAGAGAAGCTGTGTGTGTGTGTGAGAGAGAAAGAGAAGCCTTGAGTGACGGAGAGAGAGAAAGAGAAGATGTGAGTGAGAGAGAGAGAAAGAGAAGCTGTGAGTGTGAGAGAGAAATAGAAGCTGTGAGTGAGACAGAGAAAGAGAAAGAGAAGCTGTGAGCGACTGAGAGAGAAAGAGAAGCTGTGAGTGAGAGAGAGACAAGCTGTGTGTGTGTGTGTGAGAGAGAGAAGCTGTGAGTGAGAGAGAGAGAAAGAGAAGCTGTGAGTGAGTGAGAGAGATAAAGAGAAGCTATGAGTGAGAGAGAGAGAAAGAGAAGCTGTGTGTGTGTGTGAGAGAGAATCTGTGAGTGAGAGAGAGATAAAGAGAAACTTTGAGTGCGAGAGAGAGTAGAGAGAAAGAGAAGCTGTGAGTGAGAGAGAGAGAAAGAGAAGCTGTGAGTGAGAGAGAGAAAGATAAGCTGTGAGTGAGAGAGAGAGAAAGAGAAGCTGTGAGTGAGAGAGAGAGAGAAGAGAAGCTGTGAGTGAGAGAGAGAGAAAGAGTAGCTGTGAGTGAGAGAGAGAAAGAGAAGCATTGAGTGAGAGAGAGAAAGAGAGTCTGGAAGTATGAGAGAGAGAAAGAGAAGCTGTGAGTGAGAGAGAGAGAACCTGTGAGTGAGTGAGAGAGAGAAAGAAGCTGTGAGTGAAAGAGAGAGAGAGAAAGAGAAGCTGTGAGTGAGAGAGAGAGAAAGAGAAGCTGTGAGTGAGAGAGAGAGAAAGAGAAGATGTGAGTGAGAGAGAAAGAGAAGCTGTGAGTGAGTGAGAGAGAGAGAAGCTGTGAGTGAGAGAGAGAGAGTGAAAGGGAAGCTGTGAGTGAGTGAGAGAGAGAAGCTGTGAGTGAGAGAGAGAGAGTGAAAGGGAAGCTGTGAGTGAGAGAGAGAGAGAAGCTGTGAGTGAGAGAGAGAGATAAAGAGAAGCTGTGAGTGAGAGAGAGAGAGAGAGAAGCTGTGAGTGAGTGAGAGAGAGAGAGATAGAGAATCTGTGTGTGTGTGTGAGAGAGAAACAGAAGCTGTGAGTGAGGGAGAGAAAGAGAGAAAGAGACGCTGTGAGTGAGAGAGAGAGAAACAAAGCTGTGAGTGAGAGAGAAAGAGAAGCTGTGTGTGGGTGAGAGAGAGAGAAGCTGTGTGTGTGTGAGAGAGAGAGATTAAGAGAAGCTGTGTGTGAGAGAGAGAAAGAGACAATGTGTGTGTGTGTGAGAGAGAAAGAGAAGCTGTGAGTGAGAGACAGAGAGAGATGCTGTGAGTGAGAGAGAGAGAAAGAGAAGCTGTGTGTGAGAGAAAGAGGGAAAGTGAAGCTGTGTGTGAGAGAAAGAGAGAAAGTGAAGGTGTGAGTGAGAGAGAAAGAGAAGCTGTGAGTGAGAGAGAGAGAAAGAGAAGCTGTGAGTGAGAGAGAGAGAGAAAGATTAGCTGTGAAAGAGAGTGAGAAAGAGAAGCTGTGAGTGAGAGAGAGAGAAAGAGAAGCTGTGAGTGAGACAAAGAGAGAGAAAGAGAAGCTGTGATAGAGAGAGAGAGAGAAAGAGAAGCTGTGAGTGAGAGAGAGATAGAAAGAGAAGCTGTGAGTGAGTGAGAGAGAGAAAGGAAAGCTGTGAGTGAGTGAGTGAGAGAGAGAGATAGAAGCTGTTAGTGAGATAGTGAGAGAAAGAGAGTCTGAGAAAGAGAGAGTGAAAGAGAGTCTGAGAAAGAGAGAGTGAAAGAGAAGCTGTGAGTGAGACAGAGAGAGAAAGAGAAGCTGCGAGTGCGTGAGAGAGAGAAAGAGAAGCTGTGTGTAAGAGAAAGAGAGAAAGTGAAGCTGTGTGTGAGAGAAAGAGAGAAAGTGAAGCTGTGAGTGAGAGAGAAAGAGAAGCTGTGAGTGAGAGAGAGAGAAACAAAGCTGTGAGTGAGAGAGAAAGAGAAGCTGTGAATGAGTGAAAGAGAGAGAGAAAGAGAAGCTGTGTGTGTGTGAGAGAGAGAGAGGGAAAGAGAAGTAGTGTGTGGGGGGAGAGAAAAAAAGCTGTGAGTGTTAGAGAGAAAGAGAAAGAGAAGCTGTGAGTGAGTGAGAGAGAGAAAGAGAAGCTGTGAGTGTGAGAGAGAGATAAAGAGTAGCTGTGAGTGAGAGAGAGAGAGAAAGAGAAGATGTGAAAGAGAGAGAGAAAATGTGAGTGAGAAAGAGAAAGAGAAACTGTGAGTGAGAGATATATATAGAGAAGCTGTGAGTGCGAGAGAGAGAGAAAGAGAAGCTATGAGTGAAAGGCAGAGAGAAAGAGTAGCTGTGAGTGAGTGAAAGAGAGAAAGGAAAGCTGTGAGTGAGTGAGTGAGAGAGATAGAAGCTGTTAGTGAGAGAGTGAGAGAAAGAGAGTCTGAGAAAGAGAGAGTGAAAGAGAAGCTGTGAGTGAGAGAGAGAGAAGCCATGAGTGTGAGAGAGAGAATATGTGAGTGAGAGAGAGAGAGTAAGAAAGAGAAGCTGTGAGTGAGAGAGAAACAGAAGCTGTGAGTGAGAGAGAGGGAGAAAGAGAAGGTGTGAGAGAGAGAGAAAGAGAAGCTGTGAGTGAGACAAAGAGAGAGAAAGAGAAGCTGTGATTGATAGAGAGAGAGAAAAAGAGAAGCTGTCAGTGAGAGAGAGATAGAAAGAGAAGCTGTGAGCGAGTGAGAGAGAGAGAGAAAGAGAAGCTGTGTGTGTGAGAGAGAGAGAAACAGAAGCTGTGAGTGAGGGAGAGAAAGAGAGAAAGAGAAGCTGTGAGTGAGAGAGAGAGAAAGAGAAGGTGTGAGTGAGAGAGAGAGAGAAAGAGAAGCTGTGAGTGAGAGAGATAGAGAAAGAGAAGCTGTGAGTGAGTGAGAGAGAGAAAGGAAAGCTGTGAGTGAGTGAGAGAGATAGAAGCTGTGAGTGACACACAGAGAGAGAAGCTGTGAGTGAGAGAGAGAGAAAGAGAAGGTGTGAGTGAGAGAGAGAGAGAAAGAGAAGCCTTGAGTGACAGAGAGAGAGAATGAGAAGGTATGAGTGAGAGAGAGAGAAAGAGAAGCTGTGAGTGTGAGAGAGGGAGAGAGAAGCTGTGAGTGAGAGAGAGAAAGAGAAGCTGTGTGTGAGTGTGAGAGAGAGAGAAGCTGTGTGTGTGTGTGAGATTAAGAGAAGCTGTGTGTGTGTGAGAGAGAATGAGATACTGTGGGTGAGAGAGAGAGAGTGAAAGAGAAGCTGTGAGTGAGAGAGAGAGATGCTGTGAGTGAGAGAGAGAGAAAGAGAAGCTGTGTATGTGTGTGTGAGAGAGAAAGAGAAGCTGTGTGCGAGAGAAAGAGAGAAAGTGAAGCTGTGTGTGAGAGAAAGAGAGAAAGTGAAGGTGTGAGTGATAGAGAAAGAGAAGCTGTGAGTTAGAGAGAGAGAAAGCAAAGCTATGAGTGAGAGAGAGAGAAAGAAAGAGAAGCTGCGAGTGAGTGAGAGAGAGAGAAAGAGAAGCTGTGTGTGTGAGAGAGAGAGGGAAAGAGAAGCTGTGTGGGGGAGAGAGACAGGGAAACTGTGAGTGAGTGAGAGAGAGAAACTGTGAGTGAGAGAAAGAGAGAAAGTGAAGCTGTGTGTGAGAGAAAGAGAGAAAGTGAAAGTGTGAGTGAGAGAGAAAGAGAAGCTGTGAGTGAGAGAAAGAGAGAAAGTGAAGCTGTGTGTGAGAGAAAGAGAGAAAGTGAAGGTGTGAGTGAGAGGGAAAGAGAATCTGTGAGTGAGAGAGAGAGAAAGAGAAGCTGTGATTGATAGAGAGAGAGAGAGAGAAAGAGAAGCTGTGAGTGAGAGAGAGATAGAAAGAGAAGCTGTGAGTGAGTGAGAAAGAGAAAGGAAAGCAGTGAGTGAGTGAGTGAGAGAGATAGAAGCTGTTAGTGAGAGAGTGAGAGAAAGAGAGTCTGAGAAAGAGAGAGTGAAAGAGAAGCTGTGAGTGAGAGAGAGAGAAAGAGAAGCTGTGAGTGAGACAGAGAGAGAAAGAGAAGCTGTGAGTGAGTGAGAGAGAGAAAGAGAAGCTGTGTGTGAGAGAAAGAGAGAAAGTGAAGCTGTGTGTGAGAGAAAGAGAGAAAGTGACGCTGTGAGTGAGAGAGAAAGAGAAGCTGTGAGTGAGAGAGATAGAAACAAAGTTGTGAGTGAGAGAGAAAGAGAAGCTGTGAATGAGTGAAAGAGAGAGAGAAAGAGAAGCTGTGTGTGTGAGAGAGAGAGAGGGAAAGAGAAGTAGTGTGTGTGGGGGAGAGAAAAAGAGCTGTGAGTGTTAGAGAGAAAGAGAAAGAGAAGCTGTGAGTGAGAGAGAGAAAGAGAAGCTGTGAGTGTGAGAGAGAGAGAAAGAGAAGCTGTGAGAGAGAGAGAGAAACTGTGAGTGAGAGAGAGAAAGAGAAACTGTGAGTGAGAGAGAGAGAAAGAGAAGCTGTGAGTGCGAGAGAGAGAGAAAGAAAGAGAGTCTGAGAAAGAGAGTGAAAGAGAAGCTGTGAGTGAGAGAGAGAGAAGCCATGAGTGTGAGAGAGAGAATATGTGAGTGAGAGAGAGAGAAAGAAAGAGAAGCTGTGAGTGAGAGAGAAACAGAAGCTGTGAGTGAGAGAGAGGGAGAAAGAGAAGCTGTGAGAGAGAGAGAGAGAGAGAGAAAAGCTGTGAGTGAGAGAGAGAAAGAGAAGCTATGAGTGAGAGAGAGAGATAAAGAGAAGCTGTGAGTGAGAGAGAGATAGAAAGAGAAGCTGTGAGTGAGTGAGAAAGAGAAAGGAAAGCAGTGAGTGTGTGAGTGAGAGAGATAGAAGCTGTTAGTGAGAGAGTGAGAGAAAGAGAGTCTGAGAAAGAGAGAGTGAAAGAGAAGCTGTGAGTGAGAGAGAGAGAAAGAGAAGCTGTGAGTGAGACAGAGAGAGAAAGAGAAGCTGTGAGTGAGTGAGAGAGAGAAAGAGAAGCTGTGTGTGAGAGAAAGAGAGAAAGTGAAGCTGTGTGTGAGAGAAAGAGAGAAAGTGACGCTGTGAGTGAGAGAGAAAGAGAAGCTGTGAGTGAGAGAGATAGAAACAAAGCTGTGAGTGAGACAGAGAGAGAAAGAGAAGCTGTGAATGAGTGAAAGAGAGAGAGAAAGAGAAGCTGTGTGTGTGAGAGAGAGATAGGGAAAGTGAAGTAGTGTGTGTGGGGGAGAGAAAAAGAGCTGTGAGTGTTAGAGAGAAAGAGAAAGAGAAGCTGTGAGTGAGAGAGAGAAAGAGAAGCTGTGAGTGTGAGAGAGAGATAAAGAGAAGCTGTGAGAGAGAGAGAAACTGTGAGTGAGTGAGAGAAAGAGAAACTGTGAGTGAGAGAGAGAGAAAGAGAAGCTGTGAGTGCGAGAGAGAGAGAGAAAGTGAGTCTGAGAAAGAGAGTGAAAGAGAAGCTGTGAGTGAGAGAGAGAGAAGCCATGAGTGTGAGAGAGAGAATATGTGAGTGAGAGAGAGAGAAAGAAAGAGAAGCTGTGAGTGAGAGAGAAACAGAAGCTGTGAGTGAGAGAGAGGGAGAAAGAGAAGCTGTGAGAGAGAGAGAGAGAGAGAGAGAGAAAAGCTGTGAGTGAGAGAGAGAAAGAGAAGCTATGAGTGAGAGAGAGAGATAAAGAGAAGCTGTGAGTGAGAGAGAGAGAGAGAGAAGCTGTGAGTGAGTGAGAGAGATAGAAGCTGTGAGTGAGAGAGAGAGAGAAAGAGAGTCTGAGAAAGAGAGAGTGAAAGAGAAGCTGTGAGTGAGAGAGAGAAAGAAAGAGAAGCTGTGAGTGTGAGAGAGAGAGGAAGAGAAGCTGTGATTGAGAGAGAGAGAAGAGAAGCTGTGAGTGAGAGAGAGAGAGAGAGAGAAGCTGTGAGTGAGTGAGAGAGAGAGAAAGGTAAGCATTGAGTGGGAGAGAGAAAGAGAGTCTGGAAGTGAGAGAAAGAGAGAAAGAGAAGCTGTGAGTGAGAGAGAGAGAGAAAGAGTAGCTGTGAGTGAGAGAGAGAAAGAGAAGCATTGAGTGAGAGAGAAAGAGAGTCTGGAAGTATGAGAGAGAGAAAGAGAAGCTGTGAGTGAGAGAGAGAGAGAAAGAGAAGATGTGAAAGAGAGAGAGAAAATGTGAGTGAGAGAGAGAAAGAGAAAGGTAAGCATTGAGTGGGAGAGAGAAAGAGAGTCTGGAAGTGAGAGAAAGAGAGAAAGAGAAGCTGTGAGTGAGAGAGAGAGAGAAAGAGTAGCTGTGAGTGAGAGAGAGAAAGAGAAGCATTGAGTGAGAGAGAAAGAGAGTCTGGAAGTATGAGAGAGAGAAAGAGAAGCTGTGAGTGAGAGAGAGAGAGAAAGAGAAGATGTGAAAGAGAGAGAGAAAATGTGAGTGAGAGAGAGAAAGAGAAACTGTGAGTGAGAGAGAGATATAGAGAAGATGTGAGTGCGAGAGAGAGAGAAAGAGAAGCTATGAGTGAAAGGCAGAGAGAAAGAGTAGCTGTGAGTGAGTGAGAGAGAGAAAGGAAAGCTGTGAGTGAGTGAGTGAGAGAGATAGAAGCTGTTAGTGAGAGAGTGAGAGAAAGAGAGTCTGAGAAAGAGAGAGTGAAAGAGAAGCTGTGAGTGAGAGAGAGAGAAGCCATGAGTGTGAGAGAGAGAATATGTGAGTGAGAGAGAGAGCGAAAGAAAGAGAAGCTGTGAGTGAGAGAGAAACAGAAGCTGTGAGTGAGAGAGAGGGAGAAAGAGAAGGTGTGTGAGAGAGAGAAAGAGAAGCTGTGAGTGAGACAAAGAGAGAGAAAGAGAAGCTGTGATTGATAGAGAGAGAGAGAAAGAGAAGCTGTCAGTGAGAGAGAGATAGAAAGAGAAGCTGTGAGCGAGTGAGAGAGAGAAAGAGAAGCTGTGTGTGTGTGAGAGAGAGAAACAGAAGCTGTGAGTGAGGGAGAGAAAGAGAGAAAGAGAAGCTGTGAGTGAGAGAGAGAGAAAGAGAAGGTGTGAGTGAGAGAGAGAGAGAAAGAGAAGCTGTGAGTGAGAGAGATAGAGAAAGAGAAGCTGTGAGTGAGTGAGAGAGAGAAAGGAAAGCTGTGAGTGAGTGAGAGAGATAGAAGCTGTGAGTGACACACAGAGAGAGAAGCTGTGAGTGAGAGAGAGAGAAAGAGAAGGTGTGAGAGAGAGAGAGAGAGAAAGAGAAGCCTTGAGTGACAGAGAGAGAGAATGAGAAGGTATGAGTGAGAGAGAGAGAAAGAGAAGCTGTGAGTGAGAGAGAGAGAGAGAGAGAAGCTGTGAGTGAGAGAGAGAAAGAGAAGCTGTGTGTGAGTGTGAGAGAGAGAGAAGCTGTGTGTGTGTGTGTGATTAAGAGAAGCTGTGTGTGTGTGAGAGAGAATGAGATACTGTGGGTGAGAGAGAGAGAGTGAAAGAGAAGCTGTGAGTGAGAGAGAGAGAGAGATGCTGTGAGTGAGAGAGAGAGAAAGAGAAGCTGTGTATGTGTGTGTGAGAGAGAAAGAGAAGCTGTGTGTGAGAGAAAGAGAGAAAGTGAAGCTGTGTGTGAGAGAAAGAGAGAAAGTGAAGGTGTGAGTGATAGAGAAAGAGAAGCTGTGAGTTAGAGAGAGAGAAAGCAAAGCTATGAGTGAGAGAGAGAGAAAGAAAGAGAAGCTGCGAGTGAGTGAGAGAGAGAGAAAGAGAAGCTGTGTGTGTGAGAGAGAGAGGGAAAGAGAAGCTGTGTGGGGGAGAGAGACAGGGAAACTGTGAGTGAGTGAGAGAGAGAAACTGTGAGTGAGAGAAAGAGAGAAAGTGAAGCTGTGTGTGAGAGAAAGAGAGAAAGTGAAAGTGTGAGTGAGAGAGAAAGAGAAGCTGTGAGTGAGAGAAAGAGAGAAAGTGAAGCTGTGTGTGAGAGAAAGAGAGAAAGTGAAGGTGTGAGTGAGAGGGAAAGAGAATCTGTGAGTGTGAGAGAGAGAAAGAGAAGCTGTGATTGATAGAGAGAGAGAGAGAAAGAGAAGCTGTGAGTGAGAGAGAGATAGAAAGAGAAGCTGTGAGTGAGTGAGAAAGAGAAAGGAAAGCAGTGAGTGAGTGAGTGAGAGAGATAGAAGCTGTTAGTGAGAGAGTGAGAGAAAGAGAGTCTGAGAAAGAGAGAGTGAAAGAGAAGCTGTGAGTGAGAGAGAGAGAAAGAGAAGCTGTGAGTGAGACAGAGAGAGAAAGAGAAGCTGTGAGTGAGTGAGAGAGAGAAAGAGAAGCTGTGTGTGAGAGAAAGAGAGAAAGTGAAGCTGTGTGTGAGAGAAAGAGAGAAAGTGACGCTGTGAGTGAGAGAGAAAGAGAAGCTGTGAGTGAGAGAGATAGAAACAAAGCTGTGAGTGAGAGAGAAAGAGAAGCTGTGAATGAGTGAAAGAGAGAGAGAAAGAGAAGCTGTGTGTGTGAGAGAGAAAGAGGGAAAGAGAAGTAGTGTGTGTGGGGGAGAGAAAAAGAGCTGTGAGTGTTAGAGAGAAAGAGAAAGAGAAGCTGTGAGTGAGAGAGAGAAAGAGAAGCTGTGAGTGTGAGAGAGAGATAAAGAGAAGCTGTGAGAGAGAGAGAGAAACTGTGAGTGAGAGAGAGAAAGAGAAACTGTGAGTGAGAGAGAAAGAGAAGCTGTGAGTGCGAGAGAGAGAGAGAAAGAGAGTCTGAGAAAGAGAGTGAAAGAGAAGCTGTGAGTGAGAGAGAGAGAAGCCATGAGTGTGAGAGAGAAAATATGTGAGTGAGAGAGAGAGAAAGAAAGAGAAGCTGTGAGTGAGAGAGAAACAGAAGCTGTGAGTGAGAGAGAGGGAGAAAGAGAAGCTGTGAGAGAGAGAGAGAGAGAGAGAAAAGCTGTGAGTGAGAGAGAGAAAGAGAAGCTATGAGTGAGAGAGAGAGATAAAGAGAAGCTGTGAGTGAGAGAGAGATAGAAAGAGAAGCTGTGAGTGAGTGAGAAAGAGAAAGGAAAGCAGTGAGTGAGTGAGTGAGAGAGATAGAAGCTGTTAGTGAGAGAGTGAGAGAAAGAGAGTCTGAGAAAGAGAGAGTGAAAGAGAAGCTGTGAGTGAGAGAGAGAGAAAGAGAAGCTGTGAGTGAGAGAGAGAGATAAAGAGAAGCTGTGAGTGAGAGAGAGAGAGAGAGAAGCTGTGAGTGAGTGAGAGAGATAGAAGCTGTGAGTGAGAGAGAGAGAGAAAGAGAGTCTGAGAAAGAGAGAGTGAAAGAGAAGCTGTGAGTGAGAAAGAGAAAGAAAGAGAAGCTGTGAGTGTGAGAGAGAGAGGAAGAGAAGCTGTGATTGAGAGAGAGAGAAGAGAAGCTGTGAGTGAGAGAGAGAGAGAAAGAGAAGCTGTGAGTGAGTGAGAGAGAGAGAAAGGTAAGCATTGAGTGGGAGAGAGAAAGAGAGTCTGGAAGTGAGAGAAAGAGAGAAAGAGAAGCTGTGAGTGAGAGAGAGAGAGAAAGAGTAGCTGTGAGTGAGAGAGAGAAAGAGAAGCATTGAGTGAGAGAGAAAGAGAGTCTGGAAGTATGAGAGAGAGAAAGAGAAGCTGTGAGTGAGAGAGAGCAAAGCTGTGAGTGAGAGAGAGAGAGAAGCTGTGAGTGAAAGAGAGAGAGAGAAAGAGAAGCTGTGAGTGAGAGAGAGAGAGAAAGAGAAGATGTGAGTGAGAGAGAGAGAGAGAGAGAGAAGCTGTGAGTGAGTGAGAGAGAGAGAAGCTGTGAGAGAGAGAGAGTGAAAGGGAAGCTGTGAGTGAGAGAGAGAGAGAAGCTGTGAGTGAGAGAGAGAGAGAGTGAAAGGGAAGCTGAGAGAGAGAGAGAGAAAGAGAAGCTGTGAGTGAGAGAGAAAGAGAAGGTGTGAGTGAGAGAGAGAGAGAGAGAGAAAGAGAAGCTGTGTGTGTGTGAGAGAGAGAAAGAGAAGCCTTGAGTGACGGAGAGAGAGAAAGAGAAGATGTGAGTGAGAGAGAGAGAAAGAGAAGCTGTGAGTGAGACAGAGAAATAGAAGCTGTGAGTGAGACAGAGAAAGAGAAAGAGAAGCTGTGAGCGACTGAGAGAGAAAGAGAAGCTGTGAGTGAGAGAGAGAGAAGCTGTGTGTGTGTGTGTGTGAGAGAGAAGCTGTGAGTGAGAGAGAGAGAGAAAGAGAAGCTGTGAGTGAGTGAGAGAGATAAAGAGAAGCTGTGAGTGAGAGAGAGAGAAAGAGAAGCTGTGTGTGTGTGAGAGAGAGAAACTGTGAGTGAGAGAGAGATAAAGAGAAACTTTGAGTGCGAGAGAGAGTAGAGAGAAAGAGAAGCTGTGAGTGAGAGAGAGAGAAAGAGAAGCTGTGAGTGAGAGAGAGAAAGATAAGCTGTGAGTGAGAGAGAGAAAGAGAAGCTGTGAGTGAGAGAGAGAGAGAAGAGAAGCTGTGAGTGAGAGAGAGAGAGAAAGAGTAGCTGTGAGTGAGAGAGAGAGAGAGAAGCATTGAGTGAGAGAGAGAAAGAGAGTCTGGAAGTATGAGAGAGAGAAAGAGAAGCTGTGAGTGAGAGAGAGAGAACCTGTGAGAGAGAGAGAGAGAAAGAAGCTGTGAGTGAAAGAGAGAGAGAGAAAGAGAAGCTGTGAGTGAGAGAGAGAGAAAGAGAAGCTGTGAGTGAGAGAGAGAAAGAGAAGATGTGAGTGAGAGAGAAAGAGAAGCTGTGAGTGAGTGAGAGAGAGAGAAGCTGTGAGTGAGAGAGAGAGAGTGAAAGGGAAGCTGTGAGTGAGTGAGAGAGAGAAGCTGTGAGTGAGAGAGAGAGAGTGAAAGGGAAGCTGTGAGTGAGAGAGAGAGAAGCTGTGAGTGAGAGAGAGAGATAAAGAGAAGCTGTGAGTGAGAGAGAGAGAGAGAGAAGCTGTGAGTGAGTGAGAGAGAGAGAGATAGAGAAGCTGTGTGTGTTTGAGAGAGAGAAACAGAAGCTGTGAGTGAGGGAGAGAAAGAGAGAAAGAGAAGCTGTGAGTGAGAGAGAGAAACAAAGCTGTGAGTGAGAGAGAAAGAGAAGCTGTGTGTGGGTGAGAGAGAGAGAGAAGCTGTGTGTGTGTGTGAGAGAGAGATTAAGAGAAGCTGTGTGTGTGAGAGAGAAAGAGACACTGTGTGTGTGTGAGAGAGAGAAAGAGAAGCTGTGAGTGAGAGACAGAGAGAGATGCTGTGAGTGAGAGAGAGAGAAAGAGAAGCTGTGTGTGAGAGAAAGAGGGAAAGTGAAGCTGTGTGTGAGAGAAAGAGAGAAAGTGAATGTGTGAGTGAGAGAGAAAGAGAAGCTGTGAGTGAGAGAGAGAGAAAGAGAAGCTGTGAGTGAGAGAGAGAGAGAAAGATTAGCTGTGAAAGAGAGTGAGAAAGAGAAGCTGTGAGTGAGAGAGAGAGAAAGAGAAGCTGTGAGTGAGACAAAGAGAGAGAAAGAGAAGCTGTGATAGAGAGAGAGAGAGAAAGAGAAGCTGTGAGTGAGAGAGAGATAGAAAGAGAAGCTGTGAGTGAGTGAGAGAGAGAAAGGAAAGCTGTGAGTGAGTGAGTGAGAGAGATAGAAGCTGTTAGTGAGATAGTGAGAGAAAGAGAGTCTGAGAAAGAGAGAGTGAAAGAGAAGCTGTGAGTGAGAGAGAGAGAAAGAGAAGCTGTGAGTGAGACAGAGAGAGAAAGAAAGAGAAGCTGCGAGTGAGTGAGAGAGAGAAAGAGAAGCTGTGTGTAAGAGAAAGAGAGAAAGTGAAGCTGTGTGTGAGAGAAATAGAGAAAGTGAAGCTGTGAGTGAGAGAGAGAAAGAGAATTTGTGAGTGAGAGAGAGATATAGAGAAGCTGTGAGTGTGAGAGAGAGAGAGAAAGAAGCTATGAGTGAAAGGCAGAGAGAAAGAGTAGCTGTGAGTGAGTGAGAGAGAGAAAGGAAAGCTGTGAGTGAGTGTGTGAGAGAGATAGAAGCTGTTAGTGAGAGAGTGAGAGAAAGAGAGTCTGAGAAAGAGAGAGTGAAAGAGAAGCTGTGAGTGAGAGAGAGAGAAGCCATGAGTGTGAGAGAGAGAATATGTGAGTGAGAGAGAGAGAGAAAGAAAGAGAAGCTGTGAGTGAGAGAGAAACAGAAGCTGTGAGTGAGAGAGAGGGAGAAAGAGAAGGTGTGAGAGAGTGAGAGAAAGAGAAGCTGTGAGTGAGACAAAGAGAGAGAAAGAGAAGCTGTGAATGATAGAGAGAGAGAGAAAGAGAAGCTGTCAGTGAGAGAGAGATAGAAAGAGAAGCTGTGAGCGAGTGAGAGAGAGAGAGAAAGAGAAGCTGTGTGTGTGAGAGAGAGAGAAACAGAAGCTGTGAGTGAGGGAGAGAAAGAGAGAAAGAGAAGCTGTGAGTGAGAGAGAGAGAAAGAGAAGGTGTGAGTAAGAGAGAGAGAGAAAAAGAAGCTGTGAGAGAGAGAGAGAGAGAGAAAGAGAAGCTGTGAGTGAGTGAGAGAGAGAAAGGAAAGCTGTGAGTGAGTGAGAGAGATAAAAGCTGTGAGTGACACACAGAGAGAGAAGCTGTGAGTGAGAGAGAGAGAAAGAGAAGGTGTGAGTGAGAGAGAGAGAGAAAGAGAAGCCTTGAGTGACAGAGAGAGAGAATGAGAAGGTATGAGTGAGAGAGAGAGAAAGAGAAGCTGTGAGTGAGAGAGAGAGAGAGAGAGAAGCTGTGAGTGAGAGAGTGAAAGAGAAGCTGTGTGTGAGTGTGAGAGAGAGAGAAGCTGTGTGTGTGAGATTAAGAGAAGCTGTGTGTGTGTGAGAGAGAATGAGATACTGTGGGTGAGAGAGAGAGAGTGAAAGAGAAGCTGTGAGTGAGAGAGAGAGAGAGATGCTGTGAGTGAGAGAGAGAGAGAGAAAGAGAAGCTGTGTATGTGTGTGAGAGAGAGAAAGAGAAGCTGTGTGCGAGAGAAAGAGAGAAAGAGAAGCTGTGTGCGAGAGAAAGAGAGAAAGTGAAGCTGTGTGTGAGAGAAAGAGAGAAAGTGAAGGTGTGAGTGATAGAGAAAGAGAAGCTGTGAGTTAGAGAGAGAGAAAGCAAAGCTATGAGTGAGAGAGAGAGAAAGAAAGAGAAGCTGCGAGTGAGTGAGAGAGAGAGAAAGAGAAGCTGTGTGTGAGAGAGAGAGAGGGAAAGAGAAGCTGTGTGGGGGAGAGAGACAGGGAAACTGTGAGTGAGTGAGAGAGAGAAACTGTGAGTGAGAGAAAGAGAGAAAGTGAAGCTGTGTGTGAGAGAAAGAGAGAAAGTGAAAGTGTGAGTGAGAGAGAAAGAGAAGCTGTGAGTGAGAGAAAGAGAGAAAGTGAAGCTGTGTGTGAGAGAAAGAGAGAAAGTGAAGGTGTGAGTGAGAGGGAAAGAGAATCTGTGAGTGAGAGAGAGAGAAAGAGAAGCTGTGATTGATAGAGAGAGAGAGAAAGAGAAGCTGTGAGTGAGTGAGTGAGAGAGATAGAAGCTGTTAGTGAGAGAGTGAGAGAAAGAGAGTCTGAGAAAGAGAGAGTGAAAGAGAAGCTGTGAGTGAGAGAGAGAGAAAGAGAAGCTGTGAGTGAGACAGAGAGAGAAAGAGAAGCTGTGAGTGAGAGAGAGAGAGAAAGAGAAGCTGTGTGTGAGAGAAAGAAAGTGAAGCTGTGTGTGAGAGAAAGAGAGAAAGTGAAGCTGTGAGTGAGAGAGAAAGAGAAGCTGTGAGTGAGAGAGATAGAAACAAAGCTGTGAGTGAGAGAGAAAGAGAAGCTGTGAATGAGTGAAAGAGAGAGAGATAGAGAAGCTGTGTGTGTGAGAGAGAGAGAGGGAAAGAGAAGTAGTGTGTGTGGGGGAGAGAAAAAGAGCTGTGAGTGTTAGAGAGAAAGAGAAGCTGTGAGTGAGAGAGAGAAAGAGAAGCTGTGAGTGTGAGAGAGAGAGAGATAAAGAGAAGCTGTGTGAGAGAGAGAGAAACTGTGAGTGAGAGAGAGAAATAGAAACTGTGAGTGAGAGAGAGAGAAAGAGAAGCTGTGAGTGCGAGAGAGAGAGAGAGAGAAAGAGAGTCTGAGAAAGAGAGTGAAAGAGAAGCTGTGAGTGAGAGAGAGAGAAGCCATGAGTGTGAGAGAGAGAATATGTGAGTGAGAGAGAGAGAAAGAAAGAGAAGCTGTGAGTGAGAGAGAAACAGAAGCTCTGAGGGAGAGAGAGGGAGAAAGAGAAGCTGTGAGAGAGAGAGAGAGAGAAAAGCTGTGAGTGAGACAAAGAGAGAGAAAGAGAAGCTGTGATTGATAGAGAGAGAGAGAAAGAGAAGCTGTGAGAGAGAGAGATAGAAAAAGAAGCTGTGAGTGAGTGAGAGAGAGAAAGAGAAGCTATGAGTGAGAGAGAGAGATAAAGAGAAGCTGTGAGTGAGAGAGAGAGAGAGAGAAGCTGTGAGTGAGAGAGATAGAAGCTGTGAGTGAGAGAGAGAGAGAAAGAGAGTCTGAGAAAGAGAGAGTGAAAGAGAAGCTGTGAGTGAGAGAGAGAAAGAAAGAGAAGCTGTGAGTGTGAGAGAGAGAGGAAGAGAAGCTGTGATTGAGAGAGAGAGAAGAGAAGCTGTGAGTGAGACAGAGAGAGAAAGAGAAGCTGTGAGTGAGAGTGAGAGAGAAAGAGAAAGAGAAGCTGTGAGTGAGTGAGAGAGAGAAATGGGAAGCTGTGAGTGAGAGAGAGAGAAAGAGAAGCTGTGAGTGAGAGAGAGAGAAAGAGAAGCTGTGAGTGAGTGAGAGAGAGAGAAGCTGTGAGTGAGAGAGAAGAAGAAGCTGTGAGTGAGAGAGAGAGAGAGAGAGAGAAAGAGAAGCTGTGGGAGAGAGAGAGAGAAAGAGAAGCTGTGAGTGAGAGAGAAAGAGAAGCTGTGAGTGACACAGAGAGAGAGAAGCTGTGAGTGAGAGAGAGAGAGAAAGAGAAGCTGTGAGTGAGAGAGAGAGAGAAACTGTGAGTGAGTGAGAGAAAGAGAAACTGTGAGTGAGAGAGAGAGAAAGTAAGAGAAGCTGTAAGTGCGAGAGAGAGAGAAAGAGAAGCTATGAGTGAAAGGCAGAGAGAGAAAGAGAAGCTGTGTGTGTGTGTGAGAGAGAAAGAGAAGCTGTGAGTGAGAGAGAGAAAAAAAGAGTGTGAGTGAGAGAGAGAGAGAAAGTGAAGCTGTGAGTGAGAGAGAAAGAGAAGCTGTGAGTGAGAGAGAGAGAAAGCAAAGCTGTGAGTGAGAGAGAAAGAGAAGCTGTGAATGAGTGAGAAAGAGAGAAAGAGAAGCTGTGTGTGTGAGAGAGAGAGAGTGGGAAATAGAAGCTGTGTGTGGGGGGGAGAGAAAAAGAGCTGTGAGTGTTAGAGAGAAAGAGAAAGAGAAGCTGTGAGTGAGAGAGAGAGAGAGAGAAGCTGTGACTGAGTGAGAGAGATAGAAGCTGTGAGTGAGAGAGAGAGAGAAAGAGAGTCTGAGAAAGAAAGAGTGAAAGAGAAGCTGTGAGTGAGAGAGAGAAAGAAAGAGAAGCTGTGAGTGTGTGAGAGAGAGGAAGAGAAGCTGTGATTGAGAGAGAGAGAAGAGAAGCTGTGAGTGAGAGAGAGAGAGAAAGAGAAGCTGTGAGTGAGAGAGAGAGAGAGAAAGGTAAGCATTGAGTGGGAGAGAGAAAGAGAGTCTGGAAGTGAGAGAAAGAGAGAAAGAGAAGATGTGAGTGAGAGAGAGAGAGAAGCTGTGAGTGAGTGAGAGAGAGAGAGAAGCTGTGAGTGAAAGAGATAGAATGAGAAGCTGTGAGTGAGAGTGAGAGAGAGAGAGAAAGAGAAGCTGTGAGTGAGTGAGAGAGAGAAATGGGAAGCTGTGAGTGAGAGAGAGAGAAAGAGAAGCTGTGAGTGAGAGAGAGAGAAAGAGAAGCTGTGAGTGAGTGAGAGAGAGAGAAGCAGTGAGTGAGAGAGAAGAAGAAGCTGTGAGTGAGAGAGAGAGAGAAAGAGAAGCTGTGGGAGAGAGAGAGAAAGAGAAGCTGTGAGTGAGAGAGAAAGAGAAAGAGAAGCTGTGAGTGACACAGAGAGAGAGAAGCTGTGAGTGAGAGAGAGAGAGAGAGAGAGAGAAGCCTTGAGTGACAGAGAGAAAGAGAAGCTGTGAGTGAGAGAGAGAGAGCGAGAGAAAGAGAAGCTGTAAATGAGAGAGCGAAAGAGAAGCTGTGAGTGAGAGAGAGAGAGGGAGAGAAAGAGAAGCTGTGAGTGAGAGAGAGAAAAAGAAGCTGTGTGTGAGTGAGAGAAAGAGAGAAGCTGTATGTGTGTGTGAGATTAAGAGAGGCTGTGTGTGTGTGAGAGAGAGAAAGAGACACTGTGTGTTTGAGAGAGAGAGAGAAAGAAAAGCTGTGAGTGAGAGAGAGATGCTGTGAGTGATAGAGAGAGAGAGAAGCTGTGTATGTGTGAGAGAGAGATATGCTGTGAGTGAGAGAGAGAGAAAGAGAAGCTGTGTGTGAGAGAAAGAGAGAAAGTGAAGCTGTGTGTGAGAGAAAGAGAGAAAGTGAAGGTGTGAGTGAGAGAGAAAGAGAAGCTATGAGTGAGAGAGAGAGAATGCCAAGTTGTGAGTGAGAGAGAGAGAGAGAAAGAGAAGCTGTGAGTGAGAGAGAGAGAAACTGTGAGTGAGTGAGAGAAAGAGAAACTGTGAGTGAGAGAGAGAGAAAGAAAGAGAAGCTGTGAGTGCGAGAGAGAGAGAAAGAGAAGCTATGAGTGAAAGGCAGAGAGAGAAAGAGAAGCTGTGTGTGTGTGAGAGAGAGAAAGAGAAGCTGTGAGTGAGAGAGAGAGAAAAAGAGTGTGAGTGAGAGAGAGAGAGAAAGTGAAACTGTGAGTGAGAGAGAAAGAGAAGCTGTGAGTGAGAGAGAGAGAAAGCAAAGCTGTGAGTGAGAGAGAAAGAGAAGCTGTGAATGAGTGAGAAAGAGAGAAAGAGAAGCTGTGAGTGAGAGAGAGGGAGAAAGAGAAGCTGTGTGAGAGAGAGAGAGAGAGAGAGAGAAAAGCTGTGAGTGAGAGAGAGAGAGAGAAGCTATGAGTGAGAGAGAGAGATAAAGAGAAGCTGTGAGTGAGAGAGAGAGAGAGAGAAGCTGTGAGTGAGTGAGAGAGATAGAAGCTGTGAGTGAGAGAGAGAGAGAAAGAGAGTCTGAGAAAGAGAGAGTGAAAGAGAAGCTGTGAGTGAGAGAGAGAAAGAAAGAGAAGCTGTGAGTGTGAGAGAGAGAGGAAGAGAAGCTGTGATTGAGAGAGAGAGAAGAGAAGCTGTGAGTGAGAGAGAGAGAGAAAGAGAAGCTGTGAGTGAGTGAGAGAGAGAGAAAGGTAAGCATTGAGTGGGAGAGAGAAAGAGAGTCTGGAAGTGAGAGAAAGAGAGAAAGAGAAGCTGTGAGTGAGAGAGAGAGAGAAAGAGTAGCTGTGAGTGAGAGAGAGAAAGAGAAGCATTGAGTGAGAGAGAAATAGAGTCTGGAAGTATGAGAGAGAGAAAGAGAAGCTGTGAGTGAGAGAGAGCGAAGCTGTGAGTGAGAGAGAGAGAGAAGCTGTGAGTGAAAGAGAGAGAGAGAAAGAGAAGCTGTGAGTGAGAGAGAGAGAGAAAGAGAAGATGTGAGTGAGAGAGAGAGAGAGAGAGAAGCTGTGAGTGAGTGAGAGAGAGAGAAGCTGTGAGAGAGAGAGAGTGAAAGGGAAGCTGTGAGTGAGAGAGAGAGAGAAGCTGTGAGTGAGAGAGAGAGAGAGTGAAAGGGAAGCTGAGAGAGAGAGAGAGAAAGAGAAGCTGTGAGTGAGAGAGAAAGAGAAGGTGTGAGTGAGAGAGAGAGAGAGAGAGAAAGAGAAGCTGTGTGTGTGAGAGAGAGAGAAAGAGAAGCTGTGAGTGAGGGAGAGAGAGAGAAAGAGAAGCTGTGAGTGAGAGAGAGAGTGAAAGGGAAGCTGTGAGTGAGAGAGAGAGAGAGAATCTGTGAGTGAGAGAGAGAGAGTGAAAGGGAAGCTGTGAGTGAGTTAGAGAGAGAGAGAAAGAGAAGCTGTGAGTGAGAGAGAAAGAGAAGGTGTGAGTGAGAGAGAGAGAGAAAGAAAAGCTGTGAGTGAAAGAGAGAGAGAAAGAGAAGCTGTGAGTGAGAGAGAGAGAGAAAGAGAAGCTGTGAGTGAGAGAGAGAGAGAGAAGCTGTGAGTGGGAGAGAGAGAAAGAGAAGCTGTGAGTGAGAGAGAGAGAGAAGCTGTGTGTGTGTGTGAGAGAGAGAGAAGCTGTGAGTGAGAGAGAGAGAAAGAGAATCTGTGAGTGAGTGAGAGAGATAAAGAGAAGCTGTGAGTGAGAGAGAGAAAGAGAAGCTGTGTGTGTGTGAGAGAGAGAAACTGTGAGTGAGAGAGAGAAAGAGAAACTGTGAGTGTGTGTGTGAGAGAGAAAGAGAACCTATGAGTGAGAGAGAGAGAGAAAGAGAAGCTGTGAGTGAGAGAGAGAGAAAGAGAAGCTGTGAGTGAGTGAGATAGAGAGAGAGAGAGAAGCTGTCAGTGTGTGAGAGAGAGAGAGAAGCTGAGAATGAGAGAGAGAGATAAAGAGAAGCTGTGAGTGAGAGAGATAGAAAGAGAAGCTGGGTGTGTGAGAGAGAGAAAAACTGTGAGTGAGAGAGTGAAAGAGAAACTGTGAGTGCGAGAGAGAGAGAGAGAAAGAGAAGCTGTGAGTGAGATAGAAAGAGAAGCTGTGAGTGAGAGAGAGAAAGAGAAGCTGTGAGTGAGAGAGAGAGAAAGAGAAGCTGTGAGTGAGAGAGAGAAAGGAAGAGAAGCTGTGATTGAGAGAGAGAGAAAAGAGAAGCTGTGAGTGAGAGAGAGAGAGAAAGAGTAGCTGTGAGTGAGAGAGAGAAAGAGAAGCATTGAGTGAGAGAGAAAGAGAGTCTGGAAGTATGAGAGAGAGAAAGAGAAGATGTGAGTGAGAGAGAGCGAAGCTGTGAGTGAGAGAGAGAGAGAAGCTGTGAGTGAAAGAGAGAGAAGAGAAGCTGTGAGTGAGAGAGAGAGAGAAAGAGAAGCTGTGAGTGAGTGAGAGAGAGAGAAAGGTAAGCATTGAGTGGGAGAGAGAAAGAGAGTCTGGAAGTGAGAGAAAGAGAGAAAGAGAAGCTGTGAGTGAGAGAGAGAGAAAGAGAATCTGTGAGTGAGTGAGAGAGATAAAGAGAAGCTGTGAGTGAGAGAGAGAAAGAGAAGCTGTGTGTGTGTGAGAGAGAGAAACTGTGAGTGAGAGAGAGAAAGAGAAACTGTGAGTGTGTGTGTGAGAGAGAAAGAGAACCTATGAGTGAGAGAGAGAGAGAAAGAGAAGCTGTGAGTGAGAGAGAGAGAAAGAGAAGCTGTGAGTGAGTGAGATAGAGAGAGAGAGAGAAGCTGTCAGTGTGTGAGAGAGAGAGAGAAGCTGAGAATGAGAGAGAGAGATAAAGAGAAGCTGTGAGTGAGAGAGATAGAAAGAGAAGCTGGGTGTGTGAGAGAGAGAAAAACTGTGAGTGAGAGAGTGAAAGAGAAACTGTGAGTGCGAGAGAGAGAGAGAGAAAGAGAAGCTGTGAGTGAGATAGAAAGAGAAGCTGTGAGTGAGAGAGAGAAAGAGAAGCTGTGAGTGAGAGAGAGAGAAAGAGAAGCTGTGAGTGAGAGAGAGAAAGGAAGAGAAGCTGTGATTGAGAGAGAGAGAAAAGAGAAGCTGTGAGTGAGAGAGAGAGAGAAAGAGTAGCTGTGAGTGAGAGAGAGAAAGAGAAGCATTGAGTGAGAGAGAAAGAGAGTCTGGAAGTATGAGAGAGAGAAAGAGAAGATGTGAGTGAGAGAGAGCGAAGCTGTGAGTGAGAGAGAGAGAGAAGCTGTGAGTGAAAGAGAGAGAGAGAAAGAGAAGCTGTGAGTGAGAGAGAGAGAGAAAGAGAAGATGTGAGTGAGAGAGAGAGAGAGAGAAGCTGTGAGTGAGTGAGAGAGAGAGAAGCTGTGAGAGAGAGAGTGAAAGGGAAGCTGAGAGAGAGAGAGAGAGAGAAAGAGAAGCTGTGAGTGAGAGAGAAAGAGAAGGTGTGAGTGAGAGAGAGAGAGAGAGAAAGAGAAGCTGTGTGTGTGAGAGAGAGAAAGAGAAGCCTTGAGTGACGGAGAGAGAGAAAGAGAAGCTGTGAGTGAGAGAGAGAAAGAGAAGCTGTGGGAGAGAGAGAAAGAGAAGCTGTGAGTGAGAGAGAAAGAGAAAGAGAAGCTGTGAGTGACACAGAGAGAGAGAAGCTGTGAGTGAGAGAGAGAGAGAGAAAGAGAAGCCTTGAGTGACAGAGAGAAAGAGAAGCTGTGAGTGAGAGAGAGAGAGGGAGAGATAGAGAAGCTGTGAGTGAGAGAGAGAAAGAGAAGCTGTGTGTGAGTGAGAGACAGAGAGAAGCTGTATGTGTGTGTGAGATTAAGAGAAGCTGTGTGTGAGAGAGAGAGAAAGAGACACTGTGTGTTTGAGAGAGAGAGAAAGAAAAGCTGTGAGTGAGAGAGAGATGCTGTGAGTGATAGAGAGAGAGAGAAGCAGTGTATGTGTGAGAGAGAGATATGCTGTGAGTGAGAGAGAGAGAAAGAGAAGCTGTGTGTGAGAGAAAGAGAGAAAGTGAAGCTGTGTGTGAGAGAAAGAGAGAAAGTGAAGGTGTGAGTGAGAGAGAAAGAGAAGCTATGAGTGAGAGAGAGAGAATGCCAAGCTGTGAGTGAGAGAGAGAGAGAGGAAGAGAAGCTGTGTGAGAGAGAGAGAAACTGTGAGTGAGAGAAAGAGAAACTGTGAGTGAGAGAGAGAGAAAGAGAAGCTGTGAGTGCGAGAGAGAGAGAAAGAGAAGCTATGAGTGAAAGGCAGAGAGAGAAAGAGAAGCTGTGAGTGAGAGAGAGAGAAAAAGAGTGTGAGTGAGAGAGAGAGAGAAAGAGAAGCCTTGAGTGAGAGAGAGAGAACCTGTGAGTGAATGAGAGAGAGAGATAAAGAGAAGCTCTGAGTGAAAGAGTGAGAGAAAGAGAAGCTGTGAGTGAGAGAGAGAGAAAGAGAAGCTGTGAGTGAGTGAGTGAGTGAGAGAAAGGAAAGCTGTGAGTGAGTGAGAGAGATAGAAGCTGTGAGTGAGAGAGAGAGAAAGAGAGTCTGGAAGTCAGAGAGAGAGAGAAAGAGAAGCTGTGAGTGAGAGAGAGAGAGAGAGAAAGAGAAGCTGTGAGTGAGAGAGGGAGAAAGAGAAACTGTGAGTGAGAGAGAGAGAAAGAGAAGCTGTGAGTGAGAGAGAGAGAAAGAGAAGCTGTGAGTGAGAGAGAGAGTGAAAGGGAAGCTGTGAGTGAGAGAGAGAATCTGTGAGTGAGAGAGAGGGAGTGAAAGGGAAGCTGTGAGTGCGAGAGAGAGAGAAAGATAAGCTATGAGTGAAAGGCAGATAGAGAAAGAGAAGCTGTGTGTGTGAGAGAGAGAGAAAGAGTGCTGTGATTGAGAGAGAGAGATAGAAGCTGTGAGTGAGAGAAAGAGAGTCTGAGAAAGAGAGAGTGAAAGAGAAGCTGTGAGTGAGAGAGAGAGAGAGAGAGAAAGAGAAGCTGTGAGAAAGAGAAGCTGTGAGTGAGAGAGAGAGAAAGAGAAGCTGTGAGTGAGACAAAGAGAGAGAAAGAGAAGCTGTGAGTGAGAGAGAGAGAGAAAGAGAAGCTGTGTGTGAGAGAAAGAGAGAAAGTGAAGCTGTGTGTGAGAGAAAGAGAGAAAGTGAAGCTGTGAGTAAGAGAGAAAGAGAAATTGTGAGTGAGAGAGAGAAAGCAAAGCTGTGAGTGAGAGAGAAAGAGAAGCTGTGAATGAGTGAGAGAGAGAGAATGAGAAGCTGTGTGTGTGTGAGAGAGAGAGAGAGGGAAAGAGAAGCTGTGTGTGGGGGAGAGAAAAAGAGCTGTGAGTGTTAGAGAGAAAGAGAAAGAGAAGCTGTGAGCGAGTGAGAGAGAGAAAGAGAAGCTGTGAGTGATAGAGAGAGAGATAAAGAGAAGCTGTGAGTGAGAGAGAAAGAGAAGATGTGTGTGTGAGAGAGAGAGAGAAACTGTGAGTGAGAGAGAGAAAGAGAAGCTGTGAGTGAGAGAGAGAGAAAGAGAACCTGTGAGTGCGAGAGAGAGAGAGAAAGAGAAGCTATGAGTGAAAGGCAGAGAGAGAAAGAGAAGCTGTGTGTGAGAGAGAGAGAGAAAAAGAGAAGCTGTGAGTGAGAGAGAGAGTGAAAGGGAAGCAGTGAGTGAGAGAGAGAGAGAATCTGTGAGTGAGAGAGAGGGAGAATCTGTGAGTGAGAGAGAGAAAGAGAAGCATTGAGTGAGAGAGAGAAAGAGAGTCTGGAAGTGAGAGAGAGAGAAAGAGAAGCTGTGAGTGAGAGAGAGAGAAAGAGAAACTGTGAGTGAGTGAGAGAGAAAGAGAAGCTGTGAGTGAGAGAGAGAGAGAGAAAGAGAAGCTGTGAGTGAGTGAGAGAGAAAGAGTAGCTGTGAGTGAGAGAGAGAAAGAGAAGCATTGAGTGAGAGAGAGAAAGAGAGTCTGGAAGTGAGAGAGAGAGAAAGGGAAGTTGTGAGTGAGTGAGAGAGAAAGAGTAGCTGTGAGTGAGACAGAGAAAGAGAAGCATTGAGTGAGAGAGAGAAAGAGAGTCTGGAAGTGAGAGAGAGAGAAAGAGAAGCTATGATTGAGAGAGAGAGAAAGAGAAACTGTGAGTGAGAGAGAGAGAAAGAAAGAGAAGCTGTGAGTGAGAGAGAGAGAGAAAGAGAAGCTGTGAGTGAGAGAGAGAGTGAAAGGGAAGCTGTGAGTGAGAGAGAGAGAGAATCTGTGAGTGAGAGAGGGAGTGAAAGGGAAGCTGTGAGTGAGTTAGAGAGAGAGAGAGAGAGAGAAAGAGAAGCTGTGAGTGAGAGAGAAAGAGAAGGTGTGAGTGAGAGAGAGAGAAAGAAAAGCTGTGAGTGAAAGAGAGAGAGAGAAAGAGAAGCTGTGAGTGAGAGAGAGAGAGAAAGAGAAGCTGTGACTGAGAGAGAGAGAGAGAAGCTGTGAGTGGGAGAGAGAGAAAGAGAAGCTGTGAGTGAGAGAGAGAGAGAGAAGCTGTGTGTGTGTGTGAGAGAGAGAGAAGCTGTGAGTGAGAGAGAGAGAAAGAGAATCTGTGAGTGAGTGAGAGAGATAAAGAGAAGCTGTGAGTGAGAGAGAGAAAGAGAAGCTGTGTGTGTGTGAGAGAGAGAAACTGTGAGTGAGAGAGAGAAAGAGAAACTGTGAGTGTGTGTGAGAGAGAGAAAGAGAACCTGTGAGTGAGAGAGAGAGAGAAAGAGAAGCTGTGAGTGAGAGAGAGAGAAAGAGAAGCTGTGAGTGAGTGAGAGAGAGAGAGAGAGAGAGAGAGAAGCTGTCAGTGTGTGTGAGAGAGAGAGAAGCTGTGAGTGAGAGAGAGAGATAAAGAGAAGCTGTGAGTGAGAGAGATAGAAAGAGAAGCTGTGTGTGTGAGAGAGAGAGAAACTGTGAGTGAGAGAGTGAATAAAAACTGTGAGTGCGAGAGAGAGAGAGAGAAAGAGAAGCTGTGAGTGAGAGAAAGAGAAGCTGTGAGTGAGAGAGAGAAAGAGAAGCTGTGAGTGAGAGAGAGAAAGAGAAGCTGTGAGTGAGAGAGAGAAAGGAAGAGAAGCTGTGATTGAGAGAGAGAGAAAAGAGAAGCTGTGAGTGAGAGAGAGAGAGAAAGAGTAGCTGTGAGTGAGAGAGAGAAAGAGAAGCATTGAGTGAGAGAGAAAGAGAGTCTGGAAGTATGAGAGAGAGAAAGAGAAGCTGTGAGTGAGAGAGAGCGAAGCTGTGAGTGAGAGAGAGAGAGAGAAGCTGTGAGTGAAAGAGAGAGAGAGAAAGAGAAGCTGTGAGTGAGAGAGAGAGAGAAAGAGAAGATGTGAGTGAGAGAGAGAGAGAGAAGCTGTGAGTGAGTGAGAGAGAGTGAAGCTGTGAGAGAGAGAGAGAGAGTGAAAGGGAAGCTGTGAGTGAGAGAGAGAGAGAAGCTGTGAGTGAGAGAGAGAGAGAGTGAAAGGGAAGCTGAGAGAGAGAGAGAGAGAAAGAGAAGCTGTGAGTGAGAGAGAAAGAGAAGGTGTGAGTGAGAGAGAGAGAGTGAGAAAGAGAAGCTGTGTGTGTGTGAGAGAGAGAAAGAGAAGCCTTGAGTGACGGAGAGAGAGAAAGAGAAGATGTGAGTGAGAGAGAGAGAAAGAGAAGCTGTGAGTGTGAGAGAGAAATAGAAGCTGTGAGTGAGACAGAGAAAGAGAAAGAGAAGCTGTGAGCGACTGAGAGAGAAAGAGAAGCTGTGAGTGAGAGAGAGAGAAGCTGTGTGTGTGTGTGTGTGAGAGAGAAGCTGTGAGTGAGAGAGAGAGAAAGAGAAGCTGTGAGTGAGTGAGAGAGATAAAGAGAAGCTATGAGTGAGAGAGAGAGAAAGAGAAGCTGTGTGTGTGTGTGAGAGAGAATCTGTGAGTGAGAGAGAGATAAAGAGAAACTTTGAGTGCGAGAGAGAGTAGAGAGAAAGAGAAGCTGTGAGTGAGAGAGAGAGAAAGAGAAGCTGTGAGTGAGAGAGAGAAAGATAAGCTGTGAGTGAGAGAGAGAGAAAGAGAAGCTGTGAGTGAGAGAGAGAGAGAAGAGAAGCTGTGAGTGAGAGAGAGAGAAAGAGTAGCTGTGAGTGAGAGAGAGAAAGAGAAGCATTGAGTGAGAGAGAGAAAGAGAGTCTGGAAGTATGAGAGAGAGAAAGAGAAGCTGTGAGTGAGAGAGAGAGAACCTGTGAGTGAGTGAGAGAGAGAAAGAAGCTGTGAGTGAAAGAGAGAGAGAGAAAGAGAAGCTGTGAGTGAGAGAGAGAGAAAGAGAAGCTGTGAGTGAGAGAGAGAGAAAGAGAAGATGTGAGTGAGAGAGAAAGAGAAGCTGTGAGTGAGTGAGAGAGAGAGAAGCTGTGAGTGAGAGAGAGAGAGTGAAAGGGAAGCTGTGAGTGAGTGAGAGAGAGAAGCTGTGAGTGAGAGAGAGAGAGTGAAAGGGAAGCTGTGAGTGAGAGAGAGAGAGAAGCTGTGAGTGAGAGAGAGAGATAAAGAGAAGCTGTGAGTGAGAGAGAGAGAGAGAGAAGCTGTGAGTGAGTGAGAGAGAGAGAGATAGAGAAGCTGTGTGTGTGTGTGAGAGAGAAACAGAAGCTGTGAGTGAGGGAGAGAAAGAGAGAAAGAGACGCTGTGAGTGAGAGAGAGAGAAACAAAGCTGTGAGTGAGAGAGAAAGAGAAGCTGTGTGTGGGTGAGAGAGAGAGAAGCTGTGTGTGTGAGAGAGAGAGAGATTAAGAGAAGCTGTGTGTGTGAGAGAGAAAGAGACAATGTGTGTGTGTGTGAGAGAGAAAGAGAAGCTGAGAGTGAGAGACAGAGAGAGATGCTGTGAGTGAGAGAGAGAGAAAGAGAAGCTGTGTGTGAGAGAAAGAGGGAAAGTGAAGCTGTGTGTGAGAGAAAGAGAGAAAGTGAAGGTGTGAGTGAGAGAGAAAGAGAAGCTGTGAGTGAGAGAGAGAGAAAGAGAAGCTGTGAGTGAGAGAGAGAGAGAAAGATTAGCTGTGAAAGAGAGTGAGAAAGAGAAGCTGTGAGTGAGAGAGAGAGAAAGAGAAGCTGTGAGTGAGACAAAGAGAGAGAAAGAGAAGCTGTGATAGAGAGAGAGAGAGAAAGAGAAGCTGTGAGTGAGAGAGAGATAGAAAGAGAAGCTGTGAGTGAGTGAGAGAGAGAAAGGAAAGCTGTGAGTGAGTGAGTGAGAGAGAGAGATAGAAGCTGTTAGTGAGATAGTGAGAGAAAGAGAGTCTGAGAAAGAGAGAGTGAAAGAGAGTCTGAGAAAGAGAGAGTGAAAGAGAAGCTGTGAGTGAGACAGAGAGAGAAAGAGAAGCTGCGAGTGCGTGAGAGAGAGAAAGAGAAGCTGTGTGTAAGAGAAAGAGAGAAAGTGAAGCTGTGTGTGAGAGAAAGAGAGAAAGTGAAGCTGTGAGTGAGAGAGAAAGAGAAGCTGTGAGTGAGAGAGAGAGAAACAAAGCTGTGAGTGAGAGAGAAAGAGAAGCTGTGAATGAGTGAAAGAGAGAGAGAAAGAGAAGCTGTGTGTGTGTGAGAGAGAGAGAGGGAAAGAGAAGTAGTGTGTGGGGGGAGAGAAAAAAAGCTGTGAGTGTTAGAGAGAAAGAGAAAGAGAAGCTGTGAGTGAGTGAGAGAGAGAAAGAGAAGCTGTGAGTGTGAGAGAGAGATAAAGAGTAGCTGTGAGTGAGAGAGAGAGAGAAAGAGAAGATGTGAAAGAGAGAGAGAAAATGTGAGTGAGAAAGAGAAAGAGAAACTGTGAGTGAGAGATATATATAGAGAAGCTGTGAGTGCGAGAGAGAGAGAAAGAGAAGCTATGAGTGAAAGGCAGAGAGAAAGAGTAGCTGTGAGTGAGTGAAAGAGAGAAAGGAAAGCTGTGAGTGAGTGAGTGAGAGAGATAGAAGCTGTTAGTGAGAGAGTGAGAGAAAGAGAGTCTGAGAAAGAGAGAGTGAAAGAGAAGCTGTGAGTGAGAGAGAGAGAAGCCATGAGTGTGAGAGAGAGAATATGTGAGTGAGAGAGAGAGAGTAAGAAAGAGAAGCTGTGAGTGAGAGAGGGAGAAAGAGAAACTGTGAGTGAGAGAGAGAGAAAGAGAAGCTGTGAGTGAGAGAGAGAGAAAGAGAAGCTGTGAGTGAGAGAGAGAGAAAGAGAAGCTGTGAGTGTGAGAGAGGGAGAGAGAAGCTGTGAGTGAGAGAGAGAAAGAGAAGCTGTGTGTGAGTGTGAGAGAGAGAGAAGCTGTGTGTGTGTGTGAGATTAAGAGAAGCTGTGTGTGTGTGAGAGAGAATGAGATACTGTGGGTGAGAGAGAGAGAGTGAAAGAGAAGCTGTGAGTGAGAGAGAGAGATGCTGTGAGTGAGAGAGAGAGAAAGAGAAGCTGTGTATGTGTGTGTGAGAGAGAAAGAGAAGCTGTGTGCGAGAGAAAGAGAGAAAGTGAAGCTGTGTGTGAGAGAAAGAGAGAAAGTGAAGGTGTGAGTGATAGAGAAAGAGAAGCTGTGAGTTAGAGAGAGAGAAAGCAAAGCTATGAGTGAGAGAGAGAGAAAGAAAGAGAAGCTGCGAGTGAGTGAGAGAGAGAGAAAGAGAAGCTGTGTGTGTGAGAGAGAGAGGGAAAGAGAAGCTGTGTGGGGGAGAGAGACAGGGAAACTGTGAGTGAGTGAGAGAGAGAAACTGTGAGTGAGAGAAAGAGAGAAAGTGAAGCTGTGTGTGAGAGAAAGAGAGAAAGTGAAAGTGTGAGTGAGAGAGAAAGAGAAGCTGTGAGTGAGAGAAAGAGAGAAAGTGAAGCTGTGTGTGAGAGAAAGAGAGAAAGTGAAGGTGTGAGTGAGAGGGAAAGAGAATCTGTGAGTGAGAGAGAGAGAAAGAGAAGCTGTGATTGATAGAGAGAGAGAGAGAGAAAGAGAAGCTGTGAGTGAGAGAGAGATAGAAAGAGAAGCTGTGAGTGAGTGAGAAAGAGAAAGGAAAGCAGTGAGTGAGTGAGTGAGAGAGATAGAAGCTGTTAGTGAGAGAGTGAGAGAAAGAGAGTCTGAGAAAGAGAGAGTGAAAGAGAAGCTGTGAGTGAGAGAGAGAGAAAGAGAAGCTGTGAGTGAGACAGAGAGAGAAAGAGAAGCTGTGAGTGAGTGAGAGAGAGAAAGAGAAGCTGTGTGTGAGAGAAAGAGAGAAAGTGAAGCTGTGTGTGAGAGAAAGAGAGAAAGTGACGCTGTGAGTGAGAGAGAAAGAGAAGCTGTGAGTGAGAGAGATAGAAACAAAGTTGTGAGTGAGAGAGAAAGAGAAGCTGTGAATGAGTGAAAGAGAGAGAGAAAGAGAAGCTGTGTGTGAGAGAGAGAGAGGGAAAGAGAAGTAGTGTGTGTGGGGGAGAGAAAAAGAGCTGTGAGTGTTAGAGAGAAAGAGAAAGAGAAGCTGTGAGTGAGAGAGAGAAAGAGAAGCTGTGAGTGTGAGAGAGAGAGAAAGAGAAGCTGTGAGAGAGAGAGAGAAACTGTGAGTGAGAGAGAGAAAGAGAAACTGTGAGTGAGAGAGAGAGAAAGAGAAGCTGTGAGTGCGAGAGAGAGAGAAAGAAAGAGAGTCTGAGAAAGAGAGTGAAAGAGAAGCTGTGAGTGAGAGAGAGAGAAGCCATGAGTGTGAGAGAGAGAATATGTGAGTGAGAGAGAGAGAAAGAAAGAGAAGCTGTGAGTGAGAGAGAAACAGAAGCTGTGAGTGACAGAGAGGGAGAAAGAGAAGCTGTGAGAGAGAGAGAGAGAGAGAGAAAAGCTGTGAGTGAGAGAGAGAAAGAGAAGCTATGAGTGAGAGAGAGAGATAAAGAGAAGCTGTGAGTGAGAGAGAGATAGAAAGAGAAGCTGTGAGTGAGTGAGAAAGAGAAAGGAAAGCAGTGAGTGTGTGAGTGAGAGAGATAGAAGCTGTTAGTGAGAGAGTGAGAGAAAGAGAGTCTGAGAAAGAGAGAGTGAAAGAGAAGCTGTGAGTGAGAGAGAGAGAAAGAGAAGCTGTGAGTGAGACAGAGAGAGAAAGAGAAGCTGTGAGTGAGTGAGAGAGAGAAAGAGAAGCTGTGTGTGAGAGAAAGAGAGAAAGTGAAGCTGTGTGTGAGAGAAAGAGAGAAAGTGACGCTGTGAGTGAGAGAGAAAGAGAAGCTGTGAGTGAGAGAGATAGAAACAAAGCTGTGAGTGAGACAGAGAGAGAAAGAGAAGCTGTGAATGAGTGAAAGAGAGAGAGAAAGAGAAGCTGTGTGTGTGAGAGAGAGATAGGGAAAGTGAAGTAGTGTGTGTGGGGGAGAGAAAAAGAGCTGTGAGTGTTAGAGAGAAAGAGAAAGAGAAGCTGTGAGTGAGAGAGAGAAAGAGAAGCTGTGAGTGTGAGAGAGAGATAAAGAGAAGCTGTGAGAGAGAGAGAAACTGTGAGTGAGTGAGAGAAAGAGAAACTGTGAGTGAGAGAGAGAGAAAGAGAAGCTGTGAGTGCGAGAGAGAGAGAGAAAGTGAGTCTGAGAAAGAGAGTGAAAGAGAAGCTGTGAGTGAGAGAGAGAGAAGCCATGAGTGTGAGAGAGAGAATATGTGAGTGAGAGAGAGAGAAAGAAAGAGAAGCTGTGAGTGAGAGAGAAACAGAAGCTGTGAGTGAGAGAGAGGGAGAAAGAGAAGCTGTGAGAGAGAGAGAGAGAGAGAGAGAGAAAAGCTGTGAGTGAGAGAGAGAAAGAGAAGCTATGAGTGAGAGAGAGAGATAAAGAGAAGCTGTGAGTGAGAGAGAGAGAGAGAGAAGCTGTGAGTGAGTGAGAGAGATAGAAGCTGTGAGTGAGAGAGAGAGAGAAAGAGAGTCTGAGAAAGAGAGAGTGAAAGAGAAGCTGTGAGTGAGAGAGAGAAAGAAAGAGAAGCTGTGAGTGTGAGAGAGAGAGGAAGAGAAGCTGTGATTGAGAGAGAGAGAAGAGAAGCTGTGAGTGAGAGAGAGAGAGAAAGAGAAGCTGTGTGAGTGAGAGAGAGAGAAAGGTAAGCATTGAGTGGGAGAGAGAAAGAGAGTCTGGAAGTGAGAGAAAGAGAGAAAGAGAAGCTGTGAGTGAGAGAGAGAGAGAAAGAGTAGCTGTGAGTGAGAGAGAGAAAGAGAAGCATTGAGTGAGAGAGAAAGAGAGTCTGGAAGTATGAGAGAGAGAAAGAGAAGCTGTGAGTGAGAGAGAGAGAGAAAGAGAAGATGTGAAAGAGAGAGAGAAAATGTGAGTGAGAGAGAGAAAGAGAAAGGTAAGCATTGAGTGGGAGAGAGAAAGAGAGTCTGGAAGTGAGAGAAAGAGAGAAAGAGAAGCTGTGAGTGAGAGAGAGAGAGAAAGAGTAGCTGTGAGTGAGAGAGAGAAAGAGAAGCATTGAGTGAGAGAGAAAGAGAGTCTGGAAGTATGAGAGAGAGAAAGAGAAGCTGTGAGTGAGAGAGAGAGAGAAAGAGAAGATGTGAAAGAGAGAGAGAAAATGTGAGTGAGAGAGAGAAAGAGAAACTGTGAGTGAGAGAGAGATATAGAGAAGATGTGAGTGCGAGAGAGAGAGAAAGAGAAGCTATGAGTGAAAGGCAGAGAGAAAGAGTAGCTGTGAGTGAGTGAGAGAGAGAAAGGAAAGCTGTGAGTGAGTGAGTGAGAGAGATAGAAGCTGTTAGTGAGAGAGTGAGAGAAAGAGAGTCTGAGAAAGAGAGAGTGAAAGAGAAGCTGTGAGTGAGAGAGAGAGAAGCCATGAGTGTGAGAGAGAGAATATGTGAGTGAGAGAGAGAGCGAAAGAAAGAGAAGCTGTGAGTGAGAGAGAAACAGAAGCTGTGAGTGAGAGAGAGGGAGAAAGAGAAGGTGTGTGAGAGAGAGAAAGAGAAGCTGTGAGTGAGACAAAGAGAGAGAAAGAGAAGCTGTGATTGATAGAGAGAGAGAGAAAGAGAAGCTGTCAGTGAGAGAGAGATAGAAAGAGAAGCTGTGAGCGAGTGAGAGAGAGAAAGAGAAGCTGTGTGTGTGTGAGAGAGAGAAACAGAAGCTGTGAGTGAGGGAGAGAAAGAGAGAAAGAGAAGCTGTGAGTGAGAGAGAGAGAAAGAGAAGGTGTGAGTGAGAGAGAGAGAGAAAGAGAAGCTGTGAGTGAGAGAGATAGAGAAAGAGAAGCTGTGAGTGAGTGAGAGAGAGAAAGGAAAGCTGTGAGTGAGTGAGAGAGATAGAAGCTGTGAGTGACACACAGAGAGAGAAGCTGTGAGTGAGAGAGAGAGAAAGAGAAGGTGTGAGAGAGAGAGAGAGAGAAAGAGAAGCCTTGAGTGACAGAGAGAGAGAATGAGAAGGTATGAGTGAGAGAGAGAGAAAGAGAAGCTGTGAGTGAGAGAGAGAGAGAGAGAGAAGCTGTGAGTGAGAGAGAGAAAGAGAAGCTGTGTGTGAGTGTGAGAGAGAGAGAAGCTGTGTGTGTGTGTGTGATTAAGAGAAGCTGTGTGTGTGTGAGAGAGAATGAGATACTGTGGGTGAGAGAGAGAGAGTGAAAGAGAAGCTGTGAGTGAGAGAGAGAGAGAGATGCTGTGAGTGAGAGAGAGAGAAAGAGAAGCTGTGTATGTGTGTGTGAGAGAGAAAGAGAAGCTGTGTGTGAGAGAAAGAGAGAAAGTGAAGCTGTGTGTGAGAGAAAGAGAGAAAGTGAAGGTGTGAGTGATAGAGAAAGAGAAGCTGTGAGTTAGAGAGAGAGAAAGCAAAGCTATGAGTGAGAGAGAGAGAAAGAAAGAGAAGCTGCGAGTGAGTGAGAGAGAGAGAAAGAGAAGCTGTGTGTGTGAGAGAGAGAGGGAAAGAGAAGCTGTGTGGGGGAGAGAGACAGGGAAACTGTGAGTGAGTGAGAGAGAGAAACTGTGAGTGAGAGAAAGAGAGAAAGTGAAGCTGTGTGTGAGAGAAAGAGAGAAAGTGAAAGTGTGAGTGAGAGAGAAAGAGAAGCTGTGAGTGAGAGAAAGAGAGAAAGTGAAGCTGTGTGTGAGAGAAAGAGAGAAAGTGAAGGTGTGAGTGAGAGGGAAAGAGAATCTGTGAGTGTGAGAGAGAGAAAGAGAAGCTGTGATTGATAGAGAGAGAGAGAGAAAGAGAAGCTGTGAGTGAGAGAGAGATAGAAAGAGAAGCTGTGAGTGAGTGAGAAAGAGAAAGGAAAGCAGTGAGTGAGTGAGTGAGAGAGATAGAAGCTGTTAGTGAGAGAGTGAGAGAAAGAGAGTCTGAGAAAGAGAGAGTGAAAGAGAAGCTGTGAGTGAGAGAGAGAGAAAGAGAAGCTGTGAGTGAGACAGAGAGAGAAAGAGAAGCTGTGAGTGAGTGAGAGAGAGAAAGAGAAGCTGTGTGTGAGAGAAAGAGAGAAAGTGAAGCTGTGTGTGAGAGAAAGAGAGAAAGTGACGCTGTGAGTGAGAGAGAAAGAGAAGCTGTGAGTGAGAGAGATAGAAACAAAGCTGTGAGTGAGAGAGAAAGAGAAGCTGTGAATGAGTGAAAGAGAGAGAGAAAGAGAAGCTGTGTGTGTGAGAGAGAAAGAGGGAAAGAGAAGTAGTGTGTGTGGGGGAGAGAAAAAGAGCTGTGAGTGTTAGAGAGAAAGAGAAAGAGAAGCTGTGAGTGAGAGAGAGAAAGAGAAGCTGTGAGTGTGAGAGAGAGATAAAGAGAAGCTGTGAGAGAGAGAGAGAAACTGTGAGTGAGAGAGAGAAAGAGAAACTGTGAGTGAGAGAGAAAGAGAAGCTGTGAGTGCGAGAGAGAGAGAGAAAGAGAGTCTGAGAAAGAGAGTGAAAGAGAAGCTGTGAGTGAGAGAGAGAGAAGCCATGAGTGTGAGAGAGAAAATATGTGAGTGAGAGAGAGAGAAAGAAAGAGAAGCTGTGAGTGAGAGAGAAACAGAAGCTGTGAGTGAGAGAGAGGGAGAAAGAGAAGCTGTGAGAGAGAGAGAGAGAGAGAGAAAAGCTGTGAGTGAGAGAGAGAAAGAGAAGCTATGAGTGAGAGAGAGAGATAAAGAGAAGCTGTGAGTGAGAGAGAGATAGAAAGAGAAGCTGTGAGTGAGTGAGAAAGAGAAAGGAAAGCAGTGAGTGAGTGAGTGAGAGAGATAGAAGCTGTTAGTGAGAGAGTGAGAGAAAGAGAGTCTGAGAAAGAGAGAGTGAAAGAGAAGCTGTGAGTGAGAGAGAGAGAAAGAGAAGCTGTGAGTGAGAGAGAGAGATAAAGAGAAGCTGTGAGTGAGAGAGAGAGAGAGAGAAGCTGTGAGTGAGTGAGAGAGATAGAAGCTGTGAGTGAGAGAGAGAGAGAAAGAGAGTCTGAGAAAGAGAGAGTGAAAGAGAAGCTGTGAGTGAGAAAGAGAAAGAAAGAGAAGCTGTGAGTGTGAGAGAGAGAGGAAGAGAAGCTGTGATTGAGAGAGAGAGAAGAGAAGCTGTGAGTGAGAGAGAGAGAGAAAGAGAAGCTGTGAGTGAGTGAGAGAGAGAGAAAGGTAAGCATTGAGTGGGAGAGAGAAAGAGAGTCTGGAAGTGAGAGAAAGAGAGAAAGAGAAGCTGTGAGTGAGAGAGAGAGAGAAAGAGTAGCTGTGAGTGAGAGAGAGAAAGAGAAGCATTGAGTGAGAGAGAAAGAGAGTCTGGAAGTATGAGAGAGAGAAAGAGAAGCTGTGAGTGAGAGAGAGCAAAGCTGTGAGTGAGAGAGAGAGAGAAGCTGTGAGTGAAAGAGAGAGAGAGAAAGAGAAGCTGTGAGTGAGAGAGAGAGAGAAAGAGAAGATGTGAGTGAGAGAGAGAGAGAGAGAGAGAAGCTGTGAGTGAGTGAGAGAGAGAGAAGCTGTGAGAGAGAGAGAGTGAAAGGGAAGCTGTGAGTGAGAGAGAGAGAGAAGCTGTGAGTGAGAGAGAGAGAGAGTGAAAGGGAAGCTGAGAGAGAGAGAGAGAAAGAGAAGCTGTGAGTGAGAGAGAAAGAGAAGGTGTGAGTGAGAGAGAGAGAGAGAGAGAAAGAGAAGCTGTGTGTGTGTGAGAGAGAGAAAGAGAAGCCTTGAGTGACGGAGAGAGAGAAAGAGAAGATGTGAGTGAGAGAGAGAGAAAGAGAAGCTGTGAGTGAGACAGAGAAATAGAAGCTGTGAGTGAGACAGAGAAAGAGAAAGAGAAGCTGTGAGCGACTGAGAGAGAAAGAGAAGCTGTGAGTGAGAGAGAGAGAAGCTGTGTGTGTGTGTGTGAGAGAGAGAAGCTGTGAGTGAGAGAGAGAGAGAAAGAGAAGCTGTGAGTGAGTGAGAGAGATAAAGAGAAGCTGTGAGTGAGAGAGAGAGAAAGAGAAGCTGTGTGTGTGTGAGAGAGAGAAACTGTGAGTGAGAGAGAGATAAAGAGAAACTTTGAGTGCGAGAGAGAGTAGAGAGAAAGAGAAGCTGTGAGTGAGAGAGAGAGAAAGAGAAGCTGTGAGTGAGAGAGAGAAAGATAAGCTGTGAGTGAGAGAGAGAAAGAGAAGCTGTGAGTGAGAGAGAGAGAGAAGAGAAGCTGTGAGTGAGAGAGAGAGAGAAAGAGTAGCTGTGAGTGAGAGAGAGAGAGAGAAGCATTGAGTGAGAGAGAGAAAGAGAGTCTGGAAGTATGAGAGAGAGAAAGAGAAGCTGTGAGTGAGAGAGAGAGAACCTGTGAGAGAGAGAGAGAGAAAGAAGCTGTGAGTGAAAGAGAGAGAGAGAAAGAGAAGCTGTGAGTGAGAGAGAGAGAAAGAGAAGCTGTGAGTGAGAGAGAGAAAGAGAAGATGTGAGTGAGAGAGAAAGAGAAGCTGTGAGTGAGTGAGAGAGAGAGAAGCTGTGAGTGAGAGAGAGAGAGTGAAAGGGAAGCTGTGAGTGAGTGAGAGAGAGAAGCTGTGAGTGAGAGAGAGAGAGTGAAAGGGAAGCTGTGAGTGAGAGAGAGAGAAGCTGTGAGTGAGAGAGAGAGATAAAGAGAAGCTGTGAGTGAGAGAGAGAGAGAGAGAAGCTGTGAGTGAGTGAGAGAGAGAGAGATAGAGAAGCTGTGTGTGTTTGAGAGAGAGAAACAGAAGCTGTGAGTGAGGGAGAGAAAGAGAGAAAGAGAAGCTGTGAGTGAGAGAGAGAAACAAAGCTGTGAGTGAGAGAGAAAGAGAAGCTGTGTGTGGGTGAGAGAGAGAGAGAAGCTGTGTGTGTGTGTGAGAGAGAGATTAAGAGAAGCTGTGTGTGTGAGAGAGAAAGAGACACTGTGTGTGTGTGAGAGAGAGAAAGAGAAGCTGTGAGTGAGAGACAGAGAGAGATGCTGTGAGTGAGAGAGAGAGAAAGAGAAGCTGTGTGTGAGAGAAAGAGGGAAAGTGAAGCTGTGTGTGAGAGAAAGAGAGAAAGTGAATGTGTGAGTGAGAGAGAAAGAGAAGCTGTGAGTGAGAGAGAGAGAAAGAGAAGCTGTGAGTGAGAGAGAGAGAGAAAGATTAGCTGTGAAAGAGAGTGAGAAAGAGAAGCTGTGAGTGAGAGAGAGAGAAAGAGAAGCTGTGAGTGAGACAAAGAGAGAGAAAGAGAAGCTGTGATAGAGAGAGAGAGAGAAAGAGAAGCTGTGAGTGAGAGAGAGATAGAAAGAGAAGCTGTGAGTGAGTGAGAGAGAGAAAGGAAAGCTGTGAGTGAGTGAGTGAGAGAGATAGAAGCTGTTAGTGAGATAGTGAGAGAAAGAGAGTCTGAGAAAGAGAGAGTGAAAGAGAAGCTGTGAGTGAGAGAGAGAGAAAGAGAAGCTGTGAGTGAGACAGAGAGAGAAAGAAAGAGAAGCTGCGAGTGAGTGAGAGAGAGAAAGAGAAGCTGTGTGTAAGAGAAAGAGAGAAAGTGAAGCTGTGTGTGAGAGAAATAGAGAAAGTGAAGCTGTGAGTGAGAGAGAGAAAGAGAATTTGTGAGTGAGAGAGAGATATAGAGAAGCTGTGAGTGTGAGAGAGAGAGAGAAAGAAGCTATGAGTGAAAGGCAGAGAGAAAGAGTAGCTGTGAGTGAGTGAGAGAGAGAAAGGAAAGCTGAGAGTGAGTGTGTGAGAGAGATAGAAGCTGTTAGTGAGAGAGTGAGAGAAAGAGAGTCTGAGAAAGAGAGAGTGAAAGAGAAGCTGTGAGTGAGAGAGAGAGAAGCCATGAGTGTGAGAGAGAGAATATGTGAGTGAGAGAGAGAGAGAAAGAAAGAGAAGCTGTGAGTGAGAGAGAAACAGAAGCTGTGAGTGAGAGAGAGGGAGAAAGAGAAGGTGTGAGAGAGTGAGAGAAAGAGAAGCTGTGAGTGAGACAAAGAGAGAGAAAGAGAAGCTGTGAATGATAGAGAGAGAGAGAAAGAGAAGCTGTCAGTGAGAGAGAGATAGAAAGAGAAGCTGTGAGCGAGTGAGAGAGAGAGAGAAAGAGAAGCTGTGTGTGTGAGAGAGAGAGAAACAGAAGCTGTGAGTGAGGGAGAGAAAGAGAGAAAGAGAAGCTGTGAGTGAGAGAGAGAGAAAGAGAAGGTGTGAGTAAGAGAGAGAGAGAAAAAGAAGCTGTGAGAGAGAGAGAGAGAGAGAAAGAGAAGCTGTGAGTGAGTGAGAGAGAGAAAGGAAAGCTGTGAGTGAGTGAGAGAGATAAAAGCTGTGAGTGACACACAGAGAGAGAAGCTGTGAGTGAGAGAGAGAGAAAGAGAAGGTGTGAGTGAGAGAGAGAGAGAAAGAGAAGCCTTGAGTGACAGAGAGAGAGAATGAGAAGGTATGAGTGAGAGAGAGAGAAAGAGAAGCTGTGAGTGAGAGAGAGAGAGAGAGAGAAGCTGTGAGTGAGAGAGTGAAAGAGAAGCTGTGTGTGAGTGTGAGAGAGAGAGAAGCTGTGTGTGTGAGATTAAGAGAAGCTGTGTGTGTGTGAGAGAGAATGAGATACTGTGGGTGAGAGAGAGAGAGTGAAAGAGAAGCTGTGAGTGAGAGAGAGAGAGAGATGCTGTGAGTGAGAGAGAGAGAGAGAAAGAGAAGCTGTGTATGTGTGTGAGAGAGAGAAAGAGAAGCTGTGTGCGAGAGAAAGAGAGAAAGAGAAGCTGTGTGCGAGAGAAAGAGAGAAAGTGAAGCTGTGTGTGAGAGAAAGAGAGAAAGTGAAGGTGTGAGTGATAGAGAAAGAGAAGCTGTGAGTTAGAGAGAGAGAAAGCAAAGCTATGAGTGAGAGAGAGAGAAAGAAAGAGAAGCTGCGAGTGAGTGAGAGAGAGAGAAAGAGAAGCTGTGTGTGAGAGAGAGAGAGGGAAAGAGAAGCTGTGTGGGGGAGAGAGACAGGGAAACTGTGAGTGAGTGAGAGAGAGAAACTGTGAGTGAGAGAAAGAGAGAAAGTGAAGCTGTGTGTGAGAGAAAGAGAGAAAGTGAAAGTGTGAGTGAGAGAGAAAGAGAAGCTGTGAGTGAGAGAAAGAGAGAAAGTGAAGCTGTGTGTGAGAGAAAGAGAGAAAGTGAAGGTGTGAGTGAGAGGGAAAGAGAATCTGTGAGTGAGAGAGAGAGAAAGAGAAGCTGTGATTGATAGAGAGAGAGAGAAAGAGAAGCTGTGAGTGAGTGAGTGAGAGAGATAGAAGCTGTTAGTGAGAGAGTGAGAGAAAGAGAGTCTGAGAAAGAGAGAGTGAAAGAGAAGCTGTGAGTGAGAGAGAGAGAAAGAGAAGCTGTGAGTGAGACAGAGAGAGAAAGAGAAGCTGTGAGTGAGAGAGAGAGAGAAAGAGAAGCTGTGTGTGAGAGAAAGAAAGTGAAGCTGTGTGTGAGAGAAAGAGAGAAAGTGAAGCTGTGAGTGAGAGAGAAAGAGAAGCTGTGAGTGAGAGAGATAGAAACAAAGCTGTGAGTGAGAGAGAAAGAGAAGCTGTGAATGAGTGAAAGAGAGAGAGATAGAGAAGCTGTGTGTGTGAGAGAGAGAGAGGGAAAGAGAAGTAGTGTGTGTGGGGGAGAGAAAAAGAGCTGTGAGTGTTAGAGAGAAAGAGAAGCTGTGAGTGAGAGAGAGAAAGAGAAGCTGTGAGTGTGAGAGAGAGAGAGATAAAGAGAAGCTGTGTGAGAGAGAGAGAAACTGTGAGTGAGAGAGAGAAATAGAAACTGTGAGTGAGAGAGAGAGAAAGAGAAGCTGTGAGTGCGAGAGAGAGAGAGAGAAAGAGAGTCTGAGAAAGAGAGTGAAAGAGAAGCTGTGAGTGAGAGAGAGAGAAGCCATGAGTGTGAGAGAGAGAATATGTGAGTGAGAGAGAGAGAAAGAAAGAGAAGCTGTGAGTGAGAGAGAAACAGAAGCTCTGAGTGAGAGAGAGGGAGAAAGAGAAGCTGTGAGAGAGAGAGAGAGAGAAAAGCTGTGAGTGAGACAAAGAGAGAGAAAGAGAAGCTGTGATTGATAGAGAGAGAGAGAAAGAGAAGCTGTGAGAGAGAGAGATAGAAAAAGAAGCTGTGAGTGAGTGAGAGAGAGAAAGAGAAGCTATGAGTGAGAGAGAGAGATAAAGAGAAGCTGTGAGTGAGAGAGAGAGAGAGAGAAGCTGTGAGTGAGAGAGATAGAAGCTGTGAGTGAGAGAGAGAGAGAAAGAGAGTCTGAGAAAGAGAGAGTGAAAGAGAAGCTGTGAGTGAGAGAGAGAAAGAAAGAGAAGCTGTGAGTGTGAGAGAGAGAGGAAGAGAAGCTGTGATTGAGAGAGAGAGAAGAGAAGCTGTGAGTGAGACAGAGAGAGAAAGAGAAGCTGTGAGTGAGAGTGAGAGAGAAAGAGAAAGAGAAGCTGTGAGTGAGTGAGAGAGAGAAATGGGAAGCTGTGAGTGAGAGAGAGAGAAAGAGAAGCTGTGAGTGAGAGAGAGAGAAAGAGAAGCTGTGAGTGAGTGAGAGAGAGAGAAGCTGTGAGTGAGAGAGAAGAAGAAGCTGTGAGTGAGAGAGAGAGAGAGAGAGAGAAAGAGAAGCTGTGGGAGAGAGAGAGAGAAAGAGAAGCTGTGAGTGAGAGAGAAAGAGAAGCTGTGAGTGACACAGAGAGAGAGAAGCTGTGAGTGAGAGAGAGAGAGAAAGAGAAGCTGTGAGTGAGAGAGAGAGAGAAACTGTGAGTGAGTGAGAGAAAGAGAAACTGTGAGTGAGAGAGAGAGAAAGTAAGAGAAGCTGTAAGTGCGAGAGAGAGAGAAAGAGAAGCTATGAGTGAAAGGCAGAGAGAGAAAGAGAAGCTGTGTGTGTGTGTGAGAGAGAAAGAGAAGCTGTGAGTGAGAGAGAGAAAAAAAGAGTGTGAGTGAGAGAGAGAGAGAAAGTGAAGCTGTGAGTGAGAGAGAAAGAGAAGCTGTGAGTGAGAGAGAGAGAAAGCAAAGCTGTGAGTGAGAGAGAAAGAGAAGCTGTGAATGAGTGAGAAAGAGAGAAAGAGAAGCTGTGTGTGTGAGAGAGAGAGAGTGGGAAATAGAAGCTGTGTGTGGGGGGGAGAGAAAAAGAGCTGTGAGTGTTAGAGAGAAAGAGAAAGAGAAGCTGTGAGTGAGAGAGAGAGAGAGAGAAGCTGTGACTGAGTGAGAGAGATAGAAGCTGTGAGTGAGAGAGAGAGAGAAAGAGAGTCTGAGAAAGAAAGAGTGAAAGAGAAGCTGTGAGTGAGAGAGAGAAAGAAAGAGAAGCTGTGAGTGTGTGAGAGAGAGGAAGAGAAGCTGTGATTGAGAGAGAGAGAAGAGAAGCTGTGAGTGAGAGAGAGAGAGAAAGAGAAGCTGTGAGTGAGAGAGAGAGAGAGAAAGGTAAGCATTGAGTGGGAGAGAGAAAGAGAGTCTGGAAGTGAGAGAAAGAGAGAAAGAGAAGATGTGAGTGAGAGAGAGAGAGAAGCTGTGAGTGAGTGAGAGAGAGAGAGAAGCTGTGAGTGAAAGAGATAGAATGAGAAGCTGTGAGTGAGAGTGAGAGAGAGAGAGAAAGAGAAGCTGTGAGTGAGTGAGAGAGAGAAAT
Source organism: Bradypodion ventrale (assembly GCA_035047345.1). Lineage (NCBI taxonomy): Eukaryota > Metazoa > Chordata > Lepidosauria > Squamata > Chamaeleonidae > Bradypodion > Bradypodion ventrale. The sequence continues at coordinate 226,747,000 of JAWDJE010000001.1, forward strand.
GGGAAGCTGTGAGTGAGAGAGAGAGAAAGAGAAGCTGTGAGTGAGAGAGAGAGAAAGAGAAGCTGTGAGTGAGTGAGAGAGAGAGAAGCAGTGAGTGAGAGAGAAGAAGAAGCTGTGAGTGAGAGAGAGAGAGAAAGAGAAGCTGTGGGAGAGAGAGAGAAAGAGAAGCTGTGAGTGAGAGAGAAAGAGAAAGAGAAGCTGTGAGTGACACAGAGAGAGAGAAGCTGTGAGTGAGAGAGAGAGAGAGAGAGAGAGAGAAGCCTTGAGTGACAGAGAGAAAGAGAAGCTGTGAGTGAGAGAGAGAGAGCGAGAGAAAGAGAAGCTGTAAATGAGAGAGCGAAAGAGAAGCTGTGAGTGAGAGAGAGAGAGGGAGAGAAAGAGAAGCTGTGAGTGAGAGAGAGAAAAAGAAGCTGTGTGTGAGTGAGAGAAAGAGAGAAGCTGTATGTGTGTGTGAGATTAAGAGAGGCTGTGTGTGTGTGAGAGAGAGAAAGAGACACTGTGTGTTTGAGAGAGAGAGAGAAAGAAAAGCTGTGAGTGAGAGAGAGATGCTGTGAGTGATAGAGAGAGAGAGAAGCTGTGTATGTGTGAGAGAGAGATATGCTGTGAGTGAGAGAGAGAGAAAGAGAAGCTGTGTGTGAGAGAAAGAGAGAAAGTGAAGCTGTGTGTGAGAGAAAGAGAGAAAGTGAAGGTGTGAGTGAGAGAGAAAGAGAAGCTATGAGTGAGAGAGAGAGAATGCCAAGTTGTGAGTGAGAGAGAGAGAGAGAAAGAGAAGCTGTGAGTGAGAGAGAGAGAAACTGTGAGTGAGTGAGAGAAAGAGAAACTGTGAGTGAGAGAGAGAGAAAGAAAGAGAAGCTGTGAGTGCGAGAGAGAGAGAAAGAGAAGCTATGAGTGAAAGGCAGAGAGAGAAAGAGAAGCTGTGTGTGTGTGAGAGAGAGAAAGAGAAGCTGTGAGTGAGAGAGAGAGAAAAAGAGTGTGAGTGAGAGAGAGAGAGAAAGTGAAACTGTGAGTGAGAGAGAAAGAGAAGCTGTGAGTGAGAGAGAGAGAAAGCAAAGCTGTGAGTGAGAGAGAAAGAGAAGCTGTGAATGAGTGAGAAAGAGAGAAAGAGAAGCTGTGAGTGAGAGAGAGGGAGAAAGAGAAGCTGTGTGAGAGAGAGAGAGAGAGAGAGAGAAAAGCTGTGAGTGAGAGAGAGAGAGAGAAGCTATGAGTGAGAGAGAGAGATAAAGAGAAGCTGTGAGTGAGAGAGAGAGAGAGAGAAGCTGTGAGTGAGTGAGAGAGATAGAAGCTGTGAGTGAGAGAGAGAGAGAAAGAGAGTCTGAGAAAGAGAGAGTGAAAGAGAAGCTGTGAGTGAGAGAGAGAAAGAAAGAGAAGCTGTGAGTGTGAGAGAGAGAGGAAGAGAAGCTGTGATTGAGAGAGAGAGAAGAGAAGCTGTGAGTGAGAGAGAGAGAGAAAGAGAAGCTGTGAGTGAGTGAGAGAGAGAGAAAGGTAAGCATTGAGTGGGAGAGAGAAAGAGAGTCTGGAAGTGAGAGAAAGAGAGAAAGAGAAGCTGTGAGTGAGAGAGAGAGAGAAAGAGTAGCTGTGAGTGAGAGAGAGAAAGAGAAGCATTGAGTGAGAGAGAAATAGAGTCTGGAAGTATGAGAGAGAGAAAGAGAAGCTGTGAGTGAGAGAGAGCGAAGCTGTGAGTGAGAGAGAGAGAGAAGCTGTGAGTGAAAGAGAGAGAGAGAAAGAGAAGCTGTGAGTGAGAGAGAGAGAGAAAGAGAAGATGTGAGTGAGAGAGAGAGAGAGAGAGAAGCTGTGAGTGAGTGAGAGAGAGAGAAGCTGTGAGAGAGAGAGAGTGAAAGGGAAGCTGTGAGTGAGAGAGAGAGAGAAGCTGTGAGTGAGAGAGAGAGAGAGTGAAAGGGAAGCTGAGAGAGAGAGAGAGAAAGAGAAGCTGTGAGTGAGAGAGAAAGAGAAGGTGTGAGTGAGAGAGAGAGAGAGAGAGAAAGAGAAGCTGTGTGTGTGAGAGAGAGAGAAAGAGAAGCCTTGAGTGACGGAGAGAGAGAAAGAGATGTGAGTGAGAGAGAGAGAAAGAGAAGCTGTGAGTGAGACAGAGAAATAGAAGCTGTGAGTGAGACAGAGAAAGAGAAAGAGAAGCTGTGAGCGACTGAGAGAGAAAGAGAAGCTTTGAGTGAGAGAGAGAGAAGCTGTGTGTGTGTGTGAGAGAGAGAGAACCTGTGAGTGAGAGAGAGAGAGAAAGAGAAGCTGTGAGTGAGTGAGAGAGATAAAGAGAAGCTGTGAGTGAGAGAGAGAGAAAGAGAAGCTGTGTGTGTGTGAGAGAGAGAAACTGTGAGTGAGAAAGAGATAAAGAGAAACTTTGAGTGCGAGAGAGAGTAGAGAGAAAGAGAAGCTGTGAGTGAGAGAGAGAGAAAGAGAAGCTGTGAGTGAGAGAGAGAAAGATAAGCTGTGAGTGAGAGAGAGAGAAAGAGAAGCTGTGAGTGAGAGAGAGAGAGAAGAGAAGCTGTGAGAGAGAGAGAGAGAGAAAGAGTAGCTGTGAGTGAGAGAGAGAAAGAGAAGCATTGAGTGAGAGAGAGAAAGAGAGTCTGGAAGTATGAGAGAGAGAAAGAGAAGCTGTGAGTGAGAGAGAGAGAACCTGTGAGAGAGAGAGAGAGAAAGAAGCTGTGAGTGAAAGAGAGAGAGAGAAAGAGAAGCTGTGAGTGAGAGAGAGAGAAAGAGAAGCTGTGAGTGAGAGAGAGAAAGAGAAGATGTGAGTGAGAGAGAAAGAGAAGCTGTGAGTGAGTGAGAGAGAGAGAAGCTGTGAGTGAGAGAGAGAGAGTGAAAGGGAAGCTGTGAGTGAGTGAGAGAGAGAAGCTGTGAGTGAGAGAGAGAGAGTGAAAGGGAAGCTGTGAGTGAGAGAGAGAGAGAAGCTGTGAGTGAGAGAGAGAGATAAAGAGAAGCTGTGAGTGAGAGAGAGAGAGAAGCTGTGAGTGAGTGAGAGAGAGAGAGATAGAGAAGCTGTGTGTGTGTGAGAGAGAGAAACAGAAGCTGTGAGTGAGGGAGAGAAAGAGAGAAAGAGAAGCTGTGAGTGAGAGAGATAGAAACAAAGCTGTGAGTGAGAGAGAAAGAGAAGCTGTGTGTGGGTGAGAGAGAGAGAGAAGCTGTGTGTGTGTGAGAGAGAGAGATTAAGAGAAGCTGTGTGTGTGAGAGAGAAAGAGACACTGTGTGTGTGTGTGAGAGAGAAAGAGAAGCTGTGAGTGAGAGACAGAGAGAGATGCTGTGAGTGAGAGAGAGAGAAAGAGAAGCTGTGTGTGAGAGAAAGAGGGAAAGTGAAGCTGTGTGTGAGAGAAAGAGAGAAAGTGAATGTGTGAGTGAGAGAGAAAGAGAAGCTGTGAGTGAGAGAGAGAGAAAGAGAAGCTGTGAGTGAGAGAGAGAGAGAAAGATTAGCTGTGAAAGAGAGTGAGAAAGAGAAGCTGTGAGTGAGAGAGAGAGAAAGAGAAGCTGTGAGTGAGACAAATAGAGAGAAAGAGAAGCTGTGATAGAGAGAGAGAGAGAAAGAGAAGCTGTGAGTGAGAGAGAGATAGAAAGAGAAGCTGTGAGTGAGTGAGAGAGAGAAAGGAAAGCTGTGAGTGAGTGAGTGAGAGAGATAGAAGCTGTTAGTGAGATAGTGAGAGAAAGAGAGTCTGAGAAAGAGAGAGTGAAAGAGAAGCTGTGAGTGAGAGAGAGATAAAGAGATACTTTGAGTGCGAGAGAGAGAGAGAAGCTGTGAGTGAGAGAGAGAGAAAAAGAGAAGCTGTGAGTGAGAGAGAGAAAGATAAGCTGTGAGTGAGAGAGAGAGAAAGAGAAGCTGTGAGTGAGAGAGAGAGAGAAGAGAAGCTGTGAGTGAGAGAGAGAGAGAGAAAGAGTAGCTGTGAGTGAGAGAGAGAAAGAGAAGCATTGAGTGAGAGAGAGAAAGAGAGTCTGGAAGTATGAGATAGAGAAAGAGAAGCTGTGAGTGAGAGAGAGAGAACCTGTGAGTGAGTGAGAGAGAGAGAAAGAAGCTGTGAGTGAAAGAGAGAGAGAGAAAGAGAAGCTGTGAGTGAGAGAGAGAGAAAAAGAGTGTGAGTGAGAGAGAGAGAGAAAGTGAAGCTGTGAATGAGAGAGAAAGAGAAGCTGTGAGTGAGAGAGAGAGAAAGCAAAGCTGTGAGTGAGAGAGAAAGAGAAGCTGTGAATGAGTGAGAAAGAGAGAAAGAGAAGCTGTGTGTGTGAGAGAGAGAGAGTGGGAAATAGAAGCTGTGTGTGTGGGGAGAGAAAAAGAGCTGTGAGTGTTAGAGAGAAAGAGAAAGAGAAGCTGTGAGCGAGTGAGAGAGAGAAAGAGAAGCTGTGAGTGAGAGATATATAAAGAGAAGCTGTGAGTGAGAGTGAAAGAGAAAGAGAAGATGTGGGAGAGAGAGAGAAACTGTGAGTGAGAGAGAGAGAGAAGCTGTGAGTGAGAGAGAGATAAAGAGAAGCTGTGAGTGAGAGAGAGAGAGAGAGAGATGCTGTGAGTGAGAGAGAGAGAGAAAGAGAGTCTGAGAAAGAGAGAGTGAAAGAGAAGCTGTGAGTGAGAGAGAGAAAGAAAGAGAAGCTGTGAGTGTGAGAGAGAGAGGAAGAGAAGCTGTGATTGAGAGAGAGAGAAGCTGTGAGTGAGAGAGAGAGAGAAAGAGAAGCTGTGAGTGGGAGAGAGAGAGAGAAAGGTAAGCATTGAGTGGGATAGAGAAAGAGAGTCTGGAAGTGAGAGAAAGAGAGAAATAGAAGCTGTGAATGAGAGAGAGAGAGAAGCTGTGAGTCAGTGAGAGAGAGAGAGAAGCTGTGAGTGAAAGAGATAGAATGAGAAGCTGTAAGTGAGAGTGAGAGAGAGAGAGAAAGAGAAAGAGAAGCTGTGAGTGAGTGAGAGAGAGAAATGGGAAGCTGTGAGTGAGAGAGAGAGAAAGAGAAGCTGTGAGTGAGAGAGAGAGAAAGAGAAGCTGTGAGTGAGTGATAGAGAGAGAAGCTGTGAGTGAGAGAGAAGAAGAAGCTGTGAGTGAGAGAGAGAGAGAAAGAGAAGCTGTGGGAGAGAGAGAGAAAGAGAAGCTGTGAGTGAGAGAGAAAGAGAAGCTGTGAGTGACACAGAGAGAGAGAAGCTGTGAGTGAGAGAGAGAGAGAGAGAAAGAGAAGCCTTGAGTGACAGAGAGAAAGAGAAGCTGTGAGTGAGAGAGAGAGAGGGAGAGATAGAGAAGCTGTGAGTGAGAGAGAGAAAGAGAAGCTGTGTGTGAGTGAGAGACAGAGAGAAGCTGTATGTGTGTGTGAGATTAAGAGAAGCTGTGTGTGAGAGAGAGAGAAAGAGACACTGTGTGTTTGAGAGAGAGAGAGAAAGAAAAGCTGTGAGTGAGAGAGAGATGCTGTGAGTGATAGAGAGAGAGAGAAGCTGTGTATGTGTGAGAGAGATATGCTGTGAGTGAGAGAGAGAGAAAGAGAAGCTGTGTGTGAGAGAAAGAGAGAAAGTGAAGCTGTGTGTGAGAGAAAGAGAGAAAGTGAAGGTGTGAGTGAGAGAGAAAGAGAAGCTATGAGTGAGAGAGAGAGAATGCCAAGCTGTGAGTGAGAGAGAGAGAGAGAGAGAGAAAGAGAAGCTGTGAGTGAGAGAGAGAGAGAAACTGTGAGTGAGAGAAAGAGAAACTGTGAGTGAGAGAGAGAGAAAGAGAAGCTGTGAGTGCGAGAGAGAGAGAAAGAGAAGCTATGAGTGAAAGGCAGAGAGAGAAAGAGAAGCTGTGTGTGTGTGAGAGAGAAAGAGAAGCTGTGAGTGAGAGAGAGAGAAAAAGAGTGTGAGTGAGAGAGAGAGAAAGAGAAGCCTTGAGTGAGTGAGAGAGAGAGAGAACCTGTGAGTGAATGAGAGAGAGAGATAAAGAGAAGCTCTGAGTGAAAGAGTGAGAGAAAGAGAAGCTGTGAGTGAGAGAGAGAGAAAGAGAAGCTGTGAGTGAGTGAGTGAGAGAAAGGAAAGCTGTGAGTGAGTGAGAGAGATAGAAAGAGAGTCTGGAAGTCAGAGAGAGAGAGAGAAAGAGAAGCTGTGAGTGAGAGAGAGAGAGAGAGAAAGAGAAGCTGTGAGTGAGAGAGAGAAAAAGAGAAACTGTGAGTGAGAGAGAGAGAAAGAGAAGCTGTGAGTGAGAGAGAGAGAGAGAGAAGCTGTGAGTGAGAGAGAGAGTGAAAGGGAAGCTGTGAGTGAGAGAGAGAATCTGTGAGTGAGAGAGAGGGAGTGAAAGGGAAGCTGTGAGTGCGAGAGAGAGAGAAAGAGAAGCTATGAGTGAAAAGCAGATAGAGAAAGAGAAGCTGTGTGTGTATGAGAGAGAGAAAGAGTGCTGTGATTGAGAGAGAGAGATAGAAGCTGTGAGTGAGAGAAAGAGAGAAAGAGAGTCTGAGAAAGAGAGAGTGAAAGAGAAGCTGTGAGTGAGAGAGAGAGAGAGAAAGAGAAGCTGTGAGAGAGTAAGAGAAGCTGTGAGTGAGAGAGAGAGAAAGAGAAGCTGTGAGTGAGACAAAGAGAGAGAAAGAGAAGCTGTGAGTGAGAGAGAGAGAGAAAGAGAAGCTGTGTGTGAGAGAAAGAGAGAAAGTGAAGCTGTGTGTGAGAGAAAGAGAGAAAGTGAAGCTGTGAGTAAGAGAGAAAGAGAAATTGTGAGTGAGAGAGAAAGCAAAGCTGTGTGAGAGAGAAAGAGAAGCTGTGTGTGGGGGAGAGAAAAAGAGCTGTGAGTGTTAGAGAGAAAGAGAAAGAGAAGCTGTGAGCGAGTGAGAGAGAGAAAGAGAAGCTGTGAGTGATAGAGAGAGAGATAAAGAGAAGCTGTGAGTGAGAGAGAGAGAAAGAGAAGATGTGTGTGTGAGAGAGAGAGAGAAACTGTGAGTGAGAGAGAGAAAGAGAAGCTGTGAGTGAGAGAGAGAGAAAGAGAACCTGTGAGTGCGAGAGAGAGAGAGAGAGAGAAAGAGAAGCTATGAGTGAAAGGCAGAGAGAGAAAGAGAAGCTGTGTGTGAGAGAGAGAGAAAAAGAGAAGCTGTGAGTGAGAGAGAGAGTGAAAGGGAAGCAGTGAGTGAGAGAGAGAGAGAATCTGTGAGTGAGAGAGAGGGAGAATCTGTGAGTGAGAGAGAGAAAGAGAAGCATTGAGTGAGAGAGAGAAAGAGAGTCTGGAAGTGAGAGAGAGAGAAAGAGAAGCTGTGAGTGAGAGAGAGAGAAAGAGAAACTGTGAGTGAGAGAGAGAGAAAGAGAAGCTGTGAGTGAGAGAGAGAGAGAGAAAGAGAAGCTGTGAGTGAGTGAGAGAGAAAGAGTAGCTGTGAGTGAGAGAGAGAAAGAGAAGCATTGAGTGAGAGAGAGAGAGAGAGACTGGAAGTGAGTGAGAGAGAAAGGGAAGTTGTGAGTGAGTGAGAGAGAAAGAGTAGCTGTGAGTGAGAGAGAGAAAGAGAAGCATTGAGTGAGAGAGAGAAAGAGAGTCTGGAAGTGAGAGAGAGAGAAAGAGAAGCTGTGAGTGAGAGAGAGAGAAAGAGAAACTGTGAGTGAGAGAGAGAGAAAGAGAAGCTGTGAGTGAGAGAGAGAGAGAAAGAGAAGCTGTGAGTGAGAGAGAGAGTGAAAGGGAAGCTGTGAGTGAGAGAGAGAGAGAATCTGTGAGTGAGAGAGAGTGAAAGGGAAGCTGTGAGTGAGTTAGAGAGAGAGAGAGAGAGAAAGAGAAGCTGTGAGTGAGAGAAAAAGAGAAGGTGTGAGTGAGAGAGAGAGAGAAAGAAAAGCTGTGAGTGAAAGAGAGAGAGAGAAAGAGAAGCTGTGAGTGAGAGAGAGAGAGAAAGAGAAGCTGTGAGTGAGAGAGAGATGCTGTGAGTGATAGAGAGAGAGAGAAGCTGTGTATGTGTGAGAGAGATATGCTGTGAGTGAGAGAGAGAGAAAGAGAAGCTGTGTGTGAGAGAAAGAGAGAAAGTGAAGCTGTGTGTGAGAGAAAGAGAGAAAGTGAAGGTGTGAGTGAGAGAGAAAGAGAAGCTATGAGTGAGAGAGAGAGAATGCCAAGCTGTGAGTGAGAGAGAGAGAGAGAGAGAGAAAGAGAAGCTGTGAGTGAGAGAGAGAGAGAAACTGTGAGTGAGAGAAAGAGAAACTGTGAGTGAGAGAGAGAGAAAGAGAAGCTGTGAATGCGAGAGAGAGAGAAAGAGAAGCTATGAGTGAAAGGCAGAGAGAGAAAGAGAAGCTGTGTGTGTGTGAGAGAGAAAGAGAAGCTGTGAGTGAGAGAGAGAGAAAAAGAGTGTGAGTGAGAGAGAGAGAGAAAGAGAAGCCTTGAGTGAGTGAGAGAGAGAGAACCTGTGAGTGAATGAGAGAGAGAGATAAAGAGAAGCTCTGAGTGAAAGAGTGAGAGAAAGAGAAGCTGTGAATGAGAGAGAGAGAGAAAGAGAAGCTGTGAGTGAGTGAGTGAGAGAAAGGAAAGCTGTGAGTGAATGAGAGTGATAGAAAGAGAGTCTGGAAGTCAGAGAGAGAGAGAAAGAGAAGCTGTGAGTGAGAGAGAGAGAGAGAGAAAGAGAAGCTGTGAGTGAGAGAGAGAAAAAGAGAAACTGTGAGTGAGAGAGAGAGAAAGAGAAGCTGTGAGTGAGAGAGAGAGAGAGAGAAAGAGAAGCTGTGAGTGAGAGAGAGAGTGAAAGGGAAGCTGTGAGTGTGAGAGAGAATCTGTGAGTGAGAGAGAGGGAGTGAAAGGGAAGCTGTGAGTGCGAGAGAGAGAGAGAGAGAAGCTATGAGTGAAAAGCAGATAGAGAAAGAGAAGCTGTGTGTGTATGAGAGAGAGAAAGAGTGCTGTGATTGAGAGAGAGAGATAGAAGCTGTGAGTGAGAGAAAGAGAGAAAGAGAGTCTGAGAAAGAGAGAGTGAAAGAGAAGCTGTGAGTGAGAGAGAGAGAGAAAGAGAAGCTGTGAGAGAGTAAGAGAAGCTGTGAGTGAGAGAGAGAGAAAGAGAAGCTGTGAGTGAGACAAAGAGAGAAAGAGAAGCTGTGAGTGAGAGAGAGAGAGAAAGAGAAGCTGTGTGTGAGAGAAAGAGAGAAAGTGAAGCTGTGTGTGAGAGAAAGAGAGAAAGTGAAGCTGTGAGTAAGAGAGAAAGAGAAATTGTGAGTGAGAGAGAAAGCAAAGCTGTGAGTGAGAGAGAAAGAGAAGCTGTGAATGAGTGAGAGAGAGAGAATGAGAAGCTGTGTGTGTGTGAGAGAGAGAGAGAGGGAAAGAGAAGCTGTGTGTGGGGGAGAGAAAAAGAGCTGTGAGTGTTAGAGAGAAAGAGAAAGAGAAGCTGTGAGCGAGTGAGAGAGAGAAAGAGAAGCTGTGAGTGATAGAGAGAGAGATAAAGAGAAGCTGTGAGTGAGAGAGAGAGAAAGAGAAGATGTGTGTGTGTGAGAGAGAGAGAAACTGTGAGTGAGAGAGAGAAAGAGAAGCTGTGAGTGAGAGAGAGAGAAAGAGAACCTGTGAGTGCGAGAGAGAGAGAGAGAAAGAGAAGCTATGAGTGAAAGGCAGAGAGAGAAAGAGAAGCTGTGTGTGAGAGAGAGAGAAAAAGAGAAGCTGTGAGTGAGAGAGAGAGTGAAAGGGAAGCAGTGAGTGTGAGAGAGAGAGAATCTGTGAGTGAGAGAGAGGGAGAATCTGTGAATGAGAGAGAGAAAGAGAAGCATTGAGTGAGAGAGAGAAAGAGAGTCTGGAAGTGAGAGAGAGAGAAAGAGAAGCTGTGAGTGAGAGAGAGAGAAAGAGAAACTGTGAGTGAGAGAGAGAGAAAGAGAAGCTGTGAGTGAGAGAGAGAGAGAGAAAGAGAAGCTGTGAGTGAGTGAGAGAGAAAGAGTAGCTGTGAGTGAGAGAGAGAAAGAGAAGCATTGAGTGAGAGAGAGAGAGAGAGACTGGAAGTGAGTGAGAGAGAAAGGGAAGTTGTGAGTGAGTGAGAGAGAAAGAGTAGCTGTGAGTGAGAGAGAGAAAGAGAAGCATTGAGTGAGAGAGAGAAAGAGAGTCTGGAAGTGAGAGAGAGAGAAAGAGAAGATGTGAGTGAGAGAGAGAGAAAGAGAAACTGTGAGTGAGAGAGAGAGGAAGAGAAGCTGTGAGTGAGAGAGAGAGAGAGAAAGAGAAGCTGTGAGTGAGAGAGAGAGTGAAAGGGAAGCTGTGAGTGAGAGAGAGAGAGAATCTGTGAGTGAGAGAGAGTGAAAGGGAAGCTGTGAGTGAGTTAGAGAGAGAGAGAGAGAGAAAGAGAAGCTGTGAGTGAGAGAAAAAGAGAAGGTGTGAGTGAGAGAGAGAGAGAAAGAAAAGCTGTGAGTGAAAGAGAGAGAGAGAAAGAGAAGCTGTGAGTGAGAGAGAGAGAGAGAAAGAGAAGCTGTGAGTGAGAGAGAGAGAGAGAAGCTGTGAGTGGGAGAGAGAGAAAGAGAAGCTGTGAGTGAGAGAGAGAGAGAAGCTGTGTGTGTGTGAGAGAGAGAGAAGCTGTGAGTGAGAGAGAGAGAAAGAGAATCTGTGAGTGAGTGAGAGAGATAAAGAGAAGCTGTGAGTGAGAGAGAGAAAGAGAAGCTGTGTGTGTGTGTGAGAGAGAGAAACTGTGAGTGAGAGAGAGAAAGAGAAACTGTGAGTGTGTGTGTGAGAGAGAAAGAGAACCTGTGAGTGAGAGAGAGAGAGAAAGAGAAGCTGTGAGTGAGAGAGAGAGAAAGAGAAGCTGTGAGTGAGTGAGATAGAGAGAGAGAGAGAGAAGCTGTCAGTGTGTGTGTGAGAGAGAGAAGCTGTGAGTGAGAGAGAGAGAGAAAGAGAAGCTGTGAGTGAGTGAGAGAGATAAAGAGAAGCTGTGAGTGAGAGAGATAGAAAGAGAAGCTGTGTGTGTGTGAGAGAGAAAAACTGTGAGTGAGAGAGTGAAAGAGAAACTGTGAGTGCGAGAGAGAGAGAGAGAAAGAGAAGCTGTGAGTGAGATAGAAAGAGAAGCTGTGAGTGAGAGAGAGAAAGAGAAGCTGTGAGTGAGAGAGAGAGAAAGAGAAGCTGTGAGTGAGAGAGAGAGAAAGGAAGAGAAGCTGTGATTGAGAGAGAGAGAAAAGAGAAGCTGTGAGTGAGAGAGAGAGAGAGAAAGAGTAGCTGTGAGTGAGAGAGAGAAAGAGAAGCATTGAGTGAGAGAGAAAGAGAGTCTGGAAGTATGAGAGAGAGAAAGAGAAGCTGTGAGTGAGAGAGAGCGAAGCTGTGAGTGAGAGAGAGAGAGAGAGAAGCTGTGAGTGAAAGAGAGAGAGAGAAAGAGAAGCTGTGAGTGAGAGAGAGAGAGAAAGAGAAGATGTGAGTGAGAGAGAGAGAGAGAGATAAGCTGTGAGTGAGTAAGAGAGAGAGAAGCTGTGAGAGAGAGAGAGTGAAAGGGAAGCTGTGAGTGAGAGAGAGAGAGAAGCTGTGAGTGAGAGAGAGAGAGAGTGAAAGGGAAGCTGTGAGAGAGAGAGAGAGAAAGAGAAGCTGTGAGTGAGAGAGAAAGAGAAGGTGTGAGTGAGAGAGAGAGAGAGAGAGAGAAAGAGAAGCTGTGTGTGTGAGAGAGAGAGAAAGAGAAGCCTTGAGTGACGGAGAGAGAGAAAGAGAAGATGTGAGTGAGAGAGAGAGAAATAGAAGCTGTGAGTGAGACAGAGAAAGAGAAAGAGAAGCTGTGAGCGACTGAGAGAGAAAGAGAAGCTGTGAGTGAGAGAGAGAGAGAGAAGCTGTGTGTGTGTGTGTGAGAGAGAGAAGCTGTGAGTGAGAGAGAGAGAGAAAGAGAAGCTGTGAGTGAGTGAGTGAGATAAAGAGAAGCTGTGAGTGAGAGAGAGAGAAAGAGAAGCTGTGTGTGTGTGTGAGAGAGAGAAACTGTGAGTGAGAGAGAGATAAAGAGAAACTTTGAGTGCGAGAGAGAGAGAGAAGCTGTGAGTGAGAGAGAGAGAGAAAGAGAAGCTGTGAGTGAGAGAGAGAGAAAGATAAGCTGTGAGTGAGAGAGAGAGAGAGAGTAGCTGTGAGTGAGAGAGAGAAAGAGAAGCATTGAGTGAGAGAGAGAAAGAGAGTCTGGAAGTATGAGATAGAGAAAGAGAAGCTGTGAGTGAGAGAGAGAGAACCTGTGAGTGAGTGAGAGAGAGAGAAAGAAGCTGTGAGTTAAAGAGAGAGAGAGAAAGAGAAGCTGTGAGTGAGAGAGAGAGAAAAAGAGTGTGAGTGAGAGAGAGAGAGAAAGTGAAGCTGTGAATGAGAGAGAAAGAGAAGCTGTGAGTGAGAGAGAGAGAAAGCAAAGCTGTGAGTGAGAGAGAAAGAGAAGCTGTGAATGAGTGAGAAAGAGAGAAAGAGAAGCTGTGTGTGTGAGAGAGAGAGAGTGGAAAATAGAAGCTGTGTGTGTGGGGGAGAGAAAAAGAGCTGTGAGTGTTAGAGAGAAAGAGAAAGAGAAGCTGTGAGCGAGTGAGAGAGTGAAAGAGAAGCTGTGAGTGAGAGATATATAAAGAGAAGCTGTGAGTGAGAGTGAAAGAGAAAGAGAAGATGTGGGAGAGAGAGAGAGAAACTGTGAGTGAGAGAGAGAGAGAAGCTGTGAGTGAGAGAGAGAGATAAAGAGAAGCTGTGAGTGAGAGAGAGAGAGAGAGATGCTGTGAGTGAGAGAGAGAGAGAAAGAGAGTCTGAGAAAGAGAGAGTGAAAGAGAAGCTGTGAGTGAGAGAGAGAAAGAAAGAAAGAGAAGCTGTGAGTGTGAGAGAGAGAGGAAGAGAAGCTGTGATTGAGAGAGAGAGAAGCTGTGAGTGAGAGAGAGAGAGAAAGAGAAGCTGTGAGTGGGAGAGAGAGAGAGAAAGGTAAGCATTGAGTGGGAGAGAGAAAGAGAGTCTGGAAGTGAGAGAAAGAGAGAAATAGAAGCTGTGAATGAGAGAGAGAGAGAAGCTGTGAGTCAGTGAGAGAGAGAGAGAAGCTGTGAGTGAAAGAGATAGAATGAGAAGCTGTAAGTGAGAGTGAGAGAGAGAGAGAAAGAGAAAGAGAAGCTGTGAGTGAGTGAGAGAGAGAAATGGGAAGCTGTGAGTGAGAGAGAGAGAAAGAGAAGCTGTGAGTGAGTGAGAGAGAGAGAAGCTGTGAGTGAGAGAGAAGAAGAAGCTGTGAGTGAGAGAGAGAGAGAAAGAGAAGCTGTGGGAGAGAGAGAGAAAGAGAAGCTGTGAGTGAGAGAGAAAGAGAAAGAGAAGCTGTGAGTGACACAGAGAGAGAGAAGCTGTGAGTGAGAGAGAGAGAGAGAAAGAGAAGCCTTGAGTGACAGAGAGAAAGAGAAGCTGTGAGTGAGAGAGAGAGAGGGAGAGATAGAGAAGCTGTGAGTGAGAGAGAGAAAGAGAAGCTGTGTGTGAGTGAGAGACAGAGAGAAGCTGTATGTGTGTGTGAGATTAAGAGAAGCTGTGTGTGAGAGAGAGAGAAAGAGACACTGTGTGTTTGAGAGAGAGAGAGAAAGAAAAGCTGTGAGTGAGAGAGAGATGCTGTGAGTGATAGAGAGAGAGAGAAGCTGTGTATGTGTGAGAGAGATATGCTGTGAGTGAGAGAGAGAGAAAGAGAAGCTGTGTGTGAGAGAAAGAGAGAAAATGAAGCTGTGTGTGAGAGAAAGAGAGAAAGTGAAGGTGTGAGTGAGAGAGAAAGAGAAGCTATGAGTGAGAGAGAGAGAATGCCAAGCTGTGAGTGAGAGAGAGAGAGAGAAAGAGAAGCTGTGAGTGAGAGAGAGAGAGAAACTGTGAGTGAGAGAAAGAGAAACTGTGAGTGAGAGAGAGAGAAAGAGAAGCTGTGAGTGCGAGAGAGAGAGAAAGAGAAGCTATGAGTGAAAGGCAGAGAGAGAAAGAGAAGCTGTGTGTGTGTGTGAGAGAGAAAGAGAAGCTGTGAGTGAGAGAGAGAGAAAAAGAGTGTGAGTGAGAGAGAGAGAGAAAGAGAAGCCTTGAGTGAGTGAGAGAGAGAGAACCTGTGAGTGAATGAGAGAGAGAGATAAAGAGAAGCTCTGAGTGAAAGAGTGAGAGAAAGAGAAGCTGTGAGTAAGAGAGAGAGAAAGAGAAGCTGTGAGTGAGTGAGTGAGAGAAAGGAAAGCTGTGAGTGAGTGAGAGAGATAGAAGCTGTGAGTGAGAGAGAGAGAAAGAGAGTCTGGAAGTCAGAGAGAGAGAGAAAGAGAAGCTGTGAGTGAGAGAGAGAGAAAGAGAAGCTGTGAGTGAGAGAGAGAGAAAGAGAAACTGTGAGTGAGAGAGAGAGAAAGAGAAGCTGTGAGTGAGAGAGAGAGAGAGAGAAGCTGTGAGTGAGAGAGAGAGTGAAAGGGAAGCTGTGAGTGAGAGAGAGAATCTGTGAGTGAGAGAGAGGGAGTGAAAGGGAAGCTGTGAGTGCGAGAGAGAGAGAAAGAGAAGCTATGAGTGAAAGGCAGATAGAGAAAGAGAAGCTGTGTGTGTGTGTGAGAGAGAAAGAGTGCTGTGATTGAGAGAGAGAGATAGAAGCTGTGAGTGAGAGAGAGAGAAAGAGAAGCTGTGAGTGAGACAAAGAGAGAGAAAGAGAAGCTGTGAGTGAGAGAGAGAGAGAAAGAGAAGCTGTGTGTGAGAGAAAGAGAGAAAGTGAAGCTGTGTGTGAGAGAAAGAGAGAAAGTGAAGCTGTGAGTAAGAGAGAAAGAGAAATTGTGAGTGAGAGAGAGAAAGCAAAGCTGTGAGTGAGAGAGAAAGAGAAGCTGTGAATGAGTGAGAGAGAGAGAATGAGAAGCTGTGTGTGTGTGAGAGAGAGAGAGAGGGAAAGAGAAGCTGTGTGTGGGGGAGAGAAAAAGAGCTGTGAGTGTTAGAGAGAAAGAGAAAGAGAAGCTGTGAGCGTGTGAGAGAGAGAAAGAGAAGCAGTGAGTGATAGAGAGAGAGAAAAAGAGAAGCTGTGAGTGAGAGAGAGAGAAAGAGAAGATGTGTGTGTGTGAGAGAGAGAGAAACTGTGAGTGAGAGAGAGAAAGAGAAGCTGTGAGTGAGAGAGAGAAAAAGAGAACCTGTGAGTGCGAGAGAGAGAGAGAAAGAGAAGCTATGAGTGAAAGGCAGAGAGAGAAAGAGAAGCTGTGTGTGAGAGAGAGAGAGAAAGAGAAGATGTGAGTGAGAGAGAGAGTGAAAGGGAAGCAGTGAGTGAGAGAGAGAGAGAATCTGTGAGTGAGAGAGAGGGAGAATCTGTGAGTGAGAGAGAGAAAGAGAAGCATTGAGTGAGAGAGAGAAAGAGAGTCTGGAAGTGAGAGAGAGAGAAAGAGAAGCTGTGAGTGAGAGAGAGAGAAAGCGAAACTGTGAGTGAGAGAGAGAGAAAGAGAAGCTGTGATTGAGAGAGAGAGAGAGAAAGAGAAGCTGTGAGTGAGTGAGAGAGAAAGAGTAGCTGTGAGTGAGAGAGAGAAAGAGAAGCATTGAGTGAGAGAGAGAAAGAGAGTCTGGAAGTGAGAGAGAGAGAAAGGGAAGTTGTGAGTGAGTGAGAGAGAAAGAGTAGCTGTGAGTGAGAGAGAGAAAGTGAAGCAATGAGTGAGAGAGAGAAAGAGAGTCTGGAAGTGAGAGAGAGAGAAAGAGAAGCTGTGAGTGAGAGAGAGAGAAAGAGAAACTGTGAGTGAGAGAGAGAAAGAGAAGCTGTGAGTGAGGGAGAGAGAGAGAAAGAGAAGCTGTGAGTGAGAGAGAGAGTGAAAGGGAAGCTGTGAGTGAGAGAGAGAGAGAGAATCTGTGAGTGAGAGAGAGAGAGTGAAAGGGAAGCTGTGAGTGAGTTAGAGAGAGAGAGAGAGAAAGAGAAGCTGTGAGTGAGAGAGAAAGAGAAGGTGTGAGTGAGAGAGAGAGAGAAAGAAAAGCTGTGAGTGAAAGAGAGAGAGAGAAAGAGAAGCTGTGAGTGAGAGAGAGAGAGAAAGAGAAGCTGTGAGTGAGAGAGAGAGAGAAGCTGTGAGTGGGAGAGAGAGAAAGAGAAGCTGTGAGTGAGAGAGAGAGAGAAGCTGTGTGTGTGTGTGAGAGAGAGAAGCTGTGAGTGAGAGAGAGAGAAAGAGAGTCTGGAAGTCAGAGAGAGAGAGAAAGAGAAGCTGTGAGTGAGAGAGAGAGAAAGAGAAGCTGTGAGTGAGAGAGAGAGAAAGAGAAACTGTGAGTGAGAGAGAGAGAAAGAGAAGCTGTGAGTGAGAGAGAGAGAGAGAGAAGCTGTGAGTGAGAGAGAGAGTGAAAGGGAAGCTGTGAGTGAGAGAGAGAATCTGTGAGTGAGAGAGAGGGAGTGAAAGGGAAGCTGTGAGTGCGAGAGAGAGAGAAAGAGAAGCTATGAGTGAAAGGCAGATAGAGAAAGAGAAGCTGTGTGTGTGTGTGAGAGAGAAAGAGTGCTGTGATTGAGAGAGAGAGATAGAAGCTGTGAGTGAGAGAAAGAGAGAAAGAGAGTCTGAGAAAGAGAGAGTGAAAGAGAAGCTGTGAGTGAGAGAGAGAGAGAGAAAGAGAAGCTGTGAGAAAGAGAAGCTGTGAGTGAGAGAGAGAGAAAGAGAAGCTGTGAGTGAGACAAAGAGAGAGAAAGAGAAGCTGTGAGTGAGAGAGAGAGAGAAAGAGAAGCTGTGTGTGAGAGAAAGAGAGAAAGTGAAGCTGTGTGTGAGAGAAAGAGAGAAAGTGAAGCTGTGAGTAAGAGAGAAAGAGAAATTGTGAGTGAGAGAGAGAAAGCAAAGCTGTGAGTGAGAGAGAAAGAGAAGCTGTGAATGAGTGAGAGAGAGAGAATGAGAAGCTGTGTGTGTGTGAGAGAGAGAGAGAGGGAAAGAGAAGCTGTGTGTGGGGGAGAGAAAAAGAGCTGTGAGTGTTAGAGAGAAAGAGAAAGAGAAGCTGTGAGCGTGTGAGAGAGAGAAAGAGAAGCAGTGAGTGATAGAGAGAGAGAAAAAGAGAAGCTGTGAGTGAGAGAGAGAGAAAGAGAAGATGTGTGTGTGTGTGAGAGAGAGAAACTGTGAGTGAGAGAGAGAAAGAGAAGCTGTGAGTGAGAGAGAGAAAAAGAGAACCTGTGAGTGCGAGAGAGAGAGAGAAAGAGAAGCTATGGGTGAAAGGCAGAGAGAGAAAGAGAAGCTGTGTGTGAGAGAGAGAGAGAAAGAGAAGATGTGAGTGAGAGAGAGAGTGAAAGGGAAGCAGTGAGTGAGAGAGAGAGAATCTGTGAGTGAGAGAGAGGGAGAATCTGTGAGTGAGAGAGAGAAAGAGAAGCATTGAGTGAGAGAGAGAAAGAGAGTCTGGAAGTGAGAGAGAGAGAAAGAGAAGCTGTGAGTGAGAGAGAGAGAAAGCGAAACTGTGAGTGAGAGAGAGAGAAAGAGAAGCTGTGATTGAGAGGGAGAGAGAGAAAGAGAAGCTGTGAGTGAGTGAGAGAGAAAGAGTAGCTGTGAGTGAGAGAGAGAAAGAGAAGCATTGAGTGAGAGAGAGAAAGAGAGTCTGGAAGTGAGAGAGAGAGAGAAAGGGAAGTTGTGAGTGAGTGAGAGAGAAAGAGTAGCTGTGAGTGAGAGAGAGAAAGAGAAGCATTGAGTGAGAGAGAGAAAGAGAGTCTGGAAGTGAGAGAGAGAGAAAGAGAAGCTGTGAGTGAGAGAGAGAGAAAGAGAAACTGTGAGTGAGAGAGAGAAAGAGAAGCTGTGAGTGAGGGAGAGAGAGAGAAAGAGAAGCTGTGAGTGAGAGAGAGAGTGAAAGGGAAGCTGTGAGTGAGAGAGAGAGAGAGAATCTGTGAGTGAGAGAGAGAGAGTGAAAGGGAAGCTGTGAGTGAGTTAGAGAGAGAGAGAGAGAAAGAGAAGCTGTAAGTGAGAGAGAAAGAGAAGGTGTGAGTGAGAGAGAGAGAGAAAGAAAAGCTGTGAGTGAAAGAGAGAGAGAGAAAGAGAAGCTGTGAGTGAGAGAGAGAGAGAAAGAGAAGCTGTGAGTGAGAGAGAGAGAGAAGCTGTGAGTGGGAGAGAGAGAAAGAGAAGCTGTGAGTGAGAGAGAGAGAGAAGCTGTGTGTGTGTGTGTGAGAGAGAGAAGCTGTGAGTGAGAGAGAGAGAAAGAGAATCCGTGAGTGAGTGAGAGAGATAAAGAGAAGCTGTGAGTGAGAGAGAGAAAGAGAAGCTGTGTGTGTGTGTGAGAGAGAAACTGTGAGTGAGAGAGAGAAAGAGAAACTGTGAGTGTGTGTGTGAGAGAGAAAGAGAACCTGTGAGTGAGAGAGAGAGAGAAAGAGAAGCTGTGAGTGAGAGAGAGAGAAAGAGAAGCTGTGAGTGAGTGAGATAGAGAGAGAGAGAGAAGCTGTCAGTGTGTGTGAGAGAGAGAGAAGCTGTGAATGAGATAGAGAGATAAAGAGAAGCTGTGAGTGAGAGAGATAGAAAGAGAAGCTGTGTGTGTGTGAGAGAGAAAAACTGTGAGTGAGAGAGTGAAAGAGAAACTGTGAGTGCGAGAGAGAGAGAGAAAGAGAAGCTGTGAGTGAGATAGAAAGAGAAGCTGTGAGTGAGAGAGAGAAAGAGAAGCTGTGAGTGAGAGAGAGAGAAAGAGAAGCTGTGAGTGAGAGAGAGAAAGGAAGAGAAGCTGTGATTGAGAGAGAGAGAAAAGAGAAGCTGTGAGTGAGAGAGAGAGAGAAAGAGTAGCTGTGAGTGAGAGAGAGAAAGAGAAGCATTGAGTGAGAGAGAAAGAGAGTCTGGAAGAATGAGAGAGAGAAAGAGAAGCTGTGAGTGAGAGAGAGCGAAGCTGTGAGTGAGAGAGAGAGAGAAGCTGTGAGTGAAAGAGAGAGAGAGAAAGAGAAGCTGTGAGTGAGAGAGAGAGAGAAAGAGAAGATGTGAGTGAGAGAGAGAGAGAAGCTGTGAGTGAGTGAGAGAGAGAGAAGCTGTGAGAGAGAGAGAGTGAAAGGGAAGCTGAGAGAGAGAGAGAGAGAGAAAGAGAAGCTGTGAGTGAGAGAGAAAGAGAAGGTGTGAGTGAGAGAGAGAGAGAGAGAGAAAGAGAAGCTGTGTGTGTGTGAGAGAGAAAGAGAAGCCTTGAGTGACGGAGAGAGAGAAAGAGAAGCTGTGAGTGAGAGAGAGAGAGAAAGAGAAGCTGTGGGAGAGAGAGAAAGAGAAGCTGTGAGTGAGAGAGAAAGAGAAAGAGAAGCTGTGAGTGACACAGAGAGAGAGAAGCTGTGAGTGAGAGAGAGAGAGAGAAAGAGAAGCCTTGAGTGACAGAGAGAAAGAGAAGCTGTGAGTGAGAGAGAGAGAGGGAGAGAGAGAGAAGCTGTGAGTGAGAGAGAGAAAGAGAAGCTGTGTGTGAGTGAGAGACAGAGAGAAGCTGTATGTGTGTGTGAGATTAAGAGAAGCTGTGTGTGAGAGAGAGAGAAAGAGACACTGTGTGTTTGAGAGAGAGAGAGAAAGAAAAGCTGTGAGTGAGAGAGAGATGCTGTGAGTGATAGAGAGAGAGAGAAGCAGTGTATGTGTGAGAGAGAGATATGCTGTGAGTGAGAGAGAGAGAAAGAGAAGCTGTGTGTGAGAGAAAGAGAGAAAGTGAAGCTGTGTGTGAGAGAAAGAGAGAAAGTGAAGGTGTGAGTGAGAGAGAAAGAGAAGCTATGAGTGAGAGAGAGAGAATGCCAAGCTGTGAGTGAGAGAGAGAGAGAGAAAGAGAAGCTGTGAGAGAGATAGAGAAGCTGTGAGTGAGAGAAAGAGAGAAAGAGAAGCTGTGTGTGAGAGAAAGAGAGAAAGTGAAGGTGTGAGTGAGAGAGAAAGAGAAGCTATGAGTGAGAGAGAAAGAGAAAGAGAAGCTGTGAGTGACACAGAGAGAGAGAAGCTGTGAGTGAGAGAGAGAGAGAGAAAGAGAAGCCTTGAGTGACAGAGAGAAAGAGAAGCTGTGAGTGAGAGAGAGAGAGGGAGAGATAGAGAAGCTGTGAGTGAGAGAGAGAAAGAGAAGCTGTGTGTGAGTGAGAGACAGAGAGAAGCTGTATGTGTGTGTGAGATTAAGAGAAGCTGTGTGTGTGAGAGAGAGAAAGAGACACTGTGTGTTTGAGAGAGAGAGAGAAAGAAAAGCTGTGAGTGAGAGAGAGATGCTGTGAGTGATAGAGAGAGAGAGAAGCAGTGTATGTGTGAGAGAGAGATATGCTGTGAGTGAGAGAGAGAGAAAGAGAAGCTGTGTGTGAGAGAAAGAGAGAAAGTGAAGCTGTGTGTGAGAGAAAGAGAGAAAGTGAAGGTGTGAGTGAGAGAGAAAGAGAAGCTATGAGTGAGAGAGAGAGAATGCCAAGCTGTGAGTGAGAGAGAGAGAGAGAAAGAGAAGCTGTGAGAGAGAGAGAGAAACTGTGAGTGAGAGAAAGAGAAACTGTGAGTGAGAGAGAGAGAAAGAGAAGCTGTGAGTGCGAGAGAGAGAGAAAGAGAAGCTATGAGTGAAAGGCAGAGAGAGAAAGAGAAGCTGTGAGTGAGAGAGAGAGAAAAAGAGTGTGAGAGAGAGAGAGAGAGAAAGAGAAGCCTTGAGTGAGAGAGAGAGAACCTGTGAGTGAATGAGAGAGAGAGATAAAGAGAAGCTCTGAGTGAAAGAGTGAGAGAAAGAGAAGCTGTGAGTGAGAGAGAGAGAAAGAGAAGCTGTGAGTGAGTGAGAGAAAGGAAAGCTGTGAGTGAATGAGAGAGATAGAAGCTGTGAGTGAGAGAGAGAGAAAGAGAGTCTGGAAGTCAGAGAGAGAGAGAAAGAGAAGCTGTGAGTGAGAGAGAGAGAGAGAGAAAGAGAAGCTGTGAGTGAGAGAGGGAGAAAGAGAAACTGTGAGTGAGAGAGAGAGAAAGAGAAGCTGTGAGTGAGAGAGAGAGAAAGAGAAGCTGTGAGTGAGAGAGAGAGTGAAAGGGAAGCTGTGAGTGAGAGAGAGAATCTGTGAGTGAGAGAGAGGGAGTGAAAGGGAAGCTGTGAGTGCGAGAGAGAGAGAAAGATAAGCTATGAGTGAAAGGCAGATAGAGAAAGAGAAGCTGTGTGTGTGTGTGAGAGAGAAAGAGTGCTGTGATTGAGAGAGAGAGATAGAAGCTGTGAGTGAGAGAAAGAGAGAGTGAAAGAGAAGCTGTGAGTGAGAGAGAGAGAGAGAAAGAGAAGCTGTGAGAAAGAGAAGCTGTGAGTGAGAGAGAGAGAAAGAGAAGCTGTGAGTGAGAGAGAGAAAGAGAAGCTGTGAGTGAGAGAGAGAGAGAGAAAGAGAAGCTGTGTGTGAGAGAAAGAGAGAAAGTGAAGCTGTGTGTGAGAGAAAGAGAGAAAGTGAAGCTGTGAGTAAGAGAGAAAGAGAAATTGTGAGTGAGAGAGAGAAAGCAAAGCTGTGAGTGAGAGAGAAAGAGAAGCTGTGAATGAGTGAGAGAGAGAGAATGAGAAGCTGTGTGTGTGAGAGAGAGAGAGAGAGAGGGAAAGAGAAGCTGTGTGTGGGGGAGAGAAAAAGAGCTGTGAGTGTTAGAGAGAAAGAGAAAGAGAAGCTGTGAGCGAGTGAGAGAGAGAAAGAGAAGCTGTGAGTGATAGAGAGAGAGATAAAGAGAAGCTGTGAGTGAGAGAGAGAGAAAGAGAAGATGTGTGTGTTTGTGAGAGAGAGAAACTGTGAGTGAGAGAGAGAAAGAGAAGCTGTGAGTGAGTGAGAGAGAAAGAGAACCTGTGAGTGTGTGTGAGAGAGAGAAAGAGAAGCTATGAGTGAAAGGCAGAGAGAGAAAGAGAAGCTGTGTGTGAGAGAGAGAGAGAAAAAGAGAAGCTGTGAGTGAGAGAGAGGGTGAAAGGGAAGCAGTGAGTGAGAGAGAGAGAGAATCTGTGAGTGAGAGAGAGGGAGAATCTGTGAGTGAGAGAGAGAAAGAGAAGCATTGAGTGAGAGAGAGAAAGAGAGTCTGGAAGTGAGAGAGAGAGAAAGAGAAGCTGTGAGTGAGAGAGAGAGAAAGAGAAACTGTGAGTGAGTGAGAGAGAAAGAGAAGCTGTGAGTGAGAGAGAGAGAGAGAGAAAGAGAAGCTGTGAGTGAGTAACAGAGAAAGAGTAGCTGTGAGTGAGAGAGAGAAAGAGAAGCATTGAGTGAGAGAGAGAAAGAGAGTCTGGAAGTGAGAGAGAGAGAAAGGGAAGTTGTGAGTGAGTGAGAGAGAAAGAGTAGCTGTGAGTGAGAGAGAGAAAGAGAAGCATTGAGTGAGAGAGAGAAAGAGAGTCTGGAAGTGAGAGAGAGAGAAAGAGAAGCTGTGAGTGTGAGAGAGAGAAAGAGAAACTGTGAGTGAGAGAGAGAGAAAGAGAAGCTGTGAGTGAGGGAGAGAGAGAGAAAGAGAAGCTGTGAGTGAGAGAGAGAGTGAAAGGGAAGCTGTGAGTGAGAGAGAGAGAGAGAATCTGTGAGTGAGAGAGAGAGAGTGAAAGGGAAGCTGTGAGTGAGTTAGAGAGAGAGAGAAAGAGAAGCTGTGAGTGAGAGAGAAAGAGAAGGTGTGAGTGAGAGAGAGAGAGAAAGAAAAGCTGTGAGTGAAAGAGAGAGAGAAAGAGAAGCTGTGAGTGAGAGAGAGAGAGAAAGAGAAGCTGTGAGTGAGAGAGAGAGAGAGAAGCTGTGAGTGGGAGAGAGAGAAAGAGAAGCTGTGAGTGAGAGAGAGAGAGAAGCTGTGTGTGTGTGTGTGAGAGAGAGAAGCTGTGAGTGAGAGAGAGAGAAAGAGAATCTGTGAGTGAGTGAGAGAGATAAAGAGAAGCTGTGAGTGAGAGAGAGAAAGAGAAGCTGTGTGTGTGTGAGAGAGAGAAACTGTGAGTGAGAGAGAGAAAGAGAAACTGTGAGTGTGTGTGTGAGAGAGAAAGAGAACCTGTGAGTGAGAGAGAGAGAGAAAGAGAAGCTGTGAGTGAGAGAGAGAGAAAGAGAAGCTGTGAGTGAGTGAGATAGAGAGAGAGAGAGAAGCTGTCAGTGTGTGAGAGAGAGAGAGAAGCTGAGAATGAGAGAGAGAGATAAAGAGAAGCTGTGAGTGAGAGAGATAGAAAGAGAAGCTGGGTGTGTGAGAGAGAGAAAAACTGTGAGTGAGAGAGTGAAAGAGAAACTGTGAGTGCGAGAGAGAGAGAGAGAAAGAGAAGCTGTGAGTGAGATAGAAAGAGAAGCTGTGAGTGAGAGAGAGAAAGAGAAGCTGTGAGTGAGAGAGAGAGAAAGAGAAGCTGTGAGTGAGAGAGAGAAAGGAAGAGAAGCTGTGATTGAGAGAGAGAGAAAAGAGAAGCTGTGAGTGAGAGAGAGAGAGAAAGAGTAGCTGTGAGTGAGAGAGAGAAAGAGAAGCATTGAGTGAGAGAGAAAGAGAGTCTGGAAGTATGAGAGAGAGAAAGAGAAGATGTGAGTGAGAGAGAGCGAAGCTGTGAGTGAGAGAGAGAGAGAAGCTGTGAGTGAAAGAGAGAGAGAGAAAGAGAAGCTGTGTGTGTGAGAGAGAGAGAGAGAGAGGGAAAGAGAAGCTGTGTGTGGGGGAGAGAAAAAGAGCTGTGAGTGTTAGAGAGAAAGAGAAAGAGAAGCTGTGAGCGAGTGAGAGAGAGAAAGAGAAGCTGTGAGTGATAGAGAGAGAGATAAAGAGAAGCTGTGAGTGAGAGAGAGAGAAAGAGAAGATGTGTGTGTTTGTGAGAGAGAGAAACTGTGAGTGAGAGAGAGAAAGAGAAGCTGTGAGTGAGTGAGAGAGAAAGAGAACCTGTGAGTGTGTGTGAGAGAGAGAAAGAGAAGCTATGAGTGAAAGGCAGAGAGAGAAAGAGAAGCTGTGTGTGAGAGAGAGAGAGAAAAAGAGAAGCTGTGAGTGAGAGAGAGGGTGAAAGGGAAGCAGTGAGTGAGAGAGAGAGAGAATCTGTGAGTGAGAGAGAGGGAGAATCTGTGAGTGAGAGAGAGAAAGAGAAGCATTGAGTGAGAGAGAGAAAGAGAGTCTGGAAGTGAGAGAGAGAGAAAGAGAAGCTGTGAGTGAGAGAGAGAGAAAGAGAAACTGTGAGTGAGTGAGAGAGAAAGAGAAGCTGTGAGTGAGAGAGAGAGAGAGAGAAAGAGAAGCTGTGAGTGAGTAACAGAGAAAGAGTAGCTGTGAGTGAGAGAGAGAAAGAGAAGCATTGAGTGAGAGAGAGAAAGAGAGTCTGGAAGTGAGAGAGAGAGAAAGGGAAGTTGTGAGTGAGTGAGAGAGAAAGAGTAGCTGTGAGTGAGAGAGAGAAAGAGAAGCATTGAGTGAGAGAGAGAAAGAGAGTCTGGAAGTGAGAGAGAGAGAAAGAGAAGCTGTGAGTGTGAGAGAGAGAAAGAGAAACTGTGAGTGAGAGAGAGAGAAAGAGAAGCTGTGAGTGAGGGAGAGAGAGAGAAAGAGAAGCTGTGAGTGAGAGAGAGAGTGAAAGGGAAGCTGTGAGTGAGAGAGAGAGAGAGAATCTGTGAGTGAGAGAGAGAGAGTGAAAGGGAAGCTGTGAGTGAGTTAGAGAGAGAGAGAAAGAGAAGCTGTGAGTGAGAGAGAAAGAGAAGGTGTGAGTGAGAGAGAGAGAGAAAGAAAAGCTGTGAGTGAAAGAGAGAGAGAAAGAGAAGCTGTGAGTGAGAGAGAGAGAGAAAGAGAAGCTGTGAGTGAGAGAGAGAGAGAGAAGCTGTGAGTGGGAGAGAGAGAAAGAGAAGCTGTGAGTGAGAGAGAGAGAGAAGCTGTGTGTGTGTGTGTGAGAGAGAGAAGCTGTGAGTGAGAGAGAGAGAAAGAGAATCTGTGAGTGAGTGAGAGAGATAAAGAGAAGCTGTGAGTGAGAGAGAGAAAGAGAAGCTGTGTGTGTGTGAGAGAGAGAAACTGTGAGTGAGAGAGAGAAAGAGAAACTGTGAGTGTGTGTGTGAGAGAGAAAGAGAACCTGTGAGTGAGAGAGAGAGAGAAAGAGAAGCTGTGAGTGAGAGAGAGAGAAAGAGAAGCTGTGAGTGAGTGAGATAGAGAGAGAGAGAGAAGCTGTCAGTGTGTGAGAGAGAGAGAGAAGCTGAGAATGAGAGAGAGAGATAAAGAGAAGCTGTGAGTGAGAGAGATAGAAAGAGAAGCTGGGTGTGTGAGAGAGAGAAAAACTGTGAGTGAGAGAGTGAAAGAGAAACTGTGAGTGCGAGAGAGAGAGAGAGAAAGAGAAGCTGTGAGTGAGATAGAAAGAGAAGCTGTGAGTGAGAGAGAGAAAGAGAAGCTGTGAGTGAGAGAGAGAGAAAGAGAAGCTGTGAGTGAGAGAGAGAAAGGAAGAGAAGCTGTGATTGAGAGAGAGAGAAAAGAGAAGCTGTGAGTGAGAGAGAGAGAGAAAGAGTAGCTGTGAGTGAGAGAGAGAAAGAGAAGCATTGAGTGAGAGAGAAAGAGAGTCTGGAAGTATGAGAGAGAGAAAGAGAAGATGTGAGTGAGAGAGAGCGAAGCTGTGAGTGAGAGAGAGAGAGAAGCTGTGAGTGAAAGAGAGAGAGAGAAAGAGAAGCTGTGAGTGAGAGAGAGAGAGAAAGAGAAGATGTGAGTGAGAGAGAGAGAGAGAGAGAAGCTGTGAGTGAGTGAGAGAGAGAGAAGCTGTGAGAGAGAGAGAGTGAAAGGGAAGCTGAGAGAGAGAGAGAGAGAGAAAGAGAAGCTGTGAGTGAGAGAGAAAGAGAAGGTGTGAGTGAGAGAGAGAGAGAGAGAAAGAGAAGCTGTGTGTGTGAGAGAGAGAAAGAGAAGCCTTGAGTGACGGAGAGAGAGAAAGAGAAGCTGTGAGTGAGAGAGAGAAAGAGAAGCTGTGGGAGAGAGAGAAAGAGAAGCTGTGAGTGAGAGAGAAAGAGAAAGAGAAGCTGTGAGTGACACAGAGAGAGAGAAGCTGTGAGTGAGAGAGAGAGAGAGAAAGAGAAGCCTTGAGTGACAGAGAGAAAGAGAAGCTGTGAGTGAGAGAGAGAGAGGGAGAGATAGAGAAGCTGTGAGTGAGAGAGAGAAAGAGAAGCTGTGTGTGAGTGAGAGACAGAGAGAAGCTGTATGTGTGTGTGAGATTAAGAGAAGCTGTGTGTGAGAGAGAGAGAAAGAGACACTGTGTGTTTGAGAGAGAGAGAAAGAAAAGCTGTGAGTGAGAGAGAGATGCTGTGAGTGATAGAGAGAGAGAGAAGCAGTGTATGTGTGAGAGAGAGATATGCTGTGAGTGAGAGAGAGAGAAAGAGAAGCTGTGTGTGAGAGAAAGAGAGAAAGTGAAGCTGTGTGTGAGAGAAAGAGAGAAAGTGAAGGTGTGAGTGAGAGAGAAAGAGAAGCTATGAGTGAGAGAGAGAGAATGCCAAGCTGTGAGTGAGAGAGAGAGAGAGGAAGAGAAGCTGTGTGAGAGAGAGAGAAACTGTGAGTGAGAGAAAGAGAAACTGTGAGTGAGAGAGAGAGAAAGAGAAGCTGTGAGTGCGAGAGAGAGAGAAAGAGAAGCTATGAGTGAAAGGCAGAGAGAGAAAGAGAAGCTGTGAGTGAGAGAGAGAGAAAAAGAGTGTGAGTGAGAGAGAGAGAGAAAGAGAAGCCTTGAGTGAGAGAGAGAGAACCTGTGAGTGAATGAGAGAGAGAGATAAAGAGAAGCTCTGAGTGAAAGAGTGAGAGAAAGAGAAGCTGTGAGTGAGAGAGAGAGAAAGAGAAGCTGTGAGTGAGTGAGTGAGTGAGAGAAAGGAAAGCTGTGAGTGAGTGAGAGAGATAGAAGCTGTGAGTGAGAGAGAGAGAAAGAGAGTCTGGAAGTCAGAGAGAGAGAGAAAGAGAAGCTGTGAGTGAGAGAGAGAGAGAGAGAAAGAGAAGCTGTGAGTGAGAGAGGGAGAAAGAGAAACTGTGAGTGAGAGAGAGAGAAAGAGAAGCTGTGAGTGAGAGAGAGAGAAAGAGAAGCTGTGAGTGAGAGAGAGAGTGAAAGGGAAGCTGTGAGTGAGAGAGAGAATCTGTGAGTGAGAGAGAGGGAGTGAAAGGGAAGCTGTGAGTGCGAGAGAGAGAGAAAGATAAGCTATGAGTGAAAGGCAGATAGAGAAAGAGAAGCTGTGTGTGTGAGAGAGAGAGAAAGAGTGCTGTGATTGAGAGAGAGAGATAGAAGCTGTGAGTGAGAGAAAGAGAGTCTGAGAAAGAGAGAGTGAAAGA
Source organism: Bradypodion ventrale (assembly GCA_035047345.1). NCBI lineage: Eukaryota > Metazoa > Chordata > Lepidosauria > Squamata > Chamaeleonidae > Bradypodion > Bradypodion ventrale. Next base: position 226,773,803 of record JAWDJE010000001.1, read on the forward strand.
GAAGCTGTGAGTGAGAGAGAGAGAGAGAGAGAAAGAGAAGCTGTGAGAAAGAGAAGCTGTGAGTGAGAGAGAGAGAAAGAGAAGCTGTGAGTGAGACAAAGAGAGAGAAAGAGAAGCTGTGAGTGAGAGAGAGAGAGAAAGAGAAGCTGTGTGTGAGAGAAAGAGAGAAAGTGAAGCTGTGTGTGAGAGAAAGAGAGAAAGTGAAGCTGTGAGTAAGAGAGAAAGAGAAATTGTGAGTGAGAGAGAGAAAGCAAAGCTGTGAGTGAGAGAGAAAGAGAAGCTGTGAATGAGTGAGAGAGAGAGAATGAGAAGCTGTGTGTGTGAGAGAGAGAGAGAGGGAAAGAGAAGCTGTGTGTGGGGGAGAGAAAAAGAGCTGTGAGTGTTAGAGAGAAAGAGAAAGAGAAGCTGTGAGCGAGTGAGAGAGAGAAAGAGAAGCTGTGAGTGATAGAGAGAGAGATAAAGAGAAGCTGTGAGTGAGAGAGAGAGAAAGAGAAGATGTGTGTGTGAGAGAGAGAGAGAAACTGTGAGTGAGAGAGAGAAAGAGAAGCTGTGAGTGAGAGAGAGAGAAAGAGAACCTGTGAGTGCGAGAGAGAGAGAGAAAGAGAAGCTATGAGTGAAAGGCAGAGAGAGAAAGAGAAGCTGTGTGTGAGAGAGAGAGAGAAAAAGAGAAGCTGTGAGTGAGAGAGAGAGTGAAAGGGAAGCAGTGAGTGAGAGAGAGAGAGAATCTGTGAGTGAGAGAGAGGGAGAATCTGTGAGTGAGAGAGAGAAAGAGAAGCATTGAGTGAGAGAGAGAAAGAGAGTCTGGAAGTGAGAGAGAGAGAAAGAGAAGCTGTGAGTGAGAGAGAGAGAAAGAGAAACTGTGAGTGAGTGAGAGAGAAAGAGAAGCTGTGAGTGAGAGAGAGAGAGAGAAAGAGAAGCTGTGAGTGAGTGAGAGAGAAAGAGTAGCTGTGAGTGAGAGAGAGAAAGAGAAGCATTGAGTGAGAGAGAGAAAGAGAGTCTGGAAGTGAGAGAGAGAGAAAGGGAAGTTGTGAGTGAGTGAGAGAGAAAGAGTAGCTGTGAGTGAGACAGAGAAAGAGAAGCATTGAGTGAGAGAGAGAAAGAGAGTCTGGAAGTGAGAGAGAGAGAAAGAGAAGCTATGATTGAGAGAGAGAGAAAGAGAAACTGTGAGTGAGAGAGAGAGAAAGAAAGAGAAGCTGTGAGTGAGAGAGAGAGAGAAAGAGAAGCTGTGAGTGAGAGAGAGAGTGAAAGGGAAGCTGTGAGTGAGAGAGAGAGAGAATCTGTGAGTGAGAGAGGGAGTGAAAGGGAAGCTGTGAGTGAGTTAGAGAGAGAGAGAGAGAGAGAGAAAGAGAAGCTGTGAGTGAGAGAGAAAGAGAAGGTGTGAGTGAGAGAGAGAGAAAGAAAAGCTGTGAGTGAAAGAGAGAGAGAGAAAGAGAAGCTGTGAGTGAGAGAGAGAGAGAAAGAGAAGCTGTGACTGAGAGAGAGAGAGAGAAGCTGTGAGTGGGAGAGAGACAAAGAGAAGCTGTGAGTGAGAGAGAGAGAGAGAAGCTGTGTGTGTGTGTGAGAGAGAGAGAAGCTGTGAGTGAGAGAGAGAGAAAGAGAATCTGTGAGTGAGTGAGAGAGATAAAGAGAAGCTGTGAGTGAGAGAGAGAAAGAGAAGCTGTGTGTGTGTGAGAGAGAGAAACTGTGAGTGAGAGAGAGAAAGAGAAACTGTGAGTGTGTGTGAGAGAGAGAAAGAGAACCTGTGAGTGAGAGAGAGAGAGAAAGAGAAGCTGTGAGTGAGAGAGAGAGAAAGAGAAGCTGTGAGTGAGTGAGAGAGAGAGAGAGAGAGAGAGAGAGAGAGAAGCTGTCAGTGTGTGTGAGAGAGAGAGAAGCTGTGAGTGAGAGAGAGAGATAAAGAGAAGCTGTGAGTGAGAGAGATAGAAAGAGAAGCTGTGTGTGTGAGAGAGAGAGAAACTGTGAGTGAGAGAGTGAAAAAAAACTGTGAGTGCGAGAGAGAGAGAGAGAAAGAGAAGCTGTGAGTGAGAGAAAGAGAAGCTGTGAGTGAGAGAGAGAAAGAGAAGCTGTGAGTGAGAGAGAGAAAGAGAAGCTGTGAGTGAGAGAGAGAAAGGAAGAGAAGCTGTGATTGAGAGAGAGAGAAAAGAGAAGCTGTGAGTGAGAGAGAGAGAGAAAGAGTAGCTGTGAGTGAGAGAGAGAAAGAGAAGCATTGAGTGAGAGAGAAAGAGAGTCTGGAAGTATGAGAGAGAGAAAGAGAAGCTGTGAGTGAAAGAGAGCGAAGCTGTGAGTGAGAGAGAGAGAGAGAAGCTGTGAGTGAAAGAGAGAGAGAGAAAGAGAAGCTGTGAGTGAGAGAGAGAGAGAAAGAGAAGATGTGAGTGAGAGAGAGAGAGAGAAGCTGTGAGTGAGTGAGAGAGAGTGAAGCTGTGAGAGAGAGAGAGAGAGTGAAAGGGAAGCTGTGAGTGAGAGAGAGAGAAGCTGTGAGTGAGAGAGAGAGAGAGTGAAAGGGAAGCTGAGAGAGAGAGAGAGAAAGAGAAGCTGTGAGTGAGAGAGAAAGAGAAGGTGTGAGTGAGAGAGAGAGAGTGAGAAAGAGAAGCTGTGTGTGTGTGTGAGAGAGAAAGAGAAGCCTTGAGTGACGGAGAGAGAGAAAGAGAAGATGTGAGTGAGAGAGAGAGAAAGAGAAGCTGTGAGTGTGAGAGAGAAATAGAAGCTGTGAGTGAGACAGAGAAAGAGAAAGAGAAGCTGTGAGCGACTGAGAGAGAAAGAGAAGCTGTGAGTGAGAGAGAGAGAAGCTGTGTGTGTGTGTGTGTGAGAGAGAAGCTGTGAGTGAGAGAGAGAGAAAGAGAAGCTGTGAGTGAGTGAGAGAGATAAAGAGAAGCTATGAGTGAGAGAGAGAGAAAGAGAAGCTGTGTGTGTGTGTGAGAGAGAATCTGTGAGTGAGAGAGATAAAGAGAAACTTTGAGTGCGAGAGAGAGTAGAGAGAAAGAGAAGCTGTGAGTGAGAGAGAGAGAAAGAGAAGCTGTGAGTGAGAGAGAGAAAGATAAGCTGTGAGTGAGAGAGAGAGAAAGAGAAGCTGTGAGTGAGAGAGAGAGAGAAGAGAAGCTGTGAGTGAGAGAGAGAGAAAGAGTAGCTGTGAGTGAGAGAGAGAAAGAGAAGCATTGAGTGAGAGAGAGAAAGAGAGTCTGGAAGTATGAGAGAGAGAAAGAGAAGCTGTGAGTGAGAGAGAGAGAACCTGTGAGTGAGTGAGAGAGAGAAAGAAGCTGTGAGTGAAAGAGAGAGAGAGAAAGAGAAGCTGTGAGTGAGAGAGAGAGAAAGAGAAGCTGTGAGTGAGAGAGAGAGAAAGAGAAGATGTGAGTGAGAGAGAAAGAGAAGCTGTGAGTGAGTGAGAGAGAGAGAAGCTGTGAGTGAGAGAGAGAGAGTGAAAGGGAAGCTGTGAGTGAGTGAGAGAGAGAAGCTGTGAGTGAGAGAGAGAGAGTGAAAGGGAAGCTGTGAGTGAGAGAGAGAGAGAAGCTGTGAGTGAGAGAGAGTGATAAAGAGAAGCTGTGAGTGAGAGAGAGAGAGAGAGAAGCTGTGAGTGAGTGAGAGAGAGAGAGATAGAGAAGCTGTGTGTGTGTGTGAGAGAGAAACAGAAGCTGTGAGTGAGGGAGAGAAAGAGAGAAAGAGACGCTGTGAGTGAGAGAGAGAGAAACAAAGCTGTGAGTGAGAGAGAAAGAGAAGCTGTGTGTGGGTGAGAGAGAGAGAAGCTGTGTGTGTGAGAGAGAGAGAGATTAAGAGAAGCTGTGTGTGAGAGAGAGAAAGAGACAATGTGTGTGTGTGTGAGAGAGAAAGAGAAGCTGAGAGTGAGAGACAGAGAGAGATGCTGTGAGTGAGAGAGAGAGAAAGAGAAGCTGTGTGTGAGAGAAAGAGGGAAAGTGAAGCTGTGTGTGAGAGAAAGAGAGAAAGTGAAGGTGTGAGTGAGAGAGAAAGAGAAGCTGTGAGTGAGAGAGAGAGAAAGAGAAGCTGTGAGTGAGAGAGAGAGAGAAAGATTAGCTGTGAAAGAGAGTGAGAAAGAGAAGCTGTGAGTGAGAGAGAGAGAAAGAGAAGCTGTGAGTGAGACAAAGAGAGAGAAAGAGAAGCTGTGATAGAGAGAGAGAGAGAAAGAGAAGCTGTGAGTGAGAGAGAGATAGAAAGAGAAGCTGTGAGTGAGTGAGAGAGAGAAAGGAAAGCTGTGAGTGAGTGAGTGAGAGAGAGAGATAGAAGCTGTTAGTGAGATAGTGAGAGAAAGAGAGTCTGAGAAAGAGAGAGTGAAAGAGAGTCTGAGAAAGAGAGAGTGAAAGAGAAGCTGTGAGTGAGACAGAGAGAGAAAGAGAAGCTGCGAGTGCGTGAGAGAGAGAAAGAGAAGCTGTGTGTAAGAGAAAGAGAGAAAGTGAAGCTGTGTGTGAGAGAAAGAGAGAAAGTGAAGCTGTGAGTGAGAGAGAAAGAGAAGCTGTGAGTGAGAGAGAGAGAAACAAAGCTGTGAGTGAGAGAGAAAGAGAAGCTGTGAATGAGTGAAAGAGAGAGAGAAAGAGAAGCTGTGTGTGTGTGAGAGAGAGAGAGGGAAAGAGAAGTAGTGTGTGGGGGGAGAGAAAAAAAGCTGTGAGTGTTAGAGAGAAAGAGAAAGAGAAGCTGTGAGTGAGTGAGAGAGAGAAAGAGAAGCTGTGAGTGTGAGAGAGAGATAAAGAGTAGCTGTGAGTGAGAGAGAGAGAGAAAGAGAAGATGTGAAAGAGAGAGAGAAAATGTGAGTGAGAAAGAGAAAGAGAAACTGTGAGTGAGAGATATATATAGAGAAGCTGTGAGTGCGAGAGAGAGAGAAAGAGAAGCTATGAGTGAAAGGCAGAGAGAAAGAGTAGCTGTGAGTGAGTGAAAGAGAGAAAGGAAAGCTGTGAGTGAGTGAGTGAGAGAGATAGAAGCTGTTAGTGAGAGAGTGAGAGAAAGAGAGTCTGAGAAAGAGAGAGTGAAAGAGAAGCTGTGAGTGAGAGAGAGAGAAGCCATGAGTGTGAGAGAGAGAATATGTGAGTGAGAGAGAGAGAGTAAGAAAGAGAAGCTGTGAGTGAGAGAGGGAGAAAGAGAAACTGTGAGTGAGAGAGAGAGAAAGAGAAGCTGTGAGTGAGAGAGAGAGAAAGAGAAGCTGTGAGTGAGAGAGAGAGTGAAAGGGAAGCTGTGAGTGAGAGAGAGAATCTGTGAGTGAGAGAGAGGGAGTGAAAGGGAAGCTGTGAGTGCGAGAGAGAGAGAAAGATAAGCTATGAGTGAAAGGCAGATAGAGAAAGAGAAGCTGTGTGTGTGAGAGAGAGAGAAAGAGTGCTGTGATTGAGAGAGAGAGATAGAAGCTGTGAGTGAGAGAAAGAGAGAAAGAGAGTCTGAGAAAGAGAGAGTGAAAGAGAAGCTGTGAGTGAGAGAGAGAGAGAGAGAAAGAGAAGCTGTGAGAAAGAGAAGCTGTGAGTGAGAGAGAGAGAAAGAGAAGCTGTGAGTGAGACAAAGAGAGAGAAAGAGAAGCTGTGAGTGAGAGAGAGAGAGAAAGAGAAGCTGTGTGTGAGAGAAAGAGAGAAAGTGAAGCTGTGTGTGAGAGAAAGAGAGAAAGTGAAGCTGTGAGTAAGAGAGAAAGAGAAATTGTGAGTGAGAGAGAGAAAGCAAAGCTGTGAGTGAGAGAGAAAGAGAAGCTGTGAATGAGTGAGAGAGAGAGAATGAGAAGCTGTGTATGTGTGAGAGAGAGAGAGAGGGAAAGAGAAGCTGTGTGTGGGGGAGAGAAAAAGAGCTGTGAGTGTTAGAGAGAAAGAGAAAGAGAAGCTGTGAGCGAGTGAGAGAGAGAAAGAGAAGCTGTGAGTGATAGAGAGAGAGATAAAGAGAAGCTGTGAGTGAGAGAGAGAAAGAGAAGATGTGTGTGTGTGAGAGAGAGAGAAACTGTGAGTGAGAGAGAGAAAGAGAAGCTGTGAGTGAGAGAGAGAGAAAGAGAACCTGTGAGTGCGAGAGAGAGAGAGAAAGAGAAGCTATGAGTGAAAGGCAGAGAGAGAAAGAGAAGCTGTGTGTGAGAGAGAGAGAGAAAAAGAGAAGCTGTGAGTGAGAGAGAGAGTGAAAGGGAAGCAGTGAGTGAGAGAGAGAGAGAATCTGTGAGTGAGAGAGAGGGAGAATCTGTGAGTGAGAGAGAGAAAGAGAAGCATTGAGTGAGAGAGAGAAAGAGAGTCTGGAAGTGAGAGAGAGAGAAAGAGAAGCTGTGAGTGAGAGAGAGAGAAAGAGAAACTGTGAGTGAGTGAGAGAGAAAGAGAAGCTGTGAGTGAGAGAGAGAGAGAGAAAGAGAAGCTGTGAGTGAGTGAGAGAGAAAGAGTAGCTGTGAGTGAGAGAGAGAAAGAGAAGCATTGAGTGAGAGAGAGAAAGAGAGTCTGGAAGTGAGAGAGAGAGAAAGGGAAGTTGTGAGTGAGTGAGAGAGAAAGAGTAGCTGTGAGTGAGACAGAGAAAGAGAAGCATTGAGTGAGAGAGAGAAAGAGAGTCTGGAAGTGAGAGAGAGAGAAATCGAAGCTATGATTGAGAGAGAGAGAAAGAGAAACTGTGAGTGAGAGAGAAAGAAAGAAAGAGAAGCTGTGAGTGAGAGAGAGAGAGAAAGAGAAGCTGTGAGTGAGAGAGAGAGTGAAAGGGAAGCTGTGAGTGAGAGAGAGAGAGAATCTGTGAGTGAGAGAGGGAGTGAAAGGGAAGCTGTGAGTGAGTTAGAGAGAGAGAGAGAGAGAGAGAAAGAGAAGCTGTGAGTGAGAGAGAAAGAGAAGGTGTGAGTGAGAGAGAGAGAAAGAAAAGCTGTGAGTGAAAGAGAGAGAGAGAAAGAGAAGCTGTGAGTGAGAGAGAGAGAGAAAGAGAAGCTGTGACTGAGAGAGAGAGAGAGAAGCTGTGAGTGGGAGAGAGAGAAAGAGAAGCTGTGAGTGAGAGAGAGAGAGAGAAGCTGTGTGTGTGTGTGAGAGAGAGAGAAGCTGTGAGTGAGAGAGAGAGAAAGAGAATCTGTGAGTGAGTGAGAGAGATAAAGAGAAGCTGTGAGTGAGAGAGAGAAAGAGAAGCTGTGTGTGTGTGAGAGAGAGAAACTGTGAGTGAGAGAGAGAAAGAGAAACTGTGAGTGTGTGTGAGAGAGAGAAAGAGAACCTGTGAGTGAGAGAGAGAGAGAAAGAGAAGCTGTGAGTGAGAGAGAGAGAAAGAGAAGCTGTGAGTGAGTGAGAGAGAGAGAGAGAGAGAAGCTGTCAGTGTGTGTGAGAGAGAGAGAAGCTGTGAGTGAGAGAGAGAGATAAAGAGAAGCTGTGAGTGAGAGAGATAGAAAGAGAAGCTGTGTGTGTGAGAGAGAGAGAAACTGTGAGTGAGAGAGTGAAAAAAAACTGTGAGTGCGAGAGAGAGAGAGAGAAAGAGAAGCTGTGAGTGAGAGAAAGAGAAGCTGTGAGTGAGAGAAAGAGAAGCTGTGAGTGAGAGAGAGAAAGAGAAGCTGTGAGTGAGAGAGAGAAAGGAAGAGAAGCTGTGATTGAGAGAGAGAGAAAAGAGAAGCTGTGAGTGAGAGAGAGAGAGAAAGAGTAGCTGTGAGTGAGAGAGAGAAAGAGAAGCATTGAGTGAGAGAGAAAGAGAGTCTGGAAGTATGAGAGAGAGAAAGAGAAGCTGTGAGTGAGAGAGAGCGAAGCTGTGAGTGAGAGAGAGAGAGAGAGAAGCTGTGAGTGAAAGAGAGAGAGAGAAAGAGAAGCTGTGAGTGAGAGAGAGAGAGAAAGAGAAGATGTGAGTGAGAGAGAGAGAGAGAAGCTGTGAGTGAGTGAGAGAGAGTGAAGCTGTGAGAGAGAGAGAGAGAGTGAAAGGGAAGCTGTGAGTGAGAGAGAGAGAGAAGCTGTGAGTGAGAGAGAGAGAGAGTGAAAGGGAAGCTGAGAGAGAGAGAGAGAGAAAGAGAAGCTGTGAGTGAGAGAGAAAGAGAAGGTGTGAGTGAGAGAGAGAGAGTGAGAAAGAGAAGCTGTGTGTGTGTGTGAGAGAGAAAGAGAAGCCTTGAGTGACGGAGAGAGAGAAAGAGAAGATGTGAGTGAGAGAGAGAGAAAGAGAAGCTGTGAGTGTGAGAGAGAAATAGAAGCTGTGAGTGAGACAGAGAAAGAGAAAGAGAAGCTGTGAGCGACTGAGAGAGAAAGAGAAGCTGTGAGTGAGAGAGAGACAAGCTGTGTGTGTGTGTGTGAGAGAGAGAAGCTGTGAGTGAGAGAGAGAGAAAGAGAAGCTGTGAGTGAGTGAGAGAGATAAAGAGAAGCTATGAGTGAGAGAGAGAGAAAGAGAAGCTGTGTGTGTGTGTGAGAGAGAATCTGTGAGTGAGAGAGAGATAAAGAGAAACTTTGAGTGCGAGAGAGAGTAGAGAGAAAGAGAAGCTGTGAGTGAGAGAGAGAGAAAGAGAAGCTGTGAGTGAGAGAGAGAAAGATAAGCTGTGAGTGAGAGAGAGAGAAAGAGAAGCTGTGAGTGAGAGAGAGAGAGAAGAGAAGCTGTGAGTGAGAGAGAGAGAAAGAGTAGCTGTGAGTGAGAGAGAGAAAGAGAAGCATTGAGTGAGAGAGAGAAAGAGAGTCTGGAAGTATGAGAGAGAGAAAGAGAAGCTGTGAGTGAGAGAGAGAGAACCTGTGAGTGAGTGAGAGAGAGAAAGAAGCTGTGAGTGAAAGAGAGAGAGAGAAAGAGAAGCTGTGAGTGAGAGAGAGAGAAAGAGAAGCTGTGAGTGAGAGAGAGAGAAAGAGAAGATGTGAGTGAGAGAGAAAGAGAAGCTGTGAGTGAGTGAGAGAGAGAGAAGCTGTGAGTGAGAGAGAGAGAGTGAAAGGGAAGCTGTGAGTGAGTGAGAGAGAGAAGCTGTGAGTGAGAGAGAGAGAGTGAAAGGGAAGCTGTGAGTGAGAGAGAGAGAGAAGCTGTGAGTGAGAGAGAGAGATAAAGAGAAGCTGTGAGTGAGAGAGAGAGAGAGAGAAGCTGTGAGTGAGTGAGAGAGAGAGAGATAGAGAAGCTGTGTGTGTGTGAGAGAGAGAAACAGAAGCTGTGAGTGAGGGAGAGAAAGAGAGAAAGAGACGCTGTGAGTGAGAGAGAGAGAAACAAAGCTGTGAGTGAGAGAGAAAGAGAAGCTGTGTGTGGGTGAGAGAGAGAGAAGCTGTGTGTGTGAGAGAGAGAGAGATTAAGAGAAGCTGTGTGTGAGAGAGAGAAAGAGACAATGTGTGTGTGTGTGTGTGAGAGAGAGAGAGAAGCTGTGAGTGAAAGAGAGAGAGAGAAAGAGAAGCTGTGAGTGAGAGAGAGAGAGAAAGAGAAGATGTGAGTGAGAGAGAGAGAGAGAAGCTGTGAGTGAGTGAGAGAGAGTGAAGCTGTGAGAGAGAGAGAGAGAGTGAAAGGGAAGCTGTGAGTGAGAGAGAGAGAGAAGCTGTGAGTGAGAGAGAGAGAGTGAAAGGGAAGCTGAGAGAGAGAGAGAGAGAAAAAGAAGCTGTGAGTGAGAGAGAAAGAGAAGGTGTGAGTGAGAGAGAGAGAGTGAGAAAGAGAAGCTGTGTGTGTGTGTGAGAGAGAAAGAGAAGCCTTGAGTGACGGAGAGAGAGAAAGAGAAGATGTGAGTGAGAGAGAGAGAAAGAGAAGCTGTGAGTGTGAGAGAGAAATAGAAGCTGTGAGTGAGACAGAGAAAGAGAAAGAGAAGCTGTGAGCGACTGAGAGAGAAAGAGAAGCTGTGAGTGAGAGAGAGACAAGCTGTGTGTGTGTGTGTGAGAGAGAGAAGCTGTGAGTGAGAGAGAGAGAAAGAGAAGCTGTGAGTGAGTGAGAGAGATAAAGAGAAGCTATGAGTGAGAGAGAGAGAAAGAGAAGCTGTGTGTGTGTGTGAGAGAGAATCTGTGAGTGAGAGAGAGATAAAGAGAAACTTTGAGTGCGAGAGAGAGTAGAGAGAAAGAGAAGCTGTGAGTGAGAGAGAGAGAAAGAGAAGCTGTGAGTGAGAGAGAGAAAGATAAGCTGTGAGTGAGAGAGAGAGAAAGAGAAGCTGTGAGTGAGAGAGAGAGAGAAGAGAAGCTGTGAGTGAGAGAGAGAGAAAGAGTAGCTGTGAGTGAGAGAGAGAAAGAGAAGCATTGAGTGAGAGAGAGAAAGAGAGTCTGGAAGTATGAGAGAGAGAAAGAGAAGCTGTGAGTGAGAGAGAGAGAACCTGTGAGTGAGTGAGAGAGAGAAAGAAGCTGTGAGTGAAAGAGAGAGAGAGAAAGAGAAGCTGTGAGTGAGAGAGAGAGAAAGAGAAGCTGTGAGTGAGAGAGAGAGAAAGAGAAGATGTGAGTGAGAGAGAAAGAGAAGCTGTGAGTGAGTGAGAGAGAGAGAAGCTGTGAGTGAGAGAGAGAGAGTGAAAGGGAAGCTGTGAGTGAGTGAGAGAGAGAAGCTGTGAGTGAGAGAGAGAGAGTGAAAGGGAAGCTGTGAGTGAGAGAGAGAGAGAAGCTGTGAGTGAGAGAGAGAGATAAAGAGAAGCTGTGAGTGAGAGAGAGAGAGAGAGAAGCTGTGAGTGAGTGAGAGAGAGAGAGATAGAGAAGCTGTGTGTGTGTGAGAGAGAGAAACAGAAGCTGTGAGTGAGGGAGAGAAAGAGAGAAAGAGACGCTGTGAGTGAGAGAGAGAGAAACAAAGCTGTGAGTGAGAGAGAAAGAGAAGCTGTGTGTGGGTGAGAGAGAGAGAAGCTGTGTGTGTGTGAGAGAGAGAGATTAAGAGAAGCTGTGTGTGAGAGAGAGAAAGAGACAATGTGTGTGTGTGTGTGTGAGAGAGAAAGAGAAGCTGTGAGTGAGAGACAGAGAGAGATGCTGTGAGTGAGAGAGAGAGAAAGAGAAGCTGTGTGTGAGAGAAAGAGGGAAAGTGAAGCTGTGTGTGAGAGAAAGAGAGAAAGTGAAGGTGTGAGTGAGAGAGAAAGAGAAGCTGTGAGTGAGAGAGAGAGAAAGAGAAGCTGTGAGTGAGAGAGAGAGAGAAAGATTAGCTGTGAAAGAGAGTGAGAAAGAGAAGCTGTGAGTGAGAGAGAGAGAAAGAGAAGCTGTGAGTGAGACAAAGAGAGAGAAAGAGAAGCTGTGATAGAGAGAGAGAGAGAAAGAGAAGCTGTGAGTGAGAGAGAGATAGAAAGAGAAGCTGTGAGTGAGTGAGAGAGAGAAAGGAAAGCTGTGAGTGAGTGAGTGAGAGAGAGAGATAGAAGCTGTTAGTGAGATAGTGAGAGAAAGAGAGTCTGAGAAAGAGAGAGTGAAAGAGAGTCTGAGAAAGAGAGAGTGAAAGAGAAGCTGTGAGTGAGACAGAGAGAGAAAGAGAAGCTGCGAGTGCGTGAGAGAGAGAAAGAGAAGCTGTGTGTAAGAGAAAGAGAGAAAGTGAAGCTGTGTGTGAGAGAAAGAGAGAAAGTGAAGCTGTGAGTGAGAGAGAAAGAGAAGCTGTGAGTGAGAGAGAGAGAAACAAAGCTGTGAGTGAGAGAGAAAGAGAAGCTGTGAATGAGTGAAAGAGAGAGAGAAAGAGAAGCTGTGTGTGTGTGAGAGAGAGAGAGGGAAAGAGAAGTAGTGTGTGGGGGGAGAGAAAAAAAGCTGTGAGTGTTAGAGAGAAAGAGAAAGAGAAGCTGTGAGTGAGTGAGAGAGAGAAAGAGAAGCTGTGAGTGTGAGAGAGAGATAAAGAGTAGCTGTGAGTGAGAGAGAGAGAGAAAGAGAAGATGTGAAAGAGAGAGAGAAAATGTGAGTGAGAAAGAGAAAGAGAAACTGTGAGTGAGAGATATATATAGAGAAGCTGTGAGTGCGAGAGAGAGAGAAAGAGAAGCTATGAGTGAAAGGCAGAGAGAAAGAGTAGCTGTGAGTGAGTGAAAGAGAGAAAGGAAAGCTGTGAGTGAGTGAGTGAGAGAGATAGAAGCTGTTAGTGAGAGAGTGAGAGAAAGAGAGTCTGAGAAAGAGAGAGTGAAAGAGAAGCTGTGAGTGAGAGAGAGAGAAGCCATGAGTGTGAGAGAGAGAATATGTGAGTGAGAGAGAGAGAGTAAGAAAGAGAAGCTGTGAGTGAGAGAGAAACAGAAGCTGTGAGTGAGAGAGAGGGAGAAAGAGAAGGTGTGAGAGAGAGAGAAAGAGAAGCTGTGAGTGAGACAAAGAGAGAGAAAGAGAAGCTGTGATTGATAGAGAGAGAGAAAAAGAGAAGCTGTCAGTGAGAGAGAGATAGAAAGAGAAGCTGTGAGCGAGTGAGAGAGAGAGAGAAAGAGAAGCTGTGTGTGTGTGAGAGAGAGAAACAGAAGCTGTGAGTGAGGGAGAGAAAGAGAGAAAGAGAAGCTGTGAGTGAGAGAGAGAGAAAGAGAAGGTGTGAGTGAGAGAGAGAGAGAAAGAGAAGCTGTGAGTGAGAGAGATAGAGAAAGAGAAGCTGTGAGTGAGTGAGAGAGAGAAAGGAAAGCTGTGAGTGAGTGAGAGAGATAGAAGCTGTGAGTGACACACAGAGAGAGAAGCTGTGAGTGAGAGAGAGAGAAAGAGAAGGTGTGAGTGAGAGAGAGAGAGAAAGAGAAGCCTTGAGTGACAGAGAGAGAGAATGAGAAGGTATGAGTGAGAGAGAGAGAAAGAGAAGCTGTGAGTGTGAGAGAGGGAGAGAGAAGCTGTGAGTGAGAGAGAGAAAGAGAAGCTGTGTGTGAGTGTGAGAGAGAGAGAAGCTGTGTGTGTGTGTGAGATTAAGAGAAGCTGTGTGTGTGTGAGAGAGAATGAGATACTGTGGGTGAGAGAGAGAGAGTGAAAGAGAAGCTGTGAGTGAGAGAGAGAGATGCTGTGAGTGAGAGAGAGAGAAAGAGAAGCTGTGTATGTGTGTGTGAGAGAGAAAGAGAAGCTGTGTGCGAGAGAAAGAGAGAAAGTGAAGCTGTGTGTGAGAGAAAGAGAGAAAGTGAAGGTGTGAGTGATAGAGAAAGAGAAGCTGTGAGTTAGAGAGAGAGAAAGCAAAGCTATGAGTGAGAGAGAGAGAAAGAAAGAGAAGCTGCGAGTGAGTGAGAGAGAGAGAAAGAGAAGCTGTGTGTGTGAGAGAGAGAGGGAAAGAGAAGCTGTGTGGGGGAGAGAGACAGGGAAACTGTGAGTGAGTGAGAGAGAGAAACTGTGAGTGAGAGAAAGAGAGAAAGTGAAGCTGTGTGTGAGAGAAAGAGAGAAAGTGAAAGTGTGAGTGAGAGAGAAAGAGAAGCTGTGAGTGAGAGAGAGAGAAAGAGAAGCTGTGATTGATAGAGAGAGAGAGAGGGAAAGAGAATCTGTGAGTGAGAGAGAGAGAAAGAGAAGCTGTGATTGATAGAGAGAGAGAGAGAGAAAGAGAAGCTGTGAGTGAGAGAGAGATAGAAAGAGAAGCTGTGAGTGAGTGAGAAAGAGAAAGGAAAGCAGTGAGTGAGTGAGTGAGAGAGATAGAAGCTGTTAGTGAGAGAGTGAGAGAAAGAGAGTCTGAGAAAGAGAGAGTGAAAGAGAAGCTGTGAGTGAGAGAGAGAGAAAGAGAAGCTGTGAGTGAGACAGAGAGAGAAAGAGAAGCTGTGAGTGAGTGAGAGAGAGAAAGAGAAGCTGTGTGTGAGAGAAAGAGAGAAAGTGAAGCTGTGTGTGAGAGAAAGAGAGAAAGTGACGCTGTGAGTGAGAGAGAAAGAGAAGCTGTGAGTGAGAGAGATAGAAACAAAGTTGTGAGTGAGAGAGAAAGAGAAGCTGTGAATGAGTGAAAGAGAGAGAGAAAGAGAAGCTGTGTGTGTGAGAGAGAGAGAGGGAAAGAGAAGTAGTGTGTGTGGGGGAGAGAAAAAGAGCTGTGAGTGTTAGAGAGAAAGAGAAAGAGAAGCTGTGAGTGAGAGAGAGAAAGAGAAGCTGTGAGTGTGAGAGAGAGAGAAAGAGAAGCTGTGAGAGAGAGAGAGAAACTGTGAGTGAGAGAGAGAAAGAGAAACTGTGAGTGAGAGAGAGAGAAAGAGAAGCTGTGAGTGCGAGAGAGAGAGAAAGAAAGAGAGTCTGAGAAAGAGAGTGAAAGAGAAGCTGTGAGTGAGAGAGAGAGAAGCCATGAGTGTGAGAGAGAGAATATGTGAGTGAGAGAGAGAGAAAGAAAGAGAAGCTGTGAGTGAGAGAGAAACAGAAGCTGTGAGTGAGAGAGAGGGAGAAAGAGAAGCTGTGAGAGAGAGAGAGAGAGAGAAAAGCTGTGAGTGAGAGAGAGAAAGAGAAGCTATGAGTGAGAGAGAGAGATAAAGAGAAGCTGTGAGTGAGAGAGAGATAGAAAGAGAAGCTGTGAGTGAGTGAGAAAGAGAAAGGAAAGCAGTGAGTGAGTGAGTGAGAGAGATAGAAGCTGTTAGTGAGAGAGTGAGAGAAAGAGAGTCTGAGAAAGAGAGAGTGAAAGAGAAGCTGTGAGTGAGAGAGAGAGAAAGAGAAGCTGTGAGTGAGACAGAGAGAGAAAGAGAAGCTGTGAGTGAGTGAGAGAGAGAAAGAGAAGCTGTGTGTGAGAGAAAGAGAGAAAGTGAAGCTGTGTGTGAGAGAAAGAGAGAAAGTGACGCTGTGAGTGAGAGAGAAAGAGAAGCTGTGAGTGAGAGAGATAGAAACAAAGCTGTGAGTGAGACAGAGAGAGAAAGAGAAGCTGTGAATGAGTGAAAGAGAGAGAGAAAGAGAAGCTGTGTGTGTGAGAGAGAGATAGGGAAAGTGAAGTAGTGTGTGTGGGGGAGAGAAAAAGAGCTGTGAGTGTTAGAGAGAAAGAGAAAGAGAAGCTGTGAGTGAGAGAGAGAAAGAGAAGCTGTGAGTGTGAGAGAGAGATAAAGAGAAGCTGTGAGAGAGAGAGAAACTGTGAGTGAGTGAGAGAAAGAGAAACTGTGAGTGAGAGAGAGAGAAAGAGAAGCTGTGAGTGCGAGAGAGAGAGAGAAAGAGAGTCTGAGAAAGAGAGTGAAAGAGAAGCTGTGAGTGAGAGAGAGAGAAGCCATGAGTGTGAGAGAGAGAATATGTGAGTGAGAGAGAGAGAAAGAAAGAGAAGCTGTGAGTGAGAGAGAAACAGAAGCTGTGAGTGAGAGAGAGGGAGAAAGAGAAGCTGTGAGAGAGAGAGAGAGAGAGAGAGAGAAAAGCTGTGAGTGAGAGAGAGAAAGAGAAGCTATGAGTGAGAGAGAGAGATAAAGAGAAGCTGTGAGTGAGAGAGAGAGAGAGAGAAGCTGTGAGTGAGTGAGAGAGATAGAAGCTGTGAGTGAGAGAGAGAGAGAAAGAGAGTCTGAGAAAGAGAGAGTGAAAGAGAAGCTGTGAGTGAGAGAGAGAAAGAAAGAGAAGCTGTGAGTGTGAGAGAGAGAGGAAGAGAAGCTGTGATTGAGAGAGAGAGAAGAGAAGCTGTGAGTGAGAGAGAGAGAGAAAGAGAAGCTGTGAGTGAGTGAGAGAGAGAGAAAGGTAAGCATTGAGTGGGAGAGAGAAAGAGAGTCTGGAAGTGAGAGAAAGAGAGAAAGAGAAGCTGTGAGTGAGAGAGAGAGAGAAAGAGTAGCTGTGAGTGAGAGAGAGAAAGAGAAGCATTGAGTGAGAGAGAAAGAGAGTCTGGAAGTATGAGAGAGAGAAAGAGAAGCTGTGAGTGAGAGAGAGAGAGAAAGAGAAGCTGTGAGTGAGAGAGAGAGAGAAAGAGAAGCATTGAGTGGGAGAGAGAAAGTGAGTCTGGAAGTGAGAGAGAGAGAGAAAGAGAAGCTGTGAGTGAGAGAGAGAGAGAGAAGCTGTGACTGAGTGAGAGAGAGAGAGAGAAGCTGTGAGTGAAAGAGATAGAAAGAGAAGTTGTGAGTGAGAGTGAGAGAGAGAGAAAGAGAAAGAGAAGCTGTGAGTGAGAGAGAGAAAGAGAAGCTGTGAGTGAGAGAGAGAGAAAGAGAAGCTGTGAGTGAGAGAGAAAGAGAGAAGCTGTGAGTGAGAGAGAAGAAGCTGTTAGTGAGAGAGAGAGAAAGAGAAGCTGTGAGAGAGAGAGAGAGAGAAAGAGAAGCTGTGAGTGAGAGAGAGAAAGAGAAGCTGTGTGAGAGTGAGAGAGAGAGAAAGAGAAGCTGTGAGTGTGAGAGAAACAGAAGCTGTGAGTGAGAGAGAGGAAGAAAGAGAAGCTGTGAGTGAGAGAGAGAAAGAGAAGCTGTGAGTGTGAGAGAGAGAGAAAGAGAAGCTATGAGTGAAAGGCAGAGAGAAAGAGTAGCTGTGAGTGAGTGAGAGAGAGAAAGCAAAGCTGTGAGTGAGTGAGTGAGAGAGATAGAAGCTGTTAGTGAGAGAGTGAGAGAAAGAGAGTCTGAGAAAGAGAGAGTGAAAGAGAAGCTGTGAGTGAGAGAGAGAGAAGCCATGAGTGTGAGAGAGAGAATATGTGAGTGAGAGAGAGAGAGAAAGAAAGAGAAGCTGTGAGTGAGAGAGAAACAGAAGCTGTGAGTGAGAGAAAGGGAGAAAGAGAAGCTGTGTGTGAGAGAGAGAAAGAGAAGCTGTGAGTGAGACAGAGAGAGAAAGAGAAGCTGTGAGTGAGTGAGAGAGAGAAAGAGAAGCTGTGTGTGAGAGAAAGAGAGAAAGTGAAGCTGTGTGTGAGAGAAAGAGAGAAAGTGAAGCTGTGAGTGAGAGAGAAAGAGAAGCTGTGAGTGAGAGAGAGAGAAACAAAGCTGTGAGTGAGAGAGAAAGAGAAGCTGTGAATGAGTGAAAGAGAGAGAGAAAGAGAAGCTGTGTGTGAGAGAGAGAGAGAGGGAAAGAGAAGTAGTGTGTGGGGGGGAGAGAAAAAGAGCTGTGAGTGTTAGAGAGAAAGAGAAAGAGAAGCTGTGAGTGAGTGAGAGAGAGAAAGAGAAGCTGTGAGTGTGAGAGAGAGATAAAGAGAAGCTGTGAGTGAGAGAGAGAGAGAAAGAGAAGATGTGTGAGAGAGACAGAAACTGTGAGTGAGAGAGAGAAAGAGAAACTGTGAGTGAGAGAGAGAGAAAGAGAAGCTGTGAGTGCGAGAGAGAGAGAAAGAGAAGCTATGAGAGAAAGGTAGAGAAAAAGAGTAGCTGTGAGTGAGTGAGAGAGAGAAAGGAAAGCTGTGAGTGAGTGAGTGAGAGAGATAGAAGCTGTTAGTAAGAGAGTGAGAGTAAGAGAGTCTGAGAAAGAGAGAGTGAAAGAGAAGCTGTGAGTGAGAGAGAGAGAAGCCATGAGTGTGAGAGAGAGAATATGTGAGTGAGAGAGAGAGAGAAAGAAAGAGAAGCTGTGAGTGAGAGAGAAACAGAAGCTGTGAGTGAGAGAGAGGGAGAAAGAGAAGCTGTGAGTGAGAGAGAGAAAGAGAAGCTGTGAGTGAGAGAGAGATAAAGAGAAGCTGTGAGTGAGAGAGAGAGAGAGAGAAGCTGTGAGTGAGTGAGAGAGAGAGAAAGAGAAGCTGTGTGTGTGAGAGAGAGAGAAACAGAAGCTGTGAGTGAGGGAGAGAAAGAGAAGCTGTGAGTGAGAGAGAGAGAAAGAGAAGGTGTGAGTGAGAGAGAGAGAGAAAGAGAAGCTGTGATTGAGAGAGATAGAGAAAGAGAAGCTGTGAGTGAGTGAGAGAGAGAAAGGAAAGCTGTGAGTGAGTGAGAGAGATAGAAGCTGTGAGTGACACACAGAGAGAGAAGCTGTGAGAGAGAGAGAGAAAGAGAAGCTGTGAGTGAGAGAGAGAGAAAGAGAAGCTGTGAGTGAGAGAGAAAGAGAGAAGCTGTGAGTGAGAGAGAAGAAGCTGTTAGTGAGAGGGAGAGAAAGAGAAGCTGTGAGAGAGAGAGAGAGAGAGAAGCTGTGAGTGAGAGAGAGAAAGAGAAGCTGTGTGAGAGTGAGAGAGAGAGAGAAGCTGTGTGTGTGTGAGAGATTAAGAGAAGCTGTGTGTGTGTGAGAGAGAAAGAGACACTGTGTGTGTGAGAGAGAGAGAGAGAAAGAGAAGCTGTGAGTGTGAGAGAAACAGAAGCTGTGAGTGAGAGAGAGGAAGAAAGAGAAGCTGTGAGTGAGAGAGAGAAAGAGAAGCTGTGAGTGTGAGAGAGAGATAAAGAGAAGCTGTGAGTGAGAGAGAGAGAGAGAAAGAGAAGCTGTGTGAGAGAGAGAGAAACTGTGAGTGAGAGAGAGAAAGAGAAACTGTGAGTGAGAGAGAGAGAAAGAGAAGCTGTGAGTGCGAGAGAGAGAAAGAGAAGCTGTGAGTGCGAGAGAGAGAAAGAGAAGCTATGAGTGAAAGGCAGAGAGAAAGAGTAGCTGTGAGTGAGTTAGAGAGAGAAAGTAAAGCTGTGAGTGAGTGAGTGAGAGAGATAGAAGCTGTTAGTGAGAGAGTGAGAGAAAGAGAGACTGAGAAAGAGAGAGTGAAAGAGAAGCTGTGAGTGAGAGAGAGAGAAGCAATGAGTGTGAGAGAGAGAATATGTGAGTGAGAGAGAGCGAGAAAGAAAGAGAAGCTGTGAGTGAGAGAGAAACAGAAGCTGTGAGTGAGAGAGAGGGAGAAAGAGAAGCTGTGTGTGAGAGAGAGAAAGAGAAGCTGTGAGTGAGACAGAGAGAGAAAGAGAAGCTGTGAGTGAGTGAGAGAGAGAAAGAGAAGCTGTGTGTGAGAGAAAGAGAGAAAGAGAGAAAGTGAAGCTGTGTGTGAGAGAAAGAGAGAAAGTGAAGCTGTGAGTGAGAGAGAAAGAGAAGCTGTGAGTGAGAGAGAGAGAAACAAAGCTGTGAGTGAGAGAGAAAGAGAAGCTGTGAATGAGTGAAAGAGAGAGAGAAAGAGAAGCTGTGTGTGAGAGAGAGAGAGGGAAAGAGAAGTAGTGTGTGGGGGGGGAGAGAAAAAGAGCTGTGAGTGTTAGAGAGAAAGAGAAAGAGAAGCTGTGAGTGAGTGAGAGAGAGAAAGAGAAGCTGTGAGTGTGAGAGAGAGATAAAGAGAAGCTGTGAGTGAGAGAGAGAGAAAGAGAAGATGTGTGAGAGAGAGAGAAACTGTGAGTGAGAGAGAGAAAGAGAAACTGTGAGTGAGAGAGAGAGAAAGAGAAGCTGTGAGTGCGAGAGAGAGAGAAAGAGAAGATATGAGAGAAAGGTAGAGAGAAAGAGTAGCTGTGAGTGAGTGAGAAAGGAAAGCTGTGAGTGAGTGAGTGAGAGAGATAGAAGCTGTTAGTGAGAGAGTGAGAGTAAGAGAGTTTGAGAAAGAGAGAGTGAAAGAGAAGCTGTGAGTGAGAGAGAGAGAAGCCATGAGTGTGAGAGAGAGAATATGTGAGTGAGAGAGAGAGAGAAAGAAAGAGAAGCTGTGAGTGAGAGAGAAACAGAAGCTGTGAGTGAGAGAGAGGGAGAAAGAGAAGCTGTGAGTGAGAGAGAGAAAGAGAAGCTGTGAGTGAGAGAGAGATAAAGAGAAGCTGTGAGTGAGAGAGAGAGAGAGAGAAGCTGTGAGTGAGTGAGAGAGAGAGAGAAAGAGAAGCTGTGTGTGTGTGAGAGAGAGAAACAGAAGCTGTGAGTGAGGGAGATAAAGAGAGAAAGAGAAGCTGTGAGTGAGAGAGAGAGAGAAAGAGAAGCTGTGAGTGAGAGAGAGAGAAAGAGAAGCTGTGAGTGAGAGAGATAGAGAAAGAGAAGCTGTGAGTGAGTGAGAGAGAGAAAGGAAAGCTGTGAGTGAGTGAGAGAGATAGAAGCTGTGAGTGACACAGAGAGAGAGAAGCTGTGAGAGAGAGAGAGAGAGAGAAGCCTTGAGTGACAGAGAGAGAGAATGAGAAGCTATGAGTGAGAGAGAGAGAAAGAGAAGGTGTGAGTGAGAGAGAGAGAGAGAGAGAGAGAAGCTGTGAGTGAGATAGAGAAAGAGAAGCTGTGTGTGAGTGAGAGGGAGAGAGAAACTGTGTGAGATTAAGAGAAGCTGTGTGTGTGAGAGAGAGAAAGAGATACTGTGGGTAAGAGAGAGAGAGAAAGAGAAGCTGTGTGTGTGTGTGTGTGAGAGAGAGAGATGCTGTGAGTGAGAGAGAGAGAGAAAGAGAAGCTGTGTATGTGTGAGAGAGAGATATGCTGTGAGTGAGAGAGAGAAAGAGAAGCTGTGTGCGAGAGAAAGAGAGAAATTGAAGCTGTGTGTGAGAGAAAGAGAGAAAGTGAAGGTGTGAGTGATAGAGAAAGAGAAGCTGTGAGTTAGAGAGAGAGAAAGCAAAGCTGTGAGTGAGAGAGAGAGAAAGAAAGAGAAGCTGTGAGTGAGTGAGAGAGAGAGAAAGAGAAGCTGTGTGTGAGAGAGAGAGAGGGAAAGAGAAGCTGTGTGGGGGGGCAGAGATAAATAGAAGCTGTGAGTGAGAGAGAGAGAGAAGCTGAGAGAGAGAGGGGGAAACTGTGAGTGAGAGAGAGAGAAACTGTGAGTGAGAGAAAGAGAGAAAGTGAAGCTGTGTGTGAGAGAAAGAGAGAAAGTGAAGGTGTGAGTGAGAGAGAAAGAGAAGCTGTGAGTGAGAGAAAGATAGAAAGTGAAGCTGTGTGTGAGAGAAAGAGAGAAAGTGAAGGTGTGAGTGAGAGGGAAAGAGAAGCTGTGAGTGTGAGAGAGAGATAAAGAGAAGCTGTGAGTGAGAGAGAGAGAGAGAAAGAGAAGATGTGAGAGAGAGAGAAACTGTGAGTGAGAGAGAGAAAGAGAAACTGTGAGTGAGAGAGAGAGAAAGAGAAGCTGTGAGTGCAAGAGAGAGAAAGAGAAGCTATGAGTGAAAGGCAGAGAGAAAGAGTAGCTGTGAGTGAGTGAGAGAGAGAAAGCAAAGCTGTGAGTGAGTGAGTGAGAGAGATAGAAGCTGTTAGTGAGAGAGTGAGAGAAAGAGAGTCTGAGAAAGAGAGAGTGAAAGAGAAGCTGTGAGTGAGAGAGAGAGAAGCCATGAGTGTGAGAGAGAGAATATGTGAGTGAGAGAGAGAGAGAAAGAAAGAGAAGCTGTGAGTGAGAGAGAAACAGAAGCTGTGAGTGAGAGAAAGGGAGAAAGAGAAGCTGTGTGTGAGAGAGAGAAAGAGAAGCTGTGAGTGAGACAGAGAGAGAAAGAGAAGCTGTGAGTGAGTGAGAGAGAGAAAGAGAAGCTGTGTGTGAGAGAAAGAGAGAAAGTGAAGCTGTGTGTGAGAGAAAGAGAGAAAGTGAAGCTGTGAGTGAGAGAGAAAGAGAAGCTGTGAGTGAGAGAGAGAGAAACAAAGCTGTGAGTGAGAGAGAAAGAGAAGCTGTGAATGAGTGAAAGAGAGAGAGAAAGAGAAGCTGTGTGTGAGAGAGAGAGAGAGGGAAAGAGAAGTAGTGTGTGGGGGGGAGAGAAAAAGAGCTGTGAGTGTTAGAGAGAAAGAGAAAGAGAAGCTGTGAGTGAGTGAGAGAGAGAAAGAGAAGCTGTGAGTGTGAGAGAGAGATAAAGAGAAGCTGTGAGTGAGAGAGAGAGAGAAAGAGAAGATGTGTGAGAGAGACAGAAACTGTGAGTGAGAGAGAGAAAGAGAAACTGTGAGTGAGAGAGAGAGAAAGAGAAGCTGTGAGTGCGAGAGAGAGAGAAAGAGAAGCTATGAGAGAAAGGTAGAGAAAAAGAGTAGCTGTGAGTGAGTGAGAGAGAGAAAGGAAAGCTGTGAGTGAGTGAGTGAGAGAGATAGAAGCTGTTAGTAAGAGAGTGAGAGTAAGAGAGTCTGAGAAAGAGAGAGTGAAAGAGAAGCTGTGAGTGAGAGAGAGAGAAGCCATGAGTGTGAGAGAGAGAATATGTGAGTGAGAGAGAGAGAGAAAGAAAGAGAAGCTGTGAGTGAGAGAGAAACAGAAGCTGTGAGTGAGAGAGAGGGAGAAAGAGAAGCTGTGAGTGAGAGAGAGAAAGAGAAGCTGTGAGTGAGAGAGAGATAAAGAGAAGCTGTGAGTGAGAGAGAGAGAGAGAGAAGCTGTGAGTGAGTGAGAGAGAGAGAAAGAGAAGCTGTGTGTGTGAGAGAGAGAGAAACAGAAGCTGTGAGTGAGGGAGAGAAAGAGAAGCTGTGAGTGAGAGAGAAAGAAAGAGAAGGTGTGAGTGAGAGAGAGAGAGAAAGAGAAGCTGTGATTGAGAGAGATAGAGAAAGAGAAGCTGTGAGTGAGTGAGAGAGAGAAAGGAAAGCTGTGAGTGAGTGAGAGAGATAGAAGCTGTGAGTGACACACAGAGAGAGAAGCTGTGAGAGAGAGAGAGAAAGAGAAGCTGTGAGTGAGAGAGAGAGAAAGAGAAGCTGTGAGTGAGAGAGAAAGAGAGAAGCTGTGAGTGAGAGAGAAGAAGCTGTTAGTGAGAGGGAGAGAAAGAGAAGCTGTGAGAGAGAGAGAGAGAGAGAAGCTGTGAGTGAGAGAGAGAAAGAGAAGCTGTGTGAGAGTGAGAGAGAGAGAGAAGCTGTGTGTGTGTGAGAGATTAAGAGAAGCTGTGTGTGTGTGAGAGAGAAAGAGACACTGTGTGTGTGAGAGAGAGAGAGAAAGAGAAGCTGTGAGTGTGAGAGAAACAGAAGCTGTGAGTGAGAGAGAGGAAGAAAGAGAAGCTGTGAGTGAGAGAGAGAAAGAGAAGCTGTGAGTGTGAGAGAGAGATAAAGAGAAGCTGTGAGTGAGAGAGAGAGAGAGAAAGAGAAGCTGTGTGAGAGAGAGAGAAACTGTGAGTGAGAGAGAGAAAGAGAAACTGTGAGTGAGAGAGAGAGAAAGAGAAGCTGTGAGTGCGAGAGAGAGAAAGAGAAGCTGTGAGTGCGAGAGAGAGAAAGAGAAGCTATGAGTGAAAGGCAGAGAGAAAGAGTAGCTGTGAGTGAGTTAGAGAGAGAAAGTAAAGCTGTGAGTGAGTGAGTGAGAGAGATAGAAGCTGTTAGTGAGAGAGTGAGAGAAAGAGAGACTGAGAAAGAGAGAGTGAAAGAGAAGCTGTGAGTGAGAGAGAGAGAAGCAATGAGTGTGAGAGAGAGAATATGTGAGTGAGAGAGAGCGAGAAAGAAAGAGAAGCTGTGAGTGAGAGAGAAACAGAAGCTGTGAGTGAGAGAGAGGGAGAAAGAGAAGCTGTGTGTGAGAGAGAGAAAGAGAAGCTGTGAGTGAGACAGAGAGAGAAAGAGAAGCTGTGAGTGAGTGAGAGAGAGAAAGAGAAGCTGTGTGTGAGAGAAAGAGAGAAAGAGAGAAAGTGAAGCTGTGTGTGAGAGAAAGAGAGAAAGTGAAGCTGTGAGTGAGAGAGAAAGAGAAGCTGTGAGTGAGAGAGAGAGAAACAAAGCTGTGAGTGAGAGAGAAAGAGAAGCTGTGAATGAGTGAAAGAGAGAGAGAAAGAGAAGCTGTGTGTGAGAGAGAGAGAGGGAAAGAGAAGTAGTGTGTGGGGGGGAGAGAAAAAGAGCTGTGAGTGTTAGAGAGAAAGAGAAAGAGAAGCTGTGAGTGAGTGAGAGAGAGAAAGAGAAGCTGTGAGTGTGAGAGAGAGATAAAGAGAAGCTGTGAGTGAGAGAGAGAGAAAGAGAAGATGTGTGAGAGAGAGAGAAACTGTGAGTGAGAGAGAGAAAGAGAAACTGTGAGTGAGAGAGAGAGAAAGAGAAGCTGTGAGTGCGAGAGAGAGAGAAAGAGAAGATATGAGAGAAAGGTAGAGAGAAAGAGTAGCTGTGAGTGAGTGAGAAAGGAAAGCTGTGAGTGAGTGAGTGAGAGAGATAGAAGCTGTTAGTGAGAGAGTGAGAGTAAGAGAGTCTGAGAAAGAGAGAGTGAAAGAGAAGCTGTGAGTGAGAGAGAGAGAAGCCATGAGTGTGAGAGAGAGAATATGTGAGTGAGAGAGAGAGAGAAAGAAAGAGAAGCTGTGAGTGAGAGAGAAACAGAAGCTGTGAGTGAGAGAGAGGGAGAAAGAGAAGCTGTGAGTGAGAGAGAGAAAGAGAAGCTGTGAGTGAGAGAGAGATAAAGAGAAGCTGTGAGTGAGAGAGAGAGAGAGAGAAGCTGTGAGTGAGTGAGAGAGAGAGAGAAAGAGAAGCTGTGTGTGTGTGAGAGAGAGAAACAGAAGCTGTGAGTGAGGGAGATAAAGAGAGAAAGAGAAGCTGTGAGTGAGAGAGAGAGAGAAAGAGAAGCTGTGAGTGAGAGAGAGAGAAAGAGAAGCTGTGAGTGAGAGAGATAGAGAAAGAGAAGCTGTGAGTGAGTGAGAGAGAGAAAGGAAAGCTGTGAGTGAGTGAGAGAGATAGAAGCTGTGAGTGACACAGAGAGAGAGAAGCTGTGAGAGAGAGAGAGAGAGAGAAGCCTTGAGTGACAGAGAGAGAGAATGAGAAGCTATGAGTGAGAGAGAGAGAAAGAGAAGGTGTGAGTGAGAGAGAGAGAGAGAGAGAGAGAAGCTGTGAGTGAGATAGAGAAAGAGAAGCTGTGTGTGAGTGAGAGGGAGAGAGAAACTGTGTGAGATTAAGAGAAGCTGTGTGTGTGAGAGAGAGAAAGAGATACTGTGGGTAAGAGAGAGAGAGAAAGAGAAGCTGTGTGTGTGTGTGTGTGAGAGAGAGAGATGCTGTGAGTGAGAGAGAGAGAGAAAGAGAAGCTGTGTATGTGTGAGAGAGAGATATGCTGTGAGTGAGAGAGAGAAAGAGAAGCTGTGTGCGAGAGAAAGAGAGAAATTGAAGCTGTGTGTGAGAGAAAGAGAGAAAGTGAAGGTGTGAGTGATAGAGAAAGAGAAGCTGTGAGTTAGAGAGAGAGAAAGCAAAGCTGTGAGTGAGAGAGAGAGAAAGAAAGAGAAGCTGTGAGTGAGTGAGAGAGAGAGAAAGAGAAGCTGTGTGTGAGAGAGAGAGAGGGAAAGAGAAGCTGTGTGGGGGGGCAGAGATAAATAGAAGCTGTGAGTGAGAGAGAGAGAGAAGCTGAGAGAGAGAGGGGGAAACTGTGAGTGAGAGAGAGAGAAACTGTGAGTGAGAGAAAGAGAGAAAGTGAAGCTGTGTGTGAGAGAAAGAGAGAAAGTGAAGGTGTGAGTGAGAGAGAAAGAGAAGCTGTGAGTGAGAGAAAGATAGAAAGTGAAGCTGTGTGTGAGAGAAAGAGAGAAAGTGAAGGTGTGAGTGAGAGGGAAAGAGAAGCTGTGAGTGAGAGAGAGAGAAAGAGAAGCTGTGAGTGAGAGAGAGAGAAAGATTAGCTGTGAAAGAGAGTGAGAAAGAGAACCTGTGAGAGAGAGAGAAAGAGAAGCTGTGAGTGAGACAAAGAGAGAGAAAGAGAAGCTGTGATTGATAGAGAGAGAGAGAGAAAGAGAAGCTGTGAGTGAGAGAGAGATAGAAAGAGAAGCTGTGAGTGAGTGAGAAAGAGAAAGGAAAGCTGTGAGTGAGAGAAATAGAAGCTGTTAGTGAGAGAGTGAGAGAAAGAGAGTCTGAGAAAGAGAGAGTGAAAGAGAAGCTGTGAGTGAGAGAGAGAGAAAGAGAAGCTGTGAGTGAGACAGAGAGAGAAAGAGAAGCTGTGAGTTAGTGAGAGAGAGAAAGAGAAGCTTTGTGTGAGAGAAAGAGAGAAAGTGAAGCTGTGTGTGAGAGAAAGAGAGAAAGTGAAGGTGTGAGTGAGAGAGAAAGAGAAGCTGTGAGTGAGAGAGAGAGAAACAAAGCTGTGAGTGAGAGAGAAAGAGAAGCTGTGACTGAGTGTAAGAGAGAGAGAAAGAGAAGCTGTGTGTGTGAGAGAGAGAGAGAGGGAAAGAGAAGTAGTGTGTGGGGAAAAGAAAAAGAGCTGTGAGTGTTAGAGAGAAATAGAAAGAGAAGCTGTGAGTGAGTGAGAGAGAGAAAGAGAAGCTGTGAGTGTGAGAGAGAGATAAAGAGAAGCTGTGAGTGAGAGAGAGAGAGAAAGAGAAGATGTGTGAGAGAGAGAGAAACTGTGAGTGAGAGAGAGAAAGAGAAACTGTGAGTGAGAGAGAGAGAAAGAGAAGCTGTGAGTGCGAGAGAGAGAGAAAGAGAAGCTATGAGTGGAAAGGCAGAGAGAAAGAGAAGCTATGAGTGGAAAGGCAGAGAGAAAGAGTAGCTGTGAGTGAGTGAGTGAGAGAAAGGAAAGCTGTGAGTGAGTGAGTGAGAGAGATAGAAGCTGTAAGTGAGAGAGTGAGAGAAAGAGAGTCTGAGAAAGAGAGAGTGAAAGAGAAGCTGTGAGTGAGAGAGAGAGAAGCCATGAGTGTGTGAGAGAGAATATGTGAGTGAGAGAGAGAGAGAAAGAAAGAGAAGCTGTGAGTGAGAGAGAAACAGAAGCTGTGAGTGAGAGAGAGGGAGAAAGAGAAGCTGTGAGAGAGAGAGAGAAAGAGAAGCTGTGAGTGAGACAAAGAGAGAGAAAGAGAAGCTGTGATTGATAGAGAGAGAGAGAAAGAGAAGCTGTGAGTGAGAGAGAGATGAAAGAGAAGCTGCGAGTGAGTGAGAGAGAGAAAGAGAAGCTGTGAATGAGAGAGAGATAAATAGAAGCTGTGAGTGAGAGAGAGAGAGAGAAGCTGTGAGTGAGTGAGAGAGAGAGAGAAAGAGAAGCTGTGTGTGTGTGTGTGAGAGAAACAGAAGCTGTGAGTGAGGGAGAGAAAGAGAGAAAGAGAGAAAGAGAAGCTGTGAGTGAGAGAGAGAGAAACAAAGCTGTGAGTGAGAGAGAAAGAAAAGCTGTGTCTGAGTGAGAGAGAGAGAGAAGCTGTGTGTGTGTGAGAGAGAGAGATTAAGAGAAGCTGTGTGTGAGAGAGAGAAAGAGACACTGTGTGTGTGAGAGAGAGAGAGAAAGAGAAGCTGTGAGTGAGAGACAGAGAGAGATGCTGTGAGTGAGAGAGAGAGAAAGAGAAGCTGTGTGTGAGAGAAAGAGGGAAAGTGAAGCTGTGTGTGAGAGAAAGAGAGAAAGTGAAGGTGTGAGTGAGAGAGAAAGAGCTGTGAGTGAGAGAGAGAAAGAGAAGCTGTGAGTGAGAGAGAGAGAGAAAGATTAGCTGTGAAAGAGAGTGAGAAAGAGAAGCTGTGAGTGAGAGAGAGAGAAAGAGAAGCTGTGAGTGAGACAAAGAGAGAGAAAGAGAAGCTGTGATAGAGAGAGAGAGAGAAAGAGAAGCTGTGAGTGAGAGAGAAAGTTTAGCTGTCAGTCAGAGAGAGAGAGAGAAGCTGTGAGTGAGAGAGAAGAAGCTGTGAGTGTGAGAGAGAGAGAAAGAGAAGCTGTGGGAGAGAGAGAAAGAGAAGCTGTGAGTGAGAGAGAAAGAGAAAGAGAAGCTGTGAGTGACACACAGAGAGAGAAGCTGTGAGTGAGAGAGAGAGAGATAGAGAGAGAGAAAGAGAAGCTGTGAGTGAGAGAGAGAAAGAGAAGCTGTGTGTGAGTGAGAGAGAGAAAGAAGCTGTGTGTGTGTGAGATTAAGAGAAGCTGTCCGTGTGTGAGAGAGAAAGAGACACTGTGTGTGTGTGAGAGAGAGAGAAAGAGAAGCTATGAGTGAAAGGCATAGAGTGAAAGAGAAGCTGTGTGTGTGTGAGAGAGAGAAAGAGAAGCTGTGAGTGAGAGAGAGAGAAAGAGAGTCTGTGAGTGAGAGAGAGAGAGAAAGAGATGCTGTGAGGGAGAGAGAGAGAGAGAAAGAGAAGCTGTGAGTGAGAGAGAGAGAGTGAAAGGGAAGCTGTGAGTGAGAGAGAGAGAGAGAAGCTGTGAGTGAGAGAGAGAGAGTGAAAGGAAAGCTGTGAGTGTGTGTGTGTGAGAGAGAGAGAAGCTGTGAGTGAGAGAGAAAGAGAAGGTGTGAGTGAGAGAGAGAGAGAAAGAGAAGCTGTGTGTGTGAGAGAGAGAGAAAGAGAAGCTGTGAGTGAAAGAGAGAGAGAGAGAAAGAGAAGCTGTGAGAGAGAGAAAGAGAAGCTGTGAGTGAGTGAGAGAGAGAAAGGAAAGCTGTGAGTGAGTGAGAGAGAAAAAGAGAAGCTGTGAGTGAGAAAGAAAGAGAAGGTGTTAGTGAGAGAGAGAGAAAGCTGTGTGTGTGTGAGAGAGAGAAGCTGTGAGTGAGAGAGAGAGAGAAATATTGTGGGTGAGAGAGAGAAAGAGAAAATGTGAGTGAGAGAGAGAGAAAGAGAAGCTGTGAGTGCGAGACAGAGAAAGAGAAGCTGTGAGTGAGAGAGAAAGAGAAGCTGTGAGTGAGTGAGAGAGAGAGAAAGAGAAGCTGTGAGTGAGAGTGAAAGAGAAGCTGTGAGTGAGAGAGAGAGAAAGAGAAGATGTGAGTGAGAGAGAAAGAGAAGCTGTGAGTGAGTGAGAGAGAGAGAAGCTGTGAGTGAGAGAGAGAGTGAAAGGGAAGCTGTGAGTGAGAGAGAGAGAGAGAAGCTGTGAGTGAAAGAGAGAGAGAGAAAGAGAAGCTGTGAGTGAGAGAGAGAGAAAGAGAAGCTGTGAGTGAGAGAGAGAGAAAGAGATGATGTGAGTGAGAGAGAAAGAGAAGCTGTGAGTGAGTGAGAGAGAGAGAAGCTGTGAGTGTGAGAGAGAGAGTGAAAGGGAAGCTGTGAGTGAGAGAGAGAGAGAGAAGCTGTGAGTGAGAGAGAGAGAGTGAAAGGAAAGCTGTGAGTGTGTGTGTGTGAGAGAGAGAGAAGCTGTGAGTGAGAGAGAAAGAGAAGGTGTGAGTGAGAGAGAGAGAGAAAGAGAAGCTGTGTGTGTGAGAGAGAGAGAAAGAGAAGCTATGAGTGAGAGAGAGAGAAAGAGAAGATGTGAGTGAGAGAGAAAGAGAAGCTGTGAGTGAGAGAGAGAGAGTGAAAGGGAAGCTGTGAGTGAGAGAGAGAATGAGAAGATGTGAGTGAGAGAGAGAGAAAGAGAAGCTGTGAGTGAGAGAGAGAAATAGAAGCTGTGAGTGAGAGAAAGAGAAGCTGTGTGTGTGTGAGAGAGAGAAACTGTGAGTGAGAGAGAGAAAGAGAAACTGAGAGTGAGAGAGAGAAAGAGAAGCTGTGTGTGAGTGAGAGAGAGAAATGGGAAGCTGTGAGTGAGAGAGAGAGAGAGAAGCTGTGAGTGAGAGAGAGAGAAATAGAAGCTGTGAGTGAGAGAGAGAG
This sequence comes from Bradypodion ventrale, assembly GCA_035047345.1. Classification (NCBI taxonomy): domain Eukaryota; kingdom Metazoa; phylum Chordata; class Lepidosauria; order Squamata; family Chamaeleonidae; genus Bradypodion; species Bradypodion ventrale. The sequence goes on from JAWDJE010000001.1 coordinate 226,802,473, forward strand.
AGAAGCTGTGAGTGAGAGAGAAGAAGCTGTGAGTGAGAGAGAGAGAAAGAGAAGCTGTGAGTGAGAGAGAAAGAGATAGAGAAGCTGAGAGTGACACACAGATAGAGAAGCTGTGCGTGAGAGAGAGAGAGAAAGAGAAGCCTTGAGTGACAGAGAGAGTGAGAAGCTGTGAGTGAGAGAGAAAGAGAAGCTGTGAGTGAGAGAGAGAGAGAGAGAAAGAGAAGCTGCGAGTGAGAGAGAGAAAGAGAAGCTGTGTGTGAGTGAGAGAGAGAAAGAAGCTATGTGTGTGTGAGATTAAGAGAAGCTGTGCGTGTGTGAGAGAGAAAGAGAGACTGTGTGTGTGTGAGAGAGAGAGAGAACGAGAAGCTATGAGTGAAAGGCAGAGAGAGAAAGAGAAGCTGTGTGTGTGTGAGAGAGAGAAAGAGAAGCTGTGAGTGAGAGAGAGAGAGAAAGAGAGTCTCAGTGAGAGAGAGAAAGAGATGCTGTGAGTGAGAGAGAGAGAGAGAAGCTGTGAGTGAGAGAGATAGAGAAAGAGAAGCTGTGAGTGAGTGAGAGAGAGAAAGGAAAGCTGTGAGTGAGTGAGAGAGATAGAAGCTGTGAGTGAGTGAGAGAGAAAGAGATGCTATGAGTGAAAGAGAGAGAGAGAAAGAGAAGCTGTGAGAGAGAGAAAGAGAAGCTGTGAGTGAGAGAGAGAGAGAAGCTGTGAGTGAGTAAGAGAGAGAGAGAGAGAAGCTGTGAGTGAAAGAGATAGAAAGAGAAGCTGTGAGTGAGAGTGAGAGTGAGAGAGAAAGAGAAGCTGTGAGTGAGTGAGAGAGCGAAATGGGAAGCTGTGAGTGAGAGAGAGAGAGAAAGAGAAGCTGTGAGTGAGAGAGAGAGAAATAGAAGCTGTGAGTGAGAGAGAGAGAGAAGCTGTGAGTGAGAGAGAAGAAGCTGTGAGTGTGTGAGAGAGAGAAAGAGAAGCTGCGGGAGAGAGAGAAAGAGAAGCTGTGAGTGAGAGAGAAAGAGAAAGAGAAGCTGTGAGTGACACACAGAGAGAGAAGCTGTGAGTGAGAGAGAGAGAGAGAGAGAGAAAGAGAAGCTGTGAGTGAGAGAGAGAAAGAGAAGCTATGAGTGAAAGGCAGAGAGTGAAAGAGAAGCTGTGTGTGTGTGAGAGAGAGAAAGAGAAGCTGTGAGTGAGAGAGAGAGAAAGAGAGTCTGTAAGTGAGAGCGAGAGAGAGAAAGAGAAGCTGTGAGTGAGAGAGATAAAGAGAAGCTGTGAGTGAGTGAGAAAGAGAAAGGAAAGCTGTGAGTGAGTGAGACATAGAAGCTGTGAGTGAGAGAGAGAGAAAGAGAAGCTGTGAGTGAAAGAGAGAGAGAGAAAGAGAAGCTGTGAGTGAGAGAGATAGAGAAAGAGAAGCTGTGAGTGAGTGAGAAAGAGAAAGGAAAGCTGTGAGTGAGTGAGACATAGAAGCTGTGAGTGAGAGAGAGAGAAAGAGAAGCTGTGAGTGAAAGAGAGAGAGAGAAAGAGAAGCTGTGAGAGAGAGAAAGAGAAGCTGTGAGTGAGTGAGAGAGAAAGGAAAGCTGTGAGTGAGTGAGAGAGAAAAAGAGAAGCTGTGAGTGAGAGAGAAAGAGAAGGTGTTAGTGAGAGAGAGAGAAAGCTGTGTATGTGTGTGAGAGAGAAGCTGTGAGTGAGAGAGAGAGAGAAATATTGTGAGTGAGAGAGAGAAAGAGAAAATGTGAGTGAGAGAGAGAGAAAGAGAAGCTGTGAGTGCGAGACAGAGAAAGAGAAGCTGTGAGTGAGAGAGAAAGAGAAGCTGTGAGTGAGAGAGAGAGAGGAAGAGAAGCTGTGATTGAGAGAAAGTAGAGAAGCTGTGAGTGAGAGAAAGAGAGAAAGAGAAGCTGTAAGTGAGAGAGAGAGAGAAAGAGAAGCATTGAGTGGGAGAGAGAAAGAGAGTCTGGAAGTGAGAGAGAGAGAAAGAGAAGCTATGAGTGAGAGAGAGAGAGAAGCTGTGAGTGAGTGAGTGAGAGAGAGAGAGAAGGTGTGAGTGAAAGAGATAGAAAGAGAAGCTGTGAGTGAGAGTGAGAGAGAGAGAGAGAAGCTGTGAGTGAGAGAGAAGAAGCTGTGAGTGAGAGAGAGAGAGAAAGAGAAGCTGTGGGAGAGAGAGAGAGAGAGAAAGAAAAGCTGTGAGTGAGAGAGAAAAAGAAAGAGAAGCTGTGAGTGACACACAGAGAGAGAAGCTGTGACTGAGAGAGAGAGAGAAAGAGAAGCCTTGAGTGACAGAGAGAATGAGAATCTGTGAGTGAGAGAGAGAGAAAGAGAAGCTGTGAGTGAGAGAGAGAGAGAGAGAGAAAGAGAAGCTGTGAGTGAGAGAGAGAAAGAGAAGCTGTGTGTGAGTGAGAGAGAGAGAGAAGCTGTGTGTGTGTGTGAGATTAAGAGAAGCTGTGTGTGTGTGAGAGAGAAAGAGACAATGTGTGTGTGTGAGAGAGAGAGAGAGAAAGAGAAGCTATGAGTGAAAGGCAGAGAGAGAAAGAGAAGCTGTGTGTGTTTGTGAGAGAGAAAGAGAAGCTGTGAGTGAGAGAGAGAGAAAGAGAGTGTGAGTGAGAGAGAGAGAGAAAGAGATGCTGTGAGTGAGAGAGAGAGAGAGAAAGAGAAGCTGTGAGTGAGAGAGATAGAGAAAGAGAAGCTGTGAGTGAGTAAGAGAGAGAAAGGAAAGCTGTGAGTGAGTGAGAGAGATAGAAGCGGTAAGTGAGAGAGAGAGAAAGAGAAGCTGTGAGTGAAAGAGAGAGAGAGAAAGAGAAGCTGTGAGAGAGAGAAAGAGAATCTGTGAGTGAGTGAGAGAGAGAAAGGAAAGCTGTGAGTGAGTGAGAGAGATAGAAGCGGTAAGTGAGAGAGAGAGAAAGAGAAGCTGTGAGTGAAAGAGAGAGAAAGAAAGAGAAGCTGTGAGTGTGAGAGAGAGAGGAAGAGAAGCTGTGATTGAGAGAGAGAGAAGAGAGAAGCTGTGAGTGAGAGAGAGAGAGAAAGAGAAGCTGTGAGTGAGAGAGAGAGAGAGAGAAAGAGAAGCATTGAGTGGGAGAGAGAAAGTGAGTCTGGAAGTGAGAGAGAGAGAGAAAGAGAAGCTGTGAGTGAGTGAGAGAGAGAGAAGCTGTGACTGAGTGAGAGAGAGAGAGAGAAGCTGTGAGTGAAAGAGATAGAAAGAGAAGTTGTGAGTGAGAGTGAGAGAGAGAGAAAGAGAAAGAGAAGCTGTGAGTGAGAGAGAGAAAGAGAAGCTGTGAGTGAGAGAGAGAGAAAGAGAAGCTGTGAGTGAGAGAGAAAGAGAGAAGCTGTGAGTGAGAGAGAAGAAGCTGTTAGTGAGAGAGAGAGAAAGAGAAGCTGTGAGAGAGAGAGAGAGAAAGAGAAGCTGTGAGTGAGAGAGAGAAAGAGAAGCTGTGTGAGAGTGAGAGAGAGAGAAAGAGAAGCTGTGAGTGTGAGAGAAACAGAAGCTGTGAGTGAGAGAGAGGAAGAAAGAGAAGCTGTGAGTGAGAGAGAGAAAGAGAAGCTGTGAGTGTGAGAGAGAGATAAAGAGAAGCTGTGAGTGAGAGAGAGAGAGAGAAAGAGAAGATTTGAGAGAGAGAGAGAAACTGTGAGTGAGAGAGAGAAAGAGAAACTGTGAGTGAGAGAGAGAGAAAGAGAAGCTGTGAGTGAGAGAGAGAGAGAAAGAGAAGCTGTGAGTGAGAGAGAGAGAGAAAGAGAAGCATTGAGTGGGAGAGAGAAAGTGAGTCTGGAAGTGAGAGAGAGAGAGAAAGAGAAGCTGTGAGTGAGAGAGAGAGAGAGAAGCTGTGACTGAGTGAGAGAGAGAGAGAGAAGCTGTGAGTGAAAGAGATAGAAAGAGAAGTTGTGAGTGAGAGTGAGAGAGAGAGAAAGAGAAAGAGAAGCTGTGAGTGAGAGAGAGAAAGAGAAGCTGTGAGTGAGAGAGAGAGAAAGAGAAGCTGTGAGTGAGAGAGAAAGAGAGAAGCTGTGAGTGAGAGAGAAGAAGCTGTTAGTGAGAGAGAGAGAAAGAGAAGCTGTGAGAGAGAGAGAGAGAGAAAGAGAAGCTGTGAGTGAGAGAGAGAAAGAGAAGCTGTGTGAGAGTGAGAGAGAGAGAAAGAGAAGCTGTGAGTGTGAGAGAAACAGAAGCTGTGAGTGAGAGAGAGGAAGAAAGAGAAGCTGTGAGTGAGAGAGAGGAAGAAAGAGAAGCTGTGAGTGAGAGAGAGAAAGAGAAGCTGTGAGTGTGAGAGAGAGATAAAGAGAAGCTGTGAGTGAGAGAGAGAGAGAGAAAGAGAAGATGTGAGAGAGAGAGAAAAACTGTGAGTGAGAGAGAGAAAGAGAAACTGTGAGTGAGAGAGAGAGAAAGAGAAGCTGTGAGTGCAAGAGAGAGAAAGAGAAGCTATGAGTGAAAGGCAGAGAGAAAGAATAGCTGTGAGTGAGTGAGAGAGAGAAAGCAAAGCTGTGAGTGAGTGAGAGAGATAGAAGCTGTTAGTGAGAGAGTGAGAGAAAGAGAGTCTGAGAAAGAGAGAGTGAAAGAGAAGCTGTGAGTGAGAGAGAGAGAAGCCATGAGTGTGAGAGAGAGAATATGTGAGTGAGAGAGAGAGAGAAAGAAAGAGAAGCTGTGAGTGAGAGAGAAACAGAAGCTGTGAGTGAGAGAGAGGGAGAAAGAGAAGCTGTGTGTGAGAGAGAGAAAGAGAAGCTGTGAGTGAGACAGAGAGAGAAAGAGAAGCTGTGAGTGAGTGAGAGAGAGAAAGAGAAGCTGTGTGTGAGAGAAAGAGAGAAAGTGAAGCTGTGTGTGAGAGAAAGAGAGAAAGTGAAGCTGTGAGTGAGAGAGAAAGAGAAGCTGTGAGTGAGAGAGAGAGAAACAAAGCTGTGAGTGAGAGAGAAAGAGAAGCTGTGAATGAGTGAAAGAGAGAGAGAAAGAGAAGCTGTGTGTGTGAGAGAGAGAGAGGGAAAGAGAAGTAGTGTGTGGGGGGGAGAGAAAAAGAGCTGTGAGTGTTAGAGAGAAAGAGAAAGAGAAGCTGTGAGTGAGTGAGAGAGAGAAAGAGAAGCTGTGAGTGTGAGAGAGAGATAAAGAGAAGCTGTGAGTGAGAGAGAGAGAGAAAGAGAAGATGTGTGAGAGAGAGAGAAACTGTGAGTGAGAGAGAGAAAGAGAAACTGTGAGTGAGAGAGAGAGAAAGAGAAGCTGTGAGTGCGAGAGAGAGAGAAAGAGAAGCTATGAGAGAAAGGTAGAGAAAAAGAGTAGCTGTGAGTGAGTGAGAGAGAGAAAGGAAAGCTGTGAGTGAGTGAGTGAGAGAGATAGAAGCTGTTAGTAAGAGAGTGAGAGTAAGAGAGTCTGAGAAAGAGAGAGTGAAAGAGAAGCTGTGAGTGAGAGAGAGAGAAGCCATGAGTGTGAGAGAGAGAATATGTGAGTGAGAGAGAGAGAGAAAGAAAGAGAAGCTGTGAGTGAGAGAGAAACAGAAGCTGTGAGTGAGAGAGAGGGAGAAAGAGAAGCTGTGAGTGAGAGAGAGAAAGAGAAGCTGTGAGTGAGAGAGAGATAAAGAGAAGCTGTGAGTGAGAGAGAAAGAGAGAGAAGCTGTGAGTGAGTGAGAGAGAGAGAAAGAGAAGCTGTGTGTGTGAGAGAGAGAGAAACAGAAGCTGTGAGTGAGGGAGAGAAAGAGAAGCTGTGAGTGAGAGAGAGAGAAAGAGAAGGTGTGAGTGAGAGAGAGAGAGAAAGAGAAGCTGTGATTGAGAGAGATAGAGAAAGAGAAGCTGTGAGTGAGTGAGAGAGAGAAAGGAAAGCTGTGAGTGAGTGAGAGAGATAGAAGCTGTGAGTGACACACAGAGAGAGAAGCTGTGAGAGAGAGAGAGAAAGAGAAGCTGTGAGTGAGAGAGAGAGAAAGAGAAGCTGTGAGTGAGAGAGAAAGAGAGAAGCTGTGAGTGAGAGAGAAGAAGCTGTTAGAGAGAGAGAGAGAAAGAGAAGCTGTGAGAGAGAGAGAGAGAGAGAGAAGCTGTGAGTGAGAGAGAGAAAGAGAAGCTGTGTGAGAGTGAGAGAGAGAGAGAAGCTGTGTGTGTGTGAGAGATTAAGAGAAGCTGTGTGTGTGAGAGAGAGAAAGAGACACTGTGTGTGTGAGAGAGAGAGAGAAAGAGAAGCAGTGAGTGTGAGAGAAACAGAAGCTGTGAGTGAGAGAGAGGAAGAAAGAGAAGCTGTGAGTGAGAGAGAGAAAGAGAAGCTGTGAGTGTGAGAGAGAGATAAAGAGAAGCTGTGATTGAGAGATAGAGAGAGAAAGAGAAGCTGTGTGAGAGAGAGAGAAACTGTGAGTGAGAGAGAGAAAGAGAAACTGTGAGTGAGAGAGAGAGAAAGAGAAGCTGTGAGTGCGAGAGAGAGAAAGAGAAGCTGTGAGTGCGAGAGAGAGAAAGAGAAGCTATGAGTGAAAGGCAGAGAGAAAGAGTAGCTGTGAGTGAGTTAGAGAGAGAAAGTAAAGCTGTGAGTGAGTGAGTGAGAGAGATAGAAGCTGTTAGTGAGAGAGTGAGAGAAAGAGAGACTGAGAAAGAGAGAGTGAAAGAGAAGCTGTGAGTGAGAGAGAGAGAAGCAATGAGTGTGAGAGAGAGAATATGTGAGTGAGAGAGAGCGAGAAAGAAAGAGAAGCTGTGAGTGAGAGAGAAACAGAAGCTGTGAGTGAGAGAGAGGGAGAAAGAGAAGCTGTGAGAGAGAGAGAGAAAGAGAAGCTGTGAGTGAGACAAAGAGAGAGAAAGAGAAGCTGTGATTGATAGAGAGAGAGAGAAAGAGAAGCTGTGAGTGAGAGAGAGATGAAAGAGAAGCTGCGAGTGAGTGAGAGAGAGAAAGAGAAGCTGTGAATGAGAGAGAGATAAAGAGAAGCTGTGAGTGAGAGAGAGAGAGAGAAGCTGTGAGTGAGTGAGAGAGAGAGAGAAAGAGAAGCTGTGTGTGTGTGTGTGAGAGAAACAGAAGCTGTGAGTGAGGGAGAGAAAGAGAGAAAGAGAGAAAGAGAAGCTGTGAGTGAGAGAGAGAGAAACAAAGCTGTGAGTGAGAGAGAAAGAGAAGCTGTGTGTGAGTGAGAGGGAGAGAGAAGCTGTGTGTGTGTGAGAGAGAGAGATTAAGAGAAGCTGTGTGTGTGAGAGAGAAAGAGACACTGTGTGTGTGTGAGAGAGAGAGAAAGAGAAGCTGTGAGTGAGAGACAGAGAGAGATGCTGTGAGTGAGAGAGAGAGAAAGAGAAGCTGTGTGTGAGAGAAAGAGGGAAAGTGAAGCTGTGTGTGAGAGAAAGAGAGAAAGTGAAGGTGTGAGTGAGAGAGAAAGAGCTGTGAGTGAGAGAGAGAGAAAGAGAAGCTGTGAGTGAGAGAGAGAGAGAGAAAGATTAGCTGTGAAAGAGAGTGAGAAAGAGAAGCTGTGAGTGAGAGAGAGAGAAAGAGAAGCTGTGAGTGAGACAAAGAGAGAGAAAGAGAAGCTGTGATAGAGAGAGAGAGAGAAAGAGAAGCTGTGAGTGAGAGAGAGATAGAAAGAGAAGCTGTGTGTGAGTGAGAGAGAGAAAGGAAAGCTGTGAGTGAGTGAGTGAGAGAGATAGAAGCTGTTAGTGAGAGAGTGAGAGAAAGAGAGTCTGAGAAAGAGAGAGTGAAAGAGAAGCTGTGAGTGAGAGACAGAGAAAGAGAAGCTGTGAGTGAGACAGAGAGAGAAAGAGAAGCTGTGAGTGAGTGAGAGAGAGAAAGAGAAGCTGTGTGTAAGAGAAAGAGAGAAAGTGAAGCTGTGTGTGAGAGAAAGAGAGAAAGTGAAGGTGTGAGTGATAGAGAAAGAGAAGCTGTGAGTTAGAGAGAGAGAAAGCAAAGCTATGAGTGAGAGAGAGAGAGAAACTGTGAGTGAGAGAGAAAGAGAAACTGTGAGTGAGAGAGAGAGAAAGAGAAGCTGTGAGTGCGAGAGAGAGAGAGAAAGAGAGTCTGAGAAAGAGAGTGAAAGAGAAGCTGTCAGTGAGAGAGAAGCCATGAGTGTGAGAGAGAGAATATGTGAGTGAGAGAGAGAGAGAAAGAAAGAGAAGCTGTGAGTGAGAGAGAAACAGAAGCTGTGAGTGAGAGAGAGGGAGAAAGAGAAGCTGTGAGAGAGAGAGAGAGAAAAGCTGTGAGTGAGACAAAGAGAGAGAAAGAGAAGCTGTGATTGATAGAGAGAGAGAGAAAGAGAAGCTGTGAGAGAGAGAGATAGAAAGAGAAGCTGTGAGTGAGTGAGAGAGAGAAAGAGAAGCTGTGAGTGAGAGAGAGAGATAAAGAGAAGCTGTGAGTGAGAGAGAGAGAGAGAGAAGCTGTGAGTGAGTGAGAGAGATAGAAGCTGTGAGTGAGAGAGAGAAAGAAAGAGAGTCTGAGAAAGAGAGAGTGAAAGAGAAGCTGTGAGTGAGAGAGAGAAATAAAAAGAAGCTGTGAGTGTGAGAGAGAGAGGAAGAGAAGCTGTGATTGAGAGAGAGAAGAGAAGCTGTGAGTGAGAGAGAGAGAGAAAGAGAAGCTGTGAGTGAGAGAGAGAGAGAGAAAGGTAAGCATTGAGTGGGAGAGAGAAAGAGGGTCTGGAAGTGAGAGAAAGAGAGAAAGAGAAGCTGTGAGTGAGTGAGAGAGAGAAGCTGTGAGTGAGTGAGAGAGAGAGAAGCTGTGAGTGAAAGAGATAGAATGAGAAGCTGTGAGTGAGAGTGAGAGAGAGAGAGAAAGAGAAAGAGAAGCTGTGAGTGAGAGAGAGAGAGAAGCTGTGAGTGAGTGAGAGAGAGAGAAGCTGTGAGTGAAAGAGATAGAATGAGAAGCTGTGAGTGAGAGTGAGAGAGGGAGAGAAAGAGAAAGGGAAGCTGTGAGTGAGTGAGAGAGAGAAATGGGAAGCTGTGAGTGAGAGAGAGAGAAAGAAGCTGTGAGTGAGAGAGAGAGAAAGAGAAGCTGTGACTGAGTGAGAGAGAGAGAAGCTGTGAGTGAGAGAGAAGAAGAAGCTGTGAGTGAGAGAGAGAGAGAAAGAGAAGTTGTGGGAGAGAGAGAGAGAAAGAGAAGCTGTGTGAGAGAGAAAGAGAAAGAGAAGCTGTGAGTGACACAGAGAGAGAGAAGCTGTGAGTGAGAGAGAGAGAGAAAGAGAAGCCTTGAGTGACAGAGAGAAAGAGAAGCTGTGAGTGAGAGAGAGAGGGAGAGAAAGAGGAGCTGTGAATGAGAGAGAGAAAGAGAAGCTGTGAGTGAGACAGAGAGAGGGAGAGAAAGAGAAGCTGTGAGTGAGAGAGAGAAAGAGAAGCTGTGTGTGAGTGAGAGAAAGAGAGAAGCTGTATGTGTGTGTGAGATTAAGAGAAGCTGTGTGTGTGTGAGAGAGAGAGAAAGAGACACTGTGTGTTTGAGAGAGAGAGAGAAAGAAAAGCCGTGAGTGAGAGAGAGATGCTGTGAGTGATAGAGAGAGAGAAGCTGTGTATGTGTGTGAGAGAGATATGCTGTGAGTGTGAGAGAGAGAAAGAGAAGCTGTGTGTGAGAGAAAGAGAGAAAGTGAAGCTGTGTGTGAGAGAAAGAGAGAAAGTGAAGGTGTGAGTGAGAGAGAAAGAGAAGCTATGAGTGAGAGAGAGAGAATGCCAAGCTGTGAGTGAGAGAGAGAGAGAGAAAGAGAAGCTGTGAGTGAGAGAGAGAGAGAAACTGTGAGTGAGTGAGAGAAAGAGAAACTGTGAGTGAGAGAGAGAGAAAGAGAAGCTGTGAGTGCGAGAGAGAGAGAGAGAGAGAGAGAAGCTATGAGTGAAAGGCAGAGAGAGAAAGAGAAGCTGTGTGTGTGTGAGAGAGAAAGAGAAGCTGTGAGTGAGAGAGAGAGAAAAAGAGTGTGAGTGAGAGAGAGAGAGAAAGAGAAGCCTTGAGTGAGTGAGAGAGAGAGATCCTGTGAGTGAATGAGAGAGAGAGAGAAAGAGAAGCTGTGAGTGAAAGAGTGACAGAAAGAGAAGCTGTGAGTGAGAGAGAGAGAGAAAGAGAAGCTGTGAGTGAGTGAGTGAGAGAAAGGAAAGCTGTGAGTGAGTGAGAGAGAAAGAAGCTGTGAGTGAGAGAGAGAGAAAGAGAGTCTGAGAAAGAGAGAGTGAAAGAGAAGCTGTGAGAGAGAGAGAGAGAGAGAAGCTGTGAGAGAGTAAGAGAAGCTGTGAGTGAGAGAGAGAGAAAGAGAAGCTGTGAGTGAGACAAAGAGAGAGAAAGAGAAGCTGTGAGTGAGTGAGAGAGAGAAAGAGAAGCTGTGTGTGAGAGAAAGAGAGAAAGTGAAGCTGTGTGTGAGAGAAAGAGAGAAAGTGAAGCTGTGAGTGAGAGAGAAAGAGAAGCTGTGAGAGAGAGAGAGAAAGCAAAGCTGTGAGTGAGAGAGAAAGAGAAGCTGTGAATGAGTGAGAAAGAGAGAAAGAGAAGCTGTGAGTGAGAGAGAGAGATAAAGAGAAGGTGTGAGTGAGAGAGAGAGAGAAAGAGAAGCTGTGAGTGAGAGAGAGAGAGAAAGGAAAGCTGTGAGTGAGTGAGAGAGATAGAAGCTGTGAGTGACACACAGAGAGAGAAGGTGTGAGAGAGAGAGAGAGAGAGAAAGAGAAGCCTTGAGTGACAGAGAGAGAGAATGAGAAGCTATGAGTGAGAGAGAGAGAAAGAGAAGCTGTGAGTGAGAGAGAGAGAGAGAGAAGCTGTGAGTGAGAGAGAGAAAGAGAAGCTGTGTGTGAGTGTGAGAGAGAGAGAAGCTGTGTGTGTGTGTGAGATCAAGAGAAGCTGTGTGTGTGTGAGAGAGAAAGAGATACTGTGGGTTTAGAGAGAGAGAGAGAAAGAGAAGCTGTGAGTGAGAGAGAGAGAGATGCTGTGAGTGAGAGAGAGAGAAAGAGAAGCTGTGTATGTGTGTGTGAGAGAGAAAGCGAAGCTGTGTGCGAGAGAAAGAGAGAAAGTGAAGCTGTGTGTGAGAGAAAGAGAGAAAGTGAAGGTGTGAGTGATAGAGAAAGAGAAGCTGTGAGTTAGAGAGAGAGAAAGCAAAGCTATGAGTGAGAGAGAGAGAAAGAAAGAGAAGCTGCGAGTGAGTGAGAGAGAGAGAAAGAGAAGCTGTGTGTGTGAGAGAGAGGGAAAGAGAAGCTGTGTGGGGTAGAGAGACAGGGAAACTGTGAGTGAGTGAGAGAGAGAAACTGTGAGTGAGAGAAAGAGAGAAAGTGAAGCTGTGTGTGAGAGAAAGAGAGAAAGTGAAAGTGTGAGTGAGAGAGAAAGAGAAGCTGTGAGTGAGAGAAAGAGAGAAAGTGAATGTGTGTGAGAGAAAGAGAGAAAGTGAAGGTGTGAGTGAGAGGGAAAGAGAAGCTGTGAGTGAGAGAGAGAGAAAGAGAAGTTGTGAGTGAGTGAGAGAGAGAGAAAGAGAAGCTGTGATTGATAGAGAGAGAGAGAGAAAGAGAAGCTGTGAGTGAGAGAGAGATAGAAAGAGAAGCTGTGAGTGAGTGAGAAAGAGAAAGGAAAGCTGTGAGTGAGTGAGTGAGAGAGATAGAAGCTGTTAGTGAGAGAGTGAGAGAAAGAGAGTCTGAGAAAGAGAGAGTGAAAGAGAAGCTGTGAGTGAGAGACAGAGAAAGAGAAGCTGTGAGTGAGACAGAGAGAGAAAGAGAAGCTGTGAGTGAGTGAGAGAGAGAAAGAGAAGCTGTGTGTGAGAGAAAGAGAGAAAGTGAAGCTGTGTGTGAGAGAAGGAGAGAAAGTGAAGCTGTGAGTGAGAGAGAAAGAGAAGCTGTGAGTGAGAGAGATAGAAACAAAGCTGTGAGTGAGAGAGAAAGAGAAGCTGTGAATGAGTGAAAGAGAGAGAGAAAGAGAAGCTGTGTGTGTGAGAGAGAGAGAGAGGGAAAGAGAAGTAGTGTGTGGGAGGAGAGAAAAAGAGCTGTGAGTGTTAGAGAGAAAGAGAAAGAGAAGCTGTGAGTGAGAGAGAGAAAGAGAAGCTGTGAGTGTGAGAGAGAGATAAAGAGAAGCTGTGAGAGAGAGAGAGAAACTGTGAGTGAGAGAGAAAAAGAGAAACTGTGAGTGAGAGAGAGAGAAAGAGAAGCTGTGAGTGCGAGAGAGAGAGAGAAAGTGAGTCTGAGAAAGAGAGTGAAAGAGAAGCTGTGAGTGAGAGAGAAGCCATGAGTGTGAGAGAGAGAATATGTGAGTGAGAGAGAGAGAGAAAGAAAGAGAAGCTGTGAGTGAGAGAGAAACAGAAGCTGTGAGTGAGAGAGAGGGAGAAAGAGAAGCTGTGAGAGAGAGAGAGAGAAAAGCTGTGAGTGAGACAAAGAGAGAGAAAGAGAAACTGTGATTGATAGAGAGAGAGAGAGAAAGAAAGAGAAGCTGTGAGAGAGAGAGATAGAAAGAGAAGCTGTGAGTGAGTGAGAGAGAGAAAGAGAAGGTGTGAGTGAGAGAGAGAGATAAAGAGAAGCTGTGAGTGAGAGAGAGAGAGAGAGAAGCTGTGAGTGAGTGAGAGAGATAGAAGCTGTGGGTGAGAGAGAGAGAGAGAAAGAGAGTCTGAGAAAGAGAGAGTGAAAGAGAAGCTGTGAGTGAGAGAGAGAAAGAAAGAGAAGCTGTGAGTGTGAGAGAGAGAGGAAGAGAAGCTGTGATTGAGAGAGAGAAGAGAAGCTGTGAGTGAGAGAGAGAGAGAAAGAGAAGCTGTGAGTGAGAGAGAGAGAGAGAGAGGTAAGCATTGAGTGGGAGAGAGAAAGAGGGTCTGGAAGTGAGAGAAAGAGAGAAAGAGAAGCTGTGAGTGAGAGAGAGAGAGAAGCTGTGAGTGAGTGAGAGAGAGAGAAGCTGTGAGTGAAAGAGATAGAATGAGAAGCTGTGAGTGAGAGTGAGAGAGAGAGAGAAAGAGAAAGAGAAGCTGTGAGTGAGTGAGAGAGAGAAATGGGAAGCTGTGAGTGAGAGAGAGAGAAAGAGACACTGTGTGTTTGAGAGAGAGAGAGAAAGAAAAGCTGTGAGTGAGAGAGAGATACTGTGAGTGATAGAGAGAGAGAGAAGCTGTGTATGTGTGTGAGAGAGATATGCTGTGAGTGAGAGAGAGAGAAAGAGAAGCTGTGTGTGAGAGAAAGAGAAAAAGTGAAGCTGTGTGTGAGAGAAAGAGAGAAAGTGAAGGTGTGAGTGAGAGAGAAAGAGAAGCTATGAGTGAGAGAGAGAGAATGCCAAGCTGTGAGTGAGAGAGAGAGAGAAACTGTGAGTGAGTGAGAGAAAGAGAAACTGTGAGTGTGAGAGAGAGAAAGAGAAGCTGTGAGTGCGAGAGAGAGAGAGAAAGAGAAGCTATGAGTGAAAGGCAGAGAGAGAAAGAGAAGCTGTGTGTGTGTGAGAGAGAAAGAGAAGCTGTGAGTGAGAGAGAGAGAAAAAGAGTGTGAGTGAGAGAGAGAGAGAAAGAGAAGCCTTGAGTGAGTGAGAGAGAGAGATCCTGTGAGTGAATGAGAGAGAGAGAGAAAGAGAAGCTGTGAGTGAAAGAGTGACAGAAAGAGAAGCTGTGAGTGAGAGAGAGAGAGAAAGAGAAGCTGTGAGTGAGTGAGTGAGAGAAAGGAAAGCTGTGAGTGAGTGAGAGAGAAAGAAGCTGTGAGTGAGAGAGAGAGAAAGAGAGTCTGAGAAAGAGAGAGTGAAAGAGAAGCTGTGAGTGAGAGAGAGAGAGAGAGAAGCTGTGAGAGAGTAAGAGAAGCTGTGAGTGAGAGAGAGAGAAAGAGAAGCTGTGAGTGAGACAAAGAGAGAGAAAGAGAAGCTGTGAGTGAGTGAGAGAGAGAAAGAGAAGCTGTGTGTGAGAGAAAGAGAGAAAGTGAAGCTGTGTGTGAGAGAAAGAGAGAAAGTGAAGCTGTGAGTGAGAGAGAAAGAGAAGCTGTGTGAGAGAGAGAGAAAGCAAAGCTGTGAGTGAGAGAGAAAGAGAAGCTGTGAATGAGTGAGAAAGAGAGAAAGAGAAGCTGTGTGTGTGTGTGAGAGAGAGTGGGAAATAGAAGCTGTGTGTGTGGGGGAGAGAAAAAGAGCTGTGAGTGTTAGAGAGAAAGAGAAAGAGAAGCTGTGAGCGAGTGAGAGAGAGAAAGACAAGCTGTGAGTGAGAGAGATATATAAAGAGAAGCTGTGAGTGAGAGTGAAAGAGAAAGAGAAGATGTGTGAGAGAGAGAGAGAAACTGTGAGTGAGAGAGAGAGAAGCTGTGAGTGTGAGAGAGAGATAAAGAGAAGCTGTGAGTGAGAGAGAGAGAGAAGCTGTGAGTGAGAGAGAGAGAGAAAGAGAGTCTGAAAAAGAGAGAGTGAAAGAGAAGCTGTGAGTGAGAGAAAGAAAGAAAGAGCTGTGAGTGTGAGAGAGAGAGGAAGAGAAGCTGTGATTGAGAGAGAGAGAAAAGAAGCTGTGAGTGAGAGAGAGAGAGAAAGAGAAGCTGTGAGTGAGTGAGAGAGAGAGAAAGGTAAGCATTGAGTGGGAGAGAGAAAGAGTCTGGAAGTGAGAGAAAGAGAGAAAGAGAAGCTGTGAGTGAGAGAGAGAGAAGCTGTGAGTCAGTGAGAGAGAGAGAGAGAAGCTGTGAGTGAAAGAGATAGAATGAGAAGCTGTGAGTGAGAGTGAGAGAGAGAGAGAAAGAGAAAGAGAAGCTGTGAGTGAGTGAGAGAGAGAAATGGGAAGCTGTGAGTGAGAGAGAGAGAAAGAGAAGCTGTGAGTGAGAGAGAGAAAGAGAAGCTGTGAGTGAGTGAGAGAGAGAGAAGCTGTGAGTGAGAGAGAAGAAGAAGCTGTGAGTGAGAGAGAGAGAGAAAGAGAAGCTGTGGGAGAGAGAGAGAGAGAAAGAGAAGCTGTGAGTGAGAGAGAAAGAGAAAGAGAAGCTGTGAGTGACACACAGAGAGAGAAGCTGTGAGTGAGAGAGAGAGAGAGAAAGAGAAGCCTTGAGTGACAGAGAGAAAGAGAAGCTGTGAGTGAGAGAGAGAGAGGGAGAGATAGAGAAGCTGTGAGTGAGAGAGAGAAGGAGAAGCTGTGTGTGAGTGAGAGACAGAGAGAAGCTGTATGTGTGTGTGAGATTAAGAGAGGCTGTGTGTGTGTGAGAGAGAAAGAGACACTGTGTGTTTGAGAGAGAGAGAGAAAGAAAAGCTGTGAGTGAGAGAGAGATGCTGTGAGTGATAGAGAGAGAGAGAAGCTGTGTATGTGTGAGAGAGAGATATGCTGGGAGTGAGAGAGAGAGAAAGAGAAGCTGTGTGTGAGAGAAAGAGAGAAAGTGAAGCTGTGTGTGAGAGAAAGAGAGAAAGTGAAGGTGTGAGTGAGAGAGAAAGAGAAGCTGTGAGTGAGAGAGAGAGAAAAAGAGTGTGAGTGAGAGAGAGAGAGAAAGAGAAGCCTTGAGTGAGTGAGAGAGAGAGAACCTGTGAGTGAATGAGAGAGAGAGATAAAGAGAAGCTGTGAGTGAAAGAGTGAGAGAAAGAGAAGCTCTGAGTGAGAGAGAGAGAAAGAGAGTCTGGAAGTCAGAGAGAGAGAGAAAGAGAAACTGTGAGAGAGAGAGAGAGAAAGAGAAGCTGTGCGTGAGAGAGAGAGAAAGAGAAGCTGTGAGTGAGAGAGAGAGAGTGAAAGGGAAGCTGTGAGTGAGAGAGAGAGAATCTGTGAGTGAGAGAGAGGGAGTGAAAGGGAAGCTGTGAGTGCGAGAGAGAGAGAAAGAGAAGCTATGAGTGAAAGGCAGAGAGAGAAAGAGAAGCTGTGTGTGTGTGAGAGAGAGAAAGAGTGCTGTGATTGAGAGAGAGATAGAAGCTGTGAGTGAGAGAAAGAGAGAAAGAGAGTCTGAGAAAGAGAGAGTGAAAGAGAAGCTGTGAGTGAGAGAGAGAGAGAGAAAGAGAAGCTGTGAGAGAGTAAGAGAAGCTGTGAGTGAGAGAGAGAGAAAGAGAAGCTGTGAGTGAGACAAAGAGAGAGAAAGAGAAGCTGTGAGTGAGAGGGAAAGAGAAGCTGTGAGTGAGAGAGAGAGAAAGAGAAGTTGTGAGTGAGTGAGAGAGAGAGAAAGAGAAGCTGTGATTGATAGAGAGAGAGAGAAAGAGAAGCTGTGAGTGAGAGAGAGATAGAAAGAGAAGCTGTGAGTGAGTGAGAAAGAGAAAGGAAAGCTGTGAGTGAGTGAGTGAGAGAGATAGAAGCTGTTAGTGAGAGAGTGAGAGAAAGAGAGTCTGAGAAAGAGAGAGTGAAAGAGAAGCTGTGAGTGAGAGACAGAGAAAGAGAAGCTGTGAGTGAGACAGAGAGAGAAAGAGAAGCTGTGAGTGAGTGAGAGAGACAAAGAGAAGCTGTGTGTGAGAGAAAGAGAGAAAGTGAAGCTGTGTGTGAGAGAAAGAGAGAAAGTGAAGCTGTGAGTGAGAGAGAAAGAGAAGCTGTGAGTGAGAGAGATAGAAACAAAGCTGTGAGTGAGAGAGAAAGAGAAGCTGTGAATGAGTGAAAGAGAGAGAGAAAGAGAAGCTGTGTGTGTGAGAGAGAGAGAGGGAAAGAGAAGTAGTGTGTGGGGGGGAGAGAAAAAGAGCTGTGAGTGTTAGAGAGAAAGAGAAGCTGTGAGTGAGAGAGAGAAAGAGAAGCTGTGAGTGAGAGAGAGAGATAAAGAGAAGCTGTGAGAGAGAGAGAGAAACTGTGAGTGAGAGAGAGAGAAAGAGAAGCTGTGAGTGCGAGAGAGAGAGAGAAAGTGAGTCTGAGAAAGAGAGTGAAAGAGAAGCTGTGAGTGAGAGAGAAGCCATGAGTGTGAGAGAGAGAATATGTGAGTGAGAGAGAGAGAGAAAGAAAGAGAAGCTGTGAGTGAGAGAGAAACAGAAGCTGTGAGTGAGAGAGAGGGAGAAAGAGAAGCTGTGAGAGAGAGAGAGAGAAAAGCTGTGAGTGAGACAAAGAGAGAGAAAGAGAAGCTGTGATTGATAGAGAGAGAGAGAAAGAGAAGCTGTGAGAGAGAGAGATAGAAAGAGAAGCTGTGAGTGAGTGAGAGAGAGAAAGAGAAGCTGTGAGTGAGAGAGAGAGATAAAGAGAAGCTGTGAGTGAGAGAGAGAGAGAGAGAGAAGCTGTGAGTGAGTGAGAGAGATAGAAGCTGTGAGTGAGAGAGAGAAAGAAAGAGAGTCTGAGAAAGAGAGAGTGAAAGAGAAGCTGTGAGTGAGAGAGAGAAAGAAAGAGAAGCTGTGAGTGTGAGAGAGAGAGGAAGAGAAGCTGTGATTGAGAGAGAGAAGAGAAGCTGTGAGTGAGAGAGAGAGAGAAAGAGAAGCTGTGAGTGAGAGAGAGAGAGAGAAAGGTAAGCATTGAGTGGGAGAGAGAAAGAGGGTCTGGAAGTGAGAGAAAGAGAGAAAGAGAAGCTGTGAGTGAGAGAGAGAGAGAAGCTGTGAGTGAGTGAGAGAGAGAGAAGCTGTTGAGTGAAAGAGATAGAATGAGAAGCTGTGAGTGAGAGTAAGAGAGAGAGAGAAAGAGAAAGAGAAGCTGTGAGTGAGTGAGAGAGAGAAATGGGAAGCTGTGAGTGAGAGAGAGAGAAAGAAGCTGTGAGTGAGAGAGAGAGAAAGAGAAGCTGTGACTGAGTGAGAGAGAGAGAAGCTGTGAGTGAGAGAGAAGAAGAAGCTGTGAGTGAGAGAGAGAGAGAAAGAGAAGCTGTGGGAGAGAGAGAGAGAAAGAGAAGCTGTGTGAGAGAGAAAGAGAAAGAGAAGCTGTGAGTGACACAGAGAGAGAGAAGCTGTGAGTGAGAGAGAGAGAGAAAGAGAAGCCTTGAGTGACAGAGAGAAAGAGAAGCTGTGAGTGAGAGAGAGAGAGGGAGAGAAAGAGAAGCTGTGAATGAGAGAGAGAAAGAGAAGCTGTGAGTGAGACAGAGAGAGGGAGAGAAAGAGAAGCTGTGAGTGAGAGAGAGAAAGAGAAGCTGTGTGTGAGTGAGAGAAAGAGAGAAGCTGTATGTGTGTGTGAGATTAAGAGAAGCTGTGTGTGTGTGAGAGAGAGAGAAAGAGACACTGTGTGTTTGAGAGAGAGAGAGAAAGAAAAGCTGTGAGTGAGAGAGAGATGCTGTGAGTGATAGAGAGAGAGAAGCTGTGTATGTGTGTGAGAGAGATATGCTGTGAGTGTGAGAGAGAGAAAGAGAAGCTGTGAGTGAGAGAGAGAGAGAAAGAGAAGCTGTGAGTGAGTGAGTGAGAGAAAGGAAAGCTGTGAGTGAGTGAGAGAGAAAGAAGCTGTGAGTGAGAGAGAGAGAAAGAGAGTCTGAGAAAGAGAGAGTGAAAGAGAAGCTGTGAGTGAGAGAGAGAGAGAGAGAAGCTGTGAGAGAGTAAGAGAAGCTGTGAGTGAGAGAGAGAGAAAGAGAAGCTGTGAGTGAGACAAAGAGAGAGAAAGAGAAGCTGTGAGTGAGTGAGAGAGAGAAAGAGAAGCTGTGTGTGAGAGAAAGAGAGAAAGTGAAGCTGTGTGTGAGAGAAAGAGAGAAAGTGAAGCTGTGAGTGAGAGAGAAAGAGAAGCTGTGTGAGAGAGAGAGAAAGCAAAGCTGTGAGTGAGAGAGAAAGAGAAGCTGTGAATGAGTGAGAAAGAGAGAAAGAGAAGCTGTGTGTGTGTGAGAGAGAGAGTGGGAAATAGAAGCTGTGTGTGGGGGGGAGAGAAAAAGAGCTGTGAGTGTTAGAGAGAAAGAGAAAGAGAAGCTGTGAGCGAGTGAGAGAGAGAAAGACAAGCTGTGAGTGAGAGAGATATATAAAGAGAAGCTGTGAGTGAGAGTGAAAGAGAAAGAGAAGATGTGTGAGAGAGAGAGAGAAACTGTGAGTGAGAGAGAGAGAAGCTGTGAGTGTGAGAGAGAGATAAAGAGAAGCTGTGAGTGAGAGAGAGAGAGAAGCTGTGAGTGAGAGAGAGAGAGAAAGAGAGTCTGAAAAAGAGAGAGTGAAAGAGAAGCTGTGAGTGAGAGAAAGAAAGAAAGAGCTGTGAGTGTGAGAGAGAGAGGAAGAGAAGCTGTGATTGAGAGAGAGAGAAAAGAAGCTGTGAGTGAGAGAGAGAGAAAGAGAAGCTGTGAGTGAGTGAGAGAGAGAGAAAGGTAAGCATTGAGTGGGAGAGAGAAAGAGTCTGGAAGTGAGAGAAAGAGAGAAAGAGAAGCTGTGAGTGAGAGAGAGAGAAGCTGTGAGTCAGTGAGAGAGAGAGAGAGAAGCTGTGAGTGAAAGAGATAGAATGAGAAGCTGTGAGTGAGAGTGAGTGAGAGAGAGAAAGAGAAAGAGAAGCTGTGAGTGAGAGAGAGAGAGTGAAAGGGAAGCTGTGAGTGAGAGAGAGAGAATCTGTGAGTGAGAGAGAGGGAGTGAAAGGGAAGCTGTGAGTGCGAGAGAGAGAGAAAGAGAAGCTATGAGTGAAAGGCAGAGAGAGAAAGAGAAGCTGTGTGTGTGTGAGAGAGAGAAAGAGTGCTGTGATTGAGAGAGAGATAGAAGCTGTGAGTGAGAGAAAGAGAGAAAGAGAGTCTGAGAAAGAGAGAGTGAAAGAGAAGCTGTGAGTGAGAGAGAGAGAGAGAAAGAGAAGCTGTGAGAGAGTAAGAGAAGCTGTGAGTGAGAGAGAGAGAAAGAGAAGCTGTGAGTGAGACAAAGAGAGAGAAAGAGAAGCTGTGAGTGAGAGGGAAAGAGAAGCTGTGAGTGAGAGAGAGAGAAAGAGAAGTTGTGAGTGAGTGAGAGAGAGAGAAAGAGAAGCTGTGATTGATAGAGAGAGAGAGAAAGAGAAGCTGTGAGTGAGAGAGAGATAGAAAGAGAAGCTGTGAGTGAGTGAGAAAGAGAAAGGAAAGCTGTGAGTGAGTGAGTGAGAGAGATAGAAGCTGTTAGTGAGAGAGTGAGAGAAAGAGAGTCTGAGAAAGAGAGAGTGAAAGAGAAGCTGTGAGTGAGAGACAGAGAAAGAGAAGCTGTGAGTGAGACAGAGAGAGAAAGAGAAGCTGTGAGTGAGTGAGAGAGACAAAGAGAAGCTGTGTGTGAGAGAAAGAGAGAAAGTGAAGCTGTGTGTGAGAGAAAGAGAGAAAGTGAAGCTGTGAGTGAGAGAGAAAGAGAAGCTGTGAGTGAGAGAGATAGAAACAAAGCTGTGAGTGAGAGAGAAAGAGAAGCTGTGAATGAGTGAAAGAGAGAGAGAAAGAGAAGCTGTGTGTGTGAGAGAGAGAGAGGGAAAGAGAAGTAGTGTGTGGGGGGGAGAGAAAAAGAGCTGTGAGTGTTAGAGAGAAAGAGAAGCTGTGAGTGAGAGAGAGAAAGAGAAGCTGTGAGTGAGAGAGAGAGATAAAGAGAAGCTGTGAGAGAGAGAGAGAAACTGTGAGTGAGAGAGAGAGAAAGAGAAGCTGTGAGTGCGAGAGAGAGAGAGAAAGTGAGTCTGAGAAAGAGAGTGAAAGAGAAGCTGTGAGTGAGAGAGAAGCCATGAGTGTGAGAGAGAGAATATGTGAGTGAGAGAGAGAGAGAAAGAAAGAGAAGCTGTGAGTGAGAGAGAAACAGAAGCTGTGAGTGAGAGAGAGGGAGAAAGAGAAGCTGTGAGAGAGAGAGAGAGAAAAGCTGTGAGTGAGACAAAGAGAGAGAAAGAGAAGCTGTGATTGATAGAGAGAGAGAGAAAGAGAAGCTGTGAGAGAGAGAGATAGAAAGAGAAGCTGTGAGTGAGTGAGAGAGAGAAAGAGAAGCTGTGAGTGAGAGAGAGAGATAAAGAGAAGCTGTGAGTGAGAGAGAGAGAGAGAGAGAAGCTGTGAGTGAGTGAGAGAGATAGAAGCTGTGAGTGAGAGAGAGAAAGAAAGAGAGTCTGAGAAAGAGAGAGTGAAAGAGAAGCTGTGAGTGAGAGAGAGAAAGAAAGAGAAGCTGTGAGTGTGAGAGAGAGAGGAAGAGAAGCTGTGATTGAGAGAGAGAAGAGAAGCTGTGAGTGAGAGAGAGAGAGAAAGAGAAGCTGTGAGTGAGAGAGAGAGAGAGAAAGGTAAGCATTGAGTGGGAGAGAGAAAGAGGGTCTGGAAGTGAGAGAAAGAGAGAAAGAGAAGCTGTGAGTGAGAGAGAGAGAGAAGCTGTGAGTGAGTGAGAGAGAGAGAAGCTGTTGAGTGAAAGAGATAGAATGAGAAGCTGTGAGTGAGAGTAAGAGAGAGAGAGAAAGAGAAAGAGAAGCTGTGAGTGAGTGAGAGAGAGAAATGGGAAGCTGTGAGTGAGAGAGAGAGAAAGAAGCTGTGAGTGAGAGAGAGAGAAAGAGAAGCTGTGACTGAGTGAGAGAGAGAGAAGCTGTGAGTGAGAGAGAAGAAGAAGCTGTGAGTGAGAGAGAGAGAGAAAGAGAAGCTGTGGGAGAGAGAGAGAGAAAGAGAAGCTGTGTGAGAGAGAAAGAGAAAGAGAAGCTGTGAGTGACACAGAGAGAGAGAAGCTGTGAGTGAGAGAGAGAGAGAAAGAGAAGCCTTGAGTGACAGAGAGAAAGAGAAGCTGTGAGTGAGAGAGAGAGAGGGAGAGAAAGAGAAGCTGTGAATGAGAGAGAGAAAGAGAAGCTGTGAGTGAGACAGAGAGAGGGAGAGAAAGAGAAGCTGTGAGTGAGAGAGAGAAAGAGAAGCTGTGTGTGAGTGAGAGAAAGAGAGAAGCTGTATGTGTGTGTGAGATTAAGAGAAGCTGTGTGTGTGTGAGAGAGAGAGAAAGAGACACTGTGTGTTTGAGAGAGAGAGAGAAAGAAAAGCTGTGAGTGAGAGAGAGATGCTGTGAGTGATAGAGAGAGAGAAGCTGTGTATGTGTGTGAGAGAGATATGCTGTGAGTGTGAGAGAGAGAAAGAGAAGCTGTGAGTGAGAGAGAGAGAGAAAGAGAAGCTGTGAGTGAGTGAGTGAGAGAAAGGAAAGCTGTGAGTGAGTGAGAGAGAAAGAAGCTGTGAGTGAGAGAGAGAGAAAGAGAGTCTGAGAAAGAGAGAGTGAAAGAGAAGCTGTGAGTGAGAGAGAGAGAGAGAGAAGCTGTGAGAGAGTAAGAGAAGCTGTGAGTGAGAGAGAGAGAAAGAGAAGCTGTGAGTGAGACAAAGAGAGAGAAAGAGAAGCTGTGAGTGAGTGAGAGAGAGAAAGAGAAGCTGTGTGTGAGAGAAAGAGAGAAAGTGAAGCTGTGTGTGAGAGAAAGAGAGAAAGTGAAGCTGTGAGTGAGAGAGAAAGAGAAGCTGTGTGAGAGAGAGAGAAAGCAAAGCTGTGAGTGAGAGAGAAAGAGAAGCTGTGAATGAGTGAGAAAGAGAGAAAGAGAAGCTGTGTGTGTGTGAGAGAGAGAGTGGGAAATAGAAGCTGTGTGTGGGGGGGAGAGAAAAAGAGCTGTGAGTGTTAGAGAGAAAGAGAAAGAGAAGCTGTGAGCGAGTGAGAGAGAGAAAGACAAGCTGTGAGTGAGAGAGATATATAAAGAGAAGCTGTGAGTGAGAGTGAAAGAGAAAGAGAAGATGTGTGAGAGAGAGAGAGAAACTGTGAGTGAGAGAGAGAGAAGCTGTGAGTGTGAGAGAGAGATAAAGAGAAGCTGTGAGTGAGAGAGAGAGAGAAGCTGTGAGTGAGAGAGAGAGAGAAAGAGAGTCTGAAAAAGAGAGAGTGAAAGAGAAGCTGTGAGTGAGAGAAAGAAAGAAAGAGCTGTGAGTGTGAGAGAGAGAGGAAGAGAAGCTGTGATTGAGAGAGAGAGAAAAGAAGCTGTGAGTGAGAGAGAGAGAAAGAGAAGCTGTGAGTGAGTGAGAGAGAGAGAAAGGTAAGCATTGAGTGGGAGAGAGAAAGAGTCTGGAAGTGAGAGAAAGAGAGAAAGAGAAGCTGTGAGTGAGAGAGAGAGAAGCTGTGAGTCAGTGAGAGAGAGAGAGAGAAGCTGTGAGTGAAAGAGATAGAATGAGAAGCTGTGAGTGAGAGTGAGTGAGAGAGAGAAAGAGAAAGAGAAGCTGTGAGTGAGTGAGAGAGAGAAATGGGAAGCTGTGAGTGAGAGAGAGAGAAAGAGAAGCTGTGAGTGAGAGAGAGAAAGAGAAGCTGTGAGTGAGTGAGAGAGAGAGAAGCTGTGAGTGAGAGAGAAGAAGAAGCTGTGAGTGAGAGAGAGAGAGAAAGAGAAGCTGTGGGAGAGAGAGAGAGAGAAAGAGAAGCTGTGAGTGAGAGAGAAAGAGAAAGAGAAGCTGTGAGTGACACACAGAGAGAGAAGCTGTGAGTGAGAGAGAGAGAGAGAAAGAGAAGCCTTGAGTGACAGAGAGAAAGAGAAGCTGTGAGTGAGAGAGAGAGAGGGAGAGATAGAGAAGCTGTGAGTGAGAGAGAGAAAGAGAAGCTGTGTGTGAGTGAGAGACAGAGAGAAGCTGTATGTGTGTGTGAGATTAAGAGAGGCTGTGTGTGTGTGAGAGAGAAAGAGACACTGTGTGTTTGAGAGAGAGAGAGAAAGAAAAGCTGTGAGTGAGAGAGAGATGCTGTGAGTGATAGAGAGAGAGAGAAGCTGTGTATGTGTGAGAGAGAGATATGCTGGGAGTGAGAGAGAGAGAAAGAGAAGCTGTGTGTGAGGGAAAGAGAGAAAGTGAAGCTGTGTGTGAGAGAAAGAGAGAAAGTGAAGGTGTGAGTGAGAGAGAAAGAGAATCTGTGAGTGAGAGAGAGAGAAAAAGAGTGTGAGTGAGAGAGAGAGAGAAAGAGAAGCCTTGAGTGAGTGAGAGAGAGAGAACCTGTGAGTGAATGAGAGAGAGAGATAAAGAGAAGCTGTGAGTGAAAGAGTGAGAGAAAGAGAAGCTGTGAGTGAGAGAGAGAGAGAAAGAGAAGCTGTGAGAGAGTGAGTGAGAGAAAGGAAAGCTGTGAGTGAGTGAGAGAGATAGAAGCTCTGAGTGAGAGAGAGAAAGAGAAACTGTGAGAGAGAGAGAGAGAAAGAGAAGCTGTGAGTGAGAGAGAGAGAAAGAGAAGCTGTGAGTGAGAGAGAGAGAGTGAAAGGGAAGCTGTGAGTGAGAGAGAGAGAATCTGTGAGTGAGAGAGAGGGAGTGAAAGGGAAGCTGTGAGTGCGAGAGAGAGAGAAAGAGAAGCTATGAGTGAAAGGCAGAGAGAGAAAGAGAAGCTGTGTGTGTGTGTGAGAGAGAAAGAGTGCTGTGATTGAGAGAGAGATAGAAGCTGTGAGTGAGAGAAAGAGAGAAAGAGAGTCTGAGAAAGAGAGAGTGAAAGAGAAGCTGTGAGTGAGAGAGAGAGAGAGAAAGAGAAGCTGTGAGAGAGTAAGAGAAGCTGTGAGTGAGAGAGAGAGAAAGAGAAGCTGTGAGTGAGACAAAGAGAGAGAAAGAGAAGCTGTGAGTGAGAGGGAAAGAGAAGCTGTGAGTGAGAGAGAGAGAAAGAGAAGTTGTGAGTGAGTGAGAGAGAGAGAAAGAGAAGCTGTGATTGATAGAGAGAGAGAGAAAGAGAAGCTGTGAGTGAGAGAAGAGATAGAAAGAGAAGCTGTGAGTGAGTGAGAAAGAGAAAGGAAAGCTGTGAGTGAGTGAGTGAGAGAGATAGAAGCTGTTAGTGAGAGAGTGAGAGAAAGAGAGTCTGAGAAAGAGAGAGTGAAAGAGAAGCTGTGAGTGAGAGACAGAGAAAGAGAAGCTGTGAGTGAGACAGAGAGAGAAAGAGAAGCTGTGAGTGAGTGAGAGAGAGAAAGAGAAGCTGTGAGTGAGTGAGAGAGAGAAAGAGAAGCTGTGTGTGAGAGAAAGAGAGAAAGTGAAGCTGTGTGTGAGAGAAAGAGAGAAAGTGAAGCTGTGAGTGAGAGAGAAAGAGAAGCTGTGAGTGAGAGAGATAGAAACAAAGCTGTGAGTGAGAGAGAAAGAGAAGCTGTGAATGAGTGAAAGAGAGAGAGAAAGAGAAGCTGTGTGTGTGAGAGAGAGAGAGGGAAAGAGAAGTAGTGTGGGGGGGGGAGAGAAAAAGAGCTGTGAGTGTTAGAGAGAAAGAGAAAGAGAAGCTGTGAGTGAGAGAGAGAAAGAGAAGCTGTGAGTGAGAGAGAGAGATAAAGAGAAGCTGTGAGAGAGAGAGAGAAACTGTGAGTGAGAGAGAAAAAGAGAAACTGTGAGTGAGAGAGAGAGAAAGAGAAGCTGTGAGTGCGAGAGAGAGAGAGAAAGTGAGTCTGAGAAAGAGAGTGAAAGAGAAGCTGTGAGTGAGAGAGAAGCCATGAGTGTGAGAGAGAGAATATGTGAGTGAGAGAGAGAGAGAAAGAAAGAGAAGCTGTGAGTGAGAGAGAAACAGAAGCTGTGAGTGAGAGAGAGGGAGAAAGAGAAGCTGTGAGAGAGAGAGAGAGAAAAGCTGTGAGTGAGACAAAGAGAGAGAAAGAGAAGCTGTGATTGATAGAGAGAGAGAGAAACAGAAGCTGTGAGAGAGAGAGATAGAAAGAGAAGCTGTGAGTGAGAGAGAGAGATAAAGAGAAGCTGTGAGTGAGAGAGAGAGAGAGAAGCTGTGAGTGAGTGAGAGAGATAGAAGCTGTGAGTGAGAGAGAGAAAGAAAGAGAGTCTGAGAAAGAGAGAGTGAAAGAGAAGCTGTGAGTGAGAGAGAGAAAGAAAGAGAAGCTGTGAGTGTGAGAGAGAGAGGAAGAGAAGCTGTGATTGAGAGAGAGAAGAAAAGCTGTGAGTGAGAGAGAGAGAGAAAGAGAAGCTGTGAGTGAGAGAGAGAGAGAGAAAGGTAAGCATTGAGTGGGAGAGAGAAAGAGGGTCTGGAAGTGAGAGAAAGAGAGAAAGAGAAGCTGTGAGTGAGAGAGAGAGAGAAGCTGTGAGTGAGTGAGAGAGAGAGAAGCTGTTGAGTGAAAGAGATAGAATGAGAAGCTGTGAGTGAGAGTGAGAGAGAGAGAGAAAGAGAAAGAGAAGCTGTGAGTGAGTGAGAGAGAGAAATGGGAAGCTGTGAGTGAGAGAGAGAGAAAGAAGCTGTGAGTGAGAGAGAGAGAAAGAGAAGCTGTGACTGAGTGAGAGAGAGAGAAGCTGTGAGTGAGAGAGAAGAAGAAGCTGTGAGTGAGAGAGAGAGAGAAAGAGAAGCTGTGGGAGAGAGAGAGAGAAAGAGAAGCTGTGTGAGAGAGAAAGAGAAAGAGAAGCTGTGAGTGACACAGAGAGAGAGAAGCTGTGAGTGAGAGAGAGAGAGAAAGAGAAGCCTTGAGTGACAGAGAGAAAGAGAAGCTGTGAGTGAGAGAGAGAGAGGGAGAGAAAGAGAAGCTGTGAATGAGAGAGAGAAAGAGAAGCTGTGAGTGAGACAGAGAGAGGGAGAGAAAGAGAAGGTGTGAGTGAGAGAGAGAAAGAGAAGCTGTGTGTGAGTGAGAGAAAGAGAGAAGCTGTATGTGTGTGTGAGATTAAGAGAAGCTGTGTGTGTGTGTGAGAGAGAGAAAGAGACACTGTGTGTTTGAGAGAGAGAGAGAAAGAAAAGCTGTGAGTGAGAGAGAGATGCTGTGAGTGATAGAGAGAGAGAGAAGCTGTGTATGTGTGAGAGAGAGATATGCTGGGAGTGAGAGAGAGAGAAAGAGAAGCTGTGTGTGAGGGAAAGAGAGAAAGTGAAGCTGTGTGTGAGAGAAAGAGAGAAAGTGAAGGTGTGAGTGAGAGAGAAAGAGAATCTGTGAGTGAGAGAGAGAGAAAAAGAGTGTGAGTGAGAGAGAGAGAGAAAGAGAAGCCTTGAGTGAGTGAGAGAGAGAGAACCTGTGAGTGAATGAGAGAGAGAGATAAAGAGAAGCTGTGAGTGAAAGAGTGAGAGAAAGAGAAGCTGTGAGTGAGAGAGAGAGAGAAAGAGAAGCTGTGAGAGAGTGAGTGAGAGAAAGGAAAGCTGTGAGTGAGTGAGAGAGATAGAAGCTCTGAGTGAGAGAGAGAGAAAGAGAAACTGTGAGAGAGAGAGAGAGAAAGAGAAGCTGTGAGTGAGAGAGAGAGAAAGAGAAGCTGTGAGTGAGAGAGAGAGAGTGAAAGGGAAGCTGTGAGTGAGAGAGAGAGAATCTGTGAGTGAGAGAGAGGGAGTGAAAGGGAAGCTGTGAGTGCGAGAGAGAGAGAAAGAGAAGCTATGAGTGAAAGGCAGAGAGAGAAAGAGAAGCTGTGTGTGTGTGAGAGAGAGAAAGAGTGCTGTGATTGAGAGAGAGATAGAAGCTGTGAGTGAGAGAAAGAGAGAAAGAGAGTCTGAGAAAGAGAGAGTGAAAGAGAAGCTGTGAGTGAGAGAGAGAGAGAGAAAGAGAAGCTGTGAGAGAGTAAGAGAAGCTGTGAGTGAGAGAGAGAGAAAGAGAAGCTGTGAGTGAGACAAAGAGAGAGAAAGAGAAGCTGTGAGTGAGAGGGAAAGAGAAGCTGTGAGTGAGAGAGAGAGAAAGAGAAGTTGTGAGTGAGTGAGAGAGAGAGAAAGAGAAGCTGTGATTGATAGAGAGAGAGAGAAAGAGAAGCTGTGAGTGAGAGAGAGATAGAAAGAGAAGCTGTGAGTGAGTGAGAAAGAGAAAGGAAAGCTGTGAGTGAGTGAGTGAGAGAGATAGAAGCTGTTAGTGAGAGAGTGAGAGAAAGAGAGTCTGAGAAAGAGAGAGTGAAAGAGAAGCTGTGAGTGAGAGACAGAGAAAGAGAAGCTGTGAGTGAGACAGAGAGAGAAAGAGAAGCTGTGAGTGAGTGAGAGAGAGAAAGAGAAGCTGTGAGTGAGTGAGAGAGAGAAAGAGAAGCTGTGTGTGAGAGAAAGAGAGAAAGTGAAGCTGTGTGTGAGAGAAAGAGAGAAAGTGAAGCTGTGAGTGAGAGAGAAAGAGAAGCTGTGAGTGAGAGAGATAGAAACAAAGCTGTGAGTGAGAGAGAAAGAGAAGCTGTGAATGAGTGAAAGAGAGAGAGAAAGAGAAGCTGTGTGTGTGAGAGAGAGAGAGGGAAAGAGAAGTAGTGTGTGGGGGGGAGAGAAAAAGAGCTGTGAGTGTTAGAGAGAAAGAGAAAGAGAAGCTGTGAGTGAGAGAGAGAAAGAGAAGCTGTGAGTGAGAGAGAGAGATAAAGAGAAGCTGTGAGAGAGAGAGAGAAACTGTGAGTGAGAGAGAAAAAGAGAAACTGTGAGTGAGAGAGAGAGAAAGAGAAGCTGTGAGTGCGAGAGAGAGAGAGAAAGTGAGTCTGAGAAAGAGAGTGAAAGAGAAGCTGTGAGTGAGAGAGAAGCCATGAGTGTGAGAGAGAGAATATGTGAGTGAGAGAGAGAGAGAAAGAAAGAGAAGCTGTGAGTGAGAGAGAAACAGAAGCTGTGAGTGAGAGAGAGGGAGAAAGAGAAGCTGTGAGAGAGAGAGAGAGAGAAAAGCTGTGAGTGAGACAAAGAGAGAGAAAGAGAAGCTGTGATTGATAGAGAGAGAGAGAAAGAGAAGCTGTGAGAGAGAGAGATAGAAAGAGAAGCTGTGAGTGAGAGAGAGAGATAAAGAGAAGCTGTGAGTGAGAGAGAGAGAGAGAAGCTGTGAGTGAGTGAGAGAGATAGAAGCTGTGAGTGAGAGAGAGAAAGAAAGAGA
Source organism: Bradypodion ventrale (assembly GCA_035047345.1). Taxonomy (NCBI): domain Eukaryota; kingdom Metazoa; phylum Chordata; class Lepidosauria; order Squamata; family Chamaeleonidae; genus Bradypodion; species Bradypodion ventrale. The sequence goes on from JAWDJE010000001.1 coordinate 226,830,634, forward strand.
GTCTGAGAAAGAGAGAGTGAAAGAGAAGCTGTGAGTGAGAGAGAGAAAGAAAGAGAAGCTGTGAGTGTGAGAGAGAGAGGAAGAGAAGCTGTGATTGAGAGAGAGAAGAAAAGCTGTGAGTGAGAGAGAGAGAGAAAGAGAAGCTGTGAGTGAGAGAGAGAGAGAGAAAGGTAAGCATTGAGTGGGAGAGAGAAAGAGGGTCTGGAAGTGAGAGAAAGAGAGAAAGAGAAGCTGTGAGTGAGAGAGAGAGAGAAGCTGTGAGTGAGTGAGAGAGAGAGAAGCTGTTGAGTGAAAGAGATAGAATGAGAAGCTGTGAGTGAGAGTGAGAGAGAGAGAGAAAGAGAAAGAGAAGCTGTGAGTGAGTGAGAGAGAGAAATGGGAAGCTGTGAGTGAGAGAGAGAGAAAGAAGCTGTGAGTGAGAGAGAGAGAAAGAGAAGCTGTGACTGAGTGAGAGAGAGAGAAGCTGTGAGTGAGAGAGAAGAAGAAGCTGTGAGTGAGAGAGAGAGAGAAAGAGAAGCTGTGGGAGAGAGAGAGAGAAAGAGAAGCTGTGTGAGAGAGAAAGAGAAAGAGAAGCTGTGAGTGACACAGAGAGAGAGAAGCTGTGAGTGAGAGAGAGAGAGAAAGAGAAGCCTTGAGTGACAGAGAGAAAGAGAAGCTGTGAGTGAGAGAGAGAGAGGGAGAGAAAGAGAAGCTGTGAATGAGAGAGAGAAAGAGAAGCTGTGAGTGAGACAGAGAGAGGGAGAGAAAGAGAAGGTGTGAGTGAGAGAGAGAAAGAGAAGCTGTGTGTGAGTGAGAGAAAGAGAGAAGCTGTATGTGTGTGTGAGATTAAGAGAAGCTGTGTGTGTGTGTGAGAGAGAGAAAGAGACACTGTGTGTTTGAGAGAGAGAGAGAGAAAGAAAAGCTGTGAGTGAGAGAGATGCTGTGAGTGATAGAGAGAGAGAAGCTGTGTATGTGTGTGAGAGAGATATGCTGTGAGTGTGAGAGAGAGAAAGAGAAGCTGTGTGTAAGAGAAAGAGAGAAAGTGAAGCTGTGTGTGAGAGAAAGAGAGAAAGTGAAGGTGTGAGTGAGAGAGAAAGAGAAGCTATGAGTGAGAGAGAGAGAATGCCAAGCTGTGAGTGAGAGAGAGAGAGAGAAAGAGAAGCTGTGAGTGAGAGAGAGAGAGAAACTGTGAGTGAGTGAGAGAAAGAGAAACTGTGAGTGAGAGAGAGAGAAAGAGAAGCTGTGAGTGTGAGAGAGAGAGAGAAAGAGAAGCTATGAGTGAAAGGCAGAGAGAGAAAGAGAAGCTGTGTGTGTGTGAGAGAGAAAGAGAAGCTGTGAGTGAGTGAGAGAGAAAAAGTGTGTGAGTGAGAGAGAGAGAGAAAGAGAAGCCTTGAGTGAGTGAGAGAGAGAGATCCTGTGAGTGAATGAGAGAGAGAGAGAAAGAGAAGCTGTGAGTGAAAGAGTGACAGAAAGAGAAGCTGTGAGTGAGAGAGAGAGAGAAAGAGAAGCTGTGAGTGAGTGAGTGAGAGAAAGGAAAGCTGTGAGTGAGTGAGAGAGAAAGAAGCTGTGAGTGAGAGAGAGAGAAAGAGAGTCTGAGAAAGAGAGAGTGAAAGAGAAGCTGTGAGTGAGAGAGAGAGAGAGAGAAGCTGTGAGAGAGTAAGAGAAGCTGTGAGTGAGAGAGACAGAAAGAGAAGCTGTGAGTGAGACAAAGAGAGAGAAAGAGAAGCTGTGAGTGAGTGAGAGAGAGAAAGAGAAGCTGTGTGTGAGAGAAAGAGAGAAAGTGAAGCTGTGTGTGAGAGAAAGAGAGAAAGTGAAGCTGTGAATGAGAGAGAAAGAGAAGCTGTGAGAGAGAGAGAGAAAGCAAAGCTGTGAGTGAGAGAGAAAGAGAAGCTGTGAATGAGTGAGAAAGAGAGAAAGAGAAGCTGTGAGTGAGAGAGAGAGATAAAGAGAAGGTGTGAGTGAGAGAGAAAGAGAAAGAGAAGCTGTGAGTGAGAGAGAGAGAGAAAGGAAAGCTGTGAGTGAGTGAGAGAGATAGAAGCTGTGAGTGACACACAGAGAGAGAAGGTGAGAGAGAGAGAGAGAGAGAAAGAGAAGCCTTGAGTGACAGAGAGAGAGAATGAGAAGCTATGAGTGAGAGAGAAAGAGAAGCTGTGAGTGAGAGAGAGAGAGAGAGAAGCTGTGAGTGAGAGAGAGAAAGAGAAGCTGTGTGTGAGTGTGAGAGAGAGAGAAGCTGTGTGTGTGAGAGAGAGAAAGAGATACTGTGGGTTTAGAGAGAGAGAGAAAGAGAAGCTGTGAGTGAGAGAGAGAGAGATGCTGTGAGTGAGAGAGAGAGAAAGAGAAGCTGTGTATGTGTGTGAGAGAGAGAAAGCGAAGCTGTGTGCGAGAGAAAGAGAGAAAGTGAAGCTGTGTATGAGAGAAAGAGAGAAAGTGAAGGTGTGAGTGATAGAGAAAGAGAAGCTGTGAGTTAGAGAGAGAGAAAGCAAAGCTATGAGTGAGAGAGAGAGAAAGAAAGAGAAGCTGCGAGTGAGTGAGAGAGAGAGAAAGAGAAGCTGTGTGTGTGAGAGAGAGGGAAAGAGAAGCTGTGTGGGGTAGAGAGACAGGGAAACTGTGAGTGAGTGAGAGAGAGAAACTGTGAGTGAGAGAAAGAGAGAAAGTGAAGCTGTGTGTGAGAGAAAGAGAGAAAGTGAAAGTGTGAGTGAGAGAGAAAGAGAAGCTGAGAGTGAGAGAAAAAGAGAAAGTGAATGTGTGTGAGAGAAAGAGAGAAAGTGAAGGTGTGAGTGAGAGGGAAAGAGAAGCTGTGAGTGAGAGAGAGAGAAAGAGAAGTTGTGAGTGAGTGAGAGAGAGAGAAAGAGAAGCTGTGATTGATAGAGAGAGAGAGAGAAAGAGAAGCTGTGAGTGAGAGAGAGATAGAAAGAGAAGCTGTGAGTGAGTGAGAAAGAGAAAGGAAAGCTGTGAGTGAGTGAGTGAGTGAGTGAGAGAGATAGAAGCTGTTAGTGAGAGAGTGAGAGAAAGAGAGTCTGAGAAAGAGAGAGTGAAAGAGAAGCTGTGAGTGAGAGACAGAGAAAGAGAAGCTGTGAGTGAGACAGAGAGAGAAAGAGAAGCTGTGAGTGAGTGAGAGAGAGAAAGAGAAGCTGTGTTTGAGAGAATGAGAGAAAGTGAAGCTGTGTGTGAGAGAAGGAGAGAAAGTGAAGCTGTGAGTGAGAGAGAAAGAGAAGCTGTGAGTGAGAGAGATAGAAACAAAGCTGTGAGTGAGAGAGAAAGAGAAGCTTTGAATGAGTGAAAGAGAGAGAGAAAGAGAAGCTGTGTGTGTGAGAGAGAGAGAGGGAAAGAGAAGTAGTGTGTGTGGGGAGAGAAAAATAGCTGTGAGTGTTAGAGAGAAAGAGAAAGAGAAGCTGTGAGTGAGAGAGAGAAAGAGAAGCTGTGAGTGTGAGAGAGAGATAAAGAGAAGCTGTGAGAGAGAGAGAAACTGTGAGTGAGAGAGAAAAAGAGAAACTGTGAGTGAGAGAGAGAGAAAGAGAAGCTGTGAGTGCGAGAGAGAGAGAGAAAGAGAGTCTGAGAAAGAGAGTGAAAGAGAAGCTGTGAGTGAGAGAGAAGCCATGAGTGTGAGAGAGAGAATATGTGAGTGAGAGAGAGAGAGAAAGAAAGAGAAGCTGTGAGTGAGAGAGAAACAGAAGCTGTGAGTGAGAGAGAGGGAGAAAGAGAAGCTGTGAGAGAGAGAGAGAGAAAAACTGTGAGTGAGACAAAGAGAGAGAAAGAGAAGCTGTGATTGATAGAGAGAGAGAGAAAGAGAAGCTGTGAGAGAGAGAGATAGAAAGACAAGCTGTGAGTGAGTGAGAGAGAGAAAGAGAAGCTGTGAGTGAGAGAGAGAGATAAAGAGAAGCTGTGAGTGAGAGAGAGAGAAGCTGTGAGTGAGTGAGAGTGATAGAAGCTGTGAGTGAGAGAGAGAGAGAAAGAGAGTCTGAGAAAGAGAGAGTGAAAGAGAAGCTGTGAGTGAGAGAGAGAAAGAAAGAGAAGCTGTGAGTGTGAGAGAGAGAGGAAGAGAAGCTGTGATTGAGAGAGAGAAGAGAAGCTGTGAGTGAGAGAGAGAGAGAAAGAGAAGCTGTGAGTGAGTGAGAGAGAGAGAAAGGTAAGCATTGAGTGGGAGAGAGAAAGAGGGTCTGGAAGTGAGAGAAAGAGAGAAAGAGAAGCTGTGAGTGAGAGAGAGAGAGAAGCTGTGAGTGAGTGAGAGAGAGAGAAGCTGTGAGTGAAAGAGATAGAATGAGAAGCTGTGAGTGAGAGTGAGAGAGAGAGAGAAAGAGAAAGAGAAGCTGTGAGTGAGTGAGAGAGAGAAATGGGAAGCTGTGAGTGAGAGAGAGAGAAAGAAGCTGTGAGTGAGAGAGAGAGAAAGAGAAGCTGTGACTGAGTGAGAGAGAGAGAAGCTGTGAGTGAGAGAGAAGAAGAAGCTGTGAGTGAGAGAGAGAGAGAAAGAGAAGCTGTGGGAGAGAGAGAGAGAAAGAGAAGCTGTGTGAGAGAGAAAGAGAAAGAGAAGCTGTGAGTGACACAGAGAGAGAGAAGCTGTGAGTGAGAGAGAGAGAGAAAGAGAAGCCTTGAGTGACAGAGAGAAAGAGAAGCTGTGAGTGAGAGAGAGAGAGGGAGAGAAAGAGAAGCTGTGAATGAGAGAGAGAAAGAGAAGCTGTGAGTGAGACAGAGAGAGGGAGAGAAAGAGAAGCTGTGTGTGAGTGAGAGAAAGAGAGAAGCTGTATGTGTGTGTGAGATTAAGAGAAGCTGTGTGTGTGTGAGAGAGAGAGAAAGAGACACTGTGTGTTTGAGAGAGAGAGAGAAAGAAAAGCTGTGAGTGAGAGAGATATGCTGTGAGTGATAGAGAGAGAGAGAAGCTGTGTATGTGTGTGAGAGAGATATGCTGTGAGTGAGAGAGAGAGAAAGAGAAGCTGTGTGTGAGAGAAAGAGAAAAAGTGAAGCTGTGTGTGAGAGAAAGAGAGAAAGTGAAGGTGTGAGTGAGAGAGAAAGAGAAGCTATGAGTGAGAGAGAGAGAATGCCAAGCTGTGAGTGAGAGTGAGAGAGAGAGAAAGAGAAGCTGTGAGTGAGAGAGAGAGAGAAACTGTGAGTGAGTGAGAGAAAGAGAAACTGTGAGTGAGAGAGAGAGAAAGAGAAGCTGTGAGTGCGAGAGAGAGAGAGAAAGAGAAGCTATGAGTGAAAGGCAGAGAGAGAAAGAGAAGCTGTGTGTGTGTGAGAGAGAAAGAGAAGCTGTGAGTGAGAGAGAGAGAAAAAGAGTGTGAGTGAGAGAGAGAGAGAAAGAGAAGCCTTGAGTGAGTGAGAGAGAGAGATCCTGTGAGTGAATGAGAGAGAGAGAGAAAGAGAAGCTGTGAGTGAAAGAGTGACAGAAAGAGAAGCTGTGAGTGAGAGAGAGAGAGAAAGAGAAGCTGTGAGTGAGTGAGTGAGAGAAAGGAAAGCTGTGAGTGAGTGAGAGAGAAAGAAGCTGTGAGTGAGAGAGAGAGAAAGAGAGTCTGAGAAAGAGAGAGTGAAAGAGAAGCTGTGAGTGAGAGAGAGAGAGAGAGAAGCTGTGAGAGAGTAAGAGAAGCTGTGAGTGAGAGAGAGAGAAAGAGAAGCTGTGAGTGAGACAAAGAGAGAGAAAGAGAAGCTGTGAGTGAGTGAGAGAGAGAAAGAGAAGCTGTGTGTGAGAGAAAGAGAGAAAGTGAAGCTGTGTGTGAGAGAAAGAGAGAAAGTGAAGCTGTGAGTGAGAGAGAAAGAGAAGCTGTGAGAGAGAGAGAGAAAGCAAAGCTGTGAGTGAGAGAGAAAGAGAAGCTGTGAATGAGTGAGAAAGAGAGAAAGAGAAGCTGTGTGTGTGAGAGAGAGAGAGTGGGAAATAGAAGCTGTGTGTGTGGGGGAGAGAAAAAGAGCTGTGAGTGTTAGAGAGAAAGAGAAAGAGAAGCTGTGAGCGAGTGAGAGAGAGAAAGACAAGCTGTGAGTGAGAGAGATATATAAAGAGAAGCTGTGAGTGAGAGTGAAAGAGAAAGAGAAGATGTGTGAGAGAGAGAGAGAAACTGTGAGTGAGAGAGAGAGAGAAGCTGTGAGTGTGAGAGAGAGATAAAGAGAAGCTGTGAGTGAGAGAGAGAGAGAGAAGCTGTGAGTGAGAGAGAGAGAGAAAGAGAGTCTGAAAAAGAGAGAGTGAAAGAGAAGCTGTGAGTGAGAGAAAGAAAGAAAGAGCTGTGAGTGTGAGAGAGAGAGGAAGAGAAGCTGTGATTGAGAGAGAGAAAAAAGAAGCTGTGAGTGAGAGAGAGAGAGAAAGAGAAGCTGTGAGTGAGTGAGAGAGAGAGAAAGGTAAGCATTGAGTGGGAGAGAGAAAGAGTCTGGAAGTGAGAGAAAGAGAGAAAGAGAAGCTGTGAGTGAGAGAGAGAGAAGCTGTGAGTCAGTGAGAGAGAGATGCTGTGAGTGAAAGAGATAGAATGAGAAGCTGTGAGTGAGAGTGAGAGAGAGAGAGAAAGAGAAGTGTGAGTGAGTGAGAGAGAGAAATGGGAAGCTGTGAGTGAGAGAGAGAGAAAGAGAAGCTGTGAGTGAGAGAGAAAGAGAAGCTGTGAGTGAGTGAGAGAGAGAGAAGCTGTGAGTGAGAGAGAAGAAGAAGCTGTGAGTGAGAGAGAGAGAGAAAGAGAAGCTGTGGGAGAGAGAGAGAGAGAAAGAGAAGCTGTGAGTGAGAGAGAAAGAGGAAGAGAAGCTGTGAGTGACACACAGAGAGAGAAGCTGTGAGTGAGAGAGAGAGAGAGAAAGAGAAGCCTTGAGTGACAGAGAGAAAGAGAAGCTGTGAGTGAGAGAGAGAGAGGGAGAGATAGAGAAGCTGTGAGTGAGAGAGAGAAAGAGAAGCTGTGTGTGAGTGAGAGACAGAGAGAAGCTGTATGTGTGTGTGAGATTAAGAGAGGCTGTGTGTGTGTGAGAGAGAAAGAGACACTGTGTGTTTGAGAGAGAGAGAGAAAGAAAAGCTGTGAGTGAGAGAGAGATGCTGTGAGTGAGAGAGAGAGAAAGAGAAGCTGTGTGTGAGAGAAAGAGAGAAAGTGAAGCTGTGTGTGAGAGAAAGAGAGAAAGTGAAGGTGTGAGTGAGAGAGAAAGAGAAGCTATGAGTGAGAGAGAGAGAATGCCAAGCTGTGAATGAGAGAGAGAGAGAGAGAGAGAGAAGCTGTGAGTGAGAGAGAGAGAGAAACTGTGAGTGAGTGAGAGAAAGAGAAACTGTGAGTGAGAGAGAGAGAAAGAGAAGATGTGAGTGCGAGAGAGAGAGAAAGAGAAGCTATGAGTGAAAGGCAGAGAGAGAAAGAGAAGCTGTGTGTGTGTGAGAGAGAGAAAGAGAAGCTGTGAGTGAGAGAGAGAGAAAAAGAGTGTGTGAGAGAGAGAGAGAAAGAGAAGCCTTGAGTGAGTGAGAGAGAGAGAACCTGTGAGTGAATGAGAGAGAGAGATAAAGAGAAGCTGTGAGTGAAAGAGTGAGAGAAAGAGAAGCTGTGAGTGAGAGAGAGAGAGAAAGAGAAGCTGTGAGAGAGTGAGTGAGAGAAAGGAAAGCTGTGAGTGAGTGAGAGAGATAGAAGCTGTGAGTGAGAGAGAGAGAAAGAGAGTCTGGAAGTCAGAGAGAGAGAGAAAGAGAAGCTGTGAGTGAGAGAGAGAGAGAGAAGCTGTGAGTGAGCGAGAGAGAAAGAGAAACTGTGAGAGAGAGAGAGAAAGAGAAGCTGTGAGTGAGAGAGAGAGAAAGAGAAGCTGTGAGTGAGAGAGAGAGAGTGAAAGGGAAGCTGTGAGTGAGAGAGAGAGAATCTGTGAGTGAGAGAGAGGGAGTGAAAGGGAAGCTGTGAGTGCGAGAGAGAGAGAAAGAGAAGCTATGAGTGAAAGGCAGAGAGAGAAAGAGAAGCTGTGTGTGTGTGTGAGATTGAAAGAGTGCTGTGATTGAGAGAGAGATAGAAGCTGTGAGTGAGAGAAAGAGAGAAAGAGAAGCTGTGAGTGAGACAAAGAGAGAGAAAGAGAAGCTGTGAGTGAGAGAGAGAGAGAAAGAGAAGCTGTGTGTGAGAGAAAGAGAGAAAGTGAAGCTGTGTGTGAGAGAAAGAGAGAAAGTGAAGCTGTGAGTGAGAGAGAAAGAGAAGCTGTGAGTGAGAGAGAGAAAGCAAAGCTGTGAGTGAGAGAGAAAGAGAAGCTGTGAATGAGTGAGAGAGAGAGAATGAGAAGCTGTGTGTGTGTGAGAGAGAGAGAGAGGGAAAGAGAAGCTGTGAGTGAGAGAGAGAGAGAGAAAGAGAAGCAGCGAGAGAGTAAGAGAAGCTGTGAGTGAGAGAGAGAGAAAGAGAAGCTGTGAGTGAGACAAAGAGAGAGAAAGAGAAGCTGTGAGTGAGAGAGAGAGAGAAAGAGAAGCTGTGTGTGAGAGAAAGAGAGAAAGTGAAGCTGTGTGTGAGAGAAAGAGAGAAAGTGAAGCTGTGAGTGAGAGAGAAAGAGAAGCTGTGAGTGAGAGAGAGAAAGCAAAGCTGTGAGTGAGAGAGAAAGAGAAGCTGTGAATGAGTGAGAGAGAGAGAATGAGAAGCTGTGTGTGTGTGAGAGAGAGAGAGAGGGAAAGAGAAGCTGTGTGTGGGGGAGAGAAAAAGAGCTGTGAGTGTTAGAGAGAAAGAGAAAGAGAAGCTGTGAGCGAGTGAGAGAGAGAAAGAGAAGCTGTGAGTGATAGAGAGAGAGATAAAGAGAAGCTGTGAGTGAGAGAGAGAGAAAGAGAAGATGTGTGTGTGTGTGAGAGAGAGAAACTGTGAGTGAGAGAGAGAAAGAGAAGCTGTGAGTGAGAGAGAGAGAAAGAGAACCTGTGAGTGCGAGAGAGAGAGAGAGAGAAAGAGAAGCTATGAGTGAAAGGCAGAGAGAGAAAGAGAAGCTGTGTGTGAGAGAGAGAGAGAGAAAGAGAAGCTGTGAGTGAGAGAGAGAGTGAAAGGGAAGCAGTGAGTGAGAGAGAGAAAGAATCTGTGAGTGAGAGAGAGGGAGAATCTGTGTGTGAGAGAGAGGGAGTGAAAGGGAAGTTGTGAGTGAGTGAGAGAGAAAGAGTAGCTGTCAGTGAGAGAGAGAAAGAGAAGAATTTTGTGAGAGAGAGAAAGAGAGTCTGGAAGTGAGAGAGAGAGAAAGAGAAGCTGTGAGTGAGAGAGAGAGAAAGAGAAACTGTGAGTGAGAGAGAGAGAAAGAGAAGCTGTGAGTGAGAGAGAGAGAGAGAAAGAGAAGCTGTGAGTGAGAGAGAGAGTGAATAGGAAGCTGTGAGTGAGAGAGAGAGAGAATCTGTGAGTGTGAGAGAGGGAGTGAAAGGGAAGCTGTGAGTGAGTTAGAGAGAGAGAGAGAGAGAGAAAGAGAAGCTGTGAGTGAGAGAGAGAGAGAAAGAAAAGCTGTGAGTGAAAGAGAGAGAGAGAAAGAGAAGCTGTGAGTGAGAGAGAGAGAGAAAGAGAAGCTGTGAGTGAGAGAGAGAGAGAAGCTGTGAGTGAGAGAGAGTGAAAGAGAAGCTGTGAGTGAGAGAGAGAGAAGCTGTGTGTGTGTGTGAGAGAGAGAGAAGCTGTGAGTGAGAGAGAGAGAGAAAGAGAATCCGTGAGTGAGTGAGAGAGATAAAGAGAAGCTGTGAGTGAGAGAGAGAAAGAGAAGCTGTGTGTGTGTGAGAGAGAGAAACTGTGAGTGAGAGAGAGAAAGAGAAACTGTGAGTGTGTGTGTGAGAGAGAAAGAGAACCTGTGAGTGAGAGAGAGAGAGAAAGAGAAGCTGTGAGTGAGAGAGAGAGAAAGGAAGAGAAGCTGTGATTGAGAGAGAGAGAAAAGAGAAGCTGTGAGTGAGAGAGAGAGAGAAAGAGTAGCTGTGAGTGAGAGAGAGAAAGAGAAGCATTGAGTGAGAGAGAAAGAGAGTCTGGAAGTATGAGAGAGAGAAAGAGAAGCTGTGAGTGAGAGTGAGCGAAGCTGTGAGTGAGAGAGAGAGAGAGAGAGAGAGAAGCGGTGAGTGAAAGAGAGAGAGAAAGAGAAGCTGTGAGTGAGAGAGAGAGAGAAAGAGAAGATGTGAGTGAGAGAGAGAGAGAAAGAGAAGCTGTGTGTGAGAGAAAGAGAGAAAGTGAAGCTGTGTGTGAGAGAAAGAGAGAAAGTGAAGCTGTGAGTGAGAGAGAAAGAGAAGCTGTGAGTGAGAGAGAGAAAGCAAAGCTGTGAGTGAGAGAGAAAGAGAAGCTGTGAATGAGTGAGAGAGAGAGAATGAGAAGCTGTGTGTGTGAGAGAGAGAGAGAGAGGGAAAGAGAAGCTGTGTGTGGGGGAGAGAAAAAGAGCTGTGAGTGTTAGAGAGAAAGAGAAAGAGAAGCTGTGAGCGAGTGAGAGAGAGAAAGAGAAGCTGTGAGTGATAGAGAGAGAGATAAAGAGAAGCTGTGAGTGAGAGAGAGAGAAAGAGAAGATGTGTGTGTGTGTGAGAGAGAGAAACTGTGAGTGAGAGAGAGAAAGAGAAGCTGTGAGTGAGAGAGAGAGAAAGAGAACCTGTGAGTGCGAGAGAGAGAGAGAGAAAGAGAAGCTATGAGTGAAAGGCAGAGAGAGAAAGAGAAGCTGTGTGTGAGAGAGAGAGAGAGAAAGAGAAGCTGTGAGTGAGAGAGAGAGTGAAAGGGAAGCAGTGAGTGAGAGAGAGAAAGAATCTGTGAGTGAGAGAGAGGGAGAATCTGTGTGTGAGAGAGAGGGAGTGAAAGGGAAGTTGTGAGTGAGTGAGAGAGAAAGAGTAGCTGTCAGTGAGAGAGAGAAAGAGAAGCATTGAGTGAGAGAGAGAAAGAGAGTCTGGAAGTGAGAGAGAGAGAAAGAGAAGCTGTGAGTGAGAGAGAGAGAAAGAGAAACTGTGAGTGAGAGAGAGAGAAAGAGAAGCTGTGAGTGAGAGAGAGAGAGAGAAAGAGAAGCTGTGAGTGAGAGAGAGAGTGAAAGGGAAGCTGTGAGTGAGAGAGAGAGAGAATCTGTGAGTGTGAGAGAGGGAGTGAAAGGGAAGCTGTGAGTGAGTTAGAGAGAGAGAGAGAGAGAGAAAGAGAAGCTGTGAGTGAGAGAGAGAGAGAAAGAAAAGCTGTGAGTGAAAGAGAGAGAGAGAAAGAGAAGCTGTGAGTGAGAGAGAGAGAAAGAGAAGCTGTGAGTGAGAGAGAGAGAGAAGCTGTGAGTGAGAGAGAGTGAAAGAGAAGCTGTGAGTGAGAGAGAGAGAGAAGCTGTGTGTGTGTGTGAGAGAGAGAGAAGCTGTGAGTGAGAGAGAGAGAGAAAGAGAATCCGTGAGTGAGTGAGAGAGATAAAGAGAAGCTGTGAGTGAGAGAGAGAAAGAGAAGCTGTGTGTGTGTGAGAGAGAGAAACTGTGAGTGAGAGAGAGAAAGAGAAACTGTGAGTGTGTGTGTGAGAGAGAAAGAGAACCTGTGAGTGAGAGAGAGAGAGAAAGAGAAGCTGTGAGTGAGAGAGAGAGAAAGGAAGAGAAGCTGTGATTGAGAGAGAGAGAAAAGAGAAGCTGTGAGTGAGAGAGAGAGAGAAAGAGTAGCTGTGAGTGAGAGAGAGAAAGAGAAGCATTGAGTGAGAGAGAAAGAGAGTCTGGAAGTATGAGAGAGAGAAAGAGAAGCTGTGAGTGAGAGTGAGCGAAGCTGTGAGTGAGAGAGAGAGAGAGAGAGAGAAGCGGTGAGTGAAAGAGAGAGAGAAAGAGAAGCTGTGAGTGAGAGAGAGAGAGAAAGAGAAGATGTGAGTGAGAGAGAGAGAGAGAAGCTGTGAGTGAGTGAGAGAGAGAGAAGCTGTGAGAGAGAGAGAGTGAAAGGGAAGCTGTGAGTGAGAGAGAGAGAGAAGCTGTGAGTGAGAGAGAGAGAGAGAAAGAGAAGGTGTGAGTGAGAGAGAGAGAGAAAGAGAAGCTATGAGTGAGAGAGAGAGAAAGAGAAGCTGTGAGTGAGAGAGAGAGAGAAAGAGAAGCTGTGAGTGAGTGAGAGAGAGAAAGAGAAGCTGTGTGTGAGAGAAACAGAGAAAGTGAAGCTGTGTGTGAGAGAAAGAGAGAAAGTGAAGCTGTGAGTGAGAGAGAAAGAGAAGCTGTGAGTGAGAGAGATAGAAACAAAGCTGTGAGTGAGAGAGAAAGAGAAGCTGTGAATGAGTGAAAGAGAGAGAGAAAGAGAAGCTGTGTGTGTGAGAGAGAGAGAGGGAAAGAGAAGTAGTGTGTGGGGGGGAGAGAAAAAGAGCTGTGAGTGTTAGAGAGAAAGAGAAAGAGAACCTGTGAGTGAGAGAGAGAAAGAGAAGCTGTGAGTGTGAGAGAGAGATAAAGAGAAGCTGTGAGAGAGAGAGAGAAACTGTGAGTGAGAGAGAGAAAGAGAAACTGTGAGTGAGAGAGAGAGAAAGAGAAGCTGTGAGTGCGAGAGAGAGAGAGAGAGAGAGTCTGAGAAAGAGAGTGAAAGAGAAGCTGTGAGTGAGAGAGAGAGAAGCCATGAGTGTGAGAGAGAGAATATGTGAGTGAGAGAGAGAGAGAAAGAAAGAGAAGCTGTGAGTGAGAGAGAAACAGAAGCTGTGAGTGAGAGATTGGGAGAAAGAGAAGCTGTGATTGATAGAGAGAGAGAGAAAGAGAAGCTGTGAGAGAGAGAGATAGAAAGAGAAGCTGTGAGTGAGTGAGAGAGAGAAAGAGAAGCTGTGAGTGAGAGAGAGAGATTATGAGAAGCTGTGAGTGAGAGAGAGAGAGAGAGAAGCTGTGAGTGAGTGAGAGAGATAGAAGCTGTGAGTGAGAGAGAGAGAGAAAGAGAGTCTGAGAAAGAGAGAGTGAAAGAGAAGCTGTGAGTGAGAGAGAGAAAGAAAGAGAAGCTGTGAGTGAGAGAGAGAGAGAGAGAAGGTGTGAGTGAGAGAGAGAGAGAGAAAGGTAAGCATTGAGTGGGAGAGAGAAAGAGAGTCTGGAAGTGAGAGAAAGAGAGAAAGAGAAGCTGTGAGTGAGAGAGAGAGAGAAGCTGTGAGTGAGTGAGAGAGAGAGAAGCTGTGAGTGAAAGAGATAGAATGAGAAGCTGTGAGTGAGAGCGAGAGAGAGAGAGAAAGAGAAAGATAAGCTGTGAGTGAGTGAGAGAGAGAAATGGGAAGCTGTGAGTGAGAGAGAGAGAAAGAGAAGCTGTGAGTGAGAGAGAGAGAAAGAGAAGCTGTGAGTGAGTGAGAGAGAGAGAAGCTGTGAGTGAGAGAGAAGAAGAAGCTGTGAGTGAGAGAGAGAGAGAAAGAGAAGCTGTGGGAGAGAGAGAGAGAAAGAGAAGCTGTGTGACAGAGAAAGAGAAAGAGAAGCTGTGAGTGACACAGAGAGAGAGAAGCTGTGAGTGAGAGAGAGAGAGAAAGAGAAGCCTTGAGTGACAGAGAGAAAGAGAAGCTGTGAGTGAGAGAGAGAGAGGGAGACACTGTGTGTTTGAGAGAGAGAGAGAAAGAAAAGCTGTGAGTGAGAGAGAGATGCTGTGAGTGATAGAGAGAGAGAAGCTGTGTATGTGTGAGAGAGAGATATGCTGTGTGTGTGAGAGAGAGAAAGAGAAGCTGTGTGTGAGAGAAAGAGAGAAAGTGAAGCTGTGTGTGAGAGAAAGAGAGAAAGTGAAGGTGTGAGTGAGAGAGAAAGAGAAGCTATGAGTGAGAGAGAGAGAATGCCAAGCTGTGAATGAGAGAGAGAGAGAGAGAGAAAGAGAAGCTGTGAGTGAGAGAGAGAGAGAAACTGTGAGTGAGTGAGAGAAAGAGAAACTGTGAGTGAGAGAGAGAGAAAGAGAAGCTGTGAGTGCGAGAGAGAGAGAAAGAGAAGCTATGAGTGAAAGGCAGAGAGAGAAAGAGAAGCTGTGTGTGTGTGAGAGAGAGAAAGAGAAGCTGTGAGTGAGAGAGAGAGAAAAAGAGTGTGAGTGAGAGAGAGAGAGAAAGAGAAGCCTTGAGTGAGTGAGAGAGAGAGAACATGTGAGTGAATGAGAGAGAGAGATAAAGAGAAGCTGTGAGTGAAAGAGTGAGAGAAAGAGAAGCTGTGAGTGAGAGAGAGAGAAAGAGAAGCTGTGAGAGAGTGAGTGAGAGAAAGGAAAACTGTGAGTGAGTGAGAGAGATAGAAGCTGTGAGTGAGAGAGAGAGAGAGAGAGAGAGAAGCTGTGAGTGAGAGAGAGAGAAAGAGAAACTGTGAGTGAGAGAGAGAGAAAGAGAAGCTGTGAGTGAGAGAGAGAGAAAGAGAAGCTGTGAGTGAGAGAGAGAGAGTGAAAGGGAAGCTGTGAGTGAGAGAGAGAGAATCTGTGAGTGAGAGAGAGGGAGTGAAAGGGAAGCTGTGAGTGCGAGAGAGAGAGAGAAAGAGAAGCTGTGTGTGTGAGAGAGTGAAAGAGAAGCTGTGTGTGAGAGAGAGAAAAAGAGTGTGAGTGAGAGAGAGAGAAAAAGAGTGTGAGTGAGAGAGAGAGAGAGATCCTTTGAGTGAATGAGAGAGAGAGAGAGAGAAAGAGAAGCTGTGAGTGAAAGAGTGAGAGAAAGAGAAGCTGTGAGTGAAAGAGTGAGAGAAAGAGAAGCTGTGAGTGAGAGAGAGAGAGAAAGAGAAGCTGTGAGTGAGTGAGTGAGAGAAAGGAAAGCTGTGAGTGAGTGAGAGAGAAAGAAGCTGTGAGTGAGAGAGAGAGAAAGAGAGTCTGAGAAAGAGAGAGTGAAAGAGAAGCTGTGAGTGAGAGAGAGAGCGAGAAGCTGTGAGTGAGTGAGAGAGAGAGAAGCTGTGAGAGAGAGAGAGTGAAAGGGAAGCTGTGAGTGTGAGAGAGAGAGAAGCTGTGAGTGAGAGAGAGAGAGAGAAAGAGAAGGTGTGAGTGAGAGAGAGAGAGAAAGAGAAGCTGTGAGTGAGAGAGAGAGAGAGAAAGGAAAGCTGTGAGTGAGTGAGAGAGATAGAAGCTGTGAGTGACACACAGAGAGAGAAGGTGTGAGAGAGAGAGAGAGAGAAAGAGAAGCCTTGAGTGACAGAGAGAGAGAATGAGAAGCTATGAGTGAGAGAGAGAGAAAGAGAAGCTGTGAGTGAGGGAGAGAGAGAAAGAGAAGCTGTGAGTGAGTGAGAGAGAGAAAGAGAAGCTGTGTGTGAGAGAAAGAGAGAAAGTGAAGCTGTGTGTGAGAGAAAGAGAGAAAGTGAAGCTGTGAGTGAGAGAGAAAGAGAAGCTGTGAGTGAGAGAGATAGAAACAAAGCTGTGAGTGAGAGAGAAAGAGAAGCTGTGAATGAGTGAAAGAGAGAGAGAAAGAGAAGCTGTGTGTGTGAGAGAGAGAGAGGGAAAGAGAAGTAGTGTGTGGGGGGGAGAGAAAAAGAGCTGTGAGTGTTAGAGAGAAAGAGAAAGAGAAGCTGTGAGTGAGAGAGAGAAAGAGAAGCTGTGAGTGTGAGAGAGAGATAAAGAGAAGCTGTG
The DNA here is from genome assembly GCA_035047345.1 of Bradypodion ventrale. Lineage (NCBI taxonomy): Eukaryota > Metazoa > Chordata > Lepidosauria > Squamata > Chamaeleonidae > Bradypodion > Bradypodion ventrale. The sequence goes on from JAWDJE010000001.1 coordinate 226,845,933, forward strand.
AGAGAGAGAGAGAAACTGTGAGTGAGAGAGAGAAAGAGAAACTGTGAGTGAGAGAGAGAGAAAGAGAAGCTGTGAGTGCGAGAGAGAGAGAGAAAGAGAGTCTGAGAAAGAGAGTGAAAGAGAAGCTGTGAGTGAGAGAGAGAGAAGCCATGAGTGTGAGAGAGAGAATATGTGAGTGAGAGAGAGAGAGAAAGAAAGAGAAGCTGTGAGTGAGAGAGAAACAGAAGCTGTGAGTGAGAGAGAGGGAGAAAGAGAAGCTGTGATTGATAGAGAGAGAGAGAAAGAGAAGCTGTGAGAGAGAGAGATAGAAAGAGAAGCTGTGAGTGAGTGAGAGAGAGAAAGAGAAGCTGTGAGTGAGAGAGAGAGATTATGAGAAGCTGTGAGTGAGAGAGAGAGAGAGAGAAGCTGTGAGTGAGTGAGAGAGATAGAAGCTGTGAGTGAGAGAGAGAGAGAAAGAGAGTCTGAGAAAGAGAGAGTGAAAGAGAAGCTGTGAGTGAGAGAGAGAAAGAAAGAGAAGCTGTGAGTGAGAGAGAGAGAGAAAGAGAAGGTGTGAGTGAGAGAGAGAGAGAGAAAGGTAAGCATTGAGTGGGAGAGAGAAAGAGAGTCTGGAAGTGAGAGAAAGAGAGAAAGAGAAGCTGTGAGTGAGAGAGAGAGAGAAGCTGTGAGTGAGTGAGAGAGAGAGAAGCTGTGAGTGAAAGAGATAGAATGAGAAGCTGTGAGTGAGAGTGAGAGAGAGAGAGAAAGAGAAAGATAAGCTGTGAGTGAGTGAGAGAGAGAAATGGGAAGCTGTGAGTGAGAGAGAGAGAAAGAGAAGCTGTGAGTGAGAGAGAGAGAAAGAGAAGCTGTGAGTGAGTGAGAGAGAGAGAAGCTGTGAGTGAGAGAGAAGAAGAAGCTGTGAGTGAGAGAGAGAGAGAAAGAGAAGCTGTGGGAGAGAGAGAGAGATAGAGAAGCTGTGTGACAGAGAAAGAGAAAGAGAAGCTGTGAGTGACACAGAGAGAGAGAAGCTGTGAGTGAGAGAGAGAGAGAAAGAGAAGCCTTGAGTGACAGAGAGAAAGAGAAGCTGTGAGTGAGAGAGAGAGAGGGAGACACTGTGTGTTTGAGAGAGAGAGAGAAAGAAAAGCTGTGAGTGAGAGAGAGATGCTGTGAGTGATAGAGAGAGAGAGAAGCTGTGTATGTGTGAGAGAGAGATATGCTGTGTGTGTGAGAGAGAGAAAGGGAAGCTGTGTGTGCGAGAAAGAGAGAAAGTGAAGCTGTGTGTGAGAGAAAGAGAGAAAGTGAAGGTGTGAGTGAGAGAGAAAGAGAAGCTATGAGTGAGAGAGAGAGAGAGAGAATGCCAAGCTGTGAATGAGAGAGAGAGAGAGAGAAAGAGAAGCTGTGAGTGAGAGAGAGAGAGAAACTGTGAGTGAGTGAGAGAAAGAGAAACTGTGAGTGAGAGAGAGAGAAAGAGAAGCTGTGAGTGCGAGAGAGAGAGAAAGAGAAGCTGAGTGAAAGGCAGAGAGAGAAAGAGAAGCTGTGTGTGTGTGTGAGAGAGAAAGAGAAGCTGTGAGTGAGAGAGAGAGAAAAAGAGTGTGAGTGAGAGAGAGAGAGAAAGAGAAGCCTTGAGTGAGTGAGAGAGAGAGAACATGTGAGTGAATGAGAGAGAGAGATAAAGAGAAGCTGTGAGTGAAAGAGTGAGAGAAAGAGAAGCTGTGAGTGAGAGAGAGAGAAAGAGAAGCTGTGAGAGAGTGAGTGAGAGAAAGGAAAGCTGTGAGTGAGTGAGAGAGATAGAAGCTGTGAGTGAGAGAGAGAGAAAGAGAGGCTCGAAGTCAGAGAGAGAGAGAAAGAGAAGCTGTGAGTGAGAGAGAGAGAGAGAGAAGCTGTGAGTGAGAGAGAGAGAAAGAGAAACTGTGAGTGAGAGAGAGAGAGAGAAAGAGAAGCTGTGAGTGAGAGAGAGAGAAAGAGAAGCTGTGAGTGAGAGAGAGAGAGTGAAAGGGAAGCTGTGAGTGAGAGAGAGAGAATCTGTGAGTGAGAGAGAGGGAGTGAAAGGGAAGCTGTGAGTGCGAGAGAGTGAAAGAGAAGCTGTGTGTGAGAGAGAGAAAAAGAGTGTGAGTGAGAGAGAGAGAAAAAGAGTGTGAGTGAGAGAGAGAGAGAGATCCTTTGAGTGAATGAGAGAGAGAGAAAGAGAAGCTGTGAGTGAAAGAGTGAGAGAAAGAGAAGCTGTGAGTGAAAGAGTGAGAGAAAGAGAAGCTGTGAATGAGAGAGAGAGAGAAAGAGAAGCTGTGAGTGAGTGAGTGAGAGAAAGGAAAGCTGTGAGTGAGTGAGAGAGAAAGAAGCTGTGAGTGAGAGAGAGAGAAAGAGAGTCTGAGAAAGAGAGAGTGAAAGAGAAGCTGTGAGTGAGAGAGAGAGCGAGAAGCTGTGAGTGAGTGAGAGAGAGAGAAGCTGTGAGAGAGAGAGAGTGAAAGGGAAGCTGTGAGTGAGAGAGAGAGAGAAGCTGTGAGTGAGAGAGAGAGAGAAAGAGAAGGTGTGAGTGAGAGAGAGAGAGAAAGAGAAGCTGTGAGTGAGAGAGAGAGAGAGAAAGGAAAGCTGTGAGTGAGTGAGAGAGATAGAAGCTGTGAGTGACACACAGAGAGAGAAGGTGTGAGAGAGAGAGAGAGAGAAAGAGAAGCCTTGAGTGACAGAGAGAGAGAATGAGAAGCTATGAGTGAGTGAGAGAGAGAAAGAGAAGCTGTGTGTGAGAGAAAGAGAGAAAGTGAAGCTGTGTGTGAGAGAAAGAGAAAGTGAAGCTGTGAGTGAGAGAGAAAGAGAAGCTGTGAGTGAGAGAGATAGAAACAAAGCTGTGAGTGAGAGAGAAAGAGAAGCTGTGAATGAGTGAAAGAGAGAGAGAAAGAGAAGCTGTGTGTGTGAGAGAGAGAGAGGGAAAGAGAAGTAGTGTGTGGGGGGGAGAGAAAAAGAGCTGTGAGTGTTAGAGAGAAAGAGAAAGAGAAGCTGTGAGTGAGAGAGAGAAAGAGAAGCTGTGAGTGTGAGAGAGAGATAAAGAGAAGCTGTGAGAGAGAGAGAGAAACTGTGAGTGAGAGAGAGAAAGAGAAACTGTGAGTGAGAGAGAGAGAAAGAGAAGCTGTGAGTGCGAGAGAGAGAGAGAAAGAGAGTCTGAGAAAGAGAGTGAAAGAGAAGCTGTGAGTGAGAGAGAGAGAAGCCATGAGTGTGAGAGAGAGAATATGTGAGTGAGAGAGAGAGAGAAAGAAAGAGAAGCTGTGAGTGAGAGAGAAACAGAAGCTGTGAGTGAGAGAGAGGGAGAAAGAGAAGCTGTGATTGATAGAGAGAGAGAGAAAGAGAAGCTGTGAGAGAGAGAGATAGAAAGAGAAGCTGTGAGTGAGTGAGAGAGAGAAAGAGAAGCTGTGAGTGAGAGAGAGAGATTATGAGAAGCTGTGAGTGAGAGAGAGAGAGAGAAGCTGTGAGTGAGTGAGAGAGATAGAAGCTGTGAGTGAGAGAGAGAGTGAAAGAGAAGCTGTGAGTGAGAGAGAGAAAGAAAGAGAAGCTGTGAGTGAGAGAGAGAGAGAAAGAGAAGGTGTGAGTGAGAGAGAGAGAGAGAAAGGTAAGCATTGAGTGGGAGAGAGAAAGAGAGTCTGGAAGTGAGAGAAAGAGAGAAAGAGAAGCTGTGAGTGAGAGAGAGAGAGAAGCTGTGAGTGAGTGAGAGAGAGAGAAGCTGTGAGTGAAAGAGATAGAATGAGAAGCTGTGAGTGAGAGTGAGAGAGAGAGAGAAAGAGAAAGATAAGCTGTGAGTGAGTGAGAGAGAGAAATGGGAAGCTGTGAGTGAGAGAGAGAGAAAGAGAAGCTGTGAGTGAGAGAGAGAGAAAGAGAAGCTGTGAGTGAGTGAGAGAGAGAGAAGCTGTGAGTGAGAGAGAAGAAGAAGCTGTGAGTGAGAGAGAGAGAGAAAGAGAAGCTGTGGGAGAGAGAGAGAGATAGAGAAGCTGTGTGACAGAGAAAGAGAAAGAGAAGCTGTGAGTGACACAGAGAGAGAGAAGCTGTGAGTGAGAGAGAGAGAGAAAGAGAAGCCTTGAGTGACAGAGAGAAAGAGAAGCTGTGAGTGAGAGAGAGAGAGGGAGACACTGTGTGTTTGAGAGAGAGAGAGAAAGAAAAGCTGTGAGTGAGAGAGAGATGCTGTGAGTGATAGAGAGAGAGAGAAGCTGTGTATGTGTGTGAGAGAGATATGCTGTGTGTGTGAGAGAGAGAAAGAGAAGCTGTGTGTGAGAGAAAGAGAGAAAGTGAAGCTGTGTGTGAGAGAAAGAGAGAAAGTGAAGGTGTGAGTGAGAGAGAAAGAGAAGCTATGAGTGAGAGAGAGAGAGAATGCCAAGCTGTGAATGAGAGAGAGAGAGAGAGAAAGAGAAGCTGTGAGTGTGAGAGAGAGAGAAACTGTGAGTGAGTGAGAGAAAGAGAAACTGTGAGTGAGAGAGAGAGAAAGAGAAGCTGTGAGTGCGAGAGAGAGAGAAAGAGAAGCTATGAGTGAAAGGCAGAGAGAGAAAGAGAAGCTGTGTGTGTGTGTGAGAGAGAAAGAGAAGCTGTGAGTGAGAGAGAGAGAAAAAGAGTGTGAGTGAGAGAGAGAGAAAGAGAAGCCTTGAGTGAGTGAGAGAGAGAGAACATGTGAGTGAATGAGAGAGAGAGATAAAGAGAAGCTGTGAGTGAAAGAGTGAGAGAAAGAGAAGCTGTGAGTGAGAGAGAGAGAAAGAGAAGCTGTGAGTGAGTGAGAGAGATAGAAGCTGTGAGTGAGAGAGAGAGAAAGAGAGGCTGGAAGTCAGAGAGAGAGAGAAAGAGAAGCTGTGAGTGAGAGAGAGAGAGAGAGAAGCTGTGAGTGAGAGAGAGAGAAAGAGAAACTGTGAGTGAGAGAGAGAGAAAGAGAAGCTGTGAGTGAGAGAGAGAGAAAGAGAAGCTGTGAGTGAGAGAGAGAGAGTGAAAGGGAAGCTGTGAGTGAGAGAGAGAGAATCTGTGAGTGAGAGAGAGGGAGTGAAAGGGAAGCTGTGAGTGCGAGAGAGAGAGAGAAAGAGAAGCTGTGTGTGTGAGAGAGTGAAAGAGAAGCTGTGTGTGTGTGAGAGAGAAAAAGAGTGTGAGTGAGAGAGAGAGAAAAAGAGTGTGAGTGAGAGAGAGAGAGAGATCCTTTGAGTGAATGAGAGAGAGAGAGAAAGAGAAGCTGTGAGTGAAAGAGTGAGAGAAAGAGAAGCTGTGAGTGAAAGAGTGAGAGAAAGAGAAGCTGTGAGAGAGAGAGAGAGAGAAAGAGAAGCTGTGAGTGAGTGAGTGAGAGAAAGGAAAGCTGTGAGTGAGTGAGAGAGAAAGAAGCTGTGAGTGAGAGAGAGAGAAAGAGAGTCTGAGAAAGAGAGAGTGAAAGAGAAGCTGTGAGTGAGAGAGAGAGAGAGAAGCTGTGAGAGAGTAAGAGAAGCTGTGAGTGAGAGAGAGAGAAAGAGAAGCTGTGAGTGAGACAAAGAGAGAGAAAGAGAAGCTGTGAGTGAGTGAGAGAGAGAAAGAGAAGCTGTGTGTGAGAGAAAGAGAGAAAGTGAAGCTGTGTGTGAGAGAAAGAGAGAAAGTGAAGCTGTGAGTGAGAGAGAAAGAGAAGCTGTGAGTGAGAGAGAGAGAAAGCAAAGCTGTGAGTGAGAGAGAAAGAGAAGCTGTGAATGAGTGAGAAAGAGAGAAAGAGAAGCTGTGTGTGTGTGAGAGAGAGAGTGGGAAATAGAAGCTGTGTGTGTGGGGGAGAGAAAAAGAGTTGTGAGTGTTAGAGAGAAAGAGAAAGAGAAGCTGTGAGCGAGTGAGAGAGAGAAAGACAAGCTGTGAGTGAGAGAGATATATAAAGAGAAGCTGTGAGTGAGAGTGAAAGAGAAAGAGAAGATGTGAGAGAGAGAGAGAAACTGTGAGTGAGAGAGAGAAGCTGTGAGTGAGAGAGAGAGATAAAGAGAAGCTGTGAGTGAGAGAGAGAGAGAGAGAAGCTGTGAGTGAGAGAGAGAGAGAAAGAGAGTCTGAAAAAGAGAGAGTGAAAGAGAAGCTGTGAGTGAGAGAAAGAAAGAAAGAGCTGTGAGTGTGAGAGAGAGAGGAAGAGAAGCTGTGATTGAGAGAGAGAGAAGAGAAGCTGTGAGTGACAGAGAGAGAGAAAGAGAAGCTGTGAGTGAGAGAGAGAGAGAGAAAGGTAAGCATTGAGTGGGAGAGAGAAAGAGTCTGGAAGTGAGAGAAAGAGAGAAAGAGAAGCTGTGAGTGAGAGAGAGAGAGAAGCTGTGAGTCAGTGAGAGAGAGAGAGAGAAGCTGTGAGTGAAAGAGATAGAATGAGAAGCTGTGAGTGAGAGTGAGAGAGAGAGAGAAAGAGAAAGAGAAGCTGTGAGTGAGTGAGAGAGAGAAATGGGAAGCTGTGAGTGAGAGAGAGAGAAAGAGAAGCTGTGAGTGAGAGAGAGAAAGAGAAGCTGTGAGTGAGTGAGTGAGAGAGAAGCTGTGAGTGAGAGAGAAGAAGAAGCTGTGAGTGAGAGAGAGAGAGAAAGAGAAGCTGTGGGAGAGAGAGAGAGAGAAAGAGAAGCTGTGAGTGACACAGAGAGAGAGAAGCTGTGAGTGAGAGAGAGAGAGAGAGAAAGAGAAGCCTTGAGTGACAGAGAGAAAGAGAAGCTGTGAGTGAGAGAGAGAGGGAGAGATAGAGAAGCTGTGAGTGAGAGAGAGAAAGAGAAGCTGTGTGTGAGAGAGAGACAGAGAGAAGCTGTATGTGTGTGTGAGATTAAGAGAAGCTGTGTGTGTGAGAGAGAGAAAGAGACACTGTGTGTTTGAGAGAGAGAGAGAGAAAGAAAAGCTGTGAGTGAGAGAGAGATGCTGTGAGTGATAGAGAGAGAGAGAAGCTGTGTATGTGTGAGAGAGAGATATGCTGTGAGTGAGAGAGAGAGAAAGAGAAGCTGTTTCTGAGAGAAAGAGAGAAAGTGAAGCTGTGTGTGAGAGAAAGAGAGAAAGTGAAGGTGTGAGTGAGAGAGAAAGAGAAGCTATGAGTGAGAGAGAGAGAATGCCAAGCTGTGAATGAGAGAGAGAGAGAGAAAGAGAAGCTGTGAGTGAGAGAGAGAGAGAAACTGTGAGTGAGTGAGAAAAAGAGAAACTGTGAGTGAGAGAGAGAGAAAGAGAAGCTGTGAGTGCGAGAGAGAGAGAGAAAGAGAAGCTATGAGTGAAAGGCAGAGAGAGAAAGAGAAGCTGTGTGTGTGTGTGAGAGAGAAAGAGAAGCTGTGAGTGAGAGAGAGAGAAAAAGAGTGTGAGTGAGAGAGAGAGAAAGAGAAGCCTTGAGTGAGTGAGAGAGAGAGAACCTGTGAGTGAATGAGAGAGAGAGATAAAGAGAAGCTGTGAGTGAAAGAGTGAGAGAAAGAGAAGCTGTGAGTGAGAGAGAGAGAGAAAGAGAAGCTGTGAGAGAGTGAGTGAGAGAAAGGAAAGCTGTGAGTGAGTGAGAGAGATAGAAGCTGTGAGTGAGAGAGAGAGAAAGAGAGGCTGGAAGTCAGAGAGAGAGAGAAAGAGAAGCTGTGAGTGAGAGAGAGAGAGAAAGAGAAGATGTGAGTGAGAGAGAGAGAGAAGCTGTGAGTGAGTGAGAGAGAGAGAAGCTGTGAGAGAGAGAGAGTGAAAGGGAAGCTGTGAGTGAGAGAGAGAGAGAAGCTGTGACTGAGAGAGAGAGAGAGAGAGAAAGGGAAGCTTTGAGAGAGAGAGAGAGAAAGAGAAGCTGTGAGTGAGAGAGAAAGAGAAGGTGTGAGTGAGAGAGAGAGAGAGAGAGAAAGAGAAGCTGTGTGTGTGTGAGAGAGAGAAAGAGAAGCCTTGAGTGACGGAGAGAGAGAAAGAGAAGATGTGAATGAGAGAGAGAGAGAGAGAGAGGCTGTGTGTGTGTGTGAGAGAGAGAAGCTGTGAGTGAGAGAGAGAGAGAAAGAGAAGCTGTGAGTGAGTGAGAGAGATAAAGAGAAGCTGTGAGTGAGAGAGAGAGAAAGAGAAGCTGTGTGTGTGTGAGAGAGAGAAACTGTGAGTGAGAGAGAGAGAAAGAGAAACTGTGAGTGCGAGAGAGAGAGAGAAAGAGAAGCTGTGAGTGAGAGAGAGAGAGAAAGAGAAGCTGTAAGTGAGAGAGAGAAGGATAAGCTGTGAGTGAGAGAGAGAGAAAGAGAAGCTGTGAGTGAGAGAGAGAGAGAGAAGAGAAGCTGTGAGTGAGAGATAGAGAGAGAAAGAGTAGCTGTGAGTGAGAGAGAGAAAGAGAAGCATTGAGTGAGAGAGAGAAAGAGAGTCTGGAAGTATGAGAGAGAGAAAGAGAAGCTGTGAGTGAGAGAGAGAGAACCTGTGAGTGAGTGAGAGAGAGAAGCTGTGAGTGAAAGAGAGAGAGAGAAAGAGAAGCTGTGAGTGAGAGAGAGAGAAAGAGAAGTTGTGAGTGAGAGAGAGAGAAAGAGAAGATGTGAGTGAGAGAGAAAGAGGCTGTGAGTGAGTGAGAGAGAGAGAAGCTGTGAGTGAGAGAGAGAGAGTGAAAGGGAAGCTGTGAGAGAGAGAGAGAGAAGCTGTGAGTGAGAGAGAGAGAGTGAAAGGGAAGCTGTGTGTGTGTGAGAGAGAGAGAAGCTGTGAGTGAGAGAGAAAGAGAAGGTGTGAGTGAGAGAGAGAGAGAAAGAGAAGCTGTGAGTGAGAGAGAGAAAGAGAAGCTGTGAGTGAGAGAGAGAGAAAGAGAAGCTGTGAGTGAGAGAGAGAGAAAGGAAGAGACGCTGTGATTGAGAGAGAGAGAAAAGAGAAGCTGTGAGTGAGAGAGAGAGAGAAAGAGTAGCTGTGAGTGAGAGAGAGAAAGAGAAGCATTGAGTGAGAGAGAAAGAGAGTCTGGAAGTATGAGAGAGAGAAAGAGAAGCTGTGAGTGAGAGAGAGCGAAGCTATGAGTGAGAGAGAGAGAGAGAAGCTGTGAGTGAAAGAGAGAGAGAGAAAGAGAAGCTGTGAGTGAGAGAGAGAGAGAGAGAGAAGCTGTGAGTGAGAGAGAGAGAAAGAGAAGATGTGAGTGAGAGAGAGAGAGAGAGAGAAGCTGTGATTGAGTGAGAGAGAGAGAAGCTGTGAGAGAGAGAGAGTGAAAGGGTAACTGTGAGTGTGAGAGAGAGAGAAGCTGTGAGTGAGAGAGAGAGAGAGAAGCTGTGAGTGAGAGAGAAAGAGAAGGTGTGAGTGAGAGAGAGAGAGAGAGAGAAAGAGAAGCTGTGTGTGTGAGAGAGAGAGAAAGAGAAGCCTTGAGTGACGGAGAGAGAGAAAGAGAAGAGGTGAGTGAGAGAGAGAGAAAGAGAAGCTGTGAGTGAGAGAGAGAAATAGAAGCTGTGAGTGAGAGATAAAGAGAAAGAGAAGCTGTGTGTGTGTGAGAGAGAGAAACTGTGAGTGAGAGTAGAGAAAGAGAAAGAGAAGCTGTGAGTGAGAGAGAGAGAAAGAGAAGCTGTGAGTGAGTGAGAGAGATAAAGAGAAGCTGTGAGTGAGAGAGAGAGAAAGAGAAGCTGTGTGTGTGTGAGAGAGAGAAAATGTGAGTGAGAGAGAGAAAGAGAAACTCTGAGTGCGAGAGAGAGAGAAAGAGAAGCTGTGAGTGAGAGAGAGAGAGAAAGAGAAGCTGTGAGTGAGAGAGAGAAAGATAAGCTGTGAGTGAGAGAGAGAGAAAGAGAAGCTGTGAGTGAGAGAGAGAGAGAGAAGAGAAGCTGTGAGTGAGAGAGAGAGAAAGAGTAGCTGTGAGTGAGAGAGAGAAAGAGAAGCATTGAGTGAGAGAGAGAAAGAGAGTCTGGAAATATGAGAGAGAGAGAAAGAGAAGCTGTGAGTGAGAGAGAGAGAAGCTGTGAGTGAGAGAGAGAGAGAGAAGCTGTGAGTGAAAGAGAGAGAGAGAAAGAGAAGCTGTGAGTGAGAGAGAGAGAAAGAGAAGCTGTGAGTGAGAGAGAGAGAAAGAGAAGATGTGAGTGAGAGAGAAAGAGAAGCTGTGAGTGAGTGAGAGAGAGAGAAGCTGTGAGTGAGAGAGAGTGAAAGGGAAGCTGTGTGAGAGAGAGAGAGAAGCTGTGAGTGAGAGAGAGAGAGTGAAAGGGAAGCTGTGAGTGAGAGAGAGAGAGAGAAGCTGTGAGTGAGAGAGAAAGAGAAGGTGTGAGTGAGAGAGAGAGAGAAAGAGAAGCTGTGTGTGAGAGAGAGAGAGAAAGAGAAGCTGTGTGTGAGAGAGAAAAAGAGAAGATGTGAGTGAGAGAGAAAGAGAAGCTGTGAGTGAGTGAGAGAGAGTGAAAGGGAAGCTGTGAGTGAGAGAGAGAATGAGAAGATGTGAGTGAGAGAGAGAAAGAGAAGCTGTGAGTGAGAGAGAGAAATAGAAGCTGTTAGTGAGAGAAAGAGAGAAAGAGAAGCTGTGTGAGAGAGAGAGAGAAACTGTGAGTGAGACAGAGAGAGGGAGAGAAAGAGAAGCTGTGAGTGAGAGAGAGAAAGAGAAGCTGTGTGTGAGTGAGAGAAAGAGAGAAGCTGTATGTGTGTGAGAGATTAAGAGAAGCTGTGTGTGTGTGTGAGAGAGAGAAAGAGACACTGTGTGTTTGAGAGAGGTAGAGAAAGAAAAGCTGTGAGTGAGAGAGAGAAAGAGAAGCTGTGAGTGAGAGAGAGAGAGAAAGGAAAGCTGTGTGAGAGAGAAAGAGAAAGAGAAGCTGTGAGTGAGAGAGAGAGAGGGAGAGAAAGAGAAGCTGTGAATGAGAGAGAGAAAGAGAAGCTGTGAGTGAGACAGAGAGAGGGAGAGAAAGAGAAGCTGTGAGTGAGAGAGAGAAAGAGAAGCTGTGTGTGAGTGAGAGAAAGAGAGAAGCTGTATGTGTGTGAGAGATTAAGAGAAGCTGTGTGTGTGTGTGAGAGAGAGAAAGAGACACTGTGTGTTTGAGAGAGGTAGAGAAAGAAAAGCTGTGAGTGAGAGAGAGAAAGAGAAGCTGTGAGTGAGAGAGAGAGAGAAAGGAAAGCTGTGAGTGAGTGAGAGAGATAGAAGCTGTGAGTGACACACAGAGAGAGAAGGTGTGAGAGAGAGAGAGAGAGAAAGAGAAGCCTTGAGTGACAGAGAGAGAGAATGAGAAGCTGTGAGTGAGAGAGAGAGAGAGAGAGAAGCTGTGAGTGAGAGAGAGAAAGAGAAGCTGTGTGTGAGTGTGAGAGAGAGAGAAGCTGTGTGTGTGTGTGAGATTAAGAGAAGCTGTGTGTGTGAGAGAGAGAAAGAGATACTGTGGGTTTAGAGAGAGAGAGAGAAAGAGAAGCTGTGAGTGAGAGAGAGAGAGAGATGCTGTGAGTGAGAGAGAGAGAAAGAGAAGCTGTGTATGTGTGTGAGAGAGAGAAAGCGAAGCTGTGTGCGAGAGAAAGAGAGAAAGTGAAGCTGTGTGTGAGAGAAAGAGAGAAAGTGAAGGTGTGAGTGATAGAGAAAGAGAAGCTGTGAGTTAGAGAGAGAGAAAGAGAAGTTGTGAGTGAGTGAGAGAGAGAGAAAGAGAAGCTGTGATTGATAGAGAGAGAGAGAGAAAGAGAAGCTGTGAGTGAGAGAGAGATAGAAAGAGAAGCTGTGAGTGAGTGAGAAAGAGAAAGGAAAGCTGTGAGTGAGTGAGTGAGAGAGATAGAAGCTTTTAGTGAGAGAGTGAGAGAAAGAGAGTCTGAGAAAGAGAGAGTGAAAGAGAAGCTGTGAGTGAGAGACAGAGAAAGAGAAGCTGTGAGTGAGACAGAGAGAGAAAGAGAAGCTGTGAGTGAGTGAGAGAGAGAAAGAGAAGCTGTGTGTGAGAGAAAGAGAGAAAGTGAAGCTGTGTGTGAGAGAAAGAGAGAAAGTGAAGCTGTGAGTGAGAGAGAAAGAGAAGCTGTGAGTGAGAGAGATAGAAACAAAGCTGTGAGTGAGAGAGAAAGAGAAGCTGTGAATGAGTGAAAGAGAGAGAGAAAGAGAAGCTGTGTGTGAGAGAGAGAGAGAGGGAAAGAGAAGTAGTGTGTGGGGGGGGAGAGAAAAAGAGCTGTGAGTGTTAGAGAGAAAGAGAAAGAGAAGCTGTGAGTGTGAGAGAGAAAGAGAAGCTGTGAGTGTGAGAGAGAGATAAAGAGAAGCTGTGAGAGAGAGAGAGAAACTGTGAGTGAGAGAGAAAAAGAGAAACTGTGAGTGAGAGAGAGAGAAAGAGAAGCTGTGAGTGCGAGAGAGAGAGAGAGAAAGAGAGTCTGAGAAAGAGAGTGAAAGAGAAGCTGTGAGTGAGAGAGAAGCCATGAGTGTGAGAGAGAGAATATGTGAGTGAGAGAGAGAGAGAAAGAAAGAGAAGCTGTGAGTGAGAGAGAAACAGAAACTGTGAGTGAGAGAGAGGGAGTAAGAGAAGCTGTGAGAGAGAGAGAGAAAAAAGCTGTGAGTGAGACAAAGAGAGAGAAAGAGAAGCTGTGATTGATAGAGAGAGAGAGAAAGAGAAGCTGTGAGAGAGAGAGATAGAAAGAGAAGCTGTGAGTGAGTGAGAGAGAGAAAGAGAAGCTGTGAGTGAGAGAGAGAGATAAAGAGAACTGTGAGTGAGAGAGAGAGAGAGAAGCTGTGAGTGAGTGAGAGAGATAGAAGCTGTGAGTGAGAGAGAGAAAGAAAGAGAGTCTGAGAAAGAGAGAGTGAAAGAGAAGCTGTGAGTGTGAGAGAGAAAGAAAGAGAAGCTGTGAGTGTTAGAGAGAGAGGAAGAGAAGCTGTGATTGAGAGAGAAGAGAAGCTGTGAGTGAGAGAGAGAGAGAAAGAGAAGCTGTGAGTGAGAGAGAGAGAGAGAAAGGTAAGCATTGAGTGGGAGAGAGAAAGAGGGTCTGGAAGTGAGAGAAAGAGAGAAAGAGAAGCTGTGAGTGAGAGAGAGAGAGAAGCTGTGAGTGAGTGAGAGAGAGAGAAGCTGTGAGTGAAAGAGATAGAATGAGAAGCTGTGAGTGAGAGTGAGAGAGAGAGAGAAAGAGAAAGAGAAGCTGTGAGTGAGTGAGAGAGAGAAATGGGAAGCTGTGAGTGAGAGAGAGAGAAAGAAGCTGTGAGTGAGAGAGAGAGAAAGAGAAGCTGTGACTGAGTGAGAGAGAGAGAAGCTGTGAGTGAGAGAGAAGAAGAAGCTGTGAGTGAGAGAGAGAGAGAAAGAGAAGCTGTGGGAGAGAGAGAGAGAAAGAGAAGCTGTGTGAGAGAGAAAGAGAAAGAGAAGCTGTGAGTGAGAGAGAGAGAGGGAGAGAAAGAGAAGCTGTGAATGAGAGAGAGAAAGAGAAGCTGTGAGTGAGACAGAGAGAGGGAGAGAAAGAGAAGCTGTGAGTGAGAGAGAGAAAGAGAAGCTGTGTGTGAGTGAGAGAAAGAGAGAAGCTGTATGTGTGTGAGAGATTAAGAGAAGCTGTGTGTGTGTGTGAGAGAGAGAAAGAGACACTGTGTGTTTGAGAGAGGTAGAGAAAGAAAAGCTGTGAGTGAGAGAGAGAAAGAGAAGCTATGAGTGAAAGGCAGAGAGTGAAAGAGAAGCTGTGTGTGTGTGAGAGAGAGAAAGAGAAGCTGTGAGTGAGAGAGAGAGAAAGAGAGTCTGTGAGTGAGAGCGAGAGAGAGAAAGAGATGCTGTGAGGGAGAGAGAGAGAGAGAAAGAGAAGCTGTGAGTGAGAGAGATAGAGAAAGAGAAGCTGTGAGTGAGTGAGAAAGAGAAAGGAAAGCTGTGAGTGAGTGAGAGATAGAAGCTGTGAGTGAGAGAGAGAGAGAAAGAGAAGCTGTGAGTGAAAGAGAGAGAGAGAAAGAGAAGCTGTGAGAGAGAGAAAGAGAAGCTGTGAGTGAGTGAGAGAGAGAAAGGAAAGCTGTGAGTGAGTGAGAGAGAAAAAGAGAAGCTGTGAGTGAGCGAGAAAGAGAAGCTGTGAGTGAGTGAGAGAGAGAGAAGCTGTGAGTGAGAGAGAGAGAGTGAAAGGGAAGCTGTGAGTGAGAGAGAGAGAGAGAAGCTGTGAGTGAGAGAGAGAGTGAAAGGGAAGCTGTGAGTGTGTGTGTGTGAGAGAGAAGCTGTGAGTGAGAGAGAAAGAGAAGGTGTGAGTGAGAGAGAGAGAGAAAGAGAAGCTGTGTGTGTGAGAGAGAGAGAAAGAGAAGCTGTGAGTGAGAGAGAGAGAAAGAGAAGATGTGAGTGAGAGAGAAAGAGAAGCTGTGAGTGAGTGAGAGAGAGTGAAAGGGAAGCTGTGAGTGAGAGAGAGAATGAGAAGATGTGAGTGAGAGAAAGAGAGAAAGAGAAGCTGTGAGAGAGAGAGAGAGAAACTGTGAGTGAGAGAGAAAAAGAGAAACTGAGAGTGAGAGAGAGAAAGAGAAGCTGTGTGTGAGTGAGAGAGAGAAATGGGAAGCTGTGAGTGAGAGAGAGAGAGAAGCTGTGAATGAGAGAGAGAGAAATAGAAGCTGTGAGTGAGAGAGAGAGAGAAGCTGTGAGTGAGAGAGAAGAAGCTGTCAGTGAGAGAGAGAGAGAAAGAGAAGCTGTGAGTGCGTGAGAGAGAGAAATGGGAAGCTGTGAGTGAGAGAGAGAGAAGCTGTGAGTGAGATAGAGAGAAATAGAAGCTGTGAGTGAGAGAGAGAGAGAAGCTGTGAGGGAGAGAGAAGAAGCTGTGAGTGAGAGAGAGAGAGAAAGAGAAGCTGTGGGAGAGAGAGAGAGAAAGAGAAGCTGTGAGTGAGAGAGAAAGAGAAAGAGAAGCTGTGAGTGACACACAGATAGAGAAGCTGTGAGTGAGAGAGAGAGAGAAAGAGAAGCCTTGAGTGACAGAGAGAGTGAGAAGCTGTGAGTGAGAGAGAAAGAGAAGCTGTGAGTGAGAGAGAGAGAGAGAGAAGCTGTGAGTGAGAGAGAGAAAGAGAAGCTGTGTGTGAGTGAGAGAGAGAAAGAAGCTGTGTGTGTGTGAGATTAAGAGAAGCTGTGCGTGTGTGAGAGAGAAAGAGACACTGTGTGTGTGTGTGAGAGAGAGAGAAAGAGAAGCTATGAGTGAAAGGCAGAGAGAGAAAGAGAAGCTGTGTGTGCGAGAGAGAGAGAAAGAGAAGCTATGAGTGAAAGGCAGAGAGTGAAAGAGAAGCTGTGTGTGTGTGTGAGAGAGAAAGAGAAGCTGTGAGTGAGAGAGAGAGAGAAAGAGAGTCTCAGTGAGAGAGAGAGAAAGAGATGCTGTGAGTGAGAGAGAGAGAGAGAAGCTGTGAGTGAGAGAGATAGAGAAAGAGAAGCTGTGAGTGAGTGAGTGAGAGAAAGGAAAGCTGTGAGTGAGTGAGAGAGATAAAGAGAAGCTGTGAGTGAGAGAGATAGAAGCTGTGAGTGAGTGAGAGAGAGAAAGAGATGCTGTGAGTGAAAGAGAGAGAGAGAAAGAGAAGCTGTGAGAGAGAGAAAGAGAAGCTGTGAGTGAGTGAGAGAGAGAAAGGAAAGCTGTGAGTGAGTGAGAGAGATAAAGAGAAGCTGTGAGTGAGAGAGAAAGAGAAATTGTTAGTGAGATAGAGAGAGAGAAGCTGTGTGTGAGAGAGAGAGAAGCTGTGAGTGAGAGAGAGAGAGAAATATTGTGAGTGAGAGAGAGAAAGAGAAAATGTGAGTGAGAGAGAGAGAAAGAGAAGCATTGAGTGGGAGAGAGAAAGAGAGTCTGGAAGTGAGAGAGAGAGAAAGAGAAGCTGTGAGTGAGAGAGAGAGAGAAGCTGTGAGTGAGTAAGAGAGAGAGAGAGATAGAAGCTGTGAGTGAAAGAGATAGAAAGAGAAGCTGTGAGTGAGAGTGAGAGTGAGAGAGAAAGAGAAAGAGAAGCTGTGAGTGAGTGAGAGAAAGAAATGGGAAGCTGTGAGTGAGAGAGAGAGAGAAAGAAGCTGTGAGTGAGAGAGAGAGAAATAGAAGCTGTGAGTGAGAGAGAGAGAAGCTGTGAGTGAGAGAGAAGAAGCTGTGAGTGAGAGAGAGAGAGAAAGAGAAGCTGTGGGAGAGAGAGAGAAAGAGAAGCTGTGAGTGAGAGAGAAAGAGAAAGAGAAGCTGTGAGAGACACACAGAGAGAGAAGCTGTGAGTGAGAGAGAGAGAGAGAGAAAGAGAAGCTGTGAGTGAGAGAGAGAAAGAGAAGCTGTGTGTGAGTGAGAGAGAGAAAGAAGCTGTGTGTGTGTGAGATAAAGAGAAGCTGTGCGTGTGTGAGAGAGAAAGAGACACTGTGTGTGTGTGTGAGAGAGAGAAAGAGAAGCTATGAGTGAAAGGCAGAGAGAGAAAGAGAAGCTGTGTGTGTGTGAGAGAGAGAAAGAGAAGCTGTGAGTGAGTGAGGGAGAGAAAGGAAAGCTGTGAGTGAGTGAGAGAGAAAAAGAGAAGCTGTGAGTGAGAGAGAAAGAGAAGGTGTTAGTGAGAGAGAGAGAAAGCTGTGTGTGTGAGAGAGAGAGAAGCTGTGAGTGAGAGAGAGAGAGAAATATTGTGGGTGAGAGAGAGAAAGAGAAAATGTGAGTGAGAGAGAGAGAAAGAGAAGCTGTGAGTGCGAGACAGAGAAAGAGAAGCTGTGTGAGAGAGAAAGAGAAGCTGTGAGTGAGAGAGAGAGAGGAAGAGAAGCTGTTATTGAGAGAGAGTAGAGAAGCTGTGAGTGAGAGAAAGAGAGAAAGAGAAGCTGTGAGTGAGAGAGAGAGAGAAAGAGAAGCATTGAGTGAGAGAGAGAGAAAGAGAAGATGTGAGTGAGAGAGAAAGAGAAGCTGTGAGTGAGTGAGAGAGAGAGAAAGAGAAGCTGTGAGTGAGAGAGAAAGAGAAGCTGTGAATGAGAGAGAGAGAAAGAGAAGCTGTGAGTGAGAGAGAGAGAGTGAAAGGGAAGCTGTGAGTGTGTGTGTGTGAGAGAGAGAGAAGCTGTGAGTGAGAGAGAAAGAGAAGGTGTGAGTGAGAGAGAGAGAGAAAGAGAAGCTGTGTGTGTGTGAGAGAGAGAAAGAGAAGCTATGAGTGAGAGAGAGAAATAGAAGCTGTGAGTGAGAGAAAGAGAGAAAGAGAAGCTGTGTGTGTGAGAGAGAGAAACTGTGAGTGAGAGAGAGAAAGAGAAACTGAGAGTGAGAGAGAGAATGAGAAGCTGTGTGTGAGTGAGAGAGAGAAATGGGAAGCTGTGAGTGAGAGAGAGAGAGAGAAGCTGTGAGTGAGAGAGAGAGAAATAGAAGCTGTGAGTGAGAGAGAGAGAGAAGCTGTGAGTGAGAGAGAAGAAGCTGTGAGTGAGAGAGAGAGAATGAGAAGCTGTGAGTGAGTGAGAGAGAGAAATGGGAAGCTGTGAGTGAGAGAGACAGAGAGAAGCTGTGAGTGAGAGAGAGAGAAATAGAAGCTGTGAGTGAGAGAGAGAGAGAAGCTGTGAGGGAGAGAGAAGAAGCTGTGAGTGAGAGAGAGAGAGAAAGAGAAGCTGTGGGAGAGAGAGAGAGAAAGAGAAGCTGTGAGTGAGAGAGAAAGAGATAGAGAAGCTGAGAGTGACACACAGATAGAGAAGCTGTGCGTGAGAGAGAGAGAGAAAGAGAAGCCTTGAGTGACAGAGAGAGTGAGAAGCTGTGAGTGAGAGAGAAAGAGAAGCTGTGAGTGAGAGAGAGAGAGAGAGAAAGAGAAGCTGCGAGTGAGAGAGAGAAAGAGAAGCTGTGTGTGAGTGAGAGAGAGAAAGAAGCTATGTGTGTGTGAGATTAAGAGAAGCTGTGCGTGTGTGAGAGAGAAAGAGAGACTGTGTGTGAGAGAGAGAGAGAGAGAAAGAGAAGCTATGAGTGAAAGGCAGAGAGAGAAAGAGAAGCTGTGTGTGTGAGAGAGAGAGAAAGAGAAGCTGTGAGTGAGAGAGAGAGAGAAAGAGAGTCTCAGTGAGAGAGAGAAAGAGATGCTGTGAGTGAGAGAGAGAGAGAGAGAAGCTGTGAGTGAGAGAGATAGAGAAAGAGAAGCTGTGAGTGAGTGAGAGAGAGAAAGGAAAGCTGTGAGTGAGAGAGATAGAAGCTGTGAGTGAGTGAGAGAGAAAGAGATGCTGTGAGTGTAAGAGAGAGAGAGAAAGAGAAGCTGTGAGAGAGAGAAAGAGAAGCTGTGAGTGAGAGAGAGAGAGAAGCTGTGATTGAGTAAGAGAGAGAGAGAGAGAAGCTGTGAGTCAAAGAGATAGAAAGAGAAGCTGTGAGTGAGAGTGAGAGTGAGAGAGAAAGAGAAGCTGTGAGTGAGTGAGAGAGAGAAATGGGAAGCTGTGAGTGAGAGAGAGAGAGAAAGAGAAGCTGTGAGTGAGAGAGAGAGAAATAGAAGCTGTGAGTGAGAGAGAGAGAGAAGCTGTGAGTGAGAGAGAAGAAGCTGTGAGTGTGTGAGAGAGAGAAAGAGAAGCTGCGGGAGAGAGAGAAAGAGAAGCTGTGAGTGAGAGAGAAAGAGAAAGAGAAGCTGTGAGTGACACACAGAGAGAGAAGCTGTGAGTGAGAGAGAGAGAGAGAGAGAGAGAAGCTGTGAGTGAGAGAGAGAAAGAGAAGCTATGAGTGAAAGGCAGAGAGTGAAAGAGAAGCTGTGTGTGTGTGTGAGAGAGAAAGAGAAGCTGTGAGTGAGAGAGAGAGAAAGAGAGTCTGTGAGTGAGAGCGAGAGAGAGAAAGAGATGCTGTGAGGGAGAGAGAGAGAGAGAAAGAGAAGCTGTGAGTGAGAGAGATAGAGAAAGAGAAGCTGTGAGTGAGTGAGAAAGAGAAAGGAAAGCTGTGAGTGAGTGAGACATAGAAGCTGTGAGTGAGAGAGAGAGAAAGAGAAGCTGTGAGTGAAAGAGAGAGAGAGAAAGAGAAGCTGTGAGAGAGAGAAAGAGAAGCTGTGAGTGAGTGAGAGAGAAAGGAAAGCTGTGAGTGAGTGAGAGAGAAAAAGAGAAGCTGTGAGTGAGAGAGAAAGAGAAGGTGTTAGTGAGAGAGAGAGAAAGCTGTGTATGTGTGAGAGAGAGAAGCTGTGAGTGAGAGAGAGAGAGAAATATTGTGAGTGAGAGAGAGAAAGAGAAAATGTGAGTGAGAGAGAGAGAAAGAGAAGCTGTGAGTGCGAGACAGAGAAAGAGAAGCTGTGAGTGAGAGAGAAAGAGAAGCTGTGAGTGAGAGAGAGAGAGGAAGAGAAGCTGTGATTGAGAGAGAGTAGAGAAGCTGTGAGTGAGAGAAAGAGAGAAAGAGAAGCTGTAAGTGAGAGAGAGAGAGAAAGAGAAGCATTGAGTGGGAGAGAGAAAGAGAGTCTGGAAGTGAGAGAGAGAGAAAGAGAAGCTATGAGTGAGAGAGAGAGAGAAGCTGTGAGTGAGTGAGTGAGAGAGAGAGAGAAGCTGTGAGTGAAAGAGATAGAAAGAGAAGCTGTGAGTGAGAGTGAGAGAGAGAGAGAAGCTGTGAGTGAGAGAGAAGAAGCTGTGAGTGAGAGAGAGAGAGAAAGAGAAGCTGTGGGAGAGAGAGAGAGAGAAAGAAAAGCTGTGAGTGAGAGAGAAAAAGAAAGAGAAGCTGTGAGTGACACACAGAGAGAGAAGCTGTGACTGAGAGAGAGAGAGAAAGAGAAGCCTTGAGTGACAGAGAGAATGAGAATCTGTGAGTGAGAGAGAGAGAAAGAGAAGCTGTGAGTGAGAGAGAGAGAGAGAGAGAAAGAGAAGCTGTGAGTGAGAGAGAGAAAGAGAAGCTGTGTGTGAGTGAGAGAGAGAGAGAAGCTGTGAGTGTGTGTGAGATTAAGAGAAGCTGTGTGTGTGTGAGAGAGAAAGAGACAATGTGTGTGTGTGAGAGAGAGAGAGAGAAAGAGAAGCTATGAGTGAAAGGCAGAGAGAGAAAGAGAAGCTGTGTGTGTTTGTGAGAGAGAAAGAGAAGCTGTGAGTGAGAGAGAGAGAAAGAGAGTGTGAGTGAGAGAGAGAGAGAAAGAGATGCTGTGAGTGAGAGAGAGAGAGAGAAAGAGAAGCTGTGAGTGAGAGAGATAGAGAAAGAGAAGCTGTGAGTGAGTAAGAGAGAGAAAGGAAAGCTGTGAGTGAGTGAGAGAGATAGAAGCGGTAAGTGAGAGAGAGAGAAAGAGAAGCTGTGAGTGAAAGAGAGAGAGAGAAAGAGAAGCTGTGAGAGAGAGAAAGAGAAGCTGTGAGTGAGTGAGAGAGAGAAAGGAAAGCTGTGAGTGAGTGAGAGAGATATAGAGAAGCTGTGAGTGAGAGAGAAAGAGAAGGTGTTAGTGAGAGAGAGAGAGAGAAGCTGTGTGTGTGAGAGAGAGAGAAGCTGTGGGTGAGAGAGAGAGAGAGAAATATTGTGAGTGAGAGAGAGAAAGAGAAAATGTGAGTGAGAGAGAGAGGAAGAGAAGCTGTGAGAGCAAGACAGAGAAAGAGAAGCTGTGAGTGAGAGAGAAAGAAAGAGAAGCTGTGAGTGTGAGAGAGAGAGGAAGAGAAGCTGTGATTGAGAGAGAGAGAAGAGAAGCTGTGAGTGAGAGAGAGAGAGAAAGAGAAGCTGTGAGTGAGAGAGAGAGAGAGAAAGAGAAGCATTGAGTGGGAGAGAGAAAGTGAGTCTGGATGTGAGAGAGAGAGAGAAAGAGAAGCTGTGAGTGAGTGAGAGAGAGAGAAGCTGTGACTGAGTGAGAGAGAGAGAGAGAAGCTGTGAGTGAAAGAGATAGAAAGAGAAGTTGTGAGTGAGAGTGAGAGAGAGAGAAAGAGAAGCTGTGAGTGAGAGAGAGAAAGAGAAGCTGTGAGTGAGAGAGAGAGAAAGAGAAGCTGTGAGTGAGAGAGAAAGAGAGAAGCTGTGAGTGAGAGAGAAGAAGCTGTTAGTGAGAGAGAGAGAAAGAGAAGCTGTGAGAGAGAGAGAGAGAGAAAGAGAAGCTGTGAGTGAGAGAGAGAAAGAGAAGCTGTGTGAGAGTGAGAGAGAGACAAAGAGAAGCTGTGAGTGTGAGAGAAACAGAAGCTGTGAGTGAGAGAGAGGAAGAAAGAGAAGCTGTGAGTGAGAGAGAGAAAGAGAAGCTGTGAGTGTGAGAGAGATAAAAAGAAGCTGTGAGTGAGAGAGAGAGAGAGAAAGAGAAGATGTGAGAGAGAGAGAGAGAAACTGTGAGTGAGAGAG
Organism: Bradypodion ventrale; assembly: GCA_035047345.1. Lineage (NCBI taxonomy): Eukaryota > Metazoa > Chordata > Lepidosauria > Squamata > Chamaeleonidae > Bradypodion > Bradypodion ventrale. Next base: position 226,866,795 of record JAWDJE010000001.1, read on the forward strand.
AGAAAGAGAAACTGTGAGTGAGAGAGAGAGAAAGAGAAGCTGTGAGTGCAAGAGAGAGAAAGAGAAGCTATGAGTGAAAGGCAGAGAGAAAGAGTAGCTGTGAGTGAGTGAGAGAGAGAAAGCAAAGCTGTGAGTGAGTGAGTGAGAGAGATAGAAGCTGTTAGTGAGAGAGTGAGAGAAAGAGAGTCTGAGAAAGAGAGAGTGAAAGAGAAGCTGTGAGTGTGAGAGAGAGAAGCCATGAGTGTGAGAGAGAGAATATGTGAGTGAGAGAGAGAGAGAAAGAAAGAGAAGCTGTGAGTGAGAGAGAGGGAGAAAGAGAAGCTGTGAGTGAGAGAGAGGGAGAAAGAGAAGCTGTGTGTGAGAGAGAGAAAGAGAAGCTGTGAGTGAGACAGAGAGAGAAAGAGAAGCTGTGAGTGAGTGAGAGAGAGAAAGAGAAGCTGTGTGTGAGAGAAAGAGAGAAAGTGAAGCTGTGTGTGAGAGAAAGAGAGAAAGTGAAGCTGTGAGTGAGAGAGAAAGAGAAGCTGTGAGTGAGAGAGAAGCCATGAGTGTGAGAGAGAGAATATGTGAGTGAGAGAGAGAGAGAAAGAAAGAGAAGCTGTGAGTGAGAGAGAAACAGAAACTGTGAGTGAGAGAGAGGGAGAAAGAGAAGCTGTGAGAGAGAGAGAGAGAAAAGCTGTGAGTGAGACAAAGAGAGAGAAAGAGAAGCTGTGATTGATAGAGAGAGAGAGAAAGAGAAGCTGTGAGAGAGAGAGATAGAAAGAGAAGCTGTGAGTGAGTGAGAGAGAGAAAGAGAAGCTGTGAGTGAGAGAGAGAGATAAAGAGAACTGTGAGTGAGAGAGAGAGAGAGAAGCTGTGAGTGAGTGAGAGAGATAGAAGCTGTGAGTGAGAGAGAGAAAGAAAGAGAGTCTGAGAAAGAGAGAGTGAAAGAGAAGCTGTGAGTGTGAGAGAGAAAGAAAGAGAAGCTGTGAGTGTGAGAGAGAGAGGAAGAGAAGCTGTGATTGAGAGAGAAGAGAAGCTGTGAGTGAGAGAGAGAGAGAAAGAGAAGCTGTGAGTGAGAGAGAGAGAGAAAGGTAAGCATTGAGTGGGAGAGAGAAAGAGGGTCTGGAAGTGAGAGAAAGAGAGAAAGAGAAGCTGTGAGTGAGAGAGAGAGAAGCTGTGAGTGAGTGAGAGAGAGAGAAGCTGTGAGTGAAAGAGATAGAATGAGAAGCTGTGAGTGAGAGTGAGAGAGAGAGAGAAAGAGAAAGAGAAGCTGTGAGTGAGTGAGAGAGAGAAATGGGAAGCTGTGAGTGAGAGAGAGAGAAAGAAGCTGTGAGTGAGAGAGAGAGAAAGAGAAGCTGTGACTGAGTGAGAGAGAGAGAAGCTGTGAGTGAGAGAGAAGAAGAAGCTGTGAGTGAGAGAGAGAGAGAAAGAGAAGCTGTGGGAGAGAGAGAGAGAAAGAGAAGCTGTGTGAGAGAGAAAGAGAATGAGAAGCTGTGAGTGAGAGAGAGAGAGGGAGAGAAAGAGAAGCTGTGAATGAGAGAGAGAAAGAGAAGCTGTGAGTGAGACAGAGAGAGGGAGAGAAAGAGAAGCTGTGAGTGAGAGAGAGAAAGAGAAGCTGTGTGTGAGTGAGAGAAAGAGAGAAGCTGTATGTGTGTGAGAGATTAAGAGAAGCTGTGTGTGTGTGTGAGAGAGAGAAAGAGACACTGTGTGTTTGAGAGAGGTAGAGAAAGAAAAGCTGTGAGTGAGAGAGAGAAAGAGAAGCTATGAGTGAAAGGCAGAGAGTGAAAGAGAAGCTGTGTGTGTGTGAGAGAGAGAAAGAGAAGCTGTGAGTGAGAGAGAGAGAAAGAGAGTCTGTGAGTGAGAGCGAGAGAGAGAAAGAGATGCTGTGAGGGAGAGAGAGAGAGAGAAAGAGAAGCTGTGAGTGAGAGAGATAGAGAAAGAGAAGCTGTGAGTGAGTGAGAAAGAGAAAGGAAAGCTGTGAGTGAGTGAGAGATAGAAGCTGTGAGTGAGAGAGAGAGAGAAAGAGAAGCTGTGAGTGAAAGAGAGAGAGAGAAAGAGAAGCTGTGAGAGAGAGAAAGAGAAGCTGTGAGTGAGTGAGAGAGAGAAAGGAAAGCTGTGAGTGAGTGAGAGAGAAAAAGAGAAGCTGTGAGTGAGCGAGAAAGAGAAGCTGTGAGTGAGTGAGAGAGAGAGAAGCTGTGAGTGAGAGAGAGAGAGTGAAAGGGAAGCTGTGAGTGAGAGAGAGAGAGAAGCTGTGAGTGAGAGAGAGAGTGAAAGGGAAGCTGTGAGTGTGTGTGTGTGAGAGAGAAGCTGTGAGTGAGAGAGAAAGAGAAGGTGTGAGTGAGAGAGAGAGAGAAAGAGAAGCTGTGTGAGAGAGAGAGAGAGAAAGAGAAGCTGTGAGTGAGAGAGAGAGAAAGAGAAGATGTGAGTGAGAGAGAAAGAGAAGCTGTGAGTGAGTGAGAGAGAGTGAAAGGGAAGCTGTGAGTGAGAGAGAGAATGAGAAGATGTGAGTGAGAGAGAGAGAAAGAGAAGCTGTGTGTGAGAGAGAGAAATAGAAGCTGTGAGTGAGAGAAAGAGAGAAAGAGAAGCTGTGAGAGAGAGAGAGAGAAACTGTGAGTGAGAGAGAGAAAGAGAAACTGAGAGTGAGAGAGAGAAAGAGAAGCTGTGTGTGAGTGAGAGAGAGAAATGGGAAGCTGTGAGTGAGAGAGAGAGAGAAGCTGTGAATGAGAGAGAGAGAAATAGAAGCTGTGAGTGAGAGAGAGAGAGAAGCTGTGAGTGAGAGAGAAGAAGCTGTCAGTGAGAGAGACAGAAAGAGAAGCTGTGAGTGCGTGAGAGAGAGAAATGGGAAGCTGTGAGTGAGAGAGAGAGAAGCTGTGAGTGAGGGAGAGAGAAGAAGCTGTGAGTGAGAGAGAGAGAGAAAGAGAAGCTGTGGGAGAGAGAGAGAGAAAGAGAAGCTGTGAGTGAGAGAGAAAGAGAAAGAGAAGCTGTGAGTGACACACAGATAGAGAAGCTGTGAGTGAGAGAGAGAGAGAAAGAGAAGCCTTGAGTGACAGAGAGAGTGAGAAGCTGTGAGTGAGAGAGAAAGAGAAGCTGTGAGTGAGAGAGAGAGAGAGAGAAGCTGTGAGTGAGAGAGAGAAAGAGAAGCTGTGTGTGAGTGAGAGAGAGAAAGAAGCTTTGTGTGTGTGAGATTAAGAGAAGCTGTGCGTGTGTGAGAGAGAAAGAGACACTGTGTGTGTGTGTGTGAGAGAGAGAAAGAGAAGCTATGAGTGAAAGGCAGAGAGAGAAAGAGAAGCTGTGTGTGCGAGAGAGAGAGAAAGAGAAGCTATGAGTGAAAGGCAGAGAGTGAAAGAGAAGCTGTGTGTGTGTGAGAGAGAGAAAGAGAAGCTGTGAGTGAGAGAGAGAGAGAAAGAGAGTCTCAGTGAGAGAGAGAGAAAGAGATGCTGTGATTGAGAGAGAGAGAGAGAAGCTGTGAGTGAGAGAGATAGAGAAAGAGAAGCTGTGAGTGAGTGAGTGAGAGAAAGGAAAGCTGTGAGTGAGGGAGAGAGATAAAGAGAAGCTGTGAGTGAGAGAGATAGAAGCTGTGAGTGAGTGAGAGAGAGAAAGAGATGCTGTGAGTGAAAGAGAGAGAGAGAAAGAGAAGCTGTGAGAGAGAGAAAGAGAAGCTGTGAGTGAGTGAGAGAGAGAAAGGAAAGCTGTGAGTGAGTGAGAGAGATAAAGAGAAGCTGTGAGTGAGAGAGAAAGAGAAGCTGTTAGTGAGATAGAAAGAGAGAAGCTGTGTGTGTGAGAGAGAGAAGCTGTGAGTGAGTGAGAGAGAGAAATATTGTGAGTGAGAGAGAGAAAGAGAAAATGTGAGTGAGAGAGAGAGAAAGAGAAGCTGTGAGTGCGTGAGAGAGAGAAATGGGAAGCTGTGAGTGAGAGAGAGAGAAGCTGTGAGTGAGATAGAGAGAAATAGAAGCTGTGAGTGAGAGAGAGAGAGAAGCTGTGAGGGAGAGAGAAGAAGCTGTGAGTGAGAGAGAGAGAGAAAGAGAAGCTGTGGGAGAGAGAGAGAGAAAGAGAAGCTGTGAGTGAGAGAGAAAGAGAAAGAGAAGCTGAGAGTGACACACAGATAGAGAAGCTGTGAGTGAGAGAGAGAGAGAAAGAGAAGCCTTGAGTGACAGAGAGAGTGAGAAGCTGTGAGTGAGAGAGAAAGAGAAGCTGTGAGTGAGAGAGAGAGAGAGAGAAGCTGTGAGTGAGAGAGAGAAAGAGAAGCTGTGTGTGAGTGAGAGAGAGAAAGAAGCTGTGTGTGTGTGAGATTAAGAGAAGCTGTGCGTGTGTGAGAGAGAAAGAGACACTGTGAGAGAGAGAAAGAGAAGCTGTGAGTGAGTGAGAGAGAGAAAGGAAAGCTGTGAGTGAGTGAGAGAGATAAAGAGAAGCTGTGAGTGAGAGAGAAAGAGAAGCTGTTAGTGAGATAGAGAGAGAGAAGCTGTGTGTGAGAGAGAGAGAAGCTGTGAGTGAGAGAGAGAGAGAGAAATATTGTGAGTGAGAGAGAGAAAGAGAAAATGTGAGTGAGAGAGAGAGAAAGAGAAGCATTGAGTGGGAGAGAGAAAGAGAGTCTGGAAGTGTGAGAGAGAGAAAGAGAAGCTGTGAGTGAGAGAGAGAGAGAAGCTGTGAGTGAGTAAGAGAGAGAGAGAGATAGAAGCTGTGAGTGAAAGAGATAGAAAGAGAAGCTGTGAGTGAGAGTGAGAGTGAGAGAGAAAGAGAAAGAGAAGCTGTGAGTGAGTGAGAGAGAGAAATGGGAAGCTGTGAGTGAGAGAGAGAGAAAGAGAAGCTGTGAGTGAGAGAGAGAGAAATAGAAGCTGTGAGTGAGAGAGAGAGAAGCTGTGAGTGAGAGAGAAGAAGCTGTGAGTGAGAGAGAGAGAGAAAGAGAAGCTGTGGGAGAGAGAGAAAGAGAAGCTGTGAGTGAGAGAGAAAGAGAAAGAGAAGCTGTGAGAGACACACAGAGCGAGAAGCTGTGAGTGAGAGAGAGAGAGAGAGAAAGAGAAGCTGTGAGTGAGAGAGAGAAAGAGAAGCTGTGTGTGAGTGAGAGAGAGAAAGAAGCTGTGTGTGTGTGAGATTAAGAGAAGCTGTGCGTGTGTGAGAGAGAAAGAGACACTGTGTGTGTGTGAGAGAGAGAGAAAGAGAAGCTATGAGTGAAAGGCAGAGAGAGAAAGAGAAGCTGTGTGTGTGAGAGAGAGAGAAAGAGAAGCTGTGAGTGAGAGAGAGAGAAAGAGAGTCTGTGAGTGAGAGAGAGAGAGAAAGAGATGCTGTGAGGGAGAGAGAGAGAGAGAAAGAGAAGCTGTGAGTGAGAGAGATAGAGAAGAGAAGCTGTGAGTGAGTGAGAAAGAGAAAGGAAAGCTCTGAGTGAGTGAGAGATAGAAGCTGTGAGTGAGAGAGAGAGAAAGAGAAGCTGTGAGTGAAAGAGAGAGAGAGAAAGAGAAGCTGTGAGAGAGAGAAAGAGAAGCTGTGAGTGAGTGAGAGAGAGAAAGGAAAGCTGTGAGTGAGTGAGAGAGAAAAAGAGAAGCTGTGAGTGAGAGAGAAAGAGAAGGTGTTAGTGAGAGAGAGAGAAAGCTGTGTGTGTGAGAGAGAGAGAAGCTGTGAGTGAGAGAGAGAGAGAAATATTGTGGGTGAGAGAGAGAAAGAGAAAATGTGAGTGAGAGAGAGAGAAAGAGAAGCTGTGAGTGCGAGACAGAGAAAGAGAAGCTGTGAGTGAGAGAGAAAGAGAAGCTGTGAGTGAGAGAGAGAGAGGAAGAGAAGCTGTTATTGAGAGAGAGTAGAGAAGCTGTGAGTGAGAGAAAGAGAGAAAGAGAAGCTGTGAGTGAGAGAGAGAGAGAAAGAGAAGCATTGAGTGAGAGAGAGAGAAAGAGAAGATGTGAGTGAGAGAGAAAGAGAAGCTGTGAGTGAGTGAGAGAGAGAGAAAGAGAAGCTGTGAGTGAGAGAGAAAGAGAAGCTGTGAGTGAGAGAGAGAGAAAGAGAAGCTGTGAGTGAGAGAGAGAGAGTGAAAGGGAAGCTGTGAGTGTGTGTGTGTGAGAGAGAGAGAAGCTGTGAGTGAGAGAGAAAGAGAAGGTGTGAGTGAGAGAGAGAGAGAAAGAGAAGCTGTGTGTGTGTGAGAGAGAGAAAGAGAAGCTATGAGTGAGAGAGAGAAATAGAAGCTGTGAGTGAGAGAAAGAGAGAAAGAGAAGCTGTGTGTGTGTGAGAGAGAAACTGTGAGTGAGAGAGAGAAAGAGAAACTGAGAGTGAGAGAGAGAAAGAGAAGCTGTGTGTGAGTGAGAGAGAGAAATGGGAAGCTGTGAGTGAGAGAGAGAGAGAGAAGCTGTGAGTGAGAGAGAGAGAAATAGAAGCTGTGAGTGAGAGAGAGAGAGAAGCTGTGAGTGAGAGAGAAGAAGCTGTGAGAGAGAGAGAATGAGAAGCTGTGAGTGAGTGAGAGAGAGAAATGGGAAGCTGTGAGTGAGAGAGACAGAGAGAAGCTGTGAGTGAGAGAGAGAGAAATAGAAGCTGTGAGTGAGAGAGAGAGAGAAGCTGTGAGGGAGAGAGAAGAAGCTGTGAGTGAGAGAGAGAGAGAAAGAGAAGCTGTGGGAGAGAGAGAGAGAAAGAGAAGCTGTGAGTGAGAGAGAAAGAGATAGAGAAGCTGAGAGTGACACACAGATAGAGAAGCTGTGCGTGAGAGAGAGAGAGAAAGAGAAGCCTTGAGTGACAGAGAGAGTGAGAAGCTGTGAGTGAGAGAGAAAGAGAAGCTGTGAGTGAGAGAGAGAGAGAGAGAAAGAGAAGCTGCGAGTGAGAGAGAGAAAGAGAAGCTGTGTGTGAGTGAGAGAGAGAAAGAAGCTATGTGTGTGTGAGATTAAGAGAAGCTGTGCGTGTGTGAGAGAGAAAGAGAGACTGTGTGTGAGAGAGAGAGAGAGAGAAAGAGAAGCTATGAGTGAAAGGCAGAGAGAGAAAGAGAAGCTGTGTGTGTGAGAGAGAGAGAAAGAGAAGCTGTGAGTGAGAGAGAGAGAGAAAGAGAGTCTCAGTGAGAGAGAGAAAGAGATGCTGTGAGTGAGAGAGAGAGAGAGAGAAGCTGTGAGTGAGAGAGATAGAGAAAGAGAAGCTGTGAGTGAGTGAGAGAGAGAAAGGAAAGCTGTGAGTGAGTGAGAGAGATAGAAGCTGTGAGTGAGTGAGAGAGAAAGAGATGCTGTGAGTGTAAGAGAGAGAGAGAAAGAGAAGCTGTGAGAGAGAGAAAGAGAAGCTGTGAGTGAGAGAGAGAGAGAAGCTGTGAGTGAGTAAGAGAGAGAGAGAGAGAAGCTGTGAGTCAAAGAGATAGAAAGAGAAGCTGTGAGTGAGAGTGAGAGTGAGAGAGAAAGAGAAGCTGTGAGTGAGTGAGAGAGAGAAATGGGAAGCTGTGAGTGAGAGAGAGAGAGAAAGAGAAGCTGTGAGTGAGAGAGAGAGAAATAGAAGCTGTGAGTGAGAGAGAGAGAGAAGCTGTGAGTGAGAGAGAAGAAGCTGTGAGTGTGTGAGAGAGAGAAAGAGAAGCTGCGGGAGAGAGAGAAAGAGAAGCTGTGAGTGAGAGAGAAAGAGAAAGAGAAGCTGTGAGTGACACACAGAGAGAGAAGCTGTGAGTGAGAGAGAGAGAGAGAGAGAGAGAGAGAAGCTGTGAGTGAGAGAGAGAAGGAGAAGCTATGAGTGAAAGGCAGAGAGTGAAAGAGAAGCTGTGTGTGTGTGAGAGAGAGAAAGAGAAGCTGTGAGTGAGAGAGAGAGAAAGAGAGTCTGTGAGTGAGAGCGAGAGAGAGAAAGAGATGCTGTGAGGGAGAGAGAGAGAGAGAAAGAGAAGCTGTGAGTGAGAGAGATAGAGAAAGAGAAGCTGTGAGTGAGTGAGAAATAGAAAGGAAAGCTGTGAGTGAGTGAGACATAGAAGCTGTGAGTGAGAGAGAGAGAAAGAGAAGCTGTGAGTGAAAGAGAGAGAGAGAAAGAGAAGCTGTGAGAGAGAGAAAGAGAAGCTGTGAGTGAGTGAGAGAGAAAGGAAAGCTGTGAGTGAGTGAGAGAGAAAAAGAGAAGCTGTGAGTGAGAGAGAAAGAGAAGGTGTTAGTGAGAGAGAGAGAAAGCTGTGTATGTGTGAGAGAGAGAAGCTGTGAGTGAGAGAGAGAGAGAAATATTGTGAGTGAGAGAGAGAAAGAGAAAATGTGAGTGAGAGAGAGAGAAAGAGAAGCTGTGAGTGCGAGACAGAGAAAGAGAAGCTGTGAGTGAGAGAGAAAGAGAAGCTGTGAGTGAGAGAGAGAGAGGAAGAGAAGCTGTGATTGAGAGAGAGTAGAGAAGCTGTGAGTGAGAGAAAGAGAGAAAGAGAAGCTGTAAGTGAGAGAGAGAGAGAAAGAGAAGCATTGAGTGGGAGAGAGAAAGAGAGTCTGGAAGTGAGAGAGAGAGAAAGAGAAGCTATGAGTGAGAGAGAGAGAGAAGCTGTGAGTGAGTGAGTGAGAGAGAGAGAGAAGCTGTGAGTGAAAGAGATAGAAAGAGAAGCTGTGAGTGAGAGTGAGAGAGAGAGAGAAGCTGTGAGTGAGAGAGAAGAAGCTGTGAGTGAGAGAGAGAGAAAGAGAAGCTGTGGGAGAGAGAGAGAGAGAAAGAAAAGCTGTGAGTGAGAGAGAAAAAGAAAGAGAAGCTGTGAGTGACACACAGAGAGAGAAGCTGTGACTGAGAGAGAGAGAGAAAGAGAAGCCTTGAGTGACAGAGAGAATGAGAATCTGTGAGTGAGAGAGAGAGAAAGAGAAGCTGTGAGTGAGAGAGAGAGAGAGAGAGAAAGAGAAGCTGTGAGTGAGAGAGAGAAAGAGAAGCTGTGTGTGAGTGAGAGAGAGAGAGAAGCTGTGTGTGTGTGTGAGATTAAGAGAAGCTGTGTGTGTGAGAGAGAGAAAGAGACAATGTGTGTGTGTGAGAGAGAGAGAGAGAAAGAGAAGCTATGAGTGAAAGGCAGAGAGAGAAAGAGAAGCTGTGTGTGGTTGTGAGAGAGAAAGAGAAGCTGTGAGTGAGAGAGAGAGAAAGAGAGTGTGAGTGAGAGAGAGAGAGAAAGAGATGCTGTGAGTGAGAGAGAGAGAGAAAGAGAAGCTGTGAGTGAGAGAGATAGAGAAAGAGAAGCTGTGAGTGAGTAAGAGAGAGAAAGGAAAGCTGTGAGTGAGTGAGAGAGATAGAAGCGGTAAGTGAGAGAGAGAGAAAGAGAAGCTGTGAGTGAAAGAGAGAGAGAGAAAGAGAAGCTGTGAGAGAGAGAAAGAGAAGCTGTGAGTGAGTGAGAGAGAGAAAGGAAAGCTGTGAGTGAGTGAGAGAGATATAGAGAAGCTGTGAGTGAGAGAGAAAGAGAAGGTGTTAGTGAGAGAGAGAGAGAGAAGCTGTGTGTGTGAGAGAGAGAGAAGCTGTGGGTGAGAGAGAGAGAGAAATATTGTGAGTGAGAGAGAGAAAGAGAAAATGTGAGTGAGAGAGAGAGGAAGAGAAGCTGTGAGAGCAAGACAGAGAAAGAGAAGCTGTGAGTGAGAGAGAAAGAAAGAGAAGCTGTGAGTGTGAGAGAGAGAGGAAGAGAAGCTGTGATTGAGAGAGAGAGAAGAGAAGCTGTGAGTGAGAGAGAGAGAGAAAGAGAAGCTGTGAGTGAGAGAGAGAGAGAGAAAGAGAAGCATTGAGTGGGAGAGAGAAAGTGAGTCTGGAAGTGAGAGAGAGAGAGAAAGAGAAGCTGTGAGTGAGTGAGAGAGAGAGAAGCTGTGACTGAGTGAGAGAGAGAGAGAGAAGCTGTGAGTGAAAGAGATAGAAAGAGAAGTTGTGAGTGAGAGTGAGAGAGAGAGAAAGAGAAAGAGAAGCTGTGAGTGAGAGAGAGAAAGAGAAGCTGTGAGTGAGAGAGAGAGAAAGAGAAGCTGTGAGTGAGAGAGAAAGAGAGAAGCTGTGAGTGAGAGAGAAGAAGCTGTTAGTGAGAGAGAGAGAAAGAGAAGCTGTGAGAGAGAGAGAGAGAGAAAGAGAAGCTGTGAGTGAGAGAGAGAAAGAGAAGCTGTGTGAGAGTGAGAGAGAGACAAAGAGAAGCTGTGAGTGTGAGAGAAACAGAAGCTGTGAGTGAGAGAGAGGAAGAAAGAGAAGCTGTGAGTGAGAGAGAGAAAGAGAAGCTGTGAGTGTGAGAGAGATAAAAAGAAGCTGTGAGTGAGAGAGAGAGAGAGAAAGAGAAGATGTGAGAGAGAGAGAGAAACTGTGAGTGAGAGAGAGAAAGAGAAACTGTGAGTGAGAGAGAGAGAAAGAGAAGCTGTGAGTGCAAGAGAGAGAAAGAGAAGCTATGAGTGAAAGGCAGAGAGAAAGAGTAGCTGTGAGTGAGTGAGAGAGAGAAAGCAAAGCTGTGAGTGAGTGAGTGAGAGAGATAGAAGCTGTTAGTGAGAGAGTGAGAGAAAGAGAGTCTGAGAAAGAGAGAGTGAAAGAGAAGCTGTGAGTGAGAGAGAGAGAAGCCATGAGTGTGAGAGAGAGAATATGTGAGTGAGAGAGAGAGAGAAAGAAAGAGAAGCTGTGAGTGAGAGAGAAACAGAAGCTGTGAGTGAGAGAGAGGGAGAAAGAGAAGCTGTGTGTGTGAGAGAGAAAGAGAAGCTGTGAGTGAGACAGAGAGAGAAAGAGAAGCTGTGAGTGAGTGAGAGAGAGAAAGAGAAGCTGTGTGTGAGAGAAAGAGAGAAAGTGAAGCTGTGTGTGAGAGAGAAAGAGAAGCTGTGAGTGAGAGAGAAGCCATGAGTGTGAGAGAGAGAATATGTGAGTGAGAGAGAGAGAGAAAGAAAGAGAAGCTGTGAGTGAGAGAGAAACAGAAGCTGTGAGTGAGAGAGAGGGAGAAAGAGAAGCTGTGTGTGAGAGAGAGAAAGAGAAGCTGTGAGTGAGACAGAGAGAGAAAGAGAAGCTGTGAGTGAGTGAGAGAGAGAAAGAGAAGCTGTGTGTGAGAGAAAGAGAGAAAGTGAAGCTGTGTGTGAGAGAAAGAGAGAAAGTGAAGCTGTGAGTGAGAGAGAAAGAGAAGCTGTGAGTGAGAGAGAGAGAAACAAAGCTGTGAGTGAGAGAGAAAGAGAAGCTGCGAATGAGTGAAAGAGAGAGAGAAAGAGAAGCTGTGTGTGTGAGAGAGAGAGGGAAAGAGAAGTAGTGTGTGGGGGGAGAGAAAAAGAGCTGTGAGTGTTAGAGAGAAAGAGAAAGAGAAGCTGTGAGTGAGTGAGAGAGAGAAAGAGAAGCTGTGAGTGTGAGAGAGAGATAAAGAGAAGCTGTGAGTGAGAGAGAGAGAGAAAGAGAAGATGTGTGAGAGAGAGAGAAACTGTGAGTGAGAGAGAGAAAGAGAAACTGTGAGTGAGAGAGAGAGAAAGAGTAGCTGTGAGTGAGTGAGAGAGAGAAAGGAAAGCTGTGAGTGAGTGAGTGAGAGAGATAGAAGGTGTTAGTGAGAGAGTGAGAGTAAGAGAGTCTGAGAAAGAGAGAGTGAAAGAGAAGCTGTGAGTGAGAGAGAGAGAAGCCATGAGTGTGAGAGAGAGAATATGTGAGTGAGAGAGAGAGAGAAAGAAAGAGAAGCTGTGAGTGAGAGAGAAACAGAAGCTGTGAGTGAGAGAGAGGGAGAAAGAGAAGCTGTGAGTGAGAGAGAGAAAGAGAAGCTGTGAGTGAGAGAGAGATAAAGAGAAGCTGTGAGTGAGAGAGAGAGAGAGAGAAGCTGTGAGTGAGTGAGAGAGAGAGAAAGAGAAGCTGTGTGTGTGTGAGAGAGAGAAACAGAAGCTGTGAGTGAGGGAGAGAAAGAGAAGCTGTGAGTGAGAGAGAGAGAAAGAGAAGGTGTGAGTGAGAGAGAGAGAGAGAAAGAGAAGCTGTGATTGAGAGAGATAGAGAAAGAGAAGCTGTGAGTGAGTGAGAGAGAGAAAGGAAAGCTGTGAGTGAGTGAGAGAGATAGAAGCTGTGAGTGACACAGAGAGAGAGAAGCTGTGAGAGAGAGAGAGAAAGAGAAGCTGTGAGTGAGAGAGAGAGAAAGAGAAGCTGTGAGTGAGAGAGAAAGAGAGAAGCTGTGAGTGAGAGAGAAGAAGCTGTTAGTGAGAGAGAGAGAAAGAGAAGCTGTGTGAGAGAGAGAGAGAGAGAAGCTGTGAGTGAGAGAGAGAAAGAGAAGCTGTGTGAGAGTGAGAGAGAGAGAGAAGCTGTGTGTGTGAGAGAGATTAAGAGAAGCTGTGTGTGTGAGAGAGAGAAAGAGACACTGTGTGTGTGAGAGAGAGAGAGAAAGAGAAGCTGTGAGTGTGAGAGAAACAGAAGCTGTGAGTGAGAGAGAGGAAGAAAGAGAAGCTGTGAGTGAGAGAGAGAAAGAGAAGCTGTGAGTGTGAGAGAGAGATAAAGAGAAGCTGTGAGTGAGAGAGAGAGAGAGAAAGAGAAGCTGTGAGAGAGAGAGAGAAACTGTGACTGAGAGAGAGAAAGAGAAACTGTGAGTGAGAGAGAGAGAAAGAGAAGCTGTGAGTGCCAGAGAGAGAAAGAGAAGCTGTGAGTGCGAGAGAGAGAAAGAGAAGCTATGAGTGAAAGGCAGAGAGAAAGAGTAGCTGTGAGTGAGTGAGAGAGAGAAAGTAAAGCTGTGAGTGAGTGAGTGAGAGAGATAGAAGCTGTTAGTGAGAGAGTGAGAGAAAGAGAGACTGAGAAAGAGAGAGTGAAAGAGAAGCTGTGAGTGAGAGAGAGAGAAGCAATGAGTGTGAGAGAGAGAATATGTGAGTGAGAGAGAGCGAGAAAGAAACAGAAGCTGTGAGTGAGAGAGAAACAGAAGCTGTGAGTGAGAGAGAGGGAGAAAGAGAAGCTGTGTGTGAGAGAGAGAAAGAGAAGCTGTGAGTGAGACAGAGAGAGAAAGAGAAGCTGTGAGTGAGTGAGAGAGAGAAAGAGAAGCTGTGTGTGAGAGAAAGAGAGAAAGTGAAGCTGTGTGTGAGAGAAAGAGAGAAAGTGAAGCTGTGAGTGAGAGAGAAAGAGAAGCTGTGAGTGAGAGAGAGAGAAACAAAGCTGTGAGTGAGAGAGAAAGAGAAGCTGTGAATGAGTGAAAGAGAGAGAGAAAGAGAAGCTGTGTGTGAGAGAGAGAGAGGGAAAGAGAAGTAGTGTGTGGGGGGGAGAGAAAAAGAGCTGTGAGTGTTAGAGAGAAAGAGAAAGAGAAGCTGTGAGTGAGTGAGAGAGAGAAAGAGAAGCTGTGAGTGTGAGAGAGAGATAAAGAGAAGCTGTGAGTGAGAGAGAGAGAAAGAGAAGATGTGTGAGAGAGAGAGAAACTGTGAGTGAGAGAGAGAAAGAGAAACTGTGAGTGAGAGAGAGAGAAAGAGAAGCTGTGATTGCGAGAGAGAGAGAAAGTGAAGATATGAGAGAAAGGTAGAGAGAAAGAGTAGCTGTGAGTGAGTGAGAGAGAGAAAGGAAAGCTGTGAGTGAGTGAGTGAGTGAGAGAAATAGAAGCTGTTAGTGAGAGAGTGAGAGTAAGAGAGTCTGAGAAAGAGAGAGTGAAAGAGAAGCTGTGAGTGAGAGAGAGAGAGAAACAGAAGCTGTGAGTGAGGGAGAGAAAGAGAGAAAGAGAAGCTGTGAGTGAGAGAGAGAGAGAAAGAGAAGGTGTGAGTGAGAGAGAGAGAGAAAGAGAAGCTGTGAGTGAGAGAGATAGAGAAAGAGAAGGTGTGAGTGAGTGAGAGAGAGAAAGGAAAGCTGTGAGTGAGTGAGAGAGATAGAAGCTGTGAGTGACACAGAGAGAGAGAAGCTGTGTGAGAGAGAGAGAGAGAGAAGCCTTGAGTGACAGAGAGAGAGAATGAGAAGCTATGAGTGAGAGAGAGAGAAAGAGAAGGTGTGAGTGTGAGAGAGAGAGAGTGAGAAGCTGTGAGTGAGATAGAGAAAGAGAAGCTGTGTGTGAGTGAGAGGGAGAGAGAAACTGTGTGTGTGTGTGAGATTAAGAGAAGCTGTGTGTGTGAGAGAGAGAAAGAGATACTGTGGGTAAGAGAGAGAGAGAAAGAGAAGCTGTGTGTGTGTGAGACAGAGAGAGATGCTGTGAGTGAGAGAGAGAGAGAAAGAGAAGCTGTGTATGTGTGAGAGAGAGATATGCTGTGAGTGAGAGAGAGAAAGAGAAGCTGTGTGCGAGAGAAAGAGAGAAAGTGAAGCTGTGTGTGAGAGAAAGAGAGAAAGTGAAGGTGTGAGTGATAGAGAAAGAGAAGCTGTGAGTTAGAGAGAGAGAAAGCAAAGCTGTGAGTGAGAGAGAGAGAAAGAAAGAGAAGCTGTGAGTGAGTGAGAGAGAGAGAAAGAGAAGCTGTGTGTGTGAGAGAGAGAGGGAAAGAGAAGCTGTGTGTGGGGGCAGAGATAAATAGAAGCTGTGAGTGAGAGAGAGAGAGAGAAGCTGAGAGTGAGAGAGGGAAACTGTGAGTGAGAGAGAGAGAAAAACTGTGAGTGAGAGAAAGAGAGAAAGTGAAGCTGTGTGTGAGAGAAAGAGAGAAAGTGAAGGTGTGAGTGAGAGAGAAAGAGAAGCTGTGAGTGAGAGAAAGAGAGAAAGTGAAGCTGTGTGTGAGAGAAAGAGAGAAAGTGAAGGTGTGAGTGAGAGGGAAAGAGAAGCTGTGAGTGAGAGAGAGAGAAAGAGAAGCTGTGAGTGAGTGAGAGAGAGAGAAAGATTAGCTGTGAAAGAGAGTGAGAAAGAGAAGCTGTGAGTGAGAGAGAGAGAAAGAGAAGCTGTGAGTGAGACAAAGAGAGAGAAAGAGAAGCTGTGATTGATAGAGAGAGAGAAAGAGAAGCTGTGAGAGAGAGAGAGATAGAAAGAGAAGCTGTGAGTGAGTGAGAAAGAGAAAGGAAAGCTGTGAGTGAGTGAGTGAGAGAAATAGAAGCTGTTAGTGAGAGAGTGAGAGAAAGAGAGTCTGAGAAAGAGAGAGTGAAAGAGAAGCTGTGAGTGAGAGAGAGAGAAAGAGAAGCTGTGAGTGAGACAGAGAAAAAGAGAAGCTGTGAGTGCGAGAGAGAGAGAAAGAGAAGATATGAGAGAAAGGTAGAGAGAAAGAGTAGCTGTGAGTGAGTGAGAGAGAGAAAGGAAAGCTGTGAGTGAGTGAGTGAGAGAGATAGAAGCTGTTAGTGAGAGAGTGAGAGTAAGAGAGTCTGAGAAAGAGAGAGTGAAAGAGAAGCTGTGAGTGAGAGAGAGAGAAGCCATGAGTGTGAGAGAGAGAATATGTGAGTGAGAGAGAGCGAGAAAGAAAGAGAAGCTGTGAGTGAGAGAGAAACAGAAGCTGTGAGTGAGAGAGAGGGAGAAAGAGAAGCTGTGAGTGAGAGAGAGAAAGAGAAGCTGTGAGTGAGAGAGAGATAAAGAGAAGCTATGAGTGAAAGGCAGAGAGAGAAAGAGAAGCTGTGTGTGTGTGTGAGAGAGAAAGAGAAGCTGTGAGTGAGAGAGAGAGAGAGAAAGAGAGTCTCAGTGAGAGAGAGAGAAAGAGATGCTGTGAGTGAGAGAGAGAGAGAGAAGCTGTGAGTGAGAGAGATAGAGAAAGAGAAGCTGTGAGTGAGTGAGTGAGAGAAAGGAAAGCTGTGAGTGAGTGAGAGAGATAAAGAGAAGCTGTGAGTGAGAGAGATAGAAGCTGTGAGTGAGTGAGAGAGAGAAAGAGATGCTGTGAGTGAAAGAGAGAGAGAGAAAGAGAAGCTGTGAGAGAGAGAAAGAGAAGCTATGAGTGAGTGAGAGAGAGAAAGGAAAGCTGTGAGTGAGTGAGAGAGATAAAGAGAAGCTGTGAGTGAGAGAGAAAGAGAAGCTGTTAGTGAGATAGAGAGAGAGAAGCTGTGTGTGAGAGAGAGAGAAGCTGTGAGTGAGTGAGAGAGAGAAATATTGTGAGTGAGAGAGAGAAAGAGAAAATGTGAGTGAGAGAGAGAGAAAGAGAAGCATTGAGTGGGAGAGAGAAAGAGAGTCTGGAAGTGAGAGAGAGAGAAAGAGAAGCTGTGAGTGAGAGAGAGAGAAGCTGTGAGTGAGTAAGAGAGAGAGAGAGAAGCTGTGAGTGAAAGAGATAGAAAGAGAAGCTGTGAGTGAGAGTGAGAGTGAGAGAGAAAGAGAAAGAGAAGCTGTGAGTGAGTGAGAGAGAGAAATGGGAAGCTGTGAGTGAGAGAGAGAGAGAAAGAGAAGCTGTGAGTGAGAGAGAGAGAAATAGAAGCTGTGAGTGAGAGAGAGAGAGAAGCTGTGAGTGAGAGAGAAGAAGCTGTGAGTGAGAGAGAGAGAGAAAGAGAAGCTGTGGGAGAGAGAGAGAAAGAGAAGCTGTGAGTGAGAGAGAAAGAGAAAGAGAAGCTGTGAGAGACACACAGAGAGAGAAGCTGTGAGTGAGAGAGAGAGAGAGAGAAAGAGAAGCTGTGAGTGAGAGAGAGAAAGAGAAGCTGTGTGTGAGTGAGAGAGAGAAAGAAGCTGTGTGTGTGTGAGATTAAGAGAAGCTGTGCGTGTGTGAGAGAGAAAGAGACACTGTGTGTGTGTGAGAGAGAGAGAAAGAGAAGCTATGAGTGAAAGGCAGAGAGAGAAAGAGAAGCTGTGTGTGTGTGAGAGAGAGAAAGAGAAGCTGTGAGTGAGAGAGAGAGAAAGAGAGTCTGTGAGTGAGAGAGAGAGAGAAAGAGATGCTGTGAGGGAGAGAGAGAGAGAGAAAGAGAAGCTGTGAGTGAGAGAGATAGAGAAAGAGAAGCTGTGAGTGAGTGAGAAAGAGAAAGGAAAGCTCTGATTGAGTGAGAGATAGAAGCTGTGAGTGAGAGAGAGAGAAAGAGAAGCTGTGAGTGAAAGAGAGAGAGAGAAAGAGAAGCTGTGAGAGAGAGAAAGAGAAGCTGTGAGTGAGTGAGAGAGAGAAAGGAAAGCTGTGAGTGAGTGAGAGAGAAAAAGAGAAGCTGTGAGTGAGAGAGAAAGAGAAGGTGTTAGTGAGAGAGAGAGAAAGCTGTGTGTGTGAGAGAGAGAGAAGCTGTGAGTGAGAGAGAGAGAGAAATATTGTGGGTGAGAGAGAGAAAGAGAAAATGTGAGTGAGAGAGAGAGAAAGAGAAGCTGTGAGTGCGAGACAGAGAAAGAGAAGCTGTGAGTGAGAGAGAAAGAGAAGCTGTGAGTGAGAGAGAGAGAGGAAGAGAAGCTGTTATTGAGAGAGAGTAGAGAAGCTGTGAGTGAGAGAAAGAGAGAAAGAGAAGCTGTGAGTGAGAGAGAGAGAGAAAGAGAAGCATTGAGTGAGAGAGAGAGAAAGAGAAGATGTGAGTGAGAGAGAAAGAGAAGCTGTGAGTGAGTGAGAGAGAGAGAAAGAGAAGCTGTGAGTGAGAGAGAAAGAGAAGCTGTGAGTGAGAGAGAGAGAAAGAGAAGCTGTGAGTGAGAGAGAGAGAGTGAAAGGGAAGCTGTGAGTGTGTGTGTGTGAGAGAGAGAGAAGCTGTGAGTGAGAGAGAAAGAGAAGGTGTGAGTGAGAGAGAGAGAGAAAGAGAAGCTGTGAGTGTGAGAGAGAGAGAAAGAGAAGCTATGAGTGAGAGAGAGAGAAAGAGAAGATGTGAGTGAGAGAGAAAGAGAAGCTGTGAGTGAGTGAAAGAGAGTGAAAGGGAAGCTGTGAGTGAGAGAGAGAATGAGAAGATGTGAGTGAGAGAGAGAGAAAGAGAAGCTGTGAGTGAGAGAGAGAAATAGAAGCTGTGAGTGAGAGAAAGAGAGAAAGAGAAGCTGTGTGTGTGAGAGAGAGAGAAACTGTGAGTGAGAGAGAGAAAGAGAAACTGAGAGTGAGAGAGAGAAAGAGAAGCTGTGTGTGAGTGAGAGAGAGAAATGGGAAGCTGTGAGTGAGAGAGAGAGAGAGCAGCTGTGAGTGAGAGAGAGAGAAATAGAAGCTGTGAGTGAGAGAGAGAGAAGCTGTGAGTGAGAGAGAAGAAGCTGTGAGTGAGAGAGAGAGAAAGAGAAGCTGTGAGTGAGTGAGAGAGAGAAATGGGAAGCTGTGAGTGAGAGAGAGAGAGAGAAGCTGTGAGTGAGAGAGAGAGAAATAGAAGCTGTGAGTGAGAGAGAGAGAGAAGCTGTGAGGGAGAGAGAAGAAGCTGTGAGTGAGAGAGAGAGAGAAAGAGAAGCTGTGGGAGAGAGAGAGAGAAAGAGAAGCTGTGAGTGAGAGAGAAAGAGATAGAGAAGCTGAGAGTGACACACAGATAGAGAAGCTGTGCGTGAGAGAGAGAGAGAAAGAGAAGCCTTGAGTGACAGAGAGAGTGAGAAGCTGTGAGTGAGAGAGAAAGAGAAGCTGTGAGTGAGAGAGAGAGAGAGAGAAAGAGAAGCTGCGAGTGAGAGAGAGAAAGAGAAGCTGTGTGTGAGTGAGAGAGAGAAAGAAGCTATGTGTGTGTGAGATTAAGAGAAGCTGTGCGTGTGTGAGAGAGAAAGAGAGACTGTGTGTGTGAGAGAGAGAGAAAGAGAAGCTATGAGTGAAAGGCAGAGAGAGAAAGAGAAGCTGTGTGTGTGTGAGAGAGAGAAAGAGAAGCTGTGAGTGAGAGAGAGAGAGAAAGAGAGTCTCAGTGAGAGAGAGAAAGAGATGCTGTGAGTGAGAGAGAGAGAGAGAGAAGCTGTGAGTGAGAGAGATAGAGAAAGAGAAGCTGTGAGTGAGTGAGAGAGAGAAAGGAAAGCTGTGAGTGAGTGAGAGAGATAGAAGCTGTGAGTGAGTGAGAGAGAAAGAGATGCTGTGAGTGAAAGAGAGAGAGAGAAAGAGAAGCTGTGAGAGAGAGAAAGAGAAGCTGTGAGTGAGAGAGAGAGAGAAGCTGTGAGTGAGTAAGAGAGAGAGAGAGAGAAGCTGTGAGTGAAAGAGATAGAAAGAGAAGCTGTGAGTGAGAGTGAGAGTGAGAGAGAACGAGAAGCTGTGAGTGAGTGAGAGAGAGAAATGGGAAGCTGTGAGTGAGAGAGAGAGAGAAAGAGAAGCTGTGAGTGAGAGAGAGAGAAATAGAAGCTGTGAGTGAGAGAGAGAGAGAAGCTGTGAGTGAGAGAGAAGAAGCTGTGAGTGTGTGAGAGAGAGAAAGAGAAGCTGCGGGAGAGAGAGAAAGAGAAGCTGTGAGTGAGAGAGAAAGAGAAAGAGAAGCTGTGAGTGACACACAGAGAGAGAAGCTGTGAGTGAGAGAGAGAGAGAGAGAGAGAAAGAGAAGCTGTGAGTGAGAGAGAGAAAGAGAAGCTATGAGTGAAAGGCAGAGAGTGAAAGAGAAGCTGTGTGTGTGTGAGAGAGAGAAAGAGAAGCTGTGAGTGAGAGAGAGAGAAAGAGAGTCTGTGAGTGAGAGCGAGAGAGAGAAAGAGATGCTGTGAGGGAGAGAGAGAGAGAGAAAGAGAAGCTGTGAGTGAGAGAGATAGAGAAAGAGAAGCTGTGAGTGAGTGAGAAAGAGAAATGAAAGCTGTGAGTGAGTGAGACATAGAAGCTGTGAGTGAGAGAGAGAGAAAGAGAAGCTGTGAGTGAAAGAGAGAGAGAGAAAGAGAAGCTGTGAGAGAGAGAAAGAGAAGCTGTGAGTGAGTGAGAGAGAAAGGAAAGCTGTGAGTGAGTGAGAGAGAAAAAGAGAAGCTGTGAGTGAGAGAGAAAGAGAAGGTGTTAGTGAGAGAGAGAGAAAGCTGTGTATGTGTGAGAGAGAGAAGCTGTGAGTGAGAGAGAGAGAGAAATATTGTGAGTGAGAGAGAGAAAGAGAAAATGTGAGTGAGAGAGAGAGAAAGAGAAGCTGTGAGTGCGAGACAGAGAAAGAGAAGCTGTGAGTGAGAGAGAAAGAGAAGCTGTGAGTGAGAGAGAGAGAGGAAGAGAAGCTGTGATTGAGAGAGAGTAGAGAAGCTGTGAGTGAGAGAAAGAGAGAAAGAGAAGCTGTAAGTGAGAGAGAGAGAGAGAGAGAAGCATTGAGTGGGAGAGAGAAAGAGAGTCTGGAAGTGAGAGAGAGAGAAAGAGAAGCTATGAGTGAGAGAGAGAGAGAAGCTGTGAGTGAGTGAGTGAGAGAGAGAGAGAAGCTGTGAGTGAAAGAGATAGAAAGAGAAGCTGTGAGTGAGAGTGAGAGAGAGAGAGAAGCTGTGAGTGAGAGAGAAGAAGCTGTGAGTGAGAGAGAGAGAGAAAGAGAAGCTGTGGGAGAGAGAGAGAGAGAAAGAAAAGCTGTGAGTGAGAGAGAAAAAGAAAGAGAAGCTGTGAGTGACACACAGAGAGAGAAGCTGTGACTGAGAGAGAGAGAGAAAGAGAAGCCTTGAGTGACAGAGAGAATGAGAATCTGTGAGTGAGAGAGAGAGAAAGAGAAGCTGTGAGTGAGAGAGAGAGAGAGAGAGAAAGAGAAGCTGTGAGTGAGAGAGAGAAAGAGAAGCTGTGTGTGAGTGAGAGAGAGAGAGAAGCTGTGTGTGTGTGAGATTAAGAGAAGCTGTGTGTGTGTGTGAGAGAGAAAGAGACAATGTGTGTGTGTGAGAGAGAGAGAGAGAAAGAGAAGCTATGAGTGAAAGGCAGAGAGAGAAAGAGAAGCTGTGTGTGTTTGTGAGAGAGAAAGAGAAGCTGTGAGTGAGAGAGAGAGAAAGAGAGTGTGAGTGAGGGAAAGAGAGAAAGAGATGCTGTGAGTGTGAGAGAGAGAGAAAGAGAAGCTGTGAGTGAGAGAGATAGAGAAAGAGAAGCTGTGAGTGAGTAAGAGAGAGAAAGGAAAGCTGTGAGTGAGTGAGAGAGATAGAAGCGGTAAGTGAGAGAGAGAGAAAGAGAAGCTGTGAGTGAAAGAGAGAGAGAGAAAGAGAAGCTGTGAGAGAGAGAAAGAGAAGCTGTGAGTGAGTGAGAGAGAGAAAGGAAAGCTGTGAGTGAGTGAGAGAGATATAGAGAAGCTGTGAGTGAGAGAGAAAGAGAAGGTGTTAGTGAGAGAGAGAGAGAGAAGCTGTGTGTGTGAGAGAGAGAGAAGCTGTGGGTGAGAGAGAGAGAGAGAAATATTGTGAGTGAGAGAGAGAAAGAGAAAATGTGAGTGAGAGAGAGAGGAAGAGAAGCTGTGAGAGCAAGACAGTGAAAGAGAAGCTGTGAGTGAGAGAGAAAGAAAGAGAAGCTGTGAGTGTGAGAGAGAGAGGAAGAGAAGCTGTGATTGAGAGAGAGAGAAGAGAAGCTGTGAGTGAGAGAGAGAGAAAGAGAAGCTGTGAGTGAGAGAGAGAGAGAGAAAGAGAAGCATTGAGTGGGAGAGAGAAAGTGAGTCTGGAAGTGAGAGAGAGAGAGAAAGAGAAGCTGTGAGTGAGTGAGAGAGAGAGAAGCTGTGACTGAGTGAGAGAGAGAGAGAGAGAAGCTGTGAGTGAAAGAGATAGAAAGAGAAGTTGTGAGTGAGAGAGAGAGAAAGAGAAAGAGAAGCTGTGAGTGAGAGAGAGAAAGAGAAGCTGTGAGTGAGAGAGAGAGAAAGAGAAGCTGTGAGTGAGAGAGAAAGAGAGAAGCTGTGAGTGAGAGAGAAGAAGCTGTTAGTGAGAGAGAGAGAAAGAGAAGCTGTGAGAGAGAGAGAGAGAGAAAGAGAAGCTGTGAGTGAGAGAGAGAAAGAGAAGCTGTGTGAGAGTGAGAGAGAGACAAAGAGAAGCTGTGAGTGTGAGAGAAACAGAAGCTGTGAGTGAGAGAGAGGAAGAAAGAGAAGCTGTGAGTGAGAGAGAGAAAGAGAAGCTGTGAGTGTGAGAGAGATAAAAAGAAGCTGTGAGTGAGAGAGAGAGAGAAAGAGATGTGAGAGAGAGAGAGAAACTGTGAGTGAGAGAGAGAAAGAGAAACTGTGAGTGAGAGAGAGAGAAAGAGAAGCTGTGAGTGCAAGAGAGAGAAAGAGAAGCTATGAGTGAAAGGCAGAGAGAAAGAGTAGCTGTGAGTGAGTGAGAGAGAGAAAGCAAAGCTGTGAGTGAGTGAGTGAGAGAGATAGAAGCTGTTAGTGAGAGAGTGAGAGAAAGAGAGTCTGAGAAAGAGAGAGTGAAAGAGAAGCTGTGAGTGAGAGAGAGAGAAGCCATGAGTGTGAGAGAGAGAATATGTGAGTGAGAGAGAGAGAGAAAGAAAGAGAAGCTGTGAGTGAGAGAGAAACAGAAGCTGTGAGTGAGAGAGAGGGAGAAAGAGAAGCTGTGTGAGAGAGAGAGAAAGAGAAGCTGTGAGTGAGACAGAGAGAGAAAGAGAAGCTGTGAGTGAGTGAGAGAGAGAAAGAGAAGCTGTGTGTGAGAGAAAGAGAGAAAGTGAAGCTGTGTGTGAGAGAAAGAGAGAAAGTGAAGCTGTGAGTGAGAGAGAAAGAGAAGCTGTGAGTGAGAGAGAGAGAAACAAAGCTGTGAGTGAGAGAGAAAGAGAAGCTGCGAATGAGTGAAAGAGAGAGAGAAAGAGAAGCTGTGTGTGTGAGAGAGAGAGAGGGAAAGAGAAGTAGTGTGTGGGGGGAGAGAAAAAGAGCTGGGAGTGTTAGAGAGAAAGAGAAAGAGAAGCTGTGAGTGAGTGAGAGAGAGAAAGAGAAGCTGTGAGTGTGAGAGAGAGATAAAGAGAAGCTGTGAGTGAGAGAGAGAGAGAAAGAGAAGATGTGTGAGAGAGAGAGAAACTGTGAGTGAGAGAGAGAAAGAGAAACTGTGAGTGAGAGAGAGAGAAAGAGAAGCTGTGAGTGCGAGAGAGAGAGAAAGAGAAGCTATGAGAGAAAGGTAGAGAGAAAGAGTAGCTGTGAGTGAGTGAGAGAGAGAAAGGAAAGCTGTGAGTGAGTGAGTGAGTGAGATAGAAGCTGTTAGTGAGAGAGTGAGAGTAAGAGAGTCTGAGAAAGAGAGAGTGAAAGAGAAGCTGTGAGTGAGAGAGAGAGAAGCCATGAGTGTGAGAGAGAGAATATGTGAGTGAGAGAGAGAGAGAAAGAAAGAGAAGCTGTGAGTGAGAGAGAAACAGAAGCTGTGAGTGAGAGAGAGGGAGAAAGAGAAGCTGTGAGTGAGAGAGAGAAAGAGAAGCTGTGAGTGAGAGAGAGATAAAGAGAAGCTGTGAGTGAGAGAGAGAGAGAGAGAAGCTGTGAGTGAGTGAGAGAGAGAGAAAGAGAAGCTGTGTGTGTGTGTGAGAGAGAAACAGAAGCTGTGAGTGAGGGAGAGAAAGAGAAGCTGTGAGTGAGAGAGAGAGAAAGAGAAGGTGTGAGTGAGAGAGAGAGAGAAAGAGAAGCTGTGATTGAGAGAGATAGAGAAAGAGAAGCTGTGAGTGAGTGAGAGAGAGAAAGGAAAGCTGTGAGTGAGTGAGAGAGATAGAAGCTGTGAGTGACACAGAGAGAGAGAAGCTGTGAGAGAGAGAGAGAAAGAGAAGCTGTGAGTGAGAGAGAGAGAAAGAGAAGCTGTGAGTGAGAGAGAAAGAGAGAAGCTGTGAGTGAGAGAGAAGAAGCTGTTAGTGAGAGAGAGAGAAAGAGAAGCTGTGTGAGAGAGAGAGAGAGAGAGAGAAGCTGTGAGTGAGAGAGAGAAAGAGAAGCTGTGTGAGAGTGAGAGAGAGAGAGAAGCTGTGTGTGTGTGAGAGATTAATAGAAGCTGTGTGTGTGAGAGAGAGAAAGAGACACTGTGTGTGTGTGAGAGAGAGAGAAAGAGAAGCTGTGAGTGCGAGAGAAACAGAAGCTGTGAGTGAGAGAGAGGAAGAAAGAGAAGCTGTGAGTGAGAGAGAGAAAGAGAAGCTGTGAGTGTGAGAGAGAGATAAAGAGAAGCTGTGAGTGAGAGAGAGAGAGAGAAAGAGAAGCTGTGTGTGAGAGAGAGAAACTGTGAGTGAGAGAGAGAAAGAGAAACTGTGAGTGAGAGAGAGAGAAAGAGAAGCTGTGAGTGCCAGAGAGAGAAAGAGAAGCTGTGAGTGCGAGAGAGAGAAAGAGAAGCTATGAGTGAAAGGCAGAGAGAAAGAGTAGCTGTGAGTGAGAGAGAGAGAAACAAAGCTGTGAGTGAGTGAGTGAGAGAGATAGAAGCTGTTAGTGAGAGAGTGAGAGAAAGAGAGACTGAGAAAGAGAGAGTGAAAGAGAAGCTGTGAGTGAGAGAGAGAGAAGCAATGAGTGTGAGAGAGAGAATATGTGAGTGAGAGAGAGCGAGAAAGAAAGAGAAGCTGTGAGTGAGAGAGAAACAGAAGCTGTGAGTGAGAGAGAGGGAGAAAGAGAAGCTGTGTGTGAGAGAGAGAAAGAGAAGCTGTGAGTGAGACAGAGAGAGAAAGAGAAGCTGTGAGTGAGTGAGAGAGAGAAAGAGAAGCTGTGTGTGAGAGAAAGAGAGAAAGTGAAGCTGTGTGTGAGAGAAAGAGAGAAAGTGAAGCTGTGAGTGAGAGAGAAAGAGAAGCTGTGAGTGAGAGAGAGAGAAACAAAGCTGTGAGTGAGAGAGAAAGAGAAGCTGTGAATGAGTGAAAGAGAGAGAGAAAGAGAAGCTGTGTGTGAGAGAGAGAGAGGGAAAGAGAAGTAGTGTGTGGGGGGGAGAGAAAAAGAGCTGTGAGTGTTAGAGAGAAAGAGAAAGAGAAGCTGTGAGTGAGTGAGAGAGAGAAAGAGAAGCTGTGAGTGTGAGAGAGAGATAAAGAGAAGCTGTGAGTGAGAGAGAGAGAAAGAGAAGATGTGTGAGAGAGAGAGAAACTGTGAGTGAGAGAGAGAAAGAGAAACTGTGAGTGAGAGAGAGAGAAAGAGAAGCTGTGATTGCGAGAGAGAGAGAAAGAGAAGATATGAGAGAAAGGTAGAGAGAAAGAGTAGCTGTGAGTGAGTGAGAGAGAGAAAGGAAAGCTGTGAGTGAGTGAGTGAGAGAAATAGAAGCTGTTAGTGAGAGAGTGAGAGTAAGAGAGTCTGAGAAAGAGAGAGTGAAAGAGAAGCTGTGAGTGAGAGAGAGAGAAGCCATGAGTGTGAGAGAGAGAATATGTGAGTGAGAGAGAGAGAGAAAGAAAGAGAAGCTGTGAGTGAGAGAGAAACAGAAGCTGTGAGTGAGAGAGAGGGAGAAAGAGAAGCTGTGAGTGAGAGAGAGAAAGAGAAGCTGTGAGTGAGAGAGAGATAAAGAGAAGCTGTGAGTGAGAGAGAGTGAGAGAGAGAAGCTGTGAGTGAGTGAGAGAGAGAGAGAAAGAGAAGCTGTGTGTGAGAGAGAGAGAGAAACAGAAGCTGTGAGTGAGGGAGAGAAAGAGAGAAAGAGAAGCTGTGAGTGAGAGAGAGAGAGAAAGAGAAGGTGTGAGTGAGAGAGAGAGAGAAAGAGAAGCTGTGAGTGAGAGAGATAGAGAAAGAGAAGGTGTGAGTGAGTGAGAGAGAGAAAGGAAAGCTGTGAGTGAGTGAGAGAGATAGAAGCTGTGAGTGACACAGAGAGAGAGAAGCTGTGAGAGAGAGAGAGAGAGAGAAGCCTTGAGTGACAGAGAGAGAGAATGAGAAGCTATGAGTGAGAGAGAGAGAAAGAGAAGGTGTGAGTGTGTGAGAGAGAGAGTGAGAAGCTGTGAGTGAGATAGAGAAAGAGAAGCTGTGTGTGAGTGAGAGGGAGAGAGAAACTGTGTGTGTGTGTGAGATTAAGAGAAGCTGTGTGTGTGTGAGAGAGAAAGAGATACTGTGGGTAAGAGAGAGAGAGAAAGAGAAGCTGTGTGTGTGTGTGTGAGAGAGAGAGATGCTGTGAGTGAGAGAGAGAGAGAAAGAGAAGCTGTGTATGTGTGAGAGAGAGATATGCTGTGAGTGAGAGAGAGAAAGAGAAGCTGTGTGCGAGAGAAAGAGAGAAAGTGAAGCTGTGTGTGAGAGAAAGAGAGAAAGTGAAGGTGTGAGTGATAGAGAAAGAGAAGCTGTGAGTTAGAGAGAGAGAAAGCAAAGCTGTGAGTGAGAGAGAGAGAAAGAAAGAGAAGCTGTGAGTGAGTGAGAGAGAGAGAAAGAGAAGCTGTGTGTGTGTGAGAGAGAGGGAAAGAGAAGCTGTGTGTGGGGGCAGAGATAAATAGAAGCTGTGAGTGAGAGAGAGAGAGAGAAGCTGAGAGAGAGAGAGGGAAACTGTGAGTGAGAGAGAGAGAAAAACTGTGAGTGAGAGAAAGAGAGAAAGTGAAGCTGTGTGTGAGAGAAAGAGAGAAAGTGAAGGTGTGAGTGAGAGAGAAAGAGAAGCTGTGAGTGAGAGAAAGAGAGAAAGTGAAGCTGTGTGTGAGAGAAAGAGAGAAAGTGAAGGTGTGAGTGAGAGGGAAAGAGAAGCTGTGAGTGAGAGAGAGAGAAAGAGAAGCTGTGAGTGAGTGAGAGAGAGAGAAAGATTAGCTGTGAAAGAGAGTGAGAAAGAGAAGCTGTGAGTGAGAGAGAGAGAAAGAGAAGCTGTGAGTGAGACAAAGAGAGAGAAAGAGAAGCTGTGATTGATAGAGAGAGAGAGAGAGAAGCTGTGAGTGAGAGAGAGATAGAAAGAGAAGCTGTGAGTGAGTGAGAAAGAGAAAGGAAAGCTGTGAGTGAGTGAGTGAGAGAAATAGAAGCTGTTAGTGAGAGAGTGAGAGAAAGAGAGTCTGAGAAAGAGAGAGTGAAAGAGAAGCTGTGAGTGAGAGAGAGAGAAAGAGAAGCTGTGAGTGAGACAGAGAAAAAGAGAAGCTGTGAGTGCGAGAGAGAGAGAAAGAGAAGATATGAGAGAAAGGTAGAGAGAAAGAGTAGCTGTGAGTGAGAGAGAGAGAGAAAGGAAAGCTGTGAGTGAGTGAGTGAGAGAGATAGAAGCTGTTAGTGAGAGAGTGAGAGTAAGAGAGTCTGAGAAAGAGAGAGTGAAAGAGAAGCTGTGAGTGAGAGAGAGAAGCCATGAGTGTGAGAGAGAGAATATGTGAGTGAGAGAGAGAGAGAAAGAAAGAGAAGCTGTGAGTGAGAGAGAAACAGAAGCTGTGAGTGAGAGAGAGATGGAGAAAGAGAAGCTGTGAGTGAGAGAGAGAAAGAGAAGCTGTGAGAGAGAGAGAGATAAAGAGAAGCTGTGAGTGAGAGAGAGAGAGAGAGAAGCTGTGAGTGAGTGAGAGAGAGAGAGAAAGAGAAGCTGTGTGTGTGTGTGAGAGAGAAACAGAAGCTGTGAGTGAGGGAGATAAAGAGAGAAAGAGAAGCTGTGAGTGAGAGAGAGAGAGAAAGAGAAGGTGTGAGTGAGAGAGAGAGAGAAAGAGAAGCTGTGAGTGAGAGAGATAGAGAAAGAGAAGCTGTGAGTGAGTGAGAGAGAGAAAGGAAAGCTGTGAGTGAGTGAGAGAGATAGAAGCTGTGAGTGACACAGAGAGAGAGAAGCTGTGAGAGAGAGAGAGAGAGAGAGAAGCCTTGAGTGACAGAGAGAGAGAATGAGAAGCTATGAGTGAGAGAGAGAGAAAGAGAAGGTGTGTGTGAGAGAGAGAGAAGCTGTGAGTGAGATAGAGAAAGAGAAGCTGTGTGTGAGTGAGAGGGAGAGAGAAACTGTGTGTGTGTGTGAGATTAAGAGAAGCTGTGTGTGTGTGAGAGAGAAAGAGATACTGTGGGTAAGAGAGAGAGAGAAA
Organism: Bradypodion ventrale; assembly: GCA_035047345.1. Taxonomy (NCBI): domain Eukaryota; kingdom Metazoa; phylum Chordata; class Lepidosauria; order Squamata; family Chamaeleonidae; genus Bradypodion; species Bradypodion ventrale. Next base: position 226,894,010 of record JAWDJE010000001.1, read on the forward strand.
GAGAAGCTGTGTGTGTGTGAGAGAGAGAGAGATGCTGTGAGTGAGAGAGAGAGAGAAAGAGAAGCTGTGTATGTGTGAGAGAGAGATATGCTGTGAGTGAGAGAGAGAAAGAGAAGCTGTGTGCGAGAGAAAGAGAGAAAGTGAAGCTGTGTGTGAGAGAAAGAGAGAAAGTGAAGGTGTGAGTGATAGAGAAAGAGAAGCTGTGAGTTAGAGAGAGAGAAAGCAAAGCTGTGAGTGAGAGAGAGAGAAAGAAAGAGAAGCTGTGAGTGAGTGAGAGAGAGAGAAAGAGAAGCTGTGTGTGTGAGAGAGAGAGGGAAAGAGAAGCTGTGTGTGGGGGCAGAGATAAATAGAAGCTGTGAGTGAGAGAGAGAGAGAAGCTGAGAGAGAGAGAGGGAAACTGTGAGTGAGAGAGAGAGAAACTGTGAGTGAGAGAAAGAGAGAAAGTGAAGCTGTGTGTGAGAGAAAGAGAGAAAGTGAAGGTGTGAGTGAGAGAGAAAGAGAAGCTTTGAGTGAGAGAAAGATAGAAAGTGAAGCTGTGTGTGAGAGAAAGAGAGAAAGTGAAGGTGTGAGTGAGAGGGAAAGAGAAGCTGTGAGTGAGAGAGAGAGAAAGAGAAGCTGTGAGTGAGTGAGAGAGAGAGAAAGATAAGCTGTGAAAGAGAGTGAGAAAGAGAAGCTGTGAGTGAGAGAGAGAGAAAGAGAAGCTGTGAGTGAGACAAAGAGAGAAAGAGAAGCTGTGATTGATAGAGAGAGAGAGAGAAAGAGAAGCTGTGAGTGAGAGAGAGATAGAAAGAGAAGCTGTGAGTGAGTGAGAAAGAGAAAGGAAAGCTGTGAGTGAGTGAGTGAGAGAAATAGAAGCTGTTAGTGAGAGAGTGAGAGAAAGAGAGTCTGAGAAAGAGAGAGTGAAAGAGAAGCTGTGAGTGAGAGAGAGAAAGAGAAGCTGTGAGTGAGACAGAGAGAGAAAGAGAAGCTGTGAGTTAGTGAGAGAGAGAAAGAGAAGCTTTGTGTGAGAGAAAGAGAGAAAGTGAAGCTGTGTGTGAGAGAAAGAGAGAAAGTGAAGCTGTGAGTGAGAGAGAAAGAGAAGCTGTGAGTGAGAGAGAGAGAAACAAAGCTGTGAGTGAGAGAGAAAGAGAAGCTGTGACTGAGTGAAAGAGAGAGAGAAAGAGAAGCTGTGTGTGAGAGAGAGAGAGAGAGGGAAAGAGAAGTAGTGTGTGGGGAAAAGAAAAAGAGCTGTGAGTGTTAGAGAGAAATAGAAAGAGAAGCTGTGAGTGAGTGAGAGAGAGAAGGAGAAGCTGTGAGTGTGAGAGAGAGATAAAGAGAAGCTGTGAGTGAGAGAGAGAGAGAAAGAGAAGATGTGTGAGAGAGAGAGAAACTGTGAGTGAGAGAGAGAAAGAGAAACTGTGAGTGAGAGAGAGAGAGAAAGAGAAGCTGTGAGTGCGAGAGAGAGAGAAAGAGAAGCTATGAGTGGAAAGGCAGAGAGAAAGAGAAGCTATGAGTGGAAAGGCAGAGAGAAAGAGTAGCTGTGAGTGAGTGAGAGAGAGAAAGGAAAGCTGTGAGTGAGTGAGTGAGAGAGATAGAAGCTGTAAGTGAGAGAGTGAGAGAAAGAGAGTCTGAGAAAGAGAGAGTGAAAGAGAAGCTGTGAGTGAGAGAGAGAGAAGCCATGAGTGTGAGAGAGAGAATATGTGAGTGAGAGAGAGAGAGAAAGAAAGAGAAGCTGTGAGTGAGAGAGAAACAGAAGCTGTGAGTGAGAGAGAGGGAGAAAGAGAAGCTGTGAATGAGTGAAAGAGAGAGAGAAAGAGAAGCTGTGTGTGTGAGAGAGAGAGAGGGAAAGAGAAGTAGTGTGGGGGGGAGAGAAAAAGAGCTGTGAGTGTTAGAGAGAAAGAGAAAGAGAAGCTGTGAGTGAGTGAGAGAGAGAAAGAGAAGCTGTGAGTGTGAGTGAGAGAGAAAAAGAGAAGCTGTGAGTGAGAGAGAGAGAAAGAGAAGATGTGTGAGAGAGAAACTGTGAGTGAGAGAGAGAAAGAGAAACTGTGAGTGAGAGAGAGAGAAAGAGAAGCTGTGAGTGCGAGAGAGAGAGAAAGAGAAGCTATGAGTGAAAGGTAGAGAGAAAGAGTAGCTGTGAGTGAGAGAAAGGAAAGCTGTGAGAGAGTGAGTGAGAGAGATAGAAGCTGTTAGTGAGAGAGTGAGAGAAAGAGAGTCTGAGAAAGAGAGAGTGAAAGAGAAGCTGTGAGTGAGAGAGAGAGAAGCCATGAGTGTGTGAGAGAGAATATGTGAGTGAGAGAGAGAGAGAAAGAAAGAGAAGCTGTGAGTGAGAGAGAAACAGAAGCTGTGAGTGAGAGAGAGGGAGAAAGAGAAGCTGTGAGAGAGAGAGAGAAAGAGAAGCTGTGAGTGAGACAAAGAGAGAGAAAGAGAAGCTGTGATTGATAGAGAGAGAGAGAAAGAGAAGCTGTGAGTGAGAGAGAGATAGAAAGAGAAGCTGCGAGTGAGTGAGAGAGAAAGAGAAGCTGTGAATGAGAGAGAGATAAAGAGAAGCTGTGAGTGAGAGAGAGAGAGAGAGAAGCTGTGAGTGAGTGAGAGAGAGAGAGAAAGAGAAGCTGTGTGTGTGTGTGAGAGAGAAACAGAAGCTGTGAGTGAGGGAGAGAAAGAGAGAAAGAGAAGCTGTGAGTGAGAGAGAGAGAAACAAAGCTGTGAGTGAGAGAGAAAGAGAAGCTGTGTGTGAGTGAGAGAGAGAGAGAAGCTGTGTGTGTGAGAGAGAGAGATTAAGAGAAGCTGTGTGTGAGAGAGAGAAAGAGACACTGTGTGTGTGTGTGTGAGAGAGAAAGAGAAGCTGTGAGTGAGAGACAGAGAGAGATGCTGTGAGTGAGAGAGAGAGAAAGAGAAGCTGTGTGTGAGAGAAAGAGGGAAAGTGAAGCTGTGTGTGAGAGAAAGAGAGAAAGTGAAGGTGTGAGTGAGAGAGAAAGAGAAGCTGTGAGTGAGAGAGAGAGAAACAAAGCTGTGAGTGAGAGAGAAAGAGAAGCTGTGAATGAGTGAAAGAGAGAGAGAAAGAGAAGCTGTGTGTGTGTGTGAGAGAGAGGGAAACAGAAGTAGTGTGTGGGGGGGAGAGAAAAAGAGCTGTGAGTGTTAGAGAGAAAGAGAAAGAGAAGCTGTGAGTGAGTGAGAGAGAGAAAGAGAAGCTGTGAGTGTGAGAGAGAGATAAAGAGAAGCTGTGAGTGAGAGAGAGAGAGAGAAAGAGAAGATGTGAAAGAGAGAGAGAAAATGTGAGTGAGAGAGAGAAAGAGAAACTGTGAGTGAGAGAGAGATAAAGAGAAGCTGTGAGTGCGAGAGAGAGAGAAAGAGAAGCTATGAGTGAAAGGCAGAGAGAAAGAGTAGCTGTGAGTGAGTGAGAGAGAGAAAGGAAAGCTGTGAGTGAGTGAGTGAGAGATATAGAAGCTGTTAGTGAGAGAGTGAGAGAAAGAGAGTCTGAGAAAGAGAGAGTGAAAGAGAAGCTGTGAGTGAGAGAGAGAGAAGCCATGAGTGTGAGAGAGAGAATATGTGAGTGAGAGAGAGAGAAAGAAAGAGAAGCTGTGAGTGAGAGAGAAACAGAAGCTGTGAGTGAGAGAGAGGGAGAAAGAGAAGGTGTGTGAGAGAGAGAGAACGAGAAGCTGTGAGTGAGACAAAGAGAGAGAAAGAGAAGCTGTGATTGATAGAGAGAGAGAGAAAGAGAAGCTGTGAGTGAGAGAAAGATAGAAAGAGAAGCTGTGAGTGAGTGAGAGAGAGAAAGAGAAGCTGTGAGTGAGAGAGAGAGATAAAGAGAAGCTGTGAGTGAGAGAGAGAGAGAGAAGCTGTGAGTGAGTGAGAGAGAGAGAGAGAAAGAGAAGCTGTGTGTGTGTGAGAGAGAGAAACAGAAGATGTGAGTGAGGGAGAGAAAGAGAGAAAGAGAAGCTGTGAGTGAGAGAGAGAGAGAAAGAGAAGGTGTGAGTGAGAGAGAGAGAGAAAGAGAAGCTGTGAGTGAGAGAGAGAGAGAAAGGAAAGCTGTGAGTGAGTGAGAGAGATAGAAGCTGTGAGTGACACACAGAGAGAGAAGGTGTGAGAGAGAGAGAGAGAGAAAGAGAAGTCTTGAGTGACAGAGAGAGAGAATGAGAAGCTATGAGTGAGAGAGAGAGAAAGAGAAGCTGTGAGTGAGAGAGAGAGAGAGAGAAGCTGTGAGTGAGAGAGAGAAAGAGAAGCTGTGTGTGAGTGTGAGAGAGAGAGAAGCTGTGTGTGTGTGAGATTAAGAGAAGCTGTGTGTGTGAGAGAGAGAAAGAGATACTGTGGGTTTAGAGAGAGAGAGAGAAAGAGAAGCTGTGAGTGAGAGAGAGAGAGAGATGCTGTGAGTGAGAGAGAGAGAAAGAGAAGCTGTGTATGTGTGTGAGAGAGAGAAAGCGAAGCTGTGTGCGAGAGAAAGAGAGAAAGTGAAGCTGTGTGTGAGAGAAAGAGAGAAAGTGAAGGTGTGAGTGATAGAGAAAAAGAAGCTGTGAGTTAGAGAGAGAGAAAGCAAAGCTATGAGTGAGAGAGAGAGAAAGAAAGAGAAGCTGCGAGTGAGTGAGAGAGAGAGAAAGAGAAGCTGTGTGTGAGAGAGAGAGGGAAAGAGAAGCTGTGTGGGGTAGAGAGACAGGGAAACTGTGAGTGAGTGAGAGAGAGAAACTGTGAGTGAGAGAAAGAGAGAAAGTGAAGCTGTGTGTGAGAGAAAGAGAGAAAGTGAAAGTGTGAGTGAGAGAGAAAGAGAAGCTGTGAGTGAGAGAAAGAGAGAAAGTGAATGTGTGTGAGAGAAAGAGAGAAAGTGAAGGTGTGAGTGAGAGGGAAAGAGAAGCTGTGAGTGTGAGAGAGAGAAAGAGAAGTTGTGAGTGAGTGAGAGAGAGAGAAAGAGAAGCTGTGATTGATAGAGAGAGAGAGAGAAAGAGAAGCTGTGAGTGAGAGAGAGATAGAAAGAGAAGCTGTGAGTGAGTGAGAAAGAGAAAGGAAAGCTGTGAGTGAGTGAGTGAGAGAGATAGAAGCTGTTAGTGAGAGAGTGAGAGAAAGAGAGTCTGAGACAGAGAGAGTGAAAGAGAAGCTGTGAGTGAGAGACAGAGAAAGAGAAGCTGTGAGTGAGACAGAGAGAGAAAGAGAAGCTGTGAGTGAGTGAGAGAGAGAAAGAGAAGCTGTGTGTGAGAGAAAGAGAGAAAGTGAAGCTGTGTGTGAGAGAAAGAGAGAAAGTGAAGCTGTGAGTGAGAGAGAAAGAGAAGCTGTGAGTGAGAGAGATAGAAACAAAGCTGTGAGTGAGAGAGAAAGAGAAGCTGTGAATGAGTGAAAGAGAGAGAGAAAGAGAAGCTGTGTGTGTGAGAGAGAGAGAGGGAAAGAGAAGTAGTGTGTGGGGGGGAGAGAAAAAGAGCTGTGAGTGTTAGAGAGAAAGAGAAAGAGAAGCTGTGAGTGTGAGAGAGAAAGAGAAGCTGTGAGTGTGAGAGAGAGATAAAGAGAAGCTGTGTGAGAGAGAGAGAAACTGTGAGTGAGAGACAAAAAGAGAAACTGTGAGTGAGAGAGAGAGAAAGAGAAGCTGTGAGTGCGAGAGAGAGAGAGAGAGAAAGAGAGTCTGAGAAAGAGAGTGAAAGAGAAGCTGTGAGTGAGAGAGAAGCCATGAGTGTGAGAGAGAGAATATGTGAGTGAGAGAGAGAGAGAGAGAAAGAAAGAGAAGCTGTGAGTGAGAGAGAAACAGAAACTGTGAGTGAGAGAGAGGGAGAAAGAGAAGCTGTGAGAGAGAGAGAGAGAAAAGCTGTGAGTGAGACAAAGAGAGAGAAAGAGAAGCTGTGATTGATAGAGAGAGAGAGAAAGAGAAGCTGTGAGAGAGAGAGATAGAAAGAGAAGCTGTGAGTGAGTGAGAGAGAGAAAGAGAAGCTGTGAGTGAGAGAGAGAGATAAAGAGAACTGTGAGTGAGAGAGAGAGAGAGAAGCTGTGAGTGAGTGAGAGAGATAGAAGCTGTGAGTGAGAGAGAGAAAGAAAGAGAGTCTGAGAAAGAGAGAGTGAAAGAGAAGCTGTGAGTGTGAGAGAGAAAGAAAGAGAAGCTGTGAGTGTGAGAGAGAGAGGAAGAGAAGCTGTGAGTGAGAGAGAGAGAGAGAAAGGTAAGCATTGAGTGGGAGAGAGAAAGAGGGTCTGGAAGTGAGAGAAAGAGAGAAAGAGAAGCTGTGAGTGAGAGAGAGAGAGAAGCTGTGAGTGAGTGAGAGAGAGAAGCTGTGAGTGAAAGAGATAGAATGAGAAGCTGTGAGTGAGAGTGAGAGAGAGAGAGAAAGAGAAAGAGAAGCTGTGAGTGAGTGAGAGAGAGAAATGGGAAGCTGTGAGTGAGAGAGAGAGAAAGAAGCTGTGAGTGAGAGAGAGAGAAAGAGAAGCTGTGACTGAGTGAGAGAGAGAGAAGCTGTGACTGAGAGAGAAGAAGAAGCTGTGAGTGAGAGAGAGAGAGAAAGAGAAGCTGTGGGAGAGAGAGAGAGAAAGAGAAGCTGTGTGAGAGAGAAAGAGAAAGAGAAGCTGTGAGTGAGAGAGAGAGAGGGAGAGAAAGAGAAGCTGTGAATGAGAGAGAGAAAGAGAAGCTGTGAGTGAGACAGAGAGAGGGAGAGAAAGAGAAGCTGTGAGTGAGAGAGAGAAAGAGAAGCTGTGTGTGAGTGAGAGAAAGAGAGAAGCTGTATGTGTGTGTGAGATTAAGAGAAGCTGTGTGTGTGTGTGTGAGAGAGAAAGAGACACTGTGTGTTTGAGAGAGAGAGAGAAAGAAAAGCTGTGAGTGAGAGAGAGATGCTGTGAGTGATAGAGAGAGAGAAGCTGTGTATGTGTGTGAGAGAGATATGCTGTGAGTGTGAGAGAGAGAAAGAGAAGCTGTGTGTGAGAGAAAGAGAGAAAGTGAAGCTGTGTGTGAGAGAAAGAGAGAAAGTGAAGGTGTGAGTGAGAGAGAAAGAGAAGCTATGAGTGAGAGAGAGAGAATGCCAAGCTGTGAGTGAGAGAGAGAGAGAGAAAGAGAAGCTGTGAGTGAGAGAGAGAGAGAAAGAGAAGCTGTGAGTGAGTGAGTGAGAGAAAGGAAAGCTGTGAGTGAGTGAGAGAGAAAGAAGCTGTGAGTGAGAGAGAGAGAGAGAGAGAAGCTGTGAGAGAGTAAGAGAAGCTGTGAGTGAGAGAGAGAGAAAGAGTAGCTGTGAGTGAGACAAAGAGAGAGAAAGAGAAGCTGTGAGTGAGTGAGAGAGAGAAAGAGAAGCTGTGTGTGAGAGAAAGAGAGAAAGTGAAGCTGTGTGTGAGAGAAAGAGAGAAAGTGAAGCTGTGAGTGAGAGAGAAAGAGAAGCTGTGAGAGAGAGAGAGAAAGCAAAGCTATGAGTGAGAGAGAAAGAGAAGCTGTGAATGAGTGAGAAAGAGAGAAAGAGAAGCTGTGAGTGAGAGAGAGAGATAAAGAGAAGGTGTGAGTGAGAGAGAGAGAGAAAGAAAGAGAAGCTGTGTGTGAGAGAAAGAGAGAAAGTGAAGCTGTGTGTGAGAGAAAGAGAGAAAGTGAAGCTGTGAGTGAGAGAGAAAGAGAAGCTGTGAGAGAGAGAGAGAAAGCAAAGCTATGAGTGAGAGAGAAAGGAAAGCTGTGAATGAGTGAGAGAGATAGAAGCTGTGAGTGACACACAGAGAGAGAAGGTGTGAGAGAGAGAGAGAGAGAGAAAGAGAAGCCTTGAGTGACAGAGAGAGAGAATGAGAAGCTATGAGTGAGAGAGAGAGAAAGAGAAGCTGTGAGTGAGAGAGAGAGAGAGAAGCTGTGAGTGGGAGAGAGAAAGAGAAGCTGTGTGTGAGTGTGAGAGAGAGAGAAGCTGTGTGTGTGTGAGAGATTAAGAGAAGCTGTGTGTGTGAGAGAGAGAAAGAGATACTGTGGGTTTAGAGAGAGAGAGAGAGAGAAAGAGAAGCTGTGAGTGAGAGAGAGAGAGAGATGCTGTGAGTGAGAGAGAGAGAAAGAGAAGCTGTGTATGTGTGTGAGAGAGAGAAAGCGAAGCTGTGTGCGAGAGAAAGAGAGAAAGTGAAGCTGTGTGTGAGAGAAAGAGAGAAAGTGAAGGTGTGAGTGATAGAGAAAGAGAAGCTGTGAGTTAGAGAGAGAGAAAGCAAAGCTATGAGTGAGAGAGAGAGAAAGAAAGAGAAGCTGCGAGTGAGTGAGAGAGAGAGAAAGAGAAGCTGTGTGTGTGAGAGAGAGGGAAAGAGAAGCTGTGTGGGGTAGAGAGACAGGGAAACTGTGAGTGAGTGAGAGAGAGAAACTGTGAGTGAGAGAAAGAGAGAAAGTGAAGCTGTGTGTGAGAGAAAGAGAGAAAGTGAAAGTGTGAGTGAGAGAGAAAGAGAAGCTGTGAGTGAGAGAAAGAGAGAAAGTGAATGTGTGTGAGAGAAAGAGAGAAAGTGAAGGTGTGAGTGAGAGGGAAAGAGAAGCTGTGAGTGAGAGAGAGAGAAAGAGAAGTTGTGAGTGAGTGAGAGAGAGAGAAAGAGAAGCTGTGATTGATAGAGAGAGAGAGAGAAGCTGTGAGTGAGAGAGAGATAGAAAGAGAAGCTGTGAGTGAGTGAGAAAGAGAAAGGAAAGCTGTGAGTGAGTGAGTGAGTGAGAGAGATAGAAGCTGTTAGTGAGAGAGTGAGAGAGAGAGAGTCTGAGAAAGAGAGAGTGAAAGAGAAGCTGTGAGTGAGAGACAGAGAAAGAGAAGCTGTGAGTGAGACAGAGAGAGAAAGAGAAGCTGTGAGTGAGTGAGAGAGAGAAAGAGAAGCTGTGTGTGAGAGAAAGAGAGAAAGTGAAGCTGTGTGTGAGAGAAGGAGAGAAAGTGAAGCTGTGAGTGAGAGAGAAAGAGAAGCTGTGAGTGAGAGAGATAGAAACAAAGCTGTGAGTGAGAGAGAAAGAGAAGCTGTGAATGAGTGAAAGAGAGAGAGAAAGAGAAGCTGTGTGTGTGAGAGAGAGAGAGGGAAAGAGAAGCTGTGAGTGAGAGAGAGAAAGAGAAGCTGTGAGTGTGAGAGAGAGATAAAGAGAAGCTGTGAGAGAGAGAGAGAAACTGTGAGTGAGAGAGAAAAAGAGAAACTGTGAGTGAGAGAGAGAGAAAGAGAAGCTGTGAGTGCGAGAGAGAGAGAGAAAGAGAGTCTGAGAAAGAGAGTGAAAGAGAAGCTGTGAGTGAGAGAGAAGCCATGAGTGTGAGAGAGAGAATATGTGAGTGAGAGAGAGAGAGAAAGAAAGAGAAGCTGTGAGTGAGAGAGAAACAGAAGCTGTGAGTGAGAGAGAGGGAGAAAGAGAAGCTGTGTGAGAGAGAGAGAGAGAAAAGCTGTGAGTGAGACAAAGAGAGAGAAAGAGAAGCTGTGATTGATAGAGAGAGAGAGAGAGAGAGAAGCTGTGAGAGAGAGAGATAGAAAGAGAAGCTGTGAGTGAGTGAGAGAGAGAAAGAGAAGCTGTGAGTGAGAGAGAGAGATAAAGAGAAGCTGTGAGTGAGAGAGAGAGAGAGAGAAGCTGTGAGTGAGTGAGAGAGATAGAAGCTGTGAGTGAGTGAGAGAGAGAAAGAGAGTCTGAGAAAGAGAGAGTGAAAGAGAAGCTGTGAGTGAGAGAAAGAAAGAAAGAGAAGCTGTGAGTGTGAGAGAGAGAGGAAGAGAAGCTGTGATTGAGAGAGAGAAGAGAAGCTGTGAGTGAGAGAGAGAGAGAAAGAGAAGCTGTGAGTGAGAGAGAGAGAGAGAAAGGTAAGCATTGAGTGGGAGAGAGAAAGAGGGTCTGGAAGTGAGAGAAAGAGAGAAAGAGAAGCTGTGAGTGAGAGAGAGAGAGAAGCTGTGAGTGAGTGAGAGAGAGAGAAGCTGTGAGTGAAAGAGATAGAATGAGAAGCTGTGAGTGAGAGTGAGAGAGAGAGAAAGAGAAAGAGAAGCTGTGAGTGAGTGAGAGAGAGAAATGGGAAGCTGTGAGTGAGAGAGAGAGAAAGAAGCTGTGAGTGAGAGAGAGAGAAAGAGAAGCTGTGACTGAGTGAGAGAGAGAGAAGCTGTGAGTGAGAGAGAAGAAGAAGCTGTGAGTGAGAGAGAGAGAGAAAGAGAAGCTGTGGGAGAGAGAGAGAAAGAGAAGCTGTGTGAGAGAGAAAGAGAAGCTGTGAGTGACACAGAGAGAGAGAAGCTGTGAGTGAGAGAGAGAGAGAAAGAGAAGCCTTGACTGACAGAGAGAAAGAGAAGCTGTGAGTGAGAGAGAGAGAGGGAGGGAAAGAGAAGCTGTGAATGAGAGAGAGAAAGAGAAGCTGTGAGTGAGACAGAGAGAGGGAGAGAAAGAGAAGCTGTGAGTGAGAGAGAGAAAGAGAAGCTGTGTGTGAGTGAGAGAAAGAGAGAAGCTGTATGTGTGTGTGAGATTAAGAGAAGCTGTGTGTGTGTGTGAGAGAGAGAAAGAGACACTGTGTGTTTGAGAGAGAGAGAGAAAGAAAAGCTGTGAGTGAGAGAGAGATGCTGTGAGTGATAGAGAGAGAGAGAAGCTGTGTATGTGTGTGAGAGAGATATGCTGTGAGTGAGTGAGAGAGAAAGAGAAGCTGTGTGTGAGAGAAAGAGAGAAAGTGAAGCTGTGTGTGAGAGAAAGAGAGAAAGTGAAGCTGTGAGTGAGAGAGAAAGAGAAGCTGTGAGAGAGAGAGAGAAAGCAAAGCTATGAGTGAGAGAGAAAGAGAAGCTGTGAATGAGTGAGAAAGAGAGAAAGAGAAGCTGTGAGTGAGAGAGAGAGATAAAGAGAAGGTGTGAGTGAGAGAGAGAGAGAAAGAAAGAGAAGCTGTGAGTGAGAGAGAGAGAGAAAGGAAAGCTGTGAATGAGTGAGAGAGATAGAAGCTGTGAGTGACACACAGAGAGAGAAGGTGTGAGAGAGAGAGAGAGAGAAAGAGAAGCCTTGAGTGACAGAGAGAGAGAATGAGAAGCTATGAGTGAGAGAGAGAGAAAGAGAAGCTGTGAGTGAGAGAGAGAGAGAGAGAAGCTGTGAGTGAGAGAGAGAAAGAGAAGCTGTGTGTGAGTGTGAGAGAGAGAGAAGCTGTGTGTGTGTGAGAGATTAAGAGAAGCTGTGTGTGTGAGAGAGAGAAAGAGATACTGTGGGTTTAGAGAGAGAGAGAGAGAAAGAGAAGCTGTGAGTGAGAGAGAGAGAGAGATGCTGTGAGTGAGAGAGAGAGAAAGAGAAGCTGTGTATGTGTGTGAGAGAGAGAAAGCGAAGCTGTGTGCGAGAGAAAGAGAGAAAGTGAAGCTGTGTGTGAGAGAAAGAGAGAAAGTGAAGGTGTGAGTGATAGAGAAAGAGAAGCTGTGAGTTAGAGAGAGAGAAAGCAAAGCTATGAGTGAGAGAGAGAGAAAGAAAGAGAAGCTGCGAGTGAGTGAGAGAGAGAGAAAGAGAAGCTGTGTGTGTGAGAGAGAGGGAAAGAGAAGCTGTGTGGGGTAGAGAGACAGGGAAACTGTGAGTGAGTGAGAGAGAGAAACTGTGAGTGAGAGAAAGAGAGAAAGTGAAGCTGTGTGTGAGAGAAAGAGAGAAAGTGAAAGTGTGAGTGAGAGAGAAAGAGAAGCTGTGAGTGAGAGAAAGAGAGAAAGTGAATGTGTGTGAGAGAAAGAGAGAAAGTGAAGGTGTGAGTGAGAGGGAAAGAGAAGCTGTGAGTGAGAGAGAGAGAAAGAGAAGTTGTGAGTGAGTGAGAGAGAGAGAAAGAGAAGCTGTGATTGATAGAGAGAGAGAGAGAAGCTGTGAGTGAGAGAGATAGAAAGAGAAGCTGTGAGTGAGTGAGAAAGAGAAAGGAAAGCTGTGAGTGAGTGAGTGAGTGAGAGAGATAGAAGCTGTTAGTGAGAGTGAGAGAGAGAGTCTGAGAAAGAGAGAGTGAAAGAGAAGCTGTGAGTGAGAGACAGAGAAAGAGAAGCTGTGAGTGAGACAGAGAGAGAAAGAGAAGCTGTGAGTGAGTGAGAGAGAGAAAGAGAAGCTGTGTGTGAGAGAAAGAGAGAAAGTGAAGCTGTGTGTGAGAGAAGGAGAGAAAGTGAAGCTGTGAGTGAGAGAGAAAGAGAAGCTGTGAGTGAGAGAGATAGAAACAAAGCTGTGAGTGAGAGAGAAAGAGAAGCTGTGAATGAGTGAAAGAGAGAGAGAAAGAGAAGCTGTGTGTGTGAGAGAGAGAGAGGGAAAGAGAAGTAGTGTGTGGGGGGAGAGAAAAAGAGCTGTGAGTGTTAGAGAGAAAGAGAAAGAGAAGCTGTGAGTGAGAGAGAGAAAGAGAAGCTGTGAGTGTGAGAGAGAGATAAAGAGAAGCTGTGAGAGAGAGAGAGAAACTGTGAGTGAGAGAGAAAAAGAGAAACTGTGAGTGAGAGAGAGAGAAAGAGAAGCTGTGAGTGCGAGAGAGAGAGAGAAAGAGAGTCTGAGAAAGAGAGTGAAAGAGAAGCTGTGAGTGAGAGAGAAGCCATGAGTGTGAGAGAGAGAATATGTGAGTGAGAGAGAGAGAGAAAGAAAGAGAAGCTGTGAGTGAGAGAGAAACAGAAGCTGTGAGTGAGAGAGAGGGAGAAAGAGAAGCTGTGAGAGAGAGAGAGAGAAAAGCTGTGAGTGAGACAAAGAGAGAGAAAGAGAAGCTGTGATTGATAGAGAGAGAGAGAGAGAAGCTGTGAGAGAGAGAGATAGAAAGAGAAGCTGTGAGTGAGTGAGAGAGAGAAAGAGAAGCTGTGAGTGAGAGAGAGAGATAAAGAGAAGCTGTGAGTGAGAGAGAGAGAGAGAGAAGCTGTGAGTGAGTGAGAGAGATAGAAGCTGTGAGTGAGAGAGAGAGAGAAAGAGAGTCTGAGAAAGAGAGAGTGAAAGAGAAGCTGTGAGTGAGAGAGAGAAAGAAAGAGAAGCTGTGAGTGTGAGAGAGAGAGGAAGAGAAGCTGTGATTGAGAGAGAGAAGAGAAGCTGTGAGTGAGAGAGAGAGAGAAAGAGAAGCTGTGAGTGAGAGAGAGAGAGAAAGGTAAGCATTGAGTGGGAGAGAGAAAGAGGGTCTGGAAGTGAGAGAAAGAGAGAAAGAGAAGCTGTGAGTGAGAGAGAGAGAAGCTGTGAGTGAGTGAGAGAGAGAGAAGCTGTGAGTGAAAGAGATAGAATGAGAAGCTGTGAGTGAGAGTGAGAGAGAGAGAGAAAGAGAAAGAGAAGCTGTGAGTGAGTGAGAGAGAGAAATGGGAAGCTGTGAGTGAGAGAGAGAGAAAGAAGCTGTGAGTGAGAGAGAGAGAAAGAGAAGCTGTGACTGAGTGAGAGAGAGAGAAGCTGTGAGTGAGAGAGAAGAAGAAGCTGTGAGTGAGAGAGAGAGAGAAAGAGAAGCTGTGGGAGAGAGAGAGAGAAAGAGAAGCTGTGTGAGAGAGAAAGAGAAGCTGTGAGTGACACAGAGAGAGAGAAGCTGTGAGTGAGAGAGAGAGAGAAAGAGAAGCCTTGAGTGACAGAGAGAAAGAGAAGCTGTGAGTGAGAGAGAGAGAGGGAGAGAAAGAGAAGCTGTGAATGAGAGAGAGAAAGAGAAGCTGTGAGTGAGGCAGAGAGAGGGAGAGAAAGAGAAGCTGTGAGTGAGAGAGAGAAAGAGAAGCTGTGTGTGAGTGAGAGAAAGAGAGAAGCTGTATGTGTGTGTGAGATTAAGAGAAGCTGTGTGTGTGTGTGAGAGAGAGAAAGAGACACTGTGTGTTTGAGAGAGAGAGAGAAAGAAAAGCTGTGAGTGAGAGAGAGATGCTGTGAGTGATAGAGAGAGAGAGAAGCTGTGTATGTGTGTGAGAGAGATATGCTGTGAGTGAGTGAGAGAGAAAGAGAAGCTGTGTGTGAGAGAAAGAGAGAAAGTGAAGCTGTGTGTGAGAGAAAGAGAGAAAGTGAAGGTGTGAGTGAGAGAGAGAGAAAGAGAAGCTATGAGTGAGAGAGAGAGAATGCCAAGCTGTGAGTGAGAGAGAGAGAGAGAAAGAGAAGCTGTGAGTGAGAGAGAGAGAAACTGTGAGTGAGTGAGAGAAAGAGAAACTGTGAGTGAGAGAGAGAGAAAGAGAAGCTGTGAGTGCGAGAGAGAGAGAGAAAGAGAAGCTATGAGTGAAAGGCAGAGAGAGAAAGAGAAGCTGTGTGTGTGTGAGAGAGAAAGAGAAGCTGTGAGTGAGAGAGAGAGAAAAAGAGTGTGAGTGAGAGAGAGAGAGAAAGAGAAGCCTTGAGTGAGTGAGAGAGAGAGATCCTGTGAGTGAATGAGAGAGAGAGAGAAAGAGAAGCTGTGAGTGAAAGAGTGACAGAAAGAGAAGCTGTGAGTGAGAGAGAGAGAGAAAGAAAGAGAAGCTGTGAGTGAGTGAGTGAGAGAAAGGAAAGCTGTGAGTGAGTGAGAGAGAAAGAAGCTGTGAGTGAGAGAGAGAAAGAGAGTCTGAGAAAGAGAGAGTGAAAGAGAAGCTGTGAGTGAGAGAGAGAGAGAGAGAAGCTGTGAGAGAGTAAGAGAAGCTGTGAGTGAGAGAGAGAGAAAGAGAAGCTGTGAGTGAGACAAAGAGAGAGAAAGAGAAGCTGTGAGTGAGTGAGAGAGAGAAAGAGAAGCTGTGTGTGAGAGAAAGAGAGAAAGTGAAGCTGTGTGTGAGAGAAAGAGAGAAAGTGAAGCTGTGAGTGAGAGAGAAAGAGAAGCTGTGTGAGAGAGAGAGAAAGCAAAGCTGTGAGTGAGAGAGAAAGAGAAGCTGTGAATGAGTGAGAAAGAGAGAAAGAGAAGCTGTGTGTGTGTGAGAGAGAGAGTGGGAAATAGAAGCTGTGTGTGTGGGGGAGAGAAAAAGAGCTGTGAGTGTTAGAGAGAAAGAGAAAGAGAAGCTGTGAGCGAGTGAGAGAGAGAAAGACAAGCTGTGAGTGAGAGAGATATATAAAGAGAAGCTGTGAGTGAGAGTGAAAGAGAAAGAGAAGATGTGTGAGAGAGAGAGAGAAACTGTGAGTGAGAGAGAGAGAGAAGCTGTGAGTGTGAGAGAGAGATAAAGAGAAGCTGTGAGTGAGAGAGAGAGAGAGAAGCTGTGAGTGAGAGAGAGAGAGAAAGAGAGTCTGAAAAAGAGAGAGTGAAAGAGAAGCTGTGAGTGAGAGAAAGAAAGAAAGAGCTGTGAGTGTGAGAGAGAGAGGAAGAGAAGCTGTGATTGAGAGAGAGAGAAAAGAAGCTGTGAGTGAGAGAGAGAGAGAAAGAGAAGCTGTGAGTGAGTGAGAGAGAGAGAAAGGTAAGCATTGAGTGGGAGAGAGAAAGAGTCTGGAAGTGAGAGAAAGAGAGAAAGAGAAGCTGTGAGTGAGAGAGAGAGAAGCTGTGAGTCAGTGAGAGAGAGAGAGAAGCTGTGAGTGAAAGAGATAGAATGAGAAGCTGTGAGTGAGAGTGAGAGAGAGAGAGAAAGAGAAGCTGTGAGTGAGTGAGAGAGAAATGGGAAGCTGTGAGTGAGAGAGAGAGAAAGAGAAGCTGTGAGTGAGAGAGAGAAAGAGAAGCTGTGAGTGAGTGAGAGAGAGAGAAGCTGTGAGTGAGAGAGAAGAAGAAGCTGTGAGTGAGAGAGAGAGAGAAAGAGAAGCTGTGGGAGAGAGAGAGAGAGTAAGAGAAGCTGTGAGTGAGAGAGAAAGAGAAAGAGAAGCTGTGAGTGACACACAGAGAGAGAAGCTGTGAGTGAGAGAGAGAGAGAAAGAGAAGCCTTGAGTGACAGAGAGAAAGAGAAGCTGTGAGTGAGAGAGAGAGAGGGAGAGATAGAGAAGCTGTGAGTGAGAGAGAGAAAGAGAAGCTGTGTGTGAGTGAGAGACAGAGAGAAGCTGTATGTGTGTGAGAGATTAAGAGAGGCTGTGTGTGTGTGAGAGAGAAAGAGACACTGTGTGTTTGAGAGAGAGAGAGAAAGAAAAGCTGTGAGTGAGAGAGAGATGCTGTGAGTGATAGAGAGAGAGAGAACCTGTGTATGTGTGAGAGAGATATGCTGGGAGTGAGAGAGAGAGAAAGAGAAGCTGTGAGTGAGAGAAAGAGAGAAAGTGAAGCTGTGTGTGAGAGAAAGAGAGAAAGTGAAGGTGTGAGTGAGAGAGAAAGAGAAGCTATGAGTGAGAGAGAGAGAATGCCAAGCTGTGAATGAGAGAGAGAGAGAGAGAAGCTGTGAGTGAGAGAGAGAGAGAAACTGTGAGTGAGTGAGAGAAAGAGAAACTGTGAGTGAGAGAGAGAGAAAGAGAAGATGTGAGTGCGAGAGAGAGAGAAAGAGAAGCTATGAGTGAAAGGCAGAGAGAGAAAGAGAAGCTGTGTGTGTGTGAGAGAGAGAAAGAGAAGCTGTGAGTGAGAGAGAGAGAAAAAGAGTGTGAGTGAGAGAGAGAGAGAAAGAGAAGCCTTGAGTGAGTGAGAGAGAGAGAACCTGTGAGTGAATGAGAGAGAGAGATAAAGAGAAGCTGTGAGTGAAAGAGTGAGAGAAAGAGAAGCTGTGAGTGAGAGAGAGAGAGAAAGAGAAGCTGTGAGAGAGTGAGTGAGAGAAAGGAAAGCTGTGAGTGAGTGAGAGAGATAGAAGCTGTGAGTGAGAGAGAAAGAAAGAGACTCTGGAAGTCAGAGAGAGAGAGAAAGAGAAGCTGTGAGTGAGAGAGAGAGAGAGAGAGAGAAGCTGTGAGTGAGCGAGAGAGAAAGAGAAACTGTGAGAGAGAGAGAGAGAGAAAGAGAAGCTGTGAGTGAGAGAGAGAGAGAAAGAGAAGCTGTGAGTGAGAGAGAGAGTGAAAGGGAAGCTGTGAGTGAGAGAGAGAGAATCTGTGAGTGAGAGAGAGGGAGTGAAAGGGAAGCTGTGAGTGCGAGAGAGAGAGAAAGAGAAGCTATGAGTGAAAGGCAGAGAGAGAAAGAGAAGCTGTGTGTGTGTGTGAGAGAGAAAGAGTGCTGTGATTGAGAGAGAGATAGAAGCTGTGAGTGAGAGAAAGAGAGAAAGAGAGTCTGAGAAAGAGAGAGTGAAAGAGAATCTGTGAGTGAGAGAGAGAGAGAGAGAGAGAAGCTGTGAGAGAGTAAGAGAAGCTGTGAGTGAGAGAGAGAGAAAGAGAAGCTGTGAGTGAGACAAAGAGAGAGAAAGAGAAGCTGTGAGTGAGAGAGAGAGAGAAAGAGAAGCTGTGTGTGAGAGAAAGAGAGAAAGTGAAGCTGTGTGTGAGAGAAAGAGAGAAAGTGAAGCTGTGAGTGAGAGAGAAAGGAAAGCTGTGAGTGAGAGAGAGAAAGCAAAGCTGTGAGTGAGAGAGAAAGAGAAGCTGTGAATGAGTGAGAGAGAGAGAATGAGAAGCTGTGTGTGTGTGAGAGAGAGAGAGAGGGAAAGAGAAGCTGTGTGTGGGGGAGAGAAAAAGAGCTGTGAGTGTTAGAGAGAAAGAGAAAGAGAAGCTGTGAGCGAGTGAGAGAGAGAAAGAGAAGCTGTGAGTGATAGAGAGAGAGATAAAGAGAAGCTGTGAGTGAGAGAGAGAGAAAGAGAAGATGTGTGTGTGTGAGAGAGAGAGAAACTGTGAGTGAGAGAGAGAAAGAGAAGCAGTGAGTGAGAGAGAGAGAAAGAGGACCTGTGAGTGCGAGAGAGAGAGAGAGAAAGAGAAGCTATGAGTGAAAGGCAGAGAGAGAAAGAGAAGCTGTGTGTGAGAGAGAGAGAGAGAAAGAGAAGCTGTGAGTGAGAGAGAGAGTGAAAGGGAAGCAGTGAGTGAGAGAGAGAAAGAATCTGTGAGTGAGAGAGAGGGAGAATCTGTGTGTGTGAGAGAGGGAGTGAAAGGGAAGTTGTGAGTGAGTGAGAGAGAAAGAGTAGCTGTGAGTGAGAGAGAGAAAGAGAAGCATTGAGTGAGAGAGATCAAGAGAGTCTGGAAGTGAGAGAGAGAGAAAGAGAAGCTGTGAGTGAGAGAGAGAGAAAGAGAAGCTGTGAGTGAGAGAGAGAGTGAAAGGGAAGCTGTGAGTGAGAGAGAGAGAGAATCTGTGAGTGAGAGAGAGGGAGTGAAAGGGAAGCTGTGAGTGAGTTAGAGAGAGAGAGAGAGAAAGAGAAGCTGTGAGTGAGAGAGAGAGAGAAAGAGAAGCTGTGAGTGAAAGAGAGAGAGAGAAAGAGAAGCTGTGAGTGAGAGAGAGAGAGAGAGAAAGAGAAGCTGTGAGTGAGAGAGAGAGAGAAGCTGTGAGTGAGAGAGAGTGAAAGAGAAGCTGTGAGTGAGAGAGAGAGAGAAGCTGTGTGTGTGTGTGAGAGAGAGAGAAGCTGTGAGTGAGAGAGAGAGAGAAAGAGAATCCGTGAGTGAGTGAGAGAGATAAAGAGAAACTGTGAGTGAGAGAGAGAAGGAGAAACTGTGAGTGTGTGTGTGAGAGAGAAAGAGAACCTGTGAGTGAGAGAGAGAGAGAAAGAGAAGCTGTGAGTGAGAGAGAGAGAAAGGAAGAGAAGCTGTGATTGAGAGAGAGAGAGAAAAGAGAAGCTGTGAGTGAGAGAGAGAGAGAAAGAGTAGCTGTGAGTGAGAGAGAGAAAGAGAAGCATTGAGTGAGAGAGAAAGAGAGTCTGGAAGTATGAGAGAGAGAAAGAGAAGCTGTGAGTGAGAGAGAGCGAAGCTGTGAGTGAGAGAGAAGCTGTGAGTGAAAGAGAGAGAGAAAGAGAAGCTGTGAGTGAGAGAGAGAGAAAGAGAAGATGTGAGTGAGAGAGAGAGAGAGAGAAGCTGTGAGTGAGTGAGAGAGAGAGAAGCTGTGAGAGAGAGAGAGTGAAAGGGAAGCTGTGAGTGAGAGAGAGAGAGAAGCTGTGAGTGAGAGAGAGAGAGAGAAAGAGAAGGTGTGAGTGAGAGAGAGAGAGAAAGAGAAGCTGTGAGTGAGAGAGAGAGAGAGAAAGGAAAGCTGTGAGTGAGTGAGAGAGATAGAAGCTGTGAGTGACACACAGAGAGAGAAGGTGTGAGAGAGAGAGAGAGAGAAAGAGAAGCCTTGAGTGACAGAGAGAGAGAATGAGAAGCTATGAGTGAGAGAGAGAGAAAGAGAAGCTGTGAGTGAGAGAGAGAGAGAAAGAGAAGCTGTGAGTGAGTGAGAGAGAGAAAGAGAAGCTGTGTGTGAGAGAAAGAGAGAAAGTGAAGCTGTGTGTGAGAGAAAGAGAGAAAGTGAAGCTGTGAGTGAGAGAGAAAGAGAAGCTGTGAGTGAGAGAGATAGAAACAAAGCTGTGAGTGAGAGAGAAAGAGAAGCTGTGAATGAGTGAAAGAGAGAGAGAAAGAGAAGCTGTGTGTGTGAGAGAGAGAGAGGGAAAGAGAAGTAGTGTGTGGGGGGGAGAGAAAAAGAGCTGTGAGTGTTAGAGAGAAAGAGAAAGAGAAGCTGTGAGTGAGAGAGAGAAAGAGAAGCTGTGAGTGTGAGAGAGAGATAAAGAGAAGCTGTGAGAGAGAGAGAGAAACTGTGAGTGAGAGAGAGAAAGAGAAACTGTGAGTGAGAGAGAGAGAAAGAGAAGCTGTGAGTGCGAGAGAGAGAGAAAAAGAGAGTCTGAGAAAGAGAGTGAAAGAGAAGCTGTGAGTGAGAGAGAGTGAAGCCATGAGTGTGAGAGAGAGAATATGTGAGTGAGAGAGAGAGAGAAAGAAAGAGAAGCTGTGAGTGAGAGAGAAACAGAAGCTGTGAGTGAGAGAGAGGGAGAAAGAGAAGCTGTGATTGATAGAGAGAGAGAGAAAGAGAAGCTGTGAGAGAGAGAGATAGAAAGAGAAGCTGTGAGTGAGTGAGAGAGAGAAAGAGAAGCTGTGAGTGAGAGAGAGAGATTATGAGAAGCTGTGAGTGAGAGAGAGAGAGAGAGAAGCTGTGAGTGAGTGAGAGAGATAGAAGCTGTGAGTGAGAGAGAGAGAGAAAGAGAGAGTGAAAGAGAAGCTGTGAGTGAGAGAGAGAAAGAAAGAGAAGCTGTGAGTGAGAGAGAGAGAGAAAGAGAAGGTGTGAGTGAGAGAGAGAGAGAGAAAGGTAAGCATTGAGTGGGAGAGAGAAAGAGAGTCTGGAAGTGAGAGAAAGAGAGAAAGAGAAGCTGTGAGTGAGAGAGAGAGAGAAGCTGTGAGTGAGTGAGAGAGAGAGAAGCTGTGAGTGAAAGAGATAGAATGAGAATCTGTGAGTGAGAGTGAGAGAGAGAGAGAAAGAGAAAGATAAGCTGTGAGTGAGTGAGAGAGAGAAATGGGAAGCTGTGAGTGAGAGAGAGAGAAAGAGAAGCTGTGAGTGAGAGAGAGAGAAAGAGAAGCTGTGAGTGAGTGAGAGAGAGAGAAGCTGTGAGTGAGAGAGAAGAAGAAGCTGTGAGTGAGAGAGAGAGAGAAAGAGAAGCTGTGGGAGAGAGAGAGAGAAAGAGAAGCTGTGTGACAGAGAAAGAGAAAGAGAAGCTGTGAGTGACACAGAGAGAGAGAAGCTGTGAGTGAGAGAGAGAGAGAAAGAGAAGCCTTGAGTGACAGAGAGAAAGAGAAGCTGTGAGTGAGAGAGAGAGAGAAACTGTGAGTGAGTGAGAGAAAGAGAAGCTGTGAGTGCGAGAGAGAGAGAAAGAGAAGCTATGAGTGAAAGGCAGAGAGAGAAAGAGAAGCTGTGTGTGTGTGAGAGAGAGAAAGAGAAGCTGTGAGTGAGAGAGAGAGAAAAAGAGTGTGAGTGAGAGAGAGAGTGAAAGAGAAGCCTTGAGTGAGTGAGAGAGAGAGAACATGTGAGTGAATGAGAGAGAGAGATAAAGAGAAGCTGTGAGTGAAAGAGTGAGAGAAAGAGAAGCTGTGAGTGAGAGAGAGAGAAAGAGAAGCTGTGAGAGAGTGAGTGAGAGAAAGGAAAGCTGTGAGTGAGTGAGAGAGATAGAAGCTGTGAGTGAGAGAGAGAGAAAGAGAGGCTGGAAGTCAAGGAGAGAGAGAAAGTGAAGCTGTGAGTGAGAGAGAGAGAGAGAGAGAGAGAGAGAGAAGCTGTGAGTGAGAGAGAGAGAAAGAGAAACTGTGAGTGAGAGAGGGAGAAAGAGAAGCTGTGAGTGAGAGAGAGAGAAAGAGAAGCTGTGAGTGAGAGAGAGAGAGTGAAAGGGAAGCTGAGAGTGAGAGATAGAGAATCTGTGAGTGAGAGAGAGGGAGTGAAAGGGAAGCTGTGAGTGCAAGAGAGAGAGAAAGAGAAGCTGTGAGTGCGAGAGAGAGAGAAAGAGAAGCCTTGAGTGACAGAGAGAAAGAGAAGCTGTGAGTGAGAGAGAGAGAGAAACTGTGAGTGAGTGAGAGAAAGAGAAACTGTGAGTGAGAGAGAGAGAAAGAGAAGCTGTGAGTGCGAGAGAGAGAGAAAGAGAAGCTATGAGTGAAAGGCAGAGAGAGAAAGAGAAGCTGTGTGTGTGTGAGAGAGAGAAAAAGCTGTGAGTGAGAGAGAGAGAAAAAGAGTGTGAGTGAGAGAGAGAGAGAAAGAGAAGCCTTGAGTGAGTGAGAGAGAGAGAACATGTGAGTGAATGAGAGAGAGAGATAAAGAGAAGCTGTGAGTGAAAGAGTGAGAGAAAGAGAAGCTGTGAGTGAGAGAGAGAGAAAGAGAAGCTGTGAGAGAGTGAGTGAGAGAAAGGAAAGCTGTGAGTGAGTGAGAGAGATAGAAGCTGTGAGTGAGAGAGAGAGAAAGAGAGGCTGGAAGTCAGAGAGAGAGAGAAAGTGAAGCTGTGAGTGAGAGAGAGAGAGAGAGAGAGAGAAGCTGTGAGTGAGAGAGAGAAAGAGAAGCTGTGAGTGAGAGAGAGAGAGTGAAAGGGAAGCTGTGAGTGAGAGAGAGAGAATCTGTGAGTGAGAGAGAGGGAGTGAAAGGGAAGCTGTGAGTGCAAGAGAGAGAGAAAGAGAAGCTGTGTGTGTGAGAGAGTGAAAGAGAAGCTGTGTGTGTGTGAGAGAGAAAAAGAGTGTGAGTGAGAGAGAGAGAAAAAGAGTGTGAGTGAGAGAGAGAGAGAGATCCTTTGAGTGAATGAGAGAGAGAGAAAGAGAAGCTGTGAGTGAAAGAGTGAGAGAAAGAGAAGCTGTGAGTGAAAGAGTGAGAGAAAGAGAAGCTGTGAGTGAGTGAGTGAGAGAAAGGAAAGCTGTGAGTGAGTGAGAGAGAAAGAAGCTGTGAGTGAGAGAGAGAGAAAGAGAGTCTGAGAAAGAGAGAGTGAAAGAGAAGCTGTGAGTGAGAGAGAGAGAGAGAAGCTGTGAGAGAGTAAGAGAAGCTGTGAGTGAGAGAGAGAGAAAGAGAAGCTGTGAGTGAGACAAAGAGAGAGAAAGAGAAGCTGTGAGTGAGTGAGAGAGAGAAAGAGAAGCTGTGTGTGAGAGAAAGAGAGAAAGTGAAGCTGTGTGTGAGAGAAAGAGAGAAAGTGAAGCTGTGAGTGAGAGAGAAAGAGAAGCTGTGAGTGAGAGAGAGAGAAAGCAAAGCTGTGAGTGAGAGAGAAAGAGAAGCTGTGAATGAGTGAGAAAGAGAGAA
This sequence comes from Bradypodion ventrale, assembly GCA_035047345.1. Classification (NCBI taxonomy): domain Eukaryota; kingdom Metazoa; phylum Chordata; class Lepidosauria; order Squamata; family Chamaeleonidae; genus Bradypodion; species Bradypodion ventrale. The sequence continues at coordinate 226,916,236 of JAWDJE010000001.1, forward strand.
AGAGAAGCTTTGTGTGTGTGAGAGAGAGTGGGAAATAGAAGCTGTGTGTGTGGGGGAGAGAAAAAGAGTTGTGAGTGTTAGAGAGAAAGAGAAAGAGAAGCTGTGAGCGAGTGAGAGAGAGAAAGACAAGCTGTGAGTGAGAGAGATATATAAAGAGAAGCTGTGAGTGAGAGTGAAAGAGAAAGAGAAGATGTGAGAGAGAGAGAGAAACTGTGAGTGAGAGAGAGAAGCTGTGAGTGAGAGAGAGAGATAAAGAGAAGCTGTGAGTGAGAGAGAGAGAGAGAGAAGCTGTGAGTGAGAGAGAGAGAGAAAGAGAGTCTGAAAAAGAGAGAGTGAAAGAGAAGCTGTGAGTGAGAGAAAGAAAGAAAGAGCTGTGAGTGTGAGAGAGAGAGGAAGAGAAGCTGCGATTGAGAGAGAGAGAAGAGAAGCTGTGAGTGACAGAGAGAGAGAAAGAGAAGCTGTGAGTGAGAGAGAGAGAGAGAAAGGTAAGCATTGAGTGGGAGAGAGAAAGAGTCTGGAAGTGAGAGAAAGAGAGAAAGAGAAGCTGTGAGTGAGTGAGAGAGAGAAGCTGTGAGTCAGTGAGAGAGAGAGAGAGAAGCTGTGAGTGAAAGAGATAGAATGAGAAGCTGAGAGTGAGAGTGAGAGAGAGAGAGAAAGAGAAAGAGAAGCTGTGAGTGAGTGAGAGAGAGAAATGGGAAGCTGTGAGTGAGAGAGAGAGAAAGAGAAGCTGTGAGTGAGAGAGAGAAAGAGAAGCTGTGAGTGAGTGAGTGAGAGAGAAGCTGTGAGTGAGAGAGAAGAAGCTGTGAGTGAGAGAGAGAGAGAAAGAGAAGCTGTGGGAGAGAGAGAGAGAGAAAGAGAAGCTGTGTGAGAGAGAAAGAGAAAGAGAAGCTGTGAGTGACACAGAGAGAGAGAAGCTGTGAGTGAGAGAGAGAGAGAGAGAAAGAGAAGCCTTGAGTGACAGAGAGAAAGAGAAGCTGTGAGTGAGAGAGAGAGGGAGAGATAGAGAAGCTGTGAGTGAGAGAGAGAAAGAGAAGCTGTGTGTGAGAGAGAGACAGAGAGAAGCTGTATGTGTGTGTGAGATTAAGAGAAGCTGTGTGTGTGAGAGAGAGAAAGAGACACTGTGTGTTTGAGAGAGAGAGAGAAAGAAAAGCTGTGAGTGAGAGAGAGATGCTGTGAGTGATAGAGAGAGAGAAACTGTGTATGTGTGAGAGAGAGATATGCTGTGAGTGAGAGAGAGAGAAAGAGAAGCTGTGTGTGAGAGAAAGAGAGAAAGTGAAGCTGTGTGTGAGAGAAAGAGAGAAAGTGAAGGTGTGAGTGAGAGAGAAAGAGAAGCTATGAGTGAGAGAGAGAGAATGCCAAGCTGTGAATGAGAGAGAGAGAGAGAAAGAGAAGCTGTGAGTGAGAGAGAGAGAGAAACTGTGAGTGAGTGAGAAAAAGAGAAACTGTGAGTGAGAGAGAGAGAAAGAGAAGCTGTGAGTGCGAGAGAGAGAGAGAAAGAGAAGCTATGAGTGAAAGGCAGAGAGAGAAAGAGAAGCTGTGTGTGTGTGTGAGAGAGAAAGAGAAGCTGTGAGTGAGAGAGAGAGAAAAAGAGTTTGAGTGAGAGAGAGAGAAAGAGAAGCCTTGAGTGAGTGAGAGAGAGAGAACCTGTGAGTGAATGAGAGAGAGAGATAAAGAGAAGCTGTGAGTGAAAGAGTGAGAGAAAGAGAAGCTGTGAGTGAGAGAGAGAGAGAAAGAGAAGCTGTGAGAGAGTGAGTGAGAGAAAGGAAAGCTGTGAGTGAGTGAGAGAGATAGAAGCTGTGAGTGAGAGAGAGAGAAAGAGTGGCTGGAAGTCAGAGAGAGAGAGAAAGAGAAGCTGTGAGTGAGAGAGAGAGAGAGAGAGAGAAGCTGTGAGTGAGTGAGAGAGAGAGAAGCTGTGAGAGAGAGAGAGTGAAAGGGAAGCTGTGAGTGAGAGAGAGAGAGAAGCTGTGAGTGAGAGAGAGAGAGAGAAAGGGAAGCTTTGAGAGAGAGAGAGAGAGAAAGAGAAGCTGTGAGTGAGAGAGAAAGAGAAGGTGTGAGTGAGAGAGAGAGAGAAAGAGAAGCTGTGTGTGTGTGAGAGAGAGAAAGAGAAGCCTTGAGTGACGGAGAGAGGGAAAGAGAAGATGTGAGTGAGAGAGAGAGAGAGAGGCTGTGTGTGTGTGAGAGAGAGAGAGAAGCTGTGAGTGAGAGAGAGAGAGAAAGAGAAGCTGTGAGTGAGTGAGAGAGATAAAGAGAAGCTGTAAGTGAGAGAGAGAGAAAGAGAAGCTGTGTGTGTGTGTGAGAGAGAAACTGTGAGTGAGAGAGAGAGAAAGAGAAACTGTGAGTGCGAAAGAGAGAGAGAAAGAGAAGCTGTGAGTGAGAGAGAGAGAGAAAGAGAAGCTGTAAGTGAGAGAGAGAAGGATAAGCTGTGAGTGAGAGAGAGAGAAAGAGAAGCTGTGAGTGAGAGAGAGAGAGAGAAGAGAAGCTGTGAGTGAGAGAGAGAGAGAGAAAGAGTAGCTGTGAGTGAGAGAGAGAAAGAGAAGCATTGAGTGAGAGAGAGAAAGAGAGTCTGGAAGTATGAGAGAGAGAAAGAGAAGCTGTGAGTGAGAGAGAGAGAACCTGTGAGTGAGTGAGAGAGAGAAGCTGTGAGTGAAAGAGAGAGAGAGAAAGAGAAGCTGTGAGTGAGAGAGAGAGAAAGAGAAGCTGTGAGTGAGAGAGAGAGAAAGAGAAGATGTGAGTGAGAGAGAAAGAGGCTGTGAGTGAGTGAGAGAGAGAGAAGCTGTGAGTGAGAGAGAGAGAGTGAAAGGGAAGCTGTGAGAGAGAGAGAGAAGCTGTGAGTGAGAGAGAGAGAGTGAAAGGGAAGCTGTGTGTGTGAGAGAGAGAGAGAAGCTGTGAGTGAGAGAGAAAGAGAAGGTGTGAGTGAGAGAGAGAGAGAAAGAGAAGCTGTGAGTGAGAGAGAGAAAGAGAAGCTGTGAGTGAGAGAGAGAGAAAGAGAAGCTGTGAGTGAGAGAGAGAGAAAGGAAGAGAAGCTGTGATTGAGAGAGAGAGAAAAGAGAAGCTGTGAGTGAGAGAGAGAGAGAAAGAGTAGCTGTGAGTGAGAGAGAGAAAGAGAAGCATTGAGTGAGAGAGAAAGAGAGTCTGGAAGTATGAGAGAGAGAAAGAGAAGCTGTGAGTGAGAGAGAGCGAAGCTATGAGTGAGAGAGAGAGAGAGAAGCTGTGAGTGAAAGAGAGAGAGAGAAAGAGAAGCTGTGAGTGAGAGAGAGAGAAAGAGAAGCTGTGAGTGAGAGAGAGAGAAAGAGAAGATGTGAGTGAGAGAGAGAGAGAGAAGCTGTGATTGAGTGAGAGAGAGAGAAGCTGTGAGAGAGAGAGAGTGAAAGGGTAACTGTGAGTGAGAGAGAGAGAGAAGCTGTGAGTGAGAGAGAGAGAGAGAAGCTGTGAGTGAGAGAGAAAGAGAAGGTGTGAGTGAGAGAGAGAGAGAGAGAGAGAAAGAGAAGCTGTGTGTGTGTGTGAGAGAGAGAAAGAGAAGCCTTGAGTGACGGAGAGAGAGAAAGAGAAGATGTGAGTGAGAGAGAGAGAAAGAGAAGCTGTGAGTGAGAGAGAGAAATAGAAGCTGTGAGTGAGAGATAAAGAGAAAGAGAAGCTGTGTGTGTGTGAGAGAGAGAAACTGTGAGTGAGAGTAGAGAAAGAGAAAGAGAAGCTGTGAGTGAGAGAGAGAGAGAAAGAGAAGCTGTGAGTGAGTGAGAGAGATAAAGAGAAGCTGTGAGTGAGAGAGAGAGAAAGAGAAGCTGTGTGTGTGTGAGAGAGAGAAAATGTGAGTGAGAGAGAGAAAGAGAAACTGTGAGTGCGAGAGAGAGAGAGAAAGAGAAGCTGTGAGTGAGAGAGAGAGAAAGAGAAGCTGTGAGTGAGAGAGAGAGAGAGAAGAGAAGCTGTGAGTGAGAGAGAGAGAAAGAGTAGCTGTGAGTGAGAGAGAGAAAGAGAAGCATTGAGTGAGAGAGAGAAAGAGAGTCTGGAAGTATGAGAGAGAGAAAGAGAAGCTGTGTGAGAGAGAGAGAAGCTGTGAGTGAGAGAGAGAGAGAGAGAAGCTGTGAGTGAAAGAGAGAGAGAGAAAGAGAAGCTGTGAGTGAGAGAGAGAGAAAGAGAAGCTGTGAGTGAGTGAGAGAGAGAGAAGCTGTGAGTGAGAGAGAGTGAAAGGGAAGCTGTGAGAGAGAGAGAGAGAAGCTGTGAGTGAGAGAGAGAGAGAGTGAAAGGGAAGCTGTGAGTGAGAGAGAGAGAGAAGCTGTGAGTGAGTGAGAAAGAGAAGGTGTGAGTGAGAGAGAGAGATAAAGAGAAGCTGTGCGTGAGAGAGAAAGAGAAAGAGAAGCTGTGTGTGAGAGAGAGAAAAAGAGAAGATGTGAGTGAGAGAGAAAGAGAAGCTGTGAGTGAGTGAGAGAGAGTGAAAGGGAAGCTGTGAGTGAGAGAGAGAATGAGAAGATGTGAGTGAGAGAGAGAAAGAGAAGCTGTGAGTGAGAGAGAGAAATAGAAGCTGTTAGTGAGAGAAAGAGAGAAAGAGAAGCTGTGAGAGAGAGAGAGAGAAACTGTGAGTGAGAGAGAGAAAGAGAAACTGAGAGTGCGAGAGAGAAAGAGAAGCTGTGAGTGAGTGAGAGAGAGAGAAGCTGTGAGTGAGTGAGAGAGAAATAGAAACTGTGAGTGAGAGAGAGAGAGAAGCTGTGAGTGAGAGAGAAGAAGCTGTGAGTGAGAGAGAGAGAAAGAGAAGCTGTGAGTGAGTGAGAGAGAGAAATGGGAAGCTGTGAGTGAGAGAGAGAGAGAGAGAGAAGCTGTGAGTGAGAGAGAGAGAAATAGAAGCTGTGAGTGAGAGAGAGAGAAGCTGTGAGGGAGAGAGAAGAAGCTGTGAGTGAGAGAGAGAGAGAAAGAGAAACTGTGGGAGAGAGAGAGAGAAAGAGAAGTTGTGAGTGAGAGAGAAAGAGAAAGAGAAGCTGAGAGTGACACACAGATAGAGAAGCTGTGAGTGAGAGAGAGAGAGAAAGAGAAGCCTTGAGTGACAGAGAGAGTGAGGAGCTGTGAGTGAGAGAGAAAGAGAAGCTGTGAGTGAGAGAGAGAGAGAGAGAGAGAGAAGCTGTGAGTGAGAGAGAGAAAGAGAAGCTGTGTGTGAGTGAGAGAGAGAAAGAAGCTGTGTGTGTGTGAGATTAAGAGAAGCTGTGCATGTGTGAGAGAGAAAGAGACACTGTGTGTGTGTGTGAGAGAGAGAAAGAGAAGCTATGAGTGAAAGGCAGAGAGAGAAAGAGAAGCTGTGTGTGTGTGAGAGAGAGAAAGAGAAGCTGTGAGTGAGAGAGAGAGAAAGTGATTCTCAGTGAGAGAGAGAGAAAGAGATGCCGTGAGTGAGAGAGAGAGAGAGAAGCTGTGAGTGAGAGAGATAGAGAAAGAGAAGCTGTGAGTGAGTGAGAGAGAGAAAGGAAAGCTGTGAGTGAGTGAGAGAGATAGAAGCTGTGAGTGAGTGAGAGAGAGAAAGAGATGCTGTGAGTGAAAGAGAGAGAGAGAGAGAGAAGCTGTGGGAGAGAGAATGAGAAGCTGTGAGTGAGTGAGAGACAGAAAGGAAAGCTGTGAGTGAGTGAGAGAGATAAAGAGAAGCTGTGAGTGAGAGAGAAAGAGAAGCTGTTAGTGAGAGAGAGAGAGAAGCTGTGTGTGAGAGAGAGAGAAGCTGTGAGTGAGAGAGAGAGAGAAATATTGTGGGTGAGAGAGAGAAAGAGAAAATGTGAGTGAGAGAGAGAGAAAGAGAAGCATTGAGTGGGAGATAGAAAGAGAGTCTGGAAGTGAGAGAGAGAGAGAAAGAGAAGCTGTGAGTGAGAGAGAGAGAAGCTGTGAGTGAGTAAGAGAGAGAGAGAGATAGAAGCTGTGAGTGAAAGAGATAGAAAGAGAAGCTGTGAGTGAGAGTGAGAGTGAGAGAGAAAGAGAAAGAGAAGCTGTAAGTGAGTGAGAGAGAGAAATGGGAAGCTGTGAGTGAGAGAGAGAGAGAAAGAGAAGCTGTGAGTGAGAGAGGGAGAAATAGAAGCTGTGAGTGAGAGAGAGAGAGAAGCTGTGAGTGAGAGAGAAGAAGCTGTGAGTGAGAGAGAGAGAAAGAGAAGCTGTGGGAGAGAGAGAGAAAGAGAAGCTGTGAGTGAGAGAGAAAGAGAAAGAGAAGCTGGGAGTGACACACAGAGAGAGAAGCTGTGAGTGAGAGAGAGAGAGAGAGAAAGAGAAGCTGTGAGTGAGAGAGAGAAAGAAGCTGTGTGTGTGAGAGAGATTAAGAGAAGCTGTGTGTGTCTGAGAGAGAAAGAGACACTGTGTGTGTGAGAGAGAGAGAGAAAGAGAAGCTATGAGTGAAATGCGGAGAGAGAAAGAGAAGCTGTGTGTGTGTGAGAGAGAGAAAGAGAAGCTGTGAGTGAGAGAGAGAGAAAGAGAGTCTGTGAGTGAGAGAGAGAGAGAAAGAGATGCTGTGAGGGAGAGAGAGAGAGAAAGAGAAACTGAGAGTGAGAGAGAGAAAGAGAAGCTGTGTGTGAGTGAGAGAGAGAAATGGGAAGCTGTGAGTGAGAGAGAGAGAGAAGCTGTGAATGAGAGAGAGAGAAATAGAAGCTGTGAGTGAGAGAGAGAGAGAAGCTGTGAGTGAGAGAGAAGAAGCTGTCAGTGAGAGAGAGAGAAAGAGAAGCTGTGAGTGCGTGAGAGAGAGAAATGGGAAGCTGTGAGTGAGAGAGAGAGAAGCTGTGAGTGAGATAGAGAGAAATAGAAGCTGTGCGTGAGAGAGAGAGAGAAGCTGTGAGGGAGAGAGAAGAAGCTGTGAGTGAGTGAGAGAGAGAAAGAGAAGCTGTGGGAGAGAGAGAGAGAAAGAGAAGCTGTGAGTGAGAGAGAAAGAGAAAGAGAAGCTGTGAGTGACACACAGATAGAGAAGCTGTGAGTGAGAGAGAGAGAGAAAGAGAAGCCTTGAGTGACAGAGAGAGTGAGAAGCTGTGAGTGAGAGAGAAAGAGAAGCTGTGAGTGAGAGAGAGAGAGAGAAGCTGTGAGTGAGAGAGAGAAAGAGAAGCTGTGTGTGAGTGAGAGAGAGAAAGAAGCTGTGTGTGTGTGAGATTAAGAGAAGCTGTGCGTGTGTGAGAGAGAAAGAGACACTGTGTGTGTGTGAGAGAGAGAGAAAGAGAAGCTATGAGTGAAAGGCAGAGAGAGAAAGAGAAGCTGTGTGTGCGAGAGAGAGAGAGAAAGAGAAGCTATGAGTGAAAGGCAGAGAGTGAAAGAGAAGCTGTGTGTGTGTGAGAGAGAGAAAGAGAAGCTGTGAGTGAGAGAGAGAGAGTAAGAGAGTCTCAGTGAGAGAGAGAGAAAGAGATGCTGTGAGTGAGAGAGAGAGAGAGAAGCTGTGAGTGAGAGAGATAGAGAAAGAGAAGCTGTGAGTGAGTGAGTGAGAGAAAGGAAAGCTGTGAGTGAGTGAGAGAGATAAAGAGAAGCTGTGAGTGAGAGAGATAGAAGCTGTGAGTGAGTGAGAGAGAGAAAGAGATGCTGTGAGTGAAAGAGAGAGAGAGAAAGAGAAGCTGTGAGAGAGAGAAAGAGAAGCTGTGAGTGAGTGAGAGAGAGAAAGGAAAGCTGTGAGTGAGTGAGAGAGATAAAGAGAAGCTGTGAGTGAGAGAGAAAGAGAAGCTGTTAGTGAGATAGAGAGAGAGAAGCTGTGTGTGAGAGAGAGAGAAGCTGTGAGTGAGTGAGAGAGAGAAATATTGTGAGTGAGAGAGAGAAAGAGAAAATGTGAGTGAGAGAGAGAGAAAGAGAAGCATTGAGTGGGAGAGAGAAAGAGAGTCTGGAAGTGAGAGAGAGAGAAAGAGAAGCTGTGAGTGAGAGAGAGAGAGAAGCTGTGAGTGAGTAAGAGAGAGAGAGAGATAGAAGCTGTGAGTGAAAGAGATAGAAAGAGAAGCTGTGAGTGAGAGTGAGAGAGAAAGAGAAAGAGAAGCTGTGAGTGAGTGAGAGAGAGAAATGGGAAGCTGTGAGTGAGAGAGAGAGAGAAAGAGAAGCTGTGAGTGAGAGAGAGAGAAATAGAAGCTGTGAGTGAGAGAGAGAGAGAAGCTGTGAGTGAGAGAGAAGAAGCTGTGAGTGAGAGAGAGAGAGAAAGAGAAGCTGTGGGAGAGAGAGAGAAACAGAAGCTGTGAGTGAGAGAGAAAGAGAAAGAGAAGCTGTGAGAGACACACAGAGAGAGAAGCTGTGAGTGAGAGAGAGAGAGAGAGAAAGAGAAGCTGTGTGTGAGTGAGAGAGAGAAAGAAGCTGTGTGTGTGTGAGATTAAGAGAAGCTGTGCGTGTGTGAGAGAGAGAAAGAGACACTGTGTGTGTGTGAGAGAGAGAGAAAGAGAAGCTATGAGTGAAAGGCAGAGAGAGAAAGAGAAGCTGTGTGTGTGTGAGAGAGAGAAAGAGAAGCTGTGAGTGAGTGAGAGAGAAAGAGAGTCTGTGAGTGAGAGAGAGAGAGAAAGAGATGCTGTGAGGGAGAGAGAGAGAGAGAAAGAGAAGCTGTGAGTGAGAGAGATAGAGAAAGAGAAGCTGTGAGTGAGTGAGAAAGAGAAAGGAAAGCTGTGAGTGAGTGAGAGATAGAAGCTGTGAGTGAGAGAGAGAGAAAGAGAAGCTGTGAGTGAAAGAGAGAGAGAGAAAGAGAAGCTGTGAGAGAGAAAAAGAGAAGCTGTGAGTGAGTGAGAGAGAGAAAGGAAAGCTGTGAGTGAGTGAGAGAGAAAAAGAGAAGCTGTGAGTGAGAGAGAAAGAGAAGGTGTTAGTGAGAGAGAGAGAAAGCTGTGTGTGAGAGAGAGAGAGAAGCTGTGAGTGAGAGAGAGAGAGAAATATTGTGGGTGAGAGAGAGAAAGAGAAAATGTGAGTGAGAGAGAGAGAAAGAGAAGCATTGAGTGGGAGAGAGAAAGAGAGTCTGGAAGTGAGAGAGAGAGAAAGAGAAGCTGTGAGTGAGAGAGAGAGAGAAGCTGTGAGTGAGTAAGAGAGAGAGAGAGATAGAAGCTGTGAGTGAAAGAGATAGAAAGAGAAGCTGTGAGTGAGAGTGAGAGAGAAAGAGAAAGAGAAGCTGTGAGTGAGTGAGAGAGAGAAATGGGAAGCTGTGAGTGAGAGAGAGAGAGAAAGAGAAGCTGTGAGTGAGAGAGAGAGAAATAGAAGCTGTGAGTGAGAGAGAGAGAGAAGCTGTGAGTGAGAGAGAAGAAGCTGTGAGTGAGAGAGAGAGAGAAAGAGAAGCTGTGGGAGAGAGAGAGAAACAGAAGCTGTGAGTGAGAGAGAAAGAGAAAGAGAAGCTGTGAGAGACACACAGAGAGAGAAGCTGTGAGTGAGAGAGAGAGAGAGAGAAAGAGAAGCTGTGAGTGAGAGAGAGAAAGAGAAGCTGTGTGTGAGTGAGAGAGAGAAAGAAGCTGTGTGTGTGTGAGATTAAGAGAAGCTGTGCGTGTGTGAGAGAGAGAAAGAGACACTGTGTGTGTGTGAGAGAGAGAGAAAGAGAAGCTATGAGTGAAAGGCAGAGAGAGAAAGAGAAGCTGTGTGTGTGTGAGAGAGAGAAAGAGAAGCTGTGAGTGAGAGAGAGAGAAAGAGAGTCTGTGAGTGAGAGAGAGAGAGAAAGAGATGCTGTGAGGGAGAGAGAGAGAGAGAAAGAGAAGCTGTGAGTGAGAGAGATAGAGAAAGAGAAGCTGTGAGTGAGTGAGAAAGAGAAAGGAAAGCTGTGAGTGAGTGAGAGATAGAAGCTGTGAGTGAGAGAGAGAGAAAGAGAAGCTGTGAGTGAAAGAGAGAGAGAGAAAGAGAAGCTGTGAGAGAGAAAAAGAGAAGCTGTGAGTGAGTGAGAGAGAGAAAGGAAAGCTGTGAGTGAGTGAGAGAGAAAAAGAGAAGCTGTGAGTGAGAGAGAAAGAGAAGGTGTTAGTGAGAGAGAGAGAAAGCTGTGTGTGAGAGAGAGAGAGAAGCTGTGAGTGAGAGAGAGAGAAATATTGTGGGTGAGAGAGAGAAAGAGAAAATGTGAGTGAGAGAGAGAGAAAGAGAAGCTGTGAGTGCGAGACAGAGAAAGAGAAGCTGTGAGTGAGAGAGAAAGAGAAGCTGTGAGTGAGAGAGAGAGAGAGGAAGAGAAGCTGTTATTGAGAGAGAGTAGAGAAGCTGTGAGTGAGAGAAAGAGAGAAAGAGAAGCTGTGAGTGAGAGAGAGAGAGAAAGAGAAGCATTGAGTGAGAGAGAGAGAAAGAGAAGATGTGAGTGAGAGAGAAAGAGAAGCTGTGAGTGAGTGAGAGAGAGAGAAAGAGAAGCTGTGAGTGAGAGAGAAAGAGAAGCTGTGAGTGAGAGAGAGAGAAAGAGAAGCTGTGAGTGAGAGAGAGAGAGTGAAAGGGAAGCTGTGAGTGTGTGTGTGAGAGAGAGAGAAGCTGTGAGTGAGAGAGAAAGAGAAGGTGTGAGTGAGAGAGAGAGAGAGAAAGAGAAGCTGTGTGTGTGAGAGAGAGAGAAAGAGAAGCTATGAGTGAGAGAGAGAGAAAGAGAAGATGTGAGTGAGAGAGAAAGAGAAGCTGTGAGTGAGTGAAAGAGAGTGAAAGGGAAGCTGTGAGTGAGAGAGAGAATGAGAAGATGTGAGTGAGAGAGAGAGAAAGAGAAGCTGTGAGTGAGAGAGAGAAATAGAAGCTGTGAGTGAGAGAAAGAGAGAAAGAGAAGCTGTGTGTGTGAGAGAGAGAGAAACTGTGAGTGAGAGAGAGAAAGAGAAACTGAGAGTGAGAGAGAGAAAGAGAAGCTGTGTGTGAGTGAGAGAGAGAAATGGGAAGCTGTGAGTGAGAGAGAGAGAGAGAAGCTGTGAGTGAGAGAGAGAGAAATAGAAGCTGTGAGTGAGAGAGAGAGAGAAGCTGTGAGTGAGAGAGAAGAAGCTGTGAGTGAGAGAGAGAGAAAGAGAAGCTGTGAGTGAGTGAGAGAGAGAAATGGGAAGCTGTGAGTGAGAGAGAGAGAGAGAAGCTGTGAGTGAGAGAGAGAGAAATAGAAGCTGTGAGTGAGAGAGAGAAGCTGTGAGGGAGAGAGAAGAAGCTGTGAGTGAGAGAGAGAGAGAGAAAGAGAAGCTGTGGGAGAGAGAGAGAGAAAGAGAAGCTGTGAGTGAGAGAGAAAGAGATAGAGAAGCTGAGAGTGACACACAGATAGAGAAGCTGTGCGTGAGAGAGAGAGAGAAAGAGAAGCCTTGAGTGACAGAGAGAGTGAGAAGCTGTGAGTGAGAGAGAAAGAGAAGCTGTGAGTGAGAGAGAGAGAGAGAGAAAGAGAAGCTATGAGTGAAAGGCAGAGAGAGAAAGAGAAGCTGTGTGTGTGTGTGAGAGAGAAAGAGAAGCTGTGAGTGAGAGAGAGAGAGAAAGAGAGTCTCAGTGAGAGAGAGAAAGAGATGCTGTGAGTGAGAGAGAGAGAGAGAGAAGCTGTGAGTGAGAGAGATAGAGAAAGAGAAGCTGTGAGTGAGTGAGAGAGAGAAAGGAAAGCTGTGAGTGAGTGAGAGAGATAGAAGCTGTGAGTGAGTGAGAGAGAAAGAGATGCTGTGAGTGAAAGAGAGAGAGAGAAAGAGAAGCTGTGAGAGAGAGAAAGAGAAGCTGTGAGTGAGAGAGAGAGAGAAGCTGTGAGTGAGTAAGAGAGAGAGAGAGAGAAGCTGTGAGTGAAAGAGATAGAAAGAGAAGCTGTGAGTGAGAGTGAGAGTGAGAGAGAAAGAGAAGCTGTGAGTGAGTGAGAGAGAGAAATGGGAAGCTGTGAGTGAGAGAGAGAGAGAAAGAGAAGCTGTGAGTGAGAGAGAGAGAAATAGAAGCTGTGAGTGAGAGAGAGAGAGAAGCTGTGAGTGAGAGAGAAGAAGCTGTGAGTGTGTGAGAGAGAGAAAGAGAAGCTGCGGGAGAGAGAGAAAGAGAAGCTGTGAGTGAGAGAGAAAGAGAAAGAGAAGCTGTGAGTGACACAGAGAGAGAGAAGCTGTGAGTGAGAGAGAGAGAGAGAGAGAGAGAAAGAGAAGCTGTGAGTGAGAGAGAGAAAGAGAAGCTATGAGTGAAAGGCAGAGAGTGAAAGAGAAGCTGTGTGTGTGTGAGAGAGAGAAAGAGAAGCTGTGAGTGAGAGAGAGAGAAAGAGAGTCTGTGAGTGAGAGCGAGAGAGAGAAAGAGATGCTGTGAGGGAGAGAGAGAGAGAGAAAGAGAAGCTGTGAGTGAGAGAGATAGAGAAAGAGAAGCTGTGAGTGAGTGAGAAAGAGAAAGGAAAGCTGTGAGTGAGTGAGACATAGAAGCTGTGAGTGAGAGAGAGAGAAAGAGAAGCTGTGAGTGAAAGAGAGAGAGAGAAAGAGAAGCTGTGAGAGAGAGAAAGAGAAGCTGTGAGTGAGTGAGAGAGAAAGGAAAGCTGTGAGTGAGTGAGAGAGAAAAAGAGAAGCTGTGAGTGAGAGAGAAAGAGAAGGTGTTAGTGAGAGAGAGAGAAAGCTGTGTATGTGTGAGAGAGAGAAGCTGTGAGTGAGAGAGAGAGAGAAATATTGTGAGTGAGAGAGAGAAAGAGAAAATGTGAGTGAGAGAGAGAGAAAGAGAAGCTGTGAGTGCGAGACAGAGAAAGAGAAGCTGTGAGTGAGAGAGAAAGAGAAGCTGTGAGTGAGAGAGAGAGAGGAAGAGAAGCTGTGATTGAGAGAGAGTAGAGAAGCTGTGAGTGAGAGAAAGAGAGAAAGAGAAGCTGTAAGTGAGAGAGAGAGAGAAAGAGAAGCATTGAGTGGGAGAGAGAAAGAGAGTCTGGAAGTGAGAGAGAGAGAAAGAGAAGCTATGAGTGAGAGAGAGAGAGAAGCTATGAGTGAGTGAGTGAGTGAGAGAGAGAAGCTGTGAGTGAAAGAGATAGAAAGAGAAGCTGTGAGTGAGAGTGAGAGAGAGAGAGAAGCTGTGAGTGAGAGAGAAGAAGCTGTGAGTGAGAGAGAGAGAGAAAGAGAAGCTGTGGGAGAGAGAGAGAGAGAAAGAAAAGCTGTGAGTGAGAGAGAAAAAGAAAGAGAAGCTGTGAGTGACACACAGAGAGAGAAGCTGTGACTGAGAGAGAGAGAGAAAGAGAAGCCTTGAGTGACAGAGAGAATGAGAATCTGTGAGTGAGAGAGAGAGAAAGAGAAGCTGTGAGTGAGAGAGAGAGAGAGAGAGAAAGAGAAGCTGTGAGTGAGAGAGAGAAAGAGAAGCTGTGTGTGTTTGTGAGAGAGAAAGAGAAGCTGTGAGTGAGAGAGAGAGAAAGAGAGTGTGAGTGAGAGAGAGAGAGAAAGAGATGCTGTGAGTGAGAGAGAGAGAGAGAAAGAGAAGCTGTGAGTGAGAGAGATAGAGAAAGAGAAGCTGTGAGTGAGTAAGAGAGAGAAAGGAAAGCTGTGAGTGAGTGAGAGAGATAGAAGCGGTAAGTGAGAGAGAGAGAAAGAGAAGCTGTGAGTGAAAGAGAGAGAGAGAAAGAGAAGCTGTGAGAGAGAGAAAGAGAAGCTGTGAGTGAGTGAGAGAGAGAAAGGAAAGCTGTGAGTGAGTGAGAGAGATATAGAGAAGCTGTGAGTGAGAGAGAAAGAGAAGGTGTTAGTGAGAGAGAGAGAGAGAAGCTGTGTGTGTGAGAGAGAGAGAAGCTGTGGGTGAGAGAGAGAGAGAGAAATATTGTGAGTGAGAGAGAGAAAGAGAAAATGTGAGTGAGAGAGAGAGGAAGAGAAGCTGTGAGAGCAAGACAGAGAAAGAGAAGCTGTGAGTGAGAGAGAAAGAAAGAGAAGCTGTGAGTGTGAGAGAGAGAGGAAGAGAAGCTGTGATTGAGAGAGAGAAGAGAAGCTGTGAGTGAGAGAGAGAGAGAAAGAGAAGCTGTGAGTGAGAGAGAGAGAGAGAAGCTGTGACTGAGTGAGAGAGAGAGAGAGAGAAGCTGTGAGTGAAAGAGATAGAAAGAGAAGTTGTGAGTGAGAGTGAGAGAGAGAGAAAGAGAAAGAGAAGCTGTGAGTGAGAGAGAGAAAGAGAAGCTGTGAGTGAGAGAGAGAGAAAGAGAAGCTGTGAGTGAGAGAGAAAGAGAGAAGCTGTGAGTGAGAGAGAAGAAGCTGTTAGTGAGAGAGAGAGAAAGAGAAGCTGTGAGAGAGAGAGAGAGAAAGAGAAGCTGTGAGTGAGAGAGAGAAAGAGAAGCTGTGTGAGAGTGAGAGAGAGACAAAGAGAAGCTGTGAGTGTGAGAGAAACAGAAGCTGTGAGTGAGAGAGAGGAAGAAAGAGAAGCTGTGAGTGAGAGAGAGAAAGAGAAGCTGTGAGTGTGAGAGAGATAAAAAGAAGCTGTGAGTGAGAGAGAGAGAGAGAAAGAGAAGATGTGAGAGAGAGAGAGAAACTGTGAGTGAGAGAGAGAAAGAGAAACTGTGAGTGAGAGAGAGAGAAAGAGAAGCTGTGAGTGCAAGAGAGAGAAAGAGAAGCTATGAGTGAAAGGCAGAGAGAAAGAGTAGCTGTGAGTGAGTGAGAGAGAGAAAGCAAAGCTGTGAGTGAGTGAGTGAGTGAGAGAGATAGAAGCTGTTAGTGAGAGAGTGAGAGAAAGAGAGTCTGAGAAAGAGAGAGTGAAAGAGAAGCTGTGAGTGAGAGAGAGAGAAGCCATGAGTGTGAGAGAGAGAATATGTGAGTGAGAGAGAGAGAGAAAGAAAGAGAAGCTGTGAGTGAGAGAGAAACAGAAGCTGTGAGTGAGAGAGAGGGAGAAAGAGAAGCTGTGTGTGAGAGAGAGAAAGAGAAGCTGTGAGTGAGACAGAGAGAGAAAGAGAAGCTGTGAGTGAGTGAGAGAGAGAAAGAGAAGCTGTGTGTGAGAGAAAGAGAGAAAGTGAAGCTGTGTGTGAGAGAAAGAGAGAAAGTGAAGCTGTGAGTGAGAGAGAAAGAGAAGCTGTGAGTGAGAGAGAGAGAAACAAAGCTGTGAGTGAGAGAGAAAGAGAAGCTGTGAATGAGTGAAAGAGAGAGAGAAAGAGAAGCTGTGTGTGAGAGAGAGAGAGAGGGAAAGAGAAGTAGTGTGTGGGGGGAGAGAAAAAGAGCTGTGAGTGTTAGAGAGAAAGAGAAAGAGAAGCTGTGAGTGAGTGAGAGAGAGAAAGAGAAGCTGTGAGTGTGAGAGAGAGATAAAGAGAAGCTGTGAGTGAGAGAGAGAGAGAAAGAGAAGATGTGTGTGAGAGAGAGAAACTGTGAGTGAGAGAGAGAAAGAGAAACTGTGAGTGAGAGAGAGAGAAAGAGAAGCTGTGAGTGTGAGAGAAACAGAAGCTGTGAGTGAGAGAGAGGAAGAAAGAGAAGCTGTGAGTGAGAGAGAGAAAGAGAAGCTGTGAGTGTGAGAGAGATAAAAAGAAGCTGTGAGTGAGAGAGAGAGAGAGAAAGAGAAGAGTGAGAGAGAGAGAGAAACTGTGAGTGAGAGAGAGAAAGAGAAACTGTGAGTGAGAGAGAGAGAAAGAGAAGCTGTGAGTGCAAGAGAGAGAAAGAGAAGCTATGAGTGAAAGGCAGAGAGAAAGAGTAGCTGTGAGTGAGTGAGAGAGAGAAAGCAAAGCTGTGAGTGAGTGAGTGAGTGAGAGAGATAGAAGCTGTTAGTGAGAGAGTGAGAGAAAGAGAGTCTGAGAAAGAGAGAGTGAAAGAGAAGCTGTGAGTGAGAGAGAGAAGCCATGAGTGTGAGAGAGAGAATATGTGAGTGAGAGAGAGAGAGAAAGAAAGAGAAGCTGTGAGTGAGAGAGAAACAGAAGCTGTGAGTGAGAGAGAGGGAGAAAGAGAAGCTGTGTGAGAGAGAGAGAAAGAGAAGCTGTGAGTGAGACAGAGAGAGAAAGAGAAGCTGTGAGTGAGTGAGAGAGAGAAAGAGAAGCTGTGTGTGAGAGAAAGAGAGAAAGTGAAGCTGTGTGTGAGAGAAAGAGAGAAAGTGAAGCTGTGAGTGAGAGAGAAAGAGAAGCTGTGAGTGAGAGAGAGAGAAACAAAGCTGTGAGTGAGAGAGAAAGAGAAGCTGTGAATGAGTGAAAGAGAGAGAGAAAGAGAAGCTGTGTGTGAGAGAGAGAGAGAGGGAAAGAGAAGTAGTGTGTGGGGGGAGAGAAAAAGAGCTGTGAGTGTTAGAGAGAAAGAGAAAGAGAAGCTGTGAGTGAGTGAGAGAGAGAAAGAGAAGCTGTGAGTGTGAGAGAGAGATAAAGAGAAGCTGTGAGTGAGAGAGAGAGAGAAAGAGAAGATGTGTGTGAGAGAGAGAAACTGTGAGTGAGAGAGAGAAAGAGAAACTGTGAGTGAGAGAGAGAGAAAGAGAAGCTGTGAGTGCGAGAGAGAGAGAAAGAGAAGCTATGAGAGAAAGGTAGAGAGAAAGAGTAGCTGTGAGTGAGTGAGAGAGAGAAAGGAAAGCTGTGAGTGAGTGAGTGAGAGAGATAGAAGCTGTTAGTGAGAGAGTGAGAGTAAGAGAGTCTGAGAAAGAGAGAGTGAAAGAGAAGCTGTGAGTGAGAGAGAGAGAAGCCATGAGTGTCAGAGAGAGAATATGTGAGTGAGAGAGAGAGAGAAAGAAAGAGAAGCTGTGAGTGAGAGAGAAACAGAAGCTGTGAGTGAGAGAGAGGGAGAAAGAGAAGATGTGAGTGAGAGAGAGAAAGAGAAGCTGTGAGTGAGAGAGAGATAAAGAGAAGCTGTGAGTGAGAGAGAGAGAGAGAGAAGCTGTGAGTGAGTGAGAGAGAGAGAAAGAGAAGCTGTGTGTGTGAGAGAGAGAGAAACAGAAGCTGTGAGTGAGGGAGAGAAAGAGAAGCTGTGAGTGAGAGAGAGAGAAAGAGAAGGTGTGAGTGAGAGAGAGAGAAAGAGAAGCTGTGATTGAGAGAGATAGAGAAAGAGAAGCTGTGAGTGAGTGAGAGAGAGAAAGGAAAGCTGTGAGTGAGTGAGAGAGATAGAAGCTGTGAGTGACACAGAGAGAGAGAAGCTGTGAGAGAGAGAGAGAAAGAGAAGCTGTGAGTGAGAGAGAGAGAAAGAGAAGCTGTGAGTGAGAGAGAAAGAGAGAAGCTGTGAGTGAGAGAGAAGAAGCTGTTAGTGAGAGAGAGAGAAAGAGAAGCTGTGAGAGAGAGAGAGAGAGAAGCTGTGAGTGAGAGAGAGAAAGAGAAGCTGTGTGAGAGTGAGAGAGAGAGAGAAGCTGTGTGTGTGTGAGAGATTAAGAGAAGCTGTGTGTGTGAGAGAGAGAAAGAGACACTGTGTGTGTGTGTGAGAGAGAGAAAGAGAAGCTGTGAGTGTGAGAGAAACAGAAGCTGTGAGTGAGAGAGAGGAAGAAAGAGAAGCTGTGAGTGAGAGAGAGAAAGAGAAGCTGTGAGTGTGAGAGAGAGATAAAGAGAAGCTGTGAGTGAGAGAGAGAGAGAGAAAGAGAAGCTGTGAGAGAGAGAGAGAAACTGTGAGTGAGAGAGAGAAAGAGAAACTGTGAGTGAGAGAGAGAGAAAGAAAGAGAAGCTGTGAGTGCCAGAGAGAGAAAGAGAAGCTGTGAGTGCGAGAGAGAGAAAGAGAAGCTATGAGTGAAAGGCAGAGAGAAAGAGTAGCTGTGAGTGAGTGAGAGAGAGAAAGTAAAGCTGTGAGTGAGTGAGTGAGAGAGATAGAAGCTGTTAGTGAGAGAGTGAGAGTAAGAGAGTCTGAGAAAGAGAGAGTGAAAGAGAAGCTGTGAGTGAGAGAGAGAGAAGCCATGAGTGTCAGAGAGAGAATATGTGAGTGAGAGAGAGAGAGAAAGAAAGAGAAGCTGTGAGTGAGAGAGAAACAGAAGCTGTGAGTGAGAGAGAGGGAGAAAGAGAAGCTGTGAGTGAGAGAGAGAAAGAGAAGCTGTGAGTGAGAGAGAGATAAAGAGAAGCTGTGAGTGAGAGAGAGAGAGAGAGAAGCTGTGAGTGAGTGAGAGAGAGAGAAAGAGAAGCTGTGTGTGTGAGAGAGAGAGAAACAGAAGCTGTGAGTGAGGGAGAGAAAGAGAAGCTGTGAGTGAGAGAGAGAGAAAGAGAAGGTGTGAGTGAGAGAGAGAGAAAGAGAAAGAGAAGCTGTGATTGAGAGAGATAGAGAAAGAGAAGCTGTGAGTGAGTGAGAGAGAGAAAGGAAAGCTGTGAGTGAGTGAGAGAGATAGAAGCTGTGAGTGACACAGAGAGAGAGAAGCTGTGAGAGAGAGAGAGAAAGAGAAGCTGTGAGTGAGAGAGAGAGAAAGAGAAGCTGTGAGTGAGAGAGAAAGAGATAAGCTGTGAGTGAGAGAGAAGAAGCTGTTAGTGAGAGAGAGAGAAAGAGAAGCTGTGTGAGAGAGAGAGAGAGAGAAGCTGTGAGTGAGAGAGAGAAAGAGAAGCTGTGTGAGAGTGAGAGAGAGAGAGAAGCTGTGTGTGTGTGAGAGATTAAGAGAAGCTGTGTGTGTGAGAGAGAGAAAGAGACACTGTGTGTGTGTGTGAGAGAGAGAAAGAGAAGCTGTGAGTGTGAGAGAAACAGAAGCTGTGAGTGAGAGAGAGGAAGAAAGAGAAGCTGTGAGTGAGAGAGAGAAAGAGAAGCTGTGAGTGTGAGAGAGAGATAAAGAGAAGCTGTGAGTGAGAGAGAGAGAGAGAAAGAGAAGCTGTGAGAGAGAGAGAGAAACTGTGAGTGAGAGAGAGAAAGAGAAACTGTGAGTGAGAGAGAGAGAAAGAAAGAGAAGCTGTGTGTGCCAGAGAGAGAAAGAGAAGCTGTGAGTGCGAGAGAGAGAAAGAGAAGCTATGAGTGAAAGGCAGAGAGAAAGAGTAGCTGTGAGTGAGTGAGAGAGAGAAAGTAAAGCTGTGAGTGAGTGAGTGAGAGAGATAGAAGCTGTTAGTGAGAGAGTGAGAGAAAGAGAGACTGAGAAAGAGAGAGTGAAAGAGAAGCTGTGAGTGAGAGAGAGAGAAGCAATGAGTGTGAGAGAGAGAATATGTGAGTGAGAGAGAGCGAGAAAGAAAGAGAAGCTGTGAGTGAGAGAGAAACAGAAGCTGTGAGTGAGAGAGAGGGAGAAAGAGAAGCTGTGTGAGAGAGAGAGAAAGAGAAGCTGTGAGTGAGACAGAGAGAGAAAGAGAAGCTGTGAGTGAGTGAGAGAGAGAAAGAGAAGCTGTGTGTGAGAGAAAGAGAGAAAGTGAAGCTGTGTGTGAGAGAAAGAGAGAAAGTGAAGCTGTGAGTGAGAGAGAAAGAGAAGCTGTGAGTGAGAGAGAGAGAAACAAAGCTGTGAGTGAGAGAGAAAGAGAAGCTGTGAATGAGTGAAAGAGAGAGAGAAAGAGAAGCTGTGTGTGAGAGAGAGAGAGGGAAAGAGAAGTAGTGTGTGGGGGGGAGAGAAAAAGAGCTGTGAGTGTTAGAGAGAAAGAGAAAGAGAAGCTGTGAGTGAGTGAGAGAGAGAAAGAGAAGCTGTGAGTGTGAGAGAGAGATAAAGAGAAGCTGTGAGTGAGAGAGAGAGAAAGAGGAGATGTGTGAGAGAGAGAGAAACTGTGAGTGAGAGAGAGAAAGAGAAACTGTGAGTGAGAGAGAGAGAAAGAGAAGCTGTGATTGCGAGAGAGAGAGAAAGAGAAGATATGAGAGAAAGGTAGAGAGAAAGAGTAGCTGTGAGTGAGTGAGAGAGAGAAAGGAAACCTGTGAGTGAGTGAGTGAGAGAAATTGAAGCTGTTAGTGAGAGAGTGAGAGTAAGAGAGTCTGAGAAAGAGAGAGTGAAAGAGAAGCTGTGAGTGAGAGAGAGAGAAGCCATGAGTGTGAGAGAGAGAATATGTGAGTGAGAGAGAGAGAAAGAAAGAGAAGCTGTGAGTGAGAGAGAAACAGAAGCTGTGAGTGAAAGAGAGGGAGAAAGAGAAGCTGTGAGTGAGAGAGAGAAAGAGAAGCTGTGAGTGAGAGAGAGATAAAGAGAAGCTGTGAGTGAGAGAGAGAGAGAGAGAAGCTGTGAGTGAGTGAGAGAGAGAGAGAAAGAGAAGCTGTGTGTGTGAGAGAGAGAGAAACAGAAGCTGTGAGTGAGGGAGATAAAGAGAGAAAGAGAAGCTGTGAGTGAGAGAGAGAGAGAAAGAGAAGGTGTGAGTGAGAGAGAGAGAGAAAGAGAAGCTGTGAGTGAGAGAGATAGAGAAAGAGAAGCTGTGAGTGAGTGAGAGAGAGAAAGGAAAGCTGTGAGTGAGTGAGAGAGATAGAAGCTGTGAGTGACACAGAGAGAGAGAAGCGGTGAGAGAGAGAGAGAGAGAGAAGCCTTGAGTGACAGAGAGAGAGAATGAGAAGCTATGAGTGAGAGAGAGAGAAAGAGAAGGTGTGTGAGAGAGAGAGAGAGAGAGAAGCTGTGAGTGAGATAGAGAAAGAGAAGCTGTGTGTGAGTGAGAGGGAGAGAGAAACTGTGTGTGTGTGTCAGATTAAGAGAAGCTGTGTGTGTGTGAGAGAGAAAGAGATACTGTGGGTAAGAGAGAGAGAGAAAGAGAAGCTGTGTGTGTGTGAGAGAGAGAGATGCTGTGAGTGAGAGAGAGAGAGAAAGAGAAGCTGTGTATGTGTGAGAGAGAGATATGCTGTGAGTGAGAGAGAGAAAGAGAAGCTGTGTGCGAGAGAAAGAGAGAAAGTGAAGCTGTGTGTGAGAGAAAGAGAGAAAGTGAAGGTGTGAGTGATAGAGAAAGAGAAGCTGTGAGTTAGAGAGAGAGAAAGCAAAGCTGTGAGTGAGAGAGAGAGAAAGAAAGAGAAGCTGTGAGTGAGTGAGAGAGAGAGAAAGAGAAGCTGTGTGTGTGAGAGAGAGAGGGAAAGAGAAGCTGTGTGTGGGGGCAGAGATAAATAGAAGCTGTGAGTGAGTGAGAGAGAGAAGCTGAGAGAGAGAGAGGGAAACTGTGAGTGAGAGAGAGAGAAACTGTGAGTGAGAGAAAGAGAGAAAGTGAAGCTGTGTGTGAGAGAAAGAGAGAAAGTGAAGGTGTGAGTGAGAGAGAAAGAGAAGCTGTGAGTGAGAGAAAGATAGAAAGTGAAGCTGTGTGTGAGAGAAAGAGAGAAAGTGAAGGTGTGAGTGAGAGGGAAAGAGAAGCTGTGAGTGAGAGAGAGAGAAAGAGAAGCTGTGAGTGAGTGAGAGAGAGAGAAAGATTAGCTGTGAAAGAGAGTGAGAAAGAGAAGCTGTGAGTGAGAGAGAGAGAAAGAGAAGCTGTGAGTGAGACAAAGAGAGAAAGAGAAGCTGTGATTGATAGAGAGAGAAAGAGAAAGAGAAGCTGTGAGTGAGAGAGAGATAGAAAGAGAAGCTGTGAGTGAGTGAGAAAGAGAAAGGAAAGCTGTGAGTGAGTGAGTGAGAGAAATAGAAGCTGTTAGTGAGAGAGTGAGAGAAAGAGAGTCTGAGAAAGAGAGAGTGAAAGAGAAGCTGTGAGTGAGAGAGAGAGAAAGAGAAGCTGTGAGTGAGACAGAGAGAGAAAGAGAAGCTGTGAGTTAGTGAGAGAGAGAAAGAGAAGCTTTGTGTGAGAGAAAGAGAGAAAGTGAAGCTGTGTGTGAGAGAAAGAGAGAAAGTGAAGCTGTGAGTGAGAGAGAGAGAAAGAGAAGCTGTGAGTGAGACAAAGAGAGAAAGAGAAGCTGTGATTGATAGAGAGAGAAAGAGAAAGAGAAGCTGTGAGTGAGAGAGAGATAGAAAGAGAAGCTGTGAGTGAGTGAGAAAGAGAAAGGAAAGCTGTGAGTGAGTGAGTGAGAGAAATAGAAGCTGTTAGTGAGAGAGTGAGAGAAAGAGAGTCTGAGAAAGAGAGAGTGAAAGAGAAGCTGTGAGTGAGAGAGAGAGAAAGAGAAGCTGTGAGTGAGACAGAGAGAGAAAGAGAAGCTGTGAGTTAGTGAGAGAGAGAAAGAGAAGCTTTGTGTGAGAGAAAGAGAGAAAGTGAAGCTGTGTGTGAGAGAAAGAGAGAAAGTGAAGCTGTGAGTGAGAGAGAAAGAGAAGCTGTGAGTGAGAGAGAGAGAAACAAAGCTGTGAGTGAGAGAGAAAGAGAAGCTGTGACTGAGTGAAAGAGAGAGAGAAAGAGAAGCTGTGTGTGAGAGAGAGAGAGAGAGGGAAAGAGAAGTAGTGTGTGGGGAAAAGAAAAAGAGCTGTGAGTGTTAGAGAGAAATAGAAAGAGAAGCTGTGAGTGAGTGAGAGAGAGAAAGAGAAGCTGTGAGTGTGAGAGAGAGATAAAGAGAAGCTGTGAGTGAGAGAGAGAGAGAAAGAGAAGATGTGTGAGAGAGAGAGAAACTGTGAGTGAGAGAGAAAAAGAGAAACTGTGAGTGAGAGAGAGAGAGAAAGAGAAGCTGTGAGTGCGAGAGAGAGAGAAAGAGAAGCTATGAGTGGAAAGGCAGAGAGAAAGAGAAGCTATGAGTGGAAAGGCAGAGAGAAAGAGTAGCTGTGAGTGAGTGAGAGAGAGAAAGGAAAGCTGTGAGTGAGTGAGTGAGAGAGATAGAAGCTGTAAGTGAGAGAGTGAGAGAAAGAGAGTCTGAGAAAGAGAGAGTGAAAGAGAAGCTGTGAGTGAGAGAGAGAGAAGCCATGAGTGTGAGAGAGAGAATATGTGAGTGAGAGAGAGAGAGAAAGAAAGAGAAGCTGTGAGTGAGAGAGAAACAGAAGCTGTGAGTGAGAGAGAGGGAGAAAGAGAAGCTGTGAATGAGTGAAAGAGAGAGAGAAAGAGAAGCTGTGTGTGAGAGAGAGAGAGAGGGAAAGAGAAGTAGTGTGGGGGGGAGAGAAAAAGAGCTGTGAGTGTTAGAGAGAAAGAGAAAGAGAAGCTGTGAGTGAGTGAGAGAGAGAAAGAGAAGCTGTGAGTGTGAGTGAGAGAGAAAAAGAGAAGCTGTGAGTGAGAGAGAGAGAAAGAGAAGATGTGAGAGAGAGAAACTGTGAGTGAGAGAGAGAAAGAGAAACTGTGAGTGAGAGAGAGAGAAAGAGAAGCTGTGAGTGCGAGAGAGAGAGAAAGAGAAGCTATGAGTGAAAGGTAGAGAGAAAGAGTAGCTGTGAGTGAGTGAGAGAAAGAAAAGCTGTGAGAGAGTGAGTGAGAGAGATAGAAGCTGTTAGTGAGAGAGTGAGAGAAAGAGAGTCTGAGAAAGAGAGAGTGAAAGAGAAGCTGTGAGTGAGAGAGAGAGAAGCCATGAGTGTGTGAGAGAGAATATGTGAGTGAGAGAGAGAGAGAAAGAAAGAGAAGCTGTGAGTGAGAGAGAAACAGAAGCTGTGAGTGAGAGAGAGGGAGAAAGAGAAGCTGTGAGAGAGAGAGAGAAAGAGAAGCTGTGAGTGAGACAAAGAGAGAGAAAGAGAAGCTGTGATTGATAGAGAGAGAGAGAAAGAGAAGCTGTGAGTGAGAGAGAGATAGAAAGAGAAGCTGCGAGTGAGTGAGAGAGAAAGAGAAGCTGTGAATGAGAGAGAGATAAAGAGAAGCTGTGAGTGAGAGAGAGAGAGAGAGAAGCTGTGAGTGAGTGAGAGAGAGAGAGAAAGAGAAGCTGTGTGTGTGTGAGAGAGAGAAACAGAAGCTGTGAGTGAGGGAGAGAAAGAGAGAAAGAGAAGCTGTGAGTGAGAGAGAGAGAAACAAAGCTGTGAGTGAGAGAGAAAGAGAAGCTGTGTGTGAGTGAGAGAGAGAGAGAAGCTGTGTGTGTGAGAGAGAGAGATTAAGAGAAGCTGTGTGTGAGAGAGAGAAAGAGACACTGTGTGTGTGTGTGAGAGAGAGAAAGAGAAGCTGTGAGTGAGAGACAGAGAGAGATGCTGTGAGTGAGAGAGAGAGAAAAAGAAGCTGTGTGTGAGAGAAAGAGGGAAAGTGAAGCTGTGTGTGAGAGAAAGAGAGAAAGTGAAGGTGTGAGTGAGAGAGAAAGAGAAGCTGTGAGTGAGAGAGAGAGAAACAAAGCTGTGAGTGAGAGAGAAAGAGAAGCTGTGAATGAGTGAAAGAGAGAGAGAAAGAGAAGCTGTGTGTGTGAGAGAGAGAGAGGGAAACAGAAGTAGTGTGTGGGGGGGGGAGAGAAAAAGAGCTGTGAGTGTTAGAGAGAAAGAGAAAGAGAAGCTGTGAGTGAGTGAGAGAGAGAAAGAGAAGCTGTGAGTGTGAGAGAGAGATAAAGAGAAGCTGTGAGTGAGAGAGAGAGAGAGAAAGAGAAGATGTGAAAGAGAGAGAGAAAATGTGAGTGAGAGAGAGAAAGAGAAACTGTGAGTGAGAGAGAGATAAAGAGAAGCTGTGAGTGCGAGAGAGAGAGAAAGAGAAGCTATGAGTGAAAGGCAGAGAGAAAGAGTAGCTGTGAGTGAGTGAGAGAGAGAAAGGAAAGCTGTGAGTGAGTGAGTGAGAGAGATAGAAGCTGTTAGTGAGAGAGTGAGAGAAAGAGAGTCTGAGAAAGAGAGAGTGAAAGAGAAGCTGTGAGTGAGAGAGAGAGAAGCCATGAGTGTGAGAGAGAGAATATGTGAGTGAGAGAGAGAGAGAAAGAAAGAGAAGCTTTGAGTGAGAGAGAAACAGAAGCTGTGAGTGAGAGAGAGGGAGAAAGAGAAGGTGTGTGAGAGAGAGAGAACGAGAAGCTGTGAGTGAGACAAAGAGAGAGAAAGAGAAGCTGTGATTGATAGAGAGAGAGAGAAAGAGAAGCTGTGAGTGAGAGAAAGATAGAAAGAGAAGCTGTGAGTGAGTGAGAGAGAGAAAGAGAAGCTGTGAGTGAGAGAGAGAGATAAAGAGAAGCTGTGAGTGAGAGAGAGAGAGAGAGAGAAGCTGTGAGTGAATGAGAGAGAGAGAGAGAAAGAGAAGCTGTGTGTGTGTGAGAGAGAGAAACAGAAGCTGTGAGTGAGGGAGAGAAAGAGAGAAAGAGAAGCTGTGAGTGAGAGAGAGAGAGAAAGAGAAGGTGTGAGTGAGAGAGAGAGAGAAAGAGAA
Organism: Bradypodion ventrale; assembly: GCA_035047345.1. Taxonomy (NCBI): domain Eukaryota; kingdom Metazoa; phylum Chordata; class Lepidosauria; order Squamata; family Chamaeleonidae; genus Bradypodion; species Bradypodion ventrale. Next base: position 226,940,888 of record JAWDJE010000001.1, read on the forward strand.
GCTGTGAGTGAGAGAGAGAGAGAAAGGAAAGCTGTGAGTGAGTGAGAGAGATAGAAGCTGTGAGTGACACACAGAGAGAGAAGGTGTGAGAGAGAGAGAGAGAGAAAGAGAAGCCTTGAGTGACAGAGAGAGAGAATGAGAAGCTATGAGTGAGAGAGAGAGAAAGAGAAGCTGTGAGTGAGAGAGAGAGAGAGAGAGAAGCTGTGAGTGAGAGAGAGAAAGAGAAGCTGTGTGTGAGTGTGAGAGAGAGAGAAGCTGTGTGTGTGTGTGAGATTAAGAGAAGCTGTGTGTGTGTGAGAGAGAAAGAGATACTGTGGGTTTAGAGAGAGAGAGAGAAAGAGAAGCTGTGAGTGAGAGAGAGAGAGAGAGATGCTGTGAGTGAGAGAGAGAGAAAGAGAAGCTGTGTATGTGTGTGAGAGAGAGAAAGCGAAGCTGTGTGCGAGAGAAAGAGAGAAAGTGAAGCTGTGTGTGAGAGAAAGAGAGAAAGTGAAGGTGTGAGTGATAGAGAAAGAGAAGCTGTGAGTTAGAGAGAGAGAAAGCAAAGCTATGAGTGAGAGAGAGAGAAAGAAAGAGAAGCTGCGAGTGAGTGAGAGAGAGAGAAAGAGAAGCTGTGTGTGTGAGAGAGAGGGAAAGAGAAGCTGTGTGGGGTAGAGAGACAGGGAAACTGTGAGTGAGTGAGAGAGAGAAACTGTGAGTGAGAGAAAGAGAGAAAGTGAAGCTGTGTGTGAGAGAAAGAGAGAAAGTGAAAGTGTGAGTGAGAGAGAAAGAGAAGCTGTGAGTGAGAGAAAGAGAGAAAGTGAATGTGTGTGAGAGAAAGAGAGAAAGTGAAGGTGTGAGTGAGAGGGAAAGAGAAGCTGTGAGTGAGAGAGAGAGAAAGAGAAGTTGTGAGTGAGTGAGAGAGAGAGAAAGAGAAGCTGTGATTGATAGAGAGAGAGAGAGAAAGAGAAGCTGTGAGTGAGAGAGAGATAGAAAGAGAAGCTGTGAGTGAGTGAGAAAGAGAAAGGAAAGCTGTGAGTGAGTGAGTGAGAGAGATAGAAGCTGTTAGTGAGAGAGTGAGAGAAAGAGAGTCTGAGAAAGAGAGAGTGAAAGAGAAGCTGTGAGTGAGAGACAGAGAAAGAGAAGCTGTGAGTGAGACAGAGAGAGAAAGAGAAGCTGTGAGTGAGTGAGAGAGAGAAAGAGAAGCTGTGTGTGAGAGAAAGAGAGGAAGTGAAGCTGTGTGTGAGAGAAAGAGAGAAAGTGAAGCTGTGAGTGAGAGAGAAAGAGAAGCTGTGAGTGAGAGAGATAGAAACAAAGCTGTGAGTGAGAGAGAAAGAGAAGCTGTGAATGAGTGAAAGAGAGAGAGAAAGAGAAGCTGTGTGTGTGAGAGAGAGAGAGGGAAAGAGAAGTAGTGTGTGGGGGGGAGAGAAAAAGAGCTGTGAGTGTTAGAGAGAAAGAGAAAGAGAAGCTGTGAGTGTGAGAGAGAAAGAGAAGCTGTGAGTGTGAGAGAGAGATAAAGAGAAGCTGTGAGAGAGAGAGAGAAACTGTGAGTGAGAGAGAAAAAGAGAAACTGTGAGTGAGAGAGAGAGAAAGAGAAGCTGTGAGTGCGAGAGAGAGAGAGAGAAAGAGAGTCTGAGAAAGAGAGTGAAAGAGAAGCTGTGAGTGAGAGAGAAGCCATGAGTGTGAGAGAGAGAATATGTGAGTGAGAGAGAGAGAGAAAGAAAGAGAAGCTGTGAGTGATAGAGAAACAGAAACTGTGAGTGAGAGAGAGGGAGAAAGAGAAGCTGTGAGAGAGAGAGAGAGAAAAGCTGTGAGTGAGACAAAGAGAGAGAAAGAGAAGCTGTGATTGATAGAGAGAGAGAGAAAGAGAAGCTGTGAGAGAGAGAGATAGAAAGAGAAGCTGTGAGTGAGTGAGAGAGAGAAAGAGAAGCTGTGAGTGAGAGAGAGAGATAAAGAGAACTGTGAGTGAGAGAGAGAGAGAGAAGCTGTGAGTGAGTGAGAGAGATAGAAGCTGTGAGTGAGAGAGAGAAAGAAAGAGAGTCTGAGAAAGAGAGAGTGAAAGAGAAGCTGTGAGTGTGAGAGAGAAAGAAAGAGAAGCTGTGAGTGTGTGAGAGAGAGGAAGAGAAGCTGTGATTGAGAGAGAAGAGAAGCTGTGAGTGAGAGAGAGAGAAAGAGAAGCTGTGAGTGAGAGAGAGAGAGAGAGAGAAAGGTAAGCATTGAGTGGGAGAGAGAAAGAGGGTCTGGAAGTGAGAGAAAGAGAGAAAGAGAAGCTGTGAGTGAGAGAGAGAAAGAGAAGCTGTGTGTGAGTGAGAGAAAGAGAGAAGCTGTATGTGTGTGTGAGATTAAGAGAAGCTGTGTGTGTGTGAGAGAGAGAGAAAGAGACACTGTGTGTTTGAGAGAGAGAGAGAAAGAAAAGCTGTGAGTGAGAGAGAGATGCTGTGAGTGATAGAGAGAGAGAAGCTGTGTATGTGTGTGAGAGAGATATGCTGTGAGTGTGAGAGAGAGAAAGAGAAGCTGTGTGTGAGAGAAAGAGAGAAAGTGAAGCTGTGTGTGAGAGAAAGAGAGAAAGTGAAGGTGTGAGTGAGAGAGAAAGAGAAGCTATGAGTGAGAGAGAGAGAATGCCAAGCTGTGAGTGAGAGAGAGAGAGAGAAAGAGAAGCTGTGAGTGAGAGAGAGAGAGAAACTGTGAGTGAGTGAGAGAAAGAGAAACTGTGAGTGAGAGAGAGAGAAAGAGAAGCTGTGAGTGCGAGAGAGAGAGAGAAAGAGAAGCTATGAGTGAAAGGCAGAGAGAGAAAGAGAAGCTGTGTGTGTGAGAGAGAGAAAGAGAAGCTGTGAGTGAGAGAGAGAGAAAAAGAGTGTGAGTGAGAGAGAGAGAGAAAGAGAAGCCTTGAGTGAGTGAGAGAGAGAGATCCTGTGAGTGAATGAGAGAGAGAGAGAAAGAGAAGCTGTGAGTGAAAGAGTGACAGAAAGAGAAGCTGTGAGTGAGAGAGAGAGAGAAAGAGAAGCTGTGAGTGAGTGAGTGAGAGAAAGGAAAGTTGTGAGTGAGTGAGAGAGAAAGAAGCTGTGAGTGAGAGAGAGAGAAAGAGAGTCTGAGAAAGAGAGAGTGAAAGAGAAGCTGTGAGTGAGAGAGAGAGAGAGAGAAGCTGTGAGAGAGTAAGAGAAGCTGTGAGTGAGAGAGAGAGAAAGAGAAGCTGTGAGTGAGACAAAGAGAGAGAAAGAGAAGCTGTGAGTGAGTGAGAGAGAGAAAGAGAAGCTGTGTGTGAGAGAAAGAGAGAAAGTGAAGCTGTGTGTGAGAGAAAGAGAGAAAGTGAAGCTGTGAGTGAGAGAGAAAGAGAAGCTGTGAGAGAGAGAGAGAAAGCAAAGCTGTGAGTGAGAGAGAAAGAGAAGCTGTGAATGAGTGAGAAAGAGAGAAAGAGAAGCTGTGAGTGAGAGAGAGAGATAAAGAGAAGGTGTGAGTGAGAGAGAGAGAGAAAGAGAAGCTGTGAGTGAGAGAGAGAGAGAAAGGAAAGCTGTGAGTGAGTGAGAGAGATAGAAGCTGTGAGTGACACACAGAGAGAGAAGGTGTGAGAGAGAGAGAGAGAGAGAGAAAGAGAAGCCTTGAGTGACAGAGAGAGAGAATGAGAAGCTATGAGTGAGAGAGAGAGAAAGAGAAGCTGTGAGTGAGAGAGAGAGAGAGAGAAGCTGTGAGTGAGAGAGAGAAAGAGAAGCTGTGTGTGAGTGTGAGAGAGAGAGAAGCTGTGTGTGTGTGTGAGATTAAGAGAAGCTGTGTGTGTGAGAGAGAGAAAGAGATACTGTGGGTTTAGAGAGAGAGAGAGAGAGAAAGAGAAGCTGTGAGTGAGAGAGAGAGAGAGATGCTGTGAGTGAGAGAGAGAGAAAGAGAAGCTGTGTATGTGTGTGAGAGAGAGAAAGCGAAGCTGTGTGCGAGAGAAAGAGAGAAAGTGAAGCTGTGTGTGAGAGAAAGAGAGAAAGTGAAGGTGTGAGTGATAGAGAAAGAGAAGCTGTGAGTTAGAGAGAGAGAAAGCAAAGCTATGAGTGAGAGAGAGAGAAAGAAAGAGAAGCTGCGAGTGAGTGAGAGAGAGAGAAAGAGAAGCTGTGTGTGTGAGAGAGAGGGAAAGAGAAGCTGTGTGGGGTAGAGAGACAGGGAAACTGTGAGTGAGTGAGAGAGAGAAACTGTGAGTGAGAGAAAGAGAGAAAGTGAAGCTGTGTGTGAGAGAAAGAGAGAAAGTGAAAGTGTGAGTGAGAGAGAAAGAGAAGCTGTGAGTGAGAGAAAGAGAGAAAGTGAATGTGTGTGAGAGAAAGAGAGAAAGTGAAGGTGTGAGTGAGAGGGAAAGAGAAGCTGTGAGTGAGAGAGAGAGAAAGAGAAGTTGTGAGTGAGTGAGAGAGAGAGAAAGAGAAGCTGTGATTGATAGAGAGAGAGAGAGAAGCTGTGAGTGAGAGAGAGATAGAAAGAGAAGCTGTGAGTGAGTGAGAAAGAGAAAGGAAAGCTGTGAGTGAGTGAGAGAGATAGAAGCTGTTAGTGAGAGAGTGAGAGAAAGAGAGTCTGAGAAAGAGAGAGTGAAAGAGAAGCTGTGAGTGAGAGACAGAGAAAGAGAAGCTGTGAGTGAGACAGAGAGAGAAAGAGAAGCTGTGAGTGAGTGAGAGAGAGAAAGAGAAGCTGTGTGTGAGAGAAAGAGAGAAAGTGAAGCTGTGTGTGAGAGAAGGAGAGAAAGTGAAGCTGTGAGTGAGAGAGAAAGAGAAGCTGTGAGTGAGAGAGATAGAAACAAAGCTGTGAGTGAGAGAGAAAGAGAAGCTGTGAATGAGTGAAAGAGAGAGAGAAAGAGAAGCTGTGTGTGCGAGAGAGAGAGAGAGGGAAAGAGAAGTAGTGTGTGGGGGGAGAGAAAAAGAGCTGTGAGTGTTAGAGAGAAAGAGAAAGAGAAGCTGTGAGTGAGAGAGAGAAAGAGAAGCTGTGAGTGTGAGAGAGAGATAAAGAGAAGCTGTGAGAGAGAGAGAGAAACTGTGAGTGAGAGAGAAAAAGAGAAACTGTGAGTGAGAGAGAGAGAAAGAGAAGCTGTGAGTGCGAGAGAGAGAGAGAGAAAGAGAGTCTGAGAAAGAGAGTGAAAGAGAAGCTGTGAGTGAGAGAGAAGCCATGAGTGTGAGAGAGAGAATATGTGAGTGAGAGAGAGAGAGAAAGAAAGAGAAGCTGTGAGTGAGAGAGAAACAGAAACTGTGAGTGAGAGAGAGGGAGAAAGAGAAGCTGTGAGAGAGAGAGAGAGAAAAGCTGTGAGTGAGACAAAGAGAGAGAAAGAGAAGCTGTGATTGATAGAGAGAGAGAGAAAGAGAAGCTGTGAGAGAGAGAGATAGAAAGAGAAGCTGTGAGTGTGAGAGAGAGAAAGAGAAGCTGTGAGTGAGAGAGAGAGATAAAGAGAACTGTGAGTGAGAGAGAGAGAGAAGCTGTGAGTGAGTGAGAGAGATAGAAGCTGTGAGTGAGAGAGAGAAAGAAAGAGAGTCTGAGAAAGAGAGAGTGAAAGAGAAGCTGTGAGTGTGAGAGAGAAAGAAAGAGAAGCTGTGAGTGTGAGAGAGAGAGGAAGAGAAGCTGTGATTGAGAGAGAAGAGAAGCTGTGAGTGAGTGAGAGAGAGAGAAGCTGTGAGTGAAAGAGATAGAATGAGAAGCTGTGAGTGAGAGTGAGAGAGAGAGAGAAAGAGAAAGAGAAGCTGTGAGTGAGTGAGAGAGAGAAATGGGAAGCTGTGAGTGAGAGAGAGAGAAAGAAGCTGTGAGTGAGAGAGAGAGAAAGAGAAGCTGTGACTGAGTGAGAGAGAGAGAAGCTGTGAGTGAGAGAGTAGAAGAAGCTGTGAGTGAGAGAGAGAGAGAAAGAGAAGCTGTGGGAGAGAGAGAGAGAAAGAGAAGCTGTGTGAGAGAGAAAGAGAAAGAGAAGCTGTGAGTGACACAGAGAGAGAGAAGCTGTGAGTGAGAGAGAGAGAGAGAAAGAGAAGCCTTGAGTGACAGAGAGAAAGAGAAGCTGTGAGTGAGAGAGAGAGAGGGAGAGAAAGAGAAGCTGTGAATGAGAGAGAGAAAGAGAAGCTGTGAGTGAGACAGAGAGAGGGAGAGAAAGAGAAGCTGTGAGTGAGAGAGAGAAAGAGAAGCTGTGTGTGAGTGAGAGAAAGAGAGAAGCTGTATGTGTGTGTGAGATTAAGAGAAGCTGTGTGTGTGTGTGAGAGAGAGAAAGAGACACTGTGTGTTTGAGAGAGAGAAAGAAAGAAAAGCTGTGAGTGAGAGAGAGATGCTGTGAGTGATAGAGAGAGAGAAGCTGTGTATGTGTGTGAGAGAGATATGCTGTGAGTGTGAGAGAGAGAAAGAGAAGCTGTGTGTGAGAGAAAGAGAGAAAGTGAAGCTGTGTGTGAGAGAAAGAGAGAAAGTGAAGGTGTGAGTGAGAGAGAAAGAGAAGCTATGAGTGAGAGAGAGAGAATGCCAAGCTGTGAGTGAGAGAGAGAGAGAGAAAGAGAAGCTGTGAGTGAGTGAGAGAGAGAAACTGTGAGTGAGTGAGAGAAAGAGAAACTGTGAGTGAGAGAGAGAGAAAGAGAAGCTGTGAGTGCGAGAGAGAGAGAAAGAGAAGCTATGAGTGAAAGGCAGAGAGAGAAAGAGAAGCTGTGTGTGTGAGAGAGAGAAAGAGAAGCTGTGAGTGAGAGAGAGAGAAAAAGTGTGTGAGTGAGAGAGAGAGAGAAAGAGAAGCCTTGAGTGAGTGAGAGAGAGAGATCATGTGAGTGAATGAGAGAGAGAGAGAAAGAGAAGCTGTGAGTGAAAGAGTGACAGAAAGAGAAGCTGTGAGTGAGAGAGAGAGAGAAAGAGAAGCTGTGAGTGAGTGAGTGAGAGAAAGGAAAGCAAAGCTGTGAGTGAGTGAGAGAGAAAGAAGCTGTGAGTGAGAGAGAGAGAAAGAGAGTCTGAGAAAGAGAGAGTGAAAGAGAAGCTGTGAGTGAGAGAGAGAGAGAGAGAAGCTGTGAGAGAGTAAGAGAAGCTGTGAGTGAGAGAGAGAGAAAGAGAAGCTGTGAGTGAGACAAAGAGAGAGAAAGAGAAGCTGTGAGTGAGTGAGAGAGAGAAAGAGAAGCTGTGTGTGAGAGAAAGAGAGAAAGTGAAGCTGTGTGTGAGAGAAAGAGAGAAAGTGAAGCTGTGAGTGAGAGAGAAAGAGAAGCTGTGAGAGAGAGAGAGAAAGCAAAGCTGTGAGTGAGAGAGAAAGAGAAGCTGTGAATGAGTGAGAAAGAGAGAAAGAGAAGCTGTGAGTGAGAGAGAGAGATAAAGAGAAGGTGTGAGTGAGAGAGAGAGAGAAAGAGAAGCTGTGAGTGAGAGAGAGAGAGAAAGGAAAGCTGTGAGTGAGTGAGAGAGATAGAAGCTGTGAGTGACACACAGAGAGAGAAGGTGTGTGAGAGAGAGAGAGAGAGAAAGAGAAGCCTTGAGTGACAGAGAGAGAGAATGAGAAGCTATGAGTGAGAGAGAGAGAAAGAGAAGCTGTGAGTGAGTGAGAGAGAGAGAGAAGCTGTGAGTGAGAGAGAGAAAGAGAAGCTGTGTGTGAGTGTGAGAGAGAGAGAAGCTGTGTGTGTGTGTGAGATTAAGAGAAGCTGTGTGTGTGAGAGAGAGAAAGAGATACTGTGGGTTTAGAGAGAGAGAGAGAGAGAAAGAGAAGCTGTGAGTGAGAGAGAGAGAGAGATGCTGTGAGTGAGAGAGAGAGAAAGAGAAGCTGTGTATGTGTGTGAGAGAGAGAAAGCGAAGCTGTGTGCGAGAGAAAGAGAGAAAGTGAAGCTGTGTGTGAGAGAAAGAGAGAAAGTGAAGGTGTGAGTGATAGAGAAAGAGAAGCTGTGAGTTAGAGAGAGAGAAAGCAAAGCTATGAGTGAGAGAGAGAGAAAGAAAGAGAAGCTGCGAGTGAGTGAGAGAGAGAGAAAGAGAAGCTGTGTGTGTGAGAGAGAGGGAAAGAGAAGCTGTGTGGGGTAGAGAGACAGGGAAACTGTGAGTGAGTGAGAGAGAGAAACTGTGAGTGAGAGAAAGAGAGAAAGTGAAGCTGTGTGTGAGAGAAAGAGAGAAAGTGAAAGTGTGAGTGAGAGAGAAAGAGAAGCTGTGAGTGAGAGAAAGAGAGAAAGTGAATGTGTGTGAGAGAAAGAGAGAAAGTGAAGGTGTGAGTGAGAGGGAAAGAGAAGCTGTGAGTGAGAGAGAGAGAAAGAGAAGTTGTGAGTGAGTGAGAGAGAGAGAAAGAGAAGCTGTGATTGATAGAGAGAGAGATAAAGAGAAGCTGTGAGTGAGAGAGAGATAGAAAGAGAAGCTGTGAGTGAGTGAGAAAGAGAAAGGAAAGCTGTGAGTGAGTGAGTGAGTGAGAGAGATAGAAGCTGTTAGTGAGAGAGTGAGAGAAAGAGAGTCTGAGAAAGAGAGAGTGAAAGAGAAGCTGTGAGTGAGAGACAGAGAAAGAGAAGCTGTGAGTGAGACAGAGAGAGAAAGAGAAGCTGTGAGTGAGTGAGAGAGAGAAAGAGAAGCTGTGTGTGAGAGAAAGAGAGAAAGTGAAGCTGTGTGTGAGAGAAGGAGAGAAAGTGAAGCTGTGAGTGAGAGAGAAAGAGAAGCTGTGAGTGAGAGAGATAGAAACAAAGCTGTGAGTGAGAGAGAAAGAGAAGCTGTGAATGAGTGAAAGAGAGAGAGAAAGAGAAGCTGTGTGTGTGAGAGAGAGAGAGGGAAAGAGAAGTAGTGTGTGGGGGGAGAGAAAAAGAGCTGTGAGTGTTAGAGAGAAAGAGAAAGAGAAGCTGTGAGTGAGAGAGAGAAAGAGAAGCTGTGAGTGTGAGAGAGAGATAAAGAGAAGCTGTGAGAGAGAGAGAGAAACTGTGAGTGAGAGAGAAAAAGAGAAACTGTGAGTGAGAGAGAGAGAAAGAGAAGCTGTGAGTGCGAGAGAGAGAGAGAAAGAGAGTCTGAGAAAGAGAGTGAAAGAGAAGCTGTGAGTGAGAGAGAAGCCATGAGTGTGAGAGAGAGAATATGTGAGTGAGAGAGAGAGAGAAAGAAAGAGAAGCTGTGAGTGAGAGAGAAACAGAAGCTGTGAGTGAGAGAGAGGGAGAAAGAGAAGCTGTGAGAGAGAGAGAGAGAAAAGCTGTGAGTGAGACAAAGAGAGAGAAAGAGAAGCTGTGATTGATAGAGAGAGAGAGAGAAAGAGAAGCTGTGAGAGAGAGAGATAGAAAGAGAAGCTGTGAGTGAGTGAGAGAGAGAAAGAGAAGCTGTGAGTGAGAGAGAGAGATAAAGAGAAGCTGTGAGTGAGAGAGAGAGAGAGAGAAGCTGTGAGTGAGTGAGAGAGATAGAAGCTGTGAGTGAGAGAGAGAGAGAAAGAGAGTCTGAGAAAGAGAGAGTGAAAGAGAAGCTGTGAGTGAGAGAGAGAAAGAAAGAGAAGCTGTGAGTGTGAAAGAGAGAGGAAGAGAAGCTGTGATTGAGAGAGAGAAGAGAAGCTGTGAGTGAGAGAGAGAGAAAGAGAAGCTGTGACTGAGAGAGAGAGAGAGAAAGGTAAGCATTGAGTGGGAGAGAGAAAGAGGGTCTGGAAGTGAGAGAAAGAGAGAAAGAGAAGCTGTGAGTGAGAGAGAGAGAGAAGCTGTGAGTGAGTGAGAGAGAGAGAAGCTGTGAGTGAAAGAGATAGAATGAGAAGCTGTGAGTGAGAGTGAGAGAGAGAGAGAAAGAGAAAGAGAAGCTGTGAGTGAGTGAGAGAGAGAAATGGGAAGCTGTGAGTGAGTGAGAGAGAAAGAAGCTGTGAGTGAGAGAGAGAGAAAGAGAAGCTGTGACTGAGTGAGAGAGAGAGAAGCTGTGAGTGAGAGAGAAGAAGAAGCTGTGAGTGAGAGAGAGAGAGAAAGAGAAGCTGTGGGAGAGAGAGAGAGAAAGAGAAGCTGTGTGAGAGAGAAAGAGAAAGAGAAGCTGTGAGTGACACAGAGAGAGAGAAGCTGTGAGTGAGAGAGAGAGAGAAAGAGAAGCCTTGAGTGACAGAGAGAAAGAGAAGCTGTGAGTGAGAGAGAGAGAGGGAGAGAAAGAGAAGCTGTGAATGAGAGAGAGAAAGAGAAGCTGTGAGTGAGACAGAGAGAGGGAGAGAAAGAGAAGCTGTGAGTGAGAGAGAGAAAGAGAAGCTGTGTGTGAGTGAGAGAAAGAGAGAAGCTGTATGTGTGTGTGAGATTAAGAGAAGCTGTGTGTGTGTGTGAGAGAGAGAAAGAGACACTGTGTGTTTGAGAGAGAGAGAGAAAGAAAAGCTGTGAGTGAGAGAGAGATGCTGTGAGTGATAGAGAGAGAGAGAAGCTGTGTATGTGTGTGAGAGAGATATGCTGTGAGTGAGTGAGAGAGAAAGAGAAGCTGTGTGTGAGAGAAAGAGAGAAAGTGAAGCTGTGTGTGAGAGAAAGAGAGAAAGTGAAGGTGTGAGTGAGAGAGAAAGAGAAGCTATGAGTGAGAGAGAGAGAATGCCAAGCTGTGAGTGAGAGAGAGAGAGAGAAAGAGAAGCTGTGAGTGAGAGAGAGAGAGAAACTGTGAGTGAGTGAGAGAAAGAGAAACTGTGAGTGAGAGAGAGAGAAAGAGAAGCTGTGAGTGCGAGAGAGAGAGAGAAAGAGAAGCTATGAGTGAAAGGCAGAGAGAGAAAGAGAAGCTGTGTGTGTGAGAGAGAGAAAGAGAAGCTGTGAGTGAGAGAGAGAGAAAAAGAGTGTGAGTGAGAGAGAGAGAGAAAGAGAAGCCTTGAGTGAGTGAGAGAGAGAGATCCTGTGAGTGAATGAGAGAGAGAGAGAAAGAGAAGCTGTGAGTGAAAGAGTGACAGAAAGAGAAGCTGTGAGTGAGAGAGAGAGAGAAAGAGAAGCTGTGAGTGAGTGAGTGAGAGAAAGGAAAGCTGTGAGTGAATGAGAGAGAAAGAAGCTGTGAGTGAGAGAGAGAGAAAGAGAGTCTGAGAAAGAGAGAGTGAAAGAGAAGCTGTGAGTGAGAGAGAGAGAGAGAGAAGCTGTGAGAGAGTAAGAGAAGCTGTGAGTGAGAGAGAGAGAAAGAGAAGCTGTGAGTGAGACAAAGAGAGAGAAAGAGAAGCTGTGAGTGAGTGAGAGAGAGAAAGAGAAGCTGTGTGTGAGAGAAAGAGAGAAAGTGAAGCTGTGTGTGAGAGAAAGAGAGAAAGTGAAGCTGTGAGTGAGAGAGAAAGAGAAGCTGTGAGAGAGAGAGAGAAAGCAAAGCTGTGAGTGAGAGAGAAAGAGAAGCTGTGAATGAGTGAGAAAGAGAGAAAGAGAAGCTGTGTGTGTGTGTGAGAGAGAGTGGGAAATAGAAGCTGTGTGTGGGGGGGAGAGAAAAAGAGCTGTGAGTGTTAGAGAGAAAGAGAAAGAGAAGCTGTGAGCGAGTGAGAGAGAGAAAGACAAGCTGTGAGTGAGAGAGATATATAAAGAGAAGCTGTGAGTGAGAGTGAAAGAGAAAGAGAAGATGTGTGAGAGAGAGAGAGAAACTGTGAGTGAGAGAGAGAGAGGCTGTGAGTGTGAGAGAGAGATAAAGAGAAGCTGTGAGTGAGTGAGAGAGAGAGAAGCTGTGAGTGAGAGAGAGAGAGAAAGAGAGTCTGAAAAAGAGAGAGTGAAAGAGAAGCTGTGAGTGAGAGAAAGAAAGAAAGAGCTGTGAGTGTGAGAGAGAGAGGAAGAGAAGCTGTGATTGAGAGAGAGAGAAAAGAAGCTGTGAGTGAGAGAGAGAGAGAAAGAGAAGCTGTGAGTGAGTGAGAGAGAGAGAAAGGTAAGCATTGAGTGGGAGAGAGAAAGAGTCTGGAAGTGAGAGAAAGAGAGAAAGAGAAGCTGTGAGTGAGAGAGAGAGAAGCTGTGAGTCAGTGAGAGAGAGAGAGAAGCTGTGAGTGAAAGAGATAGAATGAGAAGCTGTGAGTGAGAGTGAGAGAGAGAGAGAGAGAGAAAGAGAAGCTGTGAGTGAGTGAGTGAGAGAAATGGGAAGCTGTGAGAGAGAGAGAGAAAGAGAAGCTGTGAGTGAGAGAGAGAAAGAGAAGCTGTGAGTGAGTGAGAGAGAGAGAAGCTGTGAGTGAGAGAGAAGAAGAAGCTGTGAGTGAGAGAGAGAGAGAAAGAGAAGCTGTGGGAGAGAGAGAGAGAGTAAGAGAAGCTGTGAGTGAGAGAGAAAGAGAAAGAGAAGCTGTGAGTGACACACAGAGAGAGAAGCTGTGAGTGAGAGAGAGAGAGAAAGAGAAGCCTTGAGTGACAGAGAGAAAGAGAAGCTGTGAGTGAGAGAGAGAGAGGGAGAGATAGAGAAGCTGTGAGTGAGAGAGAGAAAGAGAAGCTGTGTGTGAGTGAGAGACAGAGAGAAGCTGTATGTGTGTGAGAGATTAAGAGAGGCTGTGTGTGTGTGAGAGAGAAAGAGACACTGTGTGTTTGAGAGAGAGAGAGAAAGAAAAGCTGTGAGTGAGAGAGAGATGCTGTGAGTGATAGAGAGAGAGAGAAGCTGTGTATGTGTGAGAGAGAGATATGCTGGGAGTGAGAGAGAGAGAAAGAGAAGCTGTGTGTGAGAGAAAGAGAGAAAGTGAAGCTGTGTGTGAGAGAAAGAGAGAAAGTGAAGGTGTGAGTGAGAGAGAAAGAGAAGCTATGAGTGAGAGAGAGAGAATGCCAAGCTGTGAATGAGAGAGAGAGAGAGAGAGAAGCTGTGAGTGAGAGAGAGAGAGAAACTGTGAGTGAGTGAGAGAAAGAGAAACTGTGAGTGAGAGAGAGAGAAAGAGAAGATGTGAGTGCGAGAGAGAGAGAAAGAGAAGCTATGAGTGAAAGGCAGAGAGAGAAAGAGAAGCTGTGTGTGTGTGTGAGAGAGAAAGAGAAGCTGTGAGTGAGAGAGAGAGAAAAAGAGTGTGAGTGAGAGAGAGAGAGAGAAAGAGAAGCCTTGAGTGAGTGAGAGAGAGAGAACCTGTGAGTGAATAAGAGAGAGAGATAAAGAGAAGCTGTGAGTGAAAGAGTGAGAGAAAGAGAAGCTGTGAGTGAGAGAGAGAGAGAAAGAGAAGCTGTGAGAGAGTGAGTGAGAGAAAGGAAAGCTGTGAGTGAGTGAGAGAGATAGAAGCTGTGAGTGAGAGAGAAAGAAAGAGAGTCTGGAAGTCAGAGAGAGAGAGAAAGAGAAGCTGTGAGAGAGAGAGAGAGAGAAGCTGTGAGTGAGCGAGAGAGAAAGAGAAACTGTGAGAGAGAGAGAGAGAAAGAGAAGCTGTGAGTGAGAGAGAGAGAAAGAGAAGCTGTGAGTGAGAGAGAGTGAAAGGGAAGCTGTGAGTGCGAGAGAGAGAGAAAGAGAAGCTATGAGTGAAAGGCAGAGAGAGAAAGAGAAGCTGTGTGTGTGTGAGAGAGAGAAAGAGTGCTGTGATTGAGAGAGAGATAGAAGCTGTGAGTGAGAGAAAGAGAGAAAGAGAGTCTGAGAAAGAGGGAGTGAAAGAGAATCTGTGAGTGAGAGAGAGAGAAAGAGAAGCTGTGAGTGAGACAAAGAGAGAGAAAGAGAAGCTGTGAGTGAGAGAGAGAGAGAAAGAGAAGCTGTGTGTGAGAGAAAGAGAGAAAGTGAAGCTGTGTGTGAGAGAAAGAGAGAAAGTGAAGCTGTGAGTGAGAGAGAAAGAGAAGCTGTGAGTGAGAGAGAGAAAGCAAAGCTGTGAGTGAGAGAGAAAGAGAAGCTGTGAATGAGTGAGAGAGAGAGAATGAGAAGCTGTGTGTGTGTGAGAGAGAGAGAGAGGGAAAGAGAAGCTGTGTGTGGGGGAGAGAAAAAGAGCTGTGAGTGTTAGAGAGAAAGAGAAAGAGAAGCTGTGAGCGAGTGAGAGAGAGAAAGAGAAGCTGTGAGTGATAGAGAGAGAGATAAAGAGAAGCTGTGAGTGAGAGAGAGAGAAAGAGAAGATGTGTGTGTGTGAGAGAGAGAAACTGTGAGTGAGAGAGAGAAAGAGAAGCTGTGAGTGAGAGAGAGAGAAAGAGAACCTGTGAGTGCGAGAGAGAGAGAGAGAAAGAGAAGCTATGAGTGAAAGGCAGAGAGAGAAAGAGAAGCTGTGTGAGAGAGAGAGAAAGAGAAGCTGTGAGTGAGAGAGAGAGTGAAAGGGAAGCAGTGAGTGAGAGAGAGAAAGAATCTGTGAGTGAGAGAGAGGGAGAATCTGTGTGTGAGAGAGAGGGAGTGAAAGGGAAGTTGTGAGTGAGTGAGAGAGAAAGAGTAGCTGTGAGTGAGAGAGAGAAAGAGAAGCATTGAGTGAGAGAGAGAAAGAGAGTCTGGAAGTGAGAGAGAGAGAAAGAGAAGCTGTGAGTGAGAGAGAGAGAAAGAGAAACTGTCAGTGAGAGAGAGAGAAAGAGAAGCTGTGAGTGAGAGAGAGAGTGAGAAAGAGAAGCTGTGAGTGAGAGAGAGAGTGAAAGGGAAGCTGTGAGTGAGAGAGAGAGAGAATCTGTGAGTGAGAGAGAGGGAGTGAAAGGGAAGCTGTGAGTGAGTTAGAGAGAGAGAGAGAGAGAGAAAGAGAAGCTGTGAGTGAGAGAGAGAGAGAAAGAAAAGCTGTGAGTGAAAGAGAGAGAGAGAAAGAGAAGCTGTGAGTGAGAGAGAGAGAAAGAGAAGCTGTGAGTGAGAGAGAGAGAGAAGCTGTGAGTGAGAGAGAGTGAAAGAGAAGCTGTGAGTGAGAGAGAGAGAGAAGCTGTGTGTGTGAGAGAGAGAGAGAGAAGCTGTGAGTGAGAGAGAGAGAGAAAGAGAATCCGTGAGAGAGTGAGAGAGATAAAGAGAAACTGTGAGTGAGAGAGAGAAGGAGAAACTGTGAGTGTGTGTGTGAGAGAGAAAGAGAACCTGTGAGTGAGAGAGAGAGAGAGAAAGAGAAGCTGTGAGTGAGAGAGAGAGAAAGGAAGAGAAGCTGTGATTGAGAGAGAGAGAGAAAAGAGAAGCTGTGAGTGAGAGAGAGAGAGAAAGAGTAGCTGTGAGTGAGAGAGAGAAAGAGAAGCATTGAGTGAGAGAGAAAGAGAGTCTGGAAGTATGAGAGAGAGAAAGAGAAGCTGTGAGTGAGAGAGAGCGAAGCTGTGAGTGAGAGAGAGAGAGAGAGAGAGAAGCTGTGAGTGAAAGAGAGAGAGAAAGAGAAGCTGTGAGTGAGAGAGAGAGAAAGAGAAGATGTGAGTGAGAGAGAGAGAGAGAGAAGCTGTGAGTGAGTGAGAGAGAGAGAAGCTGTGAGAGAGAGAGAGTGAAAGGGAAGCTGTGAGTGAGAGAGAGAGAGAAGCTGTGAGTGAGAGAGAGAGAGAGAAAGAGAAGGTGTGAGTGAGAGAGAGAGAGAAAGAGAAGCTGTGAGTGAGAGAGAGAGAGAGAAAGGAAAGCTGTGAGTGAGTGAGAGAGATAGAAGCTGTGAGTGACACACAGAGAGAGAAGGTGTGAGAGAGAGAGAGAGAGAAAGAGAAGCCTTGAGTGACAGAGAGAGAGAATGAGAAGCTATGAGTGAGAGAGAGAGAAAGAGAAGCTGTGAGTGAGAGAGAGAGAGAAAGAGAAGCTGTGAGTGAGTGAGAGAGAGAAAGAGAAGCTGTGTGTGAGAGAAAGAGAGAAAGTGAAGCTGTGTGTGAGAGAAAGAGAGAAAGTGAAGCTGTGAGTGAGAGAGAAAGAGAAGCTGTGAGTGAGAGAGATAGAAACAAAGCTGTGAGTGAGAGAGAAAGAGAAGCTGTGAATGAGTGAAAGAGAGAGAGAAAGAGAAGCTGTGTGTGAGAGAGAGAGAGAGGGAAAGAGAAGTAGTGTGTGGGGGGGAGAGAAAAAGAGCTGTGAGTGTTAGAGAGAAAGAGAAAGAGAAGCTGTGAGTGAGAGAGAGAAAGAGAAGCTGTGAGTGTGAGAGAGAGATAAAGAGAAGCTGTGAGAGAGAGAGAGAAACTGTGAGTGAGAGAGAGAAAGAGAAACTGTGAGTGAGAGAGAGAGAAAGAGAAGCTGTGAGTGCGAGAGAGAGAGAAAAAGAGAGTCTGAGAAAGAGAGTGAAAGAGAAGCTGTGAGTGAGAGAGAGTGAAGCCATGAGTGTGAGAGAGAGAATATGTGAGTGAGAGAGAGAGAGAAAGAAAGAGAAGCTGTGAGTGAGAGAGAAACAGATGCTGTGAGTGAGAGAGAGGGAGAAAGAGAAGCTGTGATTGATAGAGAGAGAGAGAAAGAGAAGCTGTGTGAGAGAGAGATAGAAAGAGAAGCTGTGAGTGAGTGAGAGAGAGAAAGAGAAGCTGTGAGTGAGAGAGAGAGATTATGAGAAGCTGTGAGTGAGAGAGAGAGAGAGAGAAGCTGTGAGTGAGTGAGAGAGATAGAAGCTGTGAGTGAGAGAGATAGAGAAAGAGAGTGAAAGAGAAGCTGTGAGTGAGAGAGAGAAAGAAAGAGAAGCTGTGAGTGAGAGAGAGAGAGAAAGAGAAGGTGTGAGTGAGAGAGAGAGAGAGAAAGGTAAGCATTGAGTGGGAGAGAGAAAGAGAGTCTGGAAGTGAGAGAAAGAGAGAAAGAGAAGCTGTGAGTGAGAGAGAGAGAGAAGCTGTGAGTGAGTGAGAGAGAGAAGCTGTGAGTGAAAGAGATAGAATGAGAAGCTGTGAGTGAGAGTGAGAGAGAGAGAGAAAGAGAAAGATAAGCTGTGAGTGAGTGAGAGAGAGAAATGGGAAGCTGTGAGTGAGAGAGAGAGAAAGAGAAGCTGTGAGTGAGAGAGAGAGAAAGAGAAGCTGTGAGTGAGTGAGAGAGAGAGAAGCTGTGAGTGAGAGAGAAGAAGAAGCTGTGAGTGAGAGAGAGAGAGAAAGAGAAGCTGTGGGAGAGAGAGAGAGAAAGAGAAGCTGTGTGACAGAGAAAGAGAAAGAGAAGCTGTGAGTGACACAGAGAGAGAGAAGCTGTGAGTGAGAGAGAGAGAGAAAGAGAAGCCTTGAGTGACAGAGAGAAAGAGAAGCTGTGAGTGAGAGAGAGAGAGAAACTGTGAGTGAGTGAGAGAAAGAGAAACTGTGAGTGAGAGAGAGAGAAAGAGAAGCTGTGAGTGCGAGAGAGAGAGAAAGAGAAGCTATGAGTGAAAGGCAGAGAGAGAAAGAGAAGCTGTGTGTGTGTGTGAGAGAGAAAGAGAAGCTGTGAGTGAGAGAGAGAGAAAAAGAGTGTGAGTGAGAGAGAGAGAGAAAGAGAAGCCTTGAGTGAGTGAGAGAGAGAGAACATGTGAGTGAATGAGAGAGAGAGATAAAGAGAAGCTGTGAGTGAAAGAGTGAGAGAAATAGAAGCTGTGAGTGAGAGAGAGAGAAAGAGAAGCTGTGAGAGAGTGAGTGAGAGAAAGGAAAGCTGTGAGTGAGTGAGAGAGATAGAAGCTGTGAGTGAGAGAGAGAGAAAGAGAGGCTGGAAGTCAGAGAGAGAGAGAAAGAGAAGCTGTGAGTGAGAGAGAGAGAGAGAGAGAAGCTGTGAGTGAGAGAGAGAGAAAGAGAAACTGTGAGTGAGAGAGAGAGAAAGAGAATCTGTGAGTGAGAGAGAGAGAAAGAGAAGCTGTGAGTGAGAGAGAGAGAGTGAAAGGGAAGCTGTGAGTGAGAGAGAGAGAATCTGTGAGTGAGAGAGAGGGAGTGAAAGGGAAGCTGTGAGTGCAAGAGAGAGAGAAAGAGAAGCTGTGTGTGTGAGAGAGTGAAAGAGAAGCTGTGTGTGTGTGAGAGAGAAAAAGAGTGTGAGTGAGAGAGAGAGAAAAAGAGTGTGAGTGAGAGAGAGAGAGAGATCCTTTGAGTGAATGAGAGAGAGAGAGAAAGAGAAGCTGTGAGTGAAAGAGTGAGAGAAAGAGAAGCTGTGAGTGAAAGAGTGAGAGAAAGAGAAGCTGTGAGTGAGTGAGTGAGAGAAAGGGAAGCTGTGAGTGAGTGAGAGAGAAAGAAGCTGTGAGTGAG
This sequence comes from Bradypodion ventrale, assembly GCA_035047345.1. Taxonomy (NCBI): domain Eukaryota; kingdom Metazoa; phylum Chordata; class Lepidosauria; order Squamata; family Chamaeleonidae; genus Bradypodion; species Bradypodion ventrale. The sequence continues at coordinate 226,958,635 of JAWDJE010000001.1, forward strand.
AGAGAGAGAAAGAGAGTCTGAGAAAGAGAGAGTGAAAGAGAAGATGTGAGTGAGAGAGAGAGAGAAGCTGTGAGAGAGTAAGAGAAGCTGTGAGTGAGAGAGAGAAAGAGAAGCTGTGAGTGAGACAAAGAGAGAGAAAGAGAAGCTGTGAGTGAGTGAGAGAGAGAAAGAGAAGCTGTGTGTGAGAGAAAGAGAGAAAGCGAAGCTGTGTGTGAGAGAAAGAGAGAAAGTGAAGCTGTGAGTGAGAGAGAAAGAGAAGCTGTGAGTGAGAGAGAAAGCAAAGCTGTGAGTGAGAGAGAAAGAGAAGCTGTGAATGAGTGAGAAAGAGAGAAAGAGAAGCTGTGTGTGTGTGTGAGAGAGAGTGGGAAATAGAAGCTGTGTGTGTGGGGGAGAGAAAAAGAGTTGTGAGTGTTAGAGAGAAAGAGAAAGAGAAGCTGTGAGCGAGTGAGAGAGAGAAAGACAAGCTGTGAGTGAGAGAGATATATAAAGAGAAGCTGTGAGTGAGAGTGAAAGAGAAAGAGAAGATGTGAGAGAGAGAGAGAAACTGTGAGTGAGAGAGAGAAGCTGTGAGTGAGAGAGAGAGATAAAGAGAAGCTGTGAGTGAGAGAGAGAGAGAGAGAAGCTGTGAGTGAGAGAGAGAGAGAAAGAGAGTCTGAAAAAGAGAGAGTGAAAGAGAATCTGTGAGTGAGAGAACGAAAGAAAGAGCTGTGAGTGTGAGAGAGAGAGGAAGAGAAGCTGTGATTGAGAGAGAGAGAAGAGAAGCTGTGAGTGACAGAGAGAGAGAAAGAGAAGCTGTGAGTGAGAGAGAGAGAGAGAAAGGTAAGCATTGAGTGGGAGAGAGAAAGAGTCTGGAAGTGAGAGAAAGAGAGAAAGAGAAGCTGTGAGTGAGAGAGAGAGAGAGAAGCTGTGAGTGAAAGAGATAGAATGAGAATCTGTGAGTGAGAGTGAGAGAGAAAGAGAAAGAGAAGCTGTGAGTGAGTGAGAGAGAGAAATGGGAAGCTGTGAGTGAGAGAGAGAGAAAGAGAAGCTGTGAGTGAGAGAGAGAAAGAGAAGCTGTGAGTGAGTGAGTGAGAGAGAAGCTGTGAGTGAGAGAGAAGAAGAAGCTGTGAGTGAGAGAGAGAGAGAAAGAGAAGCTGTGGGAGAGAGAGAGAGAAAGAGAAGCTGTGAGTGAGAGAGAAAGAGAAAGAGAAGCTGTGAGTGACACAGAGAGAGAGAAGCTGTGAGTGAGAGAGAGAGAGAGAGAAAGAGAAGCCTTGAGTGACAGAGAGAAAGAGAAGCTGTGAGTGAGAGAGAGAGGGAGAGATAGAGAAGCTGTGAGTGAGAGAGAGAAAGAGAAGCTGTGTGTGAGAGAGAGACAGAGAGAAGCTGTATGTGTGTGTGAGATTAAGAGAAGCTGTGTGTGTGTGAGAGAGAAAGAGACACTGTGTGTTTGAGAGAGAGAGAGAAAGAAAAGCTGTGAGTGAGAGAGATATGCTGTGAGTGATAGAGAGAGAGAGAAGCTGTGTATGTGTGAGAGAGAGATATGCTGTGAGTGAGAGAGAGAGAAAGAGAAGCTGTGTGTGAGAGAAAGAGAGAAAGTGAAGCTGTGTGTGAGAGAAAGAGAGAAAGTGAAGGTGTGAGTGAGAGAGAAAGAGAAGCTATGAGTGAGAGAGAGAGAATGCCAAGCTGTGAATGAGAGAGAGAGAGAGAAAGAGAAGCTGTGAGTGAGAGAGAGAGAGAAACTGTGAGTGAGTGAGAAAAAGAGAAACTGTGAGTGAGTGAGAGAGAAAGAGAAGCTGTGAGTGCGAGAGAGAGAGAGAGAAAGAGAAGCTATGAGTGAAAGGCAGAGAGAGAAAGAGAAGCTGTGTGTGTGTGTGAGAGAGAAAGAGAAGCTGTGAGTGAGAGAGAGAGAAAAAGAGTGTGAGTGAGAGAGAGAGAAAGAGAAGCCTTGAGTGAGTGAGAGAGAGAGAACCTGTGAGTGAATGAGAGAGAGAGATAAAGAGAAGCTGTGAGTGAAAGAGTGAGAGAAAGAGAAGCTGTGAGTGAGAGAGAGAGAGAAAGAGAAGCTGTGAGAGAGTGAGTGAGAGAAAGGAAAGCTGTGAGTGAGTGAGAGAGATAGAAGCTGTGAGTGAGAGAGAGAGAAAGAGAGGCTGGAAGTCAGAGAGAGAGAGAAAGAGAAGCTGTGAGTGAGAGAGAGAGAGAAATTGAAGATGTGAGTGAGAGAGAGAGAGAGAGAGAAGCTGTGAGTGAGTGAGAGAGAGAGAAGCTGTGAGAGAGAGAGAGTGAAAGGGAAGCTGTGAGTGAGAGAGAGAGAGAAGTTGTGAGTGAGAGAGAGAGAGAGAGAAAGGGAAGCTTTGAGAGAGAGAGAGAGAGAGAAAGAGAAGCTGTGAGTGAGAGAGAAAGAGAAGGTGTGAGTGAGAGAGAGAGAGAGAAAGAGAAGCTGTGTGTGTGTGAGAGAGAGAAAGAGAAGCCTTGAGTGACGGAGAGAGAGAAAGAGAAGATGTGAGTGAGAGAGAGAGAGAGGCTGTGTGTGTGTGAGAGAGAGAGAAGCTGTGAGTGAGAGAGAGAGAGAAAGAGAAGCTGTGAGTGAGTGAGAGAGATAAAGAGAAGCTGTGAGTGAGAGAGAGAGAAAGAGAAGCTGTGTGTGTGTGTGAGAGAGAAACTGTGAGTGAGAGAGAGAGAAAGAGAAACTGTGAGTGCGAGAGAGAGAGAGAAAGAGAAGCTGTAAGTGAGAGAGAGAAGGATAAGCTGTGAGTGAGAGAGAGAGAAAGAGAAGCTGTGAGTGAGAGAGAGAGAGAGAAGAGAAGCTGTGAGTGAGAGAGAGAGAGAGAAAGAGTAGCTGTGAGTGAGAGAGAGAAAGAGAAGCATTGAGTGAGAGAGAGAAAGAGAGTCTGGAAGTATGAGAGAGAGAAAGAGAAGCTGTGAGTGAGAGAGAGAGAACCTGTGAGTGAGTGAGAGAGAGAAGCTGTGAGTGAAAGAGAGAGAGAGAAAGAGAAGCTGTGAGTGAGAGAGAGAGAAAGAGAAGCTGTGAGTGAGAGAGAGAGAAAGAGAAGATGTGAGTGAGAGAGAAATAGGCTGTGAGTGAGTGAGAGAGAGAGAAGCTGTGAGTGAGAGAGAGAGAGTGAAAGGGAAGCTGTGAGAGAGAGAGAGAAGCTGTGAGTGAGAGAGAGAGTGAAAGGGAAGCTGTGTGTGTGAGAGAGAGAGAGAAGCTGTGAGTGAGAGAGAAAGAGAAGGTGTGAGTGAGAGAGAGAGAGAAAGAGAAGCTGTGAGTGAGAGAGAGAAAGAGAAGCTGTGAGTGAGAGAGAGAGAAAGAGAAGCTGTGAGTGAGAGAGAGAGAGAAAGGAAGAGAAGCTGTGATTGAGAGAGAGAGAAAAGAGAAGCTGTGAGTGAGAGAGAGAGAGAGAAAGAGTAGCTGTGAGTGAGAGAGAGAAAGAGAAGCATTGAGTGAGAGAGAAAGAGAGTCTGGAAGTATGAGAGAGAGAAAGAGAAGCTGTGAGTGAGAGAGAGCGAAGCTATGAGTGAGAGAGAGAGAGAGAAGCTGTGAGTGAAAGAGAGAGAGAGAAAGAGAAGCTGTGAGTGAGAGAGAGAGAGAAAGAGAAGCTGTGAGTGAGAGAGAGAGAAAGAGAAGATGTGAGTGAGAGAGAGAGAGAGAGAAGCTGTGATTGAGTGAGAGAGAGAGAAGCTGTGAGAGAGAGAGAGTGAAAGGGTAACTGTGAGTGAGAGAGAGAGAGAAGCTGTGAGTGAGTGAGAGAGAGAGAAGCTGTGAGTGAGAGAGAAAGAGAAGGTGTGAGTGAGAGAGAGAGAGAGAGAGAGAAAGAGAAGCTGTGTGTGTGTGTGAGAGAGAGAAAGAGAAGCCTTGAGTAACGGAGAGAGAGAAAGAGAAGATGTGAGTGAGAGAGAGAGAAAGAGAAGCTGTGAGTGAGAGAGAGAAATAGAAGCTGTGAGTGAGAGATAAAGAGAAAGAGAAGCTGTGTGTGTGTGAGAGAGAGAAACTGTGAGTGAGAGTAGAGAAAGAGAAAGAGAAGCTGTGAGTGAGAGAGAGAAAGAGAAGCTGTGAGTGAGTGAGAGAGATAAAGAGAAGCTGTGAGTGAGAGAGAGAGAAAGAGAAGCTTTGTGTGTGTGAGAGAGAAAATGTGAGTGAGAGAGAGAAAGAGAAACTGTGAGTGCGAGAGAGAGAGAAAGAGAAGCTGTGAGTGAGAGAGAGAGAAAGAGAAGCTGTGAGTGAGAGAGAGAGAGAGAAGAGAAGCTGTGAGTGAGAGAGAGAGAAAGAGTAGCTGTGAGTGAGAGAGAGAAAGAGAAGCATTGAGTGAGAGAGAGAAAGAGAGTCTGGAAGTATGAGAGAGAGAAAGAGAAGCTGTGTGAGAGAGAGAGAAGCTGTGAGTGAGAGAGAGAGAGAGAAGCTGTGAGTGAAAGAGAGAGAGAGAAAGAGAAGCTGTGAGTGAGAGAGAGAGAAAGAGAAGCTGTGAGTGAGAGAGAGAGAGAGAGAAGATGTGAGTGAGAGAGAAAGAGAAGCTGTGAGTGAGTGAGAGAGAGAGAAGCTGTGAGTGAGAGAGAGTGAAAGGGAAGCTGTGAGAGAGAGAGAGAGAGAGAAGCTGTGAGTGAGAGAGAGAGTGAAAGGGAAGCTGTGAGTGAGAGAGAGAGAGAGAGAGAAGCTGTGAGTGAGAGAGAAAGAGAAGGTGTGAGTGAGAGAGAGAGAGAAAGAGAAGCTGTGCGTGAGAGAGAAAGAGAAAGAGAAGCTGTGTGTGAGAGAGAGAAAAAGAGAAGATGTGAGTGAGAGAGAAAGAGAAGCTGTGAGTGAGTGAGAGAGAGTGAAAGGGAAGCTGTGAGTGAGAGAGAGAATGAGAAGATGTGAGTGAGAGAGAGAAAGAGAAGCTGTGAGTGAGAGAGAGAAATAGAAGCTGTTAGTGAGAGAAAGAGAGAAAGAGAAGCTGTGAGAGAGAGAGAGAGAAACTGTGAGTGAGAGAGAGAAAGAGAAACTGAGAGTGCGAGAGAGAAAGAGAAGCTGTGAGTGAGAGAGAGAGAGAGAAGCTGTGAGTGAGAGAGAGAGAAATAGAAACTGTGAGTGAGAGAGAGAGAGATGCTGTGAGTGAGAGAGAAGAAGCTGTGAGTGAGAGAGAGAGAAAGAGAAGCTGTGAGTGAGTGAGAGAGAGAAATGGGAAGCTGTGAGTGAGAGAGAGAGAGAGAGAGAGAAGCTGTGAGTGAGAGAGAGAGAAATAGAAGCTGTGAGTGAGAGAGAGAGAAGCTGTGAGGGAGAGAGAAGAAGCTGTGAGTGAGAGAGAGAGAGAAAGAGAAACTGTGGGAGAGAGAAAGAGAAGTTGTGAGTGAGAGAGAAAGAGAAAGAGAAGCTGAGAGTGACACACAGATAGAGAAGCTGTGAGTGAGAGAGAGAGAGAAAGAGAAGCCTTGAGTGACAGAGAGAGTGAGAAGCTGTGAGTGAGAGAGAAAGAGAAGCTGTGAGTGAGAGAGAGAGAGAGAGAGAAAGAGAAGCTGTGAGTGAGAGAGAGAAAGAGAAGCTGTGTGTGAGTGAGAGAGAGAAAGAAGCTGTGTGTGTGTGAGATTAAGAGAAGCTGTGCATGTGTGAGAGAGAAAGAGACACTGTGTGTGTGTGTGAGAGAGAGAAAGAGAAGCTATGAGTGAAAGGCAGAGAGAGAAAGAGAAGCTGTGTGTGCGAGAGAGAGAGAAAGAGAAGCTATGAGTGAAAGGCAGAGAGAGAAAGAGAAGCTGTGTTGGAGAGAGAGAGAGAAAGAGAAGCTGTGAGTGAGAGAGAGAGAGAAAGTGATTCTCAGTGAGAGAGAGAGAAAGAGATGCCGTGAGTGAGAGAGAGAGAGAGAGAAGCTGTGAGTGAGAGAGATAGAGAAAGAGAAGCTGTGAGTGAGTGAGAGAGAGAAAGGAAAGCTGTGAGTGAGTGAGAGAGATAGAAGCTGTGAGTGAGTGAGAGAGAGAAAGAGATGCTGTGAGTGAAAGAGAGAGAGAGATAGAGAAGCTGTGGGAGAGAGAATGAGAAGCTGTGAGTGAGTGAGAGAAGAAAGGAAAGCTGTGAGTGAGTGCGAGATATAAAGAGAAGCTGTGAGTGAGAGAGAAAGAGAAGCTGTTAGTGAGAGAGAGAGAGAGAGAAGCTGTGTGTGAGAGAGAGAGAAGCTGTGAGTGAGTGAGAGAGAGAAATATTGTGAGTGAGAGAGAGAAAGAGAAAATGTGAGTGAGAGAGAGAGAAAGAGAAGCATTGAGTGGGAGATAGAAAGAGAGTCTGGAAGTGAGAGAGAGAGAGAAAGAGAAGCTGTGAGTGAGAGAGAGAGAAGCTGTGAGTGAGTAAGAGAGAGAGAGAGATAGAAGCTGTGAGTGAAAGAGATAGAAAGAGAAGCTGTGAGTGAGAGTGAGAGTGAGAGAGAAAGAGAAAGAGAAGCTGTAAGTGAGTGAGAGAGAGAAATGGGAAGCTGTGAGTGAGAGAGAGAGAGAAAGAGAAGCTGTGAGTGAGAGAGGGAGAAATAGAAGCTGTGAGTGAGAGAGAGAGAGAAGCTGAGAGTGAGAGAGAAGAAGCTGTGAGTGAGAGAGAGAGAAAGAGAAGCTGTGGGAGAGAGAGAGAAAGAGAAGCTGTGAGTGAGAGAGAAAGAGAAAGAGAAGCTGGGAGTGACACACAGAGAGAGAAGCTGTGAGTGAGAGAGAGAGAGAAAGAGAAGCTGTGAGTGAGAGAGAGAAAGAAGCTGTGTGTGTGAGAGAGATTAAGAGAAGCTGTGTGTGTGTGAGAGAGAAAGAGACACTGTGTGTGTGTGAGAGAGAGAGAAAGAGAAGCTATGAGTGAAATGCAGAGAGAGAAAGAGAAGCTGTGTGTGAGAGAGAGAGAGAAAGAGAAGCTGTGAGTGAGAGAGAGAGAAAGAGAGTCTGTGAGTGAGAGAGAGAGAGAAAGAGATGCTGTGAGGGAGAGAGAGAGAGAAAGAGAAACTGAGAGTGAGAGAGAGAAAGAGAAGCTGTGTGTGAGTGAGAGAGAGAAATGGGAAGCTGTGAGTGAGAGAGAGAGAGAGAAGCTGTGAGTGAGAGAGAGAGAAATAGAAGCTGTGAGAGAGAGAGAGAGAAGCTGTGAGTGAGAGAGAAGAAGCTGTGAGTGAGAGAGAGAGAAAGAGAAGCTGTGAGTGAGTGAGAGAGAGAAAGAGAAGCTGTGGGAGAGAGAGAGAGAAAGAGAAGCTGTGAGTGAGAGAGAAAGAGAAAGAGAAGCTGAGAGTGACACACAGATAGAGAAGCTGTGAGTGAGAGAGAGAGAGAGAGAAAGAAAGAGAAGCCTTGAGTGACAGAAGAGTGAGAAGCTGTGAGTGAGAGAGAGAGAGAAGCTGTGAGTGAGAGAGAGAGAAATAGAAGCTGTGAGAGAGAGAGAGAGAAGCTGTGAGTGAGAGAGAAGAAGCTGTGAGTGAGAGAGAGAGAAAGAGAAGCTGTGAGTGAGTGAGAGAGAGAAAGAGAAGCTGTGGGAGAGAGAGAGAGAAAGAGAAGCTGTGAGTGAGAGAGAAAGAGAAAGAGAAGCTGAGAGTGACACACAGATAGAGAAGCTGTGAGTGAGAGAGAGAGAGAGAAAGAAAGAGAAGCCTTGAGTGACAGAAGAGTGAGAAGCTGTGAGTGAGAGAGAGAGAGAAGCTGTGAGTGAGAGAGAGAGAGAAAGAGAAGCTGTGTGTGAGTGAGAGAGAGAAAGAAGCTGTGTGTGTGTGAGATTAAGAGAAGCTGTGCGTGTGTGAGAGAGAAAGAGACATTGTGTCTGTGTGTGAGAGAGAGAGAAAGAGAAGCTATGAGTGAAAGGCAGAGAGAGAAAGAGAAGCTGTGTGTGCAAGAGAGAGAGAAAGAGAAGCTATGAGTGAAAGGCAGAGAGAGAAAGAGAAGCTGTGTGTGTGAGAGAGAGAAAGAGAAGCTGTGAGTGAGAGAGAGAGAGAAAGAGAGTCTCAGTGAGAGAGAGAGAAAGAGATGCTGTGAGTGAGTGAGAGAGATAGAAGCTGTGAGTGAGTGAGAGAGAGAAAGAGATGCTGTGAGTGAAAGAGAGAGAGAGAAAGAGAAGCTGTGAGAGAGAGAATGAGAAGCTGTTAGTGAGAGAGAGAGAGAAGCTGTGTGTGAGAGAGAGAGAAGCTGTGAGTGAGTGAGAGAGAGAAATATTGTGAGTGAGAGAGAGAAAGAGAAAATGTGAGTGAGAGAGAGAGAAAGAGAAGCATTGAGGGGAGAGAGAAAGAGAGTCTGGAAGTGAGAGAGAGAGAAAGAGAAGCTGTGAGTGAGAGAGAGAGAGAAGCTGTGAGTGAGTAAGAGAGAGAGAGAGATAGAAGCTGTGAGTGAAAGAGATAGAAAGAGAAGCTGTGAGTGAGAGTGAGAGTGAGAGAGAAAGAGAAAGAGAAGCTGTGAGTGAGTGAGAGAGAGAAATGGGAAGCTGTGAGTGAGAGAGAGAGAGAAAGAGAAGCTGTGAGTGAGAGAGAGAGAAATAGAAGCTGTGAGTGAGAGAGAGAGAAGCTGTGAGTGAGAGAGAGAGAAAGAGAAGCTGTGGGAGAGAGAGAAAAAGAGAAGCTGTGAGTGAGAGAGAAAGAGAAAGAGAAGCTGTGAGTGACACACAGAGAGAGAAGCTGTGAGTGAGAGAGAGAGAGAGAGAAAGAGAAGCTGTGAGTGAGAGAGAGAAAGAGAAGCTGTGTGTGAGTGAGAGAGAGAAAGAAGCTGTTTGTGTGTGTGAGATTAAGAGAAGCTGTGCGTGTGTGAGAGAGAAAGAGACACTGTGTGTGTGTGTGAGAGAGAGAAAGAGAAGCTATGAGTGAAATGCAGAGAGAGAAAGAGAAGCTGCGTGTGAGAGAGAGAGAAAGAGAAGCTGTGAGTGAGAGAGAGAGAAAGAAAGAGAGTCTGTGAGTGAGAGAGAGAGAGAGAAAGAGATGCTGTGAGGGAGAGAGAGAGAGAGAAAGAGAAGCTGTGAGTGAGAGAGATAGAGAAAGAGAAGCTGTGAGTGAGTGAGAAAGAGAAAGGAAAGCTGTGAGTGAGTGAGAGATAGAAGCTGTGAGTGAGAGAGAGAGAGAAAGAGAAGCTGTGAGTGAAAGAGAGAGAGAGAAAGAGAAGCTGTGAGAGAGAGAAAGAGAAGCTGTGAGTGAGTGAGAGAGAGAAAGGAAAGCTGTGAGTGAGTGAGAGAGAAAAAGAGAAGCTGTGAGTGAGTGAGAGAGAGAGAGTGAAAGGGAAGCTGTGAGTGAGAGAGAGAGAGAAGCTGTGAGTGAGAGAGAGAGTGAAAGGGAAGCTGTGAGTGTGTGTGTGAGAGAGAGAGAAGCTGTGAGTGAGAGAGAAAGAGAAGGTGTGAGTGAGAGAGAGAGAGAAAGAGAAGCTGTGTGAGAGAGAGAGAGAGAAAGAGAAGCTGTGAGTGAGAGAGAGAGAAAGAGAAGATGTGAGTGAGAGAGAGAGAGAAGCTGTGAGTGAGAGAGAAAGAGAAGGTGTGAGTGAGAGAGAGAGAGAAAGAGAAGCTGTGTGAGAGAGAGAGAGAGAAAGAGAAGCTGTGAGTGAGAGAGAGAGAAAGAGAAGATGTGAGTGAGAGAGAAAGAGAAGCTGTGAGTGAGTGAGAGAGAGTGAAAGGGAAGCTGTGAGTGAGAGAGAGAATGAGAAAGATGTGAGTGAGAGAGAGAGAAAGAGAAGCTGTGAGTGTGAGAGAGAAATAGAAGCTGTGAGTGAGAGAAAGAGAGAAAGAGAAGCTGTGAGAGAGAGAGAGAGAAACTGTGAGTGAGAGAGAGAAAGAGAAACTGAGAGTGAGAGAGAGAAAGAGAAGCTGTGTGTGAGTGAGAGAGAGAAATGGGAAGCTGTGAGTGAGAGAGAGAGAAGCTGTGAGTGAGAGAGAGAGAAATAGAAGATGTGAGTGAGAGAGAGAGAGAGAATCTGTGAGTGAGAGAGAAGAAGCTGTGAGTGAGAGAGAGAGAAAGAGAAGCTGTGAGTGCGTGAGAGAGAGAAATGGGCAGCTGTGAGTGAGAGAGAGAGAGAGAGAAGCTGTGAGTGAGATAGAGAGAAATAGAAGCTGTGAGTGAGAGAGAGAGAGAAGCTGTGAGGGAGAGAGAAGAAGCTGTGAATGAGAGAGAGAGAGAAAGAGAAGCTGTGGGAGAGAGAGAGAGAAAGAGAAGCTGTGAGTGAGAGAGAAAGAGAAAGAGAAGCTGAGAGTGACACACAGATAGAGAAGCTGTGAGTGAGAGAGAGAGAGAAAGAGAAGCCTTGAGTGACAGAGAGAGTGAGAAGCTGTGAGTGAGAGAGAAAGAGAAGCTGTGAGTCAGAGAGAGAGAGAAGCTGTGAGTGAGAGAGAGAAAGAGAAGCTGTGTGTGAGTGAGAGAGAGAAAGAAGCTGTGTGTGTGTGAGATTAAGAGAAGCTGTGCATGTGTGAGAGAGAAAGAGACACTGTGTGTGTGTGTGAGAGAGAGAGAAAGAGAAGCTATGAGTGAAAGGCAGAGAGAGAAAGAGAAGCTGTGTGTGCGAGAGAGAGAGAAAGAGAAGCTATGAGTGAAAGGGAGAGAGAGAAAGAGAAGCTGTATGTGTGTGAGAGAGAGAAAAAGAAGCTGTGAGTGAGAGAGAGAGAAAGAGAGTCTGTGAGTGAGAGAGAGAGAGAAAGAGATGCTGTGAGGGAGAGAGAGAGAGAGAAAGAGAAGCTGTGAGTGAGAGAGATAGAGAAAGAGAAGCTGTGAGTGAGTGAGAAAGAGAAAGGAAAGCTGTGAGTGAGTGAGAGATAGAAGCTGTGAGTGAGTGAGAGAGAGAAAGGAAAGATGTGAGTGAGTGAGAGAGAGAGAAAGAGAAGCTGTGAGTGAGAGAGAAAGAGAAGGTGTTAGTGAGAGAGAGAGAAAGCTGTGTGTGTGAGAGAGAGAAGCTGTGAGTGAGAGAGAGAGAAAGAGAAGCTGTGAGTGCGAGACAGAGAAAGAGAAGCTGTGAGTGAGAGAGAGAGAGGAAGAGAAGCTGTTATTGAGAGAGAGAAAGAGAAGCTGTGAGTGTGAGAGAGAAATAGAAGCTGTGAGTGAGAGAAAGAGAGAAAGAGAAGCTGTGAGAGAGAGAGAGAAACTGTGAGTGAGAGAGAGAAAGAGAAACTGAGAGTGAGAGAGAGAAAGAGAAGCTGTGTGTGAGTGAGAGAGAGAAATGGGAAGCTGTGAGTGAGAGAGAGAGAAGCTGTGAGTGAGAGAGAGAGAAATAGAAGATGTGAGTGAGAGAGAGAGAGAGAATCTGTGAGTGAGAGAGAAGAAGCTGTGAGTGAGAGAGAGAGAAAGAGAAGCTGTGAGTGCGTGAGAGAGAGAAATGGGCAGCTGTGAGTGAGAGAGAGAGAGAGAGAAGCTGTGAGTGAGATAGAGAGAAATAGAAGCTGTGAGTGAGAGAGAGAGAGAAGCTGTGAGGGAGAGAGAAGAAGCTGTGAATGAGAGAGAGAGAGAAAGAGAAGCTGTGGGAGAGAGAGAGAGAAAGAGAAGCTGTGAGTGAGAGAGAAAGAGAAAGAGAAGCTGAGAGTGACACACAGATAGAGAAGCTGCGAGTGAGAGAGAGAGAGAAAGAGAAGCCTTGAGTGACAGAGAGAGTGAGAAGCTGTGAGTGAGAGAGAAAGAGAAGCTGTGAGTGAGAGAGAGAGAGAGAGAGAAGCTGTGAGTGAGAGAGAGAAAGAGAAGCTGTGTGTGAGTGAGAGAGAGAGAGAAGCTGTGTGTGTGTGAGATTAAGAGAAGCTGTGCGTGTGTGAGAGAGAAAGAGACACTGTGTGTGTGTGAGAGAGAGAGAGAAAGAGAAGCTATGAGTGAAAGGCAGAGAGAGAAAGAGAAGCTGTGTGTGCGAGAGAGAGAGAAAGAGAAGCTATGAGTGAAAGGCAGAGAGAGAAAGAGAAGCTGTATGTGTGTGAGAGAGAGAAAAAGAAGCTGTGAGTGAGAGAGAGAGAAAGAGAGTCTGTGAGTGAGAGAGAGAGAGAAAGAGATGCTGTGAGGGAGAGAGAGAGAGAGAAAGAGAAGCTGTGAGTGAGAGAGATAGAGAAAGAGAAGCTGTGAGTGAGTGAGAAAGAGAAAGGAAAGCTGTGAGTGAGTGAGAGATAGAAGCTGTGAGTGAGAGAGAGAGAAAGAGAAGCTGTGAGTGAAAGAGAGAGAGAGAAAGAGAAGCTGTGAGAGAGAGAAAGAGAAGCTGTGAGTGAGTGAGAGAGAGAAAGGAAAGCTGTGAGTGAGTGAGAGAGAGAGAAAGAGAAGCTGTGAGTGAGAGAGAAAGAGAAGGTGTTAGTGAGAGAGAGAGAAAGCTGTGTGTGTGAGAGAGAGAGAAGCTGTGAGTGAGAGAGAGAGAAAGAGAAGCTGTGAGTGCGAGACAGAGAAAGAGAAGCTGTGAGTGAGAGAGAGAGAGGAAGAGAAGCTGTTATTGAGAGATAGAGAAGCTGTGAGTGAGAGAAAGAGAGAAAGAGAAGCTGTGAGTGAGAGAGAGAAAGAGAAGCATTGAGTGAGAGAGAGAGAAAGAGAAGATGTGAGTGAGAGAGAAAGAGAAGCTGTGAGTGAGTGAGAGAGAGAGAAAGAGAAGCTGTGAGTGAGAGAGAGAGAAAGAGAAGCTGTGAGTGAGAGAGAGAGAGAAAGAAAGAGAAGCTGTGAGTGAGAGAGAGAGAAAGAGAAGATGTGAGTGAGAGAGAAAGAGAAGATGTGAGTGTGTGAGAGAGAGAGAAGCTGTGAGTGAGAGAGAGTAGAGAAGCTGTGATTGAGAGAAAGAGAGAAAGAGAAGCTGTGAGTGAGAGAGAGAAAGAGAAGCATTGAGTGAGAGAGAGAGAAAGAGAAGATGTGAGTGAGAGAGAAAGAGAAGCTGTGAGTGAGTGAGAGAGAGAGAAAGAGAAGCTGTGAGTGAGAGAGAGAGAAAGAGAAGCTGTGAGTGAGAGAGAGAGAAAGAGAAGATGTGAGTGAGAGAGAAAGAGAAGCTGTGAGTGAGTGAGAGTGAGAGAAGATGTGAGTGAGAGAGAGAGAGTGAAAGGGAAGCTGTGAGTGAGAGAGAGAGAGAAGCTGTGAGTGAAAGAGAGAGAGAGAAAGAGAAGCTGTGAGTGAGAGAGAGAGAAAGAGTAGCTGTGAGTGAGAGAGAGAGAAAGAGAAGATGTGAGTGAGAGAGAAAGAGAAGCTGTGAGTGTGTGAGAGAGAGAGAAGCTGTGAGTGAGAGAGAGAGAGTGAAAGGGAAGCTGTGAGTGAGAGAGAGAGAGAAGCTGTGAGTGAGAGAGAGAGAGTGAAAGGGAAGCTGTGAGTGTGTGTGTGTGAGAGAGAGAAGCTGTGAGTGAGAGAGAAAGAGAAGGTGTGAGTGAGAGAGAGAGAAAGAGAAGCTGTGTGAGAGAGAAAGAGAAGCTGTGAGTGAGAGAGAGAGAAAGAGAAGATGTGAGTGAGAGAGAAAGAGAAGCTGTGAGTGAGTGAGAGAGAGTGAAAGGGAAGCTGTGAGTGAGAGAGGGAATGAGAAGCTGTGAGAGAGAGAGAGAGAAACTGTGAGTGAGAGAGAGAAAGAGAAACTGAGAGTGAGAGAGAGAAAGAGAAGCTGTGTGTGAGTGAGAGAGAGAAATGGGAATCTGTGAGTGAGTGAGTGAGAGAGAAGCTGTGAGTGAGAGAGAGAGAAATAGAAGCTGTGAGTGAGAGAGAGAGAAGCTGTGAGTGAGAGAGAAGAAGCTGTGAGTGAGAGAGAGAGAAAGAGAAGCTGTGAGTGAGTGAGAGAGAGAAATGGGAAGCTGTGAGTGAGAGAGAGAGAGAGAGAAGCTGTGAGTGAGAGAGAGAGAAATAGAAGCTGTGAGTGAGAGAGAGAGAAAGAGAAGCTGTGGGAGAGAGAGAGAAATAGAAGCTGTGAGTGAGAGAGAGAGAGAAGCTGTGAGGGAGAGAGAAGAAGCTGTGAGTGAGAGAGAGAGAAAGAGAAGCTGTGGGAGAGAGAGAAAGAAAGAGAAGCTGTGAGTGAGAGAGAAAGAGATAGAGAAGCTGAGAGTGACACACAGATAGAGAAGCTGTGAGTGAGAGAGAGAGAGAAAGAGAAGCCTTGAGTGACAGAGAGAGTGAGAAGCTGTGAGTGAGAGAGAAAGAGAAGCTGCGAGTGAGAGAGAGAGAGAGAAAGAGAAGCTGCGAGTGAGAGCGAGAAAGAGAAGCTGTGTGTGAGTGAGAGAGAGAAAGAAGCTGTGTGTGTGTGAGATTAAGAGAAGCTGTACGTGTGTGAGAGAGAAAGAGACACTGTGTGTGTGAGAGAGAGAGAGAGAAAGAGGAGCTATGAGTGAAAGGCAGAGAGAGAAAGAGAAGCTGTGTGTGAGAGAGAGAGAGAAAGAGAAGCTGTGAGTGAGAGAGAGAGAGAAAGAGAGTCTCAGTGAGAGAGAGAAAGAGATGCTGTGAGTGAGAGAGATAGAGAAAGAGAAGCTGTGAGTGAGTGAGAGAGAGAAAGGAAAGCTGTGAGTGAGTGAGAGAGATAGAAGCTGTGAGTGAGTGAGAGAGAGAAAGAGATGCTGTGAGTGAAAGAGAGAGAGAGAAAGAGAAGCTGTGAGAGAGAGAAAGAGAAGCTGTGAGTGAGTGAGAGTGAGAAAGGAAAGTTGTGAGTGAGTGAGAGAGATAAAGAGAAGCTGTGAGTGAGAGAGAAAGAGAAGCTGTTAGTGAGAGAGAGAAAGAGAAGCTGTGTGTGAGTGAGAGAGAGAAATGGGAATCTGTGAGTGAGTGAGAGAGAGAGAAGCTGTGAGTGAGAGAGAGAGAAATAGAAGCTGTGAGTGAGAGAGAGAGAGAAGCTGTGAGTGAGAGAGAAGAAGCTGTGAGTGAGAGAGAGAGAAAGAGAAGCTGTGAGTGAGTGAGAGAGAGAAATGGGAAGCTGTGAGTGAGAGAGAGAGAGAGAGAGAGAAGCTGTGAGTGAGAGAGAGAGAAATAGAAGCTGTGAGTGAGAGAGAGAGAAAGAGAAGCTGTGGGAGAGAGAGAGAGAAATAGAAGCTGTGAGTGAGAGAGAGAGAGAGAAGCTGTGAGGGAGAGAGAAGAAGCTGTGAGTGAGAGAGAGAGAAAGAGAAGCTGTGGGAGAGAGAGAGAGAAAGAGAAGCTGTGAGTGAGAGAGAAAGAGATAGAGAAGCTGAGAGTGACACACAGATAGAGAAGCTGTGAGTGAGAGAGAGAGAGAAAGAGAAGCCTTGAGTGACAGAGAGAGTGAGAAGCTGTGAGTGAGAGAGAAAGAGAAGCTGCGAGTGAGAGAGAGAGAGAGAAAGAGAAGCTGCGAGTGAGAGAGAGAAAGAGAAGCTGTGTGTGAGTGAGAGAGAGAAAGAAGCTGTGTGTGTGAGATTAAGAGAAGCTGTACGTGTGTGAGAGAGAAAGAGACACTGTGTGTGTGAGAGAGAGAGAGAGAAAGAGGAGCTATGAGTGAAAGGCAGAGAGAGAAAGAGAAGCTGTGTGTGCGAGAGAGAGAGAGAAAGAGAAGCTATGAGTGAATGGCAGAGAGAGAAAGAGAAGCTGTGTGTGAGAGAGAGAGAGAAAGAGAAGCTGTGAGTGAGAGAGAGAGAGAAAGAGAGTCTCAGTGAGAGAGAGAAAGAGATGCTGTGAGTGAGAGAGAGAGAGAGAAGCTGTGAGTGAGAGAGATAGAGAAAGAGAAGCTGTGAGTGAGTGAGAGAGAGAAAGGAAAGCTGTGAGTGAGTGAGAGAGATAGAAGCTGTGAGTGAGTGAGAGAGAGAAAGAGATGCTGTGAGTGAAAGAGAGAGAGAGAAAGAGAAGCTGTGAGAGAGAGAAAGAGAAGCTGTGAGTGAGTGAGAGTGAGAAAGGAAAGTTGTGAGTGAGTGAGAGAGATAAAGAGAAGCTGTGAGTGAGAGAGAAAGAGAAGCTGTTAGTGAGAGAGAGAGAGAGAGAAGCTGTGTGTGAGAGAGAGAGAAGCTGTGAGTGAGTGAGAGAGAGAAATATTGTGTGAGAGAGAAAAAGAGAAAATGTGAGTGAGAGAGAGAAAGAGAAGCATTGAGTGGGAGAGAGAAAGAGAGTCTGGAAGTGAGAGAGAGAGAAAGAGAAGCTGTGAGTGAGTAAGAGAGAGAGAGAGAGAAGCTGTGAGTGAAAGAGATAGAAAGAGAAGCTGTGAGTGAGAGTGAGAGTGAGAGAGAAAGAGAAAGAGAAGCTGTGAGTGAGTGAGAGAGAGAAATGGGAAGCTGTGAGTGAGAGAGAGAGAGAAAGAGAAGCTGTGAGTGAGAGAGAAAGTTTAGCTGTCAGTCAGAGAGAGAGAGAGAAGCTGTGAGTGAGAGAGAAGAAGCTGTGAGTGTGAGAGAGAGAGAAAGAGAAGCTGTGGGAGAGAGAGAAAGAGAAGCTGTGAGTGAGAGAGAAAGAGAAAGAGAAGCTGTGAGTGACACACAGAGAGAGAAGCTGTGAGTGAGAGAGAGAGAGATAGAGAGAGAGAAAGAGAAGCTGTGAGTGAGAGAGAGAAAGAGAAGCTGTGTGTGAGTGAGAGAGAGAAAGAAGCTGTGTGTGTGTGAGATTAAGAGAAGCTGTCCGTGTGTGAGAGAGAAAGAGACACTGTGTGTGTGTGAGAGAGAGAGAAAGAGAAGCTATGAGTGAAAGGCATAGAGTGAAAGAGAAGCTGTGTGTGTGTGAGAGAGAGAAAGAGAAGCTGTGAGTGAGAGAGAGAGAAAGAGAGTCTGTGAGTGAGAGAGAGAGAGAAAGAGATGCTGTGAGGGAGAGAGAGAGAGAGAAAGAGAAGCTGTGAGTGAGAGAGATAGAGAAATTGAAGCTGTGAGTGAGTGAGAAAGAGAAAGGGAAGCTGTGAGTGAGTGAGACATAGAAGCTGTGAGTGAGAGAGAGAGAAAGAGAAGCTGTGAGTGAAAGAGAGAGAGAGAAAGAGAAGCTGTGAGAGAGAGAAAGAGAAGCTGTGAGTGAGTGAGAGAGAAAGGAAAGCTGTGAGTGAGTGAGAGAGAAAAAGAGAAGCTGTGAGTGAGAGAGAAAGAGAAGGTGTTAGTGAGAGAGAGAGAAAGCTGTGTATGTGTGAGAGAGAGAAGCTGTGAGTGAGAGAGAGAGAGAAATATAGTGAGTGAGAGAGAGAAAGAGAAAATGTGAGTGAGAGAGAGAGAAAGAGAAGCTGTGTGTGCGAGACAGAGAAAGAGAAGCTGTGAGTGAGAGAGAAAGAGAAGCTGTGAGTGAGAGAGAGAGAGGAAGAGAAGCTGTGATTGAGAGAGTGTAGAGAAGCTGTGAGTGAGAGAAAGAGAGAAAGAGAAGCTGTAAGTGAGAGAGAGAGAGAAAGAGAAGCATTGAGTGGGAGAGGGAAAGAGAGTCTGGAAGTGAGAGAGAGAGAAAGAGAAGCTATGAGTGAGAGAGAGAGAGAAGCTGTGAGTGAGTGAGTGAGTGAGAGAGAGAAGCTGTGAGTGAAAGAGATAGAAAGAGAAGCTGTGAGTGATAGTGAGAGAGAGAGAGAAAGAGAAAGAGAAGCTGTGAGTGAGTGAGAGAGAGAAATGGGAAGCTGTGAGTGAGAGAGAGAGAAAGAGAAGCTGTGAGTGAGTGAGAGAGAGAGAGAGAAGCTGTGAGTGAGAGAGAAGAAGTTGTGAGTGAGAGAGAGAGAGAGAAAGAGAAGCTGTGGGAGAGAGAGAGAGAGAGAAAGAAAAGCTGTGAGTGAGAGAGAAAAAGAAAGAGAAGCTGTGAGTGAGAGAGAGAGAGAAAGAGAAGCCTTGAGTGACAGAGAGAATGAGAAGCTGTGAGTGAGAGAGAGAGAAAGAGAAGCTGTGAGTGAGAGAGAGAGAGAGAGAAAGAGAAGCTGTGAGTGAGAGAGAGAAAGAGAAGCTGTGTGTGTGTGTGAGATTAAAAGAAGCTGTGTGTGTGTGATAGAGAAAGAGACACTGTGTGTGTGTGAGAGAGAGAGAAAGAGAAGCTATGAGTGAAAGGCAGAGAGAGAAAGTGAAGCTGTGTGTGTGTGAGAGAGAGAAAGAGAAGCTGTGAGTGAGAGAGAGAGAAAGAGAGTGTGTGAGAGAGAGAGAGAGAAAGAGATGCTGTGAGTGAGAGAGAGAGAAAAAGAGAAGCTGTGAGTGAGAGAGATAGAGAAAGAGAAGCTGTGAGTGAGTGAGAGAGAGAAAGGAAAGCTGTGAGTGAGTGAGAGACATAGAAGCGGTAAGTGAGAGAGAGAGTGAGAGAAGCTGTGTGTGTGAGAGAGAGAAGCTGTGAGAGAGTGAGAGAGAGAAATATTGTGTGAGAGAGAGAAAGAGAAAATGTGAGTGAGAGAGAGAAAGAGAAGCATTGAGTGGGAGAGAGAAAGAGAGTCTGGAAGTGAGAGAGAGAGAAAGAGAAGCTGTGAGTGAGTAAGAGAGAGAGAGAGAGAGAGAAGCTGTGAGTGAAAGAGATAGAAAGAGAAGCTGTGTGAGAGTGAGAGAGAGAGAGAAGCTGTGTGTGTGTGAGATTAAGAGAAGCTGTGTGTGAGAGAGAGAGAAAGAGACACTGTGTGTGTGTGTGAGAGAGAGAAAGAGAAGCTGTGAGTGTGAGAGAGATGCTGTGAGTGAGAGAGAGAGAAGCTGTGTATGTGTGAGGGAGAGATATGCTGTGAGTGAGAGAGAGAGAAAGAGAAGCTGTGTGTGAGAGAAAGAGAGAAAGTGAAGCTGTGTGTGAGAGAAAGAGAGAAAGTGAAAGTGTGAGTGAGAGAGAAAGAGAAGCTGTGAGTGTGAGAGAGAGAAAGCCAAGCTGTGAGTGAGAGAGAGAGAGAGAGAAAGAGAAACTGTGAGTGAGTGAGAGAGAGAGAAAGAGAAGCTGTGTGTGTGGGGGAGAGAAAAAGAGCTGTGAGTGTTAGAGAGAGAGAAAGAGAAGCTGTGAGTGAGAGAGAGATAAAGAGAAGCTGTGAGTGAGTGAGAGAGAGAAATGGGAAGATGTGAGTGAGAGAGAGAGAGAAGCTGTGAGTGAGAGAGAGAGAAAGAGAAGCTGTGAGTGAGAGAGAGAGAGAGAGAAGCTGTGAGTGAGAGAGAAGAAGCTGTGAGTGAGAGAGAGAGAAAAAGAGAAGCTGTGGGAGAGAGAGATAGAGAAAGAGAAGTTGTGAGAGAGAGAAAGAGAAGCTGTGAGTGAGTGAGAGAGAGAAAGGAAAGCAGTGAGTGAGTGAGAGAGATAGAAGCGGTAAGTGAGAGAGAGAGAAAGAGAAGCTGTGAGTGAAAGAGAGAGAGAGAAAGAGAAGTTGTGAGAGAGAGAAAGAGAAGCTGTGAGTGTGTGAGAGAGAAAAGAAAGCTGTGAGTGAGTGAGAGAGATATAGAGAAGCTGTGAGTGAGAGAGAAAGAGAAGGTGTTAGTGAGAGAGAGAGAGAGAAGCTGTGTGTGTGAGAGAGAGAGAAATATTGTGAGTGAGAGAGAGGAAGAGAAGCTGTGATTGAGAGAGAGAGAAGAGAAGCTGTGAGTGAGAGAGAGAGAGAAAGAGAAGCTGTGAGTGAGAGAGGGAGAGAGAAAGAGAAGCATTGAGTGGGAGAGAGAAAGTGAGTCTGGAAGTGAGTGAGAGAGAGAAAGAGAAGCTGTGAGTGAGAGAGAGAGAGAGAAGCTGTGACTGAGTGAGTGAGAGAGAGAGAGAAGCTGTGAGGGAAAGAGATAGAAAGAGAAGCTGTGAGTGAGAGTGAGAGAGAGAGAAAGAGAAAGAGAAGCTGTGAGTGAGAGAGAGAAAGAGAAGCTGTGAGTGAGAGAGAGAGAAAGAGAAGCTGTGAGTGAGAGAGAAAGAGAGAAGCTGTGAGAGAGAGAGAGAGAGAGAAAGAGAAGCTGTGAGTGAGAGAGAGAAAGAGAAGCTGTGTGAGAGTGAGAGAGAGAGAGAAGCTGTGTGTGTGTGTGAGATTAAGAGAAGCTGTGTGTGTGAGAGAGAGAAAGAGACACTGTGTGTGTGAGAGAGAGAGAGAAAGAGAAGCTGTGAGTGTGAGAGAGATGCTGTGAGTGAGAGAGAGAGAAGCTGTGTATGTGTGAGAGAGAGATATGCTGTGAGTGAGAGAGAGAGAAAGAGAAGCTGTGTGTGAGAGAAAGAGAGAAAGTGAAGCTGTGTGTGAGAGAAAGAGAGAAAGTGAAGGTGTGAGTGAGAGAGAAAGAGAAGCTGTGAGTGAGAGAGAGAGAAAGCCAAGCTGTGAGTGAGAGAGATAGAGAAAGAGAAGCTGTGAGTGAGTGAGAAAGAGAAAGGAAAGCTGTGAGTGAGTGAGAGATAGAAGCTGTGAGTGAGAGAGAGAGAAAGAGAAGCTGTGAGTGAAAGAGAGAGAGAGAGAAAGAGAAGCTGTGAGAGAGAGAAAGAGAAGCTGTGAGTGAGTGAGAGAGAGAAAGGAAAGCTGTGAGTGAGTGAGAGAGAAAAAGAGAAGCTGTGAGTGAGAGAGAAAGAGAAGGTGTTAGTGAGAGAGAGAGAAAGCTGTGTGTGTGTGAGAGAGAGAAGCTGTGAGTGAGAGAGAGAGAGAAATATTGTGGGTGAGAGAGAGAAAGAGAAAATGTGAGTGAGAGAGAGAGAAAGAGAAGCTGTGAGTGCGAGACAGAGAAAGAGAAGCTGTGAGTGAGAGAGAAAGAGAAGCTGTGAGTGAGAGAGAGAGAGGAAGAGAAGCTGTTATTGAGAGAGAGTAGAGAAGCTGTGAGTGAGAGAAAGAGAGGAAGAGAAGCTGTGAGTGAGAGAGAGAGAGAAAGAGAAGCATTGAGTGAGAGAGAGAAAGAGAAGATGTGAGTGAGAGAGAAAGAGAAGCTGTGAGTGAGTGAGAGAGAGAGAAAGAGAAGCTGTGAGTGAGAGTGAAAGAGAAGCTGTGAGTGAGAGAGAGAGAAAGAGAAGATGTGAGTGAGAGAGAAAGAGAAGCTGTGAGTGAGTGAGAGAGAGAGAAGCTGTGAGTGAGAGAGAGAGAGTGAAAGGGAAGCTGTGAGTGAGAGAGAGAGAGAGAAGCTGTGAGTGAAAGAGAGAGAGAGAAAGAGAAGCTGTGAGTGAGAGAGAGAGAAAGAGAAGCTGTGAGTGAGAGAGAGAGAAAGAGATGATGTGAGTGAGAGAGAAAGAGAAGCTGTGAGTGAGTGAGAGAGAGAGAAGCTGTGAGTGAGAGAGAGAGAGTGAAAGGGAAGCTGTGAGTGAGAGAGAGAGAGAAGCTGTGAGTGAGAGAGAGAGAGTGAAAGGAAAGCTGTGAGTGTGTGTGTGTGAGAGAGAGAGAAGCTGTGAGTGAGAGAGAAAGAGAAGGTGTGAGTGAGAGAGAGAGAGAAAGAGAAGCTGTGTGTGTGTGAGAGAGAGAAAGAGAAGCTATGAGTGAGAGAGAGAGAAAGAGAAGATGTGAGTGAGAGAGAAAGAGAAGCTGTGAGTGAGTGAAAGAGAGTGAAAGGGAAGCTGTGAGTGAGAGAGAGAATGAGAAGATGTGAGTGAGAGAGAGAGAAAGAGAAGCTGTGAGTGAGAGAGAGAAATAGAAGCTGTGAGTGAGAGAAAGAGAGAAAGAGAAGCTGTGTGTGTGAGAGAGAGAGAAACTGTGAGTGAGAGAGAGAAAGAGAAACTGAGAGTGAGAGAGAGAAAGAGAAGCTGTGTGTGAGTGAGAGAGAGAAATGGGAAGCTGTGAGTGAGAGAGAGAGAGAGAAGCTGTGAGTGAGAGAGAGAGAAATAGAAGCTGTGAGTGAGAGAGAGAGAGAAGCTGTGAGTGAGAGAGAAGAAGCTGTGAGTGAGAGAGAGAGAAAGAGAAGCTGTGAGTGAGAGAGAAAGAGATAGAGAAGCTGAGAGTGACACACAGATAGAGAAGCTGTGCGTGAGAGAGAGAGAGAAAGAGAAGCCTTGAGTGACAGAGAGAGTGAGAAGCTGTGAGTGAGAGAGAAAGAGAAGCTGTGAGTGAGAGAGAGAGAGAGAAAGAGAAGCTGCGAGTGAGAGAGAGAAAGAGAAGCTGTGTGTGAGTGAGAGAGAGAAAGAAGCTATGTGTGTGTGAGATTAAGAGAAGCTGTGCGTGTGTGAGAGAGAAAGAGAGACTGTGTGTGTGTGAGAGAGAGAGAGAAAGAGAAGCTATGAGTGAAAGGCAGAGAGAGAAAGAGAAGCTGTGTGTGTGTGAGAGAGAGAAAGAGAAGCTGTGAGTGAGAGAGAGAGAGAAAGAGAGTCTCAGTGAGAGAGAGAAAGAGATGCTGTGAGTGAGAGAGAGAGAGAGAAGCTGTGAGTGAGAGAGATAGAGAAAGAGAAGCTGTGAGTGAGTGAGAGAGAGAAAGGAAAGCTGTGAGTGAGAGAGAGAGAAATAGAAGCTGTGAGAGAGAGAGAGAAGCTGTGAGTGAGAGAGAAGAAGCTGTGAGTGAGAGAGAGAGAAAGAGAAGCTGTGAGTGAGTGAGAGAGAGAAAGAGAAGCTGTGGGAGAGAGAGAGAGAAAGAGAAGCTGTGAGTGAGAGAGAAAGAGAAAGAGAAGCTGAGAGTGACACACAGATAGAGAAGCTGTGAGTGAGAGAGAGAGAGAGAAAGAGAAGCCTTGAGTGACAGAAGAGTGAGAAGCTGTGAGTGAGAGAGAGAGAGAAGCTGTGAGTGAGAGAGAGAGAGAAAGAGAAGCTGTGTGTGAGTGAGAGGGAGAAAGAAGCGGTGTGTGTGTGAGATTAAGAGAAGCTGTGCGTGTGTGAGAGAGAAAGAGACATTGTGTCTGTGTGAGAGAGAGAGAGAAAGAGAAGCTATGAGTGAAAGGCAGAGAGAGAAAGAGAAGCTGTGTGTGCGAGAGAGAGAGAAAGAGAAGCTATGAGTGAAAGGCAGAGAGAGAAAGAGAAGCTGTGTGTGAGAGAGAGAGAAAGAGAAGCTGTGAGTGAGAGAGAGAGTGAAAGAGAGTCTCAGTGAGAGAGAGAAAGAGATGCTGTGAGTGAGAGAGAGAGAGAAGCTTTGAGTGAGTGAGAGAGAGAAAGGAAAGCTGTGAGTGAGTGAGAGAGATAGAAGCTGTGAGTGAGTGAGAGAGAGAAAGAGATGCTGTGAGTGAAAGAGAGAGAGAGAAAGAGAAGCTGTGAGAGAGAGAATGAGAAGCTGTTAGTGAGAGAGAGAGAGAAGCTGTGTGTGAGAGAGAGAGAAGCTGTGAGTGAGTGAGAGAGAGAAATATTGTGAGTGAGAGAGAGAAAGAGAAAATGTGAGTGAGAGAGAAAGAGAAGCATTGAGGGGAGAGAGAAAGAGAGTCTGGAAGTGAGAGAGAGAGAAAGAGAAGCTGTGAGTGAGAGAGAGAGAGAAGCTGTGAGTGAGTAAGAGAGAGAGAGAGATAGAAGCTGTGAGTGAAAGAGATAGAAAGAGAAGCTGTGAGTGAGAGTGAGAGAGAAAGAGAAAGAGAAGCTGTGAGTGAGTGAGAGAGAGAAATGGGAAGCTGTGAGTGAGAGAGAGAGAGAGAAAGAGAAGCTGTGAGTGAGAGAGAGAGAAATAGAAGCTGTGAGTGAGAGAGAGAGAGAAGCTGTGAGTGAGAGAGAGAGAAAGAGAAGCTGTGGGAGAGAGAGAAAAAGAGAAGCTGTGAGTGAGAGAGAAAGAGAAAGAGAAGCTGTGAGTGACACACAGAGAGAGAAGCTGTGAGTGAGAGAGAGAGAGAGAGAGAAAGAGAAGCTGTGAGTGAGAGAGAGAAAGAGAAGCTGTGTGTGAGTGAGAGAGAGAAATAAGCTGTTTGTGTGTGTGAGATTAAGAGAAGCTGTGCGTGTGTGAGAGAGAAAGAGACACTGTGTGTGTGTGTGAGAGAGAGAAAGAGAAGCTATGAGTGAAATGCAGAGAGAGAAAGAGAAGCTGCGTGTGTGAGAGAGAGAAAGAGAAGCTGTGAGTGAGAGAGAGAGAAAGAGAGTCTGTGAGTGAGAGAGAGAGAGAAAGAGATGCTGTGAGGGAGAGAGAGAGAGAGAAAGAGAAGCTGTGAGTGAGAGAGATAGAGAAAGAGAAGCTGTGAGTGAGTGAGAAAGAGAAAGGAAAGCTGTGAGTGAGTGAGAGATAGAAGCTGTGAGTGAGAGAGAGAGAGAAAGAGAAGCTGTGAGTGAAAGAGAGAGAGAGAAAGAGAAGCTGTGAGAGAGAGAAAGAGAAGCTGTGAGTGAGTGAGAGAGAGAAAGGAAAGCTGTGAGTGAGTGAGAGAGAAAAAGAGAAGCTGTGAGTGAGTGAGAGAGAGAGAGTGAAAGGGAAGCTGTGAGTGAGAGAGAGAGAGAGAAGCTGTGAGTGAGAGAGAGAGTGAAAGGGAAGCTGTGAGTGTGTGTGTGAGAGAGAGAGAAGCTGTGAGTGAGAGAGAAAGAGAAGGTGTGAGTGAGAGAGAGAGAGAAAGAGAAGCTGTGTGAGAGAGAGAGAGAGAAAGAGAAGCTGTGAGTGAGAGAGAGAGAAAGAGAAGATGTGAGTGAGAGAGAGAGAGAAGCTGTGAGTGAGAGAGAAAGAGAAGCTGTGAGTGAGAGAGAGAGAAAGAGAAGCTGTGTGAGAGAGAGAGAGAGAAAGAGAAGCTGTGAGTGAGAGAGAGAGAAAGAGAAGATGTGAGTGAGAGAGAAAGAGAAGCTGTGAGTGAGTGAGAGAGAGTGAAAGGGAAGCTGTGAGTGAGAGAGAGAATGAGAAAGATGTGAGTGAGAGAGAGAGAAAGAGAAGCTGTGAGTGTGAGAGAGAAATAGAAGCTGTGAGTGAGAGAAAGAGAGAAAGAGAAGCTGTGAGAGAGAGAGAGAGAGAAACTGTGAGTGAGAGAGAGAAAGAGAAACTGAGAGTGAGAGAGAGAAAGAGAAGCTGTGTGTGAGTGAGAGAGAGAAATGGGAAGCTGTGAGTGAGAGAGAGAGAGAAGCTGTGAGTGAGAGAGAGAGAAATAGAAGATGTGAGTGAGAGAGAGAGAGAGAATCTGTGAGTGAGAGAGAAGAAGCTGTGAGTGAGAGAGAGAGAAAGAGAAGCTGTGAGTGCGTGAGAGAGAGAAATGGGCAGCTGTGAGTGAGAGAGAGAGAGAGAGAAGCTGTGAGTGAGATAGAGAGAAATAGAAGCTGTGAGTGAGAGAGAGAGAGAAGCTGTGAGGGAGAGAGAAGAAGCTGTGAATGAGAGAGAGAGAGAGAAAGAGAAGCTGTGGGAGAGAGAGAGAGAAAGAGAAGCTGTGAGTGAGAGAGAAAGAGAAAGAGAAGCTGAGAGTGACACACAGATAGAGAAGCTGTGAGTGAGAGAGAGAGAGAAAGAGAAGCCTTGAGTGACAGAGAGAGTGAGAAGCTGTGAGTGAGAGAGAAAGAGAAGCTGTGAGTCAGAGAGAGAGAGAGAGAAGCTGTGAGTGAGAGAGAGAAAGAGAAGCTGTGTGTGAGTGAGAGAGAGAAAGAAGCTGTGTGTGTGAGAGATTAAGAGAAGCTGTGCGTGTGTGAGAGAGAAAGAGACACTGTGTGTGTGTGTGAGAGAGAGAGAGAAAGAGAAGCTATGAGTGAAAGGCAGAGAGAGAAAGAGAAGCTGTGTGTGCGAGAGAGAGAGAAAGAGAAGCTATGAGTGAAAGGCAGAGAGAGAAAGAGAAGCTGTATGTGTGTGAGAGAGAGAAAAAGAAGCTGTGAGTGAGAGAGAGAGAAAGAGAGTCTGTGAGTGAGAGAGAGAGAGAAAGAGATGCTGTGAGGGAGAGAGAGAGAGAGAAAGAGAAGCTGTGAGTGAGAGAGATAGAGAAAGAGAAGCTGTGAGTGAGTGAGAAAGAGAAAGGAAAGCTGTGAGTGAGTGAGAGATAGAAGCTGTGAGTGAGTGAGAGAGAGAAAGGAAAGATGTGAGTGAGTGAGACAGAGAGAAAGAGAAGCTGTGATTGAGAGAGAAAGAGAAGGTGTCAGTGAGAGAGAGAGAAAGCTGTGTGTGTGAGAGAGAGAGAAGCTGTGAGTGAGAGAGAGAGAAAGAGAAGCTGTGAGTGCGAGACAGAGAAAGAGAAGCTGTGAGTGAGAGAGAGAGAGGAAGAGAAGCTGTTATTGAGAGAGAGTAGAGAAGCTGTGAGTGAGAGAAAGGGAGAAAGAGAAGCTGTGAGTGAGAGAGAGAAAGAGAAGCATTGAGCGAGAGAAAGAGAAAGAGAAGATGTGAGTGAGAGAGAAAGAGAAGCTGTGAGTGAGTGAGAGAGAGAGAAAGAGAAGCTGTGAGTGAGAGAGAGAGAAAGAGAAGCTGTGAGTGAGAGAGAGAGAGAAAGAAAGAGAAGCTGTGAGTGAGAGAGAGAGAAAGAGAAGATGTGAGTGAGAGAGAAAGAGAAGATGTGAGTGTGTGTGAGAGAGAGAAGCTGTGAGTGAGAGAGAGTAGAGAAGCTGTGATTGAGAGAAAGAGAGAAAGAGAAGCTGTGAGTGAGAGAGAGAGAAAGAGAAGATGTGAGTGAGAGAGAAAGAGAAGCTGTGAGTGAGTGAGAGAGAGTGAAAGGGAAGCTGTGAGTGAGAGAGAGAATGAGAAAGATGTGAGTGAGAGAGAGAGAAAGAGAAGCTGTGAGTGTGAGAGAGAAATAGAAGCTGTGAGTGAGAGAAAGAGAGAAAGAGAAGCTGTGAGAGAGAGAGAGAGAGAAACTGTGAGTGAGAGAGAGAAAGAGAAACTGAGAGTGAGAGAGAGAAAGAGAAGCTGTGTGTGAGTGAGAGAGAGAAATGGGAAGCTGTGAGTGAGAGAGAGAGAGAAGCTGTGAGTGAGAGAGAGAGAAATAGAAGATGTGAGTGAGAGAGAGAGAGAATCTGTGAGTGAGAGAGAAGAAGCTGTGAGTGAGAGAGAGAGAAAGAGAAGCTGTGAGTGCGTGAGAGAGAGAAATGGGCAGCTGTGAGTGAGAGAGAGAGAGAGAGAAGCTGTGAGTGAGATAGAGAGAAATAGAAGCTGTGAGTGAGAGAGAGAGAGAAGCTGTGAGGGAGAGAGAAGAAGCTGTGAATGAGAGAGAGAGAGAAAGAGAAGCTGTGGGAGAGAGAGAGAGAAAGAGAAGCTGTGAGTGAGACAGAAAGAGAAAGAGAAGCTGAGAGTGACACACAGATAGAGAAGCTGTGAGTGAGAGAGAGAGAGAAAGAGAAGCCTTGAGTGACAGAGAGAGTGAGAAGCTGTGAGTGAGAGAGAAAGAGAAGCTGTGTGTGAGAGAGAGAGAGAGAGAGAAGCTGTGAGTGAGAGAGAGAAAGAGAAGCTGTGTGTGAGTGAGAGAGAGAAAGAAGCTGTGTGTGTGTGAGATTAAGAGAAGCTGTGCGTGTGTGAGAGAGAAAGAGACACTGTGTGTGTGTGAGAGAGAGAGAGAAAGAGAAGCTATGAGTGAAAGGCAGAGAGAGAAAGAGAAGCTGTGTGTGCGAGAGAGAGAGAAAGAGAAGCTATGAGTGAAAGGCAGAGAGAGAAAGAGAAGCTGTATGTGTGTGAGAGAGAGAAAAAGAAGCTGTGAGTGAGAGAGAGAGAAAGAGAGTCTGTGAGTGAGAGAGAGAGAGAAAGAGATGCTGTGAGGGAGAGAGAGAGAGAGAAAGAGAAGCTGTGAGTGAGAGAGATAGAGAAAGAGAAGCTGTGAGTGAGTGAGAAAGAGAAAGGAAAGCTGTGAGTGAGTGAGAGATAGAAGCTGTGAGTGAGAGAGAGAGAAAGAGAAGCTGTGAGTGAAAGAGAGAGAGAGAAAGAGAAGCTGTGAGAGAGAGAAAGAGAAGCTGTGAGTGAGTGAGAGAGAGAAAGGAAAGCTGTGAGTGAGTGAGAGAGAGAGAAAGAGAAGCTGTGAGTGAGAGAGAAAGAGAAGGTGTTAGTGAGAGAGAGAGAAAGCTGTGTGTGTGTGAGAGAGAGAAGCTGTGAGTGAGAGAGAGAGAAAGAGAAGCTGTGAGTGCGAGACAGAGAAAGAGAAGCTGTGAGTGAGAGAGAGAGAGGAAGAGAAGCTGTTATTGAGAGAGAGTAGAGAAGCTGTGTGTGAGTGAGAGAGAGAAAGAAGCTGTTTGTGTGTGTGAGATTAAGAGAAGCTGTGCGTGTGTGAGAGAGAAAGAGACACTGTGTGTGTGTGTGTGAGAGAGAAAGAGAAGCTATGAGTGAAATGCAGAGAGAGAAAGAGAAGCTGCGTGTGTGAGAGAGAGAAAGAGAAGCTGTGAGTGAGAGAGAGAGAAAGAGAGTCTGTGAGTGAGAGAGAGAGAGAAAGAGATGCTGTGAGGGAGAGAGAGAGAGAGAAAGAGAAGCTGTGAGTGAGAGAGATAGAGAAAGAGAAGCTGTGAGTGAGTGAGAAAGAGAAAGGAAAGCTGTGAGTGAGTGAGAGATAGAAGCTGTGAGTGAGAGAGAGAGAGAAAGAGAAGCTGTGAGTGAAAGAGAGAGAGAGAAAGAGAAGCTGTGAGAGAGAGAAAGAGAAGCTGTGAGTGAGTGAGAGAGAGAAAGGAAAGCTGTGAGTGAGTGAGAGAGAAAAAGAGAAGCTGTGAGTGAGTGAGAGAGAGAGAGTGAAAGGGAAGCTGTGAGTGAGAGAGAGAGAGAGAAGCTGTGAGTGAGAGAGAGAGTGAAAGGGAAGCTGTGAGTGTGTGTGTGAGAGAGAGAGAAGCTGTGAGTGAGAGAGAAAGAGAAGGTGTGAGTGAGAGAGAGAGAGAAAGAGAAGCTGTGTGAGAGAGAGAGAGAGAAAGAGAAGCTGTGAGTGAGAGAGAGAGAAAGAGAAGATGTGAGTGAGAGAGAGAGAGAAGCTGTGAGTGAGAGAGAAAGAGAAGGTGTGAGTGAGAGAGAGAGAGAAAGAGAAGCTGTGTGAGAGAGAGAGAGAGAAAGAGAAGCTGTGAGTGAGAGAGAGAGAAAGAGAAGATGTGAGTGAGAGAGAAAGAGAAGCTGTGAGTGAGTGAGAGAGAGTGAAAGGGAAGCTGTGAGTGAGAGAGAGAATGAGAAAGATGTGAGTGAGAGAGAGAGAAAGAGAAGCTGTGAGTGTGAGAGAGAAATAGAAGCTGTGAGTGAGAGAAAGAGAGAAAGAGAAGCTGTGAGAGAGAGAGAGAGAGAAACTGTGAGTGAGAGAGAGAAAGAGAAACTGAGAGTGAGAGAGAGAAAGAGAAGCTGTGTGTGAGTGAGAGAGAGAAATGGGAAGCTGTGAGTGAGAGAGAGAGAGAAGCTGTGAGTGAGAGAGAGAGAAATAGAAGATGTGAGTGAGAGAGAGAGAGAGAATCTGTGAGTGAGAGAGAAGAAGCTGTGAGTGAGAGAGAGAGAAAGAGAAGCTGTGAGTGCGTGAGAGAGAGAAATGGGCAGCTGTGAGTGAGAGAGAGTGAGAGAGAAGCTGTGAGTGAGATAGAGACAAAAAGAAGCTGTGAGTGAGAGAGAGAGAGAAGCTGTGAGGGAGAGAGAAGAAGCTGTGAATGAGAGAGAGAGAGAAAGAGAAGCTGTGGGAGAGAGAGAGAGAAAGAGAAGCTGTGAGTGAGAGAGAAAGAGAAAGAGAAGCTGAGAGTGACACACAGATAGAGAAGCTGTGAGTGAGAGAGAGAGAGAAAGAGAAGCCTTGAGTGACAGAGAGAGTGAGAAGCTGTGAGTGAGAGAGAAAGAGAAGCTGTGAGTCAGAGAGAGAGAGAGAGAGAATCTGTGAGTGAGAGAGAGAAAGAGAAGCTGTGTGTGAGTGAGAGAGAGAAAGAAGCTGTGTGTGTGTGAGATTAAGAGAAGCTGTGCGTGTGTGAGAGAGAAAGAGACACTGTGTGTGTGTGTGAGAGAGAGAGAAAGAGAAGCTATAAGTGAAAGGCAGAGAGAGAAAGAGAAGCTGTGTGTGCGAGAGAGAGAGAGAAAGAGAAGCTATGAGTGAAAGGCAGAGAGAGAAAGAGAAGCTGTATGTGTGTGAGAGAGAGAAAAAGAAGCTGTGAGTGAGAGAGAGAGAAAGAGAGTCTGTGAGTGAGAGAGAGAGAGAAAGAGATGCTGTGAGGGAGAGAGAGAGAGAGAAAGAGAAGCTGTGAGTGAGAGAGATAGAGAAAGAGAAGCTGTGAGTGAGTGAGAAAGAGAAAGGAAAGCTGTGAGTGAGTGAGAGATAGAAGCTGTGAGTGAGTGAGAGAGAGAAAGGAAAGATGTGAGTGAGTGAGAGAGAGAGAAAGAGAAGCTGTGAGTGAGAGAGAAAGAGAAGGTGTTAGTGAGAGAGAGAGAAAGCTGTGTGTGTGAGAGAGAGAAGCTGTGAGTGAGAGAGAGAGAAAGAGAAGCTGTGAGTGCGAGACAGAGAAAGAGAAGCTGTGAGTGAGAGAGAGAGAGGAAGAGAAGCTGTTATTGAGAGAGAGTAGAGAAGCTGTGAGTGAGAGAAAGAGAGAAAGAGAAGCTGTGAGTGAGAGAGAGAAAGAGAAGCATTGAGCGAGAGAGAGAGAAAGAGAAGATGTGAGTGAGAGAGAAAGAGAAGCTGTGAGTGAGTGAGAGAGAGAGAAAGAGAAGCTGTGAGTGAGAGAGAGAGAAAGAGAAGCTGTGAGTGAGAGAGAGAGAGAAAGAAAGAGAAGCTGTGAGTGAGAGAGAGAGAAAGAGAAGATGTGAGTGAGAGAGAAAGAGAAGATGTGAGTGTGTGTGAGAGAGAGAAGCTGTGAGTGAGAGAGAGTAGAGAAGCTGTGATTGAGAGAAAGAGAGAAAGAGAAGCTGTGAGTGAGAGAGAGAGAAAGAGAAGATGTGAGTGAGAGAGAAAGAGAAGCTGTGAGTGAGTGAGAGAGAGTGAAAGGGAAGCTGTGAGTGAGAGAGAGAATGAGAAAGATGTGAGTGAGAGAGAGAGAAAGAGAAGCTGTGAGTGTGAGAGAGAAATAGAAGCTGTGAGTGAGAGAAAGAGAGAAAGAGAAGCTGTGAGAGAGAGAGAGAGAGAAACTGTGAGTGAGAGAGAGAAAGAGAAACTGAGAGTGAGAGAGAGAAAGAGAAGCTGTGTGTGAGTGAGAGAGAGAAATGGGAAGCTGTGAGTGAGAGAGAGAGAGAAGCTGTGAGTGAGAGAGAGAGAAATAGAAGATGTGAGTGAGAGAGAGAGAGAGAATCTGTGAGTGAGAGAGAAGAAGCTGTGAGTGAGAGAGAGAGAAAGAGAAGCTGTGAGTGCGTGAGAGAGAGAAATGGGCAGCTGTGAGTGAGAGAGAGAGAGAGAAGCTGTGAGTGAGATAGAGAGAAATAGAAGCTGTGAGTGAGAGAGGGAGAGAAGCTGTGAGGGAGAGAGAAGAAGCTGTGAATGAGAGAGAGAGAGAAAGAGAAGCTGTGGGAGAGAGAGAGAGAAAGAGAAGCTGTGAGTGAGAGAGAAAGAGAAAGAGAAGCTGAGAGTGACACACAGATAGAGAAGCTGTGAGTGAGAGAGAGAGAGAAAGAGAAGCCTTGAGTGACAGAGAGAGTGAGAAGCTGTGAGTGAGAGAGAAAGAGAAGCTGTGAGTGAGAGAGAGAGAGAGAGAGAAGCTGTGAGTGAGAGAGAGAAAGAGAAGCTGTGTGTGAGTGAGAGAGAGAAAGAAGCTGTGTGTGTGTGAGATTAAGAGAAGCTGTGCGTGTGTGAGAGAGAAAGAGACACTGTGTGTGTGTGTGTGAGAGAGAGAAAGAGAAGCTATGAGTGAAAGGCAGAGAGAGAAGGAGAAGCTGTGTGTGCGAGAGAGAGAGAAAGAGAAGCTATGAGTGAAAGGCAGAGAGAGAAAGAGAAGCTGTATGTGTGTGAGAGAGAGAAAAAGAAGCTGTGAGTGAGAGAGAGAGAAAGAGAGTCTGTGAGTGAGAGAGAGAGAGAAAGAGATGCTGTGAGGGAGAGAGAGAGAGAGAAAGAGAAGCTGTGAGTGAGAGAGATAGAGAAAGAGAAGCTGTGAGTGAGTGAGAAAGAGAAAGGAAAGCTGTGAGTGAGTGAGAGATAGAAGCTGTGAGTGAGAGAGAGAGAAAGAGAAGCTGTGAGTGAAAGAGAGAGAGAGAAAGAGAAGCTGTGAGAGAGAGAAAGAGAAGCTGTGAGTGAGTGAGAGAGAGAAAGGAAAGCTGTGAGTGAGTGAGAGAGAGAGAAAGAGAAGCTGTGAGTGAGAGAGAAAGAGAAGGTGTTAGTGAGAGAGAGAGAAAGCTGTGTGTGTGAGAGAGAGAGAAGCTGTGAGTGAGAGAGAGAGAAAGAGAAGCTGTGAGTGCGAGACAGAGAAAGAGAAGCTGTGAGTGAGAGAGAGAGAGGAAGAGAAGCTGTTATTGAGAGAGAGTAGAGAAGCTGTGAGTGAGAGAAAGAGAGAAAGAGAAGCTGTGAGTGAGAGAGAGAAAGAGAAGCATTGAGTGAGAGAGAGAGAAAGAGAAGATGTGAGTGAGAGAGAAAGAGAAGCTGTGAGTGAGTGAGAGAGAGAGAAAGAGAAGCTGTGAGTGAGAGAGAGAGAAAGAGAAGCTGTGAGTGAGAGAGAGAGAAAGAAAGAGAAGCTGTGAGTGAGAGAGAGAGAAAGAGAAGATGTGAGTGAGAGAGAAAGAGAAGATGTGAGTGTGTGAGAGAGAGAGAAGCTGTGAGTGAGAGAGAGTAGAGAAGCTGTGATTGAGAGAAAGAGAGAAAGAGAAGCTGTGAGTGAGAGAGAGAAAGAGAAGCATTGAGTGAGAGAGAGAGAAAGAGAAGATGTGAGTGAGAGAGAAAGAGAAGCTGTGAGTGAGTGAGAGAGAGAGAAAGAGAAGCTGTGAGTGAGAGAGAGAGAAAGAGAAGCTGTGAGTGAGAGAGAGAGAAAGAGAAGATGTGAGTGAGAGAGAAAGAGAAGCTGTGAGTGAGTGAGAGTGAGAGAAGATGTGAGTGAGAGAGAGAGAGTGAAAGGGAAGCTGTGAGTGAGAGAGAGAGAGAAGCTGTGAGTGAAAGAGAGAGAGAGAAAGAGAAGCTGTGAGTGAGAGAGAGAGAAAGAGAAGCTGTGAGTGAGAGAGAGAGAAAGAGAAGATGTGAGTGAGAGAGAAAGAGAAGCTGTGAGTGTGTGAGAGAGAGAGAAGCTGTGAGTGAGAGAGAGAGTGTGAAAGGGAAGCTGTGAGTGAGAGAGAGAGAGAGAAGCTGTGAGTGAGAGAGAGAGAGTGAAAGGGAAGCTGTGAGTGTGTGTGTGTGAGAGAGAGAAGCTGTGAGTGAGAGAGAAAGAGAAGGTGTGAGTGAGAGAGAGAGAAAGAGAAGCTGTGTGAGAGAGAAAGAGAAGCTGTGAGTGAGAGAAAGAGAAGATGTGAGTGAGAGAGAAAGAGAAGCTGTGAGTGAGTGAGAGAGAGTGAAAGGGAAGCTGTGAGTGAGAGAGGGAATGAGAAGCTGTGTGTGAGAGAGAGAGAAACTGTGAGTGAGAGAGAGAAAGAGAAACTGAGAGTGAGAGAGAGAAAGAGAAGCTGTGTGTGAGTGAGAGAGAGAAATGGGAATCTGTGAGTGAGTGAGAGAGAGAGAAGCTGTGAGTGAGAGAGAGAGAAATAGAAGCTGTGAGTGAGAGAGAGAGAAGCTGTGAGTGAGAGAGAAGAAGCTGTGAGTGAGAGAGAGAGAAAGAGAAGCTGTGAGAGAGTGAGAGAGAGAAATGGGAAGCTGTGAGTGAGAGAGAGAGAGAGAGAGAGAGAAGCTGTGAGTGAGAGAGAGAGAAATAGAAGCTGTGAGTGAGAGAGAGAGAAAGAGAAGCTGTGGGAGAGAGAGAGAAATAGAAGCTGTGAGTGAGAGAGAGAGAGAAGCTATGAGGGAGAGAGAAGAAGCTGTGAGTGAGAGAGAGAGAAAGAGAAGCTGTGGGAGAGAGAGAAAGAAAGAGAAGCTGTGAGTGAGAGAGAAAGAGATAGAGAAGCTGAGAGTGACACACAGATAGAGAAGCTGTGAGTGAGAGAGAGAGAGAAAGAGAAGCCTTGAGTGACAGAGAGAGTGAGAAGCTGTGAGTGAGAGAGAAAGAGAAGCTACGAGTGAGAGAGAGAGAGAGATTGAGAAGCTGTGAGTGAGAGAGAGAGAAAGAGAAGATGTGAGTGAGAGAGAAAGAGAAGCTGTGAGTGTGTGTGAGAGAGAGAAGCTGTGAGTGAGAGAGAGAGAGTGAAAGGGAAGCTGTGAGTGAGAGAGAGAGAGAAGCTGTGAGTGAGAGAGAGAGAGTGAAAGGGAAGCTGTGAGTGTGTGTGTGTGAGAGAGAGAAGCTGTGAGTGAGAGAGAAAGAGAAGGTGTGAGTGAGAGAGAGAGAAAGAGAAGCTGTGTGAGAGAGAAAGAGAAGCTGTGAGTGAGAGAGAGAGAAAGAGAAGATGTGAGTGAGAGAGAAAGAGAAGCTGTGAGTGAGTGAGAGAGAGTGAAAGGGAAGCTGTGAGTGAGAGAGGGAATGAGAAGCTGTGAGAGAGAGAGAGAGAAACTGTGAGTGAGAGAGAGAAAGAGAAACTGAGAGTGAGAGAGAGAAAGAGAAGCTGTGTGTGAGTGAGAGAGAGAAATGGGAATCTGTGAGTGAGTGAGAGAGAGAGAAGCTGTGAGTGAGAGAGAGAGAAATAGAAGCTGTGAGTGAGAGAGAGAGAAGCTGTGAGTGAGAGAGAAGAAGCTGTGAGTGAGAGAGAGAGAAAGAGAAGCTGTGAGTGAGTGAGAGAGAGAAATGGGAAGCTGTGAGTGTGAGAGAGAGAGAGAGAGAGAGAAGCTGTGAGTGAGAGAGAGAGAAATAGAAGCTGTGGGTGAGAGAGAGAGAAAGAGAAGCTGTGGGAGAGAGAGAGAAATAGAAGCTGTGAGTGAGAGAGAGAGAGAAGCTGTGAGGGAGAGAGAAGAAGCTGTGAGTGAGAGAGAGAGAAAGAGAAGCTGTGGGAGAGAGAGAAAGAAAGAGAAGCTGTGAGTGAGAGAGAAAGAGATAGAGAAGCTGAGAGTGACACACAGATAGAGAAGCTGTGAGTGAGAGAGAGAGAGAAAGAGAAGGCTTGAGTGACAGAGAGAGTGAGAAGCTGTGAGTGAGAGAGAAAGAGAAGCTGCGAGTGAGAGAGAGAGAGAGAAAGAGAAGCTGCGAGTGAGAGCGAGAAAGAGAAGCTGTGTGTGAGTGAGAGAGAGAAAGAAGCTGTGTGTGTGTGAGATTAAGAGAAGCTGTACGTGTGTGAGAGAGAAAGAGACACTGTGTGTGTGAGAGAGAGAGAGAGAAAGAGGAGCTATGAGTGAAAGGCAGAGAGAGAAAGAGAAGCTGTGTGTGTGAGAGAGAGAGAAAGAGAAGCTGTGAGTGAGAGAGAGAGAGAAAGAGAGTCTCAGTGAGAGAGAGAAAGAGATGCTGTGAGTGAGAGAGATAGAGAAAGAGAAGCTGTGAGTGAGTGAGAGAGAGAAAGGAAAGCTGTGAGTGAGTGAGAGAGATAGAAGCTGTGAGTGAGTGAGAGAGAGAAAGAGATGCTGTGAGTGAAAGAGAGAGAGAGAAAGAGAAGCTGTGAGAGAGAGAAAGAGAAGCTGTGAGTGAGTGAGAGTGAGAAAGGAAAGTTGTGAGTGAGTGAGAGAGATAAAGAGAAGCTGTGAGTGAGAGAGAAAGAGAAGCTGTTAGTGAGAGAGAGAAAGAGAAGCTGTGTGTGAGTGAGAGAGAGAAATGGGAATCTGTGAGTGAGTGAGAGAGAGAGAAGCTGTGAGTGAGAGAGAGAGAAATAGAAGCTGTGAGTGAGAGAGAGAGAGAAGCTGTGAGTGAGAGAGAAGAAGCTGTGAGTGAGAGAGAGAGAAAGAGAAGCTGTGAGTGAGTGAGAGAGAGAAATGGGAAGCTGTGAGTGAGAGAGAGAGAGAGAGAGAGAAGCTGTGAGTGAGAGAGAGAGAAATAGAAGCTGTGAGTGAGAGAGAGAGAAAGAGAAGCTGTGGGAGAGAGAGAGAGAAATAGAAGCTGTGAGTGAGAGAGAGAGAGAGAGAGAGAGAAGCTGTGAGGGAGAGAGAAGAAGCTGTGAGTGAGAGAGAGAGAAAGAGAAGCTGTGGGAGAGAGAGAGAGAAAGAGAAGCTGTGAGTGAGAGAGAAAGAGATAGAGAAGCTGAGAGTGACACACAGATAGAGAAGCTGTGAGTGAGAGAGAGAGAGAAAGAGAAGCCTTGAGTGACAGAGAGAGTGAGAAGCTATGAGTGAGAGAGAAAGAGAAGCTGCGAGTGAGAGAGAGAGAGAGAAAGAGAAGCTGCGAGTGAGAGAGAGAAAGAGAAGCTGTGTGTGAGTGAGAGAGAGAAAGAAGCTGTGTGTGTGTGAGATTAAGAGAAGCTGTACGTGTGTGAGAGAGAAAGAGACACTGTGTGTGAGAGAGAGAGAGAGAGAAAGAGGAGCTATGAGTGAAAGGCAGAGAGAGAAAGAGAAGCTGTGTGTGCGAGAGAGAGAGAGAGAAAGAGAAGCTATGAGTGAATGGCAGAGAGAGAAAGAGAAGCTGTGTGTGAGAGAGAGAGAGAAAGAGAAGCTGTGAGTGAGAGAGAGAGAGAAAGAGAGTCTCAGTGAGAGAGAGAAAGAGATGCTGTGAGTGAGAGAGAGAGAGAGAAGCTGTGAGTGAGAGAGATAGAGAAAGAGAAGCTGTGAGTGAGTGAGAGAGAGAAAGGAAAGCTGTGAGTGAGTGAGAGAGATAGAAGCTGTGAGTGAGTGAGAGAGAGAAAGAGATGCTGTGAGTGAAAGAGAGAGAGAGAAAGAGAAGCTGTGAGAGAGAGAAAGAGAAGCTGTGAGTGAGTGAGAGTGAGAAAGGAAAGTTGTGAGTGAGTGAGAGAGATAAAGAGAAGCTGTGAGTGAGAGAGAAAGAGAAGCTGTTAGTGAGAGAGAGAGAGAGAGAAGCTGTGTGTGAGAGAGAGAGAAGCTGTGAGTGAGTGAGAGAGAGAAATATTGTGTGAGAGAGAAAAAGAGAAAATGTGAGTGAGAGAGAGAAAGAGAAGCATTGAGTGGGAGAGAGAAAGAGAGTCTGGAAGTGAGAGAGAGAGAAAGAGAAGCTGTGAGTGAGTAAGAGAGAGAGAGAGAGAAGCTGTGAGTGAAAGAGATAGAAAGAGAAGCTTTGAGTGAGAGTGAGAGTGAGAGAGAAAGAGAAAGAGAAGCTGTGAGTGAGTGAGAGAGAGAAATGGGAAGCTGTGAGTGAGAGAGAGAGAGAAAGAGAAGCTGTGAGTGAGAGAGAAAGTTTAGCTGTCAGTCAGAGAGAGAGAGAGAAGCTGTGAGTGAGAGAGAAGAAGCTGTGAGTGTGAGAGAGAGAGAAAGAGAAGCTGTGGGAGAGAGAGAAAGAGAAGCTGTGAGTGAGAGAGAAAGAGAAAGAGAAGCTGTGAGTGACACACAGAGAGAGAAGCTGTGAGTGAGAGAGAGAGAGATAGAGAGAGAGAAAGAGAAGCTGTGAGTGAGAGAGAGAAAGAGAAGCTGTGTGTGAGTGAGAGAGAGAAAGAAGCTGTGTGTGTGTGAGATTAAGAGAAGCTGTCCGTGTGTGAGAGAGAAAGAGACACTGTGTGTGTGTGAGAGAGAGAGAAAGAGAAGCTATGAGTGAAAGGCATAGAGTGAAAGAGAAGCTGTGTGTGTGTGAGAGAGAGAAAGAGAAGCTGTGAGTGAGAGAGAGAGAAAGAGAGTCTGTGAGTGAGAGAGAGAGAGAAAGAGATGCTGTGAGGGAGAGAGAGAGAGAGAAAGAGAAGCTGTGAGTGAGAGAGATAGAGAAATTGAAGCTGTGAGTGAGTGAGAAAGAGAAAGGGAAGCTGTGAGTGAGTGAGACATAGAAGCTGTGAGTGAGAGAGAGAGAAAGAGAAGCTGTGAGTGAAAGAGAGAGAGAGAAAGAGAAGCTGTGAGAGAGAGAAAGAGAAGCTGTGAGTGAGTGAGAGAGAAAGGAAAGCTGTGAGTGAGTGAGAGAGAAAAAGAGAAGCTGTGAGTGAGAGAGAAAGAGAAGGTGTTAGTGAGAGAGAGAGAAAGCTGTGTATGTGTGAGAGAGAGAAGCTGTGAGTGAGAGAGAGAGAGAAATATAGTGAGTGAGAGAGAGAAAGAGAAAATGTGAGTGAGAGAGAGAGAAAGAGAAGCTGTGTGTGCGAGACAGAGAAAGAGAAGCTGTGAGTGAGAGAGAAAGAGAAGCTGTGAGTGAGAGAGAGAGAGGAAGAGAAGCTGTGATTGAGAGAGTGTAGAGAAGCTGTGAGTGAGAGAAAGAGAGAAAGAGAAGCTGTAAGTGAGAGAGAGAGAGAAAGAGAAGCATTGAGTGGGAGAGGGAAAGAGAGTCTGGAAGTGAGAGAGAGAGAAAGAGAAGCTATGAGTGAGAGAGAGAGAGAAGCTGTGAGTGAGTGAGTGAGTGAGAGAGAGAAGCTGTGAGTGAGAGAGAAGAAGCTGTGAGTGAGAGAGAGAGAGAGAAAGAGAAGCTGTGGGAGAGAGAGAGAGAGAGAGAAAGAAAAGCTGTGAGTGAAAGAGAAAAAGAAAGAGAAGCTGTGAGTGAGAGAGAGAGAGAAAGAAAGAGAAGCCTTGAGTGACAGAGAGAATGAGAAGCTGTGAGTGAGAGAGAGAGAGAGAGAAGCTGTGAGTGAGAGAGAGAGAGAGAGAAAGAGAAGCTGTGAGTGAGAGAGAGAAAGAGAAGCTGTGTGTGTGTGTGAGATTAAAAGAAGCTGTGTGTGTGTGATAGAGAAAGAGACACTGTGTGTGTGTGTGAGAGAGAGAGAAAGAGAAGCTATGAGTGAAAGGCAGAGAGAGAAAGAGAAGCTGTGTGTGTGTGAGAGAGAGAAAGAGAAGCTGTGAGTGAGAGAGAGAGAAAGAGAGTGTGTGAGAGAGAGAGAGAGAAAGAGATGCTGTGAGTGAGAGAGAGAGAGAAAAAGAGAAGCTGTGAGTGAGAGAGATAGAGAAAGAGAAGCTGTGAGTGAGTGAGAGAGAGAAAGGAAAGCTGTGAGTGAGTGAGAGAGATAGAAGCGGTAAGTGAGAGAGAGAGAGAGAGAGAAGCTGTGTGTGTGAGAGAGAGAAGCTGTGAGAGAGTGAGAGAGAGAAATATTGTGTGAGAGAGAAAAAGAGAAAATGTGAGTGAGAGAGAGAAAGAGAAGCATTGAGTGGGAGAGAGAAAGAGAGTCTGGAAGTGAGAGAGAGAGAAAGAGAAGCTGTGAGTGAGTAAGAGAGAGAGAGAGAGAGAAGCTGTGAGTGAAAGAGATAGAAAGAGAAGCTGTGTGAGAGTGAGAGAGAGAGAGAAGCTGTGTGTGTGTGAGATTAAGAGAAGCTGTGTGTGTGTGAGAGAGAAAGAGACACTGTGTGTGTGTGAGAGAGAGAGAAAGAGAAGCTGTGAGTGTGAGAGAGATGCTGTGAGTGAGAGAGAGAGAAGCTGTGTATGTGTGAGGGAGAGATATGCTGTGAGTGAGAGAGAGAGAAAGAGAAGCTGTGTGTGAGAGAAAGAGAGAAAGTGAAGCTGTGTGTGAGAGAAAGAGAGAAAGTGAAAGTGTGAGTGAGAGAGAAAGAGAAGCTGTGAGTGTGAGAGAGAGAAAGCCAAGCTGTGAGTGAGAGAGAGAGAGAGAGAAAGAGAAACTGTGAGTGAGTGAGAGAGAGAGAAAGAGAAGCTGTGTGTGTGGGGGAGAGAAAAAGAGCTGTGAGTGTTAGAGAGAGAGAAAGAGAAGCTGTGAGTGAGAGAGAGATAAAGAGAAGCTGTGAGTGAGTGAGAGAGAGAAATGGGAAGATGTGAGTGAGAGAGAGAGAGAAGCTGTGAGTGAGAGAGAGAGAAAGAGAAGCTGTGAGTGAGAGAGAGAGAGAGAGAAGCTGTGAGTGAGAGAGAAGAAGCTGTGAGTGAGAGAGAGAGAGAAAGAGAAGCTGTGGGAGAGAGAGATAGAGAAAGAGAAGTTGTGAGAGAGAGAAAGAGAAGCTGTGAGTGAGTGAGAGAGAGAAAGGAAAGCAGTGAGTGAGTGAGAGAGATAGAAGTGGTAAGTGAGAGAGAGAGAAAGAGAAGCTGTGAGTGAAAGAGAGAGAGAGAGAAAGAGAAGTTGTGAGAGAGAGAAAGAGAAGCTGTGAGTGAGTGAGAGAGAGAAAAGAAAGCTGTGAGTGAGTGAGAGTGATATAAAGAAGCTGTGAGTGAGAGAGAAAGAGAAGGTGTTAGTGAGAGAGAGAGAGAAGCTGTGTGTGTGAGAGAGAGAGAAATATTGTGAGTGAGAGAGAGGAAGAGAAGCTGTGATTGAGAGAGAGAGAAGAGAAGCTGTGAGTGAGAGAGAGAGAGAAAGAGAAGCTGTGAGTGAGAGAGAGAGAGAGAGAAAGAGAAGCATTGAGTGGGAGAGAGAAAGTGAGTCTGGAAGTGAGAGAGAGAGAGAAAGAGAAGCTGTGAGTGAGAGAGAGAGAGAAGCTGTGACTGAGTGAGTGAGAGAGAGAGAGAAGCTGTGAGTGAAAGAGATAGAAAGAGAAGCTGTGAGTGAGAGAGAGAGAGAGAGAAAGAGAAAGAGAAGCTGTGAGTGAGAGAGAGAAAGAGAAGCTGTGAGTGAGAGAGAGAGAAAGAGAAGCTGTGAGTGAGAGAGAAAGAGAGAAGCTGTGAGAGAGAGAGAGAGAGAGAAAGAGAAGCTGTGAGTGAGAGAGAGAAAGAGAAGCTGTGTGAGAGTGAGAGAGAGAGAGAAGCTGTGTGTGTGTGTGAGATTAAGAGAAGCTGTGTGTGTGAGAGAGAGAAAGAGACACTGTGTGTGTGTGAGAGAGAGAGAAAGAGAAGCTGTGAGTGTGAGAGAGATGCTGTGAGTGAGAGAGAGAGAAGCTGTGTATGTGTGAGAGAGAGATATGCTGTGAGTGAGAGAGAGAGAAAGAGAAGCTGTGTGTGAGAGAAAGAGAGAAAGTGAAGCTGTGTGTGAGAGAAAGAGAGAAAGTGAAGGTGTGAGTGAGAGAGAAAGAGAAGCTGTGAGTGAGAGAGAGAGAAAGCCAAGCTGTGAGTGAGAGAGATAGAGAAAGAGAAGCTGTGAGTGAGTGAGAAAGAGAAAGGAAAGCTGTGAGTGAGTGAGAGATAGAAGCTGTGAGTGAGAGAGAGAGAAAGAGAAGCTGTGAGTGAAAGAGAGAGAGAGAGAAAGAGAAGCTGTGAGAGAGAGAAAGAGAAGCTGTGAGTGAGTGAGAGAGAGAAAGGAAAGCTGTGAGTGAGTGAGAGAGAAAAAGAGAAGCTGTGAGTGAGAGAGAAAGAGAAGGTGTTAGTGAGAGAGAGAGAAAGCTGTGTGTGTGAGAGAGAGAGAAGCTGTGAGTGAGAGAGAGAGAGAAATATTGTGGGTGAGAGAGAGAAAGAGAAAATGTGAGTGAGAGAGAGAGAAAGAGAAGCTGTGAGTGCGAGACAGAGAAAGAGAAGCTGTGAGTGAGAGAGAAAGAGAAGCTGTGAGTGAGAGAGAGAGAGGAAGAGAAGCTGTTATTGAGAGAGAGTAGAGAAGCTGTGAGTGAGAGAAAGAGAGAAAGAGAAGCTGTGAGTGAGAGAGAGAGAGAAAGAGAAGCATTGAGTGAGA
Source organism: Bradypodion ventrale (assembly GCA_035047345.1). Classification (NCBI taxonomy): domain Eukaryota; kingdom Metazoa; phylum Chordata; class Lepidosauria; order Squamata; family Chamaeleonidae; genus Bradypodion; species Bradypodion ventrale. Next base: position 226,999,439 of record JAWDJE010000001.1, read on the forward strand.
GAGAGAGAAAGAGAAGATGTGAGTGAGAGAGAAAGAGAAGCTGTGAGTGAGTGAGAGAGAGAGAAAGAGAAGCTGTGAGTGAGAGTGAAAGAGAAGCTGTGAGTGAGAGAGAGAGAAAGAGAAGATGTGAGTGAGAGAGAAAGAGAAGCTGTGAGTGAGTGAGAGAGAGAGAAGCTGTGAGTGAGAGAGAGAGAGTGAAAGGGAAGCTGTGAGTGAGAGAGAGAGAGAGAAGCTGTGAGTGAAAGAGAGAGAGAGAAAGAGAAGCTGTGAGTGAGAGAGAGAGAAAGAGAAGCTGTGAGTGAGAGAGAGAGAAAGAGATGATGTGAGTGAGAGAGAAAGAGAAGCTGTGAGTGAGTGAGAGAGAGAGAAGCTGTGAGTGAGAGAGAGAGAGTGAAAGGGAAGCTGTGAGTGAGAGAGAGAGAGAGAAGCTGTGAGTGAGAGAGAGAGAGTGAAAGGAAAGCTGTGAGTGTGTGTGTGTGTGAGAGAGAGAAGCTGTGAGTGAGAGAGAAAGAGAAGGTGTGAGTGAGAGAGAGAGAGAAAGAGAAGCTGTGTGTGTGAGAGAGAGAGAAAGAGAAGCTATGAGTGAGAGAGAGAGAAAGAGAAGATGTGAGTGAGAGAGAAAGAGAAGCTGTGAGTGAGTGAAAGAGAGTGAAAGGGAAGCTGTGAGTGAGAGAGAGAATGAGAAGATGTGAGTGAGAGAGAGAGAAAGAGAAGCTGTGAGTGAGAGAGAAAGAGAAGCTGTGAGTGAGAGAGAGAGAGGAAGAGAAGCTGTTATTGAGAGAGAGTAGAGAAGCTGTGAGTGAGAGAAAGAGAGAAAGAGAAGCTGTGAGTGAGAGAGAGAGAGAAAGAGAAGCATTGAGTGAGAGAGAGAGAAAGAGAAGATGTGAGTGAGAGAGAAAGAGAAGCTGTGAGTGAGTGAGAGAGAGAGAAAGAGAAGCTGTGAGTTAGAGTGAAAGAGAAGCTGTGAGTGAGAGAGAGAGAAAGAGAAGATGTGAGTGAGAGAGAAAGAGAAGCTGTGAGTGAGTGAGAGAGAGAGAAGCTGTGAGTGAGAGAGAGAGAGTGAAAGGGAAGCTGTGAGTGAGAGAGAGAGAGAGAAGCTGTGAGTGAAAGAGAGAGAGAGAAAGAGAAGCTGTGAGTGAGAGAGAGAGAAAGAGAAGCTGTGAGTGAGAGAGAGAGAAAGAGATGATGTGAGTGAGAGAGAAAGAGAAGCTGTGAGTGAGTGAGAGAGAGAGAAGCTGTGAGTGAGAGAGAGAGAGTGAAAGGGAAGCTGTGAGTGAGAGAGAGAGAGAGAAGCTGTGAGTGAGAGAGAGAGAGTGAAAGGAAAGCTGTGAGTGTGTGTGTGTGAGAGAGAGAGAAGCTGTGAGTGAGAGAGAAAGAGAAGGTGTGAGTGAGAGAGAGAGAGAAAGAGAAGCTGTGTGTGTGAGAGAGAGAGAAAGAGAAGCTATGAGTGAGAGAGAGAGAAAGAGAAGATGTGAGTGAGAGAGAAAGAGAAGCTGTGAGTGAGTGAAAGAGAGTGAAAGGGAAGCTGTGAGTGAGAGAGAGAATGAGAAGATGTGAGTGAGAGAGAGAGAAAGAGAAGCTGTGAGTGAGAGAGAGAAATAGAAGCTGTGAGTGAGAGAAAGAGAGAAAGAGAAGCTGTGTGTGTGAGAGAGAGAGAAACTGTGAGTGAGAGAGAGAAAGAGAAACTGAGAGTGAGAGAGAGAAAGAGAAGCTGTGTGTGAGTGAGAGAGAGAAATGGGAAGCTGTGAGTGAGAGAGAGAGAGAGAAGCTGTGAGTGAGAGAGAGAGAAATAGAAGCTGTGAGTGAGAGAGAGAGAGAAGCTGTGAGTGAGAGAGAAGAAGCTGTGAGTGAGAGAGAGAGAAAGAGAAGCTGTGAGTGAGAGAGAAAGAGATAGAGAAGCTGAGAGTGACACACAGATAGAGAAGCTGTGCGTGAGAGAGAGAGAGAAAGAGAAGCCTTGAGTGACAGAGAGAGTGAGAAGCTGTGAGTGAGAGAGAAAGAGAAGCTGTGAGTGAGAGAGAGAGAAAGAGAAGCTGCGAGTGAGAGAGAGAAAGAGAAGCTGTGTGTGAGTGAGAGAGAGAAAGAAGCTATGTGTGTGTGAGATTAAGAGAAGCTGTGCGTGTGTGAGAGAGAAAGAGAGACTGTGTGTGTGTGAGAGAGAGAGAGAAAGAGAAGCTATGAGTGAAAGGCAGAGAGAGAAAGAGAAGCTGTGTGTGTGAGAGAGAGAGAAAGAGAAGCTGTGAGTGAGAGAGAGAGAGAAAGAGAGTCTCAGTGAGAGAGAGAAAGAGATGCTGTGAGTGAGAGAGAGAGAGAGAAGCTGTGAGTGAGAGAGATAGAGAAAGAGAAGCTGTGAGTGAGTGAGAGAGAGAAAGGAAAGCTGTGAGTGAGTGAGAGAGATAGAAGCTGTGAGTGAGTGAGAGAGAAAGAGATGCTGTGAGTGAAAGAGAGAGAGAGAAAGAGAAGCTGTGAGAGAGAGAAAGAGAAGCTGTGAGTGAGAGAGAGAGAGAAGCTGTGAGTGAGTAAGAGAGAGAGAGAGAGAGAAGCTGTGAGTGAAAGAGATAGAAAGAGAAGCTGTGAGTGAGAGTGAGAGTGAGAGAGAAAGAGAAGCTGTGAGTGAGTGAGAGAGAGAAATGGGAAGCTGTGAGTGAGAGAGAGAGAGAAAGAGAAGCTGTGAGTGAGAGAGAGAGAAATAGAAGCTGTGAGTGAGAGAGAGAGAGAAGCTGTGAGTGAGAGAGAAGAAGCTGTGAGTGTGTGAGAGAGAGAAAGAGAAGCTGCGGGAGAGAGAGAAAGAGAAGCTGTGAGTGAGAGAGAAAGAGAAAGAGAAGCTGTGAGTGACACACAGAGAGAGAAGCTGTGAGTGAGAGAGAGAGAGAGAGAGAAAGAGAAGCTGTGAGTGAGAGAGAGAAAGAGAAGCTATGAGTGAAAGGCAGAGAGTGAAAGAGAAGCTGTGTGTGTGAGAGAGAGAAAGAGAAGCTGTGACTGAGAGAGAGAGAAAGAGAGTCTGTAAGTGAGAGCGAGAGAGAGAAAGAGATGCTGTGAGGGAGAGAGAGAGAGAGAAAGAGAAGCTGTGAGTGAGAGAGATAGAGAAAGAGAAGCTGTGAGTGAGTGAGAAAGAGAAAGGAAAGCTGTGAGTGAGTGAGACATAGAAGCTGTGAGTGAGAGAGAGAGAAAGAGAAGCTGTGAGTGAAAGAGAGAGAGAGAAAGAGAAGCTGTGAGAGAGAGAAAGAGAAGCTGTGAGTGAGTGAGAGAGAAAGGAAAGCTGTGAGTGAGTGAGAGAGAAAAAGAGAAGCTGTGAGTGAGAGAGAAAGAGAAGGTGTTAGTGAGAGAGAGAGAAAGCTGTGTATGTGTGAGAGAGAGAAGCTGTGAGTGAGAGAGAGAGAGAAATATTGTGAGTGAGAGAGAGAAAGAGAAAATGTGAGTGAGAGAGAGAGAAAGAGAAGCTGTGAGTGCGAGACAGAGAAAGAGAAGCTGTGAGTGAGAGAGAAAGAGAAGCTGTGAGTGAGAGAGAGAGAGGAAGAGAAGCTGTGATTGAGAGAAAGTAGAGAAGCTGTGAGTGAGAGAAAGAGAGAAAGAGAAGCTGTAAGTGAGAGAGAGAGAGAAAGAGAAGCATTGAGTGGGAGAGAGAAAGAGAGTCTGGAAGTGAGAGAGAGAGAAAGAGAAGCTATGAGTGAGAGAGAGAGAGAAGCTGTGAGTGAGTGAGAGAGAGAGAGAGAGAAGCTGTGAGTGAAAGAGATAGAAAGAGAAGCTGTGAGTGAGAGTGAGAGAGAGAGAGAAGCTGTGAGTGAGAGAGAAGAAGCTGTGAGTGAGAGAGAGAGAGAAAGAGAAGCTGTGGGAGAGAGAGAGAGAGAGAAAGAAAAGCTGTGAGTGAGAGAGAAAAAGAAAGAGAAGCTGTGAGTGACACACAGAGAGAGAAGCTGTGACTGAGAGAGAGAGAGAAAGAGAAGCCTTGAGTGACAGAGAGAATGAGAATCTGTGAGTGAGAGAGAGAGAAAGAGAAGCTGTGAGTGAGAGAGAGAGAGAGAGAGAAAGAGAAGCTGTGAGTGAGAGAGAGAAAGAGAAGCTGTGTGTGAGTGAGAGAGAGAGAGAAGCTGTGTGTGTGTGTGAGATTAAGAGAAGCTGTGTGTGTGTGAGAGAGAAAGAGACAATGTGTGTGTGTGAGAGAGAGAGAGAAAAAGAGAAGCTATGAGTGAAAGGCAGAGAGAGAAAGAGAAGCTGTGTGTGTTTGTGAGAGAGAAAGAGAAGCTGTGAGTGAGAGAGAGAGAAAGAGAGTGTGAGTGAGAGAGAGAGAGAAAGAGATGCTGTGAGTGAGAGAGAGAGAGAGAAAGAGAAGCTGTGAGTGAGAGAGATAGAGAAAGAGAAGCTGTGAGTGAGTAAGAGAGAGAAAGGAAAGCTGTGAGTGAGTGAGAGAGATAGAAGCGGTAAGTGAGAGAGAGAGAAAGAGAAGCTGTGAGTGAAAGAGAGAGAGAGAAAGAGAAGCTGTGAGAGAGAGAAAGAGAAGCTGTGAGTGAGTGAGAGAGAGAAAGGAAAGCTGTGAGTGAGTGAGAGAGATATAGAGAAGCTGTGAGTGAGAGAGAAAGAGAAGGTGTTAGTGAGAGAGAGAGAGAGAAGCTGTGTGTGTGAGAGAGAGAGAAGCTGTGGGTGAGAGAGAGAGAGAGAAATATTGTGAGTGAGAGAGAGAAAGAGAAAATGTGAGTGAGAGAGAGAGGAAGAGAAGCTGTGAGAGCAAGACAGAGAAAGAGAAGCTGTGAGTGAGAGAGAAAGAAAGAGAAGCTGTGAGTGTGAGAGAGAGAGGAAGAGAAGCTGTGATTGAGAGAGAGAGAAGAGAAGCTGTGAGTGAGAGAGAGAGAGAAAGAGAAGCTGTGAGTGAGAGAGAGAGAGAGAAAGAGAAGCATTGAGTGGGAGAGAGAAAGTGAGTCTGGAAGTGAGAGAGAGAGAGAAAGAGAAGCTGTGATTGAGTGAGAGAGAGAGAAGCTGTGACTGAGTGAGAGAGAGAGAGAGAGAGAAGCTGTGAGTGAAAGAGATAGAAAGAGAAGTTGTGAGTGAGAGTGAGAGAGAGAGAAAGAGAAAGAGAAGCTGTGAGTGAGAGAGAGAAAGAGAAGCTGTGAGTGAGAGAGAGAGAGAAAGAGAAGCTGTGAGTGAGAGAGAAAGAGAGAAGCTGTGAGTGAGAGAGAAGAAGCTGTTAGTGAGAGAGAGAGAAAGAGAAGCTGTGAGAGAGAGAGAGAGAGAAAGAGAAGCTGTGAGTGAGAGAGAGAAAGAGAAGCTGTGTGAGAGTGAGAGAGAGAGAAAGAGAAGCTGTGAGTGTGAGAGAAACAGAAGCTGTGAGTGAGAGAGAGGAAGAAAGAGAAGCTGTGAGTGAGAGAGAGAAAGAGAAGCTGTGAGTGTGAGAGAGAGATAAAGAGAAGCTGTGAGTGAGAGAGAGAGAGAGAAAGAGAAGATGTGAGAGTGAGAGAGAAACTGTGAGTGAGAGAGAGAAAGAGAAACTGTGAGTGAGAGAGAGAGAAAGAGAAGCTGTGAGTGAGAGAGAGAGAGAAAGAGAAGCTGTGAGTGAGAGAGAGAGAGAGAAAGAGAAGCATTGAGTGGGAGAGAGAAAGTGAGTCTGGAAGTGAGAGAGAGAGAGAAAGAGAAGCTGTGAGTGAGTGAGAGAGAGAGAAGCTGTGACTGAGTGAGTGAGAGAGAGAGAAGCTGTGAGTGAAAGAGATAGAAAGAGAAGTTGTGAGTGAGAGTGAGAGAGAGAGAAAGAGAAAGAGAAGCTGTGAGTGAGAGAGAGAAAGAGAAGCTGTGAGTGAGAGAGAGAGAAAGAGAAGCTGTGAGTGAGAGAGAAAGAGAGAAGCTGTGAGTGAGAGAGAAGAAGCTGTTAGTGAGAGAGAGAGAAAGAGAAGCTGTGTGAGAGAGAGAGAGAGAAAGAGAAGCTGTGAGTGAGAGAGAGAAAGAGAAGCTGTGTGAGAGTGAGAGAGAGAGAAAGAGAATCTGTGAGTGTGAGAGAAACAGAAGCTGTGAGTGAGAGAGAGGAAGAAAGAGAAGCTGTGAGTGAGAGAGAGAAAGAGAAGCTGTGAGTGAGTGAGAGAGAGTGAAAGGGAAGCTGTGAGTGAGAGAGAGAATGAGAAAGATGTGAGTGAGAGAGAGAGAAAGAGAAGCTGTGAGTGTGAGAGAGAAATAGAAGCTGTGAGTGAGAGAAAGAGAGAAAGAGAAGCTGTGAGAGAGAGAGAGAGAGAAACTGTGAGTGAGAGAGAGAAAGAGAAACTGAGAGTGAGAGAGAGAAAGAGAAGCTGTGTGTGAGTGAGAGAGAGAAATGGGAAGCTGTGAGTGAGAGAGAGAGAGAAGCTGTGAGTGAGAGAGAGAGAAATAGAAGATGTGAGTGAGAGAGAGAGAGAGAATCTGTGAGTGAGAGAGAAGAAGCTGTGAGTGAGAGAGAGAGAAAGAGAAGCTGTGAGTGCGTGAGAGAGAGAAATGGGCAGCTGTGAGTGAGAGAGAGTGAGAGAGAAGCTGTGAGTGAGATAGAGACAAAAAGAAGCTGTGAGTGAGAGAGAGAGAGAAGCTGTGAGGGAGAGAGAAGAAGCTGTGAATGAGAGAGAGAGAGAAAGAGAAGCTGTGGGAGAGAGAGAGAGAAAGAGAAGCTGTGAGTGAGAGAGAAAGAGAAAGAGAAGCTGAGAGTGACACACAGATAGAGAAGCTGTGAGTGAGAGAGAGAGAGAAAGAGAAGCCTTGAGTGACAGAGAGAGTGAGAAGCTGTGAGTGAGAGAGAAAGAGAAGCTGTGAGTCAGAGAGAGAGAGAGAGAGAATCTGTGAGTGAGAGAGAGAAAGAGAAGCTGTGTGTGAGTGAGAGAGAGAAAGAAGCTGTGTGTGTGTGAGATTAAGAGAAGCTGTGCGTGTGTGAGAGAGAAAGAGACACTGTGTGTGTGTGTGAGAGAGAGAGAAAGAGAAGCTATAAGTGAAAGGCAGAGAGAGAAAGAGAAGCTGTGTGTGCGAGAGAGAGAGAGAAAGAGAAGCTATGAGTGAAAGGCAGAGAGAGAAAGAGAAGCTGTATGTGTGTGAGAGAGAGAAAAAGAAGCTGTGAGTGAGAGAGAGAGAAAGAGAGTCTGTGAGTGAGAGAGAGAGAGAAAGAGATGCTGTGAGGGAGAGAGAGAGAGAGAAAGAGAAGCTGTGAGTGAGAGAGATAGAGAAAGAGAAGCTGTGAGTGAGTGAGAAAGAGAAAGGAAAGCTGTGAGTGAGTGAGAGATAGAAGCTGTGAGTGAGTGAGAGAGAGAAAGGAAAGATGTGAGTGAGTGAGAGAGAGAGAAAGAGAAGCTGTGAGTGAGAGAGAAAGAGAAGGTGTTAGTGAGAGAGAGAGAAAGCTGTGTGTGTGAGAGAGAGAAGCTGTGAGTGAGAGAGAGAGAAAGAGAAGCTGTGAGTGCGAGACAGAGAAAGAGAAGCTGTGAGTGAGAGAGAGAGAGGAAGAGAAGCTGTTATTGAGAGAGAGTAGAGAAGCTGTGAGTGAGAGAAAGAGAGAAAGAGAAGCTGTGAGTGAGAGAGAGAAAGAGAAGCATTGAGCGAGAGAGAGAGAAAGAGAAGATGTGAGTGAGAGAGAAAGAGAAGCTGTGAGTGAGTGAGAGAGAGAGAAAGAGAAGCTGTGAGTGAGAGAGAGAGAAAGAGAAGCTGTGAGTGAGAGAGAGAGAGAAAGAAAGAGAAGCTGTGAGTGAGAGAGAGAGAAAGAGAAGATGTGAGTGAGAGAGAAAGAGAAGATGTGAGTGTGTGTGAGAGAGAGAAGCTGTGAGTGAGAGAGAGTAGAGAAGCTGTGATTGAGAGAAAGAGAGAAAGAGAAGCTGTGAGTGAGAGAGAGAGAAAGAGAAGATGTGAGTGAGAGAGAAAGAGAAGCTGTGAGTGAGTGAGAGAGAGTGAAAGGGAAGCTGTGAGTGAGAGAGAGAATGAGAAAGATGTGAGTGAGAGAGAGAGAAAGAGAAGCTGTGAGTGTGAGAGAGAAATAGAAGCTGTGAGTGAGAGAAAGAGAGAAAGAGAAGCTGTGAGAGAGAGAGAGAGAGAAACTGTGAGTGAGAGAGAGAAAGAGAAACTGAGAGTGAGAGAGAGAAAGAGAAGCTGTGTGTGAGTGAGAGAGAGAAATGGGAAGCTGTGAGTGAGAGAGAGAGAGAAGCTGTGAGTGAGAGAGAGAGAAATAGAAGATGTGAGTGAGAGAGAGAGAGAGAATCTGTGAGTGAGAGAGAAGAAGCTGTGAGTGAGAGAGAGAGAAAGAGAAGCTGTGAGTGCGTGAGAGAGAGAAATGGGCAGCTGTGAGTGAGAGAGAGAGAGAGAAGCTGTGAGTGAGATAGAGAGAAATAGAAGCTGTGAGTGAGAGAGGGAGAGAAGCTGTGAGGGAGAGAGAAGAAGCTGTGAATGAGAGAGAGAGAGAAAGAGAAGCTGTGGGAGAGAGAGAGAGAAAGAGAAGCTGTGAGTGAGAGAGAAAGAGAAAGAGAAGCTGAGAGTGACACACAGATAGAGAAGCTGTGAGTGAGAGAGAGAGAGAAAGAGAAGCCTTGAGTGACAGAGAGAGTGAGAAGCTGTGAGTGAGAGAGAAAGAGAAGCTGTGAGTGAGAGAGAGAGAGAGAGAGAAGCTGTGAGTGAGAGAGAGAAAGAGAAGCTGTGTGTGAGTGAGAGAGAGAAAGAAGCTGTGTGTGTGTGAGATTAAGAGAAGCTGTGCGTGTGTGAGAGAGAAAGAGACACTGTGTGTGTGTGTGTGAGAGAGAGAAAGAGAAGCTATGAGTGAAAGGCAGAGAGAGAAGGAGAAGCTGTGTGTGCGAGAGAGAGAGAAAGAGAAGCTATGAGTGAAAGGCAGAGAGAGAAAGAGAAGCTGTATGTGTGTGAGAGAGAGAAAAAGAAGCTGTGAGTGAGAGAGAGAGAAAGAGAGTCTGTGAGTGAGAGAGAGAGAGAAAGAGATGCTGTGAGGGAGAGAGAGAGAGAGAAAGAGAAGCTGTGAGTGAGAGAGATAGAGAAAGAGAAGCTGTGAGTGAGTGAGAAAGAGAAAGGAAAGCTGTGAGTGAGTGAGAGATAGAAGCTGTGAGTGAGAGAGAGAGAAAGAGAAGCTGTGAGTGAAAGAGAGAGAGAGAAAGAGAAGCTGTGAGAGAGAGAAAGAGAAGCTGTGAGTGAGTGAGAGAGAGAAAGGAAAGCTGTGAGTGAGTGAGAGAGAGAGAAAGAGAAGCTGTGAGTGAGAGAGAAAGAGAAGGTGTTAGTGAGAGAGAGAGAAAGCTGTGTGTGTGAGAGAGAGAGAAGCTGTGAGTGAGAGAGAGAGAAAGAGAAGCTGTGAGTGCGAGACAGAGAAAGAGAAGCTGTGAGTGAGAGAGAGAGAGGAAGAGAAGCTGTTATTGAGAGAGAGTAGAGAAGCTGTGAGTGAGAGAAAGAGAGAAAGAGAAGCTGTGAGTGAGAGAGAGAAAGAGAAGCATTGAGTGAGAGAGAGAGAAAGAGAAGATGTGAGTGAGAGAGAAAGAGAAGCTGTGAGTGAGTGAGAGAGAGAGAAAGAGAAGCTGTGAGTGAGAGAGAGAGAAAGAGAAGCTGTGAGTGAGAGAGAGAGAGAAAGAAAGAGAAGCTGTGAGTGAGAGAGAGAGAAAGAGAAGATGTGAGTGAGAGAGAAAGAGAAGATGTGAGTGTGTGAGAGAGAGAGAAGCTGTGAGTGAGAGAGAGTAGAGAAGCTGTGATTGAGAGAAAGAGAGAAAGAGAAGCTGTGAGTGAGAGAGAGAAAGAGAAGCATTGAGTGAGAGAGAGAGAAAGAGAAGATGTGAGTGAGAGAGAAAGAGAAGCTGTGAGTGAGTGAGAGAGAGAGAAAGAGAAGCTGTGAGTGAGAGAGAGAGAAAGAGAAGCTGTGAGTGAGAGAGAGAGAAAGAGAAGATGTGAGTGAGAGAGAAAGAGAAGCTGTGAGTGAGTGAGAGTGAGAGAAGATGTGAGTGAGAGAGAGAGAGTGAAAGGGAAGCTGTGAGTGAGAGAGAGAGAGAAGCTGTGAGTGAAAGAGAGAGAGAGAAAGAGAAGCTGTGAGTGAGAGAGAGAGAAAGAGAAGCTGTGAGTGAGAGAGAGAGAAAGAGAAGATGTGAGTGAGAGAGAAAGAGAAGCTGTGAGTGTGTGAGAGAGAGAGAAGCTGTGAGTGAGAGAGAGAGTGTGAAAGGGAAGCTGTGAGTGAGAGAGAGAGAGAGAAGCTGTGAGTGAGAGAGAGAGAGTGAAAGGGAAGCTGTGAGTGTGTGTGTGTGAGAGAGAGAAGCTGTGAGTGAGAGAGAAAGAGAAGGTGTGAGTGAGAGAGAGAGAAAGAGAAGCTGTGTGAGAGAGAAAGAGAAGCTGTGAGTGAGAGAAAGAGAAGATGTGAGTGAGAGAGAAAGAGAAGCTGTGAGTGAGTGAGAGAGAGTGAAAGGGAAGCTGTGAGTGAGAGAGGGAATGAGAAGCTGTGTGTGAGAGAGAGAGAAACTGTGAGTGAGAGAGAGAAAGAGAAACTGAGAGTGAGAGAGAGAAAGAGAAGCTGTGTGTGAGTGAGAGAGAGAAATGGGAATCTGTGAGTGAGTGAGAGAGAGAGAAGCTGTGAGTGAGAGAGAGAGAAATAGAAGCTGTGAGTGAGAGAGAGAGAAGCTGTGAGTGAGAGAGAAGAAGCTGTGAGTGAGAGAGAGAAAGAGAAGCTGTGAGAGAGTGAGAGAGAGAAATGGGAAGCTGTGAGTGAGAGAGAGAGAGAGAGAGAGAGAAGCTGTGAGTGAGAGAGAGAGAAATAGAAGCTGTGAGTGAGAGAGAGAGAAAGAGAAGCTGTGGGAGAGAGAGAGAAATAGAAGCTGTGAGTGAGAGAGAGAGAGAAGCTATGAGGGAGAGAGAAGAAGCTGTGAGTGAGAGAGAGAGAAAGAGAAGCTGTGGGAGAGAGAGAAAGAAAGAGAAGCTGTGAGTGAGAGAGAAAGAGATAGAGAAGCTGAGAGTGACACACAGATAGAGAAGCTGTGAGTGAGAGAGAGAGAGAAAGAGAAGCCTTGAGTGACAGAGAGAGTGAGAAGCTGTGAGTGAGAGAGAAAGAGAAGCTACGAGTGAGAGAGAGAGAGAGATTGAGAAGCTGTGAGTGAGAGAGAGAGAAAGAGAAGATGTGAGTGAGAGAGAAAGAGAAGCTGTGAGTGTGTGTGAGAGAGAGAAGCTGTGAGTGAGAGAGAGAGAGTGAAAGGGAAGCTGTGAGTGAGAGAGAGAGAGAAGCTGTGAGTGAGAGAGAGAGAGTGAAAGGGAAGCTGTGAGTGTGTGTGTGTGAGAGAGAGAAGCTGTGAGTGAGAGAGAAAGAGAAGGTGTGAGTGAGAGAGAGAGAAAGAGAAGCTGTGTGAGAGAGAAAGAGAAGCTGTGAGTGAGAGAGAGAGAAAGAGAAGATGTGAGTGAGAGAGAAAGAGAAGCTGTGAGTGAGTGAGAGAGAGTGAAAGGGAAGCTGTGAGTGAGAGAGGGAATGAGAAGCTGTGAGAGAGAGAGAGAGAAACTGTGAGTGAGAGAGAGAAAGAGAAACTGAGAGTGAGAGAGAGAAAGAGAAGCTGTGTGTGAGTGAGAGAGAGAAATGGGAATCTGTGAGTGAGTGAGAGAGAGAGAAGCTGTGAGTGAGAGAGAGAGAAATAGAAGCTGTGAGTGAGAGAGAGAGAAGCTGTGAGTGAGAGAGAAGAAGCTGTGAGTGAGAGAGAGAGAAAGAGAAGCTGTGAGTGAGTGAGAGAGAGAAATGGGAAGCTGTGAGTGTGAGAGAGAGAGAGAGAGAGAGAAGCTGTGAGTGAGAGAGAGAGAAATAGAAGCTGTGGGTGAGAGAGAGAGAAAGAGAAGCTGTGGGAGAGAGAGAGAAATAGAAGCTGTGAGTGAGAGAGAGAGAGAAGCTGTGAGGGAGAGAGAAGAAGCTGTGAGTGAGAGAGAGAGAAAGAGAAGCTGTGGGAGAGAGAGAAAGAAAGAGAAGCTGTGAGTGAGAGAGAAAGAGATAGAGAAGCTGAGAGTGACACACAGATAGAGAAGCTGTGAGTGAGAGAGAGAGAGAAAGAGAAGGCTTGAGTGACAGAGAGAGTGAGAAGCTGTGAGTGAGAGAGAAAGAGAAGCTGCGAGTGAGAGAGAGAGAGAGAAAGAGAAGCTGCGAGTGAGAGCGAGAAAGAGAAGCTGTGTGTGAGTGAGAGAGAGAAAGAAGCTGTGTGTGTGTGAGATTAAGAGAAGCTGTACGTGTGTGAGAGAGAAAGAGACACTGTGTGTGTGAGAGAGAGAGAGAGAAAGAGGAGCTATGAGTGAAAGGCAGAGAGAGAAAGAGAAGCTGTGTGTGTGAGAGAGAGAGAAAGAGAAGCTGTGAGTGAGAGAGAGAGAGAAAGAGAGTCTCAGTGAGAGAGAGAAAGAGATGCTGTGAGTGAGAGAGATAGAGAAAGAGAAGCTGTGAGTGAGTGAGAGAGAGAAAGGAAAGCTGTGAGTGAGTGAGAGAGATAGAAGCTGTGAGTGAGTGAGAGAGAGAAAGAGATGCTGTGAGTGAAAGAGAGAGAGAGAAAGAGAAGCTGTGAGAGAGAGAAAGAGAAGCTGTGAGTGAGTGAGAGTGAGAAAGGAAAGTTGTGAGTGAGTGAGAGAGATAAAGAGAAGCTGTGAGTGAGAGAGAAAGAGAAGCTGTTAGTGAGAGAGAGAAAGAGAAGCTGTGTGTGAGTGAGAGAGAGAAATGGGAATCTGTGAGTGAGTGAGAGAGAGAGAAGCTGTGAGTGAGAGAGAGAGAAATAGAAGCTGTGAGTGAGAGAGAGAGAGAAGCTGTGAGTGAGAGAGAAGAAGCTGTGAGTGAGAGAGAGAGAAAGAGAAGCTGTGAGTGAGTGAGAGAGAGAAATGGGAAGCTGTGAGTGAGAGAGAGAGAGAGAGAGAGAAGCTGTGAGTGAGAGAGAGAGAAATAGAAGCTGTGAGTGAGAGAGAGAGAAAGAGAAGCTGTGGGAGAGAGAGAGAGAAATAGAAGCTGTGAGTGAGAGAGAGAGAGAGAGAGAGAGAAGCTGTGAGGGAGAGAGAAGAAGCTGTGAGTGAGAGAGAGAGAAAGAGAAGCTGTGGGAGAGAGAGAGAGAAAGAGAAGCTGTGAGTGAGAGAGAAAGAGATAGAGAAGCTGAGAGTGACACACAGATAGAGAAGCTGTGAGTGAGAGAGAGAGAGAAAGAGAAGCCTTGAGTGACAGAGAGAGTGAGAAGCTATGAGTGAGAGAGAAAGAGAAGCTGCGAGTGAGAGAGAGAGAGAGAAAGAGAAGCTGCGAGTGAGAGAGAGAAAGAGAAGCTGTGTGTGAGTGAGAGAGAGAAAGAAGCTGTGTGTGTGTGAGATTAAGAGAAGCTGTACGTGTGTGAGAGAGAAAGAGACACTGTGTGTGAGAGAGAGAGAGAGAGAAAGAGGAGCTATGAGTGAAAGGCAGAGAGAGAAAGAGAAGCTGTGTGTGCGAGAGAGAGAGAGAGAAAGAGAAGCTATGAGTGAATGGCAGAGAGAGAAAGAGAAGCTGTGTGTGAGAGAGAGAGAGAAAGAGAAGCTGTGAGTGAGAGAGAGAGAGAAAGAGAGTCTCAGTGAGAGAGAGAAAGAGATGCTGTGAGTGAGAGAGAGAGAGAGAAGCTGTGAGTGAGAGAGATAGAGAAAGAGAAGCTGTGAGTGAGTGAGAGAGAGAAAGGAAAGCTGTGAGTGAGTGAGAGAGATAGAAGCTGTGAGTGAGTGAGAGAGAGAAAGAGATGCTGTGAGTGAAAGAGAGAGAGAGAAAGAGAAGCTGTGAGAGAGAGAAAGAGAAGCTGTGAGTGAGTGAGAGTGAGAAAGGAAAGTTGTGAGTGAGTGAGAGAGATAAAGAGAAGCTGTGAGTGAGAGAGAAAGAGAAGCTGTTAGTGAGAGAGAGAGAGAGAGAAGCTGTGTGTGAGAGAGAGAGAAGCTGTGAGTGAGTGAGAGAGAGAAATATTGTGTGAGAGAGAAAAAGAGAAAATGTGAGTGAGAGAGAGAAAGAGAAGCATTGAGTGGGAGAGAGAAAGAGAGTCTGGAAGTGAGAGAGAGAGAAAGAGAAGCTGTGAGTGAGTAAGAGAGAGAGAGAGAGAAGCTGTGAGTGAAAGAGATAGAAAGAGAAGCTTTGAGTGAGAGTGAGAGTGAGAGAGAAAGAGAAAGAGAAGCTGTGAGTGAGTGAGAGAGAGAAATGGGAAGCTGTGAGTGAGAGAGAGAGAGAAAGAGAAGCTGTGAGTGAGAGAGAAAGTTTAGCTGTCAGTCAGAGAGAGAGAGAGAAGCTGTGAGTGAGAGAGAAGAAGCTGTGAGTGTGAGAGAGAGAGAAAGAGAAGCTGTGGGAGAGAGAGAAAGAGAAGCTGTGAGTGAGAGAGAAAGAGAAAGAGAAGCTGTGAGTGACACACAGAGAGAGAAGCTGTGAGTGAGAGAGAGAGAGATAGAGAGAGAGAAAGAGAAGCTGTGAGTGAGAGAGAGAAAGAGAAGCTGTGTGTGAGTGAGAGAGAGAAAGAAGCTGTGTGTGTGTGAGATTAAGAGAAGCTGTCCGTGTGTGAGAGAGAAAGAGACACTGTGTGTGTGTGAGAGAGAGAGAAAGAGAAGCTATGAGTGAAAGGCATAGAGTGAAAGAGAAGCTGTGTGTGTGTGAGAGAGAGAAAGAGAAGCTGTGAGTGAGAGAGAGAGAAAGAGAGTCTGTGAGTGAGAGAGAGAGAGAAAGAGATGCTGTGAGGGAGAGAGAGAGAGAGAAAGAGAAGCTGTGAGTGAGAGAGATAGAGAAATTGAAGCTGTGAGTGAGTGAGAAAGAGAAAGGGAAGCTGTGAGTGAGTGAGACATAGAAGCTGTGAGTGAGAGAGAGAGAAAGAGAAGCTGTGAGTGAAAGAGAGAGAGAGAAAGAGAAGCTGTGAGAGAGAGAAAGAGAAGCTGTGAGTGAGTGAGAGAGAAAGGAAAGCTGTGAGTGAGTGAGAGAGAAAAAGAGAAGCTGTGAGTGAGAGAGAAAGAGAAGGTGTTAGTGAGAGAGAGAGAAAGCTGTGTATGTGTGAGAGAGAGAAGCTGTGAGTGAGAGAGAGAGAGAAATATAGTGAGTGAGAGAGAGAAAGAGAAAATGTGAGTGAGAGAGAGAGAAAGAGAAGCTGTGTGTGCGAGACAGAGAAAGAGAAGCTGTGAGTGAGAGAGAAAGAGAAGCTGTGAGTGAGAGAGAGAGAGGAAGAGAAGCTGTGATTGAGAGAGTGTAGAGAAGCTGTGAGTGAGAGAAAGAGAGAAAGAGAAGCTGTAAGTGAGAGAGAGAGAGAAAGAGAAGCATTGAGTGGGAGAGGGAAAGAGAGTCTGGAAGTGAGAGAGAGAGAAAGAGAAGCTATGAGTGAGAGAGAGAGAGAAGCTGTGAGTGAGTGAGTGAGTGAGAGAGAGAAGCTGTGAGTGAGAGAGAAGAAGCTGTGAGTGAGAGAGAGAGAGAGAAAGAGAAGCTGTGGGAGAGAGAGAGAGAGAGAGAAAGAAAAGCTGTGAGTGAAAGAGAAAAAGAAAGAGAAGCTGTGAGTGAGAGAGAGAGAGAAAGAAAGAGAAGCCTTGAGTGACAGAGAGAATGAGAAGCTGTGAGTGAGAGAGAGAGAGAGAGAAGCTGTGAGTGAGAGAGAGAGAGAGAGAAAGAGAAGCTGTGAGTGAGAGAGAGAAAGAGAAGCTGTGTGTGTGTGTGAGATTAAAAGAAGCTGTGTGTGTGTGATAGAGAAAGAGACACTGTGTGTGTGTGTGAGAGAGAGAGAAAGAGAAGCTATGAGTGAAAGGCAGAGAGAGAAAGAGAAGCTGTGTGTGTGTGAGAGAGAGAAAGAGAAGCTGTGAGTGAGAGAGAGAGAAAGAGAGTGTGTGAGAGAGAGAGAGAGAAAGAGATGCTGTGAGTGAGAGAGAGAGAGAAAAAGAGAAGCTGTGAGTGAGAGAGATAGAGAAAGAGAAGCTGTGAGTGAGTGAGAGAGAGAAAGGAAAGCTGTGAGTGAGTGAGAGAGATAGAAGCGGTAAGTGAGAGAGAGAGAGAGAGAGAAGCTGTGTGTGTGAGAGAGAGAAGCTGTGAGAGAGTGAGAGAGAGAAATATTGTGTGAGAGAGAAAAAGAGAAAATGTGAGTGAGAGAGAGAAAGAGAAGCATTGAGTGGGAGAGAGAAAGAGAGTCTGGAAGTGAGAGAGAGAGAAAGAGAAGCTGTGAGTGAGTAAGAGAGAGAGAGAGAGAGAAGCTGTGAGTGAAAGAGATAGAAAGAGAAGCTGTGTGAGAGTGAGAGAGAGAGAGAAGCTGTGTGTGTGTGAGATTAAGAGAAGCTGTGTGTGTGTGAGAGAGAAAGAGACACTGTGTGTGTGTGAGAGAGAGAGAAAGAGAAGCTGTGAGTGTGAGAGAGATGCTGTGAGTGAGAGAGAGAGAAGCTGTGTATGTGTGAGGGAGAGATATGCTGTGAGTGAGAGAGAGAGAAAGAGAAGCTGTGTGTGAGAGAAAGAGAGAAAGTGAAGCTGTGTGTGAGAGAAAGAGAGAAAGTGAAAGTGTGAGTGAGAGAGAAAGAGAAGCTGTGAGTGTGAGAGAGAGAAAGCCAAGCTGTGAGTGAGAGAGAGAGAGAGAGAAAGAGAAACTGTGAGTGAGTGAGAGAGAGAGAAAGAGAAGCTGTGTGTGTGGGGGAGAGAAAAAGAGCTGTGAGTGTTAGAGAGAGAGAAAGAGAAGCTGTGAGTGAGAGAGAGATAAAGAGAAGCTGTGAGTGAGTGAGAGAGAGAAATGGGAAGATGTGAGTGAGAGAGAGAGAGAAGCTGTGAGTGAGAGAGAGAGAAAGAGAAGCTGTGAGTGAGAGAGAGAGAGAGAGAAGCTGTGAGTGAGAGAGAAGAAGCTGTGAGTGAGAGAGAGAGAGAAAGAGAAGCTGTGGGAGAGAGAGATAGAGAAAGAGAAGTTGTGAGAGAGAGAAAGAGAAGCTGTGAGTGAGTGAGAGAGAGAAAGGAAAGCAGTGAGTGAGTGAGAGAGATAGAAGTGGTAAGTGAGAGAGAGAGAAAGAGAAGCTGTGAGTGAAAGAGAGAGAGAGAGAAAGAGAAGTTGTGAGAGAGAGAAAGAGAAGCTGTGAGTGAGTGAGAGAGAGAAAAGAAAGCTGTGAGTGAGTGAGAGTGATATAAAGAAGCTGTGAGTGAGAGAGAAAGAGAAGGTGTTAGTGAGAGAGAGAGAGAAGCTGTGTGTGTGAGAGAGAGAGAAATATTGTGAGTGAGAGAGAGGAAGAGAAGCTGTGATTGAGAGAGAGAGAAGAGAAGCTGTGAGTGAGAGAGAGAGAGAAAGAGAAGCTGTGAGTGAGAGAGAGAGAGAGAGAAAGAGAAGCATTGAGTGGGAGAGAGAAAGTGAGTCTGGAAGTGAGAGAGAGAGAGAAAGAGAAGCTGTGAGTGAGAGAGAGAGAGAAGCTGTGACTGAGTGAGTGAGAGAGAGAGAGAAGCTGTGAGTGAAAGAGATAGAAAGAGAAGCTGTGAGTGAGAGAGAGAGAGAGAGAAAGAGAAAGAGAAGCTGTGAGTGAGAGAGAGAAAGAGAAGCTGTGAGTGAGAGAGAGAGAAAGAGAAGCTGTGAGTGAGAGAGAAAGAGAGAAGCTGTGAGAGAGAGAGAGAGAGAGAAAGAGAAGCTGTGAGTGAGAGAGAGAAAGAGAAGCTGTGTGAGAGTGAGAGAGAGAGAGAAGCTGTGTGTGTGTGTGAGATTAAGAGAAGCTGTGTGTGTGAGAGAGAGAAAGAGACACTGTGTGTGTGTGAGAGAGAGAGAAAGAGAAGCTGTGAGTGTGAGAGAGATGCTGTGAGTGAGAGAGAGAGAAGCTGTGTATGTGTGAGAGAGAGATATGCTGTGAGTGAGAGAGAGAGAAAGAGAAGCTGTGTGTGAGAGAAAGAGAGAAAGTGAAGCTGTGTGTGAGAGAAAGAGAGAAAGTGAAGGTGTGAGTGAGAGAGAAAGAGAAGCTGTGAGTGAGAGAGAGAGAAAGCCAAGCTGTGAGTGAGAGAGATAGAGAAAGAGAAGCTGTGAGTGAGTGAGAAAGAGAAAGGAAAGCTGTGAGTGAGTGAGAGATAGAAGCTGTGAGTGAGAGAGAGAGAAAGAGAAGCTGTGAGTGAAAGAGAGAGAGAGAGAAAGAGAAGCTGTGAGAGAGAGAAAGAGAAGCTGTGAGTGAGTGAGAGAGAGAAAGGAAAGCTGTGAGTGAGTGAGAGAGAAAAAGAGAAGCTGTGAGTGAGAGAGAAAGAGAAGGTGTTAGTGAGAGAGAGAGAAAGCTGTGTGTGTGAGAGAGAGAGAAGCTGTGAGTGAGAGAGAGAGAGAAATATTGTGGGTGAGAGAGAGAAAGAGAAAATGTGAGTGAGAGAGAGAGAAAGAGAAGCTGTGAGTGCGAGACAGAGAAAGAGAAGCTGTGAGTGAGAGAGAAAGAGAAGCTGTGAGTGAGAGAGAGAGAGGAAGAGAAGCTGTTATTGAGAGAGAGTAGAGAAGCTGTGAGTGAGAGAAAGAGAGAAAGAGAAGCTGTGAGTGAGAGAGAGAGAGAAAGAGAAGCATTGAGTGAGAGAGAGAGAAAGAGAAGATGTGAGTGAGAGAGAAAGAGAAGCTGTGAGTGAGTGAGAGAGAGAGAAAGAGAAGCTGTGAGTGAGAGTGAAAGAGAAGCTGTGAGTGAGAGAGAGAGAAAGAGAAGATGTGAGTGAGAGAGAAAGAGAAGCTGTGAGTGAGTGAGAGAGAGAGAAGCTGTGAGTGAGAGAGAGAGAGTGAAAGGGAAGCTGTGAGTGAGAGAGAGAGAGAGAAGCTGTGAGTGAAAGAGAGAGAGAGAAAGAGAAGCTGTGAGTGAGAGAGAGAGAAAGAGAAGCTGTGAGTGAGAGAGAGAGAAAGAGATGATGTGAGTGAGAGAGAAAGAGAAGCTGTGAGTGAGTGAGAGAGAGAGAAGCTGTGAGTGAGAGAGAGAGAGTGAAAGGGAAGCTGTGAGTGAGAGAGAGAGAGAGAAGCTGTGAGTGAGAGAGAGAGAGTGAAAGGAAAGCTGTGAGTGTGTGTGTGTGTGAGAGAGAGAAGCTGTGAGTGAGAGAGAAAGAGAAGGTGTGAGTGAGAGAGAGAGAGAAAGAGAAGCTGTGTGTGTGAGAGAGAGAGAAAGAGAAGCTATGAGTGAGAGAGAGAGAAAGAGAAGATGTGAGTGAGAGAGAAAGAGAAGCTGTGAGTGAGTGAAAGAGAGTGAAAGGGAAGCTGTGAGTGAGAGAGAGAATGAGAAGATGTGAGTGAGAGAGAGAGAAAGAGAAGCTGTGAGTGAGAGAGAAAGAGAAGCTGTGAGTGAGAGAGAGAGAGGAAGAGAAGCTGTTATTGAGAGAGAGTAGAGAAGCTGTGAGTGAGAGAAAGAGAGAAAGAGAAGCTGTGAGTGAGAGAGAGAGAGAAAGAGAAGCATTGAGTGAGAGAGAGAGAAAGAGAAGATGTGAGTGAGAGAGAAAGAGAAGCTGTGAGTGAGTGAGAGAGAGAGAAAGAGAAGCTGTGAGTTAGAGTGAAAGAGAAGCTGTGAGTGAGAGAGAGAGAAAGAGAAGATGTGAGTGAGAGAGAAAGAGAAGCTGTGAGTGAGTGAGAGAGAGAGAAGCTGTGAGTGAGAGAGAGAGAGTGAAAGGGAAGCTGTGAGTGAGAGAGAGAGAGAGAAGCTGTGAGTGAAAGAGAGAGAGAGAAAGAGAAGCTGTGAGTGAGAGAGAGAGAAAGAGAAGCTGTGAGTGAGAGAGAGAGAAAGAGATGATGTGAGTGAGAGAGAAAGAGAAGCTGTGAGTGAGTGAGAGAGAGAGAAGCTGTGAGTGAGAGAGAGAGAGTGAAAGGGAAGCTGTGAGTGAGAGAGAGAGAGAGAAGCTGTGAGTGAGAGAGAGAGAGTGAAAGGAAAGCTGTGAGTGTGTGTGTGTGAGAGAGAGAGAAGCTGTGAGTGAGAGAGAAAGAGAAGGTGTGAGTGAGAGAGAGAGAGAAAGAGAAGCTGTGTGTGTGAGAGAGAGAGAAAGAGAAGCTATGAGTGAGAGAGAGAGAAAGAGAAGATGTGAGTGAGAGAGAAAGAGAAGCTGTGAGTGAGTGAAAGAGAGTGAAAGGGAAGCTGTGAGTGAGAGAGAGAATGAGAAGATGTGAGTGAGAGAGAGAGAAAGAGAAGCTGTGAGTGAGAGAGAGAAATAGAAGCTGTGAGTGAGAGAAAGAGAGAAAGAGAAGCTGTGTGTGTGAGAGAGAGAGAAACTGTGAGTGAGAGAGAGAAAGAGAAACTGAGAGTGAGAGAGAGAAAGAGAAGCTGTGTGTGAGTGAGAGAGAGAAATGGGAAGCTGTGAGTGAGAGAGAGAGAGAGAAGCTGTGAGTGAGAGAGAGAGAAATAGAAGCTGTGAGTGAGAGAGAGAGAAAGAGAAGCTGTGAGTGAGAGAGAAAGAGATAGAGAAGCTGAGAGTGACACACAGATAGAGAAGCTGTGCGTGAGAGAGAGAGAGAAAGAGAAGCCTTGAGTGACAGAGAGAGTGAGAAGCTGTGAGTGAGAGAGAAAGAGAAGCTGTGAGTGAGAGAGAGAGAAAGAGAAGCTGCGAGTGAGAGAGAGAAAGAGAAGCTGTGTGTGAGTGAGAGAGAGAAAGAAGCTATGTGTGTGTGAGATTAAGAGAAGCTGTGCGTGTGTGAGAGAGAAAGAGAGACTGTGTGTGTGTGAGAGAGAGAGAGAAAGAGAAGCTATGAGTGAAAGGCAGAGAGAGAAAGAGAAGCTGTGTGTGTGAGAGAGAGAGAAAGAGAAGCTGTGAGTGAGAGAGAGAGAGAAAGAGAGTCTCAGTGAGAGAGAGAAAGAGATGCTGTGAGTGAGAGAGAGAGAGAGAAGCTGTGAGTGAGAGAGATAGAGAAAGAGAAGCTGTGAGTGAGTGAGAGAGAGAAAGGAAAGCTGTGAGTGAGTGAGAGAGATAGAAGCTGTGAGTGAGTGAGAGAGAAAGAGATGCTGTGAGTGAAAGAGAGAGAGAGAAAGAGAAGCTGTGAGAGAGAGAAAGAGAAGCTGTGAGTGAGAGAGAGAGAGAAGCTGTGAGTGAGTAAGAGAGAGAGAGAGAGAGAAGCTGTGAGTGAAAGAGATAGAAAGAGAAGCTGTGAGTGAGAGTGAGAGTGAGAGAGAAAGAGAAGCTGTGAGTGAGTGAGAGAGAGAAATGGGAAGCTGTGAGTGAGAGAGAGAGAGAAAGAGAAGCTGTGAGTGAGAGAGAGAGAAATAGAAGCTGTGAGTGAGAGAGAGAGAGAAGCTGTGAGTGAGAGAGAAGAAGCTGTGAGTGTGTGAGAGAGAGAAAGAGAAGCTGCGGGAGAGAGAGAAAGAGAAGCTGTGAGTGAGAGAGAAAGAGAAAGAGAAGCTGTGAGTGACACACAGAGAGAGAAGCTGTGAGTGAGAGAGAGAGAGAGAGAGAAAGAGAAGCTGTGAGTGAGAGAGAGAAAGAGAAGCTATGAGTGAAAGGCAGAGAGTGAAAGAGAAGCTGTGTGTGTGAGAGAGAGAAAGAGAAGCTGTGACTGAGAGAGAGAGAAAGAGAGTCTGTAAGTGAGAGCGAGAGAGAGAAAGAGATGCTGTGAGGGAGAGAGAGAGAGAGAAAGAGAAGCTGTGAGTGAGAGAGATAGAGAAAGAGAAGCTGTGAGTGAGTGAGAAAGAGAAAGGAAAGCTGTGAGTGAGTGAGACATAGAAGCTGTGAGTGAGAGAGAGAGAAAGAGAAGCTGTGAGTGAAAGAGAGAGAGAGAAAGAGAAGCTGTGAGAGAGAGAAAGAGAAGCTGTGAGTGAGTGAGAGAGAAAGGAAAGCTGTGAGTGAGTGAGAGAGAAAAAGAGAAGCTGTGAGTGAGAGAGAAAGAGAAGGTGTTAGTGAGAGAGAGAGAAAGCTGTGTATGTGTGAGAGAGAGAAGCTGTGAGTGAGAGAGAGAGAGAAATATTGTGAGTGAGAGAGAGAAAGAGAAAATGTGAGTGAGAGAGAGAGAAAGAGAAGCTGTGAGTGCGAGACAGAGAAAGAGAAGCTGTGAGTGAGAGAGAAAGAGAAGCTGTGAGTGAGAGAGAGAGAGGAAGAGAAGCTGTGATTGAGAGAAAGTAGAGAAGCTGTGAGTGAGAGAAAGAGAGAAAGAGAAGCTGTAAGTGAGAGAGAGAGAGAAAGAGAAGCATTGAGTGGGAGAGAGAAAGAGAGTCTGGAAGTGAGAGAGAGAGAAAGAGAAGCTATGAGTGAGAGAGAGAGAGAAGCTGTGAGTGAGTGAGAGAGAGAGAGAGAGAAGCTGTGAGTGAAAGAGATAGAAAGAGAAGCTGTGAGTGAGAGTGAGAGAGAGAGAGAAGCTGTGAGTGAGAGAGAAGAAGCTGTGAGTGAGAGAGAGAGAGAAAGAGAAGCTGTGGGAGAGAGAGAGAGAGAGAAAGAAAAGCTGTGAGTGAGAGAGAAAAAGAAAGAGAAGCTGTGAGTGACACACAGAGAGAGAAGCTGTGACTGAGAGAGAGAGAGAAAGAGAAGCCTTGAGTGACAGAGAGAATGAGAATCTGTGAGTGAGAGAGAGAGAAAGAGAAGCTGTGAGTGAGAGAGAGAGAGAGAGAGAAAGAGAAGCTGTGAGTGAGAGAGAGAAAGAGAAGCTGTGTGTGAGTGAGAGAGAGAGAGAAGCTGTGTGTGTGTGTGAGATTAAGAGAAGCTGTGTGTGTGTGAGAGAGAAAGAGACAATGTGTGTGTGTGAGAGAGAGAGAGAAAAAGAGAAGCTATGAGTGAAAGGCAGAGAGAGAAAGAGAAGCTGTGTGTGTTTGTGAGAGAGAAAGAGAAGCTGTGAGTGAGAGAGAGAGAAAGAGAGTGTGAGTGAGAGAGAGAGAGAAAGAGATGCTGTGAGTGAGAGAGAGAGAGAGAAAGAGAAGCTGTGAGTGAGAGAGATAGAGAAAGAGAAGCTGTGAGTGAGTAAGAGAGAGAAAGGAAAGCTGTGAGTGAGTGAGAGAGATAGAAGCGGTAAGTGAGAGAGAGAGAAAGAGAAGCTGTGAGTGAAAGAGAGAGAGAGAAAGAGAAGCTGTGAGAGAGAGAAAGAGAAGCTGTGAGTGAGTGAGAGAGAGAAAGGAAAGCTGTGAGTGAGTGAGAGAGATATAGAGAAGCTGTGAGTGAGAGAGAAAGAGAAGGTGTTAGTGAGAGAGAGAGAGAGAAGCTGTGTGTGTGAGAGAGAGAGAAGCTGTGGGTGAGAGAGAGAGAGAGAAATATTGTGAGTGAGAGAGAGAAAGAGAAAATGTGAGTGAGAGAGAGAGGAAGAGAAGCTGTGAGAGCAAGACAGAGAAAGAGAAGCTGTGAGTGAGAGAGAAAGAAAGAGAAGCTGTGAGTGTGAGAGAGAGAGGAAGAGAAGCTGTGATTGAGAGAGAGAGAAGAGAAGCTGTGAGTGAGAGAGAGAGAGAAAGAGAAGCTGTGAGTGAGAGAGAGAGAGAGAAAGAGAAGCATTGAGTGGGAGAGAGAAAGTGAGTCTGGAAGTGAGAGAGAGAGAGAAAGAGAAGCTGTGATTGAGTGAGAGAGAGAGAAGCTGTGACTGAGTGAGAGAGAGAGAGAGAGAGAAGCTGTGAGTGAAAGAGATAGAAAGAGAAGTTGTGAGTGAGAGTGAGAGAGAGAGAAAGAGAAAGAGAAGCTGTGAGTGAGAGAGAGAAAGAGAAGCTGTGAGTGAGAGAGAGAGAGAAAGAGAAGCTGTGAGTGAGAGAGAAAGAGAGAAGCTGTGAGTGAGAGAGAAGAAGCTGTTAGTGAGAGAGAGAGAAAGAGAAGCTGTGAGAGAGAGAGAGAGAGAAAGAGAAGCTGTGAGTGAGAGAGAGAAAGAGAAGCTGTGTGAGAGTGAGAGAGAGAGAAAGAGAAGCTGTGAGTGTGAGAGAAACAGAAGCTGTGAGTGAGAGAGAGGAAGAAAGAGAAGCTGTGAGTGAGAGAGAGAAAGAGAAGCTGTGAGTGTGAGAGAGAGATAAAGAGAAGCTGTGAGTGAGAGAGAGAGAGAGAAAGAGAAGATGTGAGAGTGAGAGAGAAACTGTGAGTGAGAGAGAGAAAGAGAAACTGTGAGTGAGAGAGAGAGAAAGAGAAGCTGTGAGTGAGAGAGAGAGAGAAAGAGAAGCTGTGAGTGAGAGAGAGAGAGAGAAAGAGAAGCATTGAGTGGGAGAGAGAAAGTGAGTCTGGAAGTGAGAGAGAGAGAGAAAGAGAAGCTGTGAGTGAGTGAGAGAGAGAGAAGCTGTGACTGAGTGAGTGAGAGAGAGAGAAGCTGTGAGTGAAAGAGATAGAAAGAGAAGTTGTGAGTGAGAGTGAGAGAGAGAGAAAGAGAAAGAGAAGCTGTGAGTGAGAGAGAGAAAGAGAAGCTGTGAGTGAGAGAGAGAGAAAGAGAAGCTGTGAGTGAGAGAGAAAGAGAGAAGCTGTGAGTGAGAGAGAAGAAGCTGTTAGTGAGAGAGAGAGAAAGAGAAGCTGTGTGAGAGAGAGAGAGAGAAAGAGAAGCTGTGAGTGAGAGAGAGAAAGAGAAGCTGTGTGAGAGTGAGAGAGAGAGAAAGAGAATCTGTGAGTGTGAGAGAAACAGAAGCTGTGAGTGAGAGAGAGGAAGAAAGAGAAGCTGTGAGTGAGAGAGAGAAAGAGAAGCTGTGAGTGTGAGAGAGAGATAAAGAGAAGCTGTGAGTGAGAGAGAGAGAGAGAAAGAGAAGATGTGTGAGAGAGAGAGAAACTGTGAGTGAGAGAGAGAAAGAGAAACTGTGAGTGAGAGAGAGAGAAAGAGAAGCTGTGAGTGCAAGAGAGAGAAAGAGAAGCTATGAGTGAAAGGCAGAGAGAAAGAGTAGCTGTGAGTGAGTGAGAGAGAGAAAGCAAAGCTGTGAGTGAGTGAGTGAGAGAGATAGAAACTGTTAGTGAGAGAGTGAGAGAAAGAGAGTCTGAGAAAGAGAGAGTGAAAGAGAAGCTGTGAGTGAGAGAGAGAGAAGCCATGAGTGTGAGAGAGAGAATATGTGAGTGAGAGAGAGAGAGAAAGAAAGAGAAGCTGTGAGTGAGAGAGAAACAGAAGCTGTGAGTGAGAGAGAGGGAGAAAGAGAAGCTGTGTGTGTGAGAGAGAAAGAGAAGCTGTGAGTGAGACAGAGAGAGAAAGAGAAGCTGTGAGTGAGTGAGAGAGAGAAAGAGAAGCTGTGTGTGAGAGAAAGAGAGAAAGTGAAGCTGTGTGTGAGAGAAAGAGAGAAAGTGAAGCTGTGAGTGAGAGAGAAAGAGAAGCTGTGAGTGAGAGAGAGAGAAACAAAGCTGTGAGTGAGAGAGAAAGAGAAGCTGTGAATGAGTGAAAGAGAGAGAGAAAGAGAAGCTGTGTGTGTGAGAGAGAGAGAGGGAAAGAGAAGTAGTGTGTGGGGGGGAGAGAAAAAGAGCTGTGAGTGTTAGAGAGAAAGAGAAAGAGAAGCTGTGAGTGTGAGAGAGAGATAAAGAGAAGCTGTGAGTGAGAGAGAGAGAGAAAGAGAAGATGTGTGAGAGAGAGAGAAACTGTGAGTGAGAGAGAGAAAGAGAAACTGTGAGTGAGAGAGAGAGAAAGAGAAGCTGTGAGTGCGAGAGAGAGAGAAAGAGAAGCTATGAGAGAAAGGTAGAGAAAAAGAGTAGCTGTGAGTGAGTGAGAGAGAGAAAGGAAAGCTGTGAGTGAGTGAGTGAGAGAGATAGAAGCTGTTAGTAAGAGAGTGAGAGTAAGAGAGTCTGAGAAAGAGAGAGTGAAAGAGAAGCTGTGAGTGAGAGAGAGAGAAGCCATGAGTGTGAGAGAGAGAATATGTGAGTGAGAGAGAGAGAGAAAGAAAGAGAAGCTGTGAGTGAGAGAGAAACAGAAGCTGTGAGTGAGAGAGAGGGAGAAAGAGAAGCTGTGAGTGAGAGAGAGAAAGAGAAGCTGTGAGTGAGAGAGAGATAAAGAGAAGCTGTGAGTGAGAGAGAGAGAGAGAAGCTGTGAGTGAGTGAGAGAGAGAGAAAGAGAAGCTGTGTGTGTGAGAGAGAGAGAAACAGAAGCTGTGAGTGAGGGAGAGAAAGAGAAGCTGTGAGTGAGAGAGAGAGAAAGAGAAGGTGTGAGTGAGAGAGAGAGAGAAAGAGAAGCTGTGATTGAGAGAGATAGAGAAAGAGAAGCTGTGAGTGAGTGAGAGAGAGAAAGGAAAGCTGTGAGTGAGTGAGAGAGATAGAAGCTGTGAGTGACACAGAGAGAGAGAAGCTGTGAGAGAGAGAGAGAAAGAGAAGCTGTGAGTGAGAGAGAGAGAAAGAGAAGCTGTGAGTGAGAGAGAAAGAGAGAAGCTGTGAGTGAGAGAGAAGAAGCTGTTAGTGAGAGAGAGAGAAAGAGAAGCTGTGTGTGAGAGAGAGAGAGAAGCTGTGAGTGAGAGAGAGAAAGAGAAGCTGTGTGAGAGTGAGAGAGAGAGAGAAGCTGTGTGTGTGTGAGAGATTAAGAGAAGCTGTGTGTGTGAGAGAGAGAAAGAGACACTGTGTGTGTGAGAGAGAGAGAGAAAGAGAAGCTGTGAGTGTGAGAGAAACAGAAGCTGTGAGTGAGAGAGAGGAAGAAAGAGAAGCTGTGAGTGAGAGAGAGAAAGAGAAGCTGTGAGTGTGAGAGAGAGATAAAGAGAAGCTGTGAGTGAGAGAGAGAGAGAGAAAGAGAAGCTGTGTGAGAGAGAGAGAAACTGTGAGTGAGAGAGAGAAAGAGAAACTGTGAGTGAGAGAGAGAGAAAGAGAAGCTGTGAGTGCGAGAGAGAGAAAGAGAAGCTGTGAGTGCGAGAGAGAGAAAGAGAAGCAATGAGTGAAAGGCAGAGAGAAAGAGTAGCTGTGAGTGAGTTAGAGAGAGAAAGTAAAGCTGTGAGTGAGTGAGTGAGAGAGATAGAAGCTGTTAGTGAGAGAGTGAGAGAAAGAGAGACTGAGAAAGAGAGAGTGAAAGAGAAGCTGTGAGTGAGAGAGAGAGAAGCAATGAGTGTGAGAGAGAGAATATGTGAGTGAGAGAGAGCGAGAAAGAAAGAGAAGCTGTGAGTGAGAGAGAAACAGAAGCTGTGAGTGAGAGAGAGGGAGAAAGAGAAGCTGTGTGAGAGAGAGAGAGAAAGAGAAGCTGTGTGTGAGAGAAAGAGAGAAAGAGAGAAAGTGAAGCTGTGTGTGAGAGAAAGAGAGAAAGTGAAGCTGTGAGTGAGAGAGAAAGAGAAGCTGTGAGTGAGAGAGAGAGAAACAAAGCTGTGAGTGAGAGAGAAAGAGAAGCTGTGAATGAGTGAAAGAGAGAGAGAAAGAGAAGCTGTGTGTGAGAGAGAGAGAGGGAAAGAGAAGTAGTGTGTGGGGGGGAGAGAAAAAGAGCTGTGAGTGTTAGAGAGAAAGAGAAAGAGAAGCTGTGAGTGAGTGAGAGAGAGAAAGAGAAGATGTGAGTGTGAGAGAGAGATAAAGAGAAGCTGTGAGTGAGAGAGAGAGAAAGAGAAGATGTGTGAGAGAGAGAGAAACTGTGAGTGAGAGAGAGAAAGAGAAACTGTGAGTGAGAGAGAGAGAAAGAGAAGCTGTGAGTGCGAGAGAGAGAGAAAGAGAAGATATGAGAGAAAGGTAGAGAGAAAGAGTAGCTGTGAGTGAGTGAGAAAGGAAAGCTGTGAGTGAGTGAGTGAGAGAGATAGAAGCTGTTAGTGAGAGAGTGAGAGTAAGAGAGTCTGAGAAAGAGAGAGTGAAAGAGAAGCTGTGAGTGAGAGAGAGAGAAGCCATGAGTGTGTGAGAGAGAATATGTGAGTGAGAGAGAGAGAGAAAGAAAGAGAAGCTGTGAGTGAGAGAGAAACAGAAGCTGTGAGTGGGAGAGAGGGAGAAAGAGAAGCTGTGAGTGAGAGAGAGAAAGAGAAGCTGTGAGTGAGAGAGAGATAAAGAGAAGCTGTGAGTGAGAGAGAGAGAGAGAAGCTGTGAGTGAGTGAGAGAGAGAGAGAAAGAGAAGCTGTGTGTGTGTGTGAGAGAGAAACAGAAGCTGTGAGTGAGGGAGATAAAGAGAGAAAGAGAAGCTGTGAGTGAGAGAGAGAGAGAAAGAGAAGCTGTGAGTGAGAGAGAGAGAAAGAGAAGCTGTGAGTGAGAGAGATAGAGAAAGAGAAGCTGTGAGTGAGTGAGAGAGAGAAAGGAAAGCTGTGAGTGAGTGAGAGAGATAGAAGCTGTGAGTGACACAGAGAGAGAGAAGCTGTGAGAGAGAGAGAGAGAGTAGCCTTGAGTGACAGAGAGAGAGAATGAGAAGCTATGAGTGAGAGAGAGAGAAAGAGAAGGTGTGAGTGAGAGAGAGAGAGAGAGAGAGAAGCTGTGAGTGAGATAGAGAAAGAGAAGCTGTGTGTGAGTGAGAGGGAGAGAGAAACTGTGTGTGTGTGTGAGATTAAGAGAAGCTGTGTGTGTGTGAGAGAGAAAGAGATACTGTGGGTAAGAGAGAGAGAGAAAGAGAAGCTGTGTGTGTGTGTGAGAGAGAGAGATGCTGTGAGTGAGAGAGAGAGAGAAAGAGAAGCTGTGTATGTGTGAGAGAGAGATATGCTGTGAGTGAGAGAGAGAAAGAGAAGCTGTGTGCGAGAGAAAGAGAGAAATTGAAGCTGTGTGTGAGAGAAAGAGAGAAAGTGAAGGTGTGAGTGATAGAGAAAGAGAAGCTGTGAGTTAGAGAGAGAGAAAGCAAAGCTGTGAGTGAGAGAGAGAGAAAGAAAGAGAAGCTGTGAGTGAGTGAGAGAGAGAGAAAGAGAAGCTGTGTGTGAGAGAGAGAGAGGGAAAGAGAAGCTGTGTGTGGGGGCAGAGATAAATAGAAGCTGTGAGTGAGAGAGAGAGAGAAGCTGAGAGAGAGGGGGGAAACTGTGAGTGAGAGAGAGAGAAACTGTGAGTGAGAGAAAGAGAGAAAGTGAAGCTGTGTGTGAGAGAAAGAGAGAAAGTGAAGGTGTGAGTGAGAGAGAAAGAGAAGCTGTGAGTGAGAGAAAGATAGAAAGTGAAGCTGTGTGTGAGAGAAAGAGAGAAAGTGAAGGTGTGAGTGAGAGGGAAAGAGAAGCTGTGAGTGAGAGAGAGAGAAAGAGAAGCTGTGAGTGAGAGAGAGAGAAAGATTAGCTGTGAAAGAGAGTGAGAAAGAGAAGCTGTGAGAGAGAGAGAAAGAGAAGCTGTGAGTGAGACAAAGAGAGAGAAAGAGAAGCTGTGATTGATAGAGAGAGAGAGAGAAAGAGAAGCTGTGAGTGAGAGAGAGATAGAAAGAGAAGCTGTGAGTGAGTGAGAAAGAGAAAGGAAAGCTGTGAGTGAGTGAGTGAGAGAAATAGAAGCTGTTAGTGAGAGAGTGAGAGAAAGAGAGTCTGAGAAAGAGAGAGTGAAAGAGAAGCTGTGAGTGAGAGAGAGAGAAAGAGAAGCTGTGAGTGAGACAGAGAGAGAAAGAGAAGCTGTGAGTTAGTGAGAGAGAGAAAGAGAAGCTTTGTGTGAGAGAAAGAGAGAAAGTGAAGCTGTGTGTGAGAGAAAGAGAGAAAGTGAAGCTGTGAGTGAGAGAGAAAGAGAAGCTGTGAGTGAGAGAGAGAGAAACAAAGCTGTGAGTGAGAGAGAAAGAGAAGCTGTGACTGAGTGTAAGAGAGAGAGAAAGAGAAGCTGTGTGTGAGAGAGAGAGAGAGGGAAAGAGAAGTAGTGTGTGGGGAAAAGAAAAAGAGCTGTGAGTGTTAGAGAGAAATAGAAAGAGAAGCTGTGAGTGAGTGAGAGAGAGAAAGAGAAGCTGTGAGTGTGAGAGAGAGATAAAGAGAAGCTGTGAGTGAGAGAGAGAGAGAAAGAGAAGATGTGTGAGAGAGAGAGAAACTGTGAGTGAGAGAGAGAAAGAGAAACTGTGAGTGAGAGAGAGAGAAAGAGAAGCTGTGAGTGCGAGAGAGAGAGAAAGAGAAGCTATGAGTGGAAAGGCAGAGAGAAAGAGAAGCTATGAGTGGAAAGGCAGAGAGAAAGAGTAGCTGTGAGTGAGTGAGAGAGAGAAACGAAAGCTGTGAGTGAGTGAGTGAGAGAGATAGAAGCTGTAAGTGAGAGAGTGAGAGAAAGAGAGTTTGAGAAAGAGAGAGTGAAAGAGAAGCTGTGAGTGAGAGAGAGAGAAGCCATGAGTGTGTGAGAGAGAATATGTGAGTGAGAGAGAGAGAGAAAGAAAGAGAAGCTGTGAGTGAGAGAGAAACAGAAGCTGTGAGTGAGAGAGAGGGAGAAAGAGAAGCTGTGAGAGAGAGAGAGAAAGAGAAGCTGTGAGTGAGACAAAGAGAGAGAAAGAGAAGCTGTGATTGATAGAGAGAGAGAGAAAGAGAAGCTGTGAGTGAGAGAGAGATGAAAGAGAAGCTGCGAGTGAGTGAGAGAGAGAAAGAGAAGCTGTGAATGAGAGAGAGATAAAGAGAAGCTGTGAGTGAGAGAGAGAGAGAGAAAAGCTGTGAGTGAGTGAGAGAGAGAGAGAAAGAGAAGCTGTGTGTGTGTGTGTGAGAGAAACAGAAGCTGTGAGTGAGGGAGAGAAAGAGAGAAAGAGAAGCTGTGAGTGAGAGAGAGAGAAACAAAGCTGTGAGTGAGAGAGAAAGAGAAGCTGTGTGTGAGTGAGAGAGAGAGATAAGCTGTGTGTGTGTGAGAGAGAGAGATTAAGAGAAGCTGTGTGTGAGAGAGAGAAAGAGACACTGTGTGTGTGTGAGAGAGAGAAAGAGAAGCTGTGAGTGAGAGACAGAGAGAGATGCTGTGAGTGAGAGAGAGAGAAAGAGAAGCTGTGTGTGAGAGAAAGAGGGAAAGTGAAGCTGTGTGTGAGAGAAAGAGAGAAAGTGAAGGTGTGAGTGAGAGAGAAAGAGCTGTGAGTGAGAGAGAGAGAAAGAGAAGCTGTGAGTGAGAGAGAGAGAGAAAGATTAGCTGTGAAAGAGAGTGAGAAAGAGAAGCTGTGAGTGAGAGAGAGAGAAAGAGAAGCTGTGAGTGAGACAAAGAGAGAGAAAGAGAAGCTGTGATAGAGAGAGAGAGAAAGAGAAGCTGTGAGTGAGAGAGAGATAGAAAGAGAAGCTGTGTGTGAGTGAGAGAGAGAAAAGAAAGCTGTGAGTGAGTGAGTGAGAGAGATAGAAGCTGTTAGTGAGAGAGTGAGAGAAAGAGAGTCTGAGAAAGAGAGAGTGAAAGAGAAGCTGTGAGTGAGAGACAGAGAAAGAGAAGCTGTGAGTGAGACAGAGAGAGAAAGAGAAGCTGTGAGTGAGTGAGAGAGAGAAAGAGAAGCTGTGTGTAAGAGAAAGAGAGAAAGTGAAGCTGTGTGTGAGAGAAAGAGAGAAAGTGAAGGTGTGAGTGATAGAGAAAGAGAAGCTGTGAGTTAGAGAGAGAGAAAGCAAAGCTATGAGTGAGAGAGAGAGAGAAACTGTGAGTGAGAGAGAAAGAGAAACTGTGAGTGAGAGAGAGAGAAAGAGAAGCTGTGAGTGCGAGAGAGAGAGAGAAAGAGAGTCTGAGAAAGAGAGTGAAAGAGAAGCTGTCAGTGAGAGAGAAGCCATGAGTGTGAGAGAGAGAATATGTGAGTGAGAGAGAGAGAGAAAGAAAGAGAAGCTGTGAGTGAGAGAGAAACAGAAGCTGTGAGTGAGAGAGAGGGAGAAAGAGAAGCTGTGAGAGAGAGAGAGAGAAAAGCTGTGAGTGAGACAAAGAGAGAGAAAGAGAAGCTGTGATTGATAGAGAGAGAGAGAAAGAGACGCTGTGAGAGAGAGAGATAGAAAGAGAAGCTGTGAGTGAGTGAGAGAGAGAAAGAGAAGCTGTGAGTGAGAGAGAGAGATAAGGAGAAGCTGTGAGTGAGTGAGAGAGAGAGAGAAGCTGTGAGTGAGTGAGAGAGATAGAAGCTGTGAGTGAGAGAGAGAAAGAAAGAGAGTCTGAGAAAGAGAGAGTGAAAGAGAAGCTGTGAGTGAGAGAGAGAAAGAAAAAGAAGCTGTGAGTGTGAGAGAGAGAGGAAGAGAAGCTGTGATTGAGAGAGAGAAGAGAAGCTGTGAGTGAGAGAGAGAGAGAAAGAGAAGCTGTGAGTGAGAGAGAGAGAGAGAGAGAAAGGTAAGCATTGAGTGGGAGAGAGAAAGAGGGTCTGGAAGTGAGAGAAAGAGAGAAAGAGAAGCTGTGAGTGAGTGAGAGAGAGAAGCTGTGAGTGAGTGAGAGAGAGAGAAGCTGTGAGTGAAAGAGATAGAATGAGAAGCTGTGAGTGAGAGTGAGAGAGAGAGAGAAAGAGAAAGAGAAGCTGTGAGTGAGAGAGAGAGAGCTGTGAGTGAGTGAGAGAGAGAGAAGCTGTGAGTGAAAGAGATAGAATGAGAAGCTGTGAGTGAGAGTGAGAGAGAGAGAGAAAGAGAAAGAGAAGCTGTGAGTGAGTGAGAGAGAGAAATGGGAAGCTGTGAGTGAGAGAGAGAGAAAGAAGCTGTGAGTGAGAGAGAGAGAAAGAGAAGCTGTGACTGAGTGAGAGAGAGAGAAGCTGTGAGTGAGAGAGAAGAAGAAGCTGTGAGTGAGAGAGAGAGAGAAAGAGAAGCTGTGGGAGAGAGAGAGAGAAAGAGAAGCTGTGTGAGAGAGAAAGAGAAGCTGTGAGTGACACAGAGAGAGAGAAGCTGTGAGTGAGAGAGAGAGAGAAAGAGAAGCCTTGAGTGACAGAGAGAAAGAGAAGCTGTGAGTGAGAGAGAGAGAGGGAGAGAAAGAGAAGCTGTGAATGAGAAAGAGAAAGAGAAGCTGTGAGTGAGACAGAGAGAGGGAGAGAAAGAGAAGCTGTGAGTGAGAGAGAGAAAGAGAAGCTGTGTGTGAGTGAGAGAAAGAGAGAAGCTGTATGTGTGTGTGAGATTAAGAGAAGCTGTGTGTGTGTGTGAGAGAGAGAAAGAGACACTGTGTGTTTGAGAGAGAGAGAGAAAGAAAAGCCGTGAGTGAGAGAGAGATGCTGTGAGTGATAGAGAGAGAGAAGCTGTGTATGTGTGTGAGAGAGATATGCTGTGAGTGTGAGAGAGAGAAAGAGAAGCTGTGTGTGAGAGAAAGAGAGAAAGAGAGAAAGTGAAGCTGTGTGTGAGAGAAAGAGAGAAAGTGAAGCTGTGAGTGAGAGAGAAAGAGAAGCTGTGAGTGAGAGAGAGAGAAACAAAGCTGTGAGTGAGAGAGAAAGAGAAGCTGTGAATGAGTGAAAGAGAGAGAGAAAGAGAAGCTGTGTGTGAGAGAGAGAGAGGGAAAGAGAAGTAGTGTGTGGGGGGGAGAGAAAAAGAGCTGTGAGTGTTAGAGAGAAAGAGAAAGAGAAGCTGTGAGTGAGTGAGAGAGAGAAAGAGAAGCTGTGAGTGTGAGAGAGAGATAAAGAGAAGCTGTGAGTGAGAGAGAGAGAAAGAGAAGATGTGTGAGAGAGAGAGAAACTGTGAGTGAGAGAGAGAAAGAGAAACTGTGAGTGAGAGAGAGAGAAAGAGAAGCTGTGAGTGCGAGAGAGAGAGAAAGAGAAGATATGAGAGAAAGGTAGAGAGAAAGAGTAGCTGTGAGTGAGTGAGAAAGGAAAGCTGTGAGTGAGTGAGTGAGAGAGATAGAAGCTGTTAGTGAGAGAGTGAGAGTAAGAGAGTCTGAGAAAGAGAGAGTGAAAGAGAAGCTGTGAGTGAGAGAGAGAGAAGCCATGAGTGTGAGAGAGAGAATATGTGAGTGAGAGAGAGAGAGAAAGAAAGAGAAGCTGTGAGTGAGAGAGAAACAGAAGCTGTGAGTGGGAGAGAGGGAGAAAGAGAAGCTGTGAGTGAGAGAGAGAAAGAGAAGCTGTGAGTGAGAGAGAGATAAAGAGAAGCTGTGAGTGAGAGAGAGAGAGAGAAGCTGTGAGTGAGTGAGAGAGAGAGAGAAAGAGAAGCTGTGTGTGTGTGTGAGAGAGAAACAGAAGCTGTGAGTGAGGGAGATAAAGAGAGAAAGAGAAGCTGTGAGTGAGAGAGAGAGAGAAAGAGAAGCTGTGAGTGAGAGAGAGAGAAAGAGAAGCTGTGAGTGAGAGAGATAGAGAAAGAGAAGCTGTGAGTGCGTGAGAGAGAGAAAGGAAAGCTGTGAGTGAGTGAGAGAGATAGAAGCTGTGAGTGACACAGAGAGAGAGAAGCTGTGAGAGAGAGAGAGAGAGTAGCCTTGAGTGACAGAGAGAGAGAATGAGAAGCTATGAGTGTGAGAGAGAGAAAGAGAAGGTGTGAGTGAGAGAGAGAGAGAGAGAGAGAAGCTGTGAGTGAGATAGAGAAAGAGAAGCTGTGTGTGAGTGAGAGGGAGAGAGAAACTGTGTGTGTGTGTGAGATTAAGAGAAGCTGTGTGTGTGTGAGAGAGAAAGAGATACTGTGGGTAAGAGAGAGAGAGAAAGAGAAGCTGTGTGTGTGTGTGAGAGAGAGAGATGCTGTGAGTGAGAGAGAGAGAGAAAGAGAAGCTGTGTATGTGTGAGAGAGAGATATGCTGTGAGTGAGAGAGAGAAAGAGAAGCTGTGTGCGAGAGAAAGAGAGAAATTGAAGCTGTGTGTGAGAGAAAGAGAGAAAGTGAAGGTGTGAGTGATAGAGAAAGAGAAGCTGTGAGTTAGAGAGAGAGAAAGCAAAGCTGTGAGTGAGAGAGAGAGAAAGAAAGAGAAGCTGTGAGTGAGTGAGAGAGAGAGAAAGAGAAGCTGTGTGTGAGAGAGAGAGAGGGAAAGAGAAGCTGTGTGTGGGGGCAGAGATAAATAGAAGCTGTGAGTGAGAGAGAGAGAGAAGCTGAGAGAGAGGGGGGGAAACTGTGAGTGAGAGAGAGAGAAACTGTGAGTGAGAGAAAGAGAGAAAGTGAAGCTGTGTGTGAGAGAAAGAGAGAAAGTGAAGGTGTGAGTGAGAGAGAAAGAGAAGCTGTGAGTGAGAGAAAGATAGAAAGTGAAGCTGTGTGTGAGAGAAAGAGAGAAAGTGAAGGTGTGAGTGAGAGGGAAAGAGAAGCTGTGAGTGAGAGAGAGAGAAAGAGAAGCTGTGAGTGAGAGAGAGAGAAAGATTAGCTGTGAAAGAGAGTGAGAAAGAGAAGCTGTGAGAGAGAGAGAAAGAGAAGCTGTGAGTGAGACAAAGAGAGAGAAAGAGAAGCTGTGATTGATAGAGAGAGAGAGAGAAAGAGAAGCTGTGAGTGAGAGAGAGATAGAAAGAGAAGCTGTGAGTGAGTGAGAAAGAGAAAGGAAAGCTGTGAGTGAGTGAGTGAGAGAAATAGAAGCTGTTAGTGAGAGAGTGAGAGAAAGAGAGTCTGAGAAAGAGAGAGTGAAAGAGAAGCTGTGAGTGAGAGAGAGAGAAAGAGAAGCTGTGAGTGAGACAGAGAGAGAAAGAGAAGCTGTGAGTTAGTGAGAGAGAGAAAGAGAAGCTTTGTGTGAGAGAAAGAGAGAAAGTGAAGCTGTGTGTGAGAGAAAGAGAGAAAGTGAAGCTGTGAGTGAGAGAGAAAGAGAAGCTGTGAGTGAGAGAGAGAGAAACAAAGCTGTGAGTGAGAGAGAAAGAGAAGCTGTGACTGAGTGTAAGAGAGAGAGAAAGAGAAGCTGTGTGTGTGAGAGAGAGAGAGGGAAAGAGAAGTAGTGTGTGGGGAAAAGAAAAAGAGCTGTGAGTGTTAGAGAGAAATAGAAGGAGAAGCTGTGAGTGAGTGAGAGAGAGAAAGAGAAGCTGTGAGTGTGAGAGAGAGATAAAGAGAAGCTGTGAGTGAGAGAGAGAGAGAAAGAGAAGATGTGTGAGAGAGAGAGAAACTGTGAGTGAGAGAGAGAAAGAGAAACTGTGAGTGAGAGAGAGAGAAAGAGAAGCTGTGAGTGCGAGAGAGAGAGAAAGAGAAGCTATGAGTGGAAAGGCAGAGAGAAAGAGAAGCTATGAGTGGAAAGGCAGAGAGAAAGAGTAGCTGTGAGTGAGTGAGAGAGAGAAAGGAAAGCTGTGAGTGAGTGAGTGAGAGAGATAGAAGCTGTAAGTGAGAGAGTGAGAGAAAGAGAGTCTGAGAAAGAGAGAGTGAAAGAGAAGCTGTGAGTGAGAGAGAGAGAAGCCATGAGTGTGTGAGAGAGAATATGTGAGTGAGAGAGAGAGAGAAAGAAAGAGAAGCTGTGAGTGAGAGAGAAACAGAAGCTGTGAGTGAGAGAGAGGGAGAAAGAGAAGCTGTGAGAGAGAGAGAGAAAGAGAAGCTGTGAGTGAGACAAAGAGAGAGAAAGAGAAGCTGTGATTGATAGAGAGAGAGAGAAAGAGAAGCTGTGAGTGAGAGAGAGATGAAAGAGAAGCTGCGAGTGAGTGAGAGAGAGAAAGAGAAGCTGTGAATGAGAGAGAGATAAAGAGAAGCTGTGAGTGAGAGAGAGAGAGAGAAAAGCTGTGAGTGAGTGAGAGAGAGAGAAAGAGAAGCTGTGTGTGTGTGTGAGAGAGAAACAGAAGCTGTGAGTGAGGGAGAGAAAGAGAGAAAGAGAAGCTGTGAGTGAGAGAGAGAGAAACAAAGCTGTGAGTGAGAGAGAAAGAGAAGCTGTGTGTGAGTGAGAGAGAGAGAGAAGCTGTGTGTGTGTGAGAGAGAGAGATTAAGAGAAGCTGTGTGTGAGAGAGAGAAAGAGACACTGTGTGTGTGTGAGAGAGAGAAAGAGAAGCTGTGAGTGAGAGACAGAGAGAGATGCTGTGAGTGAGAGAGAGAGAAAGAGAAGCTGTGTGTGAGAGAAAGAGGGAAAGTGAAGCTGTGTGTGAGAGAAAGAGAGAAAGTGAAGGTGTGAGTGAGAGAGAAAGAGCTGTGAGTGAGAGAGAGAGAAAGAGAAGCTGTGAGTGAGAGAGAGAGAGAGAAAGATTAGCTGTGAAAGAGAGTGAGAAAGAGAAGGTGTGAGTGAGAGAGAGAGAAAGAGAAGCTGTGAGAGAGACAAAGAGAGAGAAAGAGAAGCTGTGATAGAGAGAGAGAGAAAGAGAAGCTGTGAGTGAGAGAGAGATAGAAAGAGAAGCTGTGTGTGAGTGAGAGAGAGAAAAGAAAGCTGTGAGTGAGTGAGTGAGAGAGATAGAAGCTGTTAGTGAGAGAGTGAGAGAAAGAGAGTCTGAGAAAGAGAGAGTGAAAGAGAAGCTGTGAGTGAGAGACAGAGAAAGAGAAGCTGTGAGTGAGACAGAGAGAGAAAGAGAAGCTGTGAGTGAGTGAGAGAGAGAAAGAGAAGCTGTGTGTAAGAGAAAGAGAGAAAGTGAAGCTGTGTGTGAGAGAAAGAGAGAAAGTGAAGGTGTGAGTGATAGAGAAAGAGAAGCTGTGAGTTAGAGAGAGAGAAAGCAAAGCTATGAGTGAGAGAGAGAGAGAAACTGTGAGTGAGAGAGAAAGAGAAACTGTGAGAGAGAGAGAGAAAGAGAAGCTGTGAGTGCGAGAGAGAGAGAGAAAGAGAGTCTGAGAAAGAGAGTGAAAGAGAAGCTGTCAGTGAGAGAGAAGCCATGAGTGTGAGAGAGAGAATATGTGAGTGAGAGAGAGAGAGAAAGAAAGAGAAGCTGTGAGTGAGAGAGAAACAGAAGCTGTGAGTGAGAGAGAGGGAGAAAGAGAAGCTGTGAGAGAGAGAGAGAGAAAAGCTGTGAGTGAGACAAAGAGAGAGAAAGAGAAGCTGTGATTGATAGAGAGAGAGAGAAAGAGAAGCTGTGAGAGAGAGAGATAGAAAGAGAAGCTGTGAGTGAGTGAGAGAGAGAAAGAGAAGCTGTGAGTGAGAGAGAGAGATAAGGAGAAGCTGTGAGTGAGTGAGAGAGAGAGAGAAGCTGTGAGTGAGTGAGAGAGATAGAAGCTGTGAGTGAGAGAGAGAAAGAAAGAGAGTCTGAGAAAGAGAGAGTGAAAGAGAAGCTGTGAGTGAGAGAGAGAAAGAAAAAGAAGCTGTGAGTGTGAGAGAGAGAGGAAGAGAAGCTGTGATTGAGAGAGAGAAGAGAAGCTGTGAGTGAGAGAGAGAGAGAAAGAGAAGCTGTGAGTGAGAGAGAGAGAGAGAGAAAGGTAAGCATTGAGTGGGAGAGAGAAAGAGGGTCTGGAAGTGAGAGAAAGAGAGAAAGAGAAGCTGTGAGTGAGTGAGTGAGAGAAGCTGTGAGTGAGTGAGAGAGAGAGAAGCTGTGAGTGAAAGAGATAGAATGAGAAGCTGTGAGTGAGAGTGAGAGAGAGAGAGAAAGAGAAAGAGAAGCTGTGAGTGAGAGAGAGAGAGAAGCTGTGAGTGAGTGAGAGAGAGAGAAGCTGTGAGTGAAAGAGATAGAATGAGAAGCTGTGAGTGAGAGTGAGAGAGAGAGAGAAAGAGAAAGAGAAGCTGTGAGTGAGTGAGAGAGAGAAATGGGAAGCTGTGAGTGAGAGAGAGAGAAAGAAGCTGTGAGTGAGAGAGAGAGAAAGAGAAGCTGTGACTGAGTGAGAGAGAGAGAAGCTGTGAGTGAGAGAGAAGAAGAAGCTGTGAGTGAGAGAGAGAGAGAAAGAGAAGCTGTGGGAGAGAGAGAGAGAAAGAGAAGCTGTGTGAGAGAGAAAGAGAAGCTGTGAGTGACACAGAGAGAGAGAAGCTGTGAGTGAGAGAGAGAGAGAAAGAGAAGCCTTGAGTGACAGAGAGAAAGAGAAGCTGTGAGTGAGAGAGAGAGAGGGAGAGAAAGAGAAGCTGTGAATGAGAAAGAGAAAGAGAAGCTGTGAGTAAGACAGAGAGAGGGAGAGAAAGAGAAGCTGTGAGTGAGAGAGAGAAAGAGAAGCTGTGTGTGAGTGAGAGAAAGAGAGAAGCTGTATGTGTGTGTGAGATTAAGAGAAGCTGTGTGTGTGTGTGAGAGAGAGAAAGAGACACTGTGTGTTTGAGAGAGAGAGAGAAAGAAAAGCCGTGAGTGAGAGAGAGATGCTGTGAGTGATAGAGAGAGAGAAGCTGTGTATGTGTGTGAGAGAGATATGCTGTGAGTGTGAGAGAGAGAAAGAGAAGCTGTGTGTGAGAGAAAGAGAGAAAGTGAAGCTGTGTGTGAGAGAAAGAGAGAAAGTGAAGGTGTGAGTGAGAGAGAAAGAGAAGCTATGAGTGAGAGAGAGAGAATGCCAAGCTGTGAGTGAGAGAGAGAGAGAGAAAGAGAAGCTGTGAGTGAGAGAGAGAGAGAAACTGTGAGTGAGTGAGAGAAAGAGAAACTGTGAGTGAGAGAGAGAGAAAGAGAAGCTGTGAGTGCGAGAGAGAGAGAGAAAGAGAAGCTATGAGTGAAAGGCAGAGAGAGAAAGAGAAGCTGTGTGTGAGAGAGAGAGAAAGAGAAGCTGTGAGTGAGAGAGAGAGAAAAAGAGTGTGAGTGAGAGAGAGAGAGAAAGAGAAGCCTTGAGTGAGTGAGAGAGAGAGATCCTGTGAGTGAATGAGAGAGAGAGAGAAAGAGAAGCTGTGAGTGAAAGAGTGACAGAAAGAGAAGCTGTGAGTGAGAGAGAGAGAGAAAGAGAAGCTGTGAGTGAGTGAGTGAGAGAAAGGAAAGCTGTGAGTGAGTGAGAGAGAAAGAAGCTGTGAGTGAGTGAGAGAGAAAGAGAGTCTGAGAAAGAGAGAGTGAAAGAGAAGCTGTGAGAGAGAGAGAGAGAGAGAAGCTGTGAGAGAGTAAGAGAAGCTGTGAGTGAGAGAGAGAGAAAGAGAAGCTGTGAGTGAGACAAAGAGAGAGAAAGAGAAGCTGTGAGTGAGTGAGAGAGAGAAAGAGAAGCTGTGTGTGAGAGAAAGAGAGAAAGTGAAGCTGTGTGTGAGAGAAAGAGAGAAAGTGAAGCTGTGAGTGAGAGAGAAAGAGAAGCTGTGAGAGAGAGAGAGAAAGCAAAGCTGTGAGTGAGAGAGAAAGAGAAGCTGTGAATGAGTGAGAAAGAGAGAAAGAGAAGCTGTGAGTGAGAGAGAGAGATAAAGAGAAGGTGTGAGTGAGAGAGAGAGAGAAAGAG
Source organism: Bradypodion ventrale (assembly GCA_035047345.1). NCBI lineage: Eukaryota > Metazoa > Chordata > Lepidosauria > Squamata > Chamaeleonidae > Bradypodion > Bradypodion ventrale. The sequence goes on from JAWDJE010000001.1 coordinate 227,038,929, forward strand.
AAGCTGTGAGTGAGAGAGAGAGAGAAAGGAAAGCTGTGAGTGAGTGAGAGAGATAGAAGCTGTGAGTGACACACAGAGAGAGAAGGTGTGAGAGAGAGAGAGAGAGAAAGAGAAGCCTTGAGTGACAGAGAGAGAGAATGAGAAGCTATGAGTGAGAGAGAGAGAAAGAGAAGCTGTGAGTGAGAGAGAGAGAGAGAGAAGCTGTGAGTGAGAGAGAGAAAGAAAGAGAAGCTGTGTGTGAGTGTGAGAGAGAGAGAAGCTGTGTGTGTGTGTGAGATTAAGAGAAGCTGTGTGTGTGTGAGAGAGAAAGAGATACTGTGGGTTTAGAGAGAGAGAGAGAAAGAGAAGCTGTGAGTGAGAGAGAGAGAGAGATGCTGTGAGTGAGAGAGAGAGAAAGAGAAGCTGTGTATGTGTGTGAGAGAGAGAAAGCGAAGCTGTGTGCGAGAGAAAGAGAGAAAGTGAAGCTGTGTGTGAGAGAAAGAGAGAAAGTGAAGGTGTGAGTGATAGAGAAAGAGAAGCTGTGAGTTAGAGAGAGAGAAAGCAAAGCTATGAGTGAGAGAGAGAGAAAGAAAGAGAAGCTGCGAGTGAGTGAGAGAGAGAGAAAGAGAAGCTGTGTGTGTGAGAGAGAGGGAAAGAGAAGCTGTGTGGGGTAGAGAGACAGGGAAACTGTGAGTGAGTGAGAGAGAGAAACTGTGAGTGAGAGAAAGAGAGAAAGTGAAGCTGTGTGTGAGAGAAAGAGAGAAAGTGAAAGTGTGAGTGAGAGAGAAAGAGAAGCTGTGAGTGAGAGAAAGAGAGAAAGTGAATGTGTGTGAGAGAAAGAGAGAAAGTGAAGGTGTGAGTGAGAGGGAAAGAGAAGCTGTGAGTGAGAGAGAGAGAAAGAGAAGTTGTGAGTGAGTGAGAGAGAGAGAAAGAGAAGCTGTGATTGATAGAGAGAGAGAGAGAAAGAGAAGCTGTGAGTGAGAGAGAGATAGAAAGAGAAGCTGTGAGTGAGTGAGAAAGAGAAAGGAAAGCTGTGAGTGAGTGAGTGAGAGAGATAGAAGCTGTTAGTGAGAGAGTGAGAGAAAGAGAGTCTGAGAAAGAGAGAGTGAAAGAGAAGCTGTGAGTGAGAGACAGAGAAAGAGAAGCTGTGAGTGAGACAGAGAGAGAAAGAGAAGCTGTGAGTGAGTGAGAGAGAGAAAGAGAAGCTGTGTGTGAGAGAAAGAGAGAAAGTGAAGCTGTGTGTGAGAGAAGGAGAGAAAGTGAAGCTGTGAGTGAGAGAGAAAGAGAAGCTGTGAGTGAGAGAGATAGAAACAAAGCTGTGAGTGAGAGAGAAAGAGAAGCTGTGAATGAGTGAAAGAGAGAGAGAAAGAGAAGCTGTGTGTGTGAGAGAGAGAGAGAGGGAAAGAGAAGTAGTGTGTGGGGGGAGAGAAAAAGAGCTGTGAGTGTTAGAGAGAAAGAGAAAGAGAAGCTGTGAGTGAGAGAGAGAAAGAGAAGCTGTGAGTGTGAGAGAGAGATAAAGAGAAGCTGTGAGAGAGAGAGAGAAACTGTGAGTGAGAGAGAAAAAGAGAAACTGTGAGTGAGAGAGAGAGAAAGAGAAGCTGTGAGTGCGAGAGAGAGAGAGAAAGTGAGTCTGAGAAAGAGAGTGAAAGAGAAGCTGTGAGTGAGAGAGAAGCCATGAGTGTGAGAGAGAGAATATGTGAGTGAGAGAGAGAGAGAAAGAAAGAGAAGCTGTGAGTGAGAGAGAAACAGAAGCTGTGAGTGAGAGAGAGGGAGAAAGAGAAGCTGTGAGAGAGAGAGAGAGAAAAGCTGTGAGTGAGACAAAGAGAGAGAAAGAGAAGCTGTGATTGATAGAGAGAGAGAGAGAAAGAGAAGCTGTGAGAGAGAGAGATAGAAAGAGAAGCTGTGAGTGAGTGAGAGAGAGAAAGAGAAGCTGTGAGTGAGAGAGAGAGATAAAGAGAAGCTGTGAGTGAGAGAGAGAGAGAGAGAAGCTGTGAGTGAGTGAGAGAGATAGAAGCTGTGAGTGAGAGAGAGAGAGAGAAAGAGAGTCTGAGAAAGAGAGAGTGAAAGAGAAGCTGTGAGTGAGAGAGAGAAAGAAAGAGAAGCTGTGAGTGTGAGAGAGAGAGGAAGAGAAGCTGTGATTGAGAGAGAGAAGAGAAGCTGTGAGTGAGAGAGAGAGAGAAAGAGAAGCCTTGAGTGAGTGAGAGAGAGAGATCCTGTGAGTGAATGAGAGAGAGAGAGAAAGAGAAGCTGTGAGTGAAAGAGTGACAGAAAGAGAAGCTGTGAGTGAGAGAGAGAGAGAAAGAGAAGCTGTGAGTGAGTGAGTGAGAGAAAGGAAAGCTGTGAGTGAGTGAGAGAGAAAGAAGCTGTGAGTGAGAGAGAGAGAAAGAGAGTCTGAGAAAGAGAGAGTGAAAGAGAAGCTGTGAGTGAGTGAGAGAGAGAGAGAAGCTGTGAGAGAGTAAGAGAAGCTGTGAGTGAGAGAGAGAGAAAGAGAAGCTGTGAGTGAGACAAAGAGAGAGAAAGAGAAGCTGTGAGTGAGTGAGAGAGAGAAAGAGAAGCTGTGTGTGAGAGAAAGAGAGAAAGTGAAGCTGTGTGTGAGAGAAAGAGAGAAAGTGAAGCTGTGAGTGAGAGAGAAAGAGAAGCTGTGTGTGAGAGAGAGAAAGCAAAGCTGTGAGTGAGAGAGAAAGAGAAGCTGTGAATGAGTGAGAAAGAGAGAAAGAGAAGCTGTGTGTGTGTGTGAGAGAGAGTGGGAAATAGAAGCTGTGTGTGGGGGAGAGAGAAAAAGAGCTGTGAGTGTTAGAGAGAAAGAGAAAGAGAAGCTGTGAGCGAGTGAGAGAGAGAAAGACAAGCTGTGAGTGAGAGAGAGAGAGAGAGAGAGAGAAGCTGTGAGTGAGCGAGAGAGAAAGAGAAACTGTGAGAGAGAGAGAGAGAAAGAGAAGCTGTGAGTGAGAGAGAGAGAAAGAGAAGCTGTGAGTGAGAGAGAGAGAGTGAAAGGGAAGCTGTGAGTGAGAGAGAGAGAATCTGTGAGTGAGAGAGAGGGAGTGAAAGGGAAGCTGTGAGTGCGAGAGAGAGAGAAAGAGAAGCTATGAGTGAAAGGCAGAGAGAGAAAGAGAAGCTGTGTGTGTGTGAGAGAGAGAAAGAGTGCTGTGATTGAGAGAGAGATAGAAGCTGTGAGTGAGAGAAAGAGAGAAAGAGAGTCTGAGAAAGAGAGAGTGAAAGAGAAGCTGTGAGTGAGAGAGAGAGAGAGAAAGAGAAGCTGTGAGAGAGTAAGAGAAGCTGTGAGTGAGAGAGAGAGAAAGAGAAGCTGTGAGTGAGACAAAGAGAGAGAAAGAGAAGCTGTGAGTGAGAGGGAAAGAGAAGCTGTGAGTGAGAGAGAGAGAAAGAGAAGTTGTGAGTGAGTGAGAGAGAGAGAAAGAGAAGCTGTGATTGATAGAGAGAGAGAGAAAGAGAAGCTGTGAGTGAGAGAGAGATAGAAAGAGAAGCTGTGAGTGAGTGAGAAAGAGAAAGGAAAGCTGTGAGTGAGTGAGTGAGAGAGATAGAAGCTGTTAGTGAGAGAGTGAGAGAAAGAGAGTCTGAGAAAGAGAGAGTGAAAGAGAAGCTGTGAGTGAGAGACAGAGAAAGAGAAGCTGTGAGTGAGACAGAGAGAGAAAGAGAAGCTGTGAGTGAGTGAGAGAGAGAAAGAGAAGCTGTGTGTGAGAGAAAGAGAGAAAGTGAAGCTGTGTGTGAGAGAAAGAGAGAAAGTGAAGCTGTGAGTGAGAGAGAAAGAGAAGCTGTGAGTGAGAGAGATAGAAACAAAGCTGTGAGTGAGAGAGAAAGAGAAGCTGTGAATGAGTGAAAGAGAGAGAGAAAGAGAAGCTGTGTGTGTGAGAGAGAGAGAGGGAAAGAGAAGTAGTGTGTGGGGGGGGAGAGAAAAAGAGCTGTGAGTGTTAGAGAGAAAGAGAAAGAGAAGCTGTGAGTGAGAGAGAGAAAGAGAAGCTGTGAGTGAGAGAGAGAGATAAAGAGAAGCTGTGAGAGAGAGAGAAACTGTGAGTGAGAGAGAAAAAGAGAAACTGTGAGTGAGAGAGAGAGAAAGAGAAGCTGTGAGTGCAAGAGAGAGAGAGAAAGTGAGTCTGAGAAAGAGAGTGAAAGAGAAGCTGTGAGTGAGAGAGAAGCCATGAGTGTGAGAGAGAGAATATGTGAGTGAGAGAGAGAGAGAAAGAAAGAGAAGCTGTGAGTGAGAGAGAAACAGAAGCTGTGAGTGAGAGAGAGGGAGAAAGAGAAGCTGTGAGAGAGAGAGAGAAAAGCTGTGAGTGAGACAAAGAGAGAGAAAGAGAAGCTGTGATTGATAGAGAGAGAGAGAAAGAGAAGCTGTGAGAGAGAGAGATAGAAAGAGAAGCTGTGAGTGAGTGAGAGAGAGAAAGAGAAGCTGTGAGTGAGAGAGAGAGATAAAGAGAAGCTGTGAGTGAGAGAGAGAGAGAGAGAAGCTGTGAGTGAGTGAGAGAGATAGAAGCTGTGAGTGAGAGAGAGAAAGAAAGAGAGTCTGAGAAAGAGAGAGTGAAAGAGAAGCTGTGAGTGAGAGAGAGAAAGAAAGAGAAGCTGTGAGTGTGAGAGAGAGAGGAAGAGAAGCTGTGATTGAGAGAGAGAAGAGAAGCTGTGAGTGAGAGAGAGAGAGAAAGAGAAGCTGTGAGTGAGAGAGAGAGAGAGAAAGGTAAGCATTGAGTGGGAGAGAGAAAGAGGGTCTGGAAGTGAGAGAAAGAGAGAAAGAGAAGCTGTGAATGAGTGAAAGAGAGAGAGAAAGAGAAGCTGTGTGTGAGAGAGAGAGAGAGGGAAAGAGAAGTAGTGTGTGGGGGGAGAGAAAAATAGCTGTGAGTGTTAGAGAGAAAGAGAAAGAGAAGCTGTGAGTGAGAGAGAGAAAGAGAAGCTGTGAGTGTGAGAGAGAGATAAAGAGAAGCTGTGAGAGAGAGAGAGAAACTGTGAGTGAGAGAGAAAAAGAGAAACTGTGAGTGAGAGAGAGAGAAAGAGAAGCTGTGAGTGCGAGAGAGAGAGAGAAAGAGAGTCTGAGAAAGAGAGTGAAAGAGAAGCTGTGAGTGAGAGAGAAGCCATGAGTGTGAGAGAGAGAATATGTGAGTGAGAGAGAGAGAGAAAGAAAGAGAAGCTGTGAGTGAGAGAGAAACAGAAGCTGTGAGTGAGAGAGAGGGAGAAAGAGAAGCTGTGAGAGAGAGAGAGAAAAAAACTGTGAGTGAGACAAAGAGAGAGAAAGAGAAGCTGTGATTGATAGAGAGAGAGAGAGAAAGAGAAGCTGTGAGAGAGAGAGATAGAAAGACAAGCTGTGAGTGAGTGAGAGAGAGAAAGAGAAGCTGTGAGTGAGAGAGAGAGATAAAGAGAAGCTGTGAGTGAGAGAGAGAGAAGCTGTGAGTGAGTGAGAGTGATAGAAGCTGTGAGTGAGAGAGAGAGAGAAAGAGAGTCTGAGAAAGAGAGAGTGAAAGAGAAGCTGTGAGTGTGAGAGAGAGAGGAAGAGAAGCTGTGATTGAGAGAGAGAAGAGAAGCTGTGAGTGAGAGAGAGAGAGAAAGAGAAGCTGTGAGTGAGAGAGAGAGAGAGAGAAAGGTAAGCATTGAGTGGGAGAGAGAAAGAGGGTCTGGAAGTGAGAGAAAGAGAGAAAGAGAAGCTGTGAGTGAGAGAGAGAGAGAAGCTGTGAGTGAGTGAGAGAGAGAGAAGCTGTGAGTGAAAGAGATAGAATGAGAAGCTGTGAGTGAGAGTGAGAGAGAGAGAGAAAGAGAAAGAGAAGCTGTGAGTGAGTGAGAGAGAGAAATGGGAAGCTGTGAGTGTGAGAGAGAGAAAGAAGCTGTGAGTGAGAGAGAGAGAAAGAGAAGCTGTGACTGAGTGAGAGAGAGAGAAGCTGTGAGTGAGAGAGAAGAAGAAGCTGTGAGTGAGAGAGAGAGAAAGAGAAGCTGTGGGAGAGAGAGAGAGAAAGAGAAGCTGTGTGAGAGAGAAAGAGAAAGAGAAGCTGTGAGTGACACAGAGAGAGAGAAGCTGTGAGTGAGAGAGAGAGAGAAAGAGAAGCCTTGAGTGACAGAGAGAAAGAGAAGCTGTGAGTGAGAGAGAGAGAGGGAGAGAAAGAGAAGCTGTGAATGAGAGAGAGAAAGAGAAGCTGTGAGTGAGACAGAGAGAGGGAGAGAAAGAGAAGGTGTGAGTGAGAGAGAGAAAGAGAAGCTGTGTGTGAGTGAGAGAAAGAGAGAAGCTGTATGTGTGTGTGAGATTAAGAGAAGCTGTGTGTGTGTGAGAGAGAGAGAAAGAGACACTGTGTGTTTGAGAGAGAGAGAGAAAGAAAAGTTGTGAGTGAGAGAGAGATGCTGTGAGTGATAGAGAGAGAGAGAAGCTGTGTATGTGTGTGAGAGAGATATGCTGTGAGTGAGAGAGAGAGAAAGAGAAGCTGTGTGTGAGAGAAAGAGAAAAAGTGAAGCTGTGTGTGAGAGAAAGAGAGAAAGTGAAGGTGTGAGTGAGAGAGAAAGAGAAGCTATGAGTGAGAGAGAGAGAATGCCAAGCTGTGAGTGAGAGAGAGAGAGAGAAAGAGAAGCTGTGAGTGAGAGAGAGAGAAACTGTGAGTGAGTGAGAGAAAGAGAAACTGTGAGTGAGAGAGAGAGAAAGAGAAGCTGTGAGTGCGAGAGAGAGAGAGAAAGAGAAGCTATGAGTGAAAGGCAGAGAGAGAAAGAGAAGCTGTGTGTGTGTGAGAGAGAAAGAGAAGCTGTGAGTGAGAGAGAGAGAAAAAGAGTGTGAGTGAGAGAGAGAGAGAAAGAGAAGCCTTGAGTGAGTGAGAGAGAGAGATCCTGTGAGTGAATGAGAGAGAGAGAGAAAGAGAAGCTGTGAGTGAAAGAGTGACAGAAAGAGAAGCTGTGAGTGAGAGAGAGAGAGAAAGAGAAGCTGTGAGTGAGTGAGTGAGAGAAAGGAAAGCTGAGAGTGAGTGAGAGAGAAAGAAGCTGTGAGTGAGAGAGAGAGAAAGAGAGTCTGAGAAAGAGAGAGTGAAAGAGAAGCTGTGAGTGAGAGAGAGAGAGAGAGAAGCTGTGAGAGAGAAAGAGAAGCTGTGAGTGAGAGAGACAGAAAGAGAAGCTGTGAGTGAGACAAAGAGAGAGAAAGAGAAGCTGTGAGTGAGTGAGAGAGAGAAAGAGAAGCTGTGTGTGAGAGAAAGAGAGAAAGTGAAGCTGTGTGTGAGAGAAAGAGAGAAAGTGAAGCTGTGAGTGAGAGAGAAAGAGAAGCTGTGAGAGAGAGAGAGAAAGCAAAGCTGTGAGTGAGAGAGAAAGAGAAGCTGTGAATGAGTGAGAAAGAGAGAAAGAGAAGCTGTGTGTGTGTGTGAGAGAGAGTGGGAAATAGAAGCTGTGTGTGTGGGGGAGAGAAAAAGAGCTGTGAGTGTTAGAGAGAAAGAGAAAGAGAAGCTGTGAGCGAGTGAGAGAGAGAAAGACAAGCTGTGAGTGAGAGAGATATATAAAGAGAAGCTGTGAGTGAGAGTGAAAGAGAAAGAGAAGATGTGTGAGAGAGAGAGAAACTGTGAGTGAGAGAGAGAGAGAAGCTGTGAGTGTGAGAGAGAGATAAAGAGAAGCTGTGAGTGAGAGAGAGAGAGAGAAGCTGTGAGTGAGAGAGAGAGAGAAAGAGAGTCTGAAAAAGAGAGAGTGAAAGAGAAGCTGTGAGTGAGAGAAAGAAAGAAAGAGCTGTGAGTGTGAGAGAGAGAGGAAGAGAAGCTGTGATTGAGAGAGAGAGAAAAGAAGCTGTGAGTGAGAGAGAGAGAGAAAGAGAAGCTGTGAGTGAGTGAGAGAGAGAGAGAAAGGTAAGCATTGAGTGGGAGAGAGAAAGAGTCTGGAAGTGAGAGAAAGAGAGAAAGAGAAGCTGTGAGTGAGAGAGAGAGAAGCTGTGAGTCAGTGAGAGAGAGATGCTGTGAGTGAAAGAGATAGAATGAGAAGCTCTGAGTGAGAGTGAGAGTGAGAGATAGAGAGAAAGAGAAGCTGTGAGTGAGTGAGAGAGAGAAATGGGAAGCTGTGAGTGTGAGAGAGAGAAAGAGAAGCTGTGAGTGAGAGAGAAAGAGAAGCTGTGAGTGAGTGAGAGAGAGAGAAGCTGTGAGTGAGAGAGAAGAAGAAGCTGTGAGTGAGAGAGAGAGAGAAAGAGAAGCTGTGGGAGAGAGAGAGAGAGAAAGAGAAGCTGTGAGTGAGAGAGAAAGAGGAAGAGAAGCTGTGAGTGACACACAGAGAGAGAAGCTGTGAGTGAGAGAGAGAGAGAGAAAGAAAGAGAAGCCTTGAGTGACAGAGAGAAAGAGAAGCTGTGAGTGAGAGAGAGAGAGGGAGAGATAGAGAAGCTGTGAGTGAGAGAGAGAAAGAGAAGCTGTGTGTGAGTGAGAGACAGAGAGAAGCTGTATGTGTGTGTGAGATTAAGAGAGGCTGTGTGTGTGTGAGAGAGAAAGAGACACTGTGTGTTTGAGAGAGAGAGAGAAAGAAAAGCTGTGAGTGAGAGAGAGATGCTGTGAGTGAGAGAGAGAGAAAGAGAAGCTGTGTGTGAGAGAAAGAGAGAAAGTGAAGCTGTGTGTGAGAGAAAGAGAGAAAGTGAAGGTGTGAGTGAGAGAGAAAGAGAAGCTATGAGTGAGAGAGAGAGAATGCCAAGCTGTGAATGAGAGAGAGAGAGAGAGAGAAGCTGTGAGTGAGAGAGAGAGAGAAACTGTGAGTGAGTGAGAGAAAGAGAAACTGTGAGTGAGAGAGAGAGAAAGAGAAGATGTGAGTGCGAGAGAGAGAGAGAAAGAGAAGCTATGAGTGAAAGGCAGAGAGAGAAAGAGAAGCTGTGTGTGTGAGAGAGAGAGAAAGAGAAGCTGTGAGTGAGAGAGAGAGAAAAAGAGTGTGTGTGAGAGAGAGAGAAAGAGAAGCCTTGAGTGAGTGAGAGAGAGAGATCCTGTGAGTGAATGAGAGAGAGAGAGAAAGAGAAGCTGTGAGTGAAAGAGTGAGAGAAAGAGAAGCTGTGAGTGAGAGAGAGAGAGAAAGAGAAGCTGTGAGAGAGTGAGTGAGAGAAAGGAAAGCTGTGAGTGAGTGAGAGAGATAGAAGCTGTGAGTGAGAGAGAGAGAAAGAGAGTCTGGAAGTCAGAGAGAGAGAGAAAGAGAAGCTGTGAGTGAGAGAGAGAGAGAGAGAGAGAGAAGCTGTGAGTGAGCGAGAGAGAAAGAGAAACTGTGAGAGAGAGAGAGAAAGAGAAGCTGTGAGTGAGAGAGAGAGAAAGAGAAGCTGTGAGTGAGAGAGAGAGAGTGAAAGGGAAGCTGTGAGTGAGAGAGAGAGAATCTGTGAGTGAGAGAGAGGGAGTGAAAGGGAAGCTGTGAGTGCGAGAGAGAGAGAAAGAGAAGCTATGAGTGAAAGGCAGAGAGAGAAAGAGAAGCTGTGTGTGTGTGTGAGATTGAAAGAGTGCTGTGATTGAGAGAGAGATAGAAGCTGTGAGTGAGAGAAAGAGAGAAAGAGAGTCTGAGAAAGAGAGAGTGAAAGAGAAGCTGTGAGTGAGAGAGAGAGAGAGAAAGAGAAGCTGTGAGAGAGTAAGAGAAGCTGTGAGTGAGAGAGAGAGAAAGAGAAGCTGTGAGTGAGACAAAGAGAGAGAAAGAGAAGCTGTGAGTGAGAGAGAGAGAGAAAGAGAAGCTGTGTGTGAGAGAAAGAGAGAAAGTGAAGCTGTGTGTGAGAGAAAGAGAGAAAGTGAAGCTGTGAGTGAGAGAGAAAGAGAAGCTGTGAGTGAGAGAGAGAAAGCAAAGCTGTGAGTGAGAGAGAAAGAGAAGCTGTGAATGAGTGAGAGAGAGAGAATGAGAAGCTGTGTGTGTGTGAGAGAGAGAGAGAGAGGGAAAGAGAAGCTGTGTGTGGGGGAGAGAAAAAGAGCTGTGAGTGTTAGAGAGAAAGAGAAAGAGAAGCTGTGAGCGAGTGAGAGAGAGAAAGAGAAGTTGTGAGTGAGTGAGAGAGAGAGAAAGAGAAGCTGTGAGTGAGAGAGAGAGAAAGAGAAGATGTGTGTGTGTGTGAGAGAGAGAAACTGTGAGTGAGAGAGAGAAAGAGAAGCTGTGAGTGAGTGAGAGAGAAAGAGAACCTGTGAGTGCGAGAGAGAGAGAGAGAAAGAGAAGCTATGAGTGAAAGGCAGAGAGAGAAAGAGAAGCTGTGTGTGAGAGAGAGAGAGAGAAAGAGAAGCTGTGAGTGAGAGAGAGAGTGAAAGGGAAGCAGTGAGTGAGAGAGAGAAAGAATCTGTGAGTGAGAGAGAGGGAGAATCTGTGTGTGAGAGAGAGGGAGTGAAAGGGAAGTTGTGAGTGAGTGAGAGAGAAAGAGTAGCTGTCAGTGAGAGAGAGAAAGAGAAGCATTGAGTGAGAGAGAGAAAGAGAGTCTGGAAGTGAGAGAGAGTGAAATAGAAGCTGTGAGTGAGAGAGAGAGAAAGAGAAACTGTGAGTGAGAGAGAGAGAAAGAGAAGCTGTGAGTGAGAGAGAGAGAGAGAAAGAGAAGCTGTGAGTGAGAGAGAGAGTGAAAGGGAAGCTGTGAGTGAGAGAGAGAGAATCTGTGAGTGTGAGAGAGGGAGTGAAAGGGAAGCTGTGAGTGAGTTAGAGAGAGAGAGAGAGAGAGAAAGAGAAGCTGTGAGTGAGAGAGAGAGAGAAAGAAAAGCTGTGAGTGAAAGAGAGAGAGAGAAAGAGAAGCTGTGAGTGAGAGAGAGAGAGAAAGAGAAGCTGTGAGTGAGAGAGAGAGAAGCTGTGAGTGAGAGAGAGTGAAAGAGAAGCAGTGAGTGAGAGAGAGAGAGAAGCTGTGTGTGTGTGAGAGAGAGAGAGAAGCTGTGAGTGAGAGAGAGAGAGAAAGAGAATCCGTGAGTGAGTGAGAGAGATAAAGAGAAGCTGTGAGTGAGAGAGAGAAAGAGAAGCTGTGTGTGTGAGAGAGAGAGAAACTGTGAGTGAGAGAGAGAAAGAGAAACTGTGAGTGTGTGTGTGAGAGAGAAAGAGAACCTGTGAGTGAGAGAGAGAGAGAAAGAGAAGCTGTGAGTGAGAGAGAGAGAAAGGAAGAGAAGCTGTGATTGAGAGAGAGAGAAAAGAGAAGCTGTGAGTGAGAGAGAGAGAGAAAGAGTAGCTGTGAGTGAGAGAGAGAGAGAGAAGCATTGAGTGAGAGAGAAAGAGAGTCTGGAAGTATGAGAGAGAGAAAGAGAAGCTGTGAGTGAGAGTGAGCGAAGCTGTGAGTGAGAGAGAGAGAGAGAGAGAGAGAGAGAGAGAAGCGGTGAGTGAAAGAGAGAGAGAAAGAGAAGCTGTGAGTGAGAGAGAGAGAGAAAGAGAAGATGTGAGTGAGAGAGAGAGAGAGAGAAGCTGTGAGTGAGTGAGAGAGAGAGAAGCTGTGAGAGAGAGAGAGTGAAAGGGAAGCTGTGAGTGAGAGAGAGAGAGAAGCTGTGAGTGAGAGAGAGAGAGAGAAAGAGAAGGTGTGAGTGAGAGAGAGAGAGAAAGAGAAGCTGTGAGTGAGAGAGAGAGAAAGGAAAGCTGTGAGTGAGTGAGAGAGATAGAAGCTGTGAGTGACACACACAGAGAGAAGGTGTGAGAGAGAGAGAGAGAGAAAGAGAAGCCTTGAGTGACAGAGAGAGAGAATGAGAAGCTATGAGTGAGAGAGAGAGAGAAAGAGAAGCTGTGAGTGAGAGAGAGAGAGAAAGAGAAGCTGTGAGTGAGTGAGAGAGAGAAAGAGAAGCTGTGTGTGAGAGAAAGAGAGAAAGTGAAGCTGTGTGTGAGAGAAAGAGAGAAAGTGAAGCTGTGAGTGAGAGAGAAAGAGAAGCTGTGAGTGAGAGAGATAGAAACAAAGCTGTGAGTGAGAGAGAAAGAGAAGCTGTGAATGAGTGAGAGAGAGAGAGAAAGAGAAGCTGTGTGTGTGAGAGAGAGAGAGGGAAAGAGAAGTAGTGTGTGGGGGGGAGAGAAAAAGAGCTGTGAGTGTTAGAGAGAAAGAGAAAGAGAAGCTGTGAGTGAGAGAGAGAAAGAGAAGCTGTGAGTGTGAGAGAGAGATAAAGAGAAGCTGTGTGTGAGAGAGAAAAACTGTGAGTGAGAGAGAGAAAGAGAAAATGTGAGTGAGAGAGAGAGAAAGAGAAGCTGTGAGTGCGAGAGAGAGAGAGAAAGAGAGTCTGAGAAAGAGAGTGAAAGAGAAGCTGTGAGTGAGAGAGAGAGAAGCCATGAGTGTGAGAGAGAGAATATGTGAGTGAGAGAGAGAGAGAAAGAAAGAGAAGCTGTGAGTGAGAGAGAAACAGAAGCTGTGAGTGAGAGATTGGGAGAAAGAGAAGCTGTGATTGATAGAGAGAGAGAGAAAGAGAAGCTGTGAGAGAGAGAGATAGAAAGAGAAGCTGTGAGTGAGTGAGAGAGAGAAAGAGAAGCTGTGAGTGAGAGAGAGAGATTATGAGAAGCTGTGAGTGAGAGAGAGAGAGAGAGAAGCTGTGAGTGAGTGAGAGAGATAGAAGCTGTGAGTGAGAGAGAGAGAGAAAGAGAGTCTGAGAAAGAGAGAGTGAAAGAGAAGCTGTGAGTGAGAGAGAGAAAGAAAGAGAAGCTGTGAGTGAGAGAAAGAGAGAGAGAGAAGGTGTGAGTGAGAGAGAGAGAGAGAAAGGTAAGCATTGAGTGGGAGAGAGAAAGAGAGTCTGGAAGTGAGAGAAAGAGAGAAAGAGAAGCTGTGAGTGAGAGAGAGAGAGAAGCTGTGAGTGAGTGAGAGAGAGAGAAGCTGTGAGTGAAAGAGAAGAAGAAGCTGTGAGTGAGAGAGAGAGAGAAAGAGAAGTTGTGGGAGAGAGAGAGAGAAAGAGAAGCTGTGTGACAGAGAAAGAGAAAGAGAAGCTGTGAGTGACACAGAGAGAGAGAAGCTGTGAGTGAGAGAGAGAGAGAAAGAGAAGCCTTGAGTGACAGAGAGAAAGAGAAGCTGTGAGTGAGAGAGAGAGAGGGAGACACAGTTTGTTTGAGAGAGAGAGAGAAAGAAAAGCTGTGAGTGAGAGAGAGATGCTGTGAGTGATAGAGAGAGAGAAGCTGTGTATGTGTGAGAGAGAGATATGCTGTGTGTGAGAGAGAGAGAAAGAGAAGCTGTGTGTGAGAGAAAGAGAGAAAGTGAAGCTGTGTGTGAGAGAAAGAGAGAAAGTGAAGCTGTGAGTGAGAGAGAAAGAGAAGCTATGAGTGAGAGAGAGAGAATGCCAAGCTGTGAATGAGAGAGAGAGAGAGAGAAAGAGAAGCTGTGAGTGAGAGAGAGAGAGAAACTGTGAGTGAGTGAGAGAAAGAGAAACTGTGAGTGAGAGAGAGAGAAAGAGAAGCTGTGAGTGCGAGAGAGAGAGAAAGAGAAGCTATGAGTGAAAGGCAGAGAGAGAAAGAGAAGCTGTGTGTGTGAGAGAGAGAGAAAGAGAAGCTGTGAGTGAGAGAGAGAGAAAAAGAGTGTGAGTGAGAGAGAGAGAGAAAGAGAAGCCTTGAGTGAGTGAGAGAGAGAGAACATGTGAGTGAATGAGAGAGAGAGATAAAGAGAAGCTGTGAGTGAAAGAGTGAGAGAAAGAGAAGCTGTGAGTGAGAGAGAGAGAAAGAGAAGCTGTGAGAGAGTGAGTGAGAGAAAGGAAAGCTGTGAGTGAGTGAGAGAGATAGAAGCTGTGAGTGAGAGAGAGAGAAAGAGAGGCTGGAAGTCAGAGAGAGAGAGAAAGAGAAGCTGTGAGTGAGAGAGAGAGAGAGAGAGAGAAGATGTGAGTGAGAGAGAGAGAAAGAGAAACTGTGAGTGAGAGAGAGAGAAAGAGAAGCTGTGAGTGAGAGAGAGAGAAAGAGAAGCTGTGAGTGAGAGAGAGAGAGTGAAAGGGAAGCTGTGAGTGAGAGAGAGAGAATCTGTGAGTGAGAGAGAGGGAGTGAAAGGGAAGCTGTGAGTGCGAGAGAGAGAGAAAGAGAAGCTGTGTGTGTGAGAGAGTGAAAGAGAAGCTGTGTGTGTGAGAGAGAAAAAGAGTGTGAGTGAGAGAGAGAGAAAAAGAGTGTGAGTGAGAGAGAGAGAGAGATCCTTTGAGTGAATGAGAGAGAGAGAGAAAGAGAAGCTGTGAGTGAAAGAGTGAGAGAAAGAGAAGCTGTGAGTGAAAGAGTGAGAGAAAGAGAAGCTGTGAGTGAGAGAGAGAGAGAAAGAGAAGCTGTGAGTGAGTGAGTGAGAGAAAGGAAAGCTGTGAGTGAGTGAGAGAGAAAGAAGCTGTGAGTGAGAGAGAGAGAAAGAGAGTCTGAGAAAGAGAGAGTGAAAGAGAAGCTGTGAGTGAGAGAGAGAGCGAGAAGCTGTGAGTGAGTGAGAGAGAGAGAAGCTGTGAGAGAGAGAGAGTGAAAGGGAAGCTGTGAGTGAGAGAGAGAGAGAAGCTGTGAGTGAGAGAGAGAGAGAGAAAGAGAAGGTGTGAGTGAGAGAGAGAGAGAAAGAGAAGCTGTGAGTGAGAGAGAGAGAGAGAAAGGAAAGCTGTGAGTGAGTGAGAGAGATAGAAGCTGTGAGTGACACACAGAGAGAGAAGGTGTGTGAGAGAGAGAGAGAGAAAGAGAAGCCTTGAGTGACAGAGAGAGAGAATGAGAAGCTATGAGTGAGAGAGAGAGAAAGAGAAGCTGTGAGTGAGAGAGAGAGAGAAAGAGAAGCTGTGAGTGAGTGAGAGAGAGAAAGAGAAGCTGTGTGTGAGAGAAAGAGAGAAAGTGAAGCTGTGTGTGAGAGAAAGAGAGAAAGTGAAGCTGTGAGTGAGAGAGAAAGAGAAGCTGTGAGTGAGAGAGATAGAAACAAAGCTGTGAGTGAGAGAGAAAGAGAAGCTGTGAATGAGTGAAAGAGAGAGAGAAAGAGAAGCTGTGTGTGTGAGAGAGAGAGAGGGAAAGAGAAGTAGTGTGTGGGGGGAGAGAAAAAGAGCTGTGAGTGTTAGAGAGAAAGAGAAAGAGAAGCTGTGAGTGAGAGAGAGAAAGAGAAGCTGTGAGTGTGAGAGAGAGATAAAGAGAAGCTGTGAGAGAGAGAGAGAAACTGTGAGTGAGAGAGAGAAAGAGAAACTGTGAGTGAGAGAGAGAGAAAGAGAAGCTGTGAGTGCGAGAGAGAGAGAGAAAGAGAGTCTGAGAAAGAGAGTGAAAGAGAAGCTGTGAGTGAGAGAGAGAGAAGCCATGAGTGTGAGAGAGAGAATATGTGAGTGAGAGAGAGAGAGAAAGAAAGAGAAGCTGTGAGTGAGAGAGAAACAGAAGCTGTGAGTGAGAGAGAGGGAGAAAGAGAAGCTGTGATTGATAGAGAGAGAGAGAAAGAGAAGCTGTGAGAGAGAGAGATAGAAAGAGAAGCTGTGAGTGAGTGAGAGAGAGAAAGAGAAGCTGTGAGTGAGAGAGAGAGATTATGAGAAGCTGTGAGTGAGAGAGAGAGAGAGAGAAGCTGTGAGTGAGTGAGAGAGATAGAAGCTGTGAGTGAGAGAGAGAGAGAAAGAGAGTCTGAGAAAGAGAGAGTGAAAGAGAAGCTGTGAGTGAGAGAGAGAAAGAAAGAGAAGCTGTGAGTGAGAGAGAGAGAGAAAGAGAAGGTGTGAGTGAGAGAGAGAGAGAGAAAGGTAAGCATTGAGTGGGAGAGAGAAAGAGAGTCTGGAAGTGAGAGAAAGAGAGAAAGAGAAGCTGTGAGTGAGAGAGAGAGAGAAGCTGTGAGTGAGTGAGAGAGAGAGAAGCTGTGAGTGAAAGAGATAGAATGAGAAGCTGTGAGTGAGAGTGAGAGAGAGAGAGAAAGAGAAAGATAAGCTGTGAGTGAGTGAGAGAGAGAAATGGGAAGCTGTGAGTGAGAGAGAGAGAAAGAGAAGCTGTGAGTGAGAGAGAGAGAAAGAGAAGCTGTGAGTGAGTGAGAGAGAGAGAAGCTGTGAGTGAGAGAGAAGAAGAAGCTGTGAGTGAGAGAGAGAGAGAAAGAGAAGCTGTGGGAGAGAGAGAGAGAAAGAGAAGCTGTGTGACAGAGAAAGAGAAAGAGAAGCTGTGAGTGACACAGAGAGAGAGAAGCTGTGAGTGAGAGAGAGAGAGAGAGAAAGAGAAGCCTTGAGTGACAGAGAGAAAGAGAAGCTGTGAGTGAGAGAGAGAGAGGGAGACACTGTGTGTTTGAGAGAGAGAGAGAAAGAAAAGCTGTGAGTGAGAGAGAGATGCTGTGAGTGATAGAGAGAGAGAAGCTGTGTATGTGTGAGAGAGAGATATGCTGTGTGTGTGAGAGAGAGAAAGAGAAGCTGTGTGTGAGAGAAAGAGAGAAAGTGAAGCTGTGTGTGAGAGAAAGAGAGAAAGTGAAGGTGTGAGTGAGAGAGAAAGAGAAGCTATGAGTGAGAGAGAGAGAGAATGCCAAGCTGTGAATGAGAGAGAGAGAGAGAGAAAGAGAAGCTGTGAGTGAGAGAAAGAGAAACTGTGAGTGAGAGAGAGAGAAAGAGAAGCTGTGAGTGCGAGAGAGAGAGAAAGAGAAGCTATGAGTGAAAGGCAGAGAGAGAAAGAGAAGCTGTGTGTGTGTGTGAGAGAGAAAGAGAAGCTGTGAGTGAGAGAGAGAGAAAAAGAGTGTGAGTGAGAGAGAGAGAGAAAGAGAAGCCTTGAGTGAGTGAGAGAGAGAGAACATGTGAGTGAATGAGAGAGAGAGATAAAGAGAAGCTGTGAGTGAAAGAGTGAGAGAAAGAGAAGCTGTGAGTGAGAGAGAGAGAAAGAGAAGCTGTGAGAGAGTGAGTGAGAGAAAGGAAAGCTGTGAGTGAGTGAGAGAGATAGAAGCTGTGAGTGAGAGAGAGAGAAAGAGAGGCTGGAAGTCAGAGAGAGAGAAAGAGAAGCTGTGAGTGAGAGAGAGAGAGAGAGAAGCTGTGAGTGAGAGAGAGAGAAAGAGAAACTGTGAGTGAGAGAGAGAGAAAGAGAAGCTGTGAGTGAGAGAGAGAGAAAGAGAAGCTGTGAGTGAGAGAGAGAGAGTGAAAGGGAAGCTGTGAGTGAGAGAGAGAGAATCTGTGAGTGAGAGAGAGGGAGTGAAAGGGAAGCTGTGAGTGCGAGAGAGAGAGAGAAAGAGAAGCTGTGTGTGTGAGAGAGTGAAAGAGAAGCTGTGTGTGTGTGAGAGAGAAAAAGAGTGTGAGTGAGAGAGAGAGAAAAAGAGTGTGAGTGAGAGAGAGAGAGAGATCCTTTGAGTGAATGAGAGAGAGAGAGAAAGAGAAGCTGTGAGTGAGAGAGAGAGAGAGAAGCTGTGAGAGAGTAAGAGAAGCTGTGAGTGAGAGAGAGAGAAAGAGAAGCTGTGAGTGAGACAAAGAGAGAGAAAGAGAAGCTGTGAGTGAGTGAGAGAGAGAAAGAGAAGCTGTGAGTGAGAGAGAGAGAAAGAGAGTCTGAGAAAGAGAGAGTGAAAGAGAAGCTGTGAGTGAGAGAGAGAGAGAGAAGCTGTGAGAGAGTAAGAGAAGCTGTGAGTGAGAGAGAGAGAAAGAGAAGCTGTGAGTGAGACAAAGAGAGAGAAAGAGAAGCTGTGAGTGAGTGAGAGAGAGAAAGAGAAGCTGTGTGTGAGAGAAAGAGAGAAAGTGAAGCTGTGTGTGAGAGAAAGAGAGAAAGTGAAGCTGTGAGTGAGAGAGAAAGAGAAGCTGTGAGTGAGAGAGAGAGAAAGCAAAGCTGTGAGTGAGAGAGAAAGAGAAGCTGTGAATGAGTGAGAAAGAGAGAAAGAGAAGCTGTGTGTGTGAGAGAGAGAGAGTGGGAAATAGAAGCTGTGTGTGTGGGGGAGAGAAAAAGAGTTGTGAGTGTTAGAGAGAAAGAGAAAGAGAAGCTGTGAGCGAGTGAGAGAGAGAAAGACAAGCTGTGAGTGAGAGAGATATATAAAGAGAAGCTGTGAGTGAGAGTGAAAGAGAAAGAGAAGATGTGAGAGAGAGAGAGAAACTGTGAGTGAGAGAGAGAAGCTGTGAGTGAGAGAGAGAGATAAAGAGAAGCTGTGAGTGAGAGAGAGAGAGAGAGAAGCTGTGAGTGAGAGAGAGAGAGAAAGAGAGTCTGAAAAAGAGAGAGTGAAAGAGAAGCTGTGAGTGAGAGAAAGAAAGAAAGAGCTGTGAGTGTGAGAGAGAGAGGAAGAGAAGCTGTGATTGAGAGAGAGAGAAGAGAAGCTGTGAGTGACAGAGAGAGAGAAAGAGAAGCTGTGAGTGAGAGAGAGAGAGAGAAAGGTAAGCATTGAGTGGGAGAGAGAAAGAGTCTGGAAGTGAGAGAAAGAGAGAAAGAGAAGCTGTGAGTGAGAGAGAGAGAGAAGCTGTGAGTCAGTGAGAGAGAGAGAGAGAGAAGCTGTGAGTGAAAGAGATAGAATGAGAAGCTGTGAGTGAGAGTGAGAGAGAGAGAGAAAGAGAAAGAGAAGCTGGGAGTGAGTGAGAGAGAGAAATGGGAAGCTGTGAGTGAGAGAGAGAGAAACAGAAGCTGTGAGTGAGAGAGAGAAAGAGAAGCTGTGAGTGAGTGAGTGAGAGAGAAGCTGTGAGTGAGAGAGAAGAAGAAGCTGTGAGTGAGAGAGAGAGAAAGAGAAGCTGTGGGAGAGAGAGAGAGAGAAAGAGAAGCTGTGAGTGACACAGAGAGAGAGAAGCTGTGAGTGAGAGAGAGAGAGAGAGAAAGAGAAGCCTTGAGTGACAGAGAGAAAGAGAAGCTGTGAGTGAGAGAGAGAGGGAGAGATAGAGAAGCTGTGAGTGAGAGAGAGAAAGAGAAGCTGTGTGTGAGAGAGAGACAGAGAGAAACTGTATGTGTGTGTGAGATTAAGAGAAGCTGTGTGTGTGAGAGAGAGAAAGAGACACTGTGTGTTTGAGAGAGAGAGAGAAAGAAAAGCTGTGAGTGAGAGAGAGATGCTGTGAGTGATAGAGAGAGAGAGAAGCTGTCTATGTGTGAGAGAGAGATATGCTGTGAGTGAGAGAGAGAGAAAGAGAAGCTGTTTCTGAGAGAAAGAGAGAAAGTGAAGCTGTGTGTGAGAGAAAGAGAGAAAGTGAAGGTGTGAGTGAGAGAGAAAGAGAAGCTATGAGTGAGAGAGAGAGAATGCCAAGCTGTGAATGAGAGAGAGAGAGAGAAAGAGAAGCTGTGAGTGAGAGAGAGAGAGAAACTTTGAGTGAGTGAGAAAAAGAGAAACTGTGAGTGAGAGAGAGAGAAAGAGAAGTTGTGAGTGCGAGAGAGAGAGAGAAAGAGAAGCTATGAGTGAAAGGCAGAGAGAGAAAGAGAAGCTGTGTGTGTGTGTGAGAGAGAGAGAAGCTGTGAGTGAGAGAGAGAGAAAAAGAGTGTGAGTGAGAGAGAGAGAAAGAGAAGCCTTGAGTGAGTGAGAGAGAGAGAACCTGTGAGTGAATGAGAGAGAGAGATAAAGAGAAGCTGTGAGTGAAAGAGTGAGAGAAAGAGAAGCTGTGAGTGAGAGAGAGAGAGAAAGAGAAGCTGTGAGAGAGTGAGTGAGAGAAAGGAAAGCTGTGAGTGAGTGAGAGAGATAGAAGCTGTGAGTGAGAGAGAGAGAAAGAGAGGCTGGAAGTCAGAGAGAGAGAGAAAGAGAAGCTGTGAGTGAGAGAGAGAGAGAAAGAGAAGATGTGAGTGAGAGAGAGAGAGATAGAGAATCTGTGAGTGAGTGAGAGAGAGAGAAGCTGTGAGAGAGAGAGTGGAAGGGAAGCTGTGAGTGAGAGAGAGAGAGAAGCTGTGAGTGAGAGAGAGAGAGAGAGAAAGGGAAGCTTTGAGAGAGAGATAGAGAGAAAGAGAAGCTGTGAGTGAGAGAGAAAGAGAAGGTGTGAGTGAGAGAGAGAGAGAGAGAGAAAGAGAAGCTGTGTGTGTGTGAGAGAGAGAAAGAGAAGCCTTGAGTGACGGAGAGAGAGAAAGAGAAGATGTGAGTGAGAGAGAGAGAGAGAGAGAGGCTGTGTGTGTGTGTGAGAGAGAGAAGCTGTGAGTGAGAGAGAGAGAGAAAGAGAAGCTGTGAGTGAGTGAGAGAGATAAAGAGAAGCTGTGAGTGAGAGAGAGAGAAAGAGAAGCTGTGTGTGTGTGAGAGAGAGAAACTGTGAGTGAGAGAGAGAGAAAGAGAAACTGTGAGTGCGAGAGAGAGAGAGAAAGAGAAGCTGTGAGTGAGAGAGAGAGAGAAAGAGAAGCTGTAAGTGAGAGAGAGAAGGATAAGCTGTGAGTGAGAGAGAGAGAAAGAGAAGCTGTGAGTGAGAGAGAGAGAGAGAAGAGAAGCTGGAAGTGAGAGAGAGAGAGAGAAAGAGTAGCTGTGAGTGAGAGAGAGAAAGAGAAGCATTGAGTGAGAGAGAGAAAGAGAGTCTGGAAGTATGAGAGAGAGAAAGAGAAGCTGTGAGTGAGAGAGAGAGAACCTGTGAGTGAGTGAGAGAGAGAAGCTGTGAGTGAAAGAGAGAGAGAGAAAGAGAAGCTGTGAGTGAGAGAGAGAGAAAGAGAAGCTGTGAGTGAGAGAGAGAGAAAGAGAAGATGTGAGTGAGAGAGAAAGAGGCTGTGAGTGAGTGAGAGAGAGAGAAGCTGTGAGTGAGAGAGAGAGAGTGAAAGGGAAGCTGTGAGAGAGAGAGAGAGAAGCTGTGAGTGAGAGAGAGAGAGTGAAAGGGAAGCTGTGTGTGTGTGAGAGAGAGAGAAGCTGTGAGTGAGAGAGAAAGAGAAGGTGTGAGTGAGAGAGAGAGAGAAAGAGAAGCTGTGAGTGAGAGAGAGAAAGAGAAGCTGTGAGTGAGAGAGAGAGAAAGAGAAGCTGTGAGTGAGAGAGAGAGAAAGGAAGAGACGCTGTGATTGAGAGAGAGAGAAAAGAGAAGCTGTGAGTGAGAGAGAGAGAGAAAGAGTAGCTGTGAGTGAGAGAGAGAAAGAGAAGCATTGAGTGAGAGAGAAAGAGAGTCTGGAAGTATGAGAGAGAGAAAGAGAAGCTGTGAGTGAGACAGAGCGAAGCTATGAGTGAGAGAGAGAGAGAGAAGCTGTGAGTGAAAGAGAGAGAGAGAAAGAGAAGCTGTGAGTGAGAGAGAGAGAGAAAGAGAAGCTGTGAGTGAGAGAGAGAGAAAGAGAAGATGTGAGTGAGAGAGAGAGAGAGAGAGAAGCTGTGATTGAGTGAGAGAGAGAGAAGCTGTGAGAGAGAGAGAGTGAAAGGGTAACTGTGAGTGAGAGAGAGAGAGAAGCTGTGAGTGAGAGAGAGAGAGAGAGAAGCTGTGAGTGAGAGAGAAAGAGAAGGTGTGAGTGAGAGAGAGAGAGAGAGAGAGAAGCTGTGTGTGTGTGAGAGAGAGAAAGAGAAGCCTTGAGTGACGGAGAGAGAGAAAGAGAAGAGGTGAGTGAGAGAGAGAGAAAGAGAAGCTGTGAGTGAGAGAGAGAAATAGAAGCTGTGAGTGAGAGAGAGAAAGAGAAGCTGTGAGTGAGAGAGAGAGAAAGAGAAGCTGTGAGTGAGTGAGAGAGATAAAGAGAAGCTGTGAGTGAGAGAGAGAGAAAGAGAAGCTGTGTGTGTGTGAGAGAGAGAAAATGTGAGTGAGAGAGAGAAAGAGAAACTCTGAGTGCGAGAGAGAGAAAAAGAGAAGCTGTGAGTGAGAGAGAGAGAGAAAGAGAAGCTGTGAGTGAGAGAGAGAAAGATAAGCTGTGAGTGAGAGAGAGAGAAAGAGAAGCTGTGAGTGAGAGAGAGAGAGAGAAGAGAAGCTGTGAGTGAGAGAGAGAGAAAGAGTAGCTGTGAGTGAGAGAGAGAAAGAGAAGCATTGAGTGAGAGAGAGAAAGAGAGTCTGGAAATATGAGAGAGAGAAAGAGAAGCTGTGAGTGAGAGAGAGAGAAGCTGTGAGTGAGAGAGAGAGAGATAAGCTGTGAGTGAAAGAGAGAGAGAAAGAGAAGCTGTGAGTGAGAGAGAGAGAAAGAGAAGCTGTGAGTGAGAGAGAGAGAAAGAGAAGATGTGAGTGAGAGAGAAAGAGAAGCTGTGAGTGAGTGAGAGAGAGAGAAGCTGTGAGTGAGAGAGAGTGAAAGGGAAGCTGTGAGAGAGAGAGAGAGAGAAGCTGTGAGTGAGAGAGAGAGAGTGAAAGGGAAGCTGTGAGTGAGAGAGTGAGAGAGAGAGAGAAGCTGTGAGTGAGAGAGAAAGAGAAGGTGTGAGTGAGAGAGAGAGAGAAAGAGAAGCTGTGTGTGTGAGAGAGAGAGAAAGAGAAGCTGTGTGTGAGAGAGAGAAAAAGAGAAGATGTGAGTGAGAGAGAAAGAGAAGCTGTGAGTGAGTGAGAGAGAGTGAAAGGGAAGCTGTGAGTGAGAGAGAGAATGAGAAGATGTGAGTGAGAGAGAGAAAGAGAAGCTGTGAGTGAGAGAGAGAATTAGAAGCTGTTAGTGAGAGAAAGAGAGAAAGAGAAGCTGTGAGAGAGAGAGAAACTGTGAGTGAGAGAGAGAAAGAGAAACTGAGAGTGCGAGAGAGAAAGAGAAGCTGTGAGTGAGAGAGAGAGAGAGAAGCTGTGAGTGAGAGAGAGAGAAATAGAAACTGTGAGTGAGAGAGAGAGAGAAGCTGTGAGTGAGAGAGAAGAAGCTGTGAGTGAGAAGGAGAGAAAGAGAAGCTGTGAGTGAGTGAGAGAGAGAAATGGGAAGCTGTGAGTGAGAGAGAGAGAGAGAGAAGCTGTGAGTGAGAGAGAGAGAAATAGAAGCTGTGAGTGAGAGAGAGAGAAGCTGTGAGGGAGAGAGAAGAAGCTGTGAGTGAGAGAGAGAGAGAGAAAGAGAAGTTGTGAGTGAGAGAGAAAGAGAAAGAGAAGCTGAGAGTGACACACAGATAGAGAAGCTGTGAGTGAGAGAGAGAGAGAAAGAGAAGCCTTGAGTGACAGAGAGAGTGAGAAGCTGTGAGTGAGAGAGAAAGAGAAGCTGTGAGTGAGAGAGAGAGAGAGAGAGAAAGAGAAGCTGTGAGTGAGAGAGAGAAAGAGAAGCTGTGTGTGAGTGAGAGAGAGAAAGAAGCTGTGTGTGTGTGAGATTAAGAGAAGCTGTGCATGTGTGAGAGAGAAAGAGACACTGTGTGTGTGTGTGAGAGAGAGAAAGAGAAGCTATGAGTGAAAGGCAGAGAGAGAAAGAGAAGCTGTGTGTGCGAGAGAGAGAGAAAGAGAAGCTATGAGTGAAAGGCAGAGAGAGAAAGAGAAGCTGTGTGTGTGTGAGAGAGAGAAAGAGAAGCTGTGAGTGAGAGAGAGAGAGAAAGTGATTCTCAGTGAGAGAGAGAGAAAGAGATGCCGTGAGTGAGAGAGAGAGAGAGAAGCTGTGAGTGAGAGAGATAGAGAAAGAGAAGCTGTGAGTGAGTGAGAGAGAGAAAGGAAAGCTGTGAGTGAGTGAGAGAGATAGAAGCTGTGAGTGAGTGAGAGAGAGAAAGAGATGCTGTGAGTGAAAGAGAGAGAGAGATAGAGAAGCTGTGGGAGAGAGAATGAGAAGCTGTGAGTGAGTGAGAGACAGAAAGGAAAGCTGTGAGTGAGTGAGAGAGATAAAGAGAAGCTGTGAGTGAGAGAGAAAGAGAAGCTGTTAGTGAGAGAGAGAGAGAGAAGCTGTGTGTGTGAGAGAGAGAAGCTGTGAGTGAGTGAGAGAGAGAAATATTGTGAGTGAGAGAGAGAAAGAGAAAATGTGAGTGAGAGAGAGAGAAAGAGAAGCATTGAGTGGGAGATAGAAAGAGAGTCTGGAAGTGAGAGAGAGAGAGAAAGAGAAGCTGTGAGTGAGAGAGAGAGAAGCTGTGAGTGAGTAAGAGAGAGAGAGAGATAGAAGCTGTGAGTGAAAGAGATAGAAAGAGAAGCTGTGAGTGAGAGTGAGAGTGAGAGAGAAAGAGAAAGAGAAGCTGTAAGTGAGTGAGAGAGAGAAATGGGAAGCTGTGAGTGAGAGAGAGAGAGAAAGAGAAGCTGTGAGTGAGAGAGGGAGAAATAGAAGCTGTGAGTGAGAGAGAGAGAGAAGCTGTGAGTGAGAGAGAAGAAGCTGTGAGTGAGAGAGAGAGAAAGAGAAGCTGTGGGAGAGAGAGAGAAAGAGAAGCTGTGAGTGAGAGAGAAAGAGAAAGAGAAGCTGGGAGTGACACACAGAGAGAGAAGCTGTGAGTGAGAGAGAGAGAGAGAGAAAGAGAAGCTGTGAGTGAGAGAGAGAAAGAAGCTGTGTGTGTGAGAGAGATTAAGAGAAGCTGTGTGTGTGAGAGAGAGAAAGAGACACTGTGTGTGTGTGAGAGAGAGAGAAAGAGAAGCTATGAGTGAAATGCAGAGAGAGAAAGAGAAGCTGTGTGTGTGAGAGAGAGAGAAAGAGAAGCTGTGAGTGAGAGAGAGAGAAAGAGAGTCTGTGAGTGAGAGAGAGAGAGAAAGAGATGCTGTGAGGGAGAGAGAGAGAAAGAGAAACTGAGAGTGAGAGAGAGAAAGAGAAGCTGTGTGTGAGTGAGAGAGAGAAATGGGAAGCTGTGAGTGAGTGAGAGAGAGAGAAGCTGTGAGTGAGAGAGAGAGAAATAGAAGCTGTGTGAGAGAGAGAGAGAAGCTGTGAGTGAGAGAGAAGAAGCTGTGAGTGAGAGAGAGAGAAAAAGAAGCTGTGAGTGAGTGAGAGAGAGAAAGAGAAGCTGTGGGAGAGAGAGAGAGAAAGAGAAGCTGTGAGTGAGAGAGAAAGAGAAAGAGAAGCTGAGAGTGACACACAGATAGAGAAGCTGTGAGTGAGAGAGAGAGAGAGAGAAAGAGAAGCCTTGAGTGACAGAGAGAGTGAGAAGCTGTGAGTGAGAGAGAAAGAGAAGCTGTAAGTGAGAGAGAGAGAGAAAGAGAAGCTGTGTGTGAGTGAGAGAGAGAAAGAAGCTGTGTGTGGTTGAGATTAAGAGAAGCTGTGCGTGTGTGAGAGAGAAAGAGACATTGTGTGTGTGTGAGAGAGAGAGAGAGAGAAAGAGAAGCTATGAGTGAAAGGCAGAGAGAGAAAGAGAAGCTGTGTGTGCGAGAGAGAGAGAAAGAGAAGGTATGAGTGAAAGTCAGAGAGAGAAAGAGAAGCTGTGTGTGTGAGAGAGAGAAAGAGAAGCTGTGAGTGAGAGAAAGAGAGTCTCAGTGAGAGAGAGAGAAAGAGATGCTGTGAGTGAGAGAGAGAGAGAAGCTGTGAGTGAGTGAGAGAGAGAAAGGAAATCTGTGAGTGAGTGAGAGAGATAGAAGCTGTGAGTGAGTGAGAGAGAGAAAGAGATGCTGTGAGTGAAAGAGAGAGAGAGAAAGAGAAGCTGTGAGAGAGAGAATGAGAAGCTGTTAGTGAGAGAGAGAGAGAAGCTGTGTGTGAGAGAGAGAGAAGCTGTGAGTGAGTGAGAGAGAGAAATATTGTGAGTGAGAGAGAGAAAGAGAAAATGTGAGTGAGAGAGAGAGAAAGAGAAGCATTGAGGGGAGAGAGAAAGAGAGTCTGGAAGTGAGAGAGAGAGAAAGAGAAGCTGTGAGTGAGAGAGAGAGAGAAGCTGTGAGTGAGTAAGAGAGAGAGAGAGATAGAAGCTGTGAGTGAAAGAGATAGAAAGAGAAGCTGTGAGTGAGAGTGAGAGTGAGAGAGAAAGAGAAAGAGAAGCTGTGAGTGAGTGAGAGAGAGAAATGGGAAGCTGTGAGTGAGAGAGAGAGAGAAAGAGAAGCTGTGAGTGAGAGAGAGAGAAATAGAAGCTGTGAGTGAGAGAGAGAGAGAAGCTGTGAGTGAGAGAGAGAGAAAGAGAAGCTGTGGGAGAGAGAGAGAAAGAGAAGCTGTGTGTGAGTGAGAGAGAGAAAGAAGCTGTTTGTGTGTGTGAGATTAAAAGAAGCTGTGCGTGTGTGAGAGAGAAAGAGACACTGTGTGTGTGTCTGAGAGAGAGAAAGAGAAGCTATGAGTGAAATGCAGAGAGAGAAAGAGAAGCTGTGTGTGTGAGAGAGAGAAAGAGAAGCTGTGAGTGAGAGAGAGAGAAAGAGAGTCTGTGAGTGAGAGAGAGAGAGAGAAAGAGATGCTGTGAGGGAGAGAGAGAGAGAGAGAGAGAAGCTGTGAGTGAGAGAGATAGAGAAAGAGAAGCTGTGAGTGAGTGAGAAAGAGAAAGGAAAGCTGTGAGTGAGTGAGAGATAGAAGCTGTGAGTGAGAGAGAGAGAGAAAGAGAAGCTGTGAGTGAAAGAGAGAGAGAGAAAGAGAAGCTGTGAGAGAGAGAAAGAGAAGCTGTGAGTGAGTGAGAGAGAGAAAGGAAAGCTGTGAGTGAGTGAGAGAGAAAAAGAGAAGCTGTGAGTGAGTGAGAGAGAGAGAAGCTGTGAGTGAGAGAGAGAGAGTGAAAGGGAAGCTGTGAGTGAGAGAGAGAGAGAGAAGCTGTGAGTGAGAGAGAGAGTGAAAGGGAAGCTGTGAGTGTGTGTGTGAGAGAGAGAAGCTGTGAGTGAGAGAGAAAGAGAAGGTGTGAGTGAGAGAGAGAGAGAAAGAGAAGCTGTGAGAGAGAGAGAGAGAGAAAGAGAAGCTGTGAGTGAGAGAGAGAGAAAGAGAAGATGTGAGTGAGAGAGAGAGAGAAGCTGTGAGTGAGAGAGAAAGAGAAGGTGTGAGTGAGAGAGAGAGAGAAAGAGAAGCTGTGTGAGAGAGAGAAAGAGAAGCTGTGAGTGAGAGAGAGAGAAAGAGAAGCTGTGAGTGAGAGAGAAAGAGAAGCTATGAGTGAGTGAGAGAGAGTGAAAGGGAAGCTGTGAGTGAGAGAGAGAATGAGAAAGATGTGAGTGAGAGAGAGAGAAAGAGAAGCTGTGAGTGTGAGAGAGAAATAGAAGCTGTGAGTGAGAGAAAGAGAGAAAGAGAAGCTGTGAGAGAGAGAGAGAGAGAAACTGTGAGTGAGAGAGAGAAAGAGAAACTGAGAGTGAGAGAGAGAAAGAGAAGCTGTGTGTGAGTGAGAGAGAGAAATGGGAAGCTGTGAGTGAGAGAGAGAGAAGCTGTGAGTGAGAGAGAGAGAGAAGCTGTGAGTGAGAGAGAGAGAAATAGAAGATGTGAGTGAGAGAGAGAGAGAATCTGTGAGTGAGAGAGAAGAAGATGTGAGTGAGAGAGAGAGAAAGAGAAGCTGTGAGTGCGTGAGAGAGAGAAATGGGCAGCTGTGAGTGAGAGAGAGAGAGAGAGAAGCTGTGAGTGAGATAGAGAGAAATAGAAGCTGTGAGTGAGAGAGAGAGAGAGAAGCTGTGAGGGAGAGAGAAGAAGCTGTGAGTGAGAGAGAGAGAGAAAGAGAAGCTGTGGGAGAGAGAGAGAGAAAGAGAAGCTGTGAGTGAGAGAGAAAGAGAAAGAGAAGCTGAGAGTGACACACAGATAGAGAAGCTGTGAGTGAGAGAGAGAGAGAAAGAGAAGCCTTGAGTGACAGAGAGAGTGAGAAGCTGTGAGTGAGAGAGAAAGAGAAGCTGTGAGTGAGTGAGAGAGAGAGAGAGAAGCTGTGAGTGAGAGAGAGAAAGAGAAGCTATGTGTGAGTGAGAGAGAGAAAGAAGCTGTGTGTGTGTGAGATTAAGAGAAGCTGTGCGTGTGTGAGAGAGAAAGAGACACTGTGTGTGTGTGTGAGAGAGAGAGAAAGAGAAGCTATGAGTGAAAGGCAGAGAGAGAAAGAGAAGCTGTGTGTGCGAGAGAGAGAGAAAGAGAAGCTATGAGTGAAAGGCAGAGAGAGAAAGAGAAGCTGTATGTGTGTGTGAGAGAGAAAAAGAAGCTGTGAGTGAGAGAGAGAGAAAGAGAGTCTGTGAGTGAGAGAGAGAGAGAAAGAGATGCTGTGAGGGAGAGAGAGAGAGAGAAAGAGAAGCTGTGAGTGAGAGAGATAGAGAAAGAGAAGCTGTGAGTGAGTGAGAAAGAGAAAGGAAAGCTGTGAGTGAGTGAGAGATAGAAGCTGTGAGTGAGAGAGAGAGAAAGAGAAGCTGTGAGTGAAAGAGAGAGAGAGAAAGAGAAGCTGTGTGAGAGAGAAAGAGAAGCTGTGAGTGAGTGAGAGAAAGAAAGGAAAGCTGTGAGTGAGTGAGAGAGAGAGAAAGAGAAGCTGTGAGTGAGAGAGAAAGAGAAGGTGTTAGTGAGAGAGAGAGAAAGCTGTGTGTGTGAGAGAGAGAGAAGCTGTGAGTGAGAGAGAGAGAAAGAGAAGCTGTGAGTGCGAGACAGAGAAAGAGAAGCTGTGAGTGAGAGAGAGAGAGGAAGAGAAGCTGTTATTGAGAGAGAGTAGAGAAGCTGTGAGTGAGAGAAAGAGAGAAAGAGAAGCTGTGAGTGAGAGAGAGAAAGAGAAGCATTGAGTGAGAGAGAGAGAAAGAGAAGATGTGAGTGAGAGAGAAAGAGAAGCTGTGAGTGAGTGAGAGAGAGAGAAAGAGAAGCTGTGAGTGAGAGAGAGAGAAAGAGAAGCTGTGAGTGAGAGAGAGAGAGAAAGAAAGAGAAGCTGTGAGTGAGAGAGAGAGAAAGAGAAGATGTGAGTGAGAGAGAAAGAGAAGATGTGAGTGTGTGAGAGAGAGAGAAGCTGTGAGTGAGAGAGAGTAGAGAAGCTGTGAGTGAGAGAAAGAGAGAAAGAGAAGCTGTGAGTGAGAGAGAGAAAGAGAAGCATTGAGTGAGAGAGAGAGAAAGAGAAGATGTGAGTGAGAGAGAAAGAGAAGCTGTGAGTGAGTGAGAGAGAGAGAAAGAGAAGCTGTGAGTGAGAGAGAGAGAAAGAGAAGCTGTGAGTGAGAGAGAGAGAAAGAGAAGATGTGAGTGAGAGAGAAAGAGAAGCTGTGAGTGAGTGAGAGAGAGAAGCTGTGAGTGAGAGAGAGAGAGTGAAAGGGAAGCTGTGAGTGAGAGAGAGAGAGAAGCTGTGAGTGAAAGAGAGAGAGAGAAAGAGAAGCTGTGAGTGAGAGAGAGAGAAAGAGAAGCTGTGAGTGAGAGAGAGAGAAAGAGAAGATGTGAGTGAGAGAGAAAGAGAAGCTGTGAGTGTGTGAGAGAGAGAGAAGCTGTGAGTGAGAGAGAGAGAGTGAAAGGGAAGCTGTGAGTGAGAGAGAGAGAGAGAAGCTGTGAGTGAGAGAGAGAGAGTGAAAGGGAAGCTGTGAGTGTGTGTGTGAGAGAGAGAGAAGCTGTGAGTGAGAGAGAAAGAGAAGGTGTGAGTGAGAGAGAGAGAAAGAGAAGCTGTGTGAGAGAGAAAGAGAAGCTGTGAGTAAGAGAGAGAGAAAGAGAAGATGTGAGTGAGAGAGAAAGAGAAGCTGTGAGTGAGTGAGAGAGAGTGAAAGGGAAGCTGTGAGTGAGAGAGGGAATGAGAAGCTGTGAGAGAGAGAGAGAGAGAAACTGTGAGTGAGAGAGAGAAAGAGAAACTGTGTGTGTGTGAGAGAGAGAAATGGGAATCTGTGAGTGAGAGAGAGAGAGAGAAGCTGTGAGTGAGAGAGAGAAATAGAAGCTGTGAGTGAGAGAGAGAGAGAAGCTGTGAGTGAGAGAGAAGAAGCTGTGAGAGAGAGAGAAAGAGAAGCTGTGAGTGAGTGAGAGAGAGAAATGGGAAGCTGTGAGTGAGAGAGAGAGAGAGAGAGAAGCTGTGAGTGAGAGAGAGAGAAATAGAAGCTGTGAGTGAGAGAGAGAGAGAGAAGCTGTGAGGGAGAGAGAAGAAGCTGTGAGTGAGAGAGAGAGAAAGAGAAGCTGTGGGAGAGAGAGAGAGAAATAGAAGCTGTGAGTGAGAGAGAGAGAGAAGCTGTGAGGGAGAGAGAAGAAGCTGTGAGTGAGAGAGAGAGAAAGAGAAGCTGTGGGAGAGAGAGAGAGAAAGAGAAGCTGTGAGTGAGAGAGAAAGAGATAGAGAAGCTGAGAGTGACACACAGATAGAGAAGCTGTGAGTGAGAGAGAGAGAGAAAGAGAAGCCTTGAGTGACAGAGAGAGTGAGAAGCTGTGAGTGAGAGAGAAAGAGAAGCTGCGAGTGAGAGAGAGAGAGAGAAAGAGAAGCTGCGAGTGAGAGAGAGAAAGAGAAGCTGTGTGTGAGTGAGAGAGAGAAAGAAGCTGTGTGTGTGAGAGATTAAGAGAAGCTGTACGTGTGTGTGAGAGAAAGAGACACTGTGTGTGTGAGAGAGAGAGAGAGAAAGAGGAGCTATGAGTGAAAGGCAGAGAGAGAAAGAGAAGCTGTGTGTGCGAGAGAGAGAGAGAAAGAGAAGCTATGAGTGAATGGCAGAGAGAGAAAGAGAAGCTGTGTGTGAGAGAGAGAGAGAAAGAGAAGCTGTGAGTGAGAGAGAGAGAGAAAGAGAGTCTCAGTGAGAGAGAGAAAGAGATGCTGTGAGTGAGAGAGAGAGAGAAGCTGTGAGTGAGAGAGATAGAGAAAGAGAAGCTGTGAGTGAGTGAGAGAGAGAAAGGAAAGCTGTGAGTGAGTGAGAGAGATAGAAGCTGTGAGTGAGTGAGAGAGAGAAAGAGATGCTGTGAGTGAAAGAGAGAGAGAGAAAGAAAGAGAAGCTGTGAGAGAGAGAAAGGAAAGTTGTGAGTGAGTGAGAGAGATAAAGAGAAGCTGTGAGTGAGAGAGAAAGAGAAGCTGTTAGTGAGAGAGAGAGAGAGAAGATGTGTGTGTGAGAGAGAGAAGCTGTGAGTGAGTGAGAGAGAGAAATATTGTGTGAGAGAGAAAAAGAGAAAATGTGAGTGAGAGAAAGAGAAGCATTGAGTGGGAGAGAGAAAGAGAGTCTGGAAGTGAGAGAGAGAGAAAGAGAAGCTGTGAGTGAGAGAGAGAGAGAAGCTGTGAGTGAGTAAGAGAGAGAGAGAGAGAGAAGCTGTGAGTGAAAGAGATAGAAAGAGAAGCTGTGAGTGAGAGTGAGAGTGAGAGAGAAAGAGAAAGAGAAGCTGTGAGTGAGTGAGAGAGAGAAATGGGAAGCTGTGAGTGAGAGAGAGAGAGAAAGAGAAGCTGTGAGTGAGAGAGAGAGAAATAGAAGCTGTGAGTGAGAGAGAGAGAGAAGCTGTGAGTGAGAGAGAAGAAGCTGTGAGTGAGAGAGAGAGAGAAGCTGTGAGTGAGAGAGAAGAAGCTGTGAGTGTGAGAGAGAGAGAAAGAGAAGCTATGAGTGACACACAGAGAGAGAAGCTGTGAGTGAGAGAGAGAGAGAGAGAGAAAGAGAAGCTGTGAGTGAGAGAGAGAAAGAGAAGCTGTGTGTGAGTGAGAGAGAGAAAGAAGCTGTGTCTGTGTGTGAGATTAAGAGAAGCTGTCCGTGTGTGAGAGAGAAAGAGACACTGTGTGTGTGTGAGAGAGAGAGAAAGAGAAGCTATGAGTGAAAGGCAGAGAGTGAAAGAGAAGCTGTGTGTGTGTGAGAGAGAGAAAGAGAAGCTGTGAGTGAGAGAGAGAGAAAGAGAGTCTGTGAGTGAGAGAGAGAGAGAAAGAGATGCTGTGAGGGAGAGAGAGAGAGAGAAAGAGAAGCTGTGAGTGAGAGAGATAGAGAAATTGAAGCTGTGAGTGAGTGAGAAAGAGAAAGGAAAGCTGTGAGTGAGTGAGACATAGAAGCTGTGAGTGAGAGAGAGAGAAAGAGAAGCTGTGAGTGAAAGAGAGAGAGAGAAAGAGAAGCTGTGAGAGAGAGAAAGAGAAGCTGTGAGTGAGTGAGAGAGAAAGGAAAGCTGTGAGTGAGTGAGAGAGAAAAAGAGAAGCTGTGAGTGAGAGAGAAAGAGAAGGTGTTAGTGAGAGAGAGAGAAAGCTGTGTATGTGTGAGAGAGAGAAGCTGTGAGTGAGAGAGAGAGAGAAATATAGTGAGTGAGAGAGAGAAAGAGAAAATGTGAGTGAGAGAGAGAGAAAGAGAAGCTGTGAGTGCGAGACAGAGAAAGAGAAGCTGTGAGTGAGAGAGAAAGAGAAGCTGTGAGTGAGAGAGAGAGAGGAAGAGAAGCTGTGATTGAGAGAGAGTAGAGAAGCTGTGAGTGAGAGAAAGAGAGAAAGAGAAGCTGTAAGTGAGAGAGAGAGAGAAAGAGAAGCATTTAGTGGGATAGGGAAAGAGAGTCTGGAAGTGAGAGAGAGAGAAAGAGAAGCTATGAGTGAGAGAGAGAGAGAAGCTGTGAGTGAGTGAGTGAGAGAGAGAGAGAAGCTGTGAGTGAAAGAGATAGAAAGAGAAGCTGTGAGTGAGAGTGAGAGAGAGAGAGAAAGAGAAAGAGAAGCTGTGAGTGAGTGAGAGAGAGAAATGGGAAGCTGTGAGTGAATGGCAGAGAGAGAAAGAGAAGCTGTGTGTGAGAGAGAGAGAGAAAGAGAAGCTGTGAGTGAGAGAGAGAGAGAAAGAGAGTCTCAGTGAGAGAGAGAAAGAGATGCTGTGAGTGAGAGAGAGAGAGAAGCTGTGAGTGAGAGAGATAGAGAAAGAGAAGCTGTGAGTGAGTGAGAGAGAGAAAGGAAAGCTGTGAGTGAGTGAGAGAGATAGAAGCTGTGAGTGAGTGAGAGAGAGAAAGAGATGCTGTGAGTGAAAGAGAGAGAGAGAAAGAAAGAGAAGCTGTGAGAGAGAGAAAGGAAAGTTGTGAGTGAGTGAGAGAGATAAAGAGAAGCTGTGAGTGAGAGAGAAAGAGAAGCTGTTAGTGAGAGAGAGAGAGAGAAGATGTGTGTGTGAGAGAGAGTAGCTGTGAGTGAGTGAGAGAGAGAAATATTGTGTGAGAGAGAAAAAGAGAAAATGTGAGTGAGAGAAAGAGAAGCATTGAGTGGGAGAGAGAAAGAGAGTCTGGAAGTGAGAGAGAGAGAAAGAGAAGCTGTGAGTGAGAGAGAGAGAGAAGCTGTGAGTGAGTAAGAGAGAGAGAGAGAGAGAAGCTGTGAGTGAAAGAGATAGAAAGAGAAGCTGTGAGTGAGAGTGAGAGTGAGAGAGAAAGAGAAAGAGAAGCTGTGAGTGAGTGAGAGAGAGAAATGGGAAGCTGTGAGTGAGAGAGAGAGAGAAAGAGAAGCTGTGAGTGAGAGAGAGAGAAATAGAAGCTGTGAGTGAGAGAGAGAGAGAAGCTGTGAGTGAGAGAGAAGAAGCTGTGAGTGAGAGAGAGAGAGAAGCTGTGAGTGAGAGAGAAGAAGCTGTGAGTGTGAGAGAGAGAGAAAGAGAAGCTGTGAGTGACACACAGAGAGAGAAGCTGTGAGTGAGAGAGAGAGAGAGAGAGAGAAAGAGAAGCTGTGAGTGAGAGAGAGAAAGAGAAGCTGTGTGTGAGTGAGAGAGAGAAAGAAGCTGTGTCTGTGTGTGAGATTAAGAGAAGCTGTCCGTGTGTGAGAGAGAAAGAGACACTGTGTGTGTGTGAGAGAGAGAGAAAGAGAAGCTATGAGTGAAAGGCAGAGAGTGAAAGAGAAGCTGTGTGTGTGTGAGAGAGAGAAAGAGAAGCTGTGAGTGAGAGAGAGAGAAAGAGAGTCTGTGAGTGAGAGAGAGAGAGAAAGAGATGCTGTGAGGGAGAGAGAGAGAGAGAAAGAGAAGCTGTGAGTGAGAGAGATAGAGAAATTGAAGCTGTGAGTGAGTGAGAAAGAGAAAGGAAAGCTGTGAGTGAGTGAGACATAGAAGCTGTGAGTGAGAGAGAGAGAAAGAGAAGCTGTGAGTGAAAGAGAGAGAGAGAAAGAGAAGCTGTGAGAGAGAGAAAGAGAAGCTGTGAGTGAGTGAGAGAGAAAGGAAAGCTGTGAGTGAGTGAGAGAGAAAAAGAGAAGCTGTGAGTGAGAGAGAAAGAGAAGGTGTTAGTGAGAGAGAGAGAAAGCTGTGTATGTGTGAGAGAGAGAAGCTGTGAGTGAGTGAGAGAGAGAAATATAGTGAGTGAGAGAGAGAAAGAGAAAATGTGAGTGAGAGAGAGAGAAAGAGAAGCTGTGAGTGCGAGACAGAGAAAGAGAAGCTGTGAGTGAGAGAGAAAGAGAAGCTGTGAGTGAGAGAGAGAGAGGAAGAGAAGCTGTGATTGAGAGAGAGTAGAGAAGCTGTGAGTGAGAGAAAGAGAGAAAGAGAAGCTGTAAGTGAGAGAGAGAGAGAAAGAGAAGCATTTAGTGGGATAGGGAAAGAGAGTCTGGAAGTGAGAGAGAGAGAAAGAGAAGCTATGAGTGAGAGAGAGAGAGAAGCTGTGAGTGAGTGAGTGAGAGAGAGAGAGAAGCTGTGAGTGAAAGAGATAGAAAGAGAAGCTGTGAGTGAGAGTGAGAGAGAGAGAGAAAGAGAAAGAGAAGCTGTGAGTGAGTGAGAGAGAGAAATGGGAAGCTGTGAGTGAGAGAGAGTGAAAGAGAAGCTGTGAGTGAGTGAGAGAGAGAGAGAGAAGCTGTGAGTGAGAGAGAAGAAGCTGTGAGTGAGAGAGAGAGAGAAAGAGAAGCTGTGGGAGAGAGAGAGAGAGAGAGAGAAAGAAAAGCTGTGAGTGAGAGAGAAAAAGAAAGAGAAACTGTGAGTGACACACAGAGAGAGAAGCTGTGAGTGAGAGAGAGAGAGAAAGAGAAGCCTTGAGTGACAGAGAGAATGAGAAGCTGTGAGTGAGAGAGAGAGAAAGAGAAGCTGTGAGTGAGAGAGAGAGAGAGAGAAAGAGAAGCTGTGAGTGAGAGAGAGAAAGAGAAGCTGTGTGTGTGTGTGAGATTAAGAGAAGCTGTGTGTGTGTGAGAGAGAAAGAGACACTGTGTGTGTGAGAGAGAGAGAGAAAGAGAAGCTATGAGTGAAAGGCAGAGAGAGAAAGAGAAGCTGTGTGTGTGTGAGAGAGAGAAAGAGAAGCTGTGAGTGAGAGAGAGAGAAAGAGAGTGTGAGAGAGAGAGAGAGAGAAAGAGATGCTGTGAGTGAGAGAGAGAGAGAAAAAGAGAAGCTGTGAGTGAGAGAGATAGAGAAAGAGAAGCTGTGAGTGAGTGAGAGAGAGAAAGGAAAGCTGTGAGTGAGTGAGAGAGATAGAAGCGGTAAGTGAGAGAGAGAGAAAGAGAAGCTGTGAGTGAAAGAGAGAGAGAGAAAGAGAAGCTGTGAGAGAGAGAAAGAGAAGCTGTGAGTGAGTGAGAGAGAGAAAGGAAAGCTGTGAGTGAGTGAGAGAGATATAGAGAAGCTGTGAGTGAGAGAGAAAGAGAAGGTGTTAGTGAGAGAGAGAGAGAGAGAAGCTGTGTGAGAGAGAGAGAGAGAAGCTGTGGGTGAGAGAGAGAGAGAGAAATATTGTGAGTGAGAGAGAGAAAGAGAAAATGTGAGTGAGAGAAAGAGAGAAAGAGAAGCTGTGAGTGAGAGAGAAAGAAAGAGAAGCTGTGAGTGTGAGAGAGAGAGGAAGAGAAGCTGTGATTGAGAGAGAGAGAAGAGAAGCTGTGAGTGAGAGAGAGAGAGAAAGAGAAGCTGTGAGTGAGAGAGAGAGAGAGAAAGAGAAGCATTGAGTGGGAGAGAGAAAGTGAGTCTGGAAGTGAGAGAGAGAGAGAAAGAGAAGCTGTGAGTGAGTGAGAGAGAGAGAAGCTGTGACTGAGTGAGAGAGAGAGAGAGAAGCTGTGAGTGAAAGAGATAGAAAGAGAAGCTGTGAGTGAGAGTGAGAGAGAGAGAAAGAGAAAGAGAAGCTGTGAGTGAGAGAGAGAAAGAGAAGCTGTGAGTGAGAGAGAGAGAAAGAGAAGCTGTGAGTGAGACAGAAAGAGAGATGCTGTGAGTGAGAGAAGAAGCTGTTAGTGAGAGAGAGAGAAAGAGAAGCTGTGAGAGAGAGAGAGAGAGAAAGAGAAGCTGTGAGTGAGAGAGAGAAAGAGAAGCTGTGTGAGAGTGAGAGAGAGAGAGAAGCTGTCTGTGTGTGAGAGATTAAGAGAAGCTGTGTGTGTGTGAGAGAGAAAGAGACACTGTGTGTGTGTGAGAGAGAGAGAAAGAGAAGCTGTGAGTGTGAGAGAGAAGCTGTGAGTGAGAGAGAGAGAGAAGCTGTGTATGTGTGAGAGAGATATATGCTGTGAGTGAGAGAGAGAGAAAGAGAAGCTGTGTGTGAGAGAAAGAGAGAAAGTGAAGCTGTGTGAGAGAGAAAGAGAGAAAGTGAAGGTGTGAGTGAGAGAGAAAGAGAAGCTGTGAGTGAGAGAGAGAGAAAGCCAAGCTGTGAGTGAGAGAGAGAGAGAGAGAAAGAGAAACTGTGAGTGAGTGAGAGAGAGAGAAAGAGAAGCTGTGTGTGTGGGGGAGAGAAAAAGAGCTGTGAGTGTTAGAGAGAGAGAAAGAGAAGCTGTGAGTGAGAGAGAGATAAAGAGAAGCCGTGAGTGAGAGCGAGAGAGAAAGAGAAGCTGAGAGAGAGATAGAGAGAGAGGGAAACTGTGAGTGAGTGAGAGAAAGAGAAACTGTGAGAGAGAGAGAGAGGAAGAGAAGCTGTGAGTGAGTGAGAGAGAGAGAGAAAGGAAAGCTGTGAGTGAGTGAGAGAGATAGAAGCGGTGAGTGAGAGAGAGAGAAAGAGAAGCTGTGAGTGAAAGAGAGAGAGAAAGAGAAGCTGTGAGAGAGAGAAAGAGAAGGTGTTAGTGTGAGAGAGAGAAACTGTGAGTGAGAGAGAGAAAGAGAAACTGAGAGTGAGAGAGAGAAAGAGAAGCTGTGTGTGAGTGAGAGAGAGAAATGGGAAGCTGTGAGTGAGAGAGAGAGAGAGAAGCTGTGAGTGAGAGAGAGAGAAATAGAAGCTGTGAGTGAGAGAGAGAGAAGCTGTGAGTGAGAGAGAAGAAGCTGTGAGTGTGAGAGAGAGAAAGAGATGCTGTGAGTGAGTGAGAGAGAGAAATGGGAAGCTGTGAGTGAGAGAGAGAGAGAGAGAAGCTGTGAGTGAGAGAGAGAGAAATAGAAGCTGTGAGTGAGAGAGAGAGAGAAGCTGTGAGGGAGAGAGAAGAAGCTGTGAGTGAGAGAGAGAGAAAGAGAAGCTGTGAGTGAGTGAGAGAGAGAAATGGGAAGCTGTGAGTGAGAGAGAGAGAGAGAGAAGCTGTGAGTGAGAGAGAGAGAAATAGAAGCTGTGAGTGAGAGAGAGAGAGAAGCTGTGAGGGAGAGAGAAGCTGTGAGTGAGAGAGAGTGAAAGGGAAGCTGTGAGTGAGAGAGAGAATGAGAAGATGTGAGTGAGAGAGAGAGAAAGAGAAGCTGTGAGTGAGAGAGAGAAATAGAAGCTGTGAGTGAGAGAATGAGAGAAAGAGAAGCTGTGAGAGAGAGAGAGAGAAACTGTGAGTGAGAGAGATAAAGAGAAACTGAGAGTGAGAGAGAGAAAGAGAAGCTGTGTGTGAGTGAGAGAGAGAAATGGGAAGCTGTGAGTGAGAGAGAGAGAGAAGCTGTGAGTGAGAGAGAGAGAAATAGAAGATGTGATTGAGAGAGAAGAAGCTGTGAGTGAGAGAGAGAGAAAGAGAAGCTGTGAGTGAGTGAGAGAGAGAAATGGGAAGCTGTGAGTGAGTGAGAGAGAGAGAAGCTGTGAGTGAGAGAGAGAGAAATAGAAGCTGTGAGTGAGAGAGAGAGAGAAGCTGTGAGGGAGAGAGAAGAAGCTGTGAGTGAGAGAGAGAGAGAGAAAGAGAAGCTGTGGGAGAGAGAGAGAGAAAGAGAATCTGTGAGTGAGAGAGAAAGAGATAGAGAAGCTGAGAGTGACACACAGATAGAGAAGCTGTGAGTGAGAGAGAGAGAGAAAGAGAAGCCTTGAGTGACAGAGAGAGTGAGAAGCTGTGAGTGAGAGAGAAAGAGAAGCTGTGAGTGAGAGAGAGAGAGAGAAAGAGAAGCTGTGAGTGAGTGAGAGAGAGAGAGAAAGGAAAGCTGTGAGTGAGTGAGAGAGATAGAAGTGGTGAGTGAGAGAGAGAGAAAGAGAAGCTGTGAGTGAAAGAGAGAGAGAAAGAGAAGGTGTGAGAGAGAGAAAGAGAAGCTGTGAGTGAGTGAGAGAGAGAAAGGAAAGCTGTGAGTGAGTGAGAGAGATATAGAGAAGCTGTGAGTGAGAGAGAAAGAGAAGGTGTTAGTGAGAGAGAGAGAGAAACTGTGAATGAGAGAGAGAAAGAGAAACTGAGAGTGAGAGAGAGAAAGAGAAGCTGTGTGTGAGTGAGAGAGAGAAATGGGAAGCTGTGAGTGAGAGAGAGAGAGAAGCTGTGAGTGAGAGAGAGAGAAATAGAAGCTGTGAGTGAGAGAGAGAGAAGCTGTGAGTGAGAGAGAAGAAGCTGTGAGTGAGAGAGAGAGAAAGAGAAGCAGTGAGTGAGTGAGAAAGAGAAATGGGAAGCTGTGAGTGAGAGAGAGAGAGAGAAGCTGTGAGTGAGAGAGAGAGATATAGAAGCTCTGAGTGAGAGAGAGAGAGAAGCTGTGAGGGAGAGAGAAGAAGCTGTGAGTGAGAGAGAGAGAAAGAGAAGCTGTGAGTGAGTGAGAGAGAGAAATGGGAAGCTGTGAGTGAGAGAGAGAGAGAGAGAGGAGCTGTGAGTGAGAGAGAGAGAAATAGAAGCT
Organism: Bradypodion ventrale; assembly: GCA_035047345.1. Taxonomy (NCBI): domain Eukaryota; kingdom Metazoa; phylum Chordata; class Lepidosauria; order Squamata; family Chamaeleonidae; genus Bradypodion; species Bradypodion ventrale. Next base: position 227,076,863 of record JAWDJE010000001.1, read on the forward strand.
GTGAGTGAGAGAGAGAGAGAAAGAGAAGCTGTGGGAGAGAGAGAGAGAAAGAGAATCTGTGAGTGAGAGAGAAAGAGATAGAGAAGCTGAGAGTGACACATAGATAGAGAAGCTGTGAGTGAGAGAGAGAGAGAAAGAGAAGCCTTGAGTGACAGAGAGAGTGAGAAGCTGTGAGTGAGAGAAAAAGAGAAGCTGTGAGTGAGAGAGAGAGAGAGAGAAAGAGAAGCTGTGAGTGAGAGAGAGAAAGAGAAGCTGTGTGTGAGTGAGAGAGAGAAAGAAGCTGTGTGTGTGTGAGATTAAGAGAAGCTGTGCGTGTGTGAGAGAGAAAGAGACACTGTCTGTGTGTGAGAGAGAGAGAGAAAGAGAAGCTATGAGTGAAAGGCAGAGAGAGAAAGAGAAGCTGTGTGTGCGAGAGAGAGAGAAAGAGAAGCTATGAGTGAAAGGCAGAGAGAGAAAGAGAAGCTGTGTGTGTGTGTGAGAGAGAAAGAGAAGCTGTGAGTGAGAGAGAGAGAGAAAGAGAGTCTCAGTGAGAGAGAGAGAAAGAGATGCTGTGAGTGAGAGAGAGAGAGGGAGAAGCTGTGAGTGAGAGAGATAGAGAAAGAGAAGCTGTGAGTGAGTGAGAGAGAGAAAGGAAAGCTGTGAGTGAGTGAGAGAGATAGAAGGTGTGAGTGAGTGAGAGAGAGAAAGAGATGCTGTGAGTGAAAGAGAGAGAGAGAAAGAGAAGCTGTGAGAGAGAGAAAGGGAAGCTGTGAGTGAGTGAGAGAGAGAAAGGAAAGTTGTGAGTGAGTGAGAGAGATAAAGAGAAGCTGTGAGTGAGAGAGAAAGAGAAGCTGTTAGTGAGAGAGAGAGAGAGAAGCTGTGTGTGAGAGAGAGAGAAGCTGTGAGTGAGTGTGAGAGAGAAATATTGTGAGTGAGAGAGAGAAAGAGAAAATGTGAGTGAGAGAGAGAGAAAGAGAAGCTGTGAGTGAGAGAGAGAGAGAGAGAAGCTGTGAGTGAAAGAGATAGAAGAGAAGCTGTGAGTGAGAGTGAGAGTGAGAGAGAAAGAGAAAGAGAAGCTGTGAGTGAGTGAGAGAGAGAAATGGGAAGCTGTGAGTGAGAGAGAGAGAAAGAGAAGCTGTGAGTGAGAGAGAGAGAAATAGAAGCTGTGAGTGAGAGAGAGAGAGAGAGAAGCTGTGAGTGAGAGAGAAGAAGCTGTGAGTGAGAGAGAGAGAGAAAGAGAAGCTGTGGGAGAGAGAGAAAGAGAAGCTGTGAGTGAGAGAGAAAGAGAAAGAGAAGCTGTGAGTGACACACAGAGAGAGAAGCTGTGAGTGAGAGAGAGAGAGAGAGAAAGAGAAGCTGTGAGTGAGAGAGAGAAAGAGAAGCTGTGTGTGAGTGAGAGAGAGAAAGAAGCTGTGTGTGTGTGAGATTAAGAGAAGCTGTGCGTGTGTGAGAGAGAAAGAGACACTGTGTGTGTGTGTGTGAGAGAGAAAGAGTAGCTATGAGTGAAAGGCAGAGAGTGAAAGAGAAGCTGTGTGTGTGTGAGAGAGAGAAAGAGAAGCTGTGAGTGAGAGAGAGAAAGAGAGTCTGTGAGTGAGAGAGAGAGAGGAAGAGAAGCTGTGATTGAGAGAGAGTAGAGAAGCTGTGAGTGAGAGAAAGAGAGAAAGAGAAGCTGTAAGTGAGAGAGAGAGAGAAAGAGAAGCATTGAGTGGGAGAGAGAAAGAGAGTCTGGAAGTGAGAGAGAGAAAGAGAAGCTATGAGTGAGAGAGAGAGAGAAGCTGTGAGTGAGTGAGTGAGAGAGAGAGAGAAGCTGTGAGTGAAAGAGATAGAAAGAGAAGCTGTGAGTGAGAGTGAGAGAGAGAGAGAAAGAGAAAGAGAAGCTGTGAGTGAGTGAGAGAGAGAAATGGGAAGATGTGAGTGAGAGAGAGAGAGAAGCTGTGAGTGAGAGAGAGAGAGAAAGAGAAGCTGTGAGTGAGAGAGAGAGAGAGAGAGAAGCTGTGAGTGAGAGAGAAGAAGCTGTGAGTGAGAGAGAGAGAGAAAGAGAAGCTGTGGGAGAGAGAGAGAGAGAAAGAAAAGCTGTGAGTGAGAGAGAAAAAGAAAGAGAAGCTGTGAGTGACACACACAGAGAGAAGCTGTGAGTGAGAGAGAGAGAGAAAGAGAAGCCTTGAGTGACAGAGAGAATGAGAAGCTGTGAGTGAGAGAGAGAGAAAGAGAAGCTGTGAGTGAGAGAGAGAGAGAGAGAAAGAGAGAAGCTGTGAGTGAGAGAGAGAAAGAGAAGCTGTGTGTGAGTGAGAGAGAGAGAGAAGCTGTGTGTGTGTGTGAGATTAAGAGAAGCTGTGTGTGTGAGAGAGAGAAAGAAAGAGACACTGTGTGTGTGTGTGTGTGTGAGAGAGAGAAAGAGAAGCTATGAGTGAAAGGCAGAGAGAGAAAGAGAAGCTGTGTGTGTGAGAGAGAGAGAAAGAGAAGCTGTGAGTGAGAGAGAGAGAAAGAGAGTGTGAGTGTGAGAGAGAGAGAAAGAGATGCTGTGAGTGAGAGAGAGAGAAAGAGAAGCTGTGAGTGAGAGAGATAGAGAAAGAGAAGCTGTGAGTGAGTGAGAGAGAGAAAGGAAAGCTGTGAGTGAGTGAGAGAGATAGAAGCGGTAAGTGAGAGAGAGAGAAAGAGAAGCTGTGAGTGAAAGAGAGAGAGAGAAAGAGAAGTTGTGAGAGAGAGAAAGAGAAGCTGTGAGTGAGTGAGAGAGAGAAAAGAAAGCTGTGAGTGAGTGAGAGAGATATAGAGAAGCTGTGAGTGAGAGAGAAAGAGAAGGTGTTAGAGAGAGAGAGAGAGAAGCTGTGTGTGTGTGTGAGAGAGAAATATTGTGAGTGAGAGAGAGAAAGAGAAAATGTGAGTGAGAGAGAGAGAAAGAGAAGCTGTGAGAGCGAGACAGAGAAAGAGAAGCTGTGAGTGAGAGAGAAAGAAAGAGAAGCTGTGAGTGTGAGAGAGAGAGGAAAAGAAGCTGTGATTGAGAGAGAGAGAAGAGAAGCTGTGAGTGAGAGAGAGAGAGAAAGAGAAGCTGTGAGTGAGAGAGAGAGAGAGAAAGAGAAGCATTGAGTGGGAGAGAGAAAGTGAGTCTGGAAGTGAGAGAGAGCGAGAAAGAGAAGCTGTGAGTGAGAGAGAGAGAGAGAAGCTGTGACTGAGTGAGTGAGAGAGAGAGAGAAGCTGTGAGTGAAAGAGATAGAAAGAGAAGCTGTGAGTGAGAGTGAGAGAGAGAGAAAGAGAAAGAGAAGCTGTGAGTGAGAGAGAGAAAGAGAAGCTGTGAGTGAGAGAGAGAGAAAGAGAAGCTGTGAGTGAGAGAGAAAGAGAGAAGCTGTGAGAGAGAGAGAGAGAGAGAAGCTGTGAGTGAGAGAGAGAAAGAGAAGCTGTGTGAGAGTGAGAGAGAGAGAGAAGCTGTGTGTGTGTGAGATTAAGAGAAGCTGTGTGTGTGTGAGAGAGAAAGAGACACTGTGTGTGTGTGTGAGAGAGAGAAAGAGAATCTGTGAGTGTGAGAGAGATGCTGTGAGTGTGAGAGAGAGAAAGAGAAGCTGTGTGTGAGAGAAAGAGAGAAAGTGAAGCTGTGTGTGAGAGAAAGAGAGAAAGTGAAGGTGTGTGTGAGAGAAAGAGAGAAAGTGAAGGTGTGAGTGAGAGAGAAAGAGAAGCTGTGAGTGTGAGAGAGAGAAAGAGAGAAAGAGAAACTGTGAGTGAGTGAGAGAGAGAGAAAGAGAAGCTGTGTGTGTGGGGGAGAGAAAAAGAGCTGTGAGTGTTAGAGAGAGAGAAAGAGAAGCTGTGAGTGAGAGAGAGATAAAGAGAAGCTGTGAGTGAGTGAGAGAGAGAAATGGGAAGATGTGAGTGAGAGAGAGAGAGAAGCTGTGAGTGAGAGAGAGAGAAAGAGAAGCTGTGAGTGAGAGAGAGAGAGAGAGAAGCTGTGAGTGAGAGAGAAGAAGCTGTGAGTGAGAGAGAGAGAGAAAGAGAAGCTGTGGGAGAGAGAGATAGAGAAAGAGAAGCTGTGAGTGAGTGAGAGAGAGAAAGGAAAGCTGTGAGTGAGTGAGAGAGATAGAAGCGGTAAGTGAGAGAGAGAGAAAGAGAAGCTGTGAGTGAAAGAGAGAGAGAGAAAGAGAAGTTGTGAGAGAGAGAAAGAGAAGCTGTGAGTGAGTGAGAGAGAGAAAAGAAAGCTGTGAGTGAGTGAGAGAGATATAGAGAAGCTGTGAGTGAGAGAGAAAGAGAAGGTGTTAGTGAGAGAGAGAGAAGCTGTGTGTGTGAGAGAGAGAGAAATATTGTGAGTGAGAGAGAGGAAGAGAAGCTGTGATTGAGAGAGAGAGAAGAAAGCTGTGAGTGAGAGAGAGAGAGAAAGAGAAGCTGTGAGTGAGAGAGAGAGAGAGAAAGAGAAGCATTGAGTGGGAGAGAGAAAGTGAGTCTGGAAGTGAGAGAGAGAGAGAAAGAGAAGCTGTGAGTGAGAGAGAGAGAGAGAAGCTGTGACTGAGTGAGTGAGAGAGAGAGAGAAGCTGTGAGTGAAAGAGATTGAAAGAGAAGCTGTGAGTGAGAGTGAGAGAGAGAGAAAGAGAAAGAGAAGCTGTGAGTGAGAGAGAGAAAGAGAAGCTGTGAGTGAGAGAGAGAGAAAGAGAAGCTGTGAGTGAGAGAGAAAGAGAGAAGCTGTGAGAGAGAGAGAGAAAGAGAAGCTGTGAGTGAGAGAGAGAAAGAGAAGCTGTGTGAGAGTGAGAGAGAGAGAGAAGCTGTGTGTGTGTGTGAGATTAAGAGAAGCTGTGTGTGTGAGAGAGAGAAAGAGACACTGTGTGTGTGTGAGAGAGAGAGAAAGAGAAGCTGTGAGTGTGAGAGATATGCTGTGAGTGAGAGAGAGAGAAAGAGAAGCTGTGTGTGAGAGAAAGAGAGAAAGTGAAGCTGTGTGTGAGAGAAAGAGAGAAAGTGAAGGTGTGAGTGAGAGAGAAAGAGAAGCTGTGAGTGAGAGAGAGAGAAAGCCAAGCTGTGAGTGAGAGAGAGAGACAGAGAAAGAGAAACTGTGAGTGAGTGAGAGAGAGAGAAAGAGAAGCTGTGTGTGGGGGGGAGAGAAAAAGAGCTGTGAGTGTTAGAGAGAGAGAAAGAGAAGCTGTTAGTGAGAGAGAGATAAAGAGAAGCTGTGAGTGAGAGCGAGAGAGAAAGAGAAGCTGAGAGAGATAGAGAGAGAGGGAAACTGTGAGTGAGTGAGAGAAAGAGAAACTGTGAGTAAGAGAGAGAGAGGAAGAGAAGCTGTGAGTGAGTGAGAGAGAGAAAGGAAAGCTGTGAGTGAGTGAGAGAGATAGAAGAGCGAGAGCGAGAGAGAAAGAGAAGCTGAGAGAGAGATAGAGAGAGAGGGAAACTGTGAGTGAGTGAGAGAAAGAGAAACTGTGAGTGAGAGAGAGAGAGAGAAAGAGAAGCTGTGTGTGAGAGAAAGAGAGAAAGTGAAGCTGTGTGTGAGAGAAAGAGAGAAAGTGAAGGTGTGAGTGAGAGAGAAAGAGAAGCTGTGAGTGAGAGAGAGAGAAAGCCAAGCTGTGAGTGAGAGAGAGAGATAAAGAGAAGCTGTGAGTGAGAGCGAGAGAGAAAGAGAAGCTGTGAGTGAGAGAGAGAGAAAGCCAAGCTGTGAGTGAGAGAGAGAGAGAGAAAGAGAAACTGTGAGAGAGAGAGAAAGAGAAGCTGTGAGTGCGAGAGAGAGAAAGAGAAAGAGAAGCTATGAGTGAAAGGCAGAGAGAGAAAGAGAAGCTGTGTGTGTGAGAGAGAGAAAGAGAAGCTGTGAGTGAGAGACAGAGAAAAAGAGTGTGAGTGAGAGAGAGAGAGAGAGAAAGAGAAGCCTTGAGTGAGTGAGAGAGAGAGAACCTGTGAGTGAATGAGAGAGAGAGAGAAAGAGAAGCTGTGAGTGAAAGAGTGAGAGAAAGAGAAGCTGTGAGAGAGTGAGAGAGAAAGGAAAGCTGTGAGTGAGTGAGAGAGATACAGCTTCTATCTGTACAGAAAGAGAGAAAGAGAAGCTGTGAGTGAGAGAGAGAGAAAGCCAAGCTGTGAGTGAGAGAGAAAGAGTAGCTGTGAATGAGTGAGAGAGAGAAAGAGAAGCTGTGTGTGAGAGAAAGAGAGAAAGTGAAGCTGTCTGTGAGAGAAAGAGAGAAAGTGAAGCTGTGAGTGAGAGAGAAAGAGAAGCTGTGAGTGAGAGAGAGAGAAAGCAAAGCTGTGTGAGAAAGAAAGAGAAGTTGTGAGTGAGACAAAGAGAGAGAAAGAGAAGCTGTGAGTGTGAGAGAGAGAGAGAAAGAGAAGCTGTGAGTGGGAGAGAGAGAGAAAGAGAAGCTGTGAGTGAGACAAAGCGAGAGAAAGAGAAGCTGTGAGTGTGAGAGAGAGAGAGAAACAGAAGCTGTGAGTGGGAGAGAGAGAGAAAGAGAAACTGTGAGTGAGTGAGAGAGAAAGAGAAGCTGTGAGTGAGAGAGAGAGAGAAGCTGTGAGTGAGAGAGAGAAAGAGATGCTGTGAGTGAAAGAGTGAGAGAGAAAGAGAAACTGTGAGTGAGAGACAGAGAGAAAGAGAAGTTGTTAGTGAGTGAGAGATAGAAAGGGAAGCTGTGAGTGTGTGTGTGAGAGAGAGAGCTGTGAGTGAGAGAGAGAGAGAAAGAGAAGCTGTGAGTGAGAGAGAGAGAGAGAAAGAGAAGCTGTGAGTGAGAGAGAGAAAGAGAATCTGAGAAAGAGAGTGTGAAAGAGAAGCTGTGAGTGAAAGAGAGAGAGAGAAGCTGTGAGTGAGAGAGAGAAGCTGTGAGTGAGTGAGAGAGAGAGAGGTGCTGTGAGTGAGAGAGAAACAGAAGCTGGGAATGAGAGAGAGAGAAAGAGAAGGTGTGAGTGAGAGAGAGAGAGAGAGAAATAGAAGCTGTGAGAGAGAGAGAGAGAATGAGAAGCTGTGAGTGAGAGAGAAAGAGAAATGGAAGCTGTGACTGACACAAAGTGAGAGAAGCTGTGAGTGAGAGAGAGAGACAAAGAGAAGCTGTGAGTGACAGAGAGAGACAATGAGAAGCTTTGAGTGTGTGAGAAGAGTGAAAGAGAAGCTGTGAGTGAGAGAGAGAGAGATGCTGAGTGAGAGAGAGAAACAGAAGCTGTGTATGTGTGAGAGAGAGATAAGGTGTGAGTGAGAGAGAGAGAGAAAGAGAAGCTGTGTGTGAGAGAAAGAGAAAGTGAAGCTGTGTGTGAGAGAAAGAGAGAAAGTGAAGCTGTGAGTGAGAGAGAGAGAAATAGTCTGTGTGTGAGAGAGAAAGAGAAGCTGTGTGTGAGAGAGAGAAGCTGTGAGTGAGAGCGAGAGAGCGAAAGAGAAGCTGTGAGTGAAAGAGAGAGAGAAAGAGAAGCTGTGAGTGAGAGAAAGAGTTGCTGTGAGTGAGTGAGAGAGAAACAGGTGTGAGTGAGAGAGAGCAAGAGAGAAAGAGAAGCTGTTAGTGAGAGAGAGAGAAAGAAAGAGAAGCTGTGAGTGAGAGAGAGAGAAAAAAGCTGTGAGCGAGAGAGAGAGAAAGAGATGCTTTGAGTGTGAGAGAGAGAAACAGAAGCTGTGTGAGAGAGAGAGAGAGAGAAGCTGTGAGTGAGAGAGAGAGAGAAAGAGAAGCTGTGAGTGAGAGAGAGAAAGAGAAGCTGAGAAAGAGAGAGTGAAAGAGAAGCTGTGAGTGAGAGAGAGAGTGAGAGAGAGAAGCTGTGATTGAGAGAGAGAGATGTGAGTGAGAGAGAGAGCGAAAGAGAAGCTGTGAGTGAGAAAGAGAGAAAGAGAATCTGAGAAAGAGAGGGAGAAAGAGAAGCTCTGTGTGAGAGAGATAGAGAAAGAGAAGCATTGAGTGTGAGAGAGAAAGAGAAGCTGAGAAAGAGAGAGTGAAAGAGAAGCTGTGAGTGAGAGAGAGAAAGAGAATCTGAGAAAGAGAGGTAGAAAGAGAAGCTCTGTGTGAGAGAGATAGAGAAAGAGAAGTGTTGAGTGAAAGAGAGAAAGAGAAGCTGAGAAAGAGAGAGAGAAAGAGAAGCTGTGAGTGAGAGAGAGAGTGAGAGAGAGAGAAGCTGTGAGTGAGAGAGAGAGAAGCTGTGAGTGAGTGAGAGAGAGAGAAGATATGAGTGTGAGAGAGAGAGGAGCTGTGAGTGAGATAGAGAGAAAGATAAGCTGTGAGTGAGAGAGAGAAAGAGAAGCTGTGAGTGAGAGAGAGAAAGAGAAAGAAAGAGAAGCTGTGAGTGAGAGAGAGAGAGAGAAAGAGAAGCTGTGAGTGAGTGAGAGAGAGAAGCTGTGATTGAGAGAGAGAGAGAAAGAGAAGCTGTGAGTGAGAGAGAGAAAGAGAAGCTGTGAGTGCGAGAGAAAGAGAGAAAGAGAAGCTGTGAGTGAGAGAGAGAGAAAGAAGCTGTGAGTGAGAGAGAGAGAGAAAGAGAAGCTGTGAGCGAGAGAGAGAATGAGAAGCTGTGAGTGAGAGAGAGAGAGAAAGAGAAGCATTGAGTGAGAGAGAGAGAAATAGTGTCTGTGTGTGAGAGAGAAAGAGAAGCTGAGAGAGAGTGAGAGAGAGAAGCTGTGAGTGAGAGAGAGAGAGAGAGAAGCTGTGAGTGAGAGAGAGAAAGAGAGAATGAGAAGCTGTGAGTGAGAGAGAGAGATAATGAGAAGCAGTGTGTGGGAGAGAAAAAGCTGTGAGCGAGTGAGAGAGGGAGAAAGAGAAGCTGTGAGTGAGAGAGAGAAACAGAAGCTATAAGTGAGAGAGAGAGAGTCTGTGTGAGAAAGAGAGAGTGAAACAGAAGCTGTGAGTGAGAGAGAGAGAGAAGCTGTGAGTGAGAGAGAGAGAAGCTGTGAATGAGAGAGAGAGAAAGAGAAGCTGTGAGTGAGAGAGAAAGAGAAGCTGTGAGTGAGTGAGTGAGAGAGAAGGTGTAAGTGAGAGAAAGAGAAGCTGTGAGTGATTGAGAGAAAGAGAAGGTGTGAGTGAGTGAGAAAGAGAAAGGAAAGCTGTGAGTGAGTGAGACATAGAAGCTGTGAGTGAGAGAGAGAGAGAAAGAGAAGCTGTGAGTGAAAGAGAGAGAGAGAAAGAGAAGCTGTGAGAGAGAAAAAGAGAAGCTGAGTGAGTGAGAGAGAAAGGAAAGCTGTGAGTGAGTGAGAGAGAAAAAGAGAAGCTGTGAGTGAGAGAGAAAGAGAAGGTGTTAGTGAGAGAGAGAGAAAGCTGTGTATGTGTGAGAGAGAGAAGCTGTGAGTGAGAGAGAGAGAGAAATATTGTGAGTGAGAGAGAGAAAGAGAAAATGTGAGTGAGAGAGAGAGAAAGAGAAGCTGTGAGTGCGAGACAGAGAAAGAGAAGCTGTGAGTGAGAGAGAAAGAGAAGCTGTGAGAGAGAGAGAGAGAGGAAGAGAAGCTGTGATTGAGAGAGAGTAGAGAAGCTGTGAGTGAGAGAAAGAGAGAAAGAGAGAAAGAGAAGCTGTAAGTGAGAGAGAGAGAGAAAGAGAAGCATTGAGTGGGAGAGAGAAAGAGAGTCTGGAAGTGAGAGAGAGAGAAAGAGAAGCTATGAGTGAGAGAGAGAGAGAAGCTGTGAGTGAGTGAGTGAGAGAGAGAGAGAAGCTGTGAGTGAAAGAGATAGAAAGAGAAGCTGTGAGTGAGAGTGAGAGAGAGAGAGAAAGAGAAAGAGAAGCTGTGAGTGAGTGAGAGAGAGAAATGGGAAGATGTGAGTGTGAGAGAGAGAGAAGCTGTGAGTGAGAGAGAGAGAAAGAGAAGCTGTGAGTGAGAGAGAGAGAGAAGCTGTGAGTGAGAGAGAAGAAGCTGTGAGTGAGTGAGAGAGAGAAAGAGAAGCTGTGGGAGAGAGAGAGAGAAAGAAAAGCTGTGAGTGAGAGAGAAAAAGAAAGAGAAGCTGTGAGTGACACACACAGAGAGAAGCTGTGAGTGAGAGAGAGAGAGAAAGAGAAGCCTTGAGTGACAGAGAGAATGAGAAGCTGTGAGTGAGAGAGAGAGAAAGAGAAGCTGTGAGAGAGAGAGAGAGAGAGAGAAAGAGAAGCTGTGAGTGAGAGAGAGAAAGAGAAGCTGTGTGTGAGTGAGAGAGAGAGAGAAGCTGTGTGTGTGTGTGAGATTAAGAGAAGCTGTGTGTGTGTGAGAGAGAAAGAGACACTGTGTGTGTGTGAGAGAGAGAGAGAAAGAGAAGCTATGAGTGAAAGGCAGAGAGAGAAAGAGAAGCTGTGTGTGTGTGAGAGAGAGAAAGAGAAGCTGTGAGTGAGAGAGAGAGAGAAAGAGATGCTGTGAGTGAGTGAGTGAGAGAGAAAGAGAAGCTGTGAGTGAGTGAGAGAGAGAGAAGCTGTGACTGAGTGAGAGAGAGAGAGAGAAGCTGTGAGTGAAAGAGATAGAAAGAGAAGCTGTGAGTGAGAGTGAGAGAGAGAGAAAGAGAAAGAGAAGCTGTGAGTGAGAGAGAGAAAGAGAAGCTGTGAGTGAGAGAGAGAGAAAGAGAAGCTGTGAGTGAGAGAGAAAGAGAGAAGCTGTGAGAGAGAGAGAGAGAGAAAGAGAAGCTGTGAGTGAGAGAGAGAAAGAGAAGCTGTGTGAGAGTGAGAGAGAGAGAAGCTGTGTGTGTGTGTGAGATTAAGAGAAGCTGTGTGTGAGAGAGAGAGAAAGAGACACTGTGTGTGAGAGAGAGAGAGAAAGAGAAGCTGTGAGTGTGAGAGAGATGCTGTGAGTGAGAGAGAGAGAAGCTGTGTATGTGTGAGAGAGAGATATGCTGTGAGTGAGAGAGAGAGAAAGAGAAGCTGTGTGTGAGAGAAAGAGAGAAAGTGAAGCTGTGTGTGAGAGAAAGAGAGAAAGTGAAGGTGTGAGTGAGAGAGAAAGAGAAGCTGTGAGTGAGAGAGAGAGAAAGCCAAGCTGTGAGTGAGAGAGAGAGAGAAGCTGTGTATGTGTGAGAGAGAGATATGCTGTGAGTGAGAGAGAGTGAAACAGAAGCTGTGAGTGAGAGAGAGAGAGAAGCTGTGAGTGAGAGAGAGAGAAGCTGTGAATGAGAGAGAGAGAAAGAGAAGCTGTGAATGAGAGAGAAAGAGAAGCTGTGAGTGAGTGAGTGAGAGAGAAGCTGTAAGTGAGAGAAAGAGAGAGAGAAAGAGAAGCTGTGAGTGAGAGAGAGAGAAAGAGAAGCTGTGAGTGAGACAAAGAGAGAGAAAGAGAAGCTGTGAGTGAGAGAGAGAGAGAAAGAGAAGCTCTGAGTGAGAGAGAAAGAGAAGCTGTGAGTGAAAGAGAAAAAGAAAGAGAAGCTGTGAGTGACACACACAGAGAGAAGCTGTGAGTGAGAGAGAGAGAGAAAGAGAAGCCTTGAGTGACAGAGAGAATGAGAAGCTGTGAGTGAGAGAGAGAGAAAGAGAAGCTGTGAGTGAGAGAGAGAGAGAGATTGAAAGAGAAGCTGTGAGTGAGAGAGAGAAAGAGAAGCTGTGTGTGAGTGAGAGAGAGAGAGAAGCTGTGTGTGTGTGAGATTAAGAGAAGCTGTGTGTGTGTGAGAGAGAAAGAGACACTGTGTGTGTGTGAGAGAGAGAGAGAGAAAGAGAAGCTATGAGTGAAAGGCAGAGAGAGAAAGAGAAGCTGTGTGTGTGTGAGAGAGAGAAAGAGAAGCTGTGAGAGAGAGAGAGAGAGAAAGAGATGCTGTGAGTGAGTGAGAGAGAGAGAAAGAGAAGCTGTGAGTGAGTGAGAGAGAGAGAAGCTGTGACTGAGTGAGAGAGAGAGAGAGAAGCTGTGAGTGAAAGAGATAGAAAGAGAAGATGTGAGTGAGAGTGAGAGAGAGAGAAAGAGAAAGAGAAGCTGTGAGTAAGAGAGAGAAAGAGAAGCTGTGAGTGAGAGAGAGAGAAAGAGAAGCTGTGAGTGAGAGAGAAAGAGAGAAGCTGTGAGAGAGAGAGAGAGAAAGAGAAGCTGTGAGTGAGAGAGAGAAAGAGAAGCTGTGTGAGAGTGAGAGAGAGAGAAGCTGTGTGTGTGTGTGAGATTAAGAGAAGCTGTGTGTGTGAGAGAGAGAAAGAGACACTGTGTGAGAGAGAGAGAGAGAAAGAGAAGCTGTGAGTGTGAGAGAGATGCTGTGAGTGAGAGAGAGAGAAGCTGTGTATGTGTGAGAGAGAGAGATGCTGTGAGTGAGAGAGAGAGAAAGAGAAGCTGTGTGTGAGAGAAAGAGAGAAAGTGAAGCTGTGTGTGAGAGAAAGAGAGAAAGTGAAGGTGTGAGTGAGAGAGAAAGAGAAGCTGTGAGTGAGAGAGAGAGAAAGCCAAGCTGTGAGTGAGAGAGAGAGAGAAGCTGTGTATGTGTGAGAGAGAGATATGCTGTGAGTGAGAGAGAGTGAAACAGAAGCTGTGAGTGAGAGAGAGAGAGAAGCTGTGAGTGAGAGAGAGAGAAGCTGTGAATGAGAGAGAGAGAAAGAGAAGCTGTGAATGAGAGAGAAAGAGAAGCTGTGAGTGAGTGAGTGAGAGAGAAGCTGTAAGTGAGAGAAAGAGAGAAAGAGAAGCTGTGAGTGAGAGAGAGAGAAAGAGAAGCTGTGAGTGAGACAAAGAGAGAGAAAGAGAAGCTGTGAGTGAGAGAGAGAGAGAAAGAGAAGCTCTGAGTGAGAGAGAAAGAGAAGCTGTGAGTGAAAGAGAGAAAGAGAAGCTGTGAGTGAGACAAAGAGAGAGAAAGAGAAGCTCTGAGTGAGAGAGAAAGTGAAGCTGTGAGAGAGAGAAAGAGAAGCTGTGAGTGAGTGAGAGTGAGAAAGAGAAGCTGTGAGTGAGAGAGAGAGAGAAATAGAAGCTGTGAGTGGGAGAGAGAGAGAAAGAGAAAGAGAAGCTGTGTGTGAGAGAGAGAGAAACTGTGAGTGAGCGAGAGAAAGAGAAACTGTGAGTGTGAGAGAGAGAAAGAGAAGATGTGAGTGCGAGAGAGAGAAAGAGAAGCTGTGAGTGTGAGAGAGAGAAAGAGAAGCTGTGAGTGAAAGAGAGAAAGAGAAGCTGTGAGAGAGAGAGAAAGAGAAGCTGTGATTGAGAGAGAGAGAGAAAGAGAAGCTGTGAGTGAGACAAAGAGAGAGAAAGAGAAGCTGTGAGTGAGAGAGAGAGAGAAAGAGAAGCTGTGAGTGAGAGAGAGAAAGAGAAGCTGTGAGTGCGAGAGAAAGAGAGAAAGAGAAGCTGTGAGTGAGAGAGAGAGAGAGAGAAAGAGAAGCTGAGTGAGAGAGAAAGAGAAAGAGAAGCTGTGAGTGAGAGAGAGAATGAGAAGCTGTGAGTGAGAGAGAGAGAAAGAGAAGCTGTGAGTGAGAGAGAGAGGAAGAGAAGCTGTGAGTGAGAGAGAGAGAGAGAGAGAGAGAGAGAGAGAAGCTGTGAGTGAGACAAAGAGAGAGAAAGAGAAGCTGTGAGTGAGAGAGAGAGAGAAAGAGAAGCTGTGAGTGAGAAAGAGAAAGAGAAGCTGTGAGTGCGAGAGAGTTCGACAAGCTGTGAGTGAGAGAGAGAAAGAGATGCTGTGAGTGATAGTGAGAGAAAGAGAAGCATTGAGTGAGTGAGAGAGAAAGAGTGTCTGTGTGTGAGAGAGAAAGAGAAGCTGAGAGAGAGAGAGAAGCTGTGAGTGAGAGAGAGAGAGCAAAAGAGAAGCTGTGAGTGAAAGAGAGAGAGAGAAAGAGAAGCAGTGAGAGAGAAAGAGAGAAAGAGAAGCTGTGAGTGAGAGAGAGAAAGAGAGAATGAGAAGCTGTGGGTGAGAGAGAGAGAATGAGAAGCTGTGTGTGAGAGAGAAAAAGCTGTGAGTGAGAGAGAGAGAGAAAGAGAAGCTGTGAGTGTGACAGAGAAACAGAAGGTGTAAGTGAGAGAGAGAGAGAGTCTGTGTGAGAAAGAGAGAGTGAAACAGAAGCTGTGAGTGAGAGAGGGAGAGAAGCTGTGAGTGAGAGAGAGAAGCTGTGAATGAGAGAGAGAGAAGGAGAAGCTGTGAGTGAGTGAGAGAGAGAGAAGCTGTGAGTGAGAGAGAGAAAGAGAAGCTGTGAGTGAGACAAAGAGAGAGAAAGAGAAGCTCTGAGTGAGAGAGAGAGAGAGAAAGAGAAGCTGTGAGTGAAAGAGAGAGTGAGAGAAGCTGTGAGTGAGAGAAAGAGAAAATGTGAGTGAGAGAGAGAGAGAAAGAGATGCTATGAGTGAGAGAGAAACAGAAGCTGGGAATGAGAGAGAGAGAAAGTGAAGGTGTGAGTGAGAGAGAGAGAGAGAAATAGAAGCTGTGAGAGAGAGAGAGAAAGTGAAGGTGTGAGTGAGAGAGAAAGAGAAGCTGTGAGTGCCACAGAGAGAGAGAACCTGTGAGTGAGAGAGAAAGAGAAAGAGAAGCTGTGAAGGACAGAGAGAGAGAATGAGAAGCTTTGAGTGAGAGAGAGAGAAAGTGAAGCTGTGAGTGAGAGAGATAGAGAGAAAGAGAAGCTGTGTGTGTGAGAGAGAAATAGAAGCTGTGTGTGAGTGAGAGAGAGAGAAGCTGTGTGTGTGTGTGGGATTAAGAGAAGCTGTGTGTGTGACAGAGAGAAAGAGACACTGTGTGTGAGAGAGAGTGAGAGAGAGAAAGAGAAGCTGTGAGTGAGAGAGAGAGAAAGATGCTGAGAGTGAGAGAGAGAAAGAGAAGCTGTGTATGTGTGTGAGAGAGATATGCTGTGAGTGAGAGACAGAGAAAGTGAAGCTGTGTGTGAGAGAAGGAGAGAAAGTTAAGCTGAGAGTGAGAGAGAGAGAGAGAAAGTGAAGCATTGAGTGAGAGAGAGAGAAATAGTCTGTGTGAGAGAGAGAAAGAGAAGCTGTGTGTGTGAGAGAGAGAAGCTGTGAGTGAGAGCGAGAGAGCGAAAGAGAAGCTGTGAGTGAAAGAGAGAGAGAAAGAGAAGCTGTGAGTGAGAGAGAGAGAGTTGCTGTGAGTGAGTGAGAGAGAGAAACAGAAGGTGTAAGTGAGAGAGAGAGAGAGTCTGTGTGAGAAAGAGAGAGTGAAACAGAAGCTGTGAGTGAGAGAGGGAGAGAAGCTGTGAGTGAGAGAGAGAAGCTGTGAATGAGAGAGAGAGAAGGAGAAGCTGTGAGTGAGTGAGAGAGAGAGAAGCTGTGAGTGAGAGAGAGAAAGAGAAGCTGTGAGTGAGACAAAGAGAGAGAAAGAGAAGCTCTGAGTGAGAGAGAGAGAGAGAAAGAGAAGCTCTGAGTGAAAGAGAGAGAGAGAGAGAAGCTGTGAGTGAGAGAAAGAGAAAATGTGAGTGAGTGAGAGAGAGAAAGAGATGCTATGAGTGAGAGAGAAACAGAAGCTGGGAATGAGAGAGAGAGAAAGTGAAGGTGTGAGTGAGAGAGAGAGAGAGAAATAGAAGCTGTGAGAGAGAGAGAGAAAGTGAAGGTGTGAGTGAGAGAGAAAGAGAAAGAGAAGCTGTGAGTGCCACAGAGAGAGAGAACCTGTGAGTGAGAGAGAAAGAGAAAGAGAAGCAGTGAAGGACAGAGAGAGAGAATGAGAAGCTTTGAGTGAGAGAGAGAGAAAGTGAAGCTGTGAGTGAGAGAGATAGAGAGAAAGAGAAGCTGTGTGTGTGAGAGAGAAATAGAAGCTGTGTGTGAGTGAGAGAGAGAGATGCTGTGTGTGTGTGTGGGATTAAGAGAAGCTGTGTGTGTGACAGAGAGAAAGAGACACTGTGTGTGAGAGAGAGTGAGAGAGAGAAAGAGAAGCTGTGAGTGAGAGAGAGAGAAAGATGCTGAGAGTGAGAGAGAGAAAGAGAAGCTGTGTATGTGTGTGAGAGAGATATGCTGTGAGTGAGAGACAGAGAAAGTGAAGCTGTGTGTGAGAGAAAGAGAGAAAGTTAAGCTGAGAGTGAGAGAGAGAGAGAGAAAGTGAAGCATTGAGTGAGAGAGAGAGAAATAGTCTGTGAGAGAGAGAGAAAGAGAAGCTGTGTGTGAGAGAAAGAGAGAAAGTGAAGCTGTGTGTGAGAGAAAGAGAGAAAGTGAAGGTGTGAGTGAGAGAGAAAGAGAAGCTGTGAGTGAGAGAGAGAGAAAGCCAAGCTGTGAGTGAGAGAGAGAGAGAAGCTGTGTATGTGTGAGAGAGAGATATGCTGTGAGTGAGAGAGAGTGAAACAGAAGCTGTGAGTGAGAGAGAGAGAGAAGCTGTGAGTGAGAGAGAGAGAAGCTGTGAATGAGAGAGAGAGAAAGAGAAGCTGTGAATGAGAGAGAAAGAGAAGCTGTGAGTGAGTGAGTGAGAGAGAAGCTGTAAGTGAGAGAAAGAGAGAAAGAGAAGCTGTGAGTGAGAGAGAGAGAAAGAGAAGCTGTGAGTGAGACAAAGAGAGAGAAAGAGAAGCTGTGAGTGAGAGAGAGAGAGAAAGAGAAGCTCTGAGTGAGAGAGAAAGAGAAGCTGTGAGTGAAAGAGAGAAAGAGAAGCTGTGAGTGAGACAAAGAGAGAGAAAGAGAAGCTCTGAGTGAGAGAGAAAGTGAAGCTGTGAGAGAGAGAAAGAGAAGCTGTGAGTGAGTGAGAGTGAGAAAGAGAAGCTGTGAGTGAGAGAGAGAGAGAAATAGAAGCTGTGAGTGGGAGAGAGAGAGAAAGAGAAAGAGAAGCTGTGTGTGAGAGAGAGAGAAACTGTGAGTGAGCGAGAGAAAGAGAAACTGTGAGTGTGAGAGAGAGAAAGAGAAGATGTGAGTGCGAGAGAGAGAAAGAGAAGCTGTGAGTGTGAGAGAGAGAAAGAGAAGCTGTGAGTGAAAGAGAGAAAGAGAAGCTGTGAGAGAGAGAGAAAGAGAAGCTGTGATTGAGAGAGAGAGAGAAAGAGAAGCTGTGAGTGAGACAAAGAGAGAGAAAGAGAAGCTGTGAGTGAGAGAGAGAGAGAAAGAGAAGCTGTGAGTGAGAGAGAGAAAGAGAAGCTGTGAGTGCGAGAGAAAGAGAGAAAGAGAAGCTGTGAGTGAGAGAGAGAGAGAGAGAAAGAGAAGCTGAGTGAGAGAGAAAGAGAAAGAGAAGCTGTGAGTGAGAGAGAGAATGAGAAGCTGTGAGTGAGAGAGAGAGAAAGAGAAGCTGTGAGTGAGAGAGAGAGGAAGAGAAGCTGTGAGTGAGAGAGAGAGAGAGAGAGAGAGAGAGAGAAGCTGTGAGTGAGACAAAGAGAGAGAAAGAGAAGCTGTGAGTGAGAGAGAGAGAGAAAGAGAAGCTGTGAGTGAGAAAGAGAAAGAGAAGCTGTGAGTGCGAGAGAGTTCGACAAGCTGTGAGTGAGAGAGAGAAAGAGATGCTGTGAGTGATAGTGAGAGAAAGAGAAGCATTGAGTGAGTGAGAGAGAAAGAGTGTCTGTGTGTGAGAGAGAAAGAGAAGCTGAGAGAGAGAGAGAAGCTGTGAGTGAGAGAGAGAGAGCAAAAGAGAAGCTGTGAGTGAAAGAGAGAGAGAGAAAGAGAAGCAGTGAGAGAGAAAGAGAGAAAGAGAAGCTGTGAGTGAGAGAGAGAAAGAGAGAATGAGAAGCTGTGGGTGAGAGAGAGAGAATGAGAAGCTGTGTGTGAGAGAGAAAAAGCTGTGAGTGAGAGAGAGAGAGAAAGAGAAGCTGTGAGTGTGACAGAGAAACAGAAGGTGTAAGTGAGAGAGAGAGAGAGTCTGTGTGAGAAAGAGAGAGTGAAACAGAAGCTGTGAGTGAGAGAGGGAGAGAAGCTGTGAGTGAGAGAGAGAAGCTGTGAATGAGAGAGAGAGAAGGAGAAGCTGTGAGTGAGTGAGAGAGAGAGAAGCTGTGAGTGAGAGAGAGAAAGAGAAGCTGTGAGTGAGACAAAGAGAGAGAAAGAGAAGCTCTGAGTGAGAGAGAGAGAGAGAAAGAGAAGCTGTGAGTGAAAGAGAGAGTGAGAGAAGCTGTGAGTGAGAGAAAGAGAAAATGTGAGTGAGAGAGAGAGAGAAAGAGATGCTATGAGTGAGAGAGAAACAGAAGCTGGGAATGAGAGAGAGAGAAAGTGAAGGTGTGAGTGAGAGAGAGAGAGAGAAATAGAAGCTGTGAGAGAGAGAGAGAAAGTGAAGGTGTGAGTGAGAGAGAAAGAGAAGCTGTGAGTGCCACAGAGAGAGAGAACCTGTGAGTGAGAGAGAAAGAGAAAGAGAAGCTGTGAAGGACAGAGAGAGAGAATGAGAAGCTTTGAGTGAGAGAGAGAGAAAGTGAAGCTGTGAGTGAGAGAGATAGAGAGAAAGAGAAGCTGTGTGTGTGAGAGAGAAATAGAAGCTGTGTGTGAGTGAGAGAGAGAGAAGCTGTGTGTGTGTGTGGGATTAAGAGAAGCTGTGTGTGTGACAGAGAGAAAGAGACACTGTGTGTGAGAGAGAGTGAGAGAGAGAAAGAGAAGCTGTGAGTGAGAGAGAGAGAAAGATGCTGAGAGTGAGAGAGAGAAAGAGAAGCTGTGTATGTGTGTGAGAGAGATATGCTGTGAGTGAGAGACAGAGAAAGTGAAGCTGTGTGTGAGAGAAGGAGAGAAAGTTAAGCTGAGAGTGAGAGAGAGAGAGAGAAAGTGAAGCATTGAGTGAGAGAGAGAGAAATAGTCTGTGTGAGAGAGAGAAAGAGAAGCTGTGTGTGTGAGAGAGAGAAGCTGTGAGTGAGAGCGAGAGAGCGAAAGAGAAGCTGTGAGTGAAAGAGAGAGAGAAAGAGAAGCTGTGAGTGAGAGAGAGAGAGTTGCTGTGAGTGAGTGAGAGAGAGAAACAGAAGGTGTAAGTGAGAGAGAGAGAGAGTCTGTGTGAGAAAGAGAGAGTGAAACAGAAGCTGTGAGTGAGAGAGGGAGAGAAGCTGTGAGTGAGAGAGAGAAGCTGTGAATGAGAGAGAGAGAAGGAGAAGCTGTGAGTGAGTGAGAGAGAGAGAAGCTGTGAGTGAGAGAGAGAAAGAGAAGCTGTGAGTGAGACAAAGAGAGAGAAAGAGAAGCTCTGAGTGAGAGAGAGAGAGAGAAAGAGAAGCTCTGAGTGAAAGAGAGAGAGAGAGAGAAGCTGTGAGTGAGAGAAAGAGAAAATGTGAGTGAGTGAGAGAGAGAAAGAGATGCTATGAGTGAGAGAGAAACAGAAGCTGGGAATGAGAGAGAGAGAAAGTGAAGGTGTGAGTGAGAGAGAGAGAGAGAAATAGAAGCTGTGAGAGAGAGAGAGAAAGTGAAGGTGTGAGTGAGAGAGAAAGAGAAAGAGAAGCTGTGAGTGCCACAGAGAGAGAGAACCTGTGAGTGAGAGAGAAAGAGAAAGAGAAGCAGTGAAGGACAGAGAGAGAGAATGAGAAGCTTTGAGTGAGAGAGAGAGAAAGTGAAGCTGTGAGTGAGAGAGATAGAGAGAAAGAGAAGCTGTGTGTGTGAGAGAGAAATAGAAGCTGTGTGTGAGTGAGAGAGAGAGATGCTGTGTGTGTGTGTGGGATTAAGAGAAGCTGTGTGTGTGACAGAGAGAAAGAGACACTGTGTGTGAGAGAGAGTGAGAGAGAGAAAGAGAAGCTGTGAGTGAGAGAGAGAGAAAGATGCTGAGAGTGAGAGAGAGAAAGAGAAGCTGTGTATGTGTGTGAGAGAGATATGCTGTGAGTGAGAGACAGAGAAAGTGAAGCTGTGTGTGAGAGAAAGAGAGAAAGTTAAGCTGAGAGTGAGAGAGAGAGAGAGAAAGTGAAGCATTGAGTGAGAGAGAGAGAAATAGTCTGTGAGAGAGAGAGAAAGAGAAGCTGTGTGTGAGAGAGAGAAGCTTTGAGTGAGAGCGAGAGAGCGAAAGAGAAGCTGTGAGTGAAAGAGAGAGAGAAAGAGAAGCTGTGAGTGAGAGAGAGAGAGTTGCTGTGAGTGAGTGAGAGAGAGAAACAGAAGGTGTGAGTGAGAGAGAGAGAGAAAGAGAAGCTGTGAGTGAGAGAGAGAGAAACAGAAGCTGTGAGTGAGAGAGAGAGAAAGAGAGTTTGTGTGAGAAAGAGAGAAAGAGAAGCTGTAAGTGAGAGAGAGAGAAGCTGTGAGTGAGAGAGAGAGAAGCTGTGAGTGAAAGAGAGAGAGAGAAGCTGAGAAAGAGAGAGTGAAAGAGAAGCTGTGAGTGAGAGAGAGTGAGAGAGAGAAGCTGTGATTGAGAGAGAGAGAAGCTGTGAGTGAGAGAGAGAGAGAAAGAGAACCTGTGAGTGAGATAGAGAGAAAGAAAAGCTGTGAATGAGAGAGCGAAAGAGAATGTGAGAAAGAGAGGGAGAAAGAGAATCTGTGAATGAGAGAGAAAGAGAAAGAGAAGATGTGAGTGACATAGAGAGAGAAGCTGTGAGTGAGAGAGAGAGAGAAAGAGATGCTGTGAGTGAGAGAGAAACAGAAGCTGTGAATGAGAGAGAGAGAGAAAGAGAAGGTGTGAGTGAGAGAGAGAAAGGGAAGCTGTGAGTGAGAGAGAGAGTGAGAAGCTGTGAGTGAGAGAGAGAGAAAGAGAATCTGTGAGTGAGAGAAAGAGAATCTGTGAGTGAGAGAGAGATAAGCTGTGAGTGAGAGAGAGAAGCTGTGAGTGAGATAGTGAGAAAGATAAGCTCTGAGAGAGAGAGAGAGAGAAAGAGAAGCTGTGAGTGAGAGAGAGACAGAAAGAGAAGCTGTGAGTCAGAGAGAGAGAGAAAGAAAGAGATGCTGTGAGTGAGAGAGAGAGAAAGAGATGCTGTGAGTGATAGTGAAAGAAAGAGAAGCATTGAGTGAGAGAGAGAGAGAAATAGTGTCTGTGTGTGAGAGAGAAAGAGAAGCTGAGAGAGAGAGAGAGAGAGAAGCTGTGAGTGAGAGAGCGAGAGCGAAAGACAAGCTGTGAGTGAAAGAGAGAGAGAGAAAGAGAAGCTGTGAGAGTGAGAGAGAGAGAGAAAGAGAAGCTGTGAGTGAGAGAGAGAAAGAGAGAATGAGAAGCCGTGAGTGAGAGAGAGAGAATGAGAAGCTGTGAGAGAGAGAAAAAGATGTGTGAGAGAGAGAGAGAGAAAGAGAAGCTGTGAGTGTGAGAGAGAAACAGAAGCTGTAAGTGTGAGAGAGAGATAGTCTGTGTGAGAAAGAGAGAGTGAAACAGAAGCTGTGTGTGTGTGAGAGAGAGAAGCTGTGAGTGAGTGAGAGAGAAGCTGTGAATGAGAGAGAGAGAAAGAGAAGCTGTGAGTGAGAGAGAGAAAGAGAAGCTGTGAGCGAGACAAAGAGAGAGAAAGAGAAGCTCTGAGTGAGAGAGAGAGAAAGAGAAGCTGTGAGTGAGAGAGAAGAAGCTGTGAGTGAGAGAGAGAGAGAAAGAGAAGCTGTGGGAGAGAGAGAGAGAGAGAGAAAGAAAAGCTGTGAGTGAGAGAGAGAAAGAGAGAATGAGAAGCCGTGAGTGAGAGAGAGAGAATGAGAAGCTGTGAGAGAGAGAAAAAGATGTGTGAGAGAGAGAGAGAGAAAGAGAAGCTGTGAGTGTGAGAGAGAAACAGAAGCTGTAAGTGTGAGAGAGAGATAGTCTGTGTGAGAAAGAGAGAGTGAAACAGAAGCTGTGTGTGTGTGTGAGAGAGAAGCTGTGAGTGAGTGAGAGAGAAGCTGTGAATGAGAGAGAGAGAAAGAGAAGCTGTGAGTGAGAGAGAGAAAGAGAAGCTGTGAGTGAGCGAGAGTGAGAAAGAGAAGCTGTGAGTGAGAGAGAGATAGAAATAGAAGCTGTGAGTGGGAGAGAGAAAGAGAAGCTGTGTGTGTGAGAGAGAAACTGTGAGTGAGCGAGAGAAAGAGAAGCTGTGAGTGAGAGAGAGAGAGAGAGAAAGAGAAGCTGTGAGTGAGAGAGAGAGAGAAAGAGAAGCTTTGAGTGTGTGTGTGAGAGAGAGAAGCTGTGATTGAGAGAGAGAGAGAAGAGAAGCTGTGAGTGAGAGAGAGAGAGAAAGAGAAGCTGTGAGTGAGAGAGAAAGAGAAAGAGAAGCTGTGAGTGAGAGAGAGAGAAGCTGTGTGTGAGAGAGAGAGAAGCTGTGAGTGAGTGAGAGAGAGAAATATTGTGTGAGAGAGAAAAAGAGAAAATGTGAGAGAGAGAGAGAAAGAGAAGCATTGAGTGGGAGAGGGAAAGAGAGTCGGGAAGTGAGAGAGAGAGAAAGAGAAGCTATGAGTGAGAGAGAGAGAGAAGCTGTGAGTGAGTGAGTGAGAGAGAGAGAGAAGCTGTGAGTGAAAGAGATAGAAAGAGAAGCTGTGAGTGAGAGTGAGAGAGAGAGAGAAAGAGAAAGAGAAGCTGTGAGTGAGTGAGAGAGAGAAATGGGAAGCTGTGAGTGAGAGAGAGAGAAAGAGAAGCTGTGAGTGAGTGAGAGAGAGAGAGAAGCTCTGAGTGAGAGAGAAGAAGCTGTGAGTGAGAGAGAGAGAGAAAGAGAAGCTGTGGGAGAGAGAGAGAGAGAGAGAGAAAGAAAAGCTGTGAGTGAGAGAGAAAAAGAAAGAGAAGCTGTGAGTGACACACAGAGAGAGAAGCTGTGAGTGAGAGAGAGAGAGAAAGAGAAGCCTTGAGTGACAGAGAGAATGAGAAGCTGTGAGTGAGAGAGAGAGAAAGAGAAGCTGTGAGTGAGAGAGAGAGAGAGAGAGAGAGAAGCTGTGAGTGAGAGAGAGAAAGAGAAGCTGTGTGTGTGTGTGAGATTAAGAGAAGCTGTGTGTGTGTGAGAGAGAAAGAGACACTGTGTGTGTGTGAGAGAGAGAGAGAAAGAGAAGCTATGAGTGAAAGGCAGAGAGAGAAAGAGAAGCTGTGTGTGTGTGAGAGAGAGAAAGAGAAGCTGTGAGTGAGAGAGAGAGAAAGAGAGTGTGAGAGAGAGAGAGAGAGAAAGAGATGCTGTGAGTGAGAGAGAGAGAGAAAAAGAGAAGCTGTGAGTGAGAGAGATAGAGAAAGAGAAGCTGTGTGTGAGTGAGAGAGAGAAAGGAAAGCTGTGAGTGAGTGAGAGAGATAGAAGCGGTAAGTGAGAGAGAGAGAAAGAGAAGCTGTGAGTGAAAGAGAGAGAGAAAGAGAAGCTGTGAGAGAGAGAAAGAGAAGCTGTGAGTGAGTGAGAGAGAGAAAGGAAAGCTGTGAGTGAGTGAGAGAGATATAGAGAAGCTGTGAGTGAGAGAGAAAGAGAAGGTGTTAGTGAGAGAGAGAGAGAGAAGCTGTGTGTGTGTGAGAGAGAGAGAAGCTCTGGGTGAGAGAGAGAGAGAGAGAAATATTGTGAGTGAGAGAGAGAAAGAGAAAATGTGAGTGAGAGAGAGAGAGAAAGAGAAGCTGTGAGAGCGAGACAGAGAAAGAGAAGCTGTGAGTGAGAGAGAAAGAAAGAGAAGCTGTGAGTGTGAGAGAGAGAGGAAGAGAAGCTGTGATTGAGAGAGAGAGAAGAGAAGCTGTGAGTGAGAGAGAGAGAGAAAGAGAAGCTGTGAGTGAGAGAGAGAGAGAAAGAGAAGCATTGAGTGGGAGAGAGAAAGTGAGTCTGGAAGTGAGAGAGAGAGAGAAAGAGAAGCTGTGAGTGAGTGAGAGAGAGAGAAGCTGTGACTGAGTGAGAGAGAGAGAGAGAAGCTGTGAGTGAAAGAGATAGAAAGAGAAGCTGTGAGTGAGAGTGAGAGAGAGAGAAAGAGAAAGAGAAGCTGTGAGTGAGAGAGAGAAAGAGAAGCTGTGAGTGAGAGAGAGAGAAAGAGAAGCTGTGAGTGAGAGAGAAAGAGAGAAGCTGTGAGTGAGAGAAGAAGCTGTTAGTGAGAGAGAGAGAAAGAGAAGCTGTGAGAGAGAGAGAGAGAGAAAGTGAAGCTGTGAGTGAGAGAGAGAAAGAGAAGCTGTGTGAGAGTGAGAGAGAGAGAGAAGCTGTCTGTGTGTGAGAGATTAAGAGAAGCTGTGTGTGTGAGAGAGAGAAAGAGACACTGTGTGTGTGAGAGAGAGAGAGAAAGAGAAGCTGTGAGTGTGAGAGAGAAGCTGTGAGTGAGAGAGAGAGAGAAGCTGTGTATGTGTGAGAGAGATATATGCTGTGAGTGAGAGAGAGAGAAAGAGAAGCTGTGTGTGAGAGAAAGAGAGAAAGTGAAGCTGTGTGTGAGAGAAAGAGAGAAAGTGAAGGTGTGAGTGAGAGAGAAAGAGAAGCTGTGAGTGAGAGAGAGAGAAAGCCAAGCTGTGTGAGAGAGAGAGAGAGAGAGAGAAAGAGAAACTGTGAGTGAGTGAGAGAGAGAGAAAGAGAAGCTGTGTGTGTGGGGGAGAGAAAAAGAGCTGTGAGTGTTAGAGAGAGAGAAAGAGAAGCTGTGAGTGAGAGCGAGAGAGAAAGAGAAGCTGAGAGAGAGATAGAGAGATAGGGAAACTGTGAGTGACTGAGAGAAAGAGAAACTGTGAGTGAGAGAGAGAGAGGAAGAGAAGCTGTGAGTGAGTGAGAGAGAGAGAGAAAGGAAAGCTGTGAGTGAGTGAGAGAGATAGAAGCGGTGAGTGAGAGAGAGAGAAAGAGAAGCTGTGAGTGAAAGAGAGAGAGAAAGAGAAGCTGTGAGAGAGAGAAAGAGAAGCTGTGAGTGAGTGAGAGAGAAAGGAAACCTGTGAGTGAGTGAGAGAGATATAGAGAAGCTGTGAGTGAGAGAGAAAGAGAAGGTGTTAGTGAGAGAGAGTTAGAAACTGTGAGTGAGAGAGAGAAAGAGAAACTGAGAGTGAGAGAGAGAAAGAGAAGCTGTGTGTGAGTGAGAGAGAGAAATGGGAAGCTGTGAGTGAGAGAGAGAGAGAAGCTGTGAGTGAGAGAGAGAGAAATAGAAGCTGTGAGTGAGAGAGAGAGAAGCTGTGAGTGAGAGAGAAGAAGCTGTGAGTGAGAGAGAGAGAAAGAGAAGCTGTGAGTGAGTGAGAGAGAGAAATGGGAAGCTGTGAGTGAGAGAGAGAGAGAGAGAAGCTGTGAGTGAGAGAGAGAGAAATAGAAGCTGTGAGTGAGAGAGAGAGAGAGAAGCTGTGAGGGAGAGAGAAGAAGCTGTGAGTGAGAGAGAGAGAAAGAGAAGCTGTGAGTGAGTGAGAGAGAGAGAGAAGCTGTGAGTGAGAGAGAAGAAGCTGTGAGTGAGAGAGAGAGAGAAAGAGAAGCTGTGAGTGAGAGAGAAAAAGAAAGAGAAGCTGTGAGTGACACACAGAGAGAGAAGCTGTGAGTGAGAGAGAGAGAGAAAGAGAAGCCTTGAGTGACAGAGAGAATGAGAAGCTGTGAGTGAGAGAGAGAGAAAGAGAAGCTGTGAGTGAGAGAGAGAGAGAGAAAGAGAAGCTGTGAGTGAGAGAGAGAAAGAGAAGCTGTGTGTGTGTGTGTGAGATTAAGAGAAGCTGTGTGTGTGAGAGAGAGAAAGAGACACTGTGTGTGTGAGAGAGAGAGAGAGAAAGAGAAGCTATGAGTGAAAGGCAGAGAGAGAAAGAGAAGATGTGTGTGTGTGAGAGAGAGAAAGAGAAGCTGTTAGTGAGAGAGAGAGAAAGAGAGTGTGTGTGTGAGAGAGAGAGAAAGAGATGCTGTGAGTGAGAGAGAGAGAGAAAAAGAGAAGCTGTGAGTGAGAGAGATAGAGAAAGAGAAGCTGTGAGTGAGTGAGAGAGAGAAAGGAAAGCTGTGAGTGAGTGAGAGAGATAGAAGCGGTAAGTGAGAGAGAGAGAAAGAGAAGCTGTGAGTGAAAGAGAGAGAGAGAAAGAGAAGCTGTGAGTGAGAGAAAGAGAAGCTGTGAGTGAGTGAGAGAGAGAAAGGAAAGCTGTGAGTGAGTGAGAGAGATATAGAGAAGCTGTGAGTGAGAGAGAAAGAGAAGGTGTTAGTGAGAGAGAGAGAGAGAAGCTGTGTGTGTGAGAGAGAGAGAGAAGCTCTGGGTGAGAGAGAGAGAGAGAGAAATATTGTGAGTGAGAGAGAGAAAGAGAAAATGTGAGTGAGAGAGAGAGAGAAAGAGAAGCTGTGAGAGCGAGACAGAGAAAGAGAAGCTGTGAGTGAGAGAGAAAGAAAGAGAAGCTGTGAGTGTGAGAGAGAGAGGAAGAGAAGCTGTGATTGAGAGAGAGAGAAGAGAAGCTGTGAGTGAGAGAGAGAGAGAAAGAGAAGCTGTGAGTGAGAGAGAGAGAGAGAAAGAGAAGCATTGAGTGGGAGAGAGAAAGTGAGTCTGGAAGTGAGAGAGAGAGAGAAAGAGAAGCTGTGAGTGAGTGAGAGAGAGAGAAGCTGTGACTGAGTGAGAGAGAGAGAGAGAAGCTGTGAGTGAAAGAGATAGAAAGAGAAGCTGTGAGTGAGAGTGAGAGAGAGAGAAAGAGAAAGAGAAGCTGTGAGTGAGAGAGAGAAAGAGAAGCTGTGAGTGAGAGAGAGAGAAAGAGAAGCTGTGAGTGAGAGAGAAAGAGAGAAGCTGTGAGTGAGAGAAGAAGCTGTTAGTGAGAGAGAGAGAAAGAGAAGCTGTGAGAGAGAGAGAGAGAAAGTGAAGCTGTGAGTGAGAGAGAGAAAGAGAAGCTGTGTGAGAGTGAGAGAGAGAGAGAAGCTGTCTGTGTGTGAGAGATTAAGAGAAGCTGTGTGTGTGTGAGAGAGAAAGAGACACTGTGTGTGTGAGAGAGAGAGAGAAAGAGAAGCTGTGAGTGTGAGAGAGAAGCTGTGAGTGAGAGAGAGAGAGAAGCTGTGTATGTGTGAGAGAGATATATGCTGTGAGTGAGAGAGAGAGAAAGAGAAGCTGTGTGTGAGAGAAAGAGAGAAAGTGAAGCTGTGTGTGAGAGAAAGAGAGAAAGTGAAGGTGTGAGTGAGAGAGAAAGAGAAGCTGTGAGTGAGAGAGAGAGAAAGCCAAGCTGTGTGTGTGAGAGAGAGAGAGAGAAAGAGAAACTGTGAGTGAGTGAGAGAGAGAGAAAGAGAAGCTGTGTGTGTGGGGGAGAGAAAAAGAGCTGTGAGTGTTAGAGAGAGAGAAAGAGAAGCTGTGAGTGAGAGAGAGATAAAGAGAAGCTGTGAGTGAGAGCGAGAGAGAAAGAGAAGCTGAGAGAGAGATAGAGAGAGAGGGAAACTGTGAGTGACTGAGAGAAAGAGAAACTGTGAGTGAGAGAGAGAGAGGAAGAGAAGCTGTGAGTGAGTGAGAGAGAGAGAGAAAGGAAAGCTGTGAGTGAGTGAGAGAGATAGAAGCGGTGAGTGAGAGAGAGAGAAAGAGAAGCTGTGAGTGAAAGAGAGAGAGAAAGAGAAGCTGTGAGAGAGAGAAAGAGAAGCTGTGAGTGAGTGAGAGAGAAAGGAAAGCTGTGAGTGAGTGAGAGAGATATAGAGAAGCTGTGAGTGAGAGAGAAAGAGAAGGTGTTAGTGAGAGAGAGTTAGAAACTGTGAGAGAGAGAGAGAAAGAGAAACTGAGAGTGAGAGAGAGAAAGAGAAGCTGTGTGTGAGTGAGAGAGAGAAATGGGAAGCTGTGAGTGAGAGAGAGAGAGAGAAGCTGTGAGTGAGAGAGAGAGAAATAGAAGCTGTGAGTGAGAGAGAGAGAAGCTGTGAGTGAGAGAGAAGAAGCTGTGAGTGAGAGAGAGAGAAAGAGAAGCTGTGAGTGAGTGAGAGAGAGAAATGGGAAGCTGTGAGTGAGTGAGAGAGAGAGAGAAGCTGTGAGTGAGAGAGAGAGAAATAGAAGCTGTGAGTGAGAGAGAGAGAGAGAAGCTGTGAGGGAGAGAGAAGAAGCTGTGAGTGAGAGAGAGAAAGAGAAGCTGTGAGTGAGTGAGAGAGAGAAATGGGAAGCTGTGAGTGAGAGAGAGAGAAGCTGTGAGTGAGAGAGAGAGAAATAGAAGCTGTGAGTGAGAGAGAGAGAGAAGCTGTGAGGGAGAGAGAAGAAGCTGTGAGTGAGAGAGAGTGAAAGGGAAGCTGTGAGTGAGAGAGAGAATGAGAAGATGTGAGTGAGAGAGAGAGAAAGAGAAGCTGTGAGTGAGAGAGAGAAATAGAAGCTGTGAGTGAGAGAATGAGAGAAAGAGAAGCTGTGTGAGAGAGAAACTGTGAGTGAGAGAGATAAAGAGAAACTGAGAGTGAGAGAGAGAAAGAGAAGCTGTGTGTGAGTGAGAGAGAGAAATGGGAAGCTGTGAGTGAGAGAGAGAGAGAAGCTGTGAGTGAGAGAGAGAGAAATAGAAGATGTGATTGAGAGAGAAGAAGCTGTGAGTGAGAGAGAGAGAAAGAGAAGCTGTGAGTGAGTGAGAGAGAGAAATGGGAAGCTGTGAGTGAGAGAGAGAGAAGCTGTGAGTGAGAGAGAGAGAAATAGAAGCTGTGAGTGAGAGAGAGAGAGAGAAGCTGTGAGGGAGAGAGAAGAAGCTGTGAGTGAGAGAGAGAGAGAGAAAGAGAAGCTGTGGGAGAGAGAGAGAGAGAGAATCTGTGAGTGAGAGAGAAAGAGATAGAGAAGCTGAGAGTGACACACAGATAGAGAAGCTGTGAGTGAGAGAGAGAGAGAAGCCTTGAGTGACAGAGAGAGTGAGAAGCTGTGAGTGAGAGAGAAAGAGAAGCTGTGAGTGAGAGAGAGAGAGAGAAAGAGAAGCTGTGAGTGAGTGAGAGAGAGAGAGAAAGGAAAGCTGTGAGTGAGTGAGAGAGATAGAAGCGGTGAGTGAGAGAGAGAGAAAGAGAAGCTGTGAGTGAAAGAGAGAGAGAAAGAGAAGGTGTGTGAGAGAGAAAGAGAAGCTGTGAGTGAGTGAGAGAGAGAAAGGAAAGCTGTGAGTGAGTGAGAGAGATATAGAGAAGCTGTGATTGAGAGAGAAAGAGAAGGTGTTAGTGAGAGAGAGAGAGAAACTGTGAATGAGAGAGAGAAAGAGAAACTGAGAGTGAGAGAGAGAAAGAGAAGCTGTGTGTGAGTGAGAGAGAGAAATGGGAAGCTGTGAGTGAGTGAGAGAGAGAAGCTGTGAGTGAGAGAGAGAGAAATAGAAGCTGTGAGTGAGAGAGAGAGAAGCTGTGAGTGAGAGAGAGAGAGAAAAAGAATCTGTGAGTGAGAGAGAAAGAGATAGAGAAGCTGAGAGTGACACACAGATAGAGAAGCTGTGAGTGAGAGAGAGAGAGAAAGAGAAGCCTTGAGTGACAGAGAGAGTGAGAAGCTGTGAGTGAGAGAGAAAGAGAAGCTGTGAGTGAGAGAGAGAGAGAAAGAGAAGCTGTGAGTGAGAGAGAGAAAGAGAAGCTGTGTGTGAGTGAGAGAGAGAAAGAAGCTGTGTGTGTGTGAGATTAAGAGAAGCTGTGCGTGTGTGAGAGAGAAAGAGACACTGTCTGTGTGTGAGAGAGAGAGAGAAAGAGAAGCTATGAGTGAAAGGCAGAGAGAGAAAGAGAAGCTGTGTGTGCGAGAGAGAGAGAAAGAGAAGCTATGAGTGAAAGGCAGAGAGAGAAAGAGAAGCTGTGTGTGTGTGAGAGAGAGAAAGAGAAGCTGTGAGTGAGAGAGAGAGAGAAAGAGAGTCTCAGTGAGAGAGAGAGAAAGAGATGCTGTGAGTGAGAGAGAGAGAGGGAGAAGCTGTGAGTGAGAGAGATAGAGAAAGAGAAGCTGTGAGTGAGTGAGAGAGAGAAAGGAAAGCTGTGAGTGAGTGAGAGAGATAGAAGCTGTGAGTGAGTGAGAGAGAGAAAGAGATGCTGTGAGTGAAAGAGAGAGAGAGAAAGAGAAGCTGTGAGAGAGAGAAAGGGAAGCTGTGAGTGAGTGAGAGAGAGAAAGGAAAGTTGTGAGTGAGTGAGAGAGATAAAGAGAAGCTGTGAGTGAGAGAGAAAGAGAAGCTGTTAGTGAGTGAGAGAGAGAGAGAAGCTGTGTGTGTGAGAGAGAGAAGCTGTGAGTGAGTGTGAGAGAGAAATATTGTGAGTGAGAGAGAGAAAGAGAAATTGTGAGTGAGAGAGAGAGAAAGAGAAGCATTGAGTGGGAGAGAGAAAGAGAGTCTGGAAGTGAGAGAGAGAGAAAGAGAAGCTGTGAGTGAGAGAGAGAGAGAGAGAGAGAAGCTGTGAGTGAAAGAGATAGAAGAGAAGCTGTGAGTGAGAGAGAAGAAGCTGTGAGTGAGAGAGAGAGAGAAAGAGAAGCTGTGGGAGAGAGAGAAAGAGAAGCTGTGAGTGAGAGAGAAAGAGAAAGAGAAGCTGTGAGTGACACACACAGAGAGAAGCTGTGAGTGAGTGAGAGAGAGAGAGAGAGAAAGAGAAGCTGTGAGTGAGAGAGAGAAAGAGAAGCTGTGTGTGAGTGAGAGAGAGAAAGAAGCTGTGTGTGTGTGAGATTAAGAGAAGCTGTGCGTGTGTGAGAGAGAAAGAGACACTGTGTGTGTGAGAGAGAGAGAGAAAGAGAAGCTATGAGTGAAAGGCAGAGAGTGAAAGAGAAGCTGTGTGTGTGAGAGAGAGAGAAAGAGAAGCTGTGAGTGAGAGAGAGAAAGAGAGTCTGTGAGTGAGTGAGAGAGAGAAAGAGAAGCTTTGAGTGAGAGAGATAGAGAAAGAGAAGCTGTGAGTGAGTGAAAAAGAGAAAGGAAAGCTGTGATTGAGTGAGACATAGAAGCTGTGAGTGAGAGAGAGAGAAAGAGAAGCTGTGAGTGAAAGAGAGAGAGAGAAAGAGAAGCTGTGAGAGAGAGAAAGAGAAGCTGAGTGAGTGAGAGAGAAAGGAAAGCTGTGAGTGAGTGAGAGAGAAAAAGAGAAGCTGTGAGTGAGAGAGAAAGAGAAGGTGTTAGTGAGAGAGAGAGAAAGCTGTGTATGTGAGAGAGAGAAGCTGTGAGAGAGAGAGAGAGAGAAATATTGTGAGTGAGAGAGAGAAAGAGAAAATGTGAGTGAGAGAGAGAGAAAGAGAAGCTGTGAGTGCGAGACAGAGAAAGAGAAGCTGTGAGTGAGAGAGAAAGAGAAGCTGTGAGTGAGAGAGAGAGAGGAAGAGAAGCTGTGATTGAGAGAGAGTAGAGAAGCTGTGAGTGAGAGAAAGAGAGAAAGAGAAGCTGTAAGTGAGAGAGAGAGAGAAAGAGAAGCATTGAGTGGGAGAGAGAAAGAGAGTCTGGAAGTGAGAGAGAGAAAGAGAAGCATTGAGTGAGAGAGAGAGAGAAGCTGTGAGTGAGTGAGAGAGAGAGAGAGAAGCTGTGAGTGAAAGAGATAGAAAGAGAAGCTGTGAGTGAGAGTGAGAGAGAGAGAGAAAGAGAAAGAGAAGCTGTGAGTGAGTGAGAGAGAGAAATGGGAAGATGTGAGTGAGAGAGAGAGAGAGAAGCTGTGAGTGAGAGAGAGAGAAAGAGAAGCTGTGAGTGAGAGAGAGAGAGAGAAGCTGTGAGTGAGAGAGAAGAAGCTGTGAGTGAGAGAGAGAGAGAAAGAGAAGCTGTGGGAGAGAGAGAGAGAGAAAGAAAAGCTGTGAGTGAGAGAGAAAAAGAAAGAGAAGCTGTGAGTGACACACACAGAGAGAAGCTGTGAGTGAGAGAGAGAGAGAAAGAGAAGCCTTGAGTGACAGAGAGAATGAGAAGCTGTGAGTGAGAGAGAGAGAAAGAGAAGCTGTGAGTGAGAGAGAGAGAGAGAGAAAGAGAAGCTGTGAGTGAGAGAGAGAAAGAGAAGCTGTGTGTGAGTGAGAGAGAGAGAGAAGCTGTGTGTGTGTGTGAGATTAAGAGAAGCTGTGTGTGTGTGAGAGAGAAAGAAAGAGACACTCTGTGTGTGTGAGAGAGAGAGAGAGAGAAAGAGAAGCTATGAGTGAAAGGCAGAGAGAGAAAGAGAAGCTGTGTGTGTGAGAGAGAGAGAAAGAGAATCTGTGAGTGAGAGAGAGAGAAAGAGAGTGTGAGTGAGAGAGAGAGAGAAAGAGATGCTGTGAGTGAGAGAGAGAGAGAGAAAGAGAATCTGTGAGTGAGAGAGATAGAGAAAGAGAAGCTGTGAGTGAGTGAGAGAGAGAAAGGAAAGCTGTGAGTGAGTGAGAGAGATAGAAGCGGTAAGTGAGAGAGAGAGAAAGAGAAGCTGTGAGTGAAAGAGAGAGAGAGAAAGAGAAGTTGTGAGAGAGAGAAAGAGAAGCTGTGAGTGAGTGAGAGAGAGAAAAGAAAGCTGTGAGTGAGTGAGAGAGATATAGAGAAGCTGTGAGTGAGAGAGAAAGAGAAGGTGTTAGTGAGAGAGAGAGAGAGAGAAGCTGTGTGTGTGAGAGAGAGAGAAATATTGTGAGTGAGAGAGAGAAAGAGAAAATGTGAGTGAGAGAGAGAGAAAGAGAAGCTGTGAGAGCGAGACAGAGAAAGAGAAGCTGTGAGTGAGAGAGAAAGAAAGAGAAGCTGTCAGTGTGAGAGAGAGAGGAAGAGAAGCTGTGATTGAGAGAGAGAAGAGAAGCTGTGAGTGAGAGAGAGAGAGAAAGAGAAGCTGTGAGTGAGAGAGAGAGAGAGAGAAAGAGAAGCATTGAGTGGGAGAGAGAAAGTGAGTCTGGAAGTGAGAGAGAGAGAGAAAGAGAAGCTGTGAGTGAGAGAGAGAGAGAGAAGCTGTGACTGAGTGAGTGAGAGAGAGAGAAGCTGTGAGTGAAAGAGATAGAAAGAGAAGCTGTGAGTGAGAGTGAGAGAGAGAGAAAGAGAAAGAGAAGCTGTGAGTGAGAGAGAGAAAGAGAAGCTGTGAGTGAGAGAGAGAGAAAGAGAAGCTGTGAGTGAGAGAGAAAGAGAGAAGCTGTGAGAGAGAGAGAGAGAGAGAAAGAGAAGCTGTGAGTGAGAGAGAGAAAGAGAAGCTGTGTGAGAGTGAGAGAGAGAGAGAAGCTGTGTGTGTGTGAGAGATTAAGAAAAGCTGTGTGTGTGAGAGAGAGAAAGAGACACTGTGTGTGTGTGTGAGAGAGAGAAAGAGAAGCTGTGAGTGTGAGAGAGATGCTGTGAGTGAGAGAGAGAGAAGCTGTGTATGTGTGAGAGAGAGATATGCTGTGAGTGAGAGAGAGAGAAAGAGAAGCTGTGTGTGAGAGAAAGAGAGAAAGTGAAGCTGTGTGTGAGAGAAAGAGAGAAAGTGAAGGTGTGAGTGAGAGAGAAAGAGAAGCTGTGAGTGAGTGAGAGAGAGAAAGCCAAGCTGTGAGTGAGAGAGAGAGAGAGAGAAACTGTGAGTGAGTGAGAGAGAGAGAGAAAGAGAAGCTGTGTGTGTGGGGGAGAGAAAAAGAGCTGTGAGTGTTAGAGAGAGAGAAAGAGAAGCTGTGAGTGAGAGAGAGATAAAGAGAAGCTGTGAGTGAGTGAGAGAGAGAAATGGGAAGATGTGAGTGAGAGAGAGAGAGAAGCTGTGAGTGAGAGAGAGAGAAAGAGAAGCTGTGAGTGAGAGAGAGAGAGAGAAGCTGTGAGTGAGAGAGAAGAAGCTGTGAGTGAGAGAGAGAGAGAAAGAGAAGCTGTGGGAGAGAGAGAGAGAGAAAGAAAAGCTGTGAGTGAGAGAGAAAAAGAAAGAGAAGCTGTGAGTGACACACACAGAGAGAAGCTGTGAGTGAGAGAGAGAGAGAAAGAGAAGCCTTGAGTGACAGAGAGAATGAGAAGCTGTGAGTGAGAGAGAGAGAAAGAGAAGCTGTGAGTGAGATAGAGAGAGAGAGAAAGAGAAGCTGTGAGTGAGAGAGAGAAAGAGAAGCTGTGTGTGAGTCAGAGAGAGAGAGAAGCTGTGTGTGTGTGTGAGATTAAGAGAAGCTGTGTGTGTGAGAGAGAGAAAGAAAGAGACACTGTGTGTGTGTGTGTGTGAGAGAGAGAGAAAGAGAAGCTATGAGTGAAAGGCAGAGAGAGAAAGAGAAGCTGTGTGTGTGAGAGAGAGAGAAAGAGAAGCTGTGAGTGAGAGAGAGAGAAAGAGAGTGTGAGTGAGAGAGAGAGAGAGAAAGAGATGCTGTGAGTGAGAGAGAGAGAGAGAGAAGCTGTGAGTGAGAGAGATAGAGAAAGAGAAGCTGTGAGTGAGTGAGAGAGAGAAAGGAAAGCTGTGAGTGAGTGAGAGAGATAGAAGCGGTAAGTGAGAGAGAGAGAAAGAGAAGCTGTGAGTGAAAGAGAGAGAGAGAAAGAGAAGTTGTGAGAGAGAGAAAGAGAAGCTGTGAGTGAGTGAGAGAGAGAAAAGAAAGCTGTGAGTGAGTGAGAGAGATATAGAGAAGCTGTGAGTGAGAGAGAAAGAGAAGGTGTTAGTGAGAGAGAGAGAGAGAAGCTGTGTGTGAGAGAGAGAGAGAAATATTGTGAGTGAGAGAGAGGAAGAGAAGCTGTGATTGAGAGAGAGAAGAGAAGCTGTGAGTGAGAGAGAGAGAGAAAGAGAAGCTGTGAGTGAGAGAGAGAGAGAGAAAGAGAAGCATTGAGTGGGAGAGAGAAAGTGAGTCTGCAAGTGAGAGAGAGAGAGAAAGAGAAGCTGTGAGTGAGAGAGAGAGAGAAGCTGTGACTGAGTGAGTGAGAGAGAGAGAGAAGCTGTGAGTGAAAGAGATAGAAAGAGAAGCTGTGAGTGAGAGTGAGAGAGAGAGAAAGAGAAAGAGAAAGAGAAGCTGTGAGTGAGTGAGAGAAAGAGAAACTGTGAGTAAGAGAGAGAGAGGAAGAGAAGCTTTGAGTTAGTGAGAGAGAGAAAGGAAAGCTGTGAGTGAGTGAGAGAGATAGAAGAGTGAGAGCGAGAGAGAAAGAGAAGCTGAGAGAGAGATAGAGAGAGAGGGAAACTGTGAGTGAGTGAGAGAAAGAGAAGCTGTGTGTGAGAGAAAGAGAGAAAGTGAAGCTGTGTGTGAGAGAAAGAGAGAAAGTGAAGGTGTGAGTGAGAGAGAAAGAGAAGCTGTGAGTGAGAGAGAGAGAAAGCCAAGCTGTGAGTGAGAGAGAGAGATAAAGAGAAGCTGTGAGTGAGAGCGAGAGAGAAAGAGAAGCTGTGAGTGAGAGAGAGAAAGCCAAGCTGTGAGTGAGAGAGAGAGAGAGAGAGAGAGAAACTGTGAGTGAGAGAGAGAGAAAGAGAAGCTGTGAGTGCGAGAGAGAGAGAGAGAAAGAGAAGCTATGAGTGAAAGGCAGAGAGAGAAAGAGAAGCTGTGTGTGTGAGAGAGAGAAAGAGAAGCTGTGAGTGAGAGACAGAGAAAAAGAGTGTGAGTGAGAGAGAGAGAAAGAGAAGCCTTGAGTGAGTGAGAGAGAGAGAACCTGTGAGTGAATGAGAGAGAGAGAGAAAGAGAAGCTGTGAGTGAAAGAGTGAGAGAAAGAGAAGCTGTGAGAGAGTGAGAGAGAGAAAGGAAAGCTGTGAGTGAGTGAGAGAGATACAGCTTCTATCTGTACAGAAAGAGAGAAAGAGAAGCTGTGAGTGAGAGAGAGAGAAAGCCAAGCTGTGAGTGAGAGAGAAAGAGTAGCTGTGAATGAGTGAGAGAGAGAAAGAGAAGCTGTGTGTGAGAGAAAGAGAGAAAGAGAAGCTGTGAGTGAGAGAGAGAGAAAGCAAAGCTGTGTGAGAAAGAAAGAGAAGTTGTGAGTGAGACAAAGAGAGAGAAAGAGAAGCTGTGAGTGTGAGAGAGAGAGAGAAAGAGAAGCTGTGAGTGGGAGAGAGAGAGAAAGAGAAGCTGTGAGTGAGACAAAGAGAGAGAAAGAGAAGCTGTGAGTGTGTGAGAGAGAGAGAAAGAGAAGCTGTGAGTGGGAGAGAGAGAGAAAGAGAAACTGTGAGTGAGTGAGAGAGAAAGAGAAGCTGTGAGTGAGAGAGAGAGAGAAGCTGTGAGTGAGAGAGAGAAAGAGATGCTGTGAGTGAAAGAGAGAGAGAGAAAGAGAAACTGTGAGTGAGAGACAGAAAGGGAAGCTGTGAGTGTGTGTGTGAGAGAGAGAGCTGTGAGTGAGAGAGAGAGAGAAAGAGAAGCTGTGAGTGAGAGAGAGAGAGAAAGAGAAGCTGTGAGTGAGAGAGAGAAAGAGAATCTGAGAAAGAGAGTGTGAAAGAGAAGCTGTGAGTGAAAGAGAGAGAGAGAAGCTGTGAGTGAGAGAGAGAAGCTGTGAGTGAGAGAGAGAGAGAGAGGTGCTGTGAGTGAAAGAGAAACAGAAGCTGGGAATGAGAGAGAGAGAAAGAGAAGGTGTGAGTGAGAGAGAGAGAGAAATAGAAGCTGTGAGAGAGAGAGAGAATGAGAAGCTGTGAGTGAGAGAGAAAGAGAAATGGAAGCTGTGACTGACACAGAGTGAGAGAAGCTGTGAGTGAGAGAGAGAGACAAAGAGAAGCTGTGAGTGACAGAGAGAGACAATGAGAAGCTTTGAGTGTGTGAGAAGAGTGAAAGAGAAGCTGTGAGTGAGAGAGAGAGAGATGCTGAGAGTGAGAGAGAGAAACAGAAGCTGTGTATGTGTGAGAGAGAGATAAGGTGTGAGTGAGAGAGAGAGAGAAAGAGAAGCTGTGTGTGAGAGAAAGAGAAAGTGAAGCTGTGTGTGAGAGAAAGAGAGAAAGTGAAGCTGTCAGTGAGAGAGAGAGAAATAGTCTGTGTGTGAGAGAGAAAGAGAAGCTGTGTGTGAGAGAGAGAAGCTGTGAGTGAGAGCGAGAGAGCGAAAGAGAAGCTGTGAGTGAAAGAGAGAGAGAAAGAGAAGCTGTGAGTGAGAGAAAGAGTTGCTGTGAGTGAGTGAGAGAGAGCAAGAGAGAAAGAGAAGCTGTGAGTGAGAGAGAGAGAAAGAAAGAGAAGCTGTGAGCGAGAGAGAGAAAAAAGCTGTGAGCGAGAGAGAGAGAAAGAGATGCTTTGAGTGTGAGAGAGAGAAACAGAAGCTGTGAGAGAGAGAGAGAGAGAGAGAGAGAAGCTGTGAGTGAGAGAGAGAGAGAAAGAGAAGCTGTGAGTGAGAGAGAGAAAGAGAAGCTGAGAAAGAGAGAGTGAAAGAGAAGCTGTGAGTGAGAGAGAGAGTGAGAGAGAGAAGCTGTGATTGAGAGAGAGAGATGTGAGTGAGAGAGAGAGAGAAAGAGAAGCTGTGAGTGAGAAAGAGAGAAAGAGAGAATGAGAAGCTGTGAGTGAGAGAGAGAGATAATGAGAAGCTGTGTGTGAGAGAGAAAAAGCTGTGAGCGAGTGAGAGAGGGAGAAAGAGAAGCTGTGAGTGAGAGAGAGAAACAGAAGCTGTAAGTGAGAGAGAGAGAGTCTGTGTGAGAAAGAGAGAGTGAAACAGAAGCTGTGAGTGAGAGAGAGAGAGAAGCTGTGAGTGAGAGAGAGAGAAGCTGTGAATGAGAGAGAGAGAAAGAGAAGCTGTGAGTGAGTGAGAGAGAAGTTGTAAGTGAGAGAAAGAGAGAGAGAAAGAGAAGCTGTGAGTGATTGAGAGAAAGAGAAGCTGTGAGTGAGTGAGAAAGAGAAAGGAAAGCTGTGAGTGAGTGAGACATAGAAGCTGTGAGTGAGAGAGAGAGAGAAAGAGAAGCTGTGAGTGAAAGAGAGAGAGAGAAAGAGAAGCTGTGAGAGAGAAAAAGAGAAGCTGAGTGAGTGAGAGAGAAAGGAAAGCTGTGAGTGAGTGAGAGAGAAAAAGAGAAGCTGTGAGTGAGAGAGAAAGAGAAGGTGTTAGTGAGAGAGAGAGAAAGCTGTGTATGTGTGAGAGAGAGAAGCTGTGAGTGAGTGAGAGAGAGAAATATTGTGAGTGAGAGAGAGAAAGAGAAAATGTGAGTGAGAGAGAGAGAAAGAGAAGCTGTGAGTGCGAGACAGAGAAAGAGAAGCTGTGAGTGAGAGAGAAAGAGAAGCTGTGAGTGAGAGAGAGAGAGGAAGAGAAGCTGTGATTGAGAGAGAGTAGAGAAGCTGTGAGTGAGAGAAAGAGAGAAAGAGAAGCTGTAAGTGAGAGAGAGAGAGAAAGAGAAGCATTGAGTGGGAGAGAGAAAGAGAGTCTGGAAGTGAGAGAGAGAGAAAGAGAAGCTATGAGTGAGAGAGAGAGAGAAGCTGTGAGTGAGTGAGTGAGAGAGAGAGAGAAGCTGTGAGTGAAAGAGATAGAAAGAGAAGCTGTGAGTGAGAGTGAGCGAGAGTGAGAAAGAGAAAGAGAAGCTGTGAGTGAGTGAGAGAGAGAAATGGGAAGATGTGAGTGAGAGAGAGAGAGAAGCTGTGAGTGAGAGAGAGAGAAAGAGAAGCTGTGAGTGAGAGAGAGAGAGAAGCTGTGAGTGAGAGAGAAGAAGCTGTGAGTGAGAGAGAGAGAGAGAAGCTGTGGGAGAGAGAGAGAGAGAAAGAAAAGCTGTGAGTGAGAGAGAAAAAGAAAGAGAAGCTGTGAGTGACACACACAGAGAGAAGCTGTGAGTGAGAGAGAGAGAGAAAGAGAAGCCTTGAGTGACAGAGAGAATGAGAAGCTGTGAGTGAGAGAGAGAGAAAGAGAAGCTGTGAGTGATAGAGAGAGAGAGAGAGAGAAAGAGAAGCTGTGAGTGAGAGAGAGAAAGAGAAGCTGTGTGTGAGTGAGAGAGAGAGAGAAGCTGTGTGTGTGTGTGAGATTAAGAGAAGCTGTGTGTGTGTGAGAGAGAAAGAGACACTGTGTGTGTGTGAGAGAGAGAGAGAGAAAGAGAAGCTATGAGTGAAAGGCAGAGAGAGAAAGAGAAGCTGTGTGTGTGTGAGAGAGAGAAAGAGAAGCTGTGAGTGAGAGAGAGAGAAAGAGAGTGTGAGTGAGAGAGAGAGAGAAAGAGATGCTGTGAGTGAGAGAGAGAGAGAGAAAGAGAAGCTGTGAGTGAGAGAGATAGAGAAAGAGAAGCTGTGAGTGAGTGAGAGAGAGAAAGGAAAGCTGTGAGTGAGTGAGATAGATAGAAGCGGTAAGTGAGAGAGAGAGAAAGAGAAGCTGTGAGTGAAAGAGAGAGAGAGAAAGAGAAGTTGTGAGAGAGAGAAAGAGAAGCTGTGAGTGAGTGAGAGAGAGAAAAGAAAGCTGTGAGTGAGTGAGAGAGATATAGAGAAGCTGTGAGTGAGAGAGAAAGAGAAGGTGTTAGTGAGAGAGAGAGAGAGAATCTGTGTGTGTGTGAGAGAGAGAAATATTGTGAGTGAGAGAGAGAAAGAGAAAATGTGAGTGAGAGAGAGAGAAAGAGAAGCTGTGAGAGCGAGACAGAGAAAGAGAAGCTGTGAGTGTGAGAGAGAAAGAAAGAGAAGCTGTGAGTGTGAGAGAGAGAGGAAGAGAAGCTGTGATTGAGAGAGAGAGAAGAGAAGCTGTGAGTGAGAGAGAGAGAGAAAGAGAAGCTGTGAGTGAGAGAGAGAGAGAGAAAGAGAAGCATTGAGTGGGAGAGAGAAAGTGAGTCTGGAAGTGAGAGAGAGAGAGAAAGAGAAGCTGTGAGTGAGTGAGTGAGAGAGAAGCTGTGACTGAGTGAGAGAGAGAGAGAGAAGCTGTGAGTGAAAGAGATAGAAAGAGAAGCTGTGAGTGAGAGTGAGAGAGAGAGAAAGAGAAAGAGAAGCTGTGAGTGAGAGAGAGAAAGAGAAGCTGTGAGTGAGAGAGAGAGAAAGAGAAGCTGTGAGTGAGAGAGAAAGAGAGAAGCTGTGAGAGAGAGAGAGAGAGAGAAAGAGAAGCTGTGAGTGAGAGAGAGAAAGAGAAGCTGTGTGAGAGTGAGAGAGAGAGAAGCTGTGTGTGTGTGTGAGATTAAGAGAAGCTGTGTGTGTGAGAGAGAGAAAGAGACACTGTGTGTGAGAGAGAGAGAGAAAGAGAAGCTGTGAGTGTGAGAGAGATGCTGTGAGTGAGAGAGAGAGAAGCTGTGTATGTGTGAGAGAGAGATATGCTGTGAGTGAGAGAGAGAGAAAGAGAAGCTGTGTGTGAGAGAAAGAGAGAAAGTGAAGCTGTGTGTGAGAGAAAGAGAGAAAGTGAAGGTGTGAGTGAGAGAGAAAGAGAAGCTGTGAGTGAGAGAGAGAGAAAGCCAAGCTGTGAGTGAGAGAGAGAGAGAGAGAAAGAGAAACTGTGAGTGAGTGAGAGAGAGAGAAAGAGAAGCTGTGTGTGTGGGGGAGAGAAAAAGAGCTGTGAGTGTTGGAGAGAGAGAAAGAGAAGCTGTGAGTGAGAGAGAGATAAAGAGTAGCTGTGAGTGAGAGCGAGAGAGAAAGAGAAGCTGAGAGAGATAGAGAGAGAGGGAAACTGTGAGTGAGTGAGAGAAAGAGAAACTGTGAGTAAGAGAGAGAGAGGAAGAGAAGCTGTGAGTGAGTGAGAGAGAGAAAGGAAAGCTGTGAGTGAGTGAGAGAGATAGAAGAGTGAGAGCGAGAGAGAAAGAGAAGCTGAGAGAGAGATAGAGAGAGAGGGAAACTGTGAGTGAGTGAGAGAAAGAGAAACTGTGAGTGAGAGAGAGAGAGGAAGAGAAGCTGTGAGTGAGTGAGAGAGAGAGAGAAAGGAAAGCTGTGAGTGAGTGAGAGAGATAGAAGCGGTGAGTGAGAGAGAAAGAAAGAGAAGCTGTGAGTGAAAGAGAGAGAGAAGCTGTGAGAGAGAGAAAGAGAAGCTGTGACTGAGTGAGAGAGAGAAAGGAAAGCTGTGAGTGAGTGAGAGAGATATAGAGAAGCTGTGAGTGAGA
This sequence comes from Bradypodion ventrale, assembly GCA_035047345.1. Lineage (NCBI taxonomy): Eukaryota > Metazoa > Chordata > Lepidosauria > Squamata > Chamaeleonidae > Bradypodion > Bradypodion ventrale. The sequence goes on from JAWDJE010000001.1 coordinate 227,116,781, forward strand.
GAGAAAGAGAAGGTATTAGTGAGAGAGAGAGAAGCTGAGAGAGAGAGAGAGAGAAGCTGTGGGTGAGAGAGAGAGAGATATTGTGAGTGAGAGAGAGAAAGAGAAAATGTGAGTGAGAGAGAGAGAAAGAGAAGCTGTCAGAGCGAGACAGAGAAAGAGAAGCTGTGAGTGAGAGAGAAAGAGAGAGAAGCTGTGAGTGTGTGAGAGAGAGGAAGAGAAGCTGTGATTGAGAGAGAGAGAAGAGAAGCTGTGAGTGAGAGAGAGAGAGAAAGAGAAGCTGTAAGTGAGAGAGAGAGAGAAAGAGAAGCATTGAGTGGAAGACAGAAAGTGAGTCTGGAAGTGAGAGAGAGAGAGAAAGAGAAGCTGTGAGTGAGAGAGAGAGAAGCTGTGAGTGAGTGAGAGAGAGAGAGAGAAGCTGTGAGTGAAAGAGATAGAAAGAGAAGCTGTGAGTGAGAGAGAGAGAAAGAGAAAGAGAAGCTGTGAGTGAGAGAGAGAGAGAAGCTGTGAGTGAGAGAGAGAGAAAGAGATGCTGTGAGTGAGAGAGAGAGAGAGAGAGAAAGAGAAGCTGTGAATGAGAGAGAGAAAGAGAAGCTGTGTGAGAGTGAGAGAGAGAGAGAAGCTGTGTGTGTGTGTGAGATTAAGAGAAGCTGTGTGTGTGAGAGAAAGAGACACTGTGTGTGTGTGAGAGAGAGAGAAAGAGAAGCTGTGAGTGTGAGAGAGATGCTGTGAGTGAGAGAGAGAGAGAAGCTGTGTATGTGTGTGAGAGAGAGATGCTGTGAGTGAGAGAGAGTGAAACAGAAGCTGTGAGTGAGAGAGAGAGAGAGAAGCTGTGAGTGAGAGAGAGAGAAGCTGTGAATGAGAGAGAGAGAAAGAGAAGCTGTGAATGAGAGAGAAAGAGAAGCTGTGAGTGAGTGAGTGAGAGAGAAGCTGTAAGTGAGAGAAAGAGAGAGAGAAAGAGAAGCTGTGAGTGAGAGAGAGAGAAAGAGAAGCTGTGAGTGAGACAAAGAGAGAGAAAGAGAAGCTGTGAGTGAGAGAGAGAGAGAAAGAGAAGCTCTGAGTGAGAGAGAAAGAGAAGCTGTGAGTGAAAGAGAGAAAGAGAAGCTGTGAGTGAGACAAAGAGAGAGAAAGAGAAGCTCTGAGTGAGAGAGAAAGTGAAGCTGTGAGAGAGAGAAAGAGAAGCTGTGAGTGAGTGAGAGTGAGAAAGAGAAGCTGTGAGTGAGTGAGAGAGAGAAATAGAAGCTGTGAGTGGGAGAGAGAGAGAAAGAGAAAGAGAAGCTGTGTGTGAGAGAGAGAGAAACTGTGAGTGAGCGAGAGAAAGAGAAACTGTGAGTGTGAGAGAGAGAAAGAGAAGCTGTGAGTGCGAGAGAGAGAAAGAGAAGCTGTGAGTGTGAGAGAGAGAAAGAGAAGCTGTGAGTGAAAGAGAGAAAGAGAAGCTGTGAGAGAGAGAGAGAGAGAGAAAGAGAAGCTGTGATTGAGAGAGAGAGAGAAAGAGAAGCTGTGAGTGAGACAAAGAGAGAGAAAGAGAAGCTGTGAGTGAGAGAGAGAGAGAAAGAGAAGCTGTGAGTGAGAGAGAAAAAGAGAAGCTGTGAGTGCGAGAGAAAGAGAGAAAGTGAAGCTGTGAGTGAGAGAGAGAGAGAGAAAGAGAAGCTGTGAGTGAGAGAGAAAGAGAAAGAGAAGCTGTGAGTGAGAGAGAGAATGAGAAGCTGTGAGTGAGAGAGAGAGAAAGAGAAGCTGTGAGTGAGAGAGAGAGGAAGAGAAGCTGTGAGTGAGAGAGAGAGAGAGAGAAAGAGAAGCTGTGAGTGAGACAAAGAGAGAGAAAGAGAAGCTGTGAGTGAGAGAGAGAGAGAAAGAGAAGCTGTGAGTGAGAAAGAGAAAGAGAAGCTGTGAGTGCGAGAGAGAATGAGAAGCTGTGAGTGAGAGAGAGAAAGAGATGCTGTGAGTGAGAGAGAGAGCAAAAGAGAAGCTGTGAGTGAAAGAGAGAGAGAGAAAGAGAAGCAGTGAGAGAGAAAGAGAGAAAGAGAAGCTGTGAGTGAGAGAGAGAAACAGAAGGTGTAAGTGAGAGAGAGAGAGAGTCTGTGTGAGAAAGAGAGAGTGAAACAGAAGCTGTGAGTGAGAGAGGGAGAGAAGCTGTGAGTGAGAGAGAGAAGCTGTGAATGAGAGAGAGAGAAGGAGAAGCTGTGTGTGAGAGAGAAAAAGCTGTGAGTGAGAGAGAGAGAGAAAGAGAAGCTGTGAGTGTGAGAGAGAAACAGAAGGTGTAAGTGAGAGAGAGAGAGAGTCTGTGTGAGAAAGAGAGAGTGAAACAGAAGCTGTGAGTGAGAGAGGGAGAGAAGCTGTGAGTGAGAGAGAGAAGCTGTGAATGAGAGAGAGAGAAGGAGAAGCTGTGAGTGAGTGAGAGAGAGAGAAGCTGTGAGTGAGAGAGAGAAAGAGAAGCTGTGAGTGAGACAAAGAGAGAGAAAGAGAAGCTCTGAGTGAGAGAGAGAGAGAGAAAGAGAAGCTGTGAGTGAAAGAGAGAGTGAGAGAAGCTGTGAGTGAGAGAAAGAGAAAATGTGAGTGAGAGAGAGAGAGAAAGAGATGCTATGATTGAGAGAGAAACAGAAGCTGGGAATGAGAGAGAGAGAAAGTGAAGGTGTGAGTGAGAGAGAGAGAGAGAAATAGAAGCTGTGAGAGACAGAGAGAAAGTGAAGGTGTGAGTGAGAGAGAAAGAGAAAGAGAAGCTGTGAGTGCCACAGAGAGAGAGAACCTGTGAGTGAGAGAGAAAGAGAAAGAGAAGCTGTGAAGGACAGAGAGAGAGAATGAGAACCTTTGAGTGAGAGAGAGAGAAAGTGAAGCTGTGAGTGAGAGAGATAGAGAGAAAGAGAAGCTGTGTGTGAGAGAGAGAAATAGAAGCTGTGTGTGAGTGAGAGAGAGAGAAGCTGTGTGTGTGTGTGGGATTAAGAGAAGCTGTGTGTGTGACAGAGAGAAAGAGACACTGTGTGTGAGAGAGAGTGAGAGAGAGAAAGAGAAGCTGTGAGTGAGAGAGAGAGAAAGATGCTGAGAGTGAGAGAGAGAAAGAGATGCTGTGTATGTGTGTGAGAGAGATATGCTGTGAGTGAGAGACAGAGAAAGTGAAGCTGTGTGTAAGAGAAAGAGAGAAAGTTAAGCTGAGAGTGAGAGAGAGAGAGAGAAAGTGAAGCATTGAGTGAGAGAGAGAGAAATAGTCTGTGAGAGAGAGAGAAAGAGAAGCTGTGTGTGTGTGAGAGAGAAGCTGTGAGTGAGAGCGAGAGAGCGAAAGAGAAGCTGTCAGTGAAAGAGAGAGAGAAAGAGAAGCTGTGAGTGAGAGAGAGAGAGTTGCTGTGAGTGAGTGAGAGAGAGAAACAGAAGGTGTAAGTGAGAGAGAGAGAGAGTCTGTGTGAGAAAGAGAGAGTGAAACAGAAGCTGTGAGTGAGAGAGGGAGAGAAGCTGTGAGTGAGAGAGAGAAGCTGTGAATGAGAGAGAGAGAAGGAGAAGCTGTGAGTGAGTGAGAGAGAGAGAAGCTGTGAGTGAGAGAGAGAAAGAGAAGCTGTGAGTGAGACAAAGAGAGAGAAAGAGAAGCTCTGAGTGAGAGAGAGAGAGAAAGAGAAGCTGTGTGTGAAAGAGAGAGAGAGAGAAGCTGTGAGTGAGAGAAAGAGAAAATGTGAGTGAGTGAGAGAGAGAAAGAGATGCTATGAGTGAGAGAGAAACAGAAGCTGGGAATGAGAGAGAGAGAAAGTGAAGGTGTGAGTGAGAGAGAGAGAAATAGAAGCTGTGAGAGAGAGAGAGAAAGTGAAGGTGTGAGTGAGAGAGAAAGAGAAAGAGAAGCTGTGAGTGCCACAGAGAGAGAGAACCTGTGAGTGAGAGAGAAAGAGAAAGAGAAGCTGTGAAGGACAGAGAGAGAGAATGAGAAGCTTTGAGTGAGAGAGAGAGAAAGTGAAGCTGTGAGTGAGAGAGATAGAGAGAAAGAGAGAAAGAGAAGCTGTGTGTGTGAGAGAGAAATAGAAGCTGTGTGTGAGTGAGAGAGAGAGAAGCTTTGTGTGTGTGTGGGATTAAGAGAAGCTGTGTGTGTGACAGAGAGAAAGAGACACTGTGTGTGAGAGAGAGTGAGAGAGAGAAAGAGAAGCTGTGAGTGAGAGAGAGAGAAAGATGCTGAGAGTGAGAGAGAGAAAGAGAAGCTGTGTATGTGTGTGAGAGAGATATGCTGTGAGTGAGAGACAGAGAAAGTGAAGCTGTGTGTGAGAGAAAGAGAGAAAGTTAAGCTGAGAGTGAGAGAGAGAGAGAGAAAGTGAAGCATTGAGTGAGAGAGAGAGAAATAGTCTGTGAGAGAGAGAGAAAGAGAAGCTGTGTGTGTGAGAGAGAGAAGCTGTGAGTGAGAGAGAGAGTTGCTGTGAGTGAGTGAGAGAGAGAAACAGAAGGTGTGAGTGAGAGAGAGAAAGAGAGAAAGAGAAGCTGTGAGTGAGAGAGAGAGAGAAAGAGAAGCTGTGAGTGAGTGAGAGAGAAAAAAGCTGTGAGCGAGAGAGAGAGAGAGAAAGAGATGCTTTGAGTGAGAGAGAGAGAAACAGAAGCTGTGAGTGAGAGAGAGAGAAAGAGAGTTTGTGTGAGAAAGAGAGAAAGAGAAGCTGTGAGTGAGAGAGAGAGAGAAGCTGTGAGTGAGAGGGAGAGAAGCTGTGAGTGAAAGAGAGAGAGAGAAGCTGAGAAAGAGAGAGTGAAAGAGAAGCTGTGAGTGAGAGAGAGTGAGAGAGAGAAGCTGTGATTGAGAGAGAGAGAAGCTGTGAGTGAGAGAGAGAGAAAGAGAACCTGTGAGTGAGATAGAGAGAAAGAAAAGCTGTGAATGAGAGAGAGAAAGAGAATGTGAGAAAGAGAGGGAGAAAGAGAATCTGTGAATGAGAGAGAAAGAGAAAGAGAAGCTGTGAGTGACATAGAGAGAGAAGCTGTGAGTGAGAGAGAGAGAGAAAGAGATGCTGTGAGTGAGAGAGAAACAGAAGCTGTGAATGAGAGAGAGAGAGAAAGAGAAGGTGTGAGTGAGAGAGAGAAAGGGAAGCTGTGTGAGAGAGAGAGAAGCTGTGAGTGAGAGAGAGAGAAAGAGAATCTGTGAGTGAGAGAGAGAGAATCTGTGAGTGAGAGAGAGAGAAGCTGTGAGTGAGAGAGAGAAGCTGTGAGTGAGATAGTGAGAAAGATAAGCTCTGAGAGAGAGAGAGAGAGAAAGAGAAGATGTGAGTGAGAGAGAGACAGAAAGAGAAGCTGTGAGTCAGAGAGAGAGAGAAAGAAAGAGATGCTGTGAGTGAGAGAGATAATAAGAGATGCTGTGAGTGATAGTGAAAGAAAGAGAAGCATTGAGTGAGAGAGAGAGAGAGAAATAGTGTCTGTGTGTGAGAGAGAAAGAGAAGCTGAGAGAGAGAGAGAGAGAGAAGCTGTGAGTGAGAGAGCGAGAGCGAAAGAGAAGCTGTGAGTGAAAGAGAGAGAGAAAGAGAAGCTGTGAGAGTGAGAGAGAGAGAGAAAGAGAAGCTGTGAGTGAGAGAGAGAAAGAGAGAATGAGAAGCCGTGAGTGAGAGAGAGAGAATGAGAAGCTGTGAGAGAGAGAAAAAGATGTGTGAGAGAGAGAGAGAGAAAGAGAAGCTGTGAGTGTGAGAGAGAAACAGAAGCTGTAAGTGTGAGAGAGAGATAGTCTGTGTGAGAAAGAGAGAGTGAAACAGAAGCTGTGTGTGAGAGAGAGAGAGAAGCTGTGAGTGAGTGAGAGAGAAGCTGTGAATGAGAGAGAGAGAAAGAGAAGCTGTGAGTGAGAGAGAGAAAGAGAAGCTGTGAGTGAGACAAAGAGAGAGAAAGAGAAGCTCTGAGTGAGAGAGAGAGAGAAAGAGAAGCTGTGAGTGAAAGAGAGAGAGAGAGAAGCTGTGAGTGAGAGAAAGAGAAGCTGTGAGTGAGAGAGAGAGAGAAAGAGAAGCTGTGAGTGAGAGAGAGAGAAAGAGAAGCTGTAAGTGAGAGAGAGAAAGAGAAGCTGTGAGTGAGACAAAGAGAGAGAAAGAGAAGCTCTGAGTGAGAGAGAGAGAGAAAGAGAAGCTGTGAGTGAAAGAGAGAGAGAGAGAAGCTGTGAGTGAGAGAAAGAGAAAATGTGAGTGAGAGAGAGAGAGAAAGAGAGTCTGTGTGAGAATGAGAGAGTGAAAGAGAAGCTGTGAGTGAGAGAGAGAAGCTGTGAGTGAGAGAAAGAGAGACAAAGCTGTGAGTGAGAGAGAAACAGAAGCTGTGAGTGCGAGAGAGAGAGAGAAAGAGAAGCTGTAAGTGAGAGAAAGAATGAGAGAAAGGGAAGGTGTGAGTGCGAGAGAGAGAGAGAGAGAAAGAGAAGCTGTGTGTGTGTGTGAGAGAGAGAAGCTGTGAGTGAGTGAGAGAGAGAAAGAGATGCTGTGAATGAGAGAGAAACAGAAGCTGTCAATGAGAGAGAGAGAGAAAGAGAAGGTGTGAGTGAGAGAGAGAGAAAGAGATGTGTGTGTGTGAGAGAGAGAAAAGCTGTGAGTGAGAGAGAGAGAAGCTCTGAGTGAGAGAGAGAATGAGAAGCTGTGTGTGTGAGAGAGAGAAGCTGTGAGTGAGAGAGAGAAAGAGAAACTGTGAGTGAGAGAGAAAGAAAGAGAAGATGTGAGTGAGAGAGAGAAAGAGAAGCTGTGAGTGAGAGAGAGAGAGAGAAGCTGTGAGTGTGAGAGAGAAAGAGAAGCTGTGAGAGAGAGAGAAAGAGATGCTGTGAGTGAAAGAGAGAGAGAGAAAGAGAAGTTGTAAGTGAGAGAGAGAGAAAGAGAAGCTGTGAGTGAGAGAGAGAAAGGGAAGATGTGAGTGTGTGTGAGAAAGAGAGCTGTGAGTGAGAGAGAGAAATAGAAGCTGTGAGTGAGAGAGAGAGAAAGAAAAGCTGTGAGTGAGAGAGAAAAAGAAAGAGAAGCTGTGAGTGACACACACAGAGAGAAGCTGTGAGTGAGAGAGAGAGAGAAAGAGAAGCCTTGAGTGACAGAGAGAATGAGAAGCTGTGAGTGAGAGAGAGAGAAAGAGAAGCTGTGAGTGAGAGAGAGAGAGAGAGAGAAAGAGAAGCTGTGAGTGAGAGAGAGAAAGAGAAGCTGTGTGTGAGTGAGAGAGAGAGATAAGCTGTGTGTGTGTGTGAGATTAAGAGAAGCTGTGTGTGTGTGAGAGAGAAAGAGACACTGTGTGTGTGTGAGAGAGAGAGAGAGAAAGAGAAGCTATGAGTGAAAGGCAGAGAGAGAAAGAGAAGCTGTGTATGTGTGTGAGAGAGAAAGAGAAGCTGTGAGTGAGAGAGAGAGAAAGAGAGTGTGAGTGAGAGAGAGAGAGAAAGAGATGCTGTGAGTGAGAGAGAGAGAGAGAGAGAAGCTGTGAGTGAGAGAGATAGAGAAAGAGAAGCTGTGAGTGAGAGAGAGAAAGGAAAGCTGTGAGTGAGTGAGATAGATAGAAGCGGTAAGTGAGAGAGAGATTAAGAGAAGCTGTGAGTGAAAGAGAGAGAGAGAAAGAGAAGTTGTGAGAGAGAGAAAGAGAAGCTGTGAGTGAGTGAGAGAGAGAAAAGAAAGCTGTGAGTGAGTGAGAGAGATATAGAGAAGCTGTGAGTGAGAGAGAAAGAGAAGGTGTTAGTGAGAGAGAGAGAGAATCTGTTTGTGTGTGAGAGAGAGAAATATTGTGAGTGAGAGAGAGAAAGAGAAAATGTGAGTGAGAGAGAGAGAAAGAGAAGCTGTGAGAGCGAGACAGAGAAAGAGAAGCTGTGAGTGGGAGAGAGAAAGAAAGAGAAGCTGTGAGTGTGTGAGAGAGAGGAAGAGAAGCTGTGATTGAGAGAGAGAGAAGAGAAGCTGTGAGTGAGAGAGAGAGAAAGAGAAGCTGTGAGTGAGAGAGAGAGAGAGAAAGAGAAGCATTGAGTGGGAGAGAGAAAGTGAGTCTGGAAGTGAGAGAGAGAGAGAAAGAGAAGCTGTGAGTGAGTGAGAGAGAGAGAAGCTGTGACTGAGTGAGAGAGAGAGAGAAGCTGTGAGTGAAAGAGATAGAAAGAGAAGCTGTGAGTGAGAGTGAGAGAGAGAGAAAGAGAAAGAGAAGCTGTGAGTGAGAGAGAGAAAGAAAGAGAAGCTGTGAGTGAGAGAGAAAGAGAGAAGCTGTGAGAGAGAGAGAGAGAGAGAGAAAGAGAAGCTGTGAGTGAGAGAGAGAAAGAGAAGCTGTGTGAGAGTGAGAGAGAGAGAAGCTGTGTGTGTGTGTGAGATTAAGAGAAGCTGTGTGTGTGAGAGAGAGAAAGAGACACTGTGTGTGTGAGAGAGAGAGAAAGAGAAGCTGTGAGTGTGAGAGAGATGCTGTGAGTGAGAGAGAGAGAAGCTGTGTATGTGTGAGAGAGAGAGATGCTGTGAGTGAGAGAGAGAGAAAGAGAAGCTGTTTGTGAGAGAAAGAGAGAAAGTGAAGCTGTGTGTGAGAGAAAGAGAAGGTGTGAGTGAGAGAGAAAGAGAAGCTGTGAGTGAGAGAGAGAGAAAGCCAAGCTGTGAGTGAGAGAGAGAGAGAGAGAGAGAGAAACTGTGAGTGAGTGAGAGAGAGAGAAAGAGAAGCTGTGTGTGTGGGGGAGAGAAAAAGAGCTGTGAGTGTTAGAGAGAGAGAAAGAGAAGCTGTGAGTGAGAGAGAGATAAAGAGTAGCTGTGAGTGAGAGCGAGAGAGAAAGAGAAGCTGAGAGAGATAGAGAGAGAGGGAAACTGTGAGTGAGTGAGAGAAAGAGAAACTGTGAGTAAGAGAGAGAGGAAGAGAAGCTGTGAGTGAGAGAGAGAGAGAAAGGAAAGCTGTGAGTGAGTGAGAGAGATAGAAGAGTGAGAGCGAGAGAGAAAGAGAAGCTGAGAGAGAGATAGAGAGAGAGGGAAACTGTGAGTGAGTGAGAGAAAGAGAAACTGTGAGTGAGAGAGAGAGAGGAAGAGAAGCTGTGAGTGAGTGAGAGAGAGAGAGAAAGGAAAGCTGTGAGTGAGTGAGAGAGATAGAAGCGGTGAGTGAGAGAGAAAGAAAGAGAAGCTGTGAGTGAAAGAGAGAGAGAAAGAGAAGCTGTGAGAGAGAGAAAGAGAAGCTGTGACTGAGTGAGAGAGAGAAAGGAAAGCTGTGAGTGAGTGAGAGAGATATAGAGAAGCTGTGAGTGAGAGAGAAAGAGAAGGTGTTAGTGAGAGAGAGAGAGAGAAGCTGAGAGAGAGAGAGAGAGAAGCTGTGGGTGAGATATATATATATATATATTGTGAGTGAGAGAGAGAAAGAGAAAATGTGAGTGAGAGAGAGAGAAAGAGAAGCTGTCAGAGCGAGACAGAGAAAGAGAAGCTGTGAGTGAGAGAGAAAGAGAGAGAAGCTGTGAGTGTGTGAGAGAGAGGAAGAGAAGCTGTGATTGAGAGAGAGAGAAGAGAAGCTGTGAGTGAGAGAGAGAGAGAAAGAGAAGCTGTAAGTGAGAGAGAGAGAGAAAGAGAAGCATTGAGTGGAAGACAGAAAGTGAGTCTGGAAGTGAGAGAGAGAGAAAGAGAAGCTGTGAGTGAGAGAGAGAGAGAAGCTGTGAGTGAGTGAGAGAGAGAGAGAAGCTGTGAGTGAAAGAGATAGAAAGAGAAGCTGTGAGTGAGAGAGAGAGAAAGAGAAAGAGAAGCTGTGAGTGAGAGAGAGAGAGAAGCTGTGAGTGAGAGAGAGAGAGAAAGAGATGCTGTGAGTGAGAGAGAGAGAGAGAGAGAAAGAGAAGCTGTGAATGAGAGAGAGAAAGAGAAGCTGTGTGAGAGTGAGAGAGAGAGAGAAGCTGTGTGTGTGTGTGTGAGATTAAGAGAAGCTGTGTGTGTGAGAGAGAAAGAGACACTGTGCGTGTGAGAGAGAGAGAGAAAGAGAAGCTGTGAGTGTGAGAGAGATGCTGTGAGTGAGAGAGAGAGAGAGAAGCTGTGTATGTGTGAGAGAGAGATATGCTGTGAGTGAGAGAGAGTGAAACAGAAGCTGTGAGTGAGAGAGAGAGAGAAGCTGTGAGTGAGAGAGAGAGAAGCTGTGAATGAGAGAGAGAAAGAGAAGCTGTGAATTAGAGAGAAAGAGAAGCTGTGAGTGAGTGAGTGAGAGAGAAGCTGTAAGTGAGAGAAAGAGAGAGAGAAAGAGAAGCTGTGAGTGAGAGAGAGAGAAAGAGAAGCTGTGAGTGAGAGAGAGAGAGAAAGAGAAGCTCTGAGTGAGAGAGAAAGAGAAGCTGTGAGTGAAAGAGAGAAAGAGAAGCTGTGAGTGAGACAAAGAGAGAGAAAGAGAAGCTCTGAGTGAGAGAGAAAGTGAAGCTGTGAGAGAGAGAAAGAGAAGCTGTGAGTGAGTGAGAGTGAGAAAGAGAAGCTGTGAGTGAGAGAGAGAGAAATAGAAGCTGTGAGTGGGAGAGAGAGAGAAAGAGAAAGAGAAGCTGTGTGTGAGAGAGAGAGAAACTGTGAGTGAGCGAGAGAAAGAGAAACTGTGAGTGTGTGAGAGAGAAAGAGAAGCTGTGAGTGCGAGAGAGAGAAAGAGAAGCTGTGAGTGTGAGAGAGAGAAAGAGAAGCTGTGAGTGAAAGAGAGAAAGAGAAGCTGTGAGAGAGAGAGAGAGAAAGAGAAGCTGTGATTGAGAGAGAGAGAGAAAGAGAAGCTGTGAGTGAGACAAAGAGAGAGAAAGAGAAGCTGTGAGTGAGAGAGAGAGAGAAAGAGAAGCTGTGAGTGAGAGAGAGAAAGAGAAGCTGTGAGTGCGAGAGAAAGAGAGAAAGAGAAGCTGTGAGTGAGAGAGAGAGAGAGAAAGAGAAGCTGTGAGTGAGAGAGAAAGAGAAAGAGAAGCTGTGAGTGAGAGAGAGAATGAGAAGCTGTGAGTGAGAGAGAGAGAAAGAGAAGCTGTGAGTGAGAGAGAGAGGAAGAGAAGCTGTGAGTGAGAGAGAGAGAGAAAGAGAAGCTGTGAGTGAGACAAAGAGAGAGAAAGAGAAGCTGTGAGTGAGAGAGAGAGAGAAAGAGAAGCTGTGAGTGAGAAAGAGAAAGAGAAGCTGTGAGTGCGAGAGAGAATGAGAAGCTGTGAGTGAGAGAGAGAAAGAGATGCTGTGAGTGATAGTGAGAGAAAGAGAAGCATTGAGTGAGTGAGAGAGAAAGAGTGTCTGTGTGTGAGAGAGAAAGAGAAGCTGAGAGAGAGAGAAGCTGTGAGTGAGAGAGAGAGAGCAAAAGAGAAGCTGTGAGTGAAAGAGAGAGAGAGAAAGAGAAGCAGTGAGAGAGAAAGAGAGAAAGAGAAGCTGTGAGTGAGAGAGAGAAAGAGAGAATGAGAAGCTGTGGGTGAGAGAGAGAGAATGAGAAGCTGTGTGTGAGAGAGAAAAAGTTGTGAGTGAGAGAGAGAGAGAAAGAGAAGCTGTGAGTGTGAGAGAGAAACAGAAGGTGTAAGTGAGAGAGAGAGAGAGTCTGAGTGAGAAAGAGAGAGTGAAACAGAAGCTGTGAGTGAGAGAGGGAGAGAAGCTGTGAGTGAGAGAGAGAAGCTGTGAATGAGAGAGAGAGAAGGAGAAGCTGTGAGTGAGTGAGAGAGAGAGAAGCTGTGAGTGAGAGAGAGAAAGAGAAGCTGTGAGTGAGACAAAGAGAGAGAAAGAGAAGCTCTGAGTGAGAGAGAGAGAGAGAAAGAGAAGCTGTGAGTGAAAGAGAGAGAGAGAAGCTGTGAGTGAGAGAAAGAGAAAATGTGAGTGAGTGAGAGAGAGAAAGAGATGCTATGAGTGAGAGAGAAACAGAAGCTGGGAATGAGAGAGAGAGAAAGTGAAGGTGTGAGTGAGAGAGAGAGAGAGAAATAGAAGCTGTGAGAGAGAGAGAGAAAGTGAAGGTGTGAGTGAGAGAGAAAGAGAAAGAGAAGCTGTGAGTGCCACAGAGAGAGAGAACCTGTGAGTGAGAGAGAAAGAGAAAGAGAAGCTGTGAAGGACAGAGAGAGAGAATGAGAAGCTTTGAGTGAGAGAGAGAGAAAGTGAAGCTGTGAGTGAGAGAGATAGAGAGAAAGAGAAGCTGTGTGTGAGAGAGAGAAATAGAAGCTGTGTGTGAGTGAGAGAGAGAGAAGCTGTGTGTGTGTGTGGGATTAAGAGAAGCTGTGTGTGTGACAGAGAGAAAGAGACACTGTGTGTGAGAGAGAGTGAGAGAGAGAAAGAGAAGCTGTGAGTGAGAGAGAGAGAAAGATGCTGAGAGTGAGAGAGAGAAAGAGAAGCTGTGTATGTGTGTGAGAGAGATAAGCTGTGAGTGAGAGACAGAGAAAGTGAAGATGTGTGTGAGAGAAAGAGAGAAAGTTAAGCTGAGAGTGAGTGAGAGAGAGAGAAAGTGAAGCATTGAGTGAGAGAGAGAGAAAGAGAAGCTGTGTGTGAGAGAGAGAGAAGCTGTGAGTGAGAGAGAGAGAGTTGCTGTGAGTGAGTGAGAGAGAGAAACAGAAGCTGTGAGTGTGAGAGAGAGAGAAAGAGAAGCTGTGAGTGAGTGAGAGAGAAAAAAAGCTGTGAGCGAGAGAGAGAGAGAGAGAGAAAGAGATGCTTTGAGTGAGAGAGAGAGAAACAGAAGCTGTGAGTGAGAGAGAGAGAAAGAGAGTTTGTGTGAGAAAGAGAGAAAGAGAAGCTGTGAGTGAGAGAGAGAGAGAAGCTGTGAGTGAGAGGGAGAGAAGCTGTGAGTGAAAGAGAGAGAGAGAAGCTGAGAAAGAGAGAGTGAAAGAGAAGCTGTGAGTGAGAGAGAGTGAGAGAGAGAAGCTGTGATTGAGAGAGAGAGAAGCTGTGAGTGAGAGAGAGAGAGAAAGAGAACCTGTGAGTGAGATAGAGAGAAAGAAAAGCTGTGAATGAGAGAGAGAAAGAGAATGTGAGAAAGAGAGGGAGAAAGAGAATCTGTGAATGAGAGAGAAAGAGAAAGAGAAGCTGTGAGTGACATAGAGAGAGAAGCTGTGAGTGAGAGAGAGAGAAAAAGAGATGCTGTGAGTGAGAGAGAAACAGAAGCTGTGAATGAGAGAGAGAGAGAAAGAGAAGGTGTGAGTGAGAGAGAGAAAGGGAAGCTGTGAGAGAGAGAGAGAGAAGCTGTGAGTGAGAGAGAGAAGCTGTGAGTGAGATAGTGAGAAAGATAAGCTCTGAGAGAGAGAGAGAGAGAGAAAGAGAAGCTGTGAGTGAGAGAGAGACAGAAAGAGAAGCTGTGAGTCAGAGAGAGAGAGAAAGAAAGAGATGCTGTGAGTGAGAGAGAGAGAAAGAGATGCTGTGAGTGATAGTGAAAGAAAGAGAAGCATTGAGTGAGAGAGAGAGAGAAATAGTGTCTGTGTGTGAGAGAGAAAGAGAAGCTGAGAGAGAGAGAGAGAGAAGCTGTGAGTGAGAGAGCGAGAGCGAAAGAGAAGCTGTGAGTGAAAGAGAGAGAGAGAAAGAGAAGCTGTGAGAGTGAGAGAGAGAGAGAAAGAGAAGCTGTGAGTGAGAGAGAGAAAGAGAGAATGAGAAGCCGGGAGTGAGAGAGAGAGAATGAGAAGCTGTGAGAGAGAGAAAAAGATGTGAGAGAGAGAGAGAAAGAGAAGCTGTGAGTGTGAGAGAGAAACAGAAGCTGTAAGTGTGAGAGAGAGATAGTCTGTGTGAGAAAGAGAGAGTGAAACAGAAGCTGTGTGTGAGAGAGAGAGAGAAGCTGTGAGTGAGTGAGAGAGAAGCTGTGAATGAGAGAGAGAGAAAGAGAAGCTGTGAGTGAGAGAGAGAAAGAGAAGCTGTGAGTGAGACAAAGAGAGAGAAAGAGAAGCTCTGAGTGAGAGAGAGAGAAAGAGAAGCTGTGAGTGAGAGAGAGAAAGAAAAGCTGTGAGTGAGACAAAGAGAGAGAAAGAGAAGCTCTGAGTGAGAGAGAGAGAAAGAGAAGCTGTGAGTGAGAGAGAGAAAGAGAAGCTGTGAGTGAGCGAGAGTGAGAAAGAGAAGCTGTGAGTGAGAGAGAGATAGAAATAGAAGCTGTGAGTGGGAGAGAGAAAGAGAAGCTGTGTGTGTGTGAGAGAGAAACTGTGAGTGAGCGAGAGAAAGAGAAGCTGTGAGTGAGAGAGAGAGAGAGAGAGAAAGAGAAGCTGTGAGTGAGAGAGAGAGAGAAAGAGAAGCTTTGAGTGTGTGTGTGAGAGAGAGAAGCTGTGATTGAGAGAGAGAGAGAAGAGAAGCTGTGAGTGAGAGAGAGAGAGAAAGAGAAGCTGTGAGTGAGAGAGAAAGAGAAAGAGAAGCTGTGAGTGAGAGAGAGAGAAAGAGAATCTGTGAGTGAGAGAGAGAGATGCTGTGAGTGAGAGAAAGAGAAAGTGAAGCTGTGATCTAGAGAGAGAGAAAGAGAAGCTGTGAGTGAGACAAAGAGAGAGAAAGAGAAGCTGTGAGTGAGAGAGAGAGAGAAAGAGAAGCTGTGATTGAGAGAGAGAGAAAGAGAAGCTGTGAGTGCGAGAGAGAGAGAGAAAGAGAAGCTGTGAGTGAGAGAGAGAGAAAGAGAAGCTGTGAGTGAGACAAAGAGAGAGAAAGAGAAGCTGTGAGTGAGAGAGAGAGAGAAAGAGAAGCTGTGAGTGAGAGAGAGAAAGAGAAGCTGTGAGTGTGAGAGAAAGAGAGAAAGAGAAGCTGTGAGTGAGAGAGAGAGAAAGAGAAGCTGTGAGTGATAGTGAAAGAAAGAGAAGCATTGAGTGAGAGAGAGAGAGAAATAGTGTCTGTGTGTGAGAGAGAAAGAGAAGCTGAGAGAGAGAGAGAGAAGCTGTGAGTGAGAGAGCGAGAGCGAAAGAGAAGCTGTGAGTGAAAGAGAGAGAGAGAGAGAAGCTGTGAGATTGAGAGAGAGAGAGAAAGAGAAGCTGTGAGTGAGAGAGAGAAAGAGAGAATGAGAAGCCGTGAGTGAGAGAGAGAGAGAATGAGAAGCTGTGTGAGAGAGAAAAAGCTGTGAGTGAGAGAGATAGAGAAAGAGAAGCTGTGAGTGTGAGAGAGAAACAGAAGCTGTAAGTGTGAGAGAGAGATAGTCTGTGTGAGAAAGAGAGAGTGAAACAGAAGCTGTGAGTGAGAGAGAGAGAGAGAAGCTGTGAGTGAGAGAGAGAAGCTGTGAATGAGAGAGAGAGAAGGAGAAGCTGTGAGTGAGTGAGAGCGAGAGAAGCTGTAAGTGAGAGAAAGAGAGAGAGAAAGAGAAGCTGTGTGTGTGTGAGAGAGAAAGAGAAGCTGTGAGTGAGACAAAGACAGAGAAAGAGAAGCTGTGAGTGAGAGAGAGAGAGAAAGAGAAGCTGTGAGTGAGAGAGAGAGAAAGAGAAGCTGTAAGTGAGAGAGAGAAAGAGAAGCTGTGAGTGAGACAAAGAGAGAGAAAGAGAAGCTCTGAGTGAGAGAGAGAGAGAAAGAGAAGCTGTGAGTGAAAGAGAGAGAGAGAGAAGCTGTGAGTGAGAGAAAGAGAAAATGTGAGTGAGAGAGAAAGAGAAAGAGAAGCTGTGAGTGACACACAGAGAGAGAACCTGTGAGTGAGAGAGAAAGAGAAAGAGAAGCTGTGAGTGACAGAGAGAGAGAATGAGAAGCTTTGAGTGAGAGAGAAACAGAAGCTGGGAATGAGAGAGAGAGAAATTGAAGGTGTGAGTGAGAGAGAGAGAGAGAGAAATAGAAGCTGTGAGAGAGAGAATGAGAACCTGTGAGTGAGAGAGAAAGAGAAAGAGAAGCTGTGAGTGACACACAGAGAGAGAACCTGTGAGTGAGAGAGAAAGAGAAAGAGAAGCTGTGAGTGACAGAGAGAGAGAATGAGAAGCTTTGAGTGAGAGAGAGAGAAAGTGAAGCTGTGAGTGAGAGAGAGAGAAAGAGAAGCTGTGAGTGAGAGAGAAAGAGAAAGAGAAGCTGTGAGTGAGAGAGAGAGAAAGAGAAGCTGTGAGTGAGAGAGAGAGATGCTGTGAGTGAGAGAGAGAAAGAGGAGCTGTGTATGTGTGGGAGAGAGATATGCTGTGAGTGAGAGAGAGAGAAAGTGAAGCTGTGATCTAGAGAGAGAGAAAGAGAAGCTGTGAGTGAGACAAAGAGAGAGAAAGAGAAGCTGTGAGAGAGAGAGAGAGAGAGAAAGAGAAGCTGTGATTGAGAGAGAGAGAAAGAGAAGCTGTGAGTGCGAGAGAGAGAGAAAGAGAAGCTGTGAGTGAGAGAGAGAGAGAAAGAGAAGCTGTGAGTGAGAGAGAGAAAGAGAAGCTGTGAGTGCGAGAGAAAGAGAGAAAGAGAAGCTGTGAGCGAGAGAGAGAGAAAGAGAAGCTGTGAGTGATAGTGAAAGAAAGAGAAGCATTGAGTGAGAGAGAGAGAAATAGTGTCTGTGTGTGAGAGAGAAAGAGAAGCTGAGAGAGAGAGAGAGAAGCTGTGAGTGAGAGAGCGAGAGCGAAAGAGAAGCTGTGAGTGAAAGAGAGAGAGAGAGAAAGAGAAGCTGTGAGAGTGAGAGAGAGAGAGAATGAGAAGCTGTGTGAGAGAGAAAAAGCTGTGAGTGAGAGAGATAGAGAAAGAGAAGTTGTGAGTGTGAGAGAGAAACAGAAGCTGTAAGTGTGAGAGAGAGATAGTCTGTGTGAGAAAGAGAGCGTGAAACAGAAGCTGTGAGTGAGAGAGAGAGAGAGAAGCTGTGAGTGAGAGAGAGAAGCTGTGAATGAGAGAGAGAGAAGGAGAAGCTGTGAGTGAGTGAGAGAGAGAGAAGCTGTAAGTGATTGAGAGAGAGAAAGAGAAGCTGTGAGTGAGAGAGAGAAAGAGAAGCTGTGAGTGCGAGAGAAAGAGAGAAAGAGAAGCTGTGAGTGAGAGAGAGAGAGAAAGAGAAGCTTTGAGTGATAGTGAAAGAAAGAGAAGCATTGAGTGAGAGAGAGAGAGAAATAGTGTCTGTGTGTGAGAGAGAAAGAGAAGCTGAGAGAGAGAGAGAGAAGCTGTGAGTGAGAGAGCGAGAGCGAAAGAGAAGCTGTGAGTGAAAGAGAGAGAGAGAGAGAGAAGCTGTGAGAGTGAGAGAGAGAGAGAGAGAAAGAGAAGCTGTGGGTGAGAGAGAGAAATATTGTGAGTGAGAGAGAGAAAGAGAAAATGTGAGTGAGAGAGAGAGAAAGAGAAGCTGTGTGTGAGAGAGAGAGAAAGAGAAGCTGTGAGTGAGACAAAGACAGAGAAAGAGAAGCTGTGAGTGAGAGAGAGAGAGAAAGAGAAGCTGTGAGTGAGAGAGAGAGAAAGAGAAGCTGTGAGTGAGAGAGAGAAAGAGAAGCTGTGAGTGAGACAAAGAGAGAAAAAGAGAAGCTCTGAGTGAGAGAGAGAGAGAAAGAGAAGCTGTGAGTGAAAGAGAGAGAGAGAGAAGCTGTGAGTGAGAGAAAGAGAAAATGTGAGTGAGAGAGAGAGAGAAAGAGATGCTATGAGTGAGAGAGAAACAGAAGCTGGGAATGAGAGAGAGAGAAAGTGAAGGTGTGAGTGAGAGAGAGAGAGAGAATTAGAAGCTGTGAGAGAGAGAGAGAATGAGAACCTGTGAGTGAGAGAGAAAGAGAAAGAGAAGCTGTGAGTGACACAGAGAGAGAGAACCTGTGAGTGAGAGAGAAAGAGAAAGAGAAGCTGTGAGTGACAGAGAGAGAGAATGAGAAGCTTTGAGTGTGTGAGAGAGAAAGTGAAGCTGTGAGTGAGAGAGAGAAAGACACTGTGTGTGTGAGAGAGAGAGAGAAAGAGAAGCTGAGAGTGTGAGAGAGATGCTGTGAGTGAGAGAGAGAGAGAAGCTGTGTATGTGTGAGAGAGAGATATGCTGTGAGTGAGAGAGAGAGAAAGAGAAGCTGTGTGTGAGAGAAAGAGAGAAAGTGAAGCTGAGTGTGAGAGAAAGAGAGAAAGTGAAGGTGTGAGTGAGAGAGAAAGAGAAGCTGTGAGTGAGAGAGAGAGAAAGCCAAGCTGTGAGTGAGAGAGAGAGAGAGAGAAAGAGAAACTGTGAGTGAGTGAGAGAGAGAGAAAGAGAAGCTGTGTGTGGGGGGGATAGAAAAAGAGCTGTGAGTGTTAGAGAGAGAGAAAGAGAAGCTGTGAGTGAGAGAGAGATAAAGAGAAGCTGTGAGTGAGAGCGAGAGAGAAAGAGAAGCTGAGAGAGAGATAGAGAGAGCGAAACTGTGAGTGAGTGAGAGAAAGAGAAACTGTGAGTAAGAGAGAGAGAGGAAGAGAAGCTGTGAGTGAGTGAGAGAGAGAAAGGAAAGCTGTGAGTGAGTGAGAGAGATAGAAGAGTGAGAGCGAGAGAGAAAGAGAAGCTGAGAGAGAGATAGAGAGAGAGGGAAACTGTGAGTGAGTGAGAGAAAGAGAAACTGTGAGTGAGAGAGAGAGAGGAAGAGAAGCTGTGAGTGAGTGAGAGAGAGAGAGAAAGGAAAGCTGTGAGTGAGTGAGAGAGATAGAAGCGGTGAGTGAGAGAGAGAGAAAGAGAAGCTGTGAGTGAAAGAGAGAGAGAAAGAGAAGCTGTGTGTGAGAGAGAGAGAGAAGCTGTGGGTGAGAGAGAGAGAAATATTGTGAGTGAGAGAGAGAAAGAGAAAATGTGAGTGAGAGAGAGAGAAAGAGAAGCTGTGAGAGCGAGACAGAGAAAGAGAAGCTGTGAGTGAGAGAGAAAGAAAGAGAAGCTGTGAGTGTGTGAGAGAGAGGAAGAGAAGCTGTGATTGAGAGAGAGAGAAGAGAAGCTGTGAGTGAGAGAGAGAGAGAAAGAGAAGCTGTGAGTGAGAGAGAGAGAGAAAGAGAAGCATTGAGTGGAAGACAGAAAGTGAGTCTGGAAGTGAGAGAGAGAGAGAAAGAGAAGCTGTGAGTGAGAGAGAGAGAGAAGCTGTGAGTGAGTGGGAGAGAGAGAGAGAAGCTGTGAGTGAAAGAGATAGAAAGAGAAGCTGTGAGTGAGAGTGAGAGAGAGAGAAAGAGAAAGAGAAGCTGTGAGTGAGAGAGAGAGAGAAGCTGTGAGTGAGAGAGAAAGAGAAGCTGTGAGTGAGAGAGAGAGAGAGAAAGAGAAGCTGTGAGTGAGAGAGAGAAAGAGAAGCTGTGTGAGAGTGAGAGAGAGAGAAGCTGTGTGTGTGTGTGTGAGATTAAGAGAAGCTGTGTGTGTGTGAGAGAGAAAGAGACACTGTGTGTGTGTGTGAGAGAGAGAAAGAGAAGCTGTGAGTGTGAGAGAGATGCTGTGAGTGAGAGAGAGAGAGAGAAGCTGTGTATGTGTGAGAGAGAGATATGCTGTGAGTGAGAGAGAGAGAAAGCCAAGCTGTGAGTGAGAGAGAGAGAGAGAAAGAGAAACTGTGAGTGAGTGAGAGAGAGAGAAAGAGAAGCTGTGTGTGGGGGGAGAGAAAAAGAGCTGTGTGTTAGAGAGAGAGAAAGAGAAGCTGTGAGTGAGAGAGAGAGATAAAGAGAAGCTGTGAGTGAGAGCGAGAGAGAAAGAGAAGCTGTGAGTGAGAGAGAGAGAAAGCCAAGCTGTGAGTGAGAGAGAGAGAGAGAAAGAGAAACTGTGAGTGAGAGAGAGAGAAAGAGAAGCTGTGAGTGCGAGAGAGAGAGAGAGAAAGAGAAGCTATGAGTGAAAGGCAGAGAGAGAAAGAGAAGCTGTGTGTGTGTGAGAGAGAAAGAGAAGCTGTGAGTGAGAGACAGAGAAAAAGAGTGTGAGTGAGAGAGAGAGAAAGAGAAGCCTTGAGTGAGTGAGAGAGAGAGAACCTGTGAGTAAATGAGAGAGAGAGAGAAAGAGAAGCTGTGAGTGAAAGAGTGAGAGAAAGAGAAGCTGTGAGAGAGTGAGAGAGAGAAAGGAAAGCTGTGAGTGTGTGAGAGAGATAGAAGCTGTGAGTGAGAGAGAGAGAGAAAGTGAGTCTGAGAAAGAGAGAGTGAAAGAGAAGCTGTGAGTGAGAGAGAGAGAGAAAGAGAAGATGTGAGAGAGTAAGAGAAGCTGGGAGTGAGAGAGAGAGAAAGAGAACCTGTGAGTGAGACAAAGAGAGAGAAAAAGAAGCTGGGAGTGAGAGAGAGAGAGAAAGAGAAGCTATGTGTGAGAGAAAGAGAGAAAGTGAAGCTGTGTGTGAGAGAAAGAGAGAAAGTGAAGCTGTGAGTGAGAGAGAAAGAGAAGCTGTGAGTGAGAGAGAGAGAAAGCAAAGCTGTGAGTGAGAGAGAAAGAGTAGCTGTGAATGAGTGAGAGAGAGAAAGAGAAGCTGTGTGTGAGAGAAAGAGAGAAAGTGAAGCTGTGTGTGAGAGAAAGAGAGAAAGCAAAGCTTGAGTGAGAAAGAAAGAGAAGCTGTGTGAGGGGGGGAGAGAGAAAGAGAAGCTGAGAGAGAGATAGAGAGAGAGGGAAACTGTGAGTGAGTGAGAGAAAGAGAAACTGTGAGTGAGAGAGAGAGAAAGAGAAGCTGTGAGTGCGAGAGAGAGAGAGAGAGAGAAAGAGAAGCTATGAGTGAAAGGCAGAGAGAGAAAGAGAAGCTGTGTGTGTGTGAGAGAGAGAAAGAGAAGCTGTGAGTGAAAGGCAGAGAGAGAAAGAGAAGCTGTGTGTGAGAGAGAGAGAGAAAGAGAAGCTGTGAGTGAGAGACAGAGAAAAAGATTGTGAGTGAGAGAGAGAGAAAGAGAAGCCTTGAGTGAGTGAGTGAGAGAGAGAGAACCTGTGAGTGAATGAGAGAGAGAGAGAAAGAGAAGCTGTGAGTGAAAGAGTGAGAGAAAGAGAAGCTGTGAGAGAGTGAGAGAGAGAAAGGAAAGCTGTGAGTGAGTGAGAGAGATAGAAGCTGTGAGTGAGAGAGAGAAAGTGAGTCTGAGAAAGAGAGAGTGAAAGAGAAGCTGTGAGTGAGAGAGAGAGAGAGAGAAACAGAAGCTGTGAGTGAGAGAAAGAGAAAGAGAAGCTGTGAGTGAGACAAAGAGAGAGAAAGAGAAGCTGTGAGTGAGAGAGAGAGAGAAAGAGAAGCTGTGTGTGAGAGAAAGAGAGAAAGTGAAGCTGTGTGTGAGAGAAAGAGAGAAAGTGAAGCTGTGAGTGAGAGAGAAAGAGAAGCTGTGAGTGAGAGAGAAAGAGAAGCTGTGAGTGAGAGAGAGAGAAAGCAAAGCTGTGTATGAGAAAGAAACAGAAGTTGTGAGTGAGACAAAGAGAGAGAAAGAGAAGCTGTGAGTGTGTGAGAGAGAGAGAAAGAGAAGCTGTGAGTGGGAGAGAGAGAGAAAGAGAAGCTGTGAGTGAGACAAAGAGAGAGAAAGAGAAGCTGTGAGTGTGTGTGAGAGAGAGAGAAAGAGAAGCTGTGAGTGGGAGAGAGAGAGAAAGAGAAACTGTGAGTGAGTGAGAGAGAAAGAGATGCTGTGAGTGAGAGAGAGAGAGAAGCTGTGAGTGAGAGAGAGAAAGAGATGCTGTGAGTGAAAGAGAGAGAGAGAAAGAGAAGCTGTGAGTGAGAGACAGAGAGAAAGAGAAGTTGTTAGTGAGTGAGAGACAGAAAGGGAAGCTGTGAGTGTGTGTGTGATAGAGAGAGCTGTGAGTGAGAGAGAGAGAGAAAGAGAAGCTGTGAGTGAGAGAGAGAGAGAGAAAGAGAAGCTGTGAGTGAGAGAGAGAGAAAGAGAATCTGAGAAAGAGAGTGTGAAAGAGAAGCTGTGAGTGAAAGAGAGAGAGAGAAGCTGTGAGTGAGAGAGGGAAGCTGTGAGTGAGAGAGAGAGAGAGAGGTGCTGTGAGTGAGAGAGAAACAGAAGCTGGGAATGAGAGAGAGAGAAAGAGAAGGTGTGAGTGAGAGAGAGAGAGAAATAGAAGCTGTGAGAGAGAGAGAGAATGAGAAGCTGTGAGTGAGAGAGAAAGAGAAAGGGAAGCTGTGACTGACACAGAGTGAGAGAAGCTGTGAGTGAGAGAGAGAGACAAAGAGAAGCTGTGAGTGACAGAGAGAGACAATGAGAAGCTTTGAGTGTGTGAGAAGAGAGAAAGAGAAGCTGTGAGTGAGAGAGAGAGATGCTGAGAGTGAGAGAGAGAAAGAGAAGCTGTGTATGTGTGAGAGAGAGATAAGGTGTGAGTGAGAGAGAGGGAGAAAGAGAAGCTGTGTGTGAGAGAAAGAGAAAGTGAAGCTGTGTGTGAGAGAAAGAGAGAAAGTGAAGCTGTGAGTGAGAGAGAGAGAGAAAGTGAAGCATTGAGTGAGAGAGAGAGAAATAGTCTGTGTGTGAGAGAGAAAGAGAAGCTGTGTGTGTGAGAGAGAAGCTGTGAGTGAGAGCGAGAGAGCGAAAGAGAAGCTGTGAGTGAAAGAGAGAGAGAAAGAGAAGCTGTGAGTGAGAGAAAGAGTTGCTGTGAGTGAGTGAGAGAGAGAAACAGAAGGTGTGAGTGAGAGAGAGCAAGAGAGAAAGAGAAGCTGTGAGTGAGAGAGAGAGAGAGAAAGAGAAGCTGTGAGTGAGAGAGAGAAAAAAAAAGCTGTGAGCGAGAGAGAGAGAGAGAGAGAAGCTGTGAGTGAGAGAGAGAGAGAAAGAGAAGCTGTGAGTGAGAGAGAGAAAGAGAAGCTGAGAAAGAGAGTGAAAGAGAAGCTGTGAGTGAGAGAGAGAGTGAGAGAGAGAAGCTGTGATTGAGAGAGAGATGTGAGTTAGAGAGAGAGAGAAAGAGAAGCTGTGAGTGAGAAAGAGAGAAAGAGAATCTGAGAAAGAGAGGTAGAAAGAGAAGCTCTGTGTGAGAGAGATAGAGAAAGAGAAGTGTTGAGTGAAAGAGAGAAAGAGAAGCTGAGAAAGAGAGAGAGAAAGAGAAGCTGTGAGTGAGAGAGAGAGTGAGAGAGAGAGAAGCTGTGAGTGAGAGAGAGAAGCTGTGAGTGAGTGAGAGAAAGAGAAGCTGTGAGTGAGAGAGAGAAAGAGAAAGAAAGAGAAGCTGTGAGTGAGAGAGAGAGAGAGAAAGAGAAGCTGTGAGTGAGTGAGAGAGAGAGAAGCTGTGATTGAGAGAGAGAGAGAAAGAGAAGCTGTGAGTGAGAGAAAGAGAAGCTGTGAGTGTGAGAGAAAGAGAGAAAGAGAAGCTGTGAGTGAGAGAGAGAGAAAGAAGCTGTGAGTGAGAGAGAGAGAGAAAGAGAAGCTGTGAGCGAGAGAGAGAATGAGAAGCTGTGAGTGAGAGAGAGAGAGAAAGAGAAGCATTGAGTGAGAGAGAGAGAATAGTGTCTGTGTGTGAGAGAGAAAGAGAAGCTGAGAGAGAGTGAGAGTGAGAAGCTGTGAGTGAGAGAGAGAGAGAGAGAGAAGCTGTGAGTGATAGAGAGAAAGATAAGCTGTGAGTGAGAGAGAGAAAGAGAAGCTGTGAGTGAGAGAGAGAAAGAGAAAGAAAGAGAAGCTGTGAGTGAGAGAGAGAGAGAGAAAGAGAAGCTGTGAGTGAGTGAGAGAGAGAGAAGCTGTGATTGAGAGAGAGAGAGAAAGAGAAGCTGTGAGTGAGAGAAAGAGAAGCTGTGAGTGTGAGAGAAAGAGAGAAAGAGAAGCTGTGAGTGAGAGAGAGAGAAAGAAGCTGTGAGTGAGAGAGAGAGAGAAAGAGAAGCTGTGAGTGAGAGAGAGAGAGAAAGAGAAGCATTGAGTGAGAGAGAGAGAATAGTGTCTGTGTGTGAGAGAGAAAGAGAAGCTGAGAGAGAGTGAGAGTGAGAAGCTGTGAGTGAGAGAGAGAGAGAGAGAGAGAAGCTGTGAGAGAGAGAAAGAGAGAATGAGAAGCTGTGAGTGAGAGAGAGAGAGAATGAGAAGCTGTGAGAGAGAGAGAAAAAGCTGTGAGCGAGTGAGAGAGGGAGAAAGAGAAGCTGTGAGTGAGAGAGAGAAACAGAAGCTGTAAGTGAGAGAGAGAGAGTCTGTGTGAGAAAGAGAGAGTGAAACAGAAGCTGTGAGTGAGAGAGAGAGAGAGAAGCTGTGAGTGAGAGAAGCTGTGAATGAGAGAGAGAAAGAGAAGCTGTGAGTGAGAGAGAAAGAGAAGCTGTGAGTGAGTGAGTGAGAGAGAAGCTGTAAGTGAGAGAAAGAGAGAGAGAGAGAGAGAAGCTGTGAGTGAGAGAGAGAGAGAGAGAAAGAGAAGCTGTGAGTGAGACAAAGAGAGAGAAAGAGAAGCTGTGAGTGAGAGAGAGAGAGAAAGAGAAGCTCTGAGTGAGAGAGAAAGAGAAGCTGTGAGAGAGAGAAAGAGAAGCTGTGAGTGAGTGAGAGTGAGAAAGAGAAGCTGTGAGTGAGAGAGAGAGAGAAATAGAAGCTGTGAGTGGGAGAGAGAGAGAAAGAGAAAGAGAAGCTGTGTGTGAGAGAGAGAGAAACTGTGAGTGAGCGAGAGAAAGAGAAACTGTGAGTGAGAGAGAGAGAAAGAGAAGCTGTGAGTGCGAGAGAGAGAAAGAGAAGCTGTGAGTGAAAGAGAGAAAGAGAAGCTGTGAGAGAGAGAGAGAGAGAAAGAGAAGCTGTGATTGAGAGAGAGAGAGAAAGAGAAGCTGTGAGTGAGACAAAGAGAGAGAAAGAGAAGCTGTGAGAGAGAGAGAGAGAAAGAGAAGCTGTGAGTGAGAGAGAGAAAGAGAAGCTGTGAGTGCGAGAGAAAGAGAGAAAGAGAAGCTGTGAGTGAGAGAGAGAGAGAGAAAGAGAAGCTGTGAGTGAGAGAGAAAGAGAAAGAGAAGCTGTGAGTGAGAGAGAGAATGAGAAGCTGTGAGTGAGAGAGAGAGAGAAAGAGAAGCTGTGAGTGAGAGAGAGAGGAAGAGAAGCTGTGAGTGAGAGAGAAAGAGAAAGGGAAGCTGTGACTGACACAGAGTGAGAGAAGCTGTGAGTGAGAGAGAGAGACAAAGAGAAGCTGTGAGTGACAGAGAGAGACAATGAGAAGCTTTGAGTGTGTGAGAAGAGAGAAAGAGAAGCTGTGAGTGAGAGAGAGAGAGATGCTGTGAGTGAGAGAGAGAAAGAGAAGCTGTGTATGTGTGAGAGAGAGATAAGGTGTGAGTGAGAGAGAGAGAGAAGCTGTGTGTGAGAGAAAGAGAAAGTGAAGCTGTGTGTGAGAGAAAGAGAGAAAGTGAAGCTGTGAGAGAGAGAGAGAGAAAGTGAAGCATTGAGTGAGAGAGAGAGAAATAGTCTGTGTGTGAGAGAGAAAGAGAAGCTGTGTATGTGAGAGAGAAGCTGTGAGTGAGAGCGAGAGAGTGAAAGAGAAGCTGTGAGTGAAAGAGAGAGAGAAAGAGAAGCTGTGAGTGAGAGAAAGAGTTGCTGTGAGTGAGTGAGAGAGAGAAACAGAAGGTGTGAGTGAGAGAGAGCAAGAGAGAAAGAGAAGCTGTGAGTGAGAGAGAGAGAGAAAGAGAAGCTGTGAGTGAGAGAGAGAGAAAAAAAGCTGTGAGCAAGAGAGAGAGAAAGAGATGCTTTGAGTGTGAGAGAGAGAAACAGAAGCTGTGTGTGTGAGAGAGAGAGAGAAGCTGTGAGTGAGAGAGAGAGAAAGAGAAGCTGTGAGTGAGGGAGAGAAAGAGAAGCTGAGAAAGAGAGAGTGAAAGAGAAGCTGTGAGTGAGAGAGAGAGTGAGAGAGAGAAGCTGTGATTGAGAGAGAGAGAGAGATGTGAGTGAGAGAGAGAGAGAAAGAGAAGCTGTGAGTGAGAAAGAGAGAAAGAGAATCTGAGAAAGAGAGGGAGAAAAATAAGCTCTGTGTGAGAGAGATAGAGAAAGAGAAGCATTGAGTGAGAGAGAGAAAGAGAAGCTGAGAAAGAGAGAGTGAAAGAGAAGCTGTGAGTGAGAGAGAGAAAGAGAAGCTGAGAAAGAGAGGTAGAAAGAGAAGCTCTGTGTGAGAGAGATAGAGAAAGAGAAGTGTTGAGTGAAAGAGAGAAAGAGAAGCTGAGAAAGAGAGAGAGAAAGAGAAGCTGTGAGTGAGAGAGAGAGTGAGAGAGAGAGAAGCTGTGAGTGAGAGAGAGAGAAGCTGTGAGTGAGTGAGAGAGAGAGAAGATGTGAGTGTGAGAGAGAGAGGAGCTGTGAGTGAGATAGAGAGAAAGATAAGCTGTGAGTGAGAGAGAGAAAGAGAAGCAGTGAGTGAGAGAGAAAAAGAGAAAGAAAGAGAAGCTGTGAGAGAGAGAGAGAGAAAGAGAAGCTGTGAGTGAGTGAGAGAGAGAGAAGCTGTGATTGAGAGAGAGAGAGAAAGAGAAGCTGTGAGTGAGAGAGAGAAAGAGAAGCTGTGAATGCGAGAGAAAGAGAGAAAGAGAAGCTGTGAGTGAGAGAGAGAGAAAGAAGCTGTGAGTGAGAGAGAGAGAGAAAAAGAGAAGCTGTGAGCGAGAGAGACAATGAGAAGCTGTGAGTGAGAGAGAGAGAGAAAGAGAAGCATTGAGTGAGAGAGAGAGAGAAATAGTGTCTGTGTGTGAGAGAGAAAGAGAAGCTGAGAGAGAGTGAGAGAGAGAAGCTGTGAGTGAGAGAGAGAGAGAGAAAGAGAAGCTGTGAGTGAGAGAGAGAAAGAGAGAATGAGAAGCTGTGAGTGAGAGAGAGAGAGAATGAGAAGCTGTGAGAGAGAGAGAAAAAGCTGTGAGCGAGTGAGAGAGGGAGAAAGAGAAGCTGTGAGTGAGAGAGAGAAACAGAAGCTGTAAGTGAGAGAGAGAGAGTCTGTGTGAGAAAGAGAGAGTGAAACAGAAGCTGTGAGTGAGAGAGAGAGAGAAGCTGTGAGTGAGAGAGAGAAAAGCTGTGAATGAGAGAGAGAGAAAGAGAAGCTGTGAGTGTGAGAGAAAGAGAAGCTGTGAGTGAGTGAGTGGGAGAGAAGCTGTAAGTGAGAGAAAGAGAGAGAGAAAGAGAAGCTGTGAGTGAGAGAGAGAGACAGAGAAGCTGTGAGTGAGACAAAGAGAGA
Source organism: Bradypodion ventrale (assembly GCA_035047345.1). Lineage (NCBI taxonomy): Eukaryota > Metazoa > Chordata > Lepidosauria > Squamata > Chamaeleonidae > Bradypodion > Bradypodion ventrale. Next base: position 227,143,346 of record JAWDJE010000001.1, read on the forward strand.
GAAAGAGAAGCTGTGAGTGAGAGAGAGAGAAAGAGAGGCTGTGTGTGTGAGAGAGAAAGAGAAGCTGTGAGTGAAATAGAGAAACAGAAGCTGTGAGTGAGACAAAGAGAGAGAAAGAGATGCTCTGAGTGAGAGAGAAAGTGAAGCTGTGAGAGAGAGAAAGAGAAGCTGTGCGTGAGTGAGAGTGAGAAAGAGAAGCTGTGAGTGAGAGAGAGAGAGAAATAGAAGCTGTGAGTGGGAGAGAGAGAGAAAGAGAAGCTGTGTGTGTGAGAGAGAGAAACTGTGAGTGAGCGAGAGAAAGAGAAACTGTGAGTGAGAGAGAGAGAAAGAGAAGCTGTGAGTGTGAGAGAGAGAAAGAGAAGCTGTGAGTGAGAGAGAGAGAAATAGAAGCTGTGAGTGAGTGAGAGAGAGAGAAGCTGTGATTGAGAGAGAGAGAGAAAGAGAAGCTGTGAGTGAGAGAGAGAAAGAGAAGCTGTGAGTGCGAGAGAAAGAGAGAAAGAGAAGCTGTGAGTGAGAGAGAGAGAAAGAAGCTGTGAGTGAGAGAGAGAGAGAAAAAGAGAAGCTGTGAGCGAGAGAGACAATGAGAAGCTGTGAGTGAGAGAGAGAGAGAAAGAGAAGCATTGAGTGAGAGAGAGAGAGAAATAGTGTCTGTGTGTGAGAGAGAAAGAGAAGCTGAGAGAGAGTGAGAGAGAGAAGCTGTGAGTGAGAGAGAGAGAGAGAAAGAGAAGCTGTGAGTGAGAGAGAGAAAGAGAGAATGAGAAGCTGTGAGTGAGAGAGAGAGAGAATGAGAAGCTGTGAGAGAGAGAGAAAAAGCTGTGAGCGAGTGAGAGAGGGAGAAAGAGAAGCTGTGAGTGAGAGAGAGAAACAGAAGCTGTAAGTGAGAGAGAGAGAGTCTGTGTGAGAAAGAGAGAGTGAAACAGAAGCTGTGAGTGAGAGAGAGAGAGAAGCTGTGAGTGAGAGAGAGAAAAGCTGTGAATGAGAGAGAGAGAAAGAGAAGCTGTGAGTGTGAGAGAAAGAGAAGCTGTGAGTGAGTGAGTGGGAGAGAAGCTGTAAGTGAGAGAAAGAGAGAGAGAAAGAGAAGCTGTGAGTGAGAGAGAGAGACAGAGAAGCTGTGAGTGAGACAAAGAGAGAGAAAGAGAAGCTGTGAGTGAGAGAGAGAGAAAGAGAGGCTGTGTGTGTGAGAGAGAAAGAGAAGCTGTGAGTGAAATAGAGAAACAGAAGCTGTGAGTGAGACAAAGAGAGAGAAAGAGATGCTCTGAGTGAGAGAGAAAGTGAAGCTGTGAGAGAGAGAAAGAGAAGCTGTGCGTGAGTGAGAGTGAGAAAGAGAAGCTGTGAGTGAGAGAGAGAGAGAAATAGAAGCTGTGAGTGGGAGAGAGAGAGAAAGAGAAGCTGTGTGTTTGAGAGAGAGAAACTGTGAGTGAGCGAGAGAAAGAGAAACTGTGAGTGAGAGAGAGAGAAAGAGAAGCTGTGAGTGTGAGAGAGAGAAAGAGAAGCTGTGAGTGAGAGAGAGAGAAATAGAAGCTGTGAGTGAAAGAGAGAAAGAGAAGCTGTGAGAGAGAGAGAGAGAGAAAGAGAAGCTGTGATTGAGAGAGAGAGAGAAAGAGAAGCTTTGAGTGAGACAAAGAGAGAGAAAGAGAAGCTGTGAGTGAGAGAGAGAAAGAGAAAGAGAAGCTGTGAGTGAGAGAGAAAGAGAAGTTGTGAGTGCGAGAGAAAGAGAGAAAGAGAAGCTGTGAGTGAGAGAGAGAGAGAAAGAGAAGCTGTGAGTGAGAGAGAAAGAGAAAGAGAAGCTGTGAGTGAGAGAGAGAATGAGAAGCTGTGAGTGAGAGAGAGAGAAAGAGAAGCTGTGAGTGAGAGAGAGAGGAAGAGAAGCTGTGAGTGAGAGAGAGAGAGAGAAAGAGAAGCTGTGAGTGAGACAAAGAGAGAGAAAGAGAAGCTGTGATTGAGAGAGAGAGAGAAAGATAAGCTGTGAGTGAGAGAGAGAAAGAAAAGCTGTGAGTGCGAGAGAGAATGAGATGCTGTGAGTGATAGTAAGAGAAAGAGAAGCATTGAGTGAGAGAGAGAAAGAGAGAATGAGAAGCTGCGGGTGAGAGAGAGAGAATGAGAAGCTGTGTGTGAGAGAGAAAAAGCTGTGAGTGAGAGAGAGAGAGAAAGAGAAGCTGTGAGTGTGAGAGAGAAACAGAAGGTGTAAGTGAGAGAGAGAGAGAGTCTGTGTGAGAAAGAGAGAGTGAAACAGAAGCTGTGAGTGAGAGAGAGGGAGAGAAGCTGTGAGTGAGAGAGAGAAGCAGTGAATGAGAGAGAGAGAAGGAGAAGCTGTGAGTGAGAGAGAGAGAAGCTGTAAGTGAGAGAAAGAGAGAGAGAAAGAGAAGCTGTGTGTGTGTGAGAGAGAAAGAGAAGCTGTGAGTGAGACAAAGAGAGAGAAAGAGAAGCTGTGAGTGAGAGAGAGAGAGAAAGAGAAGCTGTGAGTGAGAGAGGGAGAAAGAGAAGCTGTGAGTGAGAGAGAGAAAGAGAATCTGTGAGTGAGACAAAGAGAGAGAAAGAGAAGCTCTGAGTGAGAGAGAGAGAGAGAGAAAGAGAAGCTGTGAGTGTGAGAGAGAGAGAGAAGCTGTGAGTGAGAGAAAGAGAAAATGTGAGTGAGAGAGAGAGAGAAAGATGCTATGAGTGAGAGAGAAACAGAAGCTGGGAATGAGAGAGAGAAAGTGAAGGTGTGTGTGTGAGAGAGAGAGAAATAGAAGCTGTGAGAGAGAGAGAGAATGAGAACCTGTGAGTGAGAGAGAAAGAGAAAGAGAAGCTGTGAGTGACACAGAGAGAGAGAACCTGTGAGTGGGAGAGAAAGAGAAAGAGAAGCTGTGAGTGACAGAGAGAGAGAATGAGAAGCTTTGAGTGAGAGAGAGAGAAAGTGAAGCTGTGAGTGAGAGATAGAGAGAAAGAGAAGCTGTGTGTGTGAGAGAGAAATAGAAGCTGTGTGTGAGTGAGAGAGAGAGAGAAGCTGTGTGTGTGTGTGGGATTAAGAGAAGCTGTGTGTGTGACAGAGAGAAAGAGACACTGTGTGTGAGAGAGAGTGAGAGAGAGAAAGAGAAGCTGTGAGTGAGAGAGAGAGAGAGATGCTGAGAGTGAGAGAGAGAAAGAGAAGCTGTGTATGTGTGTGAGAGAGATATGCTGTGAGTGAGAGACAGAGAAAGTGAAGCTGTGTGTGAGAGAAAGAGAGAAAGTTAAGCTGAGAGTGAGAGAGAGAGAGAGAAAGTGAAGCATTGAGTGAGAGAGAGAGAAAGAGAAGCTGTGTGTGTGAGAGAGAGAAGCTGTGAGTGAGAGCGAGAGAGTGAAAGAGAAGCTGTGAGTGAAAGAGAGAGAGAAAGAGAAGCTGTGAGTGAGAGAGAGAGAGTTGCTGTGAGTGAGTGAGAGAGAGAAACAGAAGGTGTGAGTGAGAGAGAGAAAGAGAGAAAGAGAAGCTGTGAGTGAGAGAGAGAGAGAAAGAGAAGCTGTGAGTGAGAGAGAGAGAAAAAAAGCTGTGAGCGAGAGAGAGAGAGAAAGAGATGCTTTGAGTGAGAGAGAGAGAAACAGAAGCTGTGAGTGAGAGAGAGAGAAAGAGAGTTTGTGTGAGAAAGAGAGAAAGAGAAGCTGTGAGTGAGAGAGAGAGAGAAGCTGTGAGTGAGAGAGAGAGAAGCTGTGAGTGAAAGAGAGAGAGAGAAGCTGAGAAAGAGAGAGTGAAAGAGAAGCTGTGAGTGAGAGAGTGAGTGAGAGAGAGAAGCTGTGATTGAGAGAGAGAGAAGCTGTGAGTGAGAGAGAGAGAGAAAGAGAAGCTGTGAGTGAGAGAGGGAGAAAGAGAAGCTGTGAGTGAGAGAGAGAAAGAGAAGCTGTGAGTGAGACAAAGAGAGAGAAAGAGAAGCTCTGAGTGAGAGAGAGAGAGAGAGAAAGAGAAGCTGTGAGTGTGAGAGAGAGAGAGAAGCTGTGAGTGAGAGAAAGAGAAAATGTGAGTGAGAGAGAGAAAGATGCTATGAGTGAGAGAGAAACAGAAGCTGGGAATGAGAGAGAGAGAAAGTGAAGGTGTGTGTGAGAGAGAGAGAGAGAAATAGAAGCTGTGTGAGAGAGAGAGAATGAGAACCTGTGAGTGAGAGAGAAAGAGAAAGAGAAGCTGTGAGTGACACAGAGAGAGAGAACCTGTGAGTGGGAGAGAAAGAGAAAGAGAAGCTGTGAGTGACAGAGAGAGAGAATGAGAAGCTTTGAGTGAGAGGGAGAGAAAGTGAAGCTGTGAGTGAGAGATAGAGAGAAAGAGAAGCTGTGTGTGAGAGAGAGAAATAGAAGCTGTGTGTGAGTGAGAGAGAGAGAGAAGCTGTGTGTGTGTGTGGGATTAAGAGAAGCTGTGTGTGTGACAGAGAGAAAGAGACACTGTGTGTGAGAGAGAGTGAGAGAGAGAAAGAGAAGCTGTGAGTGAGAGAGCGAGAGAGAGATGCTGAGAGTGAGAGAGAGAAAGAGAAGCAGTGTATGTGTGTGAGAGAGATATGCTGTGAGTGAGAGACAGAGAAAGTGAAGCTGTGTGTGAGAGAAAGAGAGAAAGTTAAGCTGAGAGTGAGAGAGAGAGAGAGAAAGTGAAGCATTGAGTGAGAGAGAGAAATAGTCTGTGAGAGAGAGAGAAAGAGAAGCTGTGTGTGTGAGAGAGAGAAGCTGTGAGTGAGAGCGAGAGAGCGAAAGAGAAGCTGTGAGTGAAAGAGAGAGAGAAAGAGAAGCTGTGAGTGAGAGAGAGAGAGTTGCTGTGAGTGAGTGAGAGAGAGAAACAGAAGGTGTGAGTGAGAGAGAGAAAGAGAGAAAGAGAAGCTGTGAGTGAGAGAGAGAGAGAAAGAGAAGCTGTGAGTGAGAGAGAGAGAAAAAAAGCTGTGAGCGAGAGAGAGAGAGAGAAAGAGATGCTTTGAGGGAGAGAGAGAGAAACAGAAGCTGTGAGTGAGAGAGAGAGAAAGAGAGTTTGTGTGAGAAAGAGAGAAAGAGAAGCTGTGAGTGAGAGAGAGAGAGAAGCTGTGAGTGAGAGAGAGAGAAGCTGTGAGTGAAAGAGAGAGAGAGAAGCTGAGAAAGAGAGAGTGAAAGAGAAGCTGTGAGTGAGAGAGTGAGTGAGAGAGAGAAGCTGTGATTGAGAGAGGGAGAAGCTGTGAGTGAGAGAGAGAGAGAAAGAGAACCAGTGAGTGAGATAGAGAGAAAGAAAAGCTGTGAATGAGAGAGAGAAAGAGAATGTGAGAAAGAGAGGGAGAAAGAGAATCTGTGAATGAGAGAGAAAGAGAAAGAGAAGCTGTGCGTGACATAGAGAGAGAAGCTGTGAGTGAGAGAGAGAGAGAAAGAGATGCTGTGAGTGAGAGAGAAACAGAAGCTGTGAATGAGAGAGAGAAAGAAAGAGAAGGTGTGAGTGAGAGAGAGAAAGGGAAGCTGTGAGTGAGAGAGAGAGAGAGAAGCTGTGAGTGAGAGAGAGAGAAAGAGAATCTGTGAGTGAGAGAGAGAGAATCTGTGAGTGAGAGAGAGAGAAGCTGTGAGTGAGAGAGAGAAGCTGTGAGTGAGATAGTGAGAAAGATAAGCTGTGAGAGAGAGAGAGAGAAAGAGAAGCTGTGAGTGAGAGAGAGACAGAAAGAGAAGCTGTGAGTCAGAGAGAGAGAGAGAAAGAAAGTGAAGCTGTGAGTGAGAGAGAGAGAGAAAGAGATGCTGTGAGTGATAGTGAAAGAAAGAGAAGCATTGAGTGAGAGAGAGAGAGAAATAGTGTCTGTGTGTGAGAGAGAAAGAGAAGCTGAGAGAGAGAGAGAGAGAAGCTGTGAGTGAGAGAGCGAGAGTGAAAGAGAAGCTGTGAGTGAAAGAGAGAGAGAGAAAGAGAAGCTGTGAGAGTGAGAGAGAGAGAGAAAGGAAGCTGTGAGTGAGAGAGAGAAAGAGAGAATGAGAAGCCGTGAGTGAGAGAGAGAGAATGAGAAGCTGTGAGAGAGAGAAAAAGATGTGTGAGAGAGAGAGAGAGAAAGAGAAGCTGTGAGTGTGAGAGAGAAACAGAAGCTGTAAGTGTGAGAGACAGATAGTCTGTGTGAGAAAGAGAGAGTGAAACAGAAGCTGTGAGTGAGAGAGAGAGAGAATGAGAAGCTTTGAGAGAGAGAGAGAGAAAGTGAAGCTGTGAGTGAGAGATAGAGAGAAAGAGAAGCTGTGTGTGTGAGAGAGAAATAGAAGCTGTGTGTGAGTGAGAGAGAGAGAGAAGCTGTGTGTGTGTGTGGGATTAAGAGAAGCTGTGTGTGTGACAGAGAGAAAGAGACACTGTGTGTGAGAGAGAGTGAGAGAGAGAAAGAGAAGCTGTGAGTGAGAGAGAGAGAGAGATGCTGAGAGTGAGAGAGAGAAAGAGAAGCTGTGTATGTGTGTGAGAGAGATATGCTGTGAGTGAGAGACAGAGAAAGTGAAGCTGTGTGTGAGAGAAAGAGAGAAAGTTAAGCTGAGAGTGAGAGAGAGAGAGAGAAAGTGAAGCATTGAGTGAGAGAGAGAGAAATAGTCTGTGTGAGAGAGAGAAAGAGAAGCTGTGTGTGTGAGAGAGAGAAGCTGTGAGTGAGAGCGAGAGAGCGAAAGAGAAGCTGTGAGTGAAAGAGAGAGAGAAAGAGAAGCTGTGAGTGAGAGAGAGAGAGTTGCTGTGAGTGAGTGAGAGAGAGAAACAGAAGGTGTGAGTGAGAGAGAGAAAGAGAGAAAGAGAAGCTGTGAGTGAGAGAGAGAGAGAAAGAGAAGCTGTGAGTGAGAGAGAGAGAAAAAAAGCTGTGAGCGAGAGAGAGAGAGAGAAAGAGATGCTTTGAGGGAGAGAGAGAGAAACAGAAGCTGTGAGTGAGAGAGAGAGAAAGAGAGTTTGTGTGAGAAAGAGAGAAAGAGAAGCTGTGAGTGAGAGAGAGAGAGAAGCTGTGAGTTAGAGAGAGAGAAGCTGTGAGTGAAAGAGAGAGAGAGAAGCTGAGAAAGAGAGAGTGAAAGAGAAGCTGTGAGTGAGAGAGTGAGTGAGAGAGAGAAGCTGTGATTGAGAGAGAGAGAAGCTGTGAGTGAGAGAGAGAGAGAAAGAGAACCAGTGAGCGAGATAGAGAGAAAGAAAAGTTGTGAATGAGAGAGAGAAAGAGAATGTGAGAAAGAGAGGGAGAAAGAGAATCTGTGAATGAGAGAGAAAGAGAAAGAGAAGCTGTGCGTGACATAGAGAGAGAAGCTGTGAGTGAGAGAGAGAGAGAAAGAGATGCTGTGAGTGAGAGAGAAACAGAAGCTGTGAATGAGAGAGAGAGAGAAAGAGAAGGTGTGAGTGAGAGAGAGAAAGGGAAGCTGTGAGTGAGAGAGAGAGAGAGAAGCTGTGAGTGAGAGAGAGAGAAAGAGAATCTGTGAGTGAGAGAGAGAGAATCTGTGAGTGAGAGAGAGAGAAGCTGTGAGTGAGAGAGAGAAGCTGTGAGTGAGATAGTGAGAAAGATAAGCTGTGAGAGAGAGAGAGAAAGAGAAGCTGTGAGTGAGAGAGAGACAGAAAGAGAAGCTGTGAGTCAGAGAGAGAGAAAGAAAGAGAAGCTGTGAGTGAGAGAGAGAGAGAGAAAGTGATGCTGTGAGTGATAGTGAAAGAAAGAGAAGCATTGAGTGAGAGAGAGAGAGAAATAGTGTCTGTGTGTGAGAGAGAAAGAGAAGCTGAGAGAGAGAGAGAGAAGCTGTGAGTGAGAGAGCGAGAGTGAAAGAGAAGCTGTGAGTGAAAGAGAGAGAGAGAAAGAGAAGCTGTGAGAGTGAGAGAGAGAGAGAAAGGAAGCTGTGAGTGAGAGAGAGAAAGAGAGAATGAGAAGCCGTGAGTGAGAGAGAGAGAATGAGAAGCTGTGAGAGAGAGAAAAAGATGTGTGAGAGAGAGAGAGAGAAAGAGAAGCTGTGAGTGTGAGAGAGAAACAGAAGCTGTAAGTGTGAGAGACAGATAGTCTGTGTGAGAAAGAGAGAGTGAAACAGAAGCTGTGAGTGAGAGAGAGAGAGAGAAGCTGTGAGTGAGTGAGAGAGAAGCTGTGAATGAGAGAGAGAGAAAGAGAAGCTGTGAGTGAGAGAGAGAAAGAGAAGCTGTGAGTGAGACAAAGAGAGAGAAAGAGAAGCTCTGAGTGAGAGAGAGAGAAAGAGAAGCTGTGAGTGAGAGAGAGAAAGAGAAGCTGTGAGTGAGACAAAGAGAGAGAAAGAGAAGCTCTGAGTGAGAGAGAGAGAAAGAGAAGCTGTGAGTGAGAGAGAGAAAGTGAAGCTGTGATCTAGAGAGAGAGAAAGAGAAGCTGTGAGTGAGACAAAGAGAGAGAAAGAGAAGCTGTGAGTGAGAGAGAGAGAAAGAGAAGCTGTGAGTGAGAGAGAGAATGAGAAGCTGTGAGTGAGAGAGAGAGAGAAAGAGAAGCTTTGAGTTTGTGTGTGTGAGAGAGAAGCTGTGATTGAGAGAGAGAGAAGAGAAGCTGTGAGTGAGAGAGAGAGAGAGAGAGAGAAGCTGTGAGTGAGAGAGAAAGAGAAAGAGAAGCTGTGAGTGAGAGAGAGAGAGAAAGGGAAGCTGTGAGTGAGGGAGAGAGAGAGATGCTGTGAGTGAGAGAGAGAAAGAGAAGCTGTGTATGTGTGGGAGAGAGATATGCTGTGAGTGAGAGAGAGAGAAAGTGAAGCTGTGATCTAGAGAGAGAGAAAGAGAAGCTGTAAGTGAGACAAAGAGAGAGAAAGAGAAGCTGTGAGTGAGAGAGAGAGAGAGAAAGAGAAGCTGTGATTGAGAGAGAGAGAAAGAGAAGCTGTGAGTGCGAGAGAGAGAGAAAGAGAAGCTGTGAGTGAGAGAGAGAGAAAGAGAAGCTGTGAGTGAGACAAAGAGAGAGAAAGAGAAGCTGTGAGTGAGAGAGAGAGAGAAAGAGAAGCTGTGAGTGAGAGAGAGAAAGAGAAGCTGTGAGTGCGAGAGAAAGAGAGAAAGAGAAGCTGTGAGTGAGAGAGAGAGAGAAAGAGAAGCTGTGAGTGATAGTGAAAGAAAGAGAAGCATTGAGTGAGAGAGAGATAGAGAGAAAGAGAAGCTGTGTGTGTGAGAGAGAAATAGAAGCTGTGTGTGAGTGACAGAGAGAGAAGCTGTGTGTGTGTGTGTGATTAAGAGAAGCTGTGTGTGTGACAGAGAGAAAGAGACTGTGTGTGAGAGAGAGTGAGAGAGAGAAAGAGAAGCTGTGAGTGTGAGAGAGAGAGATGCTGAGAGTGAGAGAGAGAGAGAAGCTGTGTATGTGTGTGTGAGAGAGAAAGAGAAGCTGTGAGTGAGAGAGAGAAAGAGAAGCTGTGAGTGAGTGAGAGTGAGAAAGAGAAGCTGTGAGTGAGAGAGAGAGAGAAATAGAAGCTGTGAGTGGGAGAGAGAAAGAGAAGCTGTGTGTGTGAGAGAGAGAAACTGTGAGTGAGCGAGAGAAAGAGAAACCGTGAGTGAGAGAGAGAGAAAGAGAAGCTGTGAGTGCGAGAGAGAGAAAGAGAAGCTGTGAGTGAGAGAGAGAATGAGAAGCTGTGAGTGAGAGAGAGAAAGAGAAGCTGTGAGTGAGAGAGAGAGAGAGAGAAAGAGAAGCTGTGAGTGAGAGAGAGAGAGAAAGAGAAGCTTTGACTGTGTGTGTGAGAATGAGAAGCTGTGAGAGAGAGAAAAAGCTGTGAGAGAGAGAGAGAGAGAAAGAGAAGCTGTGAGTGAGAGAGAAAGAGAAAGAGAAGCTGTGAGAGAGAGAGAGAGAAAGAGAAGCTGTGAGTGAGAGAGAGAGAGGTGCTGTGAGTGAGAGAGAGAGAAAGTGAAGCTGTGATCTAGAGAGAGAGAAAGAGAAGCTGTGAGTGAGACAAAGAGAGAGAAAGAGAAGCTGTGAGTGAGAGAGAGCGAAAGAGAAGCTGTGAGTGAAAGAGAGAGAGAGAGAAAGAGAAGCTGTGAGAGAGAAAGAGAGAGAGATGCTGTGAGTGAGAGAGAGAGAAAGTGCTATGAGTGAGAGAGAAACAGATGCTGGGAATGAGAGAGAGAGAAAGTGAAGGTGTGAGTGAGAGAGAGAGAGAGAAATAGAAGCTGTGAGAGAGAGAGAGAATGAGAAGCTGTGAGTGAGAGAGAGAGAGAAAGAGAAGCTTTGAGTGTGTGTGTGAGAGAGAGAAGCTGTGGTTGAGAGAGAGAGAAAGGGAAGCTGTGATCTAGAGAGAGAGAAAGAGAAGCTGTGAGTGAGACAAAGAGAGAGAAAGAGAAGCTGTGAGTGAGAGAGAGAGAGAAAGAGAAGCTGTGATTGAGAGAGAGAGAAAGAGAAGCTGTGAGTGCGAGAGAGAGAGAGGAAGAGAAGCTGTGAGTGAGAGAGAGAGAGAAAGAGAAGCTGTGAGTGAGAGAGAGAAAGAGAAGCTGTGAGTGTGAGAGAAAGAGAGAAAGAGAAGCTGTGAGCGAGAGAGAGAGAGAAAGAGAAGCTGTGAGTGATAGTGAAAGAAAGAGAAGCATTGAGTGTGAGAGAGAGAGAAATAGTGTCTCGTGTGTGTGAGAGAAAGAGAAGCTGAGAGAGAGAGAGAGAAGCTGTGAGTGAGAGAGCGAGAGCGAAAGAGAAGCTGTGAGTGAAAGAGAGAGAGAGAAAGAGAAGCTGTGAGAGTGAGAGAGAGAGAGAAAGAGAAGCTGTGAGTGAGAGAGAGAAAGAGAGAATGAGAAGCCGTGATTGAGAGAGAGAGAATGAGAAACTGTGTGAGAGAGAAAAAGCTGTGAGTGAGAGAGATAGAGAAAGAGAAGCTGTGAGTGTGAGAGAGAAACAGAAGCTGTAAGTGTGAGAGAGAGATAGTCTGTGAGAGAAAGAGAGAGAGAAAGAGAAGCTGTGTGTGTGAGAGAGAGAAAGAGGCTGTGAGTGAGACAAAGACAGAGAAAGAGAAGCTGTGAGTGAGAGAGAGAGAAAGAGAAGCTGTGAGTGAGAGAGAGAGAAAGAGAAGCTGTGAGTGAGAGAGAGAAAGAGAAGCTGTGAGTGAGACAAAGAGAGAGAAAGAGAAGCTCTGAGTGAGAGAGAGAGAGAAAGAGAAGCTGTGAGTGAAAGAGAGAGAGAGAGAGAAGCTGTGAGTGAGAGAAAGAGAAAATGTGAGTGAGAGAGAGAGAAAGAGATGCTATGAGTGAGAGAGACTGGTAAGAATGAACACTCCCGGAAAGTAACAAGAGAACAAATTTAATGCACTAATAAAAGGTTGTGAACAATGGGTGTGTCATTGAACTACTAATGAGGGGTCTTATAAGCCAACCGACTGTATACATGTAAAATATCAGTATTCTGGGTACATCACATCAAGCCAGTAATAAACAAGAAACAACAAGAGAGTAAGTCAGGCGAAACAAACCCCTCCCCCCTCTCGCTGAAACATTGGGCGGGTGGACCATATATAAATCTAAGGTGCTATAACAAGAGTAAAAAGTATCATCACGTCCGTCTGGATAAGTCCATAATAATGATGAAACAAGGTCTTGTGAAGAGTGATTGTTCAAAACGGCACGTGGATCATCCGGTCAATGGTGGAACAACCCGACCCGGGCGGAGGGGGTGCCAAACGCAATCAAAAACTGATGTCCCTCCGGTATAGCGACATTTCGGTGGCTTCCTCAGAGTCTATCTGAATATCATTTCCCGCGCGTGAACCTCTAGGGTCTATTCTTTTGTGTTCTCTAGAGGTTTTTGATTGCGTTTGGCACCCCCTCCGCCCGGGTCGGGTTGTTCCACCATTGACCGGATGATCCACGTGCCGTTTTGAACAATCACTCTTCACAAGACCTTGTTTCATCATTATTATGGACTTATCCAGACGGACGTGATGATACTTTTTACTCTTGTTATAGCACCTTAGATTTATATATGGTCCACCCGCCCAATGTTTCAGCGAGAGGGGGGAGGGGTTTGTTTCGCCTGACTTACTCTCTTGTTGTTTCTTGTTTATTACTGGCTTGATGTGATGTACCCAGAATACTGATATTTTACATGTATACAGTCGGTTGGCTTATAAGACCCCTCATTAGTAGTTCAATGACACACCCATTGTTCACAACCTTTTATTAGTGCATTAAATTTGTTCTCTTGTTACTTTCCGGGAGTGTTCATTCTTACCAGTCACCATTTACACCCCGGCCGTCTTTTTCGCCATGAGTGAGAGAGAAACAGAAGCTGGGAATGAGAGAGAGAGAAAGTGAAGGTGTGAGTGAGAGAGAGAGAGAGAAATAGAAGCTGTGAGAGAGAGAGAGAATGAGAACCTGTGAGTGAGAGAGAAAGAGAAAGAGAAGCTGTGAGTGACACACAGAGAGAGAACCTGTGAGTGAGAGAGAAAGAGAAAGAGAAGCTGTGAGTGACAGAGAGAGAGAATGAGAAGCTTTGAGTGAGAGAGAGAGAAAGTGAAGCTGTGAGTGAGAGAGAGATAGAGAGAAAGAGAAGCTGTGTGTGTGAGAGAGAGAAGCTGTGAGAGAGAGCGAGAGAGCGAAAGAGAAGCTGTGAGTGAAAGAGAGAGAGAAAGAGAAGCTGAGAGTGAGAGAGAGAGAGAGTTGCTGTGAGTGAGTGAGAGAGAGAAATAGAAGGTGTGAGTGAGAGAGAGAAAGAGAGAAAGAGAAGCTGTGAGTGAGAGAGAGAGAAAGAGAAGCTGTGAGTGAGAGAGAGAGAAAAAAAGCTGTGAGCGAGAGAGAGAGAGAAAGAGATGCTTTGAGTGTGAGAGAGAGAAACAGAAGCTGTGAGTGAGAGAGAGAGAAAGAGAGTCTGTGTGAGAAAGAGAGAAAGAGAAGCTGTGAGTGAGAGAGAGAGAGAGAAGCTGTGAGTGAGAGAGAGAGAAGCTGTGAGTGAGTGAGAGAGAGAAAGAGAACCTGTGAGTGAGAGAGAGAGAAAGAAAAGCTGTGAATGAGAGAGAGAAAGAACATCTGAGAAAGAGAGGGAGAAAGAGAAGCTGTGAATGAGAGAGAAAGAGAAAGAGAAGCTGTGAGTGACACAGAGAGAGAAGCTGTGAGTGAGAGAGAGAGAGAAAGAGATGCTGTGAGTGAGAGAGAAACAGAAGCTGTGAATGAGAGAGAGAGAGAAAGAGAAGGTGTGAGTGAGAGAGAGAAAGGGAAGCTGTGAATGAGAGAGAGAGAGAGAAGCTGTGAGTGAGAGAGAGAGAAAGAGAATCTGTGAGTGAGAGAGAGAGAGAAGCTGTGAGTGAGAGGGAGAGAAGCTTTGAGTGAGAGAGAGAAGCTGTGAGCGAGATAGTGAGAAAGATAAGCTGTGAGAGAGAGAGAGAGAGAAAGAGTGGCTGTGAGTGAGAGAGAGATAGAAAGAGAAGCTGTGAGTCAGAGAGAGAGAGAGAGAAAGAGAAGCTGTGAGTGAGAGAGAGAGAGAGAGGTGCTGTGAGTGATAGTGAAAGAAAGAGAAGCATTGAGTGAGAGAGAGAGAAATAGTGTCTGTGTGTGAGAGAGAAAGAGAAGCTGAGAGAGAGAGAAAGAGAAGCTGTGAGTGAGAGAGAGAGAGAGAAAGAGAAGCTGGGAGAGTGAGAGAGAGAGAGAAAGAGAAGCTGTGAGAGAGAGAAAGAGAGAATGAGAAGCTGTGAGTGAGAGAGAGAGAGAGATGCTGTGAGTGAGAGAGAGAAAGAGAAGCTGTGTATGTGTGGGAGAGAGATATGCTGTGAGTGAGAGAGAGAGAAAGTGAAGCTGTGATCTAGAGAGAGAGAAAGAGAAGCTGTGAGTGAGACAAAGAGAGAGAAAGAGAAGCTGTGAGTGAGAGAGAGAGAGAAAGAGAAAGAGAAGCTGTGAGTGAGAGAGAGAGAAAGAGAAGCTGTGAGTGCGAGAGAGAGAGAGAGAAAGAGAAGCTGTGAGTGAGAGAGAGAGAGAAAGAGAAGCTGTGAGTGAGACAAAGAGAGAGAAAGAGAAGCGGTGAGTGAGATAGAGAGAGAAAGAGAAGCTGTGAGTGAGAGAGAGAAAGAGAAGCTGTGAGTGAGAGAGAGAATGAGAAGCTGTGAGTGACAGAGAGAGAAAGAGAAGCTGTGAGTGAGAGAGAGAGGAAGAGAAGCTGTGAGTGAGAGAGAGAGAGAAAGAGAAGCTGTGAGTGAGTGAGTGAGAGAGAAGCTGTGAATGAGAGAGAGAGAGGAGAAGCTGTGAGTGAGAGAGAGAGAGAAGCTGTGAGAGAGAGAGAGAGAAAGAGAAGCATTGAGTGAGAGAGAGAGACAGAGAGTCTGGAAGTGAGAGAGAGAAAGAGAAGCTGTGAGCGAGAGAGAGAGAAGCTGTGAGTGAGAGAGAGAGAAAGAGAAGGTGTGAGGGAAAGAGAGAGAGAGAGAAGCTGAGAGAGAGAGAGAGAGAAAGAGAAGCTGTGAGTGAGTGAGAGATAGAAGCTGTGAGTGAGAGAGTGAAAGAGAAGCTGTGAGTGAGAGAGAGAAGGAAACAGAAGCTGTGAGTGAGAGAGAGAGAAAGAAAGAGAAGCTGTGAGTGAGAGAGAGAGAAAGAAAAACTGTGAGTGAGAGAGGAAGAGAAGCTGTGAGTGAGTGAGAGAGAGAGAAATAGAAGCTGTGAGTGAGACAAAGAGACAGAAAGAGAAGCTGTGAGTGAGAGAGAGAGAGAAAGAGAAGCTGTGAGTGAGAGAGAGAGAGAGAGAAAGAGAAGCTGTGAGTGAGTGAGAGAGATTAAGAGAAGCTGTGTCTGTGTGTGAGAGAAAGAGACACTGTGTGTGAGAGAGAGAAAGAGAAGCTGTGAGTGAGAGAGAGATGCTGCGAGTGAGAGAGAGAAAGAGAAGCTGTGTATGTGTGAGAGAGAGATATGCTGTGAGTGAGAGAGAGAGAAAGATAAGGTGTGTGTGAGAGAAAGAGAAAGTGAAGCTGTGTGTGAGATAAAGAGAGAAAGTGAAGCTGTGAGTGTGAGAGAGAGAGAAGCATTGAGTGAAAGAGAGAGAAATAGAGTCTGAGAGAGAGAGAAAGAGAAGCTGTGTGAGAGAGAGAGATAAGCTGTGAGTGAGAGAGAGAGCAAAAGAGAAGCTGTGAGTGAAAGAGAGAGAGAAAGAGCAGCTGTGAGTGAGAGGGAGAGAGTTGCTGTGAGTGAGAGAGAGAGAGAAAGAGAAGCTGTGCGTGAGCGAGAGAGAGA
Organism: Bradypodion ventrale; assembly: GCA_035047345.1. NCBI lineage: Eukaryota > Metazoa > Chordata > Lepidosauria > Squamata > Chamaeleonidae > Bradypodion > Bradypodion ventrale. Next base: position 227,158,359 of record JAWDJE010000001.1, read on the forward strand.
ATCAGGAGCTGTGAGTGAGAAAGAGAGAGAGAAAGAGAAGCTGTGAGTGAGAGAGAGAGAAAGAAAGAGAAGCTGTGAGTGAGAGAGATAGAATGAGAAGCTGTGAGTGAGAGAGAAAGAGAAAGTGAAGCTGTGTGTGAGAGAAATAGAGAAAGTGAAGCTGTGAGTGAGAGAGAGAAAGAAAGAGAAGCATTGAGTGAGTAAGAGAGAAAGAGAGTCTGGAAGTGAGAGAGAGAGAGAAAGAGAAGCTGTGAGTGAGAGTGAGAGAGAAGCTGTGAGTGAGAGAGAGAGAGAGAAAGAGAAGCGGTGAGTGAAAGAGAGAGAGAAAAAGAATCTGTGAGAGAGAGAGAGAAAGAGAAGCTGTGAGTGAGTGAGAGAGAAAGAGAAGCTGTGAGTGAGACAAAGAGAGAGAAAGAGAAGCTGTGAGAGAGAGAGAAGCTGTGAGTGAGAGAGAAAGAGAAAGAGAAGCTGTGAGTGAGTGAGAGAGATGTTGTGAGTGAGAGAGAGAAAAAGAAGCTGTGTATGTGTGTGAGAGAGATATGCTGTGAGTGAGAGAGAGAGAAAGAGAAGCTGTGTGTGAGAAAAAGAGAAAGTGAAGTTGTGTGTGAGAGAAAGAGAGAAAGTGAAGCTGTGAGTGAGAGAGAGAAAGAGAAGCTGTGTGAGAGAGAAAGAGAAAGTGAAGCTGTGTGTGAGAGAAAGAGAGAAAGTGAAGTTGTGAGTGAGAGAGGGAGAAGCTTTGAGAGAGAGTGAGAAAGAGAAGCTGTTAGTGAGAGAGAGAGAAAGAGAAGCTGTGAGTGAGACAAAGAGAGAGAAAGAGAAGCTGTGAGTGTGTGTTTGAGAGAGAAAGAGAAGCTGTGAGTGAGAGAGAGAGAAAGATAAGCTGTGAGTGAGAGAGAGAGAAAGATAAGCTGTGAGTGAGAGAGAGAGGAAGAGAAGCTGTGAGTGTGTGAGAGAGAGAAAATGAAGCTGTGAGTGAGTGAGAGAGAGACAGAGAGAGAAGCTGTGATTGAGAGAGAGAGAGAGATTAGAAGCTGTGTGTGTGAGAGAGAGAGAAAGAGAAGTTGTGAGTGAGAGAGAGAGGGAAACAGAAGCTGTGAGTGAGATAGAGAGAGAGAAAGAGAAGCTGTGAATGCGAGAGAGAGAGAGAGAGAGAGAGAATGAGAAGCTGTGAGTGATAGAGAGAAAAAGAGAGTAAGAAAGAGAGAGTGAAAGAGAAGCTGTGAGAGAGAGAGAGAAGCTGTGAGTGAGAGAGAGAGTGACAGAGAAGCTGTGAGTGAGAGAGAAACAGAAGCTTTGAGTGAGAGTGAGAGAGAAAGAGAAAGAGAAGGTGTGAGTAGGAGAGAGAGAGAGAAGCTGAGATTGAGAGAGAGAAAGAGAAGCCCTGAGTGAGAGAGAGAGAAAGAGAAGCTGTGAGTGAGAGAGAAAGAGAGTCTGTGTGAGAAAGAGAGTGAAAGAGAATCTGTGAGTGAGAGAGAGAGAGAGAAGCTGTGAGTGAGAGAGAGAGGAGCTGTGCGTGAGAGAGAGAGAGAGAGAGAAAGAGAAGCTGTGAGTGAGAGAGAAAAAGAAGCTGTGAGTGTGAGAGAGACAGAAGCTGTAAGTGAGAGAAAAAAAGAGAGAAATAGAAGCTGTGAGTGAGAGTGAGAAAGAGAAGCTGTGTGAGAGAGAGAAAGAGAAGCTGTGTGTGAGTGAGAGAGAGAGAAGCTGTGTGTGTGAGAGAGAAAGAGACACTGTGTGAGAGAGAGAGAGAGAGAAAGAGAAGCTGTGAGTGAGAGAGAGAGATGCTGTGAGTGAGAGAGAGAGAAAGAGAAACTGTGTGTGAGATTAAGAGAAAGTGAAGCTGTGTTTGAGAGAAAGAGAGAAAGTGAAGCTGTGAGTGAGAGAGAGAGAGAAGCATTGAGTGAGATAGAGAGAAATAGAGTCTGTGAGAGAGAGAGAGAAAGAGAAGCTGTGCGTGTGAGAGAAGCTGTGAGTGAGAGCAAGAGAGCGAAAGAGAAGCTGTGAGTGAAAGAGAGAGAGAGAAAGAGAAGCTGTGAGTGAGAGAGAGAGTTGCTGTGAGTGAGTGAGAGAGAGAAACAGAAGGTGTGAGTGAGAGAGAGAAAGAGAGAAAGGGAAGCTGTGAGTGAGAGAGAGAGAGAAAGAGAAGCTGTGAGTGAGTGAGAGAGAGAAAAAGCTGTGAGTGAGAGAGAGAGAGAGATACATTGAGTGAGAGAGAGAGAAACAGAAGCTGTGAGTGAGAGAGAGAAAGAGAGTCTGTGTGAGAAAGAGAGAAAGAGAAGCTGTGAGTGAGAGAGAGAGAGAGAGAAGCTGTGAATGAGAGAGAGAGTAGCTGTGAGTGAGAGAGAGAGAAATAGAAGCTGTGAGTGAGAGAGAAAGAGAAGCTGTGAGTGAGTGAGGGAGAGAGAAGATGTAAGTGAGTGAAAGAGAGAGAGAAAGAGAAGCTGTAAGTGAGAGAGAGATAGAGAAAGAGAAGCTGTGAGTGAGAGAGAGAGAGAGAAAGAGAGACTGTGTGAGAAAGAGAGAAAGAGAAGCTGTGAGTGAGAGAGAGAGGAAGAGAAGCTGTGAGTGAGAGAGAGAGAGAGAGATGCTGAGAGTGAGAGAGAGAAAGAGAAGCTGTGTATGTGTGTGAGAGAGATATGCTGTGAGTGAGAGACAGAGAAAGTGAAGCTGTGTGTGAGAGAAAGAGAGAAAGTTAAGCTGAGAGAGAGAGAGAGAGAGAAAGTGAAGCATTGAGTGAGAGAGAGAGAAATAGTCTGTGAGAGAGAGAGAAAGAGAAGCTGTGTGTGTGAGAGAGAGAAGCTGTGAGTGAGAGCGAGAGATCGAAAGAGAAGCTGTGAGTGAAAGAGAGAGAGAAAGAGAAGCTGTGAGTGAGAGAGAGTTGCTGTGAGTGAGAGAGAGAGAGAAAGAGAAGCTGTGAGTGAGAGAGAGAGAAAAAAAGCTGTGAGCGAGAGAGAGAGAGAGAAAGAGATGCTTTGAGTGAGAGAGAGAGAAACAGAAGCTGTGAGTGAGAGAGAGAGAAAGAGAGTTTGTGTGAGAAAGAGAGAAAGAGAAGCTGTGAGTGAGAGAGAGAGAGAAGCTGTGAGTGAGAGAGAGAGAAGCTGTGAGTGAAAGAGAGAGAGAGAAGCTGAGAAAGAGAGAGTGAAAGAGAAGCTGTGAGTGAGAGAGTGAGTGAGAGAGAGAAGCTGTGATTGAGAGAGAGAGAAGCTGTGAGTGAGAGAGAGAGAGAAAGAGAACCAGTGAGTGAGATAGAGAGAAAGAAAAGCTGTGAATGAGAGAGAGAAAGAGAATGTGAGAAAGAGAGGGAGAAAGAGAATCTGTGAATGAGAGAGAAAGAGAAAGAGAAGCTGTGCGTGACATAGAGAGAGAAGCTGTGAGTGAGAGAGAGAGAGAAAGAGATGCTGTGAGTGAGAGAGAAACAGAAGCTGTGAATGAGAGAGAGAGAGAAAGAGAAGGTGTGAGTGAGAGAGAGAAAGGGAAGCTGTGAGTGAGAGAGAGAGAGAGAAGCTGTGAGTGAGAGAGAGAGAAAGAGAATCTGTGAGTGAGAGAGAGAGAATCTGTGAGTGAGAGAGAAAGAGAAAGAGAAGCTGTGCGTGACATAGAGAGATAAGCTGTGAGAGAGAGAGAGAGAGAGAAAGAGAAGCTGTGAGTGAGAGAGAGACAGAAAGAGAAGCTGTGAGTCAGAGAGAGAGAGAAAGAAAGAGAAGCTGTGAGTGAGAGAGAGAGAGAAAGAGATGCTGTGAGTGATAGTGAAAGAAAGAGAAGCATTGAGTGAGAGAGAGAGAGAAATAGTGTCTGTGTGTGAGAGAGAAAGAGAAGCTGAGAGAGAGAGAGAGAAGCTGTGAGTGAGAGAGCGAGAGTGAAAGAGAAGCTGTGAGTGAAAGAGAGAGAGAGAAAGAGAAGCTGTGAGAGTGAGAGAGAGAGAGAAAGGAAGCTGTGAGTGAGAGAGAGAAAGAGAGAATGAGAAGCCGTGAGTGAGAGAGAGAGAATGAGAAGCTGTGAGAGAGAGAAAAAGATGTGTGAGAGAGAGAGAGAGAAAGAGAAGCTGTGAGTGTGAGAGAGAAACAGAAGCTGTAAGTGTGAGAGACAGATAGTCTGTGTGAGAAAGAGAGAGTGAAACAGAAGCTGTGAGTGAGAGAGAGAGAGAAGCTGTGAGTGAGTGAGAGAGAAGCTGTGAATGAGAGAGAGAAAGAGAAGCTGTGAGTGAGAGAGAGAAAGAGAAGCTGTGAGTGAGGCAAAGAGAGAGAAAGTGAAGCTCTGAGTGAGAGAGAGAGAAAGAGAAGCTGTGAGTGAGAGAGAGAAAGAGAAGCTGTGAGTGAGACAAAGAGAGAGAAAGAGAAGCTCTGAGTGAGAGAGAGAGAAAGAGAAGCTGTGAGTGAGAGAGAGAAAGAGAAGCTGTGAGTGAGCGAGAGTGAGAAAGAGAAACTGTGAGTGAGAGAGAGAGAAATAGAAACTGTGAGTGGGAGAGAGAAAGAGAAGCTGTGTGTGTGAGAGAGAGAAACTGTGAGTGAGCGAGAGAAAGAGAAGCTGTGAGTGAGAGAGAGAGAAAGAGAAGCTGTGAGTGAGAGAGAGAGAGAAAGAGAAGCTTTGAGTGTGTGTGTGAGAGAGAGAAGCTGTGATTGAGAGAGAGAGAGAAGAGAAGCTGTGAGTGAGAGAGAGAGAAAGAGAAGCTGTGAGTGAGAGAGAAAGAGAAAGAGAAGCTGTGAGTGAGAGAGAGAGAGAAAGAGAAGCTGTGTGAGAGAGAGAGAGATGCTGTGAGTGAGAGAGAGAAAGAGAAGCTGTGTATGTGTGGGAGAGAGATATGCTGTGAGTGAGAGAGAGAGAAAGTGAAGCTGTGATCTAGAGAGAGAGAAAGAGAAGCTGTGAGTGAGACAAAGAGAGAGAAAGAGAAGCTGTGAGTGAGAGAGAGAGAAAGAGAAGCTGTGAGTGAGAGAGAGAATGAGAAGCTGTGAGTGAGCGAGAGAGAAAGAGAAGCTTTGTGTTTGTGTGTGAGAGAGAGAAGCTGTGATTGAGAGAGAGAGAAGAGAAGCTGTGAGTGAGAGAGAGAGAGAGAGAAGCTGTGAGTGAGAGAGAAAGAGAAAGAGAAGCTGTGAGAGAGAGAGAGAGAAAGAGAAGCTGTGAGTGAGAGAGAGAGAGAGATGCTGTGAGTGAGTGAGAGAAAGAGAAGCTGTGTATGTGTGGGAGAGAGATATGCTTTGAGTGAGAGAGAGAGAAAGTGAAGCTGTGATCTAGAGAGAGAGAAAGAGAAGCTGTGAGTGAGACAAAGAGAGAGAAAGAGAAGCTGTGAGTGAGAGAGAGAGAGAAAGAGAAGCTGTGATTGAGAGAGAGAGAAAGAGAAGCTGTGAGTGCGAGAGAGAGAGAAAGAGAAGCTGTGAATGAGAGAGAGAGAGAAAGAGAAGCTGTGAGTGAGACAAAGAGAGAGAAAGAGAAGCTGTGAGTGAGAGAGAGAGAGAAAGAGAAGCTGTGAGTGAGAGAGAGAGAGAGAAGCTGTGAGTGCGAGAGAAAGAGAGAAAGAGAAGCTGTGAGTGAGAGAGAGAGAGAAAGAGAAGCTGTGAGTGACAATGAAAGAAAGAGAAGCATTGAGTGAGAGAGAGAGAGAAATAGTGTCTGTGTGTGTGAGAGAGAGAGAAGCTGAGAGAGAGAGAGAGAAGCTGTGAGTGAGAGAGCGAGAGCGAAAGAGAAGCTGTGAGTGAAAGAGAGAGAGAGAGAAAGAGAAGCTGTGAGAGAGAAAGAGAAGCTGTGAGTGAGAGAGAGAAAGAGAGAATGAGAAGCCGTGAGTGAGAGAGAGAGAGAATGAGAAGCTGTGTGAGAGAGAAAAAGCTGTGAGTGAGAGAGATAGAGAAAGAGAAGCTGTGAGTGTGAGAGAGAAACAGAAGCTGTAAGTGTGAGAGAGAGATAGTCTGTGTGAGAAAGAGAGAGTGAAACAGAAGCTGTGAGTGAGAGAGAGAGAGAGAAGCTGTGAGTGAGAGAGAGAAGCTGTGAATGAGAGAGAGAGAAGGAGAAGCTGTGAGTGAGTGAGAGAGAGAGAAGCTGTAAGTGAGAGAAAGAGAGAGAGAAAGAGAAGCTGTGTGTGTGAGAGAGAGAAAGAGAAGCTGTGAGTGAGACAAAGACAGAGAAAGAGAAGCTGTGAGTGAGAGAGAGAGAGAAAGAGAAGCTGTGAGTGAGAGAGAGAGAAAGAGAAGCTGTAAGTGAGAGAGAGAAAGAGAAGCTGTGAGTGAGACAAAGAGAGAGAAAGAGAAGCTCTGAGTGAGAGAGAGAGAGAGAAAGAGTAGCTGTGAGTGAAAGAGAGAGAGAGAGAAGCTGTGAGTGAGAGAAAGAGAAAATGTGAGTGAGAGAGAGAGAGAAAGAGATGCTATGAGTGAGAGAGAAACAGAAGCTGGGAATGAGAGAGAGAGAAAGTGAAAGTGTGAGTGAGAGAGAGAGAGAGAAATAGAAGCTGTGAGAGAGAGAGAGAATGAGAACCTGTGAGTGAGAGAGAAAGAGAAAGAGAAGCTGTGAGTGACACACAGAGAGAGAACTTGTGAGTGAGAGAGAAAGAGAAAGAGAAGCTGTGAGTGACAGAGAGAGAGAATGAGAAGCTTTGAGTGAGAGAGAGAGAAAGTGAAGCTGTGAGTGAGAGAGATAGAGAGAAAGAGAAGCTGTGTGTGTGAGAGAGAAATAGAAGCTGTGTGTGAGTGACAGAGAGAGAAGCTGTGTGTGTGTGTGTGATTAAGAGAAGCTGTGTGTGTGACAGAGAGAAAGAGACTGTGTGTGAGAGAGAGTGAGAGAGAGAAAGAGAAGCTGTGAGTGTGAGAGAGAGAGATGCTGAGAGTGAGAGAGAGAAAGAGAAGCTGTGTATGTGTGTGTGAGAGAGAAAGAGAAGCTGTGAGTGAGAGAGAGAAAGAAAGAGAAGCTGTGAGTGAGTGAGAGAGAGAAAGAGAAGCTGTGAGTGAGAGAGAGAGAAATAGAAGCTGTGAGTGGGAGAGAGAAAGAGAAGCTGTGTGTGTGAGAGAGAGAAACTGTGAGTGAGCGAGAGAAAGAGAAACTGTGAGTGAGAGAAAGAGAAGCTGTGAGTGCGAGAGAGAGAAAGAGAAAGAGAAGCTGTGAGTGAGAGAGAGAATGAGAAGCTGTGAGTGAGAGAGAGAAAGAGAAGCTGTGAGTGAGTGAGAGAGAGCGAGAAAGATAAGCTGTGAGTGAGAGAGAGAAAGAGAAGCTTTGAGTGTGTGTGTGAGAGAGAGAAGCTGTGATTGAGAGAGAGAGAGAAGAGAAGCTGTGAGTGAGAGAGAGAGAGAGAAAGAGAAGCTGTGAGTGAGAGAGAAAGAGAAAGAGAAGCTGTGAGTGAGAGAGGGAGAGAGATGCTGTGAGTGAGAGAGAGAGAAGCTGTGAGTGAAAGAGAGAGAGAGAAGCTGAGAAAGAGAGAGTGAAAGAGAAGCTGTGAGTGAGAGAGAGTGAGAGAGAGAAGCTGTGATTGAGAGAGAGAGAAGCTGTGAGTGAGAGAGAGAGAGAAAGAGAACCTGTGAGTGAGATAGAGAGAAAGAAAAGCTGTGAATGAGAGAGAGAAAGAGAATGTGAGAAAGAGAGGGAGAAAGAGAATCTGTGAATGAGAGAGAAAGAAAAAGAGAAGCTGTGAGTGACATAGAGAGAGAAGCTGTGAGTGAGAGAGAGAGAGAAAGAGATGCTGTGAGTGAGAGAGAAACAGAAGCTGTGAATGAGAGAGAGAGAGAAAGAGAAGGTGTGAGTGAGAGAGAGAAAGGGAAGCTGTGAGTGAGAGAAGCTGTGAGTGAGAGAGAGAGAAAGAGAATCTGTGAGTGAGAGAGAGAGAAGCTGTGAGTGAGAGAGAGAAGCTGTGAGTGAGATAGTGAGAAAGATAAGCTCTGAGAGAGAGAGAGAGAAAGAGAAGCTGTGAGTGAGAGAGAGACAGAAAGAGAAGCTGTGAGTCAGAGAGAGAGAGAAAGAAAGAGAAGCTGTGAGTGAGAGAGAGAGAAAGAGATGCTGTGAGTGATAGTGAAAGAAAGAGAAGCATTGAGTGAGAGAGAGAGAGAAATAGTGTCTGTGTGTGAGAGAGAAAGAGAAGCTGAGAGAGAGAGAGAGAGAGAAGTTGTGAGTGAGAGAGCGAGAGCGAAAGAGAAGCTGTGAGTGAAAGAGAGAGAGAGAAAGAGAAGCTGTGAGAGTGAGAGAGAGAGAGAAAGAGAAGCTGTGAGTGAGAGAGAGAAAGAGAGAATGAGAAGCCGTGAGTGAGAGAGAGAGAATGAGAAGCTGTGAGAGAGAGAAAAAGATGTGTGAGAGAGAGAGAGAGAAAGAGAAGCTGTGAGTGTGAGAGAGAAACAGAAGCTGTAAGTGTGAGAGAGAGATAGTCTGTGTGAGAAAGAGAGAGTGAAACAGAAGCTGTGTGTGTGAGAGAGAGAGAAGCTGTGAGTGAGTGAGAGAGAAGCTGTGAATGAGAGAGAGAGAAAGAGAAGCTGTGAGTGAGAGAGAGAAAGAGAAGCTGTGAGTGAGACAAAGAGAGAGAAAGAGAAGCTCTGAGTGAGAGAGAGAGAAAGAGAAGCTGTGAGTGAGAGAGAGAAAGAAAAGCTGAGAGTGAGACAAAGAGAGAGAAAGAGAAGCTCTGAGTGAGAGAGAGAGAAAGAGAAGCTGTGAGTGAGAGAGAGAAAGAGAAGCTGTGAGTGAGCGAGAGTGAGAAAGAGAAGCTGTGAGTGAGAGAGAGATAGAAATAGAAGCTGTGAGTGGGAGAGAGAAAGAGAAGCTGTGTGTGTGTGAGAGAGAAACTGTGAGTGAGCGAGAGAAAGAGAAGCTGTGAGTGAGAGAGAGAGAGAGAGAAAGAGAAGCTGTGAGTGAGAGAGAGAGAGAAAGAGAAGCTTTGAGTGTGTGTGTGAGAGAGAGAAGCTGTGATTGAGAGAGAGAGAGAAGAGAAGCTGTGAGTGAGAGAGAGAGAGAAAGAGAAGCTGTGAGTGAGAGAGAAAGAGAAAGAGAAGCTGTGAGTGAGAGAGAGAGAGAAAGAGAAGCTGTGAGTGAGAGAGAGAGAGATGCTGTGAGTGAGAGAAAGACAAGCTGTGTATGTGTGGGAGAGAGATATGCTGTGAGTGAGAGAGAGAGAAAGTGAAGCTGTGATCTAGAGAGAGAGAAAGAGAAGCTGTGAGTGAGACAAAGAGAGAGAAAGAGAAGCTGTGAGTGAGAGAGAGAGAGAGAAAGAGAAGCTGTGATTGAGAGAGAGAGAAAGAGAAGCTGTGAGTGCGAGAGAGAGAGAAAGAGAAGCTGTGAGTGAGAGAGAGAGAGAAAGAGAAGCTGTGAGTGAGACAAAGAGAGAGAAAGAGAAGCTGTGAGTGAGAGAGAGAGAGAAAGAGAAGCTGTGAGTGAGAGAGAGAAAGAGAAGCTGTGAGTGCGAGAGAAAGAGAGAAAGAGAAGCTGTGAGTGAGAGAGAGAGAGAAAGAGAAGCTGTGAGTGATAGTGAAAGAAAGAGAAGCATTGAGTGAGAGAGAGAGAGAAATAGTGTCTGTGTGTGTGAGAGAAAGAGAAGCTGAGAGAGAGAGAAGCTGTGAGTGAGAGAGCGAGAGCGAAAGAGAAGCTGTGAGTGAAAGAGAGAGAGAGAGAGAGAAGCTGTGAGAATGAGAGAGAGAAAGAGAGAATGAGAAGCCGTGAGTGAGAGAGAGAGAGAATGAGAAGCTGTGTGAGAGAGAAAAAGCTGTGAGTGAGAGAGATAGAGAAAGAGAAGCTGTGAGTGTGAGAGAGAAACAGAAGCTGTAAGTGTGAGAGAGAGATAGTCTGTGTGAGAAAGAGAGAGTGAAACAGAAGCTGTGAGTGAGAGAGAGAGAGAGAAGCTGTGAGTGAGAGAGAGAAGCTGTGAATGAGAGAGAGAGAAGGAGAAGCTGTGAGTGAGTGAGAGAGAGAGAAGCTGTAAGTGAGAGAAAGAGAGAGAGAAAGAGAAGCTGTGTGTGTGTGAGAGAGAAAGAGAAGCTGTGAGTGAGACAAAGACAGAGAAAGAGAAGCTGTGAGTGAGAGAGAGAGAGAAAGAGAAGCTGTGAGTGAGAGAGAGAGAAAGAGAAGCTGTAAGTGAGAGAGAGAAAGAGAAGCTGTGAGTGAGACAAAGAGAGAGAAAGAGAAGCTCTGAGTGAGAGAGAGAGAGAAAGAGAAGCTGTGAGTGAAAGAGAGAGAGAGAGAAGCTGTGAGTGAGAGAAAGAGAAAATGTGAGTGAGAGAGAGAGAAAGAGATGCTGCGAGTGAGAGAGAGAGAGAAGCTGTGAGTGAGAGAGAGAAAGAGAATCTGTGAGTGAGAGAGAGAATCTGTGAGTGAGAGAGAGAGAAGCTGTGAGTGAGAGAGAGAAGCTGTGAGTGAGATAGTGAGAAAGATAAGCTCTGAGAGAGAGAGAGAGAGAGAGAGAAGCTGTGAGTGAGAGAGAGACAGAAAGAGAAGCTGTGAGTCAGAGAGAGAGAGAAAGAAAGAGAAGCTGTGAGTGAGAGAGAGAGAAAGAGATGCTGTGAGTGATAGTGAAAGAAAGAGAAGCATTGAGTGAGAGAGAGAGAGAAATAGTGTCTGTGTGTGAGAGAGAAAGAGAAGCTGAGAGAGAGAGAGAGAGAAGTTGTGAGTGAGAGAGCGAGAGCGAAAGAGAAGCTGTGAGTGAAAGAGAGAGAGAGAAAGAGAAGCTGTGAGAGTGAGAGAGAGAGAGAAAGAGAAGCTGTGAGTGAGAGAGAGAAAGAGAGAATGAGAAGCCGTGAGTGAGAGAGAGAGAATGAGAAGCTGTGAGAGAGAGAAAAAGATGTGTGAGAGAGAGAGAGAGAAAGAGAAGCTGTGAGTGAGAGAGAGAGAAAGAGAAGCTTTGAGTGTGTGTGTGAGAGAGAGAAGCTGTGATTGAGAGAGAGAGAGAAGAGAAGCTGTGAGTGAGAGAGAGAGAGAAAGAGAAGCTGTGAGTGAGAGAGAAAGAGAAAGAGAAGCTGTGAGTGAGAGAGAGAGAGAAAGAGAAGCTGTGAGTGAGAGAGAGAGAGAGATGCTGTGAGTGAGAGAGAGAAGCTGTGAGTGAAAGAGAGAGAGAGAAGCTGAGAAAGAGAGAGTGAAAGAGAAGCTGTGAGTGAGAGAGAGTGAGAGAGAGAAGCTGTGATTGAGAGAGAGAGAAGCTGTGAGTGAGAGAGAGAGAGAGAAAGAGAACCTGTGAGTGAGATAGAGAGAAAGAAAAGCTGTGAATGAGAGAGAGAAAGAGAATGTGAGAAAGAGAGGGAGAAAGAGAATCTGTGAATGAGAGAGAAAGAAAAAGAGAAGCTGTGAGTGACATAGAGAGAGAAGCTGTGAGTGAGAGAGAGAGAGAAAGAGATGCTGTGAGTGAGAGAGAAACAGAAGCTGTGAATGAGAGAGAGAGAGAAAGAGAAGGTGTGAGTGAGAGAGAGAAAGGGAAGCTGTGAGTGAGAGAGAGAGAGAAGCTGTGAGTGAGAGAGAGAGAAAGAGAATCTGTGAGTGAGAGAGAGAGAAGCTGTGAGTGAGAGAGAGAAGCTGTGAGTGAGATAGTGAGAAAGATAAGCTCTGAGAGAGAGAGAGAGAAAGAGAAGCTGTGAGTGAGAGAGAGACAGAAAGAGAAGCTGTGAGTCAGAGAGAGAGAGAAAGAAAGAGAAGCTGTGAGTGAGAGAGAGAGAAAGAGATGCTGTGAGTGATAGTGAAAGAAAGAGAAGCATTGAGTGAGAGAGAGAGAGAAATAGTGTCTGTGTGTGAGAGAGAAAGAGAAGCTGAGAGAGAGAGAGAGAGAGAAGTTGTGAGTGAGAGAGCGAGAGCGAAAGAGAAGCTGTGAGTGAAAGAGAGAGAGAGAAAGAGAAGCTGTGAGAGTGAGAGAGAGAGAGAAAGAGAAGCTGTGAGTGAGAGAGAGAAAGAGAGAATGAGAAGCCGTGAGTGAGAGAGAGAGAATGAGAAGCTGTGAGAGAGAGAAAAAGATGTGTGTGAGAGAGAGAGAAAGAGAAGCTGTGAGTGTGAGAGAGAAACAGAAGCTGTAAGTGTGAGAGAGAGAGAAGCTGTGAGTGAGTGAGAGAGAAGCTGTGAATGAGAGAGAGAGAAAGAGAAGCTGTGAGTGAGAGAGAGAAAGAGAAGCTGTGAGTGAGACAAAGAGAGAGAAAGAGAAGCTCTGAGTGAGAGAGAGAGAAAGAGAAGCTGTGAGTGAGAGAGAGAAAGAAAAGCTGTGAGTGAGACAAAGAGAGAGAAAGAGAAGCTCTGAGTGAGAGAGAGAGAAAGAGAAGCTGTGAGTGAGAGAGAGAAAGAGAAGCTGTGAGTGAGCGAGAGTGAGAAAGAGAAGCTGTGAGTGAGAGAGAGATAGAAATAGAAGCTGTGAGTGGGAGAGAGAAAGAGAAGCTGTGTGTGTGTGAGAGAGAAACTGTGAGTGAGCGAGAGAAAGAGAAGCTGTGAGTGAGAGAGAGAGAGAGAGAAAGAGAAGCTGTGAGTGAGAGAGAGAGAGAAAGAGAAGCTTTGAGTGTGTGTGTGAGAGAGAGAAGCTGTGATTGAGAGAGAGAGAGAAGAGAAGCTGTGAGTGAGAGAGAGAGAGAAAGAGAAGCTGTGAGTGAGAGAGAAAGAGAAAGAGAAGCTGTGAGTGAGAGAGAGAGAGAAAGAGAAGCTGTGAGTGAGAGAGAGAGAGAGATGCTGTGAGTGAGAGAAAGAGAAGCTGTGTATGTGTGGGAGAGAGATATGCTGTGAGTGAGAGAGAGAGAAAGTGAAGCTGTGATCTAGAGAGAGAGAAAGAGAAGCTGTGAGTGAGACAAAGAGAGAGAAAGAGAAGCTGTGAGTGAGAGAGAGAGAGAGAAAGAGAAGCTGTGATTGAGAGAGAGAGAAAGAGAAGCTGTGAGTGCGAGAGAGAGAGAAAGAGAAGCTGTGAGTGAGAGAGAGAGAGAAAGAGAAGCTGTGAGTGAGACAAAGAGAGAGAAAGAGAAGCTGTGAGTGAGAGAGAGAGAGAAAGAGAAGCTGTGAGTGAGAGAGAGAAAGAGAAGCTGTGAGTGCGAGAGAAAGAGAGAAAGAGAAGCTGTGAGTGAGAGAGAGAGAGAAAGAGAAGCTGTGAGTGATAGTGAAAGAAAGAGAAGCATTGAGTGAGAGAGAGAGAGAAATAGTGTCTGTGTGTGAGAGAGAAAGAGAAGCTGAGAGAGAGAGAAGCTGTGAGTGAGAGAGCGAGAGCGAAAAAGAAGCTGTGAGTGAAAGAGAGAGAGAGAGAGAGAAGCTGTGAGAATGAGAGAGAGAAAGAGAGAATGAGAAGCCGTGAGTGAGAGAGAGAGAGAATGAGAAGCTGTGTGAGAGAGAAAAAGCTGTGAGTGAGAGAGATAGAGAAAGAGAAGCTGTGAGTGTGAGAGAGAAACAGAAGCTGTAAGTGTGAGAGAGAGATAGTCTGTGTGAGAAAGAGAGAGTGAAACAGAAGCTGTGAGTGAGTGAGAGAGAGAGAAGCTGTGAGTGAGAGAGAGAAGCTGTGAATGAGAGAGAGAGAAGGAGAAGCTGTGAGTGAGTGAGAGAGAGAGAAGCTGTAAGTGAGAGAAAGAGAGAGAGAAAGAGAAGCTGTGTGTGTGAGAGAGAGAAAGAGAAGCTGTGAGTGAGACAAAGACAGAGAAAGAGAAGCTGTGAGTGAGAGAGAGAGAGAAAGAGAAGCTGTGAGTGAGAGAGAGAGAAAGAGAAGCTGTAAGTGAGAGAGAGAAAGAGAAGCTGTGAGTGAGACAAAGAGAGAGAAAGAGAAGCTCTGAGTGAGAGAGAGAGAGAAAGAGAAAGAGAAGCTGTGAGTGAAAGAGAGAGAGAGAGAAGCTGTGAGTGAGAGAAAGAGAAAATGTGAGTGAGAGAGAGAGAGAAGCTGTGAGTGAGAGAGAGAAAGAGAATCTGTGAGTGAGAGAGAGAAGCTGTGAGTGAGAGAGAGAGAAGCTGTGAGTGAGAGAGAGAAGCTGTGAGTGAGAGAGAGAGAAAGAGATGCTGTGAGTGATAGTGAAAGAAAGAGAAGCATTGAGTGAGAGAGAGAGAGAAATAGTGTCTGTGTGTGAGAGAGAAAGAGAAGCTGAGAGAGAGAGAGAGAGAAGTTGTGAGTGAGAGAGCGAGAGCGAAAGAGAAGCTGTGAGTGAAAGAGAGAGAGAAAGAGAAGCTGTGAGAGTGAGAGAGAGAGAGAAAGAGAAGCTGTGAGTGAGAGAGAGAAAGAGAGAATGAGAAGCCGTGAGTGAGAGAGAGAGAATGAGAAGCTGTGAGAGAGAGGAAAAGATGTGTGAGAGAGAGAGAGAGAAAGAGAAGCTGTGAGTGTGAGAGAGAAACAGAAGCTGTAAGTGTGTGAGAGAGATAGTCTGTGTGAGAAAGAGAGAGTGAAACAGAAGCTGTGTGTGTGAGAGAGAGAGAAGCTGTGAGTGAGTGAGAGAGAAGCTGTGAATGAGAGAGAGAGAAAGAGAAGCTGTGAGTGAGAGAGAGAAAGAGAAGCTGTGAGTGAGACAAAGAGAGAGAAAGAGAAGCTCTGAGTGAGAGAGAGAGAGAAAGAGAAGCTCTGAGTGAGAGAGAGAAAGAAAAGCTGTGAGTGAGACAAAGAGAGAGAAAGAGAAGCTCTGAGTGAGAGAGAGAGAAAGAGAAGCTGTGAGTGAGAGAGAGAAAGAGAAGCTGTGAGTGAGCGAGAGTGAGAAAGAGAAGCTGTGAGTGAGAGAGAGATAGAAATAGAAGCTGTGAGTGGGAGAGAGAAAGAGAAGCTGTGTGTGTGTGAGAGAGAAACTGTGAATGAGCGAGAGAAAGAGAAGCTGTGAGTGAGAGAGAGAGAGAGAGAAAGAGAAGCTGTGAGTGAGAGAGAGAGAGAAAGAGAAGCTTTGAGTGTGTGTGTGAGAGAGAGAAGCTGTGAGTGAGAGAGAGAGAGAGATGCTGTGAGTGAGAGAAAGAGAAGCTGTGTATGTGTGGGAGAGAGATATGCTGTGAGTGAGAGAGAGAGAAAGTGAAGCTGTGATCTAGAGAGAGAGAAAGAGAAGCTGTGAGTGAGACAAAGAGAGAGAAAGAGAAGCTGTGAGTAAGAGAGAGAGAGAGAAAGAGAAGCTGTGATTGAGAGAGAGAGAAAGAGAAGCTGTGAGTGCGAGAGAGAGAGAGAGAGAAAGAGAAGCTGTGAGTGAGATAGAGAGAGAAAGAGAAGCTGTGAGTGAGACAAAGAGAGAGAAAGAGAAGCTGTGAGTGAGAGAGAGAGAGAAAGAGAAGCTGTGAGTGAGAGAGAGAAAGAGAAGCTGTGAGTGCGAGAGAAAGAGAAAGAGAAGCTGTGAGTGAGACAAAGAGAGAGAAAGAGAAGCTGTGAGTGAGAGAGAGAGAGAGAAAGAGAAGCTGTGAGTGAGAGAGAGAGAGAAAGAGAAGCTTTGAGTGTGTGTGTGAGAGAGAGAAGCTGTGATTGAGAGAGAGAGAGAAGAGAAGCTGTGAGTGAGAGAGAGAGAGAAAGAGAAGCTGTGAGTGAGAGAGAGAGAGAAAGAGAAGCTGTGAGTGAGACAAAGAGAGAGAAAGAGAAGCTGTGAGTGAGAGAGAGAGAGAGAGAAAGAGAAGCTGTGATTGAGAGAGAGAGAGAAGAGAAGCTGTGAGTGAGAGAGAGAGAGAAAGAGAAGCTGTGAGTGAGAGAGAAAGAGAAGCTGTGAGTGAGAGAGAGAGAGAAAGAGAAGCTGTGAGTGAGAGAGAGAGAGAGATGCTGTGAGTGAGAGAAAGAGAAGCTGTGTATGTGTGGGAGAGAGATATGCTGTGAGTGAGAGAGAGAGAAAGTGAAGCTGTGATCTAGAGAGAGAGAAAGAGAAGCTGTGAGTGAGACAAAGAGAGAGAAAGAGAAGCTGTGAGTGAGAGAGAGAGAGAGAAAGAGAAGCTGTGATTGAGAGAGAGAGAAAGAGAAGCTGTGAGTGCGAGAGAGAGAGAGAAAGAGAAGCTGTGAGTGAGAGAGAGAGAGAAAGAGAAGCTGTGAGTGAGACAAAGAGAGAGAAAGAGAAGCTGTGAGTGAGAGAGAGAGAGAAAGAGAAGCTGTGAGTGAGAGAGAGAAAGAGAAGCTGTGAGTGCGAGAGAAAGAGAGAAAGAGAAGCTGTGAGTGAGAGAGAGAGAGAAAGAGAAGCTGTGAGTGATAGTGAAAGAAAGAGAAGCATTGAGTGAGAGAGAGAGAGAAATAGTGTCTGTGTGTGAGAGAGAAAGAGAAGCTGAGAGAGAGAGAGAAGCTGTGAGTGAGAGAGCGAGAGCGAAAGAGAAGCTGTGAGTGAAAGAGAGAGAGAGAGAGAGAAGCTGTGAGAGTGAGAGAGAGAAAGAGAGAAAGAGAAGCTGTGAGTGAGAGAGAGAAAGAGAGAATGAGAAGCCGTGAGTGAGAGAGAGAGAGAATGAGAAGCTGTGTGAGAGAGAAAAAGCTGTGAGTGAGAGAGATAGAGAAAGAGAAGCTGTGAGTGTGAGAGAGAAACAGAAGCTGTAAGTGTGAGAGAGAGATAGTCTGTGTGAGAAAGAGAGAGTGAAACAGAAGCTGTGAGTGAGAGAGAGAGAGAGAAGCTGTGTGTGAGAGAGAGAAGCTGTGAATGAGAGAGAGAGAAGGAGAAGCTGTGAGTGAGTGAGAGCGAGAGAAGCTGTAAGTGAGAGAAAGAGAGAGAGAAAGAGAAGCTGTGTGTGTGTGAGAGAGAAAGAGAAGCTGTGAGTGAGACAAAGACAGAGAAAGAGAAGCTGTGAGTGAGAGCGAGAGAGAAAGAGAAGCTGTGAGTGAGAGAGAGAGAAAGAGAAGCTGTAAGTGAGAGAGAGAAAGAGAAGCTGTGAGTGAGACAAAGAGAGAGAAAGAGAAGCTCTGAGTGAGAGAGAGAGAGAAAGAGAAGCTGTGAGTGAAAGAGAGAGAGAGAGAAGCTGTGAATGAGAGAAAGAGAAAATGTGAGTGAGAGAGAGAGAGAAAGAGATGCTATGAGTGAGAGAGAAACAGAAGCTGGGAATGAGAGAGAGAGAAAGTGAAGGTGTGAGTGAGAGAGAGAGAGAGAGAAATAGAAGCTGTGTGAGAGAGAATGAGAACCTGTGAGTGAGAGAGAAAGAGAAGCTGTGAGTGACACACAGAGAGAGAACCTGTGAGTGAGAGAGAAAGAGAAAGAGAAGCTGTGAGTGACAGAGAGAGAGAATGAGAAGCTTTGAGTGAGAGAGAGAGAAAGTGAAGCTGTGAGTGAGAGAGAGAGAGAAAGAGAAGCTGTGAGTGAGAGAGAAAGAGAAAGAGAAGCTGTGAGTGAGAGAGAGAGAAAGAGAAGCTGTGAGTGAGAGAGAGAGATGCTGTGAGTGAGAGAGAGAAAGAGGAGCTGTGTATGTGTGGGAGAGAGATATGCTGTGAGTGAGAGAGAGAGAAAGTGAAGCTGTGATCTAGAGAGAGAGAAAGAGAAGCTGTGAGTGAGACAAAGAGAGAGAAAGAGAAGCTGTGAGAGAGAGAGAGAGAGAAAGAGAAGCTGTGATTGAGAGAGAGAGAAAGAGAAGCTGTGAGTGCGAGAGAGAGAGAAAGAGAAGCTGTGAGTGAGAGAGAGAAAGAGAAGCTGTGAGTGCGAGAGAAAGAGAGAAAGAGAAGCTGTGAGCGAGAGAGAGAGAAAGAGAAGCTGTGAGTGATAGTGAAAGAAAGAGAAGCATTGAGTGAGAGAGAGAGAAATAGTGTCTGTGTGTGAGAGAGAAAGAGAAGCTGAGAGAGAGAGAGAGAAGCTGTGAGTGAGAGAGCGAGAGCGAAAGAGAAACTGTGAGTGAAAGAGAGAGAGAGAGAAAGAGAAGCTGTGAGAGTGAGAGAGAGAGAGAAAGAGAAGCTGTGAGTGAGAGAGAGAAAGAGAGAATGAGAAGCCGTGATTGAGAGAGAGAGAGAATGAGAAGCTGTGTGAGAGAGAAAAAGCTCTGAGTGAGAGAGATAGAGAAAGAGAAGCTGTGAGTGTGAGAGAGAAACAGAAGCTGTAACTGTGAGAGAGAGATAGTCTGTGTGAGAAAGAGAGAGTGAAACAGAAGCTGTGAGTGAGAGAGAGAGAGAGAAGCTGTGAGTGAGAGAGCGAAGCTGTGAATGAGAGAGAGAGAAGGAGAAGCTGTGAGTGAGTGAGAGAGAGAGAAGCTGTAAGTGAGAGAAAGAGAGAGAGAAAGAGAAGCTGTGTGTGTGAGAGAGAGAAAGAGAAGCTGTGAGTGAGACAAAGACAGAGAAAGAGAAGCTGTGAGTGAGAGAGAGAGAGAAAGAGAAGCTGTGAGTGAGAGAGAGAGAAAGAGAAGCTGTGAGTGAGAGAGAGAAAGAGAAGCTGTGAGTGAGACAAAGAGAGAAAAAGAGAAGCTCTGAGTGAGAGAGAGAGAGAAAGAGAAGCTGTGAGTGAAAGAGAGAGAGAGAGAAGCTGTGAGTGAGAGAAAGAGAAAATGTGAGTGAGAGAGAGAGAGAAAGAGATGCTATGAGTGAGAGAGAAACAGAAGCTGGGAATGAGAGAGAGAGAAAGTGAAGGTGTGAGTGAGAGAGAGAGAGAGAATTAGAAGCTGTGTGAGAGAGAGAGAATGAGAACCTGTGAGTGAGAGAGAAAGAGAAGCTGTGAGTGACACAGAGAGAGAGAACCTGTGAGTGAGAGAGAAAGAGAAAGAGAAGCTGTGAGTGACAGAGAGAGAGAATGAGAAGCTTTGAGTGAGAGAGAGAGAAAGTGAAGCTGTGAGTGAGAGAGAGAAAGACACTGTGTGTGAGAGAGAGAGAGAGAAAGAGAAGCTGAGAGTGTGAGAGAGATGCTGTGAGTGAGAGAGAGAGAGAAGCTGTGTATGTGTGAGAGAGAGATATGCTGTGAGTGAGAGAGAGAGAAAGAGAAGCTGTGTGTGAGAGAAAGAGAGAAAGTGAAGCTGTGTGTGAGAGAAAGAGAGAAAGTGAAGGTGTGAGTGAGAGAGAAAGAGAAGCTGTGAGTGAGAGAGAGAGAAAGCCAAGCTGTGAGTGAGAGAGAGAGAGAGAGAGAAAGAGAAACTGTGAGTGAGTGAGAGAGAGAGAGAAAGAGAAGCTGTGTGTGGGGGGGAGAGAAAAAGAGCTGTGAGTGTTAGAGAGAGCGAAAGAGAAGCTGTGAGTGAGAGAGAGATAAAGAGAAGCTGTGAGTGAGAGCGAGAGAGAAAGAGAAGCTGAGAGAGAGATAGAGAGAGAGCGAAACTGTGAGTGAGTGAGAGAAAGAGAAACTGTGAGTAAGAGAGAGAGTGGAAGAGAAGCTGTGAGTGAGTGAGAGAGAGAAAGGAAAGCTGTGAGTGAGTGAGAGAGATAGAAGAGTGAGAGCGAGAGAGAAAGAGAAGCTGAGAGAGAGATAGAGAGAGAGGGAAACTGTGAGTGAGTGAGAGAAAGAGAAACTGTGAGTGAGAGAGAGAGAGGAAGAGAAGCTGTGAGTGAGTGAGAGAGAGAGAGAAAGGAAAGCTGTGAGTGAAAGAGAGAGAGAAAGAGAAGCTGTGAGAGAGAGAGTGAGAGAAGCTGTGGGTGAGAGAGAGAGAAATATTGTGAGTGAGAGAGAGAAAGAGAAAATGTGAGTGAGAGAGAGAGAAAGAGAAGCTGTGAGAGCGAGACAGAGAAAGAGAAGCTGTGAGTGAGAGAGAAAGAAAGAGAAGCTGTGAGTGTGTGAGAGAGAGGAAGAGAAGCTGTGATTGAGAGAGAGAGAAGAGAAGCTGTGAGTGAGAGAGAGAGAAAGAGAAGCTGTGAGTGAGAGAGAGAGAGAAAGAGAAGCATTGAGTGGAAGACAGAAAGTGAGTCTGGAAGTGAGAGAGAGAGAGAAAGAGAAGCTGTGAGTGAGAGAGAGAGAGAAGCTGTGAGTGAGTGGGAGAGAGAGAGAGAAGCTGTGAGTGAAAGAGATAGAAAGAGAAGCTGTGAGTGAGAGTGAGAGAGAGAGAAAGAGAAAGAGAAGCTGTGAGTGAGAGAGAGAGAGAAGCTGTGAGTGAGAGAGAAAGAGAAGCTGTGAGTGAGAGAGAGAGAGAGAAAGAGAAGCTGTGAGTGAGAGAGAGAAAGAGAAGCTGTGTGAGAGTGAGAGAGAGAGAAGCTGTGTGTGTGTGAGATTAAGAGAAGCTGTGTGTGTGAGAGAGAGAAAGAGACACTGTGTGTGTGAGAGAGAGAGAGAAAGAGAAGCTGTGAGTGTGAGAGAGATGCTGTGAGTGAGAGAGAGAGAGAAGCTGTGTAAGTGTGAGAGAGAGATATGCTGTGAGTGAGAGAGAGAGAAAGCCAAGCTGTGAGTGAGAGAGAGAGAGAGAAAGAGAAACTGTGAGTGAGTGAGAGAGAGAGAAAGAGAAGCTGTGTGTGGGGGGAGAGAAAAAGAGCTGTGTGTTAGAGAGAGAGAAAGAGAAGCTGTGAGTGAGAGAGAGAGATAAAGAGAAGCTGTGAGTGAGAGCGAGAGAGAAAGAGAAGCTGTGAGTGAGAGAGAGAGTAAGCCAAGCTGTGAGTGAGAGAGAGAGAGAGAAAGAGAAACTGTGAGTGAGAGAGAGAGAAAGAGAAGCTGTGAGTGCGAGAGAGAGAGAGAGAAAGAGAAGCTATGAGTGAAAGGCAGAGAGAGAAAGAGAAGCTGTGTGTGTGTGAGAGAGAAAGAGAAGCTGTGAGTGAGAGACAGAGAAAAACAGTGTGAGTGAGAGAGAGAGAAAGAGAAGCCTTGAGTGAGTGAGAGAGAGAGAACCTGTGAGTAAATGAGAGAGAGAGAGAAAGAGAAGCTGTGAGTGAAAGAGTGAGAGAAAGAGAAGCTGTGAGAGAGTGAGAGAGAGAAAGGAAAGCTGTGAGTGTGTGAGAGAGATAGAAGCTGTGAGTGAGAGAGAGAGAGAAAGTGAGTCTGAGAAAGAGAGAGTGAAAGAGAAGCTGTGAGTGAGAGAGAGAGAGAAAGAGAAGATGTGAGAGAGTAAGAGAAGCTGTGAGTGAGAGAGAGAGAAAGAGAACCTGTGAGTGAGACAAAGAGAGAGAAAAAGAAGCTGGGAGTGAGAGAGAGAAAGAGAAGCTATGTGTGAGAGAAAGAGAGAAAGTGAAGCTGTGTGTGAGAGAAAGAGAGAAAGTGAAGCTGTGAGTGAGAGAGAAAGAGAAGCTGTGAGTGAGAGAGAGAGAAAGCAAAGCTGTGAGTGAGAGAGAAAGAGTAGCTGTGAATGAGTGAGAGAGAGAAAGAGAAGCTGTGTGTGAGAGAAAGAGAGAAAGTGAAGCTGTGTGTGAGAGAAAGAGAGAAAGCAAAGCTGTGAGTGAGAAAGAAAGAGAAGCTGTGTGTGGGGGGGAGAGAAAAAGAGCTGTGAATGTTAGAGAGAGAGAAAGAGAAGCTGTGAGTGTGAGAGAGAGATAAAGAGAAGCTGTGAGTGAGAGCGAGAGAGAAAGAGAAGCTGAGAGAGAGATAGAGAGAGAGGGAAACTGTGAGTGAGTGAGAGAAAGAGAAACTGTGAGTGAGAGAGAGAGAAAGAGAAGCTGTGAGTGCGAGAGAGAGAGAGAGAGAAAGAGAAGCTATGAGTGAAAGGCAGAGAGAGAAAGAGAAGCTGTGTGTGTGTGAGAGAGAGAAAGAGAAGCTGTGAGTGAAAGGCAGAGAGAGAAAGAGAAGCTGTGTGTGTGAGAGAGAGAGAGAGAGAAGCTGTGAGTGAGAGACAGAGAAAAAGAGTGTGAGTGAGAGAGAGAGAAAGAGAAGCCTTGAGTGAGTGAGTGAGAGAGAGAGAACCTGTGAGTGAATGAGAGAGAGAGAGAAAGAGAAGCTGTGAGTGAAAGAGTGAGAGAAAGAGAAGCTGTGAGAGAGTGAGAGAGAGAAAGGAAAGCTGTGAGTGAGTGAGAGAGATAGAAGCTGTGAGTGAGAGAGAGAGAGAAAGTGAGTCTGAGAAAGAGAGAGTGAAAGAGAAGCTGTGAGTGAGAGAGAGAGAGAGAGAGAAAGAGAAGCTGTGAGTGAGAGAAAGAGAAAGAGAAGCTGTGAGTGAGACAAAGAGAGAGAAAGAGAAGCTGTGAGTGAGAGAGAGAGAGAAAGAGAAGCTGTGTGTGAGAGAAAGAGAGAAAGTGAAGCTGTGTGTGAGAGAAAGAGAGAAAGTGAAGCTGTGAGTGAGAGAGAAAGAGAAGCTGTGAGTGAGAGAGAAAGAGAAGCTGTGAGTGAGAGAGAGAGAAAGCAAAGCTGTGAGTGAGAAAGAAACAGAAGTTGTGAGTGAGACAAAGAGAGAGAAAGAGAAGCTGTGAGTGTGTGTGAGAGAGAGAAAGAGAAGCTGTGAGTGGGAGAGAGAGAGAAAGAGAAGCTGTGAGTGAGACAAAGAGAGAGAAAGAGAAGCTATGAGTGTGAGAGAGAGAGAGAGAGAAAGAGAAGCTGTGAGTGGGAGAGAGAGAGAAAGAGAAACTGTGAGTGAGTGAGAGAGAAAGAGATGCTGTGAGTGAGAGAGAGAGAGAAGCTGTGAGTGAGAGAGAGAAAGAGATGCTGTGAGTGAAAGAGAGAGAGAGAAAGAGAAGCTGTGAGTGAGAGACAGAGAGAAAGAGAAGTTGTTAGTGAGTGAGAGACAGAAAGGGAAGCTGTGAGTGTGTGTGTGATAGAGAGAGCTGTGAGTGAGAGAGAGAGAGAAAGAGAAGCTGTGAGTGAGAGAGAGAGAGAAAGAGAAGCTGTGAGTGAGAGAGAGAGAAAGAGAATCTGAGAAAGAGAGTGTGAAAGAGAAGCTGTGAGTGAAAGAGAGAGAGAGAAGCTGTGAGTGAGAGAGAGAAGCTGTGAGTGAGAGAGAGAGAGAGAGGTGCTGTGAGTGAGAGAGAAACAGAAGCTGGGAATGAGAGAGAGAGAAAGAGAAGGTGTGAGTGAGAGAGAGAGAGAAATAGAAGCTGTGAGAGAGAGAGAGAATGAGAAGCTGTGAGTGAGAGAGAAAGAGAAAGGGAAGCTGTGACTGACACAGAGTGAGAGAAGCTGTGAGTGAGAGAGAGAGACAAAGAGAAGCTGTGAGTGACAGAGAGAGACAATGAGAAGCTTTGAGTGTGTGAGAAGAGAGAAAGAGAAGCTGTGAGTGAGAGAGAGAGATGCTGAGAGTGAGAGAGAGAAAGAGAAGCTGTGTATGTGTGAGAGAGAGATAAGGTGTGAGTAAGAGAGAGGGAGAAAGAGAAGCTGTGTGTGAGAGAAAGAGAAAGTGAAGCTGTGTGTGAGAGAAAGAGAGAAAGTGAAGCTGTGAGTGAGAGAGAGAGAGAAAGTGAAGCATTGAGTGAGAGAGAGAGAAATAGTCTGTGTGTGAGAGAGAAAGAGAAGCTGTGTGTGTGAGAGAGAAGCTGTGAGTGAGAGCGAGAGAGCGAAAGAGAAGCTGTGAGTGAAAGAGAGAGAGAAAGAGAAGCTGTGAGTGAGAGAAAGAGTTGCTGTGAGTGAGTGAGAGAGAGAAACAGAAGGTGTGAGTGAGAGAGAGCAAGAGAGAAAGAGAAGCTGTGAGTGAGAGAGAGAGAGAAAGAGAAGCTGTGAGTGAGTGAGAGAGAAAAAAAGCTGTGAGCGAGAGAGAGAGAGAGAGAGAAGCTGTGAGTGAGAGAGAGAGAGAAAGAGAAGCTGTGAGTGAGAGAGAGAAAGAGAAGCTGAGAAAGAGAGTGAAAGAGAAGCTGTGAGTGAGAGAGAGAGTGAGAGAGAGAAGCTGTGATTGAGAGAGAGATGTGAGTTAGAGAGAGAGAGAAAGAGAAGCTGTGAGTGAGAAAGAGAGAAAGAGAATCTGAGAAAGAGAGGTAGAAAGAGAAGCTCTGTGTGAGAGAGATAGAGAAAGAGAAGTGTTGAGTGAAAGAGAGAAAAAGAAGCTGAGAAAGAGAGAGAGAAAGAGAAGCTGTGAGTGAGAGAGAGAGAGAGAGAGAGAAGCTGTGAGTGAGAGAGAGAGAAGCTGTGAGTGAGTGAGAGAGAGAGAAGCTGTGAGTGAGTGAGAGAGAGAGAAGATGTGAGTGTGAGAGAGAGAGGAGCTGTGAGTGAGATAGAGAGAAAGATAAGCTGTGAGTGAGAGAGAGAAAGAGAAGCTGTGAGTGAGAGAGAGAGAAAGCAAAGCTGTGAGTGAGAAAGAAACAGAAGTTGTGAGTGAGACAAAGAGAGAGAAAGAGAAGCTGTGAGTGTGTGAGAGAGAGAGAAAGAGAAGCTGTGAGTGGGAGAGAGAGAGAAAGAGAAGCTGTGAGTGAGACAAAGAGAGAGAAAGAGAAGCTGTGAGTGTGAGAGAGAGAGAGAGAAAGAGAAGCTGTGAGTGGGAGAGAGAGAGAAAGAGAAACTGTGAGTGAGTGAGAGAGAAAGAGATGCTGTGAGTGAGAGAGAGAGAGAAGCTGTGAGTGAGAGAGAGAAAGAGATGCTGTGAGTGAAAGAGAGAGAGAGAAAGAGAAGCTGTGAGTGAGAGACAGAGAGAAAGAGAAGTTGTTAGTGAGTGAGAGACAGAAAGGGAAGCTGTGAGTGTGTGTGTGATAGAGAGAGCTGTGAGTGAGAGAGAGAGATTAAGAGAAGCTGTGAGTGAGAGAGAGAGAGAAAGAGAAGCTGTGAGTGAGAGAGAGAGAAAGAGAATCTGAGAAAGAGAGTGTGAAAGAGAAGCTGTGAGTGAAAGAGAGAGAGAGAAGCTGTGAGTGAGAGAGAGAAGCTGTGAGTGAGAGAGAGAGAGAGAGGTGCTGTGAGTGAGAGAGAAACAGAAGCTGGGAATGAGAGAGAGAGAAAGAGAAGGTGTGAGTGAGAGAGAGAGAGAAATAGAAGCTGTGAGAGAGAGAGAGAATGAGAAGCTGTGAGTGAGAGAGAAAGAGAAAGGGAAGCTGTGACTGACACAGAGTGAGAGAAGCTGTGAGTGAGAGAGAGAGACAAAGAGAAGCTGTGAGTGACAGAGAGAGACAATGAGAAGCTTTGAGTGTGTGAGAAGAGAGAAAGAGAAGCTGTGAGTGAGAGAGAGAGATGCTGAGAGTGAGAGAGAGAAAGAGAAGCTGTGTATGTGTGAGAGAGAGATAAGGTGTGAGTGAGAGAGAGGGAGAAAGAGAAGCTGTGTGTGAGAGAAAGAGAAAGTGAAGCTGTGTGTGAGAGAAAGAGAGAAAGTGAAGCTGTGAGTGAGAGAGAGAGAGAAAGTGAAGCATTGAGTGAGAGAGAGAGAAATAGTCTGTGTGTGAGAGAGAAAGAGAAGCTGTGTGTGTGAGAGAGAAGCTGTGAGTGAGAGCGAGAGAGCGAAAGAGAAGCTGTGAGTGAAAGAGAGAGAGAAAGAGAAGCTGTGAGTGAGAGAAAGAGTTGCTGTGAGTGAGTGAGAGAGAGAAACAGAAGGTGTGAGTGAGAGAGAGCAAGAGAGAAAGAGAAGCTGTGAGTGAGAGAGAGAGAGAAAGAGAAGCTGTGAGTGAGTGAGAGAGAAAAAAAGCTGTGAGCGAGAGAGAGAGAGAGAGAGAAGCTGTGAGTGAGAGAGAGAGAGAAAGAGAAGCTGTGAGTGAGAGAGAGAAAGAGAAGCTGAGAAAGAGAGTGAAAGAGAAGCTGTGAGTGAGAGAGAGAGTGAGAGAGAGAAGCTGTGATTGAGAGAGAGATGTGAGTTAGAGAGAGAGAGAAAGAGAAGCTGTGAGTGAGAAAGAGAGAAAGAGAATCTGAGAAAGAGAGGTAGAAAGAGAAGCTCTGTGTGAGAGAGATAGAGAAAGAGAAGTGTTGAGTGAAAGAGAGAAAGAGAAGCTGAGAAAGAGAGAGAGAAAGAGAAGCTGTGAGTGAGAGAGAGAGAGAGAGAGAGAGAAGCTGTGAGTGAGAGAGAGAGAAGCTGTGAGTGAGTGAGAGAGAGAGAAGCTGTGAGTGAGTGAGAGAGAGAGAAGATGTGAGTGTGAGAGAGAGAGGAGCTGTGAGTGAGATAGAGAGAAAGATAAGCTGTGAGTGAGAGAGAGAAAGAGAAGCTGTGAGTGAGAGAGAGAGAAAGCAAAGCTGTGAGTGAGAAAGAAACAGAAGTTGTGAGTGAGACAAAGAGAGAGAAAGAGAAGCTGTGAGTGTGTGAGAGAGAGAGAAAGAGAAGCTGTGAGTGGGAGAGAGAGAGAAAGAGAAGCTGTGAGTGAGACAAAGAGAGAGAAAGAGAAGCTGTGAGTGTGAGAGAGAGAGAGAGAAAGAGAAGCTGTGAGTGGGAGAGAGAGAGAAAGAGAAACTGTGAGTGAGTGAGAGAGAAAGAGATGCTGTGAGTGAGAGAGAGAGAGAAGCTGTGAGTGAGAGAGAGAAAGAGATGCTGTGAGTGAAAGAGAGAGAGAGAAAGAGAAGCTGTGAGTGAGAGACAGAGAGAAAGAGAAGTTGTTAGTGAGTGAGAGACAGAAAGGGAAGCTGTGAGTGTGTGTGTGATAGAGAGAGCTGTGAGTGAGAGAGAGAGATTAAGAGAAGCTGTGAGTGAGAGAGAGAGAGAAAGAGAAGCTGTGAGTGAGAGAGAGAGAAAGAGAATCTGAGAAAGAGAGTGTGAAAGAGAAGCTGTGAGTGAAAGAGAGAGAGAGAAGCTGTGAGTGAGAGAGAGAAGCTGTGAGTGAGAGAGAGAGAGAGAGGTGCTGTGAGTGAGAGAGAAACAGAAGCTGGGAATGAGAGAGAGAGAAAGAGAAGGTGTGAGTGAGTGAGAGAGAGAAATAGAAGCTGTGAGAGAGAGAGAGAATGAGAAGCTGTGAGTGAGAGAGAAAGAGAAAGGGAAGCTGTGACTGACACAGAGTGAGAGAAGCTGTGAGTGAGAGAGAGAGACAAAGAGAAGCTGTGAGTGACAGAGAGAGACAATGAGAAGCTTTGAGTGTGTGAGAAGAGAGAAAGAGAAGCTGTGAGTGAGAGAGAGAGATGCTGAGAGTGAGAGAGAGAAAGAGAAGCTGTGTATGTGTGAGAGAGAGATAAGGTGTGAGTGAGAGAGAGGGAGAAAGAGAAGCTGTGTGTGAGAGAAAGAGAAAGTGAAGCTGTGTGTGAGAGAAAGAGAGAAAGTGAAGCTGTGAGTGAGAGAGAGAGAGAAAGTGAAGCATTGAGTGAGAGAGAGAGAAATAGTCTGTGTGTGAGAGAGAAAGAGAAGCTGTGTGTGTGAGAGAGAAGCTGTGAGTGAGAGCGAGAGAGCGAAAGAGAAGCTGTGAGTGAAAGAGAGAGAGAAAGAGAAGCTGTGAGTGAGAGAAAGAGTTGCTGTGAGTGAGTGAGAGAGAGAAACAGAAGGTGTGAGTGAGAGAGAGCAAGAGAGAAAGAGAAGCTGTGAGTGAGAGAGAGAGAGAAAGAGAAGCTGTGAGTGAGTGAGAGAGAAAAAAAGCTGTGAGCGAGAGAGAGAGAGAGAGAGAAGCTGTGAGTGAGAGAGAGAGAGAAAGAGAAGCTGTGAGTGAGAGAGAGAAAGAGAAGCTGAGAAAGAGAGTGAAAGAGAAGCTGTGAGTGAGAGAGAGAGTGAGAGAGAGAAGCTGTGATTGAGAGAGAGATGTGAGTTAGAGAGAGAGAGAAAGAGAAGCTGTGAGTGAGAAAGAGAGAAAGAGAATCTGAGAAAGAGAGGTAGAAAGAGAAGCTCTGTGTGAGAGAGATAGAGAAAGAGAAGTGTTGAGTGAAAGAGAGAAAGAGAAGCTGAGAAAGAGAGAGAGAAAGAGAAGCTGTGAGTGAGAGAGAGAGTGAGAGAGAGAGAAGCTGTGAGTGAGAGAGAGAGAAGCTGTGAGTGAGTGAGAGAGAGAGAAGCTGTGAGTGAGTGAGAGAGAGAGAAGATGTGAGTGTGAGAGAGAGAGGAGCTGTGAGTGAGATAGAGAGAAAGATAAGCTGTGAGTGAGAGAGAGAAAGAGAAGCTGTGAGTGAGAGAGAGAAAGAGAAAGAAAGAGAAGCTGTGAGTGAGAGAGAGAGAGAGAGAAAGAGAAGCTGTGAGTGAGTGAGAGAGAGAGAAGCTGTGATTGAGAGAGAGAGAGAAAGAGAAGCTGTGAGTGAGAGAAAGAGAAGCTGTGAGTGTGAGAGAAAGAGAGAAAGAGAAGCTGTGTGAGAGAGAGAGAAAGAAGCTGTGAGTGAGAGAGAGAGAGAAAGAGAAGCTGTGAGCGAGAGAGAGAATGAGAAGCTGTGAGTGAGAGAGAGAGAAAGAGAAGCATTGAGTGAGAGAGAGAGAATAGTGTCTGTGTGTGAGAGAGAAAGAGAAGCTGAGAGAGAGTGAGAGTGAGAAGCTGTGAGTGAGAGAGAGAGAGAGAGAAGCTGTGAGTGAGAGAGAGAAAGAGAGAATGAGACGCTGTGAGTGAGAGAGAGAGAGAATGAGAAGCTGTGTGAGAGAGAGAAAAAGCTGTGAGCGAGTGAGAGAGGGAGAAAGAGAAGCTGTGAGTGAGAGAGAGAAACAGAAGCTGTAAGTGAGAGAGAGAGAGTCTGTGTGAGAAAGAGAGAGTGAAACAGAAGCTGTGAGTGAGAGAGAGAGAGAGAAGCTGTGAGTGAGAGAAGCTGTGAATGAGAGAGAGAAAGAGAAGCTGTGAGTGAGAGAGAAAGAGAAGCTGTGAGTGAGTGAGTGAGAGAGAAGCTGTAAGTGAGAGAAAGAGAGAGAGAAAGAGAAGCTGTGAGTGAGAGAGAGAGAAAGAGAAGCTGTGAGTGAGACAAAGAGAGAGAAAGAGAAGCTGTGAGTGAGAGAGAGAGAGAAAGAGAAGCTCTGAGTGAGAGAGAAAGAGAAGCTGTGAGAGAGAGAAAGATAAGCTGTGAGTGAGTGAGAGTGAGAAAGAGAAGCTGTGAGTGAGAGAGAGAGAAATAGAAGCTGTGAGTGGGAGAGAGAGAGAAAGAGAAAGAGAAGCTGTGTGTGAGAGAGAGAGAAACTGTGAGTGAGCGAGAGAAAGAGAAACTGTGATTGAGAGAGAGAGAAAGAGAAGCTGTGAGTGCGAGAGAGAGAAAGAGAAGCTGTGAGTGAAAGAGAGAAAGAGAAGCTGTGAGAGAGAGAGAGAGAGAAAGAGAAGCTGTGATTGAGAGAGAGAGAGAAAGAGAAGCTGTGAGTGAGAGAAAGAGAAGCTGTGAGAGAGAGAGAGAGAAAGAGAAGCTGTGAGTGAGAGAGAGAAAGAGAAGCTGTGAGTGCTAGAGAAAGAGAGAAAGAGAAGCTGTGAGTGAGAGAGAGAGAGAGAAAGAGAAGCTGTGAGTGAGAGAGAAAGAAAGAGAAAGAGAAGCTGTGAGTGAGAGAGAGAATGAGAAGCTGTGAGTGAGAGAGAGAGAGAGAAAGAGAAGCTGTGAGTGAGAGAGAGAGGAAGAGAAGCTGTGAGTGAGAGAGAAAGAGAAAGGGAAGCTGTGACTGACACAGAGTGAGAGAAGCTGTGAGTGAGAGAGAGAGATAAAGAGAAGCTGTGAGTGACAGAGAGAGACAATGAGAAGCTTTGAGTGTGTGAGAAGAGAGAAAGAGAAGCTGTGAGTGAGAGAGAGAGAGATGCTGTGAGTGAGAGAGAGAAAGAGAAGCTGTGTATGTGTGAGAGAGAGATAAGGTGTGAGTGAGAGAGAGAGAGAGAGAGAAGCTGTGTGTGAGAGAAAGAGAAAGTGAAGCTGTGTGTGAGAGAAAGAGAGAAAGTGAAGCTGTGAGTGAGAGAGAGAGAGAAAGTGAAGCATTGAGTGAGAGAGAGAGAAATAGTCTGTGTGTGAGAGAGAAAGAGAAGCTGTGTGTGTGAGAGAGAAGCTGTGAGTGAGAGCGAGAGAGCGAAAGAGAAGCTGTGAGTGAAAGAGAGAGAGAAAGAGAAGCTGTGAGTGAGAGAAAGAGTTGCTGTGAGTGAGTGAGAGAGAGAAACAGAAGGTGTGAGTGAGAGAGAGCAAGAGAGAAAGAGAAGCTGTGAGTGAGAGAGAGAGAGAGAAAGAGATGCTTTGAGTGTGAGAGAGAGAAACAGAAGCTGTGTGTGAGAGAGAGAGAGAGAGAGAAGCTGTGAGTGAGAGAGAGAGAGAAAGAGAAGCTGTGAGTGAGGGAGAGAAAGAGAAGCTGAGAAAGAGAGAGTGAAAGAGAAGCTGTGAGTGAGAGAGAGAGTGAGAGAGAGAAGCTGTGATTGAGAGAGAGAGATGTGAGTGAGAGAGAGAGAAAAAGAAGCTGTGAGTGAGAAAGAGAGAAAGAGAATCTGAGAAAGAGAGGGAGAAAGAGAAGCTCTGTGTGAGAGAGATAGAGAGAGAAGCATTGAGTGAGAGAGAGAAAGAGAAGCTGAGAAAGAGAGAGTGAAAGAGAAGCTGTGAGTGAGAGAGAGAAAGAGAATCTGAGAAAGAGAGGTAGAAAGAGAAGCTCTGTGTGAGAGAGATAGAGAAAGAGAAGTGTTGAGTGAAAGAGAGAAAGAGAAGCTGAGAAAGAGAGAGAGAAAGAGAAGCTGTGAGTGAGAGAGAGAGTGAGAGAGAGAAGCTGTGAGTGAGAGAGAGAGAAGCTGTGAGTGAGTGAGAGAGAGAGAAGATGTGAGTGTGAGAGAGAGAGGAGCTGTGAGTGAGTTAGAGAGAAAGATATGCTGTGAGTGAGAGAGAGAAAGAGAAGTTGTGAGTGAGAGAGAGAAAGAGAAAGAAAGAGAAGCTGTGAGAGAGAGAGAGAGAGAAAGAGAAGCTGTGAGTGAGTGAGAGAGAGAGAAGCTGTGATTGAGAGAGAGAGAGAAAGAGAAGCTGTGAGTGAGAGAGAGAAAGAGAAGCTGTGAGTGCGAGAGAAAGAGAGAAAGAGAAGCTGTGAGTGAGAGAGAGAGAAAGAAGCTGTGAGTGAGAGAGAGAGAGAAAGAGAAGCTGTGAGCGAGAGAGAGAATGAGAAGCTGTGAGTGAGAGAGAGAGAGAAAGAGAAGCTGTGAGTGAGAGAGAGAGAAAGAGAAGCTGTAAGTGAGAGAGAGAAAGAGAAGCTGTGAGTGAGAGAAAGAGAGAGAAAGAGAAGCTCTGAGTGAGAGAGAGAGAGAAAGAGAAGCTGTGAGTGAAAGAGAGAGAGAGAGAAGCTGTGAGTGAGAGAAAGAGAAAATGTGAGTGAGAGAGAGAGAGAAAGAGATGCTATGAGTGAGAGAGAAACAGAAGCTGGGAATGAGAGAGAGAGAAAGTGAAGGTGTGAGTGAGAGAGAGAGAGAGAAAAATAGAAGCTGTGAGAGAGAGAATGAGAACCTGTGAGTGAGAGAGAAAGAGAAAGAGAAGCTGTGAGTGACACACAGAGAGAGAACCTGTGAGTGAGAGAGAAAGAGAAAGAGAAGCTGTGAGTGACAGAGAGAGAGAATGAGAAGCTTTGAGTGAGAGAGAGAGAAAGTGAAGCTGTGAGTGAGAGAGAGAGAGAAAGAGAAGCTGTGAGTGAGAGAGAAAGAGAAGCTGTGAGTGAGAGAGAGAGAAAGAGAAGCTGTGAGTGAGAGAGAGAGATGCTGTGAGTGAGAGAGAGAAAGAGGAGCTGTGTATGTGTGGGAGAGAGATATGCTGTGAGTGAGAGAGAGAGAAAGTGAAGCTGTGATCTAGAGAGAGAGAAAGAGAAGCTGTGAGTGAGACAAAGAGAGAGAAAGAGAAGCTGTGAGAGAGAGAGAGAGAGAAAGAGAAGCTGTGATTGAGAGAGAGAGAAAGAGAAGCTGTGAGTGCGAGAGAGAGAGAAAGAGAAGCTGTGAGTGAGAGAGAGAGAGAAAGAGAAGCTGTGAGTGAGAGAGAGAAAGAGAAGCTGTGAGTGCGAGAGAAAGAGAGAAAGAGAAGCTGTGAGCGAGAGAGAGAGAAAGAGAAGCTGTGAGTGATAGTGAAAGAAAGAGAAGCATTGAGTGAGAGAGAGAGAAATAGTGTCTGTGTGTGAGAGAGAAAGAGAAGCTGTGTGTGTGAGAGAGAAGCTGTGAGTGAGAGCGAGAGAGCGAAAGAGAAGCTGTGAGTGAAAGAGAGAGAGAAAGAGAAGCTGTGAGTGAGAGAAAGAGTTGCTGTGAGTGAGTGAGAGAGAGAAACAGAAGGTGTGAGTGAGAGAGAGCAAGAGAGAAAGAGAAGCTGTGAGTGAGAGAGAGAGAGAGAAAGAGAAGCTGTGAGTGAGAGAGAGAGAAAAAAAGCTTTGAGCAAGAGAGAGAGAAAGAGATGCTTTGAGTGTGTGAGAGAGAAACAGAAGCTGTGTGTGAGAGAGAGAGAGAGAGAAGCTGTGAGTGAGAGAGAGAGAGAAAGAGAAGCTGTGAGTGAGGGAGAGAAAGAGAAGCTGAGAAAGAGAGAGTGAAAGAGAAGCTGTGAGTGAGAGAGAGAGTGAGAGAGAGAAGCTGTGATTGAGAGAGAGAGATGTGAGTGAGAGGGAGAGAAAAAGAAGCTGTGAGTGAGAAAGAGAGAAAGAGAATCTGAGAAAGAGAGGGAGAAAGAGAAGCTCTGTGTGAGAGAGATAGAGAGAGAAGCATTGAGTGAGAGAGAGAAAGAGAAGCTGAGAAAGAGAGAGTGAAAGAGAAGCTGTGAGTGAGAGAGAGAAAGAGAATCTGAGAAAGAGAGGTAGAAAGAGAAGCTCTGTGTGAGAGAGATAGAGAAAGAGAAGTGTTGAGTGAAAGAGAGAAAGAGAAGCTGAGAAAGAGAGAGAGAAAGAGAAGCTGTGAGTGAGAGAGAGAGTGAGAGAGAGAAGCTGTGAGTGAGAGAGAGAGAAGCTGTGAGTGAGTGAGAGAGAGAGAAGATGTGAGTGTGAGAGAGAGAGGAGCTGTGAGTGAGTTAGAGAGAAAGATATGCTGTGAGTGAGAGAGAGAAAGAGAAGCTGTGAGTGAGAGAGAGAAAGAGAAAGAAAGAGAAGCTGTGAGAGAGAGAGAGAGAGAAAGAGAAGCTGTGAGTGAGTGAGAGAGAGAGAAGCTGTGATTGAGAGAGAGAGAGAAAGAGAAGCTGTGAGTGAGAGAGAGAAAGAGAAGCTGTGAGTGCGAGAGAAAGAGAGAAAGAGAAGCTGTGAGTGAGAGAGAGAGAAAGAAGCTGTGAGTGAGAGAGAGAGAGAAAGAGAAGCTGTGAGCGAGAGAGAGAATGAGAAGCTGTGAGTGAGAGAGAGAGAGAAAGAGAAGCTGTGAGTGAGAGAGAGAGAAAGAGAAGCTGTAAGTGAGAGAGAGAAAGAGAAGCTGTGAGTGAGAGAAAGAGAGAGAAAGAGAAGCTCTGAGTGAGAGAGAGAGAGAAAGAGAAGCTGTGAGTGAAAGAGAGAGAGAGAGAAGCTGTGAGTGAGAGAAAGAGAAAATGTGAGTGAGAGAGAGAGAGAAAGAGATGCTATGAGTGAGAGAGAAACAGAAGCTGGGAATGAGAGAGAGAGAAAGTGAAGGTGTGAGTGAGTGAGAGAGAGAGAAAAATAGAAGCTGTGAGAGAGAGAATGAGAACCTGTGAGTGAGAGAGAAAGAGAAAGAGAAGCTGTGAGTGACACAAAGAGAGAGAACCTGTGAGTGAGAGAGAAAGAGAAAGAGAAAGAGAAGCTGTGAGTGACAGAGAGAATGAGAAGCTTTGAGTGAGAGAGTGAGAAAGTGAAGCTGTGAGTGAGAGAGAGAGAGAAAGAGAAGCTGTGAGTGAGAGAGAAAGAGAAAGAGAAGCTGTGAGTGAGAGAGAGAGAAAGAGAAGCTGTGAGTGAGAGAGAGAGATGCTGTGAGTGAGAGAGAGAAAGAGGAGCTGTGTATGTGTGGGAGAGAGATATGCTGTGAGTGAGAGAGAGAGAAAGTGAAGCTGTGATCTAGAGAGAGAGAAAGAGAAGCTGTGAGTGAGACAAAGAGAGAGAAAGAGAAGCTGTGAGAGAGAGAGAGAGAGAAAGAGAAGCTGTGATTGAGAGAGAGAGAAAGAGAAGCTGTGAGTGCGAGAGAGAGAGAAAGAGAAGCTGTGAGTGAGAGAGAGAGAGAAAGAGAAGCTGTGAGTGAGAGAGAGAAAGAGAAGCTGTGAGTGCGAGAGAAAGAGAGAAAGAGAAGCTGTGAGCGAGAGAGAGAGAAAGAGAAGCTGTGAGTGATAGTGAAAGAAAGAGAAGCATTGAGTGAGAGAGAGAGAAATAGTGTCTGTGTGTGAGAGAGAAAGAGAAGCTGAGAGAGAGAGAGAGAAGCTGTGAGTGAGAGAGCGAGAGCGAAAGAGAAGCTGTGAGTGAAAGAGAGAGAGAGAGAAAGAGAAGCTGTGAGAGTGAGAGAGAGAGAGAAAGAGAAGCTGTGAGTGAGAGTGAGAAAGAGAGAATGAGAAGCCGTGATTGAGAGAGAGAGAGAATGAGAAGCTGTGTGAGAGAGAAAAAGCTGTGAGTGAGAGAGATAGAGAAAGAGAAGCTGTGAGTGTGAGAGAGAAACAGAAGCTGTAAGTGTGAGAGAGAGATAGTCTGTGTGAGAAAGAGAGAGTGAAACAGAAGCTGTGAGTGAGAGAGAGAGAGAGAAGCTGTGAGTGAGAGAGAGAAGCTGTGAATGAGAGAGAGAGAAGGAGAAGCTGTGAGTGAGTGAGAGAGAGAGAAGCTGTAAGTGAGAGAAAGAGAGAGAGAGAGAGAAGCTGTGTGTGTGAGAGAGAGAAAGAGAAGCTGTGAGTGAGACAAAGACAGAGAAAGAGAAGCTGTGAGTGAGAGAGAGAGAAAAAGAGAAGCTGTGAGTGAGAGAGAGAGAAAGAGAAGCTGTGAGTGAGAGAGAGAAAGAGGAGCTGTGTATGTGTGGGAGAGAGATATGCTGTGAGTGAGAGAGAGAGAAAGTGAAGCTGTGATCTAGAGAGAGAGAAAGAGAAGCTGTGAGTGAGACAAAGAGAGAGAAAGAGAAGCTGTGAGAGAGAGAGAGAGAAAGAGAAGCTGTGATTGAGAGAGAGAGAAAGAGAAGCTGTGAGTGCGAGAGAGAGAGAAAGAGAAGCTGTGAGTGAGAGAGAGAGAGAAAGAGAAGCTGTGAGTGAGAGAGAGAAAGAGAAGCTGTGAGTGCGAGAGAAAGAGAGAAAGAGAAGCTGTGAGCGAGAGAGAGAGAAAGAGAAGCTGTGAGTGATAGTGAAAGAAAGAGAAGCATTGAGTGAGAGAGAGAGAAATAGTGTCTGTGTGTGAGAGAGAAAGAGAAGCTGTGTGTGTGAGAGAGAAGCTGTGAGTGAGAGCGAGAGAGCGAAAGAGAAGCTGTGAGTGAAAGAGAGAGAGAAAGAGAAGCTGTGAGTGAGAGAAAGAGTTGCTGTGAGTGAGTGAGAGAGAGAAACAGAAGGTGTGAGTGAGAGAGAGCAAGAGAGAAAGAGAAGCTGTGAGTGAGAGAGAGAGAGAGAAAGAGAAGCTGTGAGTGAGAGAGAGAGAAAAAAAGCTTTGAGCAAGAGAGAGAGAAAGAGATGCTTTGAGTGTGTGAGAGAGAAACAGAAGCTGTGTGTGAGAGAGAGAGAGAGAGAAGCTGTGAGTGAGAGAGAGAGAGAAAGAGAAGCTGTGAGTGAGGGAGAGAAAGAGAAGCTGAGAAAGAGAGAGTGAAAGAGAAGCTGTGAGTGAGAGAGAGAGTGAGAGAGAGAAGCTGTGATTGAGAGAGAGAGATGTGAGTGAGAGAGAGAGAAAAAGAAGCTGTGAGTGAGAAAGAGAGAAAGAGAATCTGAGAAAGAGAGGGAGAAAGAGAAGCTCTGTGTGAGAGAGATAGAGAGAGAAGCATTGAGTGAGAGAGAGAAAGAGAAGCTGAGAAAGAGAGAGTGAAAGAGAAGCTGTGAGTGAGAGAGAGAAAGAGAATCTGAGAAAGAGAGGTAGAAAGAGAAGCTCTGTGTGAGAGAGATAGAGAAAGAGAAGTGTTGAGTGAAAGAGAGAAAGAGAAGCTGAGAAAGAGAGAGAGAAAGAGAAGCTGTGAGTGAGAGAGAGAGTGAGAGAGAGAAGCTGTGAGTGAGAGAGAGAGAAGCTGTGAGTGAGTGAGAGAGAGAGAAGATGTGAGTGTGAGAGAGAGAGGAGCTGTGAGTGAGTTAGAGAGAAAGATATGCTGTGAGTGAGAGAGAGAAAGAGAAGCTGTGAGTGAGAGAGAGAAAGAGAAAGAAAGAGAAGCTGTGAGAGAGAGAGAGAGAGAAAGAGAAGCTGTGAGTGAGTGAGAGAGAGAGAAGCTGTGATTGAGAGAGAGAGAGAAAGAGAAGCTGTGAGTGAGAGAGAGAAAGAGAAGCTGTGAGTGCGAGAGAAAGAGAGAAAGAGAAGCTGTGAGTGAGAGAGAGAGAAAGAAGCTGTGAGTGAGAGAGAGAGAGAAAGAGAAGCTGTGAGCGAGAGAGAGAATGAGAAGCTGTGAGTGAGAGAGAGAGAGAAAGAGAAGCTGTGAGTGAGAGAGAGAGAAAGAGAAGCTGTAAGTGAGAGAGAGAAAGAGAAGCTGTGAGTGAGAGAAAGAGAGAGAAAGAGAAGCTCTGAGTGAGAGAGAGAGAGAAAGAGAAGCTGTGAGTGAAAGAGAGAGAGAGAGAAGCTGTGAGTGAGAGAAAGAGAAAATGTGAGTGAGAGAGAGAGAGAAAGAGATGCTATGAGTGAGAGAGAAACAGAAGCTGGGAATGAGAGAGAGAGAAAGTGAAGGTGTGAGTGAGTGAGAGAGAGAGAAAAATAGAAGCTGTGAGAGAGAGAATGAGAACCTGTGAGTGAGAGAGAAAGAGAAAGAGAAGCTGTGAGTGACACAAAGAGAGAGAACCTGTGAGTGAGAGAGAAAGAGAAAGAGAAAGAGAAGCTGTGAGTGACAGAGAGAATGAGAAGCTTTGAGTGAGAGAGTGAGAAAGTGAAGCTGTGAGTGAGAGAGAGAGAGAAAGAGAAGCTGTGAGTGAGAGAGAAAGAGAAAGAGAAGCTGTGAGTGAGAGAGAGAGAAAGAGAAGCTGTGAGTGAGAGAGAGAGATGCTGTGAGTGAGAGAGAGAAAGAGGAGCTGTGTATGTGTGGGAGAGAGATATGCTGTGAGTGAGAGAGAGAGAAAGTGAAGCTGTGATCTAGAGAGAGAGAAAGAGAAGCTGTGAGTGAGACAAAGAGAGAGAAAGAGAAGCTGTGAGAGAGAGAGAGAGAGAAAGAGAAGCTGTGATTGAGAGAGAGAGAAAGAGAAGCTGTGAGTGCGAGAGAGAGAGAAAGAGAAGCTGTGAGTGAGAGAGAGAGAGAAAGAGAAGCTGTGAGTGAGAGAGAGAAAGAGAAGCTGTGAGTGCGAGAGAAAGAGAGAAAGAGAAGCTGTGAGCGAGAGAGAGAGAAAGAGAAGCTGTGAGTGATAGTGAAAGAAAGAGAAGCATTGAGTGAGAGAGAGAGAAATAGTGTCTGTGTGTGAGAGAGAAAGAGAAGCTGAGAGAGAGAGAGAGAAGCTGTGAGTGAGAGAGCGAGAGCGAAAGAGAAGCTGTGAGTGAAAGAGAGAGAGAGAGAAAGAGAAGCTGTGAGAGTGAGAGAGAGAGAGAAAGAGAAGCTGTGAGTGAGAGTGAGAAAGAGAGAATGAGAAGCCGTGATTGAGAGAGAGAGAGAATGAGAAGCTGTGTGAGAGAGAAAAAGCTGTGAGTGAGAGAGATAGAGAAAGAGAAGCTGTGAGTGTGAGAGAGAAACAGAAGCTGTAAGTGTGAGAGAGAGATAGTCTGTGTGAGAAAGAGAGAGTGAAACAGAAGCTGTGAGTGAGAGAGAGAGAGAGAAGCTGTGAGTGAGAGAGAGAAGCTGTGAATGAGAGAGAGAGAAGGAGAAGCTGTGAGTGAGTGAGAGAGAGAGAAGCTGTAAGTGAGAGAAAGAGAGAGAGAGAGAGAAGCTGTGTGTGTGAGAGAGAGAAAGAGAAGCTGTGAGTGAGACAAAGACAGAGAAAGAGAAGCTGTGAGTGAGAGAGAGAGAAAAAGAGAAGCTGTGAGTGAGAGAGAGAGAAAGAGAAGCTGTGAGTGAGAGAGAGAAAGAGAAGCTGTGAGTGAGACAAAGAGAGAAAAAGAGAAGCTCTGAGTGAGAGAGAGAGAGAAAGAGAAGCTGTGAGTGAAAGAGAGAGAGAGAGAAGCTGTGAGTGAGAGAAAGAGAAAATGTGAGTGAGAGAGAGAGAGAAAGAGATGCTATGAGTGAGAGAGAAACAGAAGCTGGGAATGAGAGAGAGAGAAAGTGAAGGTGTGAGTGAGAGAGAGAGAGAGAGAGAATTAGAAGCTGTGTGAGAGAGAGAGAATGAGAACCTGTGAGTGAGAGAGAAAGAGAAGCTGTGAGTGACACAGAGAGAGAGAACCTGTGAGTGAGAGAGAAAGAGAAAGAGAAGCTGTGAGTGACAGAGAGAGAGAATGAGAAGCTTTGAGTGAGAGAGAGAGAAAGTGAAGCTGTGAGTGAGAGAGAGAAAGACACTGTGTGTGTGAGAGAGAGAGAGAAAGAGAAGCTGAGAGTGTGAGAGAGATGCTGTGAGTGAGAGAGAGAGAGAGAAGCTGTGTATGTGTGAGAGAGAGATATGCTGTGAGTGAGAGAGAGAGAAAGAGAAGCTGTGTGTGAGAGAAAGAGAGAAAGTGAAGCTGTGTGTGAGAGAAAGAGAGAAAGTGAAGGTGTGAGTGAGAGAGAAAGAGAAGCTGTGAGTGAGAGAGAGAGAAAGCCAAGCTGTGAGTGAGAGAGAGAGAGAGAGAGAAAGAGAAACTGTGAGTGAGTGAGAGAGAGAGAGAAAGAGAAGCTGTGTGTGGGGGGGAGAGAAAAAGAGCTGTGAGTGTTAGAGAGAGAGAAAGAGAAGCTGTGAGTGAGAGAGAGATAAAGAGAAGCTGTGAGTGAGAGCGAGAGAGAAAGAGAAGCTGAGAGAGAGATAGAGAGAGAGCGAAACTGTGAGTGAGTGAGAGAAAGAGAAACTGTGAGTAAGAGAGAGAGAGGAAGAGAAGCTGTGAGTGAGTGAGAGAGAAAGAGAAGCTGTGAGTGAGACAAAGAGAGAGAAAGAGAAGCTGTGAGAGAGAGAGAGAGAGAAAGAGAAGCTGTGATTGAGAGAGAGAGAAAGAGAAGCTGTGAGTGCGAGAGAGAGAGAAAGAGAAGCTGTGAGTGAGAGAGAGAGAGAAAGAGAAGCTGTGAGTGAGAGAGAGAAAGAGAAGCTGTGAGTGCGAGAGAAAGAGAGAAAGAGAAGCTGTGAGCGAGAGAGAGAGAAAGAGAAGCTGTGAGTGATAGTGAAAGAAAGAGAAGCATTGAGTGAGAGAGAGAGAAATAGTGTCTGTGTGTGAGAGAGAAAGAGAAGCTGAGAGAGAGAGAGAGAAGCTGTGAGTGAGAGAGCGAGAGCGAAAGAGAAACTGTGAGTGAAAGAGAGAGAGAGAGAAAGAGAAGCTGTGAGAGTGAGAGAGAGAGAGAAAGAGAAGCTGTGAGTGAGAGAGAGAAAGAGAGAATGAGAAGCCGTGATTGAGAGAGAGAGAGAATGAGAAGCTGTGTGAGAGAGAAAAAGCTCTGAGTGAGAGAGATAGAGAAAGAGAAGCTGTGAGTGTGAGAGAGAAACAGAAGCTGTAACTGTGAGAGAGAGATAGTCTGTGTGAAAAAGAGAGAGTGAAACAGAAGCTGTGAGTGAGAGAGAGAGAGAGAAGCTGTGAGTGAGAGAGCGAAGCTGTGAATGAGAGAGAGAGAAGGAGAAGCTGTGAGTGAGTGAGAGAGAGAGAAGCTGTAAGTGAGAGAAAGAGAGAGAGAAAGAGAAGCTGTGTGTGTGAGAGAGAGAAAGAGAAGCTGTGAGTGAGACAAAGACAGAGAAAGAGAAGCTGTGAGTGAGAGAGAGAGAGAAAGAGAAGCTGTGAGTGAGAGAGAGAGAAAGAGAAGCTGTGAGTGAGAGAGAGAAAGAGAAGCTGTGAGTGAGACAAAGAGAGAAAAAGAGAAGCTCTGAGTGAGAGAGAGAGAGAAAGAGAAGCTGTGAGTGAAAGAGAGGGAGAGAAGCTGTGAGTGAGAGAAAGAGAAAATGTGAGTGAGAGAGAGAGAGAAAGAGATGCTATGAGTGAGAGAGAAACAGAAGCTGGGAATGAGAGAGAGAGAAAGTGAAGGTGTGAGTGAGAGAGAGAGAGAGAATTAGAAGCTGTGTGAGAGAGAGAGAATGAGAACCTGTGAGTGAGAGAGAAAGAGAAGCTGTGAGTGACACAGAGAGAGAGAACCTGTGAGTGAGAGAGAAAGAGAAAGAGAAGCTGTGAGTGACAGAGAGAGAGAATGAGAAGCTTTGAGTGAGAGAGAGAGAAAGTGAAGCTGTGAGTGAGAGAGAGAAAGACACTGTGTGTGAGAGAGAGAGAGAGAAAGAGAAGCTGAGAGTGTGAGAGAGATGCTGTGAGTGAGAGAGAGAGAGAAGCTGTGTATGTGTGAGAGAGAGATATGCTGTGAGTGAGAGAGAGAGAAAGAGAAGCTGTGTGTGAGAGAAAGAGAGAAAGTGAAGCTGTGTGTGAGAGAAAGAGAGAAAGTGAAGGTGTGAGTGAGAGAGAAAGAGAAGCTGTGAGTGAGAGAGAGAGAAAGCCAAGCTGTGAGTGAGAGAGAGAGAGAGAGAGAAAGAGAAACTGTGAGTGAGTGAGAGAGAGAGAGAAAGAGAAGCTGTGTGTGGGGGGGAGAGAAAAAGAGCTGTGAGTGTTAGAGAGAGAGAAAGAGAAGCTGTGAGTGAGAGAGAGATAAAGAGAAGCTGTGAGTGAGAGCGAGAGAGAAAGAGAAGCTGAGAGAGAGATAGAGAGAGAGCGAAACTGTGAGTGAGTGAGAGAAAGAGAAACTGTGAGTAAGAGAGAGAGTGGAAGAGAAGCTGTGAGTGAGTGAGAGAGAGAAAGGAAAGCTGTGAGTGAGTGAGAGAGATAGAAGAGTGAGAGCGAGAGAGAAAGAGAAGCTGAGAGAGAGATAGAGAGAGAGGGAAACTGTGAGTGAGTGAGAGAAAGAGAAACTGTGAGTGAGAGAGAGAGAGGAAGAGAAGCTGTGAGTGAGTGAGAGAGAGAGAGAAAGGAAAGCTGTGAGTGAAAGAGAGAGAGAAAGAGAAGCTGTGTGAGAGAGAGAGAGAGAAGCTGTGGGTGAGAGAGAGAGAAATATTGTGAGTGAGAGAGAGAAAGAGAAAATGTGAGTGAGAGAGAGAGAAAGAGAAGCTGTGAGAGCGAGACAGAGAAAGAGAAGCTGTGAGTGAGAGAGAAAGAAAGAGAAGCTGTGAGTGTGTGAGAGAGAGGAAGAGAAGCTGTGATTGAGAGAGAGAGAAGAGAAGCTGTGAGTGAGAGAGAGAGAAAGAGAAGCTGTGAGTGAGAGAGAGAGAGAAAGAGAAGCATTGAGTGGAAGACAGAAAGTGAGTCTGGAAGTGAGAGAGAGAGAGAAAGAGAAGCTGTGAGTGAGAGAGAGAGAGAAGCTGTGAGTGAGTGGGAGAGAGAGAGAGAAGCTGTGAGTGAAAGAGATAGAAAGAGAAGCTGTGAGTGAGAGTGAGAGAGAGAGAAAGAAAAAGAGAAGCTGTGAGTGAGAGAGAGAGAGAAGCTGTGAGTGAGAGAGAAAGAGAAGCTGTGAGTGAGAGAGAGAGAGAGAAAGAGAAGCTGTGAGTGAGAGAGAGAAAGAAAGAGAAGCTGTGTGAGAGTGAGAGAGAGAGAAGCTGTGTGTGTGTGAGATTAAGAGAAGCTGTGTGTGTGAGAGAGAGAAAGAGACACTGTGTGTGTGAGAGAGAGAGAGAAAGAGAAGCTGTGAGTGTGAGAGAGATGCTGTGAGTGAGAGAGAGAGAGAAGCTGTGTAAGTGTGAGAGAGAGATATGCTGTGAGTGAGAGAGAGAGAAAGCCAAGCTGTGAGTGAGAGAGAGAGAGAGAAAGAGAAACTGTGAGTGAGTGAGAGAGAGAGAAAGAGAAGCTGTGTGTGGGGGGAGAGAAAAAGAGCTGTGTGTTAGAGAGAGAGAAAGAGAAGCTGTGAGTGAGAGAGAGAGATAAAGAGAAGCTGTGAGTGAGAGCGAGAGAGAAAGAGAAGCTGTGAGTGAGAGAGAGAGTAAGCCAAGCTGTGAGTGAGAGAGAGAGAGAGAAAGAGAAACTGTGAGTGAGAGAGAGAGAAAGAGAAGCTGTGAGTGCGAGAGAGAGAGAGAGAAAGAGAAGCTATGAGTGAAAGGCAGAGAGAGAAAGAGAAGCTGTGTGTGTGTGAGAGAGAAAGAGAAGCTGTGAGTGAGAGACAGAGAAAAACAGTGTGAGTGAGAGAGAGAGAAAGAGAAGCCTTGAGTGAGTGAGAGAGAGAGAACCTGTGAGTAAATGAGAGAGAGAGAGAAAGAGAAGCTGTGAGTGAAAGAGTGAGAGAAAGAGAAGCTGTGAGAGAGTGAGAGAGAGAAAGGAAAGCTGTGAGTGTGTGAGAGAGATAGAAGCTGTGAGTGAGAGAGAGAGAGAAAGTGAGTCTGAGAAAGAGAGAGTGAAAGAG
Organism: Bradypodion ventrale; assembly: GCA_035047345.1. Classification (NCBI taxonomy): domain Eukaryota; kingdom Metazoa; phylum Chordata; class Lepidosauria; order Squamata; family Chamaeleonidae; genus Bradypodion; species Bradypodion ventrale. The sequence goes on from JAWDJE010000001.1 coordinate 227,200,105, forward strand.
AAGCTGTGAGTGAGAGAGAGAGAGAAAGAGAAGATGTGAGAGAGTAAGAGAAGCTGTGAGTGAGAGAGAGAGAAAGAGAACCTGTGAGTGAGACAAAGAGAGAGAAAAAGAAGCTGGGAGTGAGAGAGAGAGAGAAAGAGAAGCTATGTGTGAGAGAAAGAGAGAAAGTGAAGCTGTGTGTGAGAGAAAGAGAGAAAGTGAAGCTGTGAGTGAGAGAGAAAGAGAAGCTGTGAGTGAGAGAGAGAGAAAGCAAAGCTGTGAGTGAGAGAGAAAGAGTAGCTGTGAATGAGTGAGAGAGAGAAAGAGAAGCTGTGTGTGAGAGAAAGAGAGAAAGTGAAGCTGTGTGTGAGAGAAAGAGAGAAAGCAAAGCTGTGAGTGAGAAAGAAAGAGAAGCTGTGTGTGGGGGGGAGAGAAAAAGAGCTGTGAATGTTAGAGAGAGAGAAAGAGAAGCTGTGAGTGAGAGAGAGAGATAAAGAGAAGCTGTGAGTGAGAGCGAGAGAGAAAGAGAAGCTGAGAGAGAGATAGAGAGAGAGGGAAACTGTGAGTGAGTGAGAGAAAGAGAAACTGTGAGTGAGAGAGAGAGAAAGAGAAGCTGTGAGTGCGAGAGAGAGAGAGAGAGAAAGAGAAGCTATGAGTGAAAGGCAGAGAGAGAAAGAGAAGCTGTGTGTGTGTGAGAGAGAGAAAGAGAAGCTGTGAGTGAAAGGCAGAGAGAGAAAGAGAAGCTGTGTGTGTGTGAGAGAGAGAGAGAGAAGCTGTGAGTGAGAGACAGAGAAAAAGAGTGTGAGTGAGAGAGAGAGAAAGAGAAGCCTTGAGTGAGTGAGTGAGAGAGAGAGAACCTGTGAGTGAATGAGAGAGAGAGAGAAAGAGAAGCTGTGAGTGAAAGAGTGAGAGAAAGAGAAGCTGTGAGAGAGTGAGAGAGAGAAAGGAAAGCTGTGAGTGAGTGAGAGAGATAGAAGCTGTGAGTGAGAGAGAGAGAGAAAGTGAGTCTGAGAAAGAGAGAGTGAAAGAGAAGCTGTGAGTGAGAGAGAGAGAGAGAGAAAGAGAAGCTGTGAGTGAGAGAAAGAGAAAGAGAAGCTGTGAGTGAGACAAAGAGAGAGAAAGAGAAGCTGTGAGTGAGAGAGAGAGAGAAAGAGAAGCTGTGTGTGAGAGAAAGAGAGAAAGTGAAGCTGTGTGTGAGAGAAAGAGAGAAAGTGAAGCTGTGAGTGAGAGAGAAAGAGAAGCTGTGAGTGAGAGAGAAAGAGAAGCTGTGAGTGAGAGAGAGAGAAAGCAAAGCTGTGAGTGAGAAAGAAACAGAAGTTGTGAGTGAGACAAAGAGAGAGAAAGAGAAGCTGTGAGTGTGTGTGAGAGAGAGAAAGAGAAGCTGTGAGTGGGAGAGAGAGAGAAAGAGAAGCTGTGAGTGAGACAAAGAGAGAGAAAGAGAAGCTGTGAGTGTGTGAGAGAGAGAGAAAGAGAAGCTGTGAGTGGGAGAGAGAGAGAAAGAGAAACTGTGAGTGAGTGAGAGAGAAAGAGATGCTGTGAGTGAGAGAGAGAGAGAAGCTGTGAGTGAGAGAGAGAAAGAGATGCTGTGAGTGAAAGAGAGAGAGAGAAAGAGAAGCTGTGAGTGAGAGACAGAGAGAAAGAGAAGTTGTTAGTGAGTGAGAGACAGAAAGGGAAGCTGTGAGTGTGTGTGTGATAGAGAGAGCTGTGAGTGAGAGAGAGAGAGAAAGAGAAGCTGTGAGTGAGAGAGAGAGAGAGAAAGAGAAGCTGTGAGTGAGAGAGAGAGAAAGAGAATCTGAGAAAGAGAGTGTGAAAGAGAAGCTGTGAGTGAAAGAGAGAAGCTGTGAGTGAGAGAGAGAAGCTGTGAGTGAGAGAGAGAGAGAGAGGTGCTGTGAGTGAGAGAGAAACAGAAGCTGGGAATGAGAGAGAGAGAAAGAGAAGGTGTGAGAGAGAGAGAGAATGAGAAGCTGTGAGTGAGAGAGAAAGAGAAAGGGAAGCTGTGACTGACACAGAGTGAGAGAAGCTGTGAGTGAGAGAGAGAGACAAAGAGAAGCTGTGAGTGACAGAGAGAGACAATGAGAAGCTTTGAGTGTGTGAGAAGAGAGAAAGAGAAGCTGTGAGTGAGAGAGAGAGATGCTGAGAGTGAGAGAGAGAAAGAGAAGCTGTGTATGTGTGTGAGAGAGATAAGGTGTGAGTGAGAGAGAGGGAGAAAGAGAAGCTGTGTGTGAGAGAAAGAGAAAGTGAAGCTGTGTGTGAGAGAAAGAGAGAAAGTGAAGCTGTGAGTGAGAGAGAGAGAGAAAGTGAAGCATTGAGTGAGAGAGAGAGAAATAGTCTGTGTGTGAGAGAGAAAGAGAAGCTGTGTGTGTGAGAGAGAAGCTGTGAGTGAGAGCGAGAGAGCGAAAGAGAAGCTGTGAGTGAAAGAGAGAGAGAAAGAGAAGCTGTGAGTGAGAGAAAGAGTTGCTGTGAGTGAGTGAGAGAGAGAAACAGAAGGTGTGAGTGAGAGAGAGCAAGAGAGAAAGAGAAGCTGTGAGTGAGAGAGAGAGAGAAAGAGAAGCTGTGAGTGAGTGAGAGAGAAAAAAAGCTGTGAGCGAGAGAGAGAGAGAGAAGCTGTGAGTGAGAGAGAGAGAGAAAGAGAAGCTGTGAGTGAGAGAGAGAAAGAGAAGCTGAGAAAGAGAGTGAAAGAGAAGCTGTGAGTGAGAGAGAGAGTGAGAGAGAGAAGCTGTGATTGAGAGAGAGATGTGAGTTAGAGAGAGAGAGAAAGAGAAGCTGTGAGTGAGAAAGAGAGAAAGAGAATCTGAGAAAGAGAGGTAGAAAGAGAAGCTCTGTGTGAGAGAGATAGAGAAAGAGAAGTGTTGAGTGAAAGAGAGAAAGAGAAGCTGAGAAAGAGAGAGAGAAAGAGAAGCTGTGAGTGAGAGAGAGAGTGAGAGAGAGAGAAGCTGTGAGTGAGAGAGAGAGAAGCTGTGAGTGAGTGAGAGAGAGAGAAGCTGTGAGTGAGTGAGAGAGAGAGAAGATGTGAGTGTGAGAGAGAGAGGAGCTGTGAGTGAGATAGAGAGAAAGATAAGCTGTGAGTGAGAGAGAGAAAGAGAAGCTGTGAGTGAGAGAGAGAAAGAGAAAGAAAGAGAAGCTGTGAGTGAGAGAGAGAGAGAGAGAAAGAGAAGCTGTGAGTGAGTGAGAGAGAGAGAAGCTGTGATTGAGAGAGAGAGAGAAAGAGAAGCTGTGAGTGAGAGAAAGAGAAGCTGTGAGTGTGAGAGAAAGAGAGAAAGAGAAGCTGTGAGTGAGAGAGAGAGAAAGAAGCTGTGAGTGAGAGAGAGAGAGAAAGAGAAGCTGTGAGCGAGAGAGAGAATGAGAAGCTGTGAGTGAGAGAGAGAGAGAAAGAGAAGCATTGAGTGAGAGAGAGAGAATAGTGTCTGTGTGTGAGAGAGAAAGAGAAGCTGAGAGAGAGTGAGAGTGAGAAGCTGTGAGTGAGAGAGAGAGAGAGAGAAGCTGTGAGTGAGAGAGAGAAAGAGAGAATGAGACGCTGTGAGTGAGAGAGAGAGAGAATGAGAAGCTGTGTGAGAGAGAGAAAAAGCTGTGAGCGAGTGAGAGAGGGAGAAAGAGAAGCTGTGAGTGAGAGAGAGAAACAGAAGCTGTAAGTGAGAGAGAGAGAGTCTGTGTGAGAAAGAGAGAGTGAAACAGAAGCTGTGAGTGAGAGAGAGAGAGAGAAGCTGTGAGTGAGAGAAGCTGTGAATGAGAGAGAGAAAGAGAAGCTGTGAGTGAGAGAGAAAGAGAAGCTGTGAGTGAGTGAGTGAGAGAGAAGCTGTAAGTGAGAGAAAGAGAGAGAGAAAGAGAAGCTGTGAGTGAGAGAGAGAGAAAGAGAAGCTGTGAGTGAGACAAAGAGAGAGAAAGAGAAGCTGTGAGTGAGAGAGAGAGAGAAAGAGAAGCTCTGAGTGAGAGAGAAAGAGAAGCTGTGAGAGAGAGAAAGATAAGCTGTGAGTGAGTGAGAGTGAGAAAGAGAAGCTGTGAGTGAGAGAGAGAGAAATAGAAGCTGTGAGTGGGAGAGAGAGAGAAAGAGAAAGAGAAGCTGTGTGTGAGAGAGAGAGAAACTGTGAGTGAGCGAGAGAAAGAGAAACTGTGATTGAGAGAGAGAGAAAGAGAAGCTGTGAGTGCGAGAGAGAGAAAGAGAAGCTGTGAGTGAAAGAGAGAAAGAGAAGCTGTGAGAGAGAGAGAGAGAGAAAGAGAAGCTGTGATTGAGAGAGAGAGAGAAAGAGAAGCTGTGAGTGAGACAAAGAGAGAGAAAGAGAAGCTGTGAGAGAGAGAGAGAGAAAGAGAAGCTGTGAGTGAGAGAGAGAAAGAGAAGCTGTGAGTGCGAGAGAAAGAGAGAAAGAGAAGCTGTGAGTGTGAGAGAGAGAGAGAAAGAGAAGCTGTGAGTGAGAGAGAAAGAAAGAGAAAGAGAAGCTGTGAGTGAGAGAGAGAATGAGAAGCTGTGAGTGAGAGAGAGAGAGAGAAAGAGAAGCTGTGAGTGAGAGAGAGAGGAAGAGAAGCTGTGAGTGAGAGAGAAAGAGAAAGGGAAGCTGTGACTGACACAGAGTGAGAGAAGCTGTGAGTGAGAGAGAGAGACAAAGAGAAGCTGTGAGTGACAGAGAGAGACAATGAGAAGCTTTGAGTGTGTGAGAAGAGAGAAAGAGAAGCTGTGAGTGAGAGAGAGAGAGATGCTGTGAGTGAGAGAGAGAAAGAGAAGCTGTGTATGTGTGAGAGAGAGATAAGGTGTGAGTGAGAGAGAGAGAGAGAGAGAAGCTGTGTGTGAGAGAAAGAGAAAGTGAAGCTGTGTGTGAGAGAAAGAGAGAAAGTGAAGCTGTGAGTGAGAGAGAGAGAGAAAGTGAAGCATTGAGTGAGAGAGAGAGAAATAGTCTGTGTGTGAGAGAGAAAGAGAAGCTGTGTGTGTGAGAGAGAAGCTGTGAGTGAGAGCGAGAGAGCGAAAGAGAAGCTGTGAGTGAAAGAGAGAGAGAAAGAGAAGCTGTGAGTGAGAGAAAGAGTTGCTGTGAGTGAGTGAGAGAGAGAAACAGAAGGTGTGAGTGAGAGAGAGCAAGAGAGAAAGAGAAGCTGTGAGTGAGAGAGAGAGAGAGAAAGAGAAGCTGTGAGTGAGAGAGAGAGAAAAAAAGCTTTGAGCAAGAGAGAGAGAAAGAGATGCTTTGAGTGTGAGAGAGAGAAACAGAAGCTGTGTGAGAGAGAGAGAGAGAGAGAAGCTGTGAGTGAGAGAGAGAGAGAAAGAGAAGCTGTGAGTGAGGGAGAGAAAGAGAAGCTGAGAAAGAGAGAGTGAAAGAGAAGCTGTGAGTGAGAGAGAGAGTGAGAGAGAGAAGCTGTGATTGAGAGAGAGAGATGTGAGTGAGAGAGAAAAAGAAGCTGTGAGTGAGAAAGAGAGAAAGAGAATCTGAGAAAGAGAGGGAGAAAGAGAAGCTCTGTGTGAGAGAGATAGAGAGAGAAGCATTGAGTGAGAGAGAGAAAGAGAAGCTGAGAAAGAGAGAGTGAAAGAGAAGCTGTGAGTGAGAGAGAGAAAGAGAATCTGAGAAAGAGAGGTAGAAAGAGAAGCTCTGTGTGAGAGAGATAGAGAAAGAGAAGTGTTGAGTGAAAGAGAGAAAGAGAAGCTGAGAAAGAGAGAGAGAAAGAGAAGCTGTGAGTGAGAGAGAGAGTGAGAGAGAGAAGCTGTGAGTGAGAGAGAGAGAAGCTGTGAGTGAGTGAGAGAGAGAGAAGATGTGAGTGTGAGAGAGAGAGGAGCTGTGAGTGAGTTAGAGAGAAAGATATGCTGTGAGTGAGAGAGAGAAAGAGAAGCTGTGAGTGAGAGAGAGAAAGAGAAAGAAAGAGAAGCTGTGAGAGAGAGAGAGAGAGAAAGAGAAGCTGTGAGTGAGTGAGAGAGAGAGAAGCTGTGATTGAGAGAGAGAGAGAAAGAGAAGCTGTGAGTGAGAGAGAGAAAGAGAAGCAGTGAGTGCGAGAGAAAGAGAGAAAGAGAAGCTGTGAGTGAGAGAGAGAGAAAGAAGCTGTGAGTGAGAGAGAGAGAGAAAGAGAAGCTGTGAGCGAGAGAGAGAATGAGAAGCTGTGAGTGAGAGAGAGAGAGAAAGAGAAGCTGTGAGTGAGAGAGAGAGAAAGAGAAGCTGTAAGTGAGAGAGAGAAAGAGAAGCTGTGAGTGAGAGAAAGAGAGAGAAAGAGAAGCTCTGAGTGAGAGAGAGAGAGAAAGAGAAGCTGTGAGTGAAAGAGAGAGAGAGAGAAGCTGTGAGTGAGAGAAAGAGAAAATGTGAGTGAGAGAGAGAGAGAAAGAGATGCTATGAGTGAGAGAGAAACAGAAGCTGGGAATGAGAGAGAGAGAAAGTGAAGGTGTGAGTGAGAGAGAGAGAGAGAAAAATAGAAGCTGTGAGAGAGAGAATGAGAACCTGTGAGTGAGAGAGAAAGAGAAAGAGAAGCTGTGAGTGACACACAGAGAGAGAACCTGTGAGTGAGAGAGAAAGAGAAAGAGAAGCTGTGAGTGACAGAGAGAGAGAATGAGAAGCTTTGAGTGAGAGAGAGAGAAAGTGAAGCTGTGAGTGAGAGAGAGAGAGAAAGAGAAGCTGTGAGTGAGAGAGAAAGAGAAAGAGAAGCTGTGAGTGAGAGAGAGAGAAAGAGAAGCTGTGAGTGAGAGAGAGAGATGCTGTGAGTGAGAGAGAGAAAGAGGAGCTGTGTATGTGTGGGAGAGAGATATGCTGTGAGTGAGAGAGAGAGAAAGTGAAGCTGTGATCTAGAGAGAGAGAAAGAGAAGCTGTGAGTGAGACAAAGAGAGAGAAAGAGAAGCTGTGAGAGAGAGAGAGAGAGAAAGAGAAGCTGTGATTGAGAGAGAGAGAAAGAGAAGCTGTGAGTGCGAGAGAGAGAGAAAGAGAAGCTGTGAGTGAGAGAGAGAGAGAAAGAGAAGCTGTGAGTGAGAGAGAGAAAGAGAAGCTGTGAGTGCGAGAGAAAGAGAGAAAGAGAAGCTGTGAGCGAGAGAGAGAGAAAGAGAAGCTGTGAGTGATAGTGAAAGAAAGAGAAGCATTGAGTGAGAGAGAGAGAAATAGTGTCTGTGTGTGAGAGAGAAAGAGAAGCTGAGAGAGAGAGAGAGAAGCTGTGAGTGAGAGAGCGAGAGCGAAAGAGAAGCTGTGAGTGAAAGAGAGAGAGAGAGAAAGAGAAGCTGTGAGAGTGAGAGAGAGAGAGAAAGAGAAGCTGTGAGTGAGAGTGAGAAAGAGAGAATGAGAAGCCGTGATTGAGAGAGAGAGAGAATGAGAAGCTGTGTGAGAGAGAAAAAGCTGTGAGTGAGAGAGATAGAGAAAGAGAAGCTGTGAGTGTGAGAGATAAACAGAAGCTGTAAGTGTGAGAGAGAGATAGTCTGTGTGAGAAAGAGAGAGTGAAACAGAAGCTGTGAGTGAGAGAGAGAGAGAGAAGCTGTGAGTGAGAGAGAGAAGCTGTGAATGAGAGAGAGAGAAGGAGAAGCTGTGAGTGAGTGAGAGAGAGAGAAGCTGTAAGTGAGAGAAAGAGAGAGAGAGAGAGAAGCTGTGTGTGTGAGAGAGAGAAAGAGAAGCTGTGAGTGAGACAAAGACAGAGAAAGAGAAGCTGTGAGTGAGAGAGAGAGAAAAAGAGAAGCTGTGAGTGAGAGAGAGAGAAAGAGAAGCTGTGAGTGAGAGAGAGAAAGAGAAGCTGTGAGTGAGACAAAGAGAGAAAAAGAGAAGCTCTGAGTGAGAGAGAGAGAGAAAGAGAAGCTGTGAGTGAAAGAGAGAGAGAGAGAAGCTGTGAGTGAGAGAAAGAGAAAATGTGAGTGAGAGAGAGAGAGAAAGAGATGCTATGAGTGAGAGAGAAACAGAAGCTGGGAATGAGAGAGAGAGAAAGTGAAGGTGTGAGTGAGAGAGAGAGAGAGAATTAGAAGCTGTGTGAGAGAGAGAGAATGAGAACCTGTGAGTGAGAGAGAAAGAGAAAGAGAAGCTGTGAGTGACAGAGAGAGAGAATGAGAAGCTTTGAGTGAGAGAGAGAGAAAGTGAAGCTGTGAGTGAGAGAGAGAAAGACACTGTGTGTGTGAGAGAGAGAGAGAAAGAGAAGCTGAGAGTGTGAGAGAGATGCTGTGAGTGAGAGAGAGAGAGAGAAGCTGTGTATGTGTGAGAGAGAGATATGCTGTGAGTGAGAGAGAGAGAAAGAGAAGCTGTGTGTGAGAGAAAGAGAGAAAGTGAAGCTGTGTGTGAGAGAAAGAGAGAAAGTGAAGGTGTGAGTGAGAGAGAAAGAGAAGCTGTGAGTGAGAGAGAGAGAAAGCCAAGCTGTGAGTGAGAGAGAGAGAGAGAGAGAAAGAGAAACTGTGAGTGAGTGAGAGAGAGAGAGAAAGAGAAGCTGTGTGTGGGGGGGAGAGAAAAAGAGCTGTGAGTGTTAGAGAGAGAGAAAGAGAAGCTGTGAGTGAGAGAGAGATAAAGAGAAGCTGTGAGTGAGAGCGAGAGAGAAAGAGAAGCTGAGAGAGAGAGATAGAGAGAGAGCGAAACTGTGAGTGAGTGAGAGAAAGAGAAACTGTGAGTAAGAGAGAGAGAGGAAGAGAAGCTGTGAGTGAGTGAGAGAGAGAAAGGAAAGCTGTGAGTGAGTGAGAGAGATAGAAGAGTGAGAGCGAGAGAGAAAGAGAAGCTGAGAGAGAGATAGAGAGAGAGGGAAACTGTGAGTGAGTGAGAGAAAGAGAAACTGTGAGTGAGAGAGAGAGAGGAAGAGAAGCTGTGAGTGAGTGAGAGAGAGAGAGAAAGGAAAGCTGTGAGTGAAAGAGAGAGAGAAAGAGAAGCTGTGTGTGAGAGAGAGAGAGAAGCTGTGGGTGAGAGAGAGAGAAATATTGTGAGTGAGAGAGAGAAAGAGAAAATGTGAGTGAGAGAGAGAGAAAGAGAAGCTGTGAGAGCGAGACAGAGAAAGAGAAGCTGTGAGTGAGAGAGAAAGAAAGAGAAGCTGTGAGTGTGTGAGAGAGAGGAAGAGAAGCTGTGATTGAGAGAGAGAGAAGAGAAGCTGTGAGTGAGAGAGAGAGAGAAAGAGAAGCTGTGTGAGAGAGAGAGAGAAAGAGAAGCATTGAGTGGAAGACAGAAAGTGAGTCTGGAAGTGAGAGAGAGAGAGAAAGAGAAGCTGTGAGTGAGAGAGAGAGAGAAGCTGTGAGTGAGTGGGAGAGAGAGAGAGAAGCTGTGAGTGAAAGAGATAGAAAGAGAAGCTGTGAGTGAGAGTGAGAGAGAGAGAAAGAGAAAGAGAAGCTGTGAGTGAGAGAGAGAGAGAAGCTGTGAGTGAGAGAGAAAGAGAAGCTGTGAGTGAGAGAGAGAGAGAGAGAAAGAGAGGCTGTGAGTGAGAGAGAGAAAGAGAAGCTGTGTGAGAGTGAGAGAGAGAGAGAAGCTGTGTGTGTGTGAGAGAGAAAGAGACACTGTGTGTGTGTGAGAGAGAGAGAAAGAGAAGCTGTGAGTGTGAGAGAGATGCTGTGAGTGAGAGAGAGAGAGAAGCTGTGTATGTGTGAGAGAGAGATATGCTGTGAGTGAGAGAGAGAGAAAGCCAAGCTGTGAGTGAGAGAGAGAGAGAGAAAGAGAAACTGTGAGTGAGTGAGAGAGAGAGAAAGAGAAGCTGTGTGTGGGGGGAGAGAAAAAGAGCTGTGTGTTAGAGAGAGAGAAAGAGAAGCTGTGAGTGAGAGAGAGAGATAAAGAGAAGCTGTGAGTGAGAGCGAGAGAGAAAGAGAAGCTGTGAGTGAGAGAGAGAGTAAGCCAAGCTGTAAGTGAGAGAGAGAGAGAGAAAGAGAAACTGTGAGTGAGAGAGAGAGAAAGAGAAGCTGTGAGTGCGAGAGAGAGAGAGAGAAAGAGAAGCTATGAGTGAAAGGCAGAGAGAGAAAGAGAAGCTGTGTGTGTGAGAGAGAAAGAGAAGCTGTGAGTGAGAGACAGAGAAAAACAGTGTGAGTGAGAGAGAGAGAAAGAGAAGCCTTGAGTGAGTGAGAGAGAGAGAACCTGTGAGTAAATGAGAGAGAGAGAGAAAGAGAAGCTGTGAGTGAAAGAGTGAGAGAAAGAGAAGCTGTGAGAGAGTGAGAGAGAGAAAGGAAAGCTGTGAGTGTGTGAGAGAGATAGAAGCTGTGAGTGAGTGAGAGAGAGAAAGTGAGTCTGAGAAAGAGAGAGTGAAAGAGAAGCTGTGAGTGAGAGAGAGAGAGAAAGAGAAGATGTGAGAGAGTAAGAGAAGCTGTGAGTGAGAGAGAGAGAAAGAGAACCTGTGAGTGAGACAAAGAGAGAGAAAAAGAAGCTGGGAGTGAGAGAGAGAGAGAAAGAGAAGCTATGTGTGAGAGAAAGAGAGAAAGTGAAGCTGTGTGTGAGAGAAAGAGAGAAAGTGAAGCTGTGAGTGAGAGAGAAAGAGAAGCTGTGAGTGAGAGAGAGAGAAAGCAAAGCTGTGAGTGAGAGAGAAAGAGTAGCTGTGAATGAGTGAGAGAGAGAAAGAGAAGCTGTGTGTGAGAGAAAGAGAGAAAGTGAAGCTGTGTGTGAGAGAAAGAGAGAAAGCAAAGCTGTGAGTGAGAAAGAAAGAGAAGCTGTGTGTGGGGGGGAGAGAAAAAGAGCTGTGAATGTTAGAGAGAGAGAAAGAGAAGCTGTGAGTGAGAGAGAGAGATAAAGAGAAGCTGTGAGTGAGAGCGAGAGAGAAAGAGAAGCTGAGAGAGAGATAGAGAGAGAGGGAAACTGTGAGTGAGTGAGAGAAAGAGAAACTGTGAGTGAGAGAGAGAGAAAGAGAAGCTGTGAGTGCGAGAGAGAGAGAGAGAGAAAGAGAAGCTATGAGTGAAAGGCAGAGAGAGAAAGAGAAGCTGTGTGTGTGTGTGAGAGAGAAAGAGAAGCTGTGAGTGAAAGGCAGAGAGAGAAAGAGAAGCTGTGTGTGTGTGAGAGAGAGAAAGAGAAGCTGTGAGTGAGAGACAGAGAAAAAGAGTGTGAGTGAGAGAGAGAGAAAGAGAAGCCTTGAGTGAGTGAGAGAGAGAGAGAGAACCTGTGAGTGAATGAGAGAGAGAGAGAAAGAGAAGCTGTGAGTGAAAGAGTGAGAGAAAGAGAAGCTGTGAGAGAGTGAGAGAGAGAAAGGAAAGCTGTGAGTGAGTGAGAGAGATAGAAGCTGTGAGTGAGAGAGAGAGAGAAAGTGAGTCTGAGAAAGAGAGAGTGAAAGAGAAGCTGTGAGTGAGAGAGAGAGAGAGAAAGAGAAGCTGTGAGTGAGAGAAAGAGAAAGAGAAGCTGTGAGTGAGACAAAGAGAGAGAAAGAGAAGCTGTGAGTGAGAGAGAGAGAGAAAGAGAAGCTGTGTGTGAGAGAAAGAGAGAAAGTGAAGCTGTGTGTGAGAGAAAGAGAGAAAGTGAAGCTGTGAGTGAGAGAGAAAGAGAAGCTGTGAGTGAGAGAGAAAGAGAAGCTGTGAGTGAGAGAGAGAGAAAGCAAAGCTGTGAGTGAGAAAGAAACAGAAGTTGTGAGTGAGACAAAGAGAGAGAAAGAGAAGCTGTGAGTGTGTGAGAGAGAGAGAAAGAGAAGCTGTGAGTGGGAGAGAGAGAGAAAGAGAAGCTGTGAGTGAGACAAAGAGAGAGAAAGAGAAGCTGTGAGTGTGAGAGAGAGAGAGAGAAAGAGAAGCTGTGAGTGGGAGAGAGAGAGAAAGAGAAACTGTGAGTGAGTGAGAGAGAAAGAGATGCTGTGAGTGAGAGAGAGAGAGTAGCTGTGAGTGAGAGAGAGAAAGAGATGCTGTGAGTGAAAGAGAGAGAGAGAAAGAGAAGCTGTGAGTGAGAGACAGAGAGAAAGAGAAGTTGTTAGTGAGTGAGAGACAGAAAGGGAAGCTGTGAGTGTGTGTGTGATAGAGAGAGCTGTGAGTGAGAGAGAGAGAGAAAGAGAAGCTGTGAGTGAGAGAGAGAGAGAGAAAGAGAAGCTGTGAGTGAGAGAGAGAGAAAGAGAATCTGAGAAAGAGAGTGTGAAAGAGAAGCTGTGAGTGAAAGAGAGAGAGAGAAGCTGTGAGTGAGAGAGAGAAGCTGTGAGTGAGAGAGAGAGAGAGAGGTGCTGTGAGTGAGAGAGAAACAGAAGCTGGGAATGAGAGAGAGAGAAAGAGAAGGTGTGAGTGAGAGAGAGAGAGAAATAGAAGCTGTGAGAGAGAGAGAGAATGAGAAGCTGTGAGTGAGAGAGAAAGAGAAAGGGAAGCTGTGACTGACACAGAGTGAGAGAAGCTGTGAGTGAGAGAGAGAGACAAAGAGAAGCTGTGAGTGACAGAGAGAGACAATGAGAAGCTTTGAGTGTGTGAGAAGAGAGAAAGAGAAGCTGTGAGTGAGAGAGAGAGATGCTGAGAGTGAGAGAGAGAAAGAGAAGCTGTGTATGTGTGAGAGAGAGATAAGGTGTGAGTGAGAGAGAGGGAGAAAGAGAAGCTGTGTGTGAGAGAAAGAGAAAGTGAAGCTGTGTGTGAGAGAAAGAGAGAAAGTGAAGCTGTGAGTGAGAGAGAGAGAGAAAGTGAAGCATTGAGTGAGAGAGAGAGAAATAGTCTGTGTGTGAGAGAGAAAGAGAAGCTGTGTGTGTGAGAGAGAAGCTGTGAGTGAGAGCGAGAGAGCGAAAGAGAAGCTGTGAGTGAAAGAGAGAGAGAAAGAGAAGCTGTGAGTGAGAGAAAGAGTTGCTGTGAGTGAGTGAGAGAGAGAAAGAGAAGCTGTGAGCGAGAGAGAGAATGAGAAGCTGTGAGTGAGAGAGAGAGAGAAAGAGAAGCATTGAGTGAGAGAGAGAGAGAGAAAGAGAAGCTGTGAGTGAGTGAGAGAGAAAAAAAGCTGTGAGCGAGAGAGAGAGAGAGAGAGAGAAGCTGTGAGTGAGAGAGAGAGAGAAAGAGAAGCTGTGAGTGAGAGAGAGAAAGAGAAGCTGAGAAAGAGAGTGAAAGAGAAGCTGTGAGTGAGAGAGAGAGTGAGAGAGAGAAGCTGTGATTGAGAGAGAGATGTGAGTTAGAGAGAGAGAGAAAGAGAAGCTGTGAGTGAGAAAGAGAGAAAGAGAATCTGAGAAAGAGAGGTAGAAAGAGAAGCTCTGTGTGAGAGAGATAGAGAAAGAGAAGTGTTGAGTGAAAGAGAGAAAGAGAAGCTGAGAAAGAGAGAGAGAAAGAGAAGCTGTGAGTGAGAGAGAGAGTGAGAGAGAGAGAAGCTGTGAGTGAGAGAGAGAGAAGCTGTGAGTGAGTGAGAGAGAGAGAAGATGTGAGTGTGAGAGAGAGAGGAGCTGTGAGTGAGATAGAGAGAAAGATAAGCTGTGAGTGAGAGAGAGAAAGAGAAGCTGTGAGTGAGAGAGAGAAAGAGAAAGAAAGAGAAGCTGTGAGTGAGAGAGAGAGAGAGAGAAAGAGAAGCTGTGAGTGAGTGAGAGAGAGAGAAGCTGTGATTGAGAGAGAGAGAGAAAGAGAAGCTGTGAGTGAGAGAAAGAGAAGCTGTGAGTGTGAGAGAAAGAGAGAAAGAGAAGCTGTGAGTGAGAGAGAGAGAAAGAAGCTGTGAGTGAGAGAGAGAGAGAAAGAGAAGCTGTGAGCGAGAGAGAGAATGAGAAGCTGTGAGTGAGAGAGAGAGAGAAAGAGAAGCATTGAGTGAGAGAGAGAGAATAGTGTCTGTGTGTGAGAGAGAAAGAGAAGCTGAGAGAGAGTGAGAGTGAGAAGCTGTGAGTGAGAGAGAGAGAGAGAGAAGCTGTGAGTGAGAGAGAGAAAGAGAGAATGAGACGCTGTGAGTGAGAGAGAGAGAGAATGAGAAGCTGTGAGAGAGAGAGAAAAAGCTGTGAGCGAGTGAGAGAGGGAGAAAGAGAAGCTGTGAGTGAGAGAGAGAAACAGAAGCTGTAAGTGAGAGAGAGAGAGAGTCTGTGTGAGAAAGAGAGAGTGAAACAGAAGCTGTGAGTGAGAGAGAGAGAGAGAAGCTGTGAGTGAGAGAAGCTGTGAATGAGAGAGAGAAAGAGAAGCTGTGAGTGAGAGAGAAAGAGAAGCTGTGAGTGAGTGAGTGAGAGAGAAGCTGTAAGTGAGAGAAAGAGAGAGAGAAAGAGAAGCTGTGAGTGAGAGAGAGAGAAAGAGAAGCTGTGAGTGAGACAAAGAGAGAGAAAGAGAAGCTGTGAGTGAGAGAGAGAGAGAAAGAGAAGCTCTGAGTGAGAGAGAAAGAGAAGCTGTGAGAGAGAGAAAGATAAGCTGTGAGTGAGTGAGAGTGAGAAAGAGAAGCTGTGAGTGAGAGAGAGAGAAATAGAAGCTGTGAGTGGGAGAGAGAGAGAAAGAGAAAGAGAAGCTGTGTGTGAGAGAGAGAGAAACTGTGAGTGAGCGAGAGAAAGAGAAACTGTGAGTGAGAGAGAGAGAGAAAGAGAAGCTGTGATTGAGAGAGAGAGAGAAAGAGAAGCTGTGAGTGAGACAAAGAGAGAGAAAGAGAAGCTGTGAGAGAGAGAGAGAGAAAGAGAAGCTGTGAGTGAGAGAGAGAAAGAGAAGCTGTGAGTGCGAGAGAAAGAGAGAAAGAGAAGCTGTGAGTGAGAGAGAGAGAGAGAAAGAGAAGCTGTGAGTGAGAGAGAAAGAAAGAGAAAGAGAAGCTGTGAGTGAGAGAGAGAATGAGAAGCTGTGAGTGAGAGAGAGAAAGAGAAAGAGAAGCTGTGAGTGAGAGAGAGAGGAAGAGAAGCTGTGAGTGAGAGAGAAAGAGAAAGGGAAGCTGTGACTGACACAGAGTGAGAGAAGCTGTGAGTGAGAGAGAGAGACAAAGAGAAGCTGTGAGTGACAGAGAGAGACAATGAGAAGCTTTGAGTGTATGAGAAGAGAGAAAGAGAAGCTGTGAGTGAGAGAGAGAGAGATGCTGTGAGTGAGAGAGAGAAAGAGAAGCTGTGTATGTGTGAGAGAGAGATAAGGTGTGAGTGAGTGAGAGAGAGAGAGAAGCTGTGTGTGAGAGAAAGAGAAAGTGAAGCTGTGTGTGAGAGAAAGAGAGAAAGTGAAGCTGTGAGTGAGAGAGAGAGAGAAAGTGAAGCATTGAGTGAGAGAGAGAGAAATAGTCTGTGTGTGAGAGAGAAAGAGAAGCTGTGTGTGTGAGAGAGAAGCTGTGAGTGAGAGCGAGAGAGCGAAAGAGAAGCTGTGAGTGAAAGAGAGAGAGAAAGAGAAGCTGTGAGTGAGAGAAAGAGTTGCTGTGAGTGAGTGAGAGAGAGAAACAGAAGGTGTGAGTGAGAGAGAGCAAGAGAGAAAGAGAAGCTGTGAGTGAGAGAGAGAGAGAGAAAGAGAAGCTGTGAGTGAGAGAGAGAGAGAAAAAGCTTTGAGCAAGAGAGAGAGAAAGAGATGCTATGTGTGAGAGAAAGAGAGAAAGTGAAGCTGTGTGTGAGAGAAAGAGAGAAAGTGAAGCTGTGAGTGAGAGAGAAAGAGAAGCTGTGAGTGAGAGAGAGAGAAAGCAAAGCTGTGAGTGAGAGAGAAAGAGTAGCTGTGAATGAGTGAGAGAGAGAAAGAGAAGCTGTGTGTGAGAGAAAGAGAGAAAGTGAAGCTGTGTGTGAGAGAAAGAGAGAAAGCAAAGCTGTGAGTGAGAAAGAAAGAGAAGCTGTGTGTGGGGGGGAGAGAAAAAGAGCTGTGAATGTTAGAGAGAGAGAAAGAGAAGCTGTGAGTGAGAGAGAGAGATAAAGAGAAGCTGTGAGTGAGAGCGAGAGAGAAAGAGAAGCTGAGAGAGAGATAGAGAGAGAGGGAAACTGTGAGTGAGTGAGAGAGAGAAAGAGAAGCTGTGAGTGAGAGAGAAAGAGAAAGAGAAGCTGTGAGTGAGAGAGAGAGAAAGAGAATCTGTGAGTGAGAGAGAGAGATGCTGTGAGTGAGAGAGAGAAAGAGGAGCTGTGTATGTGTGGGAGAGAGATATGCTGTGAGTGAGAGAGAGAGAAAGTGAAGCTGTGAGTGAGAGAGAGAGAGAAAAAGCTTTGAGCAAGAGAGAGAAAGAGATGCTTTGAGTGTGAGAGAGAGAAACAGAAGCTGTGTGAGAGAGAGAGAGAGAGAAGCTGTGAGTGAGAGAGAGAGAGAAAGAGAAGCTGTGAGTGAGGGAGAGAAAGAGAAGCTGAGAAAGAGAGAGTGAAAGAGAAGCTGTGAGTGAGAGAGAGAGTGAGAGAGAGAAGCTGTGATTGAGAGAGAGAGATGTGAGTGAGAGAGAGAGAAAGAGAAGCTGTGAGTGAGAAAGAGAGAAAGAGAATCTGAGAAAGAGAGGGAGAAAGAGAAGCTCTGTGTGAGAGAGATAGAGAGAGAAGCATTGAGTGAGAGAGAGAAAGAGAAGCTGAGAAAGAGAGAGTGAAAGAGAAGCTGTGAGTGAGAGAGAGAAAGAGAATCTGAGAAAGAGAGGTAGAAAGAGAAGCTCTGTGTGAGAGAGATAGAGAAAGAGAAGTGTTGAGTGAAAGAGAGAAAGAGAAGCTGAGAAAGAGAGAGAGAAAGAGAAGCTGTGAGTGAGAGAGAGAGTGAGAGAGAGAAGCTGTGAGTGAGAGAGAGAGAAGCTGTGAGTGAGTGAGAGAGAGAGAAGATGTGAGTGTGAGAGAGAGAGGAGCTGTGAGTGAGATAGAGAGAAAGATAAGCTGTGAGTGAGAGAGAGAAAGAGAAGCTGTGAGTGAGAGAGAGAAAGAGAAAGAAAGAGAAGCTGTGAGAGAGAGAGAGAGAGAGAAAGAGAAGCTGTGAGTGAGTGAGAGAGAGAGAAGCTGTGATTGAGAGAGAGAGAGAAAGAGAAGCTGTGAGTGAGAGAGAGAAAGAGAAGCTGTGAGTGCGAGAGAAAGAGAGAAAGAGAAGCTGTGAGTGAGAGAGAGAGAAAGAAGCTGTGAGTGAGAGAGAGAGAGAAAGAGAAGCTGTGAGCGAGAGAGAGAATGAGAAGCTGTGAGTGAGAGAGAGAGAGAAAGAGAAGCTGTGAGTGAGAGAGAGAGAAAGAGAAGCTGTAAGTGAGAGAGAGAAAGAGAAGCTGTGAGTGAGAGAAAGAGAGAGAAAGAGAAGCTCTGAGTGAGAGAGAGAGAGAAAGAGAAGCTGTGAGTGAAAGAGAGAGAGAGAGAAGCTGTGAGTGAGAGAAAGAGAAAATGTGAGTGAGAGAGAGAGAGAAAGAGATGCTATGAGTGAGAGAGAAACAGAAGCTGGGAATGAGAGAGAGAGAAAGTGAAGGTGTGAGTGAGAGAGAGAGAGAGAGAAATAGAAGCTGTGAGAGAGAGAATGAGAACCTGTGAGTGAGAGAGAAAGAGAAAGAGAAGCTGTGAGTGACACACAGAGAGAGAACCTGTGAGTGAGAGAGAAAGAGAAAGAGAAGCTGTGAGTGACAGAGAGAGAGAATGAGAAGCTTTGAGTGAGAGAGAAAGAAAGAGAAGCTGTGAGTGACAGAGAGAGAGAATGAGAAGCTTTGAGTGAGAGAGAGAGAAAGTGAAGCTGTGAGTGAGAGAGAGAGAGAAAGAGAAGCTGTGAGTGAGAGAGAAAGAGAAAGAGAAGCTGTGAGTGAGAGAGAGAGAAAGAGAATCTGTGAGTGAGAGAGAGAGATGCTGTGAGTGAGAGAGAGAAAGAGGAGCTGTGTATGTGTGGGAGAGAGATATGCTGTGAGTGAGAGAGAGAGAAAGTGAAGCTGTGATCTAGAGAGAGAGAAAGAGAAGCTGTGAGTGAGACAAAGAGAGAGAAAGAGAAGCTGTGAGAGAGAGAGAGAGAGAAAGAGAAGCTGTGATTGAGAGAGAGAGAAAGAGAAGCTGTGAGTGCGAGAGAGAGAGAAAGAGAAGCTGTGAGTGAGAGAGAGAGAGAAAGAGAAGCTGTGAGTGAGAGAGAGAAAGAGAAGCTGTGAGTGCGAGAGAAAGAGAGAAAGAGAAGCTGTGAGCGAGAGAGAGAGAAAGAGAAGCTGTGAGTGATAGTGAAAGAAAGAGAAGCATTGAGTGAGAGAGAGAGAAATAGTGTCTGTGTGTGAGAGAGAAAGAGAAGCTGAGAGAGAGAGAGAGAAGCTGTGAGTGAGAGAGCGAGAGCGAAAGAGAAGCTGTGAGTGAGAGTGAGAAAGAGAGAATGAGAAGCCGTGATTGAGAGAGAGAGAGAATGAGAAGCTGTGTCAGAGAGAGAAGCTGTGAGTGAGAGAGAGAAGCTGTGAATGAGAGAGAGAGAAGGAGAAGCTGTGAGTGAGTGAGAGAGAGAGAAGCTGTAAGTGAGAGAAAGAGAGAGAGAAAGAGAAGCTGTGTGTGTGAGAGAGAGAAAGAGAAGCTGTGAGTGAGACAAAGACAGAGAAAGAGAAGCTGTGAGTGAGAGAGAAAAAGAGAAGCTGTGAGTGAGAGAGAGAGAAAGAGAAGCTGTGAGTGAGAGAGAGAAAGAGAAGCTGTGAGTGAGACAAAGAGAGAAAAAGAGAAGCTCTGAGTGAGAGAGAGAGAGAAAGAGAAGCTGTGAGTGAAAGAGAGAGAGAGAGAAGCTGTGAGTGAGAGAAAGAGAAAATGTGAGTGAGAGAGAGAGAGAAAGAGATGCTATGAGTGAGAGAGAAACAGAAGCTGGGAATGAGAGAGAGAAAAAGTGAAGGTGTGAGTGAGAGAGAGAGAGAGAATTAGAAGCTGTGTGAGAGAGAGAGAATGAGAACCTGTGAGTGAGAGAGAAAGAGAAGCTGTGAGTGACACAGAGAGAGAGAACCTGTGAGTGAGAGAGAAAGAGAAAGAGAAGCTGTGAGTGACAGAGAGAGAGAATGAGAAGCTTTGAGTGAGAGAGAGAGAAAGTGAAGCTGTGAGTGAGAGAGAGAAAGACACTGTGTGTGTGTGAGAGAGAGAGAAAGAGAAGCTGAGAGTGTGAGAGAGATGCTGTGAGTGAGAGAGAGAGAGAAGCTGTGTATGTGTGAGAGAGAGATATGCTGTGAGTGAGAGAGAGAGAAAGAGAAGTTGTGTGTGAGAGAAAGAGAGAAAGTGAAGCTGTGTGTGAGAGAAAGAGAGAAAGTGAAGGTGTGAGTGAGAGAGAAAGAGAAGCTGTGAGTGAGAGAGAGAGAAAGCCAAGCTGTGAGTGAGAGAGAGAGAGAGAGAGAAAGAGAAACTGTGAGTGAGTGAGAGAGAGAGAGAAAGAGAAGCTGTGTGGGGGGGGAGAGAAAAAGAGCTGTGAGTGTTAGAGAGAGAGAAAGAGAAGCTGTGAGTGAGAGAGAGATAAAGAGAAGCTGTGAGTGAGAGCGAGAGAGAAAGAGAAGCTGAGAGAGAGATAGAGAGAGAGCGAAACTGTGAGTGAGTGAGAGAAAGAGAAACTGTGAGTAAGAGAGAGAGAGGAAGAGAAGCTGTGAGTGAGTGAGAGAGAGAAAGGAAAGCTGTGAGTGAGTGAGAGAGATAGAGTAGTGAGAGCGAGAGAGAAAGAGAAGCTGAGAGAGAGATAGAGAGAGAGGGAAACTGTGAGTGAGAGAGAGAAAGAGAAACTGTGAGTGAGAGAGAGAGAGAGGAAGAGAAGCTGTGAGTGAGTGAGAGAGAGAGAGAAAGGAAAGCTGTGAGTGAAAGAGAGAGAGAAAGAGAAGCTGTGTGTGAGAGAGAGAGAGAAGCTGTGGGTGAGAGAGAGAGAAATATTGTGAGTGAGAGAGAGAAAGAGAAAATGTGAGTGAGAGAGAGAGAAAGAGAAGCTGTGAGAGCGAGACAGAGAAAGAGAAGCTGTGAGTGAGAGAGAAAGAAAGAGAAGCTGTGAGTGTGTGAGAGAGAGGAAGAGAAGCTGTGATTGAGAGAGAGAGAAGAGAAGCTGTGAGTGAGAGAGAGAGAGAAAGAGAAGCTGTGAGTGAGAGAGAGAGAGAAAGAGAAGCATTGAGTGGAAGACAGAAAGTGAGTCTGGAAGTGAGAGAGAGAGAGAAAGAGAAGCTGTGAGTGAGAGAGAGAGAGAAGCTGTGAGTGAGTGGGAGAGAGAGAGAGAAGCTGTGAGTGAAAGAGATAGAAAGAGAAGCTGTGAGTGAGAGTGAGAGAGAGAGAAAGAGAAAGAGAAGCTGTGAGTGAGAGAGAGAGAGAAGCTGTGAGTGAGAGAGAAAGAGAAGCTGTGAGTGAGAGAGAGAGAGAGAAAGAGAAGCTGTGAGTGAGAGAGAGAAAGAGAAGCTGTGTGAGAGTGAGAGAGAGAGAGAAGCTGTGTGTGTGTGAGATTAAGAGAAGCTGTGTGTGTGTGAGAGAGAAAGAGACACTGTGTGTGTGTGTGTGAGAGAGAGAAAGAGAAGCTGTGAGTGTGAGAGAGATGCTGTGAGTGAGAGAGAGAGAGAAGCTGTGTATGTGTGTGAGAGAGATATGCTGTGAGTGAGAGAGAGAGAAAGCCAAGCTGTGAGTGATAGAGAGAGAGAGAAAGAGAAACTGTGAGTGAGTGAGAGAGAGAGAAAGAGAAGCTGTGTGTGGGGGGAGAGAAAAAGAGCTGTGTGTTAGAGAGAGAGAAAGAGAAGCTGTGAGTGAGAGAGAGAGATAAAGAGAAGCTGTGAGTGAGAGCGAGAGAGAAAGAGAAGCTGTGAGTGAGAGAGAGAGAAAGCCAAGCTGTGAGTGAGAGAGAGAGAGAGAGAAAGAGAAACTGTGAGTGAGAGAGAGAGAAAGAGAAGCTGTGAGTGCGAGAGAGAGAGAGAGAAAGAGAAGCTATGAGTGAAAGGCAGAGAGAGAAAGAGAAGCTGTGTGTGTGTGAGAGAGAAAGAGAAGCTGTGAGTGAGAGACAGAGAAAAACAGTGTGAGTGAGAGAGAGAGAAAGAGAAGCCTTGAGTGAGTGAGAGAGAGAGAACCTGTGAGTAAATGAGAGAGAGAGAGAAAGAGAAGCTGTGAGTGAAAGAGTGAGAGAAAGAGAAGCTGTGAGAGAGTGAGAGAGAGAAAGGAAAGCTGTGAGTGTGTGAGAGAGATAGAAGCTGTGAGTGAGAGAGAGAGAGAAAGTGAGTCTGAGAAAGAGAGAGTGAAAGAGAAGCTGTGAGTGAGAGAGAGAGAGAAAGAGATGTGAGAGAGTAAGAGAAGCTGTGAGTGAGAGAGAGAGAAAGAGAACCTGTGAGTGAGACAAAGAGAGAGAAAAAGAAGCTGGGAGTGAGAGAGAGAGAGAAAGAGAAGCTATGTGTGAGAGAAAGAGAGAAAGTGAAGCTGTGTGTGAGAGAAAGAGAGAAAGTGAAGCTGTGAGTGAGAGAGAAAGAGAAGCTGTGAGTGAGAGAGAGAGAAAGCAAAGCTGTGAGTGAGAGAGAAAGAGTAGCTGTGAATGAGTGAGAGAGAGAAAGAGAAGCTGTGTGTGAGAGAAAGAGAGAAAGTGAAGCTGTGTGTGAGAGAAAGAGAGAAAGCAAAGCTGTGAGTGAGAAAGAAAGAGAAGCTGTGTGTGGGGGAGAGAGAAAAAGAGCTGTGAATGTTAGAGAGAGAGAAAGAGAAGCTGTGAGTGAGAGAGAGAGATAAAGAGAAGCTGTGAGTGAGAGCGAGAGAGAAAGAGAAGCTGAGAGAGAGATAGAGAGAGAGGGAAACTGTGAGTGAGTGAGAGAAAGAGAAACTGTGAGTGAGAGAGAGAGAAAGAGAAGCTGTGAGTGCGAGAGAGAGAGAGAGAGAAAGAGAAGCTATGAGTGAAAGGCAGAGAGAGAAAGAGAAGCTGTGTGTGTGTGTGAGAGAGAAAGAGAAGCTGTGAGTGAAAGGCAGAGAGAGAAAGAGAAGCTGTGTGTGAGAGAGAGAGAGAAAGAGAAGCTGTGAGTGAGAGACAGAGAAAAAGAGTGTGAGTGAGAGAGAGAGAAAGAGAAGCCTTGAGTGAGTGAGTGAGAGAGAGAGATCCTGTGAGTGAATGAGAGAGAGAGAGAAAGAGAAGCTGTGAGTGAAAGAGTGAGTGAAAGAGAAGCTGTGAGAGAGTGAGAGAGAGAAAGGAAAGCTGTGAGTGAGTGAGAGAGATAGAAGCTGTGAGTGAGAGAGAGAGAGAAAGTGAGTCTGAGAAAGAGAGAGTGAAAGAGAAGCTGTGAGTGAGAGAGAGAGAGAGAGAAAGAGAAGCTGTGAGTGAGAGAAAGAGAGAAAAAGAGAAGCTCTGAGTGAGAGAGAGAGAGAAAGAGAAGCTGTGAGTGAAAGAGAGAGAGAGAGAAGCTGTGAGTGAGAGAAAGAGAAAATGTGAGTGAGAGAGAGAGAGAAAGAGATGCTATGAGTGAGAGAGAAACAGAAGCTGGGAATGAGAGAGAGAAAAAGTGAAGGTGTGAGTGAGAGAGAGAGAGAGAATTAGAAGCTGTGTGAGAGAGAGAGAATGAGAACCTGTGAGTGAGAGAGAAAGAGAAGCTGTGAGTGACACAGAGAGAGAGAACCTGTGAGTGAGAGAGAAAGAGAAAGAGAAGCTGTGAGTGACAGAGAGAGAGAATGAGAAGCTTTGAGTGAGAGAGAGAGAAAGTGAAGCTGTGAGTGAGAGAGAGAAAGACACTGTGTGTGTGTGAGAGAGAGAGAAAGAGAAGCTGAGAGTGTGAGAGAGATGCTGTGAGTGAGAGAGAGAGAGAAGCTGTGTATGTGTGAGAGAGAGATATGCTGTGAGTGAGAGAGAGAGAAAGAGAAGTTGTGTGTGAGAGAAAGAGAGAAAGTGAAGCTGTGTGTGAGAGAAAGAGAGAAAGTGAAGGTGTGAGTGAGAGAGAAAGAGAAGCTGTGAGTGAGAGAGAGAGAAAGCCAAGCTGTGAGTGAGAGAGAGAGAGAGAGAGAAAGAGAAACTGTGAGTGAGTGAGAGAGAGAGAGAAAGAGAAGCTGTGTGGGGGGGAAGAGAAAAAGAGCTGTGAGTGTTAGAGAGAGAGAAAGAGAAGCTGTGAGTGAGAGAGAGATAAAGAGAAGCTGTGAGTGAGAGCGAGAGAGAAAGAGAAGCTGAGAGAGAGATAGAGAGAGAGCGAAACTGTGAGTGAGTGAGAGAAAGAGAAACTGTGAGTAAGAGAGAGAGAGGAAGAGAAGCTGTGAGTGAGTGAGAGAGAGAAAGGAAAGCTGTGAGTGAGTGAGAGAGATAGAGTAGTGAGAGCGAGAGAGAAAGAGAAGCTGAGAGAGAGATAGAGAGAGAGGGAAACTGTGAGTGAGAGAGAGAAAGAGAAACTGTGAGTGAGAGAGAGAGAGAGGAAGAGAAGCTGTGAGTGAGTGAGAGAGAGAGAGAAAGGAAAGCTGTGAGTGAAAGAGAGAGAGAAAGAGAAGCTGTGTGTGAGAGAGAGAGAGAAGCTGTGGGTGAGAGAGAGAGAAATATTGTGAGTGAGAGAGAGAAAGAGAAAATGTGAGTGAGAGAGAGAGAAAGAGAAGCTGTGAGAGCGAGACAGAGAAAGAGAAGCTGTGAGTGAGAGAGAAAGAAAGAGAAGCTGTGAGTGTGTGAGAGAGAGGAAGAGAAGCTGTGATTGAGAGAGAGAGAAGAGAAGCTGTGAGTGAGAGAGAGAGAGAAAGAGAAGCTGTGAGTGAGAGAGAGAGAGAAAGAGAAGCATTGAGTGGAAGACAGAAAGTGAGTCTGGAAGTGAGAGAGAGAGAGAAAGAGAAGCTGTGAGTGAGAGAGAGAGAGAAGCTGTGAGTGAGTGGGAGAGAGAGAGAGAAGCTGTGAGTGAAAGAGATAGAAAGAGAAGCTGTGAGTGAGAGTGAGAGAGAGAGAAAGAGAAAGAGAAGCTGTGAGTGAGAGAGAGAGAGAAGCTGTGAGTGAGAGAGAAAGAGAAGCTGTGAGTGAGAGAGAGAGAGAGAGAAAGAGAAGCTGTGAGTGAGAGAGAGAAAGAGAAGCTGTGTGAGAGTGAGAGAGAGAGAGAAGCTGTGTGTGTGTGAGATTAAGAGAAGCTGTGTGTGTGTGAGAGAGAAAGAGACACTGTGTGTGTGTGTGTGAGAGAGAAAGAGAAGCTGTGAGTGTGAGAGAGATGCTGTGAGTGAGAGAGAGAGAGAAGCTGTGTATGTGTGTGAGAGAGATATGCTGTGAGTGAGAGAGAGAGAAAGCCAAGCTGTGAGTGATAGAGAGAGAGAGAAAGAGAAACTGTGAGTGAGTGAGAGAGAGAGAAAGAGAAGCTGTGTGTGGGGGGAGAGAAAAAGAGCTGTGTGTTAGAGAGAGAGAAAGAGAAGCTGTGAGTGAGAGAGAGAGATAAAGAGAAGCTGTGAGTGAGAGCGAGAGAGAAAGAGAAGCTGTGAGTGAGAGAGAGAGAAAGCCAAGCTGTGAGTGAGAGAGAGAGAGAGAGAAAGAGAAACTGTGAGTGAGAGAGAGAGAAAGAGAAGCTGTGAGTGCGAGAGAGAGAGAGAGAAAGAGAAGCTATGAGTGAAAGGCAGAGAGAGAAAGAGAAGCTGTGTGTGTGAGAGAGAGAAAGAGAAGCTGTGAGTGAGAGACAGAGAAAAACAGTGTGAGTGAGAGAGAGAGAAAGAGAAGCCTTGAGTGAGTGAGAGAGAGAGAACCTGTGAGTAAATGAGAGAGAGAGAGAAAGAGAAGCTGTGAGTGAAAGAGTGAGAGAAAGAGAAGCTGTGAGAGAGTGAGAGAGAGAAAGGAAAGCTGTGAGTGTGTGAGAGAGATAGAAGCTGTGAGTGAGAGAGAGAGAGAAAGTGAGTCTGAGAAAGAGAGAGTGAAAGAGAAGCTGTGAGTGAGAGAGAGAGAGAAAGAGATGTGAGAGAGTAAGAGAAGCTGTGAGTGAGAGAGAGAGAAAGAGAACCTGTGAGTGAGACAAAGAGAGAGAAAAAGAAGCTGGGAGTGAGAGAGAGAGAGAAAGAGAAGCTATGTGTGAGAGAAAGAGAGAAAGTGAAGCTGTGTGTGAGAGAAAGAGAGAAAGTGAAGCTGTGAGTGAGAGAGAAAGAGAAGCTGTGAGTGAGAGAGAGAGAAAGCAAAGCTGTGAGTGAGAGAGAAAGAGTAGCTGTGAATGAGTGAGAGAGAGAAAGAGAAGCTGTGTGTGAGAGAAAGAGAGAAAGTGAAGCTGTGTGTGAGAGAAAGAGAGAAAGCAAAGCTGTGAGTGAGAAAGAAAGAGAAGCTGTGTGTGGGGGAGAGAGAAAAAGAGCTGTGAATGTTAGAGAGAGAGAAAGAGAAGCTGTGAGTGAGAGAGAGAGATAAAGAGAAGCTGTGAGTGAGAGCGAGAGAGAAAGAGAAGCTGAGAGAGAGATAGAGAGAGAGGGAAACTGTGAGTGAGTGAGAGAAAGAGAAACTGTGAGTGAGAGAGAGAGAAAGAGAAGCTGTGAGTGCGAGAGAGAGAGAGAGAGAAAGAGAAGCTATGAGTGAAAGGCAGAGAGAGAAAGAGAAGCTGTGTGTGTGTGTGAGAGAGAAAGAGAAGCTGTGAGTGAAAGGCAGAGAGAGAAAGAGAAGCTGTGTGTGAGAGAGAGAGAGAAAGAGAAGCTGTGAGTGAGAGACAGAGAAAAAGAGTGTGAGTGAGAGAGAGAGAAAGAGAAGCCTTGAGTGAGTGAGTGAGAGAGAGAGATCCTGTGAGTGAATGAGAGAGAGAGAGAAAGAGAAGCTGTGAGTGAAAGAGTGAGTGAAAGAGAAGCTGTGAGAGAGTGAGAGAGAGAAAGGAAAGCTGTGAGTGAGTGAGAGAGATAGAAGCTGTGAGTGAGAGAGAGAGAGAAAGTGAGTCTGAGAAAGAGAGAGTGAAAGAGAAGCTGTGAGTGAGAGAGAGAGAGAGAGAAAGAGAAGCTGTGAGTGAGAGAAAGAGAAAGAGAAGCTGTGAGTGAGACAAAGAGAGAGAAAGAGAAGCTGTGAGTGAGAGAGAGAGAGAAAGAGAAGCTGTTTGTGAGAGAAAGAGAGAAAGTGAAGCTGTGTGTGAGAGAAAGAGAGAAAGTGAAGCTGTGAGTGAGAGAGAAAGAGAAGCTGTGAGTGAGAGAGAAAGAGAAGCTGTGAGTGAGAGAGAGAGAAAGCAAAGCTGTGAGTGAGAAAGAAACAGAAGTTGTGAGTGAGACAAAGAGAGAGAAAGAGAAGCTGTGACTGTGTGTGAGAGAGAGAAAGAGAAGCTGTGAGTGGGAGAGAGAGAGAAAGAGAAGCTGTGAGTGAGACAAAGAGAGAGAAAGAGAAGCTGTGAGTGTGAGAGAGAGAGAGAGAAAGAGAAGCTGTGAGTGGGAGAGAGAGAGAAAGAGAAACTGTGAGTGAGTGAGAGAGAAAGAGATGCTGTGAGTGAGAGAGAGAGAGAAGCTGTGAGTGAGAGAGAGAAAGAGATGCTGTGAGTGAAAGAGAGAGAGAGAAAGAGAAGCTGTGAGTGAGAGACAGAGAGAAAGAGAAGTTGTTAGTGAGTGAGAGACAGAAAGGGAAGCTGTGAGTGTGTGTGTGATAGAGAGAGCTGTGAGTGAGAGAGAGAGAGAAAGAGAAGCTGTGAGTGAGAGAGAGAGAGAGAAAGAGAAGCTGTGAGTGAGAGAGAGAGAAAGAGAATCTGAGAAAGAGAGTGTGAAAGAGAAGCTGTGAGTGAAAGAGAGAGAGAGAAGCTGTGAGTGAGAGAGAGAAGCTGTGAGTGAGAGAGAGAGAGAGAGGTGCTGTGAGTGAGAGAGAAACAGAAGCTGGGAATGAGAGAGAGAGAAAGAGAAGGTGTGAGTGAGAGAGAGAGAGAAATAGAAGCTGTGAGAGAGAGAGAGAATGAGAAGCTGTGAGTGAGAGAGAAAGAGAAAGGGAAGCTGTGACTGACACAGAGTGAGAGAGGCTGTGAGTGAGAGAGAGAGACAAAGAGAAGCTGTGAGTGACAGAGAGAGACAATGAGAAGCTTTGAGTGTGTGAGAAGAGAGAAAGAGAAGCTGTGAGTGAGAGAGAGAGATGCTGAGAGTGAGAGAGAGAAAGAGAAGCTGTGTATGTGTGAGAGAGAGATAAGGTGTGAGTGAGAGAGAGGGAGAAAGAGAAGCTGTGTGTGAGAGAAAGAGAAAGTGAAGCTGTGTGTGAGAGAAAGAGAGAAAGTGAAGCTGTGAGTGAGAGAGAGAGAGAAAGTGAAGCATTGAGTGAGAGAGAGAGAAATAGTCTGTGTGTGAGAGAGAAAGAGAAGCTGTGTGTGTGAGAGAGAAGCTGTGAGTGAGAGCGAGAGAGCGAAAGAGAAGCTGTGAGTGAAAGAGAGAGAGAAAGAGAAGCTGTGAGTGAGAGAAAGAGTTGCTGTGAGTGAGTGAGAGAGAGAAACAGAAGGTGTGAGTGAGAGAGAGCAAGAGAGAAAGAGAAGCTGTGAGTGAGAGAGAGAGAGAGAAAGAGAAGCTGTGAGTGAGTGAGAGAGAAAAAAAGCTGTGAGCGAGAGAGAGAGAGAGAGAGAAGCTGTGAGTGAGAGAGAGAGAGAAAGAGAAGCTGTGAGTGAGAGAGAGAAAGAGAAGCTGAGAAAGAGTGTGAAAGAGAAGCTGTGAGTGAGAGAGAGAGTGAGAGAGAGAAGCTGTGATTGAGAGAGAGATGTGAGTTAGAGAGAGAGAGAAAGAGAAGCTGTGAGTGAGAAAGAGAGAAAGAGAATCTGAGAAAGAGAGGTAGAAAGAGAAGCTCTGTGTGAGAGAGATAGAGAAAGAGAAGTGTTGAGTGAAAGAGAGAAAGAGAAGCTGAGAAAGAGAGAGAAAGAGAAGCTGTGAGTGAGAGAGAGAGTGAGAGAGAGAGAAGCTGTGAGTGAGTGAGAGAGAGAGAAGATGTGAGTGTGAGAGAGAGAGGAGCTGTGAGTGAGATAGAGAGAAAGATAAGCTGTGAGTGAGAGAGAGAAAGAGAAGCTGTGAGTGAGAGAGAGAAAGAGAAAGAAAGAGAAGCTGTGAGTGAGAGAGAGAGAGAGAGAAAGAGAAGCTGTGAGTGAGTGAGAGAGAGAGAAGCTGTGATTGAGAGAGAGAGAGAAAGAGAAGCTGTGAGTGAGAGAAAGAGAAGCTGTGAGTGTGAGAGAAAGAGAGAAAGAGAAGCTGTGAGTGAGAGAGAGAGAAAGAAGCTGTGAGTGAGAGAGAGAGAGAAAGAGAAGCTGTGAGCGAGAGAGAGAATGAGAAGCTGTGAGTGAGAGAGAGAGAGAAAGAGAAGCATTGAGTGAGAGAGAGAGAATAGTGTCTGTGTGTGAGAGTGAAAGAGAAGCTGAGAGAGAGTGAGAGTGAGAAGCTGTGAGTGAGAGAGAGAGAGAGAGAAGCTGTGAGTGAGAGAGAGAAAGAGAGAATGAGACGCTGTGAGTGAGAGAGAGAGAGAATGAGAAGCTGTGAGAGAGAGAGAAAAAGCTGTGAGCGAGTGAGAGAGGGAGAAAGAGAAGCTGTGAGTGAGAGAGAGAAACAGAAGCTGTAAGTGAGAGAGAGAGAGAGTCTGTGTGAGAAAGAGAGAGTGAAACAGAAGCTGTGAGTGAGAGAGAGAGAGAGAAGCTGTGAGTGAGAGAAGCTGTGAATGAGAGAGAGAAAGAGAAGCTGTGAGTGAGAGAGAAAGAGAAGCTGTGAGTGAGTGAGTGAGAGAGAAGCTGTAAGTGAGAGAAAGAGAGAGAGAAAGAGAAGCTGTGAGTGAGAGAGAGAGAAAGAGAAGCTGTGAGTGAGACAAAGAGAGAGAAAGAGAAGCTGTGAGTGAGAGAGAGAGAGAAAGAGAAGCTCTGAGTGAGAGAGAAAGAGAAGCTGTGAGAGAGAGAAAGATAAGCTGTGAGTGAGTGAGAGTGAGAAAGAGAAGCTGTGAGTGAGAGAGAGAGAAATAGAAGCTGTGAGTGGGAGAGAGAGAGAAAGAGAAAGAGAAGCTGTGTGTGTGAGAGAGATAAACTGTGAGTGAGCGAGAGAAAGAGAAACTGTGAGTGAGAGAGAGAGAAAGAGAAGCTGTGAGTGCGAGAGAGAGAAAGAGAAGCTGTGAATGAAAGAGAGAAAGAGAAGCTGTGAGAGAGAGAGAGAGAAAGAGAAGCTGTGATTGAGAGAGAGAGAGAAAGAGAAGCTGTGAGTGAGACAAAGAGAGAGAAAGAGAAGCTGTGTGAGAGAGAGAGAGAGAGAAGCTGTGAGTGAGAGAGAGAGAGAGAAAGAGAAGCTGTG
Organism: Bradypodion ventrale; assembly: GCA_035047345.1. Taxonomy (NCBI): domain Eukaryota; kingdom Metazoa; phylum Chordata; class Lepidosauria; order Squamata; family Chamaeleonidae; genus Bradypodion; species Bradypodion ventrale. Next base: position 227,228,749 of record JAWDJE010000001.1, read on the forward strand.
AGTGAGAGAGAAAGAGAAAGAGAAGCTGTGAGTGAGAGAGAGAATGAGAAGCTGTGAGTGAGAGAGAGAGAGAGAAAGAGAAGCTGTGAGTGAGAGAGAGAGGAAGAGAAGCTGTGAGTGAGAGAGAAAGAGAAAGGGAAGCTGTGACTGACACAGAGTGAGAGAAGCTGTGAGTGAGAGAGAGAGACAAAGAGAAGCTGTGAGTGACAGAGAGAGACAATGAGAAGCTTTGAGTGTGTGAGAAGAGAGAAAGAGAAGCTGTGTGTGAGAGAAAGAGAAAGTGAAGCTGTGTGTGAGAGAAAGAGAGAAAGTGAAGCTGTGAGTGAGAGAGAGAGAGAAAGTGAAGCATTGAGTGAGAGAGAGAGAAATAGTCTGTGTGTGAGAGAGAAAGAGAAGCTGTTTGTGTGAGAGAGAAGCTGTGAGTGAGAGCGAGAGAGCGAAAGAGAAGCTGTGAGTGAAAGAGAGAGAGAAAGAGAAGCTGTGAGTGAGAGAAAGAGTTGCTGTGAGTGAGTGAGAGAGAGAAACAGAAGGTGTGAGTGAGAGAGAGCAAGAGAGAAAGAGAAGCTGTGAGTGAGAGAGAGAGAGAGAAAGAGAAGCTGTGAGTGAGAGAGAGAGAGAAAAAGCTGTGAGCAAGAGAGAGAGAAAGAGATGCTTTGAGTGTGAGAGAGAGAAACAGAAGCTGTGTGTGAGAGAGAGAGAGAGAGAAGCTGTGAGTGAGAGAGAGAGAGAAAGAGAAGCTGTGAGTGAGGGAGAGAAAGAGAAGCTGAGAAAGAGAGAGTGAAAGAGAAGCTGTGAGTGAGAGAGAGTGTGAGAGAGAGAAGCTGTGATTGAGAGAGAGAGATATGAGTGAGAGAGAGAGAGAAAGAGAAGCTGTGAGTGAGAAAGAGAGAAAGAGAATCTGAGAAAGAGAGGGAGAAAGAGAAGCTCTGTGTGAGAGAGATAGAGAAAGAGAAGCATTGAGTGAGAGAGAGAAAGAGAAGCTGAGAAAGAGAGAGTGAAAGAGAAGCTGTGAGTGAGAGAGAGAAAGAGAATCTGAGAAAGAGAGGTAGAAAGAGAAGCTCTGTGTGAGAGAGATAGAGAAAGAGAAGTGTTGAGTGAAAGAGAGAAAGAGAAGCTGAGAAAGAGAGAGAGAAAGAGAAGCTGTGAGTGAGAGAGAGAGTGAGAGAGAGAGAAGCTGTGAGTGAGAGAGAGAGAAGCTGTGAGTGAGTGAGAGAGAGAGAAGATGTGAGTGTGAGAGAGAGAGGAGCTGTGAGTGAGATAGAGAGAAAGATAAGCTGTGAGTGAGAGAGAGAAAGAGAAGCTGTGAGTGAGAGAGAGAAAGAGAAAGAAAGAGAAGCTGTGAGAGAGAGAGAGAGAGAGAAAGAGAAGCTGTGAGTGAGTGAGAGAGAGAAGCTGTGATTGAGAGAGAGAGAGAAAGAGAAGCTGTGAGTGAGAGAGAGAAAGAGAAGCTGTGAGTGCGAGAGAAAGAGAGAAAGAGAAGCTGTGAGTGAGAGAGAGAGAAAGAAGCTGTGAGTGAGAGAGAGAGAGAGAGAGAGAGAAGCTGTGAGCGAGAGAGAGAATGAGAAGCTGTGAGTGAGAGAGAGAGAGAAAGAGAAGCATTGAGTGAGAGAGAGAGAAATAGTGTCTGTGTGTGAGAGAGAAAGAGAAGCTGAGAGAGAGTGAGAGAGAGAAGCTGTGAGTGAGAGAGAGAGAGAGAGAAAGAGAAGCTGTGAGTGAGAGAGAGAAAGAGAGAATGAGAAGCTGTGAGTGAGAGAGAGAGAGAATGAGAAGCTGTGTGTGAGAGAGAAAAAGCTGTGAGCGAGTGAGAGAGGGAGAAAGAGAAGCTGTGAGTGAGAGAGAGAAACAGAAGCTGTAAGTGAGAGAGAGAGAGTCTGTGTGAGAAAGAGAGAGTGAAACAGAAGCTGTGAGTGAGTGAGAGAGAGAAGCTGTGAGTGAGAGAGAGAAAAGCTGTGAATGAGAGAGAGAGAAAGAGAAGCTGTGAGTGAGAGAGAAAGAGAAGCTGTGAGTGAGTGAGTGGGAGAGAAGCTGTAAGTGAGAGAAAGAGAGAGAGAAAGAGAAGCTGTGAGTGAGAGAGAGAGAAAGAGAAGCTGTGAGTGAGACAAAGAGAGAGAAAGAGAAGTTGTGAGTGAGAGAGAGAGAAAGAGAGGCTGTGTGTGTGAGAGAGAAAGAGAAGCTGTGAGTGAAATAGAGAAACAGAAGCTGTGAGTGAGACAAAGAGAGAGAAAGAGATGCTCTGAGTGAGAGAGAAAGTGAAGCTGTGAGAGAGAGAAAGAGAAGCTGTGCGTGAGTGAGAGTGAGAAAGAGAAGCTGTGAGTGAGAGAGAGAGAGAAATAGAAGCTGTGAGTGGGAGAGAGAGAGAAAGAGAAAGAGAAGCTGTGTGTGAGAGAGAGAGAAACTGTGAGTGAGTGAGAGAAAGAGAAACTGTGAGTGAGAGAGAGAGAAAGAGAAGCTGTGAGTGTGAGAGAGAGAAAGAGAAGCTGTGAGTGAGAGAGAGAGAAAGAGAAGCTGTGAGTGAAAGAGAGAAAGAGAAGCTGTGAGTGAGAGAGAGAGAGAAAGAGAAGCTGTGATTGAGAGAGAGAGAGAAAGAGAAGCTGTGAGTGAGACAAAGAGAGAGAAAGAGAAGCTGTGAGTGAGAGAGAAAGAGAAGCTGTGAGTGAGAGAGAAAGAGAAGTTGTGAGTGCGAGAGAAAGAGAGAAAGAGAAGCTGTGAGTGAGAGAGAGAGAAAGAGAAGCTGTGATTGAGAGAGAAAGAGAAAGAGAAGCTGTGAGTGAGAGAGAGAATGAGAAGCTGTGAGTGAGAGAGAGAGAAAGAGAAGCTGTGAGTGAGAGAGAGAGGAAGAGAAGCTGTGAGTGAGAGAGAGAGAGAGAAAGAGAAGCTGTGAGTGAGACAAAGAGAGAGAAAGAGAAGCTGTGAGTGAGAGAGAGAGAGAAAGATAAGCTGTGAGTGAGAGAGAGAAAGAAAAGCTGTGAGTGCGAGAGAGAATGAGAAGCTGTGAGTGAGAGAGAGAAAGAGATGCTGTGAGTGATAGTAAGAGAAAGAGAAGCATTGAGTGAGTGAGAGAGAAAGAGTGTCTGTGTGAGAGAGAGAAAGAGAAGCTGAGAGAGAGAGAAGCTGTGAGTGAGAGAGAGAGAGCAAAAGAGAAGCTGTGAGTGAAAGAGAGAGAGAGAAAGAGAAGCAGTGAGAGAGAAAGAGAGAAAGAGAAGCTGTGAGTGAGAGAGAGAAAGAGAGAATGAGAAGCTGCGGGTGAGAGAGAGAGAATGAGAAGCTGTGTGTGAGAGAGAAAAAGCTGTGAGTGAGAGAGAGAGAGAAAGAGAAGCTGTGAGTGTGAGAGAGAAACAGAAGGTGTAAGTGAGAGAGAGAGAGAGTCTGTGTGAGAAAGAGAGAGTGAAACAGAAGCTGTGAGTGAGAGAGAGGGAGAGAAGCTGTGAGTGAGAGAGAGAAGCTGTGAATGAGAGAGAGAGAAGGAGAAGCTGTGAGTGAGTGAGAGAGAGAGAAGCTGTAAGTGAGAGAAAGAGAGAGAGAAAGAGAAGCTGTGTGTGTGTGTGAGAGAAAGAGAAGCTGTGAGTGAGACAAAGAGAGAGAAAGAGAAGCTGTGAGTGAGAGAGAGAGAGAAAGAGAAGCTGTGAGTGAGAGAGGGAGAAAGAGAAGCTGTGAGTGAGAGAGAGAAAGAGAAGCTGTGAGTGAGACAAAGAGAGAGAAAGAGAAGCTCTGAGTGAGAGAGAGAGAGAGAAAGAGAAGCTGTGAGTGTGAGAGAGAGAGAGAAGCTGTGAGTGAGAGAAAGAGAAAATGTGAGTGAGAGAGAGAGAGAAAGATGCTATGAGTGAGAGAGAAACAGAAGCTGGGAATGAGAGAGAGAGAAAGTGAAGGTGTGTGTGTGTGTGAGAGAGAGAAATAGAAGCTGTGAGAGAGAGAGAGAATGAGAACCTGTGAGTGAGAGAGAAAGAGAAAGAGAAGCTGTGAGTGACACAGAGAGAGAGAACCTGTGAGTGGGAGAGAAAGAGAAAGAGAAGCTGTGAGTGACAGAGAGAGAGAATGAGAAGCTTTGAGTGAGAGAGAGAGAAAGTGAAGCTGTGAGTGAGAGATAGAGAGAAAGAGAAGCTGTGTGTGAGAGAGAGAAATAGAAGCTGTGTGTGAGTGAGAGAGAGAGAGAAGCTGTGTGTGTGTGTGGGATTAAGAGAAGCTGTGTGTGTGACAGAGAGAAAGAGACACTGTGTGTGAGAGAGAGTGAGAGAGAGAAAGAGAAGCTGTGAGTGAGAGAGAGAGAGAGATGCTGAGAGTGAGAGAGAGAAATAGAAGCTGTGTGTGAGTGAGAGAGAGAGAGAGAGAAGCTGTGTGTGTGTGTGGGATTAAGAGAAGCTGTGTGTGTGACAGAGAGAAAGAGACACTGTGTGTGAGAGAGAGTGAGAGAGAGAAAGAGAAGCTGTGAGTGAGAGAGAGAGAGAGAGATGCTGAGAGTGAGAGAGAGAAAGAGAAGCTGTGTATGTGTGTGAGAGAGATATGCTGTGAGTGAGAGACAGAGAAAGTGAAGCTGTGTGTGAGAGAAAGAGAGAAAGTTAAGCTGAGAGTGAGAGAGAGAGAGAGAAAGTGAAGCATTGAGTGAGAGAGAGAGAAATAGTCTGTGAGAGAGAGAGAAAGAGAAGCTGTGTGTGTGAGAGAGAGAAGCTGTGAGTGAGAGCGAGAGAGCGAAAGAGAAGCTGTGAGCGAAAGAGAGAGAGAAAGAGAAGCTGTGAGTGAGAGAGAGAGAGTTGCTGTGAGTGAGTGAGAGAGAGAAACAGAAGGTGTGAGTGAGAGAGAGAAAGAGAGAAAGAGAAGCTGTGAGTGAGAGAGAGAGAGAAAGAGAAGCTGTGAGTGAGAGAGAGAGAAAAAAAGCTGTGAGCGAGAGAGAGAGAGAGAAAGAGATGCTTTGAGTGAGAGAGAGAGAAACAGAAGCTGTGAGTGAGAGAGAGAGAAAGAGAGTTTGTGTGAGAAAGAGAGAAAGATAAGCTGTGAGTGAGAGAGAGAAAGAAAAGCTGTGAGTGCGAGAGAGAATGAGAAGCTGTGAGTGAGAGAGAGAAAGAGATGCTGTGAGTGATAGTAAGAGAAAGAGAAGCATTGAGTGAGTGAGAGAGAAAGAGTGTCTGTGTGAGAGAGAGAAAGAGAAGCTGAGAGAGAGAGAAGCTGTGAGTGAGAGAGAGAGAGCAAAAGAGAAGCTGTGAGTGAAAGAGAGAGAGAGAAAGAGAAGCAGTGAGAGAGAAAGAGAAGCTGTGAGTGAGAGAGAGAAAGAGAGAATGAGAAGCTGCGGGTGAGAGAGAGAGAATGAGAAGCTGTGTGTGAGAGAGAAAAAGCTGTGAGTGAGAGAGAGAGAGAAAGAGAAGCTGTGAGTGTGAGAGAGAAACAGAAGGTGTAAGTGAGAGAGAGAGAGAGTCTGTGTGAGAAAGAGAGAGTGAAACAGAAGCTGTGAGTGAGAGAGAGGGAGAGAAGCTGTGAGTGAGAGAGAGAAGCTGTGAATGAGAGAGAGAGAAGGAGAAGCTGTGAGTGAGTGAGAGAGAGAGAAGCTGTAAGTGAGAGAAAGAGAGAGAGAAAGAGAAGCTGTGTGTGTGTGAGAGAGAAAGAGAAGCTGTGAGTGAGACAAAGAGAGAGAAAGAGAAGCTGTGAGTGAGAGAGAGAGAGAAAGAGAAGCTGTGAGTGAGAGAGGGAGAAAGAGAAGCTGTGAGTGAGAGAGAGAAAGAGAAGCTGTGAGTGAGACAAAGAGAGAGAAAGAGAAGCTCTGAGTGAGAGAGAGAGAGAGAAAGAGAAGCTGTGAGTGTGAGAGAGAGAGAGAGAAGCTGTGAGTGAGAGAAAGAGAAAATGTGAGTGAGAGAGAGAGAGAAAGATGCTATGAGTGAGAGAGAAACAGAAGCTGGGAATGAGAGAGAGAGAAAGTGAAGGTGTGTGTGTGAGAGAGAGAGAGAAATAGAAGCTGTGAGAGAGAGAGAGAATGAGAACCTGTGAGTGAGAGAGAAAGAGAAAGAGAAGCTGTGAGTGACACAGAGAGAGAGAACCTGTGAGTGGGAGAGAAAGAGAAAGAGAAGCTGTGAGTGACAGAGAGAGAGAATGAGAAGCTTTGAGTGAGAGAGAGAGAAAGTGAAGCTGTGAGTGAGAGATAGAGAGAAAGAGAAGCTGTGTGTGTGAGAGAGAAACAGAAGCTGTGTGTGAGTGAGAGAGAGAGAGAAGCTGTGTGTGTGTGTGGGATTAAGAGAAGCTGTGTGTGTGACAGAGAGAAAGAGACACTGTGTGTGAGAGAGAGTGAGAGAGAGAAAGAGAAGCTGTGAGTGAGAGAGAGAGAGATGCTGAGAGTGAGAGAGAGAAAGAGAAGCTGTGTATGTGTGTGAGAGAGATATGCTGTGAGTGAGAGACAGAGAAAGTGAAGCTGTGTGTGAGAGAAAGAGAGAAAGTTAAGCTGAGAGTGAGAGAGAGAGAGAGAAAGTGAAGCATTGAGTGAGAGAGAGAGAAATAGTCTGTGAGAGAGAGAGAAAGAGAAGCTGTGTGTGTGAGAGAGAGAAGCTGTGAGTGAGAGCGAGAGAGCGAAAGAGAAGCTGTGAGTGAAAGAGAGAGAGAAAGAGAAGCTGTGAGTGAGAGAGAGAGAGTTGCTGTGAGTGAGTGAGAGAGAGAAACAGAAGGTGTGAGTGAGAGAGAGAAAGAGAGAAAGAGAAGCTGTGAGTGAGAGAGAGAGAGAAAGAGAAGCTGTGAGTGAGAGAGAGAGAAAAAAGCTGTGAGCGAGAGAGAGAGAGAGAGAGAGAGAGAGATGCTTTGAGTGAGGAGAGAGAAACAGAAGCTGTGAGTGAGAGAGAGAGAAAGAGAGTTTGTGTGAGAAAGAGAGAAAGAGAAGCTGTGAGTGAGAGAGAGAGAGAAGCTGTGAGTGAGAGAGAGAGAAGCTGTGAGTGAAAGAGAGAGAGAGAAGCTGAGAAAGAGAGAGTGAAAGAGAAGCTGTGAGTGAGAGAGTGAGTGAGAGAGAGAAGCTGTGATTGAGAGAGAGAGAAGCTGTGAGTGAGAGAGAGAGAGAAAGAGAACCAGTGAGTGAGATAGAGAGAAAGAAAAGCTGTGAATGAGAGAGAGAAAGAGAATGTGAGAAAGAGAGGGAGAAAGAGAATCTGTGAATGAGAGAGAAAGAGAAAGAGAAGCTGTGCGTGACATAGAGAGAGAAGCTGTGAGTGAGAGAGAGAGAGAAAGAGATGCTGTGAGTGAGAGAGAAACAGAAGCTGTGAATGAGAGAGAGAGAGAAAGAGAAGGTGTGAGTGAGAGAGAGAAAGGGAAGCTGTGAGTGAGAGAGAGAGAGAGAAGCTGTGAGTGAGAGAGAGAGAAAGAGAATCTGTGAGTGAGAGAGAGAGAATCTGTGAGTGAGAGAGAGAGAAGCTGTGAGTGAGAGAGAGAAGCTGTGAGTGAGATAGTGAGAAAGATAAGCTGTGAGAGAGAGAGAGAGAGAGAGAAGCTGTGAGTGAGAGAGAGAGACAGAAAGAGAAGCTGTGAGTCAGAGAGAGAGAGAAAGAAAGAGAAGCTGTGAGTGAGAGAGAGAGAGAAAGAGATGCTGTGAGTGATAGTGAAAGAAAGAGAAGCATTGAGTGAGAGAGAGAGAGAAATAGTGTCTGTGTGTGAGAGAGAAAGAGAAGCTGAGAGAGAGAGAGAGAGAGAGAAGCTGTGAGTGAGAGAGCGAGAGTGAAAGAGAAGCTGTGAGTGAAAGAGAGAGAGAGAAAGAGAAGCTGTGAGAGTGAGAGAGAGAGAGAGAAAGGAAGCTGTGAGTGAGAGAGAGAAAGAGAGAATGAGAAGCCGTGAGTGAGAGAGAGAGAATGAGAAGCTGTGAGAGAGAGAAAAAGATGTGTGTGAGAGAGAGAGAGAAAGAGAAGCTGTGAGTGTGAGAGAGAAACAGAAGCTGTAAGTGTGAGAGACAGATAGTCTGTGTGAGAAAGAGAGAGTGAAACAGAAGCTGTGTGAGAGAGAGAGAGAATGAGAAGCTTTGAGTGAGAGAGAGAGAAAGTGAAGCTGTGAGTGAGAGATAGAGAGAAAGAGAAGCTGTGTGTGAGAGAGAGAAATAGAAGCTGTGTGTGAGTGAGAGAGAGAGAGAAGCTGTGTGTGTGTGTGGGATTAAGAGAAGCTGTGTGTGTGACAGAGAGAAAGAGACACTGTGTGTGAGAGAGAGTGAGAGAGAGAAAGAGAAGCTGTGAGTGAGAGAGAGAGAGAGATGCTGAGAGTGAGAGAGAGAAAGAGAAGCTGTGTATGTGTGTGAGAGAGATATGCTGTGAGTGAGAGACAGAGAAAGTGAAGCTGTGTGTGAGAGAAAGAGAGAAAGTTAAGCTGAGAGTGAGAGAGAGAGAGAGAAAGTGAAGCATTGAGTGAGAGAGAGAGAAATAGTCTGTGAGAGAGAGAGAAAGAGAAGCTGTGTGTGTGAGAGAGAGAAGCTGTGAGTGAGAGCGAGAGAGCGAAAGAGAAGCTGTGAGTGAAAGAGAGAGAGAAAGAGAAGCTGTGAGTGAGAGAGAGAGAGTTGCTGTGAGTGAGTGTGAGAGAGAAACAGAAGGTGTGAGTGAGAGAGAGAAAGAGAGAAAGAGAAGCTGTGAGTGAGAGAGAGAGAGAAAGAGAAGCTGTGAGTGAGAGAGAGAGAAAAAAAGCTGTGAGCGAGAGAGAGAGAGAGAGAGAAAGAGATGCTTTGAGTGAGAGAGAGAGAAACAAAAGCTGTGAGTGAGAGAGAGAGAAAGAGAGTTTGTGTGAGAAAGAGAGAAAGAGAAGCTGTGAGTGAGAGAGAGAGAGAAGCTGTGAGTGAGAGAGAGAGAAGCTGTGAGTGAAAGAGAGAGAGAGAAGCTGAGAAAGAGAGAGTGAAAGAGAAGCTGTGAGTGAGAGAGTGAGTGAGAGAGAGAAGCTGTGATTGAGAGAGAGAGAAGCTGTGAGTGAGAGAGAGAGAGAAAGAGAACCAGTGAGTGAGATAGAGAGAAAGAAAAGCTGTGAATGAGAGAGAGAAAGAGAATGTGAGAAAGAGAGGGAGAAAGAGAATCTGTGAATGAGAGAGAAATAGAAGCTGTGCGTGACATAGAGAGAGAAGCTGTGAGTGAGAGAGAGAGAGAAAGAGATGCTGTGAGTGAGAGAGAAACAGAAGCTGTGAATGAGAGAGAGAGAGAAAGAGAAGGTGTGAGTGAGAGAGAGAAAGGGAAGCTGTGAGTGAGAGAGAGAGAGAGAAGCTGTGAGTGAGAGAGAGAAAGAGAATCTGTGAGTGAGAGAGAGAGAATCTGTGAGTGAGAGAGAGAGAAGCTGTGAGTGAGAGAGAGAAGCTGTGAGTGAGATAGTGAGAAAGATAAGCTGTGAGAGAGAGAGAGAAAGAGAAGCTGTGAGTGAGAGAGAGACAGAAAGAGAAGCTGTGAGTCAGAGAGAGAGAGAAAGAAAGAGAAGCTGTGAGTGAGAGAGAGAGAGAAAGAGATGCTGTGAGTGATAGTGAAAGAAAGAGAAGCATTGAGTGAGAGAGAGAGAGAAATAGTGTCTGTGTGTGAGAGAGAAAGAGAAGCTGAGAGAGAGAGAGAGAAGCTGTGAGTGAGAGAGCGAGAGTGAAAGAGAAGCTGTGAGTGAAAGAGAGAGAGAGAAAGAGAAGCTGTGAGAGTGAGAGAGAGAGAGAAAGGAAACTGTGAGTGAGAGAGAGAAAGAGAGAATGAGAAGCCGTGAGTGAGAGAGAGAGAATGAGAAGCTGTGAGAGAGAGAAAAAGATGTGTGAGAGAGAGAGAGAGAAAGAGAAGCTGTGAGTGTGAGAGAGAAACAGAAGCTGTAAGTGTGAGAGAGAGATAGTCTGTGTGAGAAAGAGAGAGTGAAACAGAAGCTGTGAGTGAGAGAGAGAGAGAGAAGCTGTGAGTGAGTGAGAGAGAAGCTGTGAATGAGAGAGAGAGAAAGAGAAGCTGTGAGTGAGAGAGAGAAAGAGAAGCTGTGAGTGAGACAAAGAGAGAGAAAGAGTAGCTCTGAGTGAGAGAGAGAGAAAGAGAAGCTGTGAGTGAGAGAGAGAAAGAGAAGCTGTGAGTGAGACAAAGAGAGAGAAAGAGAAGCTCTGAGTGAGAGAGAGAGAAAGAGAAGCTGTGAGTGAGAGAGAGAAAGAGAAGCTGTGAGTGAGCGAGAGTGAGCGAGAAGCTGTGAGTGACAGAGAGAGAAATAGAAGCTGTGAGTGGGAGGGAGAAAGAGAAGCTGTGTGTGTGAGAGAGAGAAACTGTGAGTGAGCGAGAGAAAGAGAAGCTGTGAGTGAGAGAGAGAGAGAGAGAAAGAGAAACTGTGAGTGAGAGAGAGAAAGAGAAGCTTTGAGTGTGTGTGTGAGAGAGAGAAGCTGTGATTGAGAGAGAGAGAAGAGAAGCTGTGAGTGAGAGAGAGAGAAAGAGAAGCTGTGAGTGAGAGAGAGAGAGAAAGAGAAGCTGTGTGAGAGAGAGAGATGCTGTGAGTGAGAGAGAGAAAGAGAAGCTGTGTATGTGTGGGAGAGAGATATGCTGTGAGTGAGAGAGAGAGAAAGTGAAGCTGTGATCTAGAGAGAGAGAAAGAGAAGCTGTGAGTGAGACAAAGAGAGAGAAAGAGAAGCTGTGAGTGAGAGAGAGAGAAAGAGAAGCTGTGAGTGAGAGAGAGAATGAGAAGCTGTGAGTGAGAGAGAGAGAGAAAGAGAAGCTTTGAGTTTGTGTGTGAGAGAGAGAAGCTGTGATTGAGAGAGAGAGAAGAGAAGCTGTGAGTGAGAGAGAGAGAGAGAAGCTGTGAGTGAGAGAGAAAGAGAAAGAGAAGCTGTGAGTGAGAGAGAGAGAGAAAGAGAAGCTGTGAGTGAGAGAGAGAGAGAGATGCTGTGAGTGAGAGAGAGAAAGAGAAGCTGTGTATGTGTGGGAGAGAGATATGCTGTGAGTGAGAGAGAGAGAAAGTGAAGCTGTGATCTAGAGAGAGAGAAAGAGAAGCTGTGAGTGAGACAAAGAGAGAGAAAGAGAAGCTGTGAGTGAGAGAGAGAGAGAGAGAGAAAGAGAAGCTGTGATTGAGAGAGAGAGAAAGAGAAGCTGTGAGTGCGAGAGAGAGAGAAAGAGAAGCTGTGAGTGAGAGAGAGAGAGAAAGAGAAGCTGTGAGTGAGACAAAGAGAGAGAAAGAGAAGCTGTGAGTGAGAGAGAGAGAGAGAGAGAAGCTGTGAGTGAGAGAGAGAAAGAGAAGCTGTGAGTGCGAGAGAAAGAGAGAAAGAGAAGCTGTGAGTGAGAGAGAGAGAGAAAGAGAAGCTGTGAGTGATAGTGAAAGAAAGAGAAGCATTGAGTGAGAGAGAGAGAGAAATAGTGTCTGTGTGTGAGAGAGAAAGAGAAGCTGAGCGAGAGAGAGAGAAGCTGTGAGTGAGAGAGCGAGAGCGAAAGAGAAGCTGTGAGTGAAAGAGAGAGAGAGAGAAAGAGAAGCTGTGAGAGAGAAAGAGAAGCTGTGAGTGAGAGAGAGAAAGAGAGAATGAGAAGCCGTGAGTGAGAGAGAGAGAGAATGAGAAGCTGTGTGAGAGAGAAAAAGCTGTGAGTGAGAGAGATAGAGAAAGAGAAGCTGTGAGTGTGAGAGAGAAACAGAAGCTGTAAGTGTGAGAGAGAGATAGTCTGTGTGAGAAAGAGAGAGTGAAACAGAAGCTGTGAGTGAGAGAGAGAGAGAGAAGCTGTGAGTGAGAGAGAGAAGCTGTGAATGAGAGAGAGAGAAGGAGAAGCTGTGAGTGAGTGAGAGAGAGAGAAGCTGTAAGTGAGAGAAAGAGAGAGAGAAAGAGAAGCTGTGTGTGTGAGAGAGAGAAAGAGAAGCTGTGAGTGAGACAAAGACAGAGAAAGAGAAGCTGTGAGTGAGAGAGAGAGAGAAAGAGAAGCTGTGAGTGAGAGAGAGAGAAAGAGAAGCTGTAAGTGAGAGAGAGAAAGAGAAGCTGTGAGTGAGACAAAGAGAGAGAAAGAGAAGCTCTGAGTGAGAGAGAGAGAGAAAGAGAAGCTGTGAGTGAAAGAGAGAGAGAGAGAAGCTGTGAGTGAGAGAAAGAGAAAATGTGAGAGAGAGAGAGAGAGAGAAAGAGATGCTATGAGTGAGAGAGAAACAGAAGCTGGGAATGAGAGAGAGAGAAAGTGAAGGTGTGAGTGAGTGAGAGAGAGAGAAATAGAAGCTGTGAGAGAGAGAATGAGAACCTGTGAGTGAGAGAGAAAGAGAAAGAGAAGCTGTGAGTGACACACAGAGAGAGAACCTGTGAGTGAGAGAGAAAGAGAAAGAGAAGCTGTGAGTGACAGAGAGAGAGAATGAGAAGCTTTGAGTGAGAGAGAGAGAAAGTGAAGCTGTGAGTGAGAGAGAGATAGAGAGAAAGAGAAGCTGTGTGTGTGAGAGAGAAATAGAAGCTGTGTGTGAGTGACAGAGAGAGAAGCTGTGTGTGTGTGTGTGATTAAGAGAAGCTGTGTGTGTGACAGAGAGAAAGAGACTGTGTGTGAGAGAGAGTGAGAGAGAGAAAGAGAAGCTGTGAGTGTGAGAGAGAGAGAGATGCTGAGAGTGAGAGAGAGAGAGAGAAGCTGTGTATGTGTGTGTGAGAGAGAAAGAGAAGCTGTGAGTGAGAGAGAGAAAGAGAAGCTGTGAGTGAGTGAGAGTGAGAAAGAGAAGCTGTGAGTGAGAGAGAGAGAGAAATAGAAGCTGTGAGTAGGAGAGAGAAAGAGAAGCTGTGTGTGTGAGAGAGAGAAACTGTGAGTGAGCGAGAGAAAGAGAAACTGTGAGTGAGAGAGAGAGAAAGAGAAGCTGTGAGTGTGAGAGAGAGAAAGAGAAGCTGTGAGTGAGAGAGAGAATGAGAAGCTGTGAGTGAGAGAGAGAAAGAGAAGCTGTGAGTGAGAGAGAGAGAGAGAGAAAGAGAAGCTGTGAGTGAGAGAGAGAGAGAAAGAGAAGCTTTGACTGTGTGTGTGAGAGAGAGAAGCTGTGATTGAGAGAGAGAGAGAAGAGAAGCTGTGAGTGAGAGAGAGAGAGAAAGAGAAGCTGTGAGTGAGAGAGAAAGAGAAAGAGAAGCTGTGAGAGAGAGAGAGAGAAAGAGAAGCTGTGAGTGAGAGAGAGAGAGATGCTGTGAGTGAGAGAGAGAGAAAGTGAAGCTGTGATCTAGAGAGAGAGAAAGAGAAGCTGTGAGTGAGACAAAGAGAGAGAAAGAGAAGCTGTGAGTGAGAGAGAGCGAAAGAGAAGCTGTGAGTGAAAGAGAGAGAGAAAGAAAGAGAAGCTGTGAGAAAGAAAGAGAGAGAGATGCTGTGAGTGAGAGAGAGAGAAAGTGCTATGAGTGAGAGAGAAACAGAAGCTGGGAATGAGAGAGAGAGAAAGTGAAGGTGTGAGTGAGAGAGAGAGAGAGAAATAGAAGCTGTGAGAGAGAGAGAATGAGAAGCTGTGAGTGAGAGAGAGAGAGAAAGAGAAGCTTTGAGTGTGTGTGTGTGAGAGAGAAGCTGTGGTTGAGAGAGAGAGAAAGTGAAGCTGTGATCTAGAGAGAGAGAAAGAGAAGCTGTGAGTGAGACAAAGAGAGAGAAAGAGAAGCTGTGAGTGAGAGAGAGAGAGAAAGAGAAGCTGTGATTGAGAGAGAGAGAAAGAGAAGCTGTGAGTGAGAGAGAGAGAGAAAGAGAAGCTGTGAGTGAGAGAGAGAAAGAGAAGCTGTGAGTGTGAGAGAAAGAGAGAAAGAGAAGCTGTGAGCGAGAGAGAGAGAGAAAGAGAAGCTGTGAGTGATAGTGAAAGAAAGAGAAGCATTGAGTGTGAGAGAGAGAGAAATAGTGTCTCGTGTGTGAGAGAGAAAGAGAAGCTGAGAGAGAGAGAGAGAAGCTGTGAGTGAGAGAGCGAGAGCGAAAGAGAAGCTGTGAGTGAAAGAGAGAGAGAGAGAAAGAGAAGCTGTGAGAGTGAGAGAGAGAGAGAAAGAGAAGCTGTGAGTGAGAGAGAGAAAGAGAGAATGAGAAGTCGTGATTGAGAGAGAGAGAATGAGAAGCTGTGTGAGAGAGAAAAAGCTGTGAGTGAGAGAGATAGAGAAAGAGAAGCTGTGAGTGTGAGAGAGAAACAGAAGCTGTAAGTGTGAGAGAGAGATAGTCTGTGTGAGAAAGAGAGAGTGAAACAGAAGCTGTGAGTGAGAGAGAGAGAGAGAAGCTGTGAGTGAGAGAGAGAAGCTGTGAATGAGAGAGAGAGAAGGAGAAGCTGTGAGTGAGTGAGAGAGAGAGAAGCTGTAAGTGAGAGAAAGAGAGAGAGAAAGAGAAGCTGTGTGTGTGAGAGAGAAAGAGAAGCTGTGAGTGAGACAAAGACAGAGAAAGAGAAGCTGTGAGTGAGAGAGAGAGAAAGAGAAGCTGTGAGTGAGAGAGAGAAAGAGAAGCTGTGAGTGAGAGAGAGAAAGAGAAGCTGTGAGTGAGACAAAGAGAGGGAAAGAGAAGCTCTGAGTGAGAGAGAGAGAGAAAGAGAAGCTGTGAGTGAAAGAGAGAGAGAGAGAGAGAAGCTGTGAGTGAGAGAAAGAGAAAATGTGAGTGAGTGAGAGAGAAAGAGATGCTATGAGTGAGAGAGAAACAGAAGCTGGGAATGAGAGAGAGAGAAAGTGAAGGTGTGAGTGAGAGAGAGAGAGAGAAATAGAAGCTGTGAGAGAGAGAGAGAAAGAACCTGTGAGTGAGAGAGAAAGAGAAAGAGAAGCTGTGAGTGACAGAGAGAGAGAGAACCTGTGAGTGAGAGAGAAAGAGAAAGAGAAGCTGTGAGTGACAGAGAGAGAGAATGAGAAGCTTTGAGTGAGAGAGAGAGAGAAAGTGAAGCTGTGAGTGAGAGAGAGATAGAGAGAAAGAGAAGCTGTGTGTGAGAGAGAGAAAAAGAAGCTGTGTGTGAGTGAGAGAGAGAGAAGCTGTGTGTGTGTGTGGGATTAAGAGGAGCTGTGTGTGTGACAGAGAGAAAGAGACACTGTGTGTGAGAGAGAGTGAGAGAGAGAAAGAGAAGCTGTGAGTGAGAGAGAGAGAGAGATGCTGAGAGTGAGAGAGAGAAAGAGAAGCTGTGTATGTGTGAGAGAGAGATATGCTGTCAGTGAGAGACAGAGAAAGTGAAGCTGTGTGTGAGAGAAAGAGAGAAAGTTAAGCTGAGAGTGAGAGAGAGAGAGAAAGTGAAGCATTGAGTGAGAGAGAGAGAAATAGAGTCTATGAGAGAGAGAGAAAGAGAAGCTGTGTGTGTGAGAGAGAGAAGCTGTGAGTGAGAGCGAGAGAGCGAAAGAGAAGCTGTGCGTGAAAGAGAGAGAGAAAGAGAAGCTGAGAGTGAGAGAGAGAGTTGCTGTGAGTGAGTGAGAGAGAGAAATAGAAGGTGTGAGTGAGAGAGAGAAAGAGAGAAAGAGAAGCTGTGAGTGAGAGAGAGAGAGAAAGAGAAGCTGTGAGTGAGAGAGAGAGAAAAAAAGCTGTGAGCGAGAGAGAGAGAGAAAGAGATGCTTTGAGTGCGAGAGAGAGAAACAGAAGCTGTGAGTGAGAGAGAGAGAAAGAGAGTCTGTGTGAGAAAGAGAGAAAGAGAAGCTGTGAGTGAGAGAGAGAGAGAGAAGCTGTGAGTGAGAGAGAGAGAAGCTGTGAGTGAGTGAGAGAGAGAAAGAGAACCTGTGAGTGAGAGAGAGAGAAAGAAAAGCTGTGAATGAGAGAGAGAAAGAACATCTGAGAAAGAGAGGGAGAAAGAGAAGCTGTGAATGAGAGAGAAAGAGAAAGAGAAGCTGTGAGTGACACAGAGAGAGAAGCTGTGAGTGAGAGAGAGAAAGAGATGCTGTGAGTGAGAGAGAAACAGAAGCTGTGAATGAGAGAGAGAGAGAAAGAGAAGGTGTGAGTGAGAGAGAGAAAGGGAAGCTGTGAGTGAGAGAGAGAGAGAAGCTGTGAGTGAGAGAGAGAGAAAGAGAATCTGTGAGTGAGAGAGAGAGAAGCTGTGAGTGAGAGGGAGAGAAGCTTTGAGTGAGAGAGAGAAGCTGTGAGTGAGATAGTGAGAAAGATAAGCTGTGAGAGAGAGAGAGAAAGAGTGGCTGTGAGTGAGAGAGAGATAGAAAGAGAAGCTGTGAGTCAGAGAGAGAGAGAGAGAAAGAGAAGCTGTGAGTGAGAGAAAGAGAGAGAGGTGCTGTGAGTGATAGTGAAAGAAAGAGAAGCATTGAGTGAGAGAGAGAGAAATAGTGTCTGTGTGTGAGAGAGAAAGAGAAGCTGAGAGAGAGAAAAAGAGAAGCTGTGAGTGAGAGAGAAAGAGAGAAAGAGAAGCTGGGAGAGTGAGAGAGAGAGAGAAAGAGAAGCTGTGAGTGAGAGAGAGAAAGAGAGAATGAGAAGCCGTGAGTGAGAGAGAGAGAGAGAATGAGAAGCTGTGAGAGAGAGAAAAAGCTGTGAGAGAGAGAGAGAGAGAAAGAGAAGCTGTGAGTGTGAGAGAGAAACAGAAGCTGTAAGTGTGTGAGAGAGAGAGAGAGAAGCTGTGAGTGAGTGAGAGAGAAGCTGTGAATGAGAGAGAGAGAAAGAGAAGCTGTGAGCGAGTCAAAGAGAGAGAAAGAGAAGCTGTGAGTGAGAGAGAGAGAGAAAGAAAAGCTGTGAGTGAGAGAGAAAGAGAAAGAGAAGCTGTGAGTGAGAGAGAGAAAGAGAAGCTGTGAGTGAGACAAAGAGAGAGAAAGAGAAGCTCTGAGTGAGAGAGAGAGAGAAAGAGAAGCTGTGAGTGAGAGAGAGAAAGAGAAGCTGTGAGTGAGTGAGAGTGAGAAAGAGAAGCTGTGAGTGAGACAGAGAGAAATAGAAGCTGTGAGTGGGAGAGAGAAAGAGAAGCTGTGTGTGTGAGAGAGAGAAACTGTGAGTGAGTGAGAGAAAGAGAAACTGGGAGTGAGAGAGAGAGAAAGAGAAGCTGTGAGTGAGAGAGAGAGAAAGAGAAGCTGTGAGTGAGAGAGAGAATGAGAAGCTGTGAGTGAGAGAGAGAAAGAGAAGCTTTGAGTGAGAGAGAGAGAGAGAGAGAGAAGCTGTGAGTGAGAGAGAGAGAAAGAGAAGCTGTGAGTGAGAGAAAGAGAGGAAGAGAAGCTGTGAGTGAGAGAGAGAGAGAAAGAGAAGCTTTGAGTGTGTGTGTGTGAGAGAGAAGCTGTGATTGAGAGAGAGAGAAGAGAAGCTGTGAGTGAGAGAGAGAGAAAGAGAAGCTGTGAGTGAGAGAGAAAGAGAAGCTGTGAGTGAGAGAGAGAGAGAAAGAGAAGCTGTGAGTGAGAGAGAGAGAGAGATGCTGTGAGTGAGAGAGAGAAAGAGAAGCTGTGTATGTGTGGGAGAGAGATATGCTGTGAGTGAGAGAGAGAGAAAGTGAAGCTGTGATCTAGAGAGAGAGAAAGAGAAGCTGTGAGTGAGACAAAGAGAGAGAAAGAGAAGCTGTGAGTGAGAGAGAGAGAGAGAAAGAGAAGCTGTGAGTGAGAGAGAGAGAAAGAGAAGCTGTGAGTGCGAGAGAGAGAGAGAGAAAGAGAAGCTGTGAGTGAGAGAGAGAGAGAAAGAGAAGCTGTGAATGAGACAAAGAGAGAGAAAGAGAAGCTGTGAGTGAGAGAGAGAGAGAAGCTGTGAGTGAGAGAGAGAAAGAGAAGCTGTGAGTGCGAGAGAAGGAGAGAAAGAGAAGCTGTGAGTGAGAGAGAGAGAGAAAGAGAAGCTGTGAGTGATAGTGAAAGAAAGAGAAGCATTGAGTGAGAGAGAGAGAGAAATAGTGTCTGTGTGTGAGAGAGAAAGAGAAGCTGAGAGAGAGAGAGAGAGAAGCTGTGAGTGAGAGAGCGAGAGCGAAAGGGAAGCTGTGAGTGAAAGAGAGAGAGAGAGAAAGAGAAGCTGTGAGAGTGAGAGAGAGAGAGAAAGAGAAGCTGTGAGTGAGAGAGAGAAAGAGAGAATGAGAAGCCGTGAGTGAGAGAGAGAGAGAATGAGAAGCTGTGAGAGAGAGAAAAAGCTGTGAGTGAGAGAGATAGAGAAAGACAAGCTGTGAGTGTGAGAGAGAAACAGAAGCTGTAAGTGTGAGAGAGAGATAGTCTGTGTGAGAAAGAGAGAGTGAAACAGAAGCTGTGAGTGAGAGAGAGAGAAGCTGTGAGTGAGTGAGAGAGAAGCTGTGAATGAGAGAGAGAGAAAGAGAAGCTGTGAGTGAGAGAGAGAGAAAGAGAAGCTGTGAGCGAGACAAAGAGAGAGAAAGAGAAGCTGTGAGAGAGAGAGAGAGAGAAAGAGAAGCTGTGAGTGAGAGAGAAAGAGAAAGAGAAGCTGTGAGTGAGAGAGAGAAAAAGAAGCTGTGAGTGAGACAAAGAGAGAGAAAGAGAAGCTCTGAGTGAGAGAGAGAGAGAAAGAGAAGCTGTGAGTGAGAGAGAGAAAGAGGAGCTGTGAGTGAGTGAGAGTGAGAAAGAGAAGCTGTGAGTGAGTGAGAGAGAGAAATAGAAGCTGTGAGTGGGAGAGAGAAAGAGAAGCTGTGTGTGAGAGAGAGCGAAACTGTGAGTGAGCGAGAGAAAGAGAAACTGTGAGTGAGAGAGAGAAAGAGAAGCTGTGAGTGCGAGAGAGAGAAAGTGAAGCTGTGAGTGATAGAGAGAATGAGAAGCTGTGAGTGAGAGAGAGAAAGAGAAGCTGTGAGTGAGAGAGAGAGAGAGAAAGAGAAGCTGTGAGTGAGAGAGAGAGAAAGAGAAGCTGTGAGTGAGAGAAAGAGAGGAAGAGAAGCTGTGAGTGAGAGAGAGAGAGAAAGAGAAGCTTTGAGTGTGTGTGTGAGAGAGAGAAGCTGTGATTGAGAGAGAGAGAAGAGAAGCTGTGAGTGAGAGAGAGAGAAAGAGAAGCTGTGAGTGAGAGAGAAAGAGAAAGAGAAGCTGTGAGTGAGAGAGAGAGAGAAAGAGAAGCTGTGAGTGAGAGAGAGAGAGAGAGATGCTGTGAGTGAGAGAGAGAAAGAGAAGCTGTGTATGTGTGGGAGAGAGATATGCTGTGAGTGAGAGAGAGAGAAAGTGAAGCTGTGATCTAGAGAGAGAGAAAGAGAAGCTGTGAGTGAGACAAAGAGAGAGAAAGAGAAGCTGTGAGTGAGAGAGAGAGAGAAAGAGAAAGAGAAGCTGTGAGTGAGAGAGAGAGAAAGAGAAGCTGTGAGTGCGAGAGAGAGAGAGAGAAAGAGAAGCTGTGAGTGAGAGAGAGAGAGAAAGAGAAGCTGTGAGTGAGACAAAGAGAGAGAAAGAGAAGCTGTGAGTGAGAGAGAGAGAGAAAGAGAAGCTGTGAGTGAGAGAGAGAGAAAGAGAAGCTGTGAGTGAGAGAGAGAATGAGAAGCTGTGAGTGACAGAGAGAGAAAGAGAAGCTGTGAGTGAGAGAGAGAGGAAGAGAAGCTGTGAGTGAGAGAGAGAGAGAAAGAGAAGCTGTGAGTGAGTGAGTGAGAGAGAAGCTGTGAATGAGAGAGAGAGGAGAAGCTGTGAGTGAGAGAGAGAGAGAAGCTGTGAGAGAGAGAGAGAGAAAGAGAAGCATTGAGTGAGAGAGAGAGACAGAGAGTCTGGAAGTGAGAGAGAGAGAAAGAGAAGCTGTGAGCGAGAGAGAGAGAAGCTGTGAGTGAGAGAGAGAGAAAGAGAAGGTGTGAGGGAAAGAGAGAGAGAGAGAAGCTGAGAGAGAGAGAGAGAGAAAGAGAAGCTGTGAGTGAGAGAGAGATAGAAGCTGTGAGTGAGAGAGTGAAAGAGAAGCTGTGAGTGAGAGAGAGAAGGAAACAGAAGCTGTGAGTGAGAGAGAGAGAAAGAAAGAGAAGCTGTGAGTGAGAGAGAGAGAAAGAAAAACTGTGAGTGAGAGAGGAAGAGAAGCTGTGAGTGAGTGAGAGAGAGAGAAATAGAAGCTGTGAGTGAGACAAAGAGACAGAAAGAGAAGCTGTGAGTGAGAGAGAGAGAGAAAGAGAAGCTGTGAGTGAGAGAGAGAGAGAGAAAGAGAAGCTGTGAGTGAGTGAGAGAGATTAAGAGAAGCTGTGTCTGTGTGTGAGAGAAAGAGACACTGTGTGTGTGAGAGAGAAAGAGAAGCTGTGAGTGAGAGAGAGATGCTGTGAGTGAGAGAGAGAAAGAGAAGCTGTGTATGTGTGAGAGAGAGATATGCTGTGAGTGAGAGAGAGAGAAAGATAAGGTGTGTGTGAGAGAAAGAGAAAGTGAAGCTGTGTGTGAGATAAAGAGAGAAAGTGAAGCTGTGAGTGTGAGAGAGAGAAGCATTGAGTGAAAGAGAGAGAAATAGAGTCTGAGAGAGAGAAAGAGAAGCTGTGTGAGAGAGAGAGATAGAAGCTGTGAGTGAGAGAGTGAAAGAGAAGCTGTGAGTGAGAGAGAGAAGGAAACAGAAGCTGTGAGTGAGAGAGAGAGAAAGAAAGAGAAGCTGTGAGTGAGAGAGAGAGAAAGAAAAACTGTGAGTGAGAGAGGAAGAGAAGCTGTGAGTGAGTGAGAGAGAGAGAAATAGAAGCTGTGAGTGAGACAAAGAGACAGAAAGAGAAGCTGTGAGTGAGAGAGAGAGAGAAAGAGAAGCTGTGAGTGAGAGAGAGAGAGAGAGAAAGAGAAGCTGTGAGTGTGAGAGAGAAACAGAAGCTGTAAGTGTGAGAGAGAGATAGTCTGTGTGAGAAAGAGAGAGTGAAACAGAAGCTGTGAGTGAGAGAGAGAGAGAAGCTGTGAGTGAGTGAGAGAGAAGCTGTGAATGAGAGAGAGAGAAAGAGAAGCTGTGAGTGAGAGAGAGAGAAAGAGAAGCTGTGAGCGAGACAAAGAGAGAGAAAGAGAAGCTGTGAGAGAGAGAGAGAGAGAGAAAGAGAAGCTGTGAGTGAGAGAGAAAGAGAAAGAGAAGCTGTGAGTGAGAGAGAGAGAGAAAGAGAAGCTTTGAGTGTGTGTGTGAGAGAGAGAAGCTTTGATTGAGAGAGAGAGAAGAGAAGCTGTGAGTGAGAGAGAGAGAAAGAGAAGCTGTGAGTGAGAGAGAAAGAGAAAGAGAAGCTGTGAGTGAGAGAGAGAGAGAAAGAGAAGCTGTGAGTGAGAGAGAGAGAGAGAGATGCTGTGAGTGAGAGAGAGAAAGAGAAGCTGTGTATGTGTGGGAGAGAGATATGCTGTGAGTGAGAGAGAGAGAAAGTGAAGCTGTGATCTAGAGAGAGAGAAAGAGAAGCTGTGAGTGAGACAAAGAGAGAGAAAGAGAAGCTGTGAGTGAGAGAGAGAGAGAAAGAGAAAGAGAAGCTGTGAGTGAGAGAGAGAGAAAGAGAAGCTGTGAGTGCGAGAGAGAGAGAGAAAGAGAAGCTGTGAGTGAGAGAGAGAGAGAAAGAGAAGCTGTGAGTGAGACAAAGAGAGAGAAAGAGAAGCTGTGAGTGAGAGAGAGAGAGAAAGAGAAGCTGTGAGTGAGAGAGAGAAAGAGGAGCTGTGAGTGAGTGAGAGTGAGAAAGAGAAGCTGTGAGTGAGTGAGAGAGAGAAATAGAAGCTGTGAGTGGGAGAGAGAAAGAGAAGCTGTGTGTGAGAGAGAGCGAAACTGTGAGTGAGCGAGAGAAAGAGAAACTGTGAGTGAGAGAGAGAAAGAGAAGCTGTGAGTGCGAGAGAGAGAAAGTGAAGCTGTGAGTGATAGAGAGAATGAGAAGCTGTGAGTGAGAGAGAGAAAGAGAAGCTGTGAGTGAGAGAGAGAGAGAGAAAGAGAAGCTGTGAGTGAGAGAGAGAGAAAGAGAAGCTGTGAGTGAGAGAAAGAGAGGAAGAGAAGCTGTGAGTGAGAGAGAGAGAGAAAGAGAAGCTTTGAGTGTGTGTGTGAGAGAGAGAAGCTGTGATTGAGAGAGAGAGAAGAGAAGCTGTGAGTGAGAGAGAGAGAAAGAGAAGCTGTGAGTGAGAGAGAAAGAGAAAGAGAAGCTGTGAGTGAGAGAGAGAGAGAAAGAGAAGCTGTGAGTGAGAGAGAGAGAGAGAGATGCTGTGAGTGAGAGAGAGAAAGAGAAGCTGTGTATGTGTGGGAGAGAGATATGCTGTGAGTGAGAGAGAGAGAAAGTGAAGCTGTGATCTAGAGAGAGAGAAAGAGAAGCTGTGAGTGAGACAAAGAGAGAGAAAGAGAAGCTGTGAGTGAGAGAGAGAGAGAAAGAGAAAGAGAAGCTGTGAGTGAGAGAGAGAGAAAGAGAAGCTGTGAGTGCGAGAGAGAGAGAGAAAGAGAAGCTGTGAGTGAGAGAGAGAGAGAAAGAGAAGCTGTGAGTGAGACAAAGAGAGAGAAAGAGAAGCTGTGAGTGAGAGAGAGAGAGAAAGAGAAGCTGTGAGTGAGAGAGAGAGAAAGAGAAGCTGTGAGTGAGAGAGAGAATGAGAAGCTGTGAGTGACAGAGAGAGAAAGAGAAGCTGTGAGTGAGAGAGAGAGGAAGAGAAGCTGTGAGTGAGAGAGAGAGAGAAAGAGAAGCTGTGAGTGAGTGAGTGAGAGAGAAGCTGTGAATGAGAGAGAGAGAGGAGAAGCTGTGAGTGAGAGAGAGAGAGAAGCTGTGTGTGAGAGAGAGAGAAAGAGAAGCATTGAGTGAGAGAGAGAGACAGAGAGTCTGGAAGTGAGAGAGAGAGAAAGAGAAGCTGTGAGCGAGAGAGAGAGAAGCTGTGAGTGAGAGAGAGAGAAAGAGAAGGTGTGAGGGAAAGAGAGAGAGAGAGAAGCTGAGAGAGAGAGAGAGAGAGAAAGAGAAGCTGTGAGTGAGAGAGAGATAGAAGCTGTGAGTGAGAGAGTGAAAGAGAAGCTGTGAGTGAGAGAGAGAAGGAAACAGAAGCTGTGAGTGAGAGAGAGAGAAAGAAAGAGAAGCTGTGAGTGAGAGAGAGAGAAAGAAAAACTGTGAGTGAGAGAGGAAGAGAAGCTGTGAGTGAGTGAGAGAGAGAGAAATAGAAGCTGTGAGTGAGACAAAGAGACAGAAAGAGAAGCTGTGAGTGAGAGAGAGAGAGAAAGAGAAGCTGTGAGTGAGAGAGAGATAGAGAGAAAGAGAAGCTGTGAGTGAGTGAGAGAGATTAAGAGAAGCTGTGTCTGTGTGTGAGAGAAAGAGACACTGTGTGTGAGAGAGAGAAAGAGAAGCTGTGAGTGAGAGAGAGATGCTGTGAGTGAGAGAGAGAAAGAGAAGCTGTGTATGTGTGAGAGAGAGATATGCTGTGAGTGAGAGAGAGAGAAAGATAAGGTGTGTGTGAGAGAAAGAGAAAGTGAAGCTGTGTGTGAGATAAAGAGAGAAAGTGAAGCTGTGAGTGTGAGAGAGAGAGAAGCATTGAGTGAAAGAGAGAGAAATAGAGTCTGAGAGAGAGAGAAAGAGAAGCTGTGTGTGAGAGAGAGATAAGCTGTGAGTGAGAGAGAGAGCAAAAGAGAAGCTGTGAGTGAAAGAGAGAGAGAAAGAGCAGCTGTGAGTGAGAGGGAGAGAGTTGCTGTGAGTGAGAGAGAGAGAGAAAGAGAAGCTGTGCATGAGAGAGAGAGAGAATCAGGAGCTGTGAGTGAGAAAGAGAGAGAGAAAGAGAAGCTGTGAGTGAGAGAGAGAGAAAGAGAAGCTGTGAGTGAGAGAGATAGAATGAGAAGCTGTGAGTGAGAGAGAAAGAGAAAGTGAAGCTGTGTGTGAGAGAAATAGAGAAAGTGAAGCTGTGAGTGAGAGAGAGAGAGAAAGAGAAGCATTGAGTGAGTAAGAGAGAAAGAGAGTCTGGAAGTGAGAGAGAGAGAGAAAGAGAAGCTGTGAGTGAGAGTGAAAGAGAAGCTGTGAGTGAGAGAGAGAGAGAGAAAGAGAAGCGGTGAGTGAAAGAGAGAGAGAAAAAGAAGCTGTGAGAGAGAGAGAGAATGAGAAGCTGTGAGTGAGTGAGAAAGAGAAGCTGTGAGTGAGACAAAGAGAGAGAAAGAGAAGCTGTGAGAGAGAGAGAGAAGCTGTGAGTGAGAGAGAAAGAGAAAGAGAAGCTGTGAGTGAGTGAGAGAGATGTTGTGAGTGAGAGAGAGAAAAAGAAGCTGTATATGTGTGTGAGAGAGATATGCTGTGAGTGAGAGAGAGAGAAAGAGAAGCTGTGTGTGAGAAAAAGAGAAAGTGAAGTTCTGTGTGAGAGAAAGAGAGAAAGTGAAGCTGTGAGTGAGAGAGAGAAAGAGAAGCTGTGTGAGAGAGAAAGAGAAAGTGAAGCTGTGTGTGAGAGAAAGAGAGAAAGTGAAGTTGTGAGTGAGAGAGGGAGAAGCTTTGAGAGAGAGTGAGAAAGAGAAGCTGTTAGTGAGAGAGAGAGAAAGAGAAGCTGTGAGTGAGACAAAGAGAGAGAAAGAGAAGCTGTGAGTGTGTGTGTGAGAGAGAAAGAGAAGCTGTGAGTGAGAGAGAGAGAAAGATAAGCTGTGAGTGAGAGAGAGAGAAAGAGAAGCTGTGAATGCGAGAGAGAGAGAGAGAGAGAATGAGAAGCTGTGAGTGATAGAGAGAAAAAGAGAGTAAGAAAGAGAGAGTGAAAGAGAAGCTGTGTGAGAGAGAGAGAAGCTGTGAGTGAGAGAGAGAGTGACAGAGAAGCTGTGAGTGAGAGAGAAACAGAAGCTTTGAGTGAGAGTGAGAGAGAAAGAGAAAGAGAAGGTGTGAGTAGGAGAGAGAGAGAGAAGCTGAGATTGAGAGAGAGAGAAAGAGAAGCCCTGAGTGAGAGAGAGAGAAAGAGAAGCTGTGAGTGAGAGAGAAAGAGAGTCTGTGTGAGAAAGAGAGAGTGAAAGAGAATCTGTGAGTGAGAGAGAGAGAGAATCTGTGAGTGAGAGAGAGAGGAGCTGTGCGTGAGAGAGAGAGAGAGAAAGAGAAGCTGTGAGTGAGAGAGAAAAAGAAGCTGTGAGTGTGAGAGAGACAGAAGCTGTAAGTGAGAGAAAAAAAGAGAGAAATAGAAGCTGTGAGTGAGAGTGAGAAAGAGAAGCTGTGTGTGAGAGAGAAAGAGAAGCTGTGTGTGTGAGAGAGAGAGAAGCTGTGTGTGTGAGAGAGAAAGAGACACTGTGTGAGAGAGAGAGAGAAAGAGAAGCTGTGAGTGAGAGAGAGAGATGCTGTGAGTGAGAGAGAGAGAAAGAGAAACTGTGTGTGAGATTAAGAGAAAGTGAAGCTGTGTTTGAGAGAAAGAGAGAAAGTGAAGCTGTGAGTGAGAGAGAGAGAGAGAAGCATTGAGTGAGATAGAGAGAAATAGAGTCTGTGAGAGAGATAGAGAAAGAGAAGCTGTGCGTGTGAGAGAAGCTGTGAGTGAGAGCAAGAGAGCGAAAGAGAAGCTGTCAGTGAAAGAGAGAGAGAGAAAGAGAAGCTGTGAGTGAGAGAGAGAGAGAGTTGCTGTGAGTGAGTGAGAGAGAGAAACAGAAGGTGTGAGTGAGAGAGAGAAAGAGAGAAAGGGAAGCTGTGAGTGAGAGAGAGAGAGAAAGAGAAGCTGTGAGTGAGTGAGAGAGAGAAAAAGCTGTGAGTGAGAGAGAGAGAGAGATACATTGATTGAGAGAGAGAGAAACAGAAGCTGTGAGTGAGAGAGAGAAAGAGAGTCTGTGTGAGAAAGAGAGAAAGAGAAGCTGTGAGTGAGAGAGAGAGAGAGAGAAGCTGTGAATGAGAGAGAGAGTAGCTGTGAGTGAGAGAGAGAGAAATAGAAGCTGTGAGTGAGAGAGAAAGAGAAGCTGTGAGTGAGTGAGGGAGAGAGAAGATGTAAGTGAGTGAAAGAGAGAGAGAAAGAGAAGCTGTAAGTGAGAGAGAGAGAGAGAAAGAGAAGCTGTGAGTGAGAGAGAGAGAAAGAAAGAGAGTCTGTGTGAGAAAGAGAGAAAGAGAAGCTGTGAGTGAGAGAGAGAGGAAGAGAAGCTGTGAGTGAGAGAGAGAGAGAGAGATGCTGAGAGTGAGAGAGAGAAAGAGAAGCTGTGTATGTGTGTGAGAGAGATATGCTGTGAGTGAGAGACAGAGAAAGTGAAGCTGTGTGTGAGAGAAAGAGAGAAAGTTAAGCTGAGAGTGAGAGAGAGAGAGAGAAAGTGAAGCATTGAGTGAGAGAGAGAGAAATAGTCTGTGAGAGAGAGAGAAAGAGAAGCTGTGTGTGGGAGAGAGAGAAGCTGTGAGTGAGAGCGAGAGATCGAAAGAGAAGCTGTGAGTGAAAGAGAGAGAGAAAGAGAAGCTGTGAGTGAGAGAGAGTTGCTGTGAGTGAGAGAGAGAGAGAAAGAGAAGCTGTGAGTGAGAGAGAGAGAAAAAAAGCTGTGAGCGAGAGAGAGAGAGAGAAAGAGATGCTTTGAGTGAGAGAGAGAGAAACAGAAGCTGTGAGTGAGAGAGAGAGAAAGAGAGTTTGTGTGAGAAAGAGAGAAAGAGAAGCTGTGAGTGAGAGAGAGAGAGAAGCTGTGAGTGAGAGAGAGAGAAGCTGTGAGTGAAAGAGAGAGAGAGAAGCTGAGAAAGAGAGAGTGAAAGAGAAGCTGTGAGTGAGAGAGTGAGTGAGAGAGAGAAGCTGTGATTGAGAGAGAGAGAAGCTGTGAGTGAGAGAGAGAGAGAAAGAGAACCAGTGAGTGAGATAGAGAGAAAGAAAAGCTGTGAATGAGAGAGAGAAAGAGAATGTGAGAAAGAGAGGGAGAAAGAGAATCTGTGAATGAGAGAGAAAGAGAAAGAGAAGCTGTGCGTGACATACAGAGAGAAGCTGTGAGTGAGAGAGAGAGAGAGAGAAAGAGATGCTGTGAGTGAGAGAGAAACAGAAGCTGTGAATGAGAGAGAGAGAGAAAGAGAAGGTGTGAGTGAGAGAGAGAAAGGGAAGCTGTGAGTGAGAGAGAGAGAGAGAAGCTGTGAGTGAGAGAGAGAGAAAGAGAATCTGTGAGTGAGAGAGAGAGAATCTGTGAGTGAGAGAGAAAGAGAAAGAGAAGCTGTGTGTGACATAGAGAGATAAGCTGTGAGAGAGAGAGAGAGAGAAAGAGAAGCTGTGAGTGAGAGAGAGACAGAAAGAGAAGCTGTGAGTCAGAGAGAGAGAGAAAGAAAGAGAAGCTGTGAGTGAGAGAGAGAGAGAAAGAGATGCTGTGAGTGATAGTGAAAGAAAGAGAAGCATTGAGTGAGAGAGAGAGAGAAATAGTGTCTGTGTGTGAGAGAGAAAGAGAAGCTGAGAGAGAGAGAGAGAAGCTGTGAGTGAGAGAGCGAGAGTGAAAGAGAAGCTGTGAGTGAAAGAGAGAGAGAGAAAGAGAAGCTGTGAGAGTGAGAGAGAGAGAGAAAGGAAGCTGTGAGTGAGAGAGAGAAAGAGAGAATGAGAAGCCGTGAGTGAGAGAGAGAGAATGAGAAGCTGTGAGAGAGAGAAAAAGATGTGTGAGAGAGAGAGAGTGAAACAGAAGCTGTGAGTGAGAGAGAGAGAGAAGCTGTGAGTGAGTGAGAGAGAAGCTGTGAATGAGAGAGAGAGAAAGAGAAGCTGTGAGTGAGAGAGAGAAAGAGAAGCTGTGAGTGAGACAGAGAGAGAAAGAGAAGCTCTGAGTGAGAGAGAGAGAAAGAGAAGCTGTGAGTGAGACAAAGAGAGAGAAAGAGAAGCTCTGAGTGAGAGAGAGAGAAAGAGAAGCTGTGAGTGAGAGAGAGAAAGAGAAGCTGTGAGTGAGCGAGAGTGAGAAAGAGAAACTGTGAGTGAGAGAGAGAGAAATAGAAACTGTGAGTGGGAGAGAGAAAGAGAAGCTTTTGTGTGTGAGAGAGAGAAACTGTGAGTGAGCGAGAGAAAGAGAAGCTGTGAGTGAGAGAGAGAGAAAGAGAAGCTGTGAGTGAGAGAGAGAGAGAAAGAGAAGCTTTGAGTGTGTGTGTGAGAGAGAGAAGCTGTGATTGAGAGAGAGAGAGAGAAGAGAAGCTGTGAGTGAGAGAGAGAGAAAGAGAAGCTGTGAGTGAGAGAGAAAGAGAAAGAGAAGCTGTGAGTGAGAGAGAGAGAGAAAGAGAAGCTGTGTGAGAGAGAGAGAGATGCTGTGAGTGAGAGAGAGAAAGAGAAGCTGTGTATGTGTGGGAGAGACATATGCTGTGAGTGAGAGAGAGAGAAAGTGAAGCTGTGATCTAGAGAGAGAGAAAGAGAAGCTGTGAGTGAGACAAAGAGAGAGAAAGAGAAGCTGTGAGTGAGAGAGAGAGAAAGAGAAGCTGTGAGTGAGAGAGAGAATGAGAAGCTGTGAGTGAGCGAGAGAGAAAGAGAAGCTTTGAGTTTGTGTGTGAGAGAGAGAAGCTGTGATTGAGAGAGAGAGAAGAGAAGCTGTGAGTGAGAGAGAGAGAGAGAGAGAGAAGCTGTGAGTGAGAGAGAAAGAGAAAGAGAAGCTGTGAGAGAGAGAGAGAGAAAGAGAAGCTGTGAGTGAGTGAGAGAGAGAGATGCTGTGAGTGAGAGAGAGAAAGAGAAGCTGTGTATGTGTGGGAGAGAGATATGCTTTGAGTGAGAGAGAGAGAAAGTGAAGCTGTGATCTAGAGAGAGAGAAAGAGAAGCTGTGAGTGAGACAAAGAGAGAGAAAGAGAAGCTGTGAGTGAGAGAGAGAGAGAGAAGCTGTGAGTGAGAGAGAGAGAAGCTGTGAGTGAGTGAGAGAGAGAAAGAGAACCTGTGAGTGAGAGAGAGAGAAAGAAAAGCTGTGAATGAGAGAGAGAAAGAACATCTGAGAAAGAGAGGGAGAAAGAGAAGCTGTGAATGAGAGAGAAAGAGAAAGAGAAGCTGTGAGTGACACAGAGAGAGAAGCTGTGAGTGAGAGAGAGGAAAGAGATGCTGTGAGTGAGAGAGAAACAGAAGCTGTAAATGAGAGACAGAGAGAAAGAGAAGGTGTGAGTGAGAGAGAGAAAGGGAAGCTGTGAGTGAGAGAGAGAGAGAGAGAAGCTGTGAGTGAGAGAGAGAGAAAGAGAATCTGTGAGTGAGAGAGAGAGAAGCTGTGAGTGAGAGGGAGAGAAGCTTTGAGTGAGAGAGAGAAGCTGTGAGTGAGATAGTGAGAAAGATAAGCTGTGAGAGAGAGAGAGAAAGAGTGGCTGTGAGTGAGAGAGAGATAGAAAGAGAAGCTGTGAGTCAGAGAGAGAGAGAGAGAAAGAGAAGCTGTGAGTGAGAGAAAGAGAGAGAGGTGCTGTGAGTGATAGTGAAAGAAAGAGAAGCATTGAGTGAGAGAGAGAGAAATAGTGTCTGTGTGTGAGAGAGAAAGAGAAGCTGAGAGAGAGAGAAAGAGAAGCTGTGAGTGAGAGAGAAAGAGAGAAAGAGAAGCTGGGAGAGTGAGAGAGAGAGAGAAAGAGAAGCTGTGAGTGAGAGAGAGAAAGAGAGAATGAGAAGCCGTGAGTGAGAGAGAGAGAGAGAATGAGAAGCTGTGAGAGAGAGAAAAAGCTGTGAGAGAGAGAGAGAGAGAAAGAGAAGCTGTGAGTGTGAGAGAGAAACAGAAGCTGTAAGTGTGTGTGAGAGAGAGAGAGAAGCTGTGAGTGAGTGAGAGAGAAGCTGTGAATGAGAGAGAGAGAAAGAGAAGCTGTGAGCGAGTCAAAGAGAGAGAAAGAGAAGCTGTGAGTGAGAGAGAGAGAGAAAGAAAAGCTGTGAGTGAGAGAGAAAGAGAAAGAGAAGCTGTGAGTGAGAGAGAGAAAGAGAAGCTGTGAGTGAGACAAAGAGAGAGAAAGAGAAGCTCTGAGTGAGAGAGAGAGAGAAAGAGAAGCTGTGAGTGAGAGAGAGAAAGAGAAGCTGTGAGTGAGTGAGAGTGAGAAAGAGAAGCTGTGAGTGAGAGAGAGAGAAATAGAAGCTGTGAGTGGGAGAGAGAAAGAGAAGCTGTGTGTGAGAGAGAGAGAAACTGTGAGTGAGTGAGAGAAAGAGAAACTGTGAGTGAGAGAGAGAGAAAGAGAAGCTGTGAGTGAGAGAGAGAGAAAGAGAAGCTGTGAGTGAGAGAGAGAATGAGAAGCTGTGAGTGAGAGAGAGAAAGAGAAGCTGTGAGTGAGAGAGAGAGAGAGAGAGAGAAGCTGTGAGTGAGAGAGAGAGAAAGAGAAGCTGTGAGTGAGAGAAAGAGAGGAAGAGAAGCTGTGAGTGAGAGAGAGAGAGAAAGAGAAGCTTTGAGTGTGTGTGTGTGAGAGAGAAGCTGTGATTGAGAGAGAGAGAGAAGAGAAGCTGTGAGTGAGAGAGAGTGAAAGAGAAGCTGTGAGTGAGAGAGAAAGAGAAGCTGTGAGTGAGAGAGAGAGAGAAAGAGAAGCTGTGAGTGAGAGAGAGAGAGAGATGCTGTGAGTGAGAGAGAGAAAGAGAAGCTGTGTATGTGTGGGAGAGAGATATGCTGTGAGTGAGAGAGAGAGAAAGTGAAGCTGTGATCTAGAGAGAGAGAAAGAGAAGCTGTGAGTGAGACAAAGAGAGAGAAAGAGAAGCTGTGAGTGAGAGAGAGAGAGAGAAAGAGAAGCTGTGAGTGAGAGAGAGAGAAAGAGAAGCTGTGAGTGCGAGAGAGAGAGAGAGAAAGAGAAGCTGTGAGTGAGAGAGAGAGAGAAAGAGAAGCTGTGAATGAGACAAAGAGAGAGAAAGAGAAGCTGTGAGTGAGAGAGAGAGAGAAGCTGTGAGTGAGAGAGAGAAAGAGAAGCTGTGAGTGCGAGAGAAGGAGAGAAAGAGAAGCTGTGAGTGAGAGAGAGAGAGAAAGAGAAGCT
The DNA here is from genome assembly GCA_035047345.1 of Bradypodion ventrale. Classification (NCBI taxonomy): domain Eukaryota; kingdom Metazoa; phylum Chordata; class Lepidosauria; order Squamata; family Chamaeleonidae; genus Bradypodion; species Bradypodion ventrale. The sequence goes on from JAWDJE010000001.1 coordinate 227,259,097, forward strand.
GTGAGTGATAGTGAAAGAAAGAGAAGCATTGAGTGAGAGAGAGAGAGAAATAGTGTCTGTGTGTGAGAGAGAAAGAGAAGCTGAGAGAGAGAGAGAGAGAAGCTGTGAGTGAGAGAGCGAGAGCGAAAGGGAAGCTGTGAGTGAAAGAGAGAGAGAGAGAAAGAGAAGCTGTGAGAGTGAGAGAGAGAGAGAAAGAGAAGCTGTGAGTGAGAGAGAGAAAGAGAGAATGAGAAGCCGTGAGTGAGAGAGAGAGAGAATGAGAAGCTGTGAGAGAGAGAAAAAGCTGTGAGTGAGAGAGATAGAGAAAGACAAGCTGTGAGTGTGAGAGAGAAACAGAAGCTGTAAGTGTGAGAGAGAGATAGTCTGTGTGAGAAAGAGAGAGTGAAACAGAAGCTGTGAGTGAGAGAGAGAGAGAAGCTGTGAGTGAGTGAGAGAGAAGCTGTGAATGAGAGAGAGAGAAAGAGAAGCTGTGAGTGAGAGAGAGAGAAAGAGAAGCTGTGAGCGAGACAAAGAGAGAGAAAGAGAAGCTGTGAGATTGAGAGAAAGAGAAGCTGTGAGTGAGAGAGAAAGAGAAAGAGAAGCTGTGAGTGAGAGAGAGAAAGAGAAGCTGTGAGTGAGACAAAGAGAGAGAAAGAGAAGCTCTGAGTGAGAGAGAGAGAGAAAGAGAAGCTGTGAGTGAGAGAGAGAAAGAGGAGCTGTGAGTGAGTGAGAGTGAGAAAGAGAAGCTGTGAGTGAGTGAGAGAGAGAAATAGAAGCTGTGAGTGGGAGAGAGAAAGAGAAGCTGTGTGTGAGAGAGAGCGAAACTGTGAGTGAGCGAGAGAAAGAGAAACTGTGAGTGAGAGAGAGAAAGAGAAGCTGTGAGTGCGAGAGAGAGAAAGTGAAGCTGTGAGTGATAGAGAGAATGAGAAGCTGTGAGTGAGAGAGAGAAAGAGAAGCTGTGAGTGAGAGAGAGAGAGAGAAAGAGAAGCTGTGAGTGAGAGAGAGAGAAAGAGAAGCTGTGAGTGAGAGAAAGAGAGGAAGAGAAGCTGTGAGTGAGAGAGAGAGAGAAAGAGAAGCTTTGAGTGTGTGTGTGAGAGAGAGAAGCTGTGATTGAGAGAGAGAGAAGAGAAGCTGTGAGTGAGAGAGAGAGAAAGAGAAGCTGTGAGTGAGAGAGAAAGAGAAAGAGAAGCTGTGAGTGAGAGAGAGAGAGAAAGAGAAGCTGTGAGTGAGAGAGAGAGAGATGCTGTGAGTGAGAGAGAGAAAGAGAAGCTGTGTATGTGTGGGAGAGAGATATGCTGTGAGTGAGAGAGAGAGAAAGTGAAGCTGTGATCTAGAGAGAGAGAAAGAGAAGCTGTGAGTGAGACAAAGAGAGAGAAAGAGAAGCTGTGAGTGAGAGAGAGAGAGAAAGAGAAAGAGAAGCTGTGAGTGAGAGAGAGAGAAAGAGAAGCTGTGAGTGCGAGAGAGAGAGAGAAAGAGAAGCTGTGAGTGAGAGAGAGAGAGAAAGAGAAGCTGTGAGTGAGACAAAGAGAGAGAAAGAGAAGCTGTGAGTGAGAGAGAGAGAGAAAGAGAAGCTGTGAGTGAGAGAGAGAGAAAGAGAAGCTGTGAGTGAGAGAGAGAATGAGAAGCTGTGAGTGACAGAGAGAGAAAGAGAAGCTGTGAGTGAGAGAGAGAGGAAGAGAAGCTGTGAGTGAGAGAGAGAGAGAAAGAGAAGCTGTGAGTGAGTGAGTGAGAGAGAAGCTGTGAATGAGAGAGAGAGAGGAGAAGCTGTGAGTGAGAGAGAGAGAGAAGCTGTGAGAGAGAGAGAGAGAAAGAGAAGCATTGAGTGAGAGAGAGAGACAGAGAGTCTGGAAGTGAGAGAGAGAGAAAGAGAAGCTGTGAGCGAGAGAGAGAGAAGCTGTGAGTGAGAGAGAGAGAAAGAGAAGGTGTGAGGGAAAGAGAGAGAGAGAGAAGCTGAGAGAGAGAGAGAGAGAGAGAAAGAGAAGCTGTGAGTGAGAGAGAGATAGAAGCTGTGAGTGAGAGAGAGAAAGAAAGAGAAGCTGTGAGTGAGAGAGAGAGAAAGAAAAACTGTGAGTGAGAGAGGAAGAGAAGCTGTGAGTGAGTGAGAGAGAGAGAAATAGAAGCTGTGAGTGAGACAAAGAGACAGAAAGAGAAGCTGTGAGTGAGAGAGAGAGAGAAAGAGAAGCTGTGAGTGAGAGAGAGAGAGAGAGAAAGAGAAGCTGTGAGTGAGTGAGAGAGATTAAGAGAAGCTGTGTCTGTGTGTGAGAGAAAGAGACACTGTGTGTGAGAGAGAGAAAGAGAAGCTGTGAGTGAGAGAGAGATGCTGTGAGTGAGAGAGAGAAAGAGAAGCTGTGTATGTGTGAGAGAGAGATATGCTGTGAGTGAGAGAGAGAGAAAGATAAGGTGTGTGTGAGAGAAAGAGAAAGTGAAGCTGTGTGTGAGATAAAGAGAGAAAGTGAAGCTGTGAGTGTGAGAGAGAGAGAAGCATTGAGTGAAAGAGAGAGAAATAGAGTCTGAGAGAGTGAGAGAAAGAGAGGAAGAGAAGCTGTGAGTGAGAGAGAGAGAGAAAGAGAAGCTTTGAGTGTGTGTGTGTGAGAGAGAAGCTGTGATTGAGAGAGAGAGAGAAGAGAAGCTGTGAGTGAGAGAGAGAGAAAGAGAAGCTGTGAGTGAGAGAGAAAGAGAAAGAGAAGCTGTGAGTGAGAGAGAGAGAGAAAGAGAAGCTGTGAGTGAGAGAGAGAGAGAGATGCTGTGAGTGAGAGAGAGAAAGAGAAGCTGTGTATGTGTGGGAGAGAGATATGCTGTGAGTGAGAGAGAGAGAAAGTGAAGCTGTGATCTAGAGAGAGAGAAAGAGAAGCTGTGAGTGAGACAAAGAGAGAGAAAGAGAAGCTGTGAGTGAGAGAGAGAGAGAGAAAGAGAAGCTGTGAGTGAGAGAGAGAGAAAGAGAAGCTGTGAGTGCGAGAGAGAGAGAGAGAAAGAGAAGCTGTGAGTGAGAGAGAGAGAGAAAGAGAAGCTGTGAATGAGACAAAGAGAGAGAAAGAGAAGCTGTGAGTGAGAGAGAGAGAGAAGCTGTGAGTGAGAGAGAGAAAGAGAAGCTGTGAGTGCGAGAGAAGGAGAGAAAGAGAAGCTGTGAGTGAGAGAGAGAGAGAAAGAGAAGCTGTGAGTGATAGTGAAAGAAAGAGAAGCATTGAGTGAGAGAGAGAGAGAAATAGTGTCTGTGTGTGAGAGAGAAAGAGAAGCTGAGAGAGAGAGAGAGAGAAGCTGTGAGTGAGAGAGCGAGAGCGAAAGGGAAGCTGTGAGTGAAAGAGAGAGAGAGAGAAAGAGAAGCTGTGAGAGTGAGAGAGAGAGAGAAAGAGAAGCTGTGAGTGAGAGAGAGAAAGAGAGAATGAGAAGCCGTGAGTGAGAGAGAGAGAGAATGAGAAGCTGTGAGAGAGAGAAAAAGCTGTGAGTGAGAGAGATAGAGAAAGACAAGCTGTGAGTGTGAGAGAGAAACAGAAGCTGTAAGTGTGAGAGAGAGATAGTCTGTGTGAGAAAGAGAGAGTGAAACAGAAGCTGTGAGTGAGAGAGAGAGAGAAGCTGTGAGTGAGTGAGAGAGAAGCTGTGAATGAGAGAGAGAGAAAGAGAAGCTGTGAGTGAGAGAGAGAGAAAGAGAAGCTGTGAGCGAGACAAAGAGAGAGAAAGAGAAGCTGTGAGAGAGAGAGAGAGAGAAAGAGAAGCTGTGAGTGAGAGAGAAAGAGAAAGAGAAGCTGTGAGTGAGAGAGAGAAAGAGAAGCTGTGAGTGAGACAAAGAGAGAGAAAGAGAAGCTCTGAGTGAGAGAGAGAGAGAAAGAGAAGCTGTGAGTGAGAGAGAGAAAGAGGAGCTGTGAGTGAGTGAGAGTGAGAAAGAGAAGCTGTGAGTGAGTGAGAGAGAGAAATAGAAGCTGTGAGTGGGAGAGAGAAAGAGAAGCTGTGTGTGAGAGAGAGCGAAACAGTGAGTGAGCGAGAGAAAGAGAAGCTGTGAGTGAGAGAGAGAGAAAGAGAAGCTGTGAGCGAGACAAAGAGAGAGAAAGAGAAGCTGTGAGAGAGAGAGAGAGAGAAAGAGAAGCTGTGAGTGAGAGAGAAAGAGAAAGAGAAGCTGTGAGTGAGAGAGAGAAAGAGAAGCTGTGAGTGAGACAAAGAGAGAGAAAGAGAAGCTCTGAGTGAGAGAGAGAGAGAAAGAGAAGCTGTGAGTGAGAGAGAGAAAGAGGAGCTGTGAGTGAGTGAGAGTGAGAAAGAGAAGCTGTGAGTGAGTGAGAGAGAGAAATAGAAGCTGTGAGTGGGAGAGAGAAAGAGAAGCTGTGTGTGAGAGAGAGCGAAACAGTGAGTGAGCGAGAGAAAGAGAAACTGTGAGTGAGAGAGAGAAAGAGAAGCTGTGAGTGCGAGAGAGAGAAAGTGAAGCTGTGAGTGATAGAGAGAATGAGAAGCTGTGAGTGAGAGAGAGAAAGAGAAGCTGTGAGTGAGAGAGAGAGAGAGAAAGAGAAGCTGTGAGTGAGAGAGAGAGAAAGAGAAGCTGTGAGTGAGAGAAAGAGAGGAAGAGAAGCTGTGAGTGAGAGAGAGAGAGAAAGAGAAGCTTTGAGTGTGTGTGTGAGAGAGAGAAGCTGTGATTGAGAGAGAGAGAAGAGAAGCTGTGAGTGAGAGAGAGAGAAAGAGAAGCTGTGAGTGAGAGAGAAAGAGAAAGAGAAAGAGAAGCTGTGAGTGAGAGAGAGAGAGAAAGAGAAGCTGTGAGTGAGAGAGAGAGAGAGAGATGCTGTGAGTGAGAGAGAGAAAGAGAAGCTGTGTATGTGTGGGAGAGAGATATGCTGTGAGTGAGAGAGAGAGAAAGTGAAGCTGTGATCTAGAGAGAGAGAAAGAGAAGCTGTGAGTGAGACAAAGAGAGAGAAAGAGAAGCTGTGAGTGAGAGAGAGAGAGAAAGAGAAAGAGAAGCTGTGAGTGAGAGAGCGAGAAAGAGAATCTGTGAGTGCGAGAGAGAGAGAGAAAGAGAAGCTGTGAGTGAGAGAGAGAGAGAGAGAGAAGCTGTGAGTGAGACAAAGAGAGAGAAAGAGAAGCTGTGAGTGAGAGAGAGAGAGAAAGAGAAGCTGTGAGTGAGAGAGAGAGAAAGAGAAGCTGTGAGTGAGAGAGAGAATGAGAAGCTGTGAGTGACAGAGAGAGAAAGAGAAGCTGTGAGTGAGAGAGAGAGGAAGAGAAGCTGTGAGTGAGAGAGAGAGAGAAAGAGAAGCTGTGAGTGAGTGAGTGAGAGAGAAGCTGTGAATGAGAGAGAGAGAGGAGAAGCTGTGAGTGAGAGAGAGAGAGAAGCTGTGAGAGAGAGAGAGAGAAAGAGAAGCATTGAGTGAGAGAGAGAGACAGAGAGTCTGGAAGTGAGAGAGAGAGAAAGAGAAGCTGTGAGCGAGAGAGAGAGAAGCTGTGAGTGAGAGAGAGAGAAAGAGAAGGTGTGAGGGAAAGAGAGAGAGAGAGAAGCTGTGAGTGAGAGAGAAACAGAAGCTGTGAATGAGAGAGAGAGAGAAAGAGAAGGTGTGAGAGAGAAAGAGAAAGAGAAGCTGTGCGTGACATAGAGAGATAAGCTGTGAGAGAGAGAGAGAGAGAGAGAGAAGCTGTGAGTGAGAGAGAGACAGAAAGAGAAGCTGTGAGTCAGAGAGAGAGAGAAAGAAAGAGAAGCTGTGAGTGAGAGAGAGAGAGAAAGAGATGCTGTGAGTGATAGTGAAAGAAAGAGAAGCATTGAGTGAGAGAGAGAGAGAAATAGTGTCTGTGTGTGTGAGAGAAAGAGAAGCTGAGAGAGAGAGAGAAGCTGTGAGTGAGAGAGCGAGAGTGAAAGAGAAGCTGTGAGTGAAAGAGAGAGAGAGAAAGAGAAGCTGTGAGAGTGAGAGAGAGAGAGAAAGGAAGCTGTGAGTGAGAGAGAGAAAGAGAGAATGAGAAGCCGTGAGTGAGAGAGAGAGAATGAGAAGCTGTGAGAGAGAGAAAAAGATGTGTGAGAAAGAGAGAGTGAAACAGAAGCTGTGAGTGAGAGAGAGAGAGAAGCTGTGAGTGAGTGAGAGAGAAGCTGTGAATGAGAGAGAGAGAAAGAGAAGCTGTGAGTGAGAGAGAGAAAGAGAAGCTGTGAGTGAGACAAAGAGAGAGAAAGAGAAGCTCTGAGTGAGAGAGAGAGAAAGAGAAGCTGTGAGTGAGACAAAGAGAGAGAAAGAGAAGCTCTGAGTGAGAGAGAGAGAAAGAGAAGCTGTGAGTGAGAGAGAGAAAGAGAAGCTGTGAGTGAGCGAGAGTGAGAAAGAGAAACTGTGAGTGAGAGAGAGAGAAATAGAAACTGTGAGTGGGAGAGAGAAAGAGAAGCTGTGTGTGTGAGAGAGAGAAACTGTGAGTGAGCGAGAGAAAGAGAAGCTGTGAGTGAGAGAGAGAGAGAGAAAGAGAAGCTGTGAGTGAGAGAGAGAGAGAAAGAGAAGCTTTGAGTGTGTGTGTGAGAGAGAGAAGCTGTGATTGAGAGAGAGAGAGAAGAGAAGCTGTGAGTGAGAGAGAGAGAAAGAGAAGCTGTGAGTGAGAGAGAAAGAGAAAGAGAAGCTGTGAGTGAGAGAGAGAGAGAAAGAGAAGCTGTGAGAGAGAGAGAGAGATGCTGTGAGTGAGAGAGAGAAAGAGAAGCTGTGTATGTGTGGGAGAGACATATGCTGTGAGTGAGAGAGAGAGAAAGTGAAGCTGTGATCTAGAGAGAGAGAAAGAGAAGCTGTGAGTGAGACAAAGAGAGAGAAAGAGAAGCTGTGAGTGAGAGAGAGAGAAAGAGAAGCTGTGAGTGAGAGAGAGAATGAGAAGCTGTGAGTGAGCGAGAGAGAAAGAGAAGCTTTGAGTTTGTGTGTGAGAGAGAGAAGCTGTGATTGAGAGAGAGAGAAGAGAAGCTGTTAGTGAGAGAGAGAGAGAGAGAGAGAAGCTGTGAGTGAGAGAGAAAGAGAAAGAGAAGCTGTGAGAGAGAGAGAGAGAAAGAGAAGCTGTGAGTGAGTGAGAGAGAGAGATGCTGTGAGTGAGAGAGAGAAAGAGAAGCTGTGTATGTGTGGGAGAGAGATATGCTTTGAGTAAGAGAGAGAGAAAGTGAAGCTGTGATCTAGAGAGAGAGAAAGAGAAGCTGTGAGTGAGACAAAGAGAAAGAGAAGCTGTGAGTGAGAGAGAGAGAGAGAAAGAGAAGCTGTGATTGAGAGAGAGAGAAAGAGAAGCTGTGAGTGCGAGAGAGAGAGAAAGAGAAGCTGTGAATGTGAGAGAGAGAGAAAGAGAAGCTGTGAGTGAGACAAAGAGAGAGAAAGAGAAGCTGTGAGTGAGAGAGAGAGAAAGAGAAGCTGTGAGTGAGAGAGAGAAAGAGAAGCTGTGAGTGCGAGAGAAAGAGAGAAAGAGAAGCTGTGAGTGAGAGAGAGAGAGAAAGAGAAGCTGTGAGTGATAGTGAAAGAAAGAGAAGCATTGAGTGAGAGAGAGAGAGAAATAGTGTCTGTGTGTGAGAGAGAGAGAGAAGCTGAGAGAGAGAGAGAGAAGCTGTGAGTGAGAGAGTGAGAGCGAAAGAGAAGCTGTGAGTGAAAGAGAGAGAAAGAGAAAGAGAAGCTGTGAGAGAGAAAGAGAAGCTGTGAGTGAGAGAGAGAAAGAGAGAATGAGAAGCCGTGAGTGAGAGAGAGAGAGAATGAGAAGCTGTGTGAGAGAGAAAAAGCTGTGAGTGAGAGAGATAGAGAAAGAGAAGCTGTGAGTGTGAGAGAGAAACAGAAGCTGTAAGTGTGAGAGAGAGATAGTCTGTGTGAGAAAGAGAGAGTGAAACAGAAGCTGTGAGTGAGAGAGAGAGAGAAGCTGTGAGTGAGAGAGAGAAGCTGTGAATGAGAGAGAGAGAAGGAGAAGCTGTGAGTGAGTGAGAGAGAGAGAAGCTGTAAGTGAGAGAAAGAGAGAGAGAAAGAGAAGCTGTGTGTGTGTGAGAGAGAAAGAGAAGCTGTGAGTGAGACAAAGACAGAGAAAGAGAAGCTGTGAGTGAGAGAGAGAGAGAAAGAGAAGCTGTGAGTGAGAGAGAGAGAAAGAGAAGATGTAAGTGAGAGAGAGAAAGAGAAGCTGTGAGTGAGACAAAGAGAGAGAAAGAGAAGCTCTGAGTGAGAGAGAGAGAGAAAGAGAAGCTGTGAGTGAAAGAGAGAGAGAGAGAAGCTGTGAGTGAGAGAAAGAGAAAATGTGAGTGAGAGAGAGAGAGAAAGAGATGCTATGAGTGAGAGAGAAACAGAAGCTGGGAATGAGAGAGAGAGAAAGTGAAGGTGTGAGTGAGAAAGAGAGAGAGAAATAGAAGCTGTGAGAAAGAGAGAGAGAATGAGAACCTGTGAGTGAGAGAGAGAGAAAGTGAAGCTGTGAGTGAGAGAGAGATAGAGAGAAAGAGAAGCTGTGTGTGTGAGAGAGAAATAGAAGCTGTGTGTGAGTGACAGAGAGAGAAGCTGTTTGTGTGTGTGTGATTAAGAGAAGCTGTGTGTGTGACAGAGAGAAAGAGACTGTGTGTGAGAGAGAGTGAGAGAGAGAAAGAGAAGCTGTGAGTGTGAGAGAGAGAGAGATGCTGAGAGTGAGAGAGAGAAAGAGAAGCTGTGTATGTGTGTGTGAGAGAGAAAGAGAAGCTGTGAGTGAGAGAGAGAAAGAAAGAAAGAGAAGCTGTGAGTGAGTGAGAGAGAGAAAGAGAAGCTGTGAGTGAGAGAGAGAGAAATAGAAGCTGTGAGTGGGAGAGAGAAAGAGAAGCTGTGTGTGTGAGAGAGAGAAACTGTGAGTGAGCGAGAGAAAGAGAAACTGTGAGTGAGAGAGAGAGAAAGAGAAGCTGTGAGTGCGAGAGAGAGAAAGAGAAGCTGTGAGTGAGAGAGAGAATGAGAAGCTGTGAGTGAGAGAGAGAAAGAGAAGCTGTGAGTGAGTGAGAGAGAGAGAGAGAAAGAGAAGCTGTGAGTGAGAGAGAGAGAAAGAGAAGCTTTGAGTGTGTGTGTGAGAGAGAGAAGCTGTGATTGAGAGAGAGAGAGAAGAGAAGCTGTGAGTGAGAGAGAGAGAGAAAGAGAAGCTGTGAGTGAGAGAGAAAGAGAAAGAGAAGCTGTGAGTGACAGAGAGAGAGAAAGAGAAGCTGTGAGTGAGAGAGAGAGAGAGATGCTGTGAGTGAGAGAGAGAGAAAGTGAAGCTGTGATCTAGAGAGAGAGAAAGAGAAGCTGTGAGTGAGACAAAGAGAGAGAAAGAGAAGCTGTGAGTGAGAGAGAGAGAAAGAGAAGCTGTGAGTGAGAGAGAGAATGAGAAGCTGTGAGTGAGAGAGAGAGAGAAAGAGAAGCTTTGAGTGTGTGTGTGAGAGAGAGAAGCTGTGATTGAGAGAGAGAGAAAGTGAAGCTGTGATTTAGAGAGAGAGAAAGAGAAGCTGTGAGTGAGACAAAGAGAGAGAAAGAGAAGCTGTGAGTGAAAGAGAGAGAGAAAGAGAAGCTGTGATTGAGAGAGAGAGAAAGAGAAGCTGTGAGTGCGAGAGAGAGAGAGGAAGAGAAGCTGTGAGTGAGAGAGAGAGAGAAAGAAAAGCTGTGAGTGAGAGAGAGAAAGAGAAGCTGTGAGTGCGAGAGAAAGAGAGAAAGAGAAGCTGTGAGCGAGAGAGAGAGAGAAAGAGAAGCTGTGAGTGATAGTGAAAGAAAGAGAAGCATTGAGTGAGAGAGAGAGAGAAATAGTGTCTCGTGTGTGTGAGAGAAAGAGAAGCTGAGAGAGAGAAGCTGTGAGTGAGAGAGCGAGAGCGAAAGAGAAGCTGTGAGTGAAAGAGAGAGAGAGAGAAAGAGAAGCTGTGAGAGTGAGAGAGAGAGAGAAAGAGAAGCTGTGAGTGAGAGAGAGAAAGAGAGAATGAGAAGCCGTGATTGAGAGAGAGAGAATGAGAAGCTGTGTGAGAGAGAAAAAGCTGTGAGTGAGAGAGATAGAGAAAGAGAAGCTGTGAGTGTGAGAGAGAAACAGAAGCTGTAAGAGTGAGAGAGAGATAGTCTGTGTGAGAAAGAGAGAGTGAAACAGAAGCTGTGAGTGAGAGAGAGAGAGAGAAGCTGTGAGTGAGAGAGAGAAGCTGTGAATGAGAGAGAGAAGGAGAAGCTGTGAGTGAGTGAGAGAGAGAGAAGCTGTAAGTGTGAGAAAGAGAGAGAGAAAGAGAAGCTGTGTGTGTGAGAGAGAGAAAGAGAAGCTGTGAGTGAGAGAGAGAAAGAGAAGCTGTGAGTGAGACAAAGAGAGAGAAAGAGAAGCTCTGAGTGAGAGAGAGAGAGAAAGAGAAGCTGTGAGTGAAAGAGAGAGAGAGAGAAGCTGTGAGTGAGAGAAAGAGAAAATGTGAGTGAGAGAGAGAGAGAGAGATGCTATGAGTGAGAGAGAAACAGAAGCTGGGAATGAGAGAGAGAGAAAGTGAAGGTGTGAGTGAGAGAGAGAGAGAGAAATAGAAGCTGTGTGTGAGAGAGAGAATGAGAACCTGTGAGTGAGAGAGAAAGAGAAAGAGAAGCTGTGAGTGACACACAGAGAGAGAACCTGTGAGTGAGAGAGAAAGAGAAAGAGAAGCTGTGAGTGACAGAGAGAGAGAATGAGAAGCTTTGAGTGAGAGAGAGAGAAAGTGAAGCTGTGAGTGAGAGAGAGATAGAGAGAAAGAGAAGCTGTGTGTGAGAGAGAGAAAAAGAAGCTGTGTGTGAGTGAGAGAGAGAGAAGCTGTGTGTGTGTGTGGGATTAAGAGAAGCTGTGTGTGTGACAGAGAGAAAGAGACACTGTGTGTGAGAGAGAGTGAGAGAGAGAAAGAGAAGCTGTGAGTGAGAGAGAGAGAGATGCTGAGAGTGAGAGAGAGAAAGAGAAGCTGTGTATGTGTGAGAGAGAGATATGCTGTCAGTGAGAGACAGAGAAAGTGAAGCTGTGTGTGAGAGAAAGAGAGAAAGTTAAGCTGAGAGTGAGAGAGAGAGAGAAAGTGAAGCATTGAGTGAGAGAGAGAGAAATAGAGTCTATGAGAGAGAGAGAAAGAGAAGCTGTGTGTGTGAGAGAGAGAAGCTGTGAGTGAGAGCGAGAGAGCGAAAGAGAAGCTGTGAGTGAAAGAGAGAGAGAAAGAGAAGCTGAGAGTGAGAGAGAGAGAGTTGCTGTGAGTGAGTGAGAGAGAGAAATAGAAGGTGTGAGTGAGAGAGAGAAAGAGAGAAAGAGAAGCTGTGAGTGAGAGAGAGAGAGAAAGAGAAGCTGTGAGTGAGAGAGAGAGAAAAAAAAGCTGTGAGCGAGAGAGAGAGAGAGATGCTTTGAGTGCGAGAGAGAGAAACAGAAGCTGTGAGTGAGAGAGAGAGAAAGAGAGTCTGTGTGAGAAAGAGAGAAAGAGAAGCTGTGAGTGAGAGAGAGAGAGAGAGAAGCTGTGAGTGAGAGAGAGAGAAGCTGTGAGTGAGTGAGAGAGAGAAAGAGAACCTGTGAGTGAGAGAGAGAGAAAGAAAAGCTGTGAATGAGAGAGAGAAAGAACATCTGAGAAAGAGAGGGAGAAAGAGAAGCTGTGAATGAGAGAGAAAGAGAAAGAGAAGCTGTGAGTGACACAGAGAGAGAAGCTGTGAGTGAGAGAGAGAGAGAAAGAGATGCTGTGAGTGAGAGAGAAACAGAAGCTGTGAATGAGAGAGAGAGAGAAAGAGAAGGTGTGAGTGAGAGAGAGAAAGGGAAGCTGTGAGTGAGAGAGAGAGAGAGAAGGTGTGAGTGAGAGAGAGAGAAAGAGAATCTGTGAGTGAGAGAGAGAGAAGCTGTGAGTGAGAGTGAGAGAAGCTTTGAGTGAGAGAGAGAAGCTGTGAGTGAGATAGTGAGAAAGATAAGCTGTGAGAGAGAGAGAGAGAAAGAGTAGCTGTGAGTGAGAGAGAGATAGAAAGAGAAGCTGTGAGTCAGAGAGAGAGAGAGAGAGAAAGAGAAGCTGTGAGTGAGAGAGAGAGAGAGGTGCTGTGAGTGATAGTGAAAGAAAGAGAAGCATTGAGTGAGAGAGAGAGAGAAATAGTGTCTGTGTGTGAGAGAGAAAGAGAAGCTGAGAGAGAGAGAAAGAGAAGCTGTGAGTGAGAGAGAGAGAGAGAGAGAGAAGCTGTGAGAGTGAGAGAGAGAGAGAAAGAGAAGCTGTGAGTGAGAGAGAGAAAGAGAGAATGAGAAGCCGTGAGTGAGAGAGAGAGAGAATGAGAAGCTGTGAGAGAGAAAAAGCTGTGAGAGAGAGAGAGAGAAAGAGAAGCTGTGAGTGTGAGAGAGAAACAGAAGCTGTAAGTGTGAGAGAGAGATAGTCTGTGTGAGAAAGAGAGAGCGAAACAGAAGCTGTGAGTGAGAGAGAGAGAGAGAGAGAAGCTGTGAGTGAGTGAGAGAGAAGCTGTGAATGAGAGAGAGAGAAAGAGAAGCTGTGAGCGAGTCAAAGAGAGAGAAAGAGAAGCTGTGAGTGAGAGAGAGAGAGAAAGAAAAGCTGTGAGTGAGAGAGAAAGAGAAAGAGAAGCTGTGAGTGAGAGAGAGAAAGAGAAGCTGTGAGTGAGACAAAGAGAGAGAAAGAGAAGCTCTGAGTGAGAGAGAGAGAGAAAGAGAAGCTGTGAGTGAGAGAGAGAAAGAGAAGCTGTGAGTGAGTGAGAGTGAGAAAGAGAAGCTGTGAGTGAGAGAGAGAGAAATAGAAGCTGTGAGTGGGAGAGAGAAAGAGAAGCTGTGTGTGTGTGAGAGAGAAACTGTGAGTGAGTGAGAGAAAGAGAAACTGTGAGTGAGAGAGAGAGAAAGAGAAGCTGTGAGTGAGAGAGAGAGAAAGAGAAGCTGTGAGTGAGAGAGAGAATGAGAAGCTGTGAGTGAAAGAGAGAGAGAGAGAAAGAGAAGCTGTGAGTGAGAGAGAGAGAAAGAGAAGCTGTGAGTGAGAGAAAGAGAGGAAGAGAAGCTGTGAGTGAGAGAGAGAGAGAAAGAGAAGCTTTGAGTGTGTGTGTGAGAGAGAGAAGCTGTGATTGAGAGAGAGAGAAGAGAAGCTGTGAGTGAGAGAGAGAGAGAAAGAGAAGCTGTGAGTGAGAGAGAAAGAAAAAGAGAAGCTGTGAGTGAGAGAGAGAGAGAAAGAGAAGCTGTGAGTGAGAGAGAGAGAGATGCTGTGAGTGAGAGAGAGAAAGAGAAGCTGTGTATGTGTGGGAGAGAGATATGCTGTGAGTGAGAGAGAAAGAAAGTGAAGCTGTGATCTAGAGAGAGATAAAGAGAAGCTGTGAGTGAGACAAAGAGAGAGAAAGAGAAGCTGTGAGTGAGAGAGAGAGAGAGAAAGAGAAGCTGTGAGTGAGAGAGAGAGAAAGAGAAGCTGTGAGTGCGAGAGAGAGAGAGAAAGAGAAGCTGTGAGTGAGAGAGAGAGAGAAAGAGAAGCTGTGAGTGAGACAAAGAGATAGAAAGAGAAGCTGTGAGAGAGAGAGAGAGAGAAGCTGTGAGTGAGAGAGAGAAAGAGAAGCTGTGAGTGCGAGAGAAGGAGAGAAAGAGAAGCTGTGAGTGAGAGAGAGAGAGAAAGAGAAGCTGTGAGTGATAGTGAAAGAAAGAGAAGCATTGAGTGAGAGAGAGAGTGAAATACTTTCTGTGTGTGAGAGAGAAAGAGAAGCTGAGAGAGAGAGAGAGAGAAGGTGTGAGTGAGAGAGCGAGAGCGAAAGGGAAGCTGTGAGTGAAAGAGAGAGAGAGAGAAAGAGAAGCTGTGAGAGTGAGAGAGAGAGAGAAAGAGAAGCTGTGAGTGAGAGAGAGAAAGAGAGAATGAGAAGCCGTGAGTGAGAGAGAGAGAGAATGAGAAGCTGTGAGAGAGAGAAAAAGCTGTGAGTGAGAGAGATAGAGAAAGACAAGCTGTGAGTGTGAGAGAGAAACAGAAGCTGTAAGTGTGAGAGAGAGATAGTCTGTGTGAGAAAGAGAGAGTGAAACAGAAGCTGTGAGTGAGAGAGAGAGAGAAACTGTGAGTGAGTGAGAGAAAGAGAAACTGTGAGTGAGAGAGAGAGAAAGAGAAGCTGTGAGTGAGAGAGAGAGAAAGAGAAGCTGTGAGTGAGAGAGAGAATGAGAAGCTGTGAGTGAAAGAGAGAGAGAGAGAAAGAGAAGCTGTGAGTGAGAGAGAGAGAAAGAGAAGCTGTGAGTGAGAGAAAGAGAGGAAGAGAAGCTGTGAGTGAGAGAGAGAGAGAAAGAGAAGCTTTGAGTGTTTGTGTGAGAGAGAGAAGCTGTGATTGAGAGAGAGAGAAGAGAAGCTGTGAGTGAGAGAGAGAGAGAAAGAGAAGCTGTGAGTGAGAGAGAAAGAAAAAGAGAAGCTGTGAGTGAGAGAGAGAGAGAAAGAGAAGCTGTGAGTGAGAGAGAGAGAGATGCTGTGAGTGAGAGAGAGAAAGAGAAGCTGTGTATGTGTGGGAGAGAGATATGCTGTGAGTGAGAGAGAGAGAAAGTGAAGCTGTGATCTAGAGAGAGATAAAGAGAAGCTGTGAGTGAGACAAAGAGAGAGAAAGAGAAGCTGTGAGTGAGAGAGAGAGAGAGAAAGAGAAGCTGTGAGTGAGAGAGAGAGAAAGAGAAGCTGTGAGTGCGAGAGAGAGAGAGAAAGAGAAGCTGTGAGTGAGAGAGAGAGAGAAAGAGAAGCTGTGAGTGAGACAAAGAGATAGAAAGAGAAGCTGTGAGAGAGAGAGAGAGAGAAGCTGTGAGTGAGAGAGAGAAAGAGAAGCTGTGTATGTGTGGGAGAGAGATATGCTGTGAGTGAGAGAGAGAGAAAGTGAAGCTGTGATCTAGAGAGAGATAAAGAGAAGCTGTGAGTGAGACAAAGAGAGAGAAAGAGAAGCTGTGAGTGAGAGAGAGAGAGAGAAAGAGAAGCTGTGAGTGAGAGAGAGAGAAAGAGAAGCTGTGAGTGCGAGAGAGAGAGAGAAAGAGAAGCTGTGAGTGAGAGAGAGAGAGAAAGAGAAGCTGTGAGTGAGACAAAGAGATAGAAAGAGAAGCTGTGAGAGAGAGAGAGAGAGAAGCTGTGAGTGAGAGAGAGAAAGAGAAGCTGTGAGTGCGAGAGAAGGAGAGAAAGAGAAGCTGTGAGTGAGAGAGAGAGAGAAAGAGAAGCTGTGAGTGATAGTGAAAGAAAGAGAAGCATTGAGTGAGAGAGAGAGTGAAATACTTTCTGTGTGTGAGAGAGAAAGAGAAGCTGAGAGAGAGAGAGAGAGAAGGTGTGAGTGAGAGAGCGAGAGCGAAAGGGAAGCTGTGAGTGAAAGAGAGAGAGAGAGAAAGAGAAGCTGTGAGAGTGAGAGAGAGAGAGAAAGAGAAGCTGTGAGTGAGAGAGAGAAAGAGAGAATGAGAAGCCGTGAGTGAGAGAGAGAGAGAATGAGAAGCTGTGAGAGAGAGAAAAAGCTGTGAGTGAGAGAGATAGAGAAAGACAAGCTGTGAGTGTGAGAGAGAAACAGAAGCTGTAAGTGTGAGAGAGAGATAGTCTGTGTGAGAAAGAGAGAGTGAAACAGAAGCTGTGAGTGAGAGAGAGAGAGAAGCTGTGAGTGAGTGAGAGAGAAGCTGTGAATGAGAGAGAGAAAGAGAAGCTGTGAGTGAGAGAGAGAGAAAGAGAAGCTGTGAGCGAGACAAAGAGAGAGAAAGAGAAGCTGTGAGTGAGAGAGAGAGAGAGAAAGAGAAGCTGTGAGTGAGAGAGAAAGAGAAAGAGAAGCTGTGAGTGAGAGAGAGAAAGAGAAGCTGTGAGTGAGTGAGAGAGAGAGAAGCTGTAAGTGAGAGAAAGAGAGAGAGAAAGAGAAGCTGTGTGTGTGTGAGAGAGAAAGAGAAGCTGTGAGTGAGACAAAGACAGAGAAAGAGAAGCTGTGAGTGAGAGAGAGAGAGAAAGAGAAGCTGTGAGTGAGAGAGAGAGAAAGAGAAGCTGTAAGTGAGAGAGAGAAAGAGAAGCTGTGTGTGAAAGAGAGAGAGAGAAAGAGAAGCTGTGAGAGTGAGAGAGAGAGAGAAAGGAAGCTGTGAGTGAGAGAGAGAAAGAGAGAATGAGAAGCCGTGAGTGAGAGAGAGAGAATGAGAAGCTGTGAGAGAGAGAAAAAGATGTGTGAGAAAGAGAGAGTGAAACAGAAGCTGTGAGTGAGAGAGAGAGAGAAGCTGTGAGTGAGTGAGCGAGAAGCTGTGAATGAGAGAGAGAGAAAGAGAAGCTGTGAGTGAGAGAGAGAAAGAGAAGCTGTGAGTGAGACAAAGAGAGAGAAAGAGAAGCTCTGAGTGAGAGAGAGAGAAAGAGAAGCTGTGAGTGAGAGAGAGAAAGAGAAGCTGTGAGTGAGACAAAGAGAGAGAAAGAGAAGCTCTGAGTGAGAGAGAGAGAAAGAGAAGCTGTGAGTGAGAGAGAGAAAGAGAAGCTGTGAGTGAGCGAGAGTGAGAAAGAGAAGCTGTGAGTGAGAGAGAGAGAGAGAAAGAGAAGCTGTGAGTGAGAGAGAGAGAGAAAGAGAAGCTTTGAGTGTGTGTGTGAGAGAGAGAAGCTGTGATTGAGAGAGAGAGAGAGAAGAGAAGCTGTGAGTGAGAGAGAGAGAAAGAGAAGCTGTGAGTGAGAGAGAAAGAGAAAGAGAAGCTGTGAGTGAGAGAGAGAGAGAAATAGAAGCTGTGAGAGAGAGAGAGAGATGCTGTGAGTGAGAGAGGGAAAGAGAAGCTGTGTATGTGTGGGAGAGAGATATGCTGTGAGTGAGAGAGAGAGAAAGTGAAGCTGTGATCTAGAGAGAGAGAAAGAGAAGCTGTGAGTGAGACAAAGAGAGAGAAAGAGAAGCTGTGAGTGAGAGAGAGAGAAAGAGAAGCTGTGAGTGAGATAGAGAATGAGAAGCTGTGAGTGAGCGAGAGAGAAAGAGAAGCTTTGAGTTTGTGTGTGAGAGAGAGAAGCTGTGATTGAGAGAGAGAGAAGAGAAGCTGTGAGTGAGAGAGAGAGAGAGAGAAGCTGTGAGTGAGAGAGAAAGAGAAGCTGTGAGAGAGAGAGAGAGAGAAAGAGAAGCTGTGAGTGAGTGAGAGAGAGAGATGCTGTGAGTGAGAGAGAGAAAGAGAAGCTGTGTATGTGTGGGAGAGAGATATGCTTTGAGTGAGAGAGAGAGAAAGTGAAGCTGTGATCTAGAGAGAGAGAAAGAGAAGCTGTGAGTGAGACAAAGAGAGAAAGAGAAGCTGTGAGTGAGAGAGAGAGAGAGAAAGAGAAGCTGTGATTGAGAGAGAGAGAAAGAGAAGCTGTGAGTGCGAGAGAGAGAGAAAGAGAAGCTGTGAATGAGAGAGAGAGAGAAAGAGAAGCTGTGAGTGAGACAAAGAGAGAGAAAGAGAAGCTGTGAGTGAGAGAGAGAGAGAAAGAGAAGCTGTGAGTGAGAGAGAGAAAGAGAAGCTGTGAGTGCGAGAGAAAGAGAGAAAGAGAAGCTGTGAGTGAGAGAGAGAGAGAAAGAGAAGCTGTGAGTGATAGTGAAAGAAAGAGAAGCATTGAGTGAGAGAGAGAGAGAAATAGTGTCTGTGTGTGTGAGAGAAAGAGAAGCTGAGAGAGAGAGAGAGAAGCTGTGAGTGAGAGAGCGAGAGCGAAAGAGAAGCTGTGAGTGAAAGAGAGAGAGAGAGAGAAAGAGAAGCTGTGAGAGAGAAAGAGAAGCTGTGAGTGAGAGAGAGAAAGAGAGAATGAGAAGCCGTGAGTGAGAGAGAGAGAGAATGAGAAGCTGTGTGAGAGAGAAAAAGCTGTGAGTGAGAGAGATAGAGAAAGAGAAGCTGTGAGTGTGAGAGAGAAACAGAAGCTGTAAGTGTGAGAGAGAGATAGTCTGTGTGAGAAAGAGAGAGTGAAACAGAAGCTGTGAGTGAGAGAGAGAGAGAAGCTGTGAGTGAGAGAGAGAAGCTGTGAATGAGAGAGAGAGAAGGAGAAGCTGTGAGTGAGTGAGAGAGAGAAGCTGTAATTGAGAGAAAGAGAGAGAGAAAGAGAAGCTGTGTGTGTGAGAGAGAGAAAGAGAAGCTGTGAGTGAGACAAAGACAGAGAAAGAGAAGCTGTGAGTGAGAGAGAGAGAGAAAGAGAAGCTGTGAGTGAGAGAGAGAGAAAGAGAAGATGTAAGTGAGAGAGAGAAAGAGAAGCTGTGAGTGAGACAAAGAGAGAGAAAGAGAAGCTCTGAGTGAGAGAGAGAGAGAAAGAGAAGCTGTGAGTGAAAGAGAGAGAGAGAGAAGCTGTGAGTGAGAGAAAGAGAAAATGTGAGTGAGAGAGAGAGAGAAAGAGATGCTATGAGTGAGAGAGAAACAGAAGCTGGGAATGAGAGAGAGAGAAAGTGAAGGTGTGAGTGAGAGAGAGGGAGAGAAATAGAAGCTGTGAGAGAGAGAGAGAATGAGAACCTGTGAGTGAGAGAGAAAGAGAAAGAGAAGCTGTGAGTGACACACAGAGAGAGAACTTGTGAGTGAGAGAGAAAGAGAAAGAGAAGCTGTGAGTGACAGAGAGAGAGAATGAGAAGCTTTGAGTGAGAGAGAGAGAAAGTGAAGCTGTGAGTGAGAGAGAGATAGAGAGAAAGAGAAGCTGTGTGTGTGAGAGAGAAATAGAAGCTGTGTGTGAGTGACAGAGAGAGAAGCTGTTTGTGTGTGTGTGATTAAGAGAAGCTGTGTGTGTGACAGAGAGAAAGAGACTGTGTGTGAGAGAGAGTGAGAGAGAGAAAGAGAAGCTGTGAGTGTGAGAGAGAGAGAGATGCTGAGAGTGAGAGAGAGAAAGAGAAGCTGTGTATGTGTGTGAGAGAGAGAAAGAGAAGCTGTGAGTGAGAGAGAGAAAGAAAGAGAAGCTGTGAGTGAGTGAGAGAGAGAAAGAGAAGCTGTGAGTGAGAGAGAGAGAAATAGAAGCTGTGAGTGGGAGAGAGAAAGAGAAGCTGTGTGTGTGAGAGAGAGAAACTGTGAGTGAGCGAGAGAAAGAGAAACTGTGAGTGAGAGAGAGAGAAAGAGAAGCTGTGAGTGCGAGAGAGAGAAAGAGAAGCTGTGAGTGAGAGAGAGAATGAGAAGCTGTGAGTGAGAGAGAGAAAGAGAAGCTGTGAGTGAGTGAGAGAGAGAGAGAAAGAGAAGCTGTGAGTGAGAGAGAGAGAAAGAGAAGCTTTGAGTGTGTGTGTGAGAGAGAGAAGCTGTGATTGAGAGAGAGAGAGAAGAGAAGCTGTGAGTGAGAGAGAGAGAGAAAGAGAAGCTGTGAGTGAGAGAGAAAGAGAAAGAGAAGCTGTGAGTGACAGAGAGAGAGAAAGAGAAGCTGTGAGTGAGAGAGAGAGAGAGATGCTGTGAGTGAGAGAGAGAGAAAGTGAAGCTGTGATCTAGAGAGAGAGAAAGAGAAGCTGTGAGTGAGACAAGGAGAGAGAAAGAGAAGCTGTGAGTGAGAGAGAGAGAAAGAGAAGCTGTGAGTGAGAGAGAGAATGAGAAGCTGTGAGTGAGAGAGAGAGAGAAAGAGAAGCTTTGAGTGTGTGTGTGAGAGAGAGAAGCTGTGATTGAGAGAGAGAGAAAGTGAAGCTGTGATCTAGAGAGAGAGAAAGAGAAGCTGTGAATGAGACAAAGAGAGAGAAAGAGAAGCTGTGATTGAGAGAGAGAGAAAGAGAAGCTGTGAGTGCGAGAGAGAGAGAGAGGAAGAGAAGCTGTGAGTGAGAGAGAGAGAGAAAGAGAAGCTGTGAGTGAGAGAGAGAAAGAGAAGCTGTGAGTGCGAGAGAAAGAGAGAAAGAGAAGCTGTGAGCGAGAGAGAGAGAGAAAGAGAAGCTGTGAGTGATAGTGAAAGAAAGAGAAGCATTGAGTGAGAGAGAGAGAGAAATAGTGTCTCGTGTGTGTGAGAGAAAGAGAAGCTGAGAGAGAGAAGCTGTGAGTGAGAGAGCGAGAGCGAAAGAGAAGCTGTGAGTGAAAGAGAGAGAGAGAAAGAGAAGCTGTGAGAGTGAGAGAGAGAAAGAAAGAGAAGCTGTGAGTGAGAGAGAGAAAGAGAGAATGAGAAGCCGTGATTGAGAGAGAGAGAATGAGAAGCTGTGTGAGAGAGAAAAAGCTGTGAGTGAGAGAGATAGAGAAAGAGAAGCTGTGAGTGTGAGAGAGAAACAGAAGCTGTAAGAGTGAGAGAGAGATAGTCTGTGTGAGAAAGAGAGAGTGAAACAGAAGCTGTGAGTGAGAGAGAGAGAGAGAAGCTGTGAGTGAGAGAGAGAAGCTGTGAATGAGAGAGAGAGAAGGAGAAGCTGTGAGTGAGTGAGAGAGAGAGAAGCTGTAAGTGTGAGAAAGAGAGAGAGAAAGAGAAGCTGTGTGTGTGAGAGAGAGAAAGAGAAGCTGTGAGTGAGAGAGAGAAAGAGAAGCTGTGAGTGAGACAAAGAGAGAGAAAGAGAAGCTCTGAGTGAGAGAGAGAGAGAAAGAGAAGCTGTGAGTGAAAGAGAGAGAGATCGAAGCTGTGAGTGAGAGAAAAAGAAAATGTGAGTGAGAGAGAGAGAAAGAGATGCTATGAGTGAGAGAGAAACAGAAGCTGGGAATGAGAGAGAGAGAAAGTGAAGGTGTGAGTGAGAGAGAGAGAGAGAAATAGAAGCTGTGTGTGAGAGAGAGAATGAGAACCTGTGAGTGAGAGAGAAAGAGAAAGAGAAGCTGTGAGTGACACACAGAGAGAGAACCTGTGAGTGAGAGAGAAAGAGAAAGAGAAGCTGTGAGTGACAGAGAGAGAGAATGAGAAGCTTTGAGTGAGAGAGAGAGAAAGTGAAGCTGTGAGTGAGAGAGAGATAGAGAGAAAGAGAAGCTGTGTGTGAGAGAGAGAAAAAGAAGCTGTGTGTGAGTGAGAGAGAGAGAAGCTGTGTGTGTGTGTGGGATTAAGAGAAGCTGTGTGTGTGACAGAGAGAAAGAGACACTGTGTGTGAGAGAGAGTGAGAGAGAGAAAGAGAAGCTGTGAGTGAGAGAGAGAGAGAGATGCTGAGAGTGAGAGAGAGAAAGAGAAGCTGTGTATGTGTGAGAGAGAGATATGCTGTCAGTGAGAGACAGAGAAAGTGAAGCTGTGTGTGAGAGAAAGAGAGAAAGTTAAGCTGAGAGTGAGAGAGAGAGAAAGTGAAGCATTGAGTGAGAGAGAGAGAAATAGAGTCTATGAGAGAGAGAGAAAGAGAAGCTGTGTGTGTGAGAGAGAGAAGCTGTGAGTGAGAGCGAGAGAGCGAAAGAGAAGCTGTGAGTGAAAGAGAGAGAGAAAGAGAAGCTGAGAGTGAGAGAGAGAGAGTTGCTGTGAGTGAGTGAGAGAGAGAAATAGAAGGTGTGAGTGAGAGAGAGAAAGAGAGAAAGAGAAGCTGTGAGTGAGAGAGAGAGAGAAAGAGAAGCTGTGAGTGAGAGAGAGAGAAAAAAAAGCTGTGAGCGAGAGAGAGAGAGAGATGCTTTGAGTGCGAGAGAGAGAAACAGAAGCTGTGAGTGAGAGAGAGAGGAAGAGAGTCTGTGTGAGAAAGAGAGAAAGAGAAGCTGTGAGTGAGAGAGAGAGAGAGAGAAGCTGTGAATGAGAGAGAGAAAGAACATCTGAGAAAGAGAGGGAGAAAGAGAAGCTGTGAATGAGAGAGAAAGAGAAAGAGAAGCTGTGAGTGACACAGAGAGAGAAGCTGTGAGTGAGAGAGAGAGAAAAAGAGATGCTGTGAGTGAGAGAGAAACAGAAGCTGTGAATGAGAGAGAGAGAGAAAGAGAAGGTGTGAGTGAGAGAGAGAAAGGGAAGCTGTGAGTGAGAGAGAGAGAGAGAAGCTGTGAGTGAGAGAGAGAGAAAGAGAATCTGTGAGTGAGAGAGAGAGAAGCTGTGAGTGAGAGGGAGAGAAGCTTTGAGTGAGAGAGAGAAGCTGTGAGTGAGATAGTGAGAAAGATAAGCTGTGAGAGAGAGAGAGAGAAAGAGTAGCTGTGAGTGAGAGAGAGATAGAAAGAGAAGCTGTGAGTCAGAGAGAGAGAGAGAGAGAAAGAGAAGCTGTGAGTGAGAGAGAGAGAGAGAGGTGCTGTGAGTGATAGTGAAAGAAAGAGAAGCATTGAGTGAGAGAGAGAGAGAAATAGTGTCTGTGTGTGAGAGAGAAAGAGAAGCTGAGAGAGAGAGAAAGAGAAGCTGTGAGTGAGAGAGAGAGAGAGAGAGAAGCTGTGAGAGTGAGAGAGAGAGAGAAAGAGAAGCTGTGAGTGAGAGAGAGAAAGAGAGAATGAGAAGCCGTGAGTGAGAGAGAGAGAGAATGAGAAGCTGTGAGAGAGAGAAAAAGCTGTGAGAGAGAGAGAGAGAAAGAGAAGCTGTGAGTGTGAGAGAGAAACAGAAGCTGTAAGTGTGAGAGAGAGATAGTCTGTGTGAGAAAGAGAGAGCGAAACAGAAGCTGTGAGTGAGAGAGAGAGAGAGAGAAGCTGTGAGTGAGTGAGAGAGAAGCTGTGAATGAGAGAGAGAGAAAGAGAAGCTGTGAGCGAGTCAAAGAGAGAGAAAGAGAAGCTGTGAGTGAGAGAGAGAGAGAAAGAAAAGCTGTGAGTGAGAGAGAAAGAGAAAGAGAAGCTGTGAGTGAGAGAGAGAAAGAGAAGCTGTGAGTGAGACAAAGAGAGAGAAAGAGAAGCTCTGAGTGAGAGAGAGAGAGAGAGAGAAGCTGTGAGTGAGAGAGAGAAAGAGAAGCTGTGAGTGAGTGAGAGTGAGAAAGAGAAGCTGTGAGTGAGAGAGAGAGAAATAGAAGCTGTGAGTGGGAGAGAGAAAGAGAAGCTGTGTGTGTGAGAGAGAAACTGTGAGTGAGTGAGAGAAAGAGAAACTGTGAGTGAGAGAGAGAGAAAGAGAAGCTGTGAGTGAGAGAGAGAGAAAGAGAAGCTGTGAGTGAGAGAGAGAATGAGAAGCTGTGAGTGAGAGAGAGAAAGAGAAGCTGTGAGTGAAAGAGAGAGAGAGAGAAAGAGAAGCTGTGAGTGAGAGAGAGAGAAAGAGAAGCTGTGAGTGAGAGAAAGAGAGGAAGAGAAGCTGTGAGTGAGAGAGAGAGAGAAAGAGAAGCTTTGAGTGTGTGTGTGTGAGAGAGAAGCTGTGATTGAGAGAGAGAGAAGAGAAGCTGTGAGTGAGAGAGAGAGAGAAAGAGAAGCTGTGAGTGAGAGAGAAAGAAAAAGAGAAGCTGTGTTTGAGAGAGAGAGAGAAAGAGAAGCTGTGAGTGAGAGAGAGAGAGATGCTGTGAGTGAGAGAGAGAAAGAGAAGCTGTGTATGTGTGGGAGAGAGATATGCTGTGAGTGAGAGAGAGAGAAAGTGAAGCTGTGATCTAGAGAGAGATAAAGAGAAGCTGTGAGTGAGACAAAGAGAGAGAAAGAAGCTGTGAGTGAGAGAGAGAGAGAGAAAGAGAAGCTGTGAGTGAGAGAGAGAGAAAGAGAAGCTGTGAGTGCGAGAGAGAGAGAGAAAGAGAAGCTGTGAGTGAGAGAGAGAGAGAAAGAGAAGCTGTGAGTGAGACAAAGAGAGAGAAAGAGAAGCTGTGAGAGAGAGAGAGAGAGAAGCTGTGAGTGAGAGATAGAAAGAGAAGCTGTGAGTCAGAGAGAGAGAGAGAGAGAAAGAGAAGCTGTGAGTGAGAGAGAGAGAGAGAGGTGCTGTGAGTGATAGTGAAAGAAAGAGAAGCATTGAGTGAGAGAGAGAGAGAAATAGTGTCTGTGTGTGAGAGAGAAAGAGAAGCTGAGAGAGAGAGAAAGAGAAGCTGTGAGTGAGAGAGAGAGAGAGAGAGAAGCTGTGAGAGTGAGAGAGAGAGAGAGAGAAGCTGTGAGTGAGAGAGAGAAAGAGAGAATGAGAAGCCGTGAGTGAGAGAGAGAGAGAATGAGAAGCTGTGAGAGAGAGAAAAAGCTGTGAGAGAGAGAGAGAGAAAGAGAAGCTGTGAGTGTGAGAGAGAAACAGAAGCTGTAAGTGTGAGAGAGAGATAGTCTGTGTGAGAAAGAGAGAGCGAAACAGAAGCTGTGAGTGAGAGAGAGAGAGAGAGAGAGAAGCTGTGAGTGAGTGAGAGAGAAGCTGTGAATGAGAGAGAGAGAAAGAGAAGCTGTGAGCGAGTCAAAGAGAGAGAAAGAGAAGCTGTGAGTGAGAGAGAGAGAGAAAGAAAAGCTGTGAGTGAGAGAGAAAGAGAAAGAGAAGCTGTGAGTGAGAGAGAGAAAGAGAAGCTGTGAGTGAGACAAAGAGAGAGAAAGAGAAGCTCTGAGTGAGAGAGAGAGAGAGAGAGAAGCTGTGAGTGAGAGAGAGAAAGAGAAGCTGTGAGTGAGTGAGAGTGAGAAAGAGAAGCTGTGAGTGAGAGAGAGAGAAATAGAAGCTGTGAGTGGGAGAGAGAAAGAGAAGCTGTGTGTGTGAGAGAGAAACTGTGAGTGAGTGAGAGAAAGAGAAACTGTGAGTGAGAGAGAGAGAAAGAGAAGCTGTGAGTGAGAGAGAGAGAAAGAGAAGCTGTGAGTGAGAGAGAGAATGAGAAGCTGTGAGTGAGAGAGAGAAAGAGAAGCTGTGAGTGAAAGAGAGAGAGAGAGAAAGAGAAGCTGTGAGTGAGAGAGAGAGAAAGAGAAGCTGTGAGTGAGAGAAAGAGAGGAAGAGAAGCTGTGAGTGAGAGAGAGAGAGAAAGAGAAGCTTTGAGTGTGTGTGTGTGAGAGAGAAGCTGTGATTGAGAGAGAGAGAAGAGAAGCTGTGAGTGAGAGAGAGAGAGAAAGAGAAGCTGTGAGTGAGAGAGAAAGAAAAAGAGAAGCTGTGTTTGAGAGAGAGAGAGAAAGAGAAGCTGTGAGTGAGAGAGAGAGAGAGATGCTGTGAGTGAGAGAGAGAAAGAGAAGCTGTGTATGTGTGGGAGAGAGATATGCTGTGAGTGAGAGAGAGAGAAAGTGAAGCTGTGATCTAGAGAGAGATAAAGAGAAGCTGTGAGTGAGACAAAGAGAGAGAAAGAAGCTGTGAGTGAGAGAGAGAGAGAGAAAGAGAAGCTGTGAGTGAGAGAGAGAGAAAGAGAAGCTGTGAGTGCGAGAGAGAGAGAGAAAGAGAAGCTGTGAGTGAGAGAGAGAGAGAAAGAGAAGCTGTGAGTGAGACAAAGAGAGAGAAAGAGAAGCTGTGAGAGAGAGAGAGAGAGAAGCTGTGAGTGAGAGAGAGAAAGAGAAGCTGTGAGTGCGAGAGAAGGAGAGAAAGAGAAGCTGTGAGTGAGAGAGAGAGAGAAAGAGAAGCTGTGAGTGATAGTGAAAGAAAGAGAAGCATTGAGTGAGAGAGAGAGTGAAATACTTTCTGTCTGTGAGAGAGAAAGAGAAGCTGAGAGAGAGAGAGAGAGAAGCTGTGAGTGAGAGAGCGAGAGCGAAAGGGAAGCTGTGAGTGAAAGAGAGAGAGAGAGAAAGAGAAGCTGTGAGAGTGAGAGAGAGAGAGAAAGAGAAGCTGTGAGTGAGAGAGAGAAAGAGAGAATGAGAAGCCGTGAGTGAGAGAGAGAGAGAATGAGAAGCTGTGAGAGAGAGAAAAAGCTGTGAGTGAGAGAGATAGAGAAAGACAAGCTGTGAGTGTGAGAGAGAAACAGAAGCTGTAAGTGAGAGAGAGATAGTCTGTGTGAGAAAGAGAGAGTGAAACAGAAGCTGTGAGTGAGAGAGAGAGAGAAGCTGTGAGTGAGTGAGAGAGAAGCTGTGAATGAGAGAGAGAAAGAGAAGCTGTGAGTGAGAGAGAGAGAAAGAGAAGCTGTGAGCGAGACAAAGAGAGAGAAAGAGAAGCTGTGAGTGAGAGAGAGAGAGAAAGAGAAGCTGTGAGTGAGAGAGAAAGAGAAAGAGAAGCTGTGAGTGAGAGAGAGAAAGAGAAGCTGTGAGTGAGTGAGAGAGAGAGAAGCTGTAAGTGAGAGAAAGAGAGAGAGAAAGAGAAGCTGTGTGTGTGAGAGAGAGAAAGAGAAGCTGTGAGTGAGACAAAGACAGAGAAAGAGAAGCTGTGAGTGAGAGAGAGAGAGAAAGAGAAGCTGTGAGTGAGAGAGAGAGAAAGAGAAGCTGTAAGTGAGAGAGAGAACGAGAAGCTGTGTGTGAGACATAGAGAGAGAAAGAGAAGCTGTGAGTGAAAGCGAGAGAGAGAGAAGCTGTGAGTGAGAGAAAGAGAAAATGTGAGTGAGAGAGAGAGAGAAAGAGATGCTATGAGTGAGAGAGAAACAGAAGCTGGGAATGAGAGAGAGAGAAAGTGAAGGTGTGAGTGAGAGAGAGAGAGAGAAATAGAAGCTGTGTGTGAGAGAGAGAATGAGAACCTGTGAGTGAGAGAGAAAGAGAAAGAGAAGCTGTGAGTGACACACAGAGAGAGAACTTGTGAGTGAGAGAGAAAGAGAAAGAGAAGCTGTGAGTGACAGAGAGAGAGAATGAGAAGCTTTGAGTGAGAGAGAGAGAAAGTGAAGCTGTGAGTGAGAGAGAGATAGAGAGAAAGAGAAGCTGTGTGTTTGAGAGAGAAATAGAAGCTGTGTGTGAGTGACAGAGAGAGAAGCTGTGTGTGTGTGTGTGATTAAGAGAAGCTGTGTGTGTGACAGAGAGAAAGAGACTGTGTGTGAGAGAGAGTGAGAGAGAGAAAGAGAAGCTGTGAGTGTGAGAGAGAGAGAGATGCTGAGAGTGAGAGAGAGAAAGAGAAGCTGTGTATGTGTGTGAGAGAGAGAAAGAGAAGCTGTGAGTGAGAGAGAGAAAGAGAAGCTGTGAGTGAGTGAGAGTGAGAAAGAGAAGCTGTGAGTGAGAGAGAGAGAGAAATAGAAGCTGTGAGTGGGAGAGAGAAAGAGAAGCTGTGTGTGTGAGAGAGAGAAACTGTGAGTGAGCGAGAGCAAGAGAAACTGTGAGTGAGAGAGAGAGAAAGAGAAGCTGTGAGTGCGAGAGAGAGAAAGAGAAGCTGTGAGTGAGAGAGAGAATGAGAAGCTGTGAGTGAGAGAGAGAAAGAGAAGCTGTGAGTGAGAGAGAGAGAGAGAGAAAGAGAAGCTGTGAGTGAGAGAGAGAGAAAGAGAAGCTTTGAGTGTGTGTGTGAGAGAGAGAAGCTGTGATTGAGAGAGAGAGAGAAGAGAAGCTGTGAGTGAGAGAGAGAGAGAAAGAGAAGCTGTGAGTGAGAGAGAAAGAGAAAGAGAAGCTGTGAGTGAGAGAGAGAGAGAAAGAGAAGCTGTGAGTGAGAGAGAGAGAGAGATGCTGTGAGTGAGAGAGAGAGAAAGTGAAGCTGTGATCTAGAGAGAGAGAAAGAGAAGCTGTGAGTGAGACAAAGAGAGAGAAAGAGAAGCTGTGAGTGAGAGAGAGAGAAAGAGAAGCTGTGAGTGAGAGAGAGAATGAGAAGCTGTGAGTGAGAGAGAGAGAGAAAGAGAAGCTTTGAGTGTGTGTGTGTGAGAGAGAAGCTGTGATTGAGAGAGAGAGAAAGTGAAGCTGTGATCTAGAGAGAGAGAAAGAGAAGCTGTGAGTGAGACAAAGAGAGAGAAAGAGAAGCTGTGAGTGAGAGAGAGAGAGAAAGAGAAGCTGTGATTGAGAGAGAGAGAAAGAGAAGCTGTGAGTGCGAGAGAGAGAGAGAGGAAGAGAAGCTGTGAGTGAGAGAGAGAGAGAAAGAGAAGCTGTGAGTGAGAGAGAGAAAGAGAAGCTGTGAGTACGAGAGAAAGAGAGAAAGAGAAGCTGTGAGCGAGAGAGAGAGAGAAAGAGAAGCTGTGAGTGATAGTGAAAGAAAGAGAAGCATTGAGTGAGAGAGAGAGAGAAATAGTGTCTCGTGTGTGTGAGAGAAAGAGAAGCTGAGAGAGAGAAGCTGTGAGTGAGAGAGCGAGAGCGAAAGAGAAGCTGTGAGTGAAAGAGAGAGAGAGAGAAAGAGAAGCTGTGAGAGTGAGAGAGAGAGAGAAAGAGAAGCTGTGAGTGAGAGAGAGAAAGAGAGAATGAGAAGCCGTGATTGAGAGAGAAAGAATGAGAAGCTGTGTGAGAGAGAAAAAGCTGTGAGTGAGAGAGATAGAGAAAGAGATGCTGTGAGTGTGAGAGAGAAACAGAAGCTGTAAGAGTGAGAGAGAGATAGTCTGTGTGAGAAAGAGTGAGTGAAACAGAAGCTGTGAGTGAGAGAGAGAGAGAGAAGCTGTGAGTGAGAGAGAGAAGCTGTGAATGAGAGAGAGAGAAGGAGAAGCTGTGAGTGAGTGAGAGAGAGAAGCTGTAAGTGAGAGAAAGAGAGAGAGAAAGAGAAGCTGTGTGTGTGAGAGAGAGAAAGAGAAGCTGTGAGTGAGACAAAGACAGAGAAAGAGAAGCTGTGAGTGAGAGAGAGAGAAAGAGAAGCTGTGAGTGAGAGAGAGAAAGAGAAGCTGTGAGTGAGAGAGAGAAAGAGAAGCTGTGAGTGAGACAAAGAGAGAGAAAGAGAAGCTCTGAGTGAGAGAGAGAGAGAAAGAGAAGCTGTGAGTGAAAGAGAGAGAGAGAGAAGCTGTGAGTGAGAGAAAGAGAAAATGTGAGTGAGAGAGAGAGAGAAAGAGATGCTATGAGTGAGAGAGAAACAGAAGCTGGGAATGAGAGAGAGAGAAAGTGAAGGTGTGAGTGAGAGAGAAAGAGAGAAATAGAAGCTGTGAGAGAGAGAGAGAATGAGAACCTGTGAGTGAGAGAGAAAGAGAAAGAGAAGCTGTGAGTGACACAGAGAGAGAGAACCTGTGAGTGAGAGAGAGAGAGAAAGTGAAGCTGTGAGTGAGAGAGAGATAGAGAGAAAGAGAAGCTGTGTGTGTGAGAGAGAAAAAGAAGCTGTGTGTGAGTGAGAGAGAGAGAAGCTGTGTGTGTGTGTGGGATTAAGAGAAGCTGTGTGTGTGACAGAGAGAAAGAGACACTGTGTGTGAGAGAGAGTGAGAGAGAGAAAGAGAAGCTGTAAGTGAGAGAGAGAGAGAGATGCTGAGAGTGAGAGAGAGAAAGAGAAGCTGTGTATGTGTGAGAGAGAGATATGCTGTCAGTGAGAGACAGAGAAAGTGAAGCTGTGTGTGAGAGAAAGAGAGAAAGTTAAGCTGAGAGTGAGAGAGAGAGAGAAAGTGAAGCATTGAGTGAGAGAGAGAGAAATAGAGTCTATGAGAGAGAGAGAAAGAGAAGCTGTGTGTGTGTGTGAGAGAGAAGCTGTGAGTGAGAGCGAGAGAGCGAAAGAGAAGCTGTGAGTGAAAGAGAGAGAGAAAGAGAATCTGAGAGAGAGTTGCTGTGAGTGAGTGAGAGAGAGAAATAGAAGGTGTGAGTGAGAGAGAGAAAGAGAGAAAGAGAAGCTGTGAGTGAGAGAGAGAGAGAAAGAGAAGCTGTGAGTGAGAGAGAGAGAAAAAAAGGTGTGAGCGAGAGAGAGAGAAAGAGATGCTTTGAGTGCGAGAGAGAGAAACAGAAGCTGTGAGTGAGAGAGAGAGAAAGAGAGTCTGTGTGAGAAAGAGAGAAAGAGAAGCTGTGAGTGAGAGAGAGAGAGAAGCTGTGAGTGAGAGAGAGAGAAGCTGTGAGTGAGTGAGAGAGAGAAAGAGAACCTGTGAGTGAGAGAGAGAGAGAGAAGGAAAAGCTGTGAATGAGAGAGAGAAAGAACATCTGAGAAAGAGAGGGAGAAAGGGAAGCTGTGAATGAGAGAGAAAGAGAAAGAGAAGCTGTGAGTGACACAGAGAGAGAAGCTGTGAGTGAGAGAGAGAGAGAAAGAGATGCTGTGAGTGAGAGAGAAACAGAAGCTGTGAATGAGAGAGAGAGAGAAAGAGAAGGTGTGAGTGAGAGAGAGAAAGGGAAGCTGTGAGTGAGAGAGAGAGAGAGAAGCTGTGAGTGAGAGAGAGAGAAAGAGAATCTGTGAGTGAGAGAGAGAGAGAAGCTGTGAGTGAGTGAGAGAGAAGCTGTGAGTGAGAGAGAGAGAAAGAGAAGCTGTGAGTGAGAGAGATAGAATGAGAAGCTGTGAGTGAGAGAGAAAGAGAAAGTGAAGCTGTGTGTGAGAGAAATAGAGAAAGTGAAGCTGTGAGTGAGAGAGAGAGAGAAAGAGAAGCATTGAGTGAGTAAGAGAGAAAGAGAGTCTGGAAGTGAGAGAGAGAGAAAGAGAAGCTGTGAGTGCGAGAGAAGGAGAGAAAGAGAAGCTGTGAGTGAGTGAGAGTGAGAAAGAGAAGCTGTGAGTGAGAGAGAGAGAAATAGAAGCTGTGAGTGGGAGAGAGAAAGAGAAGCTGTGTGTGAGAGAGAGAGAAACTGTGAGTGAGTGAGAGAAAGAGAAACTGTGAGTGAGAGAGAGAGAAAGAGAAGCTGTGAGTGCGAGAGAGAGAAAGAGAAGCTGTGAGTGAGAGAGAGAATGAGAAGCTGTGAGTGAGAGAGAGAAAGAGAAGCTGTGAGTGAGAGAGAGAGAGAAAGAGAAGCTGTGAGTGAGAGAGAGAGAAAGAGAAGCTGTGAGTGAGAGAAAGAGAGGAAGAGAAGCTGTGAGTGAGAGAGAGAGAGAAATAGAAGCTTTGAGTGTGTGTGTGAGAGAGAGAAGCTGTGATTGAGAGAGAGAGAGAAGAGAAGCTGTGAGTGAGAGAGAGAGAAAGAGAAGCTGTGAGTGAGAGAGAAAGAGAAAGAGAAGCTGTGAGTGAGAGAGAGAGAGAGAAGCTGTGAGTGAGAGAGAGAGAGAGATGCTGTGAGTGAGAGAGAGAAAGAGAAGCTGTGTATGTGTGGGAGAGAGATATGCTGTGAGTGAGAGAGAGAGAAAGTGAAGCTGTGATCTAGAGAGAGAGAAAGAGAAGCTGTGAGTGAGACAAAGAGAGAGAAAGAGAAGCTGTGAGTGAGAGAGAGAGAGAAAGAGAAAGAGAAGCTGTGAGTGAGAGAGAGAGAAAGAGAAGCTGTGAGTGCGAGAGAGAGAGAGAAAGAGAAGCTGTGAGTGAGAGAGAGAGAGAAAGAGAAGTTGTGAGTGAGACAAAGAGAGAGAAAGAGAAGCTGTGAGTGAGAGAGAGAGAAAGAGAAGCTGTGAGTGAGAGAGAGAGAAAGAGAAGCTGTGAGTGAGAGAGAGAATGAGAAGCTGTGAGTGACAGAGAGAGAAAGAGAAGCTGTGAGTGAGAGAGAGAGGAAGAGAAGCTGTGAGTGAGAGAGAGAGAGAAAGAGAAGCTGTGAGTGAGTGAGAGAGAGAGAAGCTGTGAATGAGTGAGAGAGAGAGAGAAGCTGTGAGAGAGAGAGAGAGAAAGAGAAGCATTGAGTGAGAGAGAGAGAAGCTGTGAGTGAGAGAGAGAGAAAGAGAAGGTGTGAGGGAAAGAGAGAGAGAGAGAGAAGCTGAGAGAGAGAGAGAGAGAGAAAGAGAAGCTGTGAGTGAGAGAGAGATAGAAGCTGTGAGTGAGAGAGTGAAAGAGAAGCTGTGAGTGAGAGAGAGAAGGAAACAGAAGCTGTGAGTGAGAGAGAGAGAAAGAAAGAGAAGCTGTGAGTGAGAGAGAGAGAAAGAAAAACTGTGAGTGAGAGAGGAAGAGAAGCTGTGAGTGAGTGAGTGAGAGAGAAATAGAAGCTGTGAGTGAGACAAAGAGACAGAAAGAGAAGCTGTGAGTGAGAGAGAGAGAGAAAGAGAAGCTGTGAGTGAGAGAGAGAGAGAGAAAGAGAAGCTGTGAGTGAGAGAGAGAGAAAGAGAAGCTGTGAGTGAGAGAAAGAGAGGAAGAGAAGCTGTGAGTGAGAGAGAGAGAGAAAGAGAAGCTTTGAGTTTGTGTGTGAGAGAGAGAAGCTGTGATTGAGAGAGAGAGAGAAGAGAAGCTGTGAGTGAGAGAGAGAGAAAGAGAAGCTGTGAGTGAGAGAGAAAGAGAAAGAGAAGCTGTGAGTGAGAGAGAGAGAGAAAGAGAAGCTGTGAGTGAGAGAGAGAGAGAGATGCTGTGAGTGAGAGAGAGAAAGAGAAGCTGTGTATGTGTGGGAGAGAGATATGCTGTGAGTGAGAGAGAGAGAAAGTGAAGCTGTGATCTAGAGAGAGAGAAAGAGAAGCTGTGAGTGAGACAAAGAGAGAGAGAGAGAAGCTGTGAGTGAGAGAGAGAGAGAAAGAGAAAGAGAAGCTGTGAGTGAGAGAGAGAGAAAGAGAAGCTGTGAGTGCGAGAGAGAGAGAGAAAGAGAAGCTGTGAGTGAGAGAGAGAGAGAAAGAGAAGCTGTGAGTGAGACAAAGAGAGAGAAAGAGAAGCTGTGACTGAGAGAGAGAGAGAAAGAGAAGCTGTGAGTGAGAGAGAGAGAAAGAGAAGCTGTGAGTGAGAGAGAGAATGAGAAGCTGTGAGTGAGAGAGAGAGAAAGAGAAGCTGTGAGTGAGAGAGAGAGGAAGAGAAGCTGTGAGTGAGAGAGAGAGAAAGAGAAGCTGTGAGTGAGTGAGAGAGAGAGAAGCTGTGAATGAGAGAGAGAGAGGAGAAGCTGTGAGTGAGAGAGAGAGAGAAGCTGTGAGAGAGAGAGAGAAAGAGAAGCATTGAGTGAGAGAGAGAGACAGAGAGTCTGGAAGTGAGAGAGAGAGAAAGAGAAGCTGTGAGCGAGAGAGAGAGAAGCTGTGAGTGAGAGAGAGAGAGAAAGAGAAGGTGTGAGGGAAAGAGAGAGAGAGAGAAGCTGAGAGAGAGAGAGAGAAAGAGAAAGAGAAGCTGTGAGTGAGAGAGAGATAGAAGCTGTGAGTGAGAGAGTGAAAGAGAAGCTGTGAGTGTGAGAGAGAAGGAAACAGAAGCTGTGAGTGAGAGAGAGAGAAAGAAAGAGAAGCTGTGAGTGAGAGAGAGAGAAAGAAAAACTGTGAGTGAGACAGAAAGAGAAGCTGTGAGTGAGAGAGAGAGAGAAAGAGAAGCTGTGAGTGAGAGAGAGAGAGAGAGAGAAAGAGAAGCTGTGAGTGAGTGAGAGAGATTAAGAGAAGCTGTGTCTGTGTGTGAGAGAAAGAGACACTGTGTGTGTGAGAGAGAAAGAGAAGCTGTGAGTGCGAGAGAGATGCTGTGAGTGAGAGAGAGAAAGAGAAGCTGTGTATGTGTGAGAGAGAGATATGCTGTGAGTGAGAGAGAGAGAAAGATAAGGTGTGTGTGAGAGAAAGAGAAAGTGAAGCTGTGTGTGAGATAAAGAGAGAAAGTGAAGCTGTGAGTGTGAGAGAGAGAGAAGCATTGAGTGAAAGAGAGAGAAATAGAGTCTGAGAGAGAGAAAGAGAAGCTGTGTGAGAGAGAGAGATAAGCTGTGAGTGAGAGAGAGAGCAAAAGAGAAGCTGTGAGTGAAAGAGAGAGAGAGAAAGAGCAGCTGTGAGTGAGAGGGAGAGAGTTGCTGTGAGTGAGAGAGAGAGAGAAAGAGAAGCTGTGCGTGAGAGAGAGTGAGAATCAGGAGCTGTGAGTGAGAAAGAGAGAGAGAAAGAGAAGCTGTGAGTGAGAGAGAGAGAAAGAGAAGCTGTGAGTGAGAGAGATAGAATGAGAAGCTGTGAGTGAGAGAGAAAGAGAAAGTGAAGCTGTGTGTGAGAGAAATAGAGAAAGTGAAGCTGTGAGTGAGAGAGAGAGAGAAAGAGAAGCATTGAGTGAGTAAGAGAGAAAGAGAGTCTGGAAGTGAGAGAGAGAGAAAGATAAGCTGTGAGTGCGAGAGAAGGAGAGAAAGAGAAGCTGTGAGTGAGTGAGAGTGAGAAAGAGAAGCTGTGAGTGAGAGAGAGAGAAATAGAAGCTGTGAGTGGGAGAGAGAAAGAGAAGCTGTGTGTGTGAGAGAGAGAAACTGTGAGTGAGTGAGAGAAAGAGAAACTGTGAGTGAGAGAGAGAGAAAGAGAAGCTGTGAGTGAGAGAGAGAGAAAGAGAAGCTGTGAGTGAGAGAGAGAATGAGAAGCTGTGAGTGAGAGAGAGAAAGAGAAGCTGTGAGTGAGAGAGAGAGAGAGAGAAAGAGAAGCTGTGAGTGAGAGAGAGAGAAAGAGAAGCTGTGAGTGAGAGAAAGAGAGGAAGAGAAGCTGTGAGTGAGAGAGAGAGAGAAAGAGAAGCTTTGAGTGTGTGTGTGTGAGAGAGAAGCTGTGATTGAGAGAGAGAGAGAAGAGAAGCTGTGAGTGAGAGAGAGAGAGAAAGAGATGCTGTGAGTGAATGAGAAAGAGAAAGAGAAGCTGTGAGTGCGAGAGAGAGAAAGAGAAGCTGTGAGTGAGAGAGAGAGAGAGATGCTGTGAGTGAGAGAGAGAAAGAGAAGCTGTGTATGTGTGGGAGAGAGATATGCTGTGAGTGAGAGAGAGAGAAAGTGAAGCTGTGATCTAGAGAGAGATAAAGAGAAGCTGTGAGTGAGACAAAGAGAGAGAAAGAGAAGCTGTGAGTGAGAGAGAGAGAGAGAAAGAGAAGCTGTGAGTGAGAGAGAGAGAAAGAGAACCTGTGAGTGCGAGAGAGAGAGAGAGAAAGAGAAGCTGTGAGTGAGAGATAGAGAGAAAGAGAAGCTGTGAGTGAGACAAAGAGAGAGAAAGAGAAGCTGTGAGTGAGAGAGAAGGAGAGAAAGAGAAGCTGTGAGTGAGAGAGAGAAAGAGAAGCTGTGAGTGCGAGAGAAGGAGAGAAAGAGAAGCTGTGAGTGAGAGAGAGAAAGAGAAGCTGTGAGTGATAGTGAAAGAAAGAGAAGCATTGAGTGAGAGAGAGAGAGAAATAGTGTCTGTGTGTGAGAGAGAAAGAGAAGCTGAGAGAGAGAGAGAGAGAAGCTGTGAGTGAGAGAGCGAGAGCGAAAGGGAAGCTGTGAGTGAAAGAGAGAGAGAGAGAAAGAGAAGCTGTGAGAGTGAGAGAGAGAGAGAAAGAGAAGCTGTGAGTGAGAGAGAGAAAGAGAGAATGAGAAGCCGTGAGTGAGAGAGAGAGAGAATGAGAAGCTGTGAGAGAGAGAATAAGCTGTGAGTGAGAGAGATAGAGAAAGACAAGCTGTGAGTGTGAGAGAGAAACAGAAGCTGTAAGTGTGAGAGAGAGATAGTCTGTGTGAGAAAGAGAGAGTGAAACAGAAGCTGTGAGTGAGAGAGAGAGAGAAGCTGTGAGTGAGTGAGAGAGAAGCTGTGAATGAGAGAGAGAAAAAGAGAAGCTGTGAGTGAGAGAGAGAGAAAGAGAAGCTGTGAGCGAGACAAAGAGAGAGAAAGAGAAGCTGTGAGTGAGAGAGAGAGAGAGAAAGAGAAGCTGTGAGTGAGAGAGAAAGAGAAAGAGAAGCTGTGAGTGAGAGAGAGAAAGAGAAGCTGTGAGTGAGACAAAGAGAGAGAAAGAGAAGCTCTGAGTGAGAGAGAGAGAAAGAGAAGCTGTGAGTGAGAGAGAGAAAGAGGAGCTGTGAGTGAGTGAGAGTGAGAAAGAGAAGCTGTGAGTGAGTGAGAGAGAGAAATAGAAGCTGTGAGTGGGAGAGAGAAAGAGAAGCTGTGTGTGTGAGAGAGCGAAACTGTGTGTGTGAGAGAGAAAGAGAAGCTGTGAGTGAGAGAGAGATGCTGTGAGTGAGAGAGAGAAAGAGAAGCTGTGTATGTGTGAGAGAGAGATATGCTGTGAGTGAGAGAGAGAGAAAGATAAGGTGTGTGTGAGAGAAAGAGAAAGTGAAGCTGTGTGTGAGATAAAGAGAGAAAGTGAAGCTGTGAGTGTGAGAGAGAGAGAAGCATTGAGTGAAAGAGAGAGAAATAGAGTCTGAGAGAGAGAGAAAGAGAAGCTGTGTGAGAGAGAGAGATAAGCTGTGAGTGAGAGAGAGAGCAAAAGAGAAGCTGTGAGTGAAAGAGAGAGAGAGAAAGAGCAGCTGTGAGTGACAGGGAGAGAGTTGCTGTGAGTGAGAGAGAGAGAGAAAGAGAAGCTGTGTGTGTGAGAGAGAGAGAATCAGGAGCTGTGAGTGAGAAAGAGAGAGAGAAAGAGAAGCTGTGAGTGAGAGAGAGAGAAAGAGAAGCTGTGAGTGAGAGAGATAGAATGAGAAGCTGTGAGTGAGAGAGAAAGAGAAAGTGAAGCTGTGTGTGAGAGAAATAGAGAAAGTGAAGCTGTGAGTGAGAGAGAGAGAGAAAGAGAAGCATTGAGTGAGTAAGAGAGAAAGAGAGTCTGGAAGTGAGAGAGAGAGAAAGAGAAGCTGTGAGTGCGAGAGAAGGAGAGAAAGAGAAGCTGTGAGTGAGTGAGAGTGAGAAAGAGAAGCTGTGAGTGAGAGAGAGAGAAATAGAAGCTGTGAGTGGGAGAGAGAAAGAGAAGCTGTGTGTGTGAGAGAGAGAAACTGTGAGTGAGTGAGAGAAAGAGAAACTGTGAGTGAGAGAGAGAGAAAGAGAAGCTGTGAGTGAGAGAGAGAGAAAGAGAAGCTGTGAGTGAGAGAGAGAATGAGATGCTGTGAGTGAGAGAGAGAAAGAGAAGCTGTGAGTGAGAGAGAGAGAGAGAGAGAGAGAGAAGCTGTGAGTGAGAGAGAGAGAAAGAGAAGCTGTGAGTGAGAGAAAGAGAGGAAGAGAAGCTGTGAGTGAGAGAGAGAGAGAAAGAGAAGCTTTGAGTGTGTGTGTGTGAGAGAGAAGCTGTGATTGAGAGAGAGAGAGAAAGAAGAGAAGCTGTGAGTGAGAGAGAGAGAAAGAGAAGCTGTGAGTGAGAGAGAAAGAGAAAGAGAAGCTGTGAGTGAGAGAGAGAGAGAAAGAGAAGCTGTGAGTGAGAGAGAGAGAGAGATGCTGTGAGTGAGAGAGAGAAAGAGAAGCTGTGTATGTGTGGGAGAGAGATATGCTGTGAGTGAGAGAGAGAGAAAGTGAAGCTGTGATCTAGAGAGAGATAAAGAGAAGCTGTGAGTGAGACAAAGAGAGAGAAAGAGAAGCTGTGAGTGAGAGAGAGAGAGAGAAAGAGAAGCTGTGAGTGAGAGAGAGAGAAAGAGAAGCTGTGAGTGCGAGAGAGAGAGAGAAAGGGAAGCTGTGAGTGAGAGAGAGAGAGAAAGAGAAGCTGTGAGTGAGACAAAGAGAGAGAAAGAGAAGCTGTGAGTGAGAGAGAGAGAGAGAAGCTGTGAGTGAGAGAGAGAAAGAGAAGCTGTGAGTGCGAGAGAAGGAGAGAAAGAGAAGCTGTGAGTGAGAGAGAGAGAGAAAGAGAAGCTGTGAGTGATAGTGAAAGAAAGAGAAGCATTGAGTGAGAGAGAGAGAGAAATAGTGTCTGTGTGTGAGAGAGAAAGAGAAGCTGTGAGTGAGTGAGAGAGAAGCTGTGAATGAGAGAGAGAAAAAGAGAAGCTGTGAGTGAGAGAGAGAGAAAGAGAAGCTGTGAGCGAGACAAAGAGAGAGAAAGAGAAGCTGTGAGTGAGAGAGAGAGAGAGAAAGAGAAGCTGTGAGTGAGAGAGAAAGAGAAAGAGAAGCTGTGAGTGAGAGAGAGAAAGAGAAGCTGTGAGTGAGACAAAGAGAGAGAAAGAGAAGCTCTGAGTGAGAGAGAGAGAAAGAGAAGCTGTGAGTGAGAGAGAGAAAGAGGAGCTGTGAGTGAGTGAGAGTGAGAAAGAGAAGCTGTGAGTGAGTGAGAGAGAGAAATAGAAGCTGTGAGTGGGAGAGAGAAAGAGAAGCTGTGTGTGTGAGAGAGCGAAACTGTGAGTGAGCGAGAGAAAGAGAAACTGTGAGTGAGAGAGAGAAAGAGAAGCTGTGAGTGAGAGAGAGAATGAGAAGCTGTGAGTGAGAGAGAGAAAGAGAAGCTGTGAGTGAGAGAGAGAGAGAAAGAGAAGCTGTGAGTGAGAGAGAGTGAAAGAGAAGCTGTGAGTGAGAGAAAGAGAGGAAGAGAAGCTGTGAGTGAGAGAGAGAGAGAGAAAGAGAAGCTTTGAGTGTGTGTGTGAGAGAGAGAAGCTGTGATTGAGAGAGAGAGAGAAGAGAAGCTGTGAGTGAGAGAGAGAGAAAGAGAAGCTGTGAGTGAGAGAGAAAGAGAAAGAGAAGCTGTGAGTGAGAGAGAGAGAGAAAGAGAAGCTGTGAGTGAGAGAGAGAGAGATGCTGTGAGTGAGAGAGAGAAAGAGAAGCTGTGTATGTGTGGGAGAGAGATATGCTGTGAGTGAGAGAGAGAGAAAGTGAAGCTGTGATCTAGAGAGAGAGAAAGAGAAGCTGTGAGTGAGACAAAGAGAGAGAAAGAGAAGCTGTGAGTGAGAGAGAGAGAGAAAGAGAAAGAGAAGCTGTGAGTGAGAGAGAGAGAGAAAGAGAAGCTGTGAGTGCGAGAGAGAGAGAAAGAGAAGCTGTGAGTGAGAGAGAGAGAGAAAGAGAAGCTGTGAGTGAGACAAAGAGAGAGAAAGAGAAGCTGTGAGTGAGAGAGAGAGAGAAAGAGAAGCTGTGAGTGAGAGAGAGAGAAAGAGAAGCTGTGAGTGAGAGAGAGAATGAGAAGCTGTGAGTGACAGAGAGAGAAAGAGAAGCTGTGAGTGAGAGAGAGAGGAAGAGAAGCTGTGAGTGAGAGAGAGAGAGAAAGAGAAGCTGTGAGTGAGTGAGAGAGAGAGAAGCTGTGAATGAGAGAGAGAGGAGAAGCTGTGAGTGAGAGAGAGAGAGAAGCTGTGAGAGAGAGAGAGAGAAAGAGAAGCATTGAGTGAGAGAGAGAGACAGAGAGTCTGGAAGTGAGAGAGAGAGAAAGAGAAGCTGTGAGTGAGAGAGAGAGAAGCTGTGAGTGAGAGAGAGAGAAAGAGAAGGTGTGAGGGAAAGAGAGAGAGAGAGAAGCTGAGAGAGAGAGAGAGAAAGAGAAGCTGTGAGTGAGAGAGAGATAGAAGCTGTGAGTGAGAGAGTGAAAGAGAAGCTGTGAGTGAGAGAGAGAAGGAAACAGAAGCTGTGAGTGAGAGAGAGAGAAAGAAAGAGAAGCTGTAAGTGAGAGAGAGAGAAAGAAAAACTGTGAGTGAGAGAGGAAGAGAAGCTGTGAGTGAGTGAGAGAGAGAGAAATAGAAGCTGTGAGTGAGACAAAGAGACAGAAAGAGAAGCTGTGAGTGAGAGAGAGAGAGAAAGAGAAGCTGTGAGTGAGAGAGAGATAGAGAGAAAGAGAAGCTGTGAGTGAGTGAGAGAGATTAAGAGAAGCTGTGTCTGTGTGTGAGAGAAAGAGACACTGTGTGTGAGAGAGAGAAAGAGAAGCTGTGAGTGAGAGAGAGATGCTG
Source organism: Bradypodion ventrale (assembly GCA_035047345.1). Lineage (NCBI taxonomy): Eukaryota > Metazoa > Chordata > Lepidosauria > Squamata > Chamaeleonidae > Bradypodion > Bradypodion ventrale. The sequence continues at coordinate 227,297,701 of JAWDJE010000001.1, forward strand.
TGAGAGAGAGAGAAAGAGAAGCTGTGTATGTGTGACAGAGAGATATGCTGTGAGTGAGAGAGAGAGAAAGATAAGGTGTGTGTGAGAGAAAGAGAAAGTGAAGCTGTGTGTGAGATAAAGAGAGAAAGTGAAGTTGTGAGTGTGAGAGAGAGAGAGAAGCATTGAGTGAAAGAGAGAGAAATAGAGTCTGAGAGAGAGAGAAAGAGAAGCTATGTGAGAGAGAGAGATAAGCTGTGAGTGAGAGAGAGAGCAAAAGAGAAGCTGTGAGAGAAAGAGCAGCTGTGAGTGAGAGGGAGAGAGTTGCTGTGAGTGAGAGAGAGAGAGAAAGAGAAGCTGTGCGTGAGAGAGAGAGAGAATCAGGAGCTGTGAGTGAGAAAGAGAGAGAGAAAGAGAAGCTGTGAGTGAGAGAGAGAGAAAGAGAAGCTGTGAGTGAGAGAGATAGAATGAGAAGCTGTGAGTGAGAGAGAAAGAGAAAGTGAAGCTGTGTGTGAGAGAAATAGAGAAAGTGAAGCTGTGAGTGAGAGAGAGAGAGAAAGAGAAGCATTGAGTGAGTAAGAGAGAAAGAGAGTCTGGAAGTGAGAGAGAGAGAGAAAGAGAAGCTAAGAGTGAGAGTGAGAGAGAAGCTGTGAGTGAGAGAGAGAGAGAGAAAGAGAAGTGGTGAGTGAAAGAGAGAGAGAAAAAGAAGCTGTGAGAGAGAGAGAGAAAGAGAAGCTGTGAGTGAGTGAGAGAGAAAGAGAAGCTGTGAGTGAGACAAAGAGAGAGAAAGAGAAGCTGTGAGAGAGAGAGAGAAGCTGTGAGTGAGAGAGAGAGAGAAAGAGAAGCTGTGAGTGAGTGAGAGAGATGTTGTGAGTGAGAGAGAGAAAAAGAAGCTGTGTATGTGTGTGAGAGAGATATGCTGTGAGTGAGAGAGAGAGAAAGAGAAGCTGTGTGTGAGAAAAAGAGAAAGTGAAGTTGTGTGTGAGAGAAAGAGAGAAAGTGAAGCTGTGAGTGAGAGAGAGAAAGAGAAGCTGTGTGAGAGAGAAAGAGAAAGTGAAGCTGTGTGTGAGAGAAAGAGAGAAAGTGAAGCTGTGAGTGAGAGAGAGAGAAGCTTTGAGAGAGAGTGAGAAAGAGAAGCTGTGAGTGAGAGAGAGAGAGAAAGAGAAGCTGTGAGTGATAGTGAAAGAAAGAGAAGCATTGAGTGAGAGAGAGAGAGAAATAGTGTCTGTGTGTGAGAGAGAAAGAGAAGCTGAGAGAGAGAGAGAGAAGCTGTGAGTTAGAGAGCGAGAGCGAAAGGGAAGCTGTGAGTGAAAGAGAGAGAGAGAGAAAGAGAAGCTGTGAGAGTGAGAGAGAGAGAGAAAGAGAAGCTGTGAGTGAGAGAGAGAAAGAGAGAATGAGAAGCCGTGAGTGAGAGAGAGAGAGAATGAGAAGCTGTGAGAGAGAGAAAAAGCTGTGAGTGAGAGAGATAGAGAAAGACAAGCTGTGAGTGTGAGAGAGAAACAGAAGCTGTAAGTGTGAGAGAGAGATAGTCTGTGTGAGAAAGAGAGAGTGAAACAGAAGCTGTGAGTGAGTGAGAGAGAGAAGCTGTGAGTGAGTGAGAGAGAAGCTGTGAATGAGAGAGAGAAAAAGAGAAGTTGTGAGTGAGTGAGAGAGAAAGAGAAAGAGAAGCTGTGAGCGAGACAAAGAGAGAGAAAGAGAAGCTGTGAGTGAGAGAGAGAGAGAGAGAAAGAGAAGCTGTGAGTGAGAGAGAAAGAGAAAGAGAAGCTGTGAGAGAGAGAAAGAGAAGCTGTGAGTGAGACAAAGAGAGAGAAAGAGAAGCTCTGAGTGAGAGAGAGAGAAAGAGAAGCTGTGAGTGAGAGAGAGAAAGAGGAGCTGTGAGTGAGTGAGAGTGAGAAAGAGAAGCTGTGAGTGAGTGAGAGAGAGAAATAGTAGCTGTGAGTGGGAGAGAGAAAGAGAAGCTGTGTGTGTGAGAGAGCGAAACTGTGAGTGAGCGAGAGAAAGAGAAACTGTGAGTGAGAGAGAGAGAAAGAGAAGCTGTGAGTGAGAGTGAGAGAGAAGCTGTGAGTGAGAGAGAGAGAGAGAAAGAGAAGCGGTGAGTGAAAGAGAGAGAGAAAAAGAAGCTGTGAGAGAGAGAGAGAAAGAGAAGCTGTGAGTGAGTGAGAGAGAAAGAGAAGCTGTGAGTGAGACAAAGAGAGAGAAAGAGAAGCTGTGAGAGAGAGAGAGAAGCTGTGAGTGAGAGAGAGAGAGAAAGAGAAGCTGTGAGTGAGTGAGAGAGATGTTGTGAGTGAGAGAGAGAAAAAGAAGCTGTGTATGTGTGTGAGAGAGATATGCTGTGAGTGAGAGAGAGAGAAAGAGAAGCTGTGTGTGAGAAAAAGAGAAAGTGAAGTTGTGTGTGAGAGAAAGAGAGAAAGTGAAGCTGTGAGTGAGAGAGAGAAAGAGAAGCTGTGTGAGAGAGAAAGAGAAAGTGAAGCTGTGTGTGAGAGAAAGAGAGAAAGTGAAGCTGTGAGTGAGAGAGAGAGAAGCTTTGAGAGAGAGTGAGAAAGAGAAGCTGTGAGTGAGAGAGAGAGAGAAAGAGAAGCTGTGAGTGATAGTGAAAGAAAGAGAAGCATTGAGTGAGAGAGAGAGAGAAATAGTGTCTGTGTGTGAGAGAGAAAGAGAAGCTGAGAGAGAGAGAGAGAAGCTGTGAGTGAGAGAGCGAGAGCGAAAGGGAAGCTGTGAGTGAAAGAGAGAGAGAGAGAAAGAGAAGCTGTGAGTGAGAGAGAGAGAGAAAGAGAAGCTGTGAGTGAGAGAGAGAAAGAGAGAATGAGAAGCCGTGAGTGAGAGAGAGAGAGAATGAGAAGCTGTGAGAGAGAGAAAAAGCTGTGAGTGAGAGAGATAGAGAAAGACAAGCTGTGAGTGTGAGAGAGAAACAGAAGCTGTAAGTGTGTGAGAGAGATAGTCTGTGTGAGAAAGAGAGAGTGAAACAGAAGCTGTGAGTGAGTGAGAGAGAGAAGCTGTGAGTGAGTGAGAGAGAAGCTGTGAATGAGAGAGAGAAAAAGAGAAGTTGTGAGTGAGAGAGAGAGAAAGAGAAGCTGTGAGCGAGACAAAGAGAGAGAAAGAGAAGCTGTGAGTGAGAGAGAGAGAGAGAGAAAGAGAAGCTGTGAGTGAGAGAGAAAGAGAAAGAGAAGCTGTGAGAGAGAGAAAGAGAAGCTGTGAGTGAGACAAAGAGAGAGAAAGAGAAGCTCTGAGTGAGAGAGAGAGAAAGAGAAGCTGTGAGTGAGAGAGAGAAAGAGGAGCTGTGAGTGAGTGAGAGTGAGAAAGAGAAGCTGTGAGTGAGTGAGAGAGAGAAATAGAAGCTGTGAGTGGGAGAGAGAAAGAGAAGCTGTGTGTGTGAGAGAGCGAAACTGTGAGTGAGCGAGAGAAAGAGAAACTGTGAGTGAGAGAGAGAGAAAGAGAAGCTGTGAGTGCGAGAGAGAGAAAGAGAAGCTGTGAGTGAGAGAGAGAATGAGAAGCTGTGAGTGAGAGAGAGAAAGAGAAGCTGTGAGTGAGAGAGAGAGAGAGAAAGAGAAGCTGTGAGTGAGAGAGAGAGAAAGAGAAGCTGTGAGTGAGAGAAAGAGAGGAAGAGAAGCTGTGAGTGAGAGAGAGAGAGAAAGAGAAGCTTTGAGTGTGTGTGAGAGAGAGAGAAGCTGTGATTGAGAGAGAGAGAGAAGAGAAGCTGTGAGTGAGAGAGAGAGAAAGAGAAGTTGTGAGTGAGAGAGAGAGGGAAACAGAAGCTGTGAGTGAGATAGAGAGAGAGAAAGAGAAGCTGTGAATGCGAGAGAGAGAGAGAGAATGAGAAGCTGTGAGTGATAGAGTGAGAAAGAGAGTAAGAAAGAGAGAGTGAAAGAGAAGCTGTGTGAGAGAGAGAGAAGCTGTGAGTGAGAGAGAGAGTGACAGAGAAGCTGTGAGTGAGAGAGAAACAGAAGCTTTGAGTGAGAGTGAGAGAGAAAGAGAAAGAGAAGGTGTGAGTAGGAGAGAGAGAGAGAAGCTGAGATTGAGAGAGAGAGAAAGAGAAGCCCTGAGTGAGAGAGAGAGAAAGAGAAGCTGTGAGTGAGAGAGAAAGAGAGTCTGTGTGAGAAAGAGAGAGTGAAAGAGAATCTGTGAGTGAGAGAGAGAGAAGCTGTGAGTGAGAGAGAGAGGAGCTGTGCGTGAGAGAGAGAGAGAGAAAGAGAAGCTGTGAGTGAGAGAGAAAAAGAAGCTGTGAATGTGAGAGAGACAGAAGCTGTAAGTGAGAGAAAAAAAGAGAGAAATAGAAGCTGTGAGTGAGAGTGAGAAAGAGAAGCTGTGTGTGAGAGAGAAAGAGAAGCTGTGTGTGAGTGAGAGAGAGAGAAGCTGTGTGTGTGAGAGAGAAAGAGACACTGTGTGAGAGAGAGAGAGAGAGAAAGAGAAGCTGTGTGTGAGAGAGAGAGATGCTGTGAGTGAGAGAGAGAGAAAGAGAAACTGTGTGTGAGATTAAGAGAAAGTGAAGCTGTGTTTGAGAGAAAGAGAGAAAGTGAAGCTGTGAGTGAGAGAGAGAGAGAAGCATTGAGTGAGATAGAGAAATAGAGTCTGTGAGAGAGAGAGAGAAAGAGAAGCTGTGCGTGTGAGAGAAGCTGTGAGTGAGAGCAAGAGAGCGAAAGAGAAGCTGTGAGTGAAAGAGAGAGAGAGAAAGAGAAGCTGTGAATGAGAGAGAGAGAGTTGCTGTGAGTGAGTGAGAGAGAGAAACAGAAGGTGTGAGTGAGAGAGAGAAAGAGAGAAAGGGAAGCTGTGAGTGAGAGAGAGAGAGAAAGAGAAGCTGTGAGTGAGTGAGAGAGAGAAAAAGCTGTGAGTGAGAGAGAGAGAGAGAGATACTTTGAGTGTGTGAGAGAGAAACAGAAGCTGTGAGTGAGAGAGAGAAAGAGAGTCTGTGTGAGAAAGAGAGAAAGAGAAGCTGTGAGTGAGAGAGAGAGAGAGAGAAGCTGTGAATGAGAGAGAGAGTAGCTGTGAGTGAGAGAGAGAGAAATAGAAGCTGTGAGTGAGAGAGAAAGAGAAGCTGTGAGTGAGTGAGGGAGAGAGAAGATGTAAGTGAGTGAAAGAGAGAGAGAAAGAGAAGCTGTAAGTGAGAGAGAGAGAGAGAAAGAGAAGCTGTGAGTGAGAGAGAGAGAAAGAAAGAGAGTCTGTGTGAGAAAGAGAGAAAGAGAAGCTGTGAGTGAGAGAGAGAGGAAGAGAAGCTGTGAGTGAGAGAGAGAGATAGAGATGCTGAGAGTGAGAGAGAGAAAGAGAAGCTGTGTATGTGTGTGAGAGAGATATGCTGTGAGTGAGAGACAGAGAAAGTGAAGCTGTGTGTGAGAGAAAGAGAGAAAGTTAAGCTGAGAGTGAGAGAGAGAAGGGAAAGTGAAGCATTGAGTGAGAGAGAGAGAAATAGTCTGTGAGAGAGAGAGAAAGAGAAGCTGTGTGTGTGAGAGAGAGAAGCTGTGAGTGAGAGCGAGAGAGCGAAAGAGAAGCTGTGAGTGAAAGAGAGAGAGAAAGAGAAGCTGTGAGTGAGAGAGAGAGAGTTGCTGTGAGTGAGAGAGAGAGAGAAAGAGAAGCTGTGAGTGAGAGAGAGAGAAAAAAAGCTGTGAGCGAGAGAGAGAGAGAGAAAGAGATGCTTTGAGTGAGAGAGAGAGAAACAGAAGCTGTGAGTGAGAGAGAGAGAAAGAGAGTTTGTGTGAGAAAGAGAGAAAGAGAAGCTGTGAGTGAGAGAGAGAGAAGCTGTGAGTGAGAGAGAGAGAAGCTGTGAGTGAAAGAGAGAGAGAGAAGCTGAGAAAGAGAGAGTGAAAGAGAAGCTGTGAGTGAGAGAGTGAGTGAGAGAGAGAAGCTGTGATTGAGAGAGAGAGAGAAAGAGATGCTGTGAGTGATAGTGAAAGAAAGAGAAGCATTGAGTGAGAGAGAGAGAGAAATAGTGTCTGTGTGTGAGAGAGAAAGAGAAGCTGAGAGAGAGAGAGAGAGAAGCTGTGAGTGAGAGAGCGAGAGTGAAAGAGAAGCTGTGAGTGAAAGAGAGAGAGAGAAAGAGAAGCTGTGAGAGTGAGAGAGAGAGAGAAAGGAAGCTGTGAGTGAGAGAGAGAAAGAGAGAATGAGAAGCCGTGAGTGAGAGAGAGAGAATGAGAAGCTGTGAGAGAGAGAAAAAGTTGTGTGTGAGAGAGAGAGAGAAAGAGAAGCTGTGAGTGTGAGAGAGAAACAGAAGCTGTAAGTGTGAGAGACAGATAGTCTGTGTGAGAAAGAGAGAGTGAAACAGAAGCTGTGAGTGAGAGAGAGAGAGAGAAGCTGTGAGTGAGTGAGAGAGAAGCTGTGAATGAGAGAGAGAGAAAGAGAAGCTGTGAGTGAGAGAGAGAAAGAGAAGCTGTGAGTGAGACAAAGAGAGAGAAAGAGAAGCTCTGAGTGAGAGAGAGAGAAAGAGAAGCTGTGAGTGAGAGAGAGAAAGAGAAGCTGTGAGTGAGACAAAGAGAGAGAAAGAGAAGCTCTGAGTGAGAGAGAGAGAAAGAGAAGCTGTGAGTGAGAGAGAGGAAGAGAAGCTGTGAGTGAGCGAGAGTGAGAAAGAGAAGCTGTGAGTGAGAGAGAGAGAAATAGAAGCTGTGAGTGGGAGAGAGAAAGAGAAGCTGTGTGTGTGAGAGAGAGAAACTGTGAGTGAGCGAGAGAAAGAGAAGCTGAGAGAGAGAGAGAGAAGCTGTTAGTGAGAGAGCGAGAGCGAAAGAGAAGCTGTGAGTGAAAGAGAGAGAGAGAGAAAGAGAAGCTGTGAGAGAGAAAGAGAAGCTGTGAGTGAGAGAGAGAAAGAGAGAATGAGAAGCCGTGAGTGAGAGAGAGAGAGAATGAGAAGCTGGGTGAGAGAGAAAAAGCTGTGAGTGAGAGAGAGAGAGAAAGAGAAGCTGTGAGTGTGAGAGAGAAACAGAAGCTGTAAGTGTGAGAGAGAGATAGTCTGTGTGAGAAAGAGAGAGTGAAACAGAAGCTGTGAGTGAGAGAGAGAGAGAGAAGCTGTGAGTGTGAGAGAGAAGCTGTGAATGAGAGAGAGAGAAGGAGAAGCTGTGAGTGAGTGAGAGAGAGAGAAGCTGTAAGTGAGAGAAAGAGAGAGAGAAAGAGAAGCTGTGTGTGTGAGAGAGAGAAAGAGAAGCTGTGAGTGAGACAAAGACAGAGAAAGAGAAGCTGTGAGTGAGAGAGAGAGAAAGAGAAGCTGTGAGTGAGAGAGAGAGAAAGAGAAGCTGTAAGTGAGAGAGAGAAAGAGAAGCTGTGAGTGAGACAAAGAGAGAGAAAGAGAAGCTCTGAGTGAGAGAGAGAGAGAAAGAGAAGCTGTGAGTGAAAGAGAGAGAGAGAAGCTGTGAGTGAGAGAAAGAGAAAATGTGAGTGAGAGAGAGAGAGAAAGAGATGCTATGAGTGAGAGCGAAACAGAAGCTGGGAATGAGAGAGAGAGAAAGTGAAGGTGTGAGTGAGAGAGAGAGAGAGAAATAGAAGCTGTGTGTGAGAGAGAGAATGAGAACCTGTGAGTGAGAGAGAAAGAGAAAGAGAAGCTGTGAGTGACACACAGAGAGAGAACTTGTGAGTGAGAGAGAAAGAGAAAGAGAAGCTGTGAGTGACAGAGAGAGAGAATGAGAAGCTTTGAGTGAGAGAGAGAGAAAGTGAAGCTGTTAGTGAGAGAGAGATAGAGAGAAAGAGAAGCTGTGTGTGTGAGAGAGAAATAGAAGCTGTGTGTGAGTGACAGAGAGAGAAGCTGTGTGTGTGTGTGTGATTAAGAGAAGCTGTGTGTGTGACAGAGAGAAAGAGACTGTGTGTGAGAGAGAGTGAGAGAGTGAAACAGAAGCTGTGAGTGAGAGAGAGAGAGAGAAGCTGTGAGTGAGTGAGAGAGAAGCTGTGAATGAGAGAGAGAGAAAGAGAAGCTGTGAGTGAGAGAGAGAAAGAGAAGCTGTGAGTGAGACAAAGAGAGAGAAAGAGAAGCTCTGAGTGAGAGAGAGAGAAAGAGAAGCTGTGAGTGAGAGAGAGAAAGAGAAGCTGTGAGTGAGACAAAGAGAGAGAAAGAGAAGCTCTGAGTGAGAGAGAGAGAAAGAGAAGCTGTGAGTGAGAGAGAGGAAGAGAAGCTGTGAGTGAGCGAGAGTGAGAAAGAGAAGCTGTGAGTGAGAGAGAGAGAAATAGAAGCTGTGAGTGGGAGAGAGAAAGAGAAGCTGTGTGTGTGTGAGAGAGAAACTGTGAGTGAGCGAGAGAAAGAGAAGCTGTGAGTGAGAGAGAGAGAGAGAGAGAGAAGCTGTGAGTGAGAGAGAGAGAGAAAGAGAAGCTTTGAGTGTGTGTGTGAGAGAGAGAAGCTGTGATTGAGAGAGAGAGAGAAGAGAAGCTGTGAGTGAGAGAGAGAGAAAGAGAAGCTGTGAGTGAGAGAGAAAGAGAAAGAGAAGCTGTGAGTGAGAGAGAGAGAAAGAGAAGCTGTGAGAGAGAGAGAGAGATGCTGTGAGTGAGAGAGAGAAAGAGAAGCTGTGTATGTGTGGGAGAGAGATATGCTGTGAGTGAGAGAGAGAGAAAGTGAAGCTGTGATCTAGAGAGAGAGAAAGAGAAGCTGTGAGTGAGACAAAGAGAGAGAAAGAGAAGCTGTGAGTGAGAGAGAGAGAAAGAGAAGCTGTGAGTGAGAGAGAGAGAGAAAGAGAAGCTTTGAGTTTGTGTGTGAGAGAGAGAAGCTGTGATTGAGAGAGAGAGAAGAGAAGCTGTGAGTGAGAGAGAGAGAGAGAGAAGCTGTGAGTGAGAGAGAAAGAGAAAGAGAAGCTGTGAGTGAGAGAGAGAGAGAAAGAGAAGCTGTGAGTGAGAGAGAGAGAGATGCTGTGAGTGAGAGAGAAAGAGAAGCTGTGTATGTGTGGGAGAGAGATATGCTGTGAGTGAGAGAGAGAGAAAGTGAAGCTGTGATCTAGAGAGAGAGAAAGAGAAGCTGTGAGTGAGACAAAGAGAGAGAAAGAGAAGCTGTGAGTGAGAGAGAGAGAGAAAGAGAAGCTGTGATTGAGAGAGAGAGAAAGAGAAGCTGTGAGTGCGAGAGAGAGAGAAAGAGAAGCTGTGAATGAGAGAGAGAGAAAGAGAAGCTGTGAGTGAGACAAAGAGAGAGAAAGAGAAGCTGTGAGTGAGAGAGAGAGAGAAAGAGAAGCTGTGAGTGAGAGAGAGAAAGAGAAGCTGTGAGTGCGAGAGAAAGAGAGAAAGAGAAGCTGTGAGTGAGAGAGAGAGAGAAAGAGAAGCTGTGAGTGATAGTGAAAGAAAGAGAAGCATTGAGTGAGAGAGAGAGAGAAATAGTGTCTGTGTGTGAGAGAGAAAGAGAAGCTGAGAGAGAGAGAGAGAAGCTGTGAGTGAGAGAGCGAGAGCGAAAGAGAAGCTGTGAGTGAAAGAGAGAGAGAGAGAAAGAGAAGCTGTGAGAGAGAAAGAGAAGCTGTGAGTGAGAGAGAGAAAGAGAGAATGAGAAGCCGTGAGTGAGAGAGAGAGAGAATGAGAAGGTGGGTGAGAGAGAAAAAGCTGTGAGTGAGAGAGAGAGAAAGAGAAGCTGTAAGTGTGAGAGAGAAACAGAAGCTGTAAGTGTGAGAGAGAGAGAGAAGCTGTGAGTGTGAGAGAGAAGCTGTGAATGAGAGAGAGAGAAGGAGAAGCTGTGAGTGAGTGAGAGAGAGAGAAGCTGTAAGTGAGAGAAAGAGAGAGAGAAAGAGAAGCTGTGTGTGAGAGAGAGAGAAAGAGAAGCTGTGAGTGAGAAAAAGACAGAGAAAGAGAAGCTGTGAGTAAGAGAGAGAGAGAAAGAGAAGCTGTGAGTGAGAGAGAGAGAAAGAGAAGCTGTAAGTGAGAGAGAGAAAGAGAAGCTGTGAGTGAGACAAAGAGAGAGAAAGAGAAGCTCTGAGTGAGAGAGAGAGAGAAAGAGAAGCTGTGAGTGAAAGAGAGAGAGAGAAGCTGTGAGTGAGAGAAAGAGAAAATGTGAGTGAGAGAGAGAGAGAAAGAGATGCTATGAGTGAGAGAGAAACAGAAGCTGGGAATGAGAGAGAGAGAAAGTGAAGGTGTGAGTGAGAGAGAGAGAGAGAAATAGAAGCTGTGTGTGTGAGAGAGAATGAGAACCTGTGAGTGAGAGAGAAAGAGAAAGAGAAGCTGTGAGTGACACACAGAGAGAGAACTTGTGAGTGAGAGAGAAAGAGAAAGAGAAGCTGTGAGTGACAGAGAGAGAGAATGAGAAGCTTTGAGTGAGAGAGAGAGAAAGTGAAGCTGTTAGTGAGAGAGAGATAGAGAGAAAGAGAAGCTGTGTGTGTGAGAGAGAAATAGAAGCTGTGTGTGAGTGACAGAGAGAGAAGCTGTGTGTGTGTGTGTGATTAAGAGAAGCTGTGTGTGTGACAGAGAGAAAGAGACTGTGTGTGAGAGAGAGTGAGAGAGAGAAAGAGAAGCTGTGAGTGTGAGAGAGAGAGATGCTGAGAGTGAGAGAGAGAAAGAGAAGCTGTGTATGTGTGTCTGAGAGAGAAAGAGAAGCTGTGAGTGAGAGAGAGAAAGAGAAGCTGTGAGTGAGTGAGAGTGAGAAAGAGAAGCTGTGAGTGAGCGAGAGAAAGAGAAACTGTGAGTGAGTGAGAGAGAAAGAGAAGCTGTGAGTGCGAGAGAGAGAAAGAGAAGCTGTGAGTGAGAGAGAGAATGAGAAGCTGTGAGTGAGAGAGAGAAAGAGAAGCTGTGAGTGAGAGAGAGAGAGAGAAAGAGAAGCTGTGAGTGAGAGAGAGAGAGAAAGAGAAGCTTTGAGTGTGTGTGTGAGAGAGAGAAGCTGTGATTGAGAGAGAGAGAGAAGAGAAGCTGTGAGTGAGAGAGAGAGAGAAAGAGAAGCTGTGAGTGAGAGAGAAAGAGAAGCTGTGAGTGAGAGAGAGAGAGAAAGAGAAGCTGTGAGTGAGAGAGAGAGAGAGATGCTGTGAGTGAGAGAGAGAGAAAGTGAAGCTGTGATCTAGAGAGAGAGAAAGAGAAGCTGTGAGTGAGACAAAGAGAGAGAAAGAGAAGCTGTGAGTGAGAGAGAGAGAAAGAGAAGCTGTGAGTGAGAGAGAGAATGAGAAGCTGTGAGTGAGAGAGAGAGAGAAAGAGAAGCTTTGAGTGTGTGTGTGAGAGAGAGAAGCTGTGATTGAGAGAGAGAGAAAGTGAAGCTGTAATCTAGAGAGAGAGAAAGAGAAGCTGTGAGTGAGACAAAGAGAGAGAAAGAGAAGCTGTGAGTGCGAGAGAAAGAGAGAAAGAGAAGCTGTGAGCGAGAGAGAGAGAGAAAGAGAAGCTGTGAGTGATAGTGAAAGAAAGAGAAGCATTGAGTGAGAGAGAGAGAAATAGTGTCTCGTGTGTGTGAGAGAAAGAGAAGCTGAGAGAGAGAGAAGCTGTGAGTGAGTGAGCGAGAGCGAAAGAGAAGCTGTGAGTGAAAGAGAGAGAGAGAGAAAGAGAAGCTGTGAGAGTGAGAGAGAGAGAGAAAGAGAAGCTGTGAGTGAGAGAGAGAAAGAGAGAATGAGAAGCCGTGATTGAGAGAGAGAGAATGAGAAGCTGTGTGAGAGAGAAAAAGTTGTGAGTGAGAGAGATAGAGAAAGAGAAGCTGTGAGTGTGAGAGAGAAACAGAAGCTGTAAGTGTGTGAGAGAGATAGTCTGTGTGAGAAAGAGAGAGTGAAACAGAAGCTGTGAGTGAGAGAGAGAGAGAAGCTGTGAGTGAGAGAGAGAAGCTGTGAATGAGAGAGAGAGAAGGAGAAGCTGTGAGTGAGTGAGAGAGAGAGAAGCTGTAAGTGAGAGAGAGAAAGAGAAGCTGTGAGTGAGACAAAGACAGAGAAAGAGAAGCTGTGAGTGAGAGAGAAAGAGAAGCTGTGAGTGAGAGAGAGAAAGAGAAGCTGTGAGTGAGACAAAGAGATAGAAAGAGAAGCTCTGAGTGAGAGAGAGAGAGAAAGAGAAGCTGTGAGTGAAAGAGAGAGAGAGAGAAGCTGTGAGTGAGAGAAAGAGAAAATGTGAGTGAGAGAGAGAGAGAAAGAGATGCTATGAGTGAGAGAGAAACAGAAGCTGGGAATGAGAGAGAGAGAAAGTGAAGGTGTGAGTGAGAGAGAGAGAGAGAAATAGAAGCTGTGAGAGAGAGAGAGAATGAGAACCTGTGAGTGAGAGAGAAAGAGAAAGAGAAGCTGTGAGTGACACACAGAGAGAGAACCTGTGAGTGAGAGAGAAAGAGAAAGAGAAGCTGTGAGTGACACACAGAGAGAGAACCTGTGAGTGAGAGAGAAAGAGAAAGAGAAGCTGTGACTGACAGAGAGAGAGAATGAGAAGCTTTGAGTGAGAGAGAGAGAAAGTGAAGCTGTGAGTGAGAGAGAGATAGAGAGAAAGAGAAGCTGTGTGTGTGAGAGAGAAAAAGAAGCTGTGTGTGAGTGAGAGAGAGAGAAGCTGTGTGTGTGTGTGGGATTAAGAGAAGCTGTGTGTGTGACAGAGAGAAAGAGACACTGTGTGTGAGAGAGAGTGAGAGAGAGAAAGAGAAGCTGTGAGTGAGAGAGAGAGAGAGAGATGCTGAGAGTGAGAGAGAGAAAGAGAAGCTGTGTATGTGTGTGAGAGAGATATGCTGTCAGTGAGAGACAGAGAAAGTGAAGCTGTGTGTGAGAGAAAGAGAAAAAGTTAAGCTGAGAGTGAGAGAGAGAGAAAGTGAAGCATTGAGTGAGAGAGAGAGAAATAGAGTCTATGAGAGAGAGAGAAAGAGAAGCTGTGTGTGTGAGAGAGAGAAGCTGTGAGTGAGAGCGAGAGAGCGAAAGAGAAGCTGTGAGTGAAAGAGAGAGAGAAAGAGAAGCTGAGAGTGAGAGAGAGAGTTGCTGTGAGTGAGTGAGAGAGAGAAATAGAAGGTGTGAGTGAGAGAGAGAAAGAGAGAAAGAGAAGCTGTGAGTGAGAGAGAGAGAGAAAGAGAAGCTGTGAGTGAGAGAGAGAAAAAAAAGCTGTGAGCGAGAGAGAGAGAGAAAGAGATGCTTTGAGTGCGAGAGAGAGAAACAGAAGCTGTGAGTGAGAGAGAGAGAAAGAGAGTCTGTGTGAGAATGAGAGAAAGAGAAGCTGTGAGTGAGAGAGAGAGAGAGAAGCTGTGAGTGAGAGAGAGAGAAGCTGTGAGTGAGTGAGAGAGAGAAAGAGAACCTGTGAGTGAGAGAGAGAGAAAGAAAAGCTGTGAATGAGAGAGAGAAAGAACATCTGAGAAAGAGAGGGAGAAAGAGAAGCTGTGAATGAGAGAGAAAGAGAAAGAGAAGCTGTGAGTGACACAGAGAGAGAAGCTGTGAGTGAGAGAGAGAGAGAAAGAGATGCTGTGAGTGAGAGAGAAACAGAAGCTGTGAATGAGAGAGAGAGAAAGAGAAGGTGTGAGTGAGAGAGAGAAAGGGAAGCTGTGAGTGAGAGAGAGAGAGAGAAGCTGTGAGTGAGAGAGAGAGAAAGAGAATCTGTGAGTGAGAGAGAGAGAAGCTGTGAGTGAGAGGGAGAGAAGCTTTGAGTGAGAGAGAGAAGCTGTGAGTGAGATAGTGAGAAAGATAAGCTGTGAGAGAGAGAGAGAAAGAGTAGCTGTGAGTGAGAGAGAGATAGAAAGAGAAGCTGTGAGTCAGAGAGAGAGAGAGAGAAAGAGAAGCTGTGAGTGAGAGAGAGAGAGAGAGGTGCTGTGAGTGATAGTGAAAGAAAGAGAAGCATTGAGTGAGAGAGAGAGAGAAATAGTGTCTGTGTGTGAGAGAGAAAGAGAAGCTGAGAGAGAGAGAAAGAGAAGCTGTGAGTGAGAGAGAGAGAGAGAAAGAGAAGCTGTGAGAGTGAGAGAGAGAGAGAAAGAGAAGCTGTGAGTGAGAGAGAGAAAGAGAGAATGAGAAGCCGTGAGTGAGAGAGAGAGAGAGAATGAGAAGCTGTGAGAGAGAGAAAAAGCTGTGAGAGAGAGAGAGAGAGAGAGAAAGAGAAGCTGTGAGTGTGAGAGAGAAACAGAAGCTGTAAGTGTGAGAGAGATAGTCTGTGTGAGAAAGAGAGAGTGAAACAGAAGCTGTGAGTGAGAGAGAGAGAGAGAGAAGCTGTGAGTGAGTGAGAGAGAAGCTGTGAATGAGAGAGAGAGAAAGAGAAGCTGTGAGCGAGTCAAAGAGAGAGAAAGAGAAGCTGTGAGTGAGAGAGAGAGAGAAAGAAAAGCTGTGAGTGAGAGAGAAAGAGAAAGAGAAGCTGTGAGTGAGAGAGAGAAAGAGAAGCTGTGAGTGAGACAAAGAGAGAGAAAGAGAAGCTCTGAGTGAGAGAGAGAGAGAAAGAGAAGCTGTGAGTGAGAGAGAGAAAGAGAAGCTGTGAGTGAGTGAGAGTGAGAAAGAGAAGCTGTGAGTGAGAGAGAGAGAAATAGAAGCTGTGAGTGGGAGAGAGAAAGAGAAGCTGTGTGTGTGAGAGAGAGAAACTGTGAGTGAGTGAGAGAAAGAGAAACTGTGAGTGAGAGAGAGAGAAAGAGAAGCTGTGAGTGAGAGAGAGAGAAAGAGAAGCTGTGAGTGAGAGAGAGAATGAGAAGCTGTGAGTGAGAGAGAGAAAGAGAAGCTGTGAGTGAGAGAGAGAGAGAGAGAGAAAGAGAAGCTGTGAGTGTGAGAGAGAGAAAGAGAAGCTGTGAGTGAGAGAAAGAGAGGAAGAGAAGCTGTGAGAGAGAGAGAGAGAGAAAGAGAAGCTTTGAGTGTGTGTGTGAGAGAGAGAAGCTGTGATTGAGAGAGAGAGAGAAGAGAAGCTGTGAGTGAGAGAGAGAGAGAAAGAGAAGCTGTGAGTGAGAGAGAAAGAGAAGCTGTGAGTGAGAGAGAGAGAGAAAGAGAAGCTGTGAGTGAGAGAGAGAGAGATGATGTGAGTGAGAGAGAGAAAGAGAAGCTGTGTATGTGTGGGAGAGAGATATGCTGTGAGTGAGAGAGAGAGAAAGTGAAGCTGTGATCTAGAGAGAGATAAAGAGAAGCTGTGAGTGAGACAAAGAGAGAGAAAGAGAAGCTGTGAGTGAGAGAGAGAGAGAGAAAGAGAAGCTGTGAGTGAGAGAGAGAGAAAGAGAAGCTGTGAGTGCGAGAGAGAGAGAGAAAGAGAAGCTGTGAGTGAGACAAAGAGAGAGAAAGAGAAACTGTGAGTGAGAGAGAGAGAGAGAGAAGCTGTGAGTGAGAGAGAGAAAGAGAAGCTGTGAGTGCGAGAGAAGGAGAGAAAGAGAAGCTGTGAGTGAGAGAGAGAGAGAAAGAGAAGCTGTGAGTGATAGTGAAAGAAAGAGAAGCATTGAGTGAGAGAGAGAGTGAAATAGTGTCTGTGTGTGAGAGAGAAAGAGAAGCTGAGAGAGAGAGAGAGAGAAGCTGTGAGTGAGAGAGCGAGAGCGAAAGGGAAGCTGTGAGTGAAAGAGAGAGAGAGAGAAAGAGAAGCTGTGAGAGTGAGAGAGAGAGAGAAAGAGAAGCTGTGAGTGAGAGAGAGAAAGAGAGAATGAGAAGCCGTGAGTGAGAGAGAGAGAATGAGAAGCTGTGAGAGAGAGAAAAAGCTGTGAGTGAGAGAGATAGAGAAAGACAAGCTGTGAGTGTGAGAGAGAAACAGAAGCTGTAAGTGTGAGAGAGAGATAGTCTGTGTGAGAAAGAGAGAGTGAAAAAGAAGCTATGAGTGAGAGAGAGAGAGAAGCTGTGAGTGAGTGAGAGAGAAGCTGTGAATGAGAGAGAGAGAAAGAGAAGCTGTGAGTGAGAGAGAGAGAAAGAGAAGCTGTGAGCGAGACAAAGAGAGAGAAAGAGAAGCTGTGAGTGAGAGAGAGAGAGAGAGAAAGAGAAGCTGTGAGTGAGAGAGAAAGAGAAAGAGAAGCTGTGAGTGAGAGAGAGAAAGAGAAGCTGTGAGTGAGACAAAGAGAGAGAAAGAGAAGCTCTGAGTGAGAGAGAGAGAAAGAGAAGCTGTGAGTGAGAGAGAGAAAGAGGAGCTGTGAGTGAGTGAGAGTGAGAAAGAGAAGCTGTGAGTGAGTGAGAGAGAGAAATAGAAGCTGTGAGTGGGAGAAAGAGAAGCTGTGTGTGTGAGAGAGCGAAACTGTGAGTGAGCGAGATAAAGAGAAACTGTGAGTGAGAGAGAGAGAAAGAGAAGCTGTGAGTGCGAGAGAGAGAAAGAGAAGCTGTGAGTGAGAGAGAGAATGAGAAGCTGTGAGTGAGAGAGAGAAAGAGAAGCTGTGAGTGAGAGAGAGAGAGAGAAAGAGAAGCTGTGAGTGAGAGAGAGAGAAAGAGAAGCTGTGATTGAGAGAGAGAGAGAAGAGAAGCTGTGAGTGAGAGAGAGAGAAAGAGAAGCTGTGAGTGAGAGAGAAAGAGAAAGGGAAGCTGTGAGTGAGAGAGAGAGAAAAAGAGAAGCTGTGAGTGAGAGAGAGAGAGATGCTGTGAGTGAGAGAGAGAAAGAGAAGCTGTGTATGTGTGGGAGAGAGATATGCTGTGAGTGAGAGAGAGAAAGTGAAGCTGTGATCTAGAGAGAGAGAAAGAGAAGCTGTGAGTGAGACAAAGAGAGAGAAAGAGAAGCTGTGAGTGAGAGAGAGAGAGAAAGAGAAAGAGAAGCTGTGAGTGAGAGAGAGAGAAAGAGAAGCTGTGAGTGTGTGAGAGAGAGAGAAAGAGAAGCTGTGAGTGAGAGAGAGAGAGAAAGAGAAGCTGTGAGTGAGACAAAGAGAGAGAAAGAGAAGCTGTGAGTGAGAGAGAGAGAGAAAGAGAAGCTGTGTGTGAGAGAGAGAAAGAGAAGCTGTGAGTGAGAGAGAGAATGAGAAGCTGTGAGTGAGAGAGAGAGAAAGAGAAGCTGTGAGTGAGAGAGAGAGGAAGAGAAGCTGTGAGTGAGAGAGAGAGAGAAAGAGAAGCTGTGAGTGAGTGAGAGAGAGAGAAGCTGTGAATGAGAGAGAGAGAGGAGAAGCTGTGTGTGAGAGAGGGAGAGAAGCTGTGAGAGAGAGAGAGAAAGAGAAGCATTGAGTGAGAGAGAGAGACAGAGAGTCTGGAAGTGAGAGAGAGAGAAAGAGAAGCTGTGAGCGAGAGAGAGAGAAGCTGTGAGTGAGAGAGAGAGAAAGAGAAGGTGTGAGGGAAAGAGAGAGAGAGAGAGAAGCTGAGAGAGAGAGAGAGAGAGAAAGAGAAGCTGTGAGTGAAAGAGAGATAGAAGCTGTGAGTGAGAGAGTGAAAGAGAAGCTGTGAGTGTGAGAGAGAAGGAAACAGAAGCTGTGAGTGAGAGAGAAAGAAAGAAAGAGAAGCTGTGAGTGAGAGAGAGAGAAAGAAAAACTGTGAGTGAGAGAGGAAGAGAAGCTGTGAGTGAGTGAGAGAGAGAGAAATAGAAGCTGTGAGTGAGACAAAGAGACAGAAAGAGAAGCTGTGAGTGAGAGAGAGAGAGAAAGAGAAGCTGTGAGTGAGAGATGCTGTGAGTGAGAGAGAGAAAGAGAAGCTGTGTATGTGTGAGAGAGAGATATGCTGTGAGTGAGAGAGAGAGAAAGATAAGGTGTGTGTGAGAGAAAATGAAAGTGAAGCTGTGTGTGAGATAAAGAGAGAAAGTGAAGCTGTGAGTGTGAGAGAGAGAGAAGCATTGAGTGAAAGAGAGAGAAATAGAGTCTGAGAGAGAGAGAAAGAGAAGCTGTGTGAGAGAGAGATAAGCTGTGAGTGAGAGAGAGAGCAAAAGAGAAGCTGTGAGTGAAAGAGAGAGAGAGAAAGAGCAGCTGTGAGTGAGAGGGAGAGAGTTGCTGTGAGTGAGAGAGAGAGAGAAAGAGAAGCTGTGCGTGAGAGAGAGAGAGAATCAGGAGCTGTGAGTGAGAAAGAGAGAGAGAAAGAGAAGCTGTGAGTGAGAGAGAGAGAAAGAGAAGCTGTGAGTGAGAGAGATAGAATGAGAAGCTGTGAGTGAGAGAGAAAGAGAAAGTGAAGCTGTGTGTGAGAGAAATAGAGAAAGTGAAGCTGTGAGTGAGAGAGAGAGAGAAAGAGAAGCATTGAGTGAGTAAGAGAGAAAGAGAGTCTGGAAGTGAGAGAGAGAGAGAAAGAGAAGCTGTGAGTGAGAGTGAGAGAGAAGCTGTGAGTGAGACAAAGAGAGAGAAAGAGAAGCGGTGAGTGAAAGAGAGGGAGAAAAAGAGAAGCTGTGAGTGAGTGGGAGAGAGAAAGGGAAGCTGTGAGAGAGAGAGAAAGAGAAGCTGTGAGTGAGTGAGAGAGAAAGAGAAGCTGTGAGTGAGACAAAGAGAGAGAAAGAGAAGCTGTGAGAGAGAGAGAGAAGCTGTGAGTGAGAGAGAGAGAAAGAGAAGCTGTGAGTGAGTGAGAGAGATGGTGTGAGTGAGAGAGAGAAAAAGAAGCTGTGTATGTGTGTGAGAGAGATATGCTGTGAGTGAGAGAGAGAGAAAGAGAAGCTGTGTGTGAGAAAAAGAGAAAGTGAAGTTGTGTGTGAGAGAAAGAGAGAAAGTGAAGCTGTGAGTGAGAGAGAGAAAGAGAAGCTGTGTGTGAGAGAAAGAGAAAGTGAAGCTGTGTGTGAGAGAAAGAGAGAAAGTGAAGCTGTGAGTGAGAGAGAGAGAAGCTTTGAGAGAGAGTGAGAAAGAGAAGCTGTTAGTGAGAGAGAGAGAAAATTGAAGCTGTGAGTGAGACAAAGAGAGAGAAAGAGAAGCTGTGAGTGTGTGTGTGAGAGAGAAAGAGAAGCTGTGAGTGAGAGAGAGAATGAGAAGCTGTGAGTGAGAGAGAGAAAGAGAAGCTGTGAGTGAGAGAGAGAGAGAGAGAAAGAGAAGCTGTGAGTGAGAGAGAGAGAGAAAGAGAAGCTTTGAGTGTGTGTGTGAGAGAGAGAAGCTGTGATTGAGAGAGAGAGAGAAGAGAAGGTGTGAGTGAGAGAGAGAGAGAAAGAGAAGCTGTGAGTGATAGAGAAAGAGAAGCTGTGAGTGAGAGAGAGAGAGAAAGAGAAGCTGTGAGTGAGAGAGAGAGAGAGATGCTGTGAGTGAGAGAGAGAGAAAGTGAAGCTGTGATCTAGAGAGAGAGAAAGAGAAGCTGTGAGTGAGACAAAGAGAGAGAAAGAGAAGCTGTGAGTGAGAGAGAGAGAAAGAGAAGCTGTGAGTGAGAGAGAGAATGAGAAGCTGTGAGTGAGAGGGAGAGAGAAAGAGAAGCTTTGAGTGTGTGTGTGAGAGACAGAAGCTGTGATTGAGAGAGAGAGAAAGTGAAGCTGTGATCTAGAGAGAGAGAAAGAGAAGCTGTGAGTGAGACAAAGAGAGAGAAAGAGAAGCTGTGAGTGCGAGAGAAAGAGAGAAAGAGAAGCTGTGAGCGAGAGAGAGAGAGAAAGAGAAGCTGTGAGTGATAGTGAAAGAAAGAGAAGCATTGAGTGAGAGAGAGAGAGAAATAGTGTCTCGTGTGTGTGAGAGAAAGAGAAGCTGAGAGAGAGAGAAGCTGTGAGTGAGAGAGCGAGAGCGAAAGAGAAGCTGTGAGTGAAAGAGAGAGAGAGAAAGAGAAGCTGTGAGAGTGAGAGAGAGAGAGAAAGAGAAGCTGTGAGTGAGAGAGAGAAAGAGAGAATGAGAAGCCGTGATTGAGAGAGAGAGAATGAGAAGCTGTGTGAGAGAGAAAAAGCTGTGAGTGAGAGAGATAGAGAAAGAGAAGCTGTGAGTGTGAGAGAGAAACAGAAGCTGTAAGTGTGAGAGAGAGATATGCTGTGAGTGAGAGAGAGAGAAAGATAAGGTGTGTGTGAGAGAAAATGAAAGTGAAGCTGTGTGTGAGATAAAGAGAGGAAGAGAAGGTGTGTGAGAGAGAGAGAGAGAGAGAAAGAGAAGCTTTGAGTGTGTGTGTGAGAGAGAGAAGCTGTGATTGAGAGAGAGAGAGAAGAGAAGCTGTGAGTGAGAGAGAGAGAAAGAGAAGCTGTGAGTGAGAGAGAAAGAGAAAGAGAAGCTGTGAGTGAGAGAGAGAATGAGAAGCTGTGAGTGAGAGAGAGAAAGAGAAGCTGTGAGTGAGAGAGAGAGAGAGAGAGAGAAAGAGAAGCTGTGAGTGAGAGAGAGAGAAAGAGAAGCTGTGAGTGAGAGAAAGAGAGGGAGAGCAGCTGTGAGAGAGAGAGAGAGAGAGAAAGAGAAGCTGTGAATGAGAGAGAGAAAGAACATCTGAGAAAGAGAGGGAGAAAGAGAAGCTGTGAATGAGAGAGAAAGAGAAAGAGAAGCTGTGAGTGACACAGAGAGAGAAGCTGTGAGTGAGAGAGAGAGAGAAAGAGATGCTGTGAGTGAGAGAGAAACAGAAGCTGTGAATGAGAGAGAGAGAAAGAGTAGGTGTGAGTGAGAGAGAGAAAGGGAAGCTGTGAGTGAGAGAGAGAGAGAGAAGCTGTGAGTGAGAGAGAGAGAAAGAGAATCTGTGAGTGAGAGAGAGAGAAGCTGTGAGTGAGAGGGAGAGAAGCTTTGAGTGAGAGAGAGAAGCTGTGAGTGAGATAGTGAGAAAGATAAGCTGTGAGAGAGAGAGAGAAAGAGTAGCTGTGAGTGAGAGAGAGATAGAAAGAGAAGCTGTGAGTCAGAGAGAGAGAGAGAAAGAGAAGCTGTGAGTGAGAGAGAGAGAGAGAGGTGCTGTGAGTGATAGTGAATGAAAGAGAAGCATTGAGTGAGAGAGAGAGAAATAGTGTCTGTGTGTGAGAGAGAAAGAGAAGCTGAGAGAGAGAGAAAGAGAAGCTGTGAGTGAGAGAGAGAAAGAGAGAAATAGAAGCTGTGAGTGAGTGAGAGAGAGAAAAAGACAAGCTGTGAGTGAATGAGAGAGAGAAAAAGCTGTGAGTGAGAGAGAGAGTGAAAGAGATGCTTTGAGTGAGAGAGAGAGAAAGTGAAGCTGTGTGTGAGAGAAAGAGAGAAAGTGAAGCTGTGAGTGAGAGAGAGAGAGAAAGAGAAGCTGTGTGTGAGAGAAAGAGAAAGTGAAGCTGTGTGTGTGTGAGAGAGAAAGAGAAGGTGTGAGTGATAGAGAGTGAGAAAGAGAAGCTGTGAGTGAGAGAGAGAGAAAGAGAAGCTGTGAGTGAGACAAAGAGAGAGAAAGAGAAGCTGTGAGTGAGAGAGAAAGTGAAGCTGTGAGTAAGAGAGAGAAAGAGAAGCTGTGAGTGAGACAAAGAGACAGAAAGAGACGCTGTGAGTGAGAGAGAGAGAGAAAGAGAAGCTGTGAGTGAGAGAGAGAGAGAGAAAGAGAAGCTGTGAGTGAGAGAGAAAAAGAACCTGTGAGTGAGAGAGAGAGAAGCTGTAAGTGAGAGAAAAAGAGAGAGAAAGAGAAGTTGTGAGTGAGAGTGAGAAAGAGAAGCTGTGTGAGAGAGAGAAAGAGAAGCTGTGTGTGAGTGAGAGAGAGAGAAGCTGTGTGTGTGAGAGAGAAAGAGACACTGTGTGTGAGAGAAAGAGAGAGAAAGAGAAGCTGTGAGTGAGAGAGAGAGAAAGAGAAACTGTGTGTGAGAGAAAGAGAAAGTGAAGCTGTGTTTGAGAGAAAGAGAGAAAGTGAAGCTGTGAGTGAGAGAGAGAGAGAAGCATTGAGTGAGAGAGAGAAATAGAGTCTGTGAGAGAGAGCGAGAAAGAGAAGCTGTGTGTGAGAGAGAAGCTGTGAGTGAGAGCAAGAGAGCGAAAGAGAAGCTGTGAGTGAAAGAGAGAGAGAGAAAGAGAAGCTGTGAGTGAGAGAGAGAGAGAGTTGCTGTGAGTGAGAGAGAGAGAGAAACAGAAGGTGTGAGTGAGAGAGAGAAAGAAAGAGAGAAAGGGAAGCTGTGAGTGAGAGAGAGAGAGAAAGAGAAGCTGTGAGTGAGTGAGAGAGAGAAAAAGCTGTGAGTGAGAGAGAGAGAAAGAGATGCTTTGAGTGAGAGAGAGAGAAACAGAAGCTGTGAGTTAGAGAGAGAGAAAGAGTGTCTGTGTGAGAAAGAGAGAAAGAGAAGCTGTGAGTGAGAGAGAGAGAGAAACTGTGAGTGAGAGAGAGAGAAGCTGTGAGTGAGAGAGAGAGAAATAGAAGCTGTAAGTGAGAGAGAAAGAGAAGCTGTGAGTGAGTGAGAGAGAGAAGATGTAAGTGAGTGAAAGTGAGAGAGAAAGAGAAGCTGTGAGTGAGAGAGAGAGAGAAAGAGAAGCTGTGAGTGAGAGAGAGAGAGAGTCTGTGTGAGAAAGAGAGGAAGAGAAGCTGTGAGTGAGAGAGAGAAGCTGTGAGTGAGTGAGAGAGAGAAGCTGTGAGTGAGAGAGAGAGAAATAGAAGCTGTGAGTGAGAGAGAGAGAAAGAGAAGCTGTGAGTGAGAGAGAGAGGAAGAGAAGTTGTGAGTGAGAGAGAGAGAAAGAGAAGCTGTGAGTGAGAGAGAGAGAAAGAGAAGCTGTGAGTGAGAGGGAGAGAGAGAAAGAGAAGCTGTGTGAGAGAGAGAAAAAAACAGAAGCTGTGAGTGAGAGAGAGAGAAAGAGAAGATGTGAGTGAGAGAGAGAAAGAGAGAAATAGAAGCTGTAAGTGAGTGAGAGAGAGAAAAAGACAAGCTGTGAGTGAGTGAGAGAGAGAAAAAGCTGTGAGAGAGAGAGAGAGTGAAAGAGATGCTTTGAGTGAGAGAGAGAGAAAGTGAAGCTGTGTGTGAGAGAAAGAGAGAAAGTGAAGCTGTGAGTGAGAGAGAGAGAGAGAGAGAGAGAAGCTGTGTGTGAGAGAAAGAGAAAGTGAAGCTGTGTGTGAGAGAAAGAGAGAAAGTGAAGCTGTGAGTTAGAGAGAGAGAAAGAGAAGCTGTGAGTGAGAGAGAGAGAAGGAGAAGCTGTGAGACAAAGAGAGAGAAAGAGAAGCTGTGAGTGTGTGTGAGAGAGAGAAAGAGAAGCTGTGAGTGATAGAGAGAGAGAAAGAGAAGCTGTGAGTGAGAGAGAGAGAAAGTTAAGCTGTGAGTGAGAGAGAGAGAAAGAGAAGATTTGAGTGAGAATGAGAGGAAGAGAAGCTGTGAGTGAGAGAGAGAGAGAAATAGAAGCTGTGAGTGAGAGAGAAAGTGAAGCTGTGAGTAAGAGAGAGAGAAAGAGAAGCTGTGAGTGAGACAAAGAGAGAGAAAGAGAAGCTGTGAATGTGTGTGAGAGAGAGAAAGAGAAGCTGTGAGTGAGAGAGAGAGAGAAAGAGAAGCTGTGAGTGAGTGAGAGAGATTAAGAGAAGCTGTGTCTGTGTGTGAGAGAAAGAGACACTGTGTGTGTGAGAGAGAGAAAGAGAAGCTGTGAGTGAGAGAGAGAGAGATGCTGTGAGTGAGAGAGAGAAGGAGAAGCTGTGTATGTGTGAGAGAGAGATATGCTGTGAGTGAGAGAGAGAGAAAGATAAGGTGTGTGTGAGAGAAAGAGAAAGTGAAGCTGTGTGTGAGAGAAAGAGAGAAAAATGAAGCTGTGAGTGAGAGAGAGAGAGAGAAGCATTGAGTGAAAGAGAAAGAAATAGAGTCTGAGAGAGAGAGAGAGAGAGAGAAGCTGTGTGTGTGAGAGAGATAAGCTGTGAGTGAGAGAGAGAGAGTTGCTGTGAGTGAGAAAGAGAGAGAGAAAGAGAAGCTGTGAGTGAGAGGGAGAGAGTTGCTGTGAGTGAGAGAGAGAGAGAAAGAGAAGCTGTGCGTGAGAGAGAGAGAGAATCAGGAGCTGGGAGTGAGAAAGAGAGAGAGAAAGAGAAGCTGTGAGTGAGAGAGAGAGAAAGAGAAGCTGTGAGTGAGAGAGAGAGAAGCTGTGAGTGAGAGAGAAAGAGAAAGTGAAGCTGTGAGTGAGAGAGAGAGAGAGAGAGAAGCACTGAGTGAGTAAGAGAGAAAGAGAGTCTGGAAGTTAGAGAGAGAGAGAAAGAGAAGCTGTGAGTGAGAGTGAGAGAGAAGCTGAGAGTGAGAGAGAGAGAGAGAAAGAGAAGTGGTGAGTGATAGAGAAAAAAAGAGAAGCTGTGAGTGAGTGAGAGAGAGAAAGGGAAGCTTTGAGAGAGAGAGAAAGAGAAGATGTGAGTGAGAGAGAGAAAGAGAAGCTGTGAGTGAGACAAAGAGAGAGAAAGAGAAGCTGTGATTGAGAGAGAGAGAGAGAGAAAGAGAAGCTGTGAGTGAGAGAGAGAGAGAAAGAGAAGCTGTGAGTGAGTGAGAGAGATTAAGAGAAGCTGTGTTTGTGTGAGAGAGAGAGACACTGTGTGTGTGTGTGTGAGAGAGAGAAAGAGATGCTGTGAGTGAGAGAGAGAGATGCTGTGAGTGAGAGAGAGAAAAAGAAGCTGTGTATGTGTGTGAGAGAGATATGCTGTGAGTGAGAGAGAGAGAGAAAGAGAAGCTGTGTGTGAGAGAAAGAGAAAGTGAAGCTGTGTGTGAGAGAAAGAGAGAAAGTGAAGCTGTGAGTGAGAGAGAGAGAGAAAGAGAAGCTGTGTGTGAGAGAAAAAGAAAGTGAAGCTGTGTGAGAGAGAAAGAGAGAAAGTGAAGCTGTGAGTGAGAGAGAGAGAGAGAAGCTGTGAGAGAGAGTGAGAAAGAGAAGCTGTGAGTGAGAGAGAGAAAGAGAAGCTGTGTGAGACAAAGAGAGAGAAAGAGAAGCTGTGAGTGAGAGAGAGAGAGAAAATGAAGATGTGAGTGAGTGAGAGAGAGACAGAGAGAGAAGCTGTGATTGAGAGAGAGAGAGAAGAGCTGTGAGTGAGAGAGAGAGAGAAAGAGAAGCTGTGAGTGAGAGAGAGAGAAACAGAAGCTGTGAGTGAGAGAGAGAGAAAGAGAAGCATTAAGTGAGAGAGAGAGACAGAGAGTCTGGAAGTGAGAGAGAGAGAAAGAGAAGCTGTGAGTGAGAGAGAGAGAAGCTGTGAGTGAGTGAGAGAGAGAAAGAGAAGCTGTGAGAGAGAGAAAGAGAAGCTGTGAGTGAGAGAGAGATAGAAGCTGTGAGTGAGAGAGTGAAAGAGAAGCTGTGAGTGAGAGAGGAAGAGAAGCTGTGAGTGAGTGAGAGAGAGAGAGAAGCTGTGAGTGAGAGAGGAAGAGAAGCTGTGAGTGAGTGAGAGAGAGAGAAATAGAAGCTGTGAGTGAGAGAGAAAGTGAAGGTGTGAGTGAGAGAGAGAGAGAGAGAGAAGCTGTGAGTGAGGCAAAGAGAGAGAAAGAGAAGCTGTGAGTGAGTGAGAGAAAGAAAGAGAAGCTGTGAATGAGAGAGAGAGAGAAAGAGAAGCTGTGAGTGAGTGAGAGAGATTAAGAGAAGCTGTGTCTGTGTGTGAGAGAAAGAGACACTGTGTGTGTGAGAGAGAAAGAGAAGCTGTGAGTGAGAGAGAGAGATGCGGTGAGTGAGAGAGAGAAAGATAAGGTGTGTGTGAGAGAAAGAGAGAAAGTGAAGCTGTGAGTGAGAGAGAGAGAGAAGCATTGAGTGAAAGAGAGAGAAATAGAGTCTGAGAGAGAGAGAAAGAGAAGCTGTGTGTGAGAGAGAGATAAGCTGTGAGTGAAAGAGAGAGCAAAAGAGAAGCTGTGAGTGAAAGAGAGAGAGAGAAAGAGCAGCTGTGAGTGAGAGGGAGAGAGTTGCTGTGTGTGAGAGAGAGAGAGAAAGAGAAGCTGTGCGTGAGAGAGAGAGAGAGAATCAGGAGCTGTGAGTGAGAAAGAGAGAGAGAAAGAGAAGCTGTGAGTGAGAGAGAGAGAAAGAGAAGCTGTGAGTGAGAGAGATAGAATGAGAAGCTGTGAGTGAGAGAGAAAGAGAAAGTGAAGTTGTGTGTGAGAGAAATAGAGAAAGTGAAGCTGTGAGTGAGAGAGAGAGAGAGAAAGAGAAGCATTGAGTGAGTAAGAGAGAGAAAGAGAAGCTGTGAGTGAGAGAGAGAGAGAGAAAGAGAAGCTGTCTGTGAGAGAGAGAAAAACAGAAGCTGTGAGTGAGAGAGAGAGAGAAAGAGAAGATGTGAGTGAGAGAGGGAAAGAGAGAAATAGAAGCTGTGAGTGAGTGAGAGAGAGAAAAATACAAGCTGTGAGTGAGTGAGAGAGAGAAAAAGCTGTGAGTGAGAGAGAGAGTGAAAGAGATGCTTTGAGTGAGAGAGAGAGAAAGTGAAGCTGTGTGTGAGAGAAAGAGAGAAAGTGAATCTGTGAGTGAGAGAGAGAGAGAAAGAGAAGCTGTGTGTGAGAGAAAGAGAAAGTGAAGCTGTGTGTGAGAGAAAGAGAGAAAGTGAAGCTGTGATTTAGAGAGAGAAAGAGAAGCTGTGAGTGAGAGAGAGAGAAGGAGAAGCTGTGAGTGAGACAAAGAGAGAGAAAGAGAAGCTGTGAGTGTGTGTGTGAGAGAGAAAGAGATGCTGTGAGTGATAGAGAGTGAGAAAGAGAAGCTGTGAGTGAGAGAGAGAGAGAGAGAAGCTGTGAGTGAGACAAAGAGAGAGAAAGAGAAGCTGTGAGTGTGTGTGAGAGAGAGAAAGAGACGCTGTGAGTGATAGAGAGAGAGAAAGAGAAGCTGTGAGTGAGAGAGTGAGAAAGTTAAGCTGTGAGTGAGAGAGAGAGAAAGAGAAGCTTTGAGTGAGAGAGAAAGAGAAGCTGTGAGTGAGAGAGAGAGAAAAAATGAAGCTGTGAGTGAGAGAGAGACAGAGAGAGAAGCTGTGATTGAGAGAGAGAGAGAGAAAGAGAAGCTGTGTGAGAGAGAGAGAGAAACAGAAGCTGTGAGTGAGTGAGAGAGAGAGAAAGAGAAGCTGTGAGTGAGTGAGAGAGAAAAACAGAAGCTGTGAGTGAGAGAGAGAGAGATAGAGAAAGAGAAGCTGTGAGTGAGTGAGAGAGAGAGAAAGAGAAGCTGTGAGTGAGAGAGAGAAAAAGAGAGTCTAAGAAAAAGAGAGTGAAAGAGAAGCTGTGTGTGTGAGAGAGAGAAGCTGTGAGTGAGAGAGAGAGAGACAGAGAAGCTGTGAGTGAGAGAGAAACAGAAGCTATGAGTGAGAGTGAGAGAGAAAGAGAAGGTGTGAGTGAGAGAGAGAGAGAAAGAGAAGCTGTGAGTGAGAGAGTAAGTGAGTCTGTGTTAGAAAGAGAGAGTGAAAGAGAAGCTGTGAGTGAGAGAGAGAGAGAGAGAGAGAAGCTGTGAGTTAGAGAGAGAGGAGCTGTGAGTGAGAGAGAGAGAAAGAGAAGCTGTGAGTGAGAGAGAAAGAGAAGCTGTGAGTGAGAGAGAGAGAGAAGCTGTAAGTGAGAGAAAAAGAGAGAGAAAGAGAAGCTGTGAGTGAGAGTGAGAAAGAGAAGCTGTGTGTGAGAGAGAAAGAAGCTGTGTGTGAGTGAGAGAGAGAGAGAAACAGAAGCTGTGAGTGAGTGAGAGAGAGAGAAAGAGAAGCTGTGAGTGAGAGAGAGAGAAACAGAAGCTGTGAGTGAGAGAGAGAGAAAGAGAAGCATTAAGTGAGAGAGAGAGACAGAGAGTCTGGAAGTGAGAGAGAGAGAAAGAGAAGCTGTGAGTGAGAGAGAGAGAAGCTGTGAGTGAGTGAGAGAGAGAAAGAGAAGCTGTGAGAGAGAGAAAGAGAAGCTGTGAGTGAGAGAGAGATAGAAGCTGTGAGTGAGAGAGTGAAAGAGAAGCTGTGAGTGAGAGAGGAAGAGAAGCTGTGAGTGAGTGAGAGAGAGAGAGAAGCTGTGAGTGAGAGAGGAAGAGAAGCTGTGAGTGAGTGAGAGAGAGAGAAATAGAAGCTGTGAGTGAGAGAGAAAGTGAAGGTGTGAGTGAGAGAGAGAGAGAGAGAGAAGCTGTGAGTGAGGCAAAGAGAGAGAAAGAGAAGCTGTGAGTGAGTGAGAGAAAGAAAGAGAAGCTGTGAATGAGAGAGAGAGAAAGAGAAGCTGTGAGTGAGTGAGAGAGATTAAGAGAAGCTGTGTCTGTGTGTGAGAGAAAGAGACACTGTGTGTGTGAGAGAGAAAGAGAAGCTGTGAGTGAGAGAGAGAGATGCGGTGAGTGAGAGAGAGAAAGATAAGGTGTGTGTGAGAGAAAGAGAGAAAGTGAAGCTGTGAGTGAGAGAGAGAGAGAAGCATTGAGTGAAAGAGAGAGAAATAGAGTCTGAGAGAGAGAAAGAGAAGCTGTGTGTGAGAGAGAGATAAGCTGTGAGTGAAAGAGAGAGCAAAAGAGAAGCTGTGAGTGAAAGAGAGAGAGAGAAAGAGCAGCTGTGAGTGAGAGGGAGAGAGTTGCTGTGTGTGAGAGAGAGAGAGAAAGAGAAGCTGTGCGTGAGAGAGAGAGAGAGAATCAGGAGCTGTGAGTGAGAAAGAGAGAGAGAAAGAGAAGCTGTGAGTGAGAGAGAGAGAAAGAGAAGCTGTGAGTGAGAGAGATAGAATGAGAAGCTGTGAGTGAGAGAGAAAGAGAAAGTGAAGTTGTGTGTGAGAGAAATAGAGAAAGTGAAGCTGTGAGTGAGAGAGAGAAAGAGAAAGTGAAGTTGTGTGTGAGAGAAATAGAGAAAGTGAAGCTGTGAGTGAGAGAGAGAGAGAGAAAGAGAAGCTGTCTGTGAGAGAGAGAAAAACAGAAGCTGTGAGTGAGAGAGAGAGAGAAAGAGAAGATGTGAGTGAGAGAGGGAAAGAGAGAAATAGAAGCTGTGAGTGAGTGAGAGAGAGAAAAATACAAGCTGTGAGTGAGTGAGAGAGAGAAAAAGCTGTGAGTGAGAGAGAGAGTGAAAGAGATGCTTTGAGTGAGAGAGAGAGAAAGTGAAGCTGTGTGTGAGAGAAAGAGAGAAAGTGAATCTGTGAGTGAGAGAGAGAGAGAAAGAGAAGCTGTGTGTGAGAGAAAGAGAAAGTGAAGCTGTGTGTGAGAGAAAGAGAGAAAGTGAAGCTGTGATTTAGAGAGAGAAAGAGAAGCTGTGAGTGAGAGAGAGAGAAGGAGAAGCTGTGAGTGAGACAAAGAGAGAGAAAGAGAAGCTGTGAGTGTGTGTGTGTGAGAGAAAGAGATGCTGTGAGTGATAGAGAGTGAGAAAGAGAAGCTGTGAGTGAGAGAGAGAGAGAGAGAAGCTGTGAGTGAGACAAAGAGAGAGAAAGAGAAGCTGTGAGTGTGTGTGAGAGAGAGAAAGAGAAGCTGTGAGTGATAGAGAGAGAGAAAGAGAAGCTGTGAGTGAGAGAGTGAGAAAGTTAAGCTGTGAGTGAGAGAGAGAGAAAGAGAAGCTTTGAGTGAGAGAGAAAGAGAAGCTGTGAGTGAGAGAGAGAGAAAAAATGAAGCTGTGAGTGAGAGAGAGACAGAGAGAGAAGCTGTGATTGAGAGAGAGAGAGAGAAAGAGAAGCTGTGTGAGAGAGAGAGAGAAACAGAAGCTGTGAGTGAGTGAGAGAGAGAGAAAGAGAAGCTGTGAGTGAGTGAGAGAGAAAAACAGAAGCTGTGAGTGAGAGAGAGAGAGATAGAGAAAGAGAAGCTGTGAGTGAGTGAGAGAGAGAGAAAGAGAAGCTGTGAGTGAGAGAGAGATAAAGAGAGTCTAAGAAAAAGAGAGTGAAAGAGAAGCTGTGTGTGTGAGAGAGAGAAGCTGTGAGTGAGAGAGAGAGAGACAGAGAAGCTGTGAGTGAGAGAGAAACAGAAGCTATGAGTGAGAGTGAGAGAGAAAGAGAAGGTGTGAGTGAGAGAGAGAGAGAAAGAGAAGCTGTGAGTGAGAGAGTAAGTGAGTCTGTGTTAGAAAGAGAGAGTGAAAGAGAAGCTGTGAGTGAGAGAGAGAGAGAGAGAGAGAAGCTGTGAGTGAGAGAGAGAGGAGCTGTGAGTGAGAGAGAGAGAAAGAGAAGCTGTGAGTGAGAGAGAAAGAGAAGCTGTGAGTGAGAGAGAGAGAGAAGCTGTAAGTGAGAGAAAAAGAGAGAGAAAGAGAAGCTGTGAGTGAGAGTGAGAAAGAGAAGCTGTGTGTGAGAGAGAAAGAAGCTGTGTGTGAGTGAGAGAGAGAGAGAAAGAGAAGCTGTGTGTGAGAGAGAGAGATGCTGTGAGTGAGAGAGAGAGAAAGAGAAGCTGTGTGTGAGAGAAAGAGAAAGTGAAGCTGTGTGTGAGACAAAGAGAGAAAGTGAAGCTGTGAGTGAGAGAGAGAGAAAGAGAAGCTGTGAGTGAGACAAAGAGAGACAAAGAGAAGCTGTGAGCGAGCGAGAGAGAAAAAGAGAAGCTGTGAGTGAGTGAGAGAGAGAAAGGGAAGCTGTGAGAGAGAGAGAGAAAGAGAAGCTGTGAGTGAGAGAGAGACAAAGAGAAGCTGTGTGTGTGTGAGAGAGAAAGAGACACTGTGTGAGAGAGAGAGAGAGAGAAAGAGAAGCTGTGAGTGAGAGAGAGATGTTGTGAGTGAGAGACAGAAAAAGAAGCTGTGTATGTGTGTGAGAGAGATATGCTGTGAGTGAGAGAGAGAGAAAGAGAAGCTGTGTGTGAGAGAAAGAGAAAGTGAAGCTGTGTGTGAGAGAAAGAGAGAAAGTGAAGCTGTGAGTGAGAGAGAGAGAGAAAGAGAAGCTGTGTGTGTGAGAAAGAGAAAGTGAAGCTGTGTGTGAGAGAAAGAGAGAAAGTGAAGCTGTGAGTGAGAGAGAGAGAGAGAAGCTGTGAGTGAGAGTGAGAAAGAAAAGCTGTGAGTGAGAGAGAGAGAGAAAGAGAAGCTGTGTGTGAGAGAAAGAGAAAGTGAAGCTGTGTGTGAGAGAAAGAGAGAAAGTGAAGGTGTGAGTGAGAGAGAGAGAGAAAGAGAAGCTGAGAGTGAGACAGAGAGAAAGAGAAGCCCTGAGTGAGAGAGAGAGAAAGAGAAGCTGTGAGTGAGAGAGAAAGAGAGTCTGTGTGAGAAAGAGAGATTGAAAGAGAAGCTGTGAGTGAGAGAGAGAGAGAGAAGCTGTGTGAGAGAGAGAGGAGCTGTGAGTGAGAGAGAGAGAGAAAGAGAAGCTGTGAGAGAGAGAGAAAGAGAAGCTGTGAGTGAGTGAGTGAGAGAGAAGCTGTAAGTGAGAGAAAAAGAGAGAGAAAGAGAAGCTGTGAGTGAGTGAGAAAGAGAAGCTGTGTGTGAGAGAGAAAGAGAAGCTGTGTGTGAGTGAGAGAGAGAGAGAGAAGCTGTGTGTGTGTGAGAGAAAGAGACACTGTGTGTGTGTGAGAGAGAGAGAGAAAGAGAAACTGTGAGTGAGAGAGAGAGATGCTGTGAGTGAGAGAGAGAGAAAGAGAAGCTGTGTGTGAGAGGAAGAGAAAGTGAAGCTGTGTGTGAGAGAAAGAGAGAAAGAGAGAAAGTGAAGCTGTGAGTGAGAGAGAGAGAGAGAAAGAGAAGCATTGAGTAAGAGAGAGAGAAATAGTCTGTGAGAGAGAGAGAAAGAGAAGCTGTGTGTGTGAGAGAAGATGTGAGTGAGAGCAAGAGAGCGAAAGAGAAGCTGTGAGTGAAAGAGAGAGAGAGAGAGAAGCTGTAAGTGTGAGAGAGAGAGTTGCTGTGAGTGAGTGAGAGAGAGAAACAGAAGGTGTGAGAGAGAGAAAGAGAAGCTGTGAGTGAGAGAGAGAGAGAGAAGCTGTGAGTGAGTGAGAGAGAGAAAAAGCTGTGAGTGAGAGAGAGAGAGAGAAAGAGATGCTTTGAGTGAGAGAGAGATAAACAGAAGCTGTGAGTGAGAGAGAGAGAAAGAGAGTCTGTGTGAGAAAGAGAAAGAGAAGCTGTGAGTGAGAGAGAGAGAAGCTGTGAGTGTGAGAGAGAGAAGGTTTGAGTGAGAGAGAGCGAAATAAAAGCTGTGAGTGAGATAGAAAGAGAAGCTGTGAGTGAGTGAGAGAGAGAGAAGATGTAAGTGAGTGAAAGAGAGAGAGAAAGAGAAGCTGTGAGTGAGATAGAGAGAGAAAGAGAAGCTGTGAGAGAGTGTGAGAAAGAAGCTGTGAGTGAGAGAGAGAGAAAGAGAAGCTGTGAGTGAGACAAAGAGAGAGAAAGAGAAGCTGTGAGTGAGAGAGAGAGAGAGAGAGTGAGAGAAGCTGTGATTGAGGAGAGAAAGGGAAGCTGTGAGTGAGTGAGAGAGAGAAAGAGAAGCTGTGAGTGAGAGAGAGAGAAAGAGAAGCTGTGAGTGATAGAGAGAGAAAGAGAAGTTGTGAGTGAGAGAGAGAGGAAGAGATGCTGTGAGTGAGAGAGAGAGAGAAAGAGAAGCTGTGAGAGAGAGTGAGAAAGAGAAGCTGTGAGTGAGAGGGAGAGAAAGAGAAGCTGTGAGTGAGACAAAGAGAGAGAAAGAGAAGCTGTGATTGAGAGAGAGAGAAAGAGAAGCTGTGATTGAGAGAGAGAGAGAGAAGCTGTGAGTGAGAGAGAGAAAGAGAAGCTGTGAGTGAGAGAGAGAGGAAGAGATGCTGTGAGTGAGAGAGAGAGAAAGAGAAGCTGTGAGTGAGAGAGAGAGAGAGAGAGAATCTGTGAGTGAGAGGGAGAGAGAGAAAGAGAAGCTGTGAGTGAGAGAGAGAGAAAAACAGAAGCTGTGAGTGAGAGAGAGATAGAAAGAGAAGCTGTGAGTGAGAGAGAGAAAGAGAAGCTCTAAGTGAGAGAGAGAAAAAGAGAGTCTGAGAAAGAGAGAGTGAAAGAGAAGCTGTGAGTGAGAGCGAGAGAGAGAGAAGCTGTGAGTGAGAGAGAGAGACAGAGAAGCTGTGAGTGAGAGAGAAACAGAAGCTGTGAGTGAGAGTGAGAGAGAAAGAGAAGCTGTGAGTGAGAGAGAGAAAGAGAAGCTGTGAGTGAGTGAGAAAGAAAGAGAAACTGTGAGTGAGAGAGGGAGAGAGAAAGAAAAGCTATGAGTGAGAGAGAGAGAAAGAGAGTCTGTGTGAGAATGAGAGAGTGAAAGAGAAGCTGTGAGTGAGAGAGAGAAGCTGTGAGTGAGAGAAAGAGAGACAAAGCTGTGAGTGAGAGAGAAACAGAAGCTGTGAGTGAGAGTGAGAGAGAGAGAAGCTGTAAGTGAGAGAAAGAATGAGAGAAAGGGAAGGTGTGAGTGCGAGAGAGAGAGAGAGAGAAAGAGAAGCTGTGTGTGTGAGAGAGAGAAAGAGATGCTGTGAATGAGAGAGAAACAGAAGCTGTCAATGAGAGAGAGAGAGAAAGAGAAGGTGTGAGTGAGAGAGAGAGAAAGAGATGTGTGTGTGTGAGAGAGAGAAAAGCTGTGAGTGAGAGAGAGAGAGAAGCTCTGAGTGAGAGAGAGAATGAGAAGCTGTGTGTGAGAGAGAGAGAAGCTGTGAGTGAGAGAGAGAAAGAGAAACTGTGAGTGAGAGAGAAAGAAAGAGAAGATGTGAGTGAGAGAGAGAAAGAGAAGCTGTGAGTGAGAGAGAGAGAGAGAAGCTGTGAGTGTGAGAGAGAAAGAGAAGCTGTGAGAGAGAGAGAAAGAGATGCTGTGAGTGAAAGAGAGAGAGAGAAAGAGAAGTTGTAAGTGAGAGAGAGAGAAAGAGAAGCTTTGAGTGAGTGAGAGAGAGAAAGGGAAGATGTGAGTGTGTGTGAGAAAGAGAGCTGTGAGTGAGAGAGAGAAATAGAAGCTGTGAGTGAGAGAGAGAGAAAGAGAAGCTGTGAGTGAGAGAGTGAGAAAGAGAATCTGAGAAAGAGAGAGTGAAATAGAAGCTGTGGGTTAGAGAGAGAGAGAGAGAGAAGCTATGAGTGAGAGAGAGAAAGAGATGCTGTGAGTGAGAGAGAAACAGAAGCTTTCAATGAGAGAGAGAGAAAGAGAAGTTGTGAGTGAGAGAGAGAGTGAAAGAGAAGCTGAGAGAGAGAGAGAGAGAGAATGAAAGAGAAGCTGTTAGTGAGAGAGAAAGAGAAGCTGTTAGTGACACAGAGAGAGAGAAGCTGTGAGTTAGAGAGAGAGAGAAAGAGAAGCTGTGAGTGACAGAGAGAGAGAATGAGAAGCTGTGAGTGACAGAGAGAGAGTTGCTGTGAGTGAGAGAGAGAGAGAAAGAGAAGCTGTGCGTGAGAGAGAGAGAATCAGGAGCTGTGAGTGAGAAAGAGAGAGAGAAAGAGAAGCTGTGAGTGAGAGGGAGAGTGTTGCTGTGAGTGAGAGAGAGAGAGAAAGAGAAGCTGTGCGTGAGAGAGAGAGAATCAGGAGCTGGGAGTGAGAAAGAGAGAGAGAAAGAGAAGCTGTGAGTGAGAGAGAGAGAAAGAGAAGCTGTGAGTGAGAGAGAGAGAAGCTGTGAGTGAGAGAGAAAGAGAAAGTGAAGCTGTGAGTGAGAGAGAGAGAGAGAGAGAAGCACTGAGTGAGTAAGAGAGAAAGAGAGTCTGGAAGTGAGAGAGAGAGAGAAAGAGAAGCTGTGAGTGAGAGTGAGAGAGAAGCTGAGAGTGAGAGAGAGAGAGAGAAAGAGAAGTGGTGAGTGATAGAGAAAAAAAGAGAAGCTGTGAGTGAGTGAGAGAGAGAAAGGGAAGCTTTGAGAGAGAGAGAAAGAGAAGATGTGAGTGAGAGAGAGAAAGAGAAGCTGTGAGTGAGACAAAGAGAGAGAAAGAGAAGCTGTGATTGAGAGAGAGAGAGAAAGAGAAGCTGTGAGTGAGAGAGAGAGAGAAAGAGAAGCTGTGAGTGAGTGAGAGAGATTAAGAGAAGCTGTGTGTGTGTGAGAGAGAGAGACACTGTGTGTGTGTGTGAGAGAGAGAAAGAGAAGCTGTGAGTGAGAGAGAGAGATGCTGTGAGTGAGAGGGAGAAAAAGAAGCTGTGTATGTGTGTGAGAGAGATATGCTGTGAGTGAGAGAGAGAGAGAAAGAAAGAGAAGCTGTGTGTGAGAGAAAGAGAAAGTGAAGCTGTGTGTGAGAGAAAGAGAGAAAGTGAAGCTGTGAGTGAGAGAGAGAGAGAAAGAGAAGCTGTGTGTGAGAGAAAAAGAAAGTGAAGCTGTGTGAGAGAGAAAGAGAGAAAGTGAAGCTGTGAGTGAGAGAGAGAGAGAAGCTGTGAGAGAGAGTGAGAAAGAGAAGCTGTGAGTGAGAGAGAGAAAGAGAAGCTGTGTGAGACAAAGAGAGATTAAGAGAAGCTGTGAGTGAGAGAGAGGGAGAAAATGAAGATGTGAGTGAGTGAGAGAGAGACAGAGAGAGAAGTTGTGATTGAGAGAGAGAGAGAAGAGCTGTGAGTGAGAGAGAGAGAGAAAGAGAAGCTGTGAGTGAGAGAGAGAGAGAAAGAGAAGCTGTGAGTGAGAGAGAGAGAAAGAGAAGCATTGAGTGAGAGAGTGAAAGAGAAGCTGTGAGTGAGAGAGGAAGAGAAGCTGTGAGTGAGTGAGAGAGAGAGAGAAGCTGTGAGTGAGAGAGGAAGAGAAGCTGTGAGTGAGTGAGAGAGAGAGAAATAGAAGCTGTGAGTGAGAGAGAAAGTGAAGGTGTGAGTGAGAGAGAGAGAGAGAGAAGCTGTGAGTGAGGCAAAGAGAGAGAAAGAGAAGCTGTGAGTGAGTGAGAGAAAGAAAGAGAAGCTGTGAGTGAGAGAGAGAGAGAAAGAGAAGCTGTGAGTGAGTGAGAGAGATTAAGAGAAGCTGTGTCTGTGTGTGAGAGAAAGAGACACTGTGTGTGAGAGAGAGAAAGAGAAGCTGTGAGTGAGAGAGAGAGATGCGGTGAGTGAGAGAGAGAAAGAGAAGCTGTGTATGTGTGAGAGAGAGATATGCTGTGAGTGAGAGAGAGAAAGATAAGGTGTGTGTGAGAGAAAGAGAGAAAGTGAAGCTGTGAGTGAGAGAGAGAAGCATTGAGTGAAAGAGAGAGAAATAGAGTCTGAGAGAGAGAGAAAGAGAAGCTGTGTGTGAGAGAGAGATAAGCTGTGAGTGAAAGAGAGAGCAAAAGAGAAGCTGTGAGTGAAAGAGAGAGAGAGAAAGAGCAGCTGTGAGTGAGAGGGAGAGAGTTGCTGTGTGTGAGAGAGAGAGAGAAAGAGAAGCTGTGCGTGAGAGAGAGAGAGAGAATCAGGAGCTGTGAGTGAGAAAGAGAGAGAGAAAGAGAAGCTGTGAGTGAGAGAGAGAGAAAGAGAAGCTGTGAGTGAGAGAGATAGAATGAGAAGCTGTGAGTGAGAGAGAAAGAGAAAGTGAAGTTGTGTGTGAGAGAAATAGAGAAAGTGAAGCTGTGAGTGAGAGAGAGAGAGAGAAAGAGAAGCATTGAGTGAGTAAGAGAGAGAAAGAGAAGCTGTGAGTGAGAGGGAGAGAGAGAAAGAGAAGCTGTCTGTGAGAGAGAGAAAAACAGAAGCTGTGAGTGAGAGAGAGAGAAAGAGAAGATGTGAGTGAGAGAGGGAAAGAGAGAAATAGAAGCTGTGAGTGAGTGAGAGAGAGAAAAAGACAAGCTGTGAGTGAGTGAGAGAGAGAAAAAGCTGTGAGTGAGAGAGAGAGTGAAAGAGATGCATTGAGTGAGAGAGAGAGAAAGTGAAGCTGTGTGTGAGAGAAAGAGAGAAAGTGAATCTGTGAGTGAGAGAGAGAAAGAGAAGCTGTGTGTGAGAGAAAGAGAAAGTGAAGCTGTGTGTGAGAGAAAGAGAGAAAGTGAAGCTGTGATTTAGAGAGAGAAAGAGAAGCTGTGAGTGAGAGAGAGAGAAGGAGAAGCTGTGAGTGAGACAAAGAGAGAGAAAGAGAAGCTGTGAGTGTGTGTGTGAGAGAAAGAGAAGCTGTGAGTGATAGAGAGTGAGAAAGAGAAGCTGTGAGTGAGAGAGAGAGAAAGAGAAGCTGTGAGTGAGACAAAGAGAGAGAAAGAGAAGCTGTGAGTGTGTGTGAGAGAGAGAAAGAGAAGCTGTGAGTGATAGAGAGAGAGAAAGAGAAGCTGTGAGTGAGAGAGTGAGAAAGTTAAGCTGTGAGTGAGAGAGAGAGAAAGAGAAGCTTTGAGTGAGAGAGAAAGAGAAGCTGTGAGTGAGAGAGAGAGAAAAAATGAAGCTGTGAGTGAGTGAGAGAGAGACAGAGAGAGAAGCTGTGATTGAGAGAGAGAGAGAGAAAGAGAAGCTGTGAGAGAGAGAGAGAAACAGAAGCTGTGAGTGAGTGAGAGAGAGAGAAAGAGAAGCTGTGAGTGAGTGAGAGAGAAAAACAGAAGCTGTGAGTGAGAGAGAGAGAGATAGAGAAAGAGAAGCTGTGAGTGAGTGAGAGAGAGAGAAAGAGAAGCTGTGAGTGAGAGAGAGAAAAAGAGAGTCTAAGAAAAAGAGAGTGAAAGAGAAGCTGTGTGTGTGAGAGAGAGAAGCTGTGAGTGAGAGAGAGAGAGACAGAGAAGCTGTGAGTGAGAGAGAAACAGAAGCTGTGAGTGAGAGTGAGAGAGAAAGAGAAGGTGTGAGTGAGAGAGAGAGAGAAAGAGAAGCTGTGAGTGAGAGAGTAAGTGAGTCTGTGTTAGAAAGAGAGAGTGAAAGAGAAGCTGTGAGTGAGAGAGAGAGAGAGAGAGAGAGAGAAGCTGTGAGTGAGAGAGAGAGAAAGAGAAGCTGTGAGTGAGAGAGAAAGAGAAGCTGTGAGTGAGAGAGAGAGAGAAGCTGTAAGTGAGAGAAAAAGAGAGAGAAAGAGAAGCTGTGAGAGTGAGAAAGAGAAGCTGTGTGTGAGAGAGAAAGAAGCTGTGTGTGAGTGAGAGAGAGAGAGAAAGAGAAGCTGTGTGTGAGAGAGAGAGATGCTGTGAGTGAGAGAGAGAGAAAGAGAAGCTGTGTGTGAGAGAAAGAGAAAGTGAAGCTGTGTGTGAGACAAAGAGAGAAAGTGAATCTGTGAGTGAGAGAGAGAGAAAGAGAAGCTGTGAGTGAGACAAAGAGAGACAAAGAGAAGCTGTGAGCAAGCGAGAGAGAAAAAGAGAAGCTGTGAGTGAGTGAGAGAGAGAAAGGGAAGCTGTGAGAGAGAGAGAGAAAGAGAAGCTGTGAGTGAGAGAGAGACAAAGAGAAGCTGTGTGTGTGTGAGAGAGAAAGAGACACTGTGTGTGAGAGAGAGAGAGAGAAAGAGAAGCTGTGAGTGAGAGAGAGATGTTGTGAGTGAGAGACAGAAAAAGAAGCTGTGTATGTGTGTGAGAGAGATATGCTGTGAGTGAGAGAGAGAGAGAAAGAGAAGCTGTGTGTGAGAGAAAGAGAAAGTGAAGCTGTGTGTGAGAGAAAGAGAGAAAGTGAAGCTGTGAGTGAGAGAGAGAGAGAAAGAGAAGCTGTGTGTGTGAGAAAGAGAAAGTGAAGCTGTGTGTGAGAGAAAGAGAGAAAGTGAAGCTGTGAGAGAGAGAGAGAAGCTGTGAGTGAGAGTGAGAAAGAGAAGCTGTGAGTGAGAGAGAGAGAGAAAGAGAAGCTGTGTGTGAGAGAAAGAGAAAGTGAAGCTGTGTGTGAGAGAAAGAGAGAAAGAGAAGGTGTGAGTGAGAGAGAGAGAGAAAGAGAAGCTGAGAGTGAGACAGAGAGAAAGAGAAGCCCTGAGTGAGAGAGAGAGAAAGAGAAGCTGTGAGTGAGAGAGAAAGAGAGTCTGTGTGAGAAAGAGAGAGTGAAAGAGAAGCTGTGAGTGAGAGAGAGAGAAAGCTGTGTGAGAGAGAGAGGAGCTGTGAGTGAGAGAGAGAGAGAAAGAGAAGCTGTGAGAGAGAGAGAAAGAGAAGCTGTGAGTGAGTGAGTGAGAGAGAAGCTGTAAGTGAGAGAAAAAGAGAGAGAAAGAGAAGCTGTGAGTGAGTGAGAAAGAGAAGCTGTGTGTGAGAGAGAAAGAGAAGCTGTGTGTGAGTGAGAGAGAGAGAGAGAAGCTGTGTGTGTGAGAGAGAAAGAGACACTGTGTGTGTGTGTGAGAGAGAGAGAAAGAGAAACTGTGAGTGAGAGAGAGAGATGCTGTGAGTGAGAGAGAGAGAAAGAGAAGCTGTGTGTGAGAGGAAGAGAAAGTGAAGCTGTGTGTGAGAGAAAGAGAGAAAGTGAAGCTGTGAGTGAGAGAGAGAGAGAGAAAGAGAAGCAATGACTAAGAGAGAGAGAAATAGTCTGTGAGAGAGAGAGAAAGAGAAGCTGTGTGTGTGAGAGAAGATGTGAGTGAGAGCAAGAGAGTGAAAGAGAAGCTGTGAGTGAAAGAGAGAGAGAGAGAGAAGCTGTAAGTGTGAGAGAGAGAGTTGCTGTGAGTGAGTGAGAGAGAGAAACAGAAGGTGTGAGAGAGAGAAAGAGAGAAAGAGAAGCTGTGAGTGAGAGAGAGAGAGAGAAGCTGTGAGTGAGTGAGAGAGAGAAAAAGCTGTGAGTGAGAGAGAGAGAGAAAAAGAGATGCTTTGAGTGAGAGAGAGAGAAACAGAAGCTGTGAGTGAGAGAGAGAGAAAGAGAGTCTGTGTGAGAAAGAGAAAGAGAAGCTGTGAGTGAGAGAGAGAGAGAAGCTGTGAGTGTGCGAGAGAGAAGGTTTGAGTGAGAGAGAGAGAAATAGAAGCTGTGAGTGAGATAGAAAGAGAAGCTGTGAGTGAGTGAGAGAGAGAGAAGATGTAAGTGAGTGAAAGAGAGAGAGAAAGAGAAGCTGTGAGTGAGATAGAGAGAGAAAGAGAAGCTGTGAGAGAGAGTGAGAAAGAAGCTGTGAGTGAGAGAGAGAGAAAGAGAAGCTGTGAGTGAGACAAAGAGAGAGAAAGAGAAGCTGTGAGTGAGAGAGAGAGAGAGAGAGAGAGAAGCTGTGATTGAGGAGAGAAAGGGAAGCTGTGAGTGAGTGAGAGAGAGAAAGAGAAGCTGTGAGTGAGAGAGAGAGAAAGTGAAGCTGTGAGTGATAGAGAGAAAGAGAAGTTGTGAGTGAGAGAGAGAGGAAGAGATGCTGTGAGTGAGAGAGAGAGAGAAAGAGAAGCTGTGAGAGAGAGTGAGAAAGAGAAGCTGTGAGTGAGAGGGCGAGAAAGAGAAGCTGTGAGTGAGACAAAGAGAGAGAAAGAGAAGCTGTGATTGAGAGAGAGAGAAAGAGAAGCTGTGATTGAGAGAGAGAGAGAGAAGCTGTGAGTGAGAGAGAGAAAGAGAAGCTGTGAGTGAGAGAGAGAGGAAGAGATGCTGTGAGTGAGAGAGAGAGAAAGAGAAGCTGTGAGTGAGAGAGAGAGAGAGAGAGAGAGAATCTGTGAGTGAGAGGGAGAGAGAGAAAGAGAAGCTGTGAGTGAGAGAGAGAGAAAAACAGAAGCTGTGAGTGAGAGAGAGATAGAAAGAGAAGCTGTGAGTGAGAGAGAGAAAGAGAAGCTCTAAGTGAGAGAGAGAGAGAGAGAGTCTGAGAAAGAGAGAGTGAAAGAGAAGCTGTGAGTGAGAGCGAGAGAGAGAGAAGCTGTGAGTGAGAGAGAGAGACAGAGAAGCTGTGAGTGAGAGAGAAACAGAAGCTGTGAGTGAGAGTGAGAGAGAAAGAGAAGCTGTGAGTGAGAGAGAGAGAGAAGCTGTGAGTGAGTGAGAAAGAAAGAGAAACTGTGAGTGAGAGAGGGAGAGAGAAAGAAAAGCTATGAGTGAGAGAGAGAGAAAGAGAGTCTGTGTGAGAATGAGAGAGTGAAAGAGAAGCTGTGAGTGAGAGAGAGAAGCTGTGAGTGAGAGAAAGAGAGACAAAGCTGTGAGTGAGAGAGAAACAGAAGCTGTGAGTGAGAGTGAGAGAGAGAGAAGCTGTAAGTGAGAGAAAGAATGAGAGAAAGGGAAGGTGTGAGTGCGAGAGAGAGAGAGAGAGAAAGAGAAGCTGTGTGTGTGTGAGAGAGAGAAAGAGATGCTGTGAATGAGAGAGAAACAGAAGCTGTCAATGAGAGAGAGAGAGAAAGAGAAGGTGTGAGTGAGAGAGAGAGAAAGAGATGTGTGTGTGTGAGAGAGAGAAAAGCTGTGAGTGAGAGAGAGAGAGAAGCTCTGAGTGAGAGAGAGAATGAGAAGCTGTGTGTGAGAGAGAGAGAAGCTGTGAGTGAGAGAGAGAAAGAGAAACTGTGAGTGAGAGAGAAAGAAAGAGAAGATGTGAGTGAGAGAGAGAAAGAGAAGCTGTGAGTGAGAGAGAGAGAGAGAAGCTGTGAGTGTGAGAGAGAAAGAGAAGCTGTGAGAGAGAGAGAAAGAGATGCTGTGAGTGAAAGAGAGAGAGAGAAAGAGAAGTTGTAAGTGAGAGAGAGAGAAAGAGAAGCTTTGAGTGAGTGAGAGAAAGGGAAGATGTGAGTGTGTGTGAGAAAGAGAGCTGTGAGTGAGAGAGAGAAATAGAAGCTGTGAGTGAGAGAGAGAGAAAGAGAAGCTGTGAGTGAGAGAGTGAGAAAGAGAATCTGAGAAAGAGAGAGTGAAATAGAAGCTGTGGGTTAGAGAGAGAGAGAGAGAGAGAGAGAGAAGCTATGAGTGAGAGAGAGAAAGAGATGCTGTGAGTGAGAGAGAAACAGAAGCTTTCAATGAGAGAGAGAGAAAGAGAAGTTGTGAGTGAGAGAGAGAGTGAAAGAGAAGCTGAGAGAGAGAGAGAGAGAATGAAAGAGAAGCTGTTAGTGAGAGAGAAAGAGAAGCTGTTAGTGACAGAGAGAGAGAGAAGCTGTGAGTTAGAGAGAGAGAGAAAGAGAAGCTGTGAGTGACAGAGAGAGAGAATGAGAAGCTGTGAGTGAGAGAGAAAGAGAAGCTGTGAGTGAGAGAGAGAGTGAAAGAGAAGCTGTGAGTGAGAGAGAGAAAGAGAAGCTGTGTGTGAGTGAGAGAGAGAGAAGCTGTGTGTGAGAGAAAGAAAGAAAGAGTGAAGCTGTGAGTGAGAGAGAGAGAGAGAGAAAGAGAAGCATTGAGTGAGAGAGAGAAATTGAGTCTTTGTGAGAGAGAGAAAGATAAGCTGTGTGTGAGAGAGAGAGAAGCTGTGAGTGAGAGAGAGAGAGAGTTGCTGTGAGTGAGTGAGAGAGAGAAACAGAAGCTGTGAGTGAGAGAGAGAAAGAGAGAAAGAGAAGCTGTGAGTGTGTGAGAGAGAAAGAGAGGCTGTGAGTGAGAGAGTGAGAAATAGAAGCTGTGAGTGAGAGAGAGAGAGAAAGAGAGTCTGTGTGAGAAAGAGAGAAATAGAAGCTGTGAGTGAGAGAGAGAGAGAAGCTGTGAGTGAGAGAGAGAGGCTGTGAGTGAGTGGGAGATAAATAGAAGCTGTGAGTGAGGGAGAAAGAGAAGCTGTGAGTGAGTGAGTGAGAGAGAGAAGCTGTGAGTGAGAGAGAGAGAAAAAGAAGCTGTGAGTGAGAGAGAGAGAGAAAGAGAAGCTGTGAGTGAGAGAGAAAGAGAAGCTGAGAAAGAGAGAGTGAAAGAGAAGCTGTGAGTGAGAGAGAGAGAGAGAAATAGAGAAGCTGTGAGTGAGATCGAGAAAGAGAATCTGAGAAAGAGAGTGTGAAAGAGAAGCTGTAAGAGAGAGAGAGAAGCTGTGAGTGATAGAGAGAGAGAGAGATGCTGTGAGTGAGAGAGAAACAGAAGCTGTGAATGAGAGAGAGAGAGAAAGAGAAGGTATGAGTGAGAGAGAGAGAGAAAGAGAAGCTATGAGAGAGAGAGAGAGAGAGAAGCCGTGAGTGAGAGAGAAAGAGAAGCTGTGAGTTACACAGAGAGAGAGAAGCTGTGAGTGAGAGAGAAAGAGAAAGAGAAGCTGTGAGTGACAGAGAGAGAATGAGAAGCTGTGTGTGAGTGAGAGAGAGAGAGAGAAGCTGTGTGTGTGTGAGAGAGATTAAGAGAAGCTGTGTGTGTGAGAGAGAGGAAGAGACACTGTGTGTGAGAGAGAGAGAAATAGAGAAAGAGAAGCTGTGAGTGAGAGAGAGAGTGATGCTGTGAGTGAGAGAGAGAAAGAGAAGTTGTGTATGTATGAGAGAGAGATATGCTGTGAGTAAGAGAGAGAAAGAGAAGCTGTGTGTGTGAGAAAGAGAAAGTGAAGCTGTGTGTGAGAGAAAGAGAGAAAGTGAAGCTGCGAGTGAGAGAGAGAGAAAGAGAAGCATTGAGTGAGAGAGAGAGGAATAGAGTCTGTGAGAGAGAGAGAAAGAGAAGCTGTGTGAGAGAGAGAGAAGC
Source organism: Bradypodion ventrale (assembly GCA_035047345.1). Lineage (NCBI taxonomy): Eukaryota > Metazoa > Chordata > Lepidosauria > Squamata > Chamaeleonidae > Bradypodion > Bradypodion ventrale. The sequence continues at coordinate 227,340,070 of JAWDJE010000001.1, forward strand.
TGTGAGTGAGAGCGAGAGAGCGAAAGAGAAGCTGTGAGTGAGAGAGAGAAAGATTTGCTGTGAGTGAGTGAGAGAGAGAAACAGAAGCTGTGAGTGAGAGAGAGAAAGAGAGAAAGAGAAGCTGTGAGTGAGAGAGAGAGAAAGAGAAGCTGTGAGTGAGAGAGAGAGAAAAAGCTGTGAGTGAGAGAGAGAGAGAAAGAGATGCTTTGAGTGAGAGAGAGAGAAATAGAAGCTGTGAGTGAGTGAGAGAGAAAGAGAGTCTGTGTGAGAAAGAGAGAAAGAGAAGCTGTGAGTGAGTGAGAGAGAGAGAAGCTGTGAGTGAGAGAGAGAAATAGAAGCTGTGAGTTAGAGAGAAAGAGAAGCTGTGAGTGAGTGGGAGAGAGAGAAGCTGTGAGTGAGAGAGAGAGAGAGAAAGAGAAGTTGTGAATGAGAGAGAGAGAGAAAGAGAAGCTGTGAGTGAGAGAGAGAAAGAGAAGCTGAGAAAGAGAGAGTGAAAGAGAAGCTGTCAGTGAGAGAGAGAGAGAGAAGCTGTGAGTGAGAGAGAGAGAAGCTGTGAGTGAGAGAGAGAGAGAAAGTGAAGCTGTGAGTGAGAGAGAGAGAAAGAGAAGCTGTGAGTGAGAGAAAAAGCGAATCTGAGAAGCTGTGAGTGAGAGAGAAAGAGAAGCTGTGAGTGATACAGAGAGAGAGAAGCTGTGAGTGAGTGAGAGAGAGAAAGAGGTGCAGTGAGTGAGAGAGAAACAGAAGCTGTGAATGAGAGAGAGAGAGAAAGAGAAGGTGTGAGTGTGAGAGAGAGAAAAACGGAAGCTGGGTGTGTGAGAGAGAGAAAGAGAAGCTGTGAGTGGGACAGAGAGAGAAAGAGAAGCTGTGAGTTTGGGAGAGAGAAGATGTGAGTGAGAGAGAGAGAGAAAGAGATGCTGTGAGTGAAAGAAAGAGAGTGAAAGAGAAGCTGTGAGTGAGAGAGAGAGAGAAAGAGAAGCTGTGAGTGAGTGAGAGAGAGAAAGGGAAGCTGTGAGTGTGTGACAGAGAGAGAGCTGTGAGTGAGAGAGAGAGAAAGAGAAGCTGTGTGTGAGAGAGAAAGAGAAGCTGTGAGTGAGAGAGAGAGAAAGAGAATCTGAGAAATAGTGTGTGAAAGAGAAGCTGTGTGAGAGAGAGAGAGAACCTGTGAGTGAGAGAGAGAGAAGCTGTGAGTGAGAGAGAGAGAGAGAGAAGGAGATGCTGTGAGTGAGAGAGAAACAGAAGCTGTGAATGAGGCGTGAGTGAGAGAGACAAAAAGAGAAGCTGTGTGAGAGAGAGAGAGAAAGAGAATCTGAGAAAGAGTGTGTGAAAGAGAAGCTGTGAGAGAGAGAGAGAACTTGTGAGTGAGAGAGAGAGAAGCTGTGAATGAGAGAGAGAGAGAGAAAGAGAAGGTATGAGTGAGAGAGAGAGAGAAAGAGAAGCTATGAGAGAGAGAGAGAGAGAGAAGCCGTGAGGGAGAAAGAGAAAGAGAAGCTGTGAGTTACACAGAGAGAGAGAAGCTGTGAGTGAGAGAGAGAGAGAAAGAGAAGCTGTGAGTGACAGAGAGAGAATGAGAAGCTGTGTGTGAGAGAGAAAGAGAAGCTGTGAGTGAGAGAGAGAGAGAAAGAGAAGCTGTGAGTGAGTGAGAGAGAGAAAGGGAAGCTGTGAGTGTGTGACAGAGAGAGCTGTGATTGAGAGAGAGAGAAAGAGAAGCTGTGAGTGAGAGAGAAAGTGAGAGAAAGAGAAGCTGTGAGTGAGAGAGAGAGAAAGAGAATCTGAGAAAGAGTGTGTGAAAGAGAAGCTGTGAGAGAGAGAGAGAGAGAACCTGTGAGTGAGAGAGAGAGAAGCTGTGAGTGAGAGAGAGAGAGAGAGAAAGAGATGCTGTGAGTGAGAGAGAAACAGAAGCTGTGAATGAGAGAGAGAGAGAGAGAAGGCGTGAGTGCGAGATACAAAAAGAGAAGCTGTGAGAGAGAGTGAGAATCTGAGAAAGAGTGTGTGAAAGAGAAGCTGTGAGAGAGAGAGAGAGAACTTGTGAGTGAGAGAGAGAGAAACTGTGAGTGAGAGAGAGAGAGAAAAAGAGATGCTGTGAGTGAGAGAGAAACAGAAGCTGTGAATGAGAGAGAGAGAGAGAGAGAAGGTGAGTGAGAGAGAAAGAGAAAGAGAAGCTGTGAGTGACACAGAGAGAGAGAAGCTGTGAGTGAGTGAGAGAGAGAATGAGAAGCTCTGTGTGTGATAGAGAGAAAGAGAAGCTGTGTGTGTGAGAGAGAAAGAGAAGCTGTGTGAGTGAGAGAGAGAGAAGCTGTGTGTGTGAGAGAGATTAAGAGAAGCTGTGTGTGTGAGAGAGAGAAAGAGACACTGTGCGTGTGTGTGTGTGAGAGAGAGAAAGAGAAGCTGTGAGTGAGAGAGAGAGATGCTGTGAGTGAGAGAGAATGAGAGAAGCTGTGTGTGAGAGAAAGAGAAAGTGAAGCTGTGTGTGAGAGAAAGAGAGAATGTGAAGCTGTGAGTGAAAGAGAGAGAGAAAGAGAAGCATTGAGTGAGAGATAGAGAAATAGAGTCTGGGTGAGAGAGAGAAAGAGAAGCTGTGCGTGAGAGAGAGAATGTGAGTGAGAGTGAGAGAGCGAAAGAGAAGCTGTGAGTGAAAGAGAGAGAGAGAAAGAGAAGCTGTGAATGAGAGAAAGAGAGAGTTGCTGTGAGTGAGTGAGAGAGAGAAACAGAAGCTGTGAGTGAGAGAGAGAAAGAGAGAAAGAGAAGCTGTGAGTGAGAGAGAGAGAGAGAGAAAAAGCTGTGAGTGAGTGAGAGAGAAAGAGATGCTTTGAGTGAGAGAGAGAGAAACAGAAGCTGTGAGTGAGAGAGAGAGAAAGAGAGTCTGTGAGAGAAAGAGAGGAAGAGAAGTTGTGAGTGAGTGAGAGAGAGAAGCTGTGAGTGAGAGAGAGAAGCTGTGAGTGAGAGAGAGAGAAATAGAAGCTGTGAGTGAGAGAGAAAGAGAAGCTGTGAGTGAGTGAGTGAGAGAGAAGCTGGTGAGAGAGAGAGAGAAAGAGAAGCTGTGATTGAGAGAGAAAGAGAAGCTGTGAGTGAGTGAGAGAGAGAGAAGCTGTGAGTGAGTGAGAGAGAGAAAGAGAAGCTGTGAGTGAGAGAGAGAGAGAGAAAGAGAAGCTGTGAGTGAGAGAGAGAAAGAGAAGCTGAGAAAGAGAGAGTGAAAGAGAAGCTGTGAGTGAGAGAGAGAGAAGCTGTGAGTGAGAGAGAGAGAAGCTGTGAGTGAGAGAGAGAGAAAGAGAAGCTGGGAGAGAGAGAGAGAGAAAGAGAAGCTGTAAGTGAGAGAGAGAGAGAAAGAGAATCTGAGAAAGAGAGAGAGAAGAGAAGCTGTAAGTGAGAGAGAGAGAGAAAGAGAAGCTGTGTGTGTGAGAGAAACAGAAGCTGTGAATGAGAGAGAGAGAGAAAGAGAAGGTGTGAGTGCGAGAGAGAGAGAAAGTGAAGCTGGGTGTGAGAGAGAGAGAAACTGTGAGTGAGAGAGAGAAAGAGAAACTGTGAGTGAGTGAGAAAGAGAAGCTGTGAGTGTGGGAGAGAGAGAAGCTGTGAGTGAGAGAGAGAGAGAGAAAGAGATGCTGTGAATGAAAGAAAGAGAGCGAAAGAGAAGCTGTGAGTGAGAGAGAAAGAGAAGCTGTGAGTGAGTGAGAGAGAGAAAGGGAAGCTGTGAGTGTGTGAGAGAGAGAGAGCTGTGAGTGAGAGAGAGAGAAAGAGAAGCTGTGAATGAGAGAGAGAGAGAGAGAGAAGGTGAGTGAGAGAGAAAGAGAAAGAGAAGCTGTGAGTGACACAGAGAGAGAGAAGCTGTGAGTGAGAGAGAGAGAGAATGAGAAGCTCTGTGTGTGATAGAGAGAAAGAGAAGCTGTGTGTGTGAGAGAGAAAGAGAAGCTGTGTGAGTGAGAGAGAGAGAAGCTGTGTGTGTGAGAGAGATTAAGAGAAGCTGTGTGTGTGTGAGAGAGAAAGAGACACTGTGTGTGTGTGTGTGAGAGAGAGAGAAAGAGAAGCTGTGAGTGAGAGAGAGAGATGCTGTGAGTGAGAGAGAATGAGAGAAGCTGTGTGTGAGAGAAAGAGAAAGTGAAGCTGTGTGTGAGAGAAAGAGAGAATGTGAAGCTGTGAGTGAAAGAGAGAGAGAAAGAGAAGCATTGAGTGAGAGATAGAGAAATAGAGTCTGGGTGAGAGAGAGAAAGAGAAGCTGTGCGTGAGAGAGAGAGAATGTGAGTGAGAGTGAGAGAGCGAAAGAGAAGCTGTGAGTGAAAGAGAGAGAGAGAAAGAGAAGCTGTGAATGAGAGAAAGAGAGAGTTGCTGTGAGTGAGTGAGAGAGAGAAACAGAAGCTGTGAGTGAGAGAGAGAAAGAGAGAAAGAGAAGCTGTGAGTGAGAGAGAGAGAGAGAGAAAAAGCTGTGAGTGAGTGAGAGAGAAAGAGATGCTTTGAGTGAGAGAGAGAGAAACAGAAGCTGTGAGTGAGAGAGAGAGAGAGTCTGTGAGAGAAAGAGAGGAAGAGAAGTTGTGAGTGAGTGAGAGAGAGAAGCTGTGAGTGAGAGAGAGAAGCTGTGAGTGAGAGAGAGAGAAATAGAAGCTGTGAGTGAGAGAGAAAGAGAAGCTGTGAGTGAGTGAGTGAGAGAGAAGCTGGTGAGAGAGAGAGAGAAAGAGAAGCTGTGATTGAGAGAGAAAGAGAAGCTGTGAGTGAGTGAGAGAGAGAGAAGCTGTGAGTGAGTGAGAGAGAGAAAGAGAAGCTGTGAGTGAGAGAGAGAGAGAGAAAGAGAAGCTGTGAGTGAGAGAGAGAAAGAGAAGCTGAGAAAGAGAGAGTGAAAGAGAAGCTATGAGTGAGAGAGAGAGAAGCTGTGAGTGAGAGAGAGAGAGAAGCTGTGAGTGAGAGAGAGAGAAAGAGAAGCTGGGAGAGAGAGAGAGAGAAAGAGAAGCTGTAAGTGAGAGAGAGAGAGAAAGAGAATCTGAGAAAGAGAGAGAGAAGAGAAGCTGTAAGTGAGAGAGAGAGAAAGAGAAGCTGTGTGTGTGAGAGAAACAGAAGCTGTGAATGAGAGAGAGAGAGAAAGAGAAGGTGTGAGTGCGAGAGAGAGAGAAAGTGAAGCTGGGTGTGAGAGAGAGAGAAACTGTGAGTGAGAGAGAGAAAGAGAAACTGTGAGTGAGTGAGAAAGAGAAGCTGTGAGTGTGGGAGAGAGAGAAGCTGTGAGTGAGAGAGAGAGAGAGAGAAAGAGATGCTGTGAATGAAAGAAAGAGAGCGAAAGAGAAGCTGTGAGTGAGAGAGAAAGAGAAGCTGTGAGTGAGTGAGAGAGAGAAAGGGAAGCTGTGAGTGTGTGAGAGAGAGAGAGCTGTGAGTGAGAGAGAGAGAAAGAGAAGCTGTGAGTGAGAGAGAGAGAAAAAGAGAAGCTGTGAGTGAGAGAGAGAAAGAGAAGCTGAGAAAGAGAGAGTGAAAGAGAAGCTGTGAGTGAGAGAGAGAGAGAAAGCTGTGAGTGAGAGAGAGAAGCTGTGAGTGAGAGAAAGAGAAAGTGAAGCTGTGTGTGAGAGAAAGAGAAAGTGAAGCTGTGAGTGAGAGAGAGAGAGAGAAAGAGAAGCATTGAGTGAGAGAGAGAGGAATAGAGTCTGTGAGAGAGAGAGAAAGAGAAGCTGTGTGTGTGAGAGAGAGAGAAGCTGTGGGTGAGAGCGAAAGAGAAGCTGTGAGTGAAAGAGAGAGAGAGAAAGAGAAGCTGTGAGTGAGAGAGAGAGAGAGTTGCTGTGAGTGATAGAGAGAGAGAAACAGAAGCTGTGAGTGAGAGAAAGAGAGAAAGAGAAGCTGTGAGTGAGAGAGAGAGAAAGAGAAGCTGTGAGTGAGAGAGAGAGAGAAAAAGCTGTGAGTGAGAAAGAGAGAGAGAGAGAGAAAGAGATGCTTTGAGTGAGAGAGAGAGAAATAGAAGCTGTGAGTGAGAGAGAGAGAAAAAGAGTCTGTGTGAGAAAGAGAGAAAGAGAAGCTGTGAGTGAGTGAGAGAGAGAAGCTGTGAGTGAGAGAGAAAGAAATAGAAGCTGTGAGTTAGAGAGAAAGAGAAACTGTGAGTGAGTGGGAGAGAGAGAAGCTGTGAGTGAGAGAGAGAGACAGAGAGAGAGAAGGAGAAGCTGTGTGTGTGTGTGAGAGAGAAAGAGAATCTGTGAGTGAGAGAGAGAAAGAGAAGCTGAGAAAAAGAGAGTGAAAGAGAAGATGTGAGTGAGAGAGAGAGAGAAGCTGTGAGTGAGAGAGAGAGAAGCTGTGAGTGGGAGAGAGAGAGAAAGAGAAGCTGTGAGTGAGAGACAGAGAGAAAGAGAAGCTGTGAGTGAGAGACAGAGAGAAAGAGAAGCTGTGAGTGAGAGAGAGAGAAAGAGAATCTGAGAAAGAGAGAGAGAAAGAGAAGCTGTGAGTGAGAGAGAAAGAGAAAGAGAAGCTGTGAGTGACACACAGAGAGAGAAGCTGTGAGTGAGAGAGAGAGAGAAAAAATGTTGCTGTGAGTGAGAGAGAAACAGAAGCTTTGAATGAGAGAGAGAGAGAGAGAAGGTGTGAGTGAGAGAGAGAGAGAAAGGGAAGCTGTGAGTGAGAGAGAGAGAGAAGCTGTGAGTGAGAGAGAGACAGAAAGAGAATCTGTGAGTGAGAGAGAGAGAAGCTGTGAGTGAGAGAGGGTGAAGCTGTGAGTGAGAGAGAGAGAAGCTGTAAGTGAGATAGGGAGAAATAGAAGCTGTGTGAGAGAGAGAGAAGCTGTGAGTGAGAGAGAGATAGAAAGAGAAGCTGTGAGTGAGAGAGAGAGAAAGAAAGAAAGAGAAGCTGTGAGTGAGAGAGAGAAAGAGATGCTGTGAGTGAGAGAGAGAGAAACAGAAGCTGTGAGTGAGAGAGAGAAAGTCTGTGGGAGAAAGAGAGAGAGAAAGAGAAGTGTGTGTGTGAGAGAGAGAAGCTGTCAGTGAGAGACAGAGAAGTGAATGAGAGAGAGAGAGAAAGAGCAGCTGTGAGCGAGAGAGAAAGGGAAGCTGTGAATGAGTGAGAGAGAGAAAGAGAAGCTGTGAGTGAGAGAGAGAGATGCTGTGAGTGAGAGAGAGAAAAAGAAGCTGTGTATGTGTGTGAGAGAGATATGCTGTGAGAGAGAGAGAGAAAGAGAAGCTGTGTGTGAGAGAAAGAGAAAGTGAAGCTGTGTGTGAGAGAAAGAGAGAAAGTGAAGCTGTGAGTGAGAGAGAGAGAAAGAGAAGCTGTGTGTGAGAGAAAAAGAAAGTGAAGCTGTGTGTGAGAGAAAGAGAGAAAGTGAAGCTGTGAGTGAGAGAGAGAGAGAGAAGCTGTGAGAGAGAGTGAGAAAGAGAAGCTGTGAGTGAGAGAGAGAAAGAGAAGCTGTGTGAGACAAAGAGAGAGAAAGAGAAGCTGTGAGTGAGAGAGAGAGAGAGAAAGAGATGCTGTGAGTGAGAGAGAAGCAGAAGCTGTGAATGAGAGAGAGAGAGAGAGAGAGAAGGTGTGAGTGAGAGAGAAAGAGAAAGAGAAGCTGTGAGTGACACAGAGAGAGAGAAGCTGTGAGTGAGAGAGAGAGAGAATGAGAAGCTCTGTGTGTGTGAGAGAGAAAGAGAAGCTGTGTGTGTGAGAGAGAAAGAGAAGCTGTGTGAGTGAGAGAGAGAGAGAGAAGCTGTGTGTGTGAGAGAGATTAAGAGAAGCTGTGTTTGTGAGAGAGAGAGAGAGACACTGTGCGTGTGTGTGAGAGAGAGAGAGAAAGAGAAGCTGTGAGTGAGAGAGAGAGATGCTGTGAGTGAGAGAGAATGAGAGAAGCTGTGTGTGAGAGAAAGAGAAAGTGAAGCTGTGTGTGAGAGAAAGAGAGAATGTGAAGCTGTGAGTGAAAGAGAGAGAGAAAGAGAAGCATTGAGTGAGAGATAGAGAAATAGAGTCTGGGAGAGAGAGAGAAAGAGAAGGTGTGCGTGAGAGAGAGAATGTGAGTGAGAGCGAGAGAGCGAAAGAGAAGCTGTGAGTGAAAGAGAGAGAGAAAGAGAAGCTGTGAATGAGAGAGAGAGAGAGTTGCTGTGAGTGAGTGAGAGAGAAACAGAAGCTGTGAGTGAGAGAGAGAAAGAGAGAAAGAGAAGCTGTGAGTGAGAGAGAGAGAGAGAGAAAAAGCTGTGAGTGAGAGAGAGAGAAAGAGATGCTTTGAGTGAGAGAGAGAGAAACAGAAGATGTGAGTGAGAGAGAGAGAAAGAGATTCTGTGAGAGAAAGAGAGGAAGAGAAGCTGTGAGTGAGTGAGAGAGAGTAGCTGTGAGTGAGAGAGAGAAGCTGTGAGTGAGAGAGAGAGAAATAGAAGCTGTGAGTGAGAGAGAAAGAGAAGCTGTGAGTGACTGAGTGAGAGAGAAGCTGTGAGTGAGAGAGAGAGAGAAAGAGAAGCTGTGAGTGAGAGAGAAAGAGAAGCTGTGAGTGAGTGAGAGAGAGAGAAGCTGTGAGTGAGAGAGAGAAAGAGAAGCTGTGAGTGAGAGAGAGAGAGAGAAAGAGAAGCTGTGAGTGAGAGAGAGAAAGAGAAGCTGAGAAAGAGAGAGTGAAAGAGAAGCTGTGAGTGAGAGAGAGAGAAGCTGTGAGTGAGAGAGAGAGAAGTTGTGAGTGAGAGAGAGAGAAAGAGAAGCTGGGAGAGAGAGAGAGAGAAGCTGTAAGTGAGAGAGAGAGAGAAAGAGAATCTGAGAAAGAGAGAGAGAAAGAGGAGCTGTAAGTGAGAGAGAAAGAGAAGCTGTGAGTGACACAGAGAGAGAGAAGCTGTGAGAGAGAGAGAGAGAGAAAGAGATGCTGTGAGTGAGAGAGAAACAGAAGCTGTGAATGAGAGAGAGAAAGAGAAGGTGTGAGTGCGAGAGAGAGAGAAAGGGAAGCTGGGTGTGTGAGAGAGAAAGAGAAGCTGTGAGTGGGAGAGAGAGAAAGAGAAGCTGTGTGTGTGAGAGAGAGAAACTGTGAGTGAGAGAGAGAAAGAGAAACTGTGAGTGAGTGAGAAAGAAAGAGAAGCTGTGAGTGTGGGAGAGAGAGAGAAAGAGATGCTGTGAGTGAAAGAAAGAGAGCGAAAGAGAAGCTGTGAGTGAGAGAGAAAGAGAAGCTGTGAGTGAGTGAGAGAGAGAAAGGGAAGCTGTGAGTGTGTGAGAGAGAGAGCTGTGAGTGAGAGAGAGAGAAAGAGAAGCTGAGTGAGAGAGAGAGAGAAAGAGAAGCTGTGAGTGAGAGAGAGAAAGAGAAGCTGATAAAGAGAGAGTGAAAGAGAAGCTGTGAGTGAGAGAGAGAGATGCTGTGAGTGAGAGAGAGAAAAAGAAGCTGTGTATGTGTGTGAGAGAGATATGCTGTGAGTGAGAGAGAGAGAGAAAGAGAAGCTGTGTGTGAGAGAAAGAGAAAGTGAAGCTGTGTGTGAGAGAAAGAGAGAAAGTGAAGCTGTGAGTGAGAGAGAGAGAAAGAGAAGCTGTGTGTGAGAGAAAAAGAAAGTGAAGCTGTGTGTGAGAGAAAGAGAGAAAGTGAAGCTGTGAGTGAGAGAGAGAGAGAGAAGCTGTGAGAGAGAGTGAGAAAGAGAAGCTGTGAGTGAGAGAGAGAAAGAGAAGCTGTGTGAGACAAAGAGAGAGAAAGAGAAGCTGTGAGTGAGAGAGAGAGAGAGAAAGAGATGCTGTGAGTGAAAGAGAAACAGAAGCTGTGAATGAGAGAGAGAGAGAAGGTGTGAGTGAGAGGGAAAGAGAAAGAGAAGCTGTGAGTGACACAGAGAGAGAGAAGCTGTGAGTGAGAGAGAGAGAGAGAATGAGAAGCTCTGTGTGTGTGAGAGAGAAAGAGAAGCTGTGTGTGAGAGAGAGAAAGAGAAGCTGTGTGAGTGAGAGAGAGAGAGAAGCTGTGTGTGAGAGAGAGATTAAGAGAAGCTGTGTTTGTGAGAGAGAGAAAGAGACACTGTGCGTGTGTGTGAGAGAGAAAGAGAAAGAGAAGCTGTGAGTGAGAGAGAGATGCTGTGAGTGAGAGAGAATGAGAGAAGCTGTGTGTGAGAGAAAGAGAAAGTGAAGCTGTGTGTGAGAGAAAGAGAGAATGTGAAGCTGTGAGTGAAAGAGAGAGAGAAAGAGAAGCATTGAGTGAGAGATAGAGAAATAGAGTCTGGGAGAGAGAGAGAAAGAGAAGGTGTGCGTGAGAGAGAGAATGTGAGTGAGAGCGAGAGAGCGAAAGAGCGAAAGAGAAGCTGTGAGTGAAAGAGAGAGAAAGAGAAGCTGTGAATGAGAGAGAGAGAGAATTGCTGTGAGTGAGTGAGAGAGAGAAACAGAAGCTGTGAGTGAGAGAGAGAAGAGAGAAAGAGAAGCTGTGAGTGAGAGAGAGAGAGAGAAAAAGCTGTGAGTGAGAGAGAGAGAGAGAGATGCTTTGAGTGAGAGAGAGAGAAACAGAAGATGTGAGTGAGAGAGAGAGAAAGAGAGTCTGTGAGAGAAAGAGAGGAAGAGAAGCTGTGAGTGAGTGAGAGAGAGTAGCTGTGAGTGAGAGGGAGAAGCTGTGAGTGAGAGAGAGAGAAATAGAAGCTGTGAGTGAGAGAGAAAGAGAAGCTGTGAGTGAGTGAGAGAGAAGCTGTGAGTGAGAGAGAGAAAGAGAAGCTGTGAGTGAGAGAGAGAGAGAAAGAGAAGCTGTGAGTGAGAGAGAGAAAGAGAAGCTGAGAAAGAGAGAGTGAAAGAGAAGCTGTGAGTGAGAGAGAGAGAAGCTGTGAGTGAGAGAGAGAGAAGTTGTGAGTGAGAGAGAGAGAAAGAGAAGCTGGGAGAGAGAGAGAGAGAGAAGCTGTAAGTGAGAGAGAGAGAGAAAGAGAATCTGAGAAAGAGAGAGAGAAAGAGGAGCTGTAAGTGAGAGAGAAAGAGAAGCTGTGAGTGACACAGAGAGAGAGAAGCTGTGAGTGAGAGAGAGAGAGAAAGTGATGCTGTGAGTGAGAGAGAAACAGAAGCTGTGAATGAGAGAGAGAAAGAGAAGGTGTGAGTGCGAGAGAGAGAGAAAGGGAAGCTGGGTGTGTGTGTGAGAGAAAGAGAAGCTGTGAGTGGGAGAGAGAGAGAAAGAGAAGCTGTGTGTGTGAGAGAGAGAAACTGTGAGTGAGAGAGAGAAAGAGAAACTGTGAGTGAGTGAGAAAGAAAGAGAAGCTGTGAGTGTGGGAGAGAGAGAGAAAGAGATGCTGTGAGTGAAAGAAAGAGAGCGAAAGAGAAGCTGTGAGTGAGAGAGAAAGAGAAGCTGTGAGTGAGTGAGAGAGAGAAAGGGAAGCTGTGAGTGTGTGAGAGAGAGAGAGCTGTGAGTGAGAGAGAGAGAAAGAGAAGCTGAGAGAGAGAGAAAGAGAAGCTGTGAGTGAGAGAGAGAAAGAGAAGCTGATAAAGAGAGAGTGAAAGAGAAGCTGTGAGTGAGTGAGAGAGAGAGAAGCTGTGAGTGAGAGAAAGAGAAAGTGAAGCTGTGTGTGAGAGAAAGAGAAAGTGAAGCTGTGAGTGAGAGAGAGAGAGAGAAAGAGAAGCATTGAGTGAGAGAGAGAGGAATAGAGTCTGTGAGAGAGAGAGAAAGAGAAGCTGTGTGTGTGAGAGAGAGAGAAGCTGTGAGTGAGAGCGAAAGAGTGAAAGAGAAGCTGTGAGTGAAAGAGAGAGAGAGAAAGAGAAGCTGTGAGTGAGAGAGAGAGAGTTGCTGTGAGTGATAGAGAGAGAGAAACAGAAGCTGTGAGTGAGAGAAAGAGAGAAAGAGAAGCTGTGAGTGAGAGAGAGAGAAAGAGAAGCTGTGAGTGAGAGAGAGAGAGAGAAAAAGCTGTGAGTAAGAAAGAGAGAGAGAGAGAGAGAAAGAGATGCTTTGAGTGAGAGAGAGAGAAATAGAAGCTGTGAGTGAGAGAGAGAGAAAAAGAGTCTGTGTGAGAAAGAGAGAAAGAGAAGCTGTGAGTGAGAGAGAGAGAGAAGCTGTGAGTGAGAGAGAAAGAAATAGAAGCTGTGAGTTAGAGAGAAAGAGAAACTGTGAGTGAGTGGGAGAGAGAGAAGCTGTGAGTGAGAGAGAGAGACAGAGAGAGAGAAGGAGAAGCTGTGAGAGAGAGAGAGAGAGAAAGAGCAGCTGTGAGTGAGAGAGAGAAAGAGAAGCTGAGAAAAAGAGAGTGAAAGAGAAGATGTGAGTGAGAGAGAGAGAGAAGCTGTGAGTGAGAGAGAGAGAAGCTGTGAGTGGGAGAGAGAGAGAAAGAGAAGCTGTGAGTGAGAGACAGAGAGAAAGAGAAGCTGTGAGTGAGAGACAGAGAGAAAGAGAAGCTGTGAGTGAGAGAGAGAGAAAGAGAATCTGAGAAAGAGAGAGAGAAAGAGAAGCTGTGAGTGAGAGAGAAAGAGAAGCTGTGAGTGACACAGAGAGAGAGAAGCTGTGAGTGAGAGAGAGAGAGAGAAAGAGTTGCTGTGAGTGAGAGAGAAACAGAAGCTGTGAATGAGAGAGAGAGAGAAAGAAAAGGTGTGAGTGAGAGAGAGAGAGAAAGGGAAGCTGTGAGTGAGAGAGAGAGAGAAGCTGTGAGTGAGAGAGAATGAAGGTGGGACGGCTGGGGTGTTTCAACAAGCACGGGGAATAGTACACTCCCAAGCGTATAATCAATCAAAGTAGTATTTAATAAAAGGAAATATTCACATGCTCGTCCTATGTTGAGGTGTGTCAGTCATGAGAAAAAAGTACATTAATTCAACGCGAGTATGATACCATAATACAGTATAGTAATAGAACATAAGCACATACTATCTGCGCGTGAGTATAACCTTACATCCGTAACTCTAATGACTAAACCGAATAATCCCAACAACAACAACAACAAATAGGGAACCCGACCGTGTACTACAAAATTCTTCTTATGACAGTATAACGATAGTCCGCCGTAAGTCCCAACGTAGTAATCAGTAAAATACCATAATATATCAGTCAAATATAGTCTCTGAGAGTCAGTAGACACACGGTAGTCTGCTGGGTAATAAAGCTGATACGGAGGGAAGGGGGGCGGGGCGGACGAAGGGAGGCTGTTCTACTCCTCGGAAGGATTCCCAAGCGATGAGCATCAACAATAGATGGTAGACAAAAATACGATGCCCTTCCGGTATATGGATATTTCGAATATCTTCCTCAGTTGTCTACAAATACACAAATACAATTGGTGTATAAACCACAAACAAACACGTCACAAATGCACGTAAATCTGTTGATCTAAACAATAGCATCTATGGGTTTAAGAAATTCTAATGAAAAGTATGAATAACATACCTAAACATCAATAAATTGCGCGTATCGCACCTCTGCTAGCGTCTCTCTCCATGTGTGCACGCGTTGACTACTAATTGAAAATGGTTCTATATATACATGTAAAAGCCGAATGAGGGACATGTGGTAAGATTTTTTTGAACAATCTGCTGATGGCTAATGTGGAGCTCTCCGGATCTCTTAAGGATACAGGCACCTTCTTGGGAAACTGTAATATATATCTATCTCTATAAGAATGCCGTAAGGTCCCATTCGGTGTTGAGCCCGTTCGGTGCCAATGTGTTAAAACGGTGGATATAATACGTTTCCTTCTGCAGGAGGAACCGATCTACATCAGATACTTGATATTTGCTAGGTGTAAATGTCTCCAATATTACAGCCTTAATGTCTTTGATCGTGTGTTTTTCTTGCAGAAAATGGTTAACAAGGGGGGCATTGGCGATCTTGTTCCTAATGCGAGAGAGGTGCTCGCCCAGGCGTACCTTAAAAGGTCGCCTGGACTGCCCCACATACGCCAACTGACATTTACAGATTATCATATATATGGATTCTCGTGAATTGCAATTTGTAAACCCTCCTAAGTTGAGGGTAAAATCGCTGCTAGGAACATGAACTTTGTTAGTGGTCCACATATATGTACAATATTTACAATGTCCACAAGAGTGATGCCCGAAGGCGATAGATTGATGCGTTGCGTTAGCGTTAAGAATATCTGTTCGTGAAATTAGGTTGGCAATGGTTTGTGTTCTTCTAAAACCAATAGTTGGTCTATGTTGGCAACCTGGCACAGAATCCAGTATGTGCCAATGTTTCAGAATGGTCTGTTTAATACGTTGAGCCATGGGGGTGTAATCAATTGACCAAAATAACTCCGACTCTATATTTTGTATTCTGGTATTATAATGCAGTAAAGAGTTCCTATCTCGCAAATCTGTCCTGTATCTGGCAGATTTAATAACCTTCTCAGGATATTCTATTGAGGATAGTTGATATTTTATCAGCAGCATCTCTATAATCACTTGTACGGGATGAGTTTCTCTTAGCCCTGACCAATAAACTATATGGGATATTGGTCTTTAAGTGGTGCGGATGGAAAGAAGTGAACTGTAAATAAGGAAACCGGTCAGTCGGTTTGTGGTAAAGTCTGGTCTTTAAATGGTTATTCTCAATGAAGATTGTTAAGTCTAAAAACGGAATGGAAAGGGGATCTTTGGAATGTGTAAATTTCAATTGCTGGTGCTGTGTGTTGATCCAGGCACAAAAATTACTGATGACAGTGTGGTCTTTAAAAATAAAAAACAGGTCATCTATGTACCTTTTGTAACACAGGATATTTGAAAAAAATGGGTTCACCCTGGGATCCAAAATGAAAGTCTTGTCAAAATGACACATAAAAATGTTGGCCACTGAGGGCGCGAAATTCGATCCCATAGAAACTCCCTGAGTTTGTAGAAAAAAAGCATGCTCGAATCTAAAAAAGTTATTCTCAAAACATATATCCAGAAGATCTAACAAGAACGGAGATGATGGATGTTGATCAGCACGACTATCTAATAGATGGGAAATAAGCGTGCGGGCTTCCTCAAGTGGAATATTTGTATAGAGAGAAGTAACATCTAATGTGAGGAGCACTGCGTCTTGTGGAACTGGAAAATTTTCCAGCATCTGGATAAAATGTGTAGAGTCTTTGATATAAGATGGGGAGTTAGTTGCAAAGGTTCGTATGTGATAATCGATGAACTTTGCCACTGGTTCTAACAGGGAATTGTTCGCGGCGACAATTGGTCTACATGGGATGACATGGTCATCTCCCGATAACTTATGTACCTTAGGTAGGAGGTAAAAAATCGGAACTCTGGGATATTTGTTAAGCAGGAAGCGGTAAGTTTTGTCACTGATGTCTTCCATAGCCAAGCCTTCCTGCAATACTACTGTGATGATATTAGTTACATGAGCGGTCGGATTATGGTCAAGCCTCCTATAGCAGTTCGTATTAGATAACTGGAAATGTGCCGCTGCTAAATAATCTACCATATTAAGAAGAACGACACCTCCTCCCTTGTCAGCTGATTTGATAACAATATTGGGGTCATCTCCTAGGTTTTTTAATAATCGAATATCATTTTGAGAGAGATTAAATTTCCTGTTGAACTGCGACTCAGCTTTTGTGATGTCGCGGATGACGAGTCTTTTAAAAACCTCAATGGATGGATTATCAATATTAGGTGTAAACGTGGATGGTGGAGCAAACGAGCCTGGAGCGCGGACCGGTCCTGTTCCTTCTTTAAAGAAAGCCCGTAGCTTTAATAACCTAATTAATTTGAAAATATCAACCTTTGTCTTAAAAGGAGAATAGTGGGGTGTGGGAACGAACCCCAAGCCCAAGTTCAACAATTGAATCTCTCTTACCGTGAGTGACCGATTTGATAGATTAAAGACAAGAGAGGGATTCACTTCTTTCTGGTTCTTTTTGGGGGTCTTCGCCCTAAAAAATCACTCTGATTTTTAGCTCTTGAAGTACTGGCCGTCGCTGAACTATCTCTATATCTGTTAGTCCGAAAGTTATATGGGTCTCTGCGCCTCTCATCTGCTGAAGATCCTGGTCCATCCGAATCTGTGGTTTCAAAATCTGTTGTTTCTACAGGTTGTCTCCAGGAGACTTGCTTCTGTGTGTTGTGTTTAGCAAAGAGCCACCGATACACTCGTTCGTTCTGATAATCACTACGATCTCTTAGAAGTTTTTTATTTTTGAACGCGACGATCTCGTCCTTGAATGTTTTCAATTTATTTTCTAAGTCACCTAGTGTGAAACGAGAATCACCTGTTGTAGTAGTTGTTGTTATCGTAGTTTTTAATTCATCAATCTCCTTGTCCAAAGAGGCCATCTCTAAGTGGCATTGGTCAATAATTAATAGTATTAGATCAAAAGAACATCGATCTAGGATCGACGTCCATTTCTCTAAAAACTCCTTTTTATTGGCGAACAGAGTGGGTCCTTTCGGTATCCGTAGACCTCTGGGGAGGATGGAAGATCTGTAGTACTCCACCAGAAATGAAGAATGTAGATCGATCCGTATGCGTTTCTTTTCGAGATATTCGAGTTGGTTCATGTGGTCATTATGAGTGTCAGCATCTAAGTTAAGTGGAGTAGCTCTGTTTAAAATTCTGTCCCTCTCCGCGGACGAAAAGGAAAAACCTTTATCTGTCATGCCGTATGAGATACAGAATGAAGGTGGGACGGCTGGGGTGTTTCAACAAGCACGGGGAATAGTACACTCCCAAGCGTATAATCAATCAAAGTAGTATTTAATAAAAGGAAATATTCACATGCTCGTCCTATGTTGAGGTGTGTCAGTCATGAGAAAAAAGTACATTAATTCAACGCGAGTATGATACCATAATACAGTATAGTAATACAACATAAGCACATACTATATGCGCGTGAGTATAACCTTACATCCGTAACTCTAATGACTAAACCGAATAATCCCAACAACAACAACAACAAATAGGGAACCCGACCGTGTACTACAAAATTCTTCTTATGACAGTATAACGATAGTCCGCCGTAAGTCCCAACGTAGTAATCAGTAAAATACCATAATATATCAGTCAAATATAGTCTCTGAGAGTCAGTAGACACACGGTAGTCTGCTGGGTAATAAAGCTGATACGGAGGGAAGGGGGGGCGGGGCGGACGAAGGGAGGCTGTTCTACTCCTCGGAAGGATTCCCAAGCGATGAGCATCAACAATAGATGGTAGACAAAAATACGATGCCCTTCCGGTATATGGACATTTCGAATATCTTCCTCAGTTGTCTACAAATACATAAATACAATTGGTGTAGAAACCACAAACAAACACGTCACAAATGCACGTAAATCTGTTGATCTAAACAATAGCATCTATGGGTTTAAGAAATTCTAGTGAAAAGTATGAATAACATACCTAAACATCAATAAATTGCGCGTATCGCACCTCTGCTAGCGTCTCTCTCCATGTGTGCACGCGTTGACTACTAATTGAAAATGGTTCTATATATACATGTAAAAGCCGAATGAGGGACATGTGGTAAGATTTTTTTGAACAATCTGCTGATGGCTAATGTGGAGCTCTCCGGATCTCTTAAGGATACAGGCACCTTCTTGGGAAACTGTAATATATATCTATCTCTATAAGAACGCCGTAAGGTCCCATTCGGTGTTGAGCCCGTTCGGTGCCAATGTGTTAAAACGGTGGATATAATACGCTTCCTTCCGCCCCGCCCCCCTTCCCTCCGTATCAGCTTTATTACCCAGCAGACTACCGTGTGTCTACTGACTCTCAGAGACTATATTTGACTGATATATTATGGTATTTTACTGATTACTACGTTGGGACTTACGGCGGACTATCGTTATACTGTCATAAGAAGAATTTTGTAGTACACGGTCGGGTTCCCTATTTGTTGTTGTTGTTGTTGGGATTATTCGGTTTAGTCATTAGAGTTACGGATGTAAGGTTATACTCACGCGCAGATAGTATGTGCTTATGTTCTATTACTATACTGTATTATGGTATCATACTCGCGTTGAATTAATGTACTTTTTTCTCATGACTGACACACCTCAACATAGGACGAGCATGTGAATATTTCCTTTTATTAAATACTACTTTGATTGATTATACGCTTGGGAGTGTACTATTCCCCGTGAGTGAGAGAGAGACAGAAAGAGAATCTGTGAGTGAGAGAGAGAGAAGCTGTGAGTGAGAGAGGGTGAAGCTGTGAGTAAGAGAGAGAGAAGCTGTGAGTGAGATAGAGAGAAAGAGAAGCTGTGAGAGAGAGAAGCTGTGAGTGAGAGAGAGATAGAAAGAGAAGCTGTGAGTGAGAGAGAGAGAAAGAAAGAAAGAGAAGCTGTGAGTGAGAGAGAGAAAGAGATGCTGTGAGTGAGAGAGAGAGAAACAGAAGCTGTGAGTGAGAGAGAGAAAGTCTGTGGGAGAAAGAGAGAGAGAAAGAGAAGCTGTGAGTGAGAGAGAGAGAGAGAGAAGCTGTGAGTGAGAGAGAGAGAAGTTGTGAATGAGAGAGAGAGAGAAAGAGAAGCTGTGAGCGAGAGAGAAAGGGAAGCTGTGAATGAGTGAGAGAGAGAAAGAGAAGCTGTGAGTGAGAGAGAGAGATGCTGTGAGTGAGAGAGAGAAAAAGAAGCTGTGTATGTGTGTGAGAGAGATATGCTGTGAGTGAGAGAGAGAGAGAAAGAGAAGCTGTGTGTAAGAGAAAGAGAAAGTGAAGCTGTGTGTGAGAGAAAGAGAGAAAGTGAAGCTGTGAGTGAGAGAGAGAGAAAGAGAAGCTGTGTGTGAGAGAAAAAGAAAGTGAAGCTGTGTGTGAGAGAAAGAGAGAAAGTGAAGCTGTGAGTGAGAGAGAGAGAGAACCTGTGAGAGAGAGTGAGAAAGAGAAGCTGTGAGTGAGAGAGAGAAAGAGAAGCTGTGAGTGAGAGAGACAGAGAAAATGAAGATGTGAGTGAGTGAGAGAGAGACAGAGAGAGAAGCTGTGATTGAGAGAGAGAGAAGAGAAGCTGTGAGTGAGAGAGAGAGAGAAAGAGAAGCTGTGAGTGAGAGAGAGAGAGAAACAGAAGCTGTGAGTGAGAGAGAGAGAAAGAGAAGCTGTGAGTGAGAGAGAGAATAAGAGAAGCTGTGAGTGAATGAGAGAGAGAAAGAGAAGCTGTGAGTGAGTGAGAGAGAGAAGCTGTGATTGAGAGAGAGAGAGAAGAGAAGCTGTGAGTGAGTGAGAGAGAGAGAAGCTGTGAGAGAGAGAGAAAGAGAAAGAGAAGCATTGAGTGAGAGAGAGAGACAGAGAGTCTGGAAGTGAGAGAGAGAGAAAGAGAAGCTGTGAGTGAGTGAGAGAGAAGCTGTGAGTGTGAGAGAGAGAGAAAGAGAAGGTGTGAGTGAGAGAGAGAGAGAAAGGGAAGCTGTGAGTGAGAGAGAGAGAGAAGCTGTGAGTGAGAGAGAGACAGAAAGAGAATCTGTGAGTGAGAGAGGGTGAAGCTGTGAGTGAGAGAGAGAGAAGCTGTGAGTGAGATAGAGAGAAAGAGAAGCTGTGAGAGAGAGAAGCTGTGAGTGAGAGAGAGATAGAAAGAGAAGCTGTGAGTGAGAGAGAGAGAAAGAAAGAAAGAGAAGCTGTGAGTGAGAGAGAGAAAGAGATGATGTGAGTGAGAGAGAGAGAAACAGAAGCTGTGAGTGAGAGAGAGAAAGTCTGTGGGAGAAAGAGAGAGAAAGAGAAGCTGTGAGTGAGAGAGAGAGAGAGAAGCTGTGAGTGAGAGAGAGAGAAGTTGTGAATGAGAGAGAGAGAGAAAGAGAAGCTGTGAGCGAGAGAGAAAGGGAAGCTGTGAATGAGTGAGAGAGAGAATGAGAAGCTGTGAGTGAGTGAGAGAGAGATGATGTGAGTGAGAGAGAGAAAAAGAAGCTGTGTGTAAGAGAGAGAGAAAGTGAAGCTGTGTGTGAGAGAAAGAGAGAGTGAAGCTGTGAGTGAGAGAGAGAGAAAGAGAAGCTGTGTGTGAGAGAAAAAGAAAGTGAAGCTGTGTGTGAGAGAAAGAGAGAAAGTGAAGCTGTGAGTGAGAGAGAGAGAGAGAAGCTGTGAGAGAGAGTGAGAAAGAGAAGCTGTGAGTGAGAGAGAGAAAGAGAAGCTGTGTGAGACAAAGAGAGAGAAAGAGAAGCTGTGAGTGAGAGAGAGAGAGAGAGAAAATGAAGATGTGAGTGAGTGAGAGAGAGACAGAGAGAGAAGCTGTGATTGAGAGAGAGAGAGAAGAGAAGCTGTGAGTGAGAGAGAGAGAGAAAGAGAAGCTGTGAGTGAGAGAGATAGAGAAACAGAAGCTGTGAGTGAGAGAGAGAGAAAGAGAAGCTGTGAGTGAGAGAGAGAATGAGAAGCTGTGAGTGAGAGAGAGAGAAAGAGAAGCTGTGGGTGAGATAAAGAGAGAAAGTGAAGCTGTGAGTGAAAGAGAGAGAGAGAAAGAGCAGCTGTGAGTGAGAGGGAGAGAGTTGCTGTGAGTGAGAGAGAGAGAGAAAGGAAGAGAAGCTGTGCGTGAGAGAGAGAGAATCAGGAGTTGTGAGTGAGAAAGAGAGAGAGAAAGAGAAGCTGTGAGTGAGAGAGAGAGAAAGAGAAGCTGTGAGTGAGAGAGATAGAATGAGAAGCTGTGAGTGAGAGAGAAAGAGAAAGTGAAGCTGTGTGTGAGAGAAATAGAGAAAGTGAAGCTGTGAGTGAGAGAGAGAGAGAGAGAAAGAGAAGCATTGAGTGAATAAGAGAGAAAGAGAGTCTGGAAGTGAGAGAGAGAGAGAGAGAAAGAGAAGCTGTGAGTGAGAGTGAGAGAGAAGCTGTGAGTGAGAGAGAGAGATGTTGTGAGTGAGAGAGAGAAGAAGAAGCTGTGTATGTGTGTGAGAGAGATATGATGTGAGTAAAAGAGAGAGAGAAAGAGAAGCTGTGTGTGAGAAAAAGAGAAAGTGAAGTTGTGTGTGAGAGAAAGAGAGAAAGTGAAGCTGTGAGTGAGAGAGAGAAAGAGAAGCTGTGTGTGAGAGAAAGAGAAAGTGAAGCTGTTAGTGAGAGAGAGAGAAAGAGAAGCTGTGAGTGAGACAAAGAGAGAGAAAGAGAAGCTGTGAGTTTGTGTGTGAGAGAGAAAGAGAAGCTCTGAGTGAGAGAGAGAGAAAGAGAAGCTGTGAGTGAGAGAGAGAGAAAGAGAAGCTGTGAGTGAGAGAGAGAGGAAAAGAAGCTGTGAGTGAGAGAGAGAGAGAAAATGAAGCTGTGAGTGAGTGAGAGAGAGACAGAGAGAGAAGCTGTGATTGAGAGAGAGAGAGAGATTAGAAGCTGTGAGTGAGAGAGAGAGAAAAAGAGCTGTGAGTGAGAGAGAGAGAGAAACAGAAGCTGTGAGTGAGAAAGAGAGAGAGAAAGAGAAGCTGTGAATGCGAGAGAGAGAGAGAATGAGAAGCTGTGAGTGAGAGAGAGAAAAAGAGAGTCTAAGAAAGAGAGAGTGAAAGAGAAGCTGTGAGAGAGAGAGAGAAAGAGAAGCCCTGAGTGAGAGAGAGAGAGAGAAGCTGTGAGTGAGAGAGAGAGGAGCTGTGAGTGAGAGAGAGAGAGAAAGAGAAGCTGTGAGTGAGAGAGAAAAAGAAGCTGTGAGTGAGAGAGAGAGAAGCTGTAAGTGAGAGAAAAAGAGAGAGAAAGAGAAGCTGTGAGTGAGAGTGAGAAAGAGAAGCTGTGTGAGAGAGAGAAAGAGAAGCTGTGTGTGAGTGAGAGAGAGAGAGAAGCTGTGTGAGTGAGAGAAAGAGACACTGTGTGTGTGAGAGAGAGAGAGAGAAAGAGAAGCTGTGAGTGAGAGAGAGAGAGATGCTGTGAGTGAGAGAGAGAGAAAGAAAAAATCTGTGTGAGAGAAAGAGAAAGTGAAGCTGTGTTTGAGAGAAAGAGAGAAAGTGAAGCTGTGAGTGAGAGAGAGAGAGAAGCATTGAGTGAGAGAGAGAGAAATAGAGTCTGTGAGAGAGAGAGAGAGAGAAGCTGTGTGTGAGAGAGAAGCTGTGAGTGAGAGCAAGAGAGCGAAAGAGAAGCTGTGAGTGAGAGAGAGAGAGTTGCTGTGAGTGAGTGAGAGAGAGAAACAGAAGGTGTGAGTGAGAGAGAGAAAGAGAGAAAGGGAAGCTGTGAGTGAGAGAGAGAGAGAAAGAGAAGCTGTGAGTGAGTGAGAGAGAGAAAAAGCTGTGAGTGAGAGAGAGAGAGAAATAGATGCTTTGAGTGAGAGAGAGAGAAACAGAAGCTGTGAGTGAGAGAGAGAGAAAGAGAGTCTGTGTGAGAAAGAGGGAAAGAGAAGCTGTGAGTGACAGAGAGAGAAGCTGTGAGTGAGAGAGAGAGAAGCTGTGAGTGAGAGAGAGAGAAATAGAAGCTGTGAGTGAGAGAGAAAGAGAAGCTGTGAGTGAGTGAGAGAGAGAGAAGATGTAAGTGAGTGAAAGAGAGAGAGGAATAGATGCTGTGAGTGAGAGAGAGAGAGAAAGAGAAGCTGTGAGTGAGAGAGAGAGAAAGAGAG
Source organism: Bradypodion ventrale (assembly GCA_035047345.1). NCBI lineage: Eukaryota > Metazoa > Chordata > Lepidosauria > Squamata > Chamaeleonidae > Bradypodion > Bradypodion ventrale. The sequence continues at coordinate 227,362,292 of JAWDJE010000001.1, forward strand.
TCTGTGTGAGAAAGAGAGAAAGAGAACCTGTGAGTGAGAGAGAGAGAGAGAAGCTCTGAGTGAGAGAGAGAGAAGCTGTGAGTGAGAGAGAGAGGAATAGAAGCTGTGAGTGAGAGAGAGAGAAAGAGAAGCTGTGAGTGAGAGAGAGAGGAAGAGAAGTTGTGAGTGAGTGAGAGAGAAAGAGAAGCTGTGAGTGAGAGAGAGAGAAAGAGAAGCTGTGAGTGAGAGAGAGAAAGAGAAGCTGTGTGTGTGAGAGAGAAAAACAGAAGCTGTGAGTGAGAGAGAGAAAGAGAAGATGTGAGTGAGAGAGAGAAAGAGAGAAATAGAAGCTGTGAGTGAGTGAGAGAGAGAAAAAGACAAGCTGTGAGAGAGTGAGAGAGAGAAACAGCTGTGAGTGAGAGAGAGAGTGAAAGAGATGCTTTGAGTGAGAGAGAGAGAAAGTGAAGCTGTGTGTGAGAGAAAGAGAGAAAGTGAATCTGTGAGTGAGAGAGAGAGAGAAAGAGAAGCTGTGTGTGAGAGAGAGAGAGAGAAAGAGAAGCTGTGAATGCGAGAGAGAGAGAGAGAATGAGAAGCTGTGAGTGAGAGAGAGAAAAAGAGAGTCTAAGAAAGAGAGAGTGAAAGAGAAGCTGTGAGAGAGAGAGAGAAAGAGAAGCCCTGAGTGAGAGAGAGAGAGAAAGAGAAGCTGTGAGTGAGAGAGAGAGGAGCTGTGAGTGAGAGAGAGAGAGAAAGAGAAGCTGTGAGTGAGAGAGAAAATGAAGCTGTGAGTGAGAGAGAGAGAAGCTGTAAGTGAGAGAAAAAGAGAGAGAAAGAGAAGCTGTGAGTGAGAGTGAGAAAGAGAAGCTGTGTGAGAGAGAGAGAAGCTGTGTGTGAGTGAGAGAGAGAGAGAAGCTGTGTGAGTGAGAGAAAGAGACACTGTGTGTGAGAGAGAGAGAGAGAAAGAGAAGCTGTGAGTGAGAGAGAGAGATGCTGTGAGTGAGAGAGAGAGAAAGAAAAAATGTGTGTGAGAGAAAGAGAAAGTGAAGCTGTGTTTGAGAGAAAGAGAGAAAGTGAAGCTGTGAGTGTGAGAGAGAGAGAAGCATTGAGTGAGAGAGAGAGAAATAGAGTCTGTGAGAGAGAGAGAGAGAGAAGCTGTGTGTGAGAGAGAAGCTGTGAGTGAGAGCAAGAGAGCGAAAGAGAAGCTGTGAGTGAAAGAGAGAGAGAGAAAGAGAAGCTGTGAGTGAGAGAGAGAGAGAGTTGCTGTGAGTGAGTGAGAGAGAGAAACAGTAGGTGTGAGTGAGAGAGAGAAAGTGAGAAAGGGAAGCTGTGAGTGAGAGAGAGAGAGAGAAAGAGAAGCTGTGAGTGAGTGAGAGAGAGAAAAAGCTGTGAGTGAGAGAGAGAGAGAAATAGATGCTTTGAGTGAGAGAGAGAGAAACCGAAGCTGTGAGTGAGAGAGAGAGAAAGAGAGTCTGTGTGAGAAAGAGGGAAAGAGAAGCTGTGAGTGAAAGAGAGAGAGAGAAAGAGAAGCTGTGAGTGAGAGAGAGAGAGAGTTGCTGTGAGTGAGTGAGAGAGAGAAACAGAAGGTGTGAGTGAGAGAGAGAAAGAAAGAGAGAAAGGGAAGCTGTGAGTGAGAGAGAGAGAGAAAGAGAAGCTGTGAGTGAGTGAGAGAGAGAAAAAGCTGTGAGTGAGAGAGAGAGAGAAATAGATGCTTTGAGTGAGAGAGAGAGAAACAGAAGCTGTGAGTGAGAGAGAGAGAAAGAGAGTCTGTGTGAGTGAGAGAGAAAGAGAAGCTGTGAGTGAGTGAGAGAGAGAGAAGATGTAAGTGAGTGAAAGAGAGAGAGGAAGAGATGCTGTGAGTGAGAGAGAGAGAGAAAGAGAAGCTGTGAGTGAGAGAGAGAGAAAGAGAGTCTGTGTGAGAAAGAGAGAAAGAGAAGCTGTGAGTGAGAGAGAGAGAAGCTGTGAGTGAGAGAGAGAGAAGCTGTGAGTGTGAGAGAGAGAAATAGAAGCTGTGAGTGAGAGAGAGAGAAAGAGAAGCTGTGAGTGAGAGGGAGAGAGAGAAAGAGAAGCTGTGTGAGAGAGAGAGAAAAACAGAAGCTGTGAGTGAGAGAGAGAGAGAAAGAGAAGCTGTGAGTGAGAGAGAGAAAGAGAGTCTGTGTGAGAAAGAGAAGCTGTGAGTGAGAGAGAGAGAGAAGCTGTGAGTGAGAGAGAGAGAAGCTGTGAGTGAGAGAGAGAGAAATAGAAGCTGTGAGTGAGAGAGAGAAAGAGAAGCTGTGAGTGAGAGAGAGAGGAAGAGAAGTTGTGAGTGAGTGAGAGAGAAAGAGAAGCTGTGAGTGAGAGAGAGAGAAAGAGAAGCTGTGAGTGAGAGGGAGAGAGAGAAAGAGAAGCTGTGTGAGAGAGAGAGAAAAACAGAAGCTGTGAGTGAGAGAGAGAGAAAAAAAGAAGATGTGAGTGAGAGAGAGAAAGAGAGAAATAGAAGCTGTGAGTGAGTGAGAGAGAGAAAAAGACAAGCTGTGAGTGAGTGAGAGAGAGAAAAAGCTGTGAGTGAGAGAGAGAGTGAAAGAGATGCTTTGAGTGAGAGAGAGAGAAAGTGAAGCTGTGTGTGAGAGAAAGAGAGAAAGTGAATCTGTGAGTGAGAGAGAGAGAGAAAGAGAAGCTGTGTGTGAGAGAAAGAGAAAGTGAAGCTGTGTGTGAGAGAAAGAGAGAAAGTGAAGCTGTGAGTTAGAGAGAGAGAAAGAGAAGCTGTGAGTGAGAGAGAGAGAAGGAGAAGCTGTGAGTAAGACAAAGAGAGAGAAAGAGAAGCTGTGAGTGTGTGTGTGAGAGAGAAAGAGAAGCTGTGAGTGAAAGAGAGTGAGAAAGAGAAGCTGTGAGTGAGAGAGAGAGAAAGAGAAGCTGTGAGTGAGACAAAGAGAGAGAAAGAGAAGCTGTGAGTGTGTGTGTGAGAGAGAAAGAGAAGCTGTGAGTGATAGAGAGAGAGAAAGAGAAGCTGTGAGTGAGAGAGTGAGAAAGTTAAGCTGTGAGTGAGAGAGAGAGAAAGAGAAGATTTGAGTGAGAGAGAGAGGAAGAGAAGCTGTGAGTGAGAGAGAGAGAGAAAATGAAGCTGTGAGTGAGTGAGAGAGAGACAGAGAGAGAAGCTGTGATTGAGAGAGAGAGAGAAAGAGAAGCTGTGAGAGAGAGAGAGAGAAACAGAAGCTGTGAGTGAGATAGAGAGAGAGAAAGAGAAGCTGTGAATGCGAGAGAGAGAGAGAGAGAAGCTGTGAGTGAGAGAGAGAGGAAGAGATGCTGTGAGTGAGTGAGAGAGAAAGAGAAGCTGTGAGTGAGAGAGATAGAGAAAGAGAAGCTGTGAGTGAGTGAGAGAGAGAGAAAGAGAAGCTGTGAGTGAGAGAGAGAGAAAAACAGAAGCTGTGAGTGAGAGAGAGAGAGAGAAAGAGAAAGAGAAGCTGTGAGTGAGTGAGAGAGAGAGAGAGAGAAGCTGTGAGTGAGAGAGAGAGAAAAACAGAAGCTGTGAGTGAGAGATAGAGATAGAGAAAGATAAGCTGTGAGTGAGTGAGAGAGAGAGAGAGAAAGAGAAGCTGTGAGTGAGAGAGACAAAAAGAGAGTCTAAGAAAAAGAGAGTGAAAGAGAAGCTGTGTGTGTGTGAGAGAGAGAAGCTGTGAGTGAGAGAGAGAGAGACAGAGAAGCTGTGAGTGAGAGAGAAAGAGAAGCTGTGAGTGAGAGAGAAAAAGAAGCTGTGAGTGAGAGAGAGAGAAGCTGTAAGTGAGAGAAAAAGAGAGAGAAAGAGAAGCTGTGAGTGAGAGAGAGAAAGAGAAGCTGTGAGTGAGAGAGAGAGGAGCTGTGAGTGAGAGAGAGAGAGAAAGAGAAGCTGTGAGTGAGAGAGAAAATGAAGCTGTGAGTGAGAGAGAGAGAAGCTGTAAGTGAGAGAAAAAGAGAGAGAAAGAGAAGCTGTGAGTGAGAGTGAGAAAGAGAAGCTGTGTGAGAGAGAGAAAGAGAAGCTGTGTGTGAGTGAGAGAGAGAGAGAAGCTGTGTGAGTGAGAGAAAGAGACACTGTGTGTGAGAGAGAGAGAGAGAGAAAGAGAAGCTGTGAGTGAGAGAGAGAGAGATGCTGTGAGTGAGAGAGAGAGAAAGAAAAAATGTGTGTGAGAGAAAGAGAAAGTGAAGCTGTGTTTGAGAGAAAGAGAGAAAGTGAAGCTGTGAGTGTGAGAGAGAGAGAAGCATTGAGTGAGAGAGAGAGAAATAGAGTCTGTGAGAGAGAGAGAGAGAGAAGCTGTGTGTGAGAGAGAAGCTGTGAGTGAGAGCAAGAGAGCGAAAGAGAAGCTGTGAGTGAAAGAGAGAGAGAGAAAGAGAAGCTGTGAGTGAGAGAGAGAGAGAGTTGCTGTGAGTGAGTGAGAGAGAGAAACAGTAGGTGTGAGTGAGAGAGAGAAAGTGAGAAAGGGAAGCTGTGAGTGAGAGAGAGAGAGAGAAAGAGAAGCTGTGAGTGAGTGAGAGAGAGAAAAAGCTGTGAGTGAGAGAGAGAGAGAAATAGATGCTTTGAGTGAGAGAGAGAGAAACCGAAGCTGTGAGTGAGAGAGAGAGAAAGAGAGTCTGTGTGAGAAAGAGGGAAAGAGAAGCTGTGAGTGAAAGAGAGAGAGAGAAAGAGAAGCTGTGAGTGAGAGAGAGAGAGTTGCTGTGAGTGAGTGAGAGAGAGAAACAGAAGGTGTGAGTGAGAGAGAGAAAGAAAGAGAGAAAGGGAAGCTGTGAGTGAGAGAGAGAGAGAGAAAGAGAAGCTGTGAGTGAGTGAGAGAGAGAAAAAGCTGTGAGTGAGAGAGAGAGAGAAATAGATGCTTTGAGTGAGAGAGAGAGAAACAGAAGCTGTGAGTGAGAGAGAGAGAAAGAGAGTCTGTGTGAGTGAGAGAGAAAGAGAAGCTGTGAGTGAGTGAGAGAGAGAGAAGATGTAAGTGAGTGAAAGAGAGAGAGGAAGAGATGCTGTGAGTGAGAGAGAGAGAGAAAGAGAAGCTGTGAGTGAGAGAGAGAGAAAGAGAGTCTGTGTGAGAAAGAGAGAAAGAGAAGCTGTGAGTGAGAGAGAGAGAAGCTGTGAGTGAGAGAGAGAGAAGCTGTGAGTGTGAGAGAGAGAAATAGAAGCTGTGAGTGAGAGAGAGAGAAAGAGAAGCTGTGAGTGAGAGGGAGAGAGAGAAAGAGAAGCTGTGTGAGAGAGAGAGAAAAACAGAAGCTGTGAGTGAGAGAGAGAGAGAAAGAGAAGCTGTGAGTGAGAGAGAGAAAGAGAGTCTGTGTGAGAAAGAGAACCTGTGAGTGAGAGAGAGAGAGAAGCTGTGAGTGAGAGAGAGAGAAGCTGTGAGTGAGAGAGAGAGAAGCTGTGAGTGTGAGAGAGAGAAATAGAAGCTGTGAGTGAGAGAGAGAGAAAGAGAAGCTGTGAGTGAGAGGGAGAGAGAGAAAGAGAAGCTGTGTGAGAGAGAGAGAAAAACAGAAGCTGTGAGTGAGAGAGAGAGAGAAAAAGAAGATGTGAGTGAGAGAGAGAAAGAGAGAAATAGAAGCTGTGAGTGAGTGAGGGAGAGAAAAAGACAAGCTGTGAGTGAGTGAGAGAGAGAAAAAGCTGTGAGTGAGAGAGAGAGTGAAAGAGATGCTTTGAGTGAGAGAGAGAGAAAGTGAAGCTGTGTGTGAGAGAAAGAGAGAAAGTGAATCTGTGAGTGAGAGAGAGAGAGAAAGAGAAGCTGTGTGTGAGAGAAAGAGAAAGTGAAGCTGTGTGTGAGAGAAAGAGAGAAAGTGAAGCTGTGAGTTAGAGAGAGAGAAAGAGAAGCTGTGAGTGAGAGAGAGAGAAGGAGAAGCTGTGAGTAAGACAAAGAGAGAGAAAGAGAAGCTGTGAGTGTGTGTGTGAGAGAGAAAGAGAAGCTGTGAGTGAAAGAGAGTGAGAAAGAGAAGCTGTGAGTGAGAGAGAGAGAAAGAGAAGCTGTGAGTGAGACAAAGAGAGAGAAAGAGAAGCTGTGAGTGTGTGTGTGAGAGAGAAAGAGAAGCTGTGAGTGATAGAGAGAGAGAAAGAGAAGCTGTGAGTGAGAGAGTGAGAAAGTTAAGCTGTGAGTGAGAGAGAGAGAAAGAGAAGCTTTGAGTGAGAGAGAGAGGAAGAGAAGCTGTGAGTGAGAGAGAGAGAGAAAATGAAGCTGTGAGTGAGTGAGAGAGAGACAGAGAGAGAAGCTGTGATTGAGAGAGAGAGAGAAAGAGAAGCTGTGAGAGAGAGAGAGAGAAACAGAAGCTGTGAGTGAGATAGAGAGAGAGAAAGAGAAGCTGTGAATGCGAGAGAGAGAGAGAGAGAAGCTGTGAGTGAGAGAGAGAGGAAGAGATGCTGTGAGTGAGTGAGAGAGAAAGAGAAGCTGTGAGTGAGAGAGATAGAGAAAGAGAAGCTGTGAGTGAGTGAGAGAGAGAGAAAGAGAAGCTGTGAGTGAGAGAGAGAGAAAAACAGAAGCTGTGAGTGAGAGAGAGAGAGAAAGAGAAAGAGAAGCTGTGAGTGAGTGAGTGAGAGAGAGAGAGAAGCTGTGAGTGAGAGAGAGAGAAAAACAGAAGCTGTGAGTGAGAGATAGAGATAGAGAAAGATAAGCTGTGAGTGAGTGAGAGAGAGAGAGAGAAAGAGAAGCTGTGAGTGAGAGAGAGAAAAAGAGAGTCTAAGAAAAAGAGAGTGAAAGAGAAGCTGTGTGTGTGTGAGAGAGAGAAGCTGTGAGTGAGTGAGAGAGAGACAGAGAAGCTGTGAGTGAGAGAGAAAGAGAAGCTGTGAGTGAGAGAGAAAAAGAAGCTGTGAGTGAGAGAGAGAGAAGCTGTAAGTGAGAGAAAAAGACAGAGAAAGAGAAGCTGTGAGTGAGAGTGAGAAAGAGAAGCTGTGTGAGAGAGAGAAAGAGAAGCTGTGTGTGAGTGAGAGAGAGAGAGAAGCTGTGTGAGTGAGAGAAAGAGACACTGTTTGTGTGTGAGAGAGAGAGAGAAAGAGAAGCTGTGAGTGAGAGAGAGAGAGATGCTGTGAGTGAGAGAGAGAGAAAGAAAAAATGTGTGTGAGAGAAAGAGAAAGTGAAGCTGTGTTTGAGAGAAAGAGAGAAAGTGAAGCTGTGAGTGAGAGAGAGAGAGAAGCATTGAGTGAGAGAGAGAGAAATAGAGTCTGTGAGAGAGAGAGAGAGAAGCTGTGTGTGAGAGAGAAGCTGTGAGTGAGAGCAAGAGAGCGAAAGAGAAGCTGTGAGTGACAGAGAGAGAGAGAAAGAGAAGCTGTGAGTGAGAGAGAGAGAGAGTTGCTGTGAGTGAGTGAGAGAGAGAAACAGAAGGTGTGAGTGAGAGAGAGAAAGAGAGAAAGGGAAGCTGTGAGTGAGAGAGAGAGAGAGAAAGAGAAGCTGTGAGTGAGTGAGAGAGAGAAAAAGCTGTGAGTGAGAGAGAGAGAGAAATAGATGCTTTGAGTGAGAGAGAGAGAAACAGAAGCTGTGAGTGAGAGAGAGAGAAAGAGAGTCTGTGTGAGAAAGAGGGAGGGAGAAGCTGTGAGTGAGTGAGAGAGAGAAAGAGAAGCTGTGAGTGAGAGAGAGAGAGAGTTGCTGTGAGTGAGTGAGAGAGAGAAATAGAAGGTGTGAGTGAGAGAGAGAAAGAGAGAAAGGGAAGCTGTGAGTGAGAGAGAGAGAGAGAAAGAGAAGCTGTGAGTGAGTGAGAGAGAGAAAAAGCTGTGAGTGAGAGAGAGAGAGAAATAGATGCTTTGAGTGAGAGAGAGAGAAACAGAAGCTGTGAGTGAGAGAGAGAGAAAGAGAGTCTGTGTGAGTGAGAGAGAAAGAGAAGCTGTGAGTGAGTGAGAGAGAGAGAAGATGTAAGTGAGTGAAAGAGAGAGAGGAAGAGATGCTGTGAGTGAGAGAGAGAGAGAAAGAGAAGCTGTGAGTGAGAGAGAGAAAGAGAGTCTGTGTGAGAAAGAGAGAAAGAGAAGCTGTGAGTGAGAGAGAGAGAAGCTGTGAGTGAGAGAGAGAGAAGCTGTGAGTGTGAGAGAGAGAAATAGAAGCTGTGAGTGAGAGAGAGAGAAAGAGAAGCTGTGAGTGAGAGGGAGAGAGAGAAAGAGAAGCTGTGTGAGAGAGAGAGAAAAACAGAAGCTGTGAGTGAGAGAGAGAGAGAAAGAGAAGCTGTGAGTGAGAGAGAGAGAAAGAGAGTCTGTGTGAGAAAGAGAAGCTGTGAGTGAGAGAGAGAGAGAAGCTGTGAGTGAGAGAGAGAGAAGCTGTGAGTGAGAGAGAGAGAAATAGAAGCTGTGAGTGAGAGAGAGAAAGAGAAGCTGTGAGTGAGAGAGAGAGGAAGAGAAGTTGTGAGTGAGTGAGAGAGAAAGAGAAGCTGTGAGTGAGAGAGAGAGAAAGAGAAGCTGTGAGTGAGAGGGGGAGAGATTAAGAGAAGCTGTGTGTGAGAGAGAGAAAAATAGAAGCTGTGAGTGAGAGAGAGAGAGAAAGAGAAGATGTGAGTGAGAGAGAGAAAGAGAGAAATAGAAGCTGTGAGTGAGTGAGAGAGAGAAAAAGACAAGCTGTGAGTGAGTGAGAGAGAGAAAAAGCTGTGAGTGAGAGAGAGAGTGAAAGAGATGCTTTGAGTGAGAGAGAGAGAAAGTGAAGCTGTGTGTGAGAGAAAGAGAGAAAGTGAAGCTGTGAGTGAGTGAGAGAGAGAGAGAGAAAGAGAAGCTGTGAGTGAGAGAGAGAAAAAGAGAGTCTAAGAAAAAGAGAGTGAAAGAGAAGCTGTGTGTGTGTGTGAGAGAGAAGCTGTGAGTGAGAGAGAGAGAGACAGAGAAGCTGTGAGTGAGAGAGAAAGAGAAGCTGTGAGTGAGAGAGAAAAAGAAGCTGTGAGTGAGAGAGAGAGAAGCTGTAAGTGAGAGAAAAAGACAGAGAAAGAGAAGCTGTGAGTGAGAGTGAGAAAGAGAAGCTGTGAGTGAGAGAGAGAGAAAGAGAAGCTGTGAGTGAGAGGGGGAGAGATTAAGAGAAGCTGTGTGTGAGAGAGAGAAAAATAGAAGCTGTGAGTGAGAGAGAGAGAGAAAGAGAAGATGTGAGTGAGAGAGAGAAAGAGAGAAATAGAAGCTGTGAGTGAGTGAGAGAGAGAAAAAGACAAGCTGTGAGTGAGTGAGAGAGAGAAAAAGCTGTGAGTGAGAGAGAGAGTGAAAGAGATGCTTTGAGTGAGAGAGAGAGAAAGTGAAGCTGTGTGTGAGAGAAAGAGAGAAAGTGAATCTGTGAGTGAGAGAGAGAGAGAAAGAGAAGCTGTGTGTGAGAGAAAGAGAAAGTGAAGCTGTGTGTGAGAGAAAGAGAGAAAGTGAAGCTGTGAGTTAGAGAGAGAGAAAGAGAAGCTGTGAGTGAGAGAGAGAGAAGGAGAAGCTGTGAGTAAGACAAAGAGAGAGAAAGAGAAGCTGTGAGTGTGTGTGAGAGAGAGAAAGAGAAGCTGTGAGTGATAGAGAGTGAGAAAGAGAAGCTGTGAGTGAGAGAGAGAGAGAAAGAGAAGCTGTGAGTGAGACAAAGAGAGAGAAAGAGAAGCTGTGAGTTTGTGTGTGAGAGAGAAAGAGAAGCTGTGAGTGATAGAGAGAGAGAAAGAGAAGCTGTGAGTGAGAGAGAGAGAAAGAGAAGCTTTGAGTGAGAGAGAGAGGAAGAGAAGCTGTGAGTGAGAGAGAGAGAGAAAATGAAGCTGTGAGTGAGTGAGAGAGAGACAGAGAGAGAAGCTGTGATTGAGAGAGAGAGAGAAAGAGAAGCTGTGAGAGAGAGAGAGAGAAACAGAATCTGTGAGTGAGATAGAGAGAGAGAAAGAGAAGCTGTGAATGCGAGAGAGAGAGAGAGAGAAGCTGTGAGTGAGAGAGAGAGGAAGAGATGCTGTGAGTGAGTGAGAGAGAAAGAGAAGCTGTGAGTGAGAGAGATAGAGAAAGAGAAGCTGTGAGTGAGTGAGAGAGAGAGAAAGAGAAGCTGTGAGTGAGAGAGAGAAAAAAACAGAAGCTGTGAGTGAGAGAGAGAGAGAAAGAGAAAGAGAAGCTGTGAGTGAGTGAGAGAGAGAGAAGCTGTGAGTGAGAGAGAGAGAAAAACAGAAGCTGTGAGTGAGAGATAGAGATAGAGAAAGATAAGCTGTGAGTGAGTGAGAGAGAGAGAGAGAGAGAAAGAGAAGCTGTGAGTGAGAGAGAGAAAAAGAAAGTCTAAGAAAAAGAGAGTGAAAGAGAAGCTGTGTGTGTGAGAGAGAGAAGCTGTGAGTGAGAGAGAGAGAGACAGAGAAGCTGTGAGTGAGAGAGAAACAGAAGCTGTGAGTGAGAGTGAGAGAGAAAGAGAAGGTGTGAGTGAGAGAGAGAGAGAAAGAGAAGCTGTGAGTGAGAGAGAAAGAGAGTCTGTGTGAGAAAGAGAGAGTGAAAGAGAACCTGTGAGAGAGAGAGAGAGAGAAAAGCTGTGAGTGAGAGAGAGAGGAGCTGTGAGTGAGAGAGAGAGAGAAAGAGAAGCAGTGAGTGAGAGAGAAAGAGAAGCTGTGAGTGAGAGAGAGAGAGAGAAGCTGTAAGTGAGAGAAAAAGAGAGAGAAAGAGAAGCTGTGAGTGAGATTGAGAAAGAGAAGCTGTGTGAGAGAGAGAAAGAGAAGCTGTGTGTGAGTGAGAGAGAGAGAACCTGTGTGTGTGAGAGAGAAAGAGACACTGTGTGTGTGAGAGAGAGAGAGAAAGAGAAGCTGTGACTGAGAGAGAGAGAGAGATGCTGTGAGTGAGAGAGAGAGAAAGAGAAGCTGTGTGTGAGAGAAAGAGAAAGTGAAGCTGTGTGTGAGACAAAGAGAGAAAGTGAAGCTGTGTGTGAGACAAAGAGAGAAAGTGAAGCTGTGAGTGAGAGAGAGAGAGAGAAAGAGAAGCATTGAGTGAGAGAGAGAGAAATAGAGTCTGTGAGAGAGAAAGAGAAGCTGTGTGTGTGAGAGAAGCTGTGAGTGAGAGCAAGAGAGCGAAAGAGAAGCTGTGAGTGAAAGAGAGAGAGAGAAAAAGAAGCTGTGAGTGAGAGAGAGAGAGTTGCTGTGAGTGAGTGTGAGAGAGAAACAGAAGCAGTGAGTGAGAGAGAGAAAGAGAAGCTGTGAGTGAGAGAGAGAGAGAAGCTGTGAGTGAGTGAGAGAGAGAGAAAGCTGTGAGTGACAGAGAGAGAAGCTGTGAGTGAGAGAGAGAGAAGCTGTGTGTGTGAGAGAGAGAAATAGAAGCTGTGAGTGAGAGAGAAGTAGAAGCTGTGAGTGAGTGAGAGAGAGAAGATGTAAGTGAGTGAAAGAGAGAAAGAGAAGCTGTGAGTGAGAGAGAGAGAAAGAGAAGCTGTGAGTGAGAGAGAGAAAGAGAAGCTGTGAGTGAGAGAGAAGGAGAAGCTGTGAGTGAGTGAGAGAGAGAAGATGTAAGTGAGTGAAAGAGAGAAAGAGAAGCTGTGAGTGAGAGAGAGAGAAAGAGAAGCTGTGAGTGAGAGAGAGAGAAATAGAAGCTGTGAGTGAGAGAGAAGGAGAAGCTGTGAGTGAGTGAGAGAGAGAAGATGTAAGTGAGTGAAAGAGAGAAAGAGAAGCTGTGAGTGAGAGAGAGAGAAAGAGAAGCTGTGAGTGAGAGAGAGAGAAAGAGAAGCTGTGAGTGAGAGAGAAGGAGAAGCTGTGAGTGAGTGAGAGAGAGAAGATGTAAGTGAGTGAAAGAGAGAAAGAAAAGCTGTGAGTGAGAGAGAGAGAAAGAGAAGCTGTGAGTGAGAGAGAGAGAAATAGAAGCTGTGAGTGAGAGAGAAGGAGAAGCTGTGAGTGAGTGAGAGAGAGAAGATGTAAGTGAGTGAAAGAGAGAAAGAGAAGCTGTGAGTGAGAGAGAGAGAAAGAGAAGCTGTGAGTGAGAGAGAGAGAAAGTGAAGCTGTGAGTGTGAGAGAGAGAGAGAAAGAGAAGCATTGAGTGAGTAAGAGAGAAAGAGAGTCTGGAAGTCAGAGAGAGAGAGAAAGAGAAGCTGTGAGTGAGAGTGAGAGAGAAGCTGTGAGTGAGAGAGAGAGAGAGAAAGAGAAGCTGTGAGTGAGTGAGAGATAGAAAGGGAAGCTGTGTGAGAGAGAGAAAGAGAAGCTGTGAGTGAGAGAGAGAGAAAGAGAAGCTGTGAGTGAGACAAAGAGAGACAAAGAGAAGCTGTGAGCGAATGAGAGAGAAAAAGAGAAGCTGTGAGTGAGTGAGAGAGAGAAAGGGAAGCTGTGAGAGAGAGAGAAAGAGAAGCTGTGAGTGAGAGAGAGAGAAAGAGAAGCTGTGAGTTAGACAAAGAGAGACAAAGAGAAGCTGTGAGTGAGAGAGAGAGAGAGAAAGAGAAGCTGTGAGTGAGAGAGAGAGAGAAAGAGAAGCTGTGAGTGAGTGAGAGAGATTAAGAGAAGCTGTGAGTGAGAGAGAGAGAAAGAGAAGCTGTGTGTGTGAGAAAGAGAAAGTGAAGCTGTGAGTGAGTGAGAGAGAGAGAGAAGCTGTGAGTGAGAGTGAGAAAGAGAAGCTGTGAGTGAGAGAGAGAGAGAAAGAGAAGCTGTGTGTGAGAGAAAGAGAGAAAGAGAAGCTGTGAGTGAGAGAGAGAGATGTTGTGAGTGAGAGATAGAAAAAGAAGCTGTGTATGTGTGTGAGAGAGATATGCTGTGAGTGAGAGAGAGAGAGAAAGAGAAGCTGTGTGTGAGAGAAAGAGAAAGTGAAGCTGTATGTGAGAGAAAGAGAGAAAGTGAAGCTGTGAGTGAGAGAGAGAGAGAAAGAGAAGCTGTGTGTGTGAGAAAGAGAAAGTGAAGCTGTGTGTGAGAGAAAGAGAGAAAGTGAAGCTGTGAGTGAGAGAGAGAGAGAAGCTGTGAGTGAGAGTGAGAAAGAGAAGCTGTGAGTGAGAGAGAGAGAGAAAGAGAAGCTGTGTGTGAGAGAAAGAGAAAGTGAAGCTGTGTGTGAGAGAAAGAGAGAAAGAGAAGGTGTGAGTGAGAGAGAGAGAGAAAGAGAAGCTGTGAGAGAGAGAGAGAGAAACAGAAACTGTGAGTGAGATAGAGAGAGAGAAAGAGAAGCTGTGAATGCGAGAGAGAGAGAGAGAAGCTGTGAGTGAGAGAGAGAGGAAGAGATGCTGTGAGTGAGTGAGAGAGAAAGAGAAGCTGTGAGTGAGAGAGATAGAGAAAGAGAAGCTGTGAGTGAGTGAGAGAGAGAGAAAGAGAAGCTGTGAGTGAGAGAGAGAGAAAAACAGAAGCTGTGAGTGAGAGAGAGAGAAAGAAAGAGAAAGAGAAGCTGTGAGTGAGTGAGAGAGAGAGAAAGAGAAGCTGTGAGTGAGAGAGAGAGAAAAACAGAAGCTGTGAGTGAGAGAGAGATAGATAGAGAAAGAGAAGCTGTGAATGAGTGAGAGAGAGAGAGAGAGAGAAAGAGAAGCTGTGAGTGAGAGAGAGAAAAAGAGAGTCTAAGAAAAAGAGAGTGAAAGAGAAGCTGTGTGTGTGTGTGTGTGAGAGAGAAGCTGTGAGTGAGAGAGAGAGAGACAGAGAAGCTGTGAGTGAGAGAGAAACAGAAGCTGTGAGTGAGAGTGAGAGAGAAAGAGAAGGTGTGAGTGAGAGAGAGAGAGAAAGAGAAGCTGTGAGTGAGAGAGAAAGAGAGTCTGTGAGAAAGAGAGAGTGAAAGAGAAGCTGTGAGTGAGAGAGAGAGAGAAGCTGTGAGTGAGAGAGAGAGGAGCTGTGAGTGAGAGAGAGAGAGAAAGAGAAGCTGTGAGTGAGAGAGAAAGAGAAGCTGTGAGTGAGAGAGAGAGAAGCTGTAAGTGAGAGAAAAAGAGAGAGAAATAGAAGCTGTGAGTGAGAGTGAGAAAGAGAAGCTGTGTGAGAGAGAGAAAGAGAAGCTGTGTGTGAGTGAGAGAGAGAGAACCTGTGTGTGAGAGAGAGAAAGAGACACTGTGTGTGTGTGTGAGAGAGAGAAAGAGAATCTGTGACTGAGAGAGAGAGAGATGCTGTGAGTGAGAGAGAGAGAAAGAGAAGCTGTGTGTGAGAGAAAGAGAAAGTGAAGCTGTGTGTGAGACAAAGAGAGAAAGTGAAGCTGTGAGTGAGAGAGAGAGAGAGAAAGAGAAGGTGTGAGTGAGAGAGAGAGAGAAAGAGAAGCTGTGAGAGAGAGAGAGAGAAACAGAAGCTGTGAGTGAGATAGAGAGAGAGAAAGAGAAGCTGTGAATGCGAGAGAGAGAGAGAGAAGCTGTGAGTGAGAGAGAGAGGAAGAGATGCTGTGAGTGAGTGAGAGAGAAAGAGAAGCTGTGAGTGAGAGAGATAGAGAAAGAGAAGCTGTGAGTGAGAGAGAGAGAGAGAAAGAGAAGCTGTGAGTGAGAGAGAGAGAAAAACAGAAGCTGTGAGTGAGAGAGAGAGAAAGAAAGAGAAAGAGAAGCTGTGAGTGAGTGAGAGAGAGAGAAAGAGAAGCTGTGAGTGAGAGAGAGAGAAAAACAGAAGCTGTGAGTGAGAGAGAGATAGATAGAGAAAGAGAAGCTGTGAATGAGTGAGAGAGAGAGAGAGAGAGAGAAAGAGAAGCTGTGAGTGAGAGAGAGAAAAAGAGAGTCTAAGAAAAAGAGAGTGAAAGAGAAGCTGTGTGTGTGTGTGTGTGAGAGAGAAGCTGTGAGTGAGAGAGAGAGAGACAGAGAAGCTGTGAGTGAGAGAGAAACAGAAGCTGTGAGTGAGAGTGAGAGAGAAAGAGAAGGTGTGAGTGAGAGAGAGAGAGAAAGAGAAGCTGTGAGTGAGAGAGAAAGAGAGTCTGTGAGAAAGAGAGAGTGAAAGAGAAGCTGTGAGTGAGAGAGAGAGAGAAGCTGTGAGTGAGAGAGAGAGGAGCTGTGAGTGAGAGAGAGAGAGAAAGAGAAGCTGTGAGTGAGAGAGAAAGAGAAGCTGTGAGTGAGAGAGAGAGAAGCTGTAAGTGAGAGAAAAAGAGAGAGAAATAGAAGCTGTGAGTGAGAGTGAGAAAGAGAAGCTGTGTGAGAGAGAGAAAGAGAAGCTGTGTGTGAGTGAGAGAGAGAGAACCTGTGTGTGTGAGAGAGAAAGAGACACTGTGTGTGTGTGTGTGAGAGAGAAAGAGAATCTGTGACTGAGAGAGAGAGAGATGCTGTGAGTGAGAGAGAGAGAAAGAGAAGCTGTGTGTGAGAGAAAGAGAAAGGGAAGCTGTGTGTGAGACAAAGAGAGAAAGTGAAGCTGTGAGTGAGAGAGAGAGAGAGAAAGAGAAGCATTGAGTGAGAGAGAGAGAAATAGAGTCTGTGAGAGAGAAAGAGAAGCTGTGTGTGTGAGAGAAGCTGTGAGTGAGAGCAAGAGAGCGAAAGAGAAGCTGTGAGTGAAAGAGAGAGAGAGAAAAAGAAGCTGTGAGTGAGAGAGAGAGAGTTGCTGTGAGTGAGTGTGAGAGAGAAACAGAAGCTGTGAGTGAGAGAGAGAAAGAGAAAAAGAGAAGCTGTGTGTGAGAGAAATAGAGAAAGTGAAGCTGTGAGTGTGAGAGAGAGAGAGAAAGAGAAGCATTGAGTGAGTAAGAGAGAAAGAGAGTCTGGAAGTGAGAGAGAGAGAGAAAGTGAAGCTGTGAGTGAGAGTGAGAGAGAAGCTGTGAGTGAGAGAGAGAGAAAGAGAAAGAGAAGCTGTGAGTGAAAGAGAGAGAGAGAAAGAGAAGCTGTGAGTGAGTGAGAGATAGAAAGGGAAGCTGTGAGAGAGAGAGAGAAAGAGAAGCTGTGAGTGAGAGAGAGAGAAAGAGAAACTGTGAGTGAGACAAAGAGAGACAAAGAGAAGCTGTGAGCGAATGAGAGAGAAAAAGAGAAGCTGTGAGTGAGTGAGAGAGAAAGGGAAGCTGTGTGTGAGAGAGAGAAAGAGAAGCTGTGAGTGAGAGAGAGAGAAAGAGAAGCTGTGAGTTAGACAAAGAGAGACAAAGAGAAGCTGTGAGTGAGAGAGAGAGAGAAAGAGAAGCTGTGAGTGAGAGAGAGAGAGAAAGAGAAGCTGTGAGTGAGTGAGAGAGATTAAGAGAAGCTGTGTGTGTGAGAGAGAGAAAGAGACAGTGTGTGAGAGAGAGGGAGAGAGAGAGAAAGAGAAGCTGTGAGTGAGAGATAGAAAAAGAAGCTGTGTATGTGTGTGAGAGAGATATGCTGTGAGTGAGAGAGAGAGAGAAAGAGAAGCTGTGTGTGAGAGAAAGAGAAAGTGAAGCTGTGTGTGGGAGAAAGAGAGAAAGTGAAGCTGTGAGTGAGAGAGAGAGAGAAAGAGAAGCTGTGTGTGTGAGAAAGAGAAAGTGAAGCTGTGTGTGAGAGAAAGAGAGAAAGTGAAGCTGTGAGTGAGAGAGAGAGAGAGAGAAGCTGTGAGTGAGAGTGAGAAAGAGAAGCTGTGAGTGAGAGAGAGAGAGAAAGAGAAGCTGTGTGTGAGAGAAAGAGAAAGTGAAGCTGTGTGTGAGAGAAAGAGAGAAAGAGAAGGTGTGAGTGAGAGAGAGAGAGAAAGAGAAGCTGAGAGTGAGAGAGAAAGAGAAGCTGTGAGTGAGTGAGAGAGAGAGAAGCTGAAAGTGAGAGAAAAAGAGAGAGAAAGAGAAGCTGTGAGTGAGAGTGAGAAAGAGAAGCTGTGTGAGAGAGAGAAAGAGAAGCTGTGTGTGAGTGAGAGAGAGAGAGAAGCTGTGTGTGAGAGAGAGAAAGAGACACTGTGTGTGTGTGTGAGAGAGAAAGAGACACTGTGTGTGTGTGTGAGAGAGAGAAAGAGAAGCTGTGAGTGAGAGAGAGAGATATGCTGTGAGTGAGAGAGAGAGAAAGAGAAGCTGTGTGAGAGAGAAAGAGAAAGTGAGGCTGTGTGTGAGACAAAGAGAGAAAGTGAAGCTGTGAGTTAGAGAGAGAGAGAGAGAAAGAGAAGCATTGAGTGAGAGAGAGAGAAATAGAGTCTGTGAGAGAGAAAGAGAAGCTGTGTGTGTGAGAGAAGCTGTGAGTGAGAGCAAGAGAGCGAAAGAGAAGCTGTGAGTGAAAGAGAGAGAGAAAAAGAAGCTGTGAGTGAGAGAAGGAGAGTTGCTGTGAGTGAGTGTGAGAGAGAAACAGAAGCTGTGAGTGAGAGAGAGAAAGAAAGAGAGAAAGAGAAGCTGTGAGTGAAAGAGAGAGAGAGAAAGAGAAGCTGTGAGTGAGTGAGAGATAGAAAGGGAAGCTGTGAGAGAGATAGAGAGAGAGAAGCTGTGAGTGAGAGAGAGAGAAAGAGAAGCTGTGAGTGAGACAAAGAGAAGCTGTGAGCGAGCGAGAGAGAAAAAGAGAAGCTGTGAGTGAGTGAGAGAGAGATAGGGAAGCTGTGAAAGAGAGAGAGAAAGAGAAGCTGTGAGTGAGAGAGAGAGAAAGAGAAGCTGTGAGTGAGACAAAGAGAGACAAAGAGAAGCTGTGAGTGAGAGAGAGAGAGAGAGAGAAAGAGAAGCTGTGAGTGAGAGAGAGAGAGAAAGAGAAGCTGTGAGTGAGTGAGAGAGATTAAGAGAAGCTGTGTGTGTGTGAGAGAGAAAGAGACACTGTGTGTGTGAGAGAGAGAGAGAGAGAAAGAGAAGCTGTGAGTGAGAGAGAGAGAGAAAGAGAAGCTGTGAGTGAGAGAGAGAGAGAAAGAGAAGCTGTGAGTGAGTGAGAGAGATTAAGAGAAGCTGTGTGTGTGTGAGAGAGAAAGAGACAGTGTGTGAGAGAGAGGGAGAGAGAGAGAAAGAGAAGCTGTGAGTGAGAGATAGAAAAAGAAGCTGTGTATGTGTGTGAGAGAGATATGCTGTGAGTGAGAGAGAGAGAGAAAGAGAAGCTGTGTGTGAGAGAAAGAGAAAGTGAAGCTGTGTGTGAGAGAAAGAGAGAAAGTGAAGCTGTGAGTGAGAGAGAGAGAGAAAGAGAAGCTGTGTGTGTGAGAAAGAGAAAGTGAAGCTGTGTGTGAGAGAAAGAGAGAAAGTGAAGCTGTGAGTGAGAGAGAGAGAGAGAGAAGCTGTGAGTGAGAGTGAGAAAGAGAAGCTGTGAGTGAGAGAGAGAGAGAAAGAGAAGCTGTGTGTGAGCGAAAGAGAAAGTGAAGCTGTGTGTGAGAGAAAGATAGAAAGAGAAGGTGTGAGTGAGAGAGAGAGAGAAAGAGAAGCTGAGAGTGAGAGAGAAAGAGAAGCTGTGAGTGAGTGAGAGAGAGAGAAGCTGTAAGTGAGAGAAAAAGAGAGAGAAAGAGAAGCTGTGAGTGAGAGTGAGAAAGAGAAGCTGTGTGAGAGAGAGAAAGAGAAGCTGTGTGTGAGTGAGAGAGAGAGAGAAGCTGTGTGTGTGAGAGAGAAAGAGACACTGTGTGTGTGTGTGAGAGAGAGAAAGAGAAGCTGTGAGTGAGAGAGAGAGATATGCTGTGAGTGAGAGAGAGAGAAAGAGAAGCTGTGTGAGAGAGAAAGAGAAAGTGAGGCTGTGTGTGAGACAAAGAGAGAAAGTGAAGCTGTGAGTGAGAGAGAGAGAGAGAGAAAGAGAAGCATTGAGTGAGAGAGAGAGAAATAGAGTCTGTGAGAGAGAAAGAGAAGCTGTGTGTGTGAGAGAAGCTGTGAGTGAGAGCAAGAGAGCGAAAGAGAAGCTGTGAGTGAAAGAGAGAGAGAAAAAGAAGCTGTGAGTGAGAGAAGGAGAGTTGCTGTGAGTGAGTGTGAGAGAGAAACAGAAGCTGTGAGTGAGAGAGAGAAAGAGAGAAAGAGAAGCTGTGAGTGAAAGAGAGAGAGAGAAAGAGAAGCTGTGAGTGAGTGAGAGATAGAAAGGGAAGCTGTGAGAGAGAGAGAGAAAGAGAAGCTGTGAGTGAGAGAGAGAGAAAGAGAAGCTGTGAGTGAGACAAAGAGAGACAAAGAGAAGCTGTGAGCGAGCGAGAGAGAAAAAGAGAAGCTGTGAGTGAGTGAGAGAGAGATAGGGAAGCTGTGAGAGAGAGAGAGAAAGAGAAGCTGTGAGTGAGAGAGAGAGAAAGAGAAGCTGTGAGTGAGACAAAGAGAGAAAAAGAGAAGCTGTGAGTGAGAGAGAGAGAGAGAGAAAGAGAAGCTGTGAGTGAGAGAGAGAGAGAAAGAGAAGCTGTGAGTGAGTGAGAGAGATTAAGAGAAGCTGTGTGTGTGTGAGAGAGAAAGAGACACTGTGTGTGAGAGAGAGAGAGAGAGAAAGAGAAGCTGTGAGTGAGAGAGAGAGATGTTGTGAGTGAGAGATAGAAAAAGAAGCTGTGTATGTGTGTGAGAGAGATATGCTGTGAGTGAGAGAGAGAGAGAAAGAGAAGCTGTGTGTGAGAGAAAGAGAAAGTGAAGCTGTGTGTGAGAGAAAGAGAGAAAGTGAAGCTGTGAGTGAGAGAGAGAGAGAAAGAGAAGCTGTGTGTGTGAGAAAGAGAAAGTGAAGCTGTGTGTGAGAGAAAGAGAGAAAGTGAAGCTGTGAGTGAGTGAGAGAGAGAGAGAAGCTGTGAGTGAGAGTGAGAAAAAGAAGCTGTGAGTGAGAGAGAGAGAGAAAGAGAAGCTGTGTGTGAGAGAAAGAGAAAGTGAAGCTGTGTGTGAGAGAAAGAGAGAAAGAGAAGGTGTGAGTGAGAGAGAGAGAGAAAGAGAAGCTGAGAGTGAGACAGAGAGAAAGAGAAGCCCTGAGTGAGAGAGATAAAGAGAAGCTGTGCGAGAGAGAGAGAAAGGGAAGCTGTGAGTGAGTGAGTGAGAGAAAGAGAAGCTGTGAGTGAGTGAGAGAGATTAAGAGAAGCTGTGAGTGAGAGAGAGAGAGAGAAGCTGTGTGAGAGAGAGAGGAGCTGTGAGTGAGAGAGAGAGAGAAAGAGAAGCTGTGCGAGAGAGAGAGAAAGAGAAGCTGTGAGTGAGTGAGTGAGAGACAGGCTGTAAGTGAGAGAAAAAGAGAGAGAAAGAGATGCTGTGAGTGTGAGAAAGAGAAGCTGTGTGTGAGAGAGAAAGAGAAGCTGTGTGTGAGTGAGAGAGAGAGAGAGAAGCTGTGTGTGTGTGAGAGAAAGAGAGAAAGAGAAGCTGTGAGTGAGAGATAGAGAAAGAGAAGCTGTGAGTGAGACAAAGAGAGTCAAAGAGAAGCTGTGAGCGAGCGAGAGAGAAAAAGAGAAGCTGTGAGTGAGTGAGAGAGAGAAAGTGAAGCTGTGAGAGAGAGATAGAAAGAGAAGCTGTGAGTGAGAGAGAGAAAGAGAAGCTGTGAGTGAGACAAAGAGAGACAAAGAGAAGCTGTGAGTGAGAGAGAGAGAGAGAAAGAGAAGCTGTGAGTGAGAGAGAGAGAGAAAGAGAAGCTGTGAGTGAGTGAGAGAGATTAAGAGAAGCTGTGTGTGTGTGAGAGAGAAAGAGACACTGTGTGTGTGTGAGAGAGAGAGAGAGAAAGAGAAGCTGTGAGTGAGAGAGAGAGATGTTGTGAGTGAGAGAGAGAGAGAAAGAGAAGCTGTGTGTGAGAGAAAGAGAAAGTGAAGCTGTGTGTGAGAGAAAGAGAGAAAGTGAAGCTGTGAGTGAGAGAGAGAGAGAAAGAGAAGCTGTGTGTGTGAGAAAGAGAAAGTGAAGCTGTGTGTGAGAGAAAGAGAGAAAGTGAAGCTGTGAGTGAGAGAGAGAGAGAGAAGCTGTGAGTGAGAGTGAGAAAAAGAAGCTGTGAGTGAGAGAGAGAGAGAGAAAGAGAAGCTGTGTGTGAGAGAAAGAGAAAGTGAAGCTGTGTGTGAGAGAAAGCGAGAAAGAGAAGGTGTGAGTGAGAGAGAGAGAGAGAAAGAGAAGCTGAGAGTGAGACAGAGAGAAAGAGAAGCCCTGAGTGAGAGAGAGAGAAAGAGAAGCTGTGAGTGAGAGAGAAAGAGAGTCTGTGTGAGAAAGAGAGAGTGAAAGAGAAGCTGTGAGTGAGTGAGAGAGAGAGAAGCTGTGTGAGAGAGAGAGGAGCTGTGAGTGAGAGAGAGAGAGAAAGAAAAGCTGTGAGAGAGAGAGAGAAAGAGAAGCTGTGAGTGAGTGAGTGAGAGACAGGCTGTAAGTGAGAGAAAAAGAGAGAGAAAGAGATGCTGTGAGTGTGAGAAAGAGAAGCTGTGTGTGAGAGAGAAAGAGAACCTGTGTGTGAGTGAGAGAGAGAGAGAGAAGCTGTGTGTGTGAGAGAGAAAGAGACACTGTGTGTGTGTGAGAGAGAGAGAAAGAGAAGCTGTGAGTGAGAGAGAGAGAAGGTGTGAGTGAGAGAGAGAGAAAGAGAAGCTGTGAGTGAGACAAAGAGAGAGAAAGAGAAGCTGTGAGTGTGTGTGTGAGAGAGAAAGAGGAGCTGTGAGAGAGAGAGAGAGAAAGATAAGCTGTGAGTGAGAGAGAGAAAAAGAGAAGCTGTGAGTGAGAGAGAGAGGAAGAGAAGCTGTGAGTGAGTGAGAGAGAGAAAATGAAGCTGTGAGCGAGTGAGAGAGAGACAGAGAGAGAAGCTGTGATTGAGAGAGAGAGAGAGAGAGAGAGATTAAGAGAAGCTGTGTGTGTGTGAGAGAGAAAGAGACACTGTGTGTGTGAGAGAGAGAGAGAGAGAAAGAGAAGCTGTGAGTGAGAGAGAGAGATGTTGTGAGTGAGAGAGAGAGAGAAAGAGAAGCTGTGTGTGAGAGAAAGAGAAAGTGAAGCTGTGTGTGAGAGAAAGAGAGAAAGTGAAGCTGTGAGTGAGAGAGAGAGAGTAAGAGAAGCTGTGTGTGTGAGAAAGAGAAAGTGAAGCTGTGTGTGAGAGAAAGAGAGAAAGTGAAGCTGTGAGTGAGAGAGAGAGAGAGAGAAGCTGTGAGTGAGAGTGAGAAAAAGAAGCTGTGAGTGAGAGAGAGAGAGAGAGAAAGAGAAGCTGTGTGTGAGAGAAAGAGAAAGTGAAGCTGTGTGTGAGAGAAAGCGAGAAAGAGAAGGTGTGAGTGAGAGAGAGAGAGAAAGAGAAGCTGAGAGTGAGACAGAGAGAAAGAGAAGCCCTGAGTGAGAGAGAGAGAAAGAGAAGCTGTGAGTGAGAGAGAAACAAAGAGAGTCTGTGTGAGAAAGAGAGAGTGAAAGAGAAGCTGTGAGTGAGAGAGAGAGAGAGAGAAGCTGTGTGAGAGAGAGAGGAGCTGTGAGTGAGAGAGAGAGAGAAAGAAAAGCTGTGTGAGAGAGAGAGAAAGAGAAGCTGTGAGTGAGTGAGTGAGAGACAGGCTGTAAGTGAGAGAAAAAGAGAGAGAAAGAGATGCTGTGAGTGTGAGAAAGAGAAGCTGTGTGTGAGAGAGAAAGAGAACCTGTGTGTGAGTGAGAGAGAGAGAGAAGCTGTGTGTGTGAGAGAGAAAGAGACACTGTGTGTGTGTGTGAGAGAGAGAAAGAGAAGCTGTGAGTGAGAGAGAGAGAAGGTGTGAGTGAGAGAGAGAGAAAGAGAAGCTGTGAGTGAGACAAAGAGAGAGAAAGAGAAGCTGTGAGTGTGTGTGTGAGAGAGAAAGAGGAGCTGTGAGTGAGAGAGAGAGAAAGATAAGCTGTGAGTGAGAGAGAGAGAAAGAGAAGCTGTGAGTGAGAGAGAGAGGAAGAGAAGCTGTGAGTGAGTGAGAGAGAGAAAATGAAGCTGTGAGCGAGTGAGAGAGAGACAGAGAGAGAAGCTGTGATTGAGAGAGAGAGATAGAGATTAGAAGCTGTGAGTGAGAGAGAGAGAAAGAGAAGCTGTGAGTGAGAGAGAGAGAAACAGAAGCTGTGAGTGAGATAGAGAGAGAGAAAGAGAAGCTGTGAATGCGAGAGAGAGAGAGAGAGAGAATGAGAAGCTGTGAGTGAGAGAGAGAAAAAGAGAGTCTAAGAAAGAGAGAGTGAAAGAGAAGCTGTGAGAGAGAGAGAGAAAGAGAAGCCCTGAGTGAGAGAGAGAGAAAGAGAAGCTGTGAGTGAGAGAGAAAGAGAGTCTGTGTGAGAAAGAGAGAGTGAAAGAGAAGCTGTGAGTGAGAGAGAAACAGAAGCTGTGAGTGAGAGTGAGAGAGAAAGAGAAAGAGAAGGTGTGAGTAGGAGAGAGAGAGAGAAGCTGAGAGTGAGAGAGAGAGAAAGAGAAGCCCTGAGTGAGAGAGAGAGAAAGAGAAGCTGTGAGTGAGAGAGAAAGAGTCTGTGTGAGAAAGAGAGAGTGAAAGAGAAGCTGTGAGTGAGAGAGAGAGAGAGAAGCTGTGAGTGAGAGAGAGAGGAGCTGTGAGTGAGAGAGAGAGAAAGAGAAGCTGTGAGTGAGAGAGAAAAAGAAGCTGTGAGTGAGAGAGAGAGAAGCTGTGAGTGAGAGAAAAAGAGAGAGAAAGAGAAGCTGTGAGTGAGAGTGAGAAAGAGAAGCTGTGTGAGAGAGAGAAAGAGAAGCTGTGTGTGAGTAAGAGAGAGAGAGAAGCTGTGTGAGTGAGAGAAAGAGACACTGTGTGTGTGAGAGAGAGAGAGAGAAAGAGAAGCTGTGAGTGAGAGAGAGATGCTGTGTGTGTGTGAGAGAGAAAGAGAAACTGTGTGTGAGAGAAAGAGAAAGTGAAGCTGTGTTTGAGAGAAAGAGAGAAAGTGAAGCTGTGAGTGAGAGAGAGAGAGAAGCATTGAGTGAGAGAGAGAAATAGAGTCTGTGAGAGAGAGAGAGAAAGAGAAGCTGTGTGTGAGAGAGAAGCTGTAAGTGAGAGCAAGAGAGCGAAAGAGAAGCTGTGAGTGAAAGAGAGAGAGAGAAAGAGAAGCTGTGAGTGAGAGAGAGAAAGAAAGAAAGAGAGAAAGGGAAGCTGTGAGTGAGAGAGAGAGAGAGAGAGAGAAGCCGTGAGTGAGTGAGAGAGAGAAAAAGCTGTGAGTGAGAGAGAGAGAGAAATAGATGCTTTGAGTGAGAGAGAGAGAAACGGAAGCTGTGAGTGAAAGAGAGAGAAAGAGAGTCTGTGTGAGAAAGAGAGAAAGAGAAGCTGTGAGTGACAGAGAGAGAGAAGCTGTGAGTGAGAGAGAGAGAAGCTGTGAGTGAGAGAGAGAGAAATAGAAGCTGTGAGTGAGAGAGAAAGAGAAGCTGTGAGTGAGTGAGTGAGAGAGAAGATGTAAGTGAGTGAAAGCGAGAGAGGAAGAGACGCTGTGAGTGAGAGAGAGAGAGAAAGATAAGCTGTGAGTGAGAGAGAGAGAAAGAGAGTCTGTGTGAGAAAGAGAGAAAGAGAAGCTGTGAGTGAGAGAGAGAGAGAAGCTGTGAGTGAGAGAGAGAGAAGCTGTGAGTGAGAGAGAGAGAAATAGAAGCTGTGAGTGAGAGAGAGAGAAAGAGAAGCTGTGAAGTGAGAGAGAGAGGAAGAGAAGTTGTGAGTGAGTGAGAGAGAAAGAGAAGCTGTGAGTGAGAGAGAGAGAAAGAGAAGCTGTGAGTGAGAGAGAGAGAGAAAGAGAAGCTGTGAGTGAGAGGGAGAGAGAAAGAGAAGCTGTGTGTGAGAGAGAGAAAAACAGAAGCTGTGAGTGAGAGAGAGAGAGAAAGAGAAGATGTGAGTTAGAGAGAGAGAAAGAGAAGCTGTGAGTGTGTGTGTGAGAGAGAAAGAGAAGCTGTGAGTGATAGAGAGTGAGAAAGAGAAGCTGTGAGTGAGAGAGAGAGAAAGAGAAGCTGTGAGTGAGACAAAGAGAGAGAAAGAGAAGCTGTGAGTGTGTGTGAGAGAGAGAAAGAGAAGCCGTGAGTGATAGAGAGAGAGAATGAGAAGCTGTGAGTGAGAGAGTGAGAAAGTTAAGCTGTGAGTGAGAGAGAGAGAAAGAGAAGCTTTGAGTGAGAGAGAGAGGAAGAGAAGCTGTGAGTGAGAGAGAGAGAGAAAATGAAGCTGTGAGTGAGTGAGAGAGAGACAGAGAGAGAAGCTGTGATTGAGAGAGAGAGAGAAAGAGAAGCTGTGAGAGAGAGAGAGAAACAGAAGCTGTGAGTGAGATAGAGAGAAAGAGAAGCTGTGAATGCGAGAGAGAGAGAGAGAAGCTGTGAGAGAGAGAGAAAGGAAGAGATGCTGTGAGTGAGTGAGAGAGAAGCTGTGAGTGAGAGATATAGAGAAGCTGTGAGTGAGTGAGAGAGAGAGAAAGAGAAGCTGTGAGTGAGTGAGAGAGAGAAAGAGAAGCTGTGAGTGAGAGAGAGAGAAAAACAGAAGCTGTGAGTGAGAGAGAGAGAGAGAAAGAGAAAGAGAAGCTGTGAGTGAGTGAGAGAGAGAAAGAGAAGCTGTGAGTGAGAGAGAGAAAAAGAGAGTCTAAGAAAAAGAGAGTGAAAGAGAAGCTGTGTGTGAGAGAGAGGGAGAAGCTGTGAGTGAGAGAGAGAGAGACAGAGCAGCTGTGAGTGAGAGAGAAACTGAAGCTGTGAGTTAGAGTGAGAGAGAAAGAGAAGGTGTGAGTGAGAGAGAGAGAGAGAGAAGCTGTGAGTGAGAGAGAAAGAGAGTCTGTGTGAGAAAGAGAGAGTGAAAGAGAAGCTGTGAGTGAGAGAGAGAGAGAGAAGCTGTGAGTGAGAGAGAGAGGAGCTGTGAGTGAGAGAGAGAGAGAAAGAGAAGCTGTGAGTGAGAGAGAAAGAGAAGCTGTGAGTGAGAGAGAGACAGAGAAGTTGTAAGTGAGAGAAAAAGAGAGAGAAAGAGAAGCTGTGAGTGAGAGTGAGAAAGAGAAGCTGTGAGTGAGAGAGAGAGAGATGCTCTGAGTGAGAGAGAGAGAGAAAGAGAAGCTGTGTGAGAGTGAAAGAGAAAGTGAAGCTGTGTGAGAGACAAAGAGAGAAAGTGAAGCTGTGAGTGAGAGAGAGAGAGAGAAAGAGAAGCATTGAGTGAGAGAGAGAAATAGAGTGTGAGAGAGAAAGAGAAGCTGTGTGTGTGAGAGAAGCTGTGAGTGAGAGCAAGAGAGCGAAAGAGAAGCTGTGAGTGAAAGAGAGAGAGAGAAAAAGAAGCTGTGAGTGAGAGAGAGAGAGTTGCTGTGAGTGAGTGTGAGAGAGAAACAGAAGCTGTGAGTGAGAGAGAGAAAAAGAGAAAGAGAAGCTGTGAGTGAGAGAGAGAGAGAGAGAAGCTGTGAGTGAGTGAGAGAGAGAAGCTGTGAGTGAGAGAGAGAGGAGCTGTGAGTGAGAGAGAGAGAGAAAGAGAAGCTGTGAGTGAGAGAGAAAATGAAGCTGTGAGTGAGAGAGAGAGAAGCTGTGAGTGAGAGAAAAAGAGAGAGAAAGAGAAGCTGTGTGTGAGTGAGAGAGAGAGAGAAGCTGTGTGAGTGAGAGAAAGAGACACTGTGTGAGAGAGAGAGAGAGAGAGAAAGAGAAGCTGTGAGTGAGAGAGAGAGATGCTGTGAGTGAGAGAGAGAGAAAGAGAAACTGTGTGTGAGAGAAAGAGAAAGTGAAGCTGTGTTTGAGAGAAAGAGAGAAAGTGAAGCTGTGAGTGAGAGAGAGAGAGAAACATTGAGTGAGAGAGAGAGAAATAGAGTGTGTGAGAGAGAGAGAAAGAGAAGCTGTGTGTGAGAGAGAAGCTGTGAGAGCAAGAGAGCGAAAGAGAAGCTGTGAGTGAAAGAGAAAGAGAGAAAGAGAAGCTGTGAGTGAGAGAGAGAGAGAGTTGCTGTGAGTGAGTGTGAGAGAGAAACAGAAGGTGTGAGTGAGAGAGAGAAAGAAAGAGAGAAAGGGAAGCTGTGAGTGAGAGAGAGAGAGAGAGAAAGAGAAGCTGTGAGTGAGTGAGAGAGAGAAAAAGCTGTGAGTGAGAGAGAGAGAGAAATAGATGCTTTGAGTGAGAGAGAGAGAAACAGAAGCTGTGAGTGAAAGAGAGAGAAAGAGAGTCTGTGTGAGAAAGAGAGAAAGAGAAGCTGTGAGTGACAGAGAGAGAGAAGCTGTGAGTGAGAGAGAGAGAAGCTGTGAGTGAGAGAGAGAGAAATAGAAGCTGTGAGTGAGAGAGAAAGAGAAGCTGTGAGTGAGTGAGAGAGAGAGAAGATGTAAGTGAGTGAAAGAGAGAGAGGAAGAGATGCTGTGAGTGAGAGAGAGAGAAAGAGAAGCTGTGAGTGAGAGAGAGAGAAAGAGAGTCTGTGTGTGAAAGAGAGAAAGAGAAGCTGTGGGTGAGAGAGAGAGAGAAGCTGTGAGTGAGAGAGAGAGAAGCTGTGAGTGAGAGAGAGAGAAAGAGAAGCTGTGAGTGAGAGAGAGAGGAAGAGAAGTTGTGAGTGAGTGAGAGAGAAAGAGAAGCTGTGAGTGAGAGAGAGAGAAAGAGAAGCTGTGAGTGAGACAAAGAGAGAGAAAGAGAAGCTGTGAGTGTGTGTGTGAGAGAGAAAGAGAAGCCGTGAGTGATAGAGAGAGAGAAAGAGAAGCTGTGAGTGAGAGAGTGAGAACGTTAAGCTGTGAGTGAGAGAGAGAGAAAGAGAAGCTTTGAGTGAGAGAGAGAGGAAGAGAAGCTGTGAGTGAGAGAGAGAGAGAAAATGAAGCTGTGAGTGAGTGAGAGAGAGACAGAGAGAGAAGCTGTGATTGAGAGAGAGAGAAAGAGAAGTTGTGTGTGAGAGAGAGAAACAGAAGCTGTGAGTGAGATAGAGAGAGAGAAAGAGAAGCTGTGAATGCGAGAGAGAGAGAGAGAGAGAGAGAGAAGCTGTGAGTGAGAGAGAGAGGAAGAGATGCTGTGAGTGAGTGAGAGAGAAAGAGAAGCTGTGAGTGAGAGAGATAGAGAAGCTGTGAGTGAGTGAGAGAGAGAGAAAGAGAAGCTGTGAGTGAGAGAGAGAGAGAAAAACAGAAGCTGTGAGTGAGAGAGAGAGAGAAAGAGAAAGAGAAGCTGTGAGTGAGTGAGAGAGAGAGAAAGAGAAGCTGTGAGTGAGAGAGAGAGAGAAAAACAGAAGCTGTGAGTGAGAGAGAGAAAGAAAGAAAGAGAGAAAGGGAAGCTGTGAGTGAGAGAGAGAGAGAGAGAGAAGCCGTGAGTGAGTGAGAGAGAGAAAAAGCTGTGAGTGAGAGAGAGAGAGAAATAGATGCTTTGAGTGAGAGAGAGAGAAACGGAAGCTGTGAGTGAAAGAGAGAGAAAGAGAGTCTGTGTGAGAAAGAGAGAAAGAGAAGCTGTGAGTGACAGAGAGAGAGAAGCTGTGAGTGAGAGAGAGAGAAGCTGTGAGTGAGAGAGAGAGAAATAGAAGCTGTGAGTGAGAGAGAAAGAGAAGCTGTGAGTGAGTGAGTGAGAGAGAAGATGTAAGTGAGTGAAAGCGAGAGAGGAAGAGACGCTGTGAGTGAGAGAGAGAGAGAAAGATAAGCTGTGAGTGAGAGAGAGAGAAAGAGAGTCTGTGTGAGAAAGAGAGAAAGAGAAGCTGTGAGTGAGAGAGAGAGAGAAGCTGTGAGTGAGAGAGAGAGAAGCTGTGAGTGAGAGAGAGAGAAATAGAAGCTGTGAGTGAGAGAGAGAGAAAGAGAAGCTGTGAAGTGAGAGAGAGAGGAAGAGAAGTTGTGAGTGAGTGAGAGAGAAAGAGAAGCTGTGAGTGAGAGAGAGAGAAAGAGAAGCTGTGAGTGAGAGAGAGAGAGAAAGAGAAGCTGTGAGTGAGAGGGAGAGAGAAAGAGAAGCTGTGTGTGAGAGAGAGAAAAACAGAAGCTGTGAGTGAGAGAGAGAGAGAAAGAGAAGATGTGAGTTAGAGAGAGAGAAAGAGAAGCTGTGAGTGTGTGTGTGAGAGAGAAAGAGAAGCTGTGAGTGATAGAGAGTGAGAAAGAGAAGCTGTGAGTGAGAGAGAGAGAAAGAGAAGCTGTGAGTGAGACAAAGAGAGAGAAAGAGAAGCTGTGAGTGTGTGTGAGAGAGAGAAAGAGAAGCCGTGAGTGATAGAGAGAGAGAATGAGAAGCTGTGAGTGAGAGAGTGAGAAAGTTAAGCTGTGAGTGAGAGAGAGAGAAAGAGAAGCTTTGAGTGAGAGAGAGAGGAAGAGAAGCTGTGAGTGAGAGAGAGAGAGAAAATGAAGCTGTGAGTGAGTGAGAGAGAGACAGAGAGAGAAGCTGTGATTGAGAGAGAGAGAGAAAGAGAAGCTGTGAGAGAGAGAGAGAAACAGAAGCTGTGAGTGAGATAGAGAGAAAGAGAAGCTGTGAATGCGAGAGAGAGAGAGAGAAGCTGTGAGAGAGAGAGAAAGGAAGAGATGCTGTGAGTGAGTGAGAGAGAAGCTGTGAGTGAGAGATATAGAGAAGCTGTGAGTGAGTGAGAGAGAGAGAAAGAGAAGCTGTGAGTGAGTGAGAGAGAGAAAGAGAAGCTGTGAGTGAGAGAGAGAGAAAAACAGAAGCTGTGAGTGAGAGAGAGAGAGAGAAAGAGAAAGAGAAGCTGTGAGTGAGTGAGAGAGAGAAAGAGAAGCTGTGAGTGAGAGAGAGAAAAAGAGAGTCTAAGAAAAAGAGAGTGAAAGAGAAGCTGTGTGTGAGAGAGAGGGAGAAGCTGTGAGTGAGAGAGAGAGAGACAGAGCAGCTGTGAGTGAGAGAGAAACTGAAGCTGTGAGTTAGAGTGAGAGAGAAAGAGAAGGTGTGAGTGAGAGAGAGAGAGAGAGAAGCTGTGAGTGAGAGAGAAAGAGAGTCTGTGTGAGAAAGAGAGAGTGAAAGAGAAGCTGTGAGTGAGAGAGAGAGAGAGAAGCTGTGAGTGAGAGAGAGAGGAGCTGTGAGTGAGAGAGAGAGAGAAAGAGAAGCTGTGAGTGAGAGAGAAAGAGAAGCTGTGAGTGAGAGAGAGACAGAGAAGTTGTAAGTGAGAGAAAAAGAGAGAGAAAGAGAAGCTGTGAGTGAGAGTGAGAAAGAGAAGCTGTGAGTGAGAGAGAGAGAGATGCTCTGAGTGAGAGAGAGAGAGAAAGAGAAGCTGTGTGAGAGTGAAAGAGAAAGTGAAGCTGTGTGAGAGACAAAGAGAGAAAGTGAAGCTGTGAGTGAGAGAGAGAGAGAGAAAGAGAAGCATTGAGTGAGAGAGAGAAATAGAGTGTGAGAGAGAAAGAGAAGCTGTGTGTGTGAGAGAAGCTGTGAGTGAGAGCAAGAGAGCGAAAGAGAAGCTGTGAGTGAAAGAGAGAGAGAGAAAAAGAAGCTGTGAGTGAGAGAGAGAGAGTTGCTGTGAGTGAGTGTGAGAGAGAAACAGAAGCTGTGAGTGAGAGAGAGAAAAAGAGAAAGAGAAGCTGTGAGTGAGAGAGAGAGAGAGAGAAGCTGTGAGTGAGTGAGAGAGAGAAGCTGTGAGTGAGAGAGAGAGGAGCTGTGAGTGAGAGAGAGAGAGAAAGAGAAGCTGTGAGTGAGAGAGAAAATGAAGCTGTGAGTGAGAGAGAGAGAAGCTGTGAGTGAGAGAAAAAGAGAGAGAAAGAGAAGCTGTGTGTGAGTGAGAGAGAGAGAGAAGCTGTGTGAGTGAGAGAAAGAGACACTGTGTGAGAGAGAGAGAGAGAGAGAAAGAGAAGCTGTGAGTGAGAGAGAGAGATGCTGTGAGTGAGAGAGAGAGAAAGAGAAACTGTGTGTGAGAGAAAGAGAAAGTGAAGCTGTGTTTGAGAGAAAGAGAGAAAGTGAAGCTGTGAGTGAGAGAGAGAGAGAAACATTGAGTGAGAGAGAGAGAAATAGAGTGTGTGAGAGAGAGAGAAAGAGAAGCTGTGTGTGAGAGAGAAGCTGTGAGAGCAAGAGAGCGAAAGAGAAGCTGTGAGTGAAAGAGAAAGAGAGAAAGAGAAGCTGTGAGTGAGAGAGAGAGAGAGTTGCTGTGAGTGAGTGTGAGAGAGAAACAGAAGGTGTGAGTGAGAGAGAGAAAGAAAGAGAGAAAGGGAAGCTGTGAGTGAGAGAGAGAGAGAGAGAAAGAGAAGCTGTGAGTGAGTGAGAGAGAGAAAAAGCTGTGAGTGAGAGAGAGAGAGAAATAGATGCTTTGAGTGAGAGAGAGAGAAACAGAAGCTGTGAGTGAAAGAGAGAGAAAGAGAGTCTGTGTGAGAAAGAGAGAAAGAGAAGCTGTGAGTGACAGAGAGAGAGAAGCTGTGAGTGAGAGAGAGAGAAGCTGTGAGTGAGAGAGAGAGAAATAGAAGCTGTGAGTGAGAGAGAAAGAGAAGCTGTGAGTGAGTGAGAGAGAGAGAAGATGTAAGTGAGTGAAAGAGAGAGAGGAAGAGATGCTGTGAGTGAGAGAGAGAGAAAGAGAAGCTGTGAGTGAGAGAGAGAGAAAGAGAGTCTGTGTGTGAAAGAGAGAAAGAGAAGCTGTGGGTGAGAGAGAGAGAGAAGCTGTGAGTGAGAGAGAGAGAAGCTGTGAGTGAGAGAGAGAGAAAGAGAAGCTGTGAGTGAGAGAGAGAGGAAGAGAAGTTGTGAGTGAGTGAGAGAGAAAGAGAAGCTGTGAGTGAGAGAGAGAGAAAGAGAAGCTGTGAGTGAGACAAAGAGAGAGAAAGAGAAGCTGTGAGTGTGTGTGTGAGAGAGAAAGAGAAGCCGTGAGTGATAGAGAGAGAGAAAGAGAAGCTGTGAGTGAGAGAGTGAGAACGTTAAGCTGTGAGTGAGAGAGAGAGAAAGAGAAGCTTTGAGTGAGAGAGAGAGGAAGAGAAGCTGTGAGTGAGAGAGAGAGAGAAAATGAAGCTGTGAGTGAGTGAGAGAGAGACAGAGAGAGAAGCTGTGATTGAGAGAGAGAGAAAGAGAAGTTGTGTGTGAGAGAGAGAAACAGAAGCTGTGAGTGAGATAGAGAGAGAGAAAGAGAAGCTGTGAATGCGAGAGAGAGAGAGAGAGAGAGAGAGAAGCTGTGAGTGAGAGAGAGAGGAAGAGATGCTGTGAGTGAGTGAGAGAGAAAGAGAAGCTGTGAGTGAGAGAGATAGAGAAGCTGTGAGTGAGTGAGAGAGAGAGAAAGAGAAGCTGTGAGTGAGAGAGAGAGAGAAAAACAGAAGCTGTGAGTGAGAGAGAGAGAGAAAGAGAAAGAGAAGCTGTGAGTGAGTGAGAGAGAGAGAAAGAGAAGCTGTGAGTGAGAGAGAGAGAGAAAAACAGAAGCTGTGAGTGAGAGAGAGAGAGAAAGAGAAAGAGAAGCTGTGAGTGAGTGAGAGAGAGAGAAAGAGAAGCTGTGAGTGAGAGAGAGAAAAAGAGAGTCTAAGAAAAAGAGAGTGAAAGAGAAGCTGTGTGTGTGTGAGAGAGAGAGAAGCTGTGAGTGAGAGAGAGAGAGACAGAGAAGCTGTGAGTGAGAGAGAAACAGAAGCTGTGAGTGAGAGTGAGAGAGAAAGAGAAGGTGTGAGTGAGAGAGAGAGAGAGAAAGAGAAGCTGTGAGTGAGAGAGAAAGAGAGTCTGTGTGAGAAAGAGAGAGTGAAAGAGAAGCTGTGAGTGAGAGAGAGAGAGAGAAGCTGTGAGTGAGAGAGAGAGGAGCTGTGAGTGAGAGAGAAAGAGAAGCTGTGAGTGAGAGAGAGAGAGAGAAGCTGTAAGTGAGAGAAAAAGAGAGAGAAAGAGAAGCTATGAGTGAGAGTGAGAAAGAGAAGCTGTGTGAGAGAGAGAAAGAGAAGCTGTGTGTGAGTGAGAGAGAGAGAGAAGCTGTGTGTGTGAGAGAGAAAGAGACACTGTGTGTGAGAGAGAGATAGAGAAAGAGAAGCTGTCAGTGAGAGAGAGAGATGCTGTGAGTGAGAGAGAGAGAAAGAGAAGCTGTGTGTGAGAGAAAGAGAAAGTGAACCTGTGTGTGAGACAAAGAGAGAAAGTGAAGCTGTGAGTGAGAGAGAGAGAGAGAGAGAGAAGCATTGAGTGAGAGAGAGAGAAATAGAGTCTGTGAGAGAGAGAGAGAAAGAGAAGCTGTGTGTGAGAGAGAAGCTGTAAGTGAGAGCAAGAGAGCGAAAGAGAAGCTGTGAGTGAAAGAGAGAGAGAGAAAGAGAAGCTGTGAGTGAGAGAGAGAGAGTTGATGTGAGTGAGTGAGAGAGAGAAACAGAAGGTGTGTGTGAGAGAGAGAAAGAAAGAGAGAAAAGGAAGCTGTGAGTGAGAGAGAGAGAGAGAGAAAGAGAAGCTGTGAGTGAGAGAGAGAGAGAGAAATAGATGCTTTGAGTGAGAGAGAGAGAAACAGAAGCTGTGAGTGAAAGAGAGAGAAAGAGAGTCTGTGTGAGAAAGAGAGAAAGAGAAACTGTGAGTGACAGAGAGAGAGAAGCTGTGAGTGAGAGAGAGAGAAGCTGTGAGTGAGAGAGAGAGAGAGAAAGAGAAGCTGTGAGTGAGAGAGAGAAAGAAAGAAAGAGAGAAAGGGAAGCTGTGAGTGAGAGAGAGAGAGAGAGAAGCTGTGAGTGAGTGAGAGAGAGAAAAAGCTGTGAGTGAGAGAGAGAGAGAAATAGATGCTTTGAGTGAGAGAGAGAGAGAAACAGAAGCTGTGAGTGAAAGAGAGAGAAAGAGAGTCTGTGTGAGAAAGAGAGAAAGAGAAGCTGTGAGTGACAGAGAGAGAGAAGCTGTGAGTGAGAGAGAGAGAAGCTGTGAGTGAGAGAGAGAGAAATAGAAGCTGTGAGTGAGAGAGAAAGAGAAGCTGTGAGTGAGTGAGTTAGAGAGAAGATGTAAGTGAGTGAAAGCGAGAGAGGAAGATACGCTGTGAGTGAGAGAGAGAGAGAAAGATAAGCTGTGAGTGAGAGAGAGAGAAAGAGAGTTTGTGTTTGAAAGAGAGAAAGAGAAGCTGTGAGTGAGAGAGAGAGAGAAGCTGTGAGTGAGAGAGAGAGAAGCTGTGAGTGAGAGAGAGAGAAATAGAAGCTGTGAGTGAGAGAGAGAGAAAGAGAAGCTGTGAGTGAGAGAGAGAGGAAGAGAAGTTGTGAGTGAGTGAGAGAGAAAGAGAAGCTGTGAGTGAGAGAGACAGAAAGAGAAGCTGTGAGTGAGAGGGAGAGAGAGAAAGAGAAGCTGTGTGTGAGAGAGAGAAAAACAGAAGCTGTGAGTGAGAGAGAGATAGAAAGAGAAGATGTGAGTTAGAGAGAGAGAAAGAGAAGCTGTGAGTGTGTGTGAGAGAGAGAAAGAGAAGCTGTGAGTGATAGAGAGTGAGAAAGAGAAGCTGTGAGTGAGAGAGAGAGAAAGAGAAGCTGTGAGTGAGACAAAGAGAGAGAAAGAGAAGCTGTGAGTGTGTGTGTGAGAGAGAAAGAGAAGCCGTGAGTGATAGAGAGAGAGAATGAGAAGCTGTGAGTGAGAGAGTGAGAAAGTTAAGCTGTGAGTGAGAGAGAGAGAAAGAGAAGCTTTGAGTGAGAGAGAGAGGAAGAGAAGCTGTGAGTGAGAGAGAGAGAAAAAATGAAGCTGTGAGTGAGTGAGAGAGAGACAGAGAGAGAAGCTGTGATTGAGAGAGAGAGAAAGAGAAGCTGTGTGAGAGAGAGAGAAACAGAAGCTGTGAGTGAGATAGAGAGAGAGAAAGAGAAGCAGTGAATGCGAGAGAGAGAGAGAGAGAGAGAGAGAAGCTGTGAGTGAGAGAGAGAGGAAGTGATGCTGTGAGTGAGTGAGAGAGAAAGAGAAGCTGTGAGTGAGAGAGATAGAGAAGCTGTGAGTGAGTGAGAGAGAGAGAAAGAGAAGCTGTGAGTGAGTGAGAGAGAGAAAGAGAAGCTGTGAGTGAGAGAGAGAAAAAGAGAGTCTAAGAAAAAGAGAGTGAAAGAGAAGCTGTGTGTGAGAGAGAGGGAGAAGCTGTGAGTGAGAGAGAGAGAGACAGAGAAGCTGTGAGTGAGAGAGAAACTGAAGCTGTGAGTTACAGTGAGAGAGAAAGAGAAGGTGTGAGTGAGAGAGAGAGAGAGAGAAGCTGTGAGTGAGAGAGGAAAAGAGTATGTGTGAGAAAGAGAGAGTGAAAGAGAAGCTGTGAGTGAGAGAGAGAGAGAGAGAGAAGCTGTGAGTGAGAGAGAGAGGGGCTGTGAGTGAGAGAGAGAGAAAGAGAAGCTGTGAGTGAGAGAGAAAGAGAAGCTGTGAGTGAGAGAGAGAGAGAGAAGCTGTAAGTGAGAGAAAAAGAGAGAGAAAGAGAAGCTGTGAGTGAGAGTGAGAAAGAGAAGCTGTGTGTGAGAGAGAAAGAGAAGCTGTGTGTGAGTGAGAGAGAGAGAGAAGCTGTGTGTGTGAGAGCGAAAGAGAAGCTGTGAGTGAGAGAGAGAGAAAAAGAAGCTGTGAGTGAGAGAGAGAGAGTTGCTGTGAGTGAGTGTGAGAGAGAAACAGAAGCTGTGAGTGAGAGAGAGAAAAAGAGAAAGAGAAGCTGTGAGTGAGAGAGAGAGAGAGAGAGAGAAGCTGTGAGTGAGTGTGAGAGAGAGATAAGCTGTGAGTGAGAGAGAGAGGAGCTGTGAGTGAGAGAGAGAGAGAAACAGAAGCTGTGAGTGAGAGAGAAAATGAAGCTGTGAGTGAGAGAGAGAGAAGCTGTGAGTGAGAGAAAAAGAGAGAGAAAGAGAAGCTGTGAGTGAGAGTGAGAAAGAGAAGCTGTGTGTGAGAGAGAAAGAGAAGCTGTGTGTGAGTGAGAGAGAGAGAGAAGCTGTGTGAGTGAGAGAGAGACACTGTGAGAGAGAGAGAGAGATAGAAAGAAGCTGTGAGTGAGAGAGAGAGAGATGCTGTGAGTGAGAGAGAGAGAAAGAGAAACTGTGTGTGAGAGAAAGAGAAAGTGAAGCTGTGTTTGAGAGAAAGAGAGAAAGTGAAGCTGTGAGTGAGAGAGAGAGAGAAGCATTGAGTGAGAGAGAGAGAAATAGAGTCTGTGAGAGAGAGAGAGAGAAAGAGGAGCTGTGTGTGAGAGAGAAGCTGTGAGAGCAAGAGAGCGAAAGAGAAGCTGTGAGGGAAAGAGAGAGAGAGAAAGAGAAGCTGTGAGTGAGAGAGAGAGAGAGTTGCTGTGAGTGAGTGTGAGAGAGAAACAGAAGGTGTGAGTGAGAGAGATAAAGAAAGAGAGAAAGGGAAGCTGTGAGTGAGAGAGAGAGAGAAAGAGAAGCTGTGAGTGAGTGAGAGAGAGAAAAAGCTGTGAGTGAGAGAGAGAGAGAAATAGATGCTTTGAGTGAGAGAGAGAGAAACAGAAGCTGTGAGTGAAAGAGAGAGAAAGAGAGTCTGTGTGAGAAAGAGAGAAAGAGAAGCTGTGAGTGACAGAGAGAGAGAAGCTGTGAGTGAGAGAGAGAGAAGCTGTGAGTGAGAGAGAGAGAAATAGAAGCTGTGAGTGAGAGAGAACGAGAAGCTGTGAGTGAGTGAGAGAGAGAGAAGATGTAAGTGAGTGAAAGAGAGAGAGGAAGAGATGCTGTGAGAGAGAGAGAGAGAAAGAGAAGCTGTGAGTGAGAGAGAGAGAAAGAGAGTCTGTGAGTGAGAGAGAGAGAAAGAGAGTCTGTGTGTGAAAGAGAGAAAGAGAAGCTGTGAGTGAGAGAGAGAGAGAAGCTGTGAGTGAGAGAGAGAGAAGCTGTGAGTGAGAGAGAGAGAAATAGAAGCTGTGAGTGAGAGAGAGAGAAAGAGAAGCTGTGAGTGAGAGAGAGAGGAAGAGAAGTTGTGAGTGAGTGAGAGAGAAAGAGAAGCTGTGAGTGAGAGAGAGAGAAAGAGAAGCTGTGATTGAGACAAAGAGAGAGAAAGAGAAGCTGTGAGTGTGTGTGTGAGAGAGAAAGAGAAGCCGTGAGTGATAGAGAGAGAGAAAGAGAAGCTGTGAGTGAGAGAGTGAGAAAGTTAAGCTGTGAGTGAGAGAGAGAGAAAGAGAAGCTTTGAGTGAGAGAGAGAGGAAGAGAAGCTGTGAGTGAGAGAGAGAGAGAAAATGAAGCTGTGAGTGAGTGAGAGAGAGACAGAGAGAGAAGCTGTGATTGAGAGAGAGAGAAAGAGAAGTTGTGTGTGTGAGAGAGAAACAGAAGCTGTGAGTGAGATAGAGAGAGAGAAAGAGAAGCTGTGAATGCAAGAGAGAGAGAGAGAGAGAAGCTGTGAGTGAGAGAGAGAGGAAGAGATGCTGTGAGTGAGTGAGAGAGAAAGAGAAGCTGTGAGTGAGAGAGATAGAGAAGCTGTGAGTGAGTGAGAGAGAGAGAAAGAGAAGCTGTGACTGAGAGAGAGAGAAAAACAGAAGCTGTGAGTGAGAGAGAGAGAGAAAGAGAAAGAGAAGCTGTGAGTGAGTGAGAGAGAGAGAAAGAGAAGCTGTGAGTGAGAGAGAGAGAAAAACAGAAGCTGTGAGTGAGAGAGAGAGAGAAAGAGAAAGAGAAGCTGTGAGTGAGTGAGAGATAGAGAAAGAGAAGCTGTGAGTGAGAGAGAGAAAAAGAGAGTCTAAGAAAAAGAGAGTGAAAGAGAAGCTGTGTGTGTGTGAGAGAGAGAGAAGCTGTGAGTGAGAGAGAGAGAGACAGAGAAGCTGTGAGTGAGAGAGAAACAGAAGCTGTGAGTGAGAGTGAGAGAGAAAGAGGTGTGAGTGAGAGAGAGAGAGAGAAAGAGAAGCTGTGAGTGAGAGAGAAAGAGAGTCTGTGTGAGAAAGAGAGAGTGAAAGAGAAGCTGTGAGTGAGAGAGAGAGAGAGAAGCTGTGAGTGAGAGAGAGAGGAGCTGTGAGTGAGAGAGAAAGAGAAGCTGTGAGTGAGAGAGAGAGAGAAGCTGTAAGTGAGAGAAAAAGAGAGAGAAAGAGAAGCTATGAGTGAGAGTGAGAAAGAGAAGCTGTGTGAGAGAGAGAAAGAGAAGCTGTGTGTGAGTGAGAGAGAGAGAGAAGCTGTGTGTGTGAGAGAGAAAGAGACACTGTGTGTGTGAGAGAGATAGAGAAAGAGAAGCTGTCAGTGAGAGAGAGAGAGATGCTGTGAGTGAGAGAGAGAGAAAGAGAAGCTGTGTGTGAGAGAAAGAGAAAGTGAAGCTGTGTGTGAAACAAAGAGAGAAAGTGAAGCTGTGAGTGAGAGAGAGAGAGAGAGAAAGAGAAGCATTGAGTGAGAGAGAGAGAAATAGAGTCTGTGAGAGAGAAAGAGAAGCTGTGTGTGTGAGAGAAGCTGTGAGTGAGAGCAAGAGCGAAAGAGAAGCTGTGAGTGAAAGAGAGAGAGAGAAAAAGAAGCTGTGAGTGAGAGAGAGAGTTGCTGTGAGTGAGAGAGAGAGAAAGCGAAACTGTGTGTGAGAGAAAGAGAAAGTGAAGCTGTGTTTGAGAGAAAGAGAGAAAGTGAAGCTGTGAGTGAGAGAGAGAGAGAGAAGCATTGAGTGAGAGAGAGAGAAATAGAGTCTGTGAGAGAGAGAGAGAAAGAGAAGCTGTGTGTGAGAGAGAAGCTGTAAGTGAGAGCAAGAGAGCGAAAGAGAAGCTGTGAGTGAAAGAGAGAGAGAGAAAGAGAAGCTGTGAGTGAGAGAGAGAGAGAGTTGATGTGAGTGAGTGAGAGAGAGAAACAGAAGGTGTGTGTGAGAGAGAGAAAGAAAGAGAGAAAAGGAAGCTGTGAGTGAGAGAGAGAGAGAAAGAGAAGCTGTGAGTGAGAGAGAGAGAGAAATAGATGCTTTGAGTGAGAGAGAGAGAAACAGAAGCTGTGAGTGAAAGAGAGAGAAAGAGAGTCTGTGTGAGAAAGAGAGAAAGAGAAACTGTGAGTGACAGAGAGAGAGAAGCTGTGAGTGAGAGAGAGAGAAGCTGTGAGTGAGAGAGAGAGAAATAGAAGCTGTGAGTGAGAGAGAAAGAGAAGCTGTGAGTGAGTGAGAGAGAGAGAAGATGTAAGTGAGTGAAAGAGAGAGAGGAAGAGATGCTGTGAGTGAGAGAGAGAGAGAAAGAGAAGCTGTGAGTGAGAGAGAGAGAGAAAGAGAGTCTGTGTGAGAAAGAGAGAAAGAGAAGCTGTGAGTGAGAGAGAGAGAAGCTGTGAGTGAGAGAGAGAGAAGCTGTGAGTGAGAGAGAGAGAAATAGAAGCTGTGAGTGAGAGAGAGAAAGAGAAGCTGTGAGTGAGAGAGAGAGGAAGAGAAGTTGTGAGTGAGTGAGAGAGAAAGAGAAGCTGTGAGTGAGAGAGAGAGAAAGAGAAGCTGTGAGTGAGAGGGAGAGAGAGAAAGAGAAGCTGTGTGAGAGAGAGAGAAAAACAGAAGCTGTGAGTGAGAGAGAGAGATAAAGAGAAGATGTGAGTGAGAGAGAGAAAGAGAGAAATAGAAGCTGTGAGTGAGTAGAGAGAGAGAAAAAGACAAGCTGTGAGTGAGTGAGAGAGAGAAAAAGCTGTGAGTGAGAAAGAGAGTGAAAGAGATGCTTTGAGTGAGAGAGAGAGAAAGTGAAGCTGTGTGTGAGAGAAAGAGAGAAAGTGAATCTGTGAGTGAGAGAGAGAGAGAGAGAAAGAGAAGCTGTGTGTGAGAGAAAGAGAAAGTGAAGCTGTGTGTGAGAGAAAGAGAGAAAGTGAAGCTGTGAGTTAGAGAGAGAGATAGAGAAGCTGTGAGTGTGTCTGAGAGAGAGAAAGAGA
This sequence comes from Bradypodion ventrale, assembly GCA_035047345.1. Lineage (NCBI taxonomy): Eukaryota > Metazoa > Chordata > Lepidosauria > Squamata > Chamaeleonidae > Bradypodion > Bradypodion ventrale. The sequence continues at coordinate 227,401,129 of JAWDJE010000001.1, forward strand.
AGCTGTGAGTGATAGAGAGAGAGAAAGAGAAGCTGTGAGTGAGAGAGAGAGAAAGAGAAGCTGTGAGTGAGACAAAGAGAGAGAAAGAGAATCTGTGAGTGTGTGTGTGAGAGAGAAAGAGAAGCCGTGAGTGATAGAGAGAGAGAAAGAGAAGCTGTGAGTGAGAGAGTGAGAAAGTTAAGCTGTGAGTGAGTGAGAGAGAAAGAGAAGCTTTGAGTGAGAGAGAGAGGAAGAGAAGCTGTGAGTGAGAGAGAGAGAGAAAATGAAGCTGTGAGTGAGTGAGAGAGAGACAGAGAGAGAAGCTGTGATTGAGAGAGAGAGAAAGAGAAGCTGTGTGAGAGAGAGAGAAATAGAAGCTGTGAGTGAGATAGAGAGAGAGAAAGAGAAGCTGTGAATGCGAGAGAGAGAGAGAGAGAGAGAGAAGCTGTGAGTGAGAGAGAGAGGAAGAGATGCTGTGAGTGAGTGAGAGAGAAAGAGAAGCTGTGAGTGAGAGAGATAGAGAAAGAGAAGCTGTGAGTGAGTGAGAGAGAGAGAAAGAGAAGCTGTGAGTGAGAGAGAGAAAAACAGAAGCTGTGAGTGAGAGAGAGAGAGAAAGAGAAAGAGAAGCTGTGAGTGAGTGAGAGAGAGAGAAAGAGAAGCTGTGAGTGAGAGAGAGAGAAAAACAGAAGCTGTGAGTGAGAGAGAGAGATAGAGAAAGAGAAGCTGTGAGTGAGTGAGAGAGAGAGAAAGAGAAGCTGTGAGTGAGAGAGAGAAAAAGAGAGTCTAAGAAAAAGAGAGTGAAAGAGAAGCTGTGTGTGTGTGAGAGAGAGAGAAGCTGTGAGTGAGAGAGAGAGAGACAGAGAAGCTGTGAGTGAGAGAGAAACAGAAGCTGTGAGTGAGAGTGAGAGAGAAAGAGAAGGTGTGAGTGAGAGAGAGAGAGAAAGAGAAGCTGTGAGTGAGAGAGAAAGAGAGTCTGTGTGAGAAAGAGAGAGTGAAAGAGAAGCTGTGAGTGAGAGAGAGAGAGAGAAGCTGTGAGTGAGAGAGAGAGGAGCTGTGAGTGAGAGAGAGAGAGAAAGAGAAGCTGTGAGTGAGAGAGAAAGAGAAGCTGTGAGTGAGAGAGAGAGAGAGAGAAGCTGTAAGTGAGAGAAAAAGAGAGAGAAAGAGAAGCTGTGAGTGAGAGTGAGAAAGAGAAGCTGTGTGTGAGAGAGAAAGAGAAGCTGTGTGTGAGTGAGAGAGAGAGAGAAGCTGTGTGTGTGAGAGAGAAAGAGACACTGTGTGTGAGAGAGAGAAAGAGAAGCTGTGAGTGAGAGAGAGAGATGCTGTGTGTGTGTGTGAGAGAGAGAAAGAGATGCTGTGAGTGAAAGAGAAACAGAAGCTGTGAATGAGAGAGAGAGAGAGAAGGTGTGAGTGAGAGAGAAAGAGAAAGAGAAGCTGTGAGTGACACACAGAGAGAGAAGCTGTGAGTGAGAGAGAGAGAATGAGAAGCTCTGTGTGTGAGAGAGAGAAAGAGAAGCTGTGTGTGTGAGAGAGAAAGAGAAGCTGTGTGAGTGAGAGAGAGAGAGAGAAGCTGTGTGTGTGAGAGAGATTAAGAGAAGCTGTGTGTGTGAGAGAGAGAAAGAGACACTGTGCGTGTGTGTGTGAGAGAGAGAAAGAGAAGCTGGTAGTGAGAGAGAGAGATGCTGTGAGTGAGAGAGAATGAGAGAAGCTGTGTGTGAGAGAAAGAGAAAGTGAAGCTGTGTGTGAGAGAAACAAAGAATGTGAAGCTGTGAGTGAAAGAGAGAGAGAAAGAGAAGCATTGAGTGAGAGATAGAGAAATAGAGTCTGGGTGAGAGAGAGAAAGAGAAGCTGTGCGTGAGAGAGAGAATGTGAGTGAGAGCGAGAGAGCGAAAGAGAAGCTGTGAGTGAAAGAGAGAGAGAGAAAGAGAAGCTGTGAGTGAAAGAGAGAGAGCGAAAGAGAAGCTGTGAGTGAGAGAGAGAAAGAGAGAAAGAGAAGCTGTGAGTGAGAGAGAGAGAGAGAGAGAAAAAGCTGTGAGTGAGTGAGAGAGAAAGAGATGCTTTGAGTGAGAGAGAGAGAAATAGAAGCTGTGAGTGAGAGAGAGAGAAAGAGAGTCTGTGAGAGAAAGAGAGGAAGAGAAGTTGTGAGTGAGTGAGAGAGAGAAGCTGTGAGTGAGAGAGAGAAGCTGTGAGTGAAAGAGAGAGAAATAGAAGCTGTGAGTGAGAGAGAAAGAGAAGCTGTGAGTGAGTGAGTGAGAGAGAAGCTGGTGAGAGAGAGAGAAAGAGAAGCTGTGATTGAGAGAGAAAGAGAAGCTGTGAGTGAGTGAGAGAGAGAGAAGCTGTGAGTGAGTGAGAGAGAGAAAGAGAAGCTGTGAGTGAGAGAGAGAGAGAGAAAGAGAAGCTGTGAGTGAGAGAGAGAAAGAGAAGCTGAGAAAGAGAGAGTGAAAGAGAAGCTGTGAGTGAGAGAGAGAGAAGCTGTGAGTGAGAGAGAGAGAGAAGCTGTGAGGGAGAGAGAGAGAAAGGGAAGCTGGGAGAGAGAGAGAGAGAAAGAGAAGCTGTAAGTGAGAGAGAGAGAGAAAGAGAATCTGAGAAAGAGAGAGAGAAGAGAAGCTGTAAGTGAGAGAGAGAGAGAGAAAGAGAAGCTGTGTGTGTGAGAGAAACAGAAGCTGTGAATGAGAGAGAGAGAGAAAGAGAAGGTGTGAGTGCGAGAGAGAGAGAAAGTGAAGCTGGGTGTGTGTGAGAGAGAAACTGTGAGTGAGAGAGAGAAAGAGAAACTGTGAGTGAGTGAGAAAGAGAAGCTGTGAGTGTGGGAGAGAGAGAAGCTGTGAGTGAGAGAGAGAGAGAGAGAAAGAGATGCTGTGAATGAAAGAAAGAGAGCGAAAGAGAAGCTGTGAGTGAGAGAGAGAGAGAACCTGTGAGAGAGAGTGAGAAAGAGAAGCTGTGAGTGAGAGAGAGAAAGAGAAGCTGTGAGTGAGAGAGAGAGAGAAAAAATGAAGATGTGAGTGAGTGAGAGAGAGACAGAGAGAGAAGCTGTGATTGAGAGAGAGAGAGAAGAGAAGCAGTGAGAGAGAGAGAGAAAGAGAAGCTGTGAGTGAGAGAGAGAGAAACAGAAGCTGTGAGTGAGAGAGAGAGAAAGAGAAGCTGTGAGTGAGAGAGAGAATAAGAGAAGCTGTGAGTGAATGAGAGAGAGAAAGAGAAGCTGTGAGTGAGTGAGAGAGAGAAGCTGTGATTGAGAGAGAGAGAGAAGAGAAGCTGTGAGTGAGTGAGAGAGAGAGAAGCTGTGAGAGAGAGAGAAAGAGAAAGAGAAGCATTGAGTGAGAGAGAGAGACAGAGAGTCTGGAAGTGAGAGAGAGAGAAAGAGAAGCTGTGAGTGAGTGAGAGAGAAGCTGTGAGTGTGAGAGAGAGAGAAAGAGAAGGTGTGAGTGAGAGAGAGAGAGAAAGGGAAGCTGTGAGTGAGAGAGAGAGAGAAGCTGTGAGTGAGAGAGAGACAGAAAGAGAATCTGTGAGTGAGAGAGAGAGAAGCTGTGAGTGAGAGAGGGTGAAGCTGTGAGTGAGAGAGAGAGAAGCTGTGAGTGAGATAGAGAGAAAGAGAAGCTGTGAGAGAGAGAAGCTGTGAGTGAGAGAGAGATAGAAAGAGAAGCTGTGAGTGAGAGAGAGAGAAAGAAAGAAAGAGAAGCTGTGAGTGAGAGAGAGAAAGAGATGCTGTGAGTGGGAGAGAGAGAAACAGAAGCTGTGAGTGAGAGAGAGAAAGTCTGTGGGAGAAAGAGAGAGAAAGAGAAGCTGTGAGTGAGAGAGAGAGAGAGAAGCTGTGAGTGAGAGAGAGAGAAGTTGTGAATGAGAGAGAGAGAGAAAGAGAAGCTGTGAGCGAGAGAGAAAGGGAAGCTGTGAATGAGTGAGAGAGAGAATGAGAAGCTGTGAGTGAGAGAGAGAGATGATGTGAGTGAGAGAGAAAAAAAGAAGCTGTGTGTAAGAGAGAGAGAAAGTGAAGCTGTGTGTGAGAGAAAGAGAGAGTGAAGCTGTGAGTGAGAGAGAGAGAAAGAGAAGCTGTGTGTGAGAGAAAAAGAAAGTGAAGCTTTGTGTGAGAGAAAGAGAGAAAGTGAAGCTGTGAGAGAGAGAGAGAGAAGCTGTGAGAGAGAGTGAGAAAGAGAAGCTGTGAGTGAGAGAGAGAAAGAGAAGCTGTGTGAGACAAAGAGAGAGAAAGAGAAGCTGTGAGTGAGAGAGAGAGAGAGAGAAAATGAAGATGTGAGTGAGTGAGAGAGAGACAGAGAGAGAAGCTGTGATTGACAGAGAGAGAGAAGAGAAGCTGTGAGTGAGAGAGAGAGAGAAAGAGAAGCTGTGAGTGAGAGAGAGAGAGAAACAGAAGCTGTGAGTGAGAGAGAGAGAAAGAGAAGCTGTGAGTGAGAGAGAGAATGAGAAGCTGTGAGTGAGAGAGAGAGAAAGAGAAGCTGTGGGTGAGATAAAGAGAGAAAGTGAAGCTGTGAGTGAAAGAGAGAGAGAGAAAGAGCAGCTGTGAGTGAGAGGGAGAGAGTTGCTGTGAGTGAGAGAGAGAGAGAGAAAGAGAAGCTGTGCGTGAGAGAGAGAGAATCAGGAGTTCTGAGTGAGAAAGAGAGAGAGAAAGAGAAGCTGTGAGTGAGAGAGAGAGAAAGAGAAGCTGTGAGTGAGAGAGATAGAATGAGAAGCTGTGAGTGAGAGAGAAAGAGAAAGTGAAGCTGTGTGTGAGAGAAATAGAGAAAGTGAAGCTGTGAGTGAGAGAGAGAGAGAGAGAGAGAAGCATTGAGTGAATAAGAGAGAAAGAGAGTCTGGAAGTGAGAGAGAGAGAGAGAAAGAGAAGCTGTGAGTGAGAGTGAGAGAGAAGCTGTGAGTGAGAGAGAGAGATGTTGTGAGTGAGAGAGAGAAGAAGAAGCTGTGTATGTGTGTGAGAGAGATATGATGTGAGTAAAAGAGAGAGAGAAAGAGAAGCTGTGAGTGAGAGAGAGAAAGAGAAGCTGTGTGTGAGAGAAAGAGAAAGTGAAGCTGTTAGTGAGAGAGACAGAAAGAGAAGCTGTGAGTGAGACAAAGAGAGAGAAAGAGAAGCTGTGAGTTTGTGTGAGAGAGAGAAAGAGAAGCTCTGAGTGAGAGAGAGAGAAAGAGAAGCTGTGAGTGAGAGAGAGAGAAAGAGAAGCTGTGAGTGAGAGAGAGAGGAAAAGAAGCTGTGAGTGAGAGAGAGAGAGAAAATGAAGCTGTGAGTGAGTGAGAGAGAGACAGAGAGAGAAGCTGTGATTGAGAGAGAGAGAGAGAGAGATTAGAAGCTGTGAGTGAGAGAGAGAGAAATAGAGCTGTGAGTGAGAGAGAGAGAGAAACAGAAGCTGTGAGTGAGAAAGAGAGAGAGAAAGAGAAGCTGTGAATGCGAGAGAGAGAGAATGAGAAGCTGTGAGTGAGAGAGAGAAAAAGAGAGTCTAAGAAAGAGAGAGTGAAAGAGAAGCTGTGAGAGAGAGAGAGAAAGAGAAGCCCTGAGTGCGAGAGAGAGAAAGAGAAGCTGTGAGTGAGAGAGAGAGGAGCTGTGAGTGAGAGAGAGAGAGAAAGAGAAGCTGTGAGTGAGAGAGAAAAAGAAGCTGTGAGTGAGAGAGAGAGAAGCTGTAAGTGAGAGAAAAATTGAGAGAAAGAGAAGCTGTGAGTGAGAGTGAGAAAGAGAAGCTGTGTGAGAGAGAGAAAGAGAAGCTGTGTGTGAGTGAGAGAGAGAGAGAAGCTGTGTGAGTGAGAGAAAGAGACACTGTGTGTGTGAGAGAGAGAGAGAGAATGAGAAGCTGTGAGTGAGAGAGAGAGAGATGCTGTGAGTGAGAGAGAGAGAAAGAAAAAATGTGTGTGAGAGAAAGAGAAAGTGAAGCTGTGTTTGAGAGAAAGAGAGAAAGTGAAGCTGTGAGTGAGTGAGAGAGAGAGAAGCATTGAGTGAGAGAGAGAGAAATAGAGTCTGTGTGTGAGAGAGAGAGAGAAGCTGTGTGTGAGAGAGAAGCTGTGAGTGAGAGCAAGAGAGCGAAAGAGAAGCTGTGAGTGAAAGAGAGAGAGAGAAAGAGAAGCTGTGAGTGAGAGAGAGAGAGTTGCTGTGAGTGAGTGAAAGAGAGAAACAGAAGGTGTGAGTGAGAGAGAGAAAGAGAGAAAGGGAAGTTGTGAGTGAGAGAGAGAGAGAAAGAAAGAGAAGCTGTGAGTGAGTGAGTGAGAGAAAAAGCTGTGAGTGAGAGAGAGAGAGAAATAGATGCTTTGAGTGAGAGAGAGAGAAACAGAAGCTGTGAGTGAGAGAGAGAGAAAGAGAGTCTGTGTGAGAAAGAGGGAAAGAGAAGCTGTGAGTGACAGAGAGAGAAGCTGTGAGTGAGAGAGAGAGAAGCTGTGAGTGAGAGAGAGAGAAATAGAAGCTGTGAGTGAGAGAGAAAGAGAAGCTGTGAGTGAGTGAGAGAGAGAGAAGATGTAGGTGAGTGAAAGAGAGAGAGGAATAGATGCTGTGAGTGAGAGAGAGAGAGAAAGAGAAGCTGTGAGTGAGAGAGAGAGAAAGAGAGTCTGTGTGAGAAAGAGAGAAAGAGAACCTGTGAGTGAGAGAGAGAGAGAAGCTGTGAGTGAGAGAGAGAGAAGCTGTGAGTGAGAGAGAGAGAAATAGAAGCTGTGAGTGAGAGAGAGAGAAAGAGAAGCTGTGAGTGAGAGAGAGAGAGGAAGAGAAGTTGTGAGTGAGTGAGAGAGAAAGAGAAGCTGTGAGTGAGAGAGAGAGAAAGAGAAGCTGTGAGTGAGAGAGAGAAAGAGAAGCTGTGTGAGAGAGAGAGAAAAACAGAAGCTGTGAGTGAGAGAGAGAGAGAAAGAGAAGATGTGAGTGAGAGAGAGAAAGAGAGAAATAGAAGCTGTGAGTGAGTGAGAGAGAGAATAAGACAAGCTGTGAGTGAGTGAGAGAGAGAAAAAGCTGTGAGTGAGAGAGAGAGTGAAAGAGATGCTTTGAGTGAGAGAGAGAGAAAGTGAATCTGTGTGTGAGAGAAAGAGAGAAAGTGAATCTGTGAGTGAGAGAGAGAGAGAAAGAGAAGCTGTGTGTGAGAGAGAGAGAGAGAAAGAGAAGCTGTGAATGCGAGAGAGAGAGAGAATGAGAAGCTGTGAGTGAGAGAGAGAAAAAGAGAGTCTAAGAAAGAGAGAGTGAAAGAGAAGCTGTGAGTGAGAGAGAGAGGAGCTGTGAGTGAGAGAGAGAGAGAAAGAGAAGCTGTGAGTGAGAGAGAAAAAGAAGCTGTGAGTGAGAGAGAGAGAAGCTGTAAGTGAGAGAAAAAGAGAGAGAAAGAGAAGCTGTGAGTGAGAGTGAGAAAGAGAAGCTGTGTGAGAGAGAGAAAGAGAAGCTGTGTGTGAGTGAGAGAGAGAAGCTGTGTGAGTGAGAGAAAGAGACACTGTGTGTGTGAGAGAGAGAGAGAGAAAGAGAAGCTGTGAGTGAGAGAGAGAGAGATGCTGTGAGTGAGAGAGAGAGAAAGAAAAAATGTGTGTGAGAGAAAGAGAAAGTGAAGCTGTGTTTGAGAGAAAGAGAGAAAGTGAAGCTGTGAATGTGAGAGAGAGAGAAGCATTGAGTGAGAGACAGAGAAATAGAGTCTGTGAGAGAGAGAGAGAGAAGCTGTGTGTGAGAGAGAGGCTGTGAGTGAGAGCAAGAGAGCGAAAGAGAAGCTGTGAGTGAAAGAGAGAGAGAGAAAGAGAAGCTGTGAGTGAGAGAGAGAGAGAGTTGCTGTGAGTGAGTGAGAGAGAGAAACAGAAGGTGTGAGTGAGAGAGAGAAAGAGAGAAAGGGAAGCTGTGAGTGAGAGAGAGAGAGAGAGAAAGAGAAGCTGTGAGTGAGTGAGAGAGAGAAAAAGCTGTGAGTGAGAGAGAGAGAGAAATAGATGCTTTGAGTGAGAGAGAGAGAAACAGAAGCTGTGAGTGAGAGAGAGAGAAAGAGAGTCTGTGTGAGAAAGAAGGAAAGAGAAGCTGTGAGTGAAAGAGAGAGAGAGAAAGAGAAGCTGTGAGTGAGAGAGAGAGAGTTGCTGTGAGTGAGTGAGAGAGAGAAACAGAAGGTGTGAGTGAGAGAGAGAAAGAGAGAAAGGGAAGCTGTGAGTGAGAGAGAGAGAAAGAGAAGCTGTGAGTGAGTGAGAGAGAGAAAAAGCTGTGAGTGAGAGAGAGAGAGAGAGAAATAGATGCTTTGAGTGAGAGAGAGAGAAACAGAAGCTGTGAGTGAGAGAGAGAGAAAGAGAGTCTGTGTGAGTGAGAGAGAAAGAGAAGCTGTGAGTGAGTGAGAGAGAGAGAAGATGTAAGTGAGTGAAAGAGAGAGAGGAAGAGATGCTGTGAGTGAGAGAGAGAGAGAAAGAGAAGCTGTGAGTGAGAGAGAGAGAAAGAGAGTCTGTGTGAGAAAGAGAGAAAGAGAAGCTGTGAGTGAGAGAGAGAGAAGCTGTGAGTGAGAGAGAGAGAAGCTGTGAGTGTGAGAGAGAGAAATAGAAGCTGTGAGTGAGAGAGAGAGAAAGAGAAGCTGTGAGTGAGAGGGAGAGAGAGAAAGAGAAGCTGTGTGAGAGAGAGAGAAAAACAAGCTGTGAGTGAGAGAGAGAGAAAGAGAAGCTGTGAGTGAGAGAGAGAGAAAGAGAGTCTGTGTGAGAAAGAGAAGCTGTGAGTGAGAGAGAGAGAGAAGCTATGAGTGAGAGAGAGAAGCTGTGAGTGAGAGAGAGAGAAATAGAAGCTGTGAGTGAGAGAGAGAAAGAGAAGCTGTGAGTGAGAGAGAGAGGAAGAGAAGTTGTGAGTGAGTGAGAGAGAAAGAGAAGCTGTGAGTGAGAGAGAGAGAAAGAGAAGCTGTGAGTGAGAGGGAGAGAGAGAAAGAGAAGCTGTGTGTGAGAGAGAGAAAAACAGAAGCTGTGAGTGAGAGAGAGAGAGAAAGAGATGATGTGAGTGAGAGAGAGAAAGAGAGAAATAGAAGCTGTGAGTGAGTGAGAGAGAGAAAAAGACAAGCTGTGAGTGAGTGAGAGAGAGAAAAAGCTGTGAGTGAGAGAGAGAGTGAAAGAGATGCTTTGAGTGAGAGAGAGAGAAAGTGAAGCTGTGTGTGAGAGAAAGAGAGAAAGTGAATCTGTGAGTGAGAGAGAGAGAGAAAGAGAAGCTGTGTGTGAGAGAAAGAGAAAGTGAAGCTGTGTGTGAGAGAAAGAGAGAAAGTGAAGCTGTGAGTTAGAGAGAGAGAAAGAGAAGCTGTGAGTGAGAGAGAGAGAAGGAGAAGCTGTGAGTAAGACAAAGAGAGAGAAAGAGAAGCTGTGAGTGTGTGTGAGAGAGAGAAAGAGAAGCTGTGAGTGATAGAGAGTGAGAAAGAGAAGCTGTGAGTGTGAGAGAGAGAAAAAGAGAAGCTGTGAGTGAGACAAAGAGAGAGAAAGAGAAGCTGTGAGTGTGTGTGTGAGAGAGAAAGAGAAGCTGTGAGTGATAGAGAGAGAGAAAGAGAAGCTGTGAGTGAGAGAGAGAGAAAGAGAAGCTTTGAGTGAGAGAGAGAGGAAGAGAAGCTGTGAGTGAGAGAGAGAGAGAAAATGAAGCTGTGAGTGAGTGAGAGAGAGAGAGAGAGAGAAGCTGTGATTGAGAGAGAGAGAGAGAAAGAGAAGCTGTGAGAGAGAGAGAGAGAAACAGAAGCTGTGAGTGAGATAGAGAGAGAGAAAGAGAAGCTGTGAATGCGAGAGAGAGAGAGAAAGAGAAGCTGTGAGTGAGAGAGAGAGAAAAACAGAAGCTGTGAGTGAGAGAGAGAGAGAAAGAGAAAGAGAAGCTGTGAGTGAGTGAGAGAGAGAGAGAGAAGCTGTGAGTGAGAGAGAGAAAAAAACAGAAGCTGTGAGTGAGAGATAGAGATAGAGAAAGATAAGCTGTGAGTGAGTGAGAGAGAGAGAGAGAGAAAGAGAAGCTGTGAGTGAGAGAGAGAAAAAGAGAGTCTAAGAAAGAGAGTGAAAGAGAAGCTGTGTGTGTGAGAGAGAGAGAAGCTGTGAGTGTGAGAGAGAGAGACAGAGAAGCTGTGAGTGAGAGAGAAACAGAAGCTGTGAGTGAGAGTGAGAGAGAAAGAGAAGGTGTGAGTGAGAGAGAGAGAGAAAGAGAAGCTGTGAGTGAGAGAGAAAGAGAGTCTGTGTGAGAAAGAGAGAGTGAAAGAGAACCTGTGAGTGAGAGAGAGAGAAAAAAGCTGTGAGTGAGAGAGAGAGGAGCTGTGAGTGAGAGAGAGAGAGAAAGAGAAGCTGTGAGTGAGAGAGAAAGAGAAGCTGTGAGTGAGAGAGAGAGAGAGAAGCTGTAAGTGAGAGAAAAAGAGAGAGAAAGAGAAGCTGTGAGTGAGATTGAGAAAGAGAAGCTGTGTGAGAGAGAGAAAGAGAAGCTGTGTGTGAGTGAGAGAGAGAACCTGTGTGTGTGAGAGAGAAAGAGACACTGTGTGTGTGAGAGAGAGAGAGAGAAAGAGAAGCTGTGACTGAGAGAGAGAGAGAGATGCTGTGAGTGAGAGAGAGAGAAAGAGAAGCTGTGTGTGAGAGAAAGAGAAAGTGAAGCTGTGTGTGAGACAAAGAGAGAAAGTGAAGCTGTGAGTGAGAGAGAGAGAGAGAAAGAGAAGCATTGAGTGAGAGAGAGAGAAATAGAGTCTGTGAGAGAGAAAGAGAAGCTGTGTGTGTGAGAGAAGCTGTGAGTGAGAGCAAGAGAGCGAAAGAGAATCTGTGAGTGAAAGAGAGAGAGAGAAAAAGAAGCTGTGAGTGAGAGAGAGAGAGTTGCTGTGAGTGTGAGAGAGAAACAGAAGCTGTGAGTGAGAGAGAGAAAGAGAGAAAGAGAAGCTGTGAGTGAGAGAGAGAGAGAGAGAAGCTGTGAGTGAGTGAGAGAGAGAGAAAGCTGTGAGTGACAGACAGAGAAGCTGTGAGTGTGAGAGAGAGAAGCTGTGTGTGTGTGAGAGAGAAATAGAAGCTGTGAGTGAGAGAGAAGGAGAAGCTGTGAGTGAGTGAGAGAGAGAAGATGTAAGTGAGTGAAAGAGAGAAAGAGAAGCTGTGAGTGAGAGAGAGAGAAAGAGAAGCTGTGAGTGAGAGAGAGAGAAAGAGAAGCTGTGAGTGAGAGAGAAAGAGAAAGTGAAGCTGTGTGAGAGAGAAATAGAGAAAGTGAAGCTGTGAGTGTGAGAGAGAGAGAGAAAGAGAAGCATTGAGTGAGTAAGAGAGAAAGAGAGTCTGGAAGTGAGAGAGAGAGAAAGAGAAGCTGTGAGTGAGAGTGAGAGAGAAGCTGTGAGTGAGAGAGAGAGAGAGAGAAAGAGAAGCTGTGAGTGAAAGAGAGAGAGAGAAAGAGAAGCTGTGAGTGAGTGAGAGATAGAAAGGGAAGCTGTGAGAGAGAGAAAGAGAAGCTGTGAGTGAGAGAGAGAGAAAGAGAAGCTGTGAGTGAGACAAAGAGAGACAAAGAGAAGCTGTGAGCGAATGAGAGAGAAAAAGAGAAGCTGTGAGTGAGTGAGAGAGAGAAAGGGAAGCTGTGAGAGAGAGAGAAAGAGAAGCTGTGAGTGAGAGAGAGAGAAAGAGAAGCTGTGAGTTAGACAAAGAGAGACAAAGAGAAGCTGTGAGTGAGAGAGAGAGAGAGAGAGAAAGAGAAGCTGTGAGTGAGAGAGAGAGAGAGAAAAGAAGCTGTGAGTGAGTGAGAGAGATTAAGAGAAGCTGTGAGTGAGAGAGAGAGAAAGAGAAGCTGTGTGTGTGAGAAAGAGAATGTGAAGCTGTGTGTGAGAGAAAGAGAGAAAGTGAAGCTGTGAGAGAGAGAGAGAGAGAGAGAGAAGCTGTGAGTGAGAGTGAGAAAGAGAAGCTGTGAGTGAGAGAGAGAGAGAAAGAGAAGCTGTGTGTGAGAGAAAGAGAGAAAGAGAAGCTGTGAGTGAGAGAGAGAGATGTTGTGAGTGAGAGATAGAAAAAGAAGCTGTGTATGTGTGTGAGAGAGATATGCTGTGAGTGAGAGAGAGAGAGAAAGAGAAGCTGTGTGTGAGAGAAAGAGAAAGTGAAGCTGTGAGTGAGAGAGAGAGAGAAAGAGAAGCTGTGTGTGTGAGAAAGAGAAAGTGAAGCTGTGTGTGAGAGAAAGAGAGAAAGTGAAGCTGTGAGTGAGAGAGAGAGAGAAGCTGTGAGTGAGAGTGAGAAAGAGAAGCTGGGAGTGAGAGAGAGAGAGAAAGAGAAGCTGTGTGTGAGAGAAAGAGAAAGTGAAGCTGTGTGTGAGAGAAAGAGAGAAAGAGAAGGTGTGAGTGAGTGAGAGAGAGAAAGAGAAGCTGTGAGTGAGAGAGAGAGAAAAACAGAAGCTGTGAGTGAGAGAGAGAGAGAAAGAGAAAGAGAAGCTGTGAGTGAGAGAGAGAGAAGCTGTGAGTGAGAGAGAGAGAAATAGAAGCTGTGAGTGAGAGAGAAAGAGAAGCTGTGAGTGAGTGAGTGAGAGAGAAGATGTAAGTGAGTGAAAGCGAGAGAGGAAGAGACGCTGTGAGTGAGAGAGAGAGAGAAAGATAAGCTGTGAGTGAGAGAGAGAGAAAGAGAGTCTGTGTGAGAAAGAGAGAAAGAGAAGCTGTGAGTGAGAGAGAGAGAGAAGCTGTGAGTGAGAGAGAGAGAAGCTGTGAGTGAGAGAGAGAGAAATAGAAGCTGTGAGTGAGAGAGAGAGAAAGAGAAGCTGTGAGTGAGAGAGAGAGGAAGAGAAGTTGTGAGTGAGTGAGAGAGAAAGAGAAGCTGTGAGTGAGAGAGAGAGAAAGAGAAGCTGTGAGTGAGAGGGAGAGAGAAAGAGAAGCTGTGTGAGAGAGAGAAAAACAGAAGCTGTGAGTGAGAGAGAGAGAGAAAGAGAAGATGTGAGTTAGAGAGAGAGAAAGAGAAGCTGTGAGTGTGTGTGAGAGAGAGAAAGAGAAGCTGTGAGTGAGAGTGAGAAAGAGAAGCTGTGAGTGAGAGAGAGAGAAAGAGAAGCTGTGAGTGAGACAAAGAGAGAGAAAGAGAAGCTGTGAGTGTGTGTGAGAGAGAGAAAGAGAAGCCGTGAGTGATAGAGAGAGAGAATGAGAAGCTGTGAGTGAGAGAGTGAGAAAGTTAAGCTGTGAGTGAGAGAGAGAGAGAAAGAGAAGCTTTGAGTGTGAGAGAGAGGAAGAGAAGCTGTGAGTGAGAGAGAGAGAGAAAATGAAGCTGTGAGTGAGTGAGAGAGAGACAGAGAGAGAAGCTGTGATTGAGAGAGAGAGAAAGAGAAGCTGTGTGAGAGAGAGAGAAACAGAAGCTGTGAGTGAGATAGAGAGAAAGAGAAGCTGTGAATGCGAGAGAGAGAGAGAGAGAGCTGTGAGTGAGTAAGAGAGGAAGAGATGCTGTGAGTGAGTGAGAGAGAAAGAGAAGCTGTGAGTGAGAGAGATAGAGAAGCTGTGAGTGAGTGAGAGAGAGAGAAAGAGAAGCTGTGAGTGAGTGAGAGAGAGAAAGAGAAGCTGTGAGTGAGAGAGAGAGAAAAACAGAAGCTGTGAGTGAGAGAGAGAGAGAAAGAGAAAGAGAAGCTGTGAGTGAGTGAGAGAGAGAAAGAGAAGCTGTGAGTGAGAGAGAGAAAAAGAGAGTCTAAGAAAAAGAGAGTGAAAGAGAAGCTGTGTGTGAGAGAGAGGGAGAAGCTGTGAGTGAGAGAGAGAGAGACAGAGAAGCTGTGAGTGAGAGAGAAACTGAAGCTGTGAGTTAGAGTGAGAGAGAAAGAGAAGGTGTGAGTGAGAGAGAGAGAGAGAGAAGCTGTGAGTGAGAGAGAAAGAGAGTCTGTGTGAGAAAGAGAGAGTGAAAGAGAAGCTGTGAGTGAGAGAGAGAGAGAGAAGCTGTGAGTGAGAGAGAGAGGAGCTGTGAGTGAGAGAGAGAGAGAAAGAGAAGCTGTGAGTGAGAGAGAAAGAGAAGCTGTGAGTGAGAGAGAGAGAGAGAAGCTGTAAGTGAGAGAAAAAGAGAGAGAAAGAGAAGCTGTGAGTGAGAGTGAGAAAGAGACGCTGTGTGTGTGAGAGAAAGAGAAGCTGTGTGTGAGTGAGAGAGAGAGAGAAGCTGTGTGTGAGAGAGAGAAAGAGACACTGTGTGTGAGAGAGAGAGAGAGAAAGAGAAGCTGTGAGTGAGAGAGAGAGAGATGCTGTGAGTGAGAGAGAGAGAAAGAGAAGCTGTGTGAGAGTGAAAGAGAAAGTGAAGCTGTGTGTGAGACAAAGAGAGAAAGTGAAGCTGTGAGTGAGAGAGAGAGAGAGAAAGAGAAGCATTGAGTGAGAGAGAGAAATAGAGTCTGTGAGAGAGAAAGAGAAGCTGTGTGTGTGAGAGAAGCTGTGAGTGAGAGCAAGAGAGCGAAAGAGAAGCTGTGAGTGAAAGAGAGAGAGAGAAAAAGAAGCTGTGAGTGAGAGAGAGAGAGTTGCTGTGAGTGAGTGTGAGAGAGAAACAGAAGCTGTGTGTGAGAGAGAGAAAAAGAGAAAGAGAAGCTGTGAGTGAGAGAGAGAGAAGCTGTGAGTGAGTGAGAGAGAGAGAAGCTGTGAGTGAGAGAGAGAGGAGCTGTGAGTGAGAGAGAGAGAGAAAGAGAAGCTGTGAGTGAGAGAGAGAGAGAAGCATTGAGTGAGAGAGAGAGAAATAGAGTGTGTGAGAGAGAGAGAAAGAGAAGCTGTGTGTGAGAGAGAAGCTGTGAGAGCAAGAGAGCGAAAGAGAAGCTGTGAGTGAAAGAGAAAGAGAGAAAGAGAAGCTGTGAGTGAGAGAGAGAGAGAGTTGCTGTGAGTGAGTGTGAGAGAGAAACAGAAGGTGTGAGTGAGAGAGAGAAAGAAAGAGAGAAAGGGAAGCTGTGAGTGAGAGAGAGAGAGAGAAAGAGAAGCTGTGAGTGAGTGAGAGAAAGAAAAAGCTGTGAGTGTGAGAGAGAGAGAAATAGATGCTTTGAGTGAGAGAGAGAGAAACAGAAGCTGTGAGTGAAAGAGAGAGAAAGAGAGTCTGTGTGAGAAAGAGAGAAAGAGAAGCTGTGAGTGACAGAGAGAGAGAAGCTGTGAGTGAGAGAGAGAGAAGCTGTGAGTGAGAGAGAGAGAAATAGAAGCTGTGAGTGAGAGAGAAAGAGAAGCTGTGAGTGAGTGAGAGAGAGAGAAGATGTAAGTGAGTGAAAGAGAGAGAGGAAGAGATGCTGTGAGTGAGAGAGAGAGAGAAAGAGAAGCTGTGAATGAGAGAGAGAGAAAGAGAGTCTGTGTGTGAAAGAGAGAAAGAGAAGCTGTGAGTGAGAGAGAGAGAGAAGCTGTGAGTGAGAGAGAGAGAAGCTGTGAGTGAGAGAGAGAAATAGAAGCTGTGAGTGAGAGAGAGAGAAAGAGAAGCTGTGAGTGAGAGAGAGAGGAAGAGAAGTTGTGAGTGAGTGAGAGAGAAAGAGAAGCTGTGAGTGAGAGAGAGAGAAAGAGAAGCTGTGAGTGAGACAAAGAGAGAGAAAGAGAAGCTGTGAGTGTGTGTGTGAGAGAGAAAGAGAAGCTGTGAGTGAGAGAGTGAGAAAGTTAAGCTGTGAGTGAGAGAGAGAGAAAGAGAAGCTTTGAGTGAGAGAGAGAGGAAGAGAAGCTGTGAGTGAGAGAGAGAGAGAAAATGAAGCTGTGAGTGAGTGAGAGAGAGACAGAGAGAGAAGCTGTGATTGAGAGAGAGAGAAAGAGAAGTTGTGAGAGAGAGAGAGAGAAACAGAAGCTGTGAGTGAGATAGAGAGAGAGAAAGAGAAGCTGTGAATGCGAGAGAGAGAGAGAGAAGCTATGAGTGAGAGAGAGAGGAAGAGATGCTGTGAGTGAGTGAGAGAGAAAGAGAAGCTGTGAGTGAGAGAGATAGAGAAGCTGTGAGTGAGTGAGAGAGAGAGAAAGAGAAGCTGTGAGTGAGAGAGAGAGAAAAACAGAAGCTGTGAGTGAGAGAGAGAGAGAAAGAGAAAGAGAAGCTGTGAGTGAGTGAGAGAGAGAGAAAGAGAAGCTGTGAGTGAGAGAGAGAGAAAAACAGAAGCTGTGAGTGAGAGAGAGAGAGAAAGAGAAAGAGAAGCTGTGAGTGAGTGAGAGAGAGAGAAAGAGAAGCTGTGAGTGAGAGAGAGAAAAAGAGAGTCTAAGAAAAAGAGAGTGAAAGAGAAGCTGTGTGTGTGAGAGAGAGAGAAGCTGTGAGTGAGAGAGAGAGAGACAGAGAAGCTGTGAGTGAGAGAGAAACAGAAGCTGTGAGTGAGAGTGAGAGAGAAAGAGAAGGTGTGAGTGAGAGAGAGAGAGAGAAAGAGAAGCTGTGAGTGAGAGAGAAAGAGAGTCTGTGTGAGAAAGAGAGAGTGAAAGAGAAGCTGTGTGTGAGTGAGAGAGAGAGAGAAGCTGTGTGTGTGAGAGAGAAAGAGACACTGTGTGAGAGAGAGAGATAGAGAAAGAGAAGCTGTCTGAGAGAGAGAGATGCTGTGAGTGAGAGAGAGAGAAAGAGAAGCTGTGTGAGAGAGAAAGAGAAAGTGAAGCTGTGTGTGAGACAAAGAGAGAAATTGAAGCTGTGAGTGAGAGAGAGAGAGAGAAAGAGAAGCATTGAGTGAGAGAGAGAGAAATAGAGTCTGTGAGAGAGAAAGAGAAGCTGTGTGTGTGAGAGAAGCTGTGAGTGAGAGCAAGAGAGCGAAAGAGAAGCTGTGAGTGAAAGAGAGAGAGAGAAAAAGAAGCTGTGAGTGAGAGAGAGAGTTGCTGTGAGTGAGAGAGAGAGAAAGAGAAACTGTGTGTGAGAGAAAGAGAAAGTGAAGCTGTGTTTGAGAGAAAGAGAGAAAGTGAAGCTGTGAGTGAGAGAGAGAGAAGCATTGAGTGAGAGAGAGAGAGAAATAGAGTCTGTGAGAGAGAGAGAGAGAAAGAGAAGCTGTGTGTGAGAGAGAAGCTGTAAGTGAGAGCAAGAGAGCGAAAGAGAAGCTGTGAGTGAAAGAGAGAGAGAGAAAGAGAAGCTGTGAGTGAGAGAGAGAGAGAGTTGATGTGAGTGAGTGAGAGAGAGAAACAGAAGGTGTGTGTGAGAGAGAGAAAGAAAGAGAGAAAAGGAAGCTGTGAGTGAGAGAGAGAGAGAGAAAGAGAAGCTGTGAGTGAGAGAGAGAGAGAAATAGATGCTTTGAGTGAGAGAGAGAGAAACAGAAGCTGTGAGTGA
This sequence comes from Bradypodion ventrale, assembly GCA_035047345.1. Classification (NCBI taxonomy): domain Eukaryota; kingdom Metazoa; phylum Chordata; class Lepidosauria; order Squamata; family Chamaeleonidae; genus Bradypodion; species Bradypodion ventrale. Next base: position 227,418,124 of record JAWDJE010000001.1, read on the forward strand.
AAGAGAGAGAAAGAGAGTCTGTGTGAGAAAGAGAGAAAGAGAAACTGTGAGTGACAGAGAGAGAGAAGCTGTGAGTGAGAGAGAGAGAGAGAAAGAGAAGCTGTGAGTGAGAGAGAGAAAGAAAGAAAGAGAGAAAGGGAAGCTGTGAGTGAGAGAGAGAGAGAGAGAGAGAGAAGCTGTGAGTGAGTGAGAGAGAGAAAAAGCTGTGAGTGAGAGAGAGAGAGAAATAGATGCTTTGAGTGAGAGAGAGAGAGAAACAGAAGCTGTGAGTGAAAGAGAGAGAAAGAGAGTCTGTGTGAGAAAGAGAGAAAGAGAAGCTGTGAGTGACAGAGAGAGAGAAGCTGTGAGTGAGAGAGAAGCTGTGAGTGAGAGAGAGAGAAATAGAAGCTGTGAGTGAGAGAGAAAGAGAAGCTGTGAGTGAGTGAGTGAGAGAGAAGATGTAAGTGAGTGAAAGCGAGAGAGGAAGAGACGCTGTGAGTGAGAGAGAGAGAGAAAGATAAGCTGTGAGTGAGAGAGAGAGAAAGAGAGTCTGTGTTTGAAAGAGAGAAAGAGAAGCTGTGAGTGAGAGAGAGAGAGAAGCTGTGAGTGAGAGAGAGAGAAAGAGAAGCTGTGAGTGAGAGAGAGAGGAAGAGAAGTTGTGAGTGAGTGAGAGAGAAAGAGAAGCTGTGAGTGAGAGAGAGAGAAAGAGAAGCTGTGAGTGAGAGGGAGAGAGAGAAAGAGAAGCTGTGTGTGTGAGAGAGAAAAACAGAAGCTGTGAGTGAGAGAGAGATAGAAAGAGAAGATGTGAGTTAGAGAGAGAGAAAGAGAAGCTGTGAGTGAGTGAGAGAGAGAAAAAGCTGTGAGTGAGAGAGAGAGAGAAATAGATGCTTTGAGTGAGAGAGAGAGAGAAACAGAAGCTGTGAGTGAAAGAGAGAGAAAGAGAGTCTGTGTGAGAAAGAGAGAAAGAGAAGCTGTGAGTGACAGAGAGAGAGAAGCTGTGAGTGAGAGAGAAGCTGTGAGTGAGAGAGAGAGAAATAGAAGCTGTGAGTGAGAGAGAAAGAGAAGCTGTGAGTGAGTGAGTGAGAGAGAAGATGTAAGTGAGTGAAAGCGAGAGAGGAAGAGACGCTGTGAGTGAGAGAGAGAGAGAAAGATAAGCTGTGAGTGAGAGAGAGAGAAAGAGAGTCTGTGTTTGAAAGAGAGAAAGAGAAGCTGTGAGTGAGAGAGAGAGAGAAGCTGTGAGTGAGAGAGAGAGAAAGAGAAGCTGTGAGTGAGAGAGAGAGGAAGAGAACTTGTGAGTGAGTGAGAGAGAAAGAGAAGCTGTGAGTGAGAGAGAGAGAAAGAGAAGCTGTGAGTGAGAGGGAGAGAGAGAAAGAGAAGCTGTGTGTGAGAGAGAGAAAAACAGAAGCTGTGAGTGAGAGAGAGATAGAAAGAGAAGATGTGAGTTAGAGAGAGAGAAAGAGAAGCTGTGAGTGTGTGTGTGAGAGAGAAAGAGAAGCTGTGAGAGATAGAGAGTGAGAAAGAGAAGCTGTGAGTGAGAGAGAGAGAAAGAGAAGCTGTGAGTGAGACAAAGAGAGAGAAAGAGAAGCTGTGAGTGTGTGTGTGAGAGAGAAAGAGAAGCCGTGAGTGATAGAGAGAGAGAATGAGAAGCTGTGAGTGAGAGAGTGAGAAAGTTAAGCTGTGAGTGAGAGAGAGAGAAAGAGAAGCTTTGAGTGAGAGAGAGAGGAAGAGAAGCTGTGAGTGAGAGAGAGAGAAAAAATGAAGCTGTGAGTGAGTGAGAGAGAGACAGAGAGAGAAGCTGTGATTGAGAGAGAGAGAAAGAGAAGCTGTGAGAGAGAGAGAGAAACAGAAGCTGTGAGTGAGATAGAGAGAGAGAAAGAGAAGCTGTGAATGCGAGAGAGAGAGGGAGAGAGAAGCTGTGAGTGAGAGAGAGAGAAACAGAAGCTGTGAGTGAGTGAGAGAGAAAGAGAAGCTGTGAGTGAGAGAGTTAGAGAAGCTGTGAGTGAGTGAGAGAGAGAGAAAGAGAAGCTGTGAGTGAGTGAGAGAGAGAAAGAGAAGCTGTGAGTGAGAGAGAGAGAAAAACAGAAGCTGTGAGTGAGAGAGAGAGAGAAAGAGAAAGAGAAGCTGTGAGTGAGTGAGAGAGAGAAAGAGAAGCTGTGAGTGAGAGAGAAAAAGAGAGTCTAAGAAAAAGAGAGTGAAAGAGAAGCTGTGTGTGAGAGAGAGGGAGAAGCTGTGAGTGAGAGAGAGAGAGACAGAGAAGCTGTGAGTGAGAGAGAAACTGAAGCTGTGAGTTACAGTGAGAGAGAAAGAGAAGGTGTGAGTGAGAGAGAGAGAGAGAGAAGCTGTGAGTGAGAGAGAAAGAGAGTCTGTGTGAGAAAGAGAGAGTGAAAGAGAAGCTGTGAGTGAGAGAGAGAGAGAGAAGCTGTGAGTGAGAGAGAGAGGGGCTGTGAGTGAGAGAGAGAGAAAGAGAATCTGTGAGTGAGAGAGAAAGAGAAGCTGTGAGTGAGAGAGAGAGAGAGAGAAGCTGTAAGTGAGAGAAAAAGAGAGAGAAAGAGAAGCTGTGAGTGAGAGTGAGAAAGAGAAGCTGTGTGTGAGAGAGAAAGAGAAGCTGTGTGTGAGTGAGAGAGAGAGAGAAGCTGTATGTGTGAGAGCGAAAGAGAAGCTGTGAGTGAGAGAGAGAGAAAAAGAAGCTGTGAGTGAGAGAGAGAGAGTTGCTGTGAGTGAGTGTGAGAGAGAAACAGAAGCTGTGAGTGAGAGAGAGAAAAAGAGAAAGAGAAGCTGTGAGTGAGAGAGAGAGAGAGAGAAGCTGTGAGTGAGTGAGAGAGAGAGAAGCTGTGAGTGAGAGAGAGAGGAGCTGTGAGTGAGAGAGAGAGAAAAAGAGAAGCTGTGAGTGAGAGAGAAAATGAAGCTGTGAGTGAGAGAGAGAGAAGCTGTGAGTGAGAGAAAAAGAGAGAGAAAGAGAAGCTGTGAGTGAGAGTGAGAAAGAGAAGCTGTGTGTGAGAGAGAAAGAGAAGCTGTGTGTGAGTGAGAGAGAGAGAGAAGCTGTGTGAGTGAGAGAAAGAGACACTGTGAGAGAGAGAGAGAGAGAGAGAGAGAAAGAGAAGCTGTGAGTGAGAGAGAGAGATGCTGTGAGTGAGAGAGAGAGAAAGAGAAACTGTGTGTGAGAGAAAGAGAAAGTGAAGCTGTGTTTGAGAGAAAGAGAGAAAGTGAAGCTGTGAGTGAGAGAGAGAGAGAAGCATTGAGTGAGAGAGAGAGAAATAGAGTCTGTGAGAGAGAGAGAGAAAGAGAAGCTGTGTGTGAGAGAGAAGCTGTGAGAGCAAGAGAGCGAAAGAGAAGCTGTGAGGGAAAGAGAGAGAGAGAAAGAGAAGCTGTGAGTGAGAGAGAGAGAGAGAGTTGCTGTGAGTGAGTGTGAGAGAGAAACAGAAGGTGTGAGTGAGAGAGAGAAAGAAAGAGAGAAAGGGAAGCTGTGAGTGAGAGAGAGAGAGAAAGAGAAGCTGTGAGTGAGTGAGAGAGAGAAAAAGCTGTGAGTGAGAGAGAGAGAGAAATAGATGCTTTGAGTGAGAGAGAGAGAAACAGAAGCTGTGAGTGAAAGAGAGAGAAAGAGAGTCTGTGTGAGAAAGAGAGAAAGAGAAGCTGTGAGTGACAGAGAGAGAGAAGCTGTGAGTGAGAGAGAGAGAAGCTGTGAGTGAGAGAGAGAGAAATAGAAGCTGTGAGTGAGAGAGAAAGAGAAGCTGTGAGTGAGTGAGAGAGAGAGAAGATGTAAGTGAGTGAAAGAGAGAGAGGAAGAGATGCTGTGAGTGAGAGAGAGAGAGAAAGAGAAGCTGTGAGTGAGAGAGAGAGAAAGAGAGTCTGTGTGTGAAAGAGAGAAAGAGAAGCTGTGAGTGAGAGAGAGAGAGAAGCTGTGAGTGAGAGAGAGAGAAGCTGTGAGTGAGAGAGAGAGAAATAGAAGCTGTGAGTGAGAGAGAGAGAAAGAGAAGCTGTGAGTGAGAGAGAGAGGAAGAGAAGTTGTGAGTGAGTGAGAGAGAAAGAGAAGCTGTGAGTGAGAGAGAGAGAAAGAGAAGCTGTGATTGAGACAAAGAGAGAGAAAGAGAAGCTGTGAGTGTGTGTGTGAGAGAGAAAGAGAAGCCGTGAGTGATAGAGAGAGAGAAAGAGAAGCTGTGAGTGAGAGAGTGAGAAAGTTAAGCTGTGAGTGAGAGAGAGAGAAAGAGAAGCTTTGAGTGAGAGAGAGAGGAAGAGAAGCTGTGAGTGAGAGAGAGAGAGAAAATGAAGCTGTGAGTGAGTGAGAGAGAGACAGAGAGAGAAGCTGTGATTGAGAGAGAGAGAAAGAGAAGTTGTGAGAGAGAGAGAGAAACAGAAGCTGTGAGTGAGATAGAGAGAGAGAAAGAGAAGCTGTGAATGCGAGAGAGAGAGAGAGAGAAGCTGTGAGTGAGAGAGAGAGGAAGAGATGCTGTGAGTGAGTGAGAGAGAAAGAGAAGCTGTGAGTGAGAGAGATAGAGAAGCTGTGAGTGAGTGAGAGAGAGAAAGAGAAGCTGTGAGTGAGAGAGAGAGAAAAACAGAAGCTGTGAGTGAGAGAGAGAGAGAAAGAGAAAGAGAAGCTGTGAGTGAGAGAGAGAGAGAAAGAGAAAGAGAAGCTGTGAGTGAGTGAGAGAGAGAGAAAGAGAAGCTGTGAGTGAGAGAGAGAAAAAACAGAAGCTGTGAGTGAGAGAGAGAGAGAAAGAGAAAGAGAAGCTGTGAGTGAGTGAGAGAGAGAGAAAGCGAAGCTGTGAGTGAGAGAGAGAAAAAGAGAGTCTAAGAAAAAGAGAGTGAAAGAGAAGCTGTGTGTGTGAGAGAGAGAGAAGCTGTGAGTGAGAGAGAGAGAGACAGAGAAGCTGTGAGTGAGAGAGAAACAGAAGCTGTGAGTGAGAGTGAGAGAGAAAGAGGTGTGAGTGAGAGAGAGAGAGAGAAAGAGAAGCTGTGAGTGAGAGAGAAAGAGAGTCTGTGTGAGAAAGAGAGAGTGAAAGAGAAGCTGTGAGTGAGAGAGAGAGAGAGAAGCTGTGAGTGAGAGAGAGAGGAGCTGTGAGTGAGAGAGAAAGAGAAGCTGTGAGTGAGAGAGAGAGAGAGAAGCTGTAAGTGAGAGAAAAAGAGAGAGAAAGAGAAGCTATGAGTGAGAGTGAGAAAGAGAAGCTGTGTGTGAGAGAGAAAGAGAAGCTGTGTGTGAGTGAGAGAGAGAGAGAAGCTGTGTGTGTGAGAGAGAAAGAGACACTGTGTGTGTGAGAGAGATAGAGAAAGAGAAGCTGTCAGTGAGAGAGAGAGAGATTCTGTGAGTGAGAGAGAGAGAAAGAGAAGCTCTGTGTGAGAGAAAGAGAAAGTGAAGCTGTGTGTGAGACAAAGAGAGAAAGTGAAGCTGTGAGTGAGAGAGAGAGAGAGAAAGAGAAGCATTGAGTGAGAGAGAGAGAAATAGAGTCTGTGAGAGAGAAAGAGAAGCTGTGTGTGAGAGAGAAGCTGTGAGTGAGAGCAAGAGAGCGAAAGAGAAGCTGTGAGTGAAAGAGAGAGAGAGAAAAAGAAGCTGTGAGTGAGAGAGAGAGTTGCTGTGAGTGAGAGAGAGAGAAAGAGAAACTGTGTGTGAGAGAAAGAGAAAGTGAAGCTGTGTTTGAGAGAAAGAGAGAAAGTGAAGCTGTGAGTGAGAGAGAGAGAGAAGCATTGAGTGAGAGAGAGAGAAATAGAGTCTGTGAGAGAGAGAGAGTGAAAGAGAAGCTGTGTGTGAGAGAGAAGCTGTAAGTGAGAGCAAGAGAGCGAAAGAGAAGCTGTGAGTGAAAGAGAGAGAGAGAAAGAGAAGCTGTGAGTGAGAGAGAGAGAGAGTTGATGTGAGTGAGTGAGAGAGAGAAACAGAAGGTGTGTGTGAGAGAGAGAAAGAAAGAGAGAAAAGGAAGCTGTGAGTGTGAGAGAGAGAGAAAGAGAAGCTGTGAGTGTGAGAGAGAGAGAAATAGATGCTTTGAGTGAGTGAGAGAGATTAAGAGAAGCTGTGAGTGAGAGAGAGAGAAAGAGAAGCTGTGTGTGTGAGAAAGAGAAAGTGAAGCTGTGTGTGAGAGAAAGAGAGAAAGTGAAGCTGTGAGAGAGAGAGAGAGAGAGAGAGAAGCTGTGAGTGAGAGTGAGAAAGAGAAGCTGTGAGTGAGAGAGAGAGAGAAAGAGAAGCTGTGTGTGAGAGAAAGAGAGAAAGAGAAGCTGTGAGTGAGAGAGAGAGATGTTGTGAGTGAGAGATAGAAAAAGAAGCTGTGTATGTGTGTGAGAGAGATATGCTGTGAGTGAGAGAGAGAGAGAAAGAGAAGCTGTGTGTGAGAGAAAGAGAAAGTGAAGCTGTGAGTGAGAGAGAGAGAGAAAGAGAAGCTGTGTGTGTGAGAAAGAGAAAGTGAAGCTGTGTGTGAGAGAAAGAGAGAAAGTGAAGCTGTGAGTGAGAGAGAGAGAGAAGCTGTGAGTGAGAGTGAGAAAGAGAAGCTGGGAGTGAGAGAGAGAGAGAAAGAGAAGCTGTGTGTGAGAGAAAGAGAAAGTGAAGCTGTGTGTGAGAGAAAGAGAGAAAGAGAAGGTGTGAGTGAGTGAGAGAGAGAAAGAGAAGCTGTGAGTGAGAGAGAGAGAAAAACAGAAGCTGTGAGTGAGAGAGAGAGAGAAAGAGAAAGAGAAGCTGTGAGTGAGAGAGAGAGAAGCTGTGAGTGAGAGAGAGAGAAATAGAAGCTGTGAGTGAGAGAGAAAGAGAAGCTGTGAGTGAGTGAGTGAGAGAGAAGATGTAAGTGAGTGAAAGCGAGAGAGGAAGAGACGCTGTGAGTGAGAGAGAGAGAGAAAGATAAGCTGTGAGTGAGAGAGAGAGAAAGAGAGTCTGTGTGAGAAAGAGAGAAAGAGAAGCTGTGAGTGAGAGAGAGAGAGAAGCTGTGAGTGAGAGAGAGAGAAGCTGTGAGTGAGAGAGAGAGAAATAGAAGCTGTGAGTGAGAGAGAGAGAAAGAGAAGCTGTGAGTGAGAGAGAGAGGAAGAGAAGTTGTGAGTGAGTGAGAGAGAAAGAGAAGCTGTGAGTGAGAGAGAGAGAAAGAGAAGCTGTGAGTGAGAGGGAGAGAGAAAGAGAAGCTGTGTGTGAGAGAGAGAAAAACAGAAGCTGTGAGTGAGAGAGAGAGAGAAAGAGAAGATGTGAGTTAGAGAGAGAGAAAGAGAAGCTGTGAGTGTGTGTGAGAGAGAGAAAGAGAAGCTGTGAGTGAGAGTGAGAAAGAGAAGCTGTGAGTGAGAGAGAGAGAAAGAGAAGCTGTGAGTGAGACAAAGAGAGAGAAAGAGAAGCTGTGAGTGTGTGTGAGAGAGAGAAAGAGAAGCCGTGAGTGATAGAGAGAGAGAATGAGAAGCTGTGAGTGAGAGAGTGAGAAAGTTAAGCTGTGAGTGAGAGAGAGAGAGAAAGAGAAGCTTTGAGTGTGAGAGAGAGGAAGAGAAGCTGTGAGTGAGAGAGAGAGAGAAAATGAAGCTGTGAGTGAGTGAGAGAGAGACAGAGAGAGAAGCTGTGATTGAGAGAGAGAGAAAGAGAAGCTGTGTGAGAGAGAGAGAAACAGAAGCTGTGAGTGAGATAGAGAGAAAGAGAAGCTGTGAATGCGAGAGAGAGAGAGAGAGAGCTGTGAGTGAGTAAGAGAGGAAGAGATGCTGTGAGTGAGTGAGAGAGAAAGAGAAGCTGTGAGTGAGAGAGATAGAGAAGCTGTGAGTGAGTGAGAGAGAGAGAAAGAGAAGCTGTGAGTGAGTGAGAGAGAGAAAGAGAAGCTGTGAGTGAGAGAGAGAGAAAAACAGAAGCTATGAGTGAGAGAGAGAGGAAGAGATGCTGTGAGTGAGTGAGAGAGAAAGAGAAGCTGTGAGTGAGAGAGATAGAGAAGCTGTGAGTGAGTGAGAGAGAGAGAAAGAGAAGCTGTGAGTGAGAGAGAGAGAAAAACAGAAGCTGTGAGTGAGAGAGAGAGAGAAAGAGAAAGAGAAGCTGTGAGTGAGTGAGAGAGAGAGAAAGAGAAGCTGTGAGTGAGAGAGAGAAAAAGAGAGTCTAAGAAAAAGAGAGTGAAAGAGAAGCTGTGTGTGTGAGAGAGAGAGAGAAGCTGTGAGTGAGAGAGAGAGAGACAGAGAAGCTGTGAGTGAGAGAGAAACAGAAGCTGTGAGTGAGAGTGAGAGAGAAAGAGAAGGTGTGAGTGAGAGAGAGAGAGAGAAAGAGAAGCTGTGAGTGAGAGAGAAAGAGAGTCTGTGTGAGAAAGAGAGAGTGAAAGAGAAGCTGTGTGTGAGTGAGAGAGAGAGAGAAGCTGTGTGTGTGAGAGAGAAAGAGACACTGTGTGAGAGAGAGAGATAGAGAAAGAGAAGCTGTCTGAGAGAGAGAGATGCTGTGAGTGAGAGAGAGAGAAAGAGAAGCTGTGTGAGAGAGAAAGAGAAAGTGAAGCTGTGTGTGAGACAAAGAGAGAAATTGAAGCTGTGAGTGAGAGAGAGAGAGAGAAAGAGAAGCATTGAGTGAGAGAGAGAGAAATAGAGTCTGTGAGAGAGAAAGAGAAGCTGTGTGTGTGAGAGAAGCTGTGAGTGAGAGCAAGAGAGCGAAAGAGAAGCTGTGAGTGAAAGAGAGAGAGAGAAAAAGAAGCTGTGAGTGAGAGAGAGAGTTGCTGTGAGTGAGAGAGAGAGAAAGAGAAACTGTGTGTGAGAGAAAGAGAAAGTGAAGCTGTGTTTGAGAGAAAGAGAGAAAGTGAAGCTGTGAGTGAGAGAGAGAGAGAAGCATTGAGTGAGAGAGAGAGAAATAGAGTCTGTGAGAGAGAGAGAGAGAAAGAGAAGCTGTGTGTGAGAGAGAAGCTGTAAGTGAGAGCAAGAGAGCGAAAGAGAAGCTGTGAGTGAAAGAGAGAGAGAGAAAGAGAAGCTGTGAGTGAGAGAGAGAGAGAGTTGATGTGAGTGAGTGAGAGAGAGAAACAGAAGGTGTGTGTGAGAGAGAGAAAGAAAGAGAGAAAAGGAAGCTGTGAGTGAGAGAGAGAGAGAGAAAGAGAAGCTGTGAGTGAGAGAGAGAGAGAAATAGATGCTTTGAGTGAGAGAGAGAGAAACAGAAGCTGTGAGTGAAAGAGAGAGAAAGAGAGTCTGTGTGAGAAAGAGAGAAAGAGAAACTGTGAGTGACAGAGAGAGAGAAGCTGTGAGTGAGAGAGAGAGAGAGAAAGAGAAGCTGTGAGTGAGAGAGAGAAAGAAAGAAAGAGAGAAAGGGAAGCTGTGAGTGAGAGAGAGAGAGAGAGAGAGAGAAGCTGTGAGTGAGTGAGAGAGAGAAAAAGCTGTGAGTGAGAGAGAGAGAGAAATAGATGCTTTGAGTGAGAGAGAGAGAGAAACAGAAGCTGTGAGTGAAAGAGAGAGAAAGAGAGTCTGTGTGAGAAAGAGAGAAAGAGAAGCTGTGAGTGACAGAGAGAGAGAAGCTGTGAGTGAGAGAGAAGCTGTGAGTGAGAGAGAGAGAAATAGAAGCTGTGAGTGAGAGAGAAAGAGAAGCTGTGAGTGAGTGAGTGAGAGAGAAGATGTAAGTGAGTGAAAGCGAGAGAGGAAGAGACGCTATGAGTGAGAGAGAGAGAGAAAGATAAGCTGTGAGTGAGAGAGAGAGAAAGAGAGTCTGTGTTTGAAAGAGAGAAAGAGAAGCTGTGAGTGAGAGAGAAAGAGAGTCTGTGTGAGAAAGAGAGAGTGAAAGAGAAGCTGTGAGTGAGAGAGAGAGAGAGAAGCTGTGAGTGAGAGAGAGAGGAGCTGTGAGTGAGAGAGAGAGAGAAAGAGAAGCTGTGAGTGAGAGAGAAAGAGAAGCTGTGAGTGAGAGAGAGAGAGAGAAGCTGTAAGTGAGAGAAAAAGAGAGAGAAAGAGAAGCTGTGAGTGAGAGTGAGAAAGAGACGCTGTGTGTGTGAGAGAAAGAGAAGCTGTGTGTGAGTGAGAGAGAGAGAGAAGCTGTGTGTGAGAGAGAGAAAGAGACACTGTGTGTGTGAGAGAGAGAGAGAAAGAGAAGCTGTGAGTGAGAGAGAGAGAGATGCTGTGAGTGAGAGAGAGAGAAAGAGAAGCTGTGTGAGAGTGAAAGAGAAAGTGAAGCTGTGTGTGAGACAAAGAGAGAAAGTGAAGCTGTGAGTGAGAGAGAGAGAGAGAAAGAGAAGCATTGAGTGAGAGAGAGAAATAGAGTCTGTGAGAGAGAAAGAGAAGCTGTGTGTGTGAGAGAAGCTGTGAGTGAGAGCAAGAGAGCGAAAGAGAAGCTGTGAGTGAAAGAGAGAGAGAGAAAAAGAAGCTGTGAGTGAGAGAGAGAGAGTTGCTGTGAGTGAGTGTGAGAGAGAAACAGAAGCTGTGTGTGAGAGAGAGAAAAAGAGAAAGAGAAGCTGTGAGTGAGAGAGAGAGAAGCTGTGAGTGAGTGAGAGAGAGAGAAGCTGTGAGTGAGAGAGAGAGGAGCTGTGAGTGAGAGAGAGAGAGAAAGAGAAGCTGTGAGTGAGAGAGAGAGAGAAGCATTGAGTGAGAGAGAGAGAAATAGAGTGTGTGAGAGAGAGAGAAAGAGAAGCTGTGTGTGAGAGAGAAGCTGTGAGAGCAAGAGAGCGAAAGAGAAGCTGTGAGTGAAAGAGAAAGAGAGAAAGAGAAGCTGTGAGTGAGAGAGAGAGAGAGTTGCTGTGAGTGAGTGTGAGAGAGAAACAGAAGGTGTGAGTGAGAGAGAGAAAGAAAGAGAGAAAGGGAAGCTGTGAGTGAGAGAGAGAGAGAGAAAGAGAAGCTGTGAGTGAGTGAGAGAAAGAAAAAGCTGTGAGTGAGAGAGAGAGAGAAATAGATGCTTTGAGTGAGAGAGAGAGAAACAGAAGCTGTGAGTGAAAGAGAGAGAAAGAGAGTCTGTGTGAGAAAGAGAGAAAGAGAAGCTGTGAGTGACAGAGAGAGAGAAGCTGTGAGTGAGAGAGAGAGAAGCTGTGAGTGAGAGAGAGAGAAATAGAAGCTGTGAGTGAGAGAGAAAGAGAAGCTGTGAGTGAGTGAGAGAGAGAGAAGATGTAAGTGAGTGAAAGAGAGAGAGGAAGAGATGCTGTGAGTGAGAGAGAGAGAGAAAGAGAAGCTGTGAATGAGAGAGAGAGAAAGAGAGTCTGTGTGTGAAAGAGAGAAAGAGAAGCTGTGAGTGAGAGAGAGAGAGAAGCTGTGAGTGAGAGAGAGAGAAGCTGTGAGTGAGAGAGAGAAATAGAAGCTGTGAGTGAGAGAGAGAGAAAGAGAAGCTGTGAGTGAGAGAGAGAGGAAGAGAAGTTGTGAGTGAGTGAGAGAGAAAGAGAAGCTGTGAGTGAGAGAGAGAGAAAGAGAAGCTGTGAGTGAGACAAAGAGAGAGAAAGAGAAGCTGTGAGTGTGTGTGTGAGAGAGAAAGAGAAGCTGTGAGTGAGAGAGTGAGAAAGTTAAGCTGTGAGTGAGAGAGAGAGAAAGAGAAGCTTTGAGTGAGAGAGAGAGGAAGAGAAGCTGTGAGTGAGAGAGAGAGAGAAAATGAAGCTGTGAGTGAGAGAGAGAGAGACAGAGAGAGAAGCTGTGATTGAGAGAGAGAGAAAGAGAAGTTGTGAGAGAGAGAGAGAGAAACAGAAGCTGTGAGTGAGATAGAGAGAGAGAAAGAGAAGCTGTGAATGCGAGAGAGAGAGAGAGAGAGAGAGAGAAGCTATGAGTGAGAGAGAGAGGAAGAGATGCTGTGAGTGAGTGAGAGAGAAAGAGAAGCTGTGAGTGAGAGAGATAGAGAAGCTGTGAGTGAGTGAGAGAGAGAGAAAGAGAAGCTGTGAGTGAGAGAGAGAGAAAAACAGAAGCTGTGAGTGAGAGAGAGAGAGAAAGAGAAAGAGAAGCTGTGAGTGAGTGAGAGAGAGAGAAAGAGAAGCTGTGAGTGAGAGAGAGAGAAAAACAGAAGCTGTGAGTGAGAGAGAGAGAGAAAGAGAAAGAGAAGCTGTGAGTGAGTGAGAGAGAGAGAAAGAGAAGCTGTGAGTGAGAGAGAGAAAAAGAGAGTCTAAGAAAAAGAGAGTGAAAGAGAAGCTGTGTGTGTGAGAGAGAGATAGAAGCTGTGAGTGAGAGAGAGAGAGACAGAGAAGCTGTGAGTGAGAGAGAAACAGAAGCTGTGAGTGAGAGTGAGAGAGAAAGAGAAGGTGTGAGTGAGAGAGAGAGAGAGAAAGAGAAGCTGTGAGTGAGAGAGAAAGAGAGTCTGTGTGAGAAAGAGAGAGTGAAAGAGAAGCTGTGTGTGAGTGAGAGAGAGAGAGAAGCTGTGTGTGTGAGAGAGAAAGAGACACTGTGTGAGAGAGAGATAGAGAAAGAGAAGCTGTCTGAGAGAGAGAGATGCTGTGAGTGAGAGAGAGAGAAAGAGAAGCTGTGTGAGAGAGAAAGAGAAAGTGAAGCTGTGTGTGAGACAAAGAGAGAAATTGAAGCTGTGAGTGAGAGAGAGAGAGAGAAAGAGAAGCATTGAGTGAGAGAGAGAGAAATAGAGTCTGTGAGAGAGAAAGAGAAGCTGTGTGTGTGAGAGAAGCTGTGAGTGAGAGCAAGAGAGCGAAAGAGAAGCTGTGAGTGAAAGAGAGAGAGAGAAAAAGAAGCTGTGAGTGAGAGAGAGAGTTGCTGTGAGTGAGAGAGAGAGAAAGAGAAACTGTGTGTGAGAGAAAGAGAAAGTGAAGCTGTGTTTGAGAGAAAGAGAGAAAGTGAAGCTGTGAGTGAGAGAGAGAGAGAAGCATTGAGTGAGAGAGAGAGAAATAGAGTCTGTGAGAGAGAGAGAGAGAAAGAGAAGCTGTGTGTGAGAGAGAAGCTGTAAGTGAGAGCAAGAGAGCGAAAGAGAAGCTGTGAGTGAAAGAGAGAGAGAGAAAGAGAAGCTGTGAGTGAGAGAGAGAGAGAGTTGATGTGAGTGAGTGAGAGAGAGAAACAGAAGGTGTGTGTGAGAGAGAGAAAGAAAGAGAGAAAAGGAAGCTGTGAGTGAAAGAGAGAGAAAGAGAGTCTGTGTGAGAAAGAGAGAAAGAGAAACTGTGAGTGACAGAGAGAGAGAAGCTGTGAGTGAGAGAGAGAGAGAGAAAGAGAAGCTGTGAGTGAGAGAGAGAAAGAAAGAAAGAGAGAAAGGGAAGCTGTGAGTGAGAGAGAGAGAGAGAGAGAGAAGCTGTGAGTGAGTGAGAGAGAGAAAAAGCTGTGAGTGAGAGAGAGAGAGAAATAGATGCTTTGAGTGAGAGAGAGAGAGAAACAGAAGCTGTGAGTGAAAGAGAGAGAAAGAGAGTCTGTGTGAGAAAGAGAGAAAGAGAAGCTGTGAGTGACAGAGAGAGAGAAGCTGTGAGTGAGAGAGAAGCTGTGAGTGAGAGAGAGAGAAATAGAAGCTGTGAGTGAGAGAGAAAGAGAAGCTGTGAGTGAGTGAGTGAGAGAGAAGATGTAAGTGAGTGAAAGCGAGAGAGGAAGAGACGCTGTGAGTGAGAGAGAGAGAGAAAGATAAGCTGTGAGTGAGAGAGAGAGAAAGAGAGTCTGTGTTTGAAAGAGAGAAAGAGAAGCTGTGAGTGAGAGAGAGAGAGAAGCTGTGAGTGAGAGAGAGAGAAAGAGAAGCTGTGAGTGAGAGAGAGAGGAAGAGAAGTTGTGAGTGAGTGAGAGAGAAAGAGAAGCTGTGAGTGAGAGAGAGAGAAAGAGAAGCTGTGAGTGAGAGGGAGAGAGAGAAAGAGAAGCTGTGTGTGTGAGAGAGAAAAACAGAAGCTGTGAGTGAGAGAGAGATAGAAAGAGAAGATGTGAGTTAGAGAGAGAGAAAGAGAAGCTGTGAGTGAGTGAGAGAGAGAAAAAGCTGTGAGTGAGAGAGAGAGAGAAATAGATGCTTTGAGTGAGAGAGAGAGAGAAACAGAAGCTGTGAGTGAAAGAGAGAGAAAGAGAGTCTGTGTGAGAAAGAGAGAAAGAGAAGCTGTGAGTGACAGAGAGAGAGAAGCTGTGAGTGAGAGAGAAGCTGTGAGTGAGAGAGAGAGAAATAGAAGCTGTGAGTGAGAGAGAAAGAGAAGCTGTGAGTGAGTGAGTGAGAGAGAAGATGTAAGTGAGTGAAAGCGAGAGAGGAAGAGACGCTGTGAGTGAGAGAGAGAGAGAAAGATAAGCTGTGAGTGAGAGAGAGAGAAAGAGAGTCTGTGTTTGAAAGAGAGAAAGAGAAGCTGTGAGTGAGAGAGAGAGAGAAGCTGTGAGTGAGAGAGAGAGAAAGAGAAGCTGTGAGTGAGAGAGAGAGGAAGAGAAGTTGTGAGTGAGTGAGAGAGAAAGAGAAGCTGTGAGTGAGAGAGAGAGAAAGAGAAGCTGTGAGTGAGAGGGAGAGAGAGAAAGAGAAGCTGTGTGTGAGAGAGAGAAAAACAGAAGCTGTGAGTGAGAGAGAGATAGAAAGAGAAGATGTGAGTTAGAGAGAGAGAAAGAGAAGCTGTGAGTGTGTGTGTGAGAGAGAAAGAGAAGCTGTGAGAGATAGAGAGTGAGAAAGAGAAGCTGTGAGTGAGAGAGAGAGAAAGAGAAGCTGTGAGTGAGACAAAGAGAGAGAAAGAGAAGCTGTGAGTGTGTGTGTGAGAGAGAAAGAGAAGCCGTGAGTGATAGAGAGAGAGAATGAGAAGCTGTGAGTGAGAGAGTGAGAAAGTTAAGCTGTGAGTGAGAGAGAGAGAAAGAGAAGCTTTGAGTGAGAGAGAGAGGAAGAGAAGCTGTGAGTGAGAGAGAGAGAAAAAATGAAGCTGTGAGTGAGTGAGAGAGAGACAGAGAGAGAAGCTGTGATTGAGAGAGAGAGAAAGAGAAGCTGTGAGAGAGAGAGAGAAACAGAAGCTGTGAGTGAGATAGAGAGAGAGAAAGAGAAGCTGTGAATGCGAGAGAGAGAGGGAGAGAGAAGCTGTGAGTGAGAGAGAGAGAAACAGAAGCTGTGAGTGAGTGAGAGAGAAAGAGAAGCTGTGAGTGAGAGAGTTAGAGAAGCTGTGAGTGAGTGAGAGAGAGAGAAAGAGAAGCTGTGAGTGAGTGAGAGAGAGAAAGAGAAGCTGTGAGTGAGAGAGAGAGAAAAACAGAAGCTGTGAGTGAGAGAGAGAGAGAAAGAGAAAGAGAAGCTGTGAGTGAGTGAGAGAGAGAAAGAGAAGCTGTGAGTGAGAGAGAGAAAAAGAGAGTCTAAGAAAAAGAGAGTGAAAGAGAAGCTGTGTGTGAGAGAGAGGGAGAAGCTGTGAGTGAGAGAGAGAGAGACAGAGAAGCTGTGAGTGAGAGAGAAACTGAAGCTGTGAGTTACAGTGAGAGAGAAAGAGAAGGTGTGAGTGAGAGAGAGAGAGAGAGAAGCTGTGAGTGAGAGAGAAAGAGAGTCTGTGTGAGAAAGAGAGAGTGAAAGAGAAGCTGTGAGTGAGAGAGAGAGAGAGAAGCTGTGAGTGAGAGAGAGAGGGGCTGTGAGTGAGAGAGAGAGAAAGAGAATCTGTGAGTGAGAGAGAAAGAGAAGCTGTGAGTGAGAGAGAGAGAGAGAGAAGCTGTAAGTGAGAGAAAAAGAGAGAGAAAGAGAAGCTGTGAGTGAGAGTGAGAAAGAGAAGCTGTGTGTGAGAGAGAAAGAGAAGCTGTGTGTGAGTGAGAGAGAGAGAGAAGCTGTGTGTGTGAGAGCGAAAGAGAAGCTGTGAGTGAGAGAGAGAGAAAAAGAAGCTGTGAGTGAGAGAGAGAGAGTTGCTGTGAGTGAGTGTGAGAGAGAAACAGAAGCTGTGAGTGAGAGAGAGAAAAAGAGAAAGAGAAGCTGTGAGTGAGAGAGAGAGAGAGAGAGAAGCTGTGAGTGAGTGAGAGAGAGAGAAGCTGTGAGTGAGAGAGAGAGGAGCTGTGAGTGAGAGAGAGAGAAAAAGAGAAGCTGTGAGTGAGAGAGAAAATGAAGCTGTGAGTGAGAGAGAGAGAAGCTGTGAGTGAGAGAAAAAGAGAGAGAAAGAGAAGCTGTGAGTGAGAGTGAGAAAGAGAAGCTGTGTGTGAGAGAGAAAGAGAAGCTGTGTGTGAGTGAGAGAGAGAGAGAAGCTGTGTGAGTGAGAGAAAGAGACACTGTGAGAGAGAGAGAGAGAGAGAGAGAGAAAGAGAAGCTGTGAGTGAGAGAGAGAGAGATGCTGTGAGTGAGAGAGAGAGAAAGAGAAACTGTGTGTGAGAGAAAGAGAAAGTGAAGCTGTGTTTGAGAGAAAGAGAGAAAGTGAAGCTGTGAGTGAGAGAGAGAGAGAAGCATTGAGTGAGAGAGAGAGAAATAGAGTCTGTGAGAGAGAGAGAGAAAGAGAAGCTGTGTGTGAGAGAGAAGCTGTGAGAGCAAGAGAGCGAAAGAGAAGCTGTGAGGGAAAGAGAGAGAGAGAAAGAGAAGCTGTGAGTGAGAGAGAGAGAGAGTTGCTGTGAGTGAGTGTGAGAGAGAAACAGAAGGTGTGAGTGAGAGAGAGAAAGAAAGAGAGAAAGGGAAGCTGTGAGTGAGAGAGAGAGAGAAAGAGAAGCTGTGAGTGAGTGAGAGAGAGAAAAAGCTGTGAGTGAGAGAGAGAGAGAAATAGATGCTTTGAGTGAGAGAGAGAGAAACAGAAGCTGTGAGTGAAAGAGAGAGAAAGAGAGTCTGTGTGAGAAAGAGAGAAAGAGAAGCTGTGAGTGACAGAGAGAGAGAAGCTGTGAGTGAGAGAGAGAGAAGCTGTGAGTGAGAGAGAGAGAAATAGAAGCTGTGAGTGAGAGAGAAAGAGAAGCTGTGAGTGAGTGAGAGAGAGAGAAGATGTAAGTGAGTGAAAGAGAGAGAGGAAGAGATGCTGTGAGTGAGAGAGAGAGAGAAAGAGAAGCTGTGAGTGAGAGAGAGAGAAAGAGAGTCTGTGTGTGAAAGAGAGAAAGAGAAGCTGTGAGTGAGAGAGAGAGAGAAGCTGTGAGTGAGAGAGAGAGAAGCTGTGAGTGAGAGAGAGAGAAATAGAAGCTGTGAGTGAGAGAGAGAGAAAGAGAAGCTGTGAGTGAGAGAGAGAGGAAGAGAAGTTGTGAGTGAGTGAGAGAGAAAGAGAAGCTGTGAGTGAGAGAGAGAGAAAGAGAAGCTGTGATTGAGACAAAGAGAGAGAAAGAGAAGCTGTGAGTGTGTGTGTGAGAGAGAAAGAGAAGCCGTGAGTGATAGAGAGAGAGAAAGAGAAGCTGTGAGTGAGAGAGTGAGAAAGTTAAGCTGTGAGTGAGAGAGAGAGAAAGAGAAGCTTTGAGTGAGAGAGAGAGGAAGAGAAGCTGTGAGTGAGAGAGAGAGAGAAAATGAAGCTGTGAGTGAGTGAGAGAGAGACAGAGAGAGAAGCTGTGATTGAGAGAGAGAGAAAGAGAAGTTGTGAGAGAGAGAGAGAAACAGAAGCTGTGAGTGAGATAGAGAGAGAGAAAGAGAAGCTGTGAATGCGAGAGAGAGAGAGAGAGAGAAGCTGTGAGTGAGAGAGAGAGGAAGAGATGCTGTGAGTGAGAGAGAGAGAAAGAGAGTCTGTGTTTGAAAGAGAGAAAGAGAAGCTGTGAGTGAGAGAGAGAGAGAAGCTGTGAGTGAGAGAGAGAGAAAGAGAAGCTGTGAGTGAGAGAGAGAGGAAGAGAAGTTGTGAGTGAGTGAGAGAGAAAGAGAAGCTGTGAGTGAGAGAGAGAGAAAGAGAAGCTGTGAGTGAGAGGGAGAGAGAGAAAGAGAAGCTGTGTGTGAGAGAGAGAAAAACAGAAGCTGTGAGTGAGAGAGAGATAGAAAGAGAAGATGTGAGTTAGAGAGAGAGAAAGAGAAGCTGTGAGTGTGTGTGTGAGAGAGAAAGAGAAGCTGTGAGAGATAGAGAGTGAGAAAGAGAAGCTGTGAGTGAGAGAGAGAGAAAGAGAAGCTGTGAGTGAGACAAAGAGAGAGAAAGAGAAGCTGTGAGTGTGTGTGTGAGAGAGAAAGAGAAGCCGTGAGTGATAGAGAGAGAGAATGAGAAGCTGTGAGTGAGAGAGTGAGAAAGTTAAGCTGTGAGTGAGAGAGAGAGAAAGAGAAGCTTTGAGTGAGAGAGAGAGGAAGAGAAGCTGTGAGTGAGAGAGAGAGAAAAAATGAAGCTGTGAGTGAGTGAGAGAGAGACAGAGAGAGAAGCTGTGATTGAGAGAGAGAGAAAGAGAAGCTGTGAGAGAGAGAGAGAAACAGAAGCTGTGAGTGAGATAGAGAGAGAGAAAGAGAAGCTGTGAATGCGAGAGAGAGAGGGAGAGAGAAGCTGTGAGTGAGAGAGAGAGAAACAGAAGCTGTGAGTGAGTGAGAGAGAAAGAGAAGCTGTGAGTGAGAGAGTTAGAGAAGCTGTGAGTGAGTGAGAGAGAGAGAAAGAGAAGCTGTGAGTGAGTGAGAGAGAGAAAGAGAAGCTGTGAGTGAGAGAGAGAGAAAAACAGAAGCTGTGAGTGAGAGAGAGAGAGAAAGAGAAAGAGAAGCTGTGAGTGAGTGAGAGAGAGAAAGAGAAGCTGTGAGTGAGAGAGAGAAAAAGAGAGTCTAAGAAAAAGAGAGTGAAAGAGAAGCTGTGTGTGAGAGAGAGGGAGAAGCTGTGAGTGAGAGAGAGAGAGACAGAGAAGCTGTGAGTGAGAGAGAAACTGAAGCTGTGAGTTACAGTGAGAGAGAAAGAGAAGGTGTGAGTGAGAGAGAGAGAGAGAGAAGCTGTGAGTGAGAGAGAAAGAGAGTCTGTGTGAGAAAGAGAGAGTGAAAGAGAAGCTGTGAGTGAGAGAGAGAGAGAGAAGCTGTGAGTGAGAGAGAGAGGGGCTGTGAGTGAGAGAGAGAGAAAGAGAATCTGTGAGTGAGAGAGAAAGAGAAGCTGTGAGTGAGAGAGAGAGAGAGAGAAGCTGTAAGTGAGAGAAAAAGAGAGAGAAAGAGAAGCTGTGAGTGAGAGTGAGAAAGAGAAGCTGTGTGTGAGAGAGAAAGAGAAGCTGTGTGTGAGTGAGAGAGAGAGAGAAGCTGTGTGTGTGAGAGCGAAAGAGAAGCTGTGAGTGAGAGAGAGAGAAAAAGAAGCTGTGAGTGAGAGAGAGAGAGTTGCTGTGAGTGAGTGTGAGAGAGAAACAGAAGCTGTGAGTGAGAGAGAGAAAAAGAGAAAGAGAAGCTGTGAGTGAGAGAGAGAGAGAGAGAGAAGCTGTGAGTGAGTGAGAGAGAGAGAAGCTGTGAGTGAGAGAGAGAGGAGCTGTGAGTGAGAGAGAGAGAAAAAGAGAAGCTGTGAGTGAGAGAGAAAATGAAGCTGTGAGTGAGAGAGAGAGAAGCTGTGAGTGAGAGAAAAAGAGAGAGAAAGAGAAGCTGTGAGTGAGAGTGAGAAAGAGAAGCTGTGTGTGAGAGAGAAAGAGAAGCTGTGTGTGAGTGAGAGAGAGAGAGAAGCTGTGTGAGTGAGAGAAAGAGACACTGTGAGAGAGAGAGAGAGAGAGAGAGAGAAAGAGAAGCTGTGAGTGAGAGAGAGAGAGATGCTGTGAGTGAGAGAGAGAGAAAGAGAAACTGTGTGTGAGAGAAAGAGAAAGTGAAGCTGTGTTTGAGAGAAAGAGAGAAAGTGAAGCTGTGAGTGAGAGAGAGAGAGAAGCATTGAGTGAGAGAGAGAGAAATAGAGTCTGTGAGAGAGAGAGAGAAAGAGAAGCTGTGTGTGAGAGAGAAGCTGTGAGAGCAAGAGAGCGAAAGAGAAGCTGTGAGGGAAAGAGAGAGAGAGAAAGAGAAGCTGTGAGTGAGAGAGAGAGAGAGTTGCTGTGAGTGAGTGTGAGAGAGAAACAGAAGGTGTGAGTGAGAGAGAGAAAGAAAGAGAGAAAGGGAAGCTGTGAGTGAGAGAGAGAGAGAAAGAGAAGCTGTGAGTGAGTGAGAGAGAGAAAAAGCTGTGAGTGAGAGAGAGAGAGAAATAGATGCTTTGAGTGAGAGAGAGAGAAACAGAAGCTGTGAGTGAAAGAGAGAGAAAGAGAGTCTGTGTGAGAAAGAGAGAAAGAGAAGCTGTGAGTGACAGAGAGAGAGAAGCTGTGAGTGAGAGAGAGAGAAGCTGTGAGTGAGAGAGAGAGAAATAGAAGCTGTGAGTGAGAGAGAAAGAGAAGCTGTGAGTGAGTGAGAGAGAGAGAAGATGTAAGTGAGTGAAAGAGAGAGAGGAAGAGATGCTGTGAGTGAGAGAGAGAGAGAAAGAGAAGCTGTGAGTGAGAGAGAGAGAAAGAGAGTCTGTGTGTGAAAGAGAGAAAGAGAAGCTGTGAGTGAGAGAGAGAGAGAAGCTGTGAGTGAGAGAGAGAGAAGCTGTGAGTGAGAGAGAGAGAAATAGAAGCTGTGAGTGAGAGAGAGAGAAAGAGAAGCTGTGAGTGAGAGAGAGAGGAAGAGAAGTTGTGAGTGAGTGAGAGAGAAAGAGAAGCTGTGAGTGAGAGAGAGAGAAAGAGAAGCTGTGATTGAGACAAAGAGAGAGAAAGAGAAGCTGTGAGTGTGTGTGTGAGAGAGAAAGAGAAGCCGTGAGTGATAGAGAGAGAGAAAGAGAAGCTGTGAGTGAGAGAGTGAGAAAGTTAAGCTGTGAGTGAGAGAGAGAGAAAGAGAAGCTTTGAGTGAGAGAGAGAGGAAGAGAAGCTGTGAGTGAGAGAGAGAGAGAAAATGAAGCTGTGAGTGAGTGAGAGAGAGACAGAGAGAGAAGCTGTGATTGAGAGAGAGAGAAAGAGAAGTTGTGAGAGAGAGAGAGAAACAGAAGCTGTGAGTGAGATAGAGAGAGAGAAAGAGAAGCTGTGAATGCGAGAGAGAGAGAGAGAGAGAAGCTGTGAGTGAGAGAGAGAGGAAGAGATGCTGTGAGTGAGTGAGAGAGAAAGAGAAGCTGTGAGTGAGAGAGATAGAGAAGCTGTGAGTGAGTGAGAGAGAGAAAGAGAAGCTGTGAGTGAGAGAGAGAGAAAAACAGAAGCTGTGAGTGAGAGAGAGAGAGAAAGAGAAAGAGAAGCTGTGAGTGAGAGAGAGAGAGAAAGAGAAAGAGAAGCTGTGAGTGAGTGAGAGAGAGAGAAAGAGAAGCTGTGAGTGAGAGAGAGAAAAAACAGAAGCTGTGAGTGAGAGAGAGAGAGAAAGAGAAAGAGAAGCTGTGAGTGAGTGAGAGAGAGAGAAAGCGAAGCTGTGAGTGAGAGAGAGAAAAAGAGAGTCTAAGAAAAAGAGAGTGAAAGAGAAGCTGTGTGTGTGAGAGAGAGAGAAGCTGTGAGTGAGAGAGAGAGAGACAGAGAAGCTGTGAGTGAGAGAGAAACAGAAGCTGTGAGTGAGAGTGAGAGAGAAAGAGGTGTGAGTGAGAGAGAGAGAGAGAAAGAGAAGCTGTGAGTGAGAGAGAAAGAGAGTCTGTGTGAGAAAGAGAGAGTGAAAGAGAAGCTGTGAGTGAGAGAGAGAGAGAGAAGCTGTGAGTGAGAGAGAGAGGAGCTGTGAGTGAGAGAGAAAGAGAAGCTGTGAGTGAGAGAGAGAGAGAGAAGCTGTAAGTGAGAGAAAAAGAGAGAGAAAGAGAAGCTATGAGTGAGAGTGAGAAAGAGAAGCTGTGTGTGAGAGAGAAAGAGAAGCTGTGTGTGAGTGAGAGAGAGAGAGAAGCTGTGTGTGTGAGAGAGAAAGAGACACTGTGTGTGTGAGAGAGATAGAGAAAGAGAAGCTGTCAGTGAGAGAGAGAGAGATTCTGTGAGTGAGAGAGAGAGAAAGAGAAGCTCTGTGTGAGAGAAAGAGAAAGTGAAGCTGTGTGTGAGACAAAGAGAGAAAGTGAAGCTGTGAGTGAGAGAGAGAGAGAGAAAGAGAAGCATTGAGTGAGAGAGAGAGAAATAGAGTCTGTGAGAGAGAAAGAGAAGCTGTGTGTGAGAGAGAAGCTGTGAGTGAGAGCAAGAGAGCGAAAGAGAAGCTGTGAGTGAAAGAGAGAGAGAGAAAAAGAAGCTGTGAGTGAGAGAGAGAGTTGCTGTGAGTGAGAGAGAGAGAAAGAGAAACTGTGTGTGAGAGAAAGAGAAAGTGAAGCTGTGTTTGAGAGAAAGAGAGAAAGTGAAGCTGTGAGTGAGAGAGAGAGAGAAGCATTGAGTGAGAGAGAGAGAAATAGAGTCTGTGAGAGAGAGAGAGAGAAAGAGAAGCTGTGTGTGAGAGAGAAGCTGTAAGTGAGAGCAAGAGAGCGAAAGAGAAGCTGTGAGTGAAAGAGAGAGAGAGAAAGAGAAGCTGTGAGTGAGAGAGAGAGAGAGTTGATGTGAGTGAGTGAGAGAGAGAAACAGAAGGTGTGTGTGAGAGAGAGAAAGAAAGAGAGAAAAGGAAGCTGTGAGTGTGAGAGAGAGAGAAAGAGAAGCTGTGAGTGTGAGAGAGAGAGAAATAGATGCTTTGAGTGAGAGAGAGAGAAACAGAAGCTGTGAGTGAAAGAGAGAGAAAGAGAGTGTGTGAGAAAGAGAGAAAGAGAAACTGTGAGTGACAGAGAGAGAGAAGCTGTGAGTGAGAGAGAGAGAAGCTGTGAGTGAGAGAGAGAAATAGAAGCTGTGAGTGAGAGAGAAAGAGAAGCTGTGAGTGAGTGAGAGAGAGAGAAGATGTAAGTGAGTGAAAGAGAGAGAGGAAGAGATGCTGTGAGTGAGAGAGAGAGAGAAAGAGAAGCTGTGAGTGAGAGAGAGAGAGAAAGAGAGTCTGTGTGAGAAAGAGAGAAAGAGAAGCTGTGAGTGAGAGAGAGAGAGAAGCTGTGAGTGAGAGAGAGAGAAGCTGTGAGTGAGAGAGAGAAATAGAAGCTGTGAGTGAGAGAGAGAGAAAGAGAAGCTGTGAGTGAGAGAGAGAGGAAGAGAAGTTGTGAGTGAGTGAGAGAGAAAGAGAAGCTGTGAGTGAGAGAGAGAGAAAGAGAAGCTGTGAGTGAGAGGGAGAGAGAGAAAGAGAAGCTGTGTGTGTGAGAGAGAAAAACAGAAGCTGTGAGTGAAAGAGAGAGAAAGAGAGTGTGTGAGAAAGAGAGAAAGAGAAACTGTGAGTGACAGAGAGAGAGAAGCTGTGAGTGAGAGAGAGAGAAGCTGTGAGTGAGAGAGAGAAATAGAAGCTGTGAGTGAGAGAGAAAGAGAAGCTGTGAGTGAGTGAGAGAGAGAGAAGATGTAAGTGAGTGAAAGAGAGAGAGGAAGAGATGCTGTGAGTGAGAGAGAGAGAGAAAGAGAAGCTGTGAGTGAGAGAGAGAGAGAAAGAGAGTCTGTGTGAGAAAGAGAGAAAGAGAAGCTGTGAGTGAGAGAGAGAGAGAAGCTGTGAGTGAGAGAGAGAGAAGCTGTGAGTGAGAGAGAGAGAAATAGAAGCTGTGAGTGAGAGAGAGAGAAAGAGAAGCTGTGAGTGAGAGAGAGAGGAAGAGAAGTTGTGAGTGAGTGAGAGAGAAAGAGAAGCTGTGAGTGAGAGAGAGAGAAAGAGAAGCTGTGAGTGAGAGGGAGAGAGAGAAAGAGAAGCTGTGTGTGAGAGAGAGAAAAACAGAAGCTGTGAGTGAGAGAGAGAGAGAAAGAGAAGATGTGAGTGAGAGAGAGAAAGAGAGAAATAGAAGCTGTGAGTGAGTAGAGAGAGAGAAAAAGACAAGCTGTGAGTGAGTGAGAGAGAGAAAAAGCTGTGAGTGAGAAAGAGAGTGAAAGAGATGCTTTGAGTGAGAGAGAGAGAAAGTGAAGCTGTGTGTGAGAGAAAGAGAGAAAGTGAATCTGTGAGTAAGAGAGAGAGAGAGAGAGAAAGAGAAGCTGTGTGTGAGAGAAAGAGAAAAGGAAGCTGTGTGTGAGAGAAAGAGAGAAAGTGAAGCTGTGAGTTAGAGAGAGAGAAAGAGAAGCTGTGAGTGTGTCTGAGAGAGAGAAAGAGAAGCTGTGAGTGATAGAGAGTGAGAAAGAGAAGCTGTGAGTGAGAGAGAGAGAAAGAGAAGCTGTGAGTGAGACAAAGAGAGAGAAAGAGAATCTGTGAGTGTGTGTGTGAGAGAGAAAGAGAAGCCGTGAGTGATAGAGAGAGAGAAAGAGAAGCTGTGAGTGAGAGAGTGAGAAAGTTAAGCTGTGAGTGAGAGAGAGAGGAAGAGAAGCTGTGAGTGAGAGAGAGAGAGAAAATGAAGCTGTGAGTGAGATAGAGAGAGAGAAAGAGAAGCTGTGAATGCGAGAGAGAGAGAGAGAGAGAAGCTGTGAGTGAGAGAGAGAGGAAGAGATGCTGTGAGTGAGTGAGAGAGAAAGAGAAGCTGTGAGTGAGAGAGATAGAGAAAGAGAAGCTGTGAGTGAGTGAGAGAGAGAGAAAGAGAAGCTGTGAGTGAGAGAGAGAGAAAAACAGAAGCTGTGAGTGAGAGAGAGAGAGAGAGAAAGAGAAGCTGTGAGTGAGTGAGAGAGAGAGAAAGAGAAGCTGTGAGTGAGAGAGAGAGAAAAACAGAAGCTGTGAGTGAGAGAGAGAGATAGAGAAAGAGAAGCTGTGAGTGAGTGAGAGAGAGAGAAAGAGAAGCTGTGAGTGAGAGAGAGAAAAAGAGAGTCTAAGAAAAAGAGAGTGAAAGAGAAGCTGTGTGTGTGTGTGAGAGAGAGAAGCTGTGAGTGAGAGAGAGAGAGACAGAGAAGCTGTGAGTGAGAGAGAAACAGAAGCTGTGAGTGAGAGTGAGAGAGAAAGAGAAGGTGTGAGTGAGAGAGAGAGAGAAAGAGAAGCTGTGAGTGAGAGAGAAAGAGAGTCTGTGTGAGAAAGAGAGAGTGAAAGAGAAGCTGTGAGTGAGAGAGAGAGAGAGAAGCTGTGAGTGAGAGAGAGGAGCTGTGAGTGAGAGAGAGAGAGAAAGAGAAGCTGTGAGTGAGAGAGAAAGAGAAGCTGTGAGTGAGAGAGAGAGAGAAGCTGTAAGTGAGAGAAAAAGAGAGAGAAAGAGAAGCTGTGAGTGAGAGTGAGAAAGAGAAGCTGTGTGTGAGAGAGAAAGAGAAGCTGTGTGTGAGTGAGAGAGAGAGAGAAGCTGTGTGTGTGAGAGAGAAAGAGACACTGTGTGTGAGAGAGAGAAAGAGAAGCTGTGAGTGAGAGAGAGAGATGCTGTGAGTGAGAGAGAGAAAGAGAAGCTGTGTATGTGTGAGAGAGAGATATGCTGTGAGTGAGAGAGAGAAAGATAAGGTGTGTGTGAGAGAAAGAGAAAGTGAAGCTGTGTGTGAGATAAAGAGAGAAAGTGAAGCTGTGAGTGAGAGAGAGAGAAGCATTGAGTGAAAGAGAGAGAAATAGTCTGAGAGAGAGAGAAAGAGAAGCTGTGTGTGAGAGAGAGATAAGCTGTGAGTGAGAGAGAGAGCAAAAGAGAAGCTGTGAGTGAAAGAGAGAGAGAGAAAGAGCAGCTGTGAGTGAGAGGGAGAGAGTTGCTGTGAGTGAGAGAGAGAGAGAAAGAGAAGCTGTGCGTGAGAGAGAGAGAGAGAATCAGGAGCTGTGAGTGAGAAAGAGAGAGAGAAAGAGAAGCTGTGTGTGTGTGAGAGAGAAAGAGAAGCTGTGAGTGAGAGAGATAGAATGAGAAGCTGTGAGTGAGAGAGAGAGAAAGAGAAGCTTTGAGTGAGAGAGAGAAGAAGAGAAGCTGTGAGTGAGTGAGAGAGAGACAGAGAGAGAAGCTGGGATTGAGAGAGAGAGAGAGAAAGAGAAGCTGTGAGAGAGTGAGAGAGAAACAGAAGCTGTGAGTGAGATAGAGAGAGAGAAAGAGAAGCTGTGAATGCGAGAGAGAGAGAGAGAGAAGCTGTGAGTGAGAGAGAGAAAGAGATACTGTGAGTGAGTGAGAGAGAAAGAGAAGCTGTGAGTGAGAGAGATAGAGAAAGAGAAGCTGTGAGTGAGTGAGAGAGAGAGAAAGAGAAGCTGTGAGTGCGAGAGAGAGAAAAACAGAAGCTGTGAGTGAGAGAGAGAGAGAAAGAGAAAGAGAAGCTGTGAGTGAGTGAGAGAGAGAGAAAGAGAAGCTGTGAGTAAGAGAGAGAAAAACAGAAGCTGTGAGTGAGAGAGAGAGAGAGAGAAAGAGAAGCTTTTTAATTGAGAGAGAGAGAGAGAGAAAGAGAAGCTGTGAGTGAGAGAGAGAAAAAGAGAGTCTAAGAAAAAGAGAGTGAAAGAGAAGCTGTGTGTGAGAGAGAGTGAGAGAAGCTGTGAGTGAGAGAGAGAGAGACAGAGAAGCTGTGAGTGAGAGAGAAACAGAAGCTGTGAGTGAGAGTGAGAGAGAAAGAGAAGGTGTGAGTGAGAGAGAGAGAGAAAGAGAAGCTGTGAGTGAGAGAGAAAGAGAGTCTGTGTGAGAAAGAGAGAGTGAAAGAGAAGCTGTGAGAGAGAGAGAGAGAGAAGCTGTGAGTGAGAGAGAGAGGAGGTGTGAGTGAGTGAGAGAGAGAAAGAGAAGCTGTGAGTGAGAGAGAAAGAGAAGCTGTGAGTGAGAGAGAGAGAGAGAAGCTGTGAGAGAAAAAGAGAGAGAAAGAGAAGCTGTGAGTGAGAGAGAAAGAGAGTCTGTTTGAGAAAGAGAGAGTGAAAGAGAAGCTGTGAGTGTGAGTGTGAGACAGAAGCTGTGAGTGAGAGAGAGAGGAGCTGTGAGTGAGAGAGAGAGAGAAAGAGAAGCTGTGAGTGAGAGAGAAAGAGAAGCTGTGAGTGAGAGAGAGAGAGAAGCTGTAAGTGAGAGAAAAAGAGAGAGAAAGAGAAGCTGTGAGTGAGAGTGAGAAAGAGAAGCTGTGTGAGAGAGAGAAAGAGAAGCTGTGTGTGAGTGAGAGAGAGAGAGAGAGAAGCTGTTTGTGTGAGAGAGAAAGAGACACTGTGTGTGAGAGAGAGAGAAAGAGAAGCTGTGAGTGAGAGAGAGAGAGATGCTGTGAGTGAGAGAGAGAGAAAGAGAAGCTGTGTGTGAGAGAAAGAGAAAGTGAAGCTGTGTGTGAGACAAAGAGAGAAAGTGAAGCTGTGAGTGAGAGAGAGAGAGAGAAAGAGAAGCATTGAGTGTGAGAGAGAGAAATAGAGTCTGTGAGAGAGAAAGAGAAGCTGTGTGTGTGAGAGAAGCTGTGAGTGAGAGCAAGAGAGCGAAAGAGAAGCTGTGAGTGAAAGAGAGAGAGAGAAAAAGAAGCTGTGAGTGAGAGAGAGAGAGTTGCTGTGAGTGAGTGTGAGAGAGAAACAGAAGCTGTGAGTGAGAAAGAGAGAAAGAGAAGCTGTGAGTGAGAGAGAGAGAGAGAGAAGCTGTGAGTGAGTGAGAGAGAGAGAAAGCTGTGAGTGACAGAGAGAGAAGCTGTGAGTGAGAGAGAGAGAAGCTGTGTGTGTGTGAGAGAGAAATAGAAGCTGTGAGTGAGAGAGAAGGAGAAGCTGTGAGTGAGTGAGAGAGAGAAGATGTAAGTGAGTGAAAGAGAGAAAGAGAAGCTGTGAGTGAGAGAGAGAGAAAGAGAAGCTGTGAGTGAGACAAAGAGAGACAAAGAGAAGCTGTGAGTGAGAGAGAGAGAGAGAGAAAGAGAAGCTGTGAGTGAGAGAGAGAGAGAGAGAAAAAGAGAAGCTGTGAGTGAGTGAGAGAGAGAAAGGGAAGCTGTGTGAGAGAGAGAGAAAGAGAAGCTGTGAGTGAGAGAGAGAGAAAGAGAAGCTGTGAGTGAGACAAAGAGAGACAAAGAGAAGCTGTGAGTGAGTGAGAGAGAGAGAAAGAGAAGCTGTGAGTGAGAGAGAGAGAGAAAGAGAAGCTGTTAGTGAGTGAGAGAGATTAAGAGAAGCTGTGTGTGTGAGAGAGAGAAAGAGACACTGTGTGTGTGAGAGAGAGAGAGAGAAAGAGAAGCTGTGAGTGAGAGAGAGAGATGTTGTGAGTGAGAGATAGAAAAAGAAGCTGTGTATGTGTGTGAGAGAGATATGCTGTGAGTGAGAGAGAGAGAGAGAGAAAGACAAGCTGTGTGTGAGAGAAAGAGAAAGTGAAGCTGTGTGTGAGAGAAAGAGAGAAAGTGAAGCTGTGAGTGAGAGAGAGAGAGAAAGAGAAGCTGTGTGTGTGAGAAAGAGAAAGTGAAGCTATGTGTGAGAGAAAGAGAGAAAGTGAAGCTGTGAGTGAGAGAGAGAGAGAGAAGCTGTGAGTGAGAGTGAGAAAGAGAAGCTGTGAGTGAGAGAGAGAGAAAGAGAAGCTGTGTGTGAGAGAAAGAGAAAGTGAAGCTGTGTGTGAGAGAAAGAGAGAAAGAGAAGGTGGGAGTGAGAGAGAGAGAGAAAGAGAAGCTGAGAGTGAGACAGAGAGAAAGAGAAGCCCTGAGTGAGAGAGAGAGAAAGAGAAGCTGTGAGTGAGTGAGAGAGAGAGAAAGAGAAGCTGTGAGTAAGAGAGAGAAAAACAGAAGCTGTGAGTGAGAGAGAGAGAGAGAGAAAGAGAAGCTTTTTAATTGAGAGAGAGAGAGAGAAAGAGAAGCTGTGAGTGAGAGAGAGAAAAAGAGAGTCTAAGAAAAAGAGAGTGAAAGAGAAGCTGTGTGTGAGAGAGAGTGAGAGAAGCTGTGAGTGAGAGAGAGAGAGACAGAGAAGCTGTGAGTGAGAGAGAAACAGAAGCTGTGAGTGAGAGTGAGAGAGAAAGAGAAGGTGTGAGTGAGAGAGAGAGAGAAAGAGAAGCTGTGAGTGAGAGAGAAAGAGAGTCTGTGTGAGAAAGAGAGAGTGAAAGAGAAGCTGTGTGAGAGAGAGAGAGAGAGAAGCTGTGAGTGAGAGAGAGAGGAGGTGTGAGTGAGAGAGAGAAAGAGAAGCTGTGAGTGAGAGAAAGAGAAGCTGTGAGTGAGAGAGAGAGAGAAGCTGTGAGAGAAAAAGAGAGAGAAAGAGAAGCTGTGAGTGAGAGAGAAAGAGAGTCTGTTTGAGAAAGAGAGAGTGAAAGAGAAGCTGTGAGTGTGAGAGTGAGACAGAAGCTGTGAGTGAGAGAGAGAGGAGCTGTGAGTGAGAGAGAGAGAGAAAGAGAAGCTGTGAGTGAGAGAGAAAGAGAAGCTGTGAGTGAGAGAGAGAGAAGCTGTAAGTGAGAGAAAAAGAGAGAGAAAGAGAAGCTGTGAGTGAGAGTGAGAAAGAGAAGCTGTGTGAGAGAGAGAAAGAGAAGCTGTGTGTGAGTGAGAGAGAGAGAGAGAAGCTGTTTGTGTGAGAGAGAAAGAGACACTGTGTGTGAGAGAGAGAGAAAGAGAAGCTGTGAGTGAGAGAGAGAGAGATGCTGTGAGTGAGAGAGAGAGAAAGAGAAGCTGTGTGTGAGAGAAAGAGAAAGTGAAGCTGTGTGTGAGACAAAGAGAGAAAGTGAAGCTGTGAGTGAGAGAGAGAGAGAAAGAGAAGCATTGAGTGTGAGAGAGAGAAATAGAGTCTGTGAGAGAGAAAGAGAAGCTGTGTGTGTGAGAGAAGCTGTGAGTGAGAGCAAGAGAGCGAAAGAGAAGCTGTGAGTGAAAGAGAGAGAGAGAAAAAGAAGCTGTGAGTGAGAGAGAGAGAGTTGCTGTGAGTGAGTGTGAGAGAGAAACAGAAGCTGTGAGTGAGAGAGAGAAAGAGAGAAAGAGAAGCTGTGAGTGAGAGAGAGAGAGAGAGAAGCTGTGAGTGAGTGAGAGAGAGAGAAAGCTGTGAGTGACAGAGAGAGAAGCTGTGAGTGAGAGAGAGAGAAGCTGTGTGTGTGTGAGAGAGAAATAGAAGCTGTGAGTGAGAGAGAAGGAGAAGCTGTGAGTGAGTGAGAGAGAGAAGATGTAAGTGAGTGAAAGAGAGAAAGAGAAGCTGTGAGTGAGAGAGAGAGAAAGAGAAGCTGTGAGTGAGACAAAGAGAGACAAAGAGAAGCTGTGAGTGAGAGAGAGAGAGAAAGAGAAGCTGTGAGTGAGAGAGAGAGAGAGAGAGAGAGAGAGAAAAAGAGAAGCTGTGAGTGAGTGAGAGAGAGAAAGGGAAGCTGTGAGAGAGAGAGAGAAAGAGAAGCTGTGAGTGAGAGAGAGAGAAAGAGAAGCTGTGAGTGAGACAAAGAGAGACAAAGAGAAGCTGTGAGTGAGTGAGAGAGAGAGAAAGAGAAGCTGTGAGTGAGAGAGAGAGAGAAAGAGAAGCTGTTAGTGAGTGAGAGAGATTAAGAGAAGCTGTGTGTGTGAGAGAGAGAAAGAGACACTGTGTGTGTGAGAGAGAGAGAGAGAAAGAGAAGCTGTGAGTGAGAGAGAGAGATTTTGTGAGTGAGAGATAGAAAAAGAAGCTGTATATGTGTGTGAGAGAGATATGCTGTGAGTGAGAGAGAGAGAGAGAGAGAAAGACAAGCTGTGTGTGAGAGAAAGAGAAAGTGAAGCTGTGTGTGAGAGAAAGAGAGAAAGTGAAGCTGTGAGTGAGAGAGAGAGAGAAAGAGAAGCTGTGTGTGTGAGAAAGAGAAAGTGAAGCTATGTGTGAGAGAAAGAGAGAAAGTGAAGCTGTGAGTGAGAGAGAGAGAGAGAAGCTGTGAGTGAGAGTGAGAAAGAGAAGCTGTGAGTGAGAGAGAGAGAAAGAGAAGCTGTGTGTGAGAGAAAGAGAAAGTGAAGCTGTGTGTGAGAGAAAGAGAGAAAGAGAAGGTGGGAGTGAGAGAGAGAGAGAAAGAGAAGCTGAGAGTGAGACAGAGAGAAAGAGAAGCCCTGAGTGAGAGAGAGAGAAAGAGAAGCTGTGAGTGAGAGAGAAAGAGAGTCTGTGTGAGAAAGAGAGAGTGAAAGAGAAGCTGTGAGTGAGAGAGAGAGAGAGAAGCTGTGTGAGAGAGAGAGGAGCTGTGAGTGAGAGAGAGAGAAAGAGAAGCTGTGTGTGTGAGAGAGAGAGAAGCTGTGAGTGAGTGAGTGAGAGAGAAGCAGTAAGTGAGAGAAAAAGAGAGAGAAAGAGAAGCTGTGAGTGAGTGAGAAAGAGAAGCTGTGTGTGAGAGAGAAAGAGAAGCTGTGTGTGAGTGAGAGAGAGAGAGAGAATCTGTGTGTGTGAGAGAGAAAGAGACACTGTGTGTGTGAGAGAGAGAGAGAGAAAGAGAAGCTGTGTGTGTGAGAGAGAGAGATGCTGTGAGTGAG
Organism: Bradypodion ventrale; assembly: GCA_035047345.1. Lineage (NCBI taxonomy): Eukaryota > Metazoa > Chordata > Lepidosauria > Squamata > Chamaeleonidae > Bradypodion > Bradypodion ventrale. The sequence continues at coordinate 227,448,769 of JAWDJE010000001.1, forward strand.
AGAGAGAGAAAGAGAAGCTGTGTGTGAGAGGAAGAGAAAGTGAAGCTGTGTGTGAGAGAAAGAGAGAAAGTGAATCTGTGAGTGAGAGAGAGAGAGAGAAAGAGAAGCATTGAGTAAGAGAGAGAGAAATAGAGTCTGTGAGAGAGAGAGAAAGAGAAGCTGTGTGTGAGAGAGAAGATGTGAGTGAGAGCAAGAGAGCGAAAGAGAAGCTGTGAGTGAAAGAGAGAGAGAGAGAGAAGCTGTGAGTGTGAGAGAGAGAGTTGCTGTGAGTGAGTGAGAGAGAGAAACAGAAGGTGTGAGTGAGAGAGAGAAAGAGAGAAAGAGAAGCTGTGAGTGAGAGAGAGAGAGAGAAGCTGTGAGTGAGTGAGAGAGAGAAAAAGCTGTGAGTGAGAGAGAGAGAGAAAGAGATGCTTTCAGTGAGAGAGAGAGAAAGAGAGTCTGTGTGAGAAAGAGAGAAGGAGAAGGTGTGAGTGAGAGAGAGAGAGAAGCTGTGAGTGAGAAAGAGAGAAGGTGTGAGTGAGAGAGAGAGAAAGAGAAGGTGTGAGTGAGAGAGAAAAAGAAGCTGTGAGTGAGAGAGAGAGAAGCTGTAAGTGATAGAAAAAGAGAGAGAAAGAGAAGCTGTGAGTGAGAGTGAGAAAGAGAAGCTGTGTGAGAGAGAGAAAGAGAAGCTGTGTGTGAGTAAGAGAGAGAGAGAGAAGCTGTGTGAGTGAGAGAAAGAGACACTGTGTGTGTGTGTGAGAGAGAGAGAAAGCGAAGCTGTGAGTGAGAGAGAGAGAGATGCTGTGAGAGAGAGAGAGAGGAAGAGAAACTGTGTGTGAGAGAGAGAGAAAGTGAAGCTGTGTTTGAGAGAAAGAGAGAAAGTGAAGCTGTGAGTGAGAGAGAGAGAAGCATTGAGTGAGAGAGAGAGAAATAGAGTCTGTGAGAGAGAGAGAGAGAGAGAGAAGCTGTGTGTGAGAGAGAAGCTGTGAGTGAGAGCAAGAGAGCGAAAGAGAAGCTGTGAGTGAAAGAGAGAGAGAGAAAGAGAAGCTGTGAGTGAGAGAGAGAGAGAGTTGCTGTGAGTGAGTGAGAGAGAGAAACAGAAGGTGTGAGTGAGAGAGACAAAGAGAGAAAGGGAAGCTGTGAGTGAGAGAGAGAGAGAGAGAAAGAGAAGCTGTGAGTGAGTGAGAGAGAGAAAAAACTGTGAGTGAGAGAGAGAGAAATAGATGCTTTGAGTGAGAGAGAGAGAAACAGAAGCTGTGAGAGAGAGAGAGAGAAAGAGAGTCTGTGTGAGAAAGAGAGAAAGAGAAGCTGTGAGTGACAGAGAGAGAGAAGCTGTGAGTGAGAGAGAGAGAAGCTGTGAGTGATAGAGAGAGAAATAGAAGCTGTGAGTGAGAGAGAAAGAGAAGCTGTGAGTGAGTGAGAGAGAGAGATGTAAGTGAGTGAAAGAGAGAGAGGAAGAGACGCTGTGAGTGAGAGAGAGAGAGAAAGAGAAGCTGTGAGTGAGAGACAGAGAAAGAGAGTCTGTGTGAGAAAGAGAGAAAGAGAAGCTGTGAGTGAGAGAGAGAGAGAAGCTGTGAGTGAGAGAGAGAGAAGCGGTGAGTGAGAGAGAGAGAAAGAAGCTGTGAGTGAGAGAGAGAGAAAGAGAAGCTGTGAGTGAGAGAGAGAGGAAGAGAAATTGTGAGTGAGAGAGAGAGAAAGAGAAGCTGTGAGTGAGAGAGAGAGAAAGAGAAGCTGTGAGTGAGAGGGACAGAGAGAAATAGAAGCTGTGTGTGAGAGAGAGAAAAACAGAAGCTGTGTGAGAGATAGAGAGAGAAAGAGATGTGAGTGAGAGAGAGAAAGAGAGAAATAGAAGATGTGAGTGAGTGAGAGAGAGAAAAAGACAAGCTGTGAGTGAGTGAGAGAGAGAAAAAGCTGTGAGTGAGAGAGAGAGTGAAAGAGATGCTTTGAGTGAGAGAGAGAGAAAGAAAGTGAACCTGTGTGTGAGAGAAAGAGAGAAAGTGAATCTGTGAGTGAGAGAGAGAGAGAGAAAGAGAAGCTGTGTGTGAGAGAAAGAGAAAATGAAGCTGTGTGTGAGAGAAAGAGAGAAAGTGAAGCTGTGAGTTAGAGAGAGAGAAAGAGAAGCTGTGAGTGAGAGAGAGAGAAGGAGAAGCTGTGAGTGAAACAAAGAGAGAGAAAGAGAAGCTGTGAGTGTGTGTGAGAGAGAGAAAGAGAAGCTGTGAGTGAGAGAGAGAGAGAGTTGCTGTGAGTGAGTGAGAGAGAGAAACAGAAGGTGTGAGTGAGAGAGAGAAAGAGAGAAAGGGAAGCTGTGAGTGAGAGAGAGAGAGAGAGAAAGAGAAGCTGTGAGTGAGTGAGAGAGAGAAAAACCTGTGAGTGAGAGAGAGAGAAATAGATGCTTTGAGTGAGAGAGAGAGAAACAGAAGCTGTGAGTGAGAGAGAGAGAAAGAGAGTCTGTGTGAGAAAGAGAGAAAGAGAAGCTGTGAGTGACAGAGAGAGAGAAGCTGTGAGTGAGAGAGAGAGAAGCTGTGAGTGATAGAGAGAGAAATAGAAGCTGTGAGTGAGAGAGAAAGAGAAGCTGTGAGTGAGTGAGAGAGAGAGAGAAAGAGAAGCTGTGAGTGAGAGACAGAGAAAGAGAGTCTGTGTGAGAAAGAGAGAAAGAGAAGCTGTGAGTGAGAGAGAGAGAGAAGCTGTGAGTGAGAGAGAGAGAAGCTGTGAGTGAGTGAGAGAGAAAGAAGCTGTGAGTGAGAGAGAGAAAGAGAAGCTGTGAGTGAGAGAAAGAGGAAGAGAAATTGTGAGTGAGAGAGAGAGAGAAGCTGTGAGTGAGAGAGAGAGAAAGAGAAGCTGTGAGTGAGAGGGACAGAGAGAAAGAGAAGCTGTGTGTGTGAGAGAGAAAAACAGAAGCTGTGAGAGAGAGAGAGAGAGAAAGAAAGAGAAGATGTGAGTGAGAGAGAGAAAGAGAGAAATAGAAGCTGTGAGTGAGTGAGAGAGAGAAAAAGACAAGCTGTGAGTGAGTGAGAGAGAGAAAAAGCTGTGAGTGAGAGAGAGAGTGAAAGAGATGCTTTGAGTGAGAGAGAGAGAAAGTGAACCTGTGTGTGAGAGAAAGAGAGAAAGTGAATCTGTGAGTGAGAGAGAGAGAGAGAAAGAGAAGCTGTGTGTGAGACAAAGAGAGAGAAAGAGAAGCTGTGAGTGAGAGAGAGAGAGAAAGAGAAGCTGTGAGTGAGACAAAGAGAGAGAAAGAGAAGCTGTGAGTGATAGAGAGAGAGAAAGAGAAGCTGTGAGTGAGAGAGTGAGAAAGTTAAGCTGTGAGTGAGAGAGAGAGAAAGAGAAGCTTTGAGTGAGAGAGAGAAGAAGAGAAGCTGTGAGTGAGAGAGAGAGAGAAAATGAAGCTGTGAGTGAGTGAGAGAGAGACAGAGAGAGAAGCTGGGATTGAGAGAGAGAGAGAAAGAGAAGCTGTGAGAGAGTGAGAGAGAAACAGAAGCTGTGAGTGAGATAGAGAGAGAGAAAGAGAAGCTGTGAATGCGAGAGAGAGAGAGAAGCTGTGAGTGAGAGAGAGAGGAAGAGATGCTGTGAGTGAGTGAGAGAGAAAGAGAAGCTGTGAGTGAGAGAGATAGAGAAAGAGAAGCTGTGAGTGAGTGAGAGAGAGAGAAAGAGAAGCTGTGAGTGAGAGAGAGAGAAAAACAGAAGCTGTGAGTGAGAGAGAGAGAGAAAGAGAAAGAGAAGCTGTGAGTGAGTGAGTGAGAGAGAAAGAGAAGCTGTGAGTGAGTGAGAGAGAGAGAAAGAGAAGCTGTGAGTGAGAGAGAGAGAAAAACAGAAGCTGTGAGTGAGAGAGAGAGAGAGAGAGAAAGAGAAGCTGTGAGTGAGAGAGAGAGAGAGAAAGAGAAGCTGTGAGTGAGAGAGAGAAAAAGAGAGTCTAAGAAAAAGAGAGTGAAAGAGAAGCTGTGTGTGAGAGAGAGTGAGAGAAGCTGTGAGTGAGAGAGAGAGACAGAGAAGCTGTGAGTGAGAGAGAAACAGAAGCTGTGAGTGAGAGTGAGAGAGAAAGAGAAGGTGTGAGTGAGAGAGAGAGAGAAAGAGAAGCTGTGAGTGAGAGAGAAAGAGAGTCTGTGTGAGAAAGAGAGAGTGAAAGAGTAGCTGTGAGTGAGAGAGAGAGGAGCTGTGAGAGAGAGAGAGAAAGAGAAGCTGTGAGTGAGAGAGAAAGAGAAGCTGTGAGTGAGAGAGAGAGAGAAGCTGTGAGAGAAAAAGAGAGAGAAAGAGAAGCTGTGAGTGAGAGTGAGAAAGAGAAGCTGTGTGAGAGAGAGAACGAGAAGCTGTGTGTGAGGGAGAGAGAGAGAGAAGCTGTGTGTGTGAGAGAGAAAGAGACACTGTGTGTGTGAGAGAGAGAGAGAAAGAGAAGCTGTGAGTGAGAGAGAGAGAGATGCTGTGAGTGAGAGAGAGAGAAAGAGAAAATGTGTGTGAGAGAAAGAGAAAGAGAAGCTGTGTGTGAGACAAAGAGAGAAAGTGAAGCTGTGAGTGAGAGAGAGAGAGAAAGAGAAGCATTGAGTGAGAGAGAGAGAAATAGAGTCTGTGAGAGAGAAAGAGAAGCTGTGTGTGAGAGAGAAGCTGTGAGTGAGAGCAAGAGAGCGAAAGAGAAGCTGTGAGTGAAAGAGAGAGAGAGAAAAAGAAGCTGTGAGTGAGAGAGAGAGAGTTGCTGTGAGTGAGTGTGAGAGAGAAACAGAAGCTGTGAGTGAGAGAGAGAAAGAGAGAAAGAGAAGCTGTGAGTGAGAGAGAGAGAGAGAAGCTGTGAGTGAGTGAGAGAGAGAGAAAGCTGTGAGTGACAGAGAAGCTGTGAGTGAGAGAGAGAGAAGCTGTGTGTGTGTGAGAGAGAAATAGAAGCTGTGAGTGAGAGAGAAGGAGAAGCTGTGAGTGAGTGAGAGAGAGAAGATGTGAGAGAAAGAGAGAAAGAGAAGCTGTGAGTGAGAGAGAGAGAAAGAGAAGCTGGGAGTGAGAGAGAGAGAAAGAGAAGCTGTGAGTGAGAGAGAAAGAAAGAGAAAGTGAAGCTGTGTGTGAGAGAAATAGAGAAAGTGAAGCTGTGAGTGTGAGAGAGAGAGAAAGAGAAGCATTGAGTGAGTAAGAGAGAAAGAGAGTCTGGAAGTGAGAGAGAGAGAGAAAGAGAAGCTGTGAGTGAGAGTGGGAGAGAAGCTGTGAGTGAGAGAGAGAGAAAGAGAAAGAGAAGCTGTGAGTGAAAGAGAGAGAGAGAAAAAGAAGCTGTGAGTGAGTGAGAGATAGAAAGGGAAGCTGTGAGAGAGAGAGAGAGAAAGAGAAGCTGTGAGTGAGAGAGAGAGAGAAAGAGAAGCTGTGAGTGAGACAAAGAGAGACAAAGAGAAGCTGTGAGCGAGCGAGAGAGAAAAAGAGAAGCTGTGAGTGAGTGAGAGAGAGAAAGGGAAGCTGTGAGAGAGAGAGAGAAAAAAGCTGTGAGTGAGAGAGAGAGAAAGAGAAGCTGTGCGTGAGACAAAGAGAGACAAAGAGAAGCTGTGAGTGAGAGAGAGAGAGAGAAAGAGAAGCTGTGAGTGAGAGAGAGAGAGAGAAGCTGTGAGTGAGAGTGAGAAAGAGAAGCTGTGAGTGAGAGAGAGAGAGAAAGAGAAGCTGTGTGTGAGAGAAAGAGAAAGTGAAGCTGTGTGTGAGAGAAAGAGAGAAAGAGAAGGTGTGAGTGAGAGAGAGAGAAGGAGAAGCTGTGAGTGAGACAAAGAGAGAGAAAGAGAAGCTGTGAGTGTGTGTGTGAGAGAGAAAGAGAAGCTGTGAGTGATAGAGAGTGAGAAAGAGAAGCTGTGAGTGAGAGAGAGAGAAAGAGAAGCTGTGAGTGAGACAAAGAGAGAGAAAGAGAAGCTGTGAGTGTGTGTGTGAGAGAGAAAGAAGCTGTGAGTGATAGAGAGAGAGAAATAGAAGCTGTGAGTGAGAGAGTGAGAAAGTTAAGCTGTGAGTGAGAGAGAGAGAAAGAAGCTTTGAGTGAGAGAGAGAGAAAGAGAAAGAGAAGCTGTGAGTGAAAGAGAGAGAGAAAGAGAAGCTGTGAGTGAGTGAGAGATAGAAAGGGAAGCTGTGAGAGAGAGAGAAAGAGAGAAATAGAAGCTGTGAGTGAGTGAGAGAGAGAAAAAGACAAGCTGTGAGTGAGTGAGAGAGAGAAAAAGCTGTGAGTGAGAGAGAGAGAAAGAGAAAGAGAAGCTGTGAGTGAAAGAGAGAGAGAAAGAGAAGCTGTGAGTGAGTGAGAGATAGAAAGGGAAGCTGTGAGAGAGAGAGAGAAAGAGAAAGAGAAGCTGTGAGTGAAAGAGAGAGAGAAAGAGAAGCTGTGAGTGAGTGAGAGATAGAAAGGGAAGCTGTGAGTGAGAGAGAGAAAGAGAGAAATAGAAGCTGTGAGTGAGTGAGAGAGAGAAAAAGACAAGCTGTGAGTGAGTGAGAGAGAGAAAAAGCTGTGAGTGAGAGAGAGAGTGAAAGAGATGCTTTGAGTGAGAGAGAGAGAAAGTGAACCTGTGTGTGAGAGAAAGAGAGAAAGTGAATCTGTGAGTGAGAGAGAGAGAGAGAAAGAGAAGCTGTGTGTGAGAGAAAGAGAAAGTGAAGCTGTGTGTGAGAGAAAGAGAGAAAGTGAAGCTGTGAGTTAGAGAGAGAGAAAGAGAAGCTGTGAGTGAGAGAGAGAGAAGGAGAAGCTGTGAGTGAGACAAAGAGAGAGAAAGAGAAGCTGTGAGTGTGTGTGTGAGAGAGAAAGAGAAGCTGTGAGTGATAGAGAGTGAGAAAGAGTAGCTGTGAGTGAGAGAGAGAGAGAAAGAGAAGCTGTGAGTGAGACAAAGAGAGAGAAAGAGAAGCTGTGAGTGATAGAGAGAGAGAAAGAGAACCGTGAGTGAGAGAGTGAGAAAGTTAAGCTGTGAGTGAGAGAGAAAGAGAATCTTTGAGTGAGAGAGAGAAGAAGAGAAGCTGTGAGTGAGAGAGAGAGAGAAAATGAAGCTGTGAGTGAGTGAGAGAGAGACAGAGAGAGAAGCTGGGATTGAGAGAGAGAGAGAAAGAGAAGCTGTGAGAGAGTGAGAGAGAAACAGAAGCTGTGAGTGAGATAGAGAGAGAGAAAGAGAAGCTGTGAATGCGAGAGAGAGAGAAGCTGTGAGTGAGAGAGAGAGGAAGAGATGCTGTGAGTGAGTGAGAGAGAAAGAGAAGCTGTGAGTGAGAGAGATAGAGAAAGAGAAGCTGTGAGTGAGTGAGAGAGAGAGAAAGAGAAGCTGTGAGTGAGAGAGAGAGAAAAACAGAAGCTGTGAGTGAGAGAGAGAGAGAAAGAGAAAGAGAAGCTGTGAGTGAGTGAGAGAGAGAGAAAGAGAAGCTGTGAGTAAGAGAGAGAAATACAGAAGCTGTGAGTGAGAGAGAGAGAGAGAGAAAAAGAGAAGCTGTGAGTGAGTGAGAGAGAGAGAAAGAGAAGCTGTGAGTGAGAGAGAGAAAAAGAGAGTCTAAGAAAAAGAGAGTGAAAGAGAAGCTGTGTGAGAGAGAGAGTGAGAGAAGCTGTGAGTGAGAGAGAGAGACAGAGAAGCTGTGAGTGAGAGAGAAGCAGAAGCTGTGAGTGAGAGTGAGAGAAAAAGAGAAGGTGTGAGTGAGAGAGAGAGAGAAAGAGAAGCTGTGAGTGAGAGAGAAAGAGAGTCTGTGTGAGAAAGAGAGAGTGAAAGAGAAGCTGTGAGTGAGAGAGAGAGGAGCTGTGAGTGAGAGAGAGAGAGAAAGAGAAGCTGTGAGTGAGAGAGAAAGAGAAGCTGTGAGTGAGAGAGAGAGAGAGAAGCTGTGAGAGAAAAAGAGAGAGAAAAAGAAGCTGTGAGTGAGAGTGAGAAAGAGAAGCTGTGTGAGAGAGAGAAAGAGAAGCTGTGTGTGAGGGAGAGAGAGAGAGAAGCTGTGTGTGAGAGAGAGAAAGAGACACTGTGTGTGTGAGAGAGAGAGAGAAAGAGAAGCTGTGAGTGAGAGAGAGATGCTGTGAGTGAGAGAGAGAGAAAGAGAAGCTGTGTGTGAGAGAAAGAGAAAGAGAAGCTGTGTGTGAGACAAAGAGAGAAAGTGAAGCTGTGAGTGAGAGAGAGAGAGAGAAAGAGAAGCATTGAGTGAGAGAGAGAGAAATAGAGTCTGTGAGAGAGAAAGAGAAGCTGTGTGTGAGAGAGAAGCTGTGAGTGAGAGCAAGAGAGCGAAAGAGAAGCTGTGAGTGAAAGAGAGAGAGAGAAAAAGAAGCTGTGAGTGAGAGAGAGAGAGTTGCTGTGAGTGAGTGTGAGAGAGAAACAGAAGCTGTGAGTGAGAGAGAGAAAGAGAGAAAGAGAAGCTGTGAGTGAGAGAGAGAGAGAGAAGCTGTGAGTGAGTGAGAGAGAGAGAAAGCTGTGAGTGACAGAGAAGCTGTGAGTGAGAGAGAGAGAAGCTGTGTGTGTGTGAGAGAGAAATAGAAGCTGTGAGTGAGAGAGAAGGAGAAGCTGTGAGTGAGTGAGAGAGAGAAGATGTAAGTGAGTGAAAGAGAGAAAGAGAAGCTGTGAGTGAGAGAGAGAGAAAGAGAAGCTGGGAGTGAGAGAGAGAGAAAGAGAAGCTGTGAGTGAGAGAGAAAGAGAAAGTGAAGCTGTGAGTGAAAGAGAGAGAGAAAAAAAGAAGCTGTGAGTGAGTGAGAGATAGAAAGAGAAGCTGTCAGTGAGAGTGGGAGAGAAGCTGTGAGTGAGAGAGAGAGAAAGAGAAAGAGAAGCTGTGAGTGAAAGAGAGAGAGAGAAAAAGAAGCTGTGAGTGAGTGAGAGATAGAAAGGGAAGCTGTGAGAGAGAGAGAGAGAAAGAGAAGCTGTGAGTGAGAGAGAGAGAGAAAGAGAAGCTGTGAGTGAGACAAAGAGAGACAAAGAGAAGCTGTGAGCGAGCGAGAGAGAAAAAGAGAAGCTGTGAGTGAGTGAGAGAGAGAAAGGGAAGCTGTGAGAGAGAGAGAGAAAAAAGCTGTGAGGGAGAGAGAGAGAAAGAGAAGCTGTGAGTGAGACAAAGAGAGACAAAGAGAAGCTGTGAGTGAGAGAGAGAGATAGAAAGAGAAGCTGTGAGTGAGAGAGAGAGAGAGAAGCTGTGAGTGAGAGTGAGAAAGAGAAGCTGTGAGTGAGAGAGAGAGAGAAAGAGAAGCTGTGTGTGAGAGAAAGAGAAAGTGAAGCTGTGTGTGAGAGAAAGAGAGAAAGAGAAGGTGTGAGTGAGAGAGAGAGAAGGAGAAGCTGTGAGTGAGACAAAGAGAGAGAAAGAGAAGCTGTGAGTGTGTGTGTGAGAGAGAAAGAGAAGCTGTGAGTGATAGAGAGTGAGAAAGAGAAGCTGTGAGTGAGACAAAGAGAGAGAAAGAGAAGCTGTGAGTGTGTGTGTGAGAGAGAAAGAGAAGCTGTGAGTGATAGAGAGAGAGAAATAGAAGCTGTGAGTGAGAGAGTGAGAAAGTTAAGCTGTGAGTGAGAGAGAGAGAAAGAAGCTTTGAGTGAGAGAGAGAGGAAGAGAAGCTGTGAGTGAGAGAGAGAGAAAATAAAGCTGTGAGAGAGATAGAGAGAGAGAAAGAGAAGCTGTGAATGCGAGAGAGAGAGAGAGAGAGAAGCTGTGAGTGAGAGAGAGAGGAGGAGATGCTGTGAGTGAGAGAGATAGAGAAAGAGAAGCTGTGAGTGAGTGAGAGAGAGAGAAAGAGAAGCTGTGAGTGAGAGAGAGAAAAAAACAGAACCTGTGAGTGAGAGAGAGAGATATAGAGAAAGAGAAGCTGTGAGTGAATGAGAGAGAGAGAAAGAGAAGCTGTGAGTGAGAGAGAGAAAAAGAGTCTAAGAAAAAGAGAGTGAAAGAGAAGCTGTGTGTGTGTGAGAGAGAGAGAAGCTGTGAGTGAGAGAGAGAGAGACAGAGAAGCTGTGAGTGAGAGAGAAACAGAAGCTGTGAGTGAGAGTGAGAGAGAAAGAGAAGGTGTGAGTGAGAGAGAGAAAGAGAAGCTGTGAGTGAGAGAGAGAAAAAGAGAGTCTAAGAAAAAGAGAGTGAAAGAGAAGCTGTGTGTGAGAGAGAGTGAGAGAAGCTGTGAGTGAGAGAGAGAGACAGAGAAGCTGTGAGTGAGAGAGAAACAGAAGCTGTGAGTGAGAGAGAAAGAGAGTCTGTGTGAGAAAGAGAGAGTGAAAGAGAAGCTGTGAGTGAGAGAGAGAGGAGCTGTGAGTGAGAGAGAGAGAGAAAGAGAAGCTGTGAGTGAGAGAGAAAGAGAAGCTGTGAGTGTGAGAGAGAGAGAGAAGCTGTGAGAGAAAAAGAGAGAGAAAGAGAAGCTGTGAGTGAGAGTAAGAAAGAGAAGCTGTGTGAGAGAGAGAAAGAGAAGCTGTGTGTGAGGGAGAGAGAGAGAGAAGCTGTGTGTGTGAGAGAGAAAGAGACACTGTGTGTGTGAGAGAGAGAGAGAAAGAGAAGCTGTGAGTGAGAGAGAGAGAGATGCTGTGAGTGAGAGAGAGAGAAAGAGAAGCTGTGTGTGAGAGAAAGAGAAAGAGAAGCATTGAGTGAGAGAGAGAGAAATAGAGTCTGTGAGAGAGAAAGAGAAGCTGTGTGTGAGAGAGAAGCTGTGAGTGAGAGCAAGAGAGCGAAAGAGAAGCTGTGAGTGAAAGAGAGAGAGAGAAAAAGAAGCTGTGAGTGAGAGAGAGAGAGTTGCTGTGAGTGAGTGTGAGAGAGAAACAGAAGCTGTGAGTGAGAGAGAGAAAGAGAGAAAGAGAAGCTGTGAGTGAGAGAGAGAGAGAGAAGCTGTGAGTGAGTGAGAGAGAGAGAAAGCTGTGAGTGACAGAGAAGCTGTGAGTGAGAGAGAGAGAAGCTGTGTGTGTGTGAGAGAGAAATAGAAGCTGTGAGTGAGAGAGAAAGAGAAGCTGTGAGTGAGAGAGAGAGAAAGAGAAGCTGGGAGTGAGAGAGAGAGAAAGAGAAGCTGTGATTGAGAGAGAAAGAGAAAGTGAAGCTGTGTGTGAGAGAAATAGAGAAAGTGAAGCTGTGAGTGTGAGAGAGAGAGAGAGAAAGAGAAGCATGGAGTGAGTAAGAGAGAAAGAGAGTCTGGAAGTGAGTGAGAGAGAGAAAGAGAAGCTGTGAGTGAGAGTGGGAGAGAAGCTGTGAGTGAGAGAGAGAGAAAGAGAAAGAGAAGCTGTGAGTGAAAGCGAGAGAGAGAAAAAGAAGCTGTGAGTGAGTGAGAGATAGAAAGGGAAGCTGTGAGAGAGAGAGAGAGAAAGAGAAGCTGTGAGTGAGAGAGAGAGAGAAAGAGAAGCTGTGAGTGAGACAAAGAGAGACAAAGAGAAGCTGTGAGCGAGCGAGAGAGAAAAAGAGAAGCTGTGAGTGAGTGAGAGAGAGAAAGGGAAGCTGTGAGAGAGAGAGAAAAAAGCTGTGAGTGAGAGAGAGAGAAAGAGAAGCTGTGAGTGAGACAACGAGAAGCTGTGAGAGAGAGAGAGAGAGAAAGAGAAGCTGTGAGTGAGAGAGAGAGAGAGAAGCTGTGAGTGAGAGTGAGAAAGAGAAGCTGTGAGTGAGAGAGAGAGAGAAAGAGAAGCTGTGTGTGAGAGAAAGAGAAAGTGAAGCTGTGTGTGAGAGAAAGAGAGAAAGAGAAGGTGTGAGTGAGAGAGAGAGAAGGAGAAGCTGTGAGTGAGACAAAGAGAGAGAAAGAGAAGCTGTGAGTGTGTGTGAGAGAGAGAAAGAGAAGCTGTGAGTGATAGAGATTGAGAAAGAGAAGCTGTGAGTGAGAGAGAGAGAAAGAGAAGCTGTGAGTGAGACAAAGAGAGAGAAAGAGAAGCTGTGAGTGTGTGTGAGAGAGAGAAAGAGAAGCTGTGAGTGATAGAGAGAGAGAAATAGAAGCTGTGAGTGAGAGAGTGAGAAAGTTAAGCTGTGAGTGAGAGAGAGAGAAAGAAGCTTTGAGTGAGAGAGAGAGGAAGAGAAGCTGTGAGTGAGAGAGAGAGAAAATAAAGCTGTGAGAGAGATAGAGAGAGAGAAAGAGAAGCTGTGAATGCGAGAGAGAGAGAGAGAGAGAAGCTGTGAGTGAGAGAGAGAGGAAGAGATGCTGTGAGTGAGTGAGAGAGAAAGAGAAGCTGTGAGTGAGAGAGATAGAGAAAGAGAAGCTGTGAGTGAGTGAGAGAGAGAGAAAGAGAAGCTGTGAGTGAGAGAGAGAGAGAAAAACAGAAGCTGTGAGTGAGAGACAGAGAGAAAGAGAAAGAGAAGCTGTGAGTGAGTGAGAGAGAGAGAAAGAGAAGCTGTGAGTGAGAGAGAGAGAAAAACAGAACCTGTGAGTGAGAGAGAGAGATAGAGAAAGAGAAGCTGTGAGTGAGTGAGAGAGAGAGAAAGAGAAGCTGTGAGTGAGAGAAAAAGAGTCTAAGAAAAAGAGAGTGAAAGAGAAGCTGTGTGTGTGTGAGAGAGAGAGAAGCTGTGAGTGAGAGAGAGAGAGACAGAGAAGCTGTGAGTGAGAGAGAAACAGAAGCTGTGAGTGAGAGTGAGAGAGAAAGAGAAGGTGTGAGTGAGAGAGAGAGAGAAAGAGAAGCTGTGAGTGAGAGAGAAAGAGAGTCTGTGTGAGAAAGAGAGAGTGAAAGAGAAGCTGTGAGTGAGAGAGAGAGAGAGAAGCTGTGAGTGAGAGAGAGAGGAGCTGTGAATGAGAGAGAGAGAGAAAGAGAAGCTGTGAGTGAGAGAGAAAGAGAAGCTGTGAGTGAGAGAGAGAGAGAGAAGCTGTAAGTGAGAGAAAAAGAGAGAGAAACAGAAGCTGTGAGTGAGAGTGAGAAAGAGAAGCTGTGTGGGAGAGAGAAAGAGAAGCTGTGTGTGAGGGAGAGAGAGAGAAGCTGTGTGTGTGAGAGAGAAAGAGACACTGTGTGTGAGAGAGAGAGAGAGAAAGAGAAGCTATGAGTGAGAGAGAGATGCTGTGAGTGAGAGAGAGAGAAAGAGAAGCTGTGTGTGAGAGAAAGAGAAAGTGAAGCTGTGTGTGAGACAAAGAGAGAAAGTGAAGCTGTGAGTGAGAGAGAGAGAGAGAAAGAGAAGCATTGAGTGAGAGAGAGAGAAATAGAGTCTGTGAGAGAGAGAGAGAAGCTGTGTGAGAGAGAGAAGCTGTGAGTGAGAGCAAGAGAGCGAAAGAGAAGCTGTGAGTGAAAGAGAGAGAGAGAAAAAGAAGCTGAGTGAGAGAGAGAAAGAGAAGCTGTGAGTGAGAGAGAGAGAGAGAAGCTCTGAGTGAGTGAGAGAGAGAGAAAGCTGTGAGTGACAGAGAGAGAAGCTGTGAGTGAGAGAGAGAGAAAGAGAAGCTGTGATTGAGAGAGAAAGAGAAAGTGAAGCTGTGTGTGAGAGAAATAGAGAAAGTGAAGCTGTGAGTGTGAGAGAGAGAGAGAAAGAGAAGCATGGAGTGAGTAAGAGAGAAAGAGAGTCTGGAAGTGAGTGAGAGAGAGAAAGAGAAGCTGTGAGTGAGAGTGGGAGAGAAGCTGTGAGTGAGAGAGAGAGAAAGAGAAAGAGAAGCTGTGAGTGAAAGCGAGAGAGAGAAAAAGAAGCTGTGAGTGAGTGAGAGATAGAAAGGGAAGCTGTGAGAGAGAGAGAGAGAAAGAGAAGCTGTGAGTGAGAGAGAGAGAGAAAGAGAAGCTGTGAGTGAGACAAAGAGAGACAAAGAGAAGCTGTGAGCGAGCGAGAGAGAAAAAGAGAAGCTGTGAGTGAGTGAGAGAGAGAAAGGGAAGCTGTGAGAGAGAGAGAGAAAAAGCTGTGAGTGAGAGAGAGAGAAAGAGAAGCTGTGAGTGAGACAACGAGAAGCTGTGAGAGAGAGAGAGAGAGAGAGAAAGAGAAGCTGTGAGTGAGAGAGAGAGAGAGAAGCTGTGAGTGAGAGTGAGAAAGAGAAGCTGTGAGTGAGAGAGAGAGAGAAAGAGAAGCTGTGTGTGAGAGAAAGAGAAAGTGAAGCTGTGTGTGAGAGAAAGAGAGAAAGAGAAGGTGTGAGTGAGAGAGAGAGAAGGAGAAGCTGTGAGTGAGACAAAGAGAGAGAAAGAGAAGCTGTGAGTGTGTGTGAGAGAGAGAAAGAGAAGCTGTGAGTGATAGAGAGTGAGAAAGAGAAGCTGTGAGTGAGAGAGAGAGAAAGAGAAGCTGTGAGTGAGACAAAGAGAGAGAAAGAGAAGCTGTGAGTGTGTGTGAGAGAGAGAAAGAGAAGCTGTGAGTGATAGAGAGAGAGAAATAGAAGCTGTGAGTGAGAGAGTGAGAAAGTTAAGCTGTGAGTGAGAGAGAGAGAAAGAAGCTTTGAGTGAGAGAGAGAGGAAGAGAAGCTGTGAGTGAGAGAGAGAGAAAATAAAGCTGTGAGAGAGATAGAGAGAGAGAAAGAGAAGCTGTGAATGCGAGAGAGAGAGAGAGAGAGAGAAGCTGTGAGTGAGAGAGAGAGGAAGAGATGCTGTGAGTGAGTGAGAGAGAAAGAGAAGCTGTGAGTGAGAGAGATAGAGAAAGAGAAGCTGTGAGTGAGTGAGAGAGAGAGAAAGAGAAGCTGTGAGTGAGAGAGAGAGAAAAACAGAAGCTGTGAGTGAGAGACAGAGAGAAAGAGAAAGAGAAGCTGTGAGTGAGTGAGAGAGAGAGAAAGAGAAGCTGTGAGTGAGAGAGAGAGAAAAACAGAACCTGTGAGTGAGAGAGAGAGATAGAGAAAGAGAAGCTGTGAGTGAGTGAGAGAGAGAGAAAGAGAAGCTGTGAGTGAGAGAAAAAGAGTCTAAGAAAAAGAGAATGAAAGAGAAGCTGTGTGTGTGTGAGAGAGAGAGAAGCTGTGAGTGAGAGAGAGAGAGACAGAGAAGCTGTGAGTGAGAGAGAAACAGAAGCTGTGAGTGAGAGAAAAAGAGTCTAAGAAAAAGAGAATGAAAGAGAAGCTGTGTGTGTGTGAGAGAGAGAGAAGCTGTGAGTGAGAGAGAGAGAGAAAGAGAAGCTGTGAGTGAGAGAAAAAGAGTCTAAGAAAAAGAGAATGAAAGAGAAGCTGTGTGTGTGTGAGAGAGAGAGAAGCTGTGAGTGAGAGAGAGAGAGACAGAGAAGCTGTGAGTGAGAGAGAAACAGAAGCTGTGAGTGAGAGTGAGAGAGAAAGAGAAGGTGTGAGTGAGAGAGAGAGAGAAAGAGAAGCTGTGAGTGAGAGAGAAAGAGAGTCTGTGTGAGAAAGAGAGAGTGAAAGAGAAGCTGTGAGTGAGAGAGAGAGAGAGAAGCTGTGAGTGAGAGAGAGAGGAGCTGTGAATGAGAGAGAGAGAGAAAGAGAAGCTGTGAGTGAGAGAGAAAGAGAAGCTGTGAGTGAGAGAGAGAGAGAGAAGCTGTAAGTGAGAGAAAAAGAGAGAGAAACAGAAGCTGTGAGTGAGAGTGAGAAAGAGAAGCTGTGTGGGAGAGAGAAAGAGAAGCTGTGTGTGAGGGAGAGAGAGAGAAGCTGTGTGTGTGAGAGAGAAAGAGACACTGTGTGTGTGAGAGAGAGAGAGAGAAAGAGAAGCTATGAGTGAGAGAGAGAGAGATGCTGTGAGTGAGAGAGAGAGAAAGAGAAGCTGTGTGTGAGAGAAAGAGAAAGTGAAGCTGTGTGTGAGACAAAGAGAGAAAGTGAAGCTGTGAGTGAGAGAGAGAGAGAGAAAGAGAAGCATTGAGTGAGAGAGAGAGAAATAGAGTCTGTGAGAGAGAGAGAGAAGCTGTGTGAGAGAGAGAAGCTGTGAGTGAGAGCAAGAGAGCGAAAGAGAAGCTGTGAGTGAAAGAGAGAGAGAGAAAAAGAAGCTGAGTGAGAGAGAGAAAGAGAAGCTGTGAGTGAGAGAGAGAGAGAGAAGCTCTGAGTGAGTGAGAGAGAGAGAAAGCTGTGAGTGACAGAGAGAGAAGCTGTGAGTGAGAGAGAGAGAAAGAGAAGCTGTGATTGAGAGAGAAAGAGAAAGTGAAGCTGTGTGTGAGAGAAATAGAGAAAGTGAAGCTGTGAGTGTGAGAGAGAGAGAGAGAAAGAGAAGCATGGAGTGAGTAAGAGAGAAAGAGAGTCTGGAAGTGAGAGAGAGAGAGAAAGAGAAGCTGTGAGTGAGAGTGGGAGAGAAGCTGTGAGTGAGAGAGAGAGAAAGAGAAAGAGAAGCTGTGAGTGAAAGCGAGAGAGAGAAAAAGAAGCTGTGAGTGAGTGAGAGATAGAAAGGGAAGCTGTGAGAGAGAGAGAGAGAAAGAGAAGCTGTGAGTGAGAGAGAGAGAGAAAGAGAAGCTGTGAGTGAGACAAAGAGAGACAAAGAGAAGCTGTGAGCGAGCGAGAGAGAAAAAGAGAAGCTGTGAGTGAGTGAGAGAGAGAAAGGGAAGCTGTGTGAGAGAGAGAGAAAAAAGCTGTGAGTGAGAGAGAGAGAAAGAGAAGCTGTGAGTGAGACAACGAGAAGCTGTGAGAGAGAGAGAGAGAGAGAGAAAGAGAAGCTGTGAGTGAGAGAGAGAGAGAGAAGCTGTGAGTGAGAGTGAGAAAGAGAAGCTGTGAGTGAGAGAGAGAGAAAAACAGAAGCTGTGAGTGAGAGACAGAGAGAAAGAGAAAGAGAAGCTGTGAGTGAGTGAGAGAGAGAGAAAGAGAAGCTGTGAGTGAGAGAGAGAGAAAAACAGAACCTGTGAGTGAGAGAGAGAGATAGAGAAAGAGAAGCTGTGAGTGAGTGAGAGAGAGAGAAAGAGAAGCTGTGAGTGAGAGAAAAAGAGTCTAAGAAAAAGAGAGTGAAAGAGAAGCTGTGTGTGTGTGAGAGAGAGAGAAGCTGTGAGTGAGAGAGAGAGAGACAGAGAAGCTGTGAGTGAGAGAGAAACAGAAGCTGTGAGTGAGAGTGAGAGAGAAAGAGAAGGTGTGAGTGAGAGAGAGAGAGAAAGAGAAGCTGTGAGTGAGAGAGAAAGAGAGTCTGTGTGAGAAAGAGAGAGTGAAAGAGAAGCTGTGAGTGAGAGAGAGAGAGAGAAGCTGTGAGTGAGAGAGAGAGGAGCTGTGAATGAGAGAGAGAGAGAAAGAGAAGCTGTGAGTGAGAGAGAAAGAGAAGCTGTGAGTGAGAGAGAGAGAGAGAAGCTGTAAGTGAGAGAAAAAGAGAGAGAAACAGAAGCTGTGAGTGAGAGTGAGAAAGAGAAGCTGTGTGGGAGAGAGAAAGAGAAGCTGTGTGTGAGGGAGAGAGAGAGAAGCTGTGTGTGTGAGAGAGAAAGAGACACTGTGTGTGTGAGAGAGAGAGAGAGAAAGAGAAGCTATGAGTGAGAGAGAGAGAGATGCTGTGAGTGAGAGAGAGAGAAAGAGAAGCTGTGTGTGAGAGAAAGAGAAAGTGAAGCTGTGTGTGAGACAAAGAGAGAAAGTGAAGCTGTGAGTGAGAGAGAGAGAGAGAAAGAGAAGCATTGAGTGAGAGAGAGAGAAATAGAGTCTGTGAGAGAGAGAGAAGCTGTGTGAGAGAGAGAAGCTGTGAGTGAGAGCAAGAGAGCGAAAGAGAAGCTGTGAGTGAAAGAGAGAGAGAGAAAAAGAAGCTGAGTGAGAGAGAGAAAGAGAAGCTGTGAGTGAGAGAGAGAGAGAGAAGCTCTGAGTGAGTGAGAGAGAGAGAAAGCTGTGAGTGACAGAGAGAGAAGCTGTGAGTGAGAGAGAGAGAAAGAGAAGCTGTGATTGAGAGAGAAAGAGAAAGTGAAGCTGTGTGTGAGAGAAATAGAGAAAGTGAAGCTGTGAGTGTGAGAGAGAGAGAGAGAAAGAGAAGCATGGAGTGAGTAAGAGAGAAAGAGAGTCTGGAAGTGAGAGAGAGAGAGAAAGAGAAGCTGTGAGTGAGAGTGGGAGAGAAGCTGTGAGTGAGAGAGAGAGAAAGAGAAAGAGAAGCTGTGAGTGAAAGCGAGAGAGAGAAAAAGAAGCTGTGAGTGAGTGAGAGATAGAAAGGGAAGCTGTGAGAGAGAGAGAGAGAAAGAGAAGCTGTAAGTGAGAGAGAGAGAGAAAGAGAAGCTGTGAGTGAGACAAAGAGAGACAAAGAGAAGCTGTGAGCGAGCGAGAGAGAAAAAGAGAAGCTGTGAGTGAGTGAGAGAGAGAAAGGGAAGCTGTGTGAGAGAGAGAGAAAAAAGCTGTGAGTGAGAGAGAGAGAAAGAGAAGCTGTGAGTGAGACAACGAGAAGCTGTGAGAGAGAGAGAGAGAGAGAAAGAGAAGCTGTGAGTGAGAGAGAGAGAGAGAAGCTGTGAGTGAGAGTGAGAAAGAGAAGCTGTGAGTGAGAGAGAGAGAGAAAGAGAAGCTGTGTGTGAGAGAAAGAGAAAGTGAAGCTGTGTGTGAGAGAAAGAGAGAAAGAGAAGGTGTGAGTGAGAGAGAGAGAAGGAGAAGCTGTGAGTGAGACAAAGAGAGAGAAAGAGAAGCTGTGAGTGTGTGTGAGAGAGAGAAAGAGAAGCTGTGAGTGATAGAGAGTGAGAAAGAGAAGCTGTGAGTGAGAGAGAGAGAAAGAGAAGCTGTGAGTGAGACAAAGAGAGAGAAAGAGAAGCTGTGAGTGTGTGTGAGAGAGAGAAAGAGAAGCTGTGAGTGATAGAGAGAGAGAAATAGAAGCTGTGAGTGAGAGAGTGAGAAAGTTAAGCTGTGAGTGAGAGAGAGAGAAAGAAGCTTTGAGTGAGAGAGAGAGGAAGAGAAGCTGTGAGTGAGAGAGAGAGAAAATAAAGCTGTGAGAGAGATAGAGAGAGAGAAAGAGAAGCTGTGAATGCGAGAGAGAGAGAGAGAGAGAAGCTGTGAGTGAGAGAGAGAGGAAGAGATGCTGTGAGTGAGTGAGAGAGAAAGAGAAGCTGTGAGTGAGAGAGATAGAGAAAGAGAAGCTGTGAGTGAGTGAGAGAGAGAGAAAGAGAAGCTGTGAGTGAGAGAGAGAGAAAAACAGAAGCTGTGAGTGAGAGACAGAGAGAAAGAGAAAGAGAAGCTGTGAGTGAGTGAGAGAGAGAGAAAGAGAAGCTGTGAGTGAGAGAGAGAGAAAAACAGAACCTGTGAGTGAGAGAGAGAGATAGAGAAAGAGAAGCTGTGAGTGAGTGAGAGAGAGAGAAAGAGAAGCTGTGAGTGAGAGAAAAAGAGTCTAAGAAAAAGAGAGTGAAAGAGAAGCTGTGTGTGTGTGAGAGAGAGAGAAGCTGTGAGTGAGAGAGAGAGAGACAGAGAAGCTGTGAGTGAGAGAGAAACAGAAGCTGTGAGTGAGAGTGAGAGAGAAAGAGAAGGTGTGAGTGAGAGAGAGAGAGAAAGAGAAGCTGTGAGTGAGAGAGAAAGAGAGTCTGTGTGAGAAAGAGAGAGTGAAAGAGAAGCTGTGAGTGAGAGAGAGAGAGAGAAGCTGTGAGTGAGAGAGAGAGGAGCTGTGAATGAGAGAGAGAGAGAAAGAGAAGCTGTGAGTGAGAGAGAAAGAGAAGCTGTGAGTGAGAGAGAGAGAGAGAAGCTGTAAGTGAGAGAAAAAGAGAGAGAAACAGAAGCTGTGAGTGAGAGTGAGAAAGAGAAGCTGTGTGGGAGAGAGAAAGAGAAGCTGTGTGTGAGGGAGAGAGAGAGAAGCTGTGTGTGTGAGAGAGAAAGAGACACTGTGTGTGTGAGAGAGAGAGAGAGAAAGAGAAGCTATGAGTGAGAGAGAGAGAGATGCTGTGAGTGAGAGAGAGAGAAAGAGAAGCTGTGTGTGAGAGAAAGAGAAAGTGAAGCTGTGTGTGAGACAAAGAGAGAAAGTGAAGCTGTGAGTGAGAGAGAGAGAGAGAAAGAGAAGCATTGAGTGAGAGAGAGAGAAATAGAGTCTGTGAGAGAGAGAGAGAAGCTGTGTGAGAGAGAGAAGCTGTGAGTGAGAGCAAGAGAGCGAAAGAGAAGCTGTGAGTGAAAGAGAGAGAGAGAAAAAGAAGCTGAGTGAGAGAGAGAAAGAGAAGCTGTGAGTGAGAGAGAGAGAGAGAAGCTCTGAGTGAGTGAGAGAGAGAGAAAGCTGTGAGTGACAGAGAGAGAAGCTGTGAGTGAGAGAGAGAGAAGCTGTGTGTGTGAGAGAGAGAAGCTGTGTGTGAGAGAGAGAGAAATAGAAGCTGTGAGTGAGAGAGAAGGAGAAGTTGTGAGTGAGTGAGAGAGAGAAGATGTAAGTGAGTGAAAGAGAGAAAGAGAAGCTGTGAGTGAGAGAGAGAGAAAGAGAAGCTGTGAGTGAGAGAGAGAGAAAGAGAAGCTGTGAGTGAGAGAGAAAGAGAAAGTGAAGCTTTGTGTGAGAGAAATAGAGAAAGTGAAGCTGTGAGTGTGTGTGTGAGAGAGAAAGAGAAGCATTGAGTGAGTAAGGGAGAAAGAGAGTCTGGAAGTGAGAGAGAGAGAAAGAGAAGCTGTGAGTGAGAGTGATTGAGAAGCTGTGAGTGAGAGAGAGAGAAAGAGAAAGAGAAGCTGTGAGTGAGTGAGAGATAGAAAGGGAAGCTGTGAGAGAGAGAGAGAAAGAGAAGCTGTGAGTGAGAGAGAGAGAAAGAGAAGCTGTGAGTGAGACAAAGAGAGACAAAGAGAAGCTGTGAGCGAGAGAGAGAGAAAAAGAGAAGCTGTGAGTGAGTGAGAGAGAGAAAGGGAAGCTGTGAGAGAGAGAGAGAAAGAAAAGCTGTGAGTGAGAGAGAGAGAAAGAGAAGCTGTGACTGAGACAAAGAGAGAAAAAGAGAAGCTGTGAGTGAGAGAGAGAGAGAGAAAGAGAAGCTGTGAGTGAGAGAGAGAGAAAGAGAAGCTGTGAGTGAGTGAGAGAGATTAAGAGAAGCTGTGTGTGTGTGAGAGAGAAAGAGACACAGTGTGTGTGAGAGAGAGAGAGATAAAGAGAAGCTGTGAGTGAGAGAGAGAGATGTTGTGAGTGAGAGATAGAAAAAGAAGCTGTGTATGTGTGTGAGAGAGATATGCTGTGAGTGAGAGAGAGAGAGAAAGAGAAGCTGTTTGTGTGAGAAAGAGAAAGTGAAGCTGTGTGTAAGAGAAAGAGAGAAAGTGAAGCTGTGAGTGAGAGAGAGAGAGAAAGAGAAGCTGTGTGTTTGAGAAAGAGAAAGTGAAGCTGTGTGTGAGAGAAAGAGAGAAAGTGAAGCTGTGAGTGAGAGAGAGAGAGAGAGAAGCTGTGAGTGAGAGTGAGAAAGAGAAGCTGTGAGTGAGAGAGAGAGAGAAAGAGAAGCTGTGTGTGAGAGAAAGAGAAAGTGAAGCTGTGTGTGAGAGAAAGAGAGAAAGAGAAGGTGTGAGTGAGAGAGAGAGAAGGAGAAGATGTGAGTGAGACAAAGAGAGAGAAAGAGAAGCTGTGAGTGTGTGTGTGAGAGAGAAAGAGAAGCTGTGAGTGATAGAGAGTGAGAAAGAGAAGCTGTGAGTGAGAGAGAGAGAAAGAGAAGCTGTGAGTGAGACAAAGAGAGAGAAAGAGTAGCTGTGAGTGTGTGTGTGAGAGAGAAAGAGAAGCTGTGAGTGATAGAGAGAGAGAAAGAGAAGCTGTGAGTGAGAGAGACAGAGAGAGAAGCTGTGATTGAGAGAGAGAGAGAGAAAGAGAAGCTGTGTGAGAGAGAGAGGAAGAGATGCTGTGAGTGAGATAGAGAGAGAGAAAGAGAAGCTGTGAATGCGAGAGAGAGAGAGAGAGAGAGAAAAGCTGTGAGTGAGAGAGAGAGGAAGAGATGCTGTGAGTGAGAGAGAAAGAGAAGCTGTGAGTGAGAGAGATAGAGGAAGAGAAGCTGTGAGTGAGTGATTGAGAGAGAAAGAGAAGCTGTGAGTGAGAGAGAGAGAAAAACAGAAGCTGTGAGTGAGAGACAGAGAGAAAGAGAAAGAGAAGCTGTGAGTGAGTGAGAGAGAGAGAAAGAGAAGCTGTGAGTGAGAGAGAGAAAAAGAGAGTCTAAGAAAAAGTGAGTGAAAGAGAAGCTGTGTGTGTGTGTGAGAGAGAGAGAAGCTGTGAGTGAGAGAGAGAGAGACAGAGAAGCTGTGAGTGAGAGAGAAACAGAAGCTGTGAGTGAGAGTGAGAGAGAAAGAGAAGGTGTGAGTGAGAGAGAGAGAGAAAGAGAAGCTGTGAGTGAGAGAGAAAGAGAGTCTGTGTGAGAAAGAGAGAGTGAAAGAGAAGCTGTGAGTGAGAGAGAGAGAGAGAAGCTGTGAGTGAGAGAGAGAGGAGCTGTGAGTGAGACAAAGAGAGACAAAGAGAAGCTGTGAGCGAATGAGAGAGAAAAAGAGAAGCTGTGAGTGAGTGAGAGAGAGAAAGGGAAGCTGTGAGAGAGAGAGAGAAAGAGAAGCTGTTAGTGAAAGAGAGAGAAAGAGAAGCTGTGAGTTAGACAAAGAGAAGCTGTGAGTGAGAGAGAGAGAGAGAAAGAGAAGCTGTGAGTGAGAGAGAGAGAGAAAGAGAAGCTGTGAGTGAGTGAGAGAGATTAAGAGAAGCTGTGTGTGTGTGAGAGAGAAAGAGACACTGTGAGAGAGAGAGAGAGAGAGAGAGAAAGAGAAGCTGTGAGTGAGAGAGATATATGCTGTGAGTGAGAGACAGAGAGAAAGAGAAGCTGTGTGTGAGAGAAAGAGAAAGTGAAGCTGTGTGTGAGAGAAAGAGAGAAAGTGAAGCTGTGAGTGAGAGAGAGAGAGAAAGAGAAGCTGTGTGTGTGAGAAAGAGAAAGTGAAGCTGTGTGTGAGAGAAAGAGAGAAAGTGAAGCTGTGAGTGGGAGAGAGAGAGAGAAGCTGTGAGTGAGAGTGAGAAAGAGAAGCTGTGAGTGAGAGAGAGAGAGAAAGAGAAGCTGTGTGTGAGAGAAAGAGAAAGTGAAGCTGTGTGAGAGAGAAAGAGAGAAAGAGAAGGTGTGAGTGAGAGAGAGAGAGAAAGAGAAGCTGAGAGTGAGAGAGAAAGAGAAGCTGTGAGTGAGAGAAAAAGAGAGAGAAAGAGAAGCTGTGAGTGAGAGTGAGAAAGAGAAGCTGTGTGAGAGAGAGAAAGAGAAGCTGTGTGTGAGTGAGAGAGAGAGAGAAGCTGTGTGTGTGAGAGAGAAAGAGACACTGTGTGTGAGAGAGAGAGAGAGAAAGAGAAGCTGTGAGTGAGAGAGAGAGATGCTGTGAGTGAGAGAGAGAGAAAGAGAAGCTGTGTGTGAGAGAAAGAGAAAGTGAAGCTGTGTGTGAGACAAAGAGAGAAAGTGAAGCTGTGAGTGAGAGAGAGAGAGAAAGAGAAACATTGAGTGAGAGAGAGAGAAATAGAGTCTGTGAGAGAGAAAGAGAAGCTGTGTGTGTGAGAGAAGCTGTGAGTGAGAGCAAGAGAGTGAAAGAGAAGCTGTGAGTGAAAGAGAGAGAGAAAAAGAAGCTGTGAGTGAGAGAAGGAGAGTTGCTGTGAGTGAGTGTGAGAGAGAAACAGAAGCTGTGAGTGAGAGAGAGAAAGAGAGAAAGAGAAGCTGTGAGTGAAAGAGAGAGAGAAAGAGAAGCTGTGAGTGAGTGAGAGATAGAAAGGGAAGCTGTGAGAGAGAGAGAGAAAGAGAAGCTGTGAGTGAGAGAGAGAGAAAGAGAAGCTGTGAGTGAGACAAAGAGAGACAAAGAGAAGCTGTGAGCGAGCGAGAGTGAAAAAGAGAAGCTGTGAGTGAGTGAGAGAGAGAAAGGGAAGCTGTGTGTGAGAGAGAGAAAGAGAAGCTGAGTGAGAGAGAGAGAAAGAGAAGCTGTGAGTGAGACAAAGAGAGACAAAGAGAAGCTGTGAGTGAGAGAGAGAGAGAAAGAGAAGCTGTGAGTGAGAGAGAGAGAGAAAGAGAAGCTGTGAGTGAGTGAGAGAGATTAAGAGAAGCTGTGTGTGTGAGAGAGAGAAAGAGACACTGTGTGTGTGTGTGTGAGAGAGAGAGAGAGAGAGAAAGAGAAGCTGTGAGTGAGAGAGAGATGTTGTGAGTGAGAGATAGAAAAAGAAGCTGTGCATGTGTGTGAGAGAGATATGCTGTGAGTGAGAGAGAGAGAGAAAGAGAAGCTGTGTGTGAGAGAAAGAGAAAGTGAAGCTGTGTGTGAGAGAAAGAGAGAAAGTGAAGCTGTGAGTGAGAGAGAGAGAGAAAGAGAAGCTGTGTGTGTGAGAAAGAGAAAGTGAAGCTGTGTGTGAGAGAAAGAGAGAAAGTGAAGCTGTGAGTGAGAGAGAGAGAGAAGCTGTGAGTGAGAGTGAGAAAAAGAAGCTGTGAGTGAGAGAGAGAGAGAAAGAGAAGCTGTGTGTGAGAGAAAGAGAAAGTGAAGCTGTGTGTGAGAGAAAGAGAGAAAGAGAAGGTGTGAGTGAGAGAGAGAGAGAAAGAGAAGCTGAGAGTGAGACAGAGAGAAAGAGAAGCCCTGAGTGAGAGAGAGAGAAAGAGAAGCTGTGAGTGAGAGAGAAAGAAAGAGAGTCTGTGTGAGAAAGAGAGAGTGAAAGAGAAGCTGTGTGAGAGAGAGAGGAGCTGTGAGTGAGAGAGAGATAGAAAGAGAAGCTCTGAGAGAGAGAGAGAGAAAGAGAAGCTGTGAGTGAGTGAGTGAGAGACAGGCTGTAAGTGAGAGAAAAAGAGAGAGAAAGAGATGCTGTGAGTGTGAGAAAGAGAAGCTGTGTGTGAGAGAGAAAGAGAAGCTGTGTGTGAGTGAGAGAGAGAGAGAGAAGCTGTGTGTGTGTGAGAGAAAGAGAGAAAGAGAAGCTGTGAGTGAGAGAGAGAGAAAGAGAAGCTGTGAGTGAGACAAAGAGAGACAAAGAGAAGCTGTGAGCGAGCGAGAGAGAAAAAGAGAAGCTGTGAGTGAGTGAGAGAGAGAAAGGGAAGCTGTGAGAGAGAGAGAGAAAGAGAAGCTGTGAGTGAGAGAGAGAGAAAGAGAAGCTGTGAGTGAGACAAAGAGAGACAAAGAGAAGCTGTGAGTGAGAGAGAGAGAGAAAGAGAAGCTGTGAGTGAGAGAGAGAGAGAAAGAGAAGCTGTGAGTGAGTGAGAGAGATTAAGAGAAGCTGTGTGTGTGTGAGAGAGAAAGAGACACTGTGTGTGTGTGTGTGTGTGAGAGAGAGAAAGAGAATCTGTGAGTGAGAGAGAGAGATGTTGTGAGTGAGAGATAGAAAAAGAAGCTGTGTATGTGTGTGAGAGAGATATGCTGTGAGTGAGAGAGAGAGAGAAAGAGAAGCTGTGTGAGAGAGAAAGAGAAAGTGAAGCTGTGTGTGAGAGAAAGAGAGAAAGTGAAGCTGTGAGTGAGAGAGAGAGAGAAAGAGAAGCTGTGTGTGTGAGAAAGAGAAAGTGAAGCTGTGTGTGAGAGAAAGAGAGAAAGTGAAGCTGTGAGTGAGAG
This sequence comes from Bradypodion ventrale, assembly GCA_035047345.1. Classification (NCBI taxonomy): domain Eukaryota; kingdom Metazoa; phylum Chordata; class Lepidosauria; order Squamata; family Chamaeleonidae; genus Bradypodion; species Bradypodion ventrale. The sequence continues at coordinate 227,473,775 of JAWDJE010000001.1, forward strand.
AGAGAAAGAGAAGCTGTGTGTGAGAGAAAGAGAAAGTGAAGCTGTGTGTGAGAGAAAGAGAGAAAGAGAAGGTGTGAGTGAGAGAGAGAGAGAAAGAGAAGCTGAGAGTGAGACAGAGAGAAAGAGAAGCCCTGAGTGAGAGAGAGAGAAAGAGAAGCTGTGAGTGAGAGAGAAAGAAAGAGAGTCTGTGTGAGAAAGAGAGAGTGAAAGAGAAGCTGTGAGTGAGAGAGAGAGAGAGAGAGAGAAGCTGTGTGAGAGAGAGAGGAGCTGTGAGTGAGAGAGAGAGAGAGAAAGAGAAGCTGTGAGAGAGAGAGAGAAAGAGAAGCTGTGAGTGAGTGAGTGAGAGACAGGCTGTAAGTGAGAGAAAAAGAGAGAGAAAGAGATGCTGTGAGTGTGAGAAAGAGAAGCTGTGTGTGAGAGAGAAAGAGAACCTGTGTGTGAGTGAGAGAGAGAGAGAGAAGCTGTGTGTGAGAGAGAGAAAGAGACACTGTGTGTGAGAGAGAGAGAGAGAGAAAGAGAAGCTGTGAGTGAGAGAGAGAGAGATGCTGTGAGTGAGAGAGAGAAAGAGACGCATTGAGTAAGAGAGAGAGAAATAGTCTGTGAGAGAGAGAGAGAGAAGCTGTGTGTGTGAGAGAAGATGTGAGTGAGAGCAAGAGAGCGAAAGAGAAGCTGTGAGTGAAAGAGAGAGAGAGAGAGAAGCTGTGAGTGTGAGAGAGAGAGTTGCTGTGAGTGAGTGAGAGAGAAAAACAGAAGGTGTGAGTGAGAGAGAGAAAGAGAGAAAGAGAAGCTGTGAGTGAGAGAGAGAGAGAGAGAAGCTGTGAGTGAGTGAGAGAGAGAAAAAGCTGTGAGTGAGTGAGAGAGAGAAAGAGATGCTTTGAGTGAGAGAGAGAGAAACAGAAGCTGTGAGTGAGAGAGAGAGAAAGAGTGTGTGAGAAAGAGAGAAAGAGAAGCTGTGAGTGAGAGAGAGAGAAGCTGTGAGTGAGAGAGAGAGAAGGTGTGAGTGAGAGAGAGAGAAAGAGAAGCTGTGAGTGAGACAAAGAGAGAGAAAGAGAAGCTGTGAGTGTGTGTGTGAGAGAGAAAGAGAAGCTGTGAGTGAGAGAGAGAGAAAGATAAGCTGTGAGTGAGAGAGAGAAAAAGAGAAGCTGTGAGTGAGAAAGAGAGGAAGAGAAGCTGTGAGTGAGAGAGAGAGAGAAAATGAAGCTGTGAGTGAGTGAGAGAGAGACAGAGAGAGAAGCTGTGATTGAGAGAGAGATTAGAAGCTGTGAGTGAGAGAGAGAGAGAAAGAGAAGCTGTGAGTGAGAGAGAGAGAAACAGAAGCTGTGAGTGAGATAAAGAGAGAGAAAGAGAAGCTGTGAATGCGAGAGAGAGAGAGAGAGAATGAGAAGGTGTGAGTGAGAGAGAGAAAAAGAGAGTCTAAGAAAGAGAGAGTGAAAGAGAAGCTGTGAGAGAGAGAGAGAAAGAGAAGCCCTGAGTGAGAGAGAGAGAAAGAGAAGCTGTGAGTGAGAGAGAAAGAGAGTCTGTGTGAGAAAGAGAGAGTGAAAGAGAAGCTGTGAGTGAGAGAGAAACAGAAGCTGTGAGTGAGAGTGAGAGAGAAAGAGAAAGAGAAGGTGTGAGTAGGAGAGAGAGAGAGAGAGAAGCTGAGAGTGAGAGAGAGAGAAAGAGAAGCCCTGAGTGAGAGAGAGAGAAAGAGAAGCTGTGAGTGAGAGAGAAAGAGAGTCTGTGTGAGAAAGAGAGTGTGAAAGAGAAGCTGTGAGTGAGAGAGAGAGAGAGAAGCTGTGAGTGAGAGAGAGAGGAGCTGTGAGTGAGAGAGAGAGAGAAAGAGAAGCTGTGAGTGAGAGAGAAAAAGAAGCTGTGAGTGAGAGAGAGAGAAGCTGTGAGTGAGAGAAAAAGAGAGAGAAAGAGAAGCTGTGAGTGAGAGTGAGAAAGAGAAGCTGTGTGAGAGAGAGAAAGAGAAGCTGTGTGTGAGTAAGAGAGAGAGAGAAGCTGTGTGAGTGAGAGAAAGAGACACTGTGTGTGAGAGAGAGAGAGAGAGAAAGAGAAGCTGTGAGTGAGAGAGAGATGCTGTGAGTGAGAGAGAGAGAAAGAGAAACTGTGTGTGAGAGAAAGAGAAAGTGAAGCTGTGTTTGAGAGAAAGAGAGAAAGTGAAGCTGTGAGTGAGAGAGAGAGAGAAGCATTGAGTGAGAGAGAGAAATAGAGTCTGTGAGAGAGTGAGAGAAAGAGAAGCTGTGTGTGAGAGAGAAGCTGTAAGTGAGAGCAAGAGAGCAAAAGAGAAGCTGCGAGTGAAAGAGAGAGAGAGAAAGAGAAGCTGTGAGTGAGAGAGAGAAAGAAAGAGAGAAAGGGAAGCTGTGAGTGAGAGAGAGAGAGAGAGAGAGAAGCTGTGAGTGAGTGAGAGAGAGAAAAAGCTGTGAGTGAGAGAGAGAGAAATAGATGCTTTGAGTGAGAGAGAGAGAAACAGAAGCTGTGAGTGAAAGAGAGAGAAAGAGAGTCTGTGTGAGAAAGAGAGAAAGAGAAGCTGTGAGTGACAGAGAGAGAGAAGCTGTGAGTGAGAGAGAGAGAAGCTGTGAGTGAGAGAGAGAGAAATAGAAGCTGTGAGTGAGAGAGAAAGAGAAGCTGTGAGTGAGTGAGAGAGAGAGAAGATGTAAGTGAGTGAAAGAGAGAGAGGAAGAGACGCTGTGAGTGAGAGAGAGAGAGAAAGAGAAGCTGTGAGTGAGAGAGAGAGAAAGAGAGTCTGTGTGAGAAAGAGAGAAAGAGAAGCTGTGAGTGAGAGAGAGAGAGAAGCTGTGAGTGAGAGAGAGAGAAGCTGTGAGTGAGAGAGAGAGAAATAGAAGCTGTGAGTGAGTGAGAGAGAAAGAGACGCTGTGAGTGAGAGAGAGTGAGAAAGAGAAGCTGTGAGTGAGAGAGAGAGAAAGAGAAGCTGTGAGTGAGACAAAGAGAGAGAAAGAGAAGCTGTGAGTGTGTGTGTGAGAGAGAAAGAGAAGCCGTGAGTGATAGAGAGAGAGAAAGAGAAGCTGTGAGTGAGAGAGTGAGAAAGTTAAGCTGTGAGTGAGAGAGAGAGAAAGAGAAGCTTTGAGTGAGAGAGAGAGGAAGAGAATCTGTGAGTGAGAGAGAGAGAAAAAATGAAGCTGTGAGTGAGTGAGAGAGAGACAGAGAGAGAAGCTGTAATTGAGAGAGAGAGAATGAGAAGCTGTGTGAGAGAGAGAGAAACAGAAGCTGTGAGTGAGATAGAGAGAGAGAAAGAGAAGCTGTGAATGCGAGAGAGAGAGAGAGAGAGAGAAGCTGTGAGTGAGAGAGAGAGGAAGAGATGCTGTGAGTGAGTGAGAGAGAAAGAGAAGCTGTGAGTGAGAGCGATAGAGAAGCTGTGAGTGAGTGAGAGAGAGAGAAAGAGAAGCTGTGAGTGAGAGAGTGAGAAAAACAGAAGCTGTGAGTGAGAGAGAGAGAGAAGGAGAAAGAGAAGCTGTGAGTGAGTGAGAGAGAGAGAAAGAGAAGCTGTGAGTGAGAGAGAGAAAAAAACAGAAGCTGTGAGTGAGAGAGAGAGAGAAAGAGAAAGAGAAGCTGTGAGTGAGTGAGAGAGAGAAAGAGAAGCTGTGAGTGAGAGAGAGAAAAAGAGTCTAAGAAAAAGAGAGTGAAAGAGAAGCTGTGTGTGAGAGAGAGAGAGAAGCTGTGAGTGAGAGAGAGAGAGACAGAGAAGCTGTGAGTGAGAGAGAAACTGAAGCTGTGAGTGAGAGTGAGAGAGAAAGAGAAGGTGTGAGTGAGAGAGAGAGAGAGAGAAGCTGTGAGTGAGAGAGAAAGAGAGTCTGTTTGAGAAAGAGAGAGTGAAAGAGAAGCTGTGAGTGAGAGAGAGAGAAGCTGTGAGTGAGAGAGAGAGGAGCTGTGAGTGAGAGAGAGAGAGAAAGAGAAGCTGTGAGTGAGAGAGAAGGAGAAGCTGTGAGTGAGAGAGAGAGAGAGAAGCTGTAAGTGAGAGAAAAAGAGAGAGAAAGAGAAGCTGTGAGTGAGACTAAGAAATAGAAGCTGTGTGAGAGAGAGAAAGAGAAGCTGTGTGTGAGTGAGTGAGAGAGAGAAGCTGTGTGTGTGAGAGAGAAAGAGACACTGTGTGTGTGTGAGAGAGAGAAAGAGAAGCTGTGAGTGAGAGAGAGAGAGATGCTGTGAGTGAGAGAGAGAGAAAGAGAAGCTGTGTGTGAGAGAAAGAGAAAGTGAAGCTGTGTGTGAGACAAAGAGAGAAAGTGAAGCTGTGAGTGAGAGAGAGAGAGAGAAAGAGAAGCATTGAGTGAGAGAGAGAGAAATAGAGTCTGTGAGAGAGAAAGAGAAGCTGTGTGTGTGAGAGAAGCTGTGAGTGAGAGCAAGAGAGCGAAAGAGAAGCTGTGAGTGAAAGAGAGAGAGAGAAAAAGAAGCTGTGAGTGAGAGAGAGAGAGTTGCTGTGAGTGAGTGTGAGAGAGAAACAGAAGCTGTGAGTGAGAGAGAGAAAAAGAGAAAGAGAAGCTGTGAGTGAGAGAGAGAGAGAAGCTGTGAGTGAGTGAGTGAGAGAGAAGCTGTGAGTGAGAGAGAGAGAAGCTGTGAGTGAGAGAGAGAGAGAAAGAGAAGCTGTGAGTGAGAGAGAAAAAGAAGCTGTGAGTGAGAGAGAGAGAAGCTGTGAGTGAGAGAAAAAGAGCGAGAAAGAGAAGCTGTGAGTGAGAGAGAAAGAGAAGCTGTGTGTGAGTGAGAGAGAGAGAAGCTGTGTGAGTGAGAGAAAGAGACACTGTGTGAGAGAGAGAGAGAGAAAGAGAAGCTGTGAGTGAGAGAGAGAGAAATGCTGTGAGTGAGAGAGAGAGAAAGAGAAACTGTGTGTGAGAGAAAGAGAAAGTGAAGCTGTGTTTGAGAGAAAGAGAGAAAGTGAAGCTGTGAGTGAGAGAGAGAGAGAAGCATTGAGTGAGAGAGAGAGAAATAGTCTGTGAGAGAGAGAGAAAGAGAAGCTGTGTGTGAGAGAGAAGCTGTAAGTGAGAGGAAGAGAGCGAAAGAGAAGCTGTGAGTGAAAGAGAGAGAGAGAAAGAGAAGCTGTGAGTGAGAGAGAGAGAGAGTTGCTGTGAGTGAGTGAGAGAGAAAGAGAAGCTGTGTGTGAGAGAAAGAGAAAGTGAAGCTGTGTGTGAGACAAAGAGAGAAAGTGAAGCTGTGAGTGAGTGAGAGAGAGTGAGAAAGAGAAGCTGTGAGTGAGAGAGAGAGAAAGAGAAGCTGTGAGTGAGACAAAGAGAGAGAAAGAGAAGCTGTGAGTGTGTGTGTGAGAGAGAAAGAGAAGCCGTGAGTGATAGAGAGAGAGAAAGAGAAGCTGTGAGTGAGAGAGTGAGAAAGTTAAGCTGTGAGTGAGAGAGAGAGAAAGAGAAGCTTTGAGTGAGAGAGAGAGGAAGAGAATCTGTGAGTGAGAGAGAGAGAAAAAATGAAGCTGTGAGTGAGTGAGAGAGAGACAGAGAGAGAAGCTGTAATTGAGAGAGAGAGAATGAGAAGCTGTGTGAGAGAGAAACAGAAGCTGTGAGTGAGATAGAGAGAGAGAAAGAGAAGCTGTGAATGCGAGAGAGAGAGAGAGAGAGAGAAGCTGTGAGTGAGAGAGAGAGGAAGAGATGCTGTGAGTGAGTGAGAGAGAAAGAGAAGCTGTGAGTGAGAGCGATAGAGAAGCTGTGAGTGAGTGAGAGAGAGAGAAAGAGAAGCTGTGAGTGAGAGAGTGAGAAAAACAGAAGCTGTGAGTGAGAGAGAGAGAGAAGGAGAAAGAGAAGCTGTGAGTGAGTGAGAGAGAGAGAAAGAGAAGCTGTGAGTGAGAGAGAGAAAAAAACAGAAGCTGTGAGTGAGAGAGAGAGAGAAAGAGAAAGAGAAGCTGTGAGTGAGTGAGAGAGAGAAAGAGAAGCTGTGAGTGAGAGAGAGAAAAAGAGAGTCTAAGAAAAAGAGAGTGAAAGAGAAGCTGTGTGTGTGAGAGAGAGAGAGAAGCTGTGAGTGAGAGAGAGAGAGACAGAGAAGCTGTGAGTGAGAGAGAAACTGAAGCTGTGAGTGAGAGTGAGAGAGAAAGAGAAGGTGTGAGTGAGAGAGAGAGAGAGAAGCTGTGAGTGAGAGAGAAAGAGAGTCTGTGTGAGAAAGAGAGAGTGAAAGAGAAGCTGTGAGTGAGAGAGAGAGAGAAGCTGTGAGTGAGAGAGAGAGGAGCTGTGAGTGAGAGAGAGAGAGAAAGAGAAGCTGTGAGTGAGAGAGAAGGAGAAGCTGTGAGTGTGAGAGAGAGAGAGAAGCTGTAAGTGAGAGAAAAAGAGAGAGAAAGAGAAGCTGTGAGTGAGACTAAGAAATAGAAGCTGTGTGAGAGAGAGAAAGAGAAGCTGTGTGTGAGTGAGTGAGAGAGAGAAGCTGTGTGTGTGAGAGAGAAAGAGACACTGTGTGTGTGTGAGAGAGAGAAAGAGAAGCTGTGAGTGAGAGAGAGAGAGATGCTGTGAGTGAGAGAGAGAGAAAGAGAAGCTGTGTGTGAGAGAAAGAGAAAGTGAAGCTGTGTGTGAGACAAAGAGAGAAAGTGAAGCTGTGAGTGAGAGAGAGAGAGAAAGAGAAGCATTGAGTGAGAGAGAGAGAAATAGAGTCTGTGAGAGAGAAAGAGAAGCTGTGTGTGTGAGAGAAGCTGTGAGTGAGAGCAAGAGAGCGAAAGAGAAGCTGTGAGTGAAAGAGAGAGAGAGAAAAAGAAGCTGTGAGTGAGAGAGAGAGAGTTGCTGTGAGTGAGTGTGAGAGAGAAACAGAAGCTGTGAGTGAGAGAGAGAAAAAGAGAAAGAGAAGCTGTGAGTGAGAGAGAGAGAGAAGCTGTGAGTGAGTGAGTGAGAGAGAAGCTGTGAGTGAGAGAGAGAGAAGCTGTGAGTGAGAGAGAGAGAGAAAGAGAAGCTGTGAGTGAGAGAGAAAAAGAAGCTGTGAGTGAGAGAGAGAGAAGCTGTGAGTGAGAGAAAAAGAGAGAGAAAGAGAAGCTGTGAGTGAGAGAGAAAGAGAAGCTGTGTGTGAGTGAGAGAGAGAGAAGCTGTGTGAGTGAGAGAAAGAGACACTGTGTGAGAGAGAGAGAGAGAAAGAGAAGCTGTGAGTGAGAGAGAGAGAGATGCTGTGAGTGAGAGAGAGAGAAAGAGAAACTGTGTGTGAGAGAAAGAGAAAGTGAAGCTGTGTTTGAGAGAAAGAGAGAAAGTGAAGCTGTGAGTGAGAGAGAGAGAGAAGCATTGAGTGAGAGAGAGAGAAATAGTCTGTGAGAGAGAGAGAAAGAGAAGCTGTGTGTGAGAGAGAAGCTGTAAGTGAGAGGAAGAGAGCGAAAGAGAAGCTGTGAGTGAAAGAGAGAGAGAGAAAGAGAAGCTGTGAGTGAGAGAGAGAGAGAGTTGCTGTGAGTGAGTGAGAGAGAGAAACAGAAGGTGTGAGTGAGAGAGAGAAAGAAAGAGAGAAAGGGAAGCTGTGAGTGAGTGAGAGAGAGAAAGAGAAGCTGTGAGTGAGTGAGAGAGAGAAAAAGCTGTGAGTGAGAGAGAGAGAAATAGATGCTTTGAGTGAGAGAGAGAGAGAAACAGAAGCTGTGAGTGAAAGAGAGAGAAAGAGAGTCTGTGTGAGAAAGAGAGAAAGAGAAGCTGTGAGTGACAGAGAGAGAGAAGCTGTGAGTGAGAGAGAGAGAAGCTGTGAGTGAGAGAGAGAGAAATAGAAGCTGTGAGTGAGAGAGAAAGAGTAGCTGTGAGTGAGTGAGAGAGAGAGAAGATGTAAGTGAGTGAAAGAGAGAGAGGAAGAGATGCTGTGAGTGAGAGAGAGAGAGAAAGAGAAGCTGTGAGTGAGAGAGAGAGAAAGAGAGTCTGTGTGAGAAAGAGAGAAAGAGAAGCTGTGAGTGAGAGAGAGAGAAGCTGTGAGTGAGAGAGAGAAGCTGTGAGTGAGAGAGAGAGAAATAGAAGCTGTGAGTGAGATAGAGAGAGAGAAAGAGAAGCTGTGAATGCGAGAGAGAGAGAAAGAGAAGCTGTGAGTGAGAGAGAGAGGAAGAGATGCTGTGAGTGAGTGAGAGAGAAAGAGAAGCTGTGAGTGAGAGAGATAGAGAAGCTGTGAGTGAGTGAGAGAGAGAGAAAGAGAAGCTGTGAGTGAGAGAGAGAGAAAAACAGAAGCTGTGAGTTAGAGAGAGAGAGAAAGAGAAAGAGAAGCTGTGAGTGAGTGAGAGAGAGAGAAAGAGAAGCTGTGAGTGAGAGAGAGAGAAAAACAGAAGCTGTGAGTGAGAGAGAGAGAGAAAGAGAAAAAGAAGCTGTGAGTGAGTGAGAGAGAGAGAAAGAGAAGCTGTGAGTGAGAGAGAGAAAAAGAGAGTCTAAGAAAAAGAGAGTGAAAGAGAAGCTGTGTGTGTGTGAGAGAGAGAAGCTGTGAGTGAGAGAGAAACAGAAGCTGTGAGTGAGAGTGAGAGAGAAAGAGAAGGTGTGAGTGAGAGAGAGAGAAAGGGAAGCTGTGAGTGAGAGAGAAAGAGAGTCTGTGTGAGAAAGAGAGAGTGAAAGAGAAGCTGTGAGTGAGAGAGAGAGAAGCTGTGAGTGAGAGAGAGAGGAGCTGTGAGTGAGAGAGAGAGAGAAAGAGAAGCTGTGAGTGAGAGAGAAAAAGAAGCTGTGAGTGAGAGAGAGAGAAGCTGTGAGTGAGAGAAAAAGAGAGAGAAAGAGAAGCTGTGAGTGAGAGTGAGAAAGAGAATCTGTGTGAGAGAGAGAAAGAGAAGCTGTGTGTGAGTAAGAGAGAGAGAAGCTGTGTGAGTGAGAGAAAGAGACACTGTGTGTGAGAGAGAGAGAGAGAGAAAGAGAAGCTGTGAGTGAGAGAGAGATGCTGTGAGTGAGAGAGAGAGAAAGAGAAACTGTGTGTGAGAGAAAGAGAAAGTGAAGCTGTGTTTGAGAGAAAGAGAGAAAGTGAAGCTGTGAGTGAGAGAGAGAGAGAAGCATTGAGTGAGAGAGAGAAATAGAGTCTGTGAGAGAGAGAGAGAAAGAGAAGCTGTGTGTGAGAGAGAAGCTGTAAGTGAGAGCAAGAGAGCGAAAGAGAAGCTGTGAGTGAAAGAGAGAGAGAGAAAGAGAAGCTGTGAGTGAGAGAGAGAAAGAAAGAGAGAAAGGGAAGCTGTGAGTGAGAGAGAGAGAGAAGCTGTGAGTGAGTGAGAGAGAGAAAAAGCTGTGAGTGAGAGAGAGAGAAATAGATGCTTTGAGTGAGAGAGAGAGAAACAGAAGCTGTGAGTGAAAGAGAGAGAAAGAGAGTCTGTGTGAGAAAGAGAGAAAGAGAAGCTGTGAGTGACAGAGAGAGAGAAGCTGTGAGTGAGAGAGAGAGAAGCTGTGAGTGAGAGAGAGAGAAATAGAAGCTGTGAGTGAGAGAGAAAGAGAAGCTGTGAGTGAGTGAGAGAGAGAGAAGATGTAAGTGAGTGAAAGAGAGAGAGGAAGAGACGCTGTGAGTGAGAGAGAGAGAGAAAGAGAAGCTGTGAGTGAGAGAGAGAGAAAGAGAGTCTGTGTGAGAAAGAGAGAAAGAGAAGCTGTGAGTGAGAGAGAGAGAAGCTGTGAGTGAGAGAGAGAGAAGCTGTGAGTGAGAGAGAGAGAAATAGAAGCTGTGAGTGAGAGAGAGAGAAAGAGACGCTGTGAGTGAGAGAGAGTGAGAAAGAGAAGCTGTGAGTGAGAGAGAGAGAAAGAGAAGCTGTGAGTGAGACAAAGAGAGAGAAAGAGAAGCTGTGAGTGTGTGTGTGAGAGAGAAAGAGAAGCCGTGAGTGATTGAGAGAGAGAAAGAGAAGCTGTGAGTGAGAGAGTGAGAAAGTTAAGCTGTGAGTGAGAGAGAGAGAAAGAGAAGCTTTGAGTGTGAGAGAGAGGAAGAGAATCTGTGAGTGAGAGAGAGAGAAAAAATGAAGCTGTGAGTGAGTGAGAGAGAGACAGAGAGAGAAGCTGTGATTGAGAGAGAGAGAAAGAGAAGCTGTGAGAGAGAGAGAAACAGAAGCTGTGAGTGAGATAGAGAGAGAGAAAGAGAAGCTGTGAATGCGAGAGAGAGAGAGAAGCTGTGAGTGAGAGAGAGAGGAAGAGATGCTGTGAGTGAGTGAGAGAGAAAGAGAAGCTGTGAGTGAGAGCGATAGAGAAGCTGTGAGTGAGTGAGAGAGAGAGAAAGAGAAGCTGTGAGTGAGAGAGTGAGAAAAACAGAAGCTGTGAGTGAGAGAGAGAGAGAAAGAGAAAGAGAAGCTGTGAGTGAGTGAGAGAGAGAGAAAGAGAAGCTGTGAGTGAGAGAGAGAAAAAAACAGAAGCTGTGAGTGAGAGAGAGAGAGAAAGAGAAAGAGAAGCTGTGAGTGAGTGAGAGAGAGAAAGAGAAGCTGTGAGTGAGAGAGAGAAAAAGAGAGTCTAAGAAAAAGAGAGTGAAAGAGAAGCTGTGTGTGTGAGAGAGAGAGAGAAGCTGTGAGTGAGAGAGAGAGAGACAGAGAAGCTGTGAGTGAGAGAGAAACTGAAGCTGTGAGTGAGAGTGAGAGAGAAAGAGAAGGTGTGAGTGAGAGAGAGAGAGAGAGAGAAGCTATGAGTGAGAGAGAAAGAGAGTCTGTGTGAGAAAGAGAGAGTGAAAGAGAAGCTGTGAGTGAGAGAGAGAGAGAGAAGCTGTGAGTGTGAGAGAGAGGAGCTGTGAGTGAGAGAGAGAGAGAAAGAGAAGCTGTGAGTGAGAGAGAAGGAGAAGCTGTGAGTGAGTGAGAGAGAGAGAAGCTGTAAGTGAGAGAAAAAGAGAGAGAAAGAGAAGCTGTGAGTGAGACTAAGAAATAGAAGCTGTGTGAGAGAGAGAAAGAGAAGCTGTGTGTGAGTGAGAGAGAGAGAGAAGCTGTGTGTGAGAGAGAGAAAGAGACACTGTGTGTGTGTGTGAGAGAGAGAAAGAGAAGCTGTGAGTGAGAGAGAGAGAGATGCTGTGAGTGAGAGAGAGAGAAAGAGAAGCTGTGTGTGAGAGAAAGAGAAAGTGAAGCTGTGTGTGAGACAAAGAGAGAAAGTGAAGCTGTGAGTGAGAGAGAGAGAGAGAAAGAGAAGCATTGAGTGAGAGAGAGAGAAATAGAGTCTGTGAGAGAGAAAGAGAAGCTGTGTGTGTGAGAGAAGCTGTGAGTGAGAGCAAGAGAGCGAAAGAGAAGCTGTGAGTGAAAGAGAGAGAGAGAAAAAGAAGCTGTGAGTGAGAGAGAGAGAGTTGCTGTGAGTGAGTGTGAGAGAGAAACAGAAGCTGTGAGTGAGAGAGAGAAAAAGAGAAAGAGAAGCTGTGAGTGAGAGAGAGAGAGAGAGAAGCTGTGAGTGAGTGAGTGAGAGAGAAGCTGTGAGTGAGAGAGAGAGAAGCTGTGAGTGAGAGAGAGAGAGAAAGAGAAGCTGTGAGTGAGAGAGAAAAAGAAGCTGTGAGTGAGAGAGAGAGAAGCTGTGAGTGAGAGAAAAAGAGAGAGAAAGAGAAGCTGTGAGTGAGAGAGAAAGAGAAGCTGTGTGTGAGTGAGAGAGAGAGAAGCTGTGTGAGTGAGAGAAAGAGACACTGTGTGAGAGAGAGAGAGAAAGAGAAGCTGTGAGTGAGAGAGAGAGAGAGATGCTGTGAGTGAGAGAGAGAGAAAGAGAAACTGTGTGTGAGAGAAAGAGAAAGTGAAGCTGTGTTTGAGAGAAAGAGAGAAAGTGAAGCTGTGAGTGAGAGAGAGAGAGAAGCATTGAGTGAGAGAGAGAGAAATAGAGTCTGTGAGAGAGAGAGAAAGAGAAGCTGTGTGTGAGAGAGAAGCTGTAAGTGAGAGGAAGAGAGCGAAAAAGAAGCTGTGAGTGAAAGAGAGAGAGAGAAAGAGAAGCTGTGAGTGAGAGAGAGAGAGAGTTGCTGTGAGTGAGTGAGAGAGAGAAACAGAAGGTGTGAGTGAGAGAGAGAAAGAAAGAGAGAAAGGGAAGCTGTGAGTGAGTGAGAGAGAGAAAGAGAAGCTGTGAGTGAGTGAGAGAGAGAAAAAGCTGTGAGTGAGAGAGAGAGAAATAGATGCTTTGAGTGAGAGAGAGAGAAACAGAAGCTGTGAGTGAAAGAGAGAGAAAGAGAGTCTGTGTGAGAAAGAGAGAAAGAGAAGCTGTGAGTGACAGAGAGAGAGAAGCTGTGAGTGAGAGAGAGAGAAGCTGTGAGTGAGAGAGAGAGAAATAGAAGCTGTGAGTGAGAGAGAAAGAGTAGCTGTGAGTGAGTGAGAGAGAGAGAAGATGTAAGTGAGTGAAAGAGAGAGAGGAAGAGATGCTGTGAGTGAGAGAGAGAGAGAAAGAGAAGCTGTGAGTGAGAGAGAGAGAAAGAGAGTCTGTGTGAGAAAGAGAGAAAGAGAAGCTGTGAGTGAGAGAGGGAGAGAAGCTGTGAGTGAGAGAGAGAGAAGCTGTGAGTGAGAGAGAGAGAAATAGAAGCTGTGAGTGAGAGAGAGAGAAAGAGAAGCTGTGAGTGAGAGAGAGAGGAAGAGAAGTTGTGAGTGAGTGAGAGAGAAAGAGAAGCTGTGAGTGAGAGAGAGAGAAAGAGAAGCTGTGAGTGAGACAAAGAGAGAGAAAGAGAAGCTGTGAGTGTGTGTGTGAGAGAGAAAGAGAAGCCGTGAGTGATAGAGAGAAAGAGAAGCTGTGAGTGAGAGAGTGAGAAAGTTGAGCTGTGAGTGAGAGAGAGAGAAAGAGAAGCTTTGAGTGACAGAGAGAGGAAGAGAAGCTGTGAGTGAGAGAGAGAGAGAAAATGAAGCTGTGAGTGAGTGAGAGAGAGACAGAGAGAGAAGCTGTGATTGAGAGAGAGAGAAAGAGAAGTTGTGAGAGAGAGAGAGAAACAGAAGGTGTGAGTGAGATAGAGAGAGAGAAAGAGAAGCTGTGAATGCAAGAGAGAGAGAAAGAGAAGCTGTGAGTGAGAGAGAGAGGAAGAGATGCTGTGAGTGAGTGAGAGAGAAAGAGAAGCTGTGAGTGAGAGAGATAGAGAAGCTGTGAGTGAGTGAGAGAGAGAGAAAGAGAAGCTGTGAGTGAGAGAGAGAGAAAAACAGAAGCTGTGAGTTAGAGAGAGAGAGAAAGAGAAAGAGAAGCTGTGAGTGAGTGAGAGAGAGAGAAAGAGAAGCTGTGAGTGAGAGAGAGAGAAAAACAGAAGCTGTGAGTGAGAGAGAGAGAGAAAGAGAAAGAGAAGCTGTGAGTGAGTGAGAGAGAGAGAAAGAGAAGCTGTGAGTGAGAGAGAGAAAAAGAGAGTCTAAGAAAAAGAGAGTGAAAGAGAAGCTGTGTGTGTGTGAGAGAGAGAAGCTGTGAGTGAGAGAGAGAGAGACAGAGAAGCTGTGAGTGAGAGAGAAACAGAAGCTGTGAGTGAGAGTGAGAGAGAAAGAGAAGGTGTGAGTGAGAGAGAGAGAGAAAGAGAAGCTGTGAGTGAGAGAGAAAGAGAGTCTGTGTGAGAAAGAGAGAGTGAAAGAGAAGCTGTGAGTGAGAGAGAGAGAAGCTGTGAGTGAGAGAGAGAGGAGCTGTGAGTGAGAGAGAGAGAGAAAGAGAAGCTGTGAGTGAGAGAGAAAGAGAAGCTGTGAGTGAGAGAGAGAGAGAGAAGCTGTAAGTGAGAGAAAAAGAGAGAGAAAGAGAAGCTGTGAGTGAGAGTGAGAAAGAGAAGCTGTGTGAGAGAGGGAAAGAGAAGCTGTGTGTGAGTGAGAGAGAGAGAGAAGCTGTGTGTGTGAGAGAGAAAGAGACACTGTGTGTGTGAGAGAGATAGAGAAAGAGAAGCTGTCAGTGAGAGAGAGAGAGATGCTGTGAGTGAGAGAGAGAGAAAGAGAAGCAGTGTGTGAGAGAAAGAGAAAGTGAAGCTGTGTGTGAGACAAAGAGAGAAAGTGAAGCTGTGAGTGAGAGAGAGAGAGAGAAAGAGAAGCATTGAGTGAGAGAGAGAGAAATAGAGTCTGTGAGAGAGAAAGAGAAGCTGTGTGTGTGAGAGAAGCTGTGAGTGAGAGCAAGAGAGCGAAAGAGAAGCTGTGAGTGAAAGTGAGAGAGAGAAAAAGAAGCTGTGAGTGAGAGAGAGAGTTGCTGTGAGTGAGAGAGAGAGAAAGAGAAACTGTGTGTGAGAGAAAGAGAAAGTGAAGCTGTGTTTGAGAGAAAGAGAGAAAGTGAAGCTGTGAGTGAGAGAGAGAGAAGCATTGAGTGAGAGAGAGAGAAATAGAGTCTGTGAGAGAGAGAGAGAGAAAGAGAAGCTGTGTGTGAGAGAGAAGCTGTAAGTGAGAGCAAGAGAGCGAAAGAGAAGCTGTGAGTGAAAGAGAGAGAGAGAAAGAGAAGCTGTGAGTGAGAGAGAGAGAGAGTTGCTGTGAGTGAGTGAGAGAGAGAAACAGAAGGTGTGAGTGAGAGAGAGAAAGAAAGAGAGAAAGGGAAGCTGTGAGTGAGTGAGAGAGAGAAAGAGAAGCTGTGAGTGAGTGAGAGAGAGAAAAAGCTGTGAGTGAGAGAGAGAGAAATAGATGCTTTGAGTGAGAGAGAGAGAAACAGAAGCTGTGAGTGAAAGAGAGAGAAAGAGAGTCTGTGTGAGAAAGAGAGAAAGAGAAGCTGTGAGTGACAGAGAGAGAGAAGCTGTGAGTGAGAGAGAGAGAAGCTGTGAGTGAGAGAGAGAGAAATAGAAGCTGTGAGTGAGAGAGAAAGAGTAGCTGTGAGTGAGTGAGAGAGAGAGAAGATGTAAGTGAGTGAAAGAGAGAGAGGAAGAGATGCTGTGAGTGAGAGAGAGAGAGAAAGAGAAGCTGTGAGTGAGAGAGAGAGAAAGAGAGTCTGTGTGAGAAAGAGAGAAAGAGAAGCTGTGAGTGAGAGAGAGAGAAGCTGTGAGTGAGAGAGAGAAGCTGTGAGTGAGAGAGAGAGAAATAGAAGCTGTGAGTGAGATAGAGAGAGAGAAAGAGAAGCTGTGAATGCGAGAGAGAGAGAAAGAGAAGCTGTGAGTGAGAGAGAGAGGAAGAGATGCTGTGAGTGAGTGAGAGAGAAAGAGAAGCTGTGAGTGAGAGAGATAGAGAAGCTGTGAGTGAGTGAGAGAGAGAGAAAGAGAAGCTGTGAGTGAGAGAGAGAGAAAAACAGAAGCTGTGAGTTAGAGAGAGAGAGAAAGAGAAAGAGAAGCTGTGAGTGAGTGAGAGAGAGAGAAAGAGAAGCTGTGAGTGAGAGAGAGAGAAAAACAGAAGCTGTGAGTGAGAGAGAGAGAGAAAGAGAAAAAGAAGCTGTGAGTGAGTGAGAGAGAGAGAAAGAGAAGCTGTGAGTGAGAGAGAGAAAAAGAGAGTCTAAGAAAAAGAGAGTGAAAGAGAAGCTGTGTGTGTGTGTGAGAGAGAAGCTGTGAGTGAGAGAGAAACAGAAGCTGTGAGTGAGAGTGAGAGAGAAAGAGAAGGTGTGAGTGAGAGAGAGAGAAAGGGAAGCTGTGAGTGAGAGAGAAAGAGAGTCTGTGTGAGAAAGAGAGAGTGAAAGAGAAGCTGTGAGTGAGAGAGAGAGAAGCTGTGAGTGAGAGAGAGAGGAGCTGTGAGTGAGAGAGAGAGAGAAAGAGAAGCTGTGAGTGAGAGAGAAAAAGAAGCTGTGAGTGAGAGAGAGAGAAGCTGTGAGTGAGAGAAAAAGAGAGAGAAAGAGAAGCTGTGAGTGAGAGTGAGAAAGAGAATCTGTGTGAGAGAGAGAAAGAGAAGCTGTGTGTGAGTAAGAGAGAGAGAAGCTGTGTGAGTGAGAGAAAGAGACACTGTGTGTGAGAGAGAGAGAGAGAGAAAGAGAAGCTGTGAGTGAGAGAGAGATGCTGTGAGTGAGAGAGAGAGAAAGAGAAACTGTGTGTGAGAGAAAGAGAAAGTGAAGCTGTGTTTGAGAGAAAGAGAGAAAGTGAAGCTGTGAGTGAGAGAGAGAGAGAAGCATTGAGTGAGAGAGAGAAATAGAGTCTGTGAGAGAGAGAGAGAAAGAGAAGCTGTGTGTGAGAGAGAAGCTGTAAGTGAGAGCAAGAGAGCGAAAGAGAAGCTGTGAGTGAAAGAGAGAGAGAGAAAGAGAAGCTGTGAGTGAGAGAGAGAAAGAAAGAAAGAGAGAAAGGGAAGCTGTGAGTGAGAGAGAGAGAGAAGCTGTGAGTGAGTGAGAGAGAGAAAAAGCTGTGAGTGAGAGAGAGAGAAATAGATGCTTTGAGTGAGAGAGAGAGAAACAGAAGCTGTGAGTGAAAGAGAGAGAAAGAGAGTCTGTGTGAGAAAGAGAGAAAGAGAAGCTGTGAGTGACAGAGAGAGAGAAGCTGTGAGTGAGAGAGAGAGAAGCTGTGAGTGAGAGAGAGAGAAATAGAAGCTGTGAGTGAGAGAGAAAGAGAAGCTGTGAGTGAGTGAGAGAGAGAGAAGATGTAAGTGAGTGAAAGAGAGAGAGGAAGAGACGCTGTGAGTGAGAGAGAGAGAGAAAGAGAAGCTGTGAGTGAGAGAGAGAGGAAGAGAGTCTGTGTGAGAAAGAGAGAAAGAGAAGCTGTGAGTGAGAGAGAGAGAAGCTGTGAGTGAGAGAGAGAGAAGCTGTGAGTGAGAGAGAGAGAAATAGAAGCTGTGAGTGAGAGAGAGAGAAAGAGACGCTGTGAGTGAGAGAGAGTGAGAAAGAGAAGCTGTGAGTGAGAGAGAGAGAAAGAGAAGCTGTGAGTGAGACAAAGAGAGAGAAAGAGAAGCTGTGAGTGTATGTGTGAGAGAGAAAGAGAAGCCGTGAGTGATTGAGAGAGAGAAAGAGAAGCTGTGAGTGAGAGAGTGAGAAAGTTAAGCTGTGAGTGAGAGAGAGAGAAAGAGAAGCTTTGAGTGTGAGAGAGAGGAAGAGAATCTGTGAGTGAGAGAGAGAGAAAAAATGAAGCTGTGAGTGAGTGAGAGAGAGACAGAGAGAGAAGCTGTGATTGAGAGAGAGAGAAAGAGAAGCTGTGAGAGAGAGAGAAACAGAAGCTGTGAGTGAGATAGAGAGAGAGAAAGAGAAGCTGTGAATGCGAGAGAGAGAGAGAAGCTGTGAGTGAGAGAGAGAGGAAGAGATGCTGTGAGTGAGTGAGAGAGAAAGAGAAGCTGTGAGTGAGAGCGATAGAGAAGCTGTGAGTGAGTGAGAGAGAGAGAAAGAGAAGCTGTGAGTGAGAGAGTGAGAAAAACAGAAGCTGTGAGTGAGAGAGAGAGAGAAAGAGAAAGAGAAGCTGTGAGTGAGTGAGAGAGAGAGAAAGAGAAGCTGTGAGTGAGAGAGAGAAAAAAACAGAAGCTGTGAGTGAGAGAGAGAGAGAAAGAGAAAGAGAAGCTGTGAGTGAGTGAGAGAGAGAAAGAGAAGCTGTGAGTGAGAGAGAGAAAAAGAGAGTCTAAGAAAAAGAGAGTGAAAGAGAAGCTGTGTGTGTGAGAGAGAGAGAGAAGCTGTGAGTGAGAGAGAGAGAGACAGAGAAGCTGTGAGTGAGAGAGAAACTGAAGCTGTGAGTGAGAGTGAGAGAGAAAGAGAAGGTGTGAGTGAGAGAGAGAGAGAGAGAGAAGCTATGAGTGAGAGAGAAAGAGAGTCTGTGTGAGAAAGAGAGAGTGAAAGAGAAGCTGTGAGTGAGAGAGAGAGAGAGAAGCTGTGAGTGAGAGAGAGAGGAGCTGTGAGTGAGAGAGAGAGAGAAAGAGAAGCTGTGAGTGAGAGAGAAGGAGAAGCTGTGAGTGAGTGAGAGAGAGAGAAGCTGTAAGTGAGAGAAAAAGAGAGAGAAAGAGAAGCTGTGAGTGAGACTAAGAAATAGAAGCTGTGTGAGAGAGAGAAAGAGAAGCTGTGTGTGAGTGAGAGAGAGAGAGAAGCTGTGTGTGAGAGAGAGAAAGAGACACTGTGTGTGTGTGTGAGAGAGAGAAAGAGAAGCTGTGAGTGAGAGAGAGAGAGATGCTGTGAGTGAGAGAGAGAGAAAGAGAAGCTGTGTGTGAGAGAAAGAGAAAGTGAAGCTGTGTGTGAGACAAAGAGAGAAAGTGAAGCTGTGAGTGAGAGAGAGAGAGAGAAAGAGAAGCATTGAGTGAGAGAGAGAGAAATAGAGTCTGTGAGAGAGAAAGAGAAGCTGTGTGTGTGAGAGAAGCTGTGAGTGAGAGCAAGAGAGCGAAAGAGAAGCTGTGAGTGAAAGAGAGAGAGAGAAAAAGAAGCTGTGAGTGAGAGAGAGAGAGTTGCTGTGAGTGAGTGTGAGAGAGAAACAGAAGCTGTGAGTGAGAGAGAGAAAAAGAGAAAGAGAAGCTGTGAGTGAGAGAGAGAGAGAGAGAAGCTGTGAGTGAGTGAGTGAGAGAGAAGCTGTGAGTGAGAGAGAGAGAAGCTGTGAGTGAGAGAGAGAGAGAAAGAGAAGCTGTGAGTGAGAGAGAAAAAGAAGCTGTGAGTGAGAGAGAGAGAAGCTGTGAGTGAGAGAAAAAGAGAGAGAAAGAGAAGCTGTGAGTGAGAGAGAAAGAGAAGCTGTGTGTGAGTGAGAGAGAGAGAAGCTGTGTGAGTGAGAGAAAGAGACACTGTGTGAGAGAGAGAGAGAAAGAGAAGCTGTGAGTGAGAGAGAGAGAGAGATGCTGTGAGTGAGAGAGAGAAAGAGAAACTGTGTGTGAGAGAAAGAGAAAGTGAAGCTGTGTTTGAGAGAAAGAGAGAAAGTGAAGCTGTGAGTGAGAGAGAGAGAGAAGCATTGAGTGAGAGAGAGAGAAATAGAGTCTGTGAGAGAGAGAGAAAGAGAAGCTGTGTGTGAGAGAGAAGCTGTAAGTGAGAGGAAGAGAGCGAAAAAGAAGCTGTGAGTGAAAGAGAGAGAGAGAAAGAGAAGCTGTGAGTGAGAGAGAGAGAGAGTTGCTGTGAGTGAGTGAGAGAGAGAAACAGAAGGTGTGAGTGAGAGAGAGAAAGAAAGAGAGAAAGGGAAGCTGTGAGTGAGTGAGAGAGAGAAAGAGAAGCTGTGAGTGAGTGAGAGAGAGAAAAAGCTGTGAGTGAGAGAGAGAGAAATAGATGCTTTGAGTGAGAGAGAGAGAAACAGAAGCTGTGAGTGAAAGAGAGAGAAAGAGAGTCTGTGTGAGAAAGAGAGAAAGAGAAGCTGTGAGTGACAGAGAGAGAGAAGCTGTGAGTGAGAGAGAGAGAAGCTGTGAGTGAGAGAGAGAGAAATAGAAGCTGTGAGTGAGAGAGAAAGAGTAGCTGTGAGTGAGTGAGAGAGAGAGAAGATGTAAGTGAGTGAAAGAGAGAGAGGAAGAGATGCTGTGAGTGAGAGAGAGAGAGAAAGAGAAGCTGTGAGTGAGAGAGAGAGAAAGAGAGTCTGTGTGAGAAAGAGAGAAAGAGAAGCTGTGAGTGAGAGAGGGAGAGAAGCTGTGAGTGAGAGAGAGAGAAGCTGTGAGTGAGAGAGAGAGAAATAGAAGCTGTGAGTGAGAGAGAGAGAAAGAGAAGCTGTGAGTGAGAGAGAGAGGAAGAGAAGTTGTGAGTGAGTGAGAGAGAAAGAGAAGCTGTGAGTGAGAGAGAGAGAAAGAGAAGCTGTGAGTGAGACAAAGAGAGAGAAAGAGAAGCTGTGAGTGTGTGTGTGAGAGAGAAAGAGAAGCCGTGAGTGATAGAGAGAAAGAGAAGCTGTGAGTGAGAGAGTGAGAAAGTTGAGCTGTGAGTGAGAGAGAGAGAAAGAGAAGCTTTGAGTGAGAGAGAGAGGAAGAGAAGCTGTGAGTGAGAGAGAGAGAGAAAATGAAGCTGTGAGTGAGTGAGAGAGAGACAGAGAGAGAAGCTGTGATTGAGAGAGAGAGAAAGAGAAGTTGTGAGAGAGAGAGAGAAACAGAAGGTGTGAGTGAGATAGAGAGAGAGAAAGAGAAGCTGTGAATGCAAGAGAGAGAGAAAGAGAAGCTGTGAGTGAGAGAGAGAGGAAGAGATGCTGTGAGTGAGTGAGAGAGAAAGAGAAGCTGTGAGTGAGAGAGATAGAGAAGCTGTGAGTGAGTGAGAGAGAGAGAAAGAGAAGCTGTGAGTGAGAGAGAGAGAAAAACAGAAGCTGTGAGTTAGAGAGAGAGAGAAAGAGAAAGAGAAGCTGTGAGTGAGTGAGAGAGAGAGAAAGAGAAGCTGTGAGTGAGAGAGAGAGAAAAACAGAAGCTGTGAGTGAGAGAGAGAGAGAAAGAGAAAGAGAAGCTGTGAGTGAGTGAGAGAGAGAGAAAGAGAAGCTGTGAGTGAGAGAGAGAAAAAGAGAGTCTAAGAAAAAGAGAGTGAAAGAGAAGCTGTGTGTGTGTGAGAGAGAGAAGCTGTGAGTGAGAGAGAGAGAGACAGAGAAGCTGTGAGTGAGAGAGAAACAGAAGCTGTGAGTGAGAGTGAGAGAGAAAGAGAAGGTGTGAGTGAGAGAGAGAGAGAAAGAGAAGCTGTGAGTGAGAGAGAAAGAGAGTCTGTGTGAGAAAGAGAGAGTGAAAGAGAAGCTGTGAGTGAGAGAGAGAGAAGCTGTGAGTGAGAGAGAGAGGAGCTGTGAGTGAGAGAGAGAGAGAAAGAGAAGCTGTGAGTGAGAGAGAAAGAGAAGCTGTGAGTGAGAGAGAGAGAGAGAAGCTGTAAGTGAGAGAAAAAGAGAGAGAAAGAGAAGCTGTGAGTGAGAGTGAGAAAGAGAAGCTGTGTGAGAGAGGGAAAGAGAAGCTGTGTGTGAGTGAGAGAGAGAGAGAAGCTGTGTGTGTGAGAGAGAAAGAGACACTGTGTGTGTGAGAGAGATAGAGAAAGAGAAGCTGTCAGTGAGAGAGAGAGAGATGCTGTGAGTGAGAGAGAGAGAAAGAGAAGCAGTGTGTGAGAGAAAGAGAAAGTGAAGCTGTGTGTGAGACAAAGAGAGAAAGTGAAGCTGTGAGTGAGAGAGAGAGAGAGAAAGAGAAGCATTGAGTGAGAGAGAGAGAAATAGAGTCTGTGAGAGAGAAAGAGAAGCTGTGTGTGTGAGAGAAGCTGTGAGTGAGAGCAAGAGAGCGAAAGAGAAGCTGTGAGTGAAAGTGAGAGAGAGAAAAAGAAGCTGTGAGTGAGAGAGAGAGTTGCTGTGAGTGAGAGAGAGAGAAAGAGAAACTGTGTGTGAGAGAAAGAGAAAGTGAAGCTGTGTTTGAGAGAAAGAGAGAAAGTGAAGCTGTGAGTGAGAGAGAGAGAAGCATTGAGTGAGAGAGAGAGAAATAGAGTCTGTGAGAGAGAGAGAGAGAAAGAGAAGCTGTGTGTGAGAGAGAAGCTGTAAGTGAGAGCAAGAGAGCGAAAGAGAAGCTGTGAGTGAAAGAGAGAGAGAGAAAGAGAAGCTGTGAGTGAGAGAGAGAGAGAGTTGCTGTGAGTGAGTGAGAGAGAGAAACAGAAGGTGTGAGTGAGAGAGAGAAAGAAAGAGAGAAAAGGAAGCTGTGAGTGAGAGAGAGAGAGAGAAACAGAAGCTGTGAGTGAAAGAGAGAGAAAGAGAGTCTGTGTGAGAAAGAGAGAAAGAGAAACTGTGAGTGACAGAGAGAGAAGCTGTGAGTGAGAGAGAGAGAAGCTGTGAGTGAGAGAGAGAGAAATAGAAGCTGTGAGTGAGAGAGAAAGCGAAGCTGTGAGTGAGTGAGAGAGAGAGAAGATGTAAGTGAGTGAAAGAGAGAGAGGAAGAGATGCTGTGAGTGAGAGAGAGAGAGAAGATGTAAGTGAGTGAAAGAGAGAGAGGAAGAGATGCTGTGAGTGAGAGAGAGACAGAAAGAGAAGCTGTGAGTGAGAGAGAGAGAGAGAAAGAGAGTCTGTGTGAGAAAGAGAGAAAGAGAAGCTGTGAGTGAGAGAGAGAGAGAAGCTGTGAGTGAGAGAGAGAGAAGCTGTGAGTGAGAGAGAGAGAAATAGAAGCTGTGAGTGAGAGAGAGAGAAAGAGAAGCTGTGAGTGAGAGAGAGAGGAAGAGAAGTTGTGAGTGAGTGAGAGAGAAAGAGAAGCTGTGAGTGAGAGAGAGAGAAAGAGAAGCTGTGAGTGAGAGGGAGAGAGAGAAAGAGAAGCTGTGTGTGTGAGAGAGAAAAACAGAAGCTGTGAGTGAGAGTGAGAGAGAAAGAGAAGGTGTGAGTGAAAGAGAGAGAGAGAAAGAGAAGCTGTGA
This sequence comes from Bradypodion ventrale, assembly GCA_035047345.1. Lineage (NCBI taxonomy): Eukaryota > Metazoa > Chordata > Lepidosauria > Squamata > Chamaeleonidae > Bradypodion > Bradypodion ventrale. The sequence continues at coordinate 227,495,611 of JAWDJE010000001.1, forward strand.
GTGAGAGAGAAAGAGAGTCTGTGTGAGAAAGAGAGAAAGAGAAGCTGTGAGTGAGAGAGAGAGAGAAGCTGTGAGTGAGAGAGAGAGAAATAGAAGCTGTGAGTGAGAGAGAGAGAAAGAGAAGCTGTGAGTGAGAGAGAGAGGAAGAGAAGTTGTGAGTGAGTGAGAGTGAAAGAGAAGCTGTGTGTGTGTGAGAGAGAGAGAAGCTGTGAGTGAGAGAGAGAGACAGAGAAGCTGTGAGTGAGAGAGAAACAGAAGCTGTGAGTGAGAGTGAGAGAGAAAGAGAAGGTGTGAGTGAGAGAGAGAGAGAAAGAGAAGCTGTGAGTGAGAGAGAAAGAGAGTCTGTGTGAGAAAGAGAGAGTGAAAGAGAAGCTGTGAGTGAGAGAGAGAGAGAAGCTGTGAGTGAGAGAGAAAGAGAAGCTGTGAGTGAGAGAGAGAGAGAGAAGCTGTAAGTGAGAGAAAAAGAGAGAGAAAGAGAAGCTGTGAGTGAGAGTGAGAAAGAGAAGCTGTGTGTGAGAGAGAAAGAGAAGCTGTGTGTGAGTGAGAGAGAGAGAGAAGCTGTGTGTGAGAGAGAGAAAGAGACACTGTGTGTGTGAGAGAGATAGAGAAAGAGAAGCTGTCAGTGAGAGAGAGAGATGCTGTGAGTGAGAGAGAGAGAAAGAGAAGCAGTGTGTGAGAGAAAGAGAAAGTGAAGCTGTGTGTGAGACAAAGAGAGAAAGTGAAGCTGTGAGTGAGAGAGAGAGAGAGAAAGAGAAGCATTGAGTGAGAGAGAGAGAAATAGAGTCTGTGAGAGAGAAAGAGAAGCTGTGTGTGTGAGAGAAGCTGTGAGTGAGAGCAAGAGAGCGAAAGAGAAGCTGTGAGTGAAAGTGAGAGAGAGAAAAAGAAGCTGTGAGTGAGAGAGAGAGTTGCTGTGAGTGAGAGAGAGAGAAAGAGAAACTGTGTGTGAGAGAAAGAGAAAGTGAAGCTGTGTTTGAGAGAAAGAGAGAAAGTGAAGCTGTGAGTGTGAGAGAGAGAAGCATTGAGTGAGAGAGAGAGAAATAGAGTCTGTGAGAGAGAGAGAGAAAGAGAAGCTGTGTGTGAGAGAGAAGCTGTAAGAGAGCAAGAGAGAGAAAGAGAAGCTGTGAGTGAAAGAGAGAGAGAGAAAGAGAAGCTGTGAGTGAGAGAGAGAGAGTTGCTGTGAGTGAGTGAGAGAGAGAAACAGAAGTTGTGAGTGAGAGAGAGAAAGAAAGAGAGAAAAGGAAGCTGTGAGTGAGAGAGAAAGAGAAAGTGAAGCTGTGTGTGAGAGAAATAGAGAAAGTGAAGCTGTGAGTGAGAGAGAGAGAGAAAGAGAAGCATTGAGTGAGTAAGAGAGAAAGAGTGTCTGGAAGTGAGAGAGAGAGAAAGAGAAGCTGTGAGTGAGAGTGAGAGAGAAGCTGTGAGTGAGAGAGAGAGAGAGAGAGAGAAGCGGTGAATGAAAAAGAGAGAGAGAAAAAGAGAAGCTGTGAGTGAGTGGGAGAGAGAATCAGGAGCTGTGAGTGAGAGAGAGAGAAAGAGTAGCTGTGAGTGAGAGAGAGAGAAAGAGAAGCTGTGAGTGAGAGAGATAGAATGAGAAGCTGTGAGTGAGAGAGAAAGAGAAAGTGAAGCTGTGTGTGAGAGAAATAGAGAAAGTGAAGCTGTGAGTGAGAGAGAAGGAGAAGCATTCAGTGAGTAAGAGAGAAAGAGTGTCTGGAAGTGAGAGAGAGAGAAAGAGAAGCTGTTAGTGAGAGTGAGAGAGAAGCTGTGAGTGAGAGAGAGAGAGAAAAAGAAGTGGTGAGTGAAAAAGAGAGAGAGAGAAAGGGAAGCTGTGAGAGAGAGAGAGAAAGAGAAGCTGTGAGTGAGAGAGAGAGAAAGAGAAGCTGTGAGTGAGACAAAGAGAGAGAAAGAGAAGCTGTGAGAGACAGAGAGAGAGAAGCTGTGAGTGAGAGAGAGAGAGAAAGAGAAGCTGTGAGTGAGTGAGAGAGATTAAGAGAAGCTGTGTGTGTGAGAGAGAAAGAGACACTGTGTGTGAGAGAAACAACAAGCATGTGGATAAGGGGGATCCAGTTGACATTGTTTATCTGGACTTTCAGAAGGCTTTTGACAAGGTCCCACACCAAAGGCTCTTGAATAAACTTACCAGTCATGGAATAAAGGGACAGGTCTTGTCCTGGATCAGCAACTGGCTAAGGGACAGGAAACAGAGGGTAGCACTAAATGGACACTTCTCCAAGTGGAGGGAAGTAAAGAGTGGGGTCCCCCAAGGTTCAGTACTGGGACCCCTGCTTTTCAACCTCTTCATAAATGATCTAGAGGTAGGAGTAAAAAGCAAGGTAGCCAAATTTGCTGACGACACTAAATTATACAGGGTAGTGAAAACTGTGAGAGATTGTGAAGAGCTCCAGAGGGATCTCTTGACACTGGGTGAGTGGGCAAAACAGTGGCAAATGAGCTTCAACTTCAGTAAGTGCAGAGTGATGCATGTTGGGGCAAAAAAACCCAATTACATTTATAAACTGATGGGGTCTGAACTCTCTGCGACAAACCAGGAAAGGGACCTTGGTGTCCTGGTGGACAGCTCAATGAAGGTGTCAACCCAGTGTTCCTCAGCAGTGAAAAAAGCAAACTCAATGTTAGGGATCATTAGGAAGGGTATAGAAAATAAGTCAGCAAGTGTCATTTTGCCTCTTTATAAATCTATGGTGAGGCCCCATCTGGAATATTGTGTACAGTTCTGGTCGCCATACCTCCAGAAGGATATTATGGAGTTGGAGAAAGTACAGAGGAGGGCAACCAGAATGATTAGGGGACTGGAACACCTTCCTTACCATCTGAGGCTGCAACGGTTGGGCCTTTTCACTCTTGAACGACGGCGTCTAAGAGGTGACCTGATTGAAGTTTATAAAATCATGCACGGTGTGGACAAAGTAGATAAGGAAAAACTGTTTTCCCTATCGCACAACACTAGAACTAGGGGACACTCCATGAAACTTTTGGGTACTAGTTCTCAAACAAATAAGAGAAAGTACTTTTTCACCCAGAGGATTACTGGTCTATGGAACTCCCTGCCAGAAGAAGTGGTGACAGCTGTCAGTCTTGACAGCTTTAAGAAAGGATTAGACAAGTTCATGGAGGACAAGGGTATCAATGGCTATAATTATGGCTACCTAAGGACAACCTCCCGGTTGGAGAGATAGGCAGGATATCTCTCAATGCCATTTCCAGGGAATCCTAAGCAGGTGAAGGCATCTGCTTGGGAATACCCTGAAGGAAATGGTGAGCCACTGTGTGAGACAGAATGCTGGACTGGATGGGCTGTGGCCTGTTCCAGCAAGGCTGTTCTTATGTTATGTTCTTATGTTCTTATGAGAGAGAGAGAGAGAGAAAGAAAAGCTGTGAGTGAGAGAGAGAGATGTTGTGAGTGAGAGAGAGAAGAAGAAGCTGTGTATGTGTGTGAGAGAGATATGCTGTGAGTGAGAGAGAGAGAGAGAGAGAGAGAAGCTGTGTGTGAGAAAAAGAGAAAGTGAAGTTGTGTGTGAGAGAAAGAGAGAAAGTGAAGCTGTGAGTGAGAGAGAGAAAGAGAAGCTGTGTGTGAGAGAAAGAGAAAGTGAAGCTGTGTGTGAGAGAAAGAGAGAAAGTGAAGCTGTGAGTGAGAGAGAGAGAAGCTGTGAGAGAGAGAGAGAGAAAGATAAGCTGTGAGTGAGAGAGAGAGAGAAAGAGAAGCTGTGAGTGAGAGAGAGAGAGAAACAGAAGCTGTGAGTGAGATAGAGAGAGAGAAAGAGAAGCTGTGAATGCGAGAGAGAGAAAGAGAGAATGAGAAGCTGTGAGTAAGAGAGAGAAAAAGAGAGTCTAAGAAAGAGAGAGAGAAAGAGAAGCTGTGAGAGAGAGAGAGAGAAAGATAAGCTGTGAGTGAGAGAGAGAGAGAAAGAGAAGCTGTGAGTGAGAGAGAGAGAGAAACAGAAGCTGTGAGTGAGATAGAGAGAGAGAAAGAGAAGCTGTGAATGCGAGAGAGAGAAAGAGAGAATGAGAAGCTGTGAGTAAGAGAGAGAAAAAGAGAGTCTAAGAAAGAGAGAGAGAAAGAGAAGCTGTGAGAGAGAGAGAGAGAGAAAGAGAAGCCCTGAGTGAGAGAGAGAGAAAGAGAAGCTGTGAGTGAGAGAGAAAGAGAGTCTGTGTGAGAAAGAGAGAGTGAAAGAGAAGCTGTGTGTGAGAGAGAAACAGAAGCTGTGAGTGAGAGTGAGAGAGAAAGAGAAAGAGAAGGTGTGAGTAGGAGAGAGAGAGAGAAGCTGAGAGTGAGAGAGAGAGAGAAAGAGAAGCCCTGAGTGAGAGAGAGAGAAAGAGAAGCTGTGAGTGAGAGAGAAAGAGAGAAGCTATGAGTGAGAGAGAGAGGAGCTGTGAGTGAGAGAGAGAGAAAGAGAAGCTGTGAGTGAGAGAAGAAAAAGAAGCTGTGAGTGTGAGAGAGAGAAAATGTAAGTGAGAGAAAAAGAGAGAGAAAGAGAAGCTGTGAGTGAGATTGAGAAAGAGAAGCTGTGTGTGAGAGAGAAAGAGAAGCTGTGTGTGAGTGAGAGAGAGAGAGAAGCTGTGTGTGAGTGAGAGAAAGAGACACTGTGTGTGTGAGAAAGAGAGAGAGAGAGAAAGAGAAGCTGTGAGTGAGAGAGAGAGAGATGCTGTGAGTGAGAGAGAGAGAAAGAGAAACTGTGTGTGAGAGAAAGAGAAAGTGAAGCTGTGTTTGAGAGAAAGAGAGAAAGTGAAGCTGTGAGTGAGAGAGAGAGAGAGAGAAGCATTGAGTGAGAGAGAGAGAAATAGAGTCTGTGAGAGAGAGAGAGAGAAAGAGAAGCTGTGTGTGAGAGAGAAGCTGTGAGTGAGAGCAAGAGAGCGAAAGAGAAGCTGTGAGAGAAAGAGAGAGAGAGAAAGAGAAGCTGTGAGAGAGAGAGAGTTGCTGTGAGTGAGTGAGAGAGAGAAACAGAAGGTGTGAGTGAGAGAGAGAAAGAGAGAAAGGGAAGCTGTGAGTGAGAGAGAGAGAGAGAGAGAGAAAGAGAAGCTGTGAGTGAGTGAGAGAGAGAAAAAGCTGTGAGTGAGAGAGAGAGAAATATATGCTTTGAGTGAGAGAGAGAGAAACAGAAGCTGTGAGTGAGAGAGAGAGAAAGAGAGTCTGTGTGAGAAAGAGAGAAAGAGAAACTGTGAGTGACAGAGAGAAAAGCTGTGAGTGAGAGAGAGAGAAGCTGTGAGTGAGAGAGAGAGAAATAGAAGCTGTGAGTGAGAGAGAAAGAGAAGCTGTGAGTGAGTGAGAGAGAGAGAAGATGTAAGTGAGTGAAAGAGAGAGAGGAAGAGACGCTGTGAGTGAGAGAGAGAGAAAGAGAAGCTGTGAGTGAGAGAGAGAGAAAGCGAGTCTGTGTGAGAAAGAGAGAAAGAGAAGCTGTGAGTGAGAGAGAGAGAGAAGCTGTGAGTGAGAGAGAGAGAAGCTGTGAGTGAGAGAGAGAGGAAGAGAAGTGAGTGAGAGAGAGAGAAAGAGAAGCTGTGAGTGAGAGAGAGAGAAAGAGAAGCTGTGAGTGAGAGGGAGAGAGAGAAAGAGAAGCTGTTTTTTGTGAGAGAGAAAAACAGAAGCTGTGAGTGAGAGAGAGTGAAAGAGAAGATGTGAGTGAGAGAGAGAAAGAGAGAAATAGAAGCTGTGAGTGAGTGAGAGAGAGAAAAAGACAAGCTGTGAGTGAGTGAGAGAGAGAAAAAGCTGTGAGTGAGAGAGAGAGTGAAAGAGATGCTTTGAGTGAGAGAGAGAGAAAGTGAAGCTGTGTGTGAGAGAAAGAGAGAAAGTGAATCTGTGAGTGAGTGAGAGAGAGAGAAAGAGAAGCTGTGTGTGAGAGAAAGAGAAAGTGAAGCTGTGTGAGAGAGAAAGAGAGAAAGTGAAGCTGTGAGTTAGAGAGAGAGAAAGAGAAACTGTGAGTGAGAGAGAGAGAAGGAGAAGCTGTGAGTGAGACAAAGAGAGAAAGAGAAGCTGTGAGTGTGTGTGATAGAGAGAAAGAGAAGCTGTGAGTGATAGAGAGTGAGAAAGAGAAGCTGTGAGTGAGAGAGAGAGAAAGAGAAGCTGTGAGTGAGACAAAGAGAGAGAAAGAGAAGCTGTAAGTGTGTGTGTGAGAGAGAGAAGCTGTGAGTGATAGAGAGAGAGAAAGAGAAGCTGTGTGTGAGAGAGTGAGAAAGTTAAGCTGTGAGTGAGAGAGAGAGAAAGAGAAGCTTTGAGTGAGAGAGAGAGGAAGAGAAGCTGTGTGAGAGAGAGAGAGAAAATGAAGCTGTGAGTGAGTGAGAGAGAGACAGAGAGAGAAGCTGTGTTTGAGAGAGAGAGAGAGAAAGAGAAGCTGTGTGAGAGAGAGAGAGAAACAGAAGCTGTGAGTGAGATAGAGAGAGAGAAAGAGAAGCTGTGAATGCGGGAGAGAGAGAGAGAAGCTGTGAGTGAGAGAGAGATGAAGAGATGCTGTGAGTGAGTGAGAGAGAAAGAGAAGCTGTGAGTGAGAGAGATAGAGAAAGAGAAGCTGTGAGTGAGTGAGAGAGAGAGAAAGAGAAGCTGTGAGTGAGAGAGAGAGAAAAACAGAAGCTGTGAGTGAGAGAGAGAGAGAGAGAAAGAGAAGCTGTGAGTGAGTGAGAGAGAGAGAAAGAGAAGTTGTGAGTGAGAGAGAGAGAAAAACAGAAGCTGTGAGTGAGAGAGAGAGAGAGAGAGAAAGAGAAGCTGTGAGTGAGTGAGAGAGAGAAAGAGAGTCTACGAAAAAGAGAGTGAAAGAGAAGCTGTGTGTGTGAGAGAGAAAAACAGAAGCTGTGAGTGAGAGAGAGAGAGAAAGAGAAAGAGAAGCTGTGAGTGAGTGAGAGAGAGAGAAAGAGAAGCTGTGAGTGAGAGAGAGAGAAAAACAGAAGCTGTGAGTGAGAGAGAGAGAGATAGAAAAAGAGAAGCTGTGAGTGAGTGAGAGAGAGAAAAAGAGAGTCTAAGAAAAAGAGAGTGAAAGAGAAGCTGTGTGTGTGAGAGAGAGAGAGAAGCTGTGAGTGAGAGAGAGAGAGACAGAGAAGCTGTGAGTGAGAGAGAAACAGAAGCTGTGAGTGAGAGTGAGAGAGAAAGAGAAGGTGTGAGTGAGAGAGAGAGAGAAACAGAAGCTGTGAGTGAGAGAGAAAGAGAGTCTGTGTGAGAGAGAGAGAGTGAAAGAGAAGCTGTGAGTGAGAGAGAGAGAGAGAAGCTGTGAGTGAGAGAGAGAGGAGCTGTGAGTGAGAGAGAGAGAGAAAGAGAAGCTGTGAGTGAGAGAGAAAGAGAAGCTGTGAGTGAGAGAGAGAGAGAAGCTGTAAGTGAGAGAAAAAGAGAGAGAAAGAGAAGCTGTGAGTGAGAGTGAGAAAGAGAAGTTGTGTGAGAGAGAGAAAGAGAAGCTGTGTGTGAGTGAGAGAGAGAGAGAAGCTGTGTGTGTGAGAGAGAAAGAGACACTGTGTGTGTGTGAGAGAGAGAGAAAGAGAAGCCGTGAGTGAGAGAGAGAGAGATGCTGTGAGTCAGAGAGAGAGAAAGAGAAGCTGTGAGTGAGATAGAGAGAGAAATAGAAGCTGTGAGTGAGAGAGAAAGAGAAGGTGTGAGTGAGTGAGAGAGAGAGAAGATGTAAGTGAGTGAAAGAGAGAGAGAAAGAGAAGCTGTGAGTGAGATAGAGAGAGAAAGAGAAGCTGTGAGAGAGAGTGAGAAAGAAGCTGTGAGTGAGAGAGAGAAAAAGAGAAGCTGTGAGTGAGACAAAGAGAGAGAAAGAGAAGCTGTGAGTGAGAGAGAGAGAGAAAGAGAAGCTGTGATTGAGGAGAGAAAGAGAAGCTGTGAGTGAGTGAGCGAGAGAAAGAGAAGCTGTGAGTGAGAGAAAGAGAGAAAGAGAAGCTGTGAGTGATAGAGAGAGAAAGAGAAGTTGTGAGTGAGAGAGAGAGGAAGAGATGCTGTGAGTGAGAGAGAGAGAGAAAGAGAAGCTGTGAGAGAGAGTGAGAAAGAGAAGCTGTGAGTGAGAGGGAGAGAAAGAGAAGCTGTGAGTGAGACAAAGAGAGAGAAAGAGAAGCTGTGAGTGAAATAGACAGAGAGAAAAAGAGAAGCTGTGAGTGAGTGGGAGAGAGAATCAGGAGCTGTGAGTGAGAAAGAGAGAGAGAAAGAGAAGCTGTGAGTGAGAGAGAGAGAAAGAGAAGCTGTGAGTGAGAGAGATAGAATGAGAAGCTGTGAGTGAGAGAGAAAGAGAAAGTGAAGCTGTGTGTGAGAGAAATAGAGAAAGTGAAGCTGTGAGTGAGAGAGAGAGAGAAAGAGAAGCATTGAGTGAGTAAGAGAGAAAGAGTGTCTGGAAGTGAGAGAGAGAGAAAGAGAAGCTGTTAGTGAGAGTGAGAGAGAAGCTGTGAGTGAGAGAGAGAGAGAAAGAGAAGCGGTGAGTGAAAAAGAGAGAGAGAGAAAGAGAAGCTGTGAGTGAGTGGGAGAGAGAAAGGGAAGCTGTGAGAGAGAGAGAGAGAAGCTGTGAGTGAGAGAGAGAGAGAAAGAGAAGCTGTGAGTGAGACAAAGAGAGAGAAAGATAAGCTGTGAGAGACAGAGAGAGAGAAGCTGTGAGTGAGAGAGAGAGAGAAAGAGAAGCTGTGAGTGAGTGAGAGAGATTAAGAGAAGCTGTGTGTATGAGAGAGAAAGAGACACTGTGTGTGTGAGAGAGAGAGAGAAAGAAAAGCTGTGAGTGAGAGAGAGAGATGTTGTGAGTGAGAGAGAGAAGAAGAAGCTGTGTATGTGTGTGAGAGAGATATGCTGTGAGTGAGAGAGAGAGAGAAAGAGAAGCTGTGTGTGAGAAAAAGAGAAAGTGAAGTTGTGTGTGAGAGAAAGAGAGAAAGTGAAGCTGTGAGTGAGAGAGAGAAAGAGAAGCTGTGTGTGAGAGAAAGAGAAAGTGAAGCTGTGTGTGAGAGAAAGAGAGAAAGTGAAGCTGTGAGTGAGAGAGAGAGAGAAGCTGTGAGAGAGAGTGAGAAAGAGAAGCTGTTAGTGAGAGAGAGAGAAAGAGAAGCTGTGAGTGAGACAAAGAGAGAGAAAGAGAAGCTGTGAGTGTATGTGAGAGAGAGAAAGAGAAGCTGTGAGTGAGAGAGAGAGAAAGAGAAGCTGTGAGTGAGAGAGAAAGATAAGCTGTGAGTGAGAGAGAGAGGAAGAGAAGCTGTGAGTGAGAGAGAGAGAGAAAATGAAGCTGTGAGTGAGTGAGAGAGAGACAGAGAGAGAAGCTGTGAGTGAGAGAGAGAGAGAAAGAGAAGCTGTGAGTGTGAGAGAGAGAGAAACAGAAGCTGTGAGTGAGATAGAGAGAGAAAGAGAAGCTGTGAATGCGAGAGAGAGAAAGAGAGAATGAGAAGCTGTGAGTAAGAGAGAGAAAAAGAGAGTCTAAGAAAGAGAGAGAGAAAGAGAAGCTGTGAGAGAGAGAGAAAGAGAAGCCTTGAGTGAGAGAGAGAGAAATAGAAGCTGTGAGTGAGAGAGAAAGAGAGTCTGTGTGAGAAAGAGAGAGTGAAAGAGAAGCTGTGTGTGAGAGAGAAACAGAAGCTGTGAGTGAGAGTGAGAGAGAAAGAGAAAGAGAAGGTGTGAGTAGGAGAGAGAGAGAGAAGCTGAGAGTGAGAGAGAGAGAAAGAGAAGCCCTGAGTGAGAGAGAGAGAAAGAGAAGCTGTGAGTGAGAGAGAGAGAAAGAGAAGCTGTGAGTGAGAGAGAAAGAGAGTCTGTGTGAGAAAGAGAGAGTGAAAGAGAAGCTGTGAGTGAGAGAGAGAGAGAAGCTATGAGTGAGAGAGAGAGGAGCTGTGAGTGAGAGAGAGAGAGAAAGAGAAGCTGTGAGTGAGAGAAGAAAAAGAAGCTGTGAGTGAGAGAGAGAGAAGCTGTAAGTGAGTGAAAAAGAGAGAGAAAGAGAAGCTGTGAGTGAGAGTGAGAAAGAGAAGCTGTGTGTGAGAGAGAAAGAGAAGCTGTGTGTGAGTGAGAGAGAGAGAAGCTGTGTGTGAGTGAGAGAAAGAGACACTGTGTGTGTGTGTGTGAGAGAGAGAAAGAGAAGCTGTGAGTGAGAGAGAGAGAGATGCTGTGAGTGAGAGAGAGAGAAAGAGAAACTGTGTGAGAGAGAAAGAGAAAGTGAAGCTGTGTTTGAGAGAAAGAGAGAAAGTGAAGCTGTGAGTGAGAGAGAGAGAGAAGCATTGAGTGAGAGAGAGAGAAATAGAGTCTGTGAGAGAGAGAGAGAAAGAGAAGCTGTGTGTGAGAGAGAAGCTGTGAGTGAGAGCAAGAGAGCGAAAGAGAAGCTTTGAGAGAAAGAGAGAGAGAAAGAGAAGCTGTGAGTGAGAGAGAGAGAGTTGCTGTGAGTGAGTGTGAGAGAGAAACAGAAGGTGTGAGTGAGAGAAAGAGAGAAAGGGAAGCTGTGAGTGAGAGAGAGAGAGAGAAAGAGAAGCTGTGAGTGAGTGAGAGAGAGAAAAAGCTGTGAGTGAGAGAGAGAGAGAAATATATGCTTTGAGTGAGAGAGAGAGAAATAGAAGCTGTGAGTGAGAGAGAGAGAAAGAGAGTCTGTGTGAGAAAGAGAGAAAGAGAAACTGTGAGTGACAGAGAGAGAGAAGCTGTGAGTGAGAGAGAGAGAAGCTGTGAGAGAGAGAGAGAGAAATAGAAGCTGTGAGTGAGAGAGAAAGAGAAGCTGTGAGTGAGTGAGAGAGAGAGAAGATGTAAGTGAGTGAAAGAGAGAGAGGAAGAGACGCTGTGAGTGAGAGAGAGAGAAAGAGAAGCTGTGAGTGAGAGAGAGAGAAAGCGAGTCTGTGTGAGAAAGAGAGAAAGAGAAGCTGTGAGTGAGAGAGAGAGAAGCTGTGAGTGAGAGAGAGAGTAGCTGTGAGTGAGAGAGAGAGAAATAGAAGCTGTGAGTGAGAGAGAGAGAAAGAGAAGCTGTGAGTGAGAGAGAGAGGAAGAGAGGTGAGTGAGAGAGAGTGAAAGAGATGCTGTGAGTGAGAGAGAGAGAAAGTGAAGCAGTGTGTGAGAGAAAGAGAGAAAGTGAATCTGTGAGTGAGAGAGAGAGAGAAAGAGAAGCTGTGTGTGAGAGAAAGAGAAAGTGAAGCTGTGTGAGAGAGAAAGAGAGAAAGTGAAGCTGTGAGTTAGAGAGAGAGAAAGAGAAACTGTGAGTGAGACAAAGAGAGAGAAAGAGAAGCTGTAAGTGTGTGTGTGAGAGAGAGAGAAGCTGTGAGTGATAGACAGAGAGAAAGAGAAGATGTGAGTGAGAGAGAGAAAGAGAGAAATAGAAGCTGTGAGTGAGTGAGAGAGAGAAAAAGACAAGCTGTGAGTGAGTGAGAGAGAGAAAAAGCTGTGAGTGAGAGAGAGAGTGAAAGAGATGCTTTGAGTGAGAGAGAGAGAAAGTGAAGCTGTGTGTGAGAGAAAGAGAGAAAGTGAATCTGTGAGTGAGAGAGAGAGAGAAAGAGAAGCTGTGTGTGAGAGAAAGAGAAAGTGAAGCTGTGTGAGAGAGAAAGAGAGAAAGTGAAGGTTTGAGTTAGAGAGAGAGAAAGAGAAACTGTGAGTGAGAGAGAGAGAAGGAGAAGCTGTGAGTGAGACAAAGAGAGAAAGAGAAGCTGTGAGTGTGTGAGAGAGAGAGAAAGAGAAGCTGTGAGTGATAGAGAGTGAGAAAGAGAAGCTGTGAGTGAGAGAGAGAGAAAGAGAAGCTGTGAGTGAGACAAAGAGAGAGAAAGAGAAGCTGTAAGTGTGTGTGTGTGAGAGAGAGAAGCTGTGAGTGATAGACAGAGAGAAAGAGAAGCTGTGAGTGAGAGAGTGAGAAAGTTAAGCTGTGAGTGAGAGAGAGAGAAAGAGAAGCTTTGAGTGAGAGAGAGAGGAAGAGAAGCTGTGAGAGAGAGAGAAAAAATGAAGCTGTGAGTGAGTGAGAGAGAGACAGAGAGAGAAGCTGTGATTGAGAGAGAGAGAGAAAGAGAAGCTGTGTGTGAGAGAGAGAGACAGAGAAGCTGTGAGTGAGAGAGAAACAGAAGCTGTGAGTGAGAGTGAGAGAGAAAGAGAAGGTGTGAGTGAGAGAGAGAGAGAAACAGAAGCTGTGAGTGAGAGAGAAAGAGAGTCTGTGTGTGAGAGAGAGAGAGTGAAAGAGAAGCTGTGAGTGAGTGAGAGAGAGAGAAGCTGTGAGTGAGAGAGAGAGGAGCTGTGAGTGAGAGAGAGAGAGAAAGAGAAGCTGTGAGTGAGAGAGAAAGAGAAGCTGTGAGTGAGAGAGAGAGAAGCTGTAAGTGAGAGAAAAAGAGAGAGAAAGAGAAGCTGTGAGTGAGAGTGAGAAAGAGAAGCTGTGTGTGAGAGAGAAAGAGAAGCTGTGTGTGTGAGAGAGAGAAAGAGACACTGTGTGTGTGTGTGAGAGAGAGAAAGAGAAGCTGTGAGTGAGAGAGAGAGAGAAATAGAAGCTGTGAGTGAGAGAGAAAGAGAAGCTGTGAGTGAGTGAGAGAGAGAGAAGATGTAACTGAGTGAAAGAGAGAGAGAAAGAGAAGCTGTGAGTGAGATAGAGAGAGAGAAAGAGAAGCTGTGAGTGAGAGAGAGAGAAAGAGAAGCTGTGATTGAGGAGAGAAAGAGAAGCTGTGAGTGAGTGAGCGAGAGAAAGAGAAGCTGTGAGTGAGAGAGAGAGAAAGAGAAGCTGTGAGTGAGAGAGAGAGAAAGAGAAGTTGTGAGTGAGAGAGAGAGGAAGAGATGCTGTGAGTGAGAGAGAGAGAGAAAGAGAAGCTGTGAGAGAGAGTGAGAAAGAGAAGCTGTGAGTGAGAGGGAGAGAAAGAGAAGCTGTGAGTGAGACAAAGAGAGAGAAAGAGAAGCTGTGATTGAGAGAGAGAGAGAAAGAGAAGCTGTGATTGAGAGAGAGAGAAGCTGTGAGTGAGAGAGAGAAAGAGAAGCTGTGAGTGAGAGAGAGAGGAAGAGATGCTGTGAGTGAGAGATAGAGAAAGAGAAGCTGTGAGTGAGAGAGAGAGAGAGAATCTGTGAGTGAGAGGGAGAGAGAGAAAGAGAAGCTGTGAGTGAGAGAGAGAGAAAAACAGAAGCTGTGAGTGAGAGAGAGAGAGAAAGAGAAGCTGTGAGTGAGAGAGAGAGAAAGAGAAGCTGTGTGAGAGAGAAAGAGAATCTGTGAGTGAGAGGGAGAGAGAGAAAGAGAAGCTGTGAGTGAGAGAGAGAGAAAAACAGAAGCTGTGAGTGAGAGAGAGATAGAAAGAGAAGCTGTGAGTGAGAGAGAGAAAGAGAAGCTCTGAGTGAGAGAGAGAGAAAGAGAGTCTGAGAAAGAGAGAGTGAAAGAGAAGCTGTGAGTGAGAGAGAGAGAGAGAGAAGCTGTGAGTGAGAGAGAGAGACAGAGAAGCTGTAAGTGAGAGAGAAACAGAAGCTTTGAGTGAGAGTGAGAGAGAAAGAGAAGGTGTGAGTGAGAGAGAGAAAGAGAAGCTGTGAGTGAGAGGAAGAAAGAGAAGCTGTGAGTGAGAGAGGGAGAGAGAAAGAAAAGCTATGAGTGAGAGAGAGAGAAAGAGAGTCTGTGTGAGAATGAGAGAGTGAAAGAGAAGCTGTGAGTGAGAGAGAGAAGCTGTGAGTGAGAGAAAGAGAGACAAAGAGAAGCTGTGAGTGAGAGAGAGAGAGAGAAAGAGAAGCTGTGAGTGAGAGAGAGAGAGAAAGAGAAGCTGTGAGTGTGAGAGAGATTAAGAGAAGCTGTGTGTGTGTGAGAGAGAAAGAGACACTGTGTGTGAGAGAGAGAGAGAGAGAGAGAGAAAGAGAAGCTGTGAGTGAGAGAGAGAGATGTTGTGAGTGAGAGATAGAAAAAGAAGCTGTGTATGTGTGAGAGAGATATGCTGTGAGTGAGAGAGAGAGAAAGAGAAGCTGTGTGTGAGAGAAAGAGAAAGTGAAGCTGTGTGTGAGAGAAAGAGAGAAAGTGAAGCTGTGAGTGAGAGAGAGAGAGAAAGAGAAGCTGTGTGTGTGAGAAAGAGAAAGTGAAGCTGTGTGTGAGAGAAAGAGAGAAAGTGAAGCTGTGAGTGAGAGAGAGAGAGAAGCTGTGAGTGAGAGTGAGAAAGAGAAGCTGTGAGTGAGAGAGAGAGAGAAAGAGAAGCTGTGTGTGAGAGAAAGAGAAAGTGAAGCTGTGTGTGACAGAAAGAGAGAAAGAGAAGGTGTGAGTGAGAGAGAGGGAGAAAGAGAAGCTGAGAGTGAGACAGAGAGAATGAGAAGCCCTGAGTGAGAGAGAGAGAAAGAGAAGCTGTGAGTGAGAGAGAAAGAGAGTCTGTGTGAGAAAGAGAGAGTGAAAGAGAAGCTGTGAGTGAGAGAGAGAGAGAAGCTGTGAGAGAGAGAGAGGAGCTGTGAGTGAGAGAGAGAGAGAAAGAGAAGCTGTGAGAGAGAGAGAAAGAGAAGCTGTGAGTGAGTGAGAGAGAAGCTGTAAGTGAGAGAAAAAGAGAGAGAAAGAGAAGCTGTGAGTGAGTGAGAAAGAGAAGCTGTGTGTGAGAGAGAAAGAGAAGCTGTGTGTGAGTGAGAGAGAGAGAGAGAAGCTGTGTGTGAGAGAGAGAAAGAGACACTGTGTGTGTGAGAGAGAGAGAGAGAAATAGAAGCTGTGAGTGAGAGAGAGAGAGATGCTGTGAGTGAGAGAGAGAGAAAGAGAAGCTGTGTGTGAGAGGAAGAGAAAGTGAAGCTGTGTGAGAGAAAGAGAGAAAGAGAGAAAGTGAAGCTGTGAGTGAGAGAGAGAGAGAGAAATAGAGTCTGTGAGAGAGAGAGAAAGAGAAGCTGTGTGTGTGAGAGAAGCTGTGAGTGAGAGCAAGAGAGCGAAAGAGAAGCTGTGAGTGAAAGAGAGAGAGAGAGAGAAGCTGTGAGTGTGAGAGAGAGAGTTGCTGTGAGTGAGTGAGAGAGAGAAACAGAAGCTGTGAGTGAGAGAGAAAGAGAAGGTGTGAGTGAGAGAGAGAAAGAGAAGCTGTGAGTGAGAGGAAGAAAGAGAAGCTGTGAGTGAGAGAGGGAGAGAGAAAGAAAAGCTATGAGTGAGTGAGAGAGAGAGAAGATGTAAGTGAGTGAAAGAGAGAGAGAAAGAGAAGCTGTGAGTGAGAGAGAGAGAGAAAGAGAAGCTGTGAGTGAGATAGAGAGAGAAAGAGAAGCTGTGAGTGAGAGAGAAAGAGAAGCTGTGAGTGAGTGAGAGAGAGAGAAGATGTAAGTGAGTGAAAGAGAGAGAGAAAGAGAAGCTGTGAGTGAGATAGAGAGAGAAAGAGAAGCTGTGAGAGAGAGTGAGAAAGAAGCTGTGAGTGAGAGAGAGAAAGAGAAGCTGTGAGTGAGACAAAGAGAGAGAAAGAGCTGTGAGTGAAAGAGAGAGAGAAAGAGAAGCTGTGATTGAGGAGAGAAAGAGAAGCTGTGAGTGAGTGAGCGAGAGAAAGAGAAGCTGTGAGTGAGAGAGAGAGAAAGAGAAGCTGTGAGTGAGAGAGAGAGAAAGAGAAGTTGTGAGTGAGAGAGAGAGGAAGAGATGCTGTGAGTGAGAGAGAGAGAGGAAGAGAAGCTGTGAGAGAGAGTGAGAAAGAGAAGCTGTGAGTGAGAGGGAGAGAAAGAGAAGCTGTGAGTGAGACAAAGAGAGAGAAAGAGAAGCTGTGATTGAGAGAGAGAGAAAGAGAAGCTGTGATTGAGAGAGAGAGAAGCTGTGAGTGAGAGAGAGAAAGAGAAGCTGTAAGTGAGAGAGAGAGGAAGAGATGCTGTGAGTGAGAGATAGAGAAAGAGAAGCTGTGAGTGTGAGAGAGAGAGAGAATCTGTGAATGAGAGGGAGAGAGAGAAAGAGAAGCTGTGAGTGAGAGAGAGAGAAAAACAGAAGCTGTGAGTGAGAGAGAGAGAGAAAGAGAAGCTGTGAGTGAGAGAGAGAGAAAGAGAAGCTGTGAGAGAGAGACAGAGAGAATCTGTGAGTGAGAGGGAGAGAGAGAAAGAGAAGCTGTGAGTGAGAGAGAGAGAAAAACAGAAGCTGTGAGTGAGAGAGAGATAGAAAGAGAAGCTGTGAGTGAGAGAGAGAAAGAGAAGCTCTGAGTGAGAGAGAGAGAAAGAGAGTCTGAGAAAGAGAGAGTGAAAGAGAAGCTGTGAGTGAGAGCGAGAGAGAGAGAAGCTGTGAGTGAGAGAGAGAGAGAGACAGAGAAGCTGTAAGTGAGAGAGAAACAGAAGCTGTGAGTGAGAGTGAGAGAGAAAGAGAAGGTGTGAGTGAGAGAGAGAAAGAGAAGCTGTGAGTGAGAGGAAGAAAGAGAAGCTGTGAGTGAGAGAGGGAGAGAGAAAGAAAAGCTATGAGTGAGAGAGAAAGAAAGAGAGTCTGTGTGAGAATGAGAGAGTGAAAGAGAAGCTGTGAGTGAGAGAGAGAAGCTGTGAGTGAAAGAGAGACAGAGAAGCTGTGAGTGAGAGAGAAACAGAAGCTGTGAGTGAGAGTGAGAGAGAGAGAAGCTGTAAGTGAGAGAAAGAATGAGAGAAAGGGAAGGTGTGAGTGCGAGAGAGAGAGAGAGAGAAAGAGAAGCTGTGTGTGTGTGAGAGAGAGAAGCTGTGAGTGAGAGAGAGAGAGAAAGAGATGCTGTGAGTGAGAGAGAAACAGAAGCTGTCAATGAGAGAGAGAGAGAAAGAGAAGGTGTGAGTGAGAGAGAGAGAGAGATGTGTGTGTGTGTGAGAGAGAGAAGCTGTGAGTGAGAGAGAGAGAGAGAAGCTGTGAGTGAGAGAGAGAATGAGAAGCTGTGAGTGAGAGAGAGAGAGAGAGAAGCTGTGAGTGTGAGAGAGAAAGAGAAGCTGTGAGAGAGAGAGAGAGAGAGAAAGAGATGCTGTGAGTGAAAGAGAGAGAGAAAGAGAAGTTGTAAGTGAGAGAGAGAGAAAGAGAAGCTTTGAGTGAGTGAGTGAGAGAAAAGGGAAGATGTGAGTGTGTGTGAGAGAGAGAGCTGTGAGTGAGAGAGAGAGAAATAGAAGCTGTGAGTGAGTGAGAGAGAAAGAGAAGCTGTGAGTGAGAGAGTTAGAAAGAGAATCTGAGAAAGAGAGAGTGAAATAGAAGCTGTGGGTTAGAGAGAGAGAGAGAGAAGCTATGAGTGAGAGAGAGAGAAAGAGATGCTGTGAGTGAGAGAGAAACCGAAGCTGTCAATGAGAGAGAGAGAAAGAGAAGTTGTGAGTGAGAGAGAGAGAAAGAGAAGCTGAGAGAGAGAGAAAAAGAAAGAGAAGCTGTTAGTGAGAGAGAAAGAGAAGCTGTTAGTGACACAGAGAGAGAGAAGCTGTGAGTGAGAGAGAGAGAGAGAAAGAGAAGCTGTGAGTGAGAGAGAGAGAAAGAGAAGTTGTGAGTGAGAGAGAGAGGAAGAGATGCTGTGAGTGAGAGAGAGAGAGGAAGAGAAGCTGTGAGAGAGAGTGAGAAAGAGAAGCTGTGAGTGAGAGGGAGAGAAAGAGAAGCTGTGAGTGAGACAAAGAGAGAGAAAGAGAAGCTGTGATTGAGAGAGAGAGAGAAAGAGAAGCTGTGATTGAGAGAGAGAGAAGCTGTGAGTGAGAGAGAGAAAGAGAAGCTGTAAGTGAGAGAGAGAGGAAGAGATGCTGTGAGTGAGAGATAGAGAAAGAGAAGCTGTGAGTGTGAGAGAGAGAGAGAATCTGTGAGTGAGAGGGAGAGAGAGAAAGAGAAGCTGTGAGTGAGAGAGAGAGAAAAACAGAAGCTGTGAGTGAGAGAGAGAGAGAAAGAGAAGCTGTGAGTGAGAGAGAGAGAGAAAGAGAAGCTGTGAGAGAGAGACAGAGAGAATCTGTGAGTGAGAGGGAGAGAGAGAAAGAGAAGCTGTGAGTGAGAGAGAGAGAAAAACAGAAGCTGTGAGTGAGAGAGAGATAGAAAGAGAAGCTGTGAGTGAGAGAGAGAAAGAGAAGCTCTGAGTGAGAGAGAGAGAAAGAGAGTCTGAGAAAGAGAGAGTGAAAGAGAAGCTGTGAGTGAGAGCGAGAGAGAGAGAAGCTGTGAGTGAGAGAGAGAGAGAGACAGAGAAGCTGTAAGTGAGAGAGAAACAGAAGCTGTGAGTGAGAGTGAGAGAGAAAGAGAAGGTGTGAGTGAGAGAGAGAAAGAGAAGCTGTGAGTGAGAGGAAGAAAGAGAAGCTGTGAGTGAGAGAGGGAGAGAGAAAGAAAAGCTATGAGTGAGAGAGAAAGAAAGAGAGTCTGTGTGAGAATGAGAGAGTGAAAGAGAAGCTGTGAGTGAGAGAGAGAAGCTGTGAGTGAAAGAGAGACAGAGAAGCTGTGAGTGAGAGAGAAACAGAAGCTGTGAGTGAGAGTGAGAGAGAGAGAAGCTGTAAGTGAGAGAAAGAATGAGAGAAAGGGAAGGTGTGAGTGCGAGAGAGAGAGAGAGAGAAAAAGAGAAGCTGTGTGTGTGTGAGAGAGAGAAGCTGTGAGTGAGAGAGAGAGAGAAAGAGATGCTGTGAGTGAGAGAGAAACAGAAGCTGTCAATGAGAGAGAGAGAGAGAAAGAGAAGGTGTGAGTGAGAGAGAGAGAAAGAGATGTGTGTGTGTGAGAGAGAGAGAAGCTGTGAGTGAGTGAGAGAGAGAGAAGCTGTGAGTGAGAGAGAGAATGAGAAGCTGTGAGTGAGAGAGAGAGAGAAGCTGTGAGTGTGAGAGAGAAAGAGAAGCTGAGAGAGAGAGAGAGAGAGAGAAAGAGATGCTGTGAGTGAAAGAGAGAGAGAAAGAGAAGTTGTAAGTGAGAGAGAGAGAAAGAGAAGCTTTGAGTGAGTGAGAGAGAGAAAGGGAAGATGTGAGTGTGTGTGAGAGAGAGAGCTGTGAGTGAGAGAGAGAGAAATAGAAGCTGTGAGTGAGAGAGAGAGAAAGAGAAGCTGTGAGTGAGAGAGTGAGAAAGAGAATCTGAGAAAGAGAGAGTGAAATAGAAGCTGTGGGTTAGAGAGAGAGAGAGAGAAGCTATGAGTGAGAGAGAGAGAAAGAGATGCTGTGAGTGAGAGAGAAACCGAAGCTGTCAATGAGAGAGAGAGAAAGAGAAGTTGTGAGTGAGAGAGAGAGAAAGAGAAGCTGAGAGAGAGAGAAAAAGAAAGAGAAGCTGTTAGTGAGAGAGAAAGAGAAGCTGTTAGTGACACACAGAGAGAGAAGCTGTGAGTGAGAGAGAGAGAGAAAGAGAAGCTGTGAGTGAGAGAGAGAGAATGAGAAGCTGTGTGAGAGAGAGAAAGAGAAGCTGAGAGAGAGAGAAAAAGAAAGAGAAGCTGTTAGTGAGAGAGAAAGAGAAGCTGTTAGTGACACAGAGAGAGAGAAGCTGTGAGAGAGAGAGAGAGAGAAAGAGAAGCTGTGAGTGAGAGAGAGAGAATGAGAAGCTGTGAGTGAGAGAGAAAGAGAAGCTGTGAGTGAGAGAGAGAGAGAAAGAGAAGCTGTGAGTGAGAGAGAGAAAGAGAAGCTGTGTGTGAGTGAGAGAGAGAGAGAAGCTGTGCGTGAGAGAAAGAAAGAAAGAAAGTGAAGCTGTGAGTGAGAGAAAGAGAGGGAGAAAGAGAAGCATTGAGTGAGAGAGAGAAATGGAGTCTGTGAGAGAGAGAGAAAGATAGGCTGTGTGAGAGAGAGAGAGAAGCTGTGAGTGAGAGAGAGAGAGTTGCTGTGAGTGAGTGAGAGAGAAACAGAAGCTGTGAGTGAGAGAGAGAAAGAGAAGCTGTGAGTGAGAGAGAGAGAGAGAGGCTGTGAGTGAGAGAGAGAGAAATAGAAGCTGTGAGTGAGAGAGAGAGAAAGAGATTCTGTGTGAGAAAGAGAGAAATAGAAGCTGTGAGTGAGAGAGAGAAGCTGTGAGTGAGAGAGAGAAGCTGTGAGTGAGAGAGAGAGAAATAGAAGCTGTGAGTGAGGGAGAAAGAGAAGCTGTGAGTGAGTGAGTGAGAGAGAGCTGTGAGTGAGAGAGAGAGAGAAAGAGAAGCTGTGAGTGAGAGAGAGAGAGAAAGAGAAGCTGTGAGTGAGAGAGAGAAAGAGAAGCTGAGAAAGAGAGAGTGAAAGAGAAGCTGTGAGTGAGAGAGAGAGAGAGAAAGAGAAGCTGTGAGTGAGAGAGAGAAAGAGAATCTGAGAAAGAGAGTGTGAAAGAGAAGCTGTAAGAGAGAGAGAAGCTGTGAGTGAGAGAGAGAGAAGCTGTGATTGATAGAGAGAGAGAGATGCTGTGAGTGAGAGAGAAACAGAAGCTGTGATTGAGAGAGAGAGAGAAAGAGAAGGTATGAGTGAGAGAGAGAGAGAAAGAGAAGCTGTGAGTTACACACAGAGAGAGAAGCTGTGAGTGAGAGAGAGAGAGAGAAAGAGAAGCTGTGAGTGACAGAGAGAGAATGAGAAGCTGTGTGTGTGAGAGAGAGAAAGAGAAGCTGTGAGTGTGTGTGTGTGAGAGAGAAAGAGATGCTGTGAGTGAGAGAGAGAAAGAGAAGCTGTGTGTGAGTGAGAGAGAGAGAGAGAAGCTGTGTGTGTGTGAGATTAAGAGAAGCTGTGTGTGAGAGAGAGAGGAAGAGACACTGTGTGTGAGAGAGAGAGAAAGAGAGAAAGAGAAGCTGTGAGTGAGAGAGAGAGATGCTGTGAGTGAGAGAGAGAAAGAGAAGTTGTGTATGTATGAGAGAGATATATGCTGTGAGTAAGAGAGAGAAAGAGAAGCTGTTTGTGAGAGAAAGAGAAAGTGAAGCTGTGTGTGAGAGAAAGAGAGAAAGTGAAGCATTGAGTGAGAGAGAGAGGAATAGAGTCTGTGAGAGAGAGAGAAAGAGAAGCTGTGAGAGAGAGAGAAGCTGTGAGTGAGAGCGAGAGAGCGAAAGAGAAGCTGTGAGTGAAACAGAGAGAAAGACAAGCTGTGAGTGAGAGAGAGAGAGAGTTGCTGTGAGTGAGTGAGAGAGAGAAACAGAAGCTGTGAGTGAGAGAGAGAAAGAGAGAAAGAGAAGCTGTGAGTGAGAGAGAGAGAAAGAGAAGCTGTGAGTGAGAAAGAGAGAGAAAAAGCTGTGAGTGAGTGAGAGAGAAAGAGATGCTTTGAGTGAGAGAGAGAGAAATAGAAGCTGTGAGTGAGAGAGAGAGAAAGAGAGTCTGTGTGAGAAAGAGAGAAAGAGAAGCTGTGAGTGAGAGAGAGAGAGAAGCTGTGAGTGTGAGAGAGAGAAATAGAAGCTGTGAGTTAGAGAGAAAGAGAAGCTGTGAGTGAGTGGGAGAGAGAGAAGCTGTGAGTGAGAGAGAGAGAGAAAGAGAAGTTGTGAGTGAGAGAGAGAGAGAAAGAGAAGCTGTGAGTGAGAGAGAGAAAGAGAAGCTGAGAAAGAGAGAGTGAAAGAGAAGCTGTCAGTGAGTGAGAGAGAGAGAAGCTGTGAGTGAGAGAGAGAGAAGCTGTGAGTGAGAGAGACAGAGAAAGTGAAGCTGTGAGTGAGAGAGAGAGAAAGAGAAGCTGTGAGTGAGAGAGAGAGAAAGCGAATCTGAGAAAGAGAGAGAGAAAGAGAAGCTGTGAGTGAGAGAGAAAGAGAAAGAGAAGCTGTGAGTGACACAGAGAGAGAGAAGCTGTGCGTGAGTGAGAGAGAGAGAGAGAAGCTGTGTGAGTGAGAGAGAAACAGAAGCTGTGTATGAGAGAGAGAGAGGAAGAGAAGGTGTGAGTGAGAGAGAGAGAGAGAAAGAGAAGCTGTGGGGGAGAGAGAGATACTGTGAGTGAGAGAGAGAAAGAGAAACTTGAGTGAGTGAGAGAGAAAGAGAAGCTGTGAGTTTGGGAGAGAGAAGCTGTGAGTGAGAGAGAGAGAGAAAGAGATGCTGTGAGTGAAAGAAAGAGAGTGAAAGAGAAGCTGTGAGTGAGAGAGAGAAAGAGAAGCTGTGTGTGAGTGAGAGAGAGAGAGAAGCTGTGTGTGAGAGAAAGAAAGAAAGAAAGTGAAGCTGTGAGTGAGAGAAAGAGAGAGAGAAAGAGAAGCATTGAGTGAGAGAGAGAAATGGAGTCTGTGTGAGAGAGAGAGAGATAAGCTGTGTGTGTGAGAGAGAGAAGCTGTGAGTGAGAGGGAGAGAGTTGCTGTGAGTGAGTGAGAGAGAGAAAGAGAAGCTGTGAGTGAGAGAGAGAGAGAGAGGCTGTGAGTGAGAGAGAGAGAAATAGAAGCTGTGAGTGAGAGAGAGAGAAAGAGAGTCTGTGTGAGAAAGAGAGAAATAGAAGCTGTGAGTGAGAGAGAGAGAGAAGCTGTGAGTGAGAGAGAGAGAGAAGCTGTGAGTGAGAGAGAGAAGCTGTGAGTGAGAGAGAGAGAAATAGAAGCTGTGAGTGAGGGAGAAAGAGAAGCTGTGAGTGAGTGAGTGAGAGAGAGAAGCTGTGAGTGAGAGAGAGAGAAAGCGAAGCTGTGAGTGAGAGAGAGAGAAAGAGAAGCTGTGAGTGAGAGAGAGAAAGAGAAGCTGAGAAAGAGAGAGTGAAAGAGAAGCTGTGAGTGAGAGAGAGAGAGAGAGAGAAGCTGTGAGTGAGAGAGAGAAAGAGAATCTGAGAAAGAGAGTGTGAAAGAGAAGCTGTAAGAGAGAGAGAAGCTGTGAGTGAGAGAGAGAGAAGCTGTGAGTGATAGAGAGAGAGAGAGAGATGCTGTGAGTGAGAGAGAAACAGAAGCTGTGAATGAGAGAGAGAGAGAAAGAGAAGGTATGAGTGAGAGAGAGAGAAAGAGAAGCTATGAGAGAGAGAGAGAGAAGCCTTGAGTGAGAGAGAAAGAGAAAGACAAGCTGTGAGTTACACAGAGAGAGAAGCTGTGAGTGAGAGAGAGAGAGAAAGAGAAGCTGTGAGTGACAGAGAGAGAATGAGAAGCTGTGTGTGTGTGAGAGAGAAAGAGAAGCTGTGAGTGTGTGAGAGAGAGAGAGAGAGAGAAGCTGTGAGTGAGAGAGAGAAAGAGAAGCTGTGTGTGAGTGAGAGAGAGAGAGAGAAGCTGTGTGTTTGTGTGTGAGATTAAGAGAAGCTGTGTGTGTGAGAGAGAGGAAGAGACACTGTGTGTGAGAGAGAGAGAAAGAGAGAAAGAGAAGCTGTGAGTGAGAGAGAGAGATGCTGTGAGTGAGAGAGAGAAAGAGAAGTTGTGTATGTATGAGAGAGATATATGCTGTGAGTAAGAGAGAGAAAGAGAAGCTGTGTGTGAGAGAAAGAGAAAGTGAAGCTGTGTGTGAGAGAAAGAGAGAAAGTGAAGCTGTGAGTGAGAGAGAGAGAAAGAGAAGCATTGAGTGAGAGAGAGAGGAATAGAGTCTGTGAGAGAGAGAGAAAGAGAAGCTGTGAGAGAGAGAGAGAAGCTGTGAGTGAGAGCGAGAGAGCGAAAGAGAAGCTGTGAGTGAAACAGAGAGAAAGACAAGCTGTGAGTGAGAGAGAGAGAGAGTTGCTGTGAGTGAGTGTGAGAGAGAAACAGAAGCTGTGAGTGAGAGAGAGAAAGAGAGAAAGAGAAGCTGTGAGATAGAGAGAGAGAAAGAGAAGCTGTGAGTGAGAAAGAGAGAGAAAAAGCTGTGAGTGAGTGAGAGAGAAAGAGATGCTTTGAGTGAGAGAGAGAGAAATAGAAGCTGTGAGTGAGAGAGAGAGAAAGAGAGTCTGTGTGAGAAAGAGAGAAAGAGAAGCTGTGAGTGAGAGAGAGAGAGAAGCTGTGAGTGAGAGAGAAAGAAATAGAAGCTGTGAGTTAGAGAGAAAGAGAAGCTGTGAGTGAGTGGGAGAGAGAGAAGCTGTGAGTGAGAGAGAGAAAGAGAAGCTGAGAAAGAGAGAGTGAAAGAGAAGCTGTCAGTGAGAGAGAGAGAGAGAAGCTGTGAGTGAGAGAGAGAGAAGCTGTGAGTGAGAGAGACAGAGAAAGTGAAGCTGTGAGTGAGAGAGAGAGAGAAAGAGAAGCTGTGAGTGAGAGAGAGAAAAAGCGAATCTGAGAAAGAGAGAGAGAAAGAGAAGCTGTGAGTGAGAGAGAAAGAGAAAGAGAAGCTGTGGGTGACACAGAGAGAGAGAAGCTGTGAGTGAGTGAGAGAGAGAGAGAGAAGCTGTGTGAGTGAGAGAGAAACAGAAGCTGTGAATGAGAGAGAGAGAGAAAGAGAAGGTGTGAGTGAGAGAGAGAGAAAGAAAGAGAAGCTGTGGGGGAGAGAGAGATACTGTGAGTGAGAGAGAGAAAGAGAAACTGTGAGTGAGTGAGAGAGAGAAAGAGATGCTGTGAGTGAAAGAAAGAGAGTGAAAGAGAAGATGTGAGTGAGAGAGAGAGAGAAAGAGAAGCTGTGAGTGAGTGAGAGAGAGAAAGGGAAGCTGTGAGTGTGTGACAGAGAGAGAGCTGTGAGTGAGAGAGAGAGAAAGAGAAGCTGTGAGTGAGAGAGAAAGAGAGAGAAAGAGAAGCTGTGAGTGAGTGAGAGAGAAAGAATCTGAGAAAGAGTGTGTGAAAGAGAAGCTGTGAGAGAGATAGAGAGAACCTGTGAGTGAGAGAGAGAGAAGCTGTGAGTGAGAGAGAGAGAGAGAGAGAAAGAGATGCTGTGAGTGAGAGAGAAACAGAAGCTGTGAATGAGAGAGAGAGAGAGAAGGCGTGAGTGAGAGAGAGAAAAAGAGAAGCTGTGTGTGTGAGAGAGAGAAAGAGAATCTGAGAAAGAGTGTGTGAAAGAGAAGCTGTGAGAGAGAGAGAGAGAACTTGTGAGTGAGAGAGAGAGAAACTGTGAGTGAGAGAGAGAGAGAAAGAGATGCTGTGAGTGAGAGAGAAACAGAAGCTGTGAATGAGAGAGAGAGAGAGAGAAGGTGTGAGTGAGAGAGAAAGAGAAAGAGAAGCTGTGAGTGACACACAGAGAGAGAAGCTGTGAGTGAGAGAGAGTGAGAATGAGAAGCTCTGTGTGTGTGAGAGAGAAAGAGAAGCTGTGTGTGTGAGAGAGAAAGAGAAGCTGTGTGAGTGAGAGAGAGAGAGAGAAGCTGTGTGTGTGTGAGAGAGAAAGAGACACTGTGCGTGTGTGTGTGAGAGAGAGAGAAAGAGAAGCTGTGAGTGAGAGAGAGAGATGCTGTGAGTGAGAGAGAATGAGAGAAGCTGTGTGTGAGAGAAAGAGAAAGTGAAGCTGTGTGTGAGAGAAAGAGAGAATGTGAAGCTGTGAGTGAAAGAGAGAGAGAAAGAGAAGCATTGAGTGAGAGATAGAGAAATAGAGTCTGGGAGAGAGAGAGAAAGAGAAGCTGTGCGTGAGAGAGAGAATGTGAGTGAGAGCGAGAGAGCGAAAGAGAAGCTGTGAGTGAAAGAGAGAGAGAAAGAGAAGCTGTGAATGAGAGAGAGAGAGAGTTGCTGTGAGTGAGTGAGAGAGAGAAACAGAAGCTGTGAGTGAGAGAGAGAAAGAGAGGCTGTGAGTGAGAGAGAGAGAGAGAGAAAGCTGTGAGTGAGAGAGAGAGAAATAGATGCTTTGAGTGAGAGAGAGAGAGAGCTGTGAGTGAGAGAGAAAGAGAAGCTGTGAGTGAGTGAGTGAGAGAGAAGCTGTGAGTGAGAGAGAGAGAGTAAGAGAAGCTGTGAGTGAGAGAGAGAGAGAGAAAGAGAAGCTGTGAGTGAGAGAGAGAAAGAGAAGCTGAGAAAGAGAGAGTGAAAGAGAAGCTGTGAGTGAGAGAGAGAGAAGCTGTGAGTGAGAGAGAGAGAAGCTGTGAGTGAGAGAGAGAGAAAGAGAAGCTGGGAGAGAGAGAGAGAAAGAGAAGCTGTAAGTGAGAGAGAAAGCGAAGCTGTGAGTGACACACAGAGAGAGTAGCTGTGAGTGAGAGAGAGAGAGAAAGAGATGCTGCGAGTGAGAGAGAAACAGAAGCTGTGAATGAGAGAGAGAGAGAGAAAGAGAAGGTGTGAGTGGGAGAGAGAGAGAAAGAGAAGCTGTGTGTGTGTGAGAGAGAAACTGTGAGTGAGCGAGAGAAAGAGAAACTGTGAGTGAGTGAGAAAGAAAGAGAAGCTGTGAGTGTGGGAGAGAGAGAAGCTGTGAGTGAGAGAGAGGGAGAGAGAAAGAGATGCTGTGAGTGAAAGAAAGAGAGCAAAAGAGAAGCTGTGAGTGAGAGAGAGAGAGAAAGAGAAGCTGTGAGTGAGTGAGAGAGAGAAAGGGAAGCTGTGAGTGTGTGAGAGAGAGAGAGCTGTGAGTGAGAGAGAGAGAAAGAGAAGCTGTGAGTGAGAGAGAGAGAGAGAAAGAGAAGCTGTGAGTGAGAGAGAGAAAGAGAAGCTGAGAAAGAGAGAGTGAAAGAGAAGCTGTGAGTGAGAGAAAGAGAAAGTGAAGCTGTGTGTGAGAGAAAGAGAAAGTGAAGCTGTGAGTGAGAGAGAGAGAAAGAGAAGCATTGAGTGAGAGAGAGAGGAATAGAGTCTGTGAGAGAGAGAGAAAGAGAAGCTGTGTGAGAGAGAGAGAGAAGCTGTGAGTGACAGCGAAAGAGCGAAAGAGAAGCTTTGTGAAAGAGAGAGAGAGAAAGAGAAGCTGTGAGTGAGTGAGAGAGAGAAAAAGCTGTGAGTGAGAAAGAGAGAGAGAGAGAGAGAGAGAAAGAGATGCTTTGAGTGAGAGAGAGAGAAAGAGAAGCTGTGAGTGAGAGAGAGAGAAAAAGAGTCTGTGTGAGAAAGAGAGAAAGAGAAGCTGTGAGTGAGAGAGAGAGAGAAGCTGTGAGTGAGAGAGAAAGAAGCTGTGAGTGAGAGAGAGAGAAATAGAAGCTGTGAGTTAGAGAGAAAGAGAAACTGTGAGTGAGTGGTAGAGAGAGAAGCTGTGAGTGAGAGAGAGAGACAGAGAGAGAGAAGGAGAAGCTGTGTGAGAGAGAGAGAGAGAAAGAGAAGCTGAGTGAGAGAGAGAAAGAGAAGCTGAGAAAAAGAGAGTGAAAGAGAAGATGTGAGTGAGAGAGAGAGAGAAGCTGTGAGTGAGAGAGAGAAGCTGTGATTGGGAGAGAGAGAGAAAGAGAAGCTGGGAGTGAGAGACAGAGAGAAAGAGAAGCTGTGAGTGAGAGACAGAGAGAAAGAGAAGCTGTGAGTGAGTGAGAGAGAAAGAGAATCTGAGAAAGAGAGAGAGAAAGAGAAGCTGTGAGTGAGAGAGAAAGAGAAAGAGAAGCTGTGAGTGACACACTGAGAGAGAAGATGTGAGAGAGAGAGAGAGAGAGAAAGAGATGCTGTGAGTGAGAGAGAAACAGAAGCTGTGAATGAGAGAGAAAGAGAAGGTGTGAGTGAGAGAGAGAGAGAAAGGGAAGCTGTGAGTGAGAGAGAGAGAGAAGCTGTGAGTGAGAGAGAGACAGAAAGAGAATCTGTGAGTGAGAGAGTGAATCTGTGAGTGAGAGAGGGTGAAGCTGTGAGTGAGAGAGAGAGAAGCTGTGAGTGAGATAGAGAGAAAGAGAAGCTGTGAGAGAGAGAGAAGCTGTGAGTGAGAGAGAGATAGAAAGAGAAGCTGTGAGTGAGAGAGATAGAAAGAAAGAAAGAAAGAGAAGCTGTGAGTGAGAGAGAGAAAGAGATGCTGTGAGTGAGAGAGAGAGAAACAGAAGCTGTGTGTGAGAGAGAGAGAGTCTGTGGGAGAAAGAGAGAGAGAAAGAGAAGCTGTGAGTGAGAGAGAGAGAGAAGCTGTGAGTGAGAGAGAGAAGTTGTGAATGAGAGAGAGAGAGAGAGAAGCTGTGAGTGAGAGAGAGAGAAGCTGTGAGTGAGACAGAGAGAAGTTGTGAATGAGTGAGAGAGAGAAAGAGAAGCTGTGAGAGAGAAAGAGAGAAAGAGAAACTGTGAGTGAGTGAGTGAGAAAGAGAAGCTGTGAGTGAGAGAGAGAGAAGCTGTGAGTGAGAGAGAGAGAAGCTGTGAGTGAGAGAGACAGAGTTGCTGTGAGTGAGTGAGAGAGAGAAACAGAAGCTGCGAGTGAGAGAGAGAAAGAGAGGAAGAGAAGCTTTGAGTGAGAGAGAGAAAGAGAAGCTGTGAGTGAGAGAGAGAAAAAAAGATGTGAGTGAGAGAGAGAGAGAAAGAGATGCTTTGAGTGAGAGAGAGAGACTAACAGAAGCTGTAAGTGAGAGAGAGAGAGAAAGAGAGTCTGTGTGAGAAAGAGAGGAAGAGAAGCTGTGGTGAGAGTGAGAGAAAGAGAAGGTGTGAGTGCGAGAGAGAGAGAGAAAGGGAAGCTCGGTGTGTGTGAGAGAGAAAGAGAAGCTGTGAGTGGGAGAGAGAGAGAAAGAGAAGCTGTTTGTGTGAGAGAGAAACTGTGATTAAGAGAGAGAAAGAGAAAGAGAAGCTGTGTGTGTGAGAGAGAGAAACTGTGAGTGAGAGAGAGAAAGAGAAACTGTGAGTGAGTGAGAAAGAAGGAGAAGCTGTGAGTGTGGGAGAGAGAGAAGCTGTGAGTGAGAGAGAGAGAGAGAAAGAGATGCTGTGAGTGAAAGAAAGAGAGCGAAAGAGAAGCTGTGAGTGAGAGAGAGAGAGAAAGAGAAGCTGTGAGTGATTGAGAGAGAGAAAGGGAAGCTGTGAGTGTGTGAGAGAGAGAGCTGTGAGTGAGAGAGAGAGAAAGAGAAGCTGTGAGTGAGAGAGAGAGAGAAAGAGAAGCTGTGAGTGAGAGAGAGAAAGAGAAGCTGAGAAAGAGAGAGTGAAAGAGAAGCTGTGAGTGAGAGAGAGAGAGCTGTGAGTGAGAGAGAGAGAAGCTGTGAGTGAGAGAAAGAGAAAGTGAAGCTGTGTGTGAGAGAAAGAGAAAGTGAAGCTGTGTGTGAGAGAAAGAGAGAAAGTGAAGCTGTGAGTGAGAGAGAGAGAAAGAGAAGCATTGAGTGAGAGAGAGAGGAATAGAGTCTGTGAGAGAGAGAGAAAGAGAAGCTGTGTGAGAGAGAAGCTGTGAGTGAGAGCGAAAGAGCAAAAGAGAAGCTGTGAGTGAAAGAGAGAGAGAGAAAGAGAAACTGTGAGTGAGAGAGAGAGAGAGTTGCTGTGAGTGAGTGAGAGAGAGAAGCAGAAGCTGTGAGTGAGAGAGAGAAAGAGAAGCTGTGAGTGAGAGAGAGAGAAAGAGAAGCTGTGAGTGAGAGAGAGAGAGAAAAAGCTGTGAGTGAGAGAGAGAGAAAGAAAGAGATGCTTTGAGTGAGAGAGAGAGAAAGAAGCTGTGAGTGAGAGAGAGAGAAAGAGAAGCATTGAGTGAGAGAGAGAGGAATAGAGTCTGTGTGAGAGAGAGAAAGAGAAGCTGTGTGAGAGAGAAGCTGTGAGTGAGAGCGAAAGAGCAAAAGAGAAGCTGTGAGTGAAAGAGAGAGAGAGAAAGAGAAACTGTGAGTGAGAGAGAGAGAGAGTTGCTGTGAGTGAGTGAGAGAGAGAAGCAGAAGCTGTGAGTGAGAGAGAGAAAGAGAGAAAGAGAAGCTGTGAGTGAGAGAGAGAGAAAGAGAAGCTGTGAGTGAGAGAGAGAGAGAAAAAGCTGTGAGTGAGAGAGAGAGAAAGAAAGAGATGCTTTGAGTGAGAGAGAGAGAAAGAAGCTGTGAGTGAGAGAGAGAGAGAAGCTGTGAGTGAGAGAGAGAGAAGCTGTGAGTGAGAGAGAGAGAAATAGAAGCTGTGAGTTAGAGAGAAAGAGAAACTGTGAGTGAGTGGGAGAGAGAGAAGCTGTGAGTAAGAGAGAGAGACAGAGAGAGAGAGAGAAAGAGAAGCTGTGTGTGTGTGAGAGAGAAAGAGAAGCTGTGAGTGAGAAAGAGAAAGAGAAGCTGACAAAAAGAGAGTGAAAGAGAAGATGTGAGTGAGAGAGAGAAGCTGTGAGTGAGAGAGAGAAGCTGTGAGTGAGAGAGAGAGAGAAAGAGAAGCTGTGAGTGAGAGACAGAGAGAAAGAGAAGCTGTGAGTGAGAGACAGAGAAAGAGAAGCTGTGAGTGAGAGAGAGAGAGAATCTGAGAAAGAGAGAGATAAAGAGAAGCTGTGAGTGAGAGAGAAAGAGAAAGAGAAGCTGTGAGTGACACACACAGAGAGAAGCTGTGAGAGAGAGAGAGAGAGAAAGAGATGCTGTGAGTGAGAGAGAAACAGAAGCTGTGAATGAGAGAGAGAGAGAAAGAGAAGGTGTGAGTGAGAGAGAGAGAAAGGGAAGCTGTGAGTGAGAGAGAGAGAGAAGCTGTGAGTGAGAGAGAGACAGAAAGAGAATCTGTGAGTGAGAGAGAGAGAGAAGCTGTGAGTGAGAGAGGGTGAAGCTGTGAGTGAGAGAGAGAGAAGCTGTGAGTGAGAGAGAGATAGAAAGAGAAGCTGTGAGTGAGAGAGAGAAAGAGATGCTGTGAGTGAGAGAGAGAGAAACAGAAGCTGTGAGTGAGAGAGAGAGAGTCTGTGTGAGAAAGAGAGAGAGAAAAAGAAGCTGTGAGTGAGAGAGAGAGAAGCTGTGAGTGAGAGTGAGAGAAGTTGTGAATGAGAGAGAGAGAGAAAGAGAAGCTGTGTGCGAGAGAGAAAGAGAAGTTGTGAATGAGTGAGAGAGAGAAAGAGAAGCTGTGAGAGAGAAAGACAGAAAGAGAAGCTGTGTGTGAGAGAGATAGAAAGATGCTGTGAGAGAGACAAAGAGAGAGAAAGAGAAGCTGTGAGTGAGAGAGAGAGAGAGAAGCTGTGAGTGAGAGAGAGAGAGAAAGAGAAGCTGTGAGAGAGAAAGAGAGAAAGAGAAGCTGTGTGTGTGTGAGAGAGAGAAACGGTGAGTGTGAGAGAGATAGAGAAACTGTGAGTGAGTGAGTGAGAAAGAGAAGCTGTGAGTGAGAGAGAGAGAAGCTGTGAGTGAGAGAGAGAGAGTTGCTGGGAGTGAGTGAGAGAGAGAAACAGAAGCTGCGAGTGAGAGAGAGAAAGAGAGAAAGAGAAGCTGTGAGAGAGAGAGAGAGAGAAAGATGTGAGTGAGAGAGAGAGAGAAAGAGATGCTTTGAGTGAGAGAGAGAGAGACTAACAGAAGCTGTAAGTGAGAGAGAGAGAGAGAAAGAAAGAGAGTCTGTGTGAGAAAGAGAGGAAGAGAAGCTGTGGTGAGAGAGAGAAGCTTTGAGTGAGAGAGAGAGAAATAGAAGCTGTGAGTGAGAGAGAAAGAGAAGCTGTGAGTGAGAGAGAGAGAGAGAAGCTGTGAGTGAGAGATAGAAAGAAAGAGAAGCTGTGAGTTAGAGAGAGAGAGAGAGAAAGAGAAGCTGTGAGTGAGAGAGAGAAAGAGATGCTGAGAAAGAGAGAGTGAAAGAGAAGCTGTGAGTGAAAGAGAGAGAGAGAAGCTGTGAGTGAGAGAGAGAGAAAGAGAAGCTGTGAGTGAAAGAGAGAGAGCAAGAGAAGCTGTAAGTGAGAGAAGGAGAAAGAGAAGCTGTGAGTGACACAGAGAGAGAAGCTGTGAGTGAGAGAGAGAGTGAAAGAGATGCTGTGAGTGAGAGAGAAACAGAAGCTGTGAATGGGAGAGAGAGAGAAAGAGAAGGTGTGAGTGGGAGAGAGAGAGAAAGAGAAGCTGTGTGTGAGAGAGAGAGAAACTGTGAGTGAGAGAGAGAAAGAGAAAGAGATGCTGTGAGTGAAAGAAAGAGAGTGAAAGAGAAGCTGTGCGTGAGAGAGAGAGAGAAAGAGAAGGTGTGAGTGAGAGAGAGAGAAAGAAAGAAAGAAAGAGAAGCTGTGAGTGAGAGAGAGAAAGAGATGCTGTGAGTGAGAGAGAGAGAAACAGAAGCTGTGTGTGTGAGAGAGAGAGTCTGTGGGAGAAAGAGAGAGAGAAAGAGAAGCTGTGAGTGAGAGAGAGAGAGAAGCTGTGAGTGAGAGAGAGAAGTTGTGAATGAGAGAGAGAGAGAGAGAAGCTGTGAGTGAGAGAGAGAGAGAGAAGCTGTGAGTGAGACAGAGAGAAGTTGTGAATGAGTGAGAGAGAGAAAGAGAAGCTGTGAGAGAGAAAGAGAGAAAGAGAAACTGTGAGTGAGTGAGTGAGAAAGAGAAGCTGTGAGTGAGAGAGAGAGAAGCTGTGAGTGAGAGAGAGAGAAGCTGTGAGTGAGAGAGACAGAGTTGCTGTGAGTGAGTGAGAGAGAGAAACAGAAGCTGCGAGTGAGAGAGAGAAAGAGAGGAAGAGAAGCTGTGAGTGAGAGAGAGAAAGAGAAGCTGTGAGTGAGAGAGAGAAAAAAAGATGTGAGTGAGAGAGAGAGAGAAAGAGATGCTTTGAGTGAGAGAGAGAGACTAACAGAAGCTGTAAGTGAGAGAGAGAGAGAAAGAGAGTCTGTGTGAGAAAGAGAGGAAGAGAAGCTGTGGTGAGAGTGAGAGAAAGAGAAGGTGTGAGTGCGAGAGAGAGAGAGAAAGGGAAGCTCGGTGTGTGAGAGAGAGAAAGAGAAGCTGTGAGTGGGAGAGAGAGAGAAAGAGAAGCTGTTTGTGTGAGAGAGAAACTGTGATTAAGAGAGAGAAAGAGAAAGAGAAGCTGTGTGTGTGAGAGAGAGAAACTGTGAGTGAGAGAGAGAAAGAGAAACTGTGAGTGAGTGAGAAAGAAGGAGAAGCTGTGAGTGTGGGAGAGAGAGAAGCTGTGAGTGAGAGAGAGAGAGAGAAAGAGATGCTGTGAGTGAAAGAAAGAGAGCGAAAGAGAAGCTGTGAGTGAGAGAGAGAGAGAAAGAGAAGCTGTGAGTGATTGAGAGAGAGAAAGGGAAGCTGTGAGTGTGTGAGAGAGAGAGCTGTGAGTGAGAGAGAGAGAAAGAGAAGCTGTGAGTGAGAGAGAGAGAGAAAGAGAAGCTGTGAGTGAGAGAGAGAAAGAGAAGCTGAGAAAGAGAGAGTGAAAGAGAAGCTGTGAGTGAGAGAGAGAGAGCTGTGAGTGAGTGAGAGAGAAGCTGTGAGTGAGAGAAAGAGAAAGTGAAGCTGTGTGTGAGAGAAAGAGAAAGTGAAGCTGTGTGTGAGAGAAAGAGAGAAAGTGAAGCTGTGAGTGAGAGAGAGAGAAAGAGAAGCATTGAGTGAGAGAGAGAGGAATAGAGTCTGTGAGAGAGAGAGAAAGAGAAGCTGTGTGAGAGAGAAGCTGTGAGTGAGAGCGAAAGAGCAAAAGAGAAGCTGTGAGTGAAAGAGAGAGAGAGAAAGAGAAACTGTGAGTGAGAGAGAGAGAGAGTTGCTGTGAGTGAGTGAGAGAGAGAAGCAGAAGCTGTGAGTGAGAGAGAGAAAGAGAAGCTGTGAGTGAGAGAGAGAGAAAGAGAAGCTGTGAGTGAGAGAGAGAGAGAAAAAGCTGTGAGTGAGAGAGAGAGAAAGAAAGAGATGCTTTGAGTGAGAGAGAGAGAAAGAAGCTGTGAGTGAGAGAGAGAGAAAGAGAAGCATTGAGTGAGAGAGAGAGGAATAGAGTCTGTGTGAGAGAGAGAAAGAGAAGCTGTGTGAGAGAGAAGCTGTGAGTGAGAGCGAAAGAGCAAAAGAGAAGCTGTGAGTGAAAGAGAGAGAGAGAAAGAGAAACTGTGAGTGAGAGAGAGAGAGAGTTGCTGTGAGTGAGTGAGAGAGAGAAGCAGAAGCTGTGAGTGAGAGAGAGAAAGAGAGAAAGAGAAGCTGTGAGTGAGAGAGAGAGAAAGAGAAGCTGTGAGTGAGAGAGAGAGAGAAAAAGCTGTGAGTGAGAGAGAGAGAAAGAAAGAGATGCTTTGAGTGAGAGAGAGAGAAAGAAGCTGTGAGTGAGAGAGAGAGAGAAGCTGTGAGTGAGAGAGAGAGAAGCTGTGAGTGAGAGAGAGAGAAATAGAAGCTGTGAGTTAGAGAGAAAGAGAAACTGTGAGTGAGTGGGAGAGAGAGAAGCTGTGAGTAAGAGAGAGAGACAGAGAGAGAGAGAGAAAGAGAAGCTGTGTGTGTGTGAGAGAGAAAGAGAAGCTGTGAGTGAGAAAGAGAAAGAGAAGCTGACAAAAAGAGAGTGAAAGAGAAGATGTGAGTGAGAGAGAGAAGATGTGAGTGAGAGAGAGAAGCTGTGAGTGAGAGAGAGAGAGAAAGAGAAGCTGTGAGTGAGAGACAGAGAGAAAGAGAAGCTGTGAGTGAGAGACAGAGAAAGAGAAGCTGTGAGTGAGAGAGAGAGAGAATCTGAGAAAGAGAGAGATAAAGAGAAGCTGTGAGTGAGAGAGAAAGAGAAAGAGAAGCTGTGAGTGACACACACAGAGAGAAGCTGTGAGAGAGAGAGAGAGAGAAAGAGATGCTGTGAGTGAGAGAGAAACAGAAGCTGTGAATGAGAGAGAGAGAGAAAGAGAAGGTGTGAGTGAGAGAGAGAGAGAAAGGGAAGCTGTGAGTGAGAGAGAGAGAGAAGCTGTGAGTGAGAGAGAGACAGAAAGAGAATCTGTGAGTGAGAGAGAGAGAGAAGCTGTGAGTGAGAGAGGGTGAAGCTGTGAGTGAGAGAGAGAGAAGCTGTGAGTGAGAGAGAGATAGAAAGAGAAGCTGTGAGTGAGAGAGAGAAAGAGATGCTGTGAGTGAGAGAGAGAGAAACAGAAGCTGTGAGTGAGAGAGAGAGAGTCTGTGTGAGAAAGAGAGAGAGAAAAAGAAGCTGTGAGTGAGAGAGAGAGAAGCTGTGAGTGAGAGTGAGAGAAGTTGTGAATGAGAGAGAGAGAGAAAGAGAAGCTGTGAGCGAGAGAGAAAGAGAAGTTGTGAATGAGTGAGAGAGAGAAAGAGAAGCTGTGAGAGAGAAAGACAGAAAGAGAAGCTGTGTGTGAGAGAGATAGAAAGATGCTGTGAGAGAGACAAAGAGAGAGAAAGAGAAGCTGTGAGTGAGAGAGAGAGAGAGAAGCTGTGAGTGAGAGAGAGAGAGAAAGAGAAGCTGTGAGAGAGAAAGAGAGAAAGAGAAGCTGTGTGTGTGTGTGAGAGAGAAACGGTGAGTGTGAGAGAGATAGAGAAACTGTGAGTGAGTGAGTGAGAAAGAGAAGCTGTGAGTGAGAGAGAGAGAAGCTGTGAGTGAGAGAGAGAGAGTTGCTGGGAGTGAGTGAGAGAGAGAAACAGAAGCTGCGAGTGAGAGAGAGAAAGAGAGAAAGAGAAGCTGTGTGAGAGAGAGAGAGAGAAAGATGTGAGTGAGAGAGAGAGAGAAAGAGATGCTTTGAGTGAGAGAGAGAGACTAACAGAAGCTGTAAGTGAGAGAGAGAGAGAGAAAGAAAGAGAGTCTGTGTGAGAAAGAGAGGAAGAGAAGCTGTGGTGAGAGAGAGAAGCTGTGAGTGAGAGAGAGAGAAATAGAAGCTGTGAGTGAGAGAGAAAGAGAAGCTGTGAGTGAGAGAGAGAGAGAGAAGCTGTGAGTGAGAGATAGAAAGAAAGAGAAGCTGTGAGTTAGAGAGAGAGAGAGAGAAAGAGAAGCTGTGAGTGAGAGAGAGAAAGAGATGCTGAGAAAGAGAGAGTGAAAGAGAAGCTGTGAGTGAAAGAGAGAGAGAGAAGCTGTGAGTGAGAGAGAGAGAAAGAGAAGCTGTGAGTGAAAGAGAGAGAGCAAGAGAAGCTGTAAGTGAGAGAAGGAGAAAGAGAAGCTGTGAGTGACACAGAGAGAGAAGCTGTGAGTGAGAGAGAGAGTGAAAGAGATGCTGTGAGTGAGAGAGAAACAGAAGCTGTGAATGGGAGAGAGAGAGAAAGAGAAGGTGTGAGTGGGAGAGAGAGAGAAAGAGAAGCTGTGTGTGAGAGAGAGAGAAACTGTTAGTGAGAGAGAGAAAGAGAAAGAGATGCTGTGAGTGAAAGAAAGAGAGTGAAAGAGAAGCTGTGCGTGAGAGAGAGAGAGAAAGAGAAGGTGTGAGTGAGTGAGAGAGAGATAGGGAAGCTGTGTGTGAGTGAGAGAGAGAGAAGCTGTGTGTGTGAGAGAAAGAGACACTGTGTGTGTGTGAGAGAGAGAGAGAAAGAGAAGCTGTGAGTGAGAGAGAGAGATGCTGTGAGTGAGTGAGAGAGAGAAACAGAAGGTGTGAGTGAGAGAGAGAAAGAGAGAAAGAGAAGCTGTGAGTGAGTGAGAGAGAGAGAGAAGCTGTGAGTAAGTGAGAGAGAGAAAAAGCTGTGAGTGAGAGAGAGAGAGAAAGAGATGCTTTGAGTGAGAGAGAGAGAAACAGAAGCTGTGAGTGAGAGAGAGAGAAAGAGAGTCTGTGTGAGAAAGAGAGAAAGAGAAGCTGTGAGTGAGAGAGAGAGAGAAGCTGTGAGTGAGAGAGAGAGAAGGTGTGAGTGAGAGAGAGAGAAATAGCAGCTGTGAGTGAGAGAGAAAGAGAAGCTGTTAGTGAGTGAGAGAGAAGATGTAAGTGAGTGAAAGAGAGAGAGAAAGAGAAGCTGTGAGAGAGAGTGAGAAAGAAGCTGTGAGTGAGAGAGAGAGAAAGAGAAGCTGTGAGTGAGACAAAGAGAGAGAAAGATAAGCTGTGAGTGAGAGAGAGCGAGAGAAAGAGAAGCTGTGATTGAGGAGAGAAAGAGAAGCTGTGAGTGTGTGAGAGAGAGAAAGAGAAGCTGTGAGTGAGAGAGAGAGGAAGAGATGCTGTGAGTGAGAGAGAGAGAGAAAGAGAAGCTGTGAGAGAGAGTGAGAAAGAGAAGCTGTGAGTGAGAGGGAGAGAAAGAGAAGCTGTGAGTGAGACAAAGAGAGAGAAAGAGAAGCTGTGATTGAGAGAGAGAGAAAGAGAAGCTGTGATTGAGAGAGAGAGAGAAGCTGTGAGTGAGAGAGAGAGAGAAAGAGAAGCTGTGAGTGAGAGAGAGAGGAAGATGCTGTGAGTGAGAGAGAGAGAAAGAGAAGCTGTGAGTGAGTGAGAGAGAGAGAGAATCTGTGAGTGAGAGGGAGAGAGAGAAAGAGAAGCTGTGAGAGAGAGGAAAAAAACAGAAGCTGTGAGTGTGAGAGAGAGAGAAAGAGAAGCTGTGAGTGAGAGAGAGAGAAAGAGAAGCTGTGAGAGAGAGAGAGAGAATCTGTGAGTGAGAGGGAGAGGGAGAAAGAGAAGCTGTGAGTGAGAGAGAGAGAGAAACAGAAGCTGTGAGTGAGAGAGAGATAGAAAGAGAAGCTGTGTGAGAGAGAGAGAGAGAAAGAGAAGCTCTGAGTGAGAGAGAGAGAAAGAGAGTCTGAGAAAGAGAGAGTGAAAGAGAAGCTGTGAGTGAGAGCGAGAGAGAGAGAAGCTGTGAGTGAGAGAGAGAGAGAAGCTGTGAGTGAGAGAGAGAGAAGGTGTGAGTGAGAGAGAGAGAAATAGAAGCTGTGAGTGAGAGAGAAAGAGAAGCTGTTAGTGAGTGAGAGAGAAGATGTAAGTGAGTGAAAGAGAGAGAGAAAGAGAAGCTGTGAGAGAGAGTGAGAAAGAAGCTGTGAGTGAGAGAGAGAGAAAGAGAAGCTGGGAGTGAGACAAAGAGAGAGAAAGAGAAGCTGTGAGTGAGAGAGAGCGAGAGAAAGAGAAGCTGTGATTGAGGAAAGAAATAGAAGCTGTGAGTGAGAGAGAGAGAGAAAGAGAAGCTGTGAGTGAGAGAGAGAGAAAGAGAAGCTGTGAGTGAGAGAGAGAGATAGAGAAGTTGTGAGTGAGAGAGAGAGGAAGAGATGCTGTGAGTGAGACAAAGAGAGAGAAAGAGAAGCTGTGATTGAGGAGAGAAAGAGAAGCTGTGAGTGAGTGAGAGAGAGAAAGAGAAGCTGTGAGTGAGTGAGAGAGAAAGAGAAGCTGTGAGTGAGAGAGAGTGAAAGAGAAGCTGTGAGTGAGAGAGAGAGAGAGAAGCTGTGAGTGAGAGAGAGAGACAGAGAAGCTGTGAGTGAGAGAGAAACAGCTGTGAGTGAGAGTGAGAGAGAAAGAGAAGGTGTGAGTGAGAGAGAGAAAGAGAAGCTGTGAGTGAGAGAGAAAGAAAGAGAAGCTGTGAGTGAGAGAGGGAGAGAGAAAGAAAAGCTATGAGTGAGAGAGAGAGAAAGAGAGTCTGTGTGAGAATGAGAGAGTGAAAGAGAAGCTATGAGTGAGAGAGAGAAACTGTGAGTGAGAGAAAGAGAGACAGAGAAGCTGTGAGTGAGAGAGAAACAGAAGCTGTGAGTGAGAGTGAGAGAGAGTGAAGCTGTAAGTGAGAGAAAGAATGAGAGACAGGGAAGGTGTGAGTGAGAGAGAGAGAAAGAGATATGTGTGAGAGAGAGAGAGAAGCTGTGAGTGAGAGAGAGAGAGAAGCTGTGAGTGAGAGAGAGAATGCGAAGCTGTGTGTGTGTGAGAGAGAGAAGCTGTGAGTGAGAGAGAGAAAGAGAAACTGTGAGTGAGAGAGAAAGAAAGAGAAGCTGTGAGTGAGAGAGAGAAAGAGAAGCTATGAGAGAGAGAGAGAGAGAAGCTGTGAGTGTGAGAGAGAAAGAGAAGCTGTGAGTGAGAGAGAGAGAAAGAGAAAGAGATGCAGTGAGTGAAAGAGAGAGAGAGAAAGAGAAGTTGTAAGTGAGAGAGAGAGAAAGAGAAGCTTTGAGTGAGTGAGAGAGAGAAAGGGAAGATGTGAGTGTGTGTGAGAGAGAGAGCTGTGAGTGAGAGAGAGAGAAAGAGAAGCTGTGAGTGAGAGAGAGAGAAAGAGAAGCTGTGAGTGAGAGAGTGAGAAAGAGAATCTGAGAAAGAGAGAGTGAAATTGAAGCTGTGGGTTAGATAGAGAGAGGGAGAAGCTGTGAGTGAGAGAGAGAGAAAGAGATGCTGTTAGTGAGAGAGAAACAGAAGCTGTCAATGAGAGAGAGAGAAAGAAGTTGTGAGTGAGAGAGAGAGAGAAAGAGAAGCTGTGAGAGAGAGAGAGAGAGAAAGAAAGAGAAGCTGTTAGTGAGAGAGAGAAAGAGAAGCGGTGTGTGATTGAGAGAGAGAGAGAAGCTGTGTGTGAGAGAAAGAAAGAAAGAAAGTGAAGCTGTGAGTGAGAGAGAGAGAGAAAGAGAAGCATTAAGTGAGAGAGAGAGAAATAGAGTCTGTGTGAGAGAGAGAAAGATAAGCTGTGTGTGTGTGAGAGAGAAGCTGTGAGTGAGAGAGAGAGAAAGAGAGGCTGTGAGAGAGAGAGAAAAAGCTGTGAGTGAGATAGAGAGAAAGAGATGCTTTGAGTGAGAGAGAGAGAAATAGAAGCTGTGAGTGAGAGAGAGAGAAAGAGAGTCTGTGTGAGAAAGAGAGAAATAGAAGCTGTGAGTGAGAGAGAGAGAGAAGCTGTGAGTGAGAGAGAGAAGCTGTGAGTGAGAGAGAGAGAAAGAGAACCTATGAGTGAGGGAGAAAGAGAAGCTGTAAGTGAGTGAGTGAGAGAGAGAAGCTGTGAGTGAGAGAGAGAGAGAAAGAAGCTGTGAGAGAGAGAGAGAAAGAGAAGCTGTTAGTGAGAGAGAGAAAGAGAAGCTGAGAACGAGAGAGTGAAAGAGAAGCTGTGTGTGAGAGGGAGAGAAAGAGAAGCTGTGAGTGAGACAAAGAGAGAGAAAGAGAAGCTGTGATTGAGAGAGAGAGAGAGAAAGAGAAGCTGTGATTGAGAGAGAGAGAGAGAAGCTGTGAGTGAGAGAGAGAGGAAGAGATGCTGTGAGTGAGAGAGAGAGAAAGAGAAGCTGTGAGTGAGTGAGAGAGAGAGAGAGAATCTGTGAGTGAGAGGGAGAGAGAGAAAGAGAAGCTGTGAGAGAGAGAGAAAAACAGAAGCTGTGAGTGAGAGAGAGAGAGAAAGAGAAGCTGTGAGTGAGAGAGAGAAAGAGAAGCTGTGGTGGGAGAGAGAGAGAAAGAGAAGCTGTTTGTGTGAGAGAGAAACTGTGAGTAAGAGAGAGAAAGAGAAAGAGAAGCTGTGTGTGTGTGAGAGAGAAACTGTGAGTGAGAGAGAGAAAGAGAAACTGTGAGTGAGTGAGAAAGAAAGAGAAGCTGTGAGTGTGGGAGAGAGAGAAGCTGTGAGTGAGAGAGAGAGAGAGAGAAAGAGATGCTGTGAGTGAAAGAAAGAGAGCGAAAGAGAAGCTGTGAGTGAGAGAGAGAGAGAAAGAGAAGCTGTGAGTGATTGAGAGAGAGAAAGGGAAGCTGTGAGTGTGTGAGAGAGAGAGAGCTGTGAGTGAGAGAGAGAGAAAGAGAAGCTGTGAGTGAGAGAGAGAGAGAGAAAGAGAAGCTGTGAGTGAGAGAGAGAAAGAGAAGCTGAGAAAGAGAGAGTGAAAGAGAAGCTGTGAGTGAGAGAGAGAGAACTGTGAGTGAGAGAGAGAGAAGCTGTGAGTGAGAGAGAGA
Source organism: Bradypodion ventrale (assembly GCA_035047345.1). Taxonomy (NCBI): domain Eukaryota; kingdom Metazoa; phylum Chordata; class Lepidosauria; order Squamata; family Chamaeleonidae; genus Bradypodion; species Bradypodion ventrale. The sequence goes on from JAWDJE010000001.1 coordinate 227,535,337, forward strand.
GAGAAAGAGAAGCTGTGAGTGAGAGAGAAAGAGAAGCTGTGAGTGAGTGAGAGAGAGAAAGAAAGAGAAGCTGTGAGTGAGAGAGAGAAAGAGAAGCTGAGAAAGAGAGAGTGAAAGAGAAGCTGTGAGTGAGAGAGAGAGAAGCTGTGAGTGAGAGAGAGAGAAAGAGAAGCTGGGAGAGAGAGAGAGAGAGAAAGAGAAGCTGTAAGTGAGAGAGAGAGAAAGAGAATCTGAAAAAGAGAGAGAGAAAGAGAAGCTGTAAGTGAGAGAGAAAGAGAAGCTGTGAGTGACACACAGAGAGAGAAGCTGTGAGTGAGAGAGAGAGAGAAAGAGATGCTGCGAGTGAGAGAGAAACAGAAGCTGTGAATGAGAGAGAGAGAAAGAGAAGGTGTGAGTGGGAGAGAGAGAGAAAGAGAAGCTGTGTGTGTGAGAGAGAAACTGTGAGTGAGAGAGAGAAAAAGAAACTGTGAGTGAGTGAGAAAGAAAGAGAAGCTGTGAGTGTGGGAGAGAGAGAAGCTGTGAGTGAGAGAGAGAGAGAGAGAGAGATGCTGTGAGTGAAAGAAAGAGAGCGAAAGAGAAGCTGTGAGTGAGACAGAGAGAGAAAGAGAAGCTGTGAGTGAGTGAGAGAGAGAAAGGGAAGCTGTGAGTGTGTGTGAGAGAGAGAGCTGTGAGTGAGAGAGAGAGAAAGAGAAGCTGTGAGTGAGAGAGAGAGAGAGAGAAAGAGAAGCTGTGAGTGAGAGAGAGAAAGAGAAGCTGAGAAAGAGAGAGTGAAAGAGAAGCTGTGAGTGAGAGAAAGAGAAAGTGAAGCTGTGTGAGAGAGAAAGAGAAAGTGAAGCTGTGAGTGAGAGAGAGAGAGAGAAAGAGAAGCATTGAGTGAGAGAGAGAGGAATAGAGTCTTTGAGAGAGAGAGAAAGAGAAGCTGTGTGTGAGAGAGAGAGAAGCTGTGAGTGAGAGCGAAAGAGCGAAAGAGAAGCTGTGAGTGAAAGAGAGAGAGAGAAAGAGAAGCTGTGAGTGAGAGAGAGAGAGTTGCTGTGAGTGATAGAGAGAGAAACAGAAGCTGTGAGTGAGAGAAAGAGAGAAAGAGAAGCTGTGAGTGAGAGAGAGAGAAAGGGAAGCTGTGAGTGAGAGAGAGAGAAAAAAAGCTGTGAGAAAGAGAGAGAGAGAGAGAGAAAGAGATGCTTTGAGTGAGAGAGAGAGAAATAGAAGTGGTGAGTGAGAGAGAGAGAAAAAGAGTCTGTGTGAGAAAGAGAGAAATAGAAGCTGTGAGTTAGAGAGAAAGAGAAACTGTGAGTGAGTGGGAGAGAGAGAAGCTGTGAGTGAGAGAGAGAGAAATAGAAGCTGTGAGTTAGAGAGAAAGAGAAACTGTGAGTGAGTGGGAGAGAGAGAAGCTGTGAGTGAGAGAGAGAGACAGAGAGAGAAAGAGAAGCTGTGTGAGAGAGAGAGAGAGAAAGAGAAGCTGTGAGTGAGAGAGAGAAAGAGAAGCTGAGAAAAAGAGAGTGAAAGAGAAGATGTGAGTGAGAGAGAGAGAGAAGCTGTGAGTGAGAGAGAGAGAGAAGCTGTGATTGGGAGAGAGAGAAAGAGAAGCTGTGAGTGAGAGACAGAGAGAAAGAGAAGCTGTGAGTGAGAGACAGAGAGAAAGAGAAGCTGTGAGTGAGAGAGAGAGAAAGAGAATCTGAGAAAGAGAGAGAGAAAGAGAAGCTGTGAGTGAGAGAGAAAGAGAAAGAGAAGCTGTGAGTGACACACAGAGAGAGAAGCTGTGAGTGAGAGAGAGAGAGAGAAAGAGATGCTGTGAGTGAGAGAGAAACAGAAGCTGTGAATGAGAGAGAGAGAGAAAGAGAAGGTGTGAGTGAGAGAGAGAGAGAAAGAAAGAAAGGGAAGCTGTGAGTGAGAGAGAGAGAAGCTGTGAGTGAGAGAGAGACAGAAAGAGAATATGTGAGTGAGAGAGAGAGAAGCTGTGAGTGAGAGAGGGTGAAGCTGTGAGTGAGAGAGAGAGAAGCTGTGAGTGAGATAGAGAGAAAGAGAAGCTGTGTGAGAGAGAGAGAAGCTGTGAGTGAGAGAGAGATAGAAAGAGAAGCTGTGAGTGAGAGAGAGAGAAAGAAAGAAAGAAAGAGAAGCTGTGAGTGAGAGAGAGAAAGAGATGCTGTGAGTGAGAGAGAGAGAAACAGAAGCTGTGAGTGAGAGAGAGAGAGTCTGTGGGAGAAAGAGAGAGAGAAAGAGAAGCTGTGAGTGAGAGAGAGAGAAGCTGTGAGTGAGAGAGAGAGAAGTTGTGAATGAGAGAGAGAGAGAAAGAGAAGCTGTGAGTGAGAGAGAGAGAGTGAGAAGCTGTGAGTGAGACAGAGAGAAGTTGTGAATGAGTGAGAGAGAGGAAGAGAAGCTGTGAGAGAGAAAGAGAGAAAGAGAAGCTGTGAGTGAGAGAGAGAGGAAGAGATGCTGTGAGTGAGAGAGAGAGAAAGAGAAGCTGTGAGTGAGTGAGAGAGAGAGAGAATCAGTGAGTGAGAGGGAGAGAGAGAAAGAGAAGCTGTGTGAGAGAGAGAAAAACAGAAGCTGTGAGTGAGAGAGAGAGAGAAAGAGAAGCTGTGAGTGAGAGAGAGAAAGAGAAGCTGTGTGAGAGAGAGAGAGAATCTGTGAGTGAGAGGGAGAGGGAGAAAGAGAAGCTGTGAGTGAGAGAGAGAAAAAAACAGAAGCTGTGAGTGAGAGAGATAGAAAGAGATGCTGTGAGAGAGACAAAGAGAGAGAGAGAAGCTGTGTGTGAGAGAGAGAGAGAGAAAGAGAAGCTGTGAGAGAGAAAGAGAGAAAGAGAAACTGTGAGTGAGTGAGTGAGAAAGAGAAGCTGTGAGTGAGAGAGAGAGAAGCTGTGAGTGAGAGAGAGAAGCTGTGAGTGAGAGAGAGAGAGTTGCTGTGAGTGAGTGAGAGAGAGAAACAGAAGCTGCGAGTGAGAGAGAGAAAGAGAGGAAGAGAAGCTGTGAGTGAGAGAGGGAAAGAGAGAAAGAGAAGCTGTGAGTGAGAGAGAGAAAAAAAGATGTGTGTGTGTGAGAGAGAGAAAGAGATGCTTTGAGTGAGAGAGAGAGACTAACAGAAGCTGTAAGTGAGAGAGAGAGAGAGAGAAAAAGAGTCTGTGTGAGAAAGAGAGGAAGAGAAGCTGTGGTGAGAGTGAGAGAAAGAGAAGGTGTGAGTGCGAGAGAGAGAGAGAGAAAGGGAAGCTGGGTGTGTGAGAGAGAGAAAGAGAAGCTGTGAGTGGGAGAGAGAGAGAAAGAGAAGCTGTTTGTGTGAGAGAGAAACTGTGAGTAAGAGAGAGAAAGAGAAAGAGAAGCTGTGTGTGTGTGAGAGAGAAACTGTGAGTGAGAGAGAGAAAGAGAAACTGTGAGTGAGTGAGAAAGAAAGAGAAGCTGTGAGTGTGGGAGAGAGAGAAGCTGTGAGTGAGAGAGAGAGAGAGAAAGAGATGCTGTGAGTGAAAGAAAGAGAGCGAAAGAGAAGCTGTGAGTGAGAGAGAGAGAGAAAGAGAAGCTGTGAGTGATTGAGAGAGAGAAAGGGAAGCTGTGAGTGTGTGAGAGAGAGAGAGCTGTGAGTGAGAGAGAGAGAAAGAGAAGCTGTGAGTGAGAGAGAGAGAGAAAGAGAAGCTGTGAGTGAGAGAGAGAAAGAGAAGCTGAGAAAGAGAGAGTGAAAGAGAAGCTGTGAGTGAGAGAGAGAGAGCTGTGAGTGAGAGAGAGAGAAGCTGTGAGTGAGTGAGTGAGAGAGAAGCTGTGAGTGAGAGAGAGAGAGAAAGAGAAGCTGTGAGTGAGAGAGAAAGAGAAGCTGTGAGTGAGTGAGAGAGAGAGAAGCTGTGAGTGAGAGAGAGAGAGTAAGAGAAGCTGTGAGTGAGAGAGAGAGAGAGAAAGAGAAGCTGTGAGTGAGGGAGAGAAAGAGAAGCTGAGAAAGAGAGAGAGAAAGAGAAGCTGTAAGTGAGAGAGAAAGAGAAGGTGTGAGTGACACACAGAGAGAGAAGCTGTGAGTGAGAGAGAGAGAGAAAGAGATGCTGTGAGTGAGAGAGAAACAGAAGCTGTGAATGAGAGAGAGAGAGAAAGAGAAGGTGTGAGTGGGAGAGAGAGAGAAAGAGAAGCTGTGTGTGTGTGAGAGAGAAACTGTGAGTGAGAGAGAGAAAGAGAAACTGTGAGTGAGTGAGAAAGAAAGAGAAGCTGTGAGTGTGGGAGAGAGAGAAGCTGTGAGTGAGAGAGAGAGAGAGAAAGAGATGCTGTGAGTGAAAGAAAGAGAGCGAAAGAGAAACTGTGAGTGTGTGAGAGAGAGAAAGAGAAGCTGTGAGTGAGTGAGTGAGAGAAAGGGAAGCTGTGAGTGTGTGTGACAGAGAGAGCTGTGAGTGAGAGAGAGAGAAAGAGAAGCTGTGAGTGAGAGAGAGAGAGAGAAAGAGAAGCTGTGAGTGAGAGAGAGAAAGAGAAGCTGAGAAAGAGAGAGTGAAAGAGAAGCTGTGAGTGAGAGAGAGAGAAGCTGTGAGTGAGAGAGAGAGAAGCTGTGAGTGAGAGAGAGAGAAAGAGAAGCTGGGAGAGAGAGAGAGAAAGAGAAGCTGTAAGTGAGAGAGAGAGAAAGAGAATCTGAGAAAGAGAGAGAGAAAGAGAAGCTGTAAGTGAGAGAGAAAGAGAAGCTGTGAGTGACACACAGAGAGAGAAGCTGTGAGTGAGAGAGAGAGAGAGAAAGAGATGCTGTGAGTGAGAGAGAAACAGAAGCTGTGAATGAGAGAGAGAGAGAAAGAGAAGGTGTGAGTGGGAGAGAGAGAGAAAGAGAAGCTGTGTGTGTGAGAGAGAGAAACTGTGAGTGAGAGAGAGAAAGAGAAACTGTGAGTGAGTGAGAAAGAAAGAGAAGCTGTGAGTGTGGGAGAGAGAGAAGCTGTGAGTGAGAGAGAGAGAGAGAAAGAGATGCTGTGAGTGAAAGAAAGAGAGCGAAAGAGAAACTGTGAGTGTGAGAGAGAGAGAAAGAGAAGCTGTGAGTGAGTGAGTGAGAGAAAGGGAAGCTGTGAGTGTGTGTGAGAGAGAGAGCTGTGAGTGAGAGAGAGAGAAAGAGAAGCTGTGAGTGAGAGAGAGAGAGAGAAAGAGAAGCTGTGAGTGAGAGAGAGAAAGAGAAGCTGAGAAAGAGAGAGTGAAAGAGAAGCTGTGAGTGAGAGAAAGAGAAAGTGAAGCTGTGTGTGTGAGAGAGAGAGAGAAAGAGAAGCATTGAGTGAGAGAGAGAGAGAAATAGAAGCGGTGAGTGAGAGAGAGAAAAAAAGAGTCTGTGTGAGAAAGAGAGAAAGAGAAGCTGTGTGTGTGAGAGAGAGAAGCTGTGAGAGAGAGAGAGTTGCTGGGAGTGAGTGAGAGAGAGAAACAGAAGCTGCGAGTGAGAGAGAAAGAGAAACTGTGAGTGAGTGGGAGAGAGAGAAGCTGTGAGTGAGAGAGAGAGAAACAGAAGCTGTGAGTGAGAGAGAGAGAGTCTGTGGGAGAAAGAGAGAGAAAGAGAAGCTGTGAGTGAGAGAGAGAGAAGCTGTGAGTGAGAGAGAGAGAAGTTGTGAATGAGAGAGAGAGAGAAAGAGAAGCTGTGAGTGAGAGAGAGAGAGAAGCTGTGAGTGAGAAAGAGAGAAGTTGTGAATGAGTGAGAGAGAGAAAGAGAAGCTGTGAGAGAGAAAGAGAGAAAGAGAAGCTGTTTGTGTGAGAGAGAAACTGTGAGTAAGAGAGAGAAAGAGAAAGAGAAGCTGTGTGTGTGAGAGAGAGAAACTGTGAATGAGAGAGAGAAAGAGAAACTGTGAGTGAGTGAGAAAGAAAGAGAAGCTGTGAGTGTGGGAGAGAGAGAAGCTGTGAGTGAGAGAGAGAGAGAGAAAGAGATGCTGTGAGTGAAAGAAAGAGAGCGAAAGAGAAGCTGTGAGTGAGAGAGAGAGAGAAAGAGAAGCTGTGAGTGATTGAGAGAGAGAAAGGGAAGCTGTGAGTGTGTGAGAGAGAGAGAACTGTGAGTGAGAGAGAGAGAAAGAGAAGCTGTGAGTGGGAGAGAGAGAGAGAAAGAGAAGCTGTGAGTGAGAGAGAGAAAGAGAAGCTGAGAAAGAGAGAGTGAAAGAGAAGCTGTGAGTGAGAGAGAGAGAGCTGTGAGTGAGAGAGAGAGAAGCTGTGAGTGAGAGAAAGAGAAAGTGAAGCTGTGTGTGAGAGAAACATAAAGTGAAGCTGTGTGTGAGAGAAAGAGAGAAAGTGAAGCTGTGAGTGAGAGAGAGATAAAGAGAAGCATTGAGTGAGAGAGAGAGGAATAGAGTCTGTGAGAGAGAGAGAAAGAAAAGCTGTGAGAGAGAGAGAGAAGCTGTGAGTGAGAGCGAAAGAGCGAAAGAGAAGCTGTGAGTGAAAGAGAGAGAGAGAAAGAGAAACTGTGAGTGAGAGAGAGAGTTGCTGTGAGTGAGTGAGAGAGAGAAGCAGAAGCTGTGAGTGAGAGAGAGAAAGAGAGAAAGAGAAGCTGTGAGTGAGAGAGAGAGAAAGAGAAGCTGTGAGTGAGAGAGAGAGAAAAAAAGCTGTGAGTGAGAGAGAGAGAGAGAGAAAGAGATGCTTTGAGTGAGAGAGAGAGAAATAGAAGCTGTGAGTGAGAGAGAGAGAGAAGCTGTGAGTGAGAGAGAGAGAAGCTGTGAGTGAGAGAGAGAGAAATAGAAGCTGTGAGTTAGAGAGAAAGAGAAACTGTGAGTGAGTGGGAGAGAGAGAAGCTGTGAGTAAGAGAGAGAGACAGAGAGAGAGAAAGAGAAGCTGTGTGTGAGAGAGAGAGAAAGAGAAGCTGTGAGCGAGAGAGAAAGAGAAGTTGTGAATGAGTGAGAGAGAGAAAGAGAAGCTGTGAGAGAGAAAGAGAGAAAGAGAATCTGTGTGTGAGAGAGATAGAAAGAGATGCTGTGAGAGAGAGAAAGAGAGAGAAAGAGAAGCTGTGAGTGAGTGAGAGAGAGAGAAGCTGTGAGTGAGAGAGATAGAGAAAGAGAAGCTGTAAGAGAGAAAGAGAGAAAGAGAAGCTGTGTGTGTGAGAGAGAGAGAAACGGTGATTGAGAGAGAGAAAGAGAAACTGTGAGTGAGTGAGTGAGAAAGAGAAGCTGTGAGTGAGAGAGAGAGAAGCTGTGAGTGAGAGAGAGAGAGTTGCTGTAAGTGAGAGAGAGTGAGAAAGAGAAGCTGTGTGAGAGAGAGAAAGAGAAGCTGTGTGTGAGTGAGTGAGAGAGAGAAGCTGTGTGTGTGAGAGAGAAAGAGACACTGTGTGTGAGAGAGAGAGAAACAGAAGCTGTGAGTGAGAGAGAGAGAGTCTGTGTGAGAAAGAGAGAGAGAAAAAGAAGCTGTGAGTGAGAGAGAGAGAAGCTGTGAGTGAGAGTGAGAGAAGTTGTGAATGAGAGAGAGAGAAAGAGAAGCTGTGAGCGAGAGAGAAAGAGAAGTTGTGAATGAGTGAGAGAGAGAAAGAGAAGCTGTGAGAGAGAAAGAGAGAAAGAGAAGCTGTGTGTGAGAGAGATAGAAAGAGATGCTGTGAGAGAGACAAAGAGAGAGAAAGAGAAGCTGTGAGTGAGAGAGAGAGAGAGAAGCTGTGAGTGAGAGAGATAGAGAAAGAGAAGCTGTGAGAGAGAAAGAGAGAAAGAGAAGCTGTGTGTGAGAGAGAGAGAAGCTGTGAGAGAGAGAGTTGCTGGGAGTGAGTGAGAGAGAGAAACAGAAGCTGCGAGTGAGAGAGAGAAAGAGAGAAAGAGAAGCTGTGTGTGTGAGAGAGAGAAAGATGTGAGTGAGAGAGAGAGAGAGAAAGAGATGCTTTGAGTGAGAGAGAGAGACTAATAGAAGCTGTAAGTGTGAGAGAGAGAGAAAGAGAGTCTGTGTGAGAAAGAGAGGAAGAGAAGCTGTGGTGAGAGAGAGAGAGAAGCTGTGAGTGAGAAAGAGAAGCTGTGAGTGAGAGAGAGAGAAATAGAAGCTGTGAGTGAGAGAGAAAGAGAAGCTGTGAGTGAGAGAGAGAGAAGCTGTGAGTGAGAGATAGAAATAAAGAGAAGCTGTGAGTGAGAGAGAGAGAGAGAGAAAGAGAAGCTGTGAGTGAGAGAGAGAGAAAGAGAAGCTGAGAAAGAGAGAGTGAAAGAGAAGCTGTGAGTGAAAGAGAGAGAGAGAAGCTGTGAGTGAGAGAGAGAGAAAGAGAAGCTGTGAGTGAGAGAGAGAGAGCAAGAGAAGCTGTAAGTGAGAGAAGGAGAAAGAGAATCTGAGAAAGAGAGAGAGAAAGAGAAGCTGTAAGTGAGAGAGAAAGAGAAGCTGTGAGTGACACAGAGAGAGAAGCTGTGAGTGAGAGAGAGAGAGAAAGAGATGCTGTGAGGGAGAGAGAAACAGAAGCTGTGAATGGGAGAGAGAGAGAAAGAGAAGGTGTGAGTGGGAGAGAGAGAGAAAGAGAAGCTGTGTGTGAGAGAGAGAGAAACTGTGAGTGAGAAAGAGAAAGAGATGCTTTGAGTGAAAGAAAGAGAGTGAAAGAGAAGCTGTGAGTGAGAGAGAGAGAGAAAGAGAAGGTGTGAGTGAGTGAGAGAGAGAAAGAAAGGGAAGCTGTGAGTGTGTGAGAGAGAGAGCTGTGAGTGACAGAGAGAGAAAGAGAAGCAGTGAGTGAGAGAGAGAGAGAAAGAAAAGCTGTGAGTTGGAGAGAGAAAGAGAAGCTGAGAAAGAGAGAGTGAAAGAGACCTGTGAGTTAGAGAGAGAGAGAGAAGCTGTGAGTGAGAGAGAGAGAAGCTGTGAGTGAGAGAAAGAGAAAGTGAAGCTTTGTGTGAGAGAAAGAGAAAGTGAAGCTGTGTGTGAGAGAAAGAGAGAAAGTGAAGCTGTAAGTGAGAGAGATAGAGAAAGAGAAGCTGTGAGTGAGAGAGAAAGAGAAGCTGTGAGTGAGTGAGTGTGAGAGAAGCTGTAAGTGAGAGAAAAAGAGAGAGAAAGAGAAGCTGTGAGTGAGAGTGAGAAAGAGAAGCTGTGTGAGAGAGAGAAAGAGAAGCTGTGTGTGAGTGAGAGAGAGAGAGAGAAGCTGTGTGTGTGAGAGAGAAAGAGACACTGTGTGTGAGAGAGAGAGAGAAAGAGAAGCTGTGAGTGAGAGAGAGAGATGCTGTGCGAGAGAGAGAAAGAGAAGCTGTGTGTGAGAGAAAGAGAAAGTGAAGCTGTGTGTGAGAGAAAGAGAGAAAGAGAGAAAGTGAAGCCATGAGTGAGAGAGAGAGAGAGAGAAAGAGAAGAATTGAGTAAGAGAGAGAGAAATAGAGACTGTGAGAGAGAGAGAAAGAGAAGCTGGGTGTGTGAGAGAAGATGTGAGTGAGAGGAAAAGAGCGAAAGAGAAGCTGTGAGTGAAAGAGAGAGAGAGAGAAGCTGTAAGTGAGAGAGAGAGAGTTGCTGTGAGTGAGTGAGAGAGAGAAACAGAAGGTGTGAGTGAGAGAGAGAAAGAAAGAGAGAAAGAGAAGCTGTGAGTGAGAGAGAGAGAGAGAGAAGCTGTGAGTAAGTGAGAGAGAGAAAAAGCTGTGAGTGAGAGAGAGAGAGAGAAAGAGATGCTTTGAGTGAGAGAGAGAGAAACAGAAGCTGTGAGTGAGAGAGAGAGAAAGAGAGTCTGTGTGAGAAAGAGAGAAAGAGAAGCTGTGAGTGAGAGAGAGAGAGAAGCTGTGAGTGAGAGAGAGAGAAGGTGTGAGTGAGAGAGAGAGAAATAGAAGCTGTGAGTGAGAGAGAAAGAGAAGCTGTTACTGAGTGAGAGAGAAGATGTAAGTGAGTGAAAGAGAGAGAGAAAGAGAAGCTGTGAGTGAGATAGAGAGAGAAAGAGAAGCTGTGAGAGAGAGTGAGAAAGAAGCTGTGAGTGAGAGAGAGAGAAAGAGAAGCTGGGAGTGAGACAAAGAGAGAGAAAGAGAAGCTGTGAGTGAGAGAGAGTGAGAGAAAGAGAAGCTATGATTGAGGAGAGAAAGAGAAGCTGTGAGTGAGTCAGAGAGAGAAAGAGAAGCTGTGAGTGAGAGAGAGAGAAAGAGAAGCTGTGAGTGAGAGAGAAAAAGAGAAGTTGTGAGTGAGAGAGAGAGGAAGAGATGCTGTGAGTGAGAGAGAGAGAGAAAGAGAAGCTGTGAGAGAGAGTGAGAAAGAGAAGCTGTGAGTGAGAGGGAGAGAAAGAGAAGCTGTGAGTGAGAGAGAGAGATGCTGTGAGAGAGAGAGAAAGAGAAGCTGTGTGTGAGAGAAAGAGAAAGTGAAGCTGTGTGTGAGAGAAAGAGAGAAAGAGAGAAAGTGAAGCCGTGAGTGAGAGAGAGAGAGAGAGAAAGAGAAGAATTGAGTAAGAGAGAGAGAAATAGAGACTGTGAGAGAGAGAGAAAGAGAAGCTGGGTGTGTGAGAGAAGATGTGAGTGAGAGGAAAAGAGCGAAAGAGAAGCTGTGAGTGAAAGAGAGAGAGAGAAGCTGTAAGTGAGAGTGAGAGAGTTGCTGTGAGTGAGTGAGAGAGAGAAACAGAAGGTGTGAGTGAGAGAGAGAAAGAGAGAAAGAGAAGCTGTGAGTGAGAGAGAGAGAGAGAGAAGCTGTGAGTAAGTGAGAGAGAGAAAAAGCTGTGAGTGAGAGAGAGAGAGAAAAAGCTGTGAGTGAGAGAGAGAGAGAAAGAGATGCTTTGAGTGAGAGAGAGAGAAACAGAAGCTGTGAGTGAGAGAGAGAGAAAGAGAGTCTGTGTGAGAAAGAGAGAAAGTGAAGCTGTGAGTGAGAGAGAGAGAGAAGCTGTGAGTGAGAGAGAGAGAAGGTGTGAGTGAGAGAGAGAGAAATAGAAGCTGTGAGTGAGAGAGAAAGAGAAGCTGTTAGTGAGTGAGAGAGAAGATGTAAGTGAGTGAAAGAGAGAGAGAAAGAGAAGCTGTGAGTGAGATAGAGAGAGAAAGAGAAGCTGTGAGAGAGAGTGAGAAAGAAGCTGTGAGTGAGAGAGAGAGAAAGAGAAGCTGGGAGTGAGACAAAGAGAGAGAAAGAGAAGCTGTGAGTGAGAGAGCGAGAGAAAGAGAAGCTGTGATTGAGGAGAGAAAGAGAAGCTGTGAGTGAGTGAGAGAGAGAAAGAGAAGCTGTGAGTGAGAGAGAGAGAAAGAGAAGCTGTGAGTGAGAGAGAGAGAAAGAGAAGTTGTGAGTGAGAGAGAGAGGAAGAGATGCTGTGAGTGAGAGAGAGAGAAAGAGAAGCTGTGAGAGAGAGTGAGAAAGAGAAGCTGTGAGTGAGAGGGAGAGAAAGAGAAGCTGTGAGTGAGACAAAGAGAGAGAAAGAGAAGCTGTGATTGAGAGAGAGAGAAAGAGAAGCTGTGATTGAGAGAGAGAGAGAGAGAAGCTGTGAGTGAGAGAGAGAGAGAAAGAGAAGCTGTGAGTGAGAGAGAGAGGAAGAGATGCTGTGAGTGAGAGAGAGAGAAAGAGGAGCTGTGAGTGAGTGAGAGAGAGAGAGAATCTGTGAGTGAGAGGGAGAGAGAGAAAGAGAAGCTGTGTGAGAGAGAGAGAAACAGAAGCTGTGAGTGAGAGAGAGAGAGAAAGAGAAGCTGTGAGTGAGAGAGAGAGAAAGAGAAGCTGTGAGAGAGAGAGAATCTGTGAGTGAGAGGGAGAGGGAGAAAGAGAAGCTGTGAGTGAGAGAGAGAGAAAAACAGAAGCTGTGAGTGAGAGAGAGATAGAAAGAGAAGCTGTGTGTGAGAGAGAGAGAGAGAGAGAAAGAGAAGCTCTGAGTGAGAGAGAGAGAAAGAGAGTCTGAGAAAGAGAGAGTGAAAGAGAAGCTGTGTGAGAGCGAGAGAGAGAGAAGCTGTGAGTGAGACAGAGAGAAGCTGTGAGTGAGAGAGAGAGAGAAGGTGTGAGTGAGAGAGAGAGAAATAGAAGCTGTGAGTGAGAGAGAAAGAGAAGCTGTTAGTGAGTGAGAGAGAAGATGTAAGTGAGTGAAAGAGAGAGAAAGAGAAGCTGTGAGTGAGAGAGAGTGAGAAAGAAGCTGTGAGTGAGAGAGAGAGAAAGAGAAGCTGGGAGTGAGACAAAGAGAGAGAAAGAGAAGCTGTGAGCGAGAGAGAGAGAGAGAAAGAGAAGCTGTGATTGAGGAGAGAAAGAGAAGCTGTGAGTGAGTGAGAGAGAGAAAGAGAAGCTGTGAGTGAGAGAGAGAGAAAGAGAAGCTGTGAGTGAGAGAGAGAGAAAGAGAAGTTGTGAGTGAGAGAGGAAGAGATGCTGTGAGTGAGACTAAGAGAGAGAAAGAGAAGCTGTGAGAGAGAGTGAGAAAGAGAAAGAGAAGAATTGAGTAAGAGATGTGTGTGTGAGAGAGAGAGAAGCTGTGAGTGAGAGAGAGAGAGAGAAGCTGTGAGTGAGAGTGAGAGATGCTGTGAGAGAGAGAGAAAGAGAAGCTGTGTGTGAGAGAAAGAGAAAGTGAAGCTGTGTGTGAGAGAAAGAGAGAAAAGAGAGAAAGTGAAGCTGTGAGTGAGAGAGAGAAAGAGAAGAATTGAGTAAGAGAGAGAGAAATAGAGACTGTGAGAGAGAGAGAAAGAGAAGCTGGGTGTGTGAGAGAAGATGTGAGTGAGAGGAAAAGAGCGAAAGAGAAGCTGTGAGTGAAAGAGAGAGAGAGAGAAGCTGTAAGTGAGAGAGAGTTGCTGTGAGTGAGTGAGAGAGAGAAACAGAAGGTGTGAGTGAGAGAGAGAAAGAGAGAAAGAGAAGCTGTGAGTGTGAGAGAGAGAGAGAAGCTGTGAGTAAGTGAGAGAGAGAAAAAGCTGTGAGTGAGAGAGAGAGAGAAAGAGATGCTTTGAGTGAGAGAGAGAGAAACAGAAGCTGTGAGTGAGAGAGAGAGAAAGAGAGTCTGTGTGAGAAAGAGAGAAAGAGATGCTGTGAGTGAGAGAGAGAGAGAAGCTGTGAGTGAGAGAGAGAAGGTGTGAGTGAGAGAGAGAGAAATAGAAGCTGTGAGTGAGAGAGAAAGAGAAGCTGTTAGTGAGTGAGAGAGAAGATGTAAGTGAGTGAAAGAGAGAGAGAAAGAGAAGCTGTGAGTGAGATAGAGAGAGAAAGAGAAGCTGTGAGAGAGAGTGAGAAAGAAGCTGTGAGTGAGAGAGAGAGAAAGAGAAGCTGGGAGTGAGACAAAGAGAGAGAAAGAGAAGCTGTGAGTGAGAGAGAGCGAGAGAAAGAGAAGCTGTGATTGAGGAGAGAAAGAGAAGCTGTGAGTGAGTGTGAGAGAGAAAGAGAAGCTGTGAGTGAGAGAGAGAGAAAGAGAAGCTTTGAGTGAGAGAGAGAGAAAGAGAATTTGTGAGTGAGAGAGAGAGGAAGAGATGCTGTGAGTGAGAGAGAGAGAGAAAGAGAAGCTGTGAGAGAGAGTGAGAAAGAGAAGCTGTGAGTGAGAGGGAGAGAAAGAGAAGCTGTGAGTGAGACAAAGAGAGAGAAAGAGAAGCTGTGATTGAGAGAGAGAGAGATAGAGAAGTTGTGAGAGAGAGAGAGAGAAAGAGAAGCTGTGAGTGAGAGAGAGAGGAAGAGATGCTGTGAGTGAGAGAGAGAGAAAGAGAAAGAGAAGCTGTGAGTGAGTGAGAGAGAGAAAGAGAAGCTGTGAGTGAGAGAGAGAAAGAGAATCTGAGAAAGAGAGAGAGAAAGAGAAGCTGTGAGTGAGAGAGAAAGAGAAAGAGAAGCTGTGAGTGACAAACAGAGAGAGAAGCTGTGAGTGAGAGAGAGAGAGAGAGAAAGAGATGCTGTGAGTGAGAGAGAAACAGAAGCTGTGAATGAGAGAGAGAGAGAAAGAGAAGGTGTGAGTGAGAGAGAGAGAGAAAGGGAAGCTGTGAGTGAGAGAGAGAGAGAAGCTGTGAGTGAGAGAGAGACAGAAAGAGAATCTGTGAGTGAGAGAGAGAGAAGCTGTGAGTGAGAGTGGGTGAAGCTGTGAGTGAGAGAGAGATAGAAAGAGAAGCTGTGAGTGAGAGAGAGAGAAAGAAAGAAAGAAAGAGATGCTGTGAGTGAGAGAGAGAGAAACAGAAGCTGTGAGTGAGAGAGAGAGAGTCTGTGGGAGAAAGAGAGAGAGAAAGAGAAGCTGTGAGTGAGAGAGAGAGAAGCTGTGAGTGAGTGAGAGAGAAGTTGTGAATGAGAGAGAGAGAGAAAGAGAAGCTGTGAGTGAGAGAGAGAGAGAGAAGCTGTGAGTGAGACAGAGAGAAGTTGTAAATGAGTGAGAGAGAGAAAGAGAAGCTGTGAGAGAGAAAGAGAGAAAGAGAAGCTGAGTGTGAGAGAGATAGAAAGAGATGCTGTGAGAGAGACAAAGAGAGAGAGAGAAGCTGTGTGAGAGAGAGAGAGAAAGAGAACCTGTGAGAGAGAAAGAGAGAAAGAGAAACTGTGAGTGAGTGAGTGAGAAAGAGAAGCAGTGAGTGAGAGAGAGAGAAGCTGTGAGTGAGAGAGAGAGAAGCTGTGAGTGAGAGAGAGAGTTGCTGTGAGTGAGTGAGAGAGAGAAACAGAAGCTGCGAGTGAGAGAGAGAAAGAGAGGAAGTGAAGCTATGAGTGAGAGAGAGAGAGAGAAGCTGTGAGTGAGAGAGAGAAGCTGTAAGTGAGAGAGAGAGAGAAAGAGAGTCTGTGTGAGAAAGAGAGGAAGAGAAGCTGTGGTGAGAGTGAGAGAAAGAGAAGGTGTGAGTGCGAGAGAGAGAGAGAAAGGGAAGCTGGGTGTGTGAGAGAGAGAAAGAGAAGCTGTGAGTGGGAGAGAGAGAGAAAGAGAAGCTGTTTGTGTGAGAGAGAAACTGTGAGTAAGAGAGAGAAAGAGAAAGAGAAGCTGTGTGTGTGAGAGAGAGAAACTGTGAGTGAGAAAGAGAAAGAGAAACTGTGAGTGAGTGAGAAAGAAAGAGAAGCTGTGAGTGTGGGAGAGAGAGAAGCTGTGAGTGAGAGAGAGAGAGAGAAAGAGATGCTGTGAGTGAAAGAAAGAGAGCGAAAGAGAAGCTGTGAGTGAGAGAGAGAGAGAAAGAGAAGCTGTGAGTGATTGAGAGAGAGAAACGGAAGCTGTGAGTGTGTGAGAGAGAGAACTGTGAGTGAGAGAGAGAGAAAGAGAAGCTGTGAGTGAGAGAGAGAGAGAGAAAGAGAAGCTGTGAGTGAGAGAGAGAAAGAGAAGCTGAGAAAGAGAGAGTGAAAGAGAAGCTGTGAGTGAGAGAGAGAGAGCTGTGAGTGAGAGAGAGAGAAGCTGTGAGTGAGAGAAAGAGAAAGTGAAGCTGTGTGTGAGAAAAAGAGAAAGTGAAGCTGTGTGTGAGAGAAAGAGAGAAAGTGAAGCTGTGAGTGAGAGAGAGAGAAAGAAAAGCATTGAGTGAGAGAGAGAGGAATAGAGTCTGTGAGAGAGAGAGAAAGAGAAGCTGTGAGAGAGAGAGAGAGAAGCTGTGAGTGAGAGCGAAAGAGCGAAAGAGAAGCTGTGAGTGAAAGAGAGAGAGAGAAAGAGAAACTGTGAGTGTGAGAGAGAGAGAGTTGCTGTGAGTGAGTGAGAGAGAGAGAAGCTGTGAGCGAGTGAGAGAGATAGAAAGAGAAGCTGGGTGTGTGAGAGAAGATGTGAGTGAGAGGAAAAGAGCGAAAGAGAAGCGGTGAGTGAAAGAGAGAGAGAGAAGCTGTAAGTGAGAGAGAGTTGCTGTGAGTGAGTGAGAGAGAGAAACAGAAGGTGTGAGTGAGAGACAGAAAGAGAGAAAGAGAAGCTGTGAGTGAGAGAGAGAGAGAGAGAAGCTGTGAGTAAGTGAGAGAGAGAAAAAGCTGTGAGTGAGAGAGAGAGAGAAAGAGATGCTTTGAGTGAGAGAGAGAGAAACAGAAGCTGTGAGTGAGAGAGAGAGAAAGAGAGTCTGTGTGAGAAAGAGAGAAAGAGAAGCTGTGAGTGAGAGAGAGAGAGAAGCTGTGAGTGAGAGAGAGAGAAGGTGTGAGTGAGAGAGAGAGAAATAGAAGCTGTGAGTGAGAGAGAAAGAGAAGCTGTTAGTGAGTGAGAGAGAAGATGTAAGTGAGTGAAAGAGAGAGAGAAAGAGAAGCTGTGAGTGAGATAGAGAGAGAAAGAGAAGCTGTGAGAGAGAGTGAGAAAGAAGCTGTGAGTGAGAGAGAGAGAAAGAGAAGCTGGGAGTGAGACAAAGAGAGAGAAAGAGAAGCTGTGAGTGAGAGAGAGCGAGAGAAAGAGAAGCTGTGATTGAGGAGAGAAAGAGAAGCTGTGAGTGAGTGAGAGAGAGAAAGAGAAGCTGTGAGTGAGAGAGAGAGAAAGAGAAGCTGTGAGTGAGAGAGAGAGAAAGAGAAGTTGTGAGTGAGAGAGAGAGGAAGAGATGCTGTGAGTGAGAGAGAGAGAGAAAGAGAAGCTGTGAGAGAGAGTGAGAAAGAGAAGCTGTGAGTGAGAGGGAGAGAAAGAGAAGCTGTGAGTGAGACAAAGAGAGAGAAAGAGAAGCTGTGATTGAGAGAGAGAGAGAGAAGCTGTGAGAGAGAGAGAGAGAGAGAAGCTGTGAGTGAGAGAGAGAGGAAGAGATGCTGTGAGTGAGAGAGAGAGAAAGAGAAGCTGTGAGTGAGTGAGAGAGAGAAAGAGAAGCTGTGAGTGTGAGAGAGAGAAAGAGAATCTGAGAAAGAGAGAGAGAAAGAGAAGCTGTGAGTGAGAGAGAAAGAGAAAGAGAAGCTGTGAGTGACACACAGAGAGAGAAGCTGTGAGTGAGAGAGAGAGAGAAAGAGATGCTGTGAGTGAGAGAGAAACAGAAGCTGTGAATGAGAGAGAGAGAGAAAGAGAAGGTGTGAGTGAGAGAGAGAGAGAAAGGGAAGCTGTGAGTGAGAGAGAGAGAGAAGCTGTGAGTGAGAGAGAGACAGAAAGAGAATCTGTGAGTGAGAGAGAGAAGCTGTGAGTGAGAGTGGGTGAAGCTGTGAGTGAGAGAGAGAGAAGCTGTGAGTGAGATAGAGAGAAAGAGAAGCTGTGAGAGAGAGAGAGAAGCTGTGAGTGAGAGAGAGATAGAAAGAGAAGCTGTGAGTGAGAGAGAGAGAAAGAAAGAAAGAAAGAGAAGCTGTGAGTGAGAGAGAGAAAGAGATGCTGTGAGTGAGAGAGAGAGAAACAGATGCTGTGAGTGAGAGAGAGAGAGTCTGTGGGAGAAAGAGAGAGAGAATGAGAAGCTGTGAGTGAGAGAGAGAGAAGCTGTGAGTGAGAGAGAGAGAAGTTGTGAATGAGAGAGAGAGAGAAAGAGAAGCTGTGAGTGAGAGAGAGAGAGAGAAGCTGTGAGTGAGACAGAGAGAAGTTGTGAATGAGTGAGAGAGAGAAACAGAAGCTGCAAGTGAGAGAGAGAAAGAGAGGAAGAGAAGCTGTGAGTGAGAGAGAGAAAGAGAGAAAGAGAAGCTGTGAGTGAGAGAGAGAAGCTGTAAGTGAGAGAGAGAGAGAAAGAGAGTCTGTGTGAGAAAGAGAGGAAGAGAAGCTGTGGTGAGAGTGAGAGAAAGAGAAGGTGTGAGTGCGAGAGAGAGAGAGAAAGGGAAGCTGGGTGTGTGAGAGAGAGAAAGAGAAGCTGTGAGTGGGAGAGAGAGAGAAAGAGAAGCTGTTTGTGTGAGAGAGAAACTGTGAGTAAGAGAGAGAAAGAGAAAGAGAAGCTGTGTGTGTGAGAGAGAGAAACTGTGAGTGAGAGAGAGAAAGAGAAACTGTGAGTGAGTGAGAAAGAAAGAGAAGCTGTGAGTGTGGGAGAGAGAGAAGCTGTGAGTGAGAGAGAGAGAGAGAAAGAGATGCTGTGAGTGAAAGAAAGAGAGCGGAAGAGAAGCTGTGAGTGAGAGAGAGAGAGAAAGAGAAGCTGTGAGTGATTGAGAGAGAGAAAGGGAAGCTGTGAGTGTGTGAGAGAGAGAGAACTGTGAGTGAGAGAGAGAGAAAGAGAAGCTGTGAGTGAGAGAGAGAGAGAGAAAGAGAAGCTGTGAGTGAGAGAGAGAAAGAGAAGCTGAGAAAGAGAGAGTGAAAGAGAAGCTGTGAGTGAGAGAGAGAGAGCTGTGAGTGAGAGAGAGAGAAGCTGTGAGTGAGAGAAAGAGAAAGTGAAGCTGTGTGTGGGAGAAAGAGAAAGTGAAGCTGTGTGTGAGAGAAAGAGAGAAAGTGAAGCTGTGAGTGAGAGAGAGAGAAAGAGAAGCATTGAGTGAGAGAGAGAGGAATAGAGTCTGTGAGAGAGAGAGAAAGAGAAGCTGAGAGAGAGAGAGAGAGAGAAGCTGTGAGTGAGAGCGAAAGAGCGAAAGAGAAGCTGTGAGTGAAAGAGAGAGAGAGAAAGAGAAACTGTGAGTGAGAGAGAGAGAGAGTTGCTGTGTGTGAGTGAGAGAGAGAAGCAGAAGCTGTGAGTGAGAGAGAGAAAGAGAGAAAGAGAAGCTGTGAGTGAGAGAGAGAGAGAGAAAGAGAGGCTGTTAGTGAGAGAGAGAGAAAAAAGCTGTGAGTGAGAGAGAGAGAGAGAGAGAGAAAGAGATGCTTTGAGTGAGAGAGAGAGAGAGAGAAGCTGTGAGTGAGAGAGGGTGAAGCTGTGAGTGAGAAAGAGAGAAGCTGTGAGTGAGAGAGAGATAGAAAGAGAAGCTGTGAGTGAGAGAGAGAAAGAAAGAAAGAGAAGCTGTGAGTGAGAGAGAGAAAGAGATGCTGTGAGTGAGAGAGAGAGAAACAGAAGCTGTGAGTGAGAGAGAGAGAGTCTGTGTGAGAAAGAGAGAGAGAAAAAGAAGCTGTGAGTGAGAGAGAGAAGCTGTGAGTGAGAGTGAGAGAAGTTGTGAATGAGAGAGAGAGAAAGAGAAGCTGTGAGCGAGAGACAAAGAGAAGTTGTGAATGAGTGAGAGAGAGAAAGAGAAGCTGTGAGAGAGAAAGAGAGAAAGAGAAGCTGTGAGTGAGTGAGAGAGAGAAGCTGTGAGTGAGAGAGATAGAGAAAGAGAAGCTGTGAGAGAGAAAGAGAGAAAGAGAAGCTGTGTGTGTGTGAGAGAGAGAAACAGTGATTGAGAGAGAGAGAGTTGCTGGGAGTGAGTGAGAGAGAGAAACAGAAGCTGCGAGTGAGAGAGAGAAAGAGAGAAAGAGAAGCTGTGAGAGAGAGAGAGAGAGAAAGATGTGAGTGAGAGAGAGAGAGAAAGAGATGCTTTGAGTGAGAGAGAGAGACTAACAGAAGCTGTAAGTGAGAGAGAGAGAGAAAGAGAGTCTGTGTGAGAAAGAGAGGAAGAGAAGCTGTGGTGAGAGAGAGAGAAGCTGTGAGTGAGAAAGAGAAGCTGTGAGTGAGAGAGAGAGCAATAGAAGCTGTGAGTGAGAGAGAAAGAGAAGCTGTGAGTGAGAGAGAGAGAGAGAAGCTGTGAGTGAGAGATAGAAAGAAAGAGAAGCTGTGAGTGAGAGAGAGAGAGAGAAAGAGAAGCTGAGAAAGAGAGAGTGAAAGAGAAGCTGTGAGTGAAAGAGAGAGAGAGAAGCTGTGAGTGAGAGAGAGAGAAAGAGAAGCTGTGAGTGAGAGAGAGAGAGAGCAAGAGAAGCTGTAAGTGAGAGAAGGAGAAAGAGAATCTGAGAAAGAGAGAGAGAAAGAGAAGCTGTAAGTGAGAGAGAAAGAGAAGCTGTGAGTGACACAGAGAGAGAAGCTGTGAGTGAGAGAGAGAGAGAAAGAGATGCTGTGAGTGAGAGAGAAACAGAAGCTGTGAATGGGAGAGAGAGAGAAAGAGAAGGTGTGAGTGGGAGAGAGAGAGAAAGAGAAGCTGTGTGTGTGAGAGAGAGAAACTGTGAGTGAGAGAGAGAAAGAGAAAGAGATGCTGTGAGTGAAAGAAAGAGAGTGAAAGAGAAGCTGTGAGTGAGAGAGAGAGAGAACGAGAAGGTGTGAGTGAGTGAGAGAGAGAAAGGGAAGCTGTGAGTGTGAGAGAGAGAGAGCTGTGAGTGACAGAGAGAGAAAGAGAAGCTGTGAGTGAGAGAGAGAGAGAAAGAAAAGCTGTGAGTTGGAGAAAGAGAAGCTGAGAAAGAGAGAGTGAAAGAGACCTGTGAGTTAGAGAGAGAGAGAGAGAAGCTGTGAGTGAGAGAGAGAGAAGCTGTGAGTGAGAGAAAGAGAAAGTGAAGCTGTGTGTGAGAGAAAGAGAAAGTGAAGCTGTTGTGAGAGAAAGAGAGAAAGTGAAGCTGTAAGTGAGAGAGAGAGAGAAAGAGAAGCTGTGAGTGAGAGAGAAAGAGAAGCTGTGAGTGAGTGAGAGAGAGAGAACCTGTAAGTGAGAGAAAAAGAGAGAGAAAGAGAAGCTGTGAGTGAGAGTGAGAAAGAGAAGCTGTGTGAGAGAGAGAAACTGTGTGTGAGTGAGAGAGAGAGAGAAGCTGTGTGTGTGAGAGAGAAAGAGACACTGTGTGAGAGAGAGAGAGAGAAACAGAAGCTGTGAGTGAGAGAGAGAAAGTCTGTGTGAGAAAGAGAGAGAGAAAAAGAAGCTGTGAGTGAGAGAGAGAGAAGCTGTGAGTGAGAGTGAGAGAAGTTGTGAATGAGAGAGAGAGAGAAAGAGAAGCTGTGAGCGAGAGAGAAAGAGAAGTTGTGAATGAGTGAGAGAGAGAAAGAGAAGCTGTGAGAGAGAAAGAGAGAAAGAGAAGCTGTGTGTGAGAGAGATAGAAAGAGATGGTGTGAGAGAGACAAAGAGAGAGAAAGAGAAGCTGTGAGTGAGAGAGAGAGAGAGAAGCTGTGAGTGAGAGAGATAGAGAAAGAGAAGCTGTGAGAGAGAAAGAGAGAAAGAGAAGCTGTGTGTGTGAGAGAGAGAGAAACAGTGATTGAGAGAGAGAAAGACAAACTGTGAGTGAGTGAGTGAGAAAGAGAAGCTGTGAGTGAGAGAGAGAGAAGCTGTGTGAGAGAGAGAGAGTTGCTGGGAGTGAGTGAGAGAGAGAAACAGAAGCTGCGAGTGAGAGAGAGAAAGAGAGAAAGAGAAGCTGTGTGAGAGAGAGAGAGAAAGATGTGAGTGAGAGAGAGAGAGAAAGAGATGCTTTGAGTGAGAGAGAGAGACTAACAGAAGCTGTAAGTGTGTGAGAGAGAGAAAGAGAGTCTGTGTGAGAAAGAGAGGAAGAGAAGCTGTGGTGAGAGAGAGAGAGAAGCTGTGAGTGAGAAAGAGAAGCTGTGAGTGAGAGAGAGAGAAATAGAAGCTGTGAGTGAGAGAGAAAGAGAAGCTGTGAGTGAGAGAGAGAGAGAGAAGCTGTGAGTGAGAGATAGAAATAAAGAGAAGCTGTGAGTGAGAGAGAGAGAGAAAGAGAAGCTGTGAGTGAGAGAGAGAAAGAGAAGCTGAGAAAGAGAGAGTGAAAGAGAAGCTGTGAGTGAAAGAGAGAGAGAGAAGCTGTGAGTGAGAGAGAGATGCTGTGAGAGAGAGAGAAAGAGAAGCTGTGAGTGAGAGAGAGAGAGCAAGAGAAGCTGTAAGTGAGAGAAGGAGAAAGAGAATCTGAGAAAGAGAGAGAGAAAGAGAAGCTGTATGTGAGAGAGAAAGAGAAGCTGTGAGTGACACAGAGAGAGAAGCTGTGAGTGAGAGAGAGAGAGAAAGAGATGCTGTGAGTGAGAGAGAAACAGAAGCTGTGAATGGGAGAGAGAGAGAAAGAGAAGGTGTGAGTGGGAGAGAGAGAGAAAGAGAAGCTGTGTGTGTGAGAGAGAGAAACTGTGAGTGAGAGAGAGAAAGAGAAAGAGATGCTGTGAGTGAAAGAAAGAGAGTGAAAGAGAAGCTGTGAGTGAGAGAGAGAGAGAAAGAGAAGGTGTGAGTGAGTGAGAGAGAGATAGGGAAGCTGTGAGTGTGTGTGAGAGAGAGCTGTGAGTGACAGAGAGAGAAAGAGAAGCTGTGAGTGAGAGAGAGAGAGAAAGAAAAGCTGTGAGTTGGAGAGAGAAAGAGAAGCTGAGAAAGAGAGAGTGAAAGAGACCTGTGAGTTAGAGAGAGAGAGAGAAGCTGTGAGTGAGAGAGAGAGAAGCTGTGAGTGAGAGAAAGAGAAAGTGAAGCTTTGTGTGAGAGAAAGAGAAAGTGAAGCTGTGTGTGAGAGAAAGAGAGAAAGTGAAGCTGTAAGTGAGAGAGAGAGAGAAAGAGAAGCTGTGAGTGAGAGAGAAAGAGAAGCTGTGAGTGAGTGAGTGAGAGAGAAGCTGTAAGTGAGAGAAAAAGAAAGAGAAAGAGAAGCTGTGAGTGAGAGTGAGAAAGAGAAGCTGTGTGAGAGAGAGAAAGAGAAGCTGTGTGTGAGTGAGAGAGAGAGAGAGAAGCTGTGTGTGTGAGAGAGAAAGAGACACTGTGTGAGAGAGAGAGAGAGAGAAAGAGAAGCTGTGAGTGAGAGAGAGATGCTGTGAGAGAGAGAGAAAGAGAAGCTGTGTGTGAGAGAAAGAGAAAGTGAAGCTGTGTGTGAGAGAAAGAGAGAAAGAGAGAAAGTGAAGCCGTGTGTGAGAGAAAGAGAGAAAGAGAAGAATTGAGTAAGAGAGAGAGAAATAGAGACTGTGAGAGAGAGAGAAAGAGAAGCTGGGTGTGTGAGAGAAGATGTGAGTGAGAGGAAAAGAGCGAAAGAGAAGCTGTGAGTGAAAGAGAGAGAGAGAGAAGCTGTAAGTGAGAGAGAGAGAGTTGCTGTGAGTGAGTGAGAGAGAGAAACAGAAGGTGTGAGTGAGAGAGAGAAAGAGAGAAAGAGAAGCTGTGAGTGAGAGAGAGAGAGAGAAGCTGTGAGTAAGTGAGAGAGAGAAAAAGCTGGGAGTGAGAGAGAGAGAGAAAGAGATGCTTTGAGTGAGAGAGAGAGAAACAGAAGCTGTGAGTGAGAGAGAGAGAAAGAGAGTCTGTGTGAGAAAGAGAGAAAGAGAAGCTGTGAGTGAGAGAGAGAGAGAAGCTGTGAGTGAGAGAGAGAGAAGGTGTGAGTGAGAGAGAGAGAAATAGAAGCTGTGAGTGAGAGAGAAAGAGAAGCTGTTAGTGAGTGAGAGAGAAGATGTAAGTGAGTGAAAGAGAGAGAGAAAGAGAAGCTGTGAGTGAGATAGAGAGAGAAAGAGAAGCTGTGAGAGAGAGTGAGAAAGAAGCTGTGAGTGAGAGAGAGAGAAAGAGAAGCTGGGAGTGAGACAAAGAGAGAGAAAGAGAAGCTGTGAGTGAGAGAGAGCGAGAGAAAGAGAAGCTGTGATTGAGGAGAGAAAGAGAAGCTGTGAGTGAGTGAGAGAGTGAAAGAGAAGCTGTGAGTGAGAGAGAGAGAAAGAGAAGCTGTGAGTGAGAGAGAGAGAAAGAGAAGTTGTGAGTGAGAGAGAGAGGAAGAGATGCTGTGAGTGAGAGAGAGAGAGAAAGAGAAGCTGTGAGAGAGAGTGAGAAAGAGAAGCTGTGAGTGAGAGGGAGAGAAAGAGAAGCTGTGAGTGAGACAAAGAGAGAGAAAGAGAAGCTGTGATTGAGAGAGAGAGAAAGAGAAGCTGTGATTGAGAGAGAGAGAGAGAGAAGCTGTGAGTGAGAGAGAGAGAGAGAGAGAAAGAGAAGCTGTGAGTGAGATAGAGAGAGAAAGAGAAGCTGTGAGAGAGAGTGAGAAAGAAGCTGTGAGTGAGAGAGAGAGAAAGAGAAGCTGGGAGTGAGACAAAGAGAGAGAAAGAGAAGCTGTGAGCGAGAGAGAGCGAGAGAAAGAGAAGCTGTGATTGAGGAGAGAAAGAGAAGCTGTGAGTGAGTGAGAGAGAGAAAGAGAAGCTGTGAGTGAGAGAGAGAGAAAGAGAAGCTGTGAGTGAGAGAGAGAGAAAGAGAAGTTGTGAGTGAGAGAGAGAGGAAGAGTTGCTGTGAGTGAGACAAAGAGAGAGAAAGAGAAGCTGTGATTGAGGAGAGACAGAGAAGCTGTGAGTGAGTGAGAGAGAGAAAGAGAAGCTGTGAGTGAGTGAGAGAGAGAAAGAGAAGCTGTGAGTGAGAGAGAGAGAAAGAGAAGCTGTGAGTGAGAGCGAGAGAAAGAGAAGCTGTGAGTGAGAGAGAGAGACAGAGAAGCTGTGAGTGAGAGAGAAAAAGAAGCTGTGAGTGAGAGTGAGAGAGAAAGAGAAGGTGTGAGTGAGAGAGAGAAAGAGAAGCTGTGAGTGAGAGAGCTGTTAGTGAGTGAGAGAGAAGATGTAAGTGAGTGAAAGAGAGAGAGAAAGAGAAGCTGTGAGTGAGTTAGAGAGAAAGAGAAGCTGTGAGAGAGAGAGAGCGAGAGAAAGAGAAGCTGTGATTGAGGAGAGAAAGAGAAGCTGTGAGTGAGTGAGAGAGAGAAAGAGAAGCTGTGAGTGAGAGAGAGAGAAAGAGAAGCTGTGAGTGAGAGAGAGAGAAAGAGAAGCTGTGAGTGAGAGAGAGAGAAAGAGAAGTTGTGAGTGAGAGAGAGAGGAAGAGATGCTGTGAGTGAATGAGAGAGAAAGAGAAGCTGTGAGAGAGAGTGAGAAAGAGAAGCTGTGAGTGAGAGAGAGAGGAAGAGATGCTGTGAGTGAGAGAGAGAGAGAAAGAGAAGCTGTGAGAGAGAGTGAGAAAGAGAAGCTGTGAGTGAGAGGGAGAGAAAGAGAAGCTGTGAGTGAGAGAGAGAGAGAAAGAGAAGCTGTGAGTGAGAGAGAGAGGAAGAGATGCTGTGAGTGAGAGAGAGAGAAAGAGAAGCTGTGAGTGAGTGAGAGAGAGAGAGAGAATCTGTGAGTGAGAGGGAGAGAGAGAAAGAGAAGCTGTGAGAGAGAGAGAAAAACAGAAGCTGTGAGTGAGAGAGAGGGAGAAAGAGAAGCTGTGAGTGAGAGAGAGAGAAAGAGAAGCTGTGAGAGAGAGAGAGAATCTGTGAGTGAGAGGGAGAGGGAGAAAGAGAAGCTGTGAGTGAGAGAGAGAAAAAACAGAAGCTGTGAGTGAGAGAGAGATAGAAAGAGAAGCTGTGTGTGAGAGAGAGAGAGAGAAAGAGAAGCTCTGAGTGAGAGAGAGAGAAAGAGAGTCTGAGAAAGAGAGAGTGAAAGAGAAGCTGTGAGTGAGAGCGAGAGAGAGAGAAGCTGTGAGTGAGAGAGAGAGAGAATCTGTGAGTGAGAGAGAGAGAAGGTGTGAGTGAGAGAGAGAGAAATAGAAGCTGTGAGTGAGAGAGAAAGAGAAGCTGTTAGTGAGTGAGAGAGAAGATGTAAGTGAGTGAAAGAGAGAGAGAAAGAGAAGCTGTGAGTGAGATAGAGAGAGAAAGAGAAGCTGTGAGAGAGAGTGAGAAAGAAGCTGTGAGTGAGAGAGAGAGAAAGAGAAGTTGTGAGTGAGAGAGAGAGGAAGAGATGCTGTGAGTGAGACAAAGAGAGAGAAAGAGAAGCTGTGATTGAGGAGAGAAAGAGAAGCTGTGAGTGAGTGAGAGAGAGAAAGAGAAGCTGTGAGTGAGAGAGAGAGAGAAAGAGAAGCTGTGAGTGAGAGAGAGAGAAAGAGAAGCTGTGAGTGAGAGCGAGAGAAAGAGAAGCTGTGAGTGAGAGAGAGAGACAGAGAAGCTGTGAGTGAGAGAGAAAAAGAAGCTGTGAGTGAGAGTGAGAGAGAAAGAGAAGGTGTGAGTGAGAGAGAGAAAGAGAAGCTGTGAGTGAGAGAGAAAGAAAGAGAAGCTGTGAGTGAGAGAGGGAGAGAGAAAGAAAAGCTATGAGTGAGAGAGAGAGAAAGAGAGTCTGTGTGAGAATGAGAGAGTGAAAGAGAAGCTGTGAGTGAGAGAGAGAAGCTGTGAGTGAGAGAAAGAGAGACAGAGAAGCTGTGAGTGAGAGAGAAACAGAAGCTGTGAGTGAGAGTGAGAGAGAGTGAAGCTGTAAGTGAGAGAAAGAATGAGAGAAAGGGAAGGTGTGAGTGCGAGAGAGAGAGAGAAAGAGAAGCTGTGTGTGTGAGAGAGAGAGAAGCTGTGAGTGAGAGAGAGAGAGAAAGAGATGCTGTGAGTGAGAGAGAAACAGAAGCTGTCAATGAGAGAGAGAGAGAGAAAGAGAAGGTGTGAGTGAGAGAGAGAGAAAGAGATGTGTGTGTGAGAGAGAGAAGCTGTGAGTGAGAGAGAGAGAGAGAGAGAAGCTGTGAGTGAGAGTGAGAGATGCTGTGTGTGAGAGAGAAAGAGAAGCTGTGTGTGAGAGAAAGAGAAAGTGAAGCTGTGTGTGAGAGAAAGAGAGAAAGAGAGAAAGTGAAGCTGTGAGTGAGAGAGAGAGAGAGAAAGAGAAGAATTGAGTAAGAGAGAGAGAAATAGAGACTGTGAGAGAGAGAGAAAGAGAAGCTGGGTGTGTGAGAGAAGATGTGAGTGAGAGGAAAAGAGCGAAAGAGAAGCTGTGAGTGAAAGAGAGAGAGAGAGAAGCTGTAAGTGAGAGAGAGTTGCTGTGAGTGAGTGAGAGAGAGAAACAGAAGATCTGAGTGAGAGAGAGAAAGAGAGAAAGAGAAGCTGTGAGTGAGTGAGAGAGAGAAAGAGAAGCTGTGAGTGAGTGAGAGAGAGAAAGAAAAGCTGTGAGTGAGAGAGAGAGAAAGAGAAGCTGTGAGTGAGAGCGAGAGAAAGAGAAGCTGTGAGTGAGAGAGAGAGACAGAGAAGCTGTGAGTGAGAGAGAAAAAGAAGCTGTGAGTGAGAGTGAGAGAGAAAGAGAAGGTGTGAGTGAGAGAGAGAAAGAGAAGCTGTGAGTGAGAGAGAAAGAGAAGCTGTTAGTGAGTGAGAGAGAAGATGTAAGTGAGTGAAAGAGAGAGAGAAAGAGAAGCTGTGAGTGAGTTAGAGAGAAAGAGAAGCTGTGAGAGAGAGAGAGCGAGAGAAAGAGAAGCTGTGATTGAGGAGAGAAAGAGAAGCTGTGAGTGAGTGAGAGAGAGAAAGAGAAGCTGTGAGTGAGAGAGAGAGAAAGAGAAGCTGTGAGTGAGAGAGAGAGAAAGAGAAGCTGTGAGTGAGAGAGAGAGAAAGAGAAGTTGTGAGTGAGAGAGAGAGGAAGAGATGCTGTGAGTGAATGAGAGAGAAAGAGAAGCTGTGAGAGAGAGTGAGAAAGAGAAGCTGTGAGTGAGAGAGAGAGGAAGAGATGCTGTGAGTGAGAGAGAGAGAGAAAGAGAAGCTGTGAGAGAGAGTGAGAAAGAGAAGCTGTGAGTGAGAGGGAGAGAAAGAGAAGCTGTGAGTGAGAGAGAGAGAGAAAGAGAAGCTGTGAGTGAGAGAGAGAGGAAGAGATGCTGTGAGTGAGAGAGAGAGAAAGAGAAGCTGTGAGTGAGTGAGAGAGAGAGAGAGAATCTGTGAGTGAGAGGGAGAGAGAGAAAGAGAAGCTGTGAGAGAGAGAGAAAAACAGAAGCTGTGAGTGAGAGAGAGGGAGAAAGAGAAGCTGTGAGTGAGAGAGAGAGAAAGAGAAGCTGTGAGAGAGAGAGAGAATCTGTGAGTGAGAGGGAGAGGGAGAAAGAGAAGCTGTGAGTGAGAGAGAGAAAAAACAGAAGCTGTGAGTGAGAGAGAGATAGAAAGAGAAGCTGTGTGTGAGAGAGAGAGAGAGAAAGAGAAGCTCTGAGTGAGAGAGAGAGAAAGAGAGTCTGAGAAAGAGAGAGTGAAAGAGAAGCTGTGAGTGAGAGCGAGAGAGAGAGAAGCTGTGAGTGAGAGAGAGAGAGAATCTGTGAGTGAGAGAGAGAGAAGGTGTGAGTGAGAGAGAGAGAAATAGAAGCTGTGAGTGAGAGAGAAAGAGAAGCTGTTAGTGAGTGAGAGAGAAGATGTAAGTGAGTGAAAGAGAGAGAGAAAGAGAAGCTGTGAGTGAGATAGAGAGAGAAAGAGAAGCTGTGAGAGAGAGTGAGAAAGAAGCTGTGAGTGAGAGAGAGAGAAAGAGAAGTTGTGAGTGAGAGAGAGAGGAAGAGATGCTGTGAGTGAGACAAAGAGAGAGAAAGAGAAGCTGTGATTGAGGAGAGAAAGAGAAGCTGTGAGTGAGTGAGAGAGAGAAAGAGAAGCTGTGAGTGAGAGAGAGAGAGAAAGAGAAGCTGTGAGTGAGAGAGAGAGAAAGAGAAGCTGTGAGTGAGAGCGAGAGAAAGAGAAGCTGTGAGTGAGAGAGAGAGACAGAGAAGCTGTGAGTGAGAGAGAAAAAGAAGCTGTGAGTGAGAGTGAGAGAGAAAGAGAAGGTGTGAGTGAGAGAGAGAAAGAGAAGCTGTGAGTGAGAGAGAAAGAAAGAGAAGCTGTGAGTGAGAGAGGGAGAGAGAAAGAAAAGCTATGAGTGAGAGAGAGAGAAAGAGAGTCTGTGTGAGAATGAGAGAGTGAAAGAGAAGCTGTGAGTGAGAGAGAGAAGCTGTGAGTGAGAGAAAGAGAGACAGAGAAGCTGTGAGTGAGAGAGAAACAGAAGCTGTGAGTGAGAGTGAGAGAGAGTGAAGCTGTAAGTGAGAGAAAGAATGAGAGAAAGGGAAGGTGTGAGTGCGAGAGAGAGAGAGAAAGAGAAGCTGTGTGTGTGAGAGAGAGAGAAGCTGTGAGTGAGAGAGAGAGAGAAAGAGATGCTGTGAGTGAGAGAGAAACAGAAGCTGTCAATGAGAGAGAGAGAGAGAAAGAGAAGGTGTGAGTGAGAGAGAGAGAAAGAGATGTGTGTGTGAGAGAGAGAAGCTGTGAGTGAGAGAGAGAGAGAGAGAGAAGCTGTGAGTGAGAGTGAGAGATGCTGTGTGAGAGAGAGAAAGAGAAGCTGTGTGTGAGAGAAAGAGAAAGTGAAGCTGTGTGTGAGAGAAAGAGAGAAAGAGAGAAAGTGAAGCTGTGAGTGAGAGAGAGAGAGAGAAAGAGAAGAATTGAGTAAGAGAGAGAGAAATAGAGACTGTGAGAGAGAGAGAAAGAGAAGCTGGGTGTGTGAGAGAAGATGTGAGTGAGAGGAAAAGAGCGAAAGAGAAGCTGTGAGTGAAAGAGAGAGAGAGAGAAGCTGTAAGTGAGAGAGAGTTGCTGTGAGTGAGTGAGAGAGAGAAACAGAAGATCTGAGTGAGAGAGAGAAAGAGAGAAAGAGAAGCTGTGAGTGAGTGAGAGAGAGAGAAGCTGTGAGTAAGTGAGAGAGAGAAAAAGCTGTGAGTGAGAGAGAGAGAGAAAGAGATGCTTTGAGTGAGAGAGAGAGAAACAGAAGCTGTGAGTGAGAGAGAGAGAAAGAGAGTCTGTGTGAGAAAGAGAGAAAGAGAAGCTGTGAGTGAGAGAGAGAGAGAGAAGCTGTGAGTGAGAGAGAGAGAAGGTGTGAGTGAGAGAGAGAGAAATAGAAGCTGTGAGTGAGAGAGAAAGAGAAGCTGTTAGTGAGTGAGAGAGAAGATGTAAGTGAGTGAAAGAGAGAGAGAAAGAGAAGCTGTGAGTGAGATAGAGAGAGAAAGAGAAGCTGTGAGAGAGAGTGAGAAAGAAGCTGTGAGTGAGAGAGAGAGAGAGAAGCTGGGAGTGAGACAAAGAGAGAGAAAGAGAAGCTGTGAGTGAGAGAGAGCGAGAGAAAGAGAAGCTGTGATTGAGGAGAGAAAGAGAAGCTGTGAGTGAGTGAGAGAGAGAAAGAGAAGCTGTGAGTGCGAGAGAGAGAAAGAGAAGCTGTGAGTGAGAGAGAGAGAAAGAGAAGTTGTGAGTGAGAGAGAGAGGAAGAGATGCTGTGAGTGAGAGAGAGAGAGAAAGAGAAGCTGTGAGAGAGAGTGAGAAAGAGAAGCTGTGAGTGAGAGGGAGAGAAAGAGAAGCTGTGAGTGAGACAAAGAGAGAGAAAGAGAAGCTGTAATTGAGAGAGAGAGAAAGAGAAGCTGTGATTGAGAGAGAGAGAGAGAGAAGCTGTGAGAGAGAGAGAGAGAAAGAGAAGCTGTGAGTGAGAGAGAGAGGAAGAGATGCTGTGAGTGAGAGAGAGAGAAAGAGAAGCTGTGAGTGAGTGAGAGAGAGAGAGAATCTGTGAGTGAGAGGGAGAGAGAGAAAGAGAAGCTGTGTGAGAGAGAGAAAAACAGAAGCTGTGAGTGAGAGAGAGAGAGAGAAAGAGAAGCTGTGAGTGAGAGAGAGAGAAAGAGAAGCTGTGTGAGAGAGAGAGAATCTGTGAGTGAGAGGGAGAGGGAGAAAGAAAAGCTGTGAGTGAGAGAGAGAGAAAAACAGAAGCTGTGAGTGAGAGAGAGATAGAAAGAGAAGCTGTGTGTGAGAGAGAGAGAGAGAAAGAGAAGTTCTGAGTGAGAGAGAGAGAAAGAGAGTCTGAGAAAGAGAGAGTGAAAGAGAAGCTGTGAGTGAGAGCGAGAGAGAGAGAAGCTGTGAGTGAGAGAGAGAGAGAAGCTGTGAGTGAGAGAGAGAGAAGGTGTGAGTGAGAGAGAGAGAAATAGAAGCTGTGAGTGAGAGAGAAAGAGAAGCTGTTAGTGAGTGAGAGAGAAGATGTAAGTGAGTGAAAGAGAGAGAGAAAGAGAAGCTGTGAGTGAGATAGAGAGAGAAAGAGAAGCTGTGAGAGAGAGTGAGAAAGAAGCTGTGAGTGAGAGAGAGAGAAAGAGAAGCTGGGAGTGAGACAAAGAGAGAGAAAGAGAAGCTGTGAGCGAGAGAGAGCGAGAGAAAGAGAAGCTGTGATTGAGGAAAGAAAGAGAAGCTGTGAGTGAGTGAGAGAGAGAAAGAGAAGCTGTGAGTGAGAGAGAGAGAAAGAGAAGCTGTGAGTGAGAGAGAGAGAAAGAGAAGTTGTGAGTGAGAGAGAGAGGAAGAGATGCTGTGAGTGAGACAAAGAGAGAGAAAGAGAAGCTGTGATTGAGGAGAGAAAGAGAAGCTGTGAGTGAGTGAGAGAGAGAAAGAGAAGCTGTGAGTGAGAGAGAGAGAAAGAGAAGCTGTGAGTGAGAGAGAGTGAAAGAGAAGCTGTGAGTGAGAGCGAGAGAAAGAGAAGCTGTGAGTGAGAGAGAGAGACAGAGAAGCTGTGAGTGAGAGAGAAACAGAAGCTGTGAGTGAGAGTGAGAAAGAGAAGCTGTGAGTGAGAGAGAAAGAAAGAGAAGCTGTGAGTGAGAGAGGGAGAGAGAAAGAAAAGCTATGAGTGAGAGAGAGAGAAAGAGAGTCTGTGTGAGAATGAGAGAGTGAAAGAGAAGCTGTGAGTGAGAGAGAGAAGCTGTGAGTGAGAGAAAGAGAGACAGAGAAGCTGTGAGAGAGAGAGAAACAGAAGCTGTGAGTGAGAGTGAGAGAGAGTGAAGCTGTAAGTGAGAGAAAGAATGAGAGAAAGGGTAGGTGTGAGTGCGAGAGAGAGAGAGAAAGAGAAGCTGTGTGTGAGAGAGAGAGAGAAGCTGTGAGTGAGAGAGAGAGAGAAAGAGATGCTGTGAGTGAGAGAGAAACAGAAGCTGTCAATGAGAGAGAGAGAGAGAAAGAGAAGGTGTGAGTGAGAGAGAGAGAAAGAGATGTGTGTGTGTGAGAGAGAGAAGCTGTAAGTGAGAGAGAGAGAGAAGCTGTGAGTGAGAGAGAGAATGAGAAGCTGTGTGTGTGAGAGAGAGAGAAGCTGTGAGTGAGAGAGAGAAAGAGAAACTGTGAGTGAGAGAGAAAGAAAGAGAAGCTGTGAGTGAGAGAGAGAAAGAGAAGCTATGAGTGAGAGAGAGAGAGAGAAGCTGTGAGTGTGAGAGAGAAAGAGAAGCTGTGAGTGAGAGAGAGAGAAAGAGAAAGAGATGCAGTGAGTGAAAGAGAGAGAGAGAAAGAGAAGTTGTAAGTGAGAGAGAGAGAAAGAGAAGCTTTGAGTGAGTGAGAGAGAGAAAGGGAAGATGTGAGTGTGTGTGAGAGAGAGAGCTGTGAGTGAGAGAGAGAAAGAGAAGCTGTGAGTGAGAGAGAGAGAGAAAGAGAGTCTGTGTGAGAAAGAGAGAAATAGAAGCTGTGAGTGAGAGAGAGAGAGAAGCTGTGAGTGAGAGAGAGAAGCTGTGAGTGAGAGAGAGAGAAAGAGAACCTATGAGTGAGGGAGAAAGAGAAGCTGTGAGTGAGTGAGAGAGAGAAGCTGTGAGTGAGAGAGAGAGAAAGAGAAGCTGTGAGTGAGAGAGAGAGAGAAACAGAAGCTGTGAGTGAGAGAGAGAAAGAGAAGCTGAGAAAGAGAGAGTGAAAGAGAAGCTGTGTGTGAGAGGGAGAGAAAGAGAAGCTGTGAGTGAGACAAAGAGAGAGAAAAAGAAGCTGTGATTGAGAGAGAGAGAGAAAGAGAAGCTGTGAGTGAGAGAGAGAGGAAGAGATGCTGTGAGTGAGAGAGAGAGAAAGAGAAGCTGTGAGTGAGTGAGAGAGAGAGAGAGAATCTGTGAGTGAGAGGGAGAGAGAGAAAGAGAAGCTGTGTGAGAGAGAGAAAAACAGAAGCTGTGAGTGAGAGAGAGAGAGAAAGAGAAGCTGTGAGTGAGAGCGAGAGAGACAAGCTGTGAGTGAGATAGGGAGACAGAGAAGCTGTGAGTGAGAGAGAAACAGAAGCTGTGAGTGAGAGTGAGAGAGAAAGAGAAGGTGTGAGTGAGAGAGAGAAAGAGAAGCTGTAGGTGAGAGAGAAAGAAAGAGAAGCTGTGAGTGAGAGAGGGAGAGAGAAAGAAAAGCTATGAGTGAGAGAGAGAGAAAGAGAGTCTGTGTGAGAATGAGAGAGTGAAAGAGAAGCTGTGAGTGAGAGAGAGAAGCTGTGAGAGAGTGAGAGAAAGAGAGATAGAGAAGCTGTGAGTGAGAGAGAAACAGAAGCTGTGAGTGAGAGTGAGAGAGAGTGAAGCTGTAAGTGAGAGAAAGAATGAGAGAAAGGGAAGGTGTGAGTGCGAGAGAGAGAGAAAGAGAAGCTGTGAGTGTGTGAGAGAGAGCGAAGCTGTGAGTGAGAGAGAGAGAGAAAGAGATGCTGTGAGTGAGAGAGAAACAGAAGCTGTGTGTGTGTGAGAGAGAGAAGCTGTGAGTGAGAGAGAGAAAGAGAAACTGTGAGTGAGAGAGAAAGAAAGAGAAGCTGTGAGTGAGAGAGAGAAAGAGAAGCTGTGAGTGAGTGAGAGAGAGAGAAGCTGTGAGTGTGAGAGAGAAAGAGAAGCTGTGAGTGAGAGAGAGAGAAAGAGAAAGAGATGCAGTGAGTGAAAGAGAGAGAGAGAAAGAGAAGTTGTAAGTGAGAGAGAGAGAAAGAGAAGCTTTGAGTGAGTGAGAGAGAGAAAGGGAAGATGTGAGTGTGTGTGAAAGAGAGAGCTGTGAGTGAGAGAGAGAGAAAGCGAAGCTGTGAGTGAGAGAGAGAGAGAGAAAGAGAAGCTGTGAGTGAGAGAGTGAGAAAGAGAATCTGAGAAAGAGAGAGTGAAATAGAAGCTGTGGGTTAGATAGAGAGAGAGAGAAGCTGTGAGTGAGAGAGAGAGAAAGAGATGATGTGAGTGAGAGAGAAACAGAAGCTGTCAATGAGAGAGAGAGAAAGAGAAGTTGTGAGTGAGAGAGAGAGAGAAAGAGAAGCTGTGAGAGAGAGAGAGAGAAAGAAAGAGAAGCTGTTAGTGAGAGAGAAAGAGAAAGAGAAGCTGTGAGTGACACAGAGAGAGAGAAGCTGTGAGTGAGAGAGAGAGAAAGAGAACCTATGAGTGAGGGAGAAAGAGAAGCTGTAAGTGAGTGAGTGAGAGAGAGAAGCTGTGAGTGAGAGAGAGAGAGAGAAAGAGAAGCTGTGAGTGAGAGAGAGAGAGAAAGAGAAGCTGTGAGTGAGAGAGAGAGAAAGAGAAGCTGAGAAAGAGAGAGTGAAAGAGAAGCTGTGTGTGAGAGGGAGAGAAAGAGAAGCTGTGAGTGAGACAAAGAGAGAGAAAGAGAAGCTGTGATTGAGAGAGAGAGAGAAAGAGAAGCTGTGATTGAGAGAGAGAGAGAGAGAAGCTGTGAGTGAGAGAGAGAGAGAAAGAGAAGCTGTGAGTGAGAGAGAGAGGAAGAGATGCTGTGAGTGAGAGAGAGAGAAAGAGAAGCTGTGAGTGAGTGAGAGAGAAAGAGAAGCTGTGAGTGAGAGGGAGAGAGAGAAAGAGAAGCTGTGAGAGAGAGAGAAAAACAGAAGCTGTGAGTGAGAGAGAGAGAGAAAGAGAAGCTGTGAGTGAGAGAGAGAAAGAGAGTCTGTGTGAGAATGAGAGAGTGAAAGAGAAGCTGTGAGTGAGAGAGAGAAGCTGTGAGTGAGTGAGAGAAAGAGAGATAGAGAAGCTGTGAGTGAGAGAGAAACAGAAGCTGTGAGTGAGAGTGAGAGAGAGTGAAGGTGTAAGTGAGAGAAAGAATGAGAGAAAGGGAAGGTGTGAGTGCGAGAGAGAGAGAGAGAGAAGCTGTGAGTGTGTGTGAGAGAGAGAAGCTGTGAGTGAGAGAGAGAGAGAAAGAGATGCTGTGAGTGAGAGAGAAACAGAAGCTGTCAATGAGAGAGAGAGAGAAAGAGAAGGTGTGAGTGAGAGAGAGAGAAAGAGATGTGTGTGTGTGTGAGAGAGAAGCTGTGAGTGAGAGAGAGAGAGAGAGAAGCTGTGAGTGAGAGAGAGAATGAGAAGCTGTGTGTGTGTGAGAGAGAGAAGCTGTGAGTGAGAGAGAGAAAGAGAAACTGTGAGTGAGAGAGAAAGAAAGAGAAGCTGTGAGTGAGAGAGAGAAAGAGAAGCTGTGAGTGAGAGAGAGAGAGAGAAGCTGTGAGTGTGAGAGAGAAAGAGAAGCTGTGAGTGAGAGAGAGAGAAAGAGAAAGAGAAATAGATGCAGTGAGTGAAAGAGAGAGAGAGAAAGAGAAGTTGTAAGTGAGAGAGAGAGAAAGAGAAGCTTTGAGTGAGTGAGAGAGAGAAAGGGAAGATGTGAGTGTGTGTGAAAGAGAGAGCTGTGAGTGAGAGAGAGAGAAAGCGAAGCTGTGAGTGAGAGAGAGAGAGAGAAAGAGAAGCTGTGAGTGAGAGAGTGAGAAAGAGAATCTGAGAAAGAGAGAGTGAAATAGAAGCTGTGGGTTAGATAGAGAGAGAGAAGCTGTGAGTGAGAGAGAGAGAAAGAGATGATGTGAGTGAGAGAGAAACAGAAGCTGTCAATGAGAGAGAGAGAAAGAGAAGTTGTGAGTGAGAGAGAGAGAGAAAGAGAAGCTGTGAGAGAGAGAGAGAGAGAAAGAGAAGCTGTGAGTGAGAGAGAGAGAGAAAGAGAAGCTGTGAGTGAGAGAGAGAAAGAGAAGCTGAGAAAGAGAGAGTGAAAGAGAAGCTGTGTGTGAGAGGGAGAGAAAGAGAAGCTGTGAGTGAGACAAAGAGAGAGAAAGAGAAGCTGTGATTGAGAGAGAGAGAGAAAGAGAAGCTGTGATTGAGAGAGAGAGAGAGAGAGGCTGTGAGTGAGAGAGAGAGAGAAAGAGAAGCTGTGAGTGAGAGAGAGAGGAAGAGATGCTGTGAGTGAGAGAGAGAGAAAGAGAAGCTGTGAGTGAGTGAGAGAGAGAGAAAGAGAAGCTGTGAGTGAGTGAGAGAGAGAGAAAGAGAAGCTGTGAGTGAGAGAGAGAAAGAGAAGCTGTGTGAGAGAGAGAGAGAATCTGTGAGTGAGAGGGAGAGGGAGAAAGAGAAGCTGTGAGTGAGAGAGAGAAAAAAACAGAAGCTGTGAGTGAGAGAGATAGAAAGAGAAGTTGTGAGTGAGAGAGAGAGAGAGAAAGAGAAGCTCTGAGTGAGAGAGAGAGAGAAAGAGAGTCTGAGAAAGAGAGAGTGAAAGAGAAGCTGTGAGTGAGAGCGAGAGAGAGAAGCTGTGAGTGAGAGAGAGAGACAGAGAAGCTGTGAGAGAGAGAGAAACAGAAGCTGTGAGTGAGAGTGAGAGAGAAAGAGAAGGTGTGAGTGACAGAGAGAAAGAGAATCTGTGAGTGAGAGAAAAAGAAAGAGAAGCTGTGAGTGAGAGAGGGAGAGAGAAAGAAAAGGTATGAGTGAGAGAGAGAGAAAGAAAGAGAGTCTGTGTGAGAATGAGAGAGTGAAAGAGAAGCAGTGAGTGAGAGAGAGAAGCTGTGAGTGAGTGAGAGAAAGAGAGATAGAGAAGCTGTGCGTGAGAGAGAAACAGAAGCTGTGAGTGAGAGTGAGAGAGAGTGAAGCTGTAAGTGAGAGAAAGAATGAGAGAAAGGGAAGGTGTGAGTGCGAGAGAGAGAGAGAAAGAGAAGCTGTGAGTGTGTGTGAGAGAGAGAAGCTGTGAGTGAGAGAGAGAGAGAGAAAGAGAAGCTGTGAGTGAGAGAGAGAAGGAGAAGCTGAGAAAGAGAGAGTGAAAGAGAAGCTGTGTGTGAGAGGGAGAGAAAGAGAAGCTGTGAGTGAGACAAAGAGAGAGAAAGAGAAGCTGTGATTGAGAGAGAGAGAGAAAGAGAAGCTGTGATTGAGAGAGAGAGAGAGAGAAGCTGTGAGTGAGAGAGAGAGAGAAAGAGAAGCTGTGAGTGAGAGAGAGAGGAAGAGATGCTGTGAGTAAGAGAGAGAGAAAGAGAAGCTGTGAGTGAGTGAGAGAGAGAGAAAGAGAAGCTGTGAGTGAGAGGGAGAGAGAGAAAGAGAAGCTGTGTGAGAGAGAGAAAAACAGAAGCTGTGAGTGAGAGAGAGAGAGAAAGAGAAGCTGTGAGTGAGAGAGAGAAAGAGAGTCTGTGTGAGAATGAGAGAGTGAAAGAGAAGCTGTGAGTGAGAGAGAGAAGCTGTGAGTGAGTGAGAGAAAGAGAGATAGAGAAGCTGTGAGTGAGAGAGAAACAGAAGCTGTGAGTGAGAGTGAGAGAGAGTGATGCTGTAAGTGAGAGAAAGAATGAGAGAAAGGGAAGGTGTGAGTGCGAGAGAGAGAGAAAGAGAAGCTGTGAGTGTGTGTGAGAGAGAGAAGCTGTGAGTGAGAGAGAGAGAGAAAGAGATGCTGTGAGTGAGAGAGAAACAGAAGCTGTCAATGAGAGAGAGAGAGAAAGAGAAGGTGTGAGTGAGAGAGAGAGAAAGAGATGTGTGTGTGTGTGAGAGAGAAGCTGTGAGTGAGAGAGAGAGAGAGAGAAGCTGTGAGTGAGAGAGAGAATGAGAAGCTGTGTGTGTGTGAGAGAGAGAAGCTGTGAGTGAGAGAGAGAAAGAGAAACTGTGAGTGAGAGAGAAAGAAAGAGAAGCTGTGAGTGAGAGAGAGAAAGAGAAGCTGTGAGTGAGAGAGAGAGAGAGAAGCTGTGAGTGTGAGAGAGAAAGAGAAGCTGTGAGTGAGAGAGAGAGAAAGAGAAAGAGAAAGAGATGCAGTGAGTGAAAGAGAGAGAGAGAGAAAGAGAAGTTGTAAGTGAGAGAGAGAGAAAGAGAAGCTTTGAGTGAGTGAGAGAGAGAAAGGGAAGATGTGAGTGTGTGTGAAAGAGAGAGCTGTGAGTGAGAGAGAGAGAAAGCGAAGCTGTGAGTGAGAGAGAGAGAGAGAAAGAGAAGCTGTGAGTGAGAGAGTGAGAAAGAGAATCTGAGAAAGAGAGAGTGAAATAGAAGCTGTGGGTTAGATAGAGAGAGAGAAGCTGTGAGTGAGAGAGAGAGAAAGAGATGATGTGAGTGAGAGAGAAACAGAAGCTGTCAATGAGAGAGAGAGAAAGAGAAGTTGTGAGTGAGAGAGAGAGAGAAAGAGAAGCTGTGAGAGAGAGAGAGAGAGAAAGAAAGAGAAGCTGTTAGTGAGAGAGAAAGAGAAAGAGAAGCTGTGAGTGACACAGAGAGAGAGAAGCTGTGAGTGAGAGAGAGAGAAAGAGAACCTATGAGTGAGGGAGAAAGAGAAGCTGTAAGTGAGTGAGTGAGAGAGAGAAGCTGTGAGTGAGAGAGAGAGAGAGAAAGAGAAGCTGTGAGTGAGAGAGAGAGAGAAAGAGAAGCTGTGAGTGAGAGAGAGAAAGAGAAGCTGAGAAAGAGAGAGTGAAAGAGAAGCTGTGTGTGAGAGGGAGAGAAAGAGAAGCTGTGAGTGAGACAAAGAGAGAGAAAGAGAAGCTGTGATTGAGAGAGAGAGAGAAAGAGAAGCTGTGATTGAGAGAGAGAGAAGCTGTGAGTGAGAGAGAGAGAGAGAAAGAGAAGCTGTGAGTGAGAGAGAGAGGAAGAGATGCTGTGAGTGAGAGAGAGAGAAAGAGAAGCTGTGAGTGAGTGAGAGAGAGAGAAAGAGAAGCTGTGAGTGAGAGGGAGAGAGAGAAAGAGAAGCTGTGAGAGAGAGAGAAAAACAGAAGCTGTGAGTGAGAGAGAGAGAGAAAGAGAAGCTGTGAGTGAGAGAGAGAAAGAGAAGCTGTGTGAGAGAGAGAGAGAATCTGTGAGTGAGAGTGAGAGGGAGAGGGAGAAAGAGAAGCTGTGAGTGAGAGAGAGAAAAAACAGAAGCTGTGAGTGAGAGAGATAGAAAGAGAAGCTGTGAGTGAGAGAGAGAGAAAGAGAGTCTGAGAAAGAGAGAGTGAAAGAGAAGCTGTGAGTGAGAGCGAGAGAGAGAAGCTGTGAGTGAGAGAGACAGACAGAGAAGCTGTGAGTGAGAGAGAAACAGAAGCTGTGAGTGAGAGTGAGAGAGAAAGAGAAGGTGTGAGTGACAGAGAGAAAGAGAAGCTGTGAGTGAGAGAAAAAGAAAGAGAAGCTGTGAGTGAGAGAGGGAGAGAGAAAGAAAAGGTATGAGTGAGAGAGAGAGAAAGAGAGTCTGTGTGAGAATGAGAGAGTGAAAGAGAAGCAGTGAGTGAGAGAGAGAAGCTGTGAGTGAGTGAGAGAAAGAGAGATAGAGAAGCTGTGAGTGAGAGAGAAACAGAAGCTGTGAGTGAGAGTGAGAGAGAGTGAAGCTGTAAGTGAGAGAAAGAATGAGAGAAAGGGAAGGTGTGAGTGCGAGAGAGAGAGAGAAAGAGAAGCTGTGAGTGTGTGTGAGAGAGAGAAGCTGTGAGTGTGAGAGAGAGAGAGAGAAAGAGATGCTGTGAGTGAGAGAGAAACAGAAGCTGTCAATGAGAGAGAGAGAGAAAGAGAAGGTGTGAGTGAGAGAGAGAGAAAGAGATGTGTGTGTGTGTGAGAGAGAAGCTGTGAGTGAGAGAGAGAGAGAGAAGCTGTGAGTGAGAGAGAGAATGAGAAGCTGTGTGTGTGTGAGAGAGAGAAGCTGTGAGTGAGAGAGAGAAAGAGAAACTGTGAGTGAGAGAGAAAGAAAGAGAAGCTGTGAGTGAGAGAGAGAAAGAGAAGCTGTGAGTGTGTGAGAGAGAGAGAAGCTGTGAGTGTGAGAGAGAAAGAGAAGCTGTGAGTGAGAGAGAGAGAAAGAGAAAGAGATGCAGTGAGTGAAAGAGAGAGAGAGAAAGAGAAGTTGTAAGTGAGAGAGAGAAAGAGAAGCTTTGAGTGAGTGAGAGAGAGAAAGGGAAGATGTGAGTGTGTGTGAAAGAGAGAGCTGTGAGTGAGAGAGAGAGAAAGTGAAGCTGTGAGTGAGAGAGAGAGAGAGAAAGAGAAGCTGTGAGTGAGAGAGTGAGAAAGAGAATCTGAGAAAGAGAGAGTGAAATAGAAGCTGTGGGTTAGATAGAGAGAGAGAAGCTGTGAGTGAGAGAGAGAGAAAGAGATGCTGTGAGTGAGAGAGAAACAGAAGCTGTCAATGAGAGAGAGAGAAAGAGAAGTTGTGAGTGAGAGAGAGAGAGAAAGAGAAGCTGTGAGAGAGAGAGGGAGAAAGAAAGAGAAGCTGTTAGTGTGAGAGAAAGAGAAAGAGAAGCTGTGAGTGACACAGAGAGAGAAGCTGTGAGTGAGAGAGAGAGAGAAAGAGAAGCTGTGTGTGAGTGAGAGAGAGAGAGAAGCTGTGTGTGAGAGAAAGAAAGAAAGAAAGTGGTTGTGAGTGAGAGAGAGAAAGAGAAGCATTAAGTGAGAGAGAGAGAAATAGAGTCTGTGTGAGAGAGAGAAAGATAAGCAGTGTGTGTGTGAGAGAGAAGCTGTGAGTGAGAGAGAGAGAGTTGATTTGAGTGAGTGTGAGAGAGAAACAGAAGCTGTGAGTGAGAGAGAGAAAGAGAAGCTGTGAGTGAGAGAGAGAGAAAGAGAGGCTGTGAGGGAGAGAGAGAGAGTAAAAGCTGTGAGTGAGATAGAGAGAAAGAGATGCTTTGAGTGAGAGAGAGAAATAGAAGCTGTGAGTGAGAGAGAGAGAAAGAGAGTCTGTGTCAGAAAGAGAGAAATAGAAGCTGTGAGTGAGAGAGAGAAAGAAGCCGTGAGTGAGAGAGAGAAGCTGTGAGTGAGAGAGAGAGAAATAGAAGCTGTGAGTGAGGGAGAAAGAGAAGCTGTGAGTGAGAGAGAGAGAAAGAGAAGCTGTGTGAGAGAGAGAGAGAGAAAGAGAAGCTGTGAGTGAGAGAGAGAAAGAGAATCTGAGAAAGAGAGTGTGAAAGAGAAGCTGTAAGAGAGAGATAGAAGCTGTGAGTGAGAGAGAGAGAAGCTGTGAGTGAAAGAGAGAGAGAGAGATGCTGTGAGTGAGAGAGAAACAGAAGCTGTGAATGAGAGAGAGAGAGAAAGAGAAGGTATGAGTGAGAGAGAGAGAGAAAGAGAAGGTATGAGAGAGAGAGAGAAGCCGTGAGTGAGAGAGAAAGAGAAAGAGAAGCTGTGAGTTACACAGAGAGAGAGAAGCTGTGAGTGACAGAGAGAGAATGAGAAGCTGTGTGTGTGAGAGAGAAAGAGAAGCTGTGTGTGTGTGTGTGAGATTAAGAGAAGCTGTGTGTGTGAGAGAGAGGAAGAGACACTGTGTGTGAGAGAGAGAGAAAGAGAGAAAGAGAAGCTGTGAGTGAGAGAGAGAGAGATGCTGTGAGTGAGAGAGAGAAAGAGAAGTTGTGTATGTATGAGAGAGATATATGCTGTGAGTAAGAGAGAGAAAGAGAAGCTGTGTGTGAGAGAAAGAGAAAGTGAAGCTGTGTGTGAGAGAAAGAGAGAAAGTGAAGCTGTGAGTGAGAGAGAGAGAAAGAGAAGCATTGAGAGAGAGAGGAATAGAGTCTGTGAGAGAGAGAGAAAGAGAAGCTGTGTGAGAGAGAGAAGCTGTGAGTGAGAGCAAGAGAGCGAAAGAGAAGCTGTGAAAGAGAGAGAAAGACAAGCTGTGAGTGA
The DNA here is from genome assembly GCA_035047345.1 of Bradypodion ventrale. Lineage (NCBI taxonomy): Eukaryota > Metazoa > Chordata > Lepidosauria > Squamata > Chamaeleonidae > Bradypodion > Bradypodion ventrale. Next base: position 227,575,821 of record JAWDJE010000001.1, read on the forward strand.
GAGAGAGAGAGGTGCTGTGAGTGAGTGAGAGAGAGAAACAGAAGCTGTGAGTGAGAGAGAGAAAGAGAGAAAGAGAAGCTGTGAGTGAGAGAGAGAGAAAGAGAAGCTGTGAGTGAGAGAGAGAGAAAAAAAGCTGTGAGTGAGAGAGAGAGAAAGAGAGTCTGTGTGAGAAAGAGAGAAAGAGAAGCTGTGAGTGAGAGAGAGAGAGAAGCTGTGAGTGAGAGAGAGAGAAATAGAAGCTGTGAGTTAGAGAGTAAGAGAAGCTGTGAGTGAGTGGGAGAGAGAGAAGCTGTGAGTGAGAGAGAGAGAGAGAGAAAGAGAAGTTGTGAGTGAGAGAGAGAGAGAAAGAGATGCTGTGAGTGAGAGAGAGAAAGAGAAGCTGAGAAAGAGAGAGTGAAAGAGAAGCTGTCAGTGAGAGAGAGAGAGAGAAGCTGTGAGTGAGAGAGAGAGAAGCTGTGAGTGAGAGAGAGAGAGAAAGAGAAGCTGTGAGTGAGAGAGAGAGAGAGAAAGAGAAGCTGTGAGTGAGAGAGAAAGAGAAAGAGAAGCTGTGAGTGACACAGAGAGAAGCTGTGAGTGAGTGAGAGAGAGAAAGAGATGCAGTGAGTGAGAGAGAAACAGAAGCTGTGAATGAGAGAGAGAGAGAAAGAGAAGGTGTGAGTGTGTGAGAGAGAAAAAGGGAAGCTGGGTGTGTGTGAGAGAGAAAGAGAAGCTGTGTGGGAGAGAGAGAGAAAGAGAAGCTGTGGGGGAGAGAGAGATACTGTGAGTGAGAGAGAGAAAGAGAAACTGTGAGTGAGTGAGAGAGAAAGAAAGAGAAGCTGTGAGTTTGGGAGAGAGAAGATGTGAGTGAGAGAGAGAAAGAGATGCTGTGAGTGAAAGAAAGAGAGTGAAAGAGAAGCTGTGAGTGAGAGAGAGAGAGAAAGAGAAGCTGTGAGTGAGTGAGAGAGAGAGAGAGTTGATTTGAGTGAGTGTGAGAGAGAAACAGAAGCTGTGAGTGAGAGAGAGAAAGAGAGAAAGAGAAGCTGTGAGTGAGAGAGAGAGAAAGAGAGGCTGTGAGTGAGAGAGAGAGAAAAAGCTGTGAGTGAGATAGAGAGAAAGAGATGCTTTGAGTGAGAGAGAGAGAAATAGAAGCTGTGAGTGAGAGAGAGAGAAAGAGAGTCTGTGTCAGAAAGAGAGAAATAGAAGCTGTGAGTGAGAGAGAGAGAGAAGCCATGAGTGAGAGAGAGAAGCCGTGAGTGAGAGAGAGAGAGAAATAGAAGCTGTGAGTGAGGGAGAAAGAGAAGCTGTGAGTGAGTGAGTGAGAGAGAGAAGCTGTGCGTGAGAGAGAGAGAAAGAGAAGCTGTGAGTGAGAGAGAGAGAAAAAGAGAAGCTGTGAGTGAGAGAGAGAAAGTGAAGCTGAGAAAGAGAGAGTGAAAGAGAAGCTGTGAGTGAGAGAGAGAGAGAGAGAAAGAGAAGCTGTGAGTGAGAGAGAGAAAGAGAATCTGAGAAAGAGAGTGTGAAAGAGAAGCTGTAAGAGAGAGAGAGAGAAGCTGTGAGTGAAAGAGAGAGAGAGAGATGCTGTGAGTGAGAGAGAAACAGAAGCTGTGAATGAGAGAGAGAGAGAAAGAGAAGGTATGAGTGAGAGGAGAGAGAAAGAGAAGGTATGAGAGAGAGAGAGAAGCCGTGAGTGAGAGAGAAAGCGAAGCTGTGAGTTACACAGAGAGAGAGAAGCTGTGAGTGACAGAGAGAGAATGAGAAGCTGTGTGTGTGAGAGAGAAAGAGAAGCTGTGAGTGTGAGAGAGAGAGAGAGAGAAAGAGAAGCTGTGTGTGTGTGTGTGTGAGATTAAGAGAAGCTGTGTGTGTGTGAGAGAGGAAGAGACACTGTGTGTGAGAGAGAGAGAAAGAGAGAAAGAGAAGCTGTGAGTGAGAGAGAGAGAGATGCTGTGAGTGAGAGAGAGAAAGAGAAGTTGTGTATGTATGAGAGAGATATATGCTGTGAGTAAGAGAGAGAAAGAGAAGCTGTGTGTGAGAGAAAGAGAAAGTGAAGCTGTGTGTGAGAGAAAGAGAGAAAGTGAAGCTGTGAGTGAGAGAGAGAGAAAGAGAAGCATTGAGAGAGAGAGGAATAGAGTCTGTGAGAGAGAGAGAAAGAGAAGCTGTGGGTGTGAGAGAGAAGCTGTGAGTGAGAGCGAGAGAGAAGCTGTGAAAGAGAGAGAAAGACAAGCTGTGAGTGAGAGAGAGAGAGGTGCTGTGAGTGAGTGAGAGAGAGAAACAGACGCTGTGAGTGAGAGAGAGAAAGAGAGAAAGAGAAGCTGTGAGTGAGAGAGAGAAAGAAAGAGAAGCTGTGAGTGAGAGAGAGAGAAAAAGCTGTGAGTGAGAGAGAGAGAGAAAGAGAAGCTGTGAGAGAGAGTGAGAAAGAGAAGCTGTGAGTGAGAGGGAGAGAAAGAGAAGCTGTGAGTGAGACAAAGAGAGAGAAAGAGAAGCTGTGATTGAGAGAGAGAGAGAGAGAAGCTGTGAGAGAGAGAGAGAGAAAGAGAAGCTGTGAGTGAGAGAGAGAGGAAGAGATGCTGTGAGTGAGAGAGAGAGAAAGAGAAAGAGAAGCTGTGAGTGAGTGAGAGAGAGAAAGAGAAGCTGTGAGTGAGAGAGAGAGAAAGAGAATCTGAGAAAGAGAGAGACAAAGAGAAGCTGTGAGTGAGAGAGAAAGAGAAGGAGAAGCTGTGAGTGACAAACAGAGAGAGAAGCTGTGAGTGAGAGAGAGAGAGAGAAAGAGATGCTGTGAGTGAGAGAGAAACAGAAGCTGTGAATGAGAGAGAGAGAGAAAGAGAAGGTGTGAGTGAGAGAGAGAGAGAGAGAAAGGGAAGCTGTGAGTGAGAGAGAGAGAGATGCTGTGAGTGAGAGAGAGACAGAAAGAGAATCTGTGAGTGAGAGAGAGAGAAGCTGTGAGTGAGAGTGGGTGAAGCTGTGAGTGAGAGAGAGATAGAAAGAGAAGCTGTGAGTGAGAGAGAGAGAAAGAAAGAAAGAAAGAGAAGCTGTGAGTGAGAGAGAGAAAGAGATGCTGTGAGTGAGAGAGAGAGAAACAGAAGCTGTGAGTGAGAGAGAGAGAGTCTGTGGGAGAAAGAGAGAGAGAAAGAGAAGCTGTGAGTGAGAGAGAGAGAAGCTGTGAGTGAGAGAGAGAGAAGTTGTGAATGAGAGAGAGAGAGAAAGAGAAGCTGTGAGTGAGAGAGAGAGAGAGAAGCTGTGAGAGAGAAAGAGAGAAAGAGAAGCTGTGTGTGAGAGAGATAGAAAGAGATGCTGTGAGAGAGACAAAGAGAGAGAGAGAAGCTGTGTGTGAGAGAGAGAGAGAAAGAGAAGCTGTGAGAGAGAAAGAGAGAAAGAGAAACTGTGAGTGAGTGAGTGAGAAAGAGAAGCTGTGAGTGAGAGAGAGAGAAGCTGTGAGTGAGAGAGAGAGAAGCTGTGAGTGAGAGAGAGAGTTGCTGTGAGTGAGTGAGAGAGAGAAACAGAAGCTGCGAGTGAGAGAGAGAAAGAGAGGAAGAGAAGCTGTGAGTGAGAGAGAGAAAGAGAAGCTGTGAGTGAGAGAAGCTGTAAGTGAGAGAGAGAGAGAAAGAGAAGCATTGAGAGAGAGAGGAATAGAGTCTGTGAGAGAGAGAGAAAGAGAAGCTGTGTGAGAGAGAGAAGCTGTGAGTGAGAGCAAGAGAGCGAAAGAGAAGCTGTGAAAGAGAGAGAAAGACAAGCTGTGAGTGAGAGAGAGAGAGGTGCTGTGAGTGAGTGAGAGAGAGAAACAGAAGCTGTGAGTGAGAGAGAGAAAGAGAGAAAGAGAAGCTGTGAGTGAGAGAGAGAGAAAGAGAAGCTGTGAGTGAGAGAGAGAGAAAAAAGCTGTGAGTGAGAGAGAGAGAGAAAGAGATGCTTTGAGTGAGAGAGAGAGAAAGAAAGAGAAGCTGTTAGTGAGAGAGAAAGAGAAAGAGAAGCTGTGAGTGACACAGAGAGAGAGAAGCTGTGAGTGAGAGAGAGAGAAAGAGAACCTATGAGTGAGGGAGAAAGAGAAGCTGTAAGTGAGTGAGTGAGAGAGAGAAGCTGTGAGTGAGAGAGAGAGAGAGAAAGAGAAGCTGTGAGTGAGAGAGAGAGAGAAAGAGAAGCTGTGAGTGAGAGAGAGAGAAAGAGAAGCTGAGAAAGAGAGAGTGAAAGAGAAGCTGTGTGTGAGAGGGAGAGAAAGAGAAGCTGTGAGTGAGACAAAGAGAGAGAAAGAGAAGCTGTGATTGAGAGAGAGAGAGAAAGAGAAGCTGTGATTGAGAGAGAGAGAGAGAGAAGCTGTGAGTGAGAGAGAGAGAGAAAGAGAAGCTGTGAGTGAGAGAGAGAGGAAGAGATGCTGTGAGTGAGAGAGAGAGAAAGAGAAGCTGTGAGTGAGTGAGAGAGAGAGAAAGAGAAGCTGTGAGTGAGAGGGAGAGAGAGAAAGAGAAGCTGTGAGAGAGAGAGAAAAACAGAAGCTGTGAGTGAGAGAGAGAGAGAAAGAGAAGCTGTGAGTGAGAGAGAGAAAGAGAGTCTGTGTGAGAATGAGAGAGTGAAAGAGAAGCTGTGAGTGAGAGAGAGAAGCTGTGAGTGAGTGAGAGAAAGAGAGATAGAGAAGCTGTGAGTGAGAGAGAAACAGAAGCTGTGAGTGAGAGTGAGAGAGAGTGAAGGTGTAAGTGAGAGAAAGAATGAGAGAAAGGGAAGGTGTGAGTGCGAGAGAGAGAGAAAGAGAAGCTGTGAGTGTGTGAGAGAGAGAGAAGCTGTGAGTGAGAGAGAGAGAGAAAGAGATGCTGTGAGTGAGAGAGAAACAGAAGCTGTCAATGAGAGAGAGAGAGAAAGAGAAGGTGTGAGTGAGAGAGAGAGAAAGAGATGTGTGTGTGTGTGAGAGAGAAGCTGTGAGTGAGAGAGAGAGAGAGAGAAGCTGTGAGTGAGAGAGAGAATGAGAAGCTGTGTGTGTGTGTGAGAGAGAAGCTGTGAGTGAGAGAGAGAAAGAGAAACTGTGAGTGAGAGAGAAAGAAAGAGAAGCTGTGAGTGAGAGAGAGAAAGAGAAGCTGTGAGTGAGAGAGAGAGAGAGAAGCTGTGAGTGTGAGAGAGAAAGAGAAGCTGTGAGTGAGAGAGAGAGAAAGAGAAAGAGAAAGAGATGCAGTGAGTGAAAGAGAGAGAGAGAAAGAGAAGTTGTAAGTGAGAGAGAGAGAAAGAGAAGCTTTGAGTGAGTGAGAGAGAGAGAAAGGGAAGATGTGAGTGTGTGTGAAAGAGAGAGCTGTGAGTGAGAGAGAGAGAAAGCGAAGCTGTGAGTGAGAGAGAGAGAGAAAGAGAAGCTGTGAGTGAGAGAGTGAGAAAGAGAATCTGAGAAAGAGAGAGTGAAATAGAAGCTGTGGGTTAGATAGAGAGAGAGAAGCTGTGAGTGAGAGAGAGAGAAAGAGATGATGTGAGTGAGAGAGAAACAGAAGCTGTCAATGAGAGAGAGAGAAAGAGAAGTTGTGAGTGAGAGAGAGAGAGAAAGAGAAGCTGTGAGAGAGAGAGAGAGAGAAAGAGAAGCTGTGAGTGAGAGAGAGAGAGAAAGAGAAGCTGTGAGTGAGAGAGAGAAAGAGAAGCTGAGAAAGAGAGAGTGAAAGAGAAGCTGTGTGTGAGAGGGAGAGAAAGAGAAGCTGTGAGTGAGACAAAGAGAGAGAAAGAGAAGCTGTGATTGAGAGAGAGAGAGAAAGAGAAGCTGTGATTGAGAGAGAGAGAGAGAGAAGCTGTGAGTGAGAGAGAGAGAGAAAGAGAAGCTGTGAGTGAGAGAGAGAGGAAGAGATGCTGTGAGTGAGAGAGAGAGAAAGAGAAGCTGTGAGTGAGTGAGAGAGAGAGAAAGAGAAGCTGTGAGTGAGTGAGAGAGAGAGAAAGAGAAGCTGTGAGTGAGAGAGAGAAAGAGAAGCTGTGTGAGAGAGAGAGAGAATCTGTGAGTGAGAGGGAGAGGGAGAAAGTGAAGCTGTGAGTGAGAGAGAGAAAAAAACAGAAGCTGTGAGTGAGAGAGATAGAAAGAGAAGTTGTGAGTGAGAGAGAGAGAGAGAAAGAGAAGCTCTGAGTGAGAGAGAGAGAGAAAGAGAGTCTGAGAAAGAGAGAGTGAAAGAGAAGCTGTGAGTGAGAGCGAGAGAGAGAAGCTGTGAGTGAGAGAGAGAGACAGAGAAGCTGTGAGAGAGAGAGAAACAGAAGCTGTGAGTGAGAGTGAGAGAGAAAGAGAAGGTGTGAGTGACAGAGAGAAAGAGAATCTGTGAGTGAGAGAAAAAGAAATAGAAGCTGTGAGTGAGAGAGGGAGAGAGAAAGAAAAGGTATGAGTGAGAGAGAGAGAAAGAAAGAGAGTCTGTGTGAGAATGAGAGAGTGAAAGAGAAGCAGTGAGTGAGAGAGAGAAGCTGTGAGTGAGTGAGAGAAAGAGAGATAGAGAAGCTGTGCGTGAGAGAGAAACAGAAGCTGTGAGTGAGAGTGAGAGAGAGTGAAGCTGTAAGTGAGAGAAAGAATGAGAGAAAGGGAAGGTGTGAGTGCGAGAGAGAGAGAGAAAGAGAAGCTGTGAGTGTGTGTGAGAGAGAGAAGCTGTGAGTGAGAGAGAGAGAGAGAAAGAGAAGCTGTGAGTGAGAGAGAGAAAGAGAAGCTGAGAAAGAGAGAGTGAAAGAGAAGCTGTGTGTGAGAGGGAGAGAAAGAGAAGCTGTGAGTGAGACAAAGAGAGAGAAAGAGAAGCTGTGATTGAGAGAGAGAGAAAGAGAAGCTGTGATTGAGAGAGAGAGAGAGAGAGAAGCTGTGAGTGAGAGAGAGAGAGAAAGAGAAGCTGTGAGTGAGAGAGAGAGGAAGAGATGCTGTGAGTAAGAGAGAGAGAAAGAGAAGCTGTGAGTGAGTGAGAGAGAGAGAAAGAGAAGCTGTGAGTGAGAGGGAGAGAGAGAAAGAGAAGCTGTGTGAGAGAGAGAAAAACAGAAGCTGTGAGTGAGAGAGAGAGAGAAAGAGAAGCTGTGAGTGAGAGAGAGAAAGAGAGTCTGTGTGAGAATGAGAGAGTGAAAGAGAAGCTGTGAGTGAGAGAGAGAAGCTGTGAGTGAGTGAGAGAAAGAGAGATAGAGAAGCTGTGAGTGAGAGAGAAACAGAAGCTGTGAGTGAGAGTGAGAGAGAGTGATGATGTAAGTGAGAGAAAGAATGAGAGAAAGGGAAGGTGTGAGTGCGAGAGAGAGAGAAAGAGAAGCTGTGAGTGTGTGTGAGAGAGAGAAGCTGTGAGTGAGAGAGAGAGAGAAAGAGATGCTGTGAGTGAGAGAGAAACAGAAGCTGTCAATGAGAGAGAGAGAGAAAGAGAAGGTGTGAGTGAGAGAGAGAGAAAGAGATGTGTGTGTGTGAGAGAGAGAAGCTGTGAGTGAGAGAGAGAGAGAGAGAGAAGCTGTGAGTGAGAGAGAGAATGAGAAGCTGTGTGTGTGTGAGAGAGAGAAGCTGTGAGTGAGAGAGAGAAAGAGAAACTGTGAGTGAGAGAGAAAGAAAGAGAAGCTGTGAGTGAGAGAGAGAAAGAGAAGCTGTGAGTGAGAGAGAGAGAGAGAAGCTGTGAGTGTGAGAGAGAAAGAGAAGCTGTGAGTGAGAGAGAGAGAAAGAGAAAGAGAAAGAGATGCAGTGAGTGAAAGAGAGAGAGAGAGAAAGAGAAGTTGTAAGTGAGAGAGAGAGAAAGAGAAGCTTTGAGTGAGTGAGAGAGAGAAAGGGAAGATGTGAGTGTGTGTGAAAGAGAGAGCAGTGAGTGAGAGAGAGAGAAAGCGAAGCTGTGAGTGAGAGAGAGAGAGAGAAAGAGAAGCTGTGAGTGAGAGAGTGAGAAAGAGAATCTGAGAAAGAGAGAGTGAAATAGAAGCTGTGGGTTAGATAGAGAGAGAGAAGCTGTGAGTGAGAGAGAGAGAAAGAGATGATGTGAGTGAGAGAGAAACAGAAGCTGTCAATGAGAGAGAGAGAAAGAGAAGTTGTGAGTGAGAGAGAGAGAGAAAGAGAAGCTGTGAGAGAGAGAGAGAGAGAAAGAAAGAGAAGCTGTTAGTGAGAGAGAAAGAGAAAGAGAAGCTGTGAGTGACACAGAGAGAGAGAAGCTGTGAGTGAGAGAGAGAGAAAGAGAACCTATGAGTGAGGGAGAAAGAGAAGCTGTAAGTGAGTGAGTGAGAGAGAGAAGCTGTGAGTGAGAGAGAGAGAGAGAAAGAGAAGCTGTGAGTGAGAGAGAGAGAGAAAGAGAAGCTGTGAGTGAGAGAGAGAAAGAGAAGCTGAGAAAGAGAGAGTGAAAGAGAAGCTGTGTGTGAGAGGGAGAGAAAGAGAAGCTGTGAGTGAGACAAAGAGAGAGAAAGAGAAGCTGTGATTGAGAGAGAGAGAGAAAGAGAAGCTGTGATTGAGAGAGAGAGAAGCTGTGAGTGAGAGAGAGAGAGAGAAAGAGAAGCTGTGAGTGAGTGAGAGAGAGAGAAAGAGAAGCTGTGAGTGAGAGGGAGAGAGAGAAAGAGAAGCTGTGTGAGAGAGAGAAAAACAGAAGCTGTGAGTGAGAGAGAGAGAGAAAGAGAAGCTGTGAGTGAGAGAGAGAAAGAGAGTCTGTGTGAGAATGAGAGAGTGAAAGAGAAGCTGTGAGTGAGAGAGAGAAGCTGTGAGTGAGTGAGAGAAAGAGAGATAGAGAAGCTGTGAGTGAGAGAGAAACAGAAGCTGTGAGTGAGAGTGAGAGAGAGTGATGCTGTAAGTGAGAGAAAGAATGAGAGAAAGGGAAGGTGTGAGTGCGAGAGAGAGAGAGAAAGAGAAGCTGTGAGTGTGTGTGAGAGAGAGAAGCTGTGAGTGAGAGAGAGAGAGAAAGAGATGCTGTGAGTGAGAGAGAAACAGAAGCTGTCAATGAGAGAGAGAGAGAAAGAGAAGGTGTGAGTGAGAGAGAGAGAAAGAGATGTGTGTGTGAGAGAGAGAGAAGCTGTGAGTGAGAGAGAGAGAGAGAGAGAAGCTGTGAGTGAGAGAGAGAATGAGAAGCTGTGTGTGTGTGAGAGAGAGAAGCTGTGAGTGAGAGAGAGAAAGAGAAACTGTGAGTGAGAGAGAAAGAAAGAGAAGCTGTGAGTGAGAGAGAGAAAGAGAAGCTGTGAGTGAGAGAGAGAGAGAGAAGCTGTGAGTGTGAGAGAGAAAGAGAAGCTGTGAGTGAGAGAGAGAGAAAGAGAAAGAGAAAGAGATGCAGTGAGTGAAAGAGAGAGAGAGAGAAAGAGAAGTTGTAAGTGAGAGAGAGAGAAAGAGAAGCTTTGAGTGAGTGAGAGAGAGAAAGGGAAGATGTGAGTGTGTGTGAAAGAGAGAGCTGTGAGTGAGAGAGAGAGAAAGCGAAGCTGTGAGTGAGAGAGAGAGAGAGAAAGAGAAGCTGTGAGTGAGAGAGTGAGAAAGAGAATCTGAGAAAGAGAGAGTGAAATAGAAGCTGTGGGTTAGATAGAGAGAGAGAAGCTGTGAGTGAGAGAGAGAGAAAGAGATGATGTGAGTGAGAGAGAAACAGAAGCTGTCAATGAGAGAGAGAGAAAGAGAAGTTGTGAGTGAGAGAGAGAGAGAAAGAGAAGCTGTGAGAGAGAGAGAGAGAGAAAGAAAGAGAAGCTGTTAGTGAGAGAGAAAGAGAAAGAGAAGCTGTGAGTGACACAGAGAGAGAGAAGCTGTGAGTGAGAGAGAGAGAAAGAGAACCTATGAGTGAGGGAGAAAGAGAAGCTGTAAGTGAGTGAGTGAGAGAGAGAAGCTGTGAGTGAGAGAGAGAGAGAGAAAGAGAAGCTGTGAGTGAGAGAGAGAGAGAAAGAGAAGCTGTGAGTGAGAGAGAGAAAGAGAAGCTGAGAAAGAGAGAGTGAAAGAGAAGCTGTGTGTGAGAGGGAGAGAAAGAGAAGCTGTGAGTGAGACAAAGAGAGAGAAAGAGAAGCTGTGATTGAGAGAGAGAGAGAAAGAGAAGCTGTGATTGAGAGAGAGAGAAGCTGTGAGTGAGAGAGAGAGAGAGAAAGAGAAGCTGTGAGTGAGAGAGAGAGGAAGAGATGCTGTGAGTGAGAGAGAGAGAAAGAGAAGCTGTGAGTGAGTGAGAGAGAGAGAAAGAGAAGCTGTGAGTGAGAGGGAGAGAGAGAAAGAGAAGCTGTGAGAGAGAGAGAAAAACAGAAGCTGTGAGTGAGAGAGAGAGAGAAAGAGAAGCTGTGAGTGAGAGAGAGAAAGAGAAGCTGTGTGAGAGAGAGAGAGAATCTGTGAGTGAGAGGGAGAGGGAGAGGGAGAAAGAGAAGCTGTGAGTGAGAGAGAGAAAAAACAGAAGCTGTGAGTGAGAGAGATAGAAAGAGAAGCTGTGAGTGAGAGAGAGAGAAAGAGAAGCTCTGAGTGAGAGAGAGAGAAAGAGAGTCTGAGAAAGAGAGAGTGAAAGAGAAGCTGTGAGTGAGAGCGAGAGAGAGAAGCTGTGAGTGAGAGAGACAGACAGAGAAGCTGTGAGTGAGAGAGAAACAGAAGCTGTGAGTGAGAGTGAGAGAGAAAGAGAAGGTGTGAGTGACAGAGAGAAAGAGAAGCTGTGAGTGAGAGAAAAAGAAAGAGAAGCTGTGAGTGAGAGAGGGAGAGAGAAAGAAAAGGTATGAGTGAGAGAGAGAGAAAGAGAGTCTGTGTGAGAATGAGAGAGTGAAAGAGAAGCAGTGAGTGAGAGAGAGAAGCTGTGAGTGAGTGAGAGAAAGAGAGATAGAGAAGCTGTGAGTGAGAGAGAAACAGAAGCTGTGAGTGAGAGTGAGAGAGAGTGAAGCTGTAAGTGAGAGAAAGAATGAGAGAAAGGGAAGGTGTGAGTGCGAGAGAGAGAGAGAAAGAGAAGCTGTGAGTGTGTGTGAGAGAGAGAAGCTGTGAGTGTGAGAGAGAGAGAGAGAAAGAGATGCTGTGAGTGAGAGAGAAACAGAAGCTGTCAATGAGAGAGAGAGAGAAAGAGAAGGTGTGAGTGAGAGAGAGAGAAAGAGATGTGTGTGTGTGAGAGAGAGAAGCTGTGAGTGAGAGAGAGAGAGAGAAGCTGTGAGTGAGAGAGAGAATGAGAAGCTGTGTGTGTGTGAGAGAGAGAAGCTGTGAGTGAGAGAGAGAAAGAGAAACTGTGAGTGAGAGAGAAAGAAAGAGAAGCTGTGAGTGAGAGAGAGAAAGAGAAGCTGTGAGTGTGTGAGAGAGAGAGAAGCTGTGAGTGTGAGAGAGAAAGAGAAGCTGTGAGTGAGAGAGAGAGAAAGAGAAAGAGATGCAGTGAGTGAAAGAGAGAGAGAGAAAGAGAAGTTGTAAGTGAGAGAGAGAAAGAGAAGCTTTGAGTGAGTGAGAGAGAGAAAGGGAAGATGTGAGTGTGTGTGAAAGAGAGAGCTGTGAGTGAGAGAGAGAGAAAGTGAAGCTGTGAGTGAGAGAGAGAGAGAGAAAGAGAAGCTGTGAGTGAGAGAGTGAGAAAGAGAATCTGAGAAAGAGAGAGTGAAATAGAAGCTGTGGGTTAGATAGAGAGAGAGAAGCTGTGAGTGAGAGAGAGAGAAAGAGATGCTGTGAGTGAGAGAGAAACAGAAGCTGTCAATGAGAGAGAGAGAAAGAGAAGTTGTGAGTGAGAGAGAGAGAGAAAGAGAAGCTGTGAGAGAGAGAGGGAGAAAGAAAGAGAAGCTGTTAGTGAGAGAGAAAGAGAAAGAGAAGCTGTGAGTGACACAGAGAGAGAAGCTGTGAGTGAGAGAGAGAGAGAAAGAGAAGCTTTGTGTGAGTGAGAGAGAGAGAGAAGCTGTGTGTGAGAGAAAGAAAGAAAGAAAGTGGTTGTGAGTGAGAGAGAGAAAGAGAAGCATTAAGTGAGAGAGAGAGAAATAGAGTCTGTGTGAGAGAGAGAAAGATAAGCAGTGTGTGTGTGAGAGAGAAGCTGTGAGTGAGAGAGAGAGAGTTGATTTGAGTGAGTGTGAGAGAGAAACAGAAGCTGTGAGTGAGAGAGAGAAAGAGAAGCTGTGAGTGAGAGAGAGAGAAAGAGAGGCTGTGAGGGAGAGAGAGAGAGTAAAAGCTGTGAGTGAGATAGAGAGAAAGAGATGCTTTGAGTGAGAGAGAGAAATAGAAGCTGTGAGTGAGAGAGAGAGAAAGAGAGTCTGTGTCAGAAAGAGAGAAATAGAAGCTGTGAGTGAGAGAGAGAAAGAAGCCGTGAGTGAGAGAGAGAAGCTGTGAGTGAGAGAGAGAGAAATAGAAGCTGTGAGTGAGGGAGAAAGAGAAGCTGTGAGTGAGTGAGTGAGAGAGAGAAGCTGTGAGTGAGAGAGAGAGAAAGAGAAGCTGTGTGAGAGAGAGAGAGAGAAAGAGAAGCTGTGAGTGAGAGAGAGAAAGAGAATCTGAGAAAGAGAGTGTGAAAGAGAAGCTGTAAGAGAGAGATAGAAGCTGTGAGTGAGAGAGAGAGAAGCTGTGAGTGAAAGAGAGAGAGAGAGATGCTGTGAGTGAGAGAGAAACAGAAGCTGTGAATGAGAGAGAGAGAGAAAGAGAAGGTATGAGTGAGAGAGAGAGAGAAAGAGAAGGTATGAGAGAGAGAGAGAAGCCGTGAGTGAGAGAGAAAGAGAAAGAGAAGCTGTGAGTTACACAGAGAGAGAGAAGCTGTGAGTGACAGAGAGAGAATGAGAAGCTGTGTGTGTGAGAGAGAAAGAGAAGCTGTGTGTGTGTGTGTGAGATTAAGAGAAGCTGTGTGTGTGAGAGAGAGGAAGAGACACTGTGTGTGAGAGAGAGAGAAAGAGAGAAAGAGAAGCTGTGAGTGAGAGAGAGAGAGATGCTGTGAGTGAGAGAGAGAAAGAGAAGTTGTGTATGTATGAGAGAGATATATGCTGTGAGTAAGAGAGAGAAAGAGAAGCTGTGTGTGAGAGAAAGAGAAAGTGAAGCTGTGTGTGAGAGAAAGAGAGAAAGTGAAGCTGTGAGTGAGAGAGAGAGAAAGAGAAGCATTGAGAGAGAGAGGAATAGAGTCTGTGAGAGAGAGAGAAAGAGAAGCTGTGTGAGAGAGAGAAGCTGTGAGTGAGAGCAAGAGAGCGAAAGAGAAGCTGTGAAAGAGAGAGAAAGACAAGCTGTGAGTGAGAGAGAGAGAGGTGCTGTGAGTGAGTGAGAGAGAGAAACAGAAGCTGTGAGTGAGAGAGAGAAAGAGAGAAAGAGAAGCTGTGAGTGAGAGAGAGAGAAAGAGAAGCTGTGAGTGAGAGAGAGAGAAAAAAAGCTGTGAGTGAGAGAGAGAGAGAAAGAGATGCTTTGAGTGAGAGAGAGAGAAATAGAAGCTGTGAGTGAGAGAGAGAGAAAGAGAGTCTGTGTGAGAAAGAGAGAAAGAGAAGCTGTGAGTGAGAGAGAGAGAGAAGCTGTGAGTGAGAGAGAGAGAAATAGAAGCTGTGAGTTAGAGAGTAAGAGAAGCTGTGAGTGAGTGGGAGAGAGAGAAGCTGTGAGTGAGAGAGAGAGAGAGAGAAAGAGAAGTTGTGAGTGAGAGAGAGAGAGAAAGAGATGCTGTGAGTGAGAGAGAGAAAGAGAAGCTGAGAAAGAGAGAGTGAAAGAGAAGCTGTCAGTGAGAGAGAGAGAGAGAAGCTGTGAGTGAGAGAGAGAGAAGCTGTGAGTGAGAGAGAGAGAGAAAGAGAAGCTGTGAGTGAGAGAGAGAGAGAGAAAGAGAAGCTGTGAGTGAGAGAGAAAGAGAAAGAGAAGCTGTGAGTGACACAGAGAGAAGCTGTGAGTGAGTGAGAGAGAGAGAAAGAGATGCAGTGAGTGAGAGAGAAACAGAAGCTGTGAATGAGAGAGAGAGAGAAAGAGAAGGTGTGAGTGTGTGAGAGAGAAAAAGGGAAGCTGGGTGTGTGTGAGAGAGAAAGAGAAGCTGTGTGGGAGAGAGAGAGAAAGAGAAGCTGTGGGGGAGAGAGAGATACTGTGAGTGAGAGAGAGAAAGAGAAACTGTGAGTGAGTGAGAGAGAAAGAAAGAGAAGCTGTGTGTTTGGGAGAGAGAAGATGTGAGTGAGAGAGAGAAAGAGATGCTGTGAGTGAAAGAAAGAGAGTGAAAGAGAAGCTGTGAGTGAGAGAGAGAGAGAAAGAGAAGCTGTGAGTGAGTGAGAGAGAGAGAGAGTTGATTTGAGTGAGTGTGAGAGAGAAACAGAAGCTGTGAGTGAGAGAGAGAAAGAGAGAAAGAGAAGCTGTGAGTGAGAGAGAGAGAAAGAGAGGCTGTGAGTGAGAGAGAGAGAAAAAGCTGTGAGTGAGATAGAGAGAAAGAGATGCTTTGAGTGAGAGAGAGAGAAATAGAAGCTGTGAGTGAGAGAGAGAGAAAGAGAGTCTGTGTCAGAAAGAGAGAAATAGAAGCTGTGAGTGAGAGAGAGAGAGAAGCCATGAGTGAGAGAGAGAAGCCGTGAGTGAGAGAGAGAGAGAAATAGAAGCTGTGAGTGAGGGAGAAAGAGAAGCTGTGAGTGAGTGAGTGAGAGAGAGAAGCTGTGCGTGAGAGAGAGAGAAAGAGAAGCTGTGAGTGAGAGAGAGAGAAAAAGAGAAGCTGTGAGTGAGAGAGAGAAAGTGAAGCTGAGAAAGAGAGAGTGAAAGAGAAGCTGTGAGTGAGAGAGAGAGAGAGAGAGAAAGAGAAGCTGTGAGTGAGAGAGAGAAAGAGAATCTGAGAAAGAGAGTGTGAAAGAGAAGCTGTAAGAGAGAGAGAGAGAAGCTGTGAGTGAAAGAGAGAGAGAGAGATGCTGTGAGTGAGAGAGAAACAGAAGCTGTGAATGAGAGAGAGAGAGAAAGAGAAGGTATGAGTGAGAGGAGAGAGAAAGAGAAGGTATGAGAGAGAGAGAGAAGCCGTGAGTGAGAGAGAAAGAGAAGCTGTGAGTTACACAGAGAGAGAGAAGCTGTGAGTGACAGAGAGAGAATGAGAAGCTGTGTGTGTGAGAGAGAAAGAGAAGCTGTGAGTGTGAGAGAGAGAGAGAGAGAAAGAGAAGCTGTGTGTGTGTGTGTGAGATTAAGAGAAGCTGTGTGTGTGTGAGAGAGGAAGAGACACTGTGTGTGAGAGAGAGAGAAAGAGAGAAAGAGAAGCTGTGAGTGAGAGAGAGAGAGATGCTGTGAGTGAGAGAGAGAAAGAGAAGTTGTGTATGTATGAGAGAGATATATGCTGTGAGTAAGAGAGAGAAAGAGAAGCTGTGTGTGAGAGAAAGAGAAAGTGAAGCTGTGTGTGAGAGAAAGAGAGAAAGTGAAGCTGTGAGTGAGAGAGAGAGAAAGAGAAGCATTGAGAGAGAGAGGAATAGAGTCTGTGAGAGAGAGAGAAAGAGAAGCTGTGGGTGTGAGAGAGAAGCTGTGAGTGAGAGCGAGAGAGAAGCTGTGAAAGAGAGAGAAAGACAAGCTGTGAGTGAGAGAGAGAGAGGTGCTGTGAGTGAGTGAGAGAGAGAAACAGACGCTGTGAGTGAGAGAGAGAAAGAGAGAAAGAGAAGCTGTGAGTGAGAGAGAGAAAGAAAGAGATGCTGTGAGTGAGAGAGAGAGAAAAAGCTGTGAGTGAGAGAGAGAGAGAAAGAGAAGCTGTGAGAGAGAGTGAGAAAGAGAAGCTCTGAGTGAGAGGGAGAGAAAGAGAAGCTGTGAGTGAGACAAAGAGAGAGAAAGAGAAGCTGTGATTGAGAGAGAGAGAGAGAGAGAAGCTGTGAGAGAGAGAGAGAGAAAGAGAAGCTGTGAGTGAGAGAGAGAGGAAGAGATGCTGTGAGTGAGAGAGAGAGAAAGAGAAAGAGAAGCTGTGAGTGAGTGAGAGAGAGAAAGAGAAGCTGTGAGTGAGAGAGAGAGAAAGAGAATCTGAGAAAGAGAGAGACAAAGAGAAGCTGTGAGTGAGAGAGAAAGAGAAGGAGAAGCTGTGAGTGACAAACAGAGAGAGAAGCTGTGAGTGAGAGAGAGAGAGAGAAAGAGATGCTGTGAGTGAGAGAGAAACAGAAGCTGTGAATGAGAGAGAGAGAGAAAGAGAAGGTGTGAGTGAGAGAGAGAGAGAGAAAGGGAAGCTGTGAGTGAGAGAGAGAGAGATGCTGTGAGTGAGAGAGAGACAGAAAGAGAATCTGTGAGTGAGAGAGAGAGAAGCTGTGAGTGAGAGTGGGTGAAGCTGTGAGTGAGAGAGAGATAGAAAGAGAAGCTGTGAGTGAGAGAGAGAGAAAGAAAGAAAGAAAGAGAAGCTGTGAGTGAGAGAGAGAAAGAGATGCTGTGAGTGAGAGAGAGAGAAACAGAAGCTGTGAGTGAGAGAGAGAGAGTCTGTGGGAGAAAGAGAGAGAGAAAGAGAAGCTGTGAGTGAGAGAGAGAGAAGCTGTGAGTGAGAGAGAGAGAAGTTGTGAATGAGAGAGAGAGAGAAAGAGAAGCTGTGAGTGAGAGAGAGAGAGAGAAGCTGTGAGTGAGACAGAGAGAAGTTGTAAATGAGTGAGAGAGAGAAAGAGAAGCTGTGAGAGAGAAAGAGAGAAAGAGAAGCTGTGTGTGAGAGAGATAGAAAGAGATGCTGTGAGAGAGACAAAGAGAGAGAGAGAAGCTGTGTGTGAGAGAGAGAGAGAAAGAGAAGCTGTGAGAGAGAAAGAGAGAAAGAGAAACTGTGAGTGAGTGAGTGAGAAAGAGAAGCTGTGAGTGAGAGAGAGAGAAGCTGTGAGTGAGAGAGAGAGAAGCTGTGAGTGAGAGAGAGAAAAAACAGAAGCTGTGAGTGAGAGAGATAGAAAGAGAAGCTGTGAGTGAGAGAGAGAGAAAGAGAAGCTCTGAGTGAGAGAGAGAGAAAGAGAGTCTGAGAAAGAGAGAGTGAAAGAGAAGCTGTGAGTGAGAGCGAGAGAGAGAAGCTGTGAGTGAGAGAGACAGACAGAGAAGCTGTGAGTGAGAGAGAAACAGAAGCTGTGAGTGAGAGTGAGAGAGAAAGAGAAGGTGTGAGTGACAGAGAGAAAGAGAAGCTGTGAGTGAGAGAAAAAGAAAGAGAAGCTGTGAGTGAGAGAGGGAGAGAGAAAGAAAAGGTATGAGTGAGAGAGAGAGAAAGAGAGTCTGTGTGAGAATGAGAGAGTGAAAGAGAAGCAGTGAGTGAGAGAGAGAAGCTGTGAGTGAGTGAGAGAAAGAGAGATAGAGAAGCTGTGAGTGAGAGAGAAACAGAAGCTGTGAGTGAGAGTGAGAGAGAGTGAAGCTGTAAGTGAGAGAAAGAATGAGAGAAAGGGAAGGTGTGAGTGCGAGAGAGAGAGAGAAAGAGAAGCTGTGAGTGTGTGTGAGAGAGAGAAGCTGTGAGTGTGAGAGAGAGAGAGAGAAAGAGATGCTGTGAGTGAGAGAGAAACAGAAGCTGTCAATGAGAGAGAGAGAGAAAGAGAAGGTGTGAGTGAGAGAGAGAGAAAGAGATGTGTGTGTGTGAGAGAGAGAAGCTGTGAGTGAGAGAGAGAGAGAGAAGCTGTGAGTGAGAGAGAGAATGAGAAGCTGTGTGTGTGTGAGAGAGAGAAGCTGTGAGTGAGAGAGAGAAAGAGAAACTGTGAGTGAGAGAGAAAGAAAGAGAAGCTGTGAGTGAGAGAGAGAAAGAGAAGCTGTGAGTGTGTGAGAGAGAGAGAAGCTGTGAGTGTGAGAGAGAAAGAGAAGCTGTGAGTGAGAGAGAGAGAAAGAGAAAGAGATGCAGTGAGTGAAAGAGAGAGAGAGAAAGAGAAGTTGTAAGTGAGAGAGAGAAAGAGAAGCTTTGAGTGAGTGAGAGAGAGAAAGGGAAGATGTGAGTGTGTGTGAAAGAGAGAGCTGTGAGTGAGAGAGAGAGAAAGTGAAGCTGTGAGTGAGAGAGAGAGAGAGAAAGAGAAGCTGTGAGTGAGAGAGTGAGAAAGAGAATCTGAGAAAGAGAGAGTGAAATAGAAGCTGTGGGTTAGATAGAGAGAGAGAAGCTGTGAGTGAGAGAGAGAGAAAGAGATGCTGTGAGTGAGAGAGAAACAGAAGCTGTCAATGAGAGAGAGAGAAAGAGAAGTTGTGAGTGAGAGAGAGAGAGAAAGAGAAGCTGTGAGAGAGAGAGGGAGAAAGAAAGAGAAGCTGTTAGTGAGAGAGAAAGAGAAAGAGAAGCTGTGAGTGACACAGAGAGAGAAGCTGTGAGTGAGAGAGAGAGAGAAAGAGAAGCTTTGTGTGAGTGAGAGAGAGAGAGAAGCTGTGTGTGAGAGAAAGAAAGAAAGAAAGTGGTTGTGAGTGAGAGAGAGAAAGAGAAGCATTAAGTGAGAGAGAGAGAAATAGAGTCTGTGTGAGAGAGAGAAAGATAAGCAGTGTGTGTGTGAGAGAGAAGCTGTGAGTGAGAGAGAGAGAGTTGATTTGAGTGAGTGTGAGAGAGAAACAGAAGCTGTGAGTGAGAGAGAGAAAGAGAAGCTGTGAGTGAGAGAGAGAGAAAGAGAGGCTGTGAGGGAGAGAGAGAGAGTAAAAGCTGTGAGTGAGATAGAGAGAAAGAGATGCTTTGAGTGAGAGAGAGAAATAGAAGCTGTGAGTGAGAGAGAGAGAAAGAGAGTCTGTGTCAGAAAGAGAGAAATAGAAGCTGTGAGTGAGAGAGAGAAAGAAGCCGTGAGTGAGAGAGAGAAGCTGTGAGTGAGAGAGAGAGAAATAGAAGCTGTGAGTGAGGGAGAAAGAGAAGCTGTGAGTGAGTGAGTGAGAGAGAGAAGCTGTGAGTGAGAGAGAGAGAAAGAGAAGCTGTGTGAGAGAGAGAGAGAGAAAGAGAAGCTGTGAGTGAGAGAGAGAAAGAGAATCTGAGAAAGAGAGTGTGAAAGAGAAGCTGTAAGAGAGAGATAGAAGCTGTGAGTGAGAGAGAGAGAAGCTGTGAGTGAAAGAGAGAGAGAGAGATGCTGTGAGTGAGAGAGAAACAGAAGCTGTGAATGAGAGAGAGAGAGAAAGAGAAGGTATGAGTGAGAGAGAGAGAGAAAGAGAAGGTATGAGAGAGAGAGAGAAGCCGTGAGTGAGAGAGAAAGAGAAAGAGAAGCTGTGAGTTACACAGAGAGAGAGAAGCTGTGAGTGACAGAGAGAGAATGAGAAGCTGTGTGTGTGAGAGAGAAAGAGAAGCTGTGTGTGTGTGTGTGAGATTAAGAGAAGCTGTGTGTGTGAGAGAGAGGAAGAGACACTGTGTGTGAGAGAGAGAGAAAGAGAGAAAGAGAAGCTGTGAGTGAGAGAGAGAGAGATGCTGTGAGTGAGAGAGAGAAAGAGAAGTTGTGTATGTATGAGAGAGATATATGCTGTGAGTAAGAGAGAGAAAGAGAAGCTGTGTGTGAGAGAAAGAGAAAGTGAAGCTGTGTGTGAGAGAAAGAGAGAAAGTGAAGCTGTGAGTGAGAGAGAGAGAAAGAGAAGCATTGAGAGAGAGAGGAATAGAGTCTGTGAGAGAGAGAGAAAGAGAAGCTGTGTGAGAGAGAGAAGCTGTGAGTGAGAGCAAGAGAGCGAAAGAGAAGCTGTGAAAGAGAGAGAAAGACAAGCTGTGAGTGAGAGAGAGAGAGGTGCTGTGAGTGAGTGAGAGAGAGAAACAGAAGCTGTGAGTGAGAGAGAGAAAGAGAGAAAGAGAAGCTGTGAGTGAGAGAGAGAGAAAGAGAAGCTGTGAGTGAGAGAGAGAGAAAAAAAGCTGTGAGTGAGAGAGAGAGAGAAAGAGATGCTTTGAGTGAGAGAGAGAGAAATAGAAGCTGTGAGTGAGAGAGAGAGAAAGAGAGTCTGTGTGAGAAAGAGAGAAAGAGAAGCTGTGAGTGAGAGAGAGAGAGAAGCTGTGAGTGAGAGAGAGAGAAATAGAAGCTGTGAGTTAGAGAGTAAGAGAAGCTGTGAGTGAGTGGGAGAGAGAGAAGCTGTGAGTGAGAGAGAGAGAGAGAGAAAGAGAAGTTGTGAGTGAGAGAGAGAGAGAAAGAGATGCTGTGAGTGAGAGAGAGAAAGAGAAGCTGAGAAAGAGAGAGTGAAAGAGAAGCTGTCAGTGAGAGAGAGAGAGAGAAGCTGTGAGTGAGAGAGAGAGAAGCTGTGAGTGAGAGAGAGAGAGAAAGAGAAGCTGTGAGTGAGAGAGAGAGAGAGAAAGAGAAGCTGTGAGTGAGAGAGAAAGAGAAAGAGAAGCTGTGAGTGACACAGAGAGAAGCTGTGAGTGAGTGAGAGAGAGAAAGAGATGCAGTGAGTGAGAGAGAAACAGAAGCTGTGAATGAGAGAGAGAGAGAAAGAGAAGGTGTGAGTGTGTGAGAGAGAAAAAGGGAAGCTGGGTGTGTGTGAGAGAGAAAGAGAAGCTGTGTGGGAGAGAGAGAGAAAGAGAAGCTGTGGGGGAGAGAGAGATACTGTGAGTGAGAGAGAGAAAGAGAAACTGTGAGTGAGTGAGAGAGAAAGAAAGAGAAGCTGTGTGTTTGGGAGAGAGAAGATGTGAGTGAGAGAGAGAAAGAGATGCTGTGAGTGAAAGAAAGAGAGTGAAAGAGAAGCTGTGAGTGAGAGAGAGAGAGAAAGAGAAGCTGTGAGTGAGTGAGAGAGAGAGAGAGTTGATTTGAGTGAGTGTGAGAGAGAAACAGAAGCTGTGAGTGAGAGAGAGAAAGAGAGAAAGAGAAGCTGTGAGTGAGAGAGAGAGAAAGAGAGGCTGTGAGTGAGAGAGAGAGAAAAAGCTGTGTGAGATAGAGAGAAAGAGATGCTTTGAGTGAGAGAGAGAGAAATAGAAGCTGTGAGTGAGAGAGAGAGAAAGAGAGTCTGTGTCAGAAAGAGAGAAATAGAAGCTGTGAGTGAGAGAGAGAGAGAAGCCATGAGTGAGAGAGAGAAGCCGTGAGTGAGAGAGAGAGAGAAATAGAAGCTGTGAGTGAGGGAGAAAGAGAAGCTGTGAGTGAGTGAGTGAGAGAGAGAAGCTGTGCGTGAGAGAGAGAGAAAGAGAAGCTGTGAGTGAGAGAGAGAGAAAAAGAGAAGCTGTGAGTGAGAGAGAGAAAGTGAAGCTGAGAAAGAGAGAGTGAAAGAGAAGCTGTGAGTGAGAGAGAGAGAGAGAGAAAGAGAAGCTGTGAGTGAGAGAGAGAAAGAGAATCTGAGAAAGAGAGTGTGAAAGAGAAGCTGTAAGAGAGAGAGAGAGAAGCTGTGAGTGAAAGAGAGAGAGAGAGATGCTGTGAGTGAGAGAGAAACAGAAGCTGTGAATGAGAGAGAGAGAGAAAGAGAAGGTATGAGTGAGAGGAGAGAGAAAGAGAAGGTATGAGAGAGAGAGAGAAGCCGTGAGTGAGAGAGAAAGAGAAGCTGTGAGTTACACAGAGAGAGAGAAGCTGTGAGTGACAGAGAGAGAATGAGAAGCTGTGTGTGTGAGAGAGAAAGAGAAGCTGTGAGTGTGAGAGAGAGAGAGAGAGAAAGAGAAGCTGTGTGTGTGTGTGTGAGATTAAGAGAAGCTGTGTGTGTGTGAGAGAGGAAGAGACACTGTGTGTGAGAGAGAGAGAAAGAGAGAAAGAGAAGCTGTGAGTGAGAGAGAGAGAGATGCTGTGAGTGAGAGAGAGAAAGAGAAGTTGTGTATGTATGAGAGAGATATATGCTGTGAGTAAGAGAGAGAAAGAGAAGCTGTGTGTGAGAGAAAGAGAAAGTGAAGCTGTGTGTGAGAGAAAGAGAGAAAGTGAAGCTGTGAGTGAGAGAGAGAGAAAGAGAAGCATTGAGAGAGAGAGGAATAGAGTCTGTGAGAGAGAGAGAAAGAGAAGCTGTGGGTGTGAGAGAGAAGCTGTGAGTGAGAGCGAGAGAGAAGCTGTGAAAGAGAGAGAAAGACAAGCTGTGAGTGAGAGAGAGAGAGGTGCTGTGAGTGAGTGAGAGAGAGAAACAGACGCTGTGAGTGAGAGAGAGAAAGAGAGAAAGAGAAGCTGTGAGTGAGAGAGAGAAAGAAAGAGATGCTGTGAGTGAGAGAGAGAGAAAAAGCTGTGAGTGAGAGAGAGAGAGAAAGAGAAGCTGTGAGAGAGAGTGAGAAAGAGAAGCTGTGAGTGAGAGGGAGAGAAAGAGAAGCTGTGAGTGAGACAAAGAGAGAGAAAGAGAAGCTGTGATTGAGAGAGAGAGAGAGAGAGAAGCTGTGAGAGAGAGAGAGAGAAAGAGAAGCTGTGAGTGAGAGAGAGAGGAAGAGATGCTGTGAGTGAGAGAGAGAGAAAGAGAAAGAGAAGCTGTGAGTGAGTGAGAGAGAGAAAGAGAAGCTGTGAGTGAGAGAGAGAGAAAGAGAATCTGAGAAAGAGAGAGACAAAGAGAAGCTGTGAGTGAGAGAGAAAGAGAAGGAGAAGCTGTGAGTGACAAACAGAGAGAGAAGCTGTGAGTGAGAGAGAGAGAGAGAAAGAGATGCTGTGAGTGAGAGAGAAACAGAAGCTGTGAATGAGAGAGAGAGAGAAAGAGAAGGTGTGAGTGAGAGAGAGAGAGAGAAAGGGAAGCTGTGAGTGAGAGAGAGAGAGATGCTGTGAGTGAGAGAGAGACAGAAAGAGAATCTGTGAGTGAGAGAGAGAGAAGCTGTGAGTGAGAGTGGGTGAAGCTGTGAGTGAGAGAGAGATAGAAAGAGAAGCTGTGAGTGAGAGAGAGAGAAAGAAAGAAAGAAAGAGAAGCTGTGAGTGAGAGAGAGAAAGAGATGCTGTGAGTGAGAGAGAGAGAAACAGAAGCTGTGAGTGAGAGAGAGAGAGTCTGTGGGAGAAAGAGAGAGAGAAAGAGAAGCTGTGAGTGAGAGAGAGAGAAGCTGTGAGTGAGAGAGAGAGAAGTTGTGAATGAGAGAGAGAGAGAAAGAGAAGCTGTGAGTGAGAGAGAGAGAGAGAAGCTGTGAGTGAGACAGAGAGAAGTTGTAAATGAGTGAGAGAGAGAAAGAGAAGCTGTGAGAGAGAAAGAGAGAAAGAGAAGCTGTGTGTGAGAGAGATAGAAAGAGATGCTGTGAGAGAGACAAAGAGAGAGAGAGAAGCTGTGTGTGAGAGAGAGAGAGAAAGAGAAGCTGTGAGAGAGAAAGAGAGAAAGAGAAACTGTGAGTGAGTGAGTGAGAAAGAGAAGCTGTGAGTGAGAGAGAGAGAAGCTGTGAGTGAGAGAGAGAGAAGCTGTGAGTGAGAGAGAGAGTTGCTGTGAGTGAGTGAGAGAGAGAAACAGAAGCTGCGAGTGAGAGAGAGAAAGAGAGGAAGAGAAGCTGTGAGTGAGAGAGAGAAAGAGAAGCTGTGAGTGAGAGAGAGAAGCTGTAAGTGAGAGAGAGAGAGAAAGAGAAGCATTGAGAGAGAGAGGAATAGAGTCTGTGAGAGAGAGAGAAAGAGAAGCTGTGTGAGAGAGAGAAGCTGTGAGTGAGAGCAAGAGAGCGAAAGAGAAGCTGTGAAAGAGAGAGAAAGACAAGCTGTGAGTGAGAGAGAGAGAGGTGCTGTGAGTGAGTGAGAGAGAGAAACAGAAGCTGTGAGTGAGAGAGAGAAAGAGAGAAAGAGAAGCTGTGAGTGAGAGAGAGAGAAAGAGAAGCTGTGAGTGAGAGAGAGAGAAAAAAAGCTGTGAGTGAGAGAGAGAGAGAAAGAGATGCTTTGAGTGAGAGAGAGAGAAATAGAAGCTGTGAGTGAGAGAGAGAGAAAGAGAGTCTGTGTGAGAAAGAGAGAAAGAGAAGCTGTGAGTGAGAGAGAGAGAGAAGCTGTGAGTGAGAGAGAGAGAAATAGAAGCTGTGAGTTAGAGAGTAAGAGAAGCTGTGAGTGAGTGGGAGAGAGAGAAGCTGTGAGTGAGAGAGAGAGAGAGAGAAAGAGAAGTTGTGAGTGAGAGAGAGAGAGAAAGAGATGCTGTGAGTGAGAGAGAGAAAGAGAAGCTGAGAAAGAGAGAGTGAAAGAGAAGCTGTCAGTGAGAGAGAGAGAGAGAAGCTGTGAGTGAGAGAGAGAGAAGCTGTGAGTGAGAGAGAGAGAGAAAGAGAAGCTGTGAGTGAGAGAGAGAGAGAAAGAGAAGCTGTGAGTGAGAGAGAAAGAGAAAGAGAAGCTGTGAGTGACACAGAGAGAGAGAAGCTGTGAGTGAGTGAGAGAGAGAAAGAGATGCAGTGAGTGAGAGAGAAACAGAAGCTGTGAATGAGAGAGAGAGAGAAAGAGAAGGTGTGAGTGTGTGAGAGAGAAAAAGGGAAGCTGGGTGTGTGTGAGAGAGAAAGAGAAGCTGTGTGGGAGAGAGAGAGAAAGAGAAGCTGTGGGGGAGATAGAGATACTGTGAGTGAGAGAGAGAAAGAGAAACTGTGAGTGAGTGAGAGAGAAAGAAAGAGAAGCTGTGAGTTTGGGAGAGAGAAGATGTGAGTGAGAGAGAGAAAGAGATGCTGTGAGTGAAAGAAAGAGAGTGAAAGAGAAGCTGTGAGTGAGAGAGAGAGAGAAAGAGAAGCTGTGAGTGAGTGAGAGAGAGAGAGAGTTGATTTGAGTGAGTGTGAGAGAGAAACAGAAGCTGTGAGTGAGAGAGAGAAAGAGAGAAAGAGAAGCTGTGAGTGAGAGAGAGAGAAAGAGAGGCTGTGAGTGAGAGAGAGAGAAAAAGCTGTGAGTGAGATAGAGAGAAAGAGATGCTTTGAGTGAGAGAGAGAGAAATAGAAGCTGTGAGTGAGAGAGAGAGAAAGAGAGTCTGTGTCAGAAAGAGAGAAATAGAAGCTGTGAGTGAGAGAGAGAGAGAAGCCATGAGTGAGAGAGAGAAGCCGTGAGTGAGAGAGAGAGAGAAATAGAAGCTGTGAGTGAGGGAGAAAGAGAAGCTGTGAGTGAGTGAGTGAGAGAGAGAAGCTGTGCGTGAGAGAGAGAGAAAGAGAAGCTGTGAGTGAGAGAGAGAGAAAAAGAGAAGCTGTGAGTGAGAGAGAGAAAGTGAAGCTGAGAAAGAGAGAGTGAAAGAGAAGCTGTGAGTGAGAGAGAGAGAGAGAGAAAGAGAAGCTGTGAGTGAGAGAGAGAAAGAGAATCTGAGAAAGAGAGTGTGAAAGAGAAGCTGTAAGAGAGAGAGAGAGAAGCTGTGAGTGAAAGAGAGAGAGAGAGATGCTGTGAGTGAGAGAGAAACAGAAGCTGTGAATGAGAGAGAGAGAGAAAGAGAAGGTATGAGTGAGAGGAGAGAGAAAGAGAAGGTATGAGAGAGAGAGAGAAGCCGTGAGTGAGAGAGAAAGAGAAGCTGTGAGTTACACAGAGAGAGAGAAGCTGTGAGTGACAGAGAGAGAATGAGAAGCTGTGTGTGTGAGAGAGAAAGAGAAGCTGTGAGTGTGAGAGAGAGAGAGAGAGAAAGAGAAGCTGTGTGTGTGTGTGTGTGAGATTAAGAGAAGCTGTGTGTGTGTGAGAGAGGAAGAGACACTGTGTGTGAGAGAGAGAGAAAGAGAGAAAGAGAAGCTGTGAGTGAGAGAGAGAGAGATGCTGTGAGTGAGAGAGAGAAAGAGAAGTTGTGTATGTATGAGAGAGATATATGCTGTGAGTAAGAGAGAGAAAGAGAAGCTGTGTGTGAGAGAAAGAGAAAGTGAAGCTGTGTGTGAGAGAAAGAGAGAAAGTGAAGCTGTGAGTGAGAGAGAGAGAAAGAGAAGCATTGAGAGAGAGAGGAATAGAGTCTGTGAGAGAGAGAGAAAGAGAAGCTGTGGGTGTGAGAGAGAAGCTGTGAGTGAGAGCGAGAGAGAAGCTGTGAAAGAGAGAGAAAGACAAGCTGTGAGTGAGAGAGAGAGAGGTGCTGTGAGTGAGTGAGAGAGAGAAACAGACGCTGTGAGTGAGAGAGAGAAAGAGAGAAAGAGAAGCTGTGAGTGAGAGAGAGAAAGAAAGAGAAGCTGTGAGTGAGAGAGAGAGAAAAAGCTGTGAGTGAGAGAGAGAGAGAAAGAGAAGCTGTGAGAGAGAGTGAGAAAGAGAAGCTGTGAGTGAGAGGGAGAGAAAGAGAAGCTGTGAGTGAGACAAAGAGAGAGAAAGAGAAGCTGTGATTGAGAGAGAGAGAGAGAGAGAAGCTGTGAGAGAGAGAGAGAGAAAGAGAAGCTGTGAGTGAGAGAGAGAGGAAGAGATGCTGTGAGTGAGAGAGAGAGAAAGAGAAAGAGAAGCTGTGAGTGAGTGAGAGAGAGAAAGAGAAGCTGTGAGTGAGAGAGAGAGAAAGAGAATCTGAGAAAGAGAGAGACAAAGAGAAGCTGTGAGTGAGAGAGAAAGAGAAGGAGAAGCTGTGAGTGACAAACAGAGAGAGAAGCTGTGAGTGAGAGAGAGAGAGAGAAAGAGATGCTGTGAGTGAGAGAGAAACAGAAGCTGTGAATGAGAGAGAGAGAGAAAGAGAAGGTGTGAGTGAGAGAGAGAGAGAGAAAGGGAAGCTGTGAGTGAGAGAGAGAGAGATGCTGTGAGTGAGAGAGAGAGACAGAAAGAGAATCTGTGAGTGAGAGAGAGAGAAGCTGTGAGTGAGAGTGGGTGAAGCTGTGAGTGAGAGAGAGATAGAAAGAGAAGCTGTGAGTGAGAGAGAGAGAAAGAAAGAAAGAAAGAGAAGCTGTGAGTGAGAGAGAGAAAGAGATGCTGTGAGTGAGAGAGAGAGAAACAGAAGCTGTGAGTGAGAGAGAGAGAGTCTGTGGGAGAAAGAGAGAGAGAAAGAGAAGCTGTGAGTGAGAGAGAGAGAAGCTGTGAGTGAGAGAGAGAGAAGTTGTGAATGAGAGAGAGAGAGAAAGAGAAGCTGTGAGTGAGAGAGAGAGAGAGAAGCTGTGAGTGAGACAGAGAGAAGTTGTAAATGAGTGAGAGAGAGAAAGAGAAGCTGTGAGAGAGAAAGAGAGAAAGAGAAGCTGTGTGTGAGAGAGATAGAAAGAGATGCTGTGAGAGAGACAAAGAGAGAGAGAGAAGCTGTGTGTGAGAGAGAGAGAGAAAGAGAAGCTGTGAGAGAGAAAGAGAGAAAGAGAAACTGTGAGTGAGTGAGTGAGAAAGAGAAGCTGTGAGTGAGAGAGAGAGAAGCTGTGAGTGAGAGAGAGAGAAGCTGTGAGTGAGAGAGAGAGTTGCTGTGAGTGAGTGAGAGAGAGAAACAGAAGCTGCGAGTGAGAGAGAGAAAGAGAGGAAGAGAAGCTGTGAGTGAGAGAGAGAAAGAGAAGCTGTGAGTGAGAGAGAGAAGCTGTAAGTGTGAGAGAGAGAGAAAGAGAGTCTGTGTGAGAAAGAGAGGAAGAGAAGCTGTGAGTGGGAGAGAGAGAGAAAGAGAAGCTGTTTGTGTGAGAGAGAAACTGTGAGTAAGAGAGAGAAAGAGAAAGAGAAGCTGTGTGTGTGTGAGAGAGAAACTGTGAGTGAGAAAGAGAAAGAGAAACTGTGAGTGAGTGAGAAAGAAAGAGAAGCTGTGAGTGTGGGAGAGAGAGAAGCTGTGAGTGAGAGAGAGAGAGAGAAAGAGATGCTGTGAGTGAAAGAAAGAGAGCGAAATAGAAGCTGTGAGTGAGAGAGAGAGAGAAAGAGAAGCTGTGAGTGATTGAGAGAGAGAAAGGGAAGCTGTGAGTGTGTGTGAGAGAGAGAACTGTGAGTGAGAGAGAGAGAGAGAAAGAGAAGCTGTGAGTGAGAGAGAGAAAGAGAAGCTGAGAAAGAGAGAGTGAAAGAGAAGCTGTGAGTGAGAGAGAGAGAGCTGTGAGTGAGAGAGAGAGAAGCTGTGAGTGAGAGAAAGAGAAAGTGAAGCTGTGTGTGAGAGAAAGAGAAAGTGAAGCTGTGTGTGAGAGAAAGAGAGAAAGTGAAGCTGTGAGTGAGAGAGAGAGAAAGAAAAGCATTGAGTGAGAGAGAGAGGAATAGAGTCTGTGTGAGAGAGAGAAAGAGAAGCTGTGAGAGAGAGAGAGAGAAGCTGTGAGTGAGAGCGAAAGAGCGAAAGAGAAGCTGTGAGTGAAAGAGAGAGAGAGAAAGAGAAACTGTGAGTGAGAGAGAGAGAGAGTTGCTGTGAGTGAGTGAGAGAGAGAGAAGCTGTGAGCGAGTGAGAGAGAGAGAAAGAGAAGCTGGGTGTGTGAGAGAAGATGTGAGTGAGAGGAAAAGAGCGAAAGAGAAGCGGTGAGTGAAAGAGAGAGAGAAGCTGTAAGTGAGAGAGAGTTGCTGTGAGTGAGAGAGAGAGAGAAACAGAAGGTGTGAGTGAGAGACAGAAAGAGAGAAAGAGAAGCTGTGAGTGAGAGAGAGAGAGAGAGAAGCTGTGAGTAAGTGAGAGAGAGAAAAAGCTGTGAGTGAGAGAGAGAGAGAAAGAGATGCTTTGAGTGAGAGAGAGAGAAACAGAAGCTGTGAGTGAGAGAGAGAGAAAGAGAGTCTGTGTGAGAAAGAGAGAAAGAGAAGCTGTGAGTGAGAGAGAGAGAGAGAAGCTGTGAGTGAGAGAGAGAGAAGGTGTGAGTGAGAGAGAGAGAAATAGAAGCTGTGAGTGAGAGAGAAAGAGAAGCTGTTAGTGAGTGAGAGAGAAGATGTAAGTGAGTGAAAGAGAGAGAGAAAGAGAAGCTGTGAGTGAGATAGAGAGAGAAAGAGAAGCTGTGAGAGAGAGTGAGAAAGAAGCTGTGAGTGAGAGAGAGAGAAAGAGAAGCTGGGAGTGAGACAAAGAGAGAGAAAGAGAAGCTGTGAGTGAGAGAGAGCGAGAGAAAGAGAAGCTGTGATTGAGGAGAGAAAGAGAAGCTGTGAGTGAGTGAGAGAGAGAAAGAGAAGCTGTGAGTGAGAGAGAGAGAAAGAGAAGCTGTGAGTGAGAGAGAGAGAAAGAGAAGTTGTGAGTGAGAGAGAGAGGAAGAGATGCTGTGAGTGAGAGAGAGAGAGAAAGAGAAGCTGTGAGAGAGAGTGAGAAAGAGAAGCTGTGAGTGAGACAAAGAGAGAGAAAGAGAAGCTGTGATTGAGAGAGAGAGAGAGAAGCTGTGAGAGAGAGAGAGAGAGAGAGAAGCTGTGAGTGAGAGAGAGAGGAAGAGATGCTGTGAGTGAGTGAGAGAGAAAGAGAAGCTGTGAGTGAGTGAGAGAGAGAAAGAGAAGCTGTGAGTGAGAGAGAGAGAAAGAGAATCTGAGAAAGAGAGAGAGAAAGAGAAGCTGTGAGTGAGAGAGAAAGAGAAAGAGAAGCTGTGAGTGACACACAGAGAGAGAAGCTGTGAGTGAGAGAGAGAGAGAGAAAGAGATGCTGTGAGTGAGAGAGAAACAGAAGCTGTGAATGAGAGAGAGAGAGAAAGAGAAGGTGTGTGAGAGAGAGAGAGAAAGGGAAGCTGTGAGTGAGAGAGAGAGAGAAGCTGTGAGTGAGAGAGAGACAGAAAGAGAATCTGTGAGTGAGAGAGAGAGAAGCTGTGAGTGAGAGTGGGTGAAGCTGTGAGTGAGAGAGAGAGAAGCTGTGAGTGAGATAGAGAGAAAGAGAAGCTGTGTGAGAGAGAGAGAAGCTGTGAGTGAGAGAGAGATAGAAAGAGAAGCTGTGAGTGAGAGAGAGAGAAAGAAAGAAAGAAAGAGAAGCTGTGAGTGAGAGAGAGAAAGAGATGCTGTGAGTGAGAGAGAGAGAAACAGAAGCTGTGAGTGAGAGAGAGAGAGTCTGTGGGAGAAAGAGAGAGAGAAAGAGAAGCTGTGAGTGAGAGAGAGAGAAGCTGTGAGTGAGAGAGAGAGAAGTTGTGAATGAGAGAGAGAGAGAAAGAGAAGCTGTGAGTGAGAGAGAGAGATAGAAGCTGTGAGTGAGACAGAGAGAAGTTGTGAATGAGTGAGAGAGAGAAAGAGAAGCTGTGAGAGAGAAAGAGAGAAAGAGAAGCTGTGTGTGAGAGAGATAGAAAGAGATGCTGTGAGAGAGAGAGAGAGTTGCTGTGAGTGAGTGAGAGAGAGAAACAGAAGCTGCAAGTGAGAGAGAGAAAGAGAGGAAGAGAAGCTGTGAGTGAGAGAGAGAAAGAGAGAAAGAGAAGCTGTGAGTGAGAGAGAGAAGCTGTAAGTGAGAGAGAGAGAGAGAGAGAGTCTGTGTGAGAAAGAGAGGAAGAGAAGCTGTGGTGAGAGTGAGAGAAAGAGAAGGTGTGAGTGCGAGAGAGAGAGAGAAAGGGAAGCTGGGTGTGTGAGAGAGAGAAAGAGAAGCTGTGAGTGGGAGAGAGAGAGAGAAAGAGAAGCTGTTTGTGTGAGAGAGAAACTGTGAGTAAGAGAGAGAATGAGAAAGAGAAGCTGTGTGTGTGAGAGAGAGAAACTGTGAGTGAGAGAGAGAAAGAGAAACTGTGAGTGAGTGAGAAAGAAAGAGAAGCTGTGAGTGTGGGAGAGAGAGAAGCTGTGAGTGAGAGAGAGAGAGAGAAAGAGATGCTGTGAGTGAAAGAAAGAGAGCGAAAGAGAAGCTGTGAGTGAGAGAGAGAGAGAAAGAGAAGCTGTGAGTGATTGAGAGAGAGAAAGGGAAGCTGTGAGTGTGTGAGAGAGAGAGAACTGTGAGTGAGAGAGAGAGAAAGAGAAGCTGTGAGTGAGAGAGAGAGAGAAAGAGAAGCTGTGAGTGAGAGAGAGAAAGAGAAGCTGAGAAAGAGAGAGTGAAAGAGAAGCTGTGAGTGAGAGAGAGAGAGCTGTGAGTGAGAGAGAGAGAAGCTGTGAGTGAGAGAAAGAGAAAGTGAAGCTGTGTGTGAGAGAAAGAGAAAGTGAAGCTGTGTGTGAGAGAAAGAGAGAAAGTGAAGCTGTGAGTGAGAGAGAGAGAAAGAGAAGCATTGAGTGAGAGAGAGAGGAATAGAGTCTGTGAGAGAGAGAGAAAGAGAAGCTGTGAGAGAGAGAGAGAGAAGCTGTGAGTGAGAGCGAAAGAGCGAAAGAGAAGCTGTGAGTGAAAGAGAGAGAGAGAAAGAGAAACTGTGAGTGAGAGAGAGAGAGAGTTGCTGTGAGTGAGTGAGAGAGAGAAGCAGAAGCTGTGAGTGAGAGAGAGAAAGAGAGAAAGAGAAGCTGTGAGTGAGAGAGAGAGAGAGAAAGAGAGGCTGTTAGTGAGAGAGAGAGAAAAAAAGCTGTGAGTGAGAGAGAGAGAGAGAGAGAAAGAGATGCTTTGAGTGAGAGAGAGAGAGAAGCTGTGAGTGAGAGAGGGTGAAGCTGTGAGCGAGAGAGAGAGAAGCTGTGAGTGAGAGAGAGATAGAAAGAGAAGCTGTGAGTGAGAGAGAGAAAGAAAGAAAGAGAAGCTGTGAGTGAGAGAGAGAAAGAGATGCTGTGAGTGAGAGAGAGAGAAACAGAAGCTGTGAGTGAGAGAGAGAGAGTCTGTGTGAGAAAGAGAGAGAGAAAAAGAAGCTGTGAGTGAGAGAGAGAAGCTGTGAGTGAGAGTGAGAGAAGTTGTGAATGAGAGAGAGAGAAAGAGAAGCTGTGAGCGAGAGAGAAAGAGAAGTTGTGAATGAGTGAGAGAGAGAAAGAGAAGCTGTGAGAGAGAAAGAGAAGCTGTGAGTGAGTGAGAGAGAGAGAAGCTGTGAGTGAGAGAGATAGAGAAAGAGAAGCTGTGAGAGAGAAAGAGAAGCTGTGTGTGTGAGAGAGAGAGAAACGGTGATTGAGAGAGAGAGAGTTGCTGGGAGTGAGTGAGAGAGAGAAACAGAAGCTGCGAGTGAGAGAGAGAAAGAGAGAAAGAGAAGCTGTGTGAGAGAGAGAGAGAGAAAGATGTGAGTGAGAGAGAGAGAGAAAGAGATGCTTTGAGTGAGAGAGAGAGACTAACAGAAGCTGTAAGTGAGAGAGAGAGAGAAAGAGAGTCTGTGTGAGAAAGAGAGGAAGAGAAGCTGTGGTGAGAGAGAGAGAAGCTGTGAGTGAGAAAGAGAAGCTGTGAGTGAGAGAGAGAGAAATAGAAGCTGTGAGTGAGAGAGAAAGAAAAGCTGTGAGTGAGAGAGAGAGAGAGAAGCTGTGAGTGAGAGATAGAAAGAAAGAGAAGCTGTGAGTGAGAGAGAGAGAGAGAGAAAGAGAAGCTGTGAGTGAGAGAGAAAAAGAGAAGCTGAGAAAGAGAGAGTGAAAGAGAAGCTGTGAGTGAAAGAGAGAGAGAGAAGCTGTGAGTGAGAGAGAGAGAAAGAGAAGCTGTGAGTGAGAGAGAGAGAGAGCAAGAGAAGCTGTAAGTGAGAGAAGGAGAAAGAGAATCTGAGAAAGAGAGAGAGAAAGAGAAGCTGTAAGTGAGAGAGAAAGAGAAGCTGTGAGTGACACAGAGAGAGAAGCTGTGAGTGAGAGAGAGAGAGAAAGAGATGCTGTGAGTGAGAGAGAAACAGAAGCTGTGAATGGGAGAGAGAGAGAAAGAGAAGGTGTGAGTGGGAGAGAGAGAGAAAGAGAAGCTGTGTGTGAGAGAGAGAGAAACTGTGAGTGAGAGAGAGAAAGAGAAAGAGATGCTGTGAGTGAAAGAAAGAGAGTGAAAGAGAAGCTGTGAGTGAGAGAGAGAGAGAACGAGAAGGTGTGAGTGAGTGAGAGAGAGAAAGGGAAGCTGTGAGTGTGAGAGAGAGAGAGCTGTGAGTGACAGAGAGAGAAAGAGAAGCTGTGAGTGAGAGAGAGAGAGAAAGAAAAGCTGTGAGTTGGAGAAAGAGAAGCTGAGAAAGAGAGCGTGAAAGAGACCTGTGAGTTAGAGAGAGAGAGAGAGAAGCTGTGAGTGAGAGAGAGAGAAGCTGTGAGTGAGATAAAGAGAAAGTGAAGCTGTGTGTGAGAGAAAGAGAAAGTGAAGCTGTTGTGAGAGAAAGAGAGAAAGTGAAGCTGTAAGTGAGAGAGAGAGAGAAAGAGAAGCTGTGAGTGAGAGAGAAAGAGAAGCTGTGAGTGAGTGAGAGAGAGAGAACCTGTAAGTGAGAGAAAAAGAGAGAGAAAGAGAAGCTGTGAGTGAGAGTGAGAAAGAGAAGCTGTGTGAGAGAGAGAAACTGTGTGTGAGTGAGAGAGAGAGAGAAGCTGTGTGTGTGAGAGAGAAAGAGACACTGTGTGAGAGTGAGAGAGAGAAACAGAAGCTGTGAGTGAGAGAGAGAGAGTCTGTGTGAGAAAGAGAGAGAGAAAAAGAAGCTGTGAGTGAGAGAGAGAGAAGCTGTGAGTGAGAGTGAGAGAAGTTGTGAATGAGAGAGAGAGATTAAGAGAAGCTGTGAGCGAGAGAGAAAGAGAAGTTGTGAATGAGTGAGAGAGAGAAAGAGAAGCTGTGAGAGAGAAAGAGAGAAAGAGAAGCTGTGTGTGAGAGAGATAGAAAGAGATGGTGTGAGAGAGACAAAGAGAGAGAAAGAGAAGCTGTGAGTGAGAGAGAGAGAGAGAAGCTGTGAGTGAGAGAGATAGAGAAAGAGAAGCTGTGAGAGAGAAAGAGAAAAAGAGAAGCTGTGTGTGTGAGAGAGAGAGAAACAGTGATTGAGAGAGAGAAAGACAAACTGTGAGTGAGTGAGTGAGAAAGAGAAGCTGTGAGTGAGAGAGAGAGAAGCTGTGAGAGAGAGAGAGAGTTGCTGGGAGTGAGTGAGAGAGAGAAACAGAAGCTGCGAGTGAGAGAGAGAAAGAGAAGCTGTGTGTGAGAGAGAGAGAAAGATGTGAGTGAGAGAGAGAGAGAAAGAGATGCTTTGAGTGAGAGAGAGAGACTAACAGAAGCTGTAAGTGTGAGAGAGAGAGAAAGAGAGTCTGTGTGAGAAAGAGAGGAAGAGAAGCTGTGGTGAGAGAGAGAGAGAAGCTGTGAGTGAGAAAGAGAAGCTGTGAGTGAGAGAGAGAGAAATAGAAGCTGTGAGTGAGAGAGAAAGAGAAGCTGTGAGTGAGAGAGAGAGAGAGAAGCTGTGAGTGAGAGATAGAAATAAAGAGAAGCTGTGAGTGAGAGAGAGAGAGAAAGAGAAGCTGTGAGTGAGAGAGAGAAAGAGAAGCTGAGAAAGAGAGAGTGAAAGAGAAGCTGTGAGTGAAAGAGAGAGAGAGAGAAGCTGTGAGTGAGAGAGAGAGAAAGAGAAGCTGTGAGTGAGAGAGAGAGAGCAAGAGAAGCTGTAAGTGAGAGAAGGAGAAAGAGAATCTGAGAAAGAGAGAGAGAAAGAGAAGCTGTATGTGAGAGAGAAAGAGAAGCTGTGAGTGACACAGAGAGAGAAGCTGTGAGTGAGAGAGAGAGAGAAAGAGATGCTGTGAGTGAGAGAGAAACAGAAGCTGTGAATGGGAGAGAGAGAGAAAGAGAAGGTGTGAGTGGGAGAGAGAGAGAAAGAGAAGCTGTGTGTGTGAGAGAGAGAAACTGTGAGTGAGAGAGAGAAAGAGAAAGAGATGCTGTGAGTGAAAGAAAGAGAGTGAAAGAGAAGCTGTGAGTGAGAGAGAGAAAGAGAAGGTGTGAGTGAGTGAGAGAGAGAAAGGGAAGCTGTGAGTGTGTGTGAGAGAGAGCTGTGAGTGACAGAGAGAGAAAGAGAAGCTGTGAGTGAGAGAGAGAGAGAAAGAAAAGCTGTGAGTTGGAGAGAGAAAGAGAAGCTGAGAAAGAGAGAGTGAAAGAGACCTGTGAGTTAGAGAGAGAGAGAGAAGCTGTGAGTGAGAGAGAGAGAAGCTGTGAGTGAGAGAAAGAGAAAGTGAAGCTTTGTGTGAGAGAAAGAGAAAGTGAAGCTGTGTGTGAGAGAAAGAGAGAAAGTGAAGCTGTAAGTGAGAGAGAGAGAGAAAGAGAAGCTGTGAGTGAGAGAGAAAGAGAAGCTGTGAGTGAGTGAGTGAGAGAGAAGCTGTAAGTGAGAGAAAAAGAGAGAGAAAGAGAAGCTGTGAGTGAGAGTGAGAAAGAGAAGCTGTGTGAGAGAGAGAAAGAGAAGCTGTGTGTGAGTGAGAGAGAGAGAGAGAAGCTGTGTGTGTGAGAGAGAAAGAGACACTGTGTGTGAGAGAGAGAGAGAGAGAAAGAGAAGCTGTGAGTGAGAGAGAGATGCTGTGAGAGAGAGAGAAAGAGAAGCTGTGTGTGAGAGAAAGAGAAAGTGAAGCTGTGTGTGAGAGAAAGAGAGAAAGAGAGAAAGTGAAGCCGTGAGTGAGAGAGAGAGAGAGAGAAAGAGAAGAATTGAGTAAGAGAGAGAGAAATAGAGACTGTGAGAGAGAGAGAAAGAGAAGCTGGGTGTGTGAGAGAAGATGTGAGTGAGAGGAAAAGAGCGAAAGAGAAGCTGTGAGTGAAAGAGAGAGAGAGAGAAGCTGTAAGTGTGTGAGAGAGAGTTGCTGTGAGTGAGTGAGAGAGAGAAACAGAAGGTGTGAGTGAGAGAGAGAAAGAGAGAAAGAGAAGCTGTGAGTGAGAGAGAGCGAGAGAAGCTGTGAGTAAGTGAGAGAGAGAAAAAGCTGGGAGTGAGAGAGAGAGAGAAAGAGATGCTTTGAGTGAGAGAGAGAGAAACAGAAGCTGTGAGTGAGAGAGAGAGAAAGAGAGTCTGTGTGAGAAAGAGAGAAAGAGAAGCTGTGAGTGAGAGAGAGAGAGAAGCTGTGAGTGAGAGAGAGAGAAGGTGTGAGTGAGAGAGAGAGAAATAGAAGCTGTGAGTGAGAGAGAAAGAGAAGCTGTTAGTGAGTGAGAGAGAAGATGTAAGTGAGTGAAAGAGAGAGAGAAAGAGAAGCTGTGAGTGAGATAGAGAGAGAAAGAGAAGCTGTGAGAGAGAGTGAGAAAGAAGCTGTGAGTGAGAGAGAGAGAAAGAGAAGCTGGGAGTGAGACAAAGAGAGAGAAAGAGAAGCTGTGAGTGAGAGAGAGCGAGAGAAAGAGAAGCTGTGATTGAGGAGAGAAAGAGAAGCTGTGAGTGAGTGAGAGAGTGAAAGAGAATGTGTGTGTGAGAGAGAGAGAAAGAGAAGCTGTGAGTGAGAGAGAGAGAAAGAGAAGTTGTGAGTGAGAGAGAGAGGAATAGATGCTGTGAGTGAGAGAGAGAGAGAAAGAGAAGCTGTGAGAGAGAGTGAGAAAGAGAAGCTGTGAGTGAGAGGGAGAGAAAGAGAAGCTGTGAGTGAGACAAAGAGAGAGAAAGAGAAGCTGTGATTGAGAGAGAGAGAAAGAGAAGCTGTGATTGAGAGAGAGAGAGAGAGAAGCTGTGAGTGAGAGAGAGAGAGAGAGAGAGAGAAAGAGAAGCTGTGAGTGAGAGAGAGAGGAAGAGATGCTGTGAGTGAGAGAGAGAGAGAAAGAGAAGCTGTGAGTGAGTGAGAGAGAGAGAGAGAATCTGTGAGTGAGAGGGAGAGAGAGAAAGAGAAGCTGTGAGAGAGAGAGAAAAACAGAAGCTGTGAGTGAGAGAGAGAGAGAAAGAGAAGCTGTGAGTGAGAGAGAGAGAAAGAGAAGCTGTGTGAGAGAGAGAGAATCTGTGAGGGAGAGGGAGAAAGAGAAGCTGTGAGTGAGAGAGAGAGAAAAACAGAAGCTGTGAGTGAGAGAGAGATAGAAAGAGAAGCTGTGTGTGTGAGAGAGAGAGAGAGAGAGAAAGAGAAGCTCTGAGTGAGAGAGAGAGAAAGAGAGTCTGAGAAAGAGAGAGTGAAAGAGAAGCTGTGTGAGAGCGAGAGAGAGAGAAGCTGTGAGTGAGAGAGAGAGAGAAGCTGTGAGTGAGAGAGAGAGAAGGTGTGAGTGAGAGAGAGAGAAATAGAAGCTGTGAGTGAGAGAGAAAGAGAAGCTGTTAGTGAGTGAGAGAGAAGATGTAAGTGAGTGAAAGAGAGAGAGAAAGAGAAGCTGTGAGTGAGATAGAGAGAGAAAGAGAAGCTGTGAGAGAGAGTGAGAAAGAAGCTGTGAGTGAGAGAGAGAGAAAGAGAAGCTGGGAGTGAGACAAAGAGAGAGAAAGAGAAGCTGTGAGCGAGAGAGAGCGAGAGAAAGAGAAGCTGTGATTGAGGAGAGAAAGAGAAGCTGTGAGTGAGTGAGAGAGAGAAAGAGAAGCTGTGAGTGAGAGAGAGAGAAAGAGAAGCTGTGAGTGAGAGAGAGAGAAAGAGAAGTTGTGAGTGAGAGAGAGAGGAAGAGTTGCTGTGAGTGAGACAAAGAGAGAGAAAGAGAAGCTGTGATTGAGGAGAGAAAGAGAAGCTGTGAGTGAGTGAGAGAGAGAAAGAGAAGCTGTGAGTGAGTGAGAGAGAGAAAGAGAAGCTGTGAGTGAGAGAGAGAGAAAGAGAAGCTGTGAGTGAGAGCGAGAGAAAGAGAAGCTGTGAGTGAGAGAGAGAGACAGAGAAGCTGTGAGTGAGAGAGAAAAAGAAGCTGTGAGTGAGAGTGAGAGAGAAAGAGAAGGTGTGAGTGAGAGAGAGAAAGAGAAGCTGTGAGTGAGAGAGAAAGAGAAGCTGTTAGTGAGTGAGAGAGAAGATGTAAGTGAGTGAAAGAGAGAGAGAAAGAGAAGCTGTGAGTGAGTTAGAGAGAAAGAGAAGCTGTGAGAGAGAGTGAGAAAGAAGCTGTGAGTGAGAGAGAGAGAAAGAGAAGCTGGGAGTGAGACAAAGAGAGAGAAAGAGAAGCTGTGAGTGAGAGAGAGCGAGAGAAAGAGAAGCTGTGATTGAGGAGAGAAAGGGAAGCTGTGAGTGAGTGAGAGAGAGAAAGAGAAGCTGTGAGTGAGAGAGAGAGAAAGAGAAGCTGTGAGTGAGAGAGAGAGAAAGAGAAGTTGTGAGTGAATGAGAGAGAAAGAGAAGTTGTGAGTGAGAGAGAGAGGAAGAGATGCTGTGAGTGAGAGAGAGAGAAAGAGAAGCTGTGAGAGAGAGTGAGAAAGAGAAGCTGTGAGTGAGAGAGAGAGGAAGAGATGCTGTGAGTGAGAGAGAGAGAGAAAGAGAAGCTGTGAGAGAGAGTGAGAAAGAGAAGCTGTGAGTGAGAGGGAGAGAAAGAGAAGCTGTGAGTGAGAGAGAGAGAGAAAGAGAAGCTGTGAGTGAGAGAGAGAGGAAGAGATGCTGTGAGTGAGAGAGAGAGAGAAAGAGAAGCTGTGAGTGAGTGAGAGAGAGAGAGAGAATCTGTGAGTGAGAGGGAGAGAGAGAAAGAGAAGCTGTGTGAGAGAGAGAAAAACAGAAGCTGTGAGTGAGAGAGAGAGAAAGAGAAGCTGTGAGTGAGAGAGAGAGAAAGAGAAGCTGTGAGAGAGAGAGAGAATCTGTGAGTGAGAGGGAGAGGGAGAAAGAGAAGCTGTGAGTGAGAGAGAGAAAAAACAGAAGCTGTGAGTGAGAGAGAGATAGAAAGAGAAGCTGTGTGTGAGAGAGAGAGAGAGAAAGAGAAGCTCTGAGTGAGAGAGAGAAAGAGAGTCTGAGAAAGAGAGAGTGAAAGAGAAGCTGTGAGTGAGAGCGAGAGAGAGAGAAGCTGTGAGTGAGAGAGAGAGAGAAGCTGTGAGTGAGAGAGAGAGAAGGTGTGAGTGAGAGAGAGAGAAATAGAAGCTGTGAGTGAGAGAGAAAGAGAAGCTGTTAGTGAGTGAGAGAGAAGATGTAAGTGAGTGAAAGAGAGAGAGAAAGAGAAGCTGTGAGTGAGATAGAGAGAGAAAGAGAAGCTGTGAGAGAGAGTGAGAAAGAAGCTGTGAGTGAGAGAGAGAGAAAGAGAAGTTGTGAGTGAGAGAGAGAGGAAGAGATGCTGTGAGTGAGACAAAGAGAGAGAAAGAGAAGCTGTGATTGAGGAGAGAAAGAGAAGCTGTGAGTGAGTGAGAGAGAGAAAGAGAAGCTGTGAGTGAGAGAGAGAGAGAAAGAGAAGCTGTGAGTGAGAGAGAGAGAAAGAGAAGCTGTGAGTGAGAGCGAGAGAAAGAGAAGCTGTGAGTGAGAGAGAGAGACAGAGAAGCTGTGAGTGAGAGAGAAAAAGAAGCTGTGAGTGAGAGTGAGAGAGAAAGAGAAGGTGTGAGTGAGAGAGAGAAAGAGAAGCTGTGAGTGAGAGAGAAAGAAAGAGAAGCTGTGAGTGAGAGAGGGAGAGAGAAAGAAAAGCTATGAGTGAGAGAGAGAGAAAGAGAGTCTGTGTGAGAATGAGAGAGTGAAAGAGAAGCTGTGAGTGAGAGAGAGAAGCTGTGAGTGAGAGAAAGAGAGACAGAGAAGCTGTGAGTGAGAGAGAAACAGAAGCTGTGAGTGAGAGTGAGAGAGAGTGAAGCTGTAAGTGAGAGAAAGAATGAGAGAAAGGGAAGGTGTGAGTGCGAGAGAGAGAGAGAAAGAGAAGCTGTGTGTGTGTGAGAGAGAGAAAGAGATGCTGTGAGTGAGAGAGAAACAGAAGCTGTCAATGAGAGAGAGAGAGAGAGAAAGAGAAGGTGTGAGTGAGAGAGAGAGAAAGAGATGTGTGTGTGAGAGAGAGAGAAGCTGTGAGTGAGAGAGAGAGAGAGAGAGAGAGAAGCTGTGAGTGAGAGTGAGAGATGCTGTGAGAGAGAGACAAAGAGAAGCTGTGTGTGAGAGAAAGAGAAAGTGAAGCTGTGTGTGAGAGAAAGAGAGAAAGAGAGAAAGTGAAGCTGTGAGTGAGAGAGAGAGAGAAAGAGAAGAATTGAGTAAGAGAGAGAGAAATAGAGACTGTGAGAGAGAGAGAAAGAGAAGCTGGGTGTGTGAGAGAAGATGTGAGTGAGAGGAAAAGAGCGAAAGTGAAGCTGTGAGTGAAAGAGAGAGAGAGAGAAGCTGTAAGTGAGAGAGAGTTGCTGTGAGTGAGTGAGAGAGAGAAACAGAAGATGTGAGTGAGAGAGAGAAAGAGAGAAAGAGAAGCTGTGAGTGAGTGAGAGAGAGAGAAGCTGTGAGTAAGTGAGAGAGAGAAAAAGCTGTGAGTGAGAG
This sequence comes from Bradypodion ventrale, assembly GCA_035047345.1. Classification (NCBI taxonomy): domain Eukaryota; kingdom Metazoa; phylum Chordata; class Lepidosauria; order Squamata; family Chamaeleonidae; genus Bradypodion; species Bradypodion ventrale. The sequence goes on from JAWDJE010000001.1 coordinate 227,614,968, forward strand.
AGAGAGAGAAAGAGATGCTTTGAGTGAGAGAGAGAGAAACAGAAGCTGTGAGTGAGAGAGAGAGAAAGAGAGTCTGTGTGAGAAAGAGAGAAAGAGAAGCTGTGAGTGAGAGAGAGAGAGAGAAGCTGTGAGTGAGAGAGAGAGAAGGTGTTAGTGAGAGAGAGAGAAATAGAAGCTGTGAGTGAGAGAGAAAGAGAAGCTGTTAGTGAGTGAGAGAGAAGATGTAAGTGAGTGAAAGAGAGAGAGAAAGAGAAGCTGTGAGTGAGATAGAGAGAGAAAGAGAAGCTGTGAGAGAGAGTGAGAAAGAAGCTGTGAGTGAGAGAGAGAGAGAGAAGCTGGGAGTGAGACAAAGAGAGAGAAAGAGAAGCTGTGAGTGAGAGAGAGCGAGAGAAAGAGAAGCTGTGATTGAGGAGAGAAAGAGAAGCTGTGAGTGAGTGAGAGAGAGAAAGAGAAGCTGTGAGTGAGAGAGAGAGAAAGAGAAGCTGTGAGTGAGAGAGAGAGAAAGAGAAGTTGTGAGTGAGAGAGAGAGGAAGAGATGCTGTGAGTGAGAGAGAGAGAGAAAGAGAAGCTGTGAGAGAGAGTGAGAAAGAGAAGCTGTGAGTGAGAGGGAGAGAAAGAGAAGCTGTGAGTGAGACAAAGAGAGAGAAAGAGAAGCTGTGATTGAGAGAGAGAGAAAGAGAAGCTGTGATTGAGAGAGAGAGAGAGAAGCTGTGAGAGAGAGAGAGAGAGAGCGAGAAGCTGTGAGCGAGAGAGAGAGGAAGAGATGCTGTGAGTGAGAGAGAGAGAAAGAGAAGCTGTGAGTGAGTGAGAGAGAGAGAGAATCTGTGAGTGAGAGGGAGAGAGAGAAAGAGAAGCTGTGTGAGAGAGAGAAAAACAGAAGCTGTGAGTGAGAGAGAGAGAGAAAGAGAAGCTGTGAGTGAGAGAGAGAGAAAGAGAAGCTGTGAGAGAGAGAGAGAATCTGTGAGTGAGAGGGAGAGGGAGAAAGAAAAGCTGTGAGTGAGAGAGAGAGAAAAACAGAAGCTGTGAGTGAGAGAGAGATAGAAAGAGAAGCCTTGTGTGAGAGAGAGAGAGAGAAAGAGAAGTTCTGAGTGAGAGAGAGAGAAAGAGAGTCTGAGAAAGAGAGAGTGAAAGAGAAGCTGTGAGTGAGAGCGAGAGAGAGAGAAGCTGTGAGTGAGAGAGAGAGAGAAGCTGTGAGTGAGAGAGAGAGAAGGTGTGAGTGAGAGAGAGAGAAATAGAAGCTGTGAGAGAGAAAGAGAAGCTGTTAGTGAGTGAGAGAGAAGATGTAAGTGAGTGAAAGAGAGAGAGAAAGAGAAGCTGTGAGTGAGATAGAGAGAGAAAGAGAAGCTGTGAGAGAGAGTGAGAAAGAAGCTGTGAGTGAGAGAGAGAGAAAGAGAAGCTGGGAGTGAGACAAAGAGAGAGAAAGAGAAGCTGTGAGCGAGAGAGAGCGAGAGAAAGAGAAGCTGTGATTGAGGAAAGAAAGAGAAGCTGTGAGTGAGTGAGAGAGAGAAAGAGAAGCTGTGAGTGAGAGAGAGAGAAAGAGAAGCTGTGAGTGAGAGAGAGAGAAAGAGAAGTTGTGAGTGAGAGAGAGAGGAAGAGATGCTGTGAGTGAGACAAAGAGAGAGAAAGAGAAGCTGTGATTGAGGAGAGAAAGAGAAGCTGTGAGTGAGTGAGAGAGAGAAAGAGAAGCTGTGAGTGAGAGAGAGAGAAAGAGAAGCTGTGAGTGAGAGAGAGTGAAAGAGAAGCTGTGAGTGAGAGCGAGAGAAAGAGAAGCTGTGAGTGAGAGAGAGAGACAGAGAAGCTGTGAGTGAGAGAGAAACAGAAGCTGTGAGTGAGAGTGAGAAAGAGAAGCTGTGAGTGAGAGAGAAAGAAAGAGAAGCTGTGAGTGAGAGAGGGAGAGAGAAAGAAAAGCTATGAGTGAGAGAGAGAGAAAGAGAGTCTGTGTGAGAATGAGAGAGTGAAAGAGAAGCTGTGAGTGAGAGAGAGAAGCTGTGAGTGAGAGAAAGAGAGACAGAGAAGCTGTGAGAGAGAGAGAAACAGAAGCTGTGAGTGAGAGTGAGAGAGAGTGAAGCTGTAAGTGAGAGAAAGAATGAGAGAAAGGGTAGGTGTGAGTGCGAGAGAGAGAGAGAAAGAGAAGCTGTGTGTGTGAGAGAGAGAGAAGCTGTGAGTGAGAGAGAGAGAGAAAGAGATGCTGTGAGTGAGAGAGAAACAGAAGCTGTCAATGAGAGAGAGAGAGAGAAAGAGAAGGTGTGAGAGAGAGAGAGAGAAAGAGATGTGTGTGTGAGAGAGAGAGAAGCTGTAAGTGAGAGAGAGAGAGAAGCTGTGAGTGAGAGAGAGAATGAGAAGCTGTGTGTGTGTGAGAGAGAGAAGCTGTGAGTGAGAGAGAGAAAGAGAAACTGTGAGTGAGAGAGAAAGAAAGAGAAGCTGTGAGTGAGAGAGAGAAAGAGAAGCTATGAGTGAGAGAGAGAGAGAGAAGCTGTGAGTGTGAGAGAGAAAGAGAAGCTGTGAGTGAGAGAGAGAGAAAGAGAAAGAGATGCAGTGAGTGAAAGAGAGAGAGAGAAAGAGAAGTTGTAAGTGAGAGAGAGAGAAAGAGAAGCTTTGAGTGAGTGAGAGAGAGAAAGGGAAGATGTGAGTGTGTGTGAGAGAGAGAGCTGTGAGTGAGAGAGAGAGAAAGAGAAGCTGTGAGTGAGAGAGAGAGAGAAAGAGAAGCTGTGAGTGAGAGAGTGAGAAAGAGAATCTGAGAAAGAGAGAGTGAAATAGAAGCTGTGGGTTAGATAGAGAGAGGGAGAAGCTGTGATTGAGAGAGAGAGAAAGAGATGCTGTTAGTGAGAGAGAAACAGAAGCTGTCAATGAGAGAGAGAGAAAGAGAAGTTGTGAGTGAGAGAGAGAGAGAAAGAGAAGCTGTGAGAGAGAGAGAGAGAAAGAAAGAGAAGCTGTTAGTGAGAGAGAAAGAGAAAGAGGAGCTGTGAGTGACACACAGAGAGAGAAGCTGTGAGTGAGAGAGAGAGAGAAAGAGAAGCTGTGAGTGAGAGAGAGAGAGAGAAAGAGAAGCTGTGAGTGAGAGAGAGAAAGAGAAGCTGTGTGTGAGTGAGAGAGAGAGAGAAGCTGTGTGTGAGAGAAAGAAAGAAAGAAAGTGAAGCTGTGAGTGAGAGAGAGAGAGAAAGAGAAGCATTAAGTGAGAGAGAGAGAAATAGAGTCTTTGTGAGAGAGAGAAAGATAAGCTGTGTGTGTGAGAGAGAGAAGCTGTGAGTGAGAGAGAGAGAGAGTTGATGTGAGTGAGTGTGAGAGAGAAACAGAAGCTGTGAGTGAGAGAGAGAAAGAGAGAAAGAGAAGCTGTGAGTGAGAGAGAGAGAAAGAGAGGCTGTGAGAGAGAGAGAAAAAGCTGTGAGTGAGATAGAGAGAAAGAGATGCTTTGAGTGAGAGAGAGAGAAATAGAAGCTGTGAGTGAGAGAGAGAGAGAAAGAGAGTCTGTGTGAGAAAGAGAGAAATAGAAGCTGTGAGTGAGAGAGAGAGAGAAGCTGTGAGTGAGAGAGAGAGAAAGAGAACCTATGAGTGAGGGAGAAAGAGAAGCTGTGAGTGAGTGAGAGAGAGAAGCTGTGAGTGAGAGAGAGAGAAAGAGAAGCTGTGAGTGAGAGAGAGAGAGAAAGAGAAGCTGTGAGTGAGAGAGAGAAAGAGAAGCTGAGAAAGAGAGAGTGAAAGAGAAGCTGTGTGTGAGAGGGAGAGAAAGAGAAGCTGTGAGTGAGACAAAGAGAGAGAAAGAGAAGCTGTGATTGAGAGAGAGAGAGAAAGAGAAGCTGTGATTGAGAGAGAGAGAGAAGCTGTGAGTGAGAGAGAGAGAAAGAGAAGCTGTGAGTGAGAGAGAGAGGAAGAGATGCTGTGAGTGTGAGAGAGAGAAAGAGAAGCTGTGAGTGAGTGAGAGAGAGAGAGAATCTGTGAGTGAGAGGGAGAGAGAGAAAGAGAAGCTGTGTGAGAGAGAGAAAAACAGAAGCTGTGAGTGAGAGAGAGAGAGAAAGAGAAGCTGTGAGTGAGAGAGAGAAAGAGAAGCTGTGAGAGAGAGAGAGAGAATCTGTGAGTGAGAGGGAGAGGGAGAAAGAGAAGCTGTGAGTGAGAGAGAGAAAAAAACAGAAGCTGTGAGTGAGAGAGATAGAAAGAGTAGCTGTGAGTGAGAGAGAGAGAGAGAAAGAGAAGCTCTGAGTGAGAGAGAGAGAAAGAGAGTCTGAGAAAGAGAGAGTGAAAGAGAAGCTGTGAGTGAGAGCGAGAGAGAGAAGCTGTGAGTGAGATAGGGAGACAGAGAAGCTGTGAGTGAGAGAGAAACAGAAGCTGTGAGTGAGAGTGAGAGAGAAAGAGAAGGTGTGAGTGAGAGAGAGAAAGAGAAGCTGTAGGTGAGAGAGAAAGAAAGAGAAGCTGTGAGTGAGAGAGGGAGAGAGAAAGAAAAGCTATGAGTGAGAGAGAGAGAAAGAGAGTCTGTGTGAGAATGAGAGAGTGAAAGAGAAGCTGTGAGTGAGAGAGGGAAGCTGTGAGAGAGTGAGAGAAAGAGAGATAGAGAAGCTGTGAGTGAGAGAGAAACAGAAGCTGTGAGTGAGAGTGAGAGAGAGTGAAGCTGTAAGTGAGAGAAAGAATGAGAGAAAGGGAAGGTGTGAGTGCGAGAGAGAGAGAAAGAGAAGTTGTGAGTGTGTGAGAGAGAGAGAAGCTGTGAGTGAGAGAGAGAGAGAAAGAGATGCTGTGAGTGAGAGAGAAACAGAAGCTGTGTGTGTGTGAGAGAGAGAAGCTGTGAGTGAGAGAGAGAAAGAGAAACTGTGAGTGAGAGAGAAAGAAAGAGAAGCTGTGAGTGAGAGAGAGAAAGAGAAGCTGTGAGTGAGAGAGAGAGAGAGAAGCTGTGAGTGTGAGAGAGAAAGAGAAGCTGTGAGTGAGAGAGAGAGAAAGAGAAAGAGATGCAGTGAGTGAAAGAGAGAGAGAGAAAGAGAAGTTGTAAGTGAGAGAGAGAGAAAGAGAAGCTTTGAGTGAGTGAGAGAGAGAAAGGGAAGATGTGAGTGTGTGTGAAAGAGAGAGCTGTGAGTGAGAGAGAGAGAAAGCAAAGCTGTGAGTGAGAGAGAGAGAGAGAAAGAGAAGCTGTGAGTGAGAGAGTGAGAAAGAGAATCTGAGAAAGAGAGAGTGAAATAGAAGCTGTGGGTTAGATAGAGAGAGAGAGAAGCTGTGAGTGAGAGAGAGAGAAAGAGATGATGTGAGTGAGAGAGAAACAGAAGCTGTCAATGAGAGAGAGAGAAAGAGAAGTTGTGAGAGAGAGAGAGAGAAAGAGAAGCTGTGAGAGAGAGAGAGAGAAAGAAAGAGAAGCTGTTAGTGAGAGAGAAAGAGAAAGAGAAGCTGTGAGTGACACAGAGAGAGAGAAGCTGTAAGTGAGTGAGTGAGAGAGAGAAGCTGTGAGTGAGAGAGAGAGAGAAAGAGAAGCTGTGAGTGAGAGAGAGAGAGAAAGAGAAGCTGTGAGTGAGAGAGAGAAAGAGAAGCTTAGAAAGAGAGAGTGAAAGAGAAGCTGTGTGTGAGAGGGAGAGAAAGAGAAGCTGTGAGTGAGACAAAGAGAGAGAAAGAGAAGCTGTGATTGAGAGAGAGAGAGAAAGAGAAGCTGTGATTGAGAGAGAGAGAGAAGCTGTGAGTGAGAGAGAGAGAGAAAGAGAAGCTGTGAGTGAGAGAGAGAAGAAGAGATGCTGTGAGTGAGAGAGAGAAAGAGAAGCTGTGAGTGAGTGAGAGAGAGAGAAAGAGAAGCTGTGAGTGAGAGGGAGAGAGAGAAAGAGAAGCTGTGAGAGAGAGAGAAAAACAGAAGCTGTGAGTGTGAGAGAGAGAGAAAGAGAAGCTGTGAGTGAGAGAGAGAAAGAGAGTCTGTGTGAGAATGAGAGAGTGAAAGAGAAGCTGTGAGTGAGAGAGAGAAGCTGTGAGTGAGTGTGAGAAAGAGAGATAGAGAAGCTGTGAGTGAGAGAGAAACAGAAGCTGTGAGTGAGAGTGAGAGAGAGTGAAGGTGTAAGTGAGAGAAAGAATGAGAGAAAGGGAAGGTGTGAGTGCGAGAGAGAGAGAGAAAGAGAAGCTGTGAGTGTGTGAGAGAGAGAGAAGCTGTGAGTGAGAGAGAGAGAGAAAGAGATGCTGTGAGTGAGAGAGAAACAGAAGCTGTCAATGAGAGAGAGAGAGAAAGAGAAGGTGTGAGTGAGAGAGAGAGAAAGAGATGTGTGTGTGTGAGAGAGAGAAGCTGTGAGTGAGAGAGAGAGAGAGAGAAGCTGTGAGTGAGAGAGAGAATGAGAAGCTGTGTGTGTGTGAGAGAGAGAAGCTGTGAGTGAGAGAGAGAAAGAGAAACTGTGAGTGAGAGAGAAAGAAAGAGAAGCTGTGAGTGAGAGAGAGAAAGAGAAGCTGTGAGTGAGAGAGAGAGAGAGAAGCTGTGAGTGTGAGAGAGAAAGAGAAGCTGTGAGTGAGAGAGAGAGAAAGAGAAAGAGATGCAGTGAGTGAAAGAGAGAGAGAGAAAGAGAAGTTGTAAGTGAGAGAGAGAGAAAGAGAAGCTTTGAGTGAGTGAGAGAGAGAAAGGGAAGATGTGAGTGTGTGTGAAAGAGAGAGCTGTGAGTGAGAGAGAGAGAAAGCGAAGCTGTGAGTGAGAGAGAGAGAGAGAAAGAGAAGCTGTGAGTGAGAGAGTGAGAAAGAGAATCTGAGAAAGAGAGAGTGAAATAGAAGCTGTGGGTTAGATAGAGAGAGAGAGAAGCTGTGAGTGAGAGAGAGAGAGAAAGAGATGATGTGAGTGAGAGAGAAACAGAAGCTGTCAATGAGAGAGAGAGAAAGAGAAGTTGTGAGTGAGAGAGAGAGAGAAAGAGAAGCTGTGAGAGAGAGAAAGAAAGAAAGAGAAGCTGTTAGTGAGAGAGAAAGAGAAAGAGAAGCTGTGAGTGACACAGAGAGAGAGAAGCTGTGAGTGAGAGAGAGAGAAAGAGAACCTATGAGTGAGGGAGAAAGAGAAGCCCTAAGTGAGTGAGTGAGAGAGAGAAGCTGTGAGTGAGAGAGAGAGAGAAAGAGAAGCTGTGAGTGAGAGAGAGAAAGAGAAGCTGAGAAAGAGAGAGTGAAAGAGAAGCTGTGTGTGAGAGGGAGAGAAAGAGAAGCTGTGAGTGAGACAAAGAGAGAGAAAGAGAAGCTGTGATTGAGAGAGAGAGAGAAAGAGAAGCTGTGATTGAGAGAGAGAGAGAGAGAAGCTGTGAGTGAGAGAGAGAGAAAGAGAAGCTGTGAGTGAGAGAGAGAGGAAGAGATGCTGTGAGTGAGAGAGAGAGAAAGAGAAGCTGTGAGTGAGTGAGAGAGAGAGAAAGAGAAGCTGTGAGTGAGTGAGAGAGAGAGAAAGAGAAGCTGTGAGTGAGAGGGAGAGAGAGAAAGAGAAGCTGTGAGAGAGAGAGAAAAACAGAAGCTGTGAGTGAGAGAGAGAGAGAAAGAGAAGCTGTGAGTGAGAGAGAGAAAGAGAAGCTGTGTGAGAGAGAGAGAGAATCTGTGAGTGAGAGGGAGAGGGAGAAAGAGAAGCTGTGAGTGAGAGAGAGAAAAAAACAGAAGCTGTGAGTGAGAGAGATAGAAAGAGAAGCTGTGAGTGAGAGAGAGAGAGAGAAAGAGAAGCTCTGAGTGAGAGAGAGAGAAAGAGAGTCTGAGAAAGAGAGAGTGAAAGAGAAGCTGTGAGTGAGAGCGAGAGAGAGAAGCTGTGAGTGAGAGAGAGAGACAGAGAAGCTGTGAGTGAGAGAGAAACAGAAGCTGTGAGTGAGAGTGAGAGAGAAAGAGAAGGTGTGAGTGACAGAGAGAAAGAGAAGCTGTGAGTGAGAGAAAAAGAAAGAGAAGCTGTGAGTGAGAGAGGGAGAGAGAAAGAAAAGGTATGAGTGAGAGAGAGAGAAAGAGAGTCTGTGTGAGAATGAGAGAGTGAAAGAGAAGCAGTGAGTGAGAGAGAGAAGCTGTGAGTGAGTGAGAGAAAGAGAGATAGAGAAGCTGTGCGTGAGAGAGAAACAGATGCTGTGAGTGAGAGTGAGAGAGAGTGAAGCTGTAAGTGAGAGAAAGAATGAGAGAAAGGGAAGGTGTGAGTGCGAGAGAGAGAGAGAAAGAGAAGCTGTGAGTGTGTGTGTGAGAGAGAAGCTGTGAGTGAGAGAGAGAGAGAGAAAGAGATGCTGTGAGTGAGAGAGAGAGAGAGAAAGAGAAGCTGTGAGTGAGAGAGAGAAAGAGAAGCTGAGAAAGAGAGAGTGAAAGAGAAGCTGTGTGTGAGAGGGAGAGAAAGAGAAGCTGTGAGTGAGACAAAGAGAGAGAAAGAGAAGCTGTGATTGAGAGAGAGAGAAAGAGAAGCTGTGATTGAGAGAGAGAGAGAGAGAAGCTGTGAGTGAGAGAGAGAGAGAAAGAGAAGCTGTGAGTGAGAGAGAGAGGAAGAGATGCTGTGAGTAAGAGAGAGAGAAAGAGAAGCTGTGAGTGAGTGAGAGAGAGAGAAAGAGAAGCTGTGAGTGAGAGGGAGAGAGAGAAAGAGAAGCTGTGAGAGAGAGAGAAAAACAGAAGCTGTGAGTGAGAGAGAGAGAGAGAAAGAGAAGCTGTGAGTGAGAGAGAGAAAGAGAGTCTGTGTGAGAATGAGAGAGTGAAAGAGAAGCTGTGAGTGAGAGAGAGAAGCTGTGAGTGAGTGAGAGAAAGAGAGATAGAGAAGCTGTGTGTGAGAGAGAAACAGAAGCTGTGAGTGAGAGTGAGAGAGAGTGAAGCTGTAAGTGAGAGAAAGAATGAGAGAAAGGCAAGGTGTGAGTGCGAGAGAGAGAGAAAGAGAAACTGTGAGTGAGAGAGAAAGAAAGAGAAGCTGTGAGTGAGAGAGAGAAAGAGAAGCTGTGAGTGAGAGAGAGAGAGAGAAGCTGTGAGTGTGAGAGAGAAAGAGAAGCTGTGAGTGAGAGAGAGAGAAAGAGAAAGAGATGCAGTGAGTGAAAGAGAGAGAGAGAAAGAGAAGTTGTAAGTGAGAGAGAGAGAAAGAGAAGCTTTGAGTGAGTGAGAGAGAGAAAGGGAAGATGTGAGTGTGTGTGAAAGAGAGAGCTGTGAGTGAGAGAGAGAGAAAGCGAAGCTGTGAGTGAGAGAGAGAGAGAGAAAGAGAAGCTGTGAGTGAGAGAGTGAGAAAGAGAATCTGAGAAAGAGAGAGTGAAATAGAAGCTGTGGGTTAGATAGAGAGAGAGAGAAGCTGTGAGTGAGAGAGAGAGAAAGAGATGATGTGAGTGAGAGAGAAACAGAAGCTGTCAATGAGAGAGAGAGAAAGAGAAGTTGTGAGAGAGAGAGAGAGAAAGAGAAGCTGTGAGAGAGAGAGAGAAAGAAAGAGAAGCTGTTAGTGAGAGAGAAAGAGAAAGAGAAGCTGTGAGTGACACAGAGAGAGAGAAGCTGTAAGTGAGTGAGTGAGAGAGAGAAGCTGTGAGTGAGAGAGAGAGAGAAAGAGAAGCTGTGAGTGAGAGAGAGAGAGAAAGAGAAGCTGTGAGTGAGAGAGAGAAAGAGAAGCTTAGAAAGAGAGAGTGAAAGAGAAGCTGTGTGTGAGAGGGAGAGAAAGAGAAGCTGTGAGTGAGACAAAGAGAGAGAAAGAGAAGCTGTGATTGAGAGAGAGAGAGAAAGAGAAGCTGTGATTGAGAGAGAGAGAGAAGCTGTGAGTGAGAGAGAGAGAGAAAGAGAAGCTGTGAGTGAGAGAGAGAAGAAGAGATGCTGTGAGTGAGAGAGAGAAAGAGAAGCTGTGAGTGAGTGAGAGAGAGAGAAAGAGAAGCTGTGAGTGAGAGGGAGAGAGAGAAAGAGAAGCTGTGAGAGAGAGAGAAAAACAGAAGCTGTGAGTGTGAGAGAGAGAGAAAGAGAAGCTGTGAGTGAGAGAGAGAAAGAGAGTCTGTGTGAGAATGAGAGAGTGAAAGAGAAGCTGTGAGTGAGAGAGAGAAGCTGTGAGTGAGTGAGAGAAAGAGAGATAGAGAAGCTGTGAGTGAGAGAGAAACAGAAGCTGTGAGTGAGAGTGAGAGAGAGTGAAGGTGTAAGTGAGAGAAAGAATGAGAGAAAGGGAAGGTGTGAGTGCGAGAGAGAGAGAGAAAGAGAAGCTGTGAGTGTGTGAGAGAGAGAGAAGCTGTGAGTGAGAGAGAGAGAGAAAGAGATGCTGTGAGTGAGAGAGAAACAGAAGCTGTCAATGAGAGAGAGAGAGAAAGAGAAGGTGTGAGTGAGAGAGAGAGAAAGAGATGTGTGTGTGTGAGAGAGAGAAGCTGTGAGTGAGAGAGAGAGAGAGAGAAGCTGTGAGTGAGAGAGAGAATGAGAAGCTGTGTGTGTGTGAGAGAGAGAAGCTGTGAGTGAGAGAGAGAAAGAGAAACTGTGAGTGAGAGAGAAAGAAAGAGAAGCTGTGAGTGAGAGAGAGAAAGAGAAGCTGTGAGTGAGAGAGAGAGAGAGAAGCTGTGAGTGTGAGAGAGAAAGAGAAGCTGTGAGTGAGAGAGAGAGAAAGAGAAAGAGATGCAGTGAGTGAAAGAGAGAGAGAAAGAGAAGTTGTAAGTGAGAGAGAGAGAAAGAGAAGCTTTGAGTGAGTGAGAGAGAGAAAGGGAAGATGTGAGTGTGTGTGAAAGAGAGAGCTGTGAGTGAGAGAGAGAGAAAGCGAAGCTGTGAGTGAGAGAGAGAGAGAGAAAGAGAAGCTGTGAGTGAGAGAGTGAGAAAGAGAATCTGAGAAAGAGAGAGTGAAATAGAAGCTGTGGGTTAGATAGAGAGAGAGAGAAGCTGTGAGTGAGAGAGAGAGAGAAAGAGATGATGTGAGTGAGAGAGAAACAGAAGCTGTCAATGAGAGAGAGAGAAAGAGAAGTTGTGAGTGAGAGAGAGAGAGAAAGAGAAGCTGTGAGAGAGAGAAAGAAAGAAAGAGAAGCTGTTAGTGAGAGAGAAAGAGAAAGAGAAGCTGTGAGTGACACAGAGAGAGAGAAGCTGTGAGTGAGAGAGAGAGAAAGAGAACCTATGAGTGAGGGAGAAAGAGAAGCCCTAAGTGAGTGAGTGAGAGAGAGAAGCTGTGAGTGAGAGAGAGAGAGAAAGAGAAGCTGTGAGTGAGAGAGAGAGAGAAAGAGAAGCTGTGAGTGAGAGAGAGAAAGAGAAGCTGAGAAAGAGAGAGTGAAAGAGAAGCTGTGTGTGAGAGGGAGAGAAAGAGAAGCTGTGAGTGAGACAAAGAGAGAGAAAGAGAAGCTGTGATTGAGAGAGAGAGAGAAAGAGAAGCTGTGATTGAGAGAGAGAGAGAGAGAAGCTGTGAGTGAGAGAGAGAGAGAAAGAGAAGCTGTGAGTGAGAGAGAGAGGAAGAGATGCTGTGAGTGAGAGAGAGAGAAAGAGAAGCTGTGAGTGAGTGAGAGAGAGAGAAAGAGAAGCTGTGAGTGAGTGAGAGAGAGAGAAAGAGAAGCTGTGAGTGAGAGGGAGAGAGAGAAAGAGAAGCTGTGAGAGAGAGAGAAAAACAGAAGCTGTGAGTGAGAGAGAGAGAGAAAGAGAAGCTGTGAGTGAGAGAGAGAAAGAGAAGCTGTGTGAGAGAGAGAGAGAATCTGTGAGTGAGAGGGAGAGGGAGAAAGAGAAGCTGTGAGTGAGAGAGAGAAAAAAACAGAAGCTGTGAGTGAGAGAGATAGAAAGAGAAGCTGTGAGTGAGAGAGAGAGAGAGAAAGAGAAGCTCTGAGTGAGAGAGAGAGAAAGAGAGTCTGAGAAAGAGAGAGTGAAAGAGAAGCTGTGAGTGAGAGCGAGAGAGAGAAGCTGTGAGTGAGAGAGAGAGACAGAGAAGCTGTGAGTGAGAGAGAAACAGAAGCTGTGAGTGAGAGTGAGAGAGAAAGAGAAGGTGTGAGTGACAGAGAGAAAGAGAAGCTGTGAGTGAGAGAAAAAGAAAGAGAAGCTGTGAGTGAGAGAGGGAGAGAGAAAGAAAAGGTATGAGTGAGAGAGAGAGAAAGAGAGTCTGTGTGAGAATGAGAGAGTGAAAGAGAAGCAGTGAGTGAGAGAGAGAAGCTGTGAGTGAGTGAGAGAAAGAGAGATAGAGAAGCTGTGCGTGAGAGAGAAACAGATGCTGTGAGTGAGAGTGAGAGAGAGTGAAGCTGTAAGTGAGAGAAAGAATGAGAGAAAGGGAAGGTGTGAGTGCGAGAGAGAGAGAGAAAGAGAAGCTGTGAGTGTGTGTGTGAGAGAGAAGCTGTGAGTGAGAGAGAGAGAGAGAAAGAGATGCTGTGAGTGAGAGAGAGAGAGAGAAAGAGAAGCTGTGAGTGAGAGAGAGAAAGAGAAGCTGAGAAAGAGAGAGTGAAAGAGAAGCTGTGTGTGAGAGGGAGAGAAAGAGAAGCTGTGATTGAGAGAGAGAGAGAGAGAAGCTGTGAGTGAGAGAGAGAGAGAAAGAGAAGCTGTGAGTGAGAGAGAGAGGAAGAGATGCTGTGAGTAAGAGAGAGAGAAAGAGAAGCTGTGAGTGAGTGAGAGAGAGAGAAAGAGAAGCTGTGAGTGAGAGGGAGAGAGAGAAAGAGAAGCTGTGAGAGAGAGAGAGAAAAACAGAAGCTGTGAGTGAGAGAGAGAGAGAGAAAGAGAAGCTGTGAGTGAGAGAGAGAAAGAGAGTCTGTGTGAGAATGAGAGAGTGAAAGAGAAGCTGTGAGTGAGAGAGAGAAGCTGTGAGTGAGTGAGAGAAAGAGAGATAGAGAAGCTGTGAGTGAGAGAGAAACAGAAGCTGTGAGTGAGAGTGAGAGAGAGTGAAGCTGTAAGTGAGAGAAAGAATGAGAGAAAGGCAAGGTGTGAGTGCGAGAGAGAGAGAAAGAGAAGCTGTGAGTGTGTGAGAGAGAGAGAAGCTGTGAGTGAGAGAGAGAGAGAAAGAGATGCTGTGAGTGAGAGAGAAACAGAAGCTGTCAATGAGAGAGAGAGAGAAAGAGAAGGTGTGAGTGAGAGAGAGAGAAAGAGATGTGTGTGTGTGAGAGAGAGAAGCTGTGAGTGAGAGAGAGAGAGAGAGAAGCTGTGAGTGAGAGAGAGAATGAGAAGCTGTGTGTGTGAGAGAGAGAAGCTGTGAGTGAGAGAGAGAAAGAGAAACTGTGAGTGAGAGAGAAAGAAAGAGAAGCTGTGAGTGAGAGAGAGAAAGAGAAGCTGTGAGTGAGAGAGAGAGAGAGAAGCTGTGAGTGTGAGAGAGAAAGAGAAGCTGTGAGTGAGAGAGAGAGAAAGAGAAAGAGATGCAGTGAGTGAAAGAGAGAGAGAGAAAGAGAAGTTGTAAGTGAGAGAGAGAGAAAGAGAAGCTTTGAGTGAGTGAGAGAGAGAAAGGGAAGATGTGAGTGTGTGTGAAAGAGAGAGCTGTGAGTGAGAGAGAGAGAAAGCGAAGCTGTGAGTGAGAGAGAGAGAGAGAAAGAGAAGCTGTGAGTGAGAGAGTGAGAAAGAGAATCTGAGAAAGAGAGAGTGAAATAGAAGCTGTGGGTTAGATAGAGAGAGAGAGAAGCTGTGAGTGAGAGAGAGAGAAAGAGATGATTTGAGTGAGAGAGAAACAGAAGCTGTCAATGAGAGAGAGAGAAAGAGAAGTTGTGAGTGAGAGAGAGAGAGAAAGAGAAGCTGTGAGAGAGAGAGAGAGAAAGAAAGAGAAGCTGTTAGTGAGAGAGAAAGAGAAAGAGAAGCTGTGAGTGACACAGAGAGAGAGAAGCTGTGAGTGAGAGAGAGAGAAAGAGAACCTATGAGTGAGGGAGAAAGAGAAGCTGTAAGTGAGTGAGTGAGAGAGAGAAGCTGTGAGTGAGAGAGAGAGAGAAAGAGAAGCTGTGAGTGAGAGAGAGAGAGAAAGAGAAGCTGTGAGTGAGAGAGAGAAAGAGAAGCTGAGAAAGAGAGTGTGAAAGAGAAGCTGTGTGTGAGAGGGAGAGAAAGAGAAGCTGTGAGTGAGACAAAGAGAGAGAAAGAGAAGCTGTGATTGAGAGAGAGAGAGAAAGAGAAGCTGTGATTGAGAGAGAGAGAAGCTGTGAGTGAGAGAGAGAGAGAAAGAGAAGCTGTGAGTGAGAGAGAGAGGAAGAGATGCTGTGAGTGAGAGAGAGAGAAAGAGAAGCTGTGAGTGAGTGAGAGAGAGAGAAAGAGAAGCTGTGAGTGAGAGGGAGAGAGAGAAAGAGAAGCTGTGAGAGAGAGAGAAAAACAGAAGCTGTGAGTGAGAGAGAGAGAAAGAGAAGCTGTGAGTGAGAGAGAGAAAGAGAAGCTGTGTGTGAGAGAGAGAGAATCTGTGAGTGAGAGTGAGAGGGAGAGGGAGAAAGAGAAGCTGTGAGTGAGAGAGAGAAAAAAACAGAAGCTGTGAGTGAGAGAGATAGAAAGAGAAGCTGTGAGTGAGAGAGAGAGAAAGAGAAGCTCTGAGTGAGAGAGAGAGAAAGAGAGTCTGAGAAAGAGAGAGTGAAAGAGAAGCTGTGAGTGAGAGCGAGAGAGAGAAGCTGTGAGTGAGAGAGACAGACAGAGAAGCTGTGAGTGAGAGAGAAACAGAAGCTGTGAGTGAGAGTGAGAGAGAATGAGAAGGTGTGAGTGACAGAGAGAAAGAGAAGCTGTGAGTGAGAGAAAAAGAAAGAGAAGCTGTGAGTGAGAGAGGGAGAGAGAAAGAAAAGGTATGAGTGAGAGAGAGAGAAAGAGAGTCTGTGTGAGAATGAGAGAGTGAAAGAGAAGCAGTGAGTGAGAGAGAGAATCTGTGAGTGAGTGAGAGAAAGAGAGATAGAGAAGCTGTGAGTGAGAGAGAAACAGAAGCTGTGAGTGAGAGTGAGAGAGAGTGAAGCTGTAAGTGAGAGAAAGAATGAGAGAAAGGGAAGGTGTGAGTGCGAGAGAGAGAGAGAAAGAGAAGCTGTGAGTGTGTGTGAGAGAGAGAAGCTGTGAGTGAGAGAGAGAGAGAGAAAGAGATGCTGTGAGTGAGAGAGAAACAGAAGCTGTCAATGAGAGAGAGAGAGAGAAAGAGAAGGTGTGAGTGAGAGAGAGAGAAAGAGATGTGTGTGTGTGAGAGAGAGAAGCTGTGAGTGAGAGAGAGAGAGAGAAGCTGTGAGTGAGAGAGAGAATGAGAAGCTGTGTGTGTGTGAGAGAGAGAAGCTGTGAGTGAGAGAGAGAAAGAGAAACTGTGAGTGAGAGAGAAAGAAAGAGAAGCTGTGAGTGAGAGAGAGAAAGAGAAGCTGTGAGTGTGTGAGAGAGAGAGAAGCTGTGAGTGTGAGAGAGAAAGAGAAGCTGTGAGTGAGAGAGAGAGAAAGAGAAAGAGATGCAGTGAGTGAAAGAGAGAGAGAGAAAGAGAAGTTGTAAGTGAGAGAGAGAAAGAGAAGCTTTGAGTGAGTGAGAGAGAGAAAGGGAAGATGTGAGTGTGTGTGAAAGAGAGAGCTGTGAGTGAGAGAGAGAGAAAGTGAAGCTGTGAGTGAGAGAGAGAGAGAGAAAGAGAAGCTGTGAGTGAGAGAGTGAGAAAGAGAATCTGAGAAAGAGAGAGTGAAATAGAAGCTGTGGGTTAGATAGAGAGAGAGAGAAGCTGTGAGTGAGAGAGAGAGAAAGAGATGCTGTGAGTGAGAGAGAAACAGAAGCTGTCAATGAGAGAGAGAGAAAGAGAAGTTGTGAGTGAGAGAGAGAGAGAAAGAGAAGCTGTGAGAGAGAGAGAGAGAAAGAAAGAGAAGCTGTTAGTGAGAGAGAAAGAGAAAGAGAAGCTGTGAGTGACAGAGAGTGAAGCTGTGAGTGAGAGAGAGAGAGAAAGAGAAGCTGTGTGTGAGTGAGAGAGAGAGAAGCTGTGTGTGAGAGAAAGAAAGAAAGAAAGTGGTTGTGAGTGAGAGAGAGAGAGAAAGAGAAGCATTAAGTGAGAGAGAGAGAAATAGAGTCTGTGTGAGAGAGAGAAAGATAAGCAGTGTGTGTGAGAGAGAGAAGCTGTGAGTGAGAGAGAGAGAGAGTTGATTTGAGTGAGTGTGAGAGAGAAACAGAAGCTGTGAGTGAGAGAGAGAAAGAGAGAAAGAGAAGCTGTGAGTGAGAGAGAGAGAAAGAGAGGCTGTGAGTGAGAGAGAGAGAGTAAAAGCTGTGAGTGAGATAGAGAGAAAGAGATGCTTTGAGTGAGAGAGAGAAATAGAAGCTGTGAGAGAGAGAGAGAGAAAGAGAGTCTGTGTCAGAAAGAGAGAAATAGAAGCTGTGAGTGAGAGAGAGAGAGAAGCCGTGAGTGAGAGAGAGAAGCTGTGAGTGAGAGAGAGAGAAATAGAAGCTGTGAGTGAGGGAGAAAGAGAAGCTGTGAGTGAGTGAGTGAGAGAGAGAAGCTGTGAGTGAGAGAGAGAGAAAGAGAAGCTGTGAGAGAGAGAGAGAGAGAAAGAGAAGCTGTGAGTGAGAGAGAGAAAGAGAATCTGAGAAAGAGTGTGAAAGAGAAGCTGTAAGAGAGAGAGAGAAGCTGTGAGTGAGAGAGAGAGAAGCTGTGAGTGAAAGAGAGAGAGAGATGCTGTGAGTGAGAGAGAAACAGAAGCTGTGAATGAGAGAGAGAGAGAAAGAGAAGGTATGAGTGAGAGAGAGAGAGAAAGAGAAGGTATGAGAGAGAGAGAGAAGCCGTGAGTGAGAGAGAAAGAGAAAGAGAAGCTGTGAGTTACACAGAGAGAGAGAAGCTGTGAGTGACAGAGAGAGAATGAGAAGCTGTGTGTGTGAGAGAGAGGAAGAGACACTGTGTGAGAGAGAGAGAGAAAGAGAGAAAGAGAAGCTGTGAGTGAGAGAGAGAGAGATGCTGTGAGTGAGAGAGAGAAAGAGAAGTTGTGTATGTATGAGAGAGATATATGCTGTGAGTAAGAGAGAGAAAGAGAAGCTGTGTGTGAGAGAAAGAGAAAGTGAAGCTGTGTGTGAGAGAAAGAGAGAAAGTGAAGCTGTGAGTGAGAGAGAGAGAAAGAGAAGCATTGAGAGAGAGAGGAATAGAGTCTGTGAGAGAGAGAGAAAGAGAAGCTGTGTGAGAGAGAGAAGCTGTGAGTGAGAGCAAGAGAGCGAAAGAGAAGCTGTGAAAGAGAGAGAAAGACAAGCTGTGAGTGAGAGAGAGAGAGGTGCTGTGAGTGAGTGAGAGAGAGAAACAGAAGCTGTGAGTGAGAGAGAGAAAGAGAGAAAGAGAAGCTGTGAGTGAGAGAGAGAGAAAGAGAAGCTGTGAGTGAGAGAGAGAGAAAAAAAGCTGTGAGTGAGAGAGAGAGAGAAAGAGATGCTTTGAGTGAGAGAGAGAGAAATAGAAGCCGTGAGTGAGAGAGAGAGAAAGAGAGACTGTGTGAGAAAGAGAGAAAGAGAAGCTGTGAGTGAGAGAGAGAGAGAAGCTGTGAGTGAGAGAGAGAGAAGCTGTGAGTGAGAGAGAGAGAAATAGAAGCTGTGAGTTAGAGAGTAAGAGAAGCTGTGAGTGAGTGGGAGAGAGAGATGCTGTGAGTGAGAGAGAGAGAGAGAGAAAGAGAAGTTGTGAGTGAGAGAGAGAGAGAAAGAGATGCTGTGAGTGAGAGAGAGAAAGAGAAGCTGAGAAAGAGAGAGTGAAAGAGAAGCTGTCAGTGAGAGAGAGAGAGAAGCTGTGAGTGAGAGAGAGAGAAGCTGTGAGTGAGAGAGAGAGAGAAAGAGAAGCTGTGAGTGAGAGAGAGAGAGAGAGATAAGCTGTGAGTGAGAGAGAAAGAGAAAGAGAAGCTGTGAGTGACACAGAGAGAGAGAAGCTGTGAGTGAGTGAGAGAGAGAAAGAGATGCAGTGAGTGAGAGAGAAACAGAAGCTGTGAATGAGAGAGAGAGAGAGAAAGAGAAGGTGTGAGTGTGTGAGAGAGAAAAAGGGAAGCTGGGTGTGTGTGAGAGAGAAAGAGAAGCTGTGTGGGAGAGAGAGAGAAAGAGAAGCTGTGGGGGAGAGAGAGATACTGTGAGTGAGAGAGAGAAAGAGAAACTGTGAGTGAGTGAGAGAGAAAGAAAGAGAAGCTGTGAGTTTGGGAGAGAGAAGATGTGAGTGAGAGAGAGAAAGAGATGCTGTGAGTGAAAGAAAGAGAGTGAAAGAGAAGCTGTGAGTGAGAGAGAGAGAGAAAGAGAAGCTGTGAGTGAGTGTGAGAGAGAGAGAGTTCATTTGAGTGAGTGTGAGAGAGAAACAGAAGCTGTGAGTGAGAGAGAGAAAGAGAGAAAGAGAAGCTGTGAGTGAGAGAGAGAGAAAGAGAGGCTGTGAGTGAGAGAGAGAGAAAAAGCTGTGAGTGAGATAGAGAGAAAGAGATGCTTTGAGTGAGAGAGAGAGAAATAGAAGCTGTGAGTGAGTGAGAGAGAAAGAGAGTCTGTGTCAGAAAGAGAGAAATAGAAGCTGTGAGTGAGAGAGAGAGAGAAGCCATGAGTGAGAGAGAGAAGCTGTGAGTGAGAGAGAGAGAGAAATAGAAGCTGTGAGTGAGGGAGAAAGAGAAGCTGTGAGTGAGTGAGTGAGAGAGAGAAGCTGTGCGTGAGAGAGAGAGAAAGAGAAGCTGTGAGTGAGAGAGAGAGAAAAAGAGAAGCTGTGAGTGAGAGAGAGAAAGTGAAGCTGAGAAAGAGAGAGTGAAAGAGAAGCTGTGAGTGAGAGAGAGAGAGAGAGAAAGAGAAGCTGTGAGTGAGAGAGAGAAAGAGAATCTGAGAAAGAGAGTGTGAAAGAGAAGCTGTAAGAGAGAGAGAGAGAAGCTGTGAGTGAGAGAGAGAGAAGGTGTGAGTGAAAGAGAGAGAGAGAGATGCTGTGAGTGAGAGAGAAACAGAAGCTGTGAATGAGAGAGAGAGAGAGAAAGAGAAGGTATGAGTGAGAGAGAGAGAGAAAGAGAAGGTATGAGAGAGAGAGAGAAGCCGTGAGTGAGAGAGAAAGAGAAAGAGAAGCTGTGAGTTACACAGAGAGAGAGAAGCTGTGAGTGACAGAGAGAGAATGAGAAGCTGTGTGTGTGAAAGAGAAAGAGAAGCTGTGAGTGTGAGAGAGAGAGAGAGAAAGAGAAGCTGTGTGTGTGTGTGTGAGATTAAGAGAAGCTGTGTGTGTGAGAGAGAGGAAGAGACACTGTGTGTGAGAGAGAGAGAAAGAGAGAAAGAGAAGCTGTGAGTGAGAGAGAGAGAGATGCTGTGAGTGAGAGAGAGAAAGAGAAGTTGTGTATGTATGAGAGAGATATATGCTGTGAGTAAGAGAGAGAAAGAGAAGCTGTGTGTGAGAGAAAGAGAAAGTGAAGCTGTGTGTGAGAGAAAGAGAGAAAGTGAAGCTGTGAGTGAGAGAGAGAGAAAGAGAAGCATTGAGAGAGAGAGGAATAGAGTCTGTGAGAGAGAGAGAAAGAGAAGCTGTGTGTGTGAGAGAGAAGCTGTGAGTGAGAGCGAGAGAGAAGCTGTGAAAGAGAGAGAAAGACAAGCTGTGAGTGAGAGAGAGAGAGGTGCTGTGAGTGAGTGAGAGAGAGAAACAGACTCTGTGAGAGAAAGAGAGAAAGAGAAGCTGTGAGAGAGAAAGAAAGAGAAGCTGTGAGTGAGAGAGAGAGAAAAACTGTGAGTGAGAGAGAGAGAGAAAGAGATGCTTTGAGTGAGAGAGAGAGAAATAGAAGCTGTGAGTGAGAGAGAGAGAGAGAAAGAGAGTCTGTGTGAGAAAGAGAGAAAGAGAAGCTGTGAGTGAGAGAGAGAGAGAAGCTGTGAGTGAGAGAGAGAGAAATAGAAGCTGTGAGTTAGAGAGTAAGAGAAGCTGTGAGTGAGTGGGAGAGAGAGAAGCTGTGAGTGAGAGAGAGAGAGGGAGAAAGAGAAGTTGTGAGTGAGAGAGAGAGAAAGAGATGCTGTGAGTGAGAGAGAGAAAGAGAAGCTGAGAAAGAGAGAGTGAATGAGAAGCTGTCAGTGAGAGAGAGAGAGAGAGAAGCTGTGAGTGAGAGAGAGAAGCTGTGAGTGAGAGAGAGAGAGAGAAGCTGTGAGTGAGAGAGAGAGAGAAATAGAAGCTGTGAGTGAGAGAGAGAAAAAGAGAATCTGAGAAAGAGAGAAAGAGAAGCTGTGAGTGAGAGAGAAAGAGAAAGAGAAAAAGAAGCTGTGAGTGACACAGAGAGAGAGAAGCTGTGAGTGAGTGAGAGAGAGAAAGAGATGCAGTGAGTGAGAGAGAAACAGAAGCTGTGAATGAGAGAGAGAGAGAAAGAGAAGGTGTGAGTATGAGAGAGAGAAAAAGGGAAGCTGGGTGTGTGAGAGAGAGAAAGAGAAGCTGTGTGGGAGAGAGAGAGAAAGAGAAGCTGTGGGGGAGAGAGAGATACTGTGAGTGAGAGAGAGAAAGAGAAACTGTGAGTGAGTGAGAGAGAAAGAGAAGCTGTGAGTTTGGGAGAGAGAAGATGTGAGTGAGAAAGAGAGAAAGAGATGCTGTGAGTGAAAGAAAGAGAGTGAAAGAGAAGCTGTGAGTGAGAGAGAGAGAGGAAGAGAAGCTGTGAGTGAGTGAGAGAGAGAAAGGGAAGCTGTGAGTGTGTGACAGAGTGAGTGCTGTGAGTGAGAGAGAGAGAAAGAGAAGCTGTGAGTGAGAGAGAAAGAGAGAGAAAGAGAAGCTGTGAGTGAGAGATAGAGAAAGAGAATCTGAGAAAGTGTGTGTGAAAGAGAATCTGTGAGAGAGAGAGAGAGAACCTGTGAGTGAGAGAGAGAAACTGTGAGTGAGAGAGAGAGAGAGAAAGAGATGCTGTGAGTGAGAGAGAAACAGAAGCTCTGAATGAGAGAGAGAGAGAGAGAGAAGCCATGAGTGAGAGAGAAAGAGAAAGAGAAAGAGAAGCTGTGAGTGACACAGAGAGAGAGAAGCTGTGAGTGAGAGAGAGAGAATGAGAAGCTGTGTGTGAGAGAGAGAAAGAGAAGCTGTGTGAGTGAGAGAGAGAAAAAAAGAGAAGCTGTGAGAGAGAGAGAGAGAGAAAGAGAAGCCATGAGTGAGAGAGAAAGAGAAAGAGAAAGAGAAGCTGTGAGTGACACAGAGAGAGAGAAGCTGTGAGTGAGAGAGAGAGAATGAGAAGCTGTGTGTGTGAGAGAGAAAGAGAAGCTGTGTGTGTGAGAGAGAGAGAGAGAAGCTGTGTGTGAGAGAGAGATTAAGAGAAGCTGTGTGTGTGAGAGAGAGAAAGAGACACTGTGTGTGTGAGAGAGAGAGAGAAAGAGAAGCTGTGAGTGAGAGAGAGAGATGCTGTGAGTGAGAGAGAATGAGAGAAGCTGTGTGTGAGTGAGAGAGACAAACAGAAGCTGCGAGTGAGAGAGAGAAAGAGAAGCTGTGAGTGAGAGACAGAAAGAGAGAAAGAGAAGCTGTGAGTGAGAGAGAGAGAAAGAGATGCTTTGAGTGAGAGAGAGAGAAACAGAAGCTGTGAGTGAGAGAGAGAGAGAAAGAGAGTCTGTGAGAGAAAGAGAGGAAGAGAAGCTGTGAGTGACTGAGAGAGAGGCTGTGAGTGAGAGAGAGAAGCTGTGAGTGAGAGAGAGAGAAATAGAAGCTGTGAGTGAGAGAGAAAGAGAAGCTGTGAGTGAGTGAGTGAGAGAGAAGCTGTGAGTGAGAGAGAGAGAGAAAGAGAAGCTGTTAGTGAGAGAGAAATAGAAGCTGTGAGTGAGTGAGAGAGAGAAGCTGTGAGTGAGAGAGAGAGAAAGAGAAGCTGTGAGTGAGAGAGAGAGAGAAAGAGAAGCTGTGAGTGAGAGAGAGAAAGAGAAGCTGAGAAAGAGAGAGTGAAAGAGAAGCTGTGAGTGAGAGAGAGAGAGAAGCTGTGAGTGAGAGAGAAAGAAGTTGTGAGTGAGAGAGAGAAAGAGAAGCTGTGAGTGAGAGAGAGAGAGAGAGAGAAGCTGTAAGTGAGAGAGAGAGAGAAAGAGAATCTGAGAAAGAGAGAGAGAAAGAGAAGCTGTAAGTGAGAGAGAAAGAGAAGCTGTGAGTGAGAGAGAGAGAGAAAGAGAAGCTGTGAGTGAGAGAGAGAGAAAGAGAAGTTGTGAGTGAGTGAGAGAGGAAGAGATGCTGTGAGTGAGAGAGAGAGAGAAAGAGAAGCTGTGAGAGAGAGTGAGAAAGAGAAGCTGTGAGTGAGAGGGAGAGAAAGAGAAAGAGAAGCTGTGAGTGAGACAAAGAGAGAGAAAGAGAAGCTGTGATTGAGAGAGAGAGAGAAAGAGAAGCTGTGAGTGAGACAAAGAGAGAGAAAGAGAAGCTGTGATTGAGAGAGAGAGAGAGAGAAGCTGTGAGTGAGAGAGAGAGAGAAAGAGAAGCTGTGAGAGAGAGAGAGAGGAAGAGATGCTGTGAGTGAGAGAGAGAGAAAGAGAAGCTGTGAGTGAGTGAGAGAGAGAGAGAGAGAATCTGTGAGTGAGAGGGAGAGAGAGAAAGAAAAGCTGTGAGAGAGAGAGAAAAACAGAAGCTGTGAGTGAGAGAGAGAGAGAAAGAGAAGCTGTGAGTGAGAGAGAGAGAAAGAGAAGCTGTGTGAGAGAGAGAGAGAATCTGTGAGTGAGAGGGAGAGGGAGAAAGAGAAGCTGTGAGTGAGAGAGAGAGAAAAACAGAAGCTGTGAGTGAGAGAGAGATAGAAAGAGAAGCTGTGTGAGAGAGAGAGAGAAAGAGAAGCTCTGAGTGAGAGAGAGAGAAAGAGAGTCTGAGAAAGAGAGAGTGAAAGAGAAGCTGTGAGTGAGAGCGAGAGAGAGAGAAGCTGTGAGTGAGAGAGAGAGAGAATCTGTGAGTGAGAGAGAGAGAAGGTGTGAGTGAGAGAGAGAGAAATAGAAGCTGTGAGTGAGAGAGAAAGAGAAGCTGTTAGTGAGTGAGAGAGATGTAAGTGAGTGAAAGAGAGAGAGAAAGAGAAGCTGTGAGTGAGATAGAGAGAGAAAGAGAAGCTGTGAGAGAGAGTGAGAAAGAAGCTGTGAGTGAGAGAGAGAGAAAAGAGAAGCTGGGAGTGAGACAAAGAGAGAGAAAAAGAATGTGAGTGAGAGAGAGCGAGAGAAAGAGATGCTGTGAGTGAGAGAGAAACAGAAGCTGTGAATGAGAGAGAGAGAGAGAGAGAAGGTGTGAGTGAGAGAGAGAAAAAAAGAGAAGCTGTGAGAGAGAGAGAGAGAGAGAAAGAGAAGCCATGAGTGAGAGAGAAAGAGAAAGAGAAGCTGTGAGTGACACAGAGAGAGAGAAGCTGTGAGTGAGAGAGAGAGAGAAAGAGAAGCTGTGTGTGTGAGAGAGAAAGAGAAGCTGTGTGAGTGAGAGAGAGAGAGAGAAGCTGTGTGTGTGAGAGAGATTAAGAGAAGCTGTGTGTGTGTGAGAGAGAAAGAGACACTGTGTGTGTGTGTGAGAGAGAGAGAAAGAGAAGCTATGAGTGAGAGAGAGAGATGCTGTGAGTGAGAGAGAATGAGAGAAGCTGTGTGTGAGAGAAAGAGAAAGTGAAGCTGTGTGTGAGAGAAAGAGAGAATGTGAAGCTGTGAGTGAATGAGAGAGAGAAAGAGAAGCATTGAGTGAGAGATAGAGAAATAGAGTCTGGGAGAGAGAGAGAAAGAGAAGCTGTGTGTGAGAGAGAGAATGTGAGTGAGAGCAAGAGAGCGAAAGAGAAGATGTGAGTGAGAGAGAGAGAGAGTTGCTGTGAGTGAGTGAGAGAGAGAAACAGAAGCTGCGAGTGAGAGAGAGAAAGAGAAGCTGTGAGTGAGAGACAGAAAGAGAGAAAGAGAAGCTGTGAGTGAGAAAAAAAAGCTGTGAGTGAGAGAGAGAGAGAAAGAGATGCTTTGAGTGAGAGAGAGAGAAGCAGAAGCTGTGAGTGAGAGAGAGAGAGAAAGAGAGTCTGTGAGAGAAAGAGAGGATTAGAAGCTGTGAGTGACTGAGAGAGAGAAGCTGTGAGTGAGAGAGAGAAGCTGTGAGTGAGAGAGAGAGAAATAGAAGCTGTGAGTGAGAGAGAAAGAGAAGCTGTGAGTGAGTGAGTGAGAGAGAAGCTGTGAGTGAGAGAGAGAGAGGGAGAAAGAGAAGTTGTGAGTGAGAGAGAGAGAAAGAGATGCTGTGAGTGAGAGAGTGAAAGAGAAGCTGTCAGTGAGAGAGAGAGAGAAGCTGTGAGTGAGAGAGAGAGAAGCTGTGAGTGAGAGAGAGAGAGAGAAGCTGTGAGTGAGAGAGAGAGAGAAAGAGAAGCTGTGAGTGAGAGAGAGAAAAAGAGAATCTGAGAAAGAGAGAAAGAGAAGCTGTGAGTGAGAGAGAAAGAGAAAGAGAAAAAGAAGCTGTGAGTGACACAGAGAGAGAGAAGCTGTGAGTGAGTGAGAGAGAGAAAGAGATGCAGTGAGTGAGAGAGAAACAGAAGCTGTGAATGAGAGAGAGAGAGAAAGAGAAGGTGTGAGTATGAGAGAGAGAAAAAGGGAAGCTGGGTGTGAGAGAGAGAGAAAGAGAAGCTGTGTGGGAGAGAGAGAGAAAGAGAAGCTGTGGGGGAGAGAGAGATACTGTGAGTGAGAGAGAGAAAGAGAAACTGTGAGTGAGTGAGAGAGAAAGAGAAGCTGTGAGTTTGGGAGAGAGAAGATGTGAGTGAGAAAGAGAGAAAGAGATGCTGTGAGTGAAAGAAAGAGAGTGAAAGAGAAGCTGTGAGTGAGAGAGAGAGAAAGAGAAGCTGTGAGTGAGTGAGAGAGAGAAAGGGAAGCTGTGAGTGTGTGACAGAGTGAGTGCTGTGAGTGAGAGAGAGAGAAAGAGAAGCTGTGAGTGAGTGAGAAAGAGAGAGAAAGAGAAGCTGTGAGTGAGAGATAGAGAAAGAGAATCTGAGAAAGAGTGTGTGAAAGAGAATCTGTGAGAGAGAGAGAGAACCTGTGAGTGAGAGAGAGAAACTGTGAGTGAGAGAGAGAGAGAGAAAGAGATGCTGTGAGTGAGAGAGAAACAGAAGCTGTGAATGAGAGAGAGAGAGAGAGAGAAGGTGTGAGTGAGAGAGAGAAAAAAAGAGAAGCTGTGAGAGAGAGAGAGAGAAAGAGAAGCCATGAGTGAGAGAGAAAGAGAAAGAGAAAGAGAAGCTGTGAGTGACACAGAGAGAGAGAAGCTGTGAGTGAGAGAGAGAGAATGAGAAGCTGTGTGTGAGAGAGAGAAAGAGAAGCTGTGTGAGTGTGTGAGAGAGAGAGAGAAGCTGTGTGTGAGAGAGAGATTAAGAGAAGCTGTGTGTGTGTGAGAGAGAAAGAGACACTGTGTGTGTGAGAGAGAGAGAGAAAGAGAAGCTGTGAGTGAGAGAGAGAGATGCTGTGAGTGAGAGAGAATGAGAGAAGCTGTGTGTGAGTGAGAGAGAGAAACAGAAGCTGCGAGTGAGAGAGAGAAAGAGAAGCTGTGAGTGAGAGACAGAAAGAGAGAAAGAGAAGCTGTGAGTGAGAGAGAGAGAAAGAGATGCTTTGAGTGAGAGAGAGAGAAACAGAAGCTGTGAGTGAGAGAGAGAGAGAAAGAGAGTCTGTGAGAGAAAGAGAGGAAGAGAAGCTGTGAGTGACTGAGAGAGAGGCTGTGAGTGAGAGAGAGAAGCTGTGAGTGAGAGAGAGAGAAATAGAAGCTGTGAGTGAGAGAGAAAGAGAAGCTGTGAGTGAGTGAGTGAGAGAGAAGCTGTGAGTGAGAGAGAGAGAGAAAGAGAAGCTGTTAGTGAGAGAGAAATAGAAGCTGTGAGTGAGTGAGAGAGAGAGAGAAGCTGTGAGTGAGAGAGAGAGAAAGAGAAGCTGTGAGTGAGAGAGAGAGAGAAAGAGAAAGATAAGCTGTGAGTGAGAGAGAGAAAGAGAAGCTGAGAAAGAGAGAGTGAAAGAGAAGCTGTGAGTGAGAGAGAGAGAGAAGCTGTGAGTGAGAGAGAAAGAAGTTGTGAGTGAGAGAGAGAAAGAGAAGCTGTGAGTGAGAGAGAGAGAGAGAGAGAAGCTGTAAGTGAGAGAGAGAGAGAAAGAGAATCTGAGAAAGAGAGAGAGAAAGAGAAGCTGTAAGTGAGAGAGAAAGAGAAGCTGTGAGTGAGAGAGAGAGAGAAAGAGAAGCTGTGAGTGAGAGAGAGAGAAAGAGAAGTTGTGAGTGAGTGAGAGAGGAAGAGATGCTGTGAGTGAGAGAGAGAGAGAAAGAGAAGCTGTGAGAGAGAGTGAGAAAGAGAAGCTGTGAGTGAGAGGGAGAGAAAGAGAAAGAGAAGCTGTGAGTGAGACAAAGAGAGAGAAAGAGAAGCTGTGATTGAGAGAGAGAGAGAAAGAGAAGCTGTGATTGAGAGAGAGAGAGAGAGAAGCTGTGAGTGAGAGAGAGAGAGAAAGAGAAGCTGTGTGAGAGAGAGAGAGGAAGAGATGCTGTGAGTGAGAGAGAGAGAAAGAGAAGCTGTGAGTGAGTGAGAGAGAGAGAGAGAGAATCTGTGAGTGAGAGGGAGAGAGAGAAAGAAAAGCTGTGTGAGAGAGAGAAAAACAGAAGCTGTGAGTGAGAGAGAGAGAGAAAGAGAAGCTGTGAGTGAGAGAGAGAGAAAGAGAAGCTGTGTGTGAGAGAGAGAGAATCTGTGAGTGAGAGGGAGAGGGAGAAAGAGAAGCTGTGAGTGAGAGAGAGAGAAAAACAGAAGCTGTGAGTGAGAGAGAGATAGAAAGAGAAGCTGTGTGTGTGTGAGAGAGAAAGAGAAGCTCTGAGTGAGAGAGAGAGAAAGAGAGTCTGAGAAAGAGAGAGTGAAAGAGAAGCTGTGAGTGAGAGCGAGAGAGAGAGAAGCTGTGAGTGAGAGAGAGAGAAGCTGTGAGTGAGAGAGTGAGAAGGTGTGAGTGAGAGAGATAGAAATAGAAGCTGTGAGTGAGAGAGAAAGAGAAGCTGTTAGTGAGTGAGAGAGAAGATGTAAGTGAGTGAAAGAGAGAGAGAAAGAGAAGCTGTGAGTGAGATAGAGAGAGAAAGAGAAGCTGTGAGAGAGAGTGAGAAAGAAGCTGTGAGTGAGAGAGAGAGAAAGAGAAGCTGGGAGTGAGACAAAGAGAGAGAAAAAGAAGCTGTGAGTGAGAGAGAGCGAGAGAAAGAGATGCTGTGAGTGAGAGAGAAACAGAAGCTGTGAATGAGAGAGAGAGAGAGAGAGAAGGTGTGAGTGAGAGAGAGAAAAAAAGAGAAGCTGTGAGAGAGAGAGAGAGAAAAAGAGAAGCCATGAGTGAGAGAGAAAGAGAAAGAGAAGCTGTGAGTGACACAGAGAGAGAGAAGCTGTGAGTGAGAGAGAGAGAGAAAGAGAAGCTGTGTGTGTGAGAGAGAAAGAGAAGCTGTGTGAGTGAGAGAGAGAGAGAGAAGCTGTGTGTGTGAGAGAGATTAAGAGAAGCTGTGTGTGTGTGAGAGAGAAAGAGACACTGTGTGTGTGTGTGAGAGAGAGAGAAAGAGAAGCTATGAGTGAGAGAGAGAGATGCTGTGAGTGAGAGAGAATGAGAGAAGCTGTGTGTGAGAGAAAGAGAAAGTGAAGCTGTGTGTGAGAGAAAGAGAGAATGTGAAGCTGTGAGTGAATGAGAGAGAGAAAGAGAAGCATTGAGTGAGAGATAGAGAAATAGAGTCTGGGAGAGAGAGAGAAAGAGAAGCTGTGTGTGAGAGAGAGAATGTGAGTGAGAGCGAGAGAGCGAAAGAGAAGATGTGAGTGAGAGAGAGAGAGAGTTGCTGTGAGTGAGTGAGAGAGAGAAACAGAAGCTGCGAGTGAGAGAGAGAAAGAGAAGCTGTGAGTGAGAGACAGAAAGAGAGAAAGAGAAGCTGTGAGTGAGAGAAAAAAGCTGTGAGTGAGAGAGAGAGAGAAAGAGATGCTTTGAGTGTGAGAGAGAGAAGCAGAAGCTGTGAGTGAGTGAGAGAGAGAAAGAGAGTCTGTGAGAGAAAGAGAGGAAGAGAAGCTGTGAGTGACTGAGAGAGAGAAGCTGTGAGTGAGAGAGAGAAGCTGTGAGTGAGAGAGAGAGAAATAGAAGCTGTGAGTGAGAGAGAAAGAGAAGCTGTGAGTGAGTGAGTGAGAGAGAAGCTGTGAGTGAGAGAGAGAGAGGGAGAAAGAGAAGTTGTGAGTGAGAGAGAGAGAAAGAGATGCTGTGAGTGAGAGAGAGAAAGAGAAGCTGAGAAAGAGAGAGTGAAAGAGAAGCTGTCAGTGAGAGAGAGAGAGAGAAGCTGTGAGTGAGAGAGAGAGAAGCTGTGAGTGAGAGAGAGAGAGAACCTGTGAGTGAGAGAGATAGAGAAAGAGAAGCTGTGAGTGAGAGAGAGAAAAAGAGAATCTGAGAAAGAGAGAAAGAGAAGCTGTGAGTGAGAGAGAAAGAGAAAGAGAAAAAGAAGCTGTGAGTGACACAGAGAGAGAGAAGCTGTGAGTGAGTGAGAGAGAGAAAGAGATGCAGTGAGTGAGAGAGAAACAGAAGCTGTGAATGAGAGAGAGAGAGAAAGAGAAGGTGTGAGTATGAGAGAGAGAAAAAGGGAAGCTGGGTGTGAGAGAGAGAGAAAGAGAAGCTGTGTGGGAGAGAGAGAGAAAGAGAAGCTGTGGGGGAGAGAGAGATACTGTGAGTGAGAGAGAGAAAGAGAAACTGTGAGTGAGTGAGAGAGAAAGAGAAGCTGTGAGTTTGGGAGAGAGAAGATGTGAGTGAGAAAGAGAGAAAGAGATGCTGTGAGTGAAAGAAAGAGAGTGAAAGAGAAGCTGTGAGTGAGAGAGAGAGAGAAAGAGAAGCTGTGAGTGAGTGAGAGAGAGAAAGGGAAGCTGTGAGTGTGTGACAGAGTGAGTGCTGTGAGTGAGAGAGAGAGAAAGAGAAGCTGTGAGTGAGAGAGAAAGAGAGAGAAAGAGAAGCTGTGAGGGAGAGATAGAGAAAGAGAATCTGAGAAAGAGTGTGTGAAAGAGAATCTGTGAGAGAGAGAGAGAGAACCTGTGACTGAGAGAGAGAAACTGTGAGTGAGAGAGAGAGAGAGAAAGAGATGCTGTGAGTGAGAGAGAAACAGAAGCTGTGAATGAGAGAGAGAGAGAGAGAGAGAAGGTGTGAGTGAGAGAGAGAAAAAAAGAGAAGCTGTGAGAGAGAGAGAAAGAGAAGCCATGAGTGAGAGAGAAAGAGAAAGAGAAAGAGAAAGAGAAGCTGTGAGTGACACAGAGAGAGAGAAGCTGTGAGTGAGAGAGAGAGAATGAGAAGCTGTGTGTGTGAGAGAGAAAGAGAAGCTGTGTGAGTGAGAGAGAGAGAGAGAGAAGCTGTGTGTGAGAGAGAGATTAAGAGAAGCTGTGTGTGTGTGAGAGAGAAAGAGACACTGTGTGTGAGAGAGAGAGAGAGAAAGAGAAGCTGTGAGTGAGAGAGAGAGATGCTGTGAGTGAGAGAGAATGAGAGAAGCTGTGTGTGAGTGAGAGAGAGAAACAGAAGCTGCGAGTGAGAGAGAGAAAGAGAAGCTGTGAGTGAGAGACAGAAAGAGAGAAAGAGAAGCTGTGAGTGAGAGAGAGAGAAAGAGATGCTTTGAGTGAGAGAGAGAGAAACAGAAGCTGTGAGTGAGAGAGAGAGAGAAAGAGAGTCTGTGAGAGAAAGAGAGGAAGAGAAGCTGTGAGTGACTGAGAGAGAGGCTGTGAGTGAGAGAGAGAAGCTGTGAGTGAGAGAGAGAGAAATAGAAGCTGTGAGTGAGAGAGAAAGAGAAGCTGTGAGTGAGTGAGTGAGAGAGAAGCTGTGAGTGAGAGAGAGAGAGAGAAAGAGAAGCTGTTAGTGAGAGAGAAATAGAAGCTGTGAGTGAGTGAGAGAGAGAGAGAAGCTGTGAGTGAGAGAGAGAGAAAGAGAAGCTGTGAGTGAGAGAGAGAGAGAAAGAGAAAGAGAAGCTGTGAGTGAGAGAGAGAAAGAGAAGCTGAGAAAGAGAGAGTGAAAGAGAAGCTGTGAGTGAGAGAGAGAGAGAAGCTGTGAGTGAGAGAGAAAGAAGTTGTGAGTGAGAGAGAGAAAGAGAAGCTGTGAGTGAGAGAGAGAGAGAGAGAGAGAGAAGCTGTAAGTGAGAGAGAGAGAGAAAGAGAATCTGAGAAAGAGAGAGAGAAAGAGAAGCTGTAAGTGAGAGAGAAAGAGAAGCTGTGAGTGAGAGAGAGAGAGAAAGAGAAGCTGTGAGTGAGAGAGAGAGAAAGAGAAGTTGTGAGTGAGTGAGAGAGGAAGAGATGCTGTGAGTGAGAGAGAGAGAGAAAGAGAAGCTGTGAGAGAGAGTGAGAAAGAGAAGCTGTGAGTGAGAGGGAGAGAAAGAGAAAGAGAAGCTGTGAGTGAGACAAAGAGAGAGAAAGAGAAGCTGTGATTGAGAGAGAGAGAGAAAGAGAAGCTGTGATTGAGAGAGAGAGAGAGAGAAGCTGTGAGTGAGAGAGAGAGAGAAAGAGAAGCTGTGAGAGAGAGAGAGGAAGAGATGCTGTGAGTGAGAGAGAGAGAAAGAGAAGCTGTGAGTGAGTGAGAGAGAGAGAGAGAGAATCTGTGAGTGAGAGGGAGAGAGAGAAAGAAAAGCTGTGTGAGAGAGAGAAAAACAGAAGCTGTGAGTGAGAGAGAGAGAGAAAGAGAAGCTGTGAGTGAGAGAGAGAGAAAGAGAAGCTGTGTGTGAGAGAGAGAGAATCTGTGAGTGAGAGGGAGAGGGAGAAAGAGAAGCTGTGAGTGAGAGAGAGAGAAAAACAGAAGCTGTGAGTGAGAGAGAGATAGAAAGAGAAGCTGTGTGAGAGAGAGAGAGAAAGAGAAGCTCTGAGTGAGAGAGAGAGAAAGAGAGTCTGAGAAAGAGAGAGTGAAAGAGAAGCTGTGAGTGAGAGCGAGAGAGAGAGAAGCTGTGAGTGAGAGAGAGAGAGAAGCTGTGAGTGAGAGAGAGAGAAGGTGTGAGTGAGAGAGAGAGAAATAGAAGCTGTGAGTGAGAGAGAAAGAGAAGCTGTTAGTGAGTGAGAGAGAAGATGTAAGTGAGTGAAAGAGAGAGAGAAAGAGAAGCTGTGAGTGAGATAGAGAGAGAAAGAGAAGCTGTGAGAGAGAGTGAGAAAGAAGCTGTGAGTGAGAGAGAGAGAAAGAGAAGCTGGGAGTGAGACAAAGAGAGAGAAAAAGAAGCTGTGAGTGAGAGAGAGCGAGAGAAAGAGATGCTGTGAGTGAGAGAGAAACAGAAGCTGTGAATGAGAGAGAGAGAGAGAGAGAGAAGGTGTGAGTGAGAGAAAGAAAAAAAGAGAAGCTGTGAGAGAGAGAGAGAGAGAAAGAGAAGCCATGAGTGAGAGAGAAAGAGAAAGAGAAGCTGTGAGTGACACAGAGAGAGAGAAGCTGTGAGTGAGAGAGAGAGAGAAAGAGAAGCTGTGTGTGTGAGAGAGAAAGAGAAGCTGTGTGAGTGAGAGAGAGAGAGAAGCTGTGTGTGAGAGAGAGATTAAGAGAAGCTGTGTGTGTGTGAGAGAGAAAGAGACACTGTGTGTGTGTGTGAGAGAGAGAGAAAGAGAAGCTATGAGTGAGAGAGAGAGATGCTGTGAGTGAGAGAGAATGAGAGAAGCTGTGTGTGAGAGAAAGAGAAAGTGAAGCTGTGTGTGAGAGAAAGAGAGAATGTGAAGCTGTGAGTGAATGAGAGAGAGAAAGAGAAGCATTGAGTGAGAGATAGAGAAATAGAGTCTGGGAGAGAGAGAGAAAGAGAAGCTGTGTGTGTGAGAGAGAATGTGAGTGAGAGCGAGAGAGCGAAAGAGAAGATGTGAGTGAGAGAGAGAGAGAGTTGCTGTGAGTGAGTGAGAGAGAGAAACAGAAGCTGCGAGTGAGAGAGAGAAAGAGAAGCTGTGAGTGAGAGACAGAAAGAGAGAAAGAGAAGCTGTGAGTGAGAGAAAAAAGCTGTGAGTGAGAGAGAGAGAGAAAGAGATGCTTTGAGTGAGAGAGAGAGAAGCAGAAGCTGTGAGTGAGAGAGAGAGAGAAAGAGAGTCTGTGAGAGAAAGAGAGGAAGAGAAGCTGTGAGTGACTGAGAGAGAGAAGCTGTGAGTGAGAGAGAGAAGCTCTGAGTGAGAGAGAGAGAAATAGAAGCTGTGAGTGAGAGAGAAAGAGAAGCTGTGAGTGAGTGAGTGAGAGAGAAGCTGTGAGTGAGAGAGAGAGAAAGAGAAGCTGTGAGTGAGAGAGAAAGAGAAGCTGTGAGTGAGTGAGAGAGAGAGAAGCTGTGAGTGAGTGAGAGAGAAAGAGAAGCTGTGAGTGAGAGAGAGAGAGAAAGAGAAGCTGTGAGTGAGAGAGAGAAAGAGAAGCTGAGAAAGAGAGAGTGAAAGAGAAGCTGTGAGTGAGAGAGAGAGAAGCTGTGAGTGAGAGAGAAAGAAGTTGTGAGTGAGAGAGAGAAAGAGAAGCTGTGAGTGAGAGAGAGAGAGAAAGAGAAGCTGTAAGTGAGAGAGAGAGAAAGAGAATCTGAGAAAGAGAGAGAGAAAGAAGCTGTAAGTGAGAGAGAAAGAGAAGCTGTGAGTGAGAGAGAGAGAAAGAGAAGCTGTGAGTGAGAGAGAGAGAAAGAGAAGTTGTGAGTGAGTGAGAGAGGAAGAGATGCTGTGAGTGAGAGAGAGAGAAAGAGAAGCTGTGAGAGAGAGTGAGAAAGAGAAGCTGTGAGTGAGAGGGAGAGAAAGAGAAAGAGAAGCTGTGAGTGAGACAAAGAGAGAGAAAGAGAAGCTGTGATTGAGAGAGAGAGAGAAAGAGAAGCTGTGATTGAGAGAGAGAGAGAGAGAAGCTGTGAGTGAGAGAGAGAGGAAGAGATGCTGTGAGTGAGAGAGAGAGAAAGAGAAGCTGGGAGTGAGTGAGAGAGAGAGAGAGAGAATCTGTGAGTGAGAGGGAGAGAGAGAAAGAAAAGCTGTGTGAGAGAGAGAAAAACAGAAGCTGTGAGTGAGAGAGAGAGAGAAAGAGAAGCTGTGAGTGAGAGAGAGAGAGAGAGAAGCTGTGTGAGAGAGAGAGAGAATCTGTGAGTGAGAGGGAGAGGGGGAAAGAGAAGCTGTGAGTGAGTGAGAGAGAAAAACAGAAGCTGTGAGTGAGAGAGAGATAGAAAGAGAAGCTGTGAGAGAGAGAGAGAGAGGGAAAGAGAAGCTCTGAGTGAGAGAGAGAGAAAGAGAGTCTGAGAAAGAGAGAGTGAAAGAGAAGCTGTGAGTGAGAGCGAGAGAGAGAGAAGCTGTGAGTGAGAGAGAGAGAGAAGCTTTGAGTGAGAGAGAGAGAAGCTGTGAGTGAGAGAGAGAGAGAAAGAGAAGCTGTGAGTGAGATAGAGAGAGAAAGAGAAGCTGTGGGAGAGAGTGAGAAAGAAGCTGTGAGTGAGAGAGAGAGAAAGAGAAGCTGGGAGTGAGACAAAGAGAGAGAAAAAGAAGCTGTGAGTGAGAGAGAGCGAGAGAAAGAGAAGCTGTGATTGAGGAGAGAAAGAGAAGCTGTGAGTGAGTGAGTGAGAAAGAATCTGAGAAAGAGAGAGTGAAATAGAAGCTGTGGGTTAGATAGAGAGAGGGAGAAGCTGTGAGTGAGTGAGAGAGAAAGAGATGCTGTTAGTGAGAGAGAAACAGAAGCGGTGAATGAGAGAGAGAGAAAGAGAAGTTGTGAGTGAGAGAGAGAGAGAAAGAGAAGCTGTGAGAGAGAGAGAGAGAAAGAGAGAGAAGCTGTTAGTGAGAGAGAAAGAGAAAGAGAAGC
Source organism: Bradypodion ventrale (assembly GCA_035047345.1). Lineage (NCBI taxonomy): Eukaryota > Metazoa > Chordata > Lepidosauria > Squamata > Chamaeleonidae > Bradypodion > Bradypodion ventrale. Next base: position 227,648,235 of record JAWDJE010000001.1, read on the forward strand.
TGTGAGTGACACAGAGAGAGAGAAGCTGTGAGTGAGAGAGAGAGAGAAAGAGCTGTGAGTGAGAGAGAGAAAGAGAAAGAGAAGCTGTGAGTGAGAGATAGAAAGAGAAGCTGTGTGTGAGTGAGAGAGAGAGAGAAGCTGTGTGTGAGAGAAAGAAAGAAAGAAAGAAAGAAAGAAAGAAAGAAAGTGAAGCTGTGAGTGTGTGAGAGAGAGAAAGAGAAGCATTAAGTGAGAGAGAGAGAAATAGAGTCTGTGTGTGAGAGAGAAAGATAAGCTGTGTGTGTGTGAGAGAGAAGCTGTGAGTGAGAGAGAGAGAGAGTTGATGTGCGTGAGTGTGAGAGAGAAACAGAAGCTGTGAGTGAGAGAGAGAAAGAGAGAAAGAGAGAAAGAGAAGCTGTGAGTGAGAGAGAGAGAAAGTGAGGCTGTGAGAGAGAGAGAAAAAGCTGTGAGTGAGATAGAGAGAAAGAGATGCTTTGAGTGAGAGAGAGAAATAGAAGCTGTGAGTGAGAGAGAGAGAAAGAGAGTCTGTGTGAGAAAGAGAGAAATAGAAGCTGTGAGTGAGAGAGAGAGAGAAGCTGTGAGTGAGAGAGAGAAGCTGTGAGTGAGAGAGAGAGAAATAGAAGCTGTGAGTGAGGGAGAAAGAGAAGCTGTAAGTGAGTGAGAGAGAGAGAGAATCTGTGAGTGAGAGGGAGAGAGAGAAAGAGAAGCTGTGTGAGAGAGAGAAAAACAGAAGCTGTGAGTGAGAGAGAGAAAGAGAAGCTGTGAGTGAGAGAGAGAAAGAGAAGCTGTAGGAGAGAGAGAGAGAATCTGTGAGTGAGAGGGAGAGGGAGAAAGAGAAGCTGTGAGTGAGAGAGAGAGAAAAACAGAAGCTGTGAGTGAGAGAGATAGAAAGAGAAGCTGTGAGTGAGAGAGTGAGAGAGAGAAAGAGAAGCTGTGAGTGAGAGGGAGAGAGAGAAAGAGAAGCTGTGAGTGAGAGAGAGACTGAGCGAAAGAGAAGCTGTGAGTGAGAGAGAGAAAGAGAGAGAAAGAGAAGCTGTGAGTGAGAGAGAGAGAGAAAAAAAGAAGCTGTGAGAGAGAGAGAGAGAAAGAGAAGCTTTGAGTAAGAGAGAGAAAGAGATATTGTGAGTGAGAGAGAGAAAGAGAGAGAAAGAGAAGCTGTGTGTGAGAGAGAGAATCTGTGAGTGAGAGAGAGAGTGAGAAAGAGAAGCTGTGAGTGAGAGAGAGAGAAGCTGTGAGTGAGAGAGAGAGAGAGAGAAAGAGAAGCTGTGAGTAAGAGAGAGAGAGGGAGAAAGAGAAGCTGTGAGTTGCAGAGAGAGTGACAGAAGCTGGAAGTGAGAGAGAGAGGGAGAAAGAGAAGATGTGAGTGAGAGTGAGAGAGAGAAAGAGAAGCTTTAAGTGAGAGAGAGAGAGAAAGAGACGCTGTGAGTGTGAGAGAGAGAAAGAGAAGCTGTGTGTGTGAGAGAGAGAGATTTGAGTGTGCGAGAGAGAAAGAGAAGCTGAGAGAGAGAGAGAGAGAGAGAGAAGCTGTGAGTGAGAGAGAGAGAGAGAGAGAAGCTGTGAGTAAGAGAGACAGCGAGAGAAAGAGAAGCTTAGTGAGAGAGACAGAGAGAGAAAGAGAAGCTGTGAGTAAGAGAGAGAGAGAAAGAGAAGCTGTGGGTGAGAGAGAGAAATATAAGCTGTGAGTGAGAGAGAGAGAAATAGAAGCGGTGAGTGGGTGAGACGGAGAGAGAAATAGAAGCTGTGAGTGAGAGAGACTGAGAGAGAAAGAGAAGCTGTGAGTGAGAGAGAGAGAGAGAAAGAGAAGCTGCGAGTGAGAGAGAGAGAAATAGAAGCTGTGAGTGAGAGAGAGAAAGAGAAGCTGTGAGTGAGAGTGAAAGAGCAGCTGTGAGTGAGAGAGAGAAATAGAAGCTGTGAGTGAGAGAGAGAGAAAGAGAAGCTGTGAGTGAGTGAGACGGAGAGAGAAATAGAAGCTGTGAGTGAGAGAGACAGAGAGAGAAAGAGAAACTGTGAGTGAGATAGACAGAGAGAGAAAGAGAAGCTGTGAGTGAGAGGGAAAGAGAGAGAAAGAGAAGCTGTGAGAAAGAGAGAGAGAGAGAAAGAGAAGCTGTGAGTGAGAGAGAGAGAAAAAAAGAAGAAGCTGTGAGTGAGAGAGAGAGAGAAAGAGAAGCTTTGAGTGAGAGAGAGAAAGAGAAGCTGTGAGTGAGTGAGAGAGAAAGAGATGCTGTGAGTGAGAGAATAGAGGGAGAAAGGTGTGAGTGAGAGAGAGAGAGAGAAAGAGAAGCTTTGAGTGAGAGAAAGAGAAGCTGTGAGTGAGAGAGAGAGAGAAGCTGTGAGTGTGTGAGAGAGAGAAAGAGCTGTGAGTGTGTGAGAGAGAAAGAGAAGCTGTGCGTGAGAGAGAAAGAGAAGCTGTGAGTGAGAGAGACTGAGAGAGAAAGAGAAGATGTGAGTGAGAGAGACAGAGAGAGAAAGAGAAGCTGTGAGTGAGAGTGAGAGAAAAAAGAAGCTGAGAGTGTGAGAGAGAGAGAAGCTTTGAGTGAGAGAGAAAAAGAGAAGCTGTGAGTGAGAGAGAGAGTGAGAAAGAGAAGCTGTGAGTGAGAGAGAGAGAAGCTGTGAGTGAGTGAGAGAGAGAGAAAGAGAAGCTGTGAGTAAGAGAGAGAGAGGGAGAAAGAGAAGCTGTGAGTTGCAGAGAGAGTGACAGAAGCTGGAAGTGAGAGAGAGAGGGAGAAAGAGAAGCTGTGAGTGAGAGTGAGAGAGAGAAAGAGAAGCTTTAAGTGAGAGAGAGAGAAAGAGATGCTGTGAGTGAGAGAGAGAGAAAGAGAAGCTGTGAGCGAGACAGAGAGAAAGAAAGAGAAGCTGTGAGCAAGAGAGAGAAAGAGAAACTGTGAGTGAGAGAGAGAGAGAAAAAAGAAGCTGTGAGTGAGAGAGAGAGAAAGAGCTGTGAGTGAGAGAGAGAGAGAAAGAGCTGTGAGTGTGTGAGATAGAAAGAGAAGATGTGAGAGAGAGAGAGAAAGAGCAGCTGTGAGTGAGAGAGACAGCGAGAGAAAGAGAAGCTTAGTGAGAGAGACAGAGAGAGAAAGAGAAGCTGTGAGAAAGAGAGAGAGAGAAAGAGAAGCTGTGAGTGATAGAGAGAGAAAGAAGCTGTGAGTGAGAGAGAGAGGGAGAAAGAGAAGGTTTGAGTGAGAGAGAGAGAAAGAGAAAGAGAAGCTTTGAGTGAGAGAGAGAAAGAGAAGCTGTGAGTGAGAGAGAGAGAGAAGCTGTGAGTGTGTGTGAGAGAGAAAGAGTTGTGAGTGTGTGAGAGAGAAAGAGAAGCTGTGTGTGAGAGAGAAAGAGAAGCTGTGAGTGAGAGAGTCTGAGAGAGAAAGAGAAGCTGTGAGTGAGAGAGACAGAGAGAGAAAGAGAAGCTGTGAGTGAGAGAGAGAGGGAGAAAGAGAAGCTGTGTGAGAGAGAGAGAATGAGGAGCTGCGAGTGAGAGAGAGAGAGAAAGAGAAGCTGTGAGTGAGAGAGAGAGGGAGAAAAACAGAAGCTGTGAGAGACAGAGAGAGAGAGAGAAAGAGAAGCGTTGAGTGAGAGAGAGAGAGAAAGAGAAGCTGTGAGTGAGAGAGAGAGAGAGAGAAGCTGTGAGTGAGAGAGAGAGAAAGAGAAGATGAGAGTGCGAGAGAAAGAGATAAAGAGAAGCTGAGAGTGAGAGAGAGAGAGAAGATGTGATTGAGAGAGGGAAAAAGAGAAGCTGTGAGTGAGAGAGAGAGTAAAAAAGAAGCTGTGAGTGAGAGAGAGAAAGAGAAGCTGCGAGTGAGAGAGAGAGAAAGAGAAGCAGTGAGTGAGAGAGAGAGAAAGAGAAGCTGTGAGTGAGAGAGAGAGAAAGAGAAGCTGTGAGTGAGAGAGAGAGAAAGAGCAGCTGTGAGTGTGAGAGAGAAATATAAGCTGTGAGTGAGAGGGAGAGAAAGTGAAGCTGTGAGTGTGAGAGAGAGAGAAAGAGAAGCTGTGAGTGAGAGAGACAAAGAGAGAAAGAGAAGCTGTGAGTGAGAGAGAGAGGGAGAAAGAGAAGCTGCGAGTGAGAGAGAGAGAGAAAGAGAAGCTGTGAGTGAGAGAGAGAAAGAGAAGCTGTGAGTGAGAGTGAAAGAGCAGCTGTGAGTGAGAGAGAGAGAAATAGAAGCGGTGAGTGAGTGAGACGGAGAGAGAAATAGAAGCTGTGAGTGAGACTGAGAGAGAAAGAGAAGCTGTGAGTGAGAGAGAGAGAGAAAGAGAAGCTGCGAGTGAGAGAGAGAGAGAAAGAGAAGCTGCGAGTGAGAGAGAGAGAAAGAGAAGCTGTGAGTGAGAGAGAGAAAGAGAAGCTGTGAGTGAGAGTGAAAGAGCAGCTGTGAGTGAGAGAGAGAAATAGAAGCTGTGAGTGAGAGAGAGAGAAAGAGAAGCTGTGAGTGAGTGAGACGGAGAGAGAAATAGAAGCTGTGAGTGAGAGAGACAGAGAGAGAAAGAGAAGCTGTGAGTGAGATAGACAGAGAGAGAAAGAGAAGCTGTGAGTGAGAGGGAAAGAGAGAGAAAGAGAAGCTGTGAGAAAGAGAGAGAGAGAGAAAGAGAAGCTGTGATAGAGAGAGAAAGAAGTTGTGAGTGAGAGAGAGAGGGAGAAAAAGAAGCTGTCAGTGAGAGTGAGAGAGAGAAAGAGAAGCTTTAAGTGAGAGAGAGAGAAAGAGAAGCTGAGTGAGAGAGAGAGAAAGAGAAGCTGTGAGTGAGAGAGAGAGAGAGAAAGAGCTGTGAGTGTGTGAGAGAGAAAGAGAAGCTGTGAGTGAGAGAGTGAGAGAGAGAAAGAGAGAGAGAGAAAGAGAAGCTGTGTGTGAGAGAGAAAGCGAGAGAGAGAAAGAGAAGCTGTGTGTGTGTGTGTGTGATTGAGAAAGAGAAGCTGTGAGTGAGAGAGAGAGAAAGAGAAGCTGTGAGTAAGAGAGAGAGAGAAAGAGCTGTGAGTGTGTGAGAGAGAAAGAGAAGATGTGAGAGAGAGAGAGAAAGAGCAGCTATGAGTGAGAGAGAGAGAAAGAGAAGCTGTGAGTCAGAGAGAGAGAGAAAGAGAAGCTGTAAGTGAGAGAGAGAGAAAGAGCTGTGAGTGAGAGAGAGAGAGAGCTGTGAGTGTGTGAGATAGAAAGAGAAGATGTGTGTGAGAGAGAGAAAGAGCAGCTGTGAGTGAGAGAGACTGAGAGAAAGAGAAGCTGTGAGTGAGAGAGACAGAGAGAGAAAGAGAAGCTGTGAGTGAGAGAGTGAGAGAGAGAAAGAGAAGCTGTGAGTGAGAGGGAGAGAGAGAAAGAGAAGCTGTGAGTGAGAGAGAGACAGAGAGAAAGAGAAGCTGTGAGTGAAAGAGAGAAAGAGAGAGAAAGAAAAGCTGTGAGTGAGAGAGAGAGAGAAAAAAAGAAGAAGCTGTGAGTGAGAGAGAGAGAGAAAGAGAAGCTTTGAGTGAGAGAGAGAAAGAGAAGCTGTGAGTGAGTGAGAGAGAAAGAGATGCTGTGAGTGAGAGAAGAGAGGGAGAAAGGTGTGAGTGAGAGAGAGAGAGAGAGAGAAAGAGAAGCTTTGAGTGAGAGAAAGAGAAGCTGTGAGTGAGAGAGAGAGAGAAGCTGTGAGTGTGTGAGAGAGAGAAAGAGCTGTGAGTGTGTGTGAGAGAAAGAGAAGCTGTGTGTGAGAGAGAAAGAGAAGCTGTGAGTGAGAGAGACTGAGAGAGAAAGAGAAGCTGTGAGTGAGAGAGACAGAGAGAGAAAGAGCTGTGAGTGTGTGAGAGAGAAAGAGAAGCTGTGAGTGAGAGAGTGAGAGAGAGAAAGAGAGAGAGAGAAAGAGAAGCTGTGTGAGAGAGAGAAAGCGAGAGAGAGAAAGAGAAGCTGTGTGTGTGTGTGTGATTGAGAAAGAGAAGCTGTGAGTGAGAGAGAGAGAAAGAGAAGCTGTGAGTAAGAGAGAGAGAGAAAGAGCTGTGAGTGTGTGAGAGAGAAAGAGAAGATGTGTGTGAGAGAGAGAAAGAGCAGCTATGAGTGAGAGAGAGAGAAAGAGAAGCTGTGAGTCAGAGAGAGAGAGAAAGAGAAGCTGTAAGTGAGAGAGAGAGAAAGAGCTGTGAGTGAGAGAGAGAGAGAAAGAGCTGTGAGTGTGTGAGATAGAAAGAGAAGATGTGAGAGAGAGAGAGAAAGAGCAGCTGTGAGTGAGAGAGACTGAGAGAGAAAGAGAAGCTGTGAGTGAGAGAGACAGAGAGAGAAAGAGAAGCTGTGAGTGAGAGAGTGAGAGAGAGAAAGAGAAGCTGTGAGTGAGAGGGAGAGAGAGAAAGAGAAGCTGTGAGTGAGAGAGAGACAGAGAGAAAGAGAAGCTGTGAGTGAAAGAGAGAAAGAGAGAGAAAGAGAAGCTGTGAGTGAGAGAGAGAGAGAAAAAAAGAAGAAGCTGTGAGTGAGAGAGAGAAAGAGAAGCTGTGAGTGAGTGAGAGAGAAAGAGATGCTGTGAGTGAGAGAAGAGAGGGAGAAAGGTGTGAGTGAGAGAGAGAGAGAGAAAGAGAAGCTTTGAGTGAGAGAAAGAGAAGCTGTGAGTGAGAGAGAGAGAGAAGCTGTGAGTGTGTGAGAGAGAGAAAGAGCTGTGAGTGTGTGAGAGAGAAAGAGAAGCTGTGTGTGAGAGAGAAAGAGAAGCTGTGAGTGAGAGAGACTGAGAGAGAAAGAGAAGATGTGAGTGAGAGAGACAGAGAGAGAAAGAGAAGCTGTGAGTGAGAGTGAGAGAAAAAAGAAGCTGAGAGTGAGAGAGAGAGAGAGAAGCTTTGAGTGAGAGAGAAAAAGAGAAGCTGTGAGTGAGAGAGAGAGTGAGAAAGAGAAGCTGTGAGTGAGAGAGAGAGAAGCTGTGAGAGAGAGAGAGAGAGAGAAAGAGAAGCTGTGAGTAAGAGAGAGAGAGGGAGAAAGAGAAGCTGTGAGTTGCAGAGAGAGTGACAGAAGCTGGAAGTGAGAGAGAGAGGGAGAAAGAGAAGCTGTGAGTGAGAGTGAGAGAGAGAAAGAGAAGCATTAAGTGAGAGAGAGAGAGAAAGAGATGCTGTGAGTGAGAGAGAGAGAAAGAGAAGCTGTGAGCGAGACAGAGAGAAAGAAAGAGAAGCTGTGAGCAAGAGAGAGAAAGAGAAACTGTGAGTGAGAGAGAGAGAGAAAAAAGAAGCTGTGAGTGAGAGAGAGAGAAAGAGCTGTGAGTGAGAGAGAGAGAGAAAGAGCTGTGAGTGTGTGAGATAGAAAGAGAAGATGTGAGAGAGAGAGAGAAAGAGTAGCTGTGAGTGAGAGAGACAGCGAGAGAAAGAGAAGCTTAGTGAGAGAGACAGAGAGAGAAAGAGAAGCTGTGAGTAAGAGAGAGAGAGAAAGAGAAGCTGTGAGTGATAGAGAGAGAAAGAAGCTGTGAGTGAGAGAGAGAGGGAGAAAGAGAAGGTTTGAGTGAGAGAGAGAGAGAAAGAGAAGCTTTGAGTGAGAGAGAGAAAGAGAAGCTGTGAGTGAGAGAGAGAGAAGCTGTGAGTGTGTGTGAGAGAGAAAGAGTTGTGAGTGTGTGAGAGAGAAAGAGAAGCTGTGTGTGAGAGAGAAAGAGAAGCTGTGAGTGAGAGAGTCTGAGAGAGAGAGAAGCTGTGAGTGAGAGAGACAGAGAGAGAAAGAGAAGCTGTGAGTGAGAGAGAGAGGGAGAAAGAGAAGCTGTGTGAGAGAGAGAGAATGAGGAGCTGCGAGTGAGAGAGAGAGAGAAAGAGAAGCTGTGAGTGAGAGAGAGAGGGAGAAAAACAGAAGCTGTGAGAGACAGAGAGAGAGAGAAAGAGAAGCGTTGAGAGAGAGAGAGAGAGAAAGAGAAGCTGTGAGTGAGAGAGAGAGAAAGAGAAGCTGTGAGTGAGAGAGAGAGAAAGAGAAGATGAGAGTGCGAGAGAAAGAGATAAAGAGAAGCTGAGAGTGAGAGAGAGAGAGAAGATGTGATTGAGAGAGGGAAAAAGAGAAGCTGTGAGTGAGAGAGAGAGTAAAAAAGAAGCTGTGAGTGAGAGAGAGAAAGAGAAGCTGCGAGTGAGAGAGAGAGAAAGAGAAGCTGTGAGTGAGAGAGAGAGAAAGAGAAGCTGTGAGTGAGAGAGAGAGAAAGAGAAGCTGTGAGTGAGAGAGAGAGAAAGAGCAGCTGTGAGTGTGAGAGAGAAATATAAGCTGTGAGTGAGAGAGAGAGAAAGTGAAGCTGTGAGTGTGAGAGAGAGAGAAAGAGAAGCTGTGAGTGAGAGAGACAGAGAGAGAAAGAGAAGCTGTGAGTGTGAGAGAGGGAGAAAGAGAAGCTGCGAGTGAGAGAGAGAGAGAAAGAGAAGCTGTGAGTGAGAGAGAGAAAGAGAAGCTGTGAGTGAGAGTGAAAGAACAGCTGTGAGTGAGAGAGAGAAAATAGAAGCGGTGAGTGAGTGAGACGGAGAGAGAAATAGAAGCTGTGAGTGAGACTGAGAGAGAAAGAGAAGCTGTGAGTGAGAGAGAGAGAAAGAGAAGCTGCGAGTGAGAGAGAGAGAGAAAGAGAAGCTGCGAGTGAGAGAGAGAGAGAAAGAGAAGCTGTGAGTGAGAGAGAGAAAGAGAAGCTGTGAGTGAGAGTGAAAGAGCAGCTGTGAGTGAGAGAGAGAAATAGAAGCTGTGAGTGAGAGAGAGAGAAAGAGAAGCTGTGAGTGAGTGAGACGGAGAGAGAAATAGAAGCTGTGAGTGAGCGAGACAGAGAGAGAAAGAGAAGCTGTGAGTGAGATAGACAGAGAGAGAAAGAGAAGCTGTGAGTGAGAGGGAAAGAGAGAGAAAGAGAAGCTGTGAGAAAGAGAGAGAGAGAGAAAGAGAAGCTGTGAGTGATAGAGAGAGAAAGAAGTTGTGAGTGAGAGAGAGAGAGAGAAAGAGAAGCTGTTTGTGTGAGAGAGAAACTGTGAGTAAGAGAGAGAAAGAGAAAGAGAAGCTGTGTGTGTGAGAGAGAGAAACTGTGAGTGAGAGAGAGAAAGAGAAACTGTGAGTGAGTGAGAAAGAAAGAGAAGCTGTGAGTGTGGGAGAGAGAGAAGCTGTGAGTGAGAGAGAGAGAGAGAAAGAGATGCTGTGAGTGAAAGAAAGAGAGCGAAAGAGAAGCTGTGAGTGAGAGAGAGAGAGAAAGAGAAGCTGTGAGTGATTGAGAGAGAGAAAGGGAAGCTGTGAGTGTGTGAGAGAGAGAGAACTGTGAGTGAGAGAGAGAGAAAGAGAAGCTGTGAGTGAGAGAGAGAGAGAAAGAGAAGCTGTGAGTGAGAGAGAGAAAGAGAAGCTGAGAAAGAGAGAGTGAAAGAGAAGCTGTGAGTGAGAGAGAGAGAGCTGTGAGTGAGAGAGAGAGAAGCTGTGAGTGAGAGAAAGAGAAAGTGAAGCTGTGTGTGAGAGAAAGAGAAAGTGAAGCTGTGTGTGAGAGAAAGAGAGAAAGTGAAGCTGTGAGTGAGAGAGAGAGAAAGAGAAGCATTGAGTGAGAGAGAGAGGAATAGAGTCTGTGAGAGAGAGAGAAAGAGAAGCTGTGAGAGAGAGAGAGAAGCTGTGAGTGAGAGCGAAAGAGCGAAAGAGAAGCTGTGAGTGAAAGAGAGAGAGAGAAAGAGAAACTGTGAGTGAGAGAGAGAGAGAGTTGCTGTGAGTGAGTGAGAGAGAGAAGCAGAAGCTGTGAGTGAGAGAGAGAAAGAGAGAAAGAGAAGCTGTGAGTGAGAGAGAGAGAGAGAAAGAGAGGCTGTTAGTGAGAGAGAGAGAAAAAAAGCTGTGAGTGAGAGAGAGAGAGAGAGAGAGAAAGAGATGCTTTGAGTGAGAGAGAGAGAGAAGCTGTGAGTGAGAGAGGGTGAAGCTGTGAGCGAGAGAGAGAGAAGCTGTGAGTGAGAGAGAGATAGAAAGAGAAGCTGTGAGTGAGAGAGAGAAAGAAAGAAAGAGAAGCTGTGAGTGAGAGAGAGAAAGAGATGCTGTGAGTGAGAGAGAGAGAAACAGAAGCTGTGAGTGTGAGAGAGAGAGTCTGTGTGAGAAAGAGAGAGAGAAAAAGAAGCTGTGAGTGAGAGAGAGAAGCTGTGAGTGAGAGTGAGAGAAGTTGTGAATGAGAGAGAGAGAAAGAGAAGCTGTGAGCGAGAGAGAAAGAGAAGTTGTGAATGAGTGAGAGAGAGAAAGAGAAGCTGTGAGAGAGAAAGAGAGAAAGAGAAGCTGTGAGTGAGTGAGAGAGAGAGAAGCTGTGAGTGAGAGAGATAGAGAAAGAGAAGCTGTGAGAGAGAAAGAGAGAAAGAGAAGCTGTGTGTGTGAGAGAGAGAGAAACGGTGATTGAGAGAGAGAGAGTTGCTGGGAGTGAGTGAGAGAGAGAAACAGAAGCTGCGAGTGAGAGAGAGAAAGAGAGAAAGAGAAGCTGTGAGAGAGAGAGAGAGAGAAAGATGTGAGTGAGAGAGAGAGAGAAAGAGATGCTTTGAGTGAGAGAGAGAGACTAACAGAAGCTGTAAGTGAGAGAGAGAGAGAAAGAGAGTCTGTGTGAGAAAGAGAGGAAGAGAAGCTGTGGTGAGAGAGAGAGAAGCTGTGAGTGAGAAAGAGAAGCTGTGAGTGAGAGAGAGAGAAATAGAAGCTGTGAGTGAGAGAGAAAGAGAAGCTGTGAGTGAGAGAGAGAGAGAGAAGCTGTGAGTGAGAGATAGAAAGAAAGAGAAGCTGTGAGTGAGAGAGAGAGAGAGAGAAAGAGAAGCTGTGAGTGAGAGAGAGAAAGAGAAGCTGAGAAAGAGAGAGTGAAAGAGAAGCTGTGAGTGAAAGAGAGAGAGAGAAGCTGTGAGTGAGAGAGAGAGAAAGAGAAGCTGTGAGTGAGAGAGAGAGAGAGCAAGAGAAGCTGTAAGTGAGAGAAGGAGAAAGAGAATCTGAGAAAGAGAGAGAGAAAGAGAAGCTGTAAGTGAGAGAGAAGGAGAAGCTGTGAGTGACACAGAGAGAGAAGCTGTGAGTGAGAGAGAGAGAGAAAGAGATGCTGTGAGTGAGAGAGAAACAGAAGCTGTGAATGGGAGAGAGAGAGAAAGAGAAGGTGTGAGTGGGAGAGAGAGAGAAAGAGAAGCTGTGTGTGAGAGAGAGAGAAACTGTGAGTGAGAGAGAGAAAGAGAAAGAGATGCTGTGAGTGAAAGAAAGAGAGTGAAAGAGAAGCTGTGAGTGAGAGAGAGAGAGAACGAGAAGGTGTGAGTGAGTGAGAGAGAGAAAGGGAAGCTGTGAGTGTGAGAGAGAGAGAGCTGTGAGTGACAGAGAGAGAAAGAGAAGCTGTGAGTGAGAGAGAGAGAGAAAGAAAAGCTGTGAGTTGGAGAAAGAGAAGCTGAGAAAGAGAGAGTGAAAGAGACCTGTGAGTTAGAGAGAGAGAGAGAGAAGCTGTGAGTGAGAGAGAGAGAAGCTGTGAGTGAGATAAAGAGAAAGTGAAGCTGTGTGTGAGAGAAAGAGAAAGTGAAGCTGTTGTGAGAGAAAGAGAGAAAGTGAAGCTGTAAGTGAGAGAGAGAGAGAAAGAGAAGCTGTGAGTGAGAGAGAAAGAGAAGCTGTGAGTGAGTGAGAGAGAGAGAACCTGTAAGTGAGAGAAAAAGAGAGAGAAAGAGAAGCTGTGAGTGAGAGTGAGAAAGAGAAGCTGTGTGAGAGAGAGAAACTGTGTGTGAGTGAGAGAGAGAGAGAAGCTGTGTGTGTGAGAGAGAAAGAGACACTGTGTGAGAGAGAGAGAGAGAAACAGAAGCTGTGAGTGAGAGAGAGAGAGTCTGTGTGAGAAAGAGAGAGAGAAAAAGAAGCTGTGAGTGAGAGAGAGAGAAGCTGTGAGTGAGAGTGAGAGAAGTTGTGAATGAGAGAGAGAGAGAAAGAGAAGCTGTGAGCGAGAGAGAAAGAGAAGTTGTGAATGAGTGAGAGAGAGAAAGAGAAGCTGTGAGAGAGAAAGAGAGAAAGAGAAGCTGTGTGTGAGAGAGATAGAAAGAGATGGTGTGAGAGAGACAAAGAGAGAGAAAGAGAAGGTGTGAGTGAGAGAGAGAGAGAGAGAGAAGCTGTGAGTGAGAGAGATAGAGAAAGAGAAGCTGTGAGAGAGAAAGAGAAAAAGAGAAGCTGTGTGTGTGAGAGAGAGAGAAACAGTGATTGAGAGAGAGAAAGACAAACTGTGAGTGAGTGAGTGAGAAAGAGAAGCTGTGAGTGAGAGAGAGAGAAGCTGTGAGAGAGAGAGAGAGTTGCTGGGAGTGAGTGAGAGAGAGAAACAGAAGCTGCGAGTGAGAGAGAGAAAGAGAAGCTGTGTGTGTGAGAGAGAGAAAGATGTGAGTGAGAGAGAGAGAGAAAGAGATGCTTTGAGTGAGAGAGAGAGACTAACAGAAGCTGTAAGTGTGAGAGAGAGAGAGAAAGAGAGTCTGTGTGAGAAAGAGAGGAAGAGAAGCTGTGGTGAGAGAGAGAGAGAAGCTGTGAGTGAGAAAGAGAAGCTGTGAGTGAGAGAGAGAGAAATAGAAGCTGTGAGTGAGAGAGAAAGAGAAGCTGTGAGTGAGAGAGAGAGAGAGAAGCTGTGAGTGAGAGATAGAAATAAAGAGAAGCTGTGAGTGAGAGAGAGAGAGAAAGAGAAGCTGTGAGTGAGAGAGAGAAAGAGAAGCTGAGAAAGAGAGAGTGAAAGAGAAGCTGTGAGTGAAAGAGAGAGAGAGAGAAGCTGTGAGTGAGAGAGAGAGAAAGAGAAGCTGTGAGTGAGAGAGAGAGAGCAAGAGAAGCTGTAAGTGAGAGAAGGAGAAAGAGAATCTGAGAAAGAGAGAGAGAAAGAGAAGCTGTATGTGAGAGAGAAAGAGAAGCTGTGAGTGACACACAGAGAGAAGCTGTGAGTGAGAGAGAGAGAGAAAGAGATGCTGTGAGTGAGAGAGAAACAGAAGCTGTGAATGGGAGAGAGAGAGAAAGAGAAGGTGTGAGTGGGAGAGAGAGAGAAAGAGAAGCTGTGTGTGTGAGAGAGAGAAACTGTGAGTGAGAGAGAGAAAGAGAAAGAGATGCTGTGAGTGAAAGAAAGAGAGTGAAAGAGAAGCTGTGAGTGAGAGAGAGAAAGAGAAGGTGTGAGTGAGTGAGAGAGAGAAAGGGAAGCTGTGAGTGTGTGTGAGAGAGAGCTGTGAGTGACAGAGAGAGAAAGAGAAGCTGTGAGTGAGAGAGAGAGAGAAAGAAAAGCTGTGAGTTGGAGAGAGAAAGAGAAGCTGAGAAAGAGAGAGTGAAAGAGACCTGTGAGTTAGAGAGAGAGAGAGAAGCTGTGAGTGAGAGAGAGAGAAGCTGTGAGTGAGAGAAAGAGAAAGTGAAGCTTTGTGTGAGAGAAAGAGAAAGTGAAGCTGTGTGTGAGAGAAAGAGAGAAAGTGAAGCTGTAAGTGAGAGAGAGAGAGAAAGAGAAGCTGTGAGTGAGAGAGAAAGAGAAGCTGTGAGTGAGTGAGTGAGAGAGAAGCTGTAAGTGAGAGAAAAAGAGAGAGAAAGAGAAGCTGTGAGTGAGAGTGAGAAAGAGAAGCTGTGTGAGAGAGAGAAAGAGAAGCTGTGTGTGAGTGAGAGAGAGAGAGAGAAGCTGTGTGTGTGAGAGAGAAAGAGACACTGTGTGAGAGAGAGAGAGAGAGAGAAAGAGAAGCTGTGAGTGAGAGAGAGATGCTGTGAGAGAGAGAGAAAGAGAAGCTGTGTGTGAGAGAAAGAGAAAGTGAAGCTGTGTGTGAGAGAAAGAGAGAAAGAGAGAAAGTGAAGCCGTGAGTGAGAGAGAGAGAGAGAGAAAGAGAAGAATTGAGTAAGAGAGAGAGAAATAGAGACTGTGAGAGAGAGAGAAAGAGAAGCTGGGTGTGTGAGAGAAGATGTGAGTGAGAGGAAAAGAGCGAAAGAGAAGCTGTGAGTGAAAGAGAGAGAGAGAGAAGCTATAAGTGAGAGAGAGAGAGTTGCTGTGAGTGAGTGAGAGAGAGAAACAGAAGGTGTGAGTGAGAGAGAGAAAGAGAGAAAGAGAAGCTGTGAGTGAGAGAGAGAGAGAAGCTGTGAGTAAGTGAGAGAGAAAAAAAGCTGGGAGTGAGAGAGAGAGAGAAAGAGATGCTTTGAGTGAGAGAGAGAGAAACAGAAGCTGTGAGTGAGAGAGAGAGAAAGAGAGTCTGTGTGAGAAAGAGAGAAAGAGAAGCTGTGAGTGAGAGAGAGAGAGAAGCTGTGAGTGAGAGAGAGAGAAGGTGTGAGTGAGAGAGAGAGAAATAGAAGCTGTGAGTGAGAGAGAAAGAGAAGCTGTTAGTGAGTGAGAGAGAAGATGTAAGTGAGTGAAAGAGAGAGAGAAAGAGAAGCTGTGAGTGAGATAGAGAGAGAAAGAGAAGCTGTGAGAGAGAGTGAGAAAGAAGCTGTGAGTGAGAGAGAGAGAAAGAGAAGCTGGGAGTGAGACAAAGAGAGAGAAAGAGAAGCTGTGAGTGAGAGAGAGCGAGAGAAAGAGAAGCTGTGATTGAGGAGAGAAAGAGAAGCTGTGAGTGAGTGAGAGAGTGAAAGAGAAGCTGTGAGTGAGAGAGAGAGAAAGAGAAGCTGTGAGTGAGAGAGAGAGAAAGAGAAGTTGTGAGTGAGAGAGAGAGGAATAGATGCTGTGAGTGAGAGAGAGAGAGAAAGAGAAGCTGTGAGAGAGAGTGAGAAAGAGAAGCTGTGAGTGAGAGGGAGAGAAAGAGAAGCTGTGAGTGAGACAAAGAGAGAGAAAGAGAAGCTGTGATTGAGAGAGAGAGAAAGAGAAGCTGTGATTGAGAGAGAGAGAGAGAGAAGCTGTGAGTGAGAGAGAGAGAGAGAGAGAGAGAGAGAAGCTGTGAGTGAGAGAGAGAGGAAGAGATGCTGTGAGTGAGAGAGAGAGAGAAAGAGAAGCTGTGAGTGAGTGAGAGAGAGAGAGAGAATCTGTGAGTGAGAGGGAGAGAGAGAAAGAGAAGCTGTGAGAGAGAGAGAAAAACAGAAGCTGTGAGTGAGAGAGAGAGAGAAAGAGAAGCTGTGAGTGAGAGAGAGAGAAAGAGAAGCTGTGAGAGAGAGAGAGAATCTGTGAGGGAGAGGGAGAAAGAGAAGCTGTGAGTGAGAGAGAGAGAAAAACAGAAGCTGTGAGTGAGAGAGAGATAGAAAGAGAAGCTGTGTGTGTGTGAGAGAGAGAGAGAGAGAAAGAGAAGCTCTGAGTGAGAGAGAGAGAAAGAGAGTCTGAGAAAGAGAGAGTGAAAGAGAAGCTGTGTGAGAGCGAGAGAGAGAGAAGCTGTGAGTGAGAGAGAGAGAGAAGCTGTGAGTGAGAGAGAGAGAAGGTGTGAGTGAGAGAGAGAGAAATAGAAGCTGTGAGTGAGAGAGAAAGAGAAGCTGTTAGTGAGTGAGAGAGAAGATGTAAGTGAGTGAAAGAGAGAGAGAAAGAGAAGCTGTGAGTGAGATAGAGAGAGAAAGAGAAGCTGTGAGAGAGAGTGAGAAAGAAGCTGTGAGTGAGAGAGAGAGAAAGAGAAGCTGGGAGTGAGACAAAGAGAGAGAAAGAGAAGCTGTGAGCGAGAGAGAGCGAGAGAAAGAGAAGCTGTGATTGAGGAGAGAAAGAGAAGCTGTGAGTGAGTGAGAGAGAGAAAGAGAAGCTGTGAGTGAGAGAGAGAGAAAGAGAAGCTGTGAGTGAGAGAGAGAGAAAGAGAAGTTGTGAGTGAGAGAGAGAGGAAGAGTTGCTGTGAGTGAGACAAAGAGAGAGAAAGAGAAGCTGTGATTGAGGAGAGAAAGAGAAGCTGTGAGTGAGTGAGAGAGAGAAAGAGAAGCTGTGAGTGAGTGAGAGAGAGAAAGAGAAGCTGTGAGTGAGAGAGAGAGAAAGAGAAGCTGTGAGTGAGAGCGAGAGAAAGAGAAGCTGTGAGTGAGAGAGAGAGAGACAGAGAAGCTGTGAGTGAGAGAGAAAAAGAAGCTGTGAGTGAGAGTGAGAGAGAAAGAGAAGGTGTGAGTGAGAGAGAGAAAGAGAAGCTGTGAGTGAGAGAGAAAGAGAAGCTGTTAGTGAGTGAGAGAGAAGATGTAAGTGAGTGAAAGAGAGAGAGAAAGAGAAGCTGTGAGTGAGTTAGAGAGAAAGAGAAGCTGTGAGAGAGAGTGAGAAAGAAGCTGTGAGTGAGAGAGAGAGAAAGAGAAGCTGGGAGTGAGACAAAGAGAGAGAAAGAGAAGCTGTGAGTGAGAGAGAGCGAGAGAAAGAGAAGCTGTGATTGAGGAGAGAAAGGGAAGCTGTGAGTGAGTGAGAGAGAGAAAGAGAAGCTGTGAGTGAGAGAGAGAGAAAGAGAAGCTGTGAGTGAGAGAGAGAGAGAAAGAGAAGTTGTGAGTGAATGAGAGAGAAAGAGAAGTTGTGAGTGAGAGAGAGAGGAAGAGATGCTGTGAGTGAGAGAGAGAGAAAGAGAAGCTGTGAGAGAGAGTGAGAAAGAGAAGCTGTGAGTGAGAGAGAGAGGAAGAGATGCTGTGAGTGAGAGAGAGAGAGAAAGAGAAGCTGTGAGAGAGAGTGAGAAAGAGAAGCTGTGAGTGAGAGGGAGAGAAAGAGAAGCTGTGAGTGAGAGAGAGAGAGAAAGAGAAGCTGTGAGTGAGAGAGAGAGGAAGAGATGCTGTGAGTGAGAGAGAGAGAAAGAGAAGCTGTGAGTGAGTGAGAGAGAGAGAGAGAATCTGTGAGTGAGAGGGAGAGAGAGAAAGAGAAGCTGTGTGAGAGAGAGAAAAACAGAAGCTGTGAGTGAGAGAGAGAGAAAGAGAAGCTGTGAGTGAGAGAGAGAGAAAGAGAAGCTGTGAGAGAGAGAGAGAATCTGTGAGTGAGAGGGAGAGGGAGAAAGAGAAGCTGTGAGTGAGAGAGAGAAAAAACAGAAGCTGTGAGTGAGAGAGAGATAGAAAGAGAAGCTGTGTGTGAGAGAGAGAGAGAGAAAGAGAAGCTCTGAGTGAGAGAGAGAGAAAGAGAGTCTGAGAAAGAGAGAGTGAAAGAGAAGCTGTGAGTGAGAGCGAGAGAGAGAGAAGCTGTGAGTGAGAGAGAGAGAGAAGCTGTGAGTGAGAGAGAGAGAAGGTGTGAGTGAGAGAGAGAGAAATAGAAGCTGTGAGTGAGAGAGAAAGAGAAGCTGTTAGTGAGTGAGAGAGAAGATGTAAGTGAGTGAAAGAGAGAGAGAAAGAGAAGCTGTGAGTGAGATAGAGAGAGAAAGAGAAGCTGTGAGAGAGAGTGAGAAAGAAGCTGTGAGTGAGAGAGAGAGAAAGAGAAGTTGTGAGTGAGAGAGAGAGGAAGAGATGCTGTGAGTGAGACAAAGAGAGAGAAAGAGAAGCTGTGATTGAGGAGAGAAAGAGAAGCTGTGAGTGAGTGAGAGAGAGAAAGAGAAGCTGTGAGTGAGAGAGAGAGAGAAAGAGAAGCTATGAGTGAGAGAGAGAGAAAGAGAAGCTGTGAGTGAGAGCGAGAGAAAGAGAAGCTGTGAGTGAGAGAGAGAGACAGAGAAGCTGTGAGTGAGAGAGAAAAAGAAGCTGTGAGTGAGAGTGAGAGAGAAAGAGAAGGTGTGAGTGAGAGAGAGAAAGAGAAGCTGTGAGTGAGAGAGAAAGAAAGAGAAGCTGTGAGTGAGAGAGGGAGAGAGAAAGAAAAGCTATGAGTGAGAGAGAGAGAAAGAGAGTCTGTGTGAGAATGAGAGAGTGAAAGAGAAGCTGTGAGTGAGAGAGAGAAGCTGTGAGTGAGAGAAAGAGAGACAGAGAAGCTGTGAGTGAGAGAGAAACAGAAGCTGTGAGTGAGAGTGAGAGAGAGTGAAGCTGTAAGTGAGAGAAAGAATGAGAGAAAGGGAAGGTGTGAGTGCGAGAGAGAGAGAGAAAGAGAAGCTGTGTGTGTGTGAGAGAGAGAAAGAGATGCTGTGAGTGAGAGAGAAACAGAAGCTGTCAATGAGAGAGAGAGAGAGAGAAAGAGAAGGTGTGAGTGAGAGAGAGAGAGAGAAGCTGTGAGTGAGAGAGATAGAGAAAGAGAAGCTGTGAGAGAGAAAGAGAGAAAGAGAAGCTGTGTGTGTGAGAGAGAGAGAAACGGTGATTGAGAGAGAGAGAGTTGCTGGGAGTGAGTGAGAGAGAGAAACAGAAGCTGCGAGTGAGAGAGAGAAAGAGAGAAAGAGAAGCTGTGAGAGAGAGAGAGAGAGAAAGATGTGAGTGAGAGAGAGAGAGAAAGAGATGCTTTGAGTGAGAGAGAGAGACTAACAGAAGCTGTAAGTGAGAGAGAGAGAGAAAGAGAGTCTGTGTGAGAAAGAGAGGAAGAGAAGCTGTGGTGAGAGAGAGAGAAGCTGTGAGTGAGAAAGAGAAGCTGTGAGTGAGAGAGAGAGAAATAGAAGCTGTGAGTGAGAGAGAAAGAGAAGCTGTGAGTGAGAGAGAGAGAGAGAAGCTGTGAGTGAGAGATAGAAAGAAAGAGAAGCTGTGAGTGAGAGAGAGAGAGAGAGAAAGAGAAGCTGTGAGTGAGAGAGAGAAAGAGAAGCTGAGAAAGAGAGAGTGAAAGAGAAGCTGTGAGTGAAAGAGAGAGAGAGAAGCTGTGAGTGAGAGAGAGAGAAAGAGAAGCTGTGAGTGAGAGAGAGAGAGAGCAAGAGAAGCTGTAAGTGAGAGAAGGAGAAAGAGAATCTGAGAAAGAGAGAGAGAAAGAGAAGCTGTAAGTGAGAGAGAAGGAGAAGCTGTGAGTGACACAGAGAGAGAAGCTGTGAGTGAGAGAGAGAGAGAAAGAGATGCTGTGAGTGAGAGAGAAACAGAAGCTGTGAATGGGAGAGAGAGAGAAAGAGAAGGTGTGAGTGGGAGAGAGAGAGAAAGAGAAGCTGTGTGTGAGAGAGAGAGAAACTGTGAGTGAGAGAGAGAAAGAGAAAGAGATGCTGTGAGTGAAAGAAAGAGAGTGAAAGAGAAGCTGTGAGTGAGAGAGAGAGAGAACGAGAAGGTGTGAGTGAGTGAGAGAGAGAAAGGGAAGCTGTGAGTGTGAGAGAGAGAGAGCTGTGAGTGACAGAGAGAGAAAGAGAAGCTGTGAGTGAGAGAGAGAGAGAAAGAAAAGCTGTGAGTTGGAGAAAGAGAAGCTGAGAAAGAGAGAGTGAAAGAGACCTGTGAGTTAGAGAGAGAGAGAGAGAAGCTGTGAGTGAGAGAGAGAGAAGCTGTGAGTGAGATAAAGAGAAAGTGAAGCTGTGTGTGAGAGAAAGAGAAAGTGAAGCTGTTGTGAGAGAAAGAGAGAAAGTGAAGCTGTAAGTGAGAGAGAGAGAGAAAGAGAAGCTGTGAGTGAGAGAGAAAGAGAAGCTGTGAGTGAGTGAGAGAGAGAGAACCTGTAAGTGAGAGAAAAAGAGAGAGAAAGAGAAGCTGTGAGTGAGAGTGAGAAAGAGAAGCTGTGTGAGAGAGAGAAACTGTGTGTGAGTGAGAGAGAGAGAGAAGCTGTGTGTGTGAGAGAGAAAGAGACACTGTGTGAGAGAGAGAGAGAGAAACAGAAGCTGTGAGTGAGAGAGAGAGAGTCTGTGTGAGAAAGAGAGAGAGAAAAAGAAGCTGTGAGTGAGAGAGAGAGAAGCTGTGAGTGAGAGTGAGAGAAGTTGTGAATGAGAGAGAGAGAGAAAGAGAAGCTGTGAGCGAGAGAGAAAGAGAAGTTGTGAATGAGTGAGAGAGAGAAAGAGAAGCTGTGAGAGAGAAAGAGAGAAAGAGAAGCTGTGTGTGAGAGAGATAGAAAGAGATGGTGTGAGAGAGACAAAGAGAGAGAAAGAGAAGGTGTGAGTGAGAGAGAGAGAGAGAGAGAAGCTGTGAGTGAGAGAGATAGAGAAAGAGAAGCTGTGAGAGAGAAAGAGAAAAAGAGAAGCTGTGTGTGTGAGAGAGAGAGAAACAGTGATTGAGAGAGAGAAAGACAAACTGTGAGTGAGTGAGTGAGAAAGAGAAGCTGTGAGTGAGAGAGAGAGAAGCTGTGAGAGAGAGAGAGAGTTGCTGGGAGTGAGTGAGAGAGAGAAACAGAAGCTGCGAGTGAGAGAGAGAAAGAGAAGCTGTGTGTGTGAGAGAGAGAAAGATGTGAGTGAGAGAGAGAGAGAAAGAGATGCTTTGAGTGAGAGAGAGAGACTAACAGAAGCTGTAAGTGTGAGAGAGAGAGAGAAAGAGAGTCTGTGTGAGAAAGAGAGGAAGAGAAGCTGTGGTGAGAGAGAGAGAGAAGCTGTGAGTGAGAAAGAGAAGCTGTGAGTGAGAGAGAGAGAAATAGAAGCTGTGAGTGAGAGAGAAAGAGAAGCTGTGAGTGAGAGAGAGAGAGAGAAGCTGTGAGTGAGAGATAGAAATAAAGAGAAGCTGTGAGTGAGAGAGAGAGAGAAAGAGAAGCTGTGAGTGAGAGAGAGAAAGAGAAGCTGAGAAAGAGAGAGTGAAAGAGAAGCTGTGAGTGAAAGAGAGAGAGAGAGAAGCTGTGAGTGAGAGAGAGAGAAAGAGAAGCTGTGAGTGAGAGAGAGAGAGCAAGAGAAGCTGTAAGTGAGAGAAGGAGAAAGAGAATCTGAGAAAGAGAGAGAGAAAGAGAAGCTGTATGTGAGAGAGAAAGAGAAGCTGTGAGTGACACAGAGAGAGAAGCTGTGAGTGAGAGAGAGAGAGAAAGAGATGCTGTGAGTGAGAGAGAAACAGAAGCTGTGAATGGGAGAGAGAGAGAAAGAGAAGGTGTGAGTGGGAGAGAGAGAGAAAGAGAAGCTGTGTGTGTGAGAGAGAGAAACTGTGAGTGAGAGAGAGAAAGAGAAAGAGATGCTGTGAGTGAAAGAAAGAGAGTGAAAGAGAAGCTGTGAGTGAGAGAGAGAAAGAGAAGGTGTGAGTGAGTGAGAGAGAGAAAGGGAAGCTGTGAGTGTGTGTGAGAGAGAGCTGTGAGTGACAGAGAGAGAAAGAGAAGCTGTGAGTGAGAGAGAGAGAGAAAGAAAAGCTGTGAGTTGGAGAGAGAAAGAGAAGCTGAGAAAGAGAGAGTGAAAGAGACCTGTGAGTTAGAGAGAGAGAGAGAAGCTGTGAGTGAGAGAGAGAGAAGCTGTGAGTGAGAGAAAGAGAAAGTGAAGCTTTGTGTGAGAGAAAGAGAAAGTGAAGCTGTGTGTGAGAGAAAGAGAGAAAGTGAAGCTGTAAGTGAGAGAGAGAGAGAAAGAGAAGCTGTGAGTGAGAGAGAAAGAGAAGCTGTGAGTGAGTGAGTGAGAGAGAAGCTGTAAGTGAGAGAAAAAGAGAGAGAAAGAGAAGCTGTGAGTGAGAGTGAGAAAGAGAAGCTGTGTGAGAGAGAGAAAGAGAAGCTGTGTGTGAGTGAGAGAGAGAGAGAGAAGCTGTGTGTGTGAGAGAGAAAGAGACACTGTGTGAGAGAGAGAGAGAGAGAGAAAGAGAAGCTGTGAGTGAGAGAGAGATGCTGTGAGAGAGAGAGAAAGAGAAGCTGTGTGTGAGAGAAAGAGAAAGTGAAGCTGTGTGTGAGAGAAAGAGAGAAAGAGAGAAAGTGAAGCCGTGAGTGAGAGAGAGAGAGAGAGAAAGAGAAGAATTGAGTAAGAGAGAGAGAAATAGAGACTGTGAGAGAGAGAGAAAGAGAAGCTGGGTGTGTGAGAGAAGATGTGAGTGAGAGGAAAAGAGCGAAAGAGAAGCTGTGAGTGAAAGAGAGAGAGAGAGAAGCTATAAGTGAGAGAGAGAGAGTTGCTGTGAGTGAGTGAGAGAGAGAAACAGAAGGTGTGAGTGAGAGAGAGAAAGAGAGAAAGAGAAGCTGTGAGTGAGAGAGAGAGAGAAGCTGTGAGTAAGTGAGAGAGAAAAAAAGCTGGGAGTGAGAGAGAGAGAGAAAGAGATGCTTTGAGTGAGAGAGAGAGAAACAGAAGCTGTGAGTGAGAGAGAGAGAAAGAGAGTCTGTGTGAGAAAGAGAGAAAGAGAAGCTGTGAGTGAGAGAGAGAGAGAAGCTGTGAGTGAGAGAGAGAGAAGGTGTGAGTGAGAGAGAGAGAAATAGAAGCTGTGAGTGAGAGAGAAAGAGAAGCTGTTAGTGAGTGAGAGAGAAGATGTAAGTGAGTGAAAGAGAGAGAGAAAGAGAAGCTGTGAGTGAGATAGAGAGAGAAAGAGAAGCTGTGAGAGAGAGTGAGAAAGAAGCTGTGAGTGAGAGAGAGAGAAAGAGAAGCTGGGAGTGAGACAAAGAGAGAGAAAGAGAAGCTGTGAGTGAGAGAGAGCGAGAGAAAGAGAAGTTGTGAGTGAGAGAGAGAGAAAGAGAAGTTGTGAGTGAGAGAGAGAGGAATAGATGCTGTGAGTGAGAGAGAGAGAGAAAGAGAAGCTGTGAGAGAGAGTGAGAAAGAGAAGCTGTGAGTGAGAGGGAGAGAAAGAGAAGCTGTGAGTGAGACAAAGAGAGAGAAAGAGAAGCTGTGATTGAGAGAGAGAGAAAGAGAAGCTGTGATTGAGAGAGAGAGAGAGAGAAGCTGTGAGTGAGAGAGAGAGAGAGAGAGAGAGAGAGAGAAGCTGTGAGTGAGAGAGAGAGGAAGAGATGCTGTGAGTGAGAGAGAGAGAGAAAGAGAAGCTGTGAGTGAGTGAGAGAGAGAGAGAGAATCTGTGAGTGAGAGGGAGAGAGAGAAAGAGAAGCTGTGAGAGAGAGAGAAAAACAGAAGCTGTGAGTGAGAGAGAGAGAGAGAAAGAGAAGCTGTGAGTGAGAGAGAGAGAAAGAGAAGCTGTGAGAGAGAGAGAGAATCTGTGAGGGAGAGGGAGAAAGAGAAGCTGTGAGTGAGAGAGAGAGAAAAACAGAAGCTGTGAGTGAGAGAGAGATAGAAAGAGAAGCTGTGTGTGTGTGAGAGAGAGAGAGAGAGAAAGAGAAGCTCTGAGTGAGAGAGAGAGAAAGAGAGTCTGAGAAAGAGAGAGTGAAAGAGAAGCTGTGTGAGAGCGAGAGAGAGAGAAGCTGTGAGTGAGAGAGAGAGAGAAGCTGTGAGTGAGAGAGAGAGAAGGTGTGAGTGAGAGAGAGAGAAATAGAAGCTGTGAGTGAGAGAGAAAGAGAAGCTGTTAGTGAGTGAGAGAGAAGATGTAAGTGAGTGAAAGAGAGAGAGAAAGAGAAGCTGTGAGTGAGATAGAGAGAGAAAGAGAAGCTGTGAGAGAGAGTGAGAAAGAAGCTGTGAGTGAGAGAGAGAGAAAGAGAAGCTGGGAGTGAGACAAAGAGAGAGAAAGAGAAGCTGTGAGCGAGAGAGAGCGAGAGAAAGAGAAGCTGTGATTGAGGAGAGAAAGAGAAGCTGTGAGTGAGTGAGAGAGAGAAAGAGAAGCTGTGAGTGAGAGAGAGAGAAAGAGAAGCTGTGAGTGAGAGAGAGAGAAAGAGAAGTTGTGAGTGAGAGAGAGAGGAAGAGTTGCTGTGAGTGAGACAAAGAGAGAGAAAGAGAAGCTGTGATTGAGGAGAGAAAGAGAAGCTGTGAGTGAGAGGGAGAGAGAGAAAGAGAAGCTGTGAGTGAGTGAGAGAGAGAAAGAGAAGCTGTGAGTGAGAGAGAGAGAAAGAGAAGCTGTGAGTGAGAGCGAGAGAAAGAGAAGCTGTGAGTGAGAGAGAGAGAGACAGAGAAGCTGTGAGTGAGAGAGAAAAAGAAGCTGTGAGTGAGAGTGAGAGAGAAAGAGAAGGTGTGAGTGAGAGAGAGAAAGAGAAGCTGTGAGTGAGAGAGAAAGAGAAGCTGTTAGTGAGTGAGAGAGAAGATGTAAGTGAGTGAAAGAGAGAGAGAAAGAGAAGCTGTGAGTGAGTTAGAGAGAAAGAGAAGCTGTGAGAGAGAGTGAGAAAGAAGCTGTGAGTGAGAGAGAGAGAAAGAGAAGCTGGGAGTGAGACAAAGAGAGAGAAAGAGAAGCTGTGAGTGAGAGAGAGCGAGAGAAAGAGAAGCTGTGATTGAGGAGAGAAAGGGAAGCTGTGAGTGAGTGAGAGAGAGAAAGAGAAGCTGTGAGTGAGAGAGAGAGAAAGAGAAGCTGTGAGTGAGAGAGAGAGAGAAAGAGAAGTTGTGAGTGAATGAGAGAGAAAGAGAAGTTGTGAGTGAGAGAGAGAGGAAGAGATGCTGTGAGTGAGAGAGAGAGAAAGAGAAGCTGTGAGAGAGAGTGAGAAAGAGAAGCTGTGAGTGAGAGAGAGAGGAAGAGATGCTGTGAGTGAGAGAGAGAGAGAAAGAGAAGCTGTGAGAGAGAGTGAGAAAGAGAAGCTGTGAGTGAGAGGGAGAGAAAGAGAAGCTGTGAGTGAGAGAGAGAGAGAAAGAGAAGCTGTGAGTGAGAGAGAGAGAAAGAGAAGCTGTGAGTGAGTGAGAGAGAGAGAGAGAATCTGTGAGTGAGAGGGAGAGAGAGAAAGAGAAGCTGTGTGAGAGAGAGAAAAACAGAAGCTGTGAGTGAGAGAGAGAGAAAGAGAAGCTGTGAGTGAGAGAGAGAGAAAGAGAAGCTGTGAGAGAGAGAGAGAATCTGTGAGTGAGAGGGAGAGGGAGAAAGAGAAGCTGTGAGTGAGAGAGAGAAAAAACAGAAGCTGTGAGTGAGAGAGAGATAGAAAGAGAAGCTGTGTGTGAGAGAGAGAGAGAGAAAGAGAAGCTCTGAGTGAGAGAGAGAGAAAGAGAGTCTGAGAAAGAGAGAGTGAAAGAGAAGCTGTGAGTGAGAGCGAGAGAGAGAGAAGCTGTGAGTGAGAGAGAGAGAGAAGCTGTGAGTGAGAGAGAGAGAAGGTGTGAGTGAGAGAGAGAGAAATAGAAGCTGTGAATGAGAGAGAAAGAGAAGCTGTTAGTGAGTGAGAGAGAAGATGTAAGTGAGTGAAAGAGAGAGAGAAAGAGAAGCTGTGAGTGAGATAGAGAGAGAAAGAGAAGCTGTGAGAGAGAGTGAGAAAGAAGCTGTGAGTGAGAGAGAGAGAAAGAGAAGTTGTGAGTGAGAGAGAGAGGAAGAGATGCTGTGAGTGAGACAAAGAGAGAGAAAGAGAAGCTGTGATTGAGGAGAGAAAGAGAAGCTGTGAGTGAGTGAGAGAGAGAAAGAGAAGCTGTGAGTGAGAGAGAGAGAGAAAGAGAAGCTATGAGTGAGAGAGAGAGAAAGAGAAGCTGTGAGTGAGAGCGAGAGAAAGAGAAGCTGTGAGTGAGAGAGAGAGACAGAGAAGCTGTGAGTGAGAGAGAAAAAGAAGCTGTGAGTGAGAGTGAGAGAGAAAGAGAAGGTGTGAGTGAGAGAGAGAAAGAGAAGCTGTGTGTGTGTGAGAGAGAGAAAGAGATGCTGTGAGTGAGAGAGAAACAGAAGCTGTCAATGAGAGAGAGAGAGAGAGAAAGAGAAGGTGTGAGTGAGAGAGAGAGAAAGAGATGTGTGTGTGAGAGAGAGAGAAGCTGTGAGTGAGAGAGAGAGAGAGAGAGAGAGAAGCTGTGAGTGAGAGTGAGAGATGCTGTGAGAGAGAGAGAAAGAGAAGCTGTGTGTGAGAGAAAGAGAAAGTGAAGCTGTGTGTGAGAGAAAGAGAGAAAGAGAGAAAGTGAAGCTGTGAGTGAGAGAGAGAGAGAAAGAGAAGAATTGAGTAAGAGAGAGAGAAATAGAGACTGTGAGAGAGAGAGAAAGAGAAGCTGGGTGTGTGAGAGAAGATGTGAGTGAGAGGAAAAGAGCGAAAGTGAAGCTGTGAGTGAAAGAGAGAGAGAGAGAGAAGCTGTAAGTGAGAGAGAGTTGCTGTGAGTGAGTGAGAGAGAGAAACAGAAGATGTGAGTGAGAGAGAGAAAGAGAGAAAGAGAAGCTGTGAGTGAGTGAGAGAGAGAGAAGCTGTGAGTAAGTGAGAGAGAGAAAAAGCTGTGAGTGAGAGAGAGAGAGAAAGAGATGCTTTGAGTGAGAGAGAGAGAAACAGAAGCTGTGAGTGAGAGAGAGAGAAAGAGAGTCTGTGTGAGAAAGAGAGAAAGAGAAGCTGTGAGTGAGAGAGAGAGAGAGAAGCTGTGAGTGAGAGAGAGAAGGTGTTAGTGAGAGAGAGAGAAATAGAAGCTGTGAGTGAGAGAGAAAGAGAAGCTGTTAGTGAGTGAGAGAGAAGATGTAAGTGAGTGAAAGAGAAAGAGAAAGAGAAGCTGTGAGTGAGATAGAGAGAGAAAGAGAAGCTGTGAGAGAGAGTGAGAAAGAAGCTGTGAGTGAGAGAGAGAGAGAGAAGCTGGGAGTGAGACAAAGAGAGAGAAAGAGAAGCTGTGAGTGAGAGAGAGCGAGAGAAAGAGAAGCTGTGATTGAGGAGAGAAAGAGAAGCTGTGAGTGAGTGAGAGAGAGAAAGAGAAGCTGTGAGTGAGAGAGAGAGAAAGAGAAGCTGTGAGTGAGAGAGAGAGAAAGAGAAGTTGTGAGTGAGAGAGAGAGGAAGAGATGCTGTGAGTGAGAGAGAGAGAGAAAGAGAAGCTGTGAGAGAGAGTGAGAAAGAGAAGCTGTGAGTGAGAGGGAGAGAAAGAGAAGCTGTGAGTGAGACAAAGAGAGAGAAAGAGAAGCTGTGATTGAGAGAGAGAGAAAGAGAAGCTGTGATTGAGAGAGAGAGAGAAGCTGTGAGAGAGAGAGAGAGAGCGAGAAGCTGTGAGTGAGAGAGAGAGGAAGAGATGCTGTGAGTGAGAGAGAGAGAAAGAGAAGCTGTGAGTGAGTGAGAGAGAGAGAGAATCTGTGAGTGAGAGGGAGAGAGAGAAAGAGAAGCTGTGTGAGAGAGAGAAAAACAGAAGCTGTGAGTGAGAGAGAGAGAGAAAGAGAAGCTGTGAGTGAGAGAGAGAGAAAGAGAAGCTGTGAGAGAGAGAGAGAATCTGTGAGTGAGAGGGAGAGGGAGAAAGAAAAGCTGTGAGTGAGAGAGAGAGAAAAACAGAAGCTGTGAGTGAGAGAGAGATAGAAAGAGAAGCCTTGTGTGTGAGAGAGAGAGAGAAAGAGAAGTTCTGAGTGAGAGAGAGAGAAAGAGAGTCTGAGAAAGAGAGAGTGAAAGAGAAGCTGTGAGTGAGAGCGAGAGAGAGAGAAGCTGTGAGTGAGAGAGAGAGAGAAGCTGTGAGTGAGAGAGAGAGAAGGTGTGAGTGAGAGAGAGAGAAATAGAAGCTGTGAGAGAGAAAGAGAAGCTGTTAGTGAGTGAGAGAGAAGATGTAAGTGAGTGAAAGAGAGAGAGAAAGAGAAGCTGTGAGTGAGATAGAGAGAGAAAGAGAAGCTGTGAGAGAGAGTGAGAAAGAAGCTGTGAGTGAGAGAGAGAGAAAGAGAAGCTGGGAGTGAGACAAAGAGAGAGAAAGAGAAGCTGTGAGCGAGAGAGAGCGAGAGAAAGAGAAGCTGTGATTGAGGAAAGAAAGAGAAGCTGTGAGTGAGTGAGAGAGAGAAAGAGAAGCTGTGAGTGAGAGAGAGAGAAAGAGAAGCTGTGAGTGAGAGAGAGAGAAAGAGAAGTTGTGAGTGAGAGAGAGAGGAAGAGATGCTGTGAGTGAGACAAAGAGAGAGAAAGAGAAGCTGTGATTGAGGAGAGAAAGAGAAGCTGTGAGTGAGTGAGAGAGAGAAAGAGAAGCTGTGAGTGAGAGAGAGAGAAAGAGAAGCTGTGAGTGAGAGAGAGTGAAAGAGAAGCTGTGAGTGAGAGCGAGAGAAAGAGAAGCTGTGAGTGAGAGAGAGAGACAGAGAAGCTGTGAGTGAGAGAGAAACAGAAGCTGTGAGTGAGAGTGAGAAAGAGAAGCTGTGAGTGAGAGAGAAAGAAAGAGAAGCTGTGAGTGAGAGAGGGAGAGAGAAAGAAAAGCTATGAGTGAGAGAGAGAGAAAGAGAGTCTGTGTGAGAATGAGAGAGTGAAAGAGAAGCTGTGAGTGAGAGAGAGAAGCTGTGAGTGAGAGAAAGAGAGACAGAGAAGCTGTGAGAGAGAGAGAAACAGAAGCTGTGAGTGAGAGTGAGAGAGAGTGAAGCTGTAAGTGAGAGAAAGAATGAGAGAAAGGGTAGGTGTGAGTGCGAGAGAGAGAGAGAAAGAGAAGCTGTGTGTGTGAGAGAGAGAGAAGCTGTGAGTGAGAGAGAGAGAGAAAGAGATGCTGTGAGTGAGAGAGAAACAGAAGCTGTCAATGAGAGAGAGAGAGAGAAAGAGAAGGTGTGAGTGAGAGAGAGAGAAAGAGATGTGTGTGAGAGAGAGAGAGAAGCTGTAAGTGAGAGAGAGAGAGAAGCTGTGAGTGAGAGAGAGAATGAGAAGCTGTGTGTGTGAGAGAGAGAGAAGCTGTGAGTGAGAGAGAGAAAGAGAAACTGTGAGTGAGAGAGAAAGAAAGAGAAGCTGTGAGTGAGAGAGAGAAAGAGAAGCTATGAGTGAGAGAGAGAGAGAGAAGCTGTGAGTGTGAGAGAGAAAGAGAAGCTGTGAGTGAGAGAGAGAGAAAGAGAAAGAGATGCAGTGAGTGAAAGAGAGAGAGAGAAAGAGAAGTTGTAAGTGAGAGAGAGAGAAAGAGAAGCTTTGAGTGAGTGAGAGAGAGAAAGGGAAGATGTGAGTGTGTGTGAGAGAGAGAGCTGTGAGTGAGAGAGAGAGAAAGAGAAGCTGTGAGTGAGAGAGAGAGAGAAAGAGAAGCTGTGAGTGAGAGAGTGAGAAAGAGAATCTGAGAAAGAGAGAGTGAAATAGAAGCTGTGGGTTAGATAGAGAGAGGGAGAAGCTGTGATTGAGAGAGAGAGAAAGAGATGCTGTTAGTGAGAGAGAAACAGAAGCTGTCAATGAGAGAGAGAGAAAGAGAAGTTGTGAGTGAGAGAGAGAGAGAAAGAGAAGCTGTGAGAGAGAGAGAGAGAAAGAAAGAGAAGCTGTTAGTGAGAGAGAAAGAGAAAGAGAAGCTGTGAGTGACACAGAGAGAGAGAAGCTGTGAGTGAGAGAGAGAGAGAAAGAGAAGCTGTGAGTGAGAGAGAGAGAGAGAAAGAGAAGCTGTGAGTGAGAGAGAGAAAGAGAAGCTGTGTGTGAGTGAGAGAGAGAGAGAAGCTGTGTGTGAGAGAAAGAAAGAAAGAAAGTGAAGCTGTGAGTGAGAGAGAGAGAGAAAGAGAAGCATTAAGTGAGAGAGAGAGAAATAGAGTCTTTGTGAGAGAGAGAAAGATAAGCTGTGTGTGTGAGAGAGAGAAGCTGTGAGTGAGAGAGAGAGAGAGTTGATGTGAGTGAGTGTGAGAGAGAAACAGAAGCTGTGAGTGAGAGAGAGAAAGAGAGAAAGAGAAGCTGTGAGTGAGAGAGAGAGAAAGAGAGGCTGTGAGAGAGAGAGAAAAAGCTGTGAGTGAGATAGAGAGAAAGAGATGCTTTGAGTGAGAGAGAGAGAAATAGAAGCTGTGAGTGAGAGAGAGAGAAAGAGAGTCTGTGTGAGAAAGAGAGAAATAGAAGCTGTGAGTGAGAGAGAGAGAGAAGCTGTGAGTGAGAGAGAGAAGCTGTGAGTGAGAGAGAGAGAAAGAGAACCTATGAGTGAGGGAGAAAGAGAAGCTGTGAGTGAGTGAGAGAGAGAAGCTGTGAGTGAGAGAGAGAGAAAGAGAAGCTGTGAGTGAGAGAGAGAGAGAAAGAGAAGCTGTGAGTGAGAGAGAGAAAGAGAAGCTGAGAAAGAGAGAGTGAAAGAGAAGCTGTGTGTGAGAGGGAGAGAAAGAGAAGCTGTGAGTGAGACAAAGAGAGAGAAAGAGAAGCTGTGATTGAGAGAGAGAGAGAAAGAGAAGCTGTGATTGAGAGAGAGAGAGAAGCTGTGAGTGAGAGAGAGAGAAAGAGAAGCTGTGAGTGAGAGAGAGAGGAAGAGATGCTGTGAGTGAGAGAGAGAGAAAGAGAAGCTGTGAGTGAGTGAGAGAGAGAGAGAGAATCTGTGAGTGAGAGGGAGAGAGAGAAAGAGAAGCTGTGTGAGAGAGAGAAAAACAGAAGCTGTGAGTGAGAGAGAGAGAGAAAGAGAAGCTGTGAGTGAGAGAGAGAAAGAGAAGCTGTGAGAGAGAGAGAGAGAATCTGTGAGTGAGAGGGAGAGGGAGAAAGAGAAGCTGTGAGTGAGAGAGAGAAAAAACAGAAGCTGTGAGTGAGAGAGATAGAAAGAGTAGCTGTGAGTGAGAGAGAGAGAGAGAAAGAGAAGCTCTGAGTGAGAGAGAGAGAAAGAGAGTCTGAGAAAGAGAGAGTGAAAGAGAAGCTGTGAGTGAGAGCGAGAGAGAGAAGCTGTGAGTGAGATAGGGAGACAGAGAAGCTGTGAGTGAGAGAGAAACAGAAGCTGTGAGTGAGAGTGAGAGAGAAAGAGAAGGTGTGAGTGAGAGAGAGAAAGAGAAGCTGTAGGTGAGAGAGAGAGAAAGAGAAGCTGTGAGTGAGAGAGGGAGAGAGAAAGAAAAGCTATGAGTGAGAGAGAGAGAAAGAGAGTCTGTGTGAGAATGAGAGAGTGAAAGAGAAGCTGTGAGTGAGAGAGGGAAGCTGTGAGAGAGTGAGAGAAAGAGAGATAGAGAAGCTGTGAGTGAGAGAGAAACAGAAGCTGTGAGTGAGAGTGAGAGAGAGTGAAGCTGTAAGTGAGAGAAAGAATGAGAGAAAGGGAAGGTGTGAGTGCGAGAGAGAGAGAAAGAGAAGCTGTGAGTGTGTGAGAGAGAGAGAAGCTGTGAGTGAGAGAGAGAGAGAAAGAGATGCTGTGAGTGAGAGAGAAACAGAAGCTGTGTGTGTGAGAGAGAGAGAAGCTGTGAGTGAGAGAGAGAAAGAGAAACTGTGAGTGAGAGAGAAAGAAAGAGAAGCTGTGAGTGAGAGAGAGAAAGAGAAGCTGTGAGTGAGAGAGAGAGAGAGAAGCTGTGAGTGTGAGAGAGAAAGAGAAGCTGTGAGTGAGAGAGAGAGAAAGAGAAAGAGATGCAGTGAGTGAAAGAGAGAGAGAGAAAGAGAAGTTGTAAGTGAGAGAGAGAGAAAGAGAAGCTTTGAGTGAGTGAGAGAGAGAAAGGGAAGATGTGAGTGTGTGTGAAAGAGAGAGCTGTGAGTGAGAGAGAGAGAATGCGAAGCTGTGAGTGAGAGAGAGAGAGAGAAAGAGAAGCTGTGAGTGAGAGAGTGAGAAAGAGAATCTGAGAAAGAGAGAGTGAAATAGAAGCTGTGGGTTAGATAGAGAGAGAGAGAAGCTGTGAGTGAGAGAGAGAGAAAGAGATGATGTGAGTGAGAGAGAAACAGAAGCTGTCAATGAGAGAGAGAGAAAGAGAAGTTGTGTGAGAGAGAGAGAGAAAGAGAAGCTGTGAGAGAGAGAGAGAGAAAGAAAGAGAAGCTGTTAGTGAGAGAGAAAGAGAAAGAGAAGCTGTGAGTGACACAGAGAGAGAGAAGCTGTAAGTGAGTGAGTGAGAGAGAGAAGCTGTGAGTGAGAGAGAGAGAGAAAGAGAAGCTGTGAGTGAGAGAGAGAGAGAAAGAGAAGCTGTGAGTGAGAGAGAGAAAGAGAAGCTTAGAAAGAGAGAGTGAAAGAGAAGCTGTGTGTGAGAGGGAGAGAAAGAGAAGCTGTGAGTGAGACAAAGAGAGAGAAAGAGAAGCTGTGATTGAGAGAGAGAGAGAAAGAGAAGCTGTGATTGAGAGAGAGAGAGAAGCTGTGAGTGAGAGAGAGAGAGAAAGAGAAGCTGTGAGTGAGAGAGAGAGGAAGAGATGCTGTGAGTGAGAGAGAGAAAGAGAAGCTGTGAGTGAGTGAGAGAGAGAGAAAGAGAAGCTGTGAGTGAGAGGGAGAGAGAGAAAGAGAAGCTGTGTGAGAGAGAGAAAAACAGAAGCTGTGAGTGTGAGAGAGAGAGAAAGAGAAGCTGTGAGTGAGAGAGAGAAAGAGAGTCTGTGTGAGAATGAGAGAGTGAAAGAGAAGCTGTGAGTGAGAGAGAGAAGCTGTGAGTGAGTGAGAGAAAGAGAGATAGAGAAGCTGTGAGTGAGAGAGAAACAGAAGCTGTGAGTGAGAGTGAGAGAGAGTGAAGGTGTAAGTGAGAGAAAGAATGAGAGAAAGGGAAGGTGTGAGTGCGAGAGAGAGAGAAAGAGAAGCTGTGAGTGTGTGAGAGAGAGAGAAGCTGTGAGTGAGAGAGAGAGAGAAAGAGATGCTGTGAGTGAGAGAGAAACAGAAGCTGTCAATGAGAGAGAGAGAGAAAGAGAAGGTGTGAGTGAGAGAGAGAGAAAGAGATGTGTGTGTGTGAGAGAGAGAAGCTGTGAGTGAGAGAGAGAGAGAGAGAAGCTGTGAGTGAGAGAGAGAATGAGAAGCTGTGTGTGTGTGAGAGAGAGAAGCTGTGAGTGAGAGAGAGAAAGAGAAACTGTGAGTGAGAGAGAAAGAAAGAGAAGCTGTGAGTGAGAGAGAGAAAGAGAAGCTGTGAGTGAGTGAGAGAGAGAGAAGCTGTGAGTGTGAGAGAGAAAGAGAAGCTGTGAGTGAGAGAGAGAGAAAGAGAAAGAGATGCAGTGAGTGAAAGAGAGAGAGAGAAAGAGAAGTTGTAAGTGAGAGAGAGAGAAAGAGAAGCTTTGAGTGAGTGAGAGAGAGAAAGGGAAGATGTGAGTGTGTGTGAAAGAGAGAGCTGTGAGTGAGAGAGAGAGAAAGCGAAGCTGTGAGTGAGAGAGAGAGAGAGAAAGAGAAGCTGTGAGTGAGAGAGTGAGAAAGAGAATCTGAGAAAGAGAGAGTGAAATAGAAGCTGTGGGTTAGATAGAGAGAGAGAGAAGCTGTGAGTGAGAGAGAGAGAGAAAGAGATGATGTGAGTGAGAGAGAAACAGAAGCTGTCAATGAGAGAGAGAGAAAGAGAAGTTGTGAGTGAGAGAGAGAGAAAGAGAAGCTGTGAGAGAGAGAAAGAAAGAAAGAGAAGCTGTTAGTGAGAGAGAAAGAGAAAGAGAAGCTGTGAGTGACACAGAGAGAGAGAAGCTGTGAGTGAGAGAGAGAGAAAGAGAACCTATGAGTGAGGGAGAAAGAGAAGCCCTAAGTGAGTGAGTGAGAGAGAGAAGCTGTGAGTGAGAGAGAGAGAGAAAGAGAAGCTGTGAGTGAGAGAGAGAGAGAAAGAGAAGCTGTGAGTGAGAGAGAGAAAGAGAAGCTGAGAAAGAGAGAGTGAAAGAGAAGCTGTGTGTGAGAGGGAGAGAAAGAGAAGCTGTGAGTGAGACAAAGAGAGAGAAAGAGAAGCTGTGATTGAGAGAGAGAGAGAAAGAGAAGCTGTGATTGAGAGAGAGAGAGAGAGAAGCTGTGAGTGAGAGAGAGAGAGAAAGAGAAGCTGTGAGTGAGAGAGAGAGGAAGAGATGCTGTGAGTGAGAGAGAGAGAAAGAGAAGCTGTGAGTGAGTGAGAGAGAGAGAAAGAGAAGCTGTGAGTGAGTGAGAGAGAGAGAAAGAGAAGCTGTGAGTGAGAGGGAGAGAGAGAAAGAGAAGCTGTGAGAGAGAGAGAAAAACAGAAGCTGTGAGTGAGAGAGAGAGAGAAAGAGAAGCTGTGAGTGAGAGAGAGAAAGAGAAGCTGTGTGAGAGAGAGAGAGAATCTGTGAGTGAGAGGGAGAGGGAGAAAGAGAAGCTGTGAGTGAGAGAGAGAAAAAAACAGAAGCTGTGAGTGAGAGAGATAGAAAGAGAAGCTGTGAGTGAGAGAGAGAGAGAGAAAGAGAAGCTCTGAGTGAGAGAGAGAGAAAGAGAGTCTGAGAAAGAGAGAGTGAAAGAGAAGCTGTGAGTGAGAGCGAGAGAGAGAAGCTGTGAGTGAGAGAGAGAGACAGAGAAGCTGTGAGTGAGAGAGAAACAGAAGCTGTGAGTGAGAGTGAGAGAGAAAGAGAAGGTGTGAGTGACAGAGAGAAAGAGAAGCTGTGAGTGAG
The DNA here is from genome assembly GCA_035047345.1 of Bradypodion ventrale. NCBI lineage: Eukaryota > Metazoa > Chordata > Lepidosauria > Squamata > Chamaeleonidae > Bradypodion > Bradypodion ventrale. Next base: position 227,681,649 of record JAWDJE010000001.1, read on the forward strand.
AGAAAAAGAAAGAGAAGCTGTGAGTGAGAGAGGGAGAGAGAAAGAAAAGGTATGAGTGAGAGAGAGAGAAAGAGAGTCTGTGTGAGAATGAGAGAGTGAAAGAGAAGCAGTGAGTGAGAGAGAGAAGCTGTGAGTGAGTGAGAGAAAGAGAGATAGAGAAGCTGTGCGTGAGAGAGAAACAGAAGCTGTGAGTGAGAGTGAGAGAGAGTGAAGCTGTAAGTGAGAGAAAGAATGAGAGAAAGGGAAGGTGTGAGTGCGAGAGAGAGAGAGAAAGAGAAGCTGTGAGTGTGTGTGTGAGAGAGAAGCTGTGAGTGAGAGAGAGAGAGAGAAAGAGATGCTGTGAGTGAGAGAGAGAGAGAAAGAGAAGCTGTGAGTGAGAGAGAGAAAGAGAAGCTGAGAAAGAGAGAGTGAAAGAGAAGCTGTGTGTGAGAGGGAGAGAAAGAGAAGCTGTGAGTGAGACAAAGAGAGAGAAAGAGAAGCTGTGATTGAGAGAGAGAGAGAAAGAGAAGCTGTGATTGAGAGAGAGAGAGAGAGAAGCTGTGAGTGAGAGAGAGAGAGAAAGAGAAGCTGTGAGTGAGAGAGAGAGGAAGAGATGCTGTGAGTAAGAGAGAGAGAAAGAGAAGCTGTGAGTGAGTGAGAGAGAGAGAAAGAGAAGCTGTGAGTGAGAGGGAGAGAGAGAAAGAGAAGCTGTGAGAGAGAGAGAAAAACAGAAGCTGTGAGTGAGAGAGAGAGAGAGAAAGAGAAGCTGTGAGTGAGAGAGAGAAAGAAAGTCTGTGTGAGAATGAGAGAGTGAAAGAGAAGCTGTGAGTGAGAGAGAGAAGCTGTGAGTGAGTGAGAGAAAGAGAGATAGAGAAGCTGTGAGTGAGAGAGAAACAGAAGCTGTGAGTGAGAGTGAGAGAGAGTGAAGCTGTAAGTGAGAGAAAGAATGAGAGAAAGGGAAGGTGTGAGTGCGAGAGAGAGAGAAAGAGAAGCTGTGAGTGTGTGAGAGAGAGAGAAGCTGTGAGTGAGAGAGAGAGAGAAAGAGATGCTGTGAGTGAGAGAGAAACAGAAGCTGTCAATGAGAGAGAGAGAGAAAGAGAAGGTGTGAGTGAGAGAGAGAGAAAGAGATGTGTGTGTGTGAGAGAGAGAAGCTGTGAGTGAGAGAGAGAGAGAGAGAGAAGCTGTGAGTGAGAGAGAGAATGAGAAGCTGTGTGTGTGTGAGAGAGAGAAGCTGTGAGTGAGAGAGAGAAAGAGAAACTGTGAGTGAGAGAGAAAGAAAGAGAAGCTGTGAGTGAGAGAGAGAAAGAGAAGCTGTGAGTGAGAGAGAGAGAGAGAAGCTGTGAGTGTGAGAGAGAAAGAGAAGCTGTGAGTGAGAGAGAGAGAAAGAGAAAGAGATGCAGTGAGTGAAAGAGAGAGAGAGAAAGAGAAGTTGTAAGTGAGAGAGAGAGAAAGAGAAGCTTTGAGTGAGTGAGAGAGAGAAAGGGAAGATGTGAGTGTGTGTGAAAGAGAGAGCTGTGAGTGAGAGAGAGAGAAAGCGAAGCTGTGAGTGAGAGAGAGAGAGAGAAAGAGAAGCTGTGAGTGAGAGAGTGAGAAAGAGAATCTGAGAAAGAGAGAGTGAAATAGAAGCTGTGGGTTAGATAGAGAGAGAGAAGCTGTGAGTGAGAGAGAGAGAAAGAGATGATGTGAGTGAGAGAGAAACAGAAGCTGTCAATGAGAGAGAGAGAAAGAGAAGTTGTGAGTGAGAGAGAGAGAGAAAGAGAAGCTGTGAGAGAGAGAGAGAGAAAGAAAGAGAAGCTGTTAGTGAGAGAGAAAGAGAAAGAGAAGCTGTGAGTGACACAGAGAGAGAGAAGCTGTGAGTGAGAGAGAGAGAAAGAGAACCTATGAGTGAGGGAGAAAGAGAAGCTGTAAGTGAGTGAGTGAGAGAGAGAAGCTGTGAGTGAGAGAGAGAGAGAAAGAGAAGCTGTGAGTGAGAGAGAGAGAGAAAGAGAAGCTGTGAGTGAGAGAGAGAAAGAGAAGCTGAGAAAGAGAGTGTGAAAGAGAAGCTGTGTGTGAGAGGGAGAGAAAGAGAAGCTGTGAGTGAGACAAAGAGAGAGAAAGAGAAGCTGTGATTGAGAGAGAGAGAGAAAGAGAAGCTGTGATTGAGAGAGAGAGAAGCTGTGAGTGAGAGAGAGAGAGAAAGAGAAGCTGTGAGTGAGAGAGAGAGGAAGAGATGCTGTGAGTGAGAGAGAGAGAAAGAGAAGCTGTGAGTGAGTGAGAGAGAGAGAAAGAGAAGCTGTGAGTGAGAGGGAGAGAGAGAAAGAGAAGCTGTGAGAGAGAGAGAAAAACAGAAGCTGTGAGTGAGAGAGAGAGAGAAAGAGAAGCTGTGAGTGAGAGAGAGAAAGAGAAGCTGTGTGTGAGAGAGAGAGAATCTGTGAGTGAGAGTGAGAGGGAGAGGGAGAAAGAGAAGCTGTGAGTGAGAGAGAGAAAAAAACAGAAGCTGTGAGTGAGAGAGATAGAAAGAGAAGCTGTGAGTGAGAGAGAGAGAAAGAGAAGCTCTGAGTGAGAGAGAGAGAAAGAGAGTCTGAGAAAGAGAGAGTGAAAGAGAAGCTGTGAGTGAGAGCGAGAGAGAGAAGCTGTGAGTGAGAGAGACAGACAGAGAAGCTGTGAGTGAGAGAGAAACAGAAGCTGTGAGTGAGAGTGAGAGAGAATGAGAAGGTGTGAGTGACAGAGAGAAAGAGAAGCTGTGAGTGAGAGAAAAAGAAAGAGAAGCTGTGAGTGAGAGAGGGAGAGAGAAAGAAAAGGTATGAGTGAGAGAGAGAGAAAGAGAGTCTGTGTGAGAATGAGAGAGTGAAAGAGAAGCAGTGAGTGAGAGAGAGAATCTGTGAGTGAGTGAGAGAGAGAGATAGAGAAGCTGTGAGTGAGAGAGAAACAGAAGCTGTGAGTGAGAGTGAGAGAGAGTGAAGCTGTAAGTGAGAGAAAGAATGAGAGAAAGGGAAGGTGTGAGTGCGAGAGAGAGAGAGAAAGAGAAGCTGTGAGTGTGTGTGAGAGAGAGAAGCTGTGAGTGAGAGAGAGAGAGAGAAAGAGATGCTGTGAGTGAGAGAGAAACAGAAGCTGTCAATGAGAGAGAGAGAGAGAAAGAGAAGGTGTGAGTGAGAGAGAGAGAAAGAGATGTGTGTGTGTGAGAGAGAGAAGCTGTGAGTGAGAGAGAGAGAGAGAAGCTGTGAGTGAGAGAGAGAATGAGAAGCTGTGTGTGTGTGAGAGAGAGAAGCTGTGAGTGAGAGAGAGAAAGAGAAACTGTGAGTGAGAGAGAAAGAAAGAGAAGCTGTGAGTGAGAGAGAGAAAGAGAAGCTGTGAGTGTGTGAGAGAGAGAGAAGCTGTGAGTGTGAGAGAGAAAGAGAAGCTGTGAGTGAGAGAGAGAGAAAGAGAAAGAGATGCAGTGAGTGAAAGAGAGAGAGAGAAAGAGAAGTTGTAAGTGAGAGAGAGAAAGAGAAGCTTTGAGTGAGTGAGAGAGAGAAAGGGAAGATGTGAGTGTGTGTGAAAGAGAGAGCTGTGAGTGAGAGAGAGAGAAAGTGAAGCTGTGAGTGAGAGAGAGAGAGAGAAAGAGAAGTTGTGAGTGAGAGAGTGAGAAAGAGAATCTGAGAAAGAGAGAGTGAAATAGAAGCTGTGGGTTAGATAGAGAGAGAGAGAAGCTGTGAGTGAGAGAGAGAGAAAGAGATGCTGTGAGTGAGAGAGAAACAGAAGCTGTCAATGTGAGAGAGAGAAAGAGAAGTTGTGAGTGAGAGAGAGAGAGAAAGAGAAGCTGTGAGAGAGAGAGAGAGAAAGAAAGAGAAGCTGTTAGTGAGAGAGAAAGAGAAAGAGAAGCTGTGAGTGACAGAGAGAGAAGCTGTGAGTGAGAGAGAGAGAGAAAGAGAAGCTGTGTGTGAGTGAGAGAGAGAGAGAAGCTGTGTGTGAGAGAAAGAAAGAAAGAAAGTGGTTGTGAGTGAGAGAGAGAGAGAAAGAGAAGCATTAAGTGAGAGAGAGAGAAATAGAGTCTGTGTGAGAGAGAGAAAGATAAGCAGTGTGTGTGAGAGAGAGAAGCTGTGAGTGAGAGAGAGAGAGAGTTGATTTGAGTGAGTGTGAGAGAGAAACAGAAGCTGTGAGTGAGAGAGAGAAAGAGAGAAAGAGAAGCTGTGAGTGAGAGAGAAAGAGAGGCTGTGAGTGAGAGAGAGAGAGTAAAAGCTGTGAGTGAGATAGAGAGAAAGAGATGCTTTGAGTGAGAGAGAGAAATAGAAGCTGTGAGTGAGAGAGAGAGAAAGAGAGTCTGTGTCAGAAAGAGAGAAATAGAAGCTGTGAGTGAGAGAGAGAGAGAAGCCGTGAGTGAGAGAGAGAAGCTGTGAGTGAGAGAGAGAGAAATAGAAGCTGTGAGTGAGGGAGAAAGAGAAGCTGTGAGTGAGTGAGTGAGAGAGAGAAGCTGTGAGTGAGAGAGAGAGAAAGAGAAGCTGTGTGAGAGAGAGAGAGAGAAAGTGAAGCTGTGAGTGAGAGAGAGAAAGAGAATCTGAGAAAGAGTGTGAAAGAGAAGCTGTAAGAGAGAGAGAGAAGCTGTGAGTGAGAGAGAGAGAAGCTGTGAGTGAAAGAGAGAGAGAGATGCTGTGAGTGAGAGAGAAACAGAAGCTGTGAATGAGAGAGAGAGAAAGAGAAGGTATGAGTGAGAGAGAGAGAGAAAGAGAAGGTATGAGAGAGAGAGAGAAGCCGTGAGTGAGAGAGAAAGAGAAAGAGAAGCTGTGAGTTACACAGAGAGAGAGAAGCTGTGAGTGACAGAGAGAGAATGAGAAGCTGTGTGTGTGAGAGAGAAAGAGAAGCTGTGTGTGTGTGTGTGAGATTAAGAGAAGCTGTGTGTGTGAGAGAGAGGAAGAGACACTGTGTGTGAGAGAGAGAGAAAGAGAGAAAGAGAAGCTGTGAGTGAGAGAGAGAGAGATGCTGTGAGTGAGAGAGAGAAAGAGAAGTTGTGTATGTATGAGAGAGATATATGCTGTGAGTAAGAGAGAGAAAGAGAAGCTGTGTGTGAGAGAAAGAGAAAGTGAAGCTGTGTGTGAGAGAAAGAGAGAAAGTGAAGCTGTGAGTGAGAGAGAGAGAAAGAGAAGCATTGAGAGAGAGAGGAATAGAGTCTGTGAGAGAGAGAGAAAGAGAAGCTGTGTGAGAGAGAGAAGCTGTGAGTGAGAGCAAGAGAGCGAAAGAGAAGCTGTGAAAGAGAGAGAAAGACAAGCTGTGAGTGAGAGAGAGAGAGGTGCTGTGAGTGAGTGAGAGAGAGAAACAGAAGCTGTGAGTGAGAGAGAGAAAGAGAGAAAGAGAAGCTGTGAGTGAGAGAGAGAGAAAGAGAAGCTGTGAGTGAGAGAGAGAGAAAAAAAGCTGTGAGTGAGAGAGAGAGAGAAAGAGATGCTTTGAGTGAGAGAGAGAGAAATAGAAGCCGTGAGTGAGAGAGAGAGAAAGAGAGTCTGTGTGAGAAAGAGAGAAAGAGAAGCTGTGAGTGAGAGAGAGAGAGAAGCTGTGAGTGAGAGAGAGAGAAGCTGTGAGTGAGAGAGAGAGAAATAGAAGCTGTGAGTTAGAGAGTAAGAGAAGCTGTGAGTGAGTGGGAGAGAGAGAAGCTGTGAGTGAGAGAGAGAGAGAGAGAAAGAGAAGTTGTGAGTGAGAGAGAGAGAGAAAGAGATGTTGTGAGTGAGAGAGAGAAAGAGAAGCTGAGAAAGAGAGAGTGAAAGAGAAGCTGTCAGTGAGAGAGAGAGAGAGAAGCTGTGAGTGAGAGAGAGAGAAGCTGTGAGTGAGAGAGAGAGAGAAAGAGAAGCTGTGAGTGAGAGAGAGAGAGAGAGAGATAAGCTGTGAGTGAGAGAGAAAGAGAAAGAGAAAGAGAAGCTGTGAGTGACACAGAGAGAGAGAAGCTGTGAGTGAGTGAGAGAGAGAAAGAGATGCAGTGAGTGAGAGAGAAACAGAAGCTGTGAATGAGAGAGAGAGAGAAAGAGAAGGTGTGAGTGTGTGAGAGAGAAAAAGGGAAGCTGGGTGTGTGTGAGAGAGAAAGAGAAGCTGTGTGGGAGAGAGAGAGAAAGAGAAGCTGTGGGGGAGAGAGAGATACTGTGAGTGAGAGCGAGAAAGAGAAACTGTGAGTGAGTGAGAGAGAAAGAAAGAGAAGCTGTGAGTTTGGGAGAGAGAAGATGTGAGTGAGAGAGAGAAAGAGATGCTGTGAGTGAAAGAAAGAGAGTGAAAGAGAAGCTGTGAGTGAGAGAGAGAGAGAAAGAGAAGCTGTGAGTGAGTGTGAGAGAGAGAGAGTTGATTTGAGTGAGTGTGAGAGAGAAACAGAAGCTGTGAGTGAGAGAGAGAAAGAGAGAAAGAGAAGCTGTGAGTGAGAGAGAGAGAAAGAGAGGCTGTGAGTGAGAGAGAGAGAAAAAGCTGTGAGTGAGATAGAGAGAAAGAGATGCTTTGAGTGAGAGAGAGAGAAATAGAAGCTGTGAGTGAGTGAGAGAGAAAGAGAGTCTGTGTCAGAAAGAGAGAAATAGAAGCTGTGAGTGAGAGAGAGAGAGAAGCCATGAGTGAGAGAGAGAAGCTGTGAGTGAGAGAGAGAGAGAAATAGAAGCTGTGAGTGAGGGAGAAAGAGAAGCTGTGAGTGAGTGAGTGAGAGAGAGAAGCTGTGCGTGAGAGAGAGAGAAAGAGAAGCTGTGAGTGAGAGAGAGAGAAAAAGAGAAGCTGTGAGTGAGAGAGAGAAAGTGAAGCTGAGAAAGAGAGAGTGAAAGAGAAGCTGTGAGTGAGAGAGAGAGAGAGAGAAAGAGAAGCTGTGAGTGAGAGAGAGAAAGAGAATCTGAGAAAGAGAGTGTGAAAGAGAAGCTGTAAGAGAGAGAGAGAGAAGCTGTGAGTGAGAGAGAGAGAAGGTGTGAGTGAAAGAGAGAGAGAGAGATGCTGTGAGTGAGAGAGAAACAGAAGCTGTGAATGAGAGAGAGAGAGAAAGAGAAGGTATGAGTGAGAGAGAGAGAGAAAGAGAAGGTATGAGAGAGAGAGAGAAGCCGTGAGTGAGAGAGAAAGAGAAAGAGAAGCTGTGAGTTACACAGAGAGAGAGAAGCTGTGAGTGACAGAGAGAGAATGAGAAGCTGTGTGTGTGAGAGAGAAAGAGAAGCTGTGAGTGTGAGAGAGAGAGAGAGAAAGAGAAGCTGTGTGTGTGTGTGTGTGAGATTAAGAGAAGCTGTGTGTGTGAGAGAGAGGAAGAGACACTGTGTGTGAGAGAGAGAGAAAGAGAGAAAGAGAAGCTGTGAGTGAGAGAGAGAGAGATGCTGTGAGTGAGAGAGAGAAAGAGAAGTTGTGTATGTATGAGAGAGATATATGCTGTGAGTAAGAGAGAGAAAGAGAAGCTGTGTGTGAGAGAAAGAGAGTGAAGCTGTGTGTGAGAGAAAGAGAGAAAGTGAAGCTGTGAGTGAGAGAGAGAGAAAGAGAAGCATTGAGAGAGAGAGGAATAGAGTCTGTGAGAGAGAGAGAAAGAGAAGCTGTGTGTGTGAGAGAGAAGCTGTGAGTGAGAGCGAGAGAGAAGCTGTGAAAGAGAGAGAAAGACAAGCTGTGAGTGAGAGAGAGAGAGGTGCTGTGAGTGAGTGAGAGAGAGAAACAGACGCTGTGAGTGAGAGAGAGAAAGAGAGAAAGAGAAGCTGTGAGAGAGAGAGAGAAAGAAAGAGAAGCTGTGAGTGAGAGAGAGAGAAATACTGTGAGTGAGAGAGAGAGAGAAAGAGATGCTTTGAGTGAGAGAGAGAGAAATAGAAGCTGTGAGTGAGAGAGAGAGAGAGAGAGAAAGAGAGTCTGTGTGAGAAAGAGAGAAAGAGAAGCTGTGAGTGAGAGAGAGAGAGAAGCTGTGAGTGAGAGAGAGAGAAATAGAAGCTGTGAGTTAGAGAGTAAGAGAAGCTGTGAGTGAGTGGGAGAGAGAGAAGCTGTGAGTGAGAGAGAGAGAGGGAGAAAGAGAAGTTGTGAGTGAGAGAGAGAGAAAGAGATGCTGTGAGTGAGAGAGAGAAAGAGAAGCTGAGAAAGAGAGAGTGAAAGAGAAGCTGTCAGTGAGAGAGAGAGAGAGAAGCTGTGAGTGAGAGAGAGAGAAGCTGTGAGTGAGAGAGAGAGAGAGAAGCTGTGAGTGAGAGAGAGAGAGAAATAGAAGCTGTGAGTGAGAGAGAGAAAAAGAGAATCTGAGAAAGAGAGAAAGAGAAGCTGTGAGTGAGAGAGAAAGAGAAAGAGAAAAAGAAGCTGTGAGTGACACAGAGAGAGAGAAGCTGTGAGTGAGTGAGAGAGAGAAAGAGATGCAGTGAGTGAGAGAGAAACAGAAGCTGTGAATGAGAGAGAGAGAGAAAGAGAAGGTGTGAGTATGAGAGAGAGAAAAAGGGAAGCTGGGTGTGTGAGAGAGAGAAAGAGAAGCTGTGTGGGAGAGAGAGAGAAAGAGAAGCTGTGGGGAGAGAGAGAGATACTGTGAGTGAGAGAGAGAAAGAGAAACTGTGAGTGAGTGAGAGAGAAAGAGAAGCTGTGAGTTTGGGAGAGAGAAGATGTGAGTGAGAAAGAGAGAAAGAGATGCTGTGAGTGAAAGAAAGAGAGTGAAAGAGAAGCTGTGAGTGAGAGAGAGAGAAAGAGAAGCTGTGAGTGAGTGAGAGAGAGAAAGGGAAGCTGTGAGTGTGTGACAGAGTGAGTGCTGTGAGTGAGAGAGAGAGAAAGAGAAGCTGTGAGTGAGAGAGAAAGAGAGAGAAAGAGAAGCTGTGAGTGAGAGATAGAGAAAGAGAATCTGAGAAAGTGTGTGTGAAAGAGAATCTGTGAGAGAGAGAGAGAGAACCTGTGAGTGAGAGAGAGAAACTGTGAGTGAGAGAGAGAGAGAGAAAGAGATGCTGTGAGTGAGAGAGAAACAGAAGCTCTGAATTAGAGAGAGAGAGAGAGAGAGAAGCCATGAGTGAGAGAGAAAGAGAAAGAGAAAGAGAAGCTGTGAGTGACACAGAGAGAGAGAAGCTGTGAGTGAGAGAGAGAGAATGAGAAGCTGTGTGTGTGAGAGAGAAAGAGAAGCTGTGTGAGTGAGAGAGAGAAAAAAAGAGAAGCTGTGAGAGAGAGAGAGAGAGAAAGAGAAGCCATGAGTGAGAGAGAAAGAGAAAGAGAAGCTGTGAGTGACACAGAGAGAGAGAAGCTGTGAGTGAGAGAGAGAGAATGAGAAGCTGTGTGTGAGAGAGAGAAAGAGAAGCTGTGTGAGTGAGAGAGAGAGAGAGAGAAGCTGTGTGTGAGAGAGAGATTAAGAGAAGCTGTGTGTGTGAGAGAGAGAAAGAGACACTGTGTGTGTGAGAGAGAGAGAGAAAGAGAAGCTGTGAGTGAGAGAGAGAGATGCTGTGAGTGAGAGAGAATGAGAGAAGCTGTGTGTGAGTGAGAGAGAGAAACAGAAGCTGCGAGTGAGAGAGAGAAAGAGAAGCTGTGAGTGAGAGACAGAAAGAGAGAAAGAGAAGCTGTGAGTGAGAGAGAGAGAAAGAGATGCTTTGAGTGAGAGAGAGAGAAACAGAAGCTGTGAGTGAGAGAGAGAGAGAAAGAGAGTCTGTTAGAGAAAGAGAGGAAGAGAAGCTGTGAGTGACTGAGAGAGAGGCTGTGAGTGAGAGAGAGAAGCTGTGAGTGAGAGAGAGAGAAATAGAAGCTGTGAGTGAGAGAGAAAGAGAAGCTGTGAGTGAGTGAGAGAGAGAGAAGCTGTGAGTGAGAGAGAGAGAGAAAGAGAAGCTGTTAGTGAGAGAGAAATAGAAGCTGTGAGTGAGTGAGAGAGAGAGAGAAGCTGTGAGTGAGAGAGAGAGAAAGAGAAGCTGTGAGTGAGAGAGAGAGAGAAAGAGAAAGATAAGCTGTGAGTGAGAGAGAGAAAGAGAAGCTGAGAAAGAGAGAGTGAAAGAGAAGCTGTGAGTGAGAGAGAGAGAGAAGCTGTGAGTGAGAGAGAAAGAAGTTGTGAGTGAGAGAGAGAAAGAGAAGCTGTGAGTGAGAGAGAGAGAGAGAGAGAAGCTGTAAGTGAGAGAGAGAGAAAGAGAATCTGAGAAAGAGAGAGAGAAAGAGAAGCTGTAAGTGAGAGAGAAAGAGAAGCTGTGAGTGAGAGAGAGAGAGAAAGAGAAGCTGTGAGTGAGAGAGAGAGAAAGAGAAGTTGTGAGTGAGTGAGAGAGGAAGAGATGCTGTGAGTGAGAGAGAGAGAGAAAGAGAAGCTGTGAGAGAGAGTGAGAAAGAGAAGCTGTGAGTGAGAGGGAGAGAAAGAGAAAGAGAAGCTGTGAGTGAGACAAAGAGAGAGAAAGAGAAGCTGTGATTGAGAGAGAGAGAGAAAGAGAAGCTGTGATTGAGAGAGAGAGAGAGAGAAGCTGTGAGTGAGAGAGAGAGAGAAAGAGAAGCTGTGTGTGAGAGAGAGAGGAAGAGATGCTGTGAGTGAGAGAGAGAGAAAGAGAAGCTGTGAGTGAGTGAGAGAGAGAGAGAATCTGTGAGTGAGAGGGAGAGAGAGAAAGAAAAGCTGTGTGAGAGAGAGAAAAACAGAAGCTGTGAGTGAGAGAGAGAGAGAAAGAGAAGCTGTGAGTGAGAGAGAGAGAAAGAGAAGCTGTGTGTGTGAGAGAGAGAATCTGTGAGTGAGAGGAAGAGGGAGAAAGAGAAGCTGTGAGTGAGAGAGAGAGAAAAACAGAAGCTGTGAGTGAGAGAGAGATAGAAAGAGAAGCTGTGTGAGAGAGAGAGAGAAAGAGAAGCTCTGAGTGAGAGAGAGAGAAAGAGAGTCTGAGAAAGAGAGAGTGAAAGAGAAGCTGTGAGTGAGAGCGAGAGAGAGAGAAGCTGTGAGTGAGAGAGAGAGAGAAGCTGTGAGTGAGAGAGAGAGAAGGTGTGAGTGAGAGAGAGAGAAATAGAAGCTGTGAGTGAGAGAGAAAGAGAAGCTGTTAGTGAGTGAGAGAGAAGATGTAAGTGAGTGAAAGAGAGAGAGAAAGAGAAGCTGTGAGTGAGATAGAGAGAGAAAGAGAAGCTGTGAGAGAGAGTGAGAAAGAAGCTGTGAGTGAGAGAGAGAGAAAGAGAAGCTGGGAGTGAGACAAAGAGAGAGAAAAAGAAGCTGTGAGTGAGAGAGAGCGAGAGAAAGAGATGCTGTGAGTGAGAGAGAAACAGAAGCTGTGAATGAGAGAGAGAGAGAGAGAGAGAAGGTGTGAGTGAGAGAGAGAAAAAAAGAGAAGCTGTGAGAGAGAGAGAGAGAAAAAGAGAAGCCATGAGTGAGAGAGAAAGAGAAAGAGAAGCTGTGAGTGACACAGAGAGAGAGAAGCTGTGAGTGAGAGAGAGAGAGAAAGAGAAGCTGTGTGTGTGAGAGAGAAAGAGAAGCTGTGTGAGTGAGAGAGAGAGAGAGAAGCTGTGTGTGTGAGAGAGATTAAGAGAAGCAGTGTGTGTGAGAGAGAGAAAGAGACACTGTGTGTGTGTGTGAGAGAGAGAGAAAGAGAAGCTATGAGTGAGAGAGAGAGATGCTGTGAGTGAGAGAGAATGAGAGAAGCTGTGTGTGAGAGAAAGAGAAAGTGAAGCTGTGTGTGAGAGAAAGAGAGAATGTGAAGCTGTGAGTGAATGAGAGAGAGAAAGAGAAGCATTGAGTGAGAGATAGAGAAATAGAGTCTGGGAGAGAGAGAGAAAGAGAAGCTGTGTGTGAGAGAGAGAATGTGAGTGAGAGCGAGAGAGCGAAAGAGAAGATGTGAGTGAGAGAGAGAGAGAGTTGCTGTGAGTGAGTGAGAGAGAGAAACAGAAGCTGCGAGTGAGAGAGAGAAAGAGAAGCTGTGAGTGAGAGACAGAAAGAGAGAAAGAGAAGCTGTGAGTGAGAGAAAAAAGCTGTGAGTGAGAGAGAGAGAGAAAGAGATGCTTTGAGTGTGAGAGAGAGAAGCAGAAGCTGTGAGTGAGTGAGAGAGAGAAAGAGAGTCTGTGAGAGAAAGAGAGGAAGAGAAGCTGTGAGTGACTGAGAGAGAGAAGCTGTGAGTGAGAGAGAGAAGCTGTGAGTGAGAGAGAGAGAAATAGAAGCTGTGAGTGAGAGAGAAAGAGAAGCTGTGAGTGAGTGAGTGAGAGAGAAGCTGTGAGTGAGAGAGAGAGAGGGAGAAAGAGAAGTTGTGAGTGAGAGAGAGAGAAAGAGATGCTGTGAGTGAGAGAGAGAAAGAGAAGCTGAGAAAGAGAGAGTGAAAGAGAAGCTGTCAGTGAGAGAGAGAGAGAGAAGCTGTGAGTGAGAGAGAGAGAAGCTGTGAGTGAGAGAGAGAGAGAGAAGCTGTGAGTGAGAGGGAGAGAGAAAGAGAAGCTGTGAGTGAGAGAGAGAAAAAGAGAATCTGAGAAAGAGAGAAAGAGAAGCTGTGAGTGAGAGAGAAAGAGAAAGAGAAAAAGAAGCTGTGAGTGACACAGAGAGAGAGAAGCTGTGAGTGAGTGAGAGAGAGAAAGAGATGCAGTGAGTGAGAGAGAAACAGAAGCTGTGAATGAGAGAGAGAGAGAAAGAGAAGGTGTGAGTATGAGAGAGAGAAAAAGGGAAGCTGGGTGTGAGAGAGAGAGAAAGAGAAGCTGTGTGGGAGAGAGAGAGAAAGAGAAGCTGTGGGGGAGAGAGAGATACTGTGAGTGAGAGAGAGAAAGAGAAACTGTGAGTGAGTGAGAGAGAAAGAGAAGCTGTGAGTTTGGGAGAGAGAAGATGTGAGTGAGAAAGAGAGAAAGAGATGCTGTGAGTGAAAGAAAGAGAGTGAAAGAGAAGCTGTGAGTGAGAGAGAGAGAGAAAGAGAAGCTGTGAGTGAGTGAGAGAGAGAAAGGGAAGCTGTGAGTGTGTGACAGAGTGAGTGCTGTGAGTGAGAGAGAGAGAAAGAGAAGCTGTGAGTGAGAGAGAAAGAGAGAGAAAGAGAAGCTGTGAGGGAGAGATAGAGAAAGAGAATCTGAGAAAGAGTGTGTGAAAGAGAATCTGTGAGAGAGAGAGAGAGAACCTGTGACTGAGAGAGAGAAACTGTGAGTGAGAGAGAGAGAGAGAAAGAGATGCTGTGAGTGAGAGAGAAACAGAAGCTGTGAATGAGAGAGAGAGAGAGAGAGAGAGAAGGTGTGAGTGAGAGAGAGAAAAAAAGAGAAGCTGTGAGAGAGAGAGAGAGAAAGAGAAGCCATGAGTGAGAGAGAAAGAGAAAGAGAAAGAGAAGCTGTGAGTGACACAGAGAGAGAGAAGCTGTGAGTGAGAGAGAGAGAATGAGAAGCTGTGAGTGAGAGAGAGAAAGAGAAGCTGTGTGAGTGAGAGAGAGAGAGAGAGAGAGAAGCTGTGTGTGAGAGAGAGATTAAGAGAAGCTGTGTGTGTGAGAGAGAGAAAGAGACACTGTGTGTGAGAGAGAGAGAGAGAAAGAGAAGCTGTGAGTGAGAGAGAGAGATGCTGTGAGTGAGAGAGAATGAGAGAAGCTGTGTGTGAGTGAGAGAGAGAAACAGAAGCTGCGAGTGAGAGAGAGAAAGAGAAGCTGTGAGTGAGAGACAGAAAGAGAGAAAGAGAAGCTGTGAGTGAGAGAGAGAGAAAGAGATGCTTTGAGTGAGAGAGAGAGAAACAGAAGCTGTGAGTGAGAGAGAGAGAGAAAGAGAGTCTGTGAGAGAAAGAGAGGAAGAGAAGCTGTGAGTGACTGAGAGAGAGGCTGTGAGTGAGAGAGAGAAGCTGTGAGTGAGAGAGAGAGAAATAGAAGCTGTGAGTGAGAGAGAAAGAGAAGCTGTGAGTGAGTGAGTGAGAGAGAAGCTGTGAGTGAGAGAGAGAGAGAAAGAGAAGCTGTTAGTGAGAGAGAAATAGAAGCTGTGAGTGAGTGAGAGAGAGAGAGAAGCTGTGAGTGAGAGAGAGAGAAAGAGAAGCTGTGAGTGAGAGAGAGAGAGAAAGAGAAAGAGAAGCTGTGAGTGAGAGAGAGAAAGAGAAGCTGAGAAAGAGAGAGTGAAAGAGAAGCTGTGAGTGAGAGAGAGAGAGAAGCTGTGAGTGAGAGAGAAAGAAGTTGTGAGTGAGAGAGAGAAAGAGAAGCTGTGAGTGAGAGAGAGAGAGAGAGAGAGAGAAGCTGTAAGTGAGAGAGTGAGAGAAAGAGAATCTGAGAAAGAGAGAGAGAAAGAGAAGCTGTAAGTGAGAGAGAAAGAGAAGCTGTGAGTGAGAGAGAGAGAGAAAGAGAAGCTGTGAGTGAGAGAGAGAGAAAGAGAAGTTGTGAGTGAGTGAGAGAGGAAGAGATGCTGTGAGTGAGAGAGAGAGAGAAAGAGAAGCTGTGAGAGAGAGTGAGAAAGAGAAGCTGTGAGTGATAGGGAGAGAAAGAGAAAGAGAAGCTGTGAGTGAGACAAAGAGAGAGAAAGAGAAGCTGTGATTGAGAGAGAGAGAGAAAGAGAAGCTGTGATTGAGAGAGAGAGAGAGAGAAGCTGTGAGTGAGAGAGAGAGAGAAAGAGAAGCTGTGAGAGAGAGAGAGAGGAAGAGATGCTGTGAGTGAGAGAGAGAGAAAGAGAAGCTGTGAGTGAGTGAGAGAGAGAGAGAGAGAATCTGTGAGTGAGAGGGAGAGAGAGAAAGAAAAGCTGTGTGAGAGAGAGAAAAACAGAAGCTGTGAGTGAGAGAGAGAGAGAAAGAGAAGCTGTGAGTGAGAGAGAGAAAGAGAAGCTGTGTGAGAGAGAGAGAGAATCTGTGAGTGAGAGGGAGAGGGAGAAAGAGAAGCTGTGAGTGAGAGAGAGAGAAAAACAGAAGCTGTGAGTGAGAGAGAGATAGAAAGAGAAGCTGTGTGAGAGAGAGAGAGAAAGAGAAGCTCTGAGTGAGAGAGAGAGAAAGAGAGTCTGAGAAAGAGAGAGTGAAAGAGAAGCTGTGAGTGAGAGCGAGAGAGAGAGAAGCTGTGAGTGAGAGAGAGAGAGAAGCTGTGAGTGAGAGAGAGAGAAGGTGTGAGTGAGAGAGAGAGAAATAGAAGCTGTGAGTGAGAGAGAAAGAGAAGCTGTTAGTGAGTGAGAGAGAAGATGTAAGTGAGTGAAAGAGAGAGAGAAAGAGAAGCTGTGAGTGAGATAGAGAGAGAAAGAGAAGCTGTGAGAGAGAGTGAGAAAGAAGCTGTGAGTGAGAGAGAGAGAAAGAGAAGCTGGGAGTGAGACAAAGAGAGAGAAAAAGAAGCTGTGAGTGAGAGAGAGCGAGAGAAAGAGATGCTGTGAGTGAGAGAGAAACAGAAGCTGTGAATGAGAGAGAGAGAGAGAGAGAGAAGGTGTGAGTGAGAGAGAGAAAAAAAGAGAAGCTGTGAGAGAGAGAGAGAGAGAAAGAGAAGCCATGAGTGAGAGAGAAAGAGAAAGAGAAGCTGTGAGTGACACAGAGAGAGAGAAGCTGTGAGTGAGAGAGAGAGAGAAAGAGAAGCTGTGTGTGTGAGAGAGAAAGAGAAGCTGTGTGAGTGAGAGAGAGAGAGAAGCTGTGTGTGTGAGAGAGATTAAGAGAAGCTGTGTGTGTGTGAGAGAGAAAGAGACACTGTGTGTGTGTGTGAGAGAGAGAGAAAGAGAAGCTATGAGTGAGAGAGAGAGATGCTGTGAGTGAGAGAGAATGAGAGAAGCTGTGTGTGAGAGAAAGAGAAAGTGAAGCTGTGTGTGAGAGAAAGAGAGAATGTGAAGCTGTGAGTGAATGAGAGAGAGAAAGAGAAGCATTGAGTGAGAGATAGAGAAATAGAGTCTGGGAGAGAGAGAGAAAGAGAAGCTGTGTGTGTGAGAGAGAATGTGAGTGAGAGCGAGAGAGCGAAAGAGAAGATGTGAGTGAGAGAGAGAGAGAGAGTTGCTGTGAGTGAGTGAGAGAGAGAAACAGAAGCTGCGAGTGAGAGAGAGAAAGAGAAGCTGTGAGTGAGAGACAGAAAGAGAGAAAGAGAAGCTGTGAGTGAGAGAAAAAAGCTGTGAGTGAGAGAGAGAGAGAAAGAGATGCTTTGAGTGAGAGAGAGAGAAGCAGAAGCTGTGAGTGAGAGAGAGAGAGAAAGAGAGTCTGTGAGAGAAAGAGAGGAAGAGAAGCTGTGAGTGACTGAGAGAGAGAAGCTGTGAGTGAGAGAGAGAAGCTGTGAGTGAGAGAGAGAGAAATAGAAGCTGTGAGTGAGAGAGAAAGAGAAGCTGTGAGTGAGTGAGTGAGAGAGAAGCTGTGAGTGAGAGAGAGAGAAAGAGAAGCTGTGAGTGAGAGAGAAATAGAAGCTGTGAGTGAGTGAGAGAGAGAGAGAAGCTGTGAGTGAGTGAGAGAGAAAGAGAAGCTGTGAGTGAGAGAGAGAGAGAAAGAGAAGCTGTGAGTGAGAGAGAGAAAGAGAAGCTGAGAAAGAGAGAGTGAAAGAGAAGCTGTGAGTGAGAGAGAGAGAAGCTGTGAGTGAGAGAGAAAGAAGTTGTGAGTGAGAGAGAGAAAGAGAAGCTGTGAGTGAGAGAGAGAGAGAAAGAGAAGCTGTAAGTGAGAGAGAGAGAAAGAGAATCTGAGAAAGAGAGAGAGAAAGAAGCTGTAAGTGAGAGAGAAAGAGAAGCTGTGAGTGAGAGAGAGAGAAAGAGAAGCTGTGAGTGAGAGAGAGAGAAAGAGAAGTTGTGAGTGAGTGAGAGAGGAAGAGATGCTGTGAGTGAGAGAGAGAGAAAGAGAAGCTGTGAGAGAGAGTGAGAAAGAGAAGCTGTGAGTGAGAGGGAGAGAAAGAGAAGCTGTGAGTGAGACAAAGAGAGAGAAAGAGAAGCTGTGATTGAGAGAGAGAGAGAAAGAGAAGCTGTGATTGAGAGAGAGAGAGAGAGAAGCTGTGAGTGAGAGAGAGAGGAAGAGATGCTGTGAGTGAGAGAGAGAGAAAGAGAAGCTGGGAGTGAGTGAGAGAGAGAGAGAGAGAGAATCTGTGAGTGAGAGGGAGAGAGAGAAAGAAAAGCTGTGTGAGAGAGAGAAAAACAGAAGCTGTGAGTGAGAGAGAGAGAGAAAGAGAAGCTGTGAGTGAGAGAGAGAGAGAGAGAAGCTGTGTGAGAGAGAGAGAGAATCTGTGAGTGAGAGGGAGAGGGGGAAAGAGAAGCTGTGAGTGAGTGAGAGAGAAAAACAGAAGCTGTGAGTGAGAGAGAGATAGAAAGAGAAGCTGTGAGAGAGAGAGAGAGAGGGAAAGAGAAGCTCTGAGTGAGAGAGAGAGAAAGAGAGTCTGAGAAAGAGAGAGTGAAAGAGAAGCTGTGAGTGAGAGCGAGAGAGAGAGAAGTTGTGAGTGAGAGAGAGAGAGAAGCTTTGAGTGAGAGAGAGAGAAGCTGTGAGTGAGAGAGAGAGAGAAAGAGAAGCTGTGAGTGAGATAGAGAGAGAAAGAGAAGCTGTGGGAGAGAGTGAGAAAGAAGCTGTGAGTGAGAGAGAGAGAAAGAGAAGCTGGGAGTGAGACAAAGAGAGAGAAAAAGAAGCTGTGAGTGAGAGAGAGCGAGAGAAAGAGAAGCTGTGATTGAGGAGAGAAAGAGAAGCTGTGAGTGAGTGAGTGAGAAAGAATCTGAGAAAGAGAGAGTGAAATAGAAGCTGTGGGTTAGATAGAGAGAGGGAGAAGCTGTGAGTGAGTGAGAGAGAAAGAGATGCTGTTAGTGAGAGAGAAACAGAAGCGGTGAATGAGAGAGAGAGAAAGAGAAGTTGTGAGTGAGAGAGAGAGAGAAAGAGAAGCTGTGAGAGAGAGAGAGAGAGAAAGAGAGAGAAGCTGTTAGTGAGAGAGAAAGAGAAAGAGAAGCTGTGAGTGACACAGAGAGAGAGAAGCTGTGAGTGAGAGAGAGAGAGAAAGAGCTGTGAGTGAGAGAGAGAGAGAGAAAGAGAAGCTGTGAGTGAGAGATAGAAAGAGAAGCTGTGTGTGAGTGAGAGAGAGAGAGAAGCTGTGTGTGAGAGAAAGAAAGAAAGAAAGAAAGAAAGAAAGTGAAGCTGTGAGTGTGTGAGAGAGAGAAAGAGAAGCATTAAGTGAGAGAGAGAGAAATAGAGTCTGTGTGTGAGAGAGAAAGATAAGCTGTGTGTGTGTGAGAGAGAAGCTGTGAGTGAGAGAGAGAGAGAGTTGATGTGCGTGAGTGTGAGAGAGAAACAGAAGCTGTGAGTGAGAGAGAGAAAGAGAGAAAGAGAGAAAGAGAAGCTGTGAGTGAGAGAGAGAGAAAGTGAGGCTGTGTGAGAATGAGAGAGTGAAAGAGAAGCTGTGAGTGAGAGAGGGAAGCTGTGAGAGAGTGAGAGAAAGAGAGATAGAGAAGCTGTGAGTGAGAGAGAAACAGAAGCTGTGAGTGAGAGTGAGAGAGAGTGAAGCTGTAAGTGAGAGAAAGAATGAGAGAAAGGGAAGGTGTGAGTGCGAGAGAGAGAGAAAGAGAAGCTGTGAGTGTGTGAGAGAGAGAGAAGCTGTGAGTGAGAGAGAGAGAGAAAGAGATGCTGTGAGTGAGAGAGAAACAGAAGCTGTGTGTGTGAGAGAGAGAGAAGCTGTGAGTGAGAGAGAGAAAGAGAAACTGTGAGTGAGAGAGAAAGAAAGAGAAGCTGTGAGTGAGAGAGAGAAAGAGAAGCTGTGAGTGAGAGAGAGAGAGAGAAGCTGTGAGTGTGAGAGAGAAAGAGAAGCTGTGAGTGAGAGAGAGAGAAAGAGAAAGAGATGCAGTGAGTGAAAGAGAGAGAGAGAAAGAGAAGTTGTAAGTGAGAGAGAGAGAAAGAGAAGCTTTGAGTGAGTGAGAGAGAGAAAGGGAAGATGTGAGTGTGTGTGAAAGAGAGAGCTGTGAGTGAGAGAGAGAGAATGCGAAGCTGTGAGTGAGAGAGAGAGAGAGAAAGAGAAGCTGTGAGTGAGAGAGTGAGAAAGAGAATCTGAGAAAGAGAGAGTGAAATAGAAGCTGTGGGTTAGATAGAGAGAGAGAGAAGCTGTGAGTGAGAGAGAGAGAAAGAGATGATGTGAGTGAGAGAGAAACAGAAGCTGTCAATGAGAGAGAGAGAAAGAGAAGTTGTGTGAGAGAGAGAGAGAAAGAGAAGCTGTGAGAGAGAGAGAGAGAAAGAAAGAGAAGCTGTTAGTGATAGAGAAAGAGAAAGAGAAGCTGTGAGTGACACAGAGAGAGAGAAGCTGTAAGTGAGTGAGTGAGAGAGAGAAGCTGTGAGAGAGAGAGAGAGAGAAAGAGAAGCTGTGAGTGAGAGAGAGAGAGAAAGAGAAGCTGTGAGTGAGAGAGAGAAAGAGAAGCTTAGAAAGAGAGAGTGAAAGAGAAGCTGTGTGTGAGAGGGAGAGAAAGAGAAGCTGTGAGTGAGACAAAGAGAGAGAAAGAGAAGCTGTGATTGAGAGAGAGAGAGAAAGAGAAGCTGTGATTGAGAGAGAGAGAGAAGCTGTGAGTGAGAGAGAGAGAGAAAGAGAAGCTGTGAGTGAGAGAGAGAGGAAGAGATGCTGTGAGTGAGAGAGAGAAAGAGAAGCTGTGAGTGAGTGAGAGAGAGAGAAAGAGAAGCTGTGAGTGAGAGGGAGAGAGAGAAAGAGAAGCTGTGTGAGAGAGAGAAAAACAGAAGCTGTGAGTGTGAGAGAGAGAGAAAGAGAAGCTGTGAGTGAGAGAGAGAAAGAGAGTCTGTGTGAGAATGAGAGAGTGAAAGAGAAGCTGTGAGTGAGAGAGAGAAGCTGTGAGTGAGTGAGAGAAAGAGAGATAGAGAAGCTGTGAGTGAGAGAGAAACAGAAGCTGTGAGTGAGAGTGAGAGAGAGTGAAGGTGTAAGTGAGAGAAAGAATGAGAGAAAGGTATGGTGTGAGTGCGAGAGAGAGAGAAAGAGAAGCTGTGAGTGTGTGAGAGAGAGAGAAGCTGTGAGTGAGAGAGAGAGAGAAAGAGATGCTGTGAGTGAGAGAGAAACAGAAGCTGTCAATGAGAGAGAGAGAGAAAGAGAAGGTGTGAGTGAGAGAGAGAGAAAGAGATGTGTGTGTGTGAGAGAGAGAAGCTGTGAGTGAGAGAGAGAGAGAGAGAAGCTGTGAGTGAGAGAGAGAATGAGAAGCTGTGTGTGTGTGAGAGAGAGAAGCTGTGAGTGAGAGAGAGAAAGAGAAACTGTGAGTGAGAGAGAAAGAAAGAGAAGCTGTGAGTGAGAGAGAGAAAGAGAAGCTGTGAGTGAGAGAGAGAGAGAGAAGCTGTGAGTGTGAGAGAGAAAGAGAAGCTGTGAGTGAGAGAGAGAGAAAGAGAAAGAGATGCAGTGAGTGAAAGAGAGAGAGAGAAAGAGAAGTTGTAAGTGAGAGAGAGAGAAAGAGAAGCTTTGAGTGAGTGAGAGAGAGAAAGGGAAGATGTGAGTGTGTGTGAAAGAGAGAGCTGTGAGTGAGAGAGAGAGAAAGCGAAGCTGTGAGTGAGAGAGAGAGAGAGAAAGAGAAGCTGTGAGTGAGAGAGTGAGAAAGAGAATCTGAGAAAGAGAGAGTGAAATAGAAGCTGTGGGTTAGATAGAGAGAGAGAGAAGCTGTGAGTGAGAGATTGAGAGAAAGAGATGATGTGAGTGAGAGAGAAACAGAAGCTGTCAATGAGAGAGAGAGAAAGAGAAGTTGTGAGTGAGAGAGAGAGAGAAAGAGAAGCTGTGAGAGAGAGAAAGAAAGAAAGAGAAGCTGTTAGTGAGAGAGAAAGAGAAAGAGAAGCTGTGAGTGACACAGAGAGAGAGAAGCTGTGAGTGAGAGAGAGAGAAAGAGAACCTATGAGTGAGGGAGAAAGAGAAGCCCTAAGTGAGTGAGTGAGAGAGAGAAGCTGTGAGTGAGAGAGAGAGAGAAAGAGAAGCTGTGAGTGAGAGAGAGAGAGAAAGAGAAGCTGTGAGTGAGAGAGAGAAAGAGAAGCTGAGAAAGAGAGAGTGAAAGAGAAGCTGTGTGTGAGAGGGAGAGAAAGAGAAGCTGTGAGTGAGACAAAGAGAGAGAAAGAGAAGCTGTGATTGAGAGAGAGAGAGAAAGAGAAGCTGTGATTGAGAGAGAGAGAGAGAGAAGCTGTGAGTGAGAGAGAGAGAGAAAGAGAAGCTGTGAGTGAGAGAGAGAGGAAGAGATGCTGTGAGTGAGAGAGAGAGAAAGAGAAGCTGTGAGTGAGTGAGAGAGAGAGAAAGAGAAGCTGTGAGTGAGTGAGAGAGAGAGAAAGAGAAGCTGTGAGTGAGAGGGAGAGAGAGAAAGAGAAGCTGTGAGAGAGAGAGAAAAACAGAAGCTGTGAGTGAGAGAGAGAGAGAAAGAGAAGCTGTGAGTGAGAGAGAGAAAGAGAAGCTGTGTGAGAGAGAGAGAGAATCTGTGAGTGAGAGGGAGAGGGAGAAAGAGAAGCTGTGAGTGAGAGAGAGAAAAAAACAGACGCTGTGAGTGAGAGAGATAGAAAGAGAAGCTGTGAGTGAGAGAGAGAGAGAGAAAGAGAAGCTCTGAGTGAGAGAGAGAGAAAGAGAGTCTGAGAAAGAGAGAGTGAAAGAGAAGCTGTGAGTGAGAGCGAGAGAGAGAAGCTGTGAGTGAGAGAGAGAGACAGAGAAGCTGTGAGTGAGAGAGAAACAGAAGCTGTGAGTGAGAGTGAGAGAGAAAGAGAAGGTGTGAGTGACAGAGAGAAAGAGAAGCTGTGAGTGAGAGAAAAAGAAAGAGAAGCTGTGAGTGAGAGAGGGAGAGAGAAAGAAAAGGTATGAGTGAGAGAGAGAGAAAGAGAGTCTGTGTGAGAATGAGAGAGTGAAAGAGAAGCAGTGAGTGAGAGAGAGAAGCTGTGAGTGAGTGAGAGAAAGAGAGATAGAGAAGCTGTGCGTGAGAGAGAAACAGAAGCTGTGAGTGAGAGTGAGAGAGAGTGAAGCTGTAAGTGAGAGAAAGAATGAGAGAAAGGGAAGGTGTGAGTGCGAGAGAGAGAGAGAAAGAGAAGCTGTGAGTGTGTGTGTGAGAGAGAAGCTGTGAGTGAGAGAGAGAGAGAGAAAGAGATGCTGTGAGTGAGAGAGAGAGAGAAAGAGAAGCTGTGAGTGAGAGAGAGAAAGAGAAGCTGAGAAAGAGAGAGTGAAAGAGAAGCTGTGTGTGAGAGGGAGAGAAAGAGAAGCTGTGAGTGAGACAAAGAGAGAGAAAGAGAAGCTGTGATTGAGAGAGAGAGAGAAAGAGAAGCTGTGATTGAGAGAGAGAGAGAGAGAAGCTGTGAGTGAGAGAGAGAGAGAAAGAGAAGCTGTGAGTGAGAGAGAGAGGAAGAGATGCTGTGAGTAAGAGAGAGAGAAAGAGAAGCTGTGAGTGAGTGAGAGAGAGAGAAAGAGAAGCTGTGAGTGAGAGGGAGAGAGAGAAAGAGAAGCTGAGAGAGAGAGAGAAAAACAGAAGCTGTGAGTGAGAGAGAGAGAGAGAAAGAGAAGCTGTGAGTGAGAGAGAGAAAGAGAGTCTGTGTGAGAATGAGAGAGTGAAAGAGAAGCTGTGAGTGAGAGAGAGAAGCTGTGAGTGAGTGAGAGAAAGAGAGATAGAGAAGCTGTGAGTGAGAGAGAAACAGAAGCTGTGAGTGAGAGTGAGAGAGAGTGAAGCTGTAAGTGAGAGAAAGAATGAGAGAAAGGGAAGGTGTGAGTGCGAGAGAGAGAGAAAGAGAAGCTGTGAGTGTGTGAGAGAGAGAGAAGCTGTGAGTGAGAGAGAGAGAGAAAGAGATGCTGTGAGTGAGAGAGAAACAGAAGCTGTCAATGAGAGAGAGAGAGAAAGAGAAGGTGTGAGTGAGAGAGAGAGAAAGAGATGTGTGTGTGTGAGAGAGAGAAGCTGTGAGTGAGAGAGAGAGAGAGAGAGAAGCTGTGAGTGAGAGAGAGAATGAGAAGCTGTGTGTGTGTGAGAGAGAGAAGCTGTGAGTGAGAGAGAGAAAGAGAAACTGTGAGTGAGAGAGAAAGAAAGAGAAGCTGTGAGTGAGAGAGAGAAAGAGAAGCTGTGAGTGAGAGAGAGAGAGAGAAGCTGTGAGTGTGAGAGAGAAAGAGAAGCTGTGAGTGAGAGAGAGAGAAAGAGAAAGAGATGCAGTGAGTGAAAGAGAGAGAGAGAAAGAGAAGTTGTAAGTGAGAGAGAGAGAAAGAGAAGCTTTGAGTGAGTGAGAGAGAGAAAGGGAAGATGTGAGTGTGTGTGAAAGAGAGAGCTGTGAGTGAGAGAGAGAGAAAGCGAAGCTGTGAGTGAGAGAGAGAGAGAAAGAGAAGCTGTGAGTGAGAGAGTGAGAAAGAGAATCTGAGAAAGAGAGAGTGAAATAGAAGCTGTGGGTTAGATAGAGAGAGAGAAGCTGTGAGTGAGAGAGAGAGAAAGAGATGATGTGAGTGAGAGAGAAACAGAAGCTGTCAATGAGAGAGAGAGAAAGAGAAGTTGTGAGTGAGAGAGAGAGAGAAAGAGAAGCTGTGAGAGAGAGAGAGAGAGAAAGAAAGAGAAGCTGTTAGTGAGAGAGAAAGAGAAAGAGAAGCTGTGAGTGACACAGAGAGAGAGAAGCTGTGAGTGAGAGAGAGAGAAAGAGAACCTATGAGTGAGGGAGAAAGAGAAGCTGTAAGTGAGTGAGTGAGAGAGAGAAGCTGTGAGTGAGAGAGAGAGAGAAAGAGAAGCTGTGAGTGAGAGAGAGAGAGAAAGAGAAGCTGTGAGTGAGAGAGAGAAAGAGAAGCTGAGAAAGAGAGTGTGAAAGAGAAGCTGTGTGTGAGAGGGAGAGAAAGAGAAGCTGTGAGTGAGACAAAGAGAGAGAAAGAGAAGCTGTGATTGAGAGAGAGAGAGAAAGAGAAGCTGTGATTGAGAGAGAGAGAAGCTGTGAGTGAGAGAGAGAGAGAAAGAGAAGCTGTGAGTGAGAGAGAGAGGAAGAGATGCTGTGAGTGAGAGAGAGAGAAAGAGAAGCTGTGAGTGAGAGAGAGAGAGAGAAAGAGAAGCTGTGAGTGAGAGGGAGAGAGAGAAAGAGAAGCTGTGAGAGAGAGAGAAAAACAGAAGCTGTGAGTGAGAGAGAGAGAGAAAGAGAAGCTGTGAGTGAGAGAGAGAAAGAGAAGCTGTGTGTGAGAGAGAGAGAATCTGTGAGTGAGAGTGAGAGGGAGAGGGAGAAAGAGAAGCTGTGAGTGAGAGAGAGAAAAAAACAGAAGCTGTGAGTGAGAGAGATAGAAAGAGAAGCTGTGAGTGAGAGAGAGAGAAAGAGAAGCTCTGAGTGAGAGAGAGAGAAAGAGAGTCTGAGAAAGAGAGAGTGAAAGAGAAGCTGTGAGTGAGAGCGAGAGAGAGAAGCTGTGAGTGAGAGAGACAGACAGAGAAGCTGTGAGTGAGAGAGAAACAGAAGCTGTGAGTGAGAGTGAGAGAGAATGAGAAGGTGTGAGTGACAGAGAGAAAGAGAAGCTGTGAGTGAGAGAAAAAGAAAGAGAAGCTGTGAGTGAGAGAGGGAGAGAGAAAGAAAAGGTATGAGTGAGAGAGAGAGAAAGAGAGTCTGTGTGAGAATGAGAGAGTGAAAGAGAAGCAGTGAGTGAGAGAGAGAATCTGTGAGTGAGTGAGAGAGAGAGATAGAGAAGCTGTGAGTGAGAGAGAAACAGAAGCTGTGAGTGAGAGTGAGAGAGAGTGAAGCTGTAAGTGAGAGAAAGAATGAGAGAAAGGGAAGGTGTGAGTGCGAGAGAGAGAGAGAAAGAGAAGCTGTGAGTGTGTGTGAGAGAGAGAAGCTGTGAGTGAGAGAGAGAGAGAGAAAGAGATGCTGTGAGTGAGAGAGAAACAGAAGCTGTCAATGAGAGAGAGAGAGAGAAAGAGAAGGTGTGAGTGAGAGAGAGAGAAAGAGATGTGTGTGTGAGAGAGAGAGAAGCTGTGAGTGAGAGAGAGAGAGAGAAGCTGTGAGTGAGAGAGAGAATGAGAAGCTGTGTGTGTGTGAGAGAGAGAAGCTGTGAGTGAGAGAGAGAAAGAGAAACTGTGAGTGAGAGAGAAAGAAAGAGAAGCTGTGAGTGAGAGAGAGAAAGAGAAGCTGTGAGTGTGTGTGAGAGAGAGAAGCTGTGAGTGTGAGAGAGAAAGAGAAGCTGTGAGTGAGAGAGAGAGAAAGAGAAAGAGATGCAGTGAGTGAAAGAGAGAGAGAGAAAGAGAAGTTGTAAGTGAGAGAGAGAAAGAGAAGCTTTGAGTGAGTGAGAGAGAGAAAGGGAAGATGTGAGTGTGTGTGAAAGAGAGAGCTGTGAGTGAGAGAGAGAGAAAGTGAAGCTGTGAGTGAGAGAGAGAGAGAGAAAGAGAAGCTGTGAGTGAGAGAGTGAGAAAGAGAATCTGAGAAAGAGAGAGTGAAATAGAAGCTGTGGGTTAGATAGAGAGAGAGAGAAGCTGTGAGTGAGAGAGAGAGAAAGAGATGCTGTGAGTGAGAGAGAAACAGAAGCTGTCAATGTGAGAGAGAGAAAGAGAAGTTGTGAGTGAGAGAGAGAGAGAAAGAGAAGCTGTGAGAGAGAGAGAGAGAAAGAAAGAGAAGCTGTTAGTGAGAGAGAAAGAGAAAGAGAAGCTGTGAGTGACAGAGAGAGAAGCTGTGAGTGAGAGAGAGAGAGAAAGAGAAGCTGTGTGTGAGTGAGAGAGAGAGAGAAGCTGTGTGTGAGAGAAAGAAAGAAAGAAAGTGGTTGTGAGTGAGAGAGAGAGAGAAAGAGAAGCATTAAGTGAGAGAGAGAGAAATAGAGTCTGTGTGAGAGAGAGAAAGATAAGCAGTGTGTGTGAGAGAGAGAAGCTGTGAGTGAGAGAGAGAGAGAGTTGATTTGAGTGAGTGTGAGAGAGAAACAGAAGCTGTGAGTGAGAGAGAGAAAGAGAGAAAGAGAAGCTGTGAGTGAGAGAGAAAGAGAGGCTGTGAGTGAGAGAGAGAGAGTAAAAGCTGTGAGTGAGATAGAGAGAAAGAGATGCTTTGAGTGAGAGAGAGAAATAGAAGCTGTGAGTGAGAGAGAGAGAAAGAGAGTCTGTGTCAGAAAGAGAGAAATAGAAGCTGTGAGTGAGAGAGAGAGAGAAGCCGTGAGTGAGAGAGAGAAGCTGTGAGTGAGAGAGAGAGAAATAGAAGCTGTGAGTGAGGGAGAAAGAGAAGCTGTGAGTGAGTGAGTGAGAGAGAGAAGCTGTGAGTGAGAGAGAGAGAAAGAGAAGCTGTGAGAGAGAGAGAGAGAGAAAGTGAAGCTGTGAGTGAGAGAGAGAAAGAGAATCTGAGAAAGAGTGTGAAAGAGAAGCTGTAAGAGAGAGAGAGAAGCTGTGAGTGAGAGAGAGAGAAGCTGTGAGTGAAAGAGAGAGAGAGATGCTGTGAGTGAGAGAGAAACAGAAGCTGTGAATGAGAGAGAGAGAGAAAGAGAAGGTATGAGTGAGAGAGAGAGAGAAAGAGAAGGTATGAGAGAGAGAGAGAAGCCGTGAGTGAGAGAGAAAGAGAAAGAGAAGCTGTGAGTTACACAGAGAGAGAGAAGCTGTGAGTGACAGAGAGAGAATGAGAAGCTGTGTGTGTGTGAGAGAAAGAGAAGCTGTGTGTGTGTGTGTGAGATTAAGAGAAGCTGTGTGTGTGAGAGAGAGGAAGAGACACTGTGTGTGAGAGAGAGAGAAAGAGAGAAAGAGAAGCTGTGAGTGAGAGAGAGAGAGATGCTGTGAGTGAGAGAGAGAAAGAGAAGTTGTGTATGTATGAGAGAGATATATGCTGTGAGTAAGAGAGAGAAAGAGAAGCTGTGTGTGAGAGAAAGAGAAAGTGAAGCTGTGTGTGAGAGAAAGAGAGAAAGTGAAGCTGTGAGTGAGAGAGAGAGAAAGAGAAGCATTGAGAGAGAGAGGAATAGAGTCTGTGAGAGAGAGAGAAAGAGAAGCTGTGTGAGAGAGAGAAGCTGTGAGTGAGAGCAAGAGAGCGAAAGAGAAGCTGTGAAAGAGAGAGAAAGACAAGCTGTGAGTGAGAGAGAGAGAGGTGCTGTGAGTGAGTGAGAGAGAGAAACAGAAGCTGTGAGTGAGAGAGAGAAAGAGAGAAAGAGAAGCTGTGAGTGAGAGAGAGAGAAAGAGAAGCTGTGAGTGAGAGAGAGAGAAAAGCTGTGAGTGAGAGAGAGAGAGAAAGAGATGCTTTGAGTGAGAGAGAGAGAAATAGAAGCCGTGAGTGAGAGAGAGAGAAAGAGAGTCTGTGTGAGAAAGAGAGAAAGAGAAGCTGTGAGTGAGAGAGAGAGAGAAGCTGTGAGTGAGAGAGAGAGAAGCTGTGAGTGAGAGAGAGAGAAATAGAAGCTGTGAGTTAGAGAGTAAGAGAAGCTGTGAGTGAGTGGGAGAGAGAGAAGCTGTGAGTGAGAGAGAGAGAGAGAGAAAGAGAAGTTGTGAGTGAGAGAGAGAGAGAAAGAGATGCTGTGAGTGAGAGAGAGAAAGAGAAGCTGAGAAAGAGAGAGTGAAAGAGAAGCTGTCAGTGAGAGAGAGAGAGAGAAGCTGTGAGTGAGAGAGAGAGAAACTGTGAGTGAGAGAGAGAGAGAAAGAGAAGCTGTGAGTGAGAGAGAGAGAGAGAGATAAGCTGTGAGTGAGAGAGAAAGAGAAAGAGAAAGAGAAGCTGTGAGTGACACAGAGAGAGAGAAGCTGTGAGTGAGTGAGAGAGAGAAAGAGATGCAGTGAGTGAGAGAGAAACAGAAGCTGTGAATGAGAGAGAGAGAGAAAGAGAAGGTGTGAGTGTGTGAGAGAGAAAAAGGGAAGCTGGGTGTGTGTGAGAGAGAAAGAGAAGCTGTGTGGGAGAGAGAGAGAAAGAGAAGCTGTGGGGGAGAGAGAGATACTGTGAGTGAGAGCGAGAAAGAGAAACTGTGAGTGAGTGAGAGAGAAAGAAAGAGAAGCTGTGAGTTTGGGAGAGAGAAGATGTGAGTGAGAGAGAGAAAGAGATGCTGTGAGTGAAAGAAAGAGAGTGAAAGAGAAGCTGTGAGTGAGAGAGAGAGAGAAAGAGAAGCTGTGAGTGAGTGTGAGAGAGAGAGAGTTGATTTGAGTGAGTGTGAGAGAGAAACAGAAGCTGTGAGTGAGAGAGAGAAAGAGAGAAAGAGAAGCTGTGAGTGAGAGAGAGAGAAAGAGAGGCTGTGAGTGAGAGAGAGAGAAAAAGCTGTGAGTGAGATAGAGAGAAAGAGATGCTTTGAGTGAGAGAGAGAGAAATAGAAGCTGTGAGTGAGTGAGAGAGAAAGAGAGTCTGTGTCAGAAAGAGAGAAATAGAAGCTGTGAGTGAGAGAGAGAGAGAAGCCATGAGTGAGAGAGAGAAGCTGTGAGTGAGAGAGAGAGAGAAATAGAAGCTGTGAGTGAGGGAGAAAGAGAAGCTGTGAGTGAGTGAGTGAGAGAGAGAAGCTGTGCGTGAGAGAGAGAGAAAGAGAAGCTGTGAGTGAGAGAGAGAGAAAAAGAGAAGCTGTGAGTGAGAGAGAGAAAGTGAAGCTGAGAAAGAGAGAGTGAAAGAGAAGCTGTGAGTGAGAGAGAGTGAGAGAGAAAGAGAAGCTGTGAGTGAGAGAGAGAAAGAGAATCTGAGAAAGAGAGTGTGAAAGAGAAGCTGTAAGAGAGAGAGAGAGAAGCTGTGAGTGAGAGAGAGAGAAGGTGTGAGTGAAAGAGAGAGAGAGAGATGCTGTGAGTGAGAGAGAAACAGAAGCTGTGAATGAGAGAGAGAGAGAAAGAGAAGGTATGAGTGAGAGAGAGAGAGAAAGAGATGTGTGTGTGTGAGAGAGAGAAGCTGTGAGTGAGAGAGAGAGAGAGAAGCTGTGAGTGAGAGAGAGAATGAGAAGCTGTGTGTGTGTGAGAGAGAGAAGCTGTGAGTGAGAGAGAGAAAGAGAAACTGTGAGTGAGAGAGAAAGAAAGAGAAGCTGTGAGTGAGAGAGAGAAAGAGAAGCTGTGAGTGTGTGTGAGAGAGAGAAGCTGTGAGTGTGAGAGAGAAAGAGAAGCTGTGAGTGAGAGAGAGAGAAAGAGAAAGAGATGCAGTGAGTGAAAGAGAGAGAGAGAAAGAGAAGTTGTAAGTGAGAGAGAGAAAGAGAAGCTTTGAGTGAGTGAGAGAGAGAAAGGGAAGATGTGAGTGTGTGTGAAAGAGAGAGCTGTGAGTGAGAGAGAGAGAAAGTGAAGCTGTGAGTGAGAGAGAGAGAGAGAAAGAGAAGCTGTGAGTGAGAGAGTGAGAAAGAGAATCTGAGAAAGAGAGAGTGAAATAGAAGCTGTGGGTTAGATAGAGAGAGAGAGAAGCTGTGAGTGAGAGAGAGAGAAAGAGATGCTGTGAGTGAGAGAGAAACAGAAGCTGTCAATGTGAGAGAGAGAAAGAGAAGTTGTGAGTGAGAGAGAGAGAGAAAGAGAAGCTGTGAGAGAGAGAGAGAGAAAGAAAGAGAAGCTGTTAGTGAGAGAGAAAGAGAAAGAGAAGCTGTGAGTGACAGAGAGAGAAGCTGTGAGTGAGAGAGAGAGAGAAAGAGAAGCTGTGTGTGAGTGAGAGAGAGAGAGAAGCTGTGTGTGAGAGAAAGAAAGAAAGAAAGTGGTTGTGAGTGAGAGAGAGAGAGAAAGAGAAGCATTAAGTGAGAGAGAGAGAAATAGAGTCTGTGTGAGAGAGAGAAAGATAAGCAGTGTGTGTGAGAGAGAGAAGCTGTGAGTGAGAGAGAGAGAGAGTTGATTTGAGTGAGTGTGAGAGAGAAACAGAAGCTGTGAGTGAGAGAGAGAAAGAGAGAAAGAGAAGCTGTGAGTGAGAGAGAAAGAGAGGCTGTGAGTGAGAGAGAGAGAGTAAAAGCTGTGAGTGAGATAGAGAGAAAGAGATGCTTTGAGTGAGAGAGAGAAATAGAAGCTGTGAGTGAGAGAGAGAGAAAGAGAGTCTGTGTCAGAAAGAGAGAAATAGAAGCTGTGAGTGAGAGAGAGAGAGAAGCCGTGAGTGAGAGAGAGAAGCTGTGAGTGAGAGAGAGAGAAATAGAAGCTGTGAGTGAGGGAGAAAGAGAAGCTGTGAGTGAGTGAGTGAGAGAGAGAAGCTGTGAGTGAGAGAGAGAGAAAGAGAAGCTGTGAGAGAGAGAGAGAGAGAAAGTGAAGCTGTGAGTGAGAGAGAGAAAGAGAATCTGAGAAAGAGTGTGAAAGAGAAGCTGTAAGAGAGAGAGAGAAGCTGTGAGTGAGAGAGAGAGAAGCTGTGAGTGAAAGAGAGAGAGAGATGCTGTGAGTGAGAGAGAAACAGAAGCTGTGAATGAGAGAGAGAGAGAAAGAGAAGGTATGAGTGAGAGAGAGAGAGAAAGAGAAGGTATGAGAGAGAGAGAGAAGCCGTGAGTGAGAGAGAAAGAGAAAGAGAAGCTGTGAGTTACACAGAGAGAGAGAAGCTGTGAGTGACAGAGAGAGAATGAGAAGCTGTGTGTGTGTGAGAGAAAGAGAAGCTGTGTGTGTGTGTGTGAGATTAAGAGAAGCTGTGTGTGTGAGAGAGAGGAAGAGACACTGTGTGTGAGAGAGAGAGAAAGAGAGAAAGAGAAGCTGTGAGTGAGAGAGAGAGAGATGCTGTGAGTGAGAGAGAGAAAGAGAAGTTGTGTATGTATGAGAGAGATATATGCTGTGAGTAAGAGAGAGAAAGAGAAGCTGTGTGTGAGAGAAAGAGAAAGTGAAGCTGTGTGTGAGAGAAAGAGAGAAAGTGAAGCTGTGAGTGAGAGAGAGAGAAAGAGAAGCATTGAGAGAGAGAGGAATAGAGTCTGTGAGAGAGAGAGAAAGAGAAGCTGTGTGAGAGAGAGAAGCTGTGAGTGAGAGCAAGAGAGCGAAAGAGAAGCTGTGAAAGAGAGAGAAAGACAAGCTGTGAGTGAGAGAGAGAGAGGTGCTGTGAGTGAGTGAGAGAGAGAAACAGAAGCTGTGAGTGAGAGAGAGAAAGAGAGAAAGAGAAGCTGTGAGTGAGAGAGAGAGAAAGAGAAGCTGTGAGTGAGAGAGAGAGAAAAGCTGTGAGTGAGAGAGAGAGAGAAAGAGATGCTTTGAGTGAGAGAGAGAGAAATAGAAGCCGTGAGTGAGAGAGAGAGAAAGAGAGTCTGTGTGAGAAAGAGAGAAAGAGAAGCTGTGAGTGAGAGAGAGAGAGAAGCTGTGAGTGAGAGAGAGAGAAGCTGTGAGTGAGAGAGAGAGAAATAGAAGCTGTGAGTTAGAGAGTAAGAGAAGCTGTGAGTGAGTGGGAGAGAGAGAAGCTGTGAGTGAGAGAGAGAGAGAGAGAAAGAGAAGTTGTGAGTGAGAGAGAGAGAGAAAGAGATGCTGTGAGTGAGAGAGAGAAAGAGAAGCTGAGAAAGAGAGAGTGAAAGAGAAGCTGTCAGTGAGAGAGAGAGAGAGAAGCTGTGAGTGAGAGAGAGAGAAACTGTGAGTGAGAGAGAGAGAGAAAGAGAAGCTGTGAGTGAGAGAGAGAGAGAGAGATAAGCTGTGAGTGAGAGAGAAAGAGAAAGAGAAAGAGAAGCTGTGAGTGACACAGAGAGAGAGAAGCTGTGAGTGAGTGAGAGAGAGAAAGAGATGCAGTGAGTGAGAGAGAAACAGAAGCTGTGAATGAGAGAGAGAGAGAAAGAGAAGGTGTGAGTGTGTGAGAGAGAAAAAGGGAAGCTGGGTGTGTGTGAGAGAGAAAGAGAAGCTGTGTGGGAGAGAGAGAGAAAGAGAAGCTGTGGGGGAGAGAGAGATACTGTGAGTGAGAGCGAGAAAGAGAAACTGTGAGTGAGTGAGAGAGAAAGAAAGAGAAGCTGTGAGTTTGGGAGAGAGAAGATGTGAGTGAGAGAGAGAAAGAGATGCTGTGAGTGAAAGAAAGAGAGTGAAAGAGAAGCTGTGAGTGAGAGAGAGAGAGAAAGAGAAGCTGTGAGTGAGTGTGAGAGAGAGAGAGTTGATTTGAGTGAGTGTGAGAGAGAAACAGAAGCTGTGAGTGAGAGAGAGAAAGAGAGAAAGAGAAGCTGTGAGTGAGAGAGAGAGAAAGAGAGGCTGTGAGTGAGAGAGAGAGAAAAAGCTGTGAGTGAGATAGAGAGAAAGAGATGCTTTGAGTGAGAGAGAGAGAAATAGAAGCTGTGAGTGAGTGAGAGAGAAAGAGAGTCTGTGTCAGAAAGAGAGAAATAGAAGCTGTGAGTGAGAGAGAGAGAGAAGCCATGAGTGAGAGAGAGAAGCTGTGAGTGAGAGAGAGAGAGAAATAGAAGCTGTGAGTGAGGGAGAAAGAGAAGCTGTGAGTGAGTGAGTGAGAGAGAGAAGCTGTGCGTGAGAGAGAGAGAAAGAGAAGCTGTGAGTGAGAGAGAGAGAAAAAGAGAAGCTGTGAGTGAGAGAGAGAAAGTGAAGCTGAGAAAGAGAGAGTGAAAGAGAAGCTGTGAGTGAGAGAGAGTGAGAGAGAAAGAGAAGCTGTGAGTGAGAGAGAGAAAGAGAATCTGAGAAAGAGAGTGTGAAAGAGAAGCTGTAAGAGAGAGAGAGAGAAGCTGTGAGTGAGAGAGAGAGAAGGTGTGAGTGAAAGAGAGAGAGAGAGATGCTGTGAGTGAGAGAGAAACAGAAGCTGTGAATGAGAGAGAGAGAGAAAGAGAAGGTATGAGTGAGAGAGAGAGAGAAAGAGAAGGTATGAGAGAGAGAGAGAAGCCGTGAGTGAGAGAGAAAGAGAAAGAGAAGCTGTGAGTTACACAGAGAGAGAGAAGCTGTGAGTGACAGAGAGAGAATGAGAAGCTGTGTGTGTGAGAGAGAAAGAGAAGCTGTGAGTGTGAGAGAGAGAGAGAGAAAGAGAAGCTGTGTGTGTGTGTGTGTGAGATTAAGAGAAGCTGTGTGTGTGAGAGAGAGGAAGAGACACTGTGTGTGAGAGAGAGAGAAAGAGAGAAAGAGAAGCTGTGAGTGAGAGAGAGAGAGATGCTGTGAGTGAGAGAGAGAAAGAGAAGTTGTGTATGTATGAGAGAGATATATGCTGTGAGTAAGAGAGAGAAAGAGAAGCTGTGTGTGAGAGAAAGAGAGTGAAGCTGTGTGTGAGAGAAAGAGAGAAAGTGAAGCTGTGAGTGAGAGAGAGAGAAAGAGAAGCATTGAGAGAGAGAGGAATAGAGTCTGTGAGAGAGAGAGAAAGAGAAGCTGTGTGTGTGAGAGAGAAGCTGTGAGTGAGAGCGAGAGAGAAGCTGTGAAAGAGAGAGAAAGACAAGCTGTGAGTGAGAGAGAGAGAGGTGCTGTGAGTGAGTGAGAGAGAGAAACAGACGCTGTGAGTGAGAGAGAGAAAGAGAGAAAGAGAAGCTGTGAGAGAGAGAGAGAAAGAAAGAGAAGCTGTGAGTGAGAGAGAGAGAAATACTGTGAGTGAGAGAGAGAGAGAAAGAGATGCTTTGAGTGAGAGAGAGAGAAATAGAAGCTGTGAGTGAGAGAGAGAGAGAGAGAGAAAGAGAGTCTGTGTGAGAAAGAGAGAAAGAGAAGCTGTGAGTGAGAGAGAGAGAGAAGCTGTGAGTGAGAGAGAGAGAAATAGAAGCTGTGAGTTAGAGAGTAAGAGAAGCTGTGAGTGAGTGGGAGAGAGAGAAGCTGTGAGTGAGAGAGAGAGAGGGAGAAAGAGAAGTTGTGAGTGAGAGAGAGAGAAAGAGATGCTGTGAGTGAGAGAGAGAAAGAGAAGCTGAGAAAGAGAGAGTGAAAGAGAAGCTGTCAGTGAGAGAGAGAGAGAGAAGCTGTGAGTGAGAGAGAGAGAAGCTGTGAGTGAGAGAGAGAGAGAGAAGCTGTGAGTGAGAGAGAGAGAGAAATAGAAGCTGTGAGTGAGAGAGAGAAAAAGAGAATCTGAGAAAGAGAGAAAGAGAAGCTGTGAGTGAGAGAGAAAGAGAAAGAGAAAAAGAAGCTGTGAGTGACACAGAGAGAGAGAAGCTGTGAGTGAGTGAGTGAGAGAAAGAGATGCAGTGAGTGAGAGAGAAACAGAAGCTGTGAATGAGAGAGAGAGAGAAAGAGAAGGTGTGAGTATGAGAGAGAGAAAAAGGGAAGCTGGGTGTGTGTGAGAGAGAAAGAGAAGCTGTGTGGGAGAGAGAGAGAAAGAGAAGCTGTGGGGAGAGAGAGAGATACTGTGAGTGAGAGAGAGAAAGAGAAACTGTGAGTGAGTGAGAGAGAAAGAGAAGCTGTGAGTTTGGGAGAGAGAAGATGTGAGTGAGAAAGAGAGAAAGAGATGCTGTGAGTGAAAGAAAGAGAGTGAAAGAGAAGCTGTGAGTGAGAGAGAGAGAAAGAGAAGCTGTGAGTGAGTGAGAGAGAGAAAGGGAAGCTGTGAGTGTGTGACAGAGTGAGTGCTGTGAGTGAGAGAGAGAGAAAGAGAAGCTGTGAGTGAGAGAGAAAGAGAGAGAAAGAGAAGCTGTGAGTGAGAGATAGAGAAAGAGAATCTGAGAAAGTGTGTGTGAAAGAGAATCTGTGAGAGAGAGAGAGAGAACCTGTGAGTGAGAGAGAGAAACTGTGAGTGAGAGAGAGAGAGAGAAAGAGATGCTGTGAGTGAGAGAGAAACAGAAGCTCTGAATGAGAGACAGAGAGAGAGAGAGAAGCCATGAGTGAGAGAGAAAGAGAAAGAGAAAGAGAAGCTGTGAGTGACACAGAGAGAGAGAAGCTGTGAGTGAGAGAGAGAGAATGAGAAGCTGTGTGTGTGAGAGAGAAAGAGAAGCTGTGTGAGTGAGAGAGAGAAAAAAAGAGAAGCTGTGAGAGAGAGAGAGAGAGAAAGAGAAGCCATGAGTGAGAGAGAAAGAGAAAGAGAAGCTGTGAGTGACACAGAGAGAGAGAAGCTGTGAGTGAGAGAGAGAGAATGAGAAGCTGTGTGTGAGAGAGAGAAAGAGAAGCTGTGTGAGTGAGAGAGAGAGAGAGAGAAGCTGTGTGTGAGAGAGAGATTAAGAGAAGCTGTGTGTGTGAGAGAGAGAAAGAGACACTGTGTGTGTGAGAGAGAGAGAGAAAGAGAAGCTGTGAGTGAGAGAGAGAGATGCTGTGAGTGAGAGAGAATGAGAGAAGCTGTGTGTGAGTGAGAGAGAGAAACAGAAGCTGCGAGTGAGAGAGAGAAAGAGAAGCTGTGAGTGAGAGACAGAAAGAGAGAAAGAGAAGCTGTGAGTGAGAGAGAGAGAAAGAGATGCTTTGAGTGAGAGAGAGAGAAACAGAAGCTGTGAGTGAGAGAGAGAGAGAAAGAGAGTCTGTTAGAGAAAGAGAGGAAGAGAAGCTGTGAGTGACTGAGAGAGAGCCTGTGAGTGAGAGAGAGAAGCTGTGAGTGAGAGAGAGAGAAATAGAAGCTGTGAGTGAGAGAGAAAGAGAAGCTGTGAGTGAGTGAGTGAGAGAGAAGCTGTGAGTGAGAGAGAGAGAGAAAGAGAAGCTGTTAGTGAGAGAGAAATAGAAGCTGTGAGTGAGTGAGAGAGAGAGAGAAGCTGTGAGTGAGAGAGAGAGAAAGAGAAGCTGTGAGTGAGAGAGAGAGAGAAAGAGAAAGATAAGCTGTGAGTGAGAGAGAGAAAGAGAAGCTGAGAAAGAGAGAGTGAAAGAGAAGCTGTGAGTGAGAGAGAGAGAGAAGCTGTGAGTGAGAGAGAAAGAAGTTGTGAGTGAGAGAGAGAAAGAGAAGCTGTGAGTGAGAGAGAGAGAGAGAGAGAAGCTGTAAGTGAGAGAGAGAGAGAAAGAGAATCTGAGAAAGAGAGAGAGAAAGAGAAGCTGTAAGTGAGAGAGAAAGAGAAGCTGTGAGTGAGAGAGAGAGAGAAAGAGAAGCTGTGAGTGAGAGAGAGAGAAAGAGAAGTTGTGAGTGAGTGAGAGAGGAAGAGATGCTGTGAGTGAGAGAGAGAGAGAAAGAGAAGCTGTGAGAGAGAGTGAGAAAGAGAAGCTGTGAGTGAGAGGGAGAGAAAGAGAAAGAGAAGCTGTGAGTGAGACAAAGAGAGAGAAAGAGAAGCTGTGATTGAGAGAGAGAGAGAAAGAGAAGCTGTGATTGAGAGAGAGAGAGAGAGAAGCTGTGAGTGAGAGAGAGAGAGAAAGAGAAGCTGTGTGAGAGAGAGAGAGGAAGAGATGCTGTGAGTGAGAGAGAGAGAAAGAGAAGCTGTGAGTGAGTGAGAGAGAGAGAGAATCTGTGAGTGAGAGGGAGAGAGAGAAAGAAAAGCTGTGTGAGAGAGAGAAAAACAGAAGCTGTGAGTGAGAGAGAGAGAGAAAGAGAAGCTGTGAGTGAGAGAGAGAGAAAGAGAAGCTGTGTGTGTGAGAGAGAGAATCTGTGAGTGAGAGGAAGAGGGAGAAAGAGAAGCTGTGAGTGAGAGAGAGAGAAAAACAGAAGCTGTGAGTGAGAGAGAGATAGAAAGAGAAGCTGTGTGAGAGAGAGAGAGAAAGAGAAGCTCTGAGTGAGAGAGAGAGAAAGAGAGTCTGAGAAAGAGAGAGTGAAAGAGAAGCTGTGAGTGAGAGCGAGAGAGAGAGAAGCTGTGAGTGAGAGAGAGAGAGAAGCTGTGAGTGAGAGAGAGAGAAGGTGTGAGTGAGAGAGAGAGAAATAGAAGCTGTGAGTGAGAGAGAAAGAGAAGCTGTTAGTGAGTGAGAGAGAAGATGTAAGTGAGTGAAAGAGAGAGAGAAAGAGAAGCTGTGAGTGAGATAGAGAGAGAAAGAGAAGCTGTGAGAGAGAGTGAGAAAGAAGCTGTGAGTGAGAGAGAGAGAAAGAGAAGCTGGGAGTGAGACAAAGAGAGAGAAAAAGAAGCTGTGAGTGAGAGAGAGCGAGAGAAAGAGATGCTGTGAGTGAGAGAGAAACAGAAGCTGTGAATGAGAGAGAGAGAGAGAGAGAGAAGGTGTGAGTGAGAGAGAGAAAAAAAGAGAAGCTGTGAGAGAGAGAGAGAGAAAAAGAGAAGCCATGAGTGAGAGAGAAAGAGAAAGAGAAGCTGTGAGTGACACAGAGAGAGAGAAGCTGTGAGTGAGAGAGAGAGAGAAAGAGAAGCTGTGTGTGTGAGAGAGAAAGAGAAGCTGTGTGAGTGAGAGAGAGAGAGAGAAGCTGTGTGTGTGAGAGAGATTAAGAGAAGCAGTGTGTGTGAGAGAGAGAAAGAGACACTGTGTGTGTGTGTGAGAGAGAGAGAAAGAGAAGCTATGAGTGAGAGAGAGAGATGCTGTGAGTGAGAGAGAATGAGAGAAGCTGTGTGTGAGAGAAAGAGAAAGTGAAGCTGTGTGTGAGAGAAAGAGAGAATGTGAAGCTGTGAGTGAATGAGAGAGAGAAAGAGAAGCATTGAGTGAGAGATAGAGAAATAGAGTCTGGGAGAGAGAGAGAAAGAGAAGCTGTGTGTGAGAGAGAGAATGTGAGTGAGAGCGAGAGAGCGAAAGAGAAGATGTGAGTGAGAGAGAGAGAGAGTTGCTGTGAGTGAGTGAGAGAGAGAAACAGAAGCTGCGAGTGAGAGAGAGAAAGAGAAGCTGTGAGTGAGAGACAGAAAGAGAGAAAGAGAAGCTGTGAGTGAGAGAAAAAAGCTGTGAGTGAGAGAGAGAGAGAAAGAGATGCTTTGAGTGTGAGAGAGAGAAGCAGAAGCTGTGAGTGAGTGAGAGAGAGAAAGAGA
Organism: Bradypodion ventrale; assembly: GCA_035047345.1. NCBI lineage: Eukaryota > Metazoa > Chordata > Lepidosauria > Squamata > Chamaeleonidae > Bradypodion > Bradypodion ventrale. The sequence goes on from JAWDJE010000001.1 coordinate 227,718,701, forward strand.
GTCTGTGAGAGAAAGAGAGGAAGAGAAGCTGTGAGTGACTGAGAGAGAGAAGCTGTGAGTGAGAGAGAGAAGCTGTGAGTGAGAGAGAGAGAAATAGAAGCTGTGAGTGAGAGAGAAAGAGAAGCTGTGAGTGAGTGAGTGAGAGAGAAGCTGTGAGTGAGAGAGAGAGAGGGAGAAAGAGAAGTTGTGAGTGAGTGAGAGAGAAAGAGATGCTGTGAGTGAGAGAGAGAAAGAGAAGCTGAGAAAGAGAGAGTGAAAGAGAAGCTGTCAGTGAGAGAGAGAGAGAGAAGCTGTGAGTGAGAGAGAGAGAAGCTGTGAGTGAGAGAGAGAGAGAGAAGCTGTGAGTGAGAGGGAGAGAGAAAGAGAAGCTGTGAGTGAGAGAGAGAAAAAGAGAATCTGAGAAAGAGAGAAAGAGAAGCTGTGAGTGAGAGAGAAAGAGAAAGAGAAAAAGAAGCTGTGAGTGACACAGAGAGAGAGAAGCTGTGAGTGAGTGAGAGAGAGAAAGAGATGCAGTGAGTGAGAGAGAAACAGAAGCTGTGAATGAGAGAGAGAGAGAAAGAGAAGGTGTGAGTATGAGAGAGAGAAAAAGGGAAGCTGGGTGTGAGAGAGAGAGAAAGAGAAGCTGTGTGGGAGAGAGAGAGAAAGAGAAGCTGTGGGGGAGAGAGAGATACTGTGAGTGAGAGAGAGAAAGAGAAACTGTGAGTGAGTGAGAGAGAAAGAGAAGCTGTGAGTTTGGGAGAGAGAAGATGTGAGTGAGAAAGAGAGAAAGAGATGCTGTGAGTGAAAGAAAGAGAGTGAAAGAGAAGCTGTGAGTGAGAGAGAGAGAGAAAGAGAAGCTGTGAGTGAGTGAGAGAGAGAAAGGGAAGCTGTGAGTGTGTGACAGAGTGAGTGCTGTGAGTGAGAGAGAGAGAAAGAGAAGCTGTGAGTGAGAGAGAAAGAGAGAGAAAGAGAAGCTGTGAGGGAGAGATAGAGAAAGAGAATCTGAGAAAGAGTGTGTGAAAGAGAATCTGTGAGAGAGAGAGAGAGAACCTGTGACTGAGAGAGAGAAACTGTGAGTGAGAGAGAGAGAGAGAAAGAGATGCTGTGAGTGAGAGAGAAACAGAAGCTGTGAATGAGAGAGAGAGAGAGAGAGAGAAGGTGTGAGTGAGAGAGAGAAAAAAAGAGAAGCTGTGAGAGAGAGAGAGAGAAAGAGAAGCCATGAGTGAGAGAGAAAGAGAAAGAGAAAGAGAAGCTGTGAGTGACACAGAGAGAGAGAAGCTGTGAGTGAGAGAGAGAGAATGAGAAGCTGTGAGTGAGAGAGAGAAAGAGAAGCTGTGTGAGTGAGAGAGAGAGAGAGAGAGAGAAGCTGTGTGTGAGAGAGAGATTAAGAGAAGCTGTGTGTGTGAGAGAGAGAAAGAGACACTGTGTGTGAGAGAGAGAGAGAGAAAGAGAAGCTGTGAGTGAGAGAGAGAGATGCTGTGAGTGAGAGAGAATGAGAGAAGCTGTGTGTGAGTGAGAGAGAGAAACAGAAGCTGCGAGTGAGAGAGAGAAAGAGAAGCTGTGAGTGAGAGACAGAAAGAGAGAAAGAGAAGCTGTGAGTGAGAGAGAGAGAAAGAGATGCTTTGAGTGAGAGAGAGAGAAACAGAAGCTGTGAGTGAGAGAGAGAGAAAGAGAGTCTGTGAGAGAAAGAGAGGAAGAGAAGCTGTGAGTGACTGAGAGAGAGGCTGTGAGTGAGAGAGAGAAGCTGTGAGTGAGAGAGAGAGAAATAGAAGCTGTGAGTGAGAGAGAAAGAGAAGCTGTGAGTGAGTGAGTGAGAGAGAAGCTGTGAGTGAGAGAGAGAGAGAAAGAGAAGCTGTTAGTGAGAGAGAAATAGAAGCTGTGAGTGAGTGAGAGAGAGAGAGAAGCTGTGAGTGAGAGAGAGAGAAAGAGAAGCTGTGAGTGAGAGAGAGAGAGAAAGAGAAAGAGAAGCTGTGAGTGAGAGAGAGAAAGAGAAGCTGAGAAAGAGAGAGTGAAAGAGAAGCTGTGAGTGAGAGAGAGAGAGAAGCTGTGAGTGAGAGAGAAAGAAGTTGTGAGTGAGAGAGAGAAAGAGAAGCTGTGAGTGAGAGAGAGAGAGAGAGAGAGAGAAGCTGTAAGTGTGAGAGAGAGAGAAAGAGAATCTGAGAAAGAGAGAGAGAAAGAGAAGCTGTAAGTGAGAGAGAAAGAGAAGCTGTGAGTGAGAGAGAGAGAGAAAGAGAAGCTGTGAGTGAGAGAGAGAGAAAGAGAAGTTGTGAGTGAGTGAGAGAGGAAGAGATGCTGTGAGTGAGAGAGAGAGAGAAAGAGAAGCTGTGAGAGAGAGTGAGAAAGAGAAGCTGTGAGTGAGAGGGAGAGAAAGAGAAAGAGAAGCTGTGAGTGAGACAAAGAGAGAGAAAGAGAAGCTGTGATTGAGAGAGAGAGAGAAAGAGAAGCTGTGATTGAGAGAGAGAGAGAGAGAAGCTGTGAGTGAGAGAGAGAGAGAAAGAGAAGCTGTGAGAGAGAGAGAGAGGAAGAGATGCTGTGAGTGAGAGAGAGAGAAAGAGAAGCTGTGAGTGAGTGAGAGAGAGAGAGAGAGAATCTGTGAGTGAGAGGGAGAGAGAGAAAGAAAAGCTGTGTGAGAGAGAGAAAAACAGAAGCTGTGAGTGAGAGAGAGAGAGAAAGAGAAGCTGTGAGTGAGAGAGAGAAAGAGAAGCTGTGTGAGAGAGAGAGAGAATCTGTGAGTGAGAGGGAGAGGGAGAAAGAGAAGCTGTGAGTGAGAGAGAGAGAAAAACAGAAGCTGTGAGTGAGAGAGAGATAGAAAGAGAAGCTGTGTGAGAGAGAGAGAGAAAGAGAAGCTCTGAGTGAGAGAGAGAGAAAGAGAGTCTGAGAAAGAGAGAGTGAAAGAGAAGCTGTGAGTGAGAGCGAGAGAGAGAGAAGCTGTGAGTGAGAGAGAGAGAGAAGCTGTGAGTGAGAGAGAGAGAAGGTGTGAGTGAGAGAGAGAGAAATAGAAGCTGTGAGTGAGAGAGAAAGAGAAGCTGTTAGTGAGTGAGAGAGAAGATGTAAGTGAGTGAAAGAGAGAGAGAAAGAGAAGCTGTGAGTGAGATAGAGAGAGAAAGAGAAGCTGTGAGAGAGAGTGAGAAAGAAGCTGTGAGTGAGAGAGAGAGAAAGAGAAGCTGGGAGTGAGACAAAGAGAGAGAAAAAGAAGCTGTGAGTGAGAGAGAGCGAGAGAAAGAGATGCTGTGAGTGAGAGAGAAACAGAAGCTGTGAATGAGAGAGAGAGAGAGAGAGAGAAGGTGTGAGTGAGAGAGAGAAAAAAAGAGAAGCTGTGAGAGAGAGAGAGAGAGAGAAAGAGAAGCCATGAGTGAGAGAGAAAGAGAAAGAGAAGCTGTGAGTGACACAGAGAGAGAGAAGCTGTGAGTGAGAGAGAGAGAGAAAGAGAAGCTGTGTGTGTGAGAGAGAAAGAGAAGCTGTGTGAGTGAGAGAGAGAGAGAAGCTGTGTGTGTGAGAGAGATTAAGAGAAGCTGTGTGTGTGTGAGAGAGAAAGAGACACTGTGTGTGTGTGAGAGAGAGAGAAAGAGAAGCTATGAGTGAGAGAGAGAGATGCTGTGAGTGAGAGAGAATGAGAGAAGCTGTGTGTGAGAGAAAGAGAAAGTGAAGCTGTGTGTGAGAGAAAGAGAGAATGTGAAGCTGTGAGTGAATGAGAGAGAGAAAGAGAAGCATTGAGTGAGAGATAGAGAAATAGAGTCTGGGAGAGAGAGAGAAAGAGAAGCTGTGTGTGTGAGAGAGAATGTGAGTGAGAGCGAGAGAGCGAAAGAGAAGATGTGAGTGAGAGAGAGAGAGAGAGTTGCTGTGAGTGAGTGAGAGAGAGAAACAGAAGCTGCGAGTGAGAGAGAGAAAGAGAAGCTGTGAGTGAGAGACAGAAAGAGAGAAAGAGAAGCTGTGAGTGAGAGAAAAAAGCTGTGAGTGAGAGAGAGAGAGAAAGAGATGCTTTGAGTGAGAGAGAGAGAAGCAGAAGCTGTGAGTGAGAGAGAGAGAGAAAGAGAGTCTGTGAGAGAAAGAGAGGAAGAGAAGCTGTGAGTGACTGAGAGAGAGAAGCTGTGAGTGAGAGAGAGAAGCTGTGAGTGAGAGAGAGAGAAATAGAAGCTGTGAGTGAGAGAGAAAGAGAAGCTGTGAGTGAGTGAGTGAGAGAGAAGCTGTGAGTGAGAGAGAGAGAAAGAGAAGCTGTGAGTGAGAGAGAAATAGAAGCTGTGAGTGAGTGAGAGAGAGAGAGAAGCTGTGAGTGAGTGAGAGAGAAAGAGAAGCTGTGAGTGAGAGAGAGAGAGAAAGAGAAGCTGTGAGTGAGAGAGAGAAAGAGAAGCTGAGAAAGAGAGAGTGAAAGAGAAGCTGTGAGTGAGAGAGAGAGAAGCTGTGAGTGAGAGAGAAAGAAGTTGTGAGTGAGAGAGAGAAAGAGAAGCTGTGAGTGAGAGAGAGAGAGAAAGAGAAGCTGTAAGTGAGAGAGAGAGAAAGAGAATCTGAGAAAGAGAGAGAGAAAGAAGCTGTAAGTGAGAGAGAAAGAGAAGCTGTGAGTGAGAGAGAGAGAAAGAGAAGCTGTGAGTGAGAGAGAGAGAAAGAGAAGTTGTGAGTGAGTGAGAGAGGAAGAGATGCTGTGAGTGAGAGAGAGAGAAAGAGAAGCTGTGAGAGAGAGTGAGAAAGAGAAGCTGTGAGTGAGAGGGAGAGAAAGAGAAGCTGTGAGTGAGACAAAGAGAGAGAAAGAGAAGCTGTGATTGAGAGAGAGAGAGAAAGAGAAGCTGTGATTGAGAGAGAGAGAGAGAGAAGCTGTGAGTGAGAGAGAGAGGAAGAGATGCTGTGAGTGAGAGAGAGAGAAAGAGAAGCTGGGAGTGAGTGAGAGAGAGAGAGAGAGAATCTGTGAGTGAGAGGGAGAGAGAGAAAGAAAAGCTGTGTGAGAGAGAGAAAAACAGAAGCTGTGAGTGAGAGAGAGAGAGAAAGAGAAGCTGTGAGTGAGAGAGAGAGAGAGAGAAGCTGTGTGAGAGAGAGAGAGAATCTGTGAGTGAGAGGGAGAGGGGGAAAGAGAAGCTGTGAGTGAGTGAGAGAGAAAAACAGAAGCTGTGAGTGAGAGAGAGATAGAAAGAGAAGCTGTGAGAGAGAGAGAGAGAGGGAAAGAGAAGCTCTGAGTGAGAGAGAGAGAAAGAGAGTCTGAGAAAGAGAGAGTGAAAGAGAAGCTGTGAGTGAGAGCGAGAGAGAGAGAAGCTGTGAGTGAGAGAGAGAGAGAAGCTTTGAGTGAGAGAGAGAGAAGCTGTGAGTGAGAGAGAGAGAGAAAGAGAAGCTGTGAGTGAGATAGAGAGAGAAAGAGAAGCTGTGGGAGAGAGTGAGAAAGAAGCTGTGAGTGAGAGAGAGAGAAAGAGAAGCTGGGAGTGAGACAAAGAGAGAGAAAAAGAAGCTGTGAGTGAGAGAGAGCGAGAGAAAGAGAAGCTGTGATTGAGGAGAGAAAGAGAAGCTGTGAGTGAGTGAGTGAGAAAGAATCTGAGAAAGAGAGAGTGAAATAGAAGCTGTGGGTTAGATAGAGAGAGGGAGAAGCTGTGAGTGAGTGAGAGAGAAAGAGATGCTGTTAGTGAGAGAGAAACAGAAGCGGTGAATGAGAGAGAGAGAAAGAGAAGTTGTGAGTGAGAGAGAGAGAGAAAGAGAAGCTGTGAGAGAGAGAGAGAGAGAAAGAGAGAGAAGCTGTTAGTGAGAGAGAAAGAGAAAGAGAAGCTGTGAGTGACACAGAGAGAGAGAAGCTGTGAGTGAGAGAGAGAGAGAAAGAGCTGTGAGTGAGAGAGAGAGAGAGAAAGAGAAGCTGTGAGTGAGAGATAGAAAGAGAAGCTGTGTGTGAGTGAGAGAGAGAGAGAAGCTGTGTGTGAGAGAAAGAAAGAAAGAAAGAAAGAAAGAAAGTGAAGCTGTGAGTGTGTGAGAGAGAGAAAGAGAAGCATTAAGTGAGAGAGAGAGAAATAGAGTCTGTGTGTGAGAGAGAAAGATAAGCTGTGTGTGTGTGAGAGAGAAGCTGTGAGTGAGAGAGAGAGAGAGTTGATGTGCGTGAGTGTGAGAGAGAAACAGAAGCTGTGAGTGAGAGAGAGAAAGAGAGAAAGAGAGAAAGAGAAGCTGTGAGTGAGAGAGAGAGAAAGTGAGGCTGTGAGAGAGAGAGAAAAAGCTGTGAGTGAGATAGAGAGAAAGAGATGCTTTGAGTGAGAGAGAGAAATAGAAGCTGTGAGTGAGAGAGAGAGAAAGAGAGTCTGTGTGAGAAAAAGAGAAATAGAAGCTGTGAGTGAGAGAGAGAGAGAAGCTGTGAGTGAGAGAGAGAAGCTGTGAGTGAGAGAGAGAGAAATAGAAGCTGTGAGTGAGGGAGAAAGAGAAGCTGTAAGTGAGTGAGAGAGAGAGAGAGAATCTGTGAGTGAGAGGGAGAGAGAGAAAGAGAAGCTGTGTGAGAGAGAGAAAAACAGAAGCTGTGAGTGAGAGAGAGAAAGAGAAGCTGTGAGTGAGAGAGAGAAAGAGAAGCTGTAGGAGAGAGAGAGAGAATCTGTGAGTGAGAGGGAGAGGGAGAAAGAGAAGCTGTGAGTGAGAGAGAGAGAAAAACAGAAGCTGTGAGTGAGAGAGATAGAAAGAGAAGCTGTGAGTGAGAGAGTGAGAGAGAGAAAGAGAAGCTGTGAGTGAGAGGGAGAGAGAGAAAGAGAAGCTGTGAGTGAGAGAGAGACTGAGCGAAAGAGAAGCTGTGAGTGAGAGAGAGAAAGAGAGAGAAAGAGAAGCTGTGAGTGAGAGAGAGAGAGAAAAAAAGAAGCTGTGAGAGAGAGAGAGAGAAAGAGAAGCTTTGAGTAAGAGAGAGAAAGAGATATTGTGAGTGAGAGAGAGAAAGAGAGAGAAAGAGAAGCTGTGTGTGAGAGAGAGAATCTGTGAGTGAGAGAGAGAGTGAGAAAGAGAAGCTGTGAGTGAGAGAGAGAGAAGCTGTGAGTGAGAGAGAGAGAGAGAGAGAAAGAGAAGCTGTGAGTAAGAGAGAGAGAGGGAGAAAGAGAAGCTGTGAGTTGCAGAGAGAGTGACAGAAGCTGGAAGTGAGAGAGAGAGGGAGAAAGAGAAGATGTGAGTGAGAGTGAGAGAGAGAAAGAGAAGCTTTAAGTGAGAGAGAGAGAGAAAGAGACGCTGTGAGTGTGAGAGAGAGAAAGAGAAGCTGTGTGTGTGAGAGAGAGAGATTTGAGTGTGCGAGAGAGAAAGAGAAGCTGAGAGAGAGAGAGAGAGAGAAGCTGTGAGTGAGAGAGAGAGAGAGAGAGAGAAGCTGTGAGTAAGAGAGACAGCGAGAGAAAGAGAAGCTTAGTGAGAGAGACAGAGAGAGAAAGAGAAGCTGTGAGTAAGAGAGAGAGAGAAAGAGAAGCTGTGGGTGAGAGAGACTGAGGGAGAAAGAGAAGCTGTGAGTGAGAGAGAGAGAGAGAAAGAGAAGCTGCGAGTGAGAGAGAGAGAAAGAGAAGCTGTGAGTGAGAGAGAGAAAGAGAAGCTGTGAGTGAGAGTGAAAGAGCAGCTGTGAGTGAGAGAGAGAAATAGAAGCTGTGAGTGAGAGAGAGAGAAAGAGAAGCTGTGAGTGAGTGAGACGGAGAGAGAAATAGAAGCTGTGAGTGAGAGAGACAGAGAGAGAAAGAGAAACTGTGAGTGAGATAGACAGAGAGAGAAAGAGAAGCTGTGAGTGAGAGGGAAAGAGAGAGAAAGAGAAGCTGTGAGAAAGAGAGAGAGAGAGAAAGAGAAGCTGTGAGTGATAGAGAGAGAAAGAAGTTGTGAGTGAGAGAGACAGGGAGAAAAAGAAGCTGTCAGTGAGAGTGAGAGAGAGAAAGAGAAGCTTTAAGTGAGAGAGAGAGAGAGAAAGAGAAGCTGTGAGTGAGAGAGAGAGTAAGAGAAGCTGTGAGTGAGAGAGAGAGAGAGAAAGAGCTGTGAGTGTGAGAGAGAGAGAGAGAAGCTGTGAGTGAGAGAGTGAGAGAGAGAAAGAGAGAGAGAGAAAGAGAAGCTGTGTGAGAGAGAGAAAGCGAGAGAGAGAAAGAGAAGCTGTGTGTGTGTGTGTGATTGAGAAAGAGAAGCTGTGAGTGAGAGAGAGAGAAAGAGAAGCTGTGAGTAAGAGAGAGAGAGAAAGAGCTGTGAGTGTGTAAGAGAGAAAGAGAAGATGTGTGAGAGAGAGAGAAAGAGCATGTATGAGTGAGAGAGAGAGAAAGAGAAGCTGTGAGTCAGAGAGAGAGAGAAAGAGAAGCTGTAAGTGAGAGAGAGAGAAAGAGCTGTGAGTGAGAGAGAGAGAAAGAGCTGTGAGTGTGTAAGATAGAAAGAGAAGATGTGAGAGAGAGAGAGAAAGAGCAGCTGTGAGTGAGAGAGACTGAGAGAGAAAGAGAAGCTGTGAGTGAGAGAGACAGAGAGAGAAAGAGAAGCTGTGAGTGAGAGAGTGAGAGAGAGAAAGAGAAGCTGTGAGTGAGAGGGAGAGAGAGAAAGAGAAGCTGTGAGTGAGAGAGAGACAGAGAGAAAGAGAAGCTGTGAGTGAAAGAGAGAAAGAGAGAGAAAGAGAAGCTGTGAGTGAGAGAGAGAGAAAAAAAGAAGAAGCTGTGAGTGAGAGAGAGAGAGAAAGAGAAGCTTTGAGTGAGAGAGAGAAAGAGAAGCTGTGAGTGAGTGAGAGAGAAAGAGATGCTGTGAGTGAGAGAATAGAGGGAGAAAGGTGTGAGTGAGAGAGAGAGAGAGAAAGAGAAGCTTTGAGTGAGAGAAAGAGAAGCTGTGAGTGAGAGAGAGAGAGAAGCTGTGAGTGTGTGAGAGAGAGAAAGAGCTGTGAGTGTGTGAGAGAGAAAGAAAAGCTGTGTGTGAGAGAGAAAGAGAAGCTGTGAGTGAGAGAGACTGAGAGAGAAAGAGAAGATGTGAGTGAGAGAGACAGAGAGAGAAAGAGAAGCTGTGAGTGAGAGTGAGAGAAAAAAGAAGCTGAGAGTGAGAGAGAGAGAGAAGCTTTGAGTGAGAGAGAAAAAGAGAAGCTGTGAGTGAGAGAGAGAGTGAGAAAGAGAAGCTGTGAGTGAGAGAGAGAGAAGCTGTGAGTGAGTGAGAGAGAGAGAAAGAGAAGCTGTGAGTAAGAGAGAGAGACGGAGAAAGAGAAGCTGTGAGTTGCAGAGAGAGTGACAGAAGCTGGAAGTGAGAGAGAGAGGGAGAAAGAGAAGCTGTGAGTGAGAGTGAGAGAGAGAAAGAGAAGCTTTAAGTGAGAGAGAGAGAAAGAGATGCTGTGAGTGAGAGAGAGAGAAAGAGAAGCTGTGAGCGAGACAGAGAGAAAGAAAGAGAAGCTGTGAGCAAGAGAGAGAAAGAGAAACTGTGAGTGAGAGAGAGAGAGAAAAAAGAAGCTGTGAGTGAGAGAGAGAGAAAGAGCTGTGAGTGAGAGAGAGAGAGAAAGAGCTGTGAGTGTGTGAGATAGAAAGAGAAGATGTGAGAGAGAGAGAGAAAGAGCAGCTGTGAGTGAGAGAGACAGCGAGAGAAAGAGAAGCTTAGTGAGAGAGACAGAGAGAGAAAGAGAAGCTGTGAGAAAGAGAGAGAGAGAAAGAGAAGCTGTGAGTGATAGAGAGAGAAAGAAGCTGTGAGTGAGAGAGAGAGGGAGAAAGAGAAGGTTTGAGTGAGAGAGAGAGAAAGAGAAAGAGAAGCTTTGAGTGAGAGAGAGAAAGAGAAGCTGTGAGTGAGAGAGAGAGAGAAGCTGTGAGTGTGTGTGAGAGAGAAAGAGTTGTGAGTGTGTGAGAGAGAAAGAGAAGCTGTGTGTGAGAGAGAAAGAGAAGCTGTGAGTGAGAGAGTCTGAGAGAGAAAGAGAAGCTGTGAGTGAGAGAGACAGAGAGAGAAAGAGAAGCTGTGAGTGAGAGAGAGAGGGAGAAAGAGAAGCTGTGTGAGAGAGAGAGAGAATGAGGAGCTGCGAGTGAGAGAGAGAGAGAAAGAGAAGCTGTGAGTGAGAGAGAGAGGGAGAAAAACAGAAGCTGTGAGAGACAGAGAGAGAGAGAGAAAGAGAAGCGTTGAGTGAGAGAGAGAGAGAAAGAGAAGCTGTGAGTGAGAGAGAGAGAAAGAGAAGCTGTGAGTGAGAGAGAGAGAAAGAGAAGATGAGAGTGCGAGAGAAAGAGATAAAGAGAAGCTGAGAGTGAGAGAGAGAGAGAAGATGTGATTGAGAGAGGGAAAAAGAGAAGCTGTGAGTGAGAGAGAGAGTAAAAAAGAAGCTGTGATTGAGAGAGAGAGAAAGAGAAGCTGTGAGTGAGAGAGAGAGAAAGAGAAGCTGTGAGTGAGAGAGAGAGAAAGAGCAGCTGTGAGTGTGAGAGAGAAATATAAGCTGTGAGTGAGAGAGAGAGAAAGTGAAGCTGTGAGTGTGAGAGAGAGAGAAAGAGAAGCTGTGAGTGAGAGAGACAAAGAGAGAAAGAGAAGCTGTGAGTGAGAGAGAGAGGGAGAAAGAGAAGCTGCGAGTGAGAGAGAGAGAGAAAGAGAAGCTGTGAGTGAGAGAGAGAAAGAGAAGCTGTGAGTGAGAGTGAAAGAGCAGCTGTGAGTGAGAGAGAGAGAAATAGAAGCGGTGAGTGAGTGAGACGGAGAGAGAAATAGAAGCTGTGAGTGAGACTGAGAGAGAAAGAGAAGCTGTGAGTGAGAGAGAGAGAGAAAGAGAAGCTGCGAGTGAGAGAGAGAGAGAAAGAGAAGCTGCGAGTGAGAGAGAGAGAAAGAGAAGCTGTGAGTGAGAGAGAGAAAGAGAAGCTGTGAGTGAGAGTGAAAGAGCAGCTGTGAGTGAGAGAGAGAAATAGAAGCTGTGAGTGAGAGAGAGAGAAAGAGAAGCTGTGAGTGAGTGAGACGGAGAGAGAAATAGAAGCTGTGAGTGAGAGAGACAGAGAGAGAAAGAGAAGCTGTGAGTGAGATAGACAGAGAGAGAAAGAGAAGCTGTGAGTGAGAGGGAAAGAGAGAGAAAGAGAAGCTGTGAGAAAGAGAGAGAGAGAGAAAGAGAAGCTGTGAGTGATAGAGAGAGAAAGAAGTTGTGAGTGAGAGAGAGAGGGAGAAAAAGAAGCTGTCAGTGAGAGTGAGAGAGAGAAAGAGAAGCTTTAAGTGAGAGAGAGAGAAAGAGAAGCTGAGTGAGAGAGAGAGAAAGAGAAGCTGTGAGTGAGAGAGAGAGAGAGAAAGAGCTGTGAGTGTGTGAGAGAGAAAGAGAAGCTGTGAGTGAGAGAGTGAGAGAGAGAAAGAGAGAGAGAGAAAGAGAAGCTGTGTGTGAGAGAGAAAGCGAGAGAGAGAAAGAGAAGCTGTGTGTGTGTGTGTGTGATTGAGAAAGAGAAGCTGTGAGTGAGAGAGAGAGAAAGAGAAGCTGTGAGTAAGAGAGAGAGAGAAAGAGCTGTGAGTGTGTGAGAGAGAAAGAGAAGATGTGAGAGAGAGAGAGAAAGAGCAGCTATGAGTGAGAGAGAGAGAAAGAGAAGCTGTGAGTCATAGAGAGAGAGAAAGAGAAGCTGTAAGTGAGAGAGAGAGAAAGAGCTGTGAGTGAGAGAGAGAGAGCTGTGAGTGTGTGAGATAGAAAGAGAAGATGTGTGTGAGAGAGAGAAAGAGCAGCTGTGAGTGAGAGAGACTGAGAGAAAGAGAAGCTGTGAGTGAGAGAGACAGAGAGAGAAAGAGAAGCTGTGAGTGAGAGAGTGAGAGAGAGAAAGAGAAGCTGTGAGTGAGAGGGAGAGAGAGAAAGAGAAGCTGTGAGTGAGAGAGAGACAGAGAGAAAGAGAAGCTGTGAGTGAAAGAGAGAAAGAGAGAGAAAGAAAAGCTGTGAGTGAGAGAGAGAGAGAAAAAAAGAAGAAGCTGTGAGTGAGAGAGAGAGAGAAAGAGAAGCTTTGAGTGAGAGAGAGAAAGAGAAGCTGTGAGTGAGTGAGAGAGAAAGAGATGCTGTGAGTGAGAGAAGAGAGGGAGAAAGGTGTGAGTGAGAGAGAGAGAGAGAGAGAAAGAGAAGCTTTGAGTGAGAGAAAGAGAAGCTGTGAGTGAGAGAGAGAGAGAAGCTGTGAGTGTGTGAGAGAGAGAAAGAGCTGTGAGTGTGTGTGAGAGAAAGAGAAGCTGTGTGTGAGAGAGAAAGAGAAGCTGTGAGTGAGAAAGACTGAGAGAGAAAGAGAAGCTGTGAGTGAGAGAGACAGAGAGAGAAAGAGCTGTGAGTGTGTGAGAGAGAAAGAGAAGCTGTGAGTGAGAGAGTGAGAGAGAGAAAGAGAGAGAGAGAAAGAGAAGCTGTGTGAGAGAGAGAAAGCGAGAGAGAGAAAGAGAAGCTGTGTGTGTGTGTGTGATTGAGAAAGAGAAGCTGTGAGTGAGAGAGAGAGAAAGAGAAGCTGTGAGTAAGAGAGAGAGAGAAAGAGCTGTGAGTGTGTGAGAGAGAAAGAGAAGATGTGTGTGAGAGAGAGAAAGAGCAGCTATGAGTGAGAGAGAGAGAAAGAGAAGCTGTGAGTCAGAGAGAGAGAGAAAGAGAAGCTGTAAGTGAGAGAGAGAGAAAGAGCTGTGAGTGAGAGAGAGAGAGAAAGAGCTGTGAGTGTGTGAGATAGAAAGAGAAGATGTGAGAGAGAGAGAGAAAGAGCAGCTGTGAGTGAGAGAGACTGAGAGAGAAAGAGAAGCTGTGAGTGAGAGAGACAGAGAGAGAAAGAGAAGCTGTGAGTGAGAGAGTGAGAGAGAGAAAGAGAAGCTGTGAGTGAGAGGGAGAGAGAGAAAGAGAAGCTGTGAGTGAGAGAGAGACAGAGAGAAAGAGAAGCTGTGAGTGAAAGAGAGAAAGAGAGAGAAAGAGAAGCTGTGAGTGAGAGAGAGAGAGAAAAAAAGAAGAAGCTGTGAGTGAGAGAGAGAAAGAGAAGCTGTGAGTGAGTGAGAGAGAAAGAGATGCTGTGAGTGAGAGAAGAGAGGGAGAAAGGTGTGAGTGAGAGAGAGAGAGAGAAAGAGAAGCTTTGAGTGAGAGAAAGAGAAGCTGTGAGTGAGAGAGAGAGAGAAGCTGTGAGTGTGTGAGAGAGAGAAAGAGCTGTGAGTGTGTGAGAGAGAAAGAGAAGCTGTGTGTGAGAGAGAAAGAGAAGCTGTGAGTGAGAGAGACTGAGAGAGAAAGAGAAGATGTGAGTGAGAGAGACAGAGAGAGAAAGAGAAGCTGTGAGTGAGAGTGAGAGAAAAAAGAAGATGAGAGTGAGAGAGAGAGAGAGAAGCTTTGAGTGAGAGAGAAAAAGAGAAGCTGTGAGTGAGAGAGAGAGTGAGAAAGAGAAGCTGTGAGTGAGAGAGAGAGAAGCTGTGAGAGAGAGAGAGAGAGAGAAAGAGAAGCTGTGAGTAAGAGAGAGAGAGGGAGAAAGAGAAGCTGTGAGTTGCAGAGAGAGTGACAGAAGCTGGAAGTGAGAGAGAGAGGGAGAAAGAGAAGCTGTGAGTGAGAGTGAGAGAGAGAAAGAGAAGCTTTAAGTGAGAGAGAGAGAGAAAGAGATGCTGTGAGTGAGAGAGAGAGAAAGAGAAGCTGTGAGCGAGACAGAGAGAAAGAAAGAGAAGCTGTGAGCAAGAGAGAGAAAGAGAAACTGTGAGTGAGAGAGAGAGAGAAAAAAGAAGCTGTGAGTGAGAGAGAGAGAAAGAGCTGTGAGTGAGAGAGAGAGAGAAAGAGCTGTGAGTGTGTGAGATAGAAAGAGAAGATGTGAGAGAGAGAGAGAAAGAGTAGCTGTGAGTGAGAGAGACAGCGAGAGAAAGAGAAGCTTAGTGAGAGAGACAGAGAGAGAAAGAGAAGCTGTGAGTAAGAGAGAGAGAGAAAGAGAAGCTGTGAGTGATAGAGAGAGAAAGAAGCTGTGAGTGAGAGAGAGAGGGAGAAAGAGAAGGTTTGAGTGAGAGAGAGAGAGAAAGAGAAGCTTTGAGTGAGAGAGAGAAAGAGAAGCTGTGAGTGAGAGAGAGAGAAGCTGTGAGTGTGTGTGAGAGAGAAAGAGTTGTGAGTGTGTGAGAGAGAAAGAGAAGCTGTGTGTGAGAGAGAAAGAGAAGCTGTGAGTGAGAGAGTCTGAGAGAGAGAGAAGCTGTGAGTGAGAGAGACAGAGAGAGAAAGAGAAGCTGTGAGTGAGAGAGAGAGGGAGAAAGAGAAGCTGTGTGAGAGAGAGAGAATGAGGAGCTGCGAGTGAGAGAGAGAGAGAAAGAGAAGCTGTGAGTGAGAGAGAGGGAGAAAAACAGAAGCTGTGAGAGACAGAGAGAGAGAGAAAGAGAAGCGTTGAGAGAGAGAGAGAGAGAAAGAGAAGCTGTGAGTGAGAGAGAGAGAAAGAGAAGCTGTGAGTGAGAGAGAGAGAAAGAGAAGATGAGAGTGCGAGAGAAAGAGATAAAGAGAAGCTGAGAGTGAGAGAGAGAGAGAAGATGTGATTGAGAGAGGGAAAAAGAGAAGCTGTGAGTGAGAGAGAGAGTAAAAAAGAAGCTGTGAGTGAGAGAGAGAAAGAGAAGCTGCGAGTGAGAGAGAGAGAAAGAGAAGCTGTGAGTGAGAGAGAGAGAAAGAGAAGCTGTGAGTGAGAGAGAGAGAAAGAGAAGCTGTGAGTGAGAGAGAGAGAAAGAGCAGCTGTGAGTGTGAGAGAGAAATATAAGCTGTGAGTGAGAGAGAGAGAAAGTGAAGCTGTGAGTGTGAGAGAGAGAGAAAGAGAAGCTGTGAGTGAGAGAGACAGAGAGAGAAAAGGAAGCTGTGAGTGTGAGAGAGGGAGAAAGAGAAGCTGCGAGTGAGAGAGAGAGAGAAAGAGAAGCTGTGAGTGAGAGAGAGAAAGAGAAGCTGTGATGGAGAGTGAAAGAACAGCTGTGAGTGAGAGAGAGAAAATAGAAGCGGTGAGTGAGTGAGACGGAGAGAGAAATAGAAGCTGTGAGTGAGACTGAGAGAGAAAGAGAAGCTGTGAGTGAGAGAGAGAGAGAAAGAGAAGCTGCGAGTGAGAGAGAGAGAGAAAGAGAAGCTGCGAGTGAGAGAGAGAGAGAAAGAGAAGCTGTGAGTGAGAGAGAGAAAGAGAAGCTGTGAGTGAGAGTGAAAGAGCAGCTGTGAGTGAGAGAGAGAAATAGAAGCTGTGAGTGAGAGAGAGAGAAAGAGAAGCTGTGAGTGAGTGAGACGGAGAGAGAAATAGAAGCTGTGAGTGAGAGAGACAGAGAGAGAAAGAGAAGCTGTGAGTGAGATAGACAGAGAGAGAAAGAGAAGCTGTGAGTGAGAGGGAAAGAGAGAGAAAGAGAAGCTGTGAGAAAGAGAGAGAGAGAGAAAGAGAAGCTGTGAGTGATAGAGAGAGAAAGAAGTTGTGAGTGAGAGAGAGAGAGGGAGAAAAAGAAGCTGTCAGTGAGAGTGAGAGAGAGAAAGAGAAGCTTTAAGTGAGAGAGAGAGAGAAAGAGAAGCTGAGTGAGAGAGAGAGAAAGAGAAGCTGTGAGTGAGAGAGTGAGAGAGAGAAAGAGAGAGAGAGAAAGAGAAGCTGTGTGTGAGAGAGAAAGCGAGAGAGAGAAAGAGAAGCTGTGTGTGTGTGTGATTGAGAAAGAGAAGCTGTGAGTGAGAGAGAGAGAAAGAGAAGCTGTGAGTAAGAGAGAGAGAGAAAGAGCTGTGAGTGTGTGAGAGAGAAAGAGAAGATGTGAGAGAGAGAGAGAAAGAGCAGCTATGAGTGAGAGAGAGAGAAAGAGAAGCTGTGAGTCAGAGAGAGAGAGAAAGAGAAGCTGTAAGTGAGAGAGAGAGAAAGAGCTGTGAGTGAGAGAGAGAGAGAGCTGTGAGTGTGTGAGATAGAAAGAGAAGATGTGTGTGAGAGAGAGAAAGAGCAGCTGTGAGTGAGAGAGACTGAGAGAAAGAGAAGCTGTGAGTGAGAGAGAGAGAGAAAGAGCTGTGAGTGTGTGAGAGAGAAAGAGAAGATGTGTGAGAGAGAGAGAAAGAGCAGCTATGAGTGAGAGAGAGAGAAAGAGAAGCTGTGAGTCAGAGAGAGAGAGAAAGAGAAGCTGTAAGTGAGAGAGAGAGAAAGAGCTGTGAGTGAGAGAGAGAGAGCTGTGAGTGTGTGAGATAGAAAGAGAAGATGTGTGTGAGAGAGAGAAAGAGCAGCTGTGAGTGAGAGAGACTGAGAGAAAGAGAAGCTGTGAGTGAGAGAGACAGAGAGAGAAAGAGAAGCTGTGAGTGAGAGAGTGAGAGAGAGAAAGAGAAGCTGTGAGTGAGAGGGAGAGAGAGAAAGAGAAGCTGTGAGTGAGAGAGAGACAGAGAGAAAGAGAAGCTGTGAGTGAAAGAGAGAAAGAGAGAGAAAGAAAAGCTGTGAGTGAGAGAGAGAGAGAAAAAAAGAAGAAGCTGTGAGTGAGAGAGAGAGAGAAAGAGAAGCTTTGAGTGAGAGAGAGAAAGAGAAGCTGTGAGTGAGTGAGAGAGAAAGAGATGCTGTGAGTGAGAGAAGAGAGGGAGAAAGGTGTGAGTGAGAGAGAGAGAGAGAGAGAAAGAGAAGCTTTGAGTGAGAGAAAGAGAAGCTGTGAGTGAGAGAGAGAGAGAAGCTGTGAGTGTGTGAGAGAGAGAAAGAGCTGTGAGTGTGTGTGAGAGAAAGAGAAGCTGTGTGTGAGAGAGAAAGAGAAGCTGTGAGTGAGAGAGACAGAGAGAGAAAGAGCTGTGAGTGTGTGAGAGAGAAAGAGAAGCTGTGAGTGAGAGAGTGAGAGAGAGAAAGAGAGAGAGAGAAAGAGAAGCTGTGTGAGAGAGAGAAAGCGAGAGAGAGAAAGAGAAGCTGTGTGTGTGTGTGTGATTGAGAAAGAGAAGCTGTGAGTGAGAGAGAGAGAAAGAGAAGCTGTGAGTAAGAGAGAGAGAGAAAGAGCTGTGAGTGTGTGAGAGAGAAAGAGAAGATGTGTGTGAGAGAGAGAAAGAGCAGCTATGAGTGAGAGAGAGAGAAAGAGAAGCTGTGAGTCAGAGAGAGAGAGAAAGAGAAGCTGTAAGTGAGAGAGAGAGAAAGAGCTGTGAGTGAGAGAGAGAGAGAAAGAGCTGTGAGTGTGTGAGATAGAAAGAGAAGATGTGAGAGAGAGAGAGAAAGAGCAGCTGTGAGTGAGAGAGACTGAGAGAGAAAGAGAAGCTGTGAGTGAGAGAGACAGAGAGAGAAAGAGAAGCTGTGAGTGAGAGAGTGAGAGAGAGAAAGAGAAGCTGTGAGTGAGAGGGAGAGAGAGAAAGAGAAGCTGTGAGTGAGAGAGAGACAGAGAGAAAGAGAAGCTGTGAGTGAAAGAGAGAAAGAGAGAGAAAGAGAAGCTGTGAGTGAGAGAGAGAGAGAAAAAAAGAAGAAGCTGTGAGTGAGAGAGAGAAAGAGAAGCTGTGAGTGAGTGAGAGAGAAAGAGATGCTGTGAGTGAGAGAAGAGAGGGAGAAAGGTGTGAGTGAGAGAGAGAGAGAGAAAGAGAAGCTTTGAGTGAGAGAAAGAGAAGCTGTGAGTGAGAGAGAGAGAGAAGCTGTGAGTGTGTGAGAGAGAGAAAGAGCTGTGAGTGTGTGAGAGAGAAAGAGAAGCTGTGTGTGAGAGAGAAAGAGAAGCTGTGAGTGAGAGAGACTGAGAGAGAAAGAGAAGATGTGAGTGAGAGAGACAGAGAGAGAAAGAGAAGCTGTGAGTGAGAGTGAGAGAAAAAAGAAGCTGAGAGTGAGAGAGAGAGAGAGAAGCTTTGAGTGAGAGAGAAAAAGAGAAGCTGTGAGTGAGAGAGAGAGTGAGAAAGAGAAGCTGTGAGTGAGAGAGAGAGAAGCTGTGAGAGAGAGAGAGAGAGAGAAAGAGAAGCTGTGAGTAAGAGAGAGAGAGGGAGAAAGAGAAGCTGTGAGTTGCAGAGAGAGTGACAGAAGCTGGAAGTGAGAGAGAGAGGGAGAAAGAGAAGCTGTGAGTGAGAGTGAGAGAGAGAAAGAGAAGCTTTAAGTGAGAGAGAGAGAGAAAGAGATGCTGTGAGTGAGAGAGAGAGAAAGAGAAGCTGTGAGCGAGACAGAGAGAAAGAAAGAGAAGCTGTGAGCAAGAGAGAGAAAGAGAAACTGTGAGTGAGAGAGAGAGAGAAAAAAGAAGCTGTGAGTGAGAGAGAGAGAAAGAGCTGTGAGTGAGAGAGAGAGAGAAAGAGCTGTGAGTGTGTGAGATAGAAAGAGAAGATGTGAGAGAGAGAGAGAGAAAGAGTAGCTGTGAGTGAGAGAGACAGCGAGAGAAAGAGAAGCTTAGTGAGAGAGACAGAGAGAGAAAGAGAAGCTGTGAGTAAGAGAGAGAGAGAAAGAGAAGCTGTGAGTGATAGAGAGAGAAAGAAGCTGTGAGTGAGAGAGAGAGGGAGAAAGAGAAGGTTTGAGTGAGAGAGAGAAAGAGAAGCTTTGAGTGAGAGAGAGAAAGAGAAGCTGTGAGTGAGAGAGAGAGAAGCTGTGAGTGTGTGTGAGAGAGAAAGAGAAGCTGTGTGTGAGAGAGAAAGAGAAGCTGTGAGTGAGAGAGTCTGAGAGAGAGAGAAGCTGTGAGTGAGAGAGACAGAGAGAGAAAGAGAAGCTGTGAGTGAGAGAGAGAGGGAGAAAGAGAAGCTGTGTGAGAGAGAGAGAATGAGGAGCTGCGAGTGAGAGAGAGAGAGAAAGAGAAGCTGTGAGTGAGAGAGAGAGGGAGAAAAACAGAAGCTGTGAGAGACAGAGAGAGAGAGAAAGAGAAGCGTTGAGAGAGAGAGAGAGAGAAAGAGAAGCTGTGAGTGAGAGAGAGAGAAAGAGAAGCTGTGAGTGAGAGAGAGAGAAAGAGAAGATGAGAGTGCGAGAGAAAGAGATAAAGAGAAGCTGAGAGTGAGAGAGAGAGAGAAGATGTGATTGAGAGAGGGAAAAAGAGAAGCTGTGAGTGAGAGAGAGAGTAAAAAAGAAGCTGTGAGTGAGAGAGAGAAAGAGAAGCTGCGAGTGAGAGAGAGAGAAAGAGAAGCTGTGAGTGAGAGAGAGAGAAAGAGAAGCTGTGAGTGAGAGAGAGAGAAAGAGCAGCTGTGAGTGTGAGAGAGAAATATAAGCTGTGAGTGAGAGAGAGAGAAAGTGAAGCTGTGAGTGTGAGAGAGAGAGAAAGAGAAGCTGTGAGTGAGAGAGACAGAGAGAGAAAGAGAAGCTGTGAGTGTGAGAGAGGGAGAAAGAGAAGCTGCGAGTGAGAGAGAGAGAGAAAGAGAAGCTGTGAGTGAGAGAGAGAAAGAGAAGCTGTGAGTGAGAGTGAAAGAACAGCTGTGAGTGAGAGAGAGAAAATAGAAGCGGTGAGTGAGTGAGACGGAGAGAGAAATAGAAGCTGTGAGTGAGACTGAGAGAGAAAGAGAAGCTGTGAGTGAGAGAGAGAGAGAAAGAGAAGCTGCGAGTGAGAGAGAGAGAGAAAGAGAAGCTGCGAGTGAGAGAGAGAGAGAAAGAGAAGCTGTGAGTGAGAGAGAGAAAGAGAAGCTGTGAGTGAGAGTGAAAGAGCAGCTGTGAGTGAGAGAGAGAAATAGAAGCTGTGAGTGAGAGAGAGAGAAAGAGAAGCTGTGAGTGAGTGAGACGGAGAGAGAAATAGAAGCTGTGAGTGAGAGAGACAGAGAGAGAAAGAGAAGCTGTGAGTGAGATAGACAGAGAGAGAAAGAGAAGCTGTGAGTGAGAGGGAAAGAGAGAGAAAGAGAAGCTGTGAGAAAGAGAGAGAGAGAGAATGAGAAGCTGTGAGTGATAGAGAGAGAAAGAAGTTGTGAGTGAGAGAGAGAGAGGGAGAAAAAGAAGCTGTCAGTGAGAGTGAGAGAGAGAAAGAGAAGCTTTAAGTGAGAGAGAGAGAGAAAGAGAAGCTGAGTGAGAGAGAGAGAAAGAGAAGCTGTGAGTGAGAGAGTGAGAGAGAGAAAGAGAGAGAGAGAAAGAGAAGCTGTGTGTGAGAGAGAAAGCGAGAGAGAGAAAGAGAAGTGTGTGTGTGTGTGATTGAGAAAGAGAAGCTGTGAGTGAGAGAGAGAGAAAGAGAAGCTGTGAGTAAGAGAGAGAGAGAAAGAGCTGTGAGTGTGTGAGAGAGAAAGAGAAGATGTGAGAGAGAGAGAGAAAGAGCAGCTATGAGTGAGAGAGAGAGAAAGAGAAGCTGTGAGTCAGCGAGAGAGAGAAAGAGAAGCTGTAAGTGAGAGAGAGAGAAAGAGCTGTGAGTGAGAGAGAGAGAGAGCTGTGAGTGTGTGAGATAGAAAGAGAAGATGTGTGAGAGAGAGAGAAAGAGCAGCTGTGAGTGAGAGAGACTGAGAGAAAGAGAAGCTGTGAGTGAGAGAGACAGAGAGAGAAAGAGAAGCTGTGAGTGAGAGAGTGAGAGAGAGAAAGAGAAGCTGTGAGTGAGAGGGAGAGAGAGAAAGAGAAGCTGTGAGTGAGAGAGAGACAGAGAGAAAGAGAAGCTGTGAGTGAAAGAGAGAAAGAGAGAGAAAGAAAAGCTGTGAGTGAGAGAGAGAGAGAGAAAAAGAAGAAGCTGTGAGTGAGAGAGAGAGAGAAAGAGAAGCTTTGAGTGAGAGAGAGAAAGAGAAGCTGTGAGTGAGTGAGAGAGAAAGAGATGCTATGAGTGAGAGAAGAGAGGGAGAAAGGTGTGAGTGAGAGAGAGAGAGAGAGAGAAAGAGAAGCTTTGAGTGAGAGAAAGAGAAGCTGTGAGTGAGAGAGAGAGAGAAGCTGTGAGTGTGTGAGAGAGAGAAAGAGCTGTGAGTGTGTGTGAGAGAAAGAGAAGCTGTGTGTGTGAGAGAAAGAGAAGCTGTGAGTGAGAGAGACTGAGAGAGAAAGAGAAGATGTGAGTGAGAGAGACAGAGAGAGAAAGAGAAGCTGTGAGTGAGAGTGAGAGAAAAAAGAAGCTGAGAGTGAGAGAGAGAGAAGCTTTGAGTGAGAGAGAAAAAGAGAAGCTGCGAGTGAGAGAGACAGAGAGAGAGAGAAAAGCTGTGAGTGAGAGAGAGAGTGAGAAAGAGAAGCTGTGAGTGAGTGAGAGAGAAGCCGTGAGAGAGAGAGAGAAGCTGTGAGTGAGAGAGACAGAGAGAGAAAGAGAAGCTGTGAGTGAGAGAGTGAGAGAGAGAAAGAGAAGCTGTGAGTGAGAGGGAGAGCGAGAAAGAGAAGCTGTGAGTGAGAGAGAGACAGAGCGAAAGAGAAGCTGTGAGTGAGAGAGAGAAAGAGAGAGAAAGAGAAGCTGTGAGTGAGAGAGAGAGAGAAAAAAAGAAGCTGTGAGAGAGAGAGAGAGAAAGAGAAGCTTTGAGTAAGAGAGAGAAAGAGATATTGTGAGTGAGATAGAGAAAGAGAGAAAAAGAGAAGCTGTGTGTGAGAGAGAGAATCTGTGAGTGAGAGAGAGAGTGAGAAAGAGAAGCTGTGAGTGAGAGAGAGAGAAGCTGTGAGTGAGAGAGAGAGAGAGAAAGAGAAGCTGTGAGTAAGAGAGAGAGAGGGAGAAAGAGAAGCTGTGAGTTGCAGAGAGAGTGACAGAAGCTGGAAGTGAGAGAGAGAGGGAGAAAGAGAAGCTGTGAGTGAGAGTGAGAGAGAGAAAGAGAAGCTTTAAGTGAGAGAGAGAGAGAAAGAGACGCTGTGAGTGAGAGAGAGAGAAAGAGAAGCTGTGAGCGAGACAGAGAGAAAGAAAGAGAAGCTGTGAGCAAGAGAGAGAAAGAGAAACTGTGAGTGAGAGAGAGAGAGAAAAAAGAAGCTGTGAGTGAGAGAGAGAGAAAGAGCTGTGAGTGAGAGAGAGAGAAAGAGCTGTGAGTGTGTGAGATAGAAAGAGAAGATGTGAGAGAGAGAGAGAAAGAGCAGCTGTGAGTGAGAGAGACAGCGAGAGAAAGAGAAGCTTAGTGAGAGAGACAGAGAGAGAAAGAGAAGCTGTGAGTGAGAGAGAGAAAGAGAAGCTGTGAGTGAGAGACAGAAAGAGAGAAAGAGAAGCTGTGAGTGAGAGAGAGAGAAAGAGATGCTTTGAGTGAGAGAGAGAGAAACAGAAGCTGTGAGTGAGAGAGAGAGAGAAAGAGAGTCTGTGAGAGAAAGAGAGGAAGAGAAGCTGTGAGTGACTGAGAGAGAGGCTGTGAGTGAGAGAGAGAAGCTGTGAGTGAGAGAGAGAGAAATAGAAGCTGTGAGTGAGAGAGAAAGAGAAGCTGTGAGTGAGTGAGTGAGAGAGAAGCTGTGAGTGAGAGAGAGAGAGAAAGAGAAGCTGTTAGTGAGAGAGAAATAGAAGCTGTGAGTGAGTGAGAGAGAGAGAGAAGCTGTGAGTGAGAGAGAGAGAAAGAGAAGCTGTGAGTGAGAGAGAGAGAGAAAGAGAAAGATAAGCTGTGAGTGAGAGAGAGAAAGAGAAGCTGAGAAAGAGAGAGTGAAAGAGAAGCTGTGAGTGAGAGAGAGAGAGAAGCTGTGAGTGAGAGAGAAAGAAGTTGTGAGTGAGAGAGAGAAAGAGAAGCTGTGAGTGAGAGAGAGAGAGAGAGAAGCTGTAAGTGAGAGAGAGAGAGAAAGAGAATCTGAGAAAGAGAGAGAGAAAGAGAAGCTGTAAGTGAGAGAGAAAGAGAAGCTGTGAGTGAGAGAGAGAGAGAAAGAGAAGCTGTGAGTGAGAGAGAGAGAAAGAGAAGTTGTGAGTGAGTGAGAGAGGAAGAGATGCTGTGAGTGAGAGAGAGAGAGAAAGAGAAGCTGTGAGAGAGAGTGAGAAAGAGAAGCTGTGAGTGAGAGGGAGAGAAAGAGAAAGAGAAGCTGTGAGTGAGACAAAGAGAGAGAAAGAGAAGCTGTGATTGAGAGAGAGAGAGAAAGAGAAGCTGTGATTGAGAGAGAGAGAGAGAGAAGCTGTGAGTGAGAGAGAGAGAAAGAGAAGCTGTGTGAGAGAGAGAGAGGAAGAGATGCTGTGAGTGAGAGAGAGAGAAAGAGAAGCTGTGAGTGAGTGAGAGAGAGAGAGAGAGAATCTGTGAGTGAGAGGGAGAGAGAGAAAGAAAAGCTGTGTGAGAGAGAGAAAAACAGAAGCTGTGAGTGAGAGAGAGAGAGAAAGAGAAGCTGTGAGTGAGAGAGAGAGAAAGAGAAGCTGTGTGTGAGAGAGAGAGAATCTGTGAGTGAGAGGGAGAGGGAGAAAGAGAAGCTGTGAGTGAGAGAGAGAGAAAAACAGAAGCTGTGAGTGAGAGAGAGATAGAAAGAGAAGCTGTGTGAGAGAGAGAGAGAAAGAGAAGCTCTGAGTGAGAGAGAGAGAAAGAGAGTCTGAGAAAGAGAGAGTGAAAGAGAAGCTGTGAGTGAGAGCGAGAGAGAGAGAAGCTGTGAGTGAGAGAGAGAGAGAAGCTGTGAGTGAGAGAGAGAGAAGGTGTGAGTGAGAGAGAGAGAAATAGAAGCTGTGAGTGAGAGAGAAAGAGAAGCTGTTAGTGAGTGAGAGAGAAGATGTAAGTGAGTGAAAGAGAGAGAGAAAGAGAAGCTGTGAGTGAGATAGAGAGAGAAAGAGAAGCTGTGAGAGAGAGTGAGAAAGAAGCTGTGAGTGAGAGAGAGAGAAAGAGAAGCTGGGAGTGAGACAAAGAGAGAGAAAAAGAAGCTGTGAGTGAGAGAGAGCGAGAGAAAGAGATGCTGTGAGTGAGAGAGAAACAGAAGCTGTGAATGAGAGAGAGAGAGAGAGAGAGAAGGTGTGAGTGAGAGAGAGAAAAAAAGAGAAGCTGTGAGAGAGAGAGAGAGAAAAAGAGAAGCCATGAGTGAGAGAGAAAGAGAAAGAGAAGCTGTGAGTGACACAGAGAGAGAGAAGCTGTGAGTGAGAGAGAGAGAGAAAGAGAAGCTGTGTGTGTGAGAGAGAAAGAGAAGCTGTGTGAGTGAGAGAGAGAGAGAGAAGCTGTGTGTGTGAGAGAGATTAAGAGAAGCTGTGTGTGTGTGAGAGAGAAAGAGACACTGTGTGTGTGTGTGAGAGAGAGAGAAAGAGAAGCTATGAGTGAGAGAGAGAGATGCTGTGAGTGAGAGAGAATGAGAGAAGCTGTGTGTGAGAGAAAGAGAAAGTGAAGCTGTGTGTGAGAGAAAGAGAGAATGTGAAGCTGTGAGTGAATGAGAGAGAGAAAGAGAAGCATTGAGTGAGAGATAGAGAAATAGAGTCTGGGAGAGAGAGAGAAAGAGAAGCTGTGTGTGAGAGAGAGAATGTGAGTGAGAGCGAGAGAGCGAAAGAGAAGATGTGAGTGAGAGAGAGAGAGTTGCTGTGAGTGAGTGAGAGAGAGAAACAGAAGCTGCGAGTGAGAGAGAGAAAGAGAAGCTGTGAGTGAGAGACAGAAAGAGAGAAAGAGAAGCTGTGAGTGAGAGAAAAAAGCTGTGAGTGAGAGAGAGAGAGAAAGAGATGCTTTGAGTGTGAGAGAGAGAAGCAGAAGCTGTGAGTGAGTGAGAGAGAGAAAGAGAGTCTGTGAGAGAAAGAGAGGAAGAGAAGCTGTGAGTGACTGAGAGAGAGAAGCTGTGAGTGAGAGAGAGAAGCTGTGAGTGAGAGAGAGAGAAATAGAAGCTGTGAGTGAGAGAGAAAGAGAAGCTGTGAGTGAGTGAGTGAGAGAGAAGCTGTGAGTGAGAGAGAGAGAGGGAGAAAGAGAAGTTGTGAGTGAGAGAGAGAGAAAGAGATGCTGTGAGTGAGAGAGAGAAAGAGAAGCTGAGAAAGAGAGAGTGAAAGAGAAGCTGTCAGTGAGAGAGAGAGAGAGAAGCTGTGAGTGAGAGAGAGAGAAGCTGTGAGTGAGAGAGAGAGAGAGAAGCTGTGAGTGAGAGAGAGAGAGAAAGAGAAGCTGTGAGTGAGAGAGAGAAAAAGAGAATCTGAGAAAGAGAGAAAGAGAAGCTGTGAGTGAGAGAGAAAGAGAAAGAGAAAAAGAAGCTGTGAGTGACACAGAGAGAGAGAAGCTGTGAGTGAGTGAGAGAGAGAAAGAGATGCAGTGAGTGAGAGAGAAACAGAAGCTGTGAATGAGAGAGAGAGAGAAAGAGAAGGTGTGAGTATGAGAGAGAGAAAAAGGGAAGCTGGGTGTGAGAGAGAGAGAAAGAGAAGCTGTGTGGGAGAGAGAGAGAAAGAGAAGCTGTGGGGGAGAGAGAGATACTGTGAGTGAGAGAGAGAAAGAGAAACTGTGAGTGAGTGAGAGAGAAAGAGAAGCTGTGAGTTTGGGAGAGAGAAGATGTGAGTGAGAAAGAGAGAAAGAGATGCTGTGAGTGAAAGAAAGAGAGTGAAAGAGAAGCTGTGAGTGAGAGAGAGAGAGAAAGAGAAGCTGTGAGTGAGTGAGAGAGAGAAAGGGAAGCTGTGAGTGTGTGACAGAGTGAGTGCTGTGAGTGAGAGAGAGAGAAAGAGAAGCTGTGAGTGAGAGAGAAAGAGAGAGAAAGAGAAGCTGTGAGGGAGAGATAGAGAACCTGTGACTGAGAGAGAGAAACTGTGAGTGAGAGAGAGAGAGAAAGAGATGCTGTGAGTGAGAGAGAAACAGAAGCTGTGAATGAGAGAGAGAGATAGAGAGAGAAGGTGTGAGTGAGAGAGAGAAAAAAAGAGAAGCTGTGAGAGAGAGAGAGAGAAAGAGAAGCCATGAGTGAGAGAGAAAGAGAAAGAGAAAGAGAAAGAGAAGCTGTGAGTGACACAGAGAGAGAGAAGCTGTGAGTGAGAGAGAGAGAATGAGAAGCTGTGTGTGTGAGAGAGAAAGAGAAGCTGTGTGAGTGAGAGAGAGAGAGAGAGAAGCTGTGTGTGAGAGAGAGATTAAGAGAAGCTGTGTGTGTGTGAGAGAGAAAGAGACACTGTGTGTGAGAGAGAGAGAGAGAAAGAGAAGCTGTGAGTGAGAGAGAGAGATGCTGTGAGTGAGAGAGAATGAGAGAAGCTGTGTGTGAGTGTGAGAGAGAAACAGAAGCTGTGAGTGAGAGAGAGAAAGAGAAGCTGTGAGTGAGAGACAGAAAGAGAGAAAGAGAAGCTGTGAGTGAGAGAGAGAGAAAGAGATGCTTTGAGTGAGAGAGAGAGAAACAGAAGCTGTGAGTGAGAGAGAGAGAGAAAGAGAGTCTGTGAGAGAAAGAGAGGAAGAGAAGCTGTGAGTGACTGAGAGAGAGGCTGTGAGTGAGAGAGAGAAGCTGTGAGTGAGAGAGAGAGAAATAGAAGCTGTGAGTGAGAGAGAAAGAGAAGCTGTGAGTGAGTGAGTGAGAGAGAAGCTGTGAGTGAGAGAGAGAGAGAAAGAGAAGCTGTTAGTGAGAGAGAAATAGAAGCTGTGAGTGAGTGAGAGAGAGAGAGAAGCTGTGAGTGAGAGAGAGAGAAAGAGAAGCTGTGAGTGAGAGAGAGAGAGAAAGAGAAGCTGTGAGTGAGAGAGAGAAAGAGAAGCTGAGAAAGAGAGAGTGAAAGAGAAGCTGTGAGTGAGAGAGAGAGAGAAGCTGTGAGTGAGAGAGAAAGAAGTTGTGAGTGAGAGAGAGAAAGAGAAGCTGTGAGTGAGAGAGAGAGAGAGAGAGAGAAGCTGTAAGTGAGAGAGAGAGAGAAAGAGAATCTGAGAAAGAGAGAGAGAAAGAGAAGCTGTAAGTGAGAGAGAAAGAGAAGCTGTGAGTGAGAGAGAGAGAGAAAGAGAAGCTGTGAGTGAGAGAGAGAGAAAGAGAAGTTGTGAGTGAGTGAGAGAGGAAGAGATGCTGTGAGTGAGAGAGAGAGAGAAAGAGAAGCTGTTAGAGAGAGTGAGAAAGAGAAGCTGTGAGTGAGAGGGAGAGAAAGAGAAGCTGTGAGTGAGACAAAGAGAGAGAAAGAGAAGCTGTGATTGAGAGAGAGAGAGAAAGAGAAGCTGTGATTGAGAGAGAGAGAGAGAGAAGCTGTGAGTGAGAGAGAGAGAGAAAGAGAAGCTGTGAGAGAGAGAGAGAGGAAGAGATGCTGTGAGTGAGAGAGAGAGAAAGAGAAGCTGTGAGTGAGTGAGAGAGAGAGAGAGAGAATCTGTGAGTGAGAGGGAGAGAGAGAAAGAAAAGCTGTGTGAGAGAGAGAAAAACAGAAGCTGTGAGTGAGAGAGAGAGAGAAAGAGAAGCTGTGAGTGAGAGAGAGAAAGAGAAGCTGTGTGAGAGAGAGAGAGAATCTGTGAGTGAGAGGGAGAGGGAGAAAGAGAAGCTGTGAGTGAGAGAGAGAGAAAAACAGAAGCTGTGAGTGAGAGAGAGATAGAAAGAGAAGCTGTGTGAGAGAGAGAGAGAAAGAGAAGCTCTGAGTGAGAGAGAGAGAAAGAGAGTCTGAGAAAGAGAGAGTGAAAGAGAAGCTGTGAGTGAGAGCGAGAGAGAGAGAAGCTGTGAGTGAGAGAGAGAGAGAAGCTGTGAGTGAGAGAGAGAGAAGGTGTGAGTGAGAGAGAGAGAAATAGAAGCTGTGAGTGAGAGAGAAAGAGAAGCTGTTAGTGAGTGAGAGAGAAGATGTAAGTGAGTGAAAGAGAGAGAGAAAGAGAAGCTGTGAGTGAGATAGAGAGAGAAAGAGATGCTGTGAGTGAGAGAGAAACAGAAGCTGTGAATGAGAGAGAGAGAGAGAGAGAGAGAGAAGGTGTGAGTGAGAGAGAGAAAAAAAGAGAAGCTGTGAGAGAGAGAGAGAGAGAAAGAGAAGCCATGAGTGAGAGAGAAAGAGAAAGAGAAGCTGTGAGTGACACAGAGAGAGAGAAGCTGTGAGTGAGAGAGAGAGAGAAAGAGAAGCTGTGTGTGTGAGAGAGAAAGAGAAGCTGTGTGAGTGAGAGAGAGAGAGAAGCTGTGTGTGTGAGAGAGATTAAGAGAAGCTGTGTGTGTGTGAGAGAGAAAGAGACACTGTGTGTGTGTGTGAGAGAGAGAGAAAGAGAAGCTATGAGTGAGAGAGAGAGATGCTGTGAGTGAGAGAGAATGAGAGAAGCTGTGTGTGAGAGAAAGAGAAAGTGAAGCTGTGTGTGAGAGAAAGAGAGAATGTGAAGCTGTGAGTGAATGAGAGAGAGAAAGAGAAGCATTGAGTGAGAGATAGAGAAATAGAGTCTGGGAGAGAGAGAGAAAGAGAAGCTGTGTGTGTGAGAGAGAATGTGAGTGAGAGCGAGAGAGCGAAAGAGAAGATGTGAGTGAGAGAGAGAGAGAGTTGCTGTGAGTGAGTGAGAGAGAGAAACAGAAGCTGCGAGTGAGAGAGAGAAAGAGAAGCTGTGAATGAGAGACAGAAAGAGAGAAAGAGAAGCTGTGAGTGAGAGAAAAAAGCTGTGAGTGAGAGAGAGAGAGAAAGAGATGCTTTGAGTGAGAGAGAGAGAAGCAGAAGCTGTGAGTGAGAGAGAGAGAGAAAGAGAGTCTGTGAGAGAAAGAGAGGAAGAGAAGCTGTGAGTGACTGAGAGAGAGAAGCTGTGAGTGAGAGAGAGAAGCTGTGAGTGAGAGATAGAAGCTGTGAGTGAGAGAGAAAGAGAAGCTGTGAGTGAGTGAGTGAGAGAGAAGCTGTGAGTGAGAGAGAGAGAAAGAGAAGCTGTGAGTGAGAGAGAAATAGAAGCTGTGAGTGAGTGAGAGAGAGAGAGAAGCTGTGAGTGAGTGAGAGAGAAAGAGAAGCTGTGAGTGAGAGAGAGAGAGAAAGAGAAGCTGTGAGTGAGAGAGAGAAAGAGAAGCTGAGAAAGAGAGAGTGAAAGAGAAGCTGTGAGTGAGAGAGAGAGAAGCTGTGAGTGAGAGAGAAAGAAGTTGTGAGTGAGAGAGAGAAAGAGAAGCTGTGAGTGAGAGAGAGAGAGAAAGAGAAGCTGTAAGTGAGAGAGAGAGAAAGAGAATCTGAGAAAGAGAGAGAGAAAGAAGCTGTAAGTGAGAGAGAAAGAGAAGCTGTGAGTGAGAGAGAGAGAAAGAGAAGCTGTGAGTGAGAGAGAGAGAAAGAGAAGCTGTGAGAGAGAGTGAGAAAGAGAAGCTGTGAGTGAGAGGGAGAGAAAGAGAAAGAGAAGCTGTGAGTGAGACAAAGAGAGAGAAAGAGAAGCTGTGATTGAGAGAGAGAGAGAAAGAGAAGCTGTGATTGAGAGAGAGAGAGAGAGAAGCTGTGAGTGAGAGAGAGAGGAAGAGATGCTGTGAGTGAGAGAGAGAGAAAGAGAAGCTGGGAGTGAGTGAGAGAGAGAGAGAGAATCTGTGAGTGAGAGGGAGAGAGAGAAAGAAAAGCTGTGTGAGAGAGAGAAAAACAGAAGCTGTGAGTGAGAGAGAGAGAGAAAGAGAAGCTGTGAGTGAGTGAGAGAGAGAGAGAAGCTGTGAGAGAGAGAGAGAGAATCTGTGAGTGAGAGGGAGAGGGGGAAAGAGAAGCTGTGAGTGAGTGAGAGAGAAAAACAGAAGCTGTGAGTGAGAGAGAGATAGAAAGAGAAGCTGTGAGAGAGAGAGAGGGAAAGAGAAGCTCTGAGTGAGAGAGAGAGAAAGAGAGTCTGAGAAAGAGAGAGTGAAAGAGAAGCTGTGAGTGAGAGCGAGAGAGAGAGAAGCTGTGAGTGAGAGAGAGAGAGAAGCTTTGAGTGAGAGAGAGAGAAGCTGTGAGTGAGAGAGAGAGAGAAAGAGAAGCTGTGAGTGAGATAGAGAGAGAAAGAGAAGCTGTGGGAGAGAGTGAGAAAGAAGCTGTGAGTGAGAGAGAGAGAAAGAGAAGCTGGGAGTGAGACAAAGAGAGAGAAAAAGAAGCTGTGAGTGAGAGAGAGCGAGAGAAAGAGAAGCTGTGATTGAGGAGAGAAAGAGAAGCTGTGAGTGAGTGAGTGAGAAAGAATCTGAGAAAGAGAGAGTGAAATAGAAGCTGTGGGTTAGATAGAGAGAGGGAGAAGCTGTGAGTGAGTGAGAGAGAAAGAGATGCTGTTAGTGAGAGAGAAACAGAAGCGGTGAATGAGAGAGAGAGAAAGAGAAGTTGTGAGTGAGAGAGAGAGAGAAAGAGAAGCTGTGAGAGAGAGAGAGAGAAAGAGAGAGAAGCTGTTAGTGAGAGAGAAAGAGAAAGAGAAGCTGTGAGTGACACAGAGAGAGAGAAGCTGTGAGTGAGAGAGAGAGAGAAAGAGCTGTGAGTGAGAGAGAGAGAGAGAAAGAGAAGCTGTGAGTGAGAGATAGAAAGAGAAGCTGTGTGTGAGTGAGAGAGAGAGAGAAGCTGTGTGTGAGAGAAAGAAAGAAAGAAAGAAAGAAAGAAAGTGAAGCTGTGAGTGTGTGAGAGAGAGAAAGAGAAGCATTAAGTGAGAGAGAGAGAAATAGAGTCTGTGTGTGAGAGAGAAAGATAAGCTGTGTGTGTGTGAGAGAGAAGCTGTGAGTGAGAGAGAGAGAGAGTTGATGTGCGTGAGTGTGAGAGAGAAACAGAAGCTGTGAGTGAGAGAGAGAAAGAGAGAAAGAGAAGCTGTGAGTGAGAGAGAGAGAAAGTGAGGCTGTGAGAGAGAGAGAAAAAGCTGTGAGTGAGATAGAGAGAAAGAGATGCTTTGAGTGAGAGAGAGAAATAGAAGCTGTGAGTGAGAGAGAGAGAAAGAGAGTCTGTGTGAGAAAGAGAGAAATAGAAGCTGTGAGTGAGAGAGAGAGAGAAGCTGTGAGTGAGAGAGAGAAGCTGTGAGTGAGAGAGAGAGAAATAGAAGCTGTGAGTGAGGGAGAAAGAGAAGCTGTAAGTGAGTGAGAGAGAGAGAGAGAATCGGTGAGTGAGAGGGAGAGAGAGAAAGAGAAGCTGTGTGAGAGAGAGAAAAACAGAAGCTGTGAGTGAGAGAGAGAAAGAGAAGCTGTGAGTGAGAGAGAGAAAGAGAAGCTGTAGGAGAGAGAGAGAGAATCTGTGAGTGAGAGGGAGAGGGAGAAAGAGAAGCTGTGAGTGAGAGAGAGAGAAAAACAGAAGCTGTGAGTGAGAGAGATAGAAAGAGAAGCTGTGAGTGAGAGAGAGAGAGAGAAAGAGAAGCTCTGAGTGAGAGAGAGAGAAAGAGAGTCTGAGAAAGAGAGAGTGAAAGAGAAGCTGTGAGTGAGAGCGAGAGAGAGAAGCTGTGAGTGAGAGAGAGAGACAGAGAAGCTATGAGTGAGAGTGAGAGAGAAAGAGAAGGTGTGAGTGAGAGAGAGAAAGAGAAGCTGTGAGTGAGAGAGAAAGAAAGATAAGCTGTGAGTGAGAGAGGGAGAGAGAAAGAAAAGCTATGAGTGAGAGAGAGAGAAAGAGAGTCTGTGTGAGAATGAGAGAGTGAAAGAGAAGATGTGAGTGAGAGAGAGAAGCTGTGAGTGAGAGAAAGAGAGACAGAGAAGCTGTGAGTGAGAGAGAAACAGAAGCTGTGAGTGAGAGTGAGAGAGAGTGAAGCTGTAAGTGAGAGAAAGAATGAGAGAAAGGGAAGGTGTGAGTGCGAGAGAGAGAGAGAAAGAGAAGCTGTGTGTGTGTGTGAGAGAGAGAAGCTGTGTGTGTGTGTGAGAGAGAGAAGCTGTGAGTGAGAGAGAGAGAGAGAAGCTGTGAGTGAGAGAGAGAATGAGAAGCTGTGTGTGTGATAGAGAGAGAAGCTGTGAGTGAGAGAGAGAAAGAGAAACTGTGAGTGAGAGAGAAAGAAAGGGAAGCTGTGAGTGAGAGAGAGAAAGAGAAGCTGTGAGTGAGAGAGAGAGACAGAAGCTGTGAGTGTGAGAGAGAAAGAGAAAGAGATGCAGTGAGTGAAAGAGAGAGAGAGAAAAAGAGAAGTTGTAAGTGAGAGAGAGAGAAAGAGAAGCTTTGAGTGAGTGAGAGAGAGAAAGGGAAGATGTGATTGTGTGTGAGAGAGAGAGCTGTGAGTGAGAGAGAGAGAAAGAGAAGCTGTGAGTGAGAGAGAGAGAGAAAGAGAAGCTGTGAGTGAGAGAGTGAGAAAGAGAATCTGAGAAAGAGAGAGTGAAATAGAAGCTGTGGGTTAGAGAGAGAGAGAGAGAAGCTGTGAGTGAGAGAGAGAAAAAGAGATGCTGTGAGTGAGAGAGAAAGAGAAGCTGTTAGTGAGACAGAAAGAGAAAGAGAAGCTGTGAGTGACACAGAGAGAGAGAAGCTGTGAGTGAGAGAGAGAGAGAAAAAGAAGCTGTGAGTGAGAGAGAGAGATAGAAAGAGAAGCTGTGAGTGAGAGAGAGAAAGATAAGCTGTGTGTGAGTGAGAGAGAGAGAGAAGCTGTGTGTGAGAGAAAGAAAGAAAGAAAGTGAAGCTGTGAGTGAGAGAGAGAGAGAAAGAGAAGCATTAAGTGAGAGAGAGAGAAATAGAGTCTGTGTGAGAGAGAGAGAAAGATAAGCTGTGTGTGTGTGAGAGAGAAGCTGTGCGTGAGAGAGAGAGAGTTGATTTGAGTGAGTGTGAGAGAGAAACAGAAGCTGTGAGTGAGAGAGAGAAAGAGAGAAAGAGAAGCTGTGAGTGAGAGAGAGAGAGAGAAAGAGAGGCTGTGAGTGAGAAAGAGAGAGAAAAAGCTGTGAGTGAGATAGAGAGAAAGAGATGCTTTGAGTGAGAGAGAGAAATAGAAGCTGTGAGTGAGAGAGAGAAAGAGAGTATGTGTGAGAAAGAGAGAAATAGAAGCTGTAAGTGAGAGAGAGAGAAGCCGTGAGTGAGAGAGAGAAGCTGTGAGTGAGAAAGAGAGAAATAGAAGCTGTGAGTGAGGGAGAAAGAGAAGCTGTGAGTGAGTGAGGGAGAGAGAGAAGCTGTGAGTGAGAGAGAGAGAAAGAGAAGCTGTGAGTGAGAGAGAGAGAGAGAAAGAGAAGCTGTGAGTGAGAGAGAGAAAGAGAAGCTGAGAAAGAGAGAGTGAAAGAGAAGCTGTGAGTGAGAGAGAGAGAGAGAGAAAGAGAAGCTGTGAGTGAGAGAGAGAAAGAGAATCTGAGAAAGAGAGTGTGAAAGAGAAGCTGTAAGAGAGATTGAGAGAAGCTGTGAGTGAGAGAGAGAGAAGCTGTGAGTGATAGAGAGAGAGAGAGATGCTGTGAGTGAGAGAGAAACAGAAGCTGTGAATGAGAGAGAGAGAGAAAGAGAAGGTATGAGTGAGAGAGAGAGAGAAAGAGAAGGTATGAGAGAGAGAGAGAGAGAAGCCGTGAGTGAGTGAGAAAGGGAAAGAGAAGCTGTGAGTTACACACAGAGAGAGAAGCTGTGAGTGAGAGAGAGAGAGAGAAAGAGAAGCTGTGAGTGACAGAGAGAGAATGAGAAGCTGTGTGTGTGAGAGAGAAAGAGAAGCTGTGAGTGTGTGTGAGAGAGAGAGAGAGAAGCTGTGAGTGAGAGAGAGAAAGAGAAGCTGTGTGTGAGTGAGAGAGAGAGAGAGAAGCTGTGTGTGTGAGATTAAGAGAAGCTGTGTGTGATAGAGAGAGGAAGAGACACTGTGTGTGAGAGAGAGAGAAAGAGAGAAAGAGAAGCTGTGAGTGAGAGAGAGAGATGCTGTGAGTGAGAGAGAGAAAGAGAAGTTGTGTATGTATGAGAGAGATATATGCTGTGAGTAAGAGATAGAAAGAGAAGCTGTGTGTGAGAGAAAGAGAAAGTGAAGCTGTGTGTGAGAGAAAGAGAGAAAGTGAAGCTGTGAGTGAGAGAGAGAGAAAGAGAAGCATTGAGAGAGAGAGGAATAGAGTCTGTGTGAGAGAGAGAAAGAGAAGCTGTGTGTGTGAGAGAGAAGCTGTGAGTGAGAGCGAGAGAGCGAAAGAGAAGCTGTGAGTGAAAGAGAGAGAAAGACAAGCTGTGAGTGAGAGAGAGAGGTGCTGTGAGTGAGTGAGAGAGAGAAACAGAAGCTGTGAGTGAGAGAGAGAAAGACAGAAAGAAAAGCTGTGAGTGAGAGAGAGAGAAAGAGAAGCTGTGAGTGAGAGAGAGAGAGAAAAAGCTGTGAGTGAGAGAGAGAGAGAAAGAGATGCTTTGAGTGAGAGAGAGAGAGAAATAGAAGCTGTGAGTGAGAGAGAGAGAAAGAGAGTCTGTGTGGGAAAGAGAGAAAGAGAAGCTGTGAGAGAGAGAGAGAGAGAGAAGCTGTGAGTGAGAGAGAGAGAAGCTGTGAGTGAGAGAGAGAGAGAAACTGTGAGTGAGTGAGAGAAAGAGAAACTGTGAGTGAGAGAGAGAGAAAGAGAAGATGTGAGTGCGAGAGAGAGAGAAAGAGAAGCTATGAGTGAAAGGCAGAGAGAGAAAGAGAAGCTGTGAGTGAGTGGGAGAGAAAGAGAAAGTGAAGCTGTGAGTGACACAGAGAGAGAGAAGCTGTGAGTGAGTGAGAGAGAGAAAGAGATGCCGTGAGTGAGAGAGAAACAGAAGCTGTGAATGAGAGAGAGAGAGAAAGAGAAGGTGTGAGTGTGAGAGAGAGAAAAAGGGAAGCTGGGTGTGTGTGAGAGAGAAAGAGAAGCTGTGAGTGGGAGAGAGAGAGAAAGAGAAGCTGTGGGGGAGAGAGACATACTGTGAGTGAGAGAGAAAGAGAAACTGTGAGTGATTGAGAGAGAAAGAGAAGCTGTGAGTTTGGGAGAGAGAAGATGTGAGTGAGAGAGAGAGAAAGAGATGCTGTGAGTGAAAGAAAGAGAGTGAAAGAGAAGCTGTGAGTGAGAGAGAGAGAGAAAGAGA
This sequence comes from Bradypodion ventrale, assembly GCA_035047345.1. Lineage (NCBI taxonomy): Eukaryota > Metazoa > Chordata > Lepidosauria > Squamata > Chamaeleonidae > Bradypodion > Bradypodion ventrale. The sequence continues at coordinate 227,752,823 of JAWDJE010000001.1, forward strand.
AGCTGTGAGTGAGTGAGAGAGAGAAAGGGAAGCTGTGAGTGTGTGACAGAGTGAGTGCTGTGAGTGAGAGAGAGAGAAAGAGAAGCTGTGAGTGAGAGAGAAAGAGAGAGAAAGAGAAGCTGTGAGTGAGAGATAGAGAAAGAGAATCTGAGAAAGAGTGTGTGAGAGAGAGAGAGAGAACCTGTGAGTGAGAGAGAGAGAAACTGTGAGTGAGAGAGAGAGAGAAAGAGATGCTGTGAGTGAGAGAGAAACAGAAGCTGTGAATGAGAGAGAGAGAGAGATAGAAGGTGTGAGTGAGAGAGAGAAAAAAGAGAAGCTGTGTGAGAGAGAGAGAGAAAGAGAAGCCATGAGTGAGAGAGAAAGAGAAAGAGAAGCTGTGAGTGACACAGAGAGAAGCTGTGAGTGTGAGAGAGAGAGAATGAGAAGCTGTGTGAGTGAGAGAGAGAGAGAGAGAAGCTGTGTGTGTGAGAGAGATTAAGAGAAGCTGTGTGTGTGTGAGAGAGAAAGAGACACTGTGTGTGTGTGGGAGAGAGAGAGAGAAAGCTGTGAGTGAGAGAGAGAGATGCTGTGAGTGAGAGAGAATGAGAGAAGCTGTGTGTGAGAGAAAGAGAAAGTGAAGCTGTGTGTGAGAGAAAGAGAGAATGTGAAGCTGTGAGTGAAAGAGAGAGAGAAAGAGAAGCATTGAGTGAGAGATAGAGAAATAGAGTCTGGGAGAGAGAGAGAGAGAGAAGCTGTGTGTGAGAGAGAGAATGTGAGTGAGAGCGAGAGAGCGAAAGAGAAGCTGTGAGTGAAAGAGAGAGAGAGAGAAGCTGTGAGTGAGAGAGAGAGAGAATTGCTGTGAGTGAGTGAGAGAGAGAAAAAGAAGCTGCGAGTGAGAGAGAAAGAGAAGCTGTGAGTGAGAGACAGAAAGAGAGAAAGAGAAGCTGTGAGTGAGAGAGAGAGAAAAAGATGTGAGTGAGAGAGAGAGAAAGAGATGCTTTGAGTGAGTGAGAGAGAAACAGAAGCTGTGAGTGAGGGGGCGTGTCAAGATGGAGAGCTGAGAGGAGCGAACTTTTATCCTCTCGGAAAAGAGGGAAATGAAAGTGGCTTTTAAAAGTGAAAATAGTTCCTGAACATGGTAAAAAAATGGACTAAATTATACAGAAGGAAAATCAGTTGCGGAAAACGGTTTTGAAGTTTTAAAGTTGCGCCGAGAAAAGGAGATAAAATAGAGTTTCGTTTTTGTAGAGCGGGGGGATGGGCGACCTATAATGGCGTCGAGTCCCCGGAGCTCTTAGCTGAAGAACAGAAGGAGGGGAATTGGTGCGGAGATCGGCGTTTTGGTATGTAAAGCGGACAAGCGGACGACCGGATCGAAAAGGGAAAAAACTCGGCTGGGAAAGAGGTAAGCCGAAGCGGCTTTACATGATCTCGCCGCCCCTTTCGATCGGAGACGCACGGAGTTCCGTGGTGCTGGAAAAGAGCTTAGGGGAGAAGTGGAGGAACCCCGAAAGTGAGCAAACTGTTTAATATAAATGGAAAAATAGAAAGGAGAAGAAAAGTGATTGAGTTTTCCGCACTGTTATAAGTTAGCGGGGCTGATACGTAAAGGGCCAAGTAGCGGGGAAAGATTCCCTGCTTCTTTTTCTTTCTTTCTCTTCTTCTTGTTTTTTCCCCTTCCTGGGTTGCTGCGGCAGTGGAGTGGGAACTTCGGTTTTGAAATAAAAAGGAGAGTTGGAGGCACAAAGAAGAATAAGACAGTGTTGTGGCCCAGGAACGTGCTTGAGAAATAAACTATTGTTGGACTGGAACTTTGGAGAGCAGGAGTTTGGATTCGACAGGATCTTTTTTTTTGTTTGCATTTGTTTTCTTTTTCTCTTCTTTTTTTAAAGAAAAAAAAAGAGGCGGATAATGCTTTTTAATTCATAATAGAAAGAGGAAGCTGGTTCCCTTTATCCTCATTTTGTGAGACGAAGCACGAAGGTATTTTTCAATTGCTTTTATTGTCACCAATTTTTTTTTCTCTCCTTTCGTTCTCTTCTCCTTTTTTACTTCAGGGGAATTTTTGTAAATTACTATTTTGATTTTTTCAGATTTTTAAATTTTATTTTTCTTTATTTTTATTTTTGTCTTTTTACTCTTTTTGTTTTTTATTCTTTTTATTTTTTTATATTAAAATATTCAAGGGTTAAGAGGGAAATTAAATTGGCTTGAATTGGGAAAATTGACCTTTTTTTTTTTTTTGCTTTGTCTTTTTCTTTCTCCTCCTCATCACCCTTATATAGAGTGAGATCCGGGTGAATACTGGCTTGTAGATGTGTGTGTATATGTGTGTGTAAATGCACGCACATATATAAGACAGGGAGGGAGGGGGAGGAGGGGAAAGAGACCTAATATTGCAGTCGGTAATAAATAAATAAAATAAATAAAATCGGTTAGAGTTAATATATATGGTGTATCTTAAACAGTAAATTGTTTAAGTATAGTAATAAAAATAGCAATTGGAAATATATTTGGATGAAACGGCAGGGGAGAGGGAAGGAGAAGGAGAAGAAATTGGCCTGGACAAGAGCGGAAAGACCAACATCTTCAGATAGGAGTTTCAGAAGGCTTACAAGGCTGGAGGAGGAGGAAAACGAGATGAAGAAGGCAATGCAGCAAGAAATGAAAGACCTGGAGGAGCAGGAGACAGTGAAGAAGATGGCACAACAATTACAACAGCAACAACAACAGAAGACAATAGTATCTCCAACTATGGTTGCTCCAACTGCAGTAAAATCAATTGTGATAACAACAGCAAAAGTAACAACAACAACAGTAGCCACAACAACTGTAACAACAACAGCGGCCATAGCAGGGACTGCACCATCATCGATTGTAACTACAGCAACTGCAACAACACCAACAACTTTCGTATTGGAGGGGGAGCAAGGATTTAAAACTGAGTTTGAAAACCTCAAGGTGAAATTTGAGGATATGGAGAGTAATATTGGAAAAATGTTTGCTCAAAATAGACAAGAACGAAAACAAGAGATGCAAGATATGTTAGCAAACTTTATGAAGGGAATTGCAGATTTAAAAACGGACACAGAAACTCTTAAGAAGGAACAAGACGTAATAAAAAAAGAGCAGACAATGATTAAAGTAGAGGTTATGGATCTGAGAAAGAGAGAAAAGGAGAGGGAAACTAAGGTTGGAGACCATGAAAAGAGATTGGAAAACGTAGAAGAACAATTACGACGAGCAAACGTTATAATCCGAAAATTTCCAGAGAATTCTCCAGATAAATTAAAAGAAAGAATTGTGAAATGGCTTGATGAAATTATGGAAGATGGTTTTTCACCACAGGAGGTTGTAAATGTATTCAGGTTGGGTTCAAGAAGGGGGAAAACTGGGTCAAGGAATGTCATGTTAAAATTTGCTAATGTGGCTGACAAATTGCGCCTAATGGCGCTCATACGGGAAAAAGGTGCAGAGGTTTTAAAAGTAGAGGGGCAAGAAATTGAAGTGTATAATGACATTCCAATTGAAGATCGTTTTTGGAGACAATCGATGAAACCAATTACAAAACGACTTCAGGAAAAAGGGATAAAGTACAATTGGAAATTTCCAAGACAATTAAGTTTTTTTAATCGGGGAAAACGTTATCTAATCAGCGAGAGTTTCAACGTCCTGGATGTAATGATAGATGCTAAGTTATTGGAAGCAGGAACTAAAGAGTGGTTCGATCTGAAGGAAGAGTTGATTATATCTGGTGGGTATAGAAGGCGGGACAGCAATGAAGATGAAAACGAAAATATACCCAAAGGTGCAGAAGGAGGAATTGTTCCGAGCGGAGAGTAGGTTCAGCTCTCTCTCAAGCTCCTATGATTGGGCGCACCCCCCCTCCCCTCTCTGGGTCCCAGAGGCTATTTGTTAAAAAAGAAAAATGGGGATGGATAGTAGTGGAGTGTTTAATGTTTTTTTCTTAACTGTTTTAATTGTTTTATTTTTCTTTTTTGTCTTGTATACGGTGAAGGGAATGTTATATGTTAATCACAAGTCCGTAGGAGGAGGTGGGAACGGTAAAGAATCAAGGGAGAAAAACAATAGATGAGGGATATTAAAGTAATAACATGGAATGTGAAAGGTACTGGTTGTCAAGTGAAGAGAAGGAGATTGGAGGCAGCATTACGAAAAGATAGACCGGATGTAATCTTTCTTCAGGAAACCCACCAGAAATCGGAATTAGTTAATAAGTTGTTTTTAGGATGGACTCAGGTTTACGAAAAATCATACGGCTCTTCAAAGGCTAGGGGGGTAGCAACCTTGATATCAAATAGATTGGGATTTGAGATGGTAAAAAGTATACCAGACCCAGAAGGTAGATACTTGATAATAAAGGGGAAAATAGAAGAGGAGGAAATAACATTGGTGAATTTGTATGTACCAAATGAACATCAAAATAGGTTCTTAGATAAGATATATCGAATATTGGAGAAGGAGAAAACAACAAAAATGATTGTAGCGGGAGATTTTAATTTAATAGGATCAAAGATAGATAGTACGAATATAGCAAGATGTCAGGGTGGAAATAAAATGTTGGTTTTAAATAATTGGGTGAAATCCTTGGGACTAAAAGATGCATGGAGAGAACTCAAAGGAGAGGAAAGGGCGTATACATATTTTTCACAAGTGTATAATACATATTCCAGAATAGATTACATCTTTGTTACAGATAATTTGATAAGAAATTTAGAAGATATAGAGATAGGAATTTTCAAAGAGTCGGATCATGCAAAAATACTATTGGAAATAAAAATAGACGCTATGAAGATTAGGAAAGATTGGAGATATAATGCTAGATTATTTAGGGATAAAAAATGTAAAGACCAAATGGTAGAAAAATGGGAGGAAAATTGGAAGTGGAATGATACAGGGGAAGTAGGAATTGGTATAGTATGGGATACAATGAAAGCAATATTCAGAGGTGAAAGTATTAGGTTGGCAAGTATTAGAAATAAACAGGTAAAAAGCAAGCAAGAAGAAATTGAAAAAGAGATTAAAAGGTTGCAGGAGGAACATGCAACAACTAAGGATAGAAAGGTCTATGAAAGGTTGCAGGGATTAAAGAAAGAATTAATAGGAAAAGATACAGAAAAGGTGAAAAGAGATTTAGTATATTTAAAAAGAGAATATTTTGAATATAGTAATAAAAATTCAAAATTGTTGGCAAGAGCGGCTAAGGAAAAAAGAAGTAGAAGGGAAATAGGGACCTTAGTAGATAAGGAAGGCATAAGATATAATAAGACTAAAGATAAATGTAAGGTGGTTAGAGAATTTTATCAAGAGTTATACGCTAAAAAGAAGGTAGATCTAGACAAATTAAAAGACAAATTGGGAATGCAAATTAAAAATAAAATAAGCCAGGAGCATAAACAAAGAATGGAAGAATTAATAACTGAAAAAGAGATTAAAAAAGTAATAAATAGATTGAAAGTAGACAAATCACCTGGAGAAGATGGATTACCCGCTGAATTTTATAAGGAATTTAAAGATATAGTAATCCCGAAATTGTTAAAACTCTACAATGGTATACTTAACGGGGAACAGATACCCTTATCGTGGTATAGAACAATAATTGTTTTATTACCAAAGCCGGGAAAGGACTTAGAAAAAGTAGAATCATATAGGCCTATTTCTCTGATAAACCAAGATGCTAAGATTTTTACGGCAATATTGGCAAATAGATTAAATAGTTTTATGGATAAATATATAAATAAAGATCAGGCCGGATTCGTGAAAGGGAGACACATGGCAGACTTAGTAAGGCGAGTATTAGATTTGATGGACGTGGCAGAACAAAACAAAGAACAAGTAGGATTACTATCGCTAGATATCTTTAAAGCATTTGACTCTTTACAATGGGTAACAATTATCGAGATAATTAAGAGTTATGGATTTGGTGATAGGTTTATAAAAGCAATAGAACAATTATACCAACAAGGGTATGCCAATGTTAGGGTTAACGATGGGTTCACTGAGGAAGTGAAACTAGAGGCAGGAACAAGGCAAGGATGTCCCCTATCTCCAACATTATTTATTATGGCGATGGAAATATTAGCAAACACAATAAGGGGAGATAAAAACATAGAAGGAATAATGGAAAATAAAATTAGTTTATATGCAGATGATACCTTATTAATTATGAAACACCCTAAAAGAACGATGGAAAGTATTCAAAAACATTTAAAGGAATTCGAACAAATGACAGGCCTGAAGATAAATTGGGATAAATCGGAGCTGATTTTAAGTAATATTGAAAAAGAAGAGCAAAGGAAAATTAGGGATGAATTTAAATTGCAGATCAAAGAAAGCTTGAAATATTTAGGGATAAATATTTCTAATAAGGCAGAAGATCTAAAAAGATTAAATTATGATAAACAAAAGAAGGAAATTAAGGCTAAAATATTACAATACCAAAAATTGAAGTTGTCTTGGTTCGGCAGAATAGCATTGACTAAAATGATGTTATTACCAAAATTAAATTTTTTATTTGATGCCCTACCAATACACCTGACAGATAAAGAAATTGGGGAATTTCAAAAATTATTTGACAATTTTTGCAACGGGGGACGTAGAACTAGAATTCTAAAGAAAATATGGTATTTATCTCAAAAAGAAGGTGGCCTCGGAATACCTAATTTAAAGAATTATTATAAAGCATTTCAGATAAAGAATGTAGTTAAGATTTTGATGAAGGAGCCTGTTATTTGGGAGGAAATTGAAATGAAGGAATTTAAAGAGGAGGGTAAGAGCCTTTTTTTAGACAATGAAACAAGGAAAACACCGGTCAAAAATAGATTGATGAGAACAATGTTGGGAGTTTGGAAGAAAGTAAAAAGGAAATTGGTTCCAAATATTTCACCGATAATTGAAATAGAAGATTTGAAAAAGTTTCCAATAAGAATCGATAAGGAGACGAAGGAAATTTTGTTGTCAAACCGGGTTTTCCTGTTGAAGGATTGGATACGAGTCTGTAAAGATGATGGGAGGAAAAGTGAGCTATATAATCAGATGAAGTTGAATTGGTTTCAAATAGCGATGGTGAATAAGTGGAATAATAAATACGGGCGGGATCAGAATTTGGAAAGAGATAGGACAGAATTTGAGGAATTAGTGTGGAAAATAAGAAAGGAGGAAATTGGAATTAAAGGGGTGGTTAGTAAAATCTACAAAATAATAAATACAGAGGTTAATCCACAAGAAATATTAAGAACTACATGGGAACAAGACTTGAATGTGAAGATAACAGAAAAGGAATGGGAAAACAAATGGAGAAAAAGAATTATGAGATCCCTGTCGGTAAGGGTAAAGGAACATAACTTTAAAATGTTATGGAGGTGGTATTTGACCCCTATGAGATTGCATCAGATAGACAAGAAGAATGACAAAATGTGTTGGAGGTGTAAAAATAATTTGGGTACTTATGTTCACATGTGGTATGAATGCAAAGTGGTAAAAAAATTTTGGGCAAGGATCGAAACTGAGATAGGAAAAATAATGGGATTGTGTCTTAAAATGGGGCCAGACATCACCTTACTGACGGATGTAGATGATGTGAATATAGACAAAGATAAGAAAGAATTGTTGTCCATGATGCTTGTAATAGCTAGAATGTGTATTGCAAAAAATTGGAAAAATGATATAATGTTAAAGGTGGAGGAGTGGTATAAGCAGATGTGGGATCTCGCATTAAATGAAAAATTAACATGGGAGCTAAATCTTAAAAAAGGAATAATAAAGGAAAGTAGATTCTGGAACATATGGCAAAAATTTGTTGATTATTCGCTGACGAGAGATGGAATAAATAAATTGACACCAGACCAAAGAAAATTTTGGGAACAACAGTAATTAATGGGAAATCCCACAACCTCCAGGACAATGTACATAGCACAGGGTGATGATGTAGGTAATTGTATGTACTATGTAATTCTATTTCTTTTCTTTTTTTTTGATTTAGAAATCTAGTTTTTTTTCTATATTTTTTTTAATTGTTCTGTATGTTAATATTATGTCATAAATGTTTGTTTTATATTTTGAAAACCAATAAAAATTTATAAAAAAAAGAAGCTGTGAGTGAGAGAGAGAGAGAGAAAGAGAGTCTGTGAGAGAAAGAGAGGAAGAGAAGCTGTGAGTGAGTGAGAGAGAGAAGCTGTGAGTGAGAGAGAGAAGACGTGAGTGAGAGAGAGAGAAATAGAAGCTGTGAGTGAGAGAGAAAGAGAAGCTGTGAGTGAGTGAGTGAGAGAGAATCTGTGAGTGAGAGAGAGAGAGAAAGAGAAGCTGTGAGTGAGAGAGAAATAGAAGCTGTGAGTGAGTGAGAGAGAGAGAGAGAAGCTGTGAGTGAGAGAGAGAGAGAAAGAGAAGCTGTGAGTGAGAGAGAGAGAGAAAGAGAAGCTGTGAGTGAGAGAGAGAGAAAGAGAAGCTGAGAAAGAGAGAGTGAAAGAGAAGCTTGAGTGAGAGAGAGAGAGAAGCTGTGAGTGAGAGAGAGAGAAGTTGTGAGTGAGAGAGAGAAAGAGAAGCTGTGAGTGAGAGAGAGAGAAAGAGAAGCTGTAAGTGAGAGAGAGAGAAAGAGAATCTGAGAAAGAGAGAGAGAAAGAGAAGCTGTAAGTGAGAGAGAAAGAGAAGCTGTGAGTGAGAGAGAGAGAGAGAGAAAGAGATGCTGTGAGTGAGAGAGAAACAGAAGCTGTGAATGAGAGAGAGAGAGAAAGAGAAGGTGTGAGTGCGAGAGAGAGAGAAAGGGAAGCTGGGTGTGTGTGAGAGAGAAAGAGAAGCTGTGAGTGGGAGAGAGAGAAAGAGAAGCTGTGTGTGAAAGAGAGAGAAACTGTGAGTGAGAGAGAGAAAGAGAAACTGTGAGTGAGTGAGAAAGAAAGAGAAGCTGTGAGTGTGGGAGAGAGAGAAGCTGTGTGAGAGAGAGAGAGAAAGAGATGCTGTGAGTGAAAGAAAGAGAGCGATAGAGAAGCTGTGAGTGAGAGAGAGAGAAAGAGAAGTTGTGAGTGAGTGAGAGAGAGAAAGGAAAGCTGTGAGTGTGTGTGTGTGAGAGAGAGCTGTGAGTGAGAGAGAGAGAAAGAGAAGCTGTGAGTGAGAGAGAGAGAGAGAAAGAGAAGCTGTGAGTGAGAGAGAGAAAAAGAAGCTGAGAAAGAGAGAGTGAAAGAGAAGCTGTGAGTGAGAGAGAGAGAGAAGCTGTGAGTGAGAGAGAGAGAAGCTGTGAGTGAGAGAAAGAGAAAGTGAAGCTGTGTGTGAGAGAAAGAGAAAGTGAAGTTGTGAGTGAGAGAGAGAGAGAAAGAGAAGCATTGAGTGAGAGAGAGAGAGAGGAATAGAGTCTGTGAGAGAGAGAGAGAGAGAAGCTGTGTGAGAGAGAGAGAGAAGCTGTGAGTGAGAGAAAGAGAGAAAGAGAAGCTGTGAGTGAGAGAGAGAGAGAGAAAGAGAAGCTGTGAGTGAGAGAGAGAGGAAGAGATGCTGTGAGTGAGAGAGAGAGAAAGAGAAGCTGTGAGTGAGTGAGAGAGAGAGAGAGAATCTGTGAGTGAGAGGGAGAGAGAGAAAGAGAAGCTGTGAGAGAGAGAGAAAAACAGAAGCTGTGAGTGAGAGAGAGAGAGAAAGAGAAGCTGTGAGTGAGAGAGAGAAAGAGAAGCTGTGTGAGAGAGAGAGAGAATCTGTGAGTGAGAGGGAGAGGGAGAAAGAGAAGCTGTGAGTGAGAGAGAGAAAAACAGAAGCTGTGAGTGAGAGAGAGAAAGAGAAGCTGTGAGTGAGAGAGAGAGAGAGAGAAAGAGAAGCTCTGAGTGAGAGAGAGAGAAAGAGAGTCTGAGAAAGAGAGAGTGAAAGAGAAGCTGTGAGTGAGAGCGAGAGAGAGAAGCTGTGAGTGAGAGAGAGAGACAGAGAAGCTGTGAGTGAGAGTGAGAGAGAAAGAGAAGGTGTGAGTGAGAGAGAGAAAGAGAAGCTGTGAGTGAGAGAGAAAGAAAGAGAAGCTGTGAGTGAGAGAGGGAGAGAGAAAGAAAAGCTATCAGTAAGAGAGAGAGAAAGAGAGTCTGTGTGAGAATGAGAGAGTGAAAGAGATGTGAGTGAGAGAGAGAAGCTGTGAGTGAGAGAAAGAGAGACAGAGAAGCTGTGAGTGAGAGAGAAACAGAAGCTGTGAGTGAGAGTGAGAGAGAGTGAAGCTGTAAGTGAGAGAAAGAATGAGAGAAAGGGAAGGTGTGAGTGCGAGAGAGAGAGAAAGAGAAGCTGTGTGTGTGTGAGAGAGAGAGAAGCTGTGAGTGAGAGAGAGAGAGAAAGAGATGCTGTGAGTGAGAGAGAGAAAGAGAAGCTGTGTGAGAGAGAGAGAGAATCTGTGAGTGAGAGGGAGAGGGAGAAAGAGAAGCTGTGAGTGAGAGAGAGAGAAAAACAGAAGCTGTGAGTGAGAGAGATAGAAAGAGAAGCTGTGAGTGAGAGAGAGAGAGAGAAAGAGAAGCTCTGAGTGAGAGAGAGAGAGAAAGAGAGTCTGAGAAAGAGAGAGTGAAAGAGAAGCTGTGAGTGAGAGCGAGAGAGAGAAGCTGTGAGTGAGAGAGAGAGACAGAGAAGCTGTGAGGGAGAGTGAGAGAGAAAGAGAAGGTGTGAGTGAGAGAGAGAAAGAGAAGCTGTGAGTGAGAGAGAAAGAAAGAGAAGCTGTGAGTGGGAGAGGGAGAGAGAAAGAAAAGCTATGAGTGAGAGAGAGAGAAAGAGAGTCTGTGTGAGAATGAGAGAGTGAAAGAGAAGATGTGAGTGAGAGAGAGAAGCTGTGAGTGAGAGAAAGAGAGACAGAGAAGCTGTGAGTGAGAGAGAAACAGAAGCTGTGAGTGAGAGTGAGAGAGAGTGAAGCTGTAAGTGAGAGAAAGAATGAGAGAAAGGGAAGGTGTGAGTGCGAGAGAGAGAGAAAGAGAAGCTGTGTGTGTGTGTGAGAGAGAGAAGCTGTGAGTGAGAGAGAGAGAGAAAGAGATGCTGTGAGTGAGAGAGAAACAGAAGCTGTCAATGAGAGAGAAAGAGAAGGTGTGAGTGAGAGAGAGAGAAAGAGATGTGTGTGTGAGAGAGAGAGAAGATGTGAGTGAGAGAGAGAGAGAAGCTGTGAGTGAGAGAGAGAATGAGAAGCTGTGTGTGTGATAGAGAGAGAAGCTGTGAGTGAGAGAGAGAAAGAGAAACTGTGAGTGAGAGAGAAAGAAAGGGAAGCTGTGAGTGAGAGAGAGAAAGAGAAGCTGTGAGTGAGAGAGAGAGAAAGAGAAAGAGATGCAGTGAGTGAAAGAGAGAGAGAAAGTGAAGCTGTGAGTGAGAGAGTGAGAAAGAGAATCTGAGAAAGAGAGAGTGAAATAGAAGCTGTGGGTTAGAGAGAGAGAGAGAAGCTGTGAGTGAGAGAGAAAGAGAAGCTTTGAGTGAGTGAGAGAGAGAAAGGGAAGATGTGAGTGTGTGTGAGAGAGAGAGCTGTGAGTGAGAGAGAGAGAAAGAGAAGCTGTGAGTGAGAGAGAGAGAGAAAGAGAAGCTGTGAGTGAGAGAGTGAGAAAGAGAATCTGAGAAAGAGAGAGTGAAATAGAAGCTGTGGGTTAGAGAGAGAGAGAGAGAGAAGCTGTGAGTGAGAGAGAAAGAGAAGCTGTTAATGAGACAGAAAGAGAAAGAGAAGCTGTGAGTGACACACAGAGAGAGAAGCTGTGAGTGAGAGAGAGAGAGAAAAAGAAGGTGTGAGTGAGAGAGAGAGATAGAAAGAGAAGCTGTGAGTGAGAGAGAGAAAGATAAACTGTGTGTGAGGGAGAGAGAGAGAGAAGCTGTGTGTGAGAGAAAGAAAGAAAGAAAGTGAAGCTGTGAGTGAGAGAGAGAGAGAAAGAGAAGCATTAAGTGAGAGAGAGAGAAATAGAGTCTGTGTGAGAGAGAGAAAGATAAGCTGTGTGTGACAGAGAGAGAAGCTGTGAGTGTGAGAGAGAGAGAGTTGGTTTGAGTGAGTGTGAGAGAGAAACAGAAGCTGTGAGTGAGAGAGAGAAAGAGAGAAAGAGAAGCTGTGAGTGAGAGAGAGAGAGAAAGAGAGGCTGTGAGTGAGAAAGAGAGAGAAAAAGCTGTGAGTGAGATAGAGAGAAAGAGATGCTTTGAGTGAGAGAGAGAAATAGAAGCTGTGAGTGAGAGAGAGAAAGAGAGTCTGTGTGAGAAAGAGAGAAATAGAAGCTGTAAGTGAGAGAGAGAGAAGCCGTGAGTGAGAGAGAGAAGCTGTGAGTGAGAAAGAGAGAAATAGAAGCTGTGAGTGAGGGAGAAAGCGAAGCTGTGAGTGAGTGAGTGAGAGAGAGAAGCTGTGAGTGAGAGAGAGAGAAAGAGAAGCTGTGAGTGAGAGAGAGAGAGAAAGAGCTGTGAGTGAGAGAGAGAAAGAGAAGCTGAGAAAGAGAGAGTGAAAGAGAAGCTGTGAGTGAGAGAGAGAGAGAGAAAGAGAAGCTGTGAGTGAGAGAGAGAAAGAGAATCTGAGAAAGAGAGTGTGAAAGAGAAGCTGTAAGAGAGATTGAGAGAAGCTGTGAGTGAGAGAGAGAGAGAGAAAGAGAAGGTGTGTGTGTGTGAGAGAGAGAAAGGGAAGCTGTGAGTGAGAGAGAGAGAAGCTGTGAGTGAGAGAGAGACAGAAAGAGAATCTGTGAGTGAGAGAGAGAGAAGCTGTGAGTGAGATAGAGAGAAAGAGAAGCTGTGAGAGAGAGAGAGAAGCTGTGAGTGAGAGAGAGATAGAAAGAGAAGCTGTGAGTGAGAGAGAGAGAAAGAAAGAAAGAGAAGCTGTGAGTGAGAGAGAGAAAGAGATGCTGTGAGTGAGAGAGAGAGAAACAGAAGCTTTGAGTGAGAGAGAGAGAGTCTGATTGAGAAAGAGAGAGAGAAAGTGAAGCTGTGAGTGAGAGAGTGAGAAAGAGAATCTGAGAAAGAGAGAGTGAAATAGAAGCTGTGGGTTAGAGAGAGAGAGCGAGAAGCTGTGAGTGAGAGAGAAAGAGAAGCTTTGAGTGAGTGAGAGAGAGAAAGGGAAGATGTGAGTGTGTGTGAGAGAGAGAGCTGTGAGTGAGAGAGAGAGAAAGAGAAGCTGTGAGTGAGAGAGAGAGAGAAAGAGAAGCTGTGAGTGAGAGAGTGAGAAAGAGAATCTGAGAAAGAGAGAGTGAAATAGAAGCTGTGGGTTAGAGAGAGAGAGAGAGAGAAGCTGTGAGTGAGAGAGAAAGAGAAGCTGTTAGTGAGACAGAAAGAGAAAGAGAAGCTGTGAGTGACACAGAGAGAGAGAAGCTGTGAGTGAGAGAGAGAGAGAAAAAGAAGCTGTGAGTGAGAGAGAGAGATAGAAAGAGAAGCTGTGAGTGAGAGAGAGAAAGATAAACTGTGTGTGAGGGAGAGAGAGAGAGAAGCTGTGTGTGAGAGAAAGAAAGAAAGAAAGTGAAGCTGTGAGTGAGAGAGAGAGAGAAAGAGAAGCATTAAGTGAGAGAGAGAGAAATAGAGTCTGTGTGAGAGAGAGAAAGATAAGCTGTGTGTGAGAGAGAGAGAAGCTGTGAGTGAGAGAGAGAGAGAGTTGGTTTGAGTGAGTGTGAGAGAGAAACAGAAGCTGTGAGTGAGAGAGAGAAAGAGAGAAAGAGAAGCTGTGAGTGAGAGAGAGAGAGAAAGAGAGGCTGTGAGTGAGAAAGAGAGAGAAAAAGCTGTGAGTGAGATAGAGAGAAAGAGATGCTTTGAGTGAGAGAGAGAAATAGAAGCTGTGAGTGAGAGAGAGAAAGAGAGTCTGTGTGAGAAAGAGAGAAATAGAAGCTGTAAGTGAGAGAGAGAGAAGCCGTGAGTGAGAGAGAGAAGCTGTGAGTGAGAAAGAGAGAAATAGAAGCTGTGAGTGAGGGAGAAAGCGAAGCTGTGAGTGAGTGAGTGAGAGAGAGAAGCTGTGAGTGAGAGAGAGAGAAAGAGAAGCTGTGAGTGAGAGAGAGAGAGAAAGAGCTGTGAGTGAGAGAGAGAAAGAGAAGCTGAGAAAGAGAGAGTGAAAGAGAAGCTGTGAGTGAGAGAGAGAGAGAGAAAGAAGCTGTGAGTGAGAGAGAGAAAGAGAATCTGAGAAAGAGAGTGTGAAAGAGAAGCTGTAAGAGAGATTGAGAGAAGCTGTGAGTGAGAGAGAGAGAGAGAAAGAGAAGGTGTGTGAGAGAGAGAGAGAGAAAGGGAAGCTGTGAGTGAGAGAGAGAGAAGCTGTGAGTGGGAGAGAGACAGAAAGAGAATCTGTGAGTGAGAGAGAGAGAAGCTGTGAGTGAGATAGAGAGAAAGAGAAGCTGTGTGAGAGAGAGAGAAGCTGTGAGTGAGAGAGAGATAGAAAGAGAAGCTGTGAGTGAGAGAGAGAGAAAGAAAGAAAGAGAAGCTGTGAGTGAGAGAGAGAAAGAGATGCTGTGAGTGAGAGAGAGAGAAACAGAAGCTTTGAGTGAGAGAGAGAGAGTCTGATTGAGAAAGAGAGAGAGAAAGAGAAGCTGTGAGTGAGAGAGAGAGAGAAGCTGTGAGTGAGAGTGAGAGAAGTTGTGAAAGAGAGAGAGAGAAAGAGAAGCTGTGAGCGAGAGAGAAAGGGAAGCTGTGAATGAGTGAGAGCGAGAAAGAGAAGCTGTGAGAGAGAAAGAGAGAAAGAGAAGCTGTGTGTGAGAGAGATAGAAAGAGATGCTGTGAGAGAGACAAAGAGAGAGAAAGAGAAGCTGTGAGTGAGAGAGATAGAGAAAGAGAAGCTGTGAGTGAGTGAGAGAGAGATAAAGAGAAGCTGTGAGTGAGAGAGAGTGAAAAACAGAAGCTGTGAGTGAGAGAGAGAGAAAGAGAAAGAGAAGCTGTGAGTGAGTGAGAGAGAGAGAAAGAGAAGCTGTGAGTGAGAGAGAGAGAAAAACAGAAGCTGTGAGTGAGAGAGAGAGAGAGAGAGAAAGAGAAGCTGTGAGTGAGTGAGAGAGGGAGAAAGAGAAGCTGTGAGTGAGAGAGAGAAAAAGAGAGTCTAAGAAAAAGAGAGCGAAAGAGAAGCTGTGTGTGTGTGAGAGAGAGAGAAGCTGTGTGAGAGAGAGAGAGACAGAGAAGCTGTGAGTGAGAGAGAAACAGAAGCTGTGAGTGAGAGTGAGAGAGAAAGAGAAGGTGTGAGTGAGAGAGAGAGAAAGAGAAGCTGTGAGTGAGAGAGAAAGAGAGTCTGTGTGAGAAAGAGAGAGTGAAAGAGAAGCTGTGAGTGAGAGAGAGAGAGAGAAGCTGTGAGTGAGAGAGAGTGGAGCTGTGAGTGAGAGAGAGAGAGAAAGAGAAGCTGTGAGTGAGAGAGAAAGAGAAGCTGTGAGTGAGAGAGAGAGAGAAGCTGTAAGTGAGAGAAAAAGAGAGAGAAAGAGAAGCTGTGAGTGAGAGTGAGAAAGAGAAGCTGTGTGAGAGAGAGAAAGAGAAGCTGTGTGTGAGTGAGAGAGAGAGAGAAGCTGTGTGTGTGAGAGAGAAAGAGACACTGTGTGTGTGTGTGAGAGAGAGAAAGAGAAGCTGTGAGTGAGAGAGAGAGAGATGCTGTGAGTGAGAGAGAGAGAAAGAGAAGCTGTGTGTGAGAGAAAGAGAAAGTGAAGCTGTGTGTGAGACAAAGAGAGAAAGTGAAGCTGTGAGTGAGAGAGAGAGAGAAAGAGAAGCATTGAGTGAGAGAGAGAGAAATAGAGTCTGTGAGAGAGAAAGAGAAGCTGTGTGTGTGAGAGAAGCTGTAAGTGAGAGCAAGAGAGCGAAAGAGAAGCTGTGAGTGAAAGAGAGAGAGAGAGAAAAAGAAGCTGGGAGTGAGAGAGAGAGAGTTGCTGTGAGTGAGTGTGAGAGAGAAACAGAAGCTGTGAGTGAGAGAGAGAAAGAGAGAAAGAGAAGCTGTGAGTGAGAGAGAGAGAGAGAAGCTGTGAGTGAGTGAGAGAGAGAGAATGCTGTGGGTGACAGAGAGAGAAGCTGTGAGTGAGAGAGAGAGAAGCTGTGTGTGTGTGAGAGAGAAATAGAAGCTGTGAGTGAGAGAGAAGGAGAAGCTGTGAGTGAGTGAGAGAGAGAAGATGTAAGTGAGTGAAAGAGAGAAAGAGAAGCTGTGAGTGAGAGAGAGAGAGAAAGAGAAGCTGTGAGAGAGAGAGAGAAAGAGAAGCTGTGAGTGAGAAAGAAAGAGAAAGTGAAGCTGTGTGTGAGAGAAATAGAGAAAGTGAAGCTGTGAGTGTGTGTGAGAGAGAGAAAGAGAAGCATTGAGTGAGTAAGAGAGAAAGAGAGTCTGGAAGTGAGAGAGAGAGAGAAAGAGAAGCTGTGAGTGAGAGTGAGAGAGAAGCTGTGAGTGAGAGAAAGAGAAAGAGAAAGAGAAGCTGTGAGTGAAAGAGAGAGAGAGAAAGAGAAGCTGTGAGTGAGTGAGAGATAGAAAGGGAAGCTGTGAGAGAGAGAGAAAGAGAAGCTGTGAGTGAGAGAGAGAGAAAGAGAAGCTGTGAGTGAGACAAAGAGAGACAAAGAGAAGCTGTGAGCGAGCGAGAGAGAAAAAGAGAAGCTGTGAGTGAGTGAGAGAGAGAAAGGGAAGCTGTGTGAGAGAGAGAGAAAGAGAAGCTGTGAGTGAGACAAAGAGAGACAAAGAGATGCTGTGAGTGAGAGAGAGAGAGAAAGCGAAGCTGTGAGTGAGAGAGAGAGAGAAAGAGAAGCTGTGAGTGAGTGAGAGAGATTAAGAGAAGCTGTGTGTGTGAGAGAGAGAAAGATACACTGTGTGTGTGAGAGAGAGAGAGAGAGAAAGAGAAGCTGTGAGTGAGAGAGAGAGATGTTGTGAGTGAGATAGAAAAAGAAGCTGTGTATGTGTGAGAGTGATATGCTGTGAGTGAGAGAGAGAAAGAGAAGCTGTGTGTGAGAGAAAGAGAGAGAGAGAAGCTGTGAGTGTGAGAGAGAGAGTTGCTGTGAGTGAGTGAGAGAGAGAAACAGAAGGTGTGTGTGAGAGAGAGAAAGAGAGAAAGAGAAGCTGTGAGTGAGAGAGAGAGAGAAGCTGTGAGTGAGTGAGAGAGAGAAAAAGCTGTGAGTGAGAGAGAGAGAGAGAGATGCTTTGAGTGAGAGAGAGAGAAAGAGAAGCTGTGTGTGTGTGAGAGAGAGAGAAGCTGTGAGTGAGAGAGAGAGAGAAAGAGATGCTGTGAGTGAGAGAGAGAAAGAGAAGCTGTGTGAGAGCGAGAGAGAATCTGTGAGTGAGAGGGAGAGGGAGAAAGAGAAGCTGTGAGTGAGAGAGAGAGAAAAACAGAAGCTGTGAGTGAGAGAGATAGAAAGAGAAGCTGTGAGTGAGAGAGAGAGAGAGAAAGAGAAGCTCTGAGTGAGAGAGAGAGAGAAAGAGAGTCTGAGAAAGAGAGAGTGAAAGAGAAGCTGTGAGTGAGAGCGAGAGAGAGAAGCTGTGAGTGAGAGAGAGAGACAGAGAAGCTGTGAGGGAGAGTGAGAAAGAAAGAGAAGGTGTGAGTGAGAGAGAGAAAGAGAAGCTGTGAGTGATAGAGAATGAAAGAGAAGCTGTGAGTGAGAGAGGGAGAGAGAAAGAAAAGCTATGAGTGAGAGAGAGAGAAAGAGAGTCTGTGTGAGAATGAGAGAGTGAAAGAGAAGATGTGAGTGAGAGAGAGAAGCTGTGAGTGAGAGAAAGAGAGACAGAGAAGCTGTGAGTGAGAGAGAAACAGAAGCTGTGAGTGAGAGTGAGAGAGAGTGAAGCTGTAAGTGAGAGAAAGAATGAGAGAAAGGGAAGGTGTGAGTGCGAGAGAGAGAGAAAGAGAAGCTGTGTGTGTGTGAGAGAGAGAGAAGCTGTGAGTGAGAGAGAGAGAGAAAGAGATGCTGTGAGTGAGAGAGAAACAGAAGCTGTCAATGAGAGAGAAAGAGAAGGTGTGAGTGAGAGAGAGAGAAAGAGATGTGTGTGTGTGAGAGAGAGAAGATGTGAGTGAGAGAGAGAGAGAAGCTGTGAGTGAGAGAGAGAATGAGAAGCTGTGTGTGTGATAGAGAGAGAAGCTGTGAGTGAGAGAGAGAAAGAGAAACTGTGAGTGAGAGAGAAAGAAAGGGAAGCTGTGAGTGAGAGAGAGAAAGAGAAGCTGTGAGTGAGAGAGAGAGAAAGAGAAAGAGATGCAGTGAGTGAAAGAGAGAGAGAAAGTGAAGCTGTGAGTGAGAGAGTGAGAAAGAGAATCTGAGAAAGAGAGAGTGAAATAGAAGCTGTGGGTTAGAGAGAGAGAGAGAAGCTGTGAGTGAGAGAGAAAGAGAAGCTTTGAGTGAGTGAGAGAGAGAAAGGGAAGATGTGAGTGTGTGTGAGAGAGAGCTGTGAGTGAGAGAGAGAGAAAGAGAAGCTGTGAGTGAGAGAGAGAGAGAAAGAGAAGCTGTGAGTGAGAGAGTGAGAAAGAGAATCTGAGAAAGAGAGAGTGAAATAGAAGCTGTGGGTTAGAGAGAGAGAGAGAGAAGCTGTGAGTGAGAGAGAAAGAGAAGCTGTTAGTGAGACAGAAAGAGAAAGAGAAGCTGTGAGTGACACAGAGAGAGAGAAGCTGTGAGTGAGAGAGAGAGAGAAAAAGAAGCTGTGAGTGAGAGAGAGAGATAGAAAGAGAAGCTGTGAGTGAGAGAGAGAAAGATAAGCTGTGTGTGAGTGAGAGAGAGAGAGAGAAGCTGTGTGTGAGAGAAAGAAAGAAAGTGAAGCTGTGAGTGAGAGAGAGAGAGAAAGAGAAGCATTAAGTGAGAGAGAGAGAAATTGAGTCTGTGTGTGAGAGAGAGAAAGATAAGCTGTGTGTGAGAGAGAGAGAAGCTGTGAGTGAGAGAGAGAGAGAGTTGGTTTGAGTGAGTGTGAGAGAGAAACAGAAGCTGTGAGTGAGAGAGAGAAAGAGAGAAAGAGAAGCTGTGAGTGAGAGAGAGAGAAAGAAAGAGAGGCTGTGAGTGAGAAAGAGAGAGAAAAAGCTGTGAGTGAGATAGAGAGAAAGAGATGCTTTGAGTGAGAGAGAGAAATAGAAGCTGTGAGTGAGAGAGAGAAAGAGAGTCTGTGTGAGAAAGAGAGAAATAGAAGCTGTAAGTGAGAGAGAGAGAAGCCGTGAGTGAGAGAGAGAAGCTGTGAGTGAGAAAGAGAGAAATAGAAGCTGTGAGTGAGGGAGAAAGCGAAGCTGTGAGTGAGTGAGTGAGAGAGAGAAGCTGTGAGTGAGAGAGAGAGTAAGAGAAGCTGTGAGTGAGAGAGAGAGAGAAAGAGAAGCTGAGAAAGAGAGAGTGAAAGAGAAGCTGTGAGTGAGAGAGAGAGAGAGAAAGAGAAGCTGTGAGTGAGAGAGAGAAAGAGAATCTGAGAAAGAGAGTGTGAAAGAGAAGCTGTAAGAGAGATTGAGAGAAGCTGTGAGTGAGAGAGAGAGAGAGAAAGAGAAGGTGTGAGTGAGAGAGAGAGAGAAAGGGAAGCTGTGAGTGAGAGAGAGAGAAGCTGTGAGTGAGAGAGAGACAGAAAGAGAATCTGTGAGTGAGAGAGAGAGAAGCTGTGAGTGAGATAGAGAGAAAGAGAAGCTGTGAGAGTGAGAGAGAAGCTGTGAGTGAGAGAGAGATAGAAAGAGAAGCTGTGAGTGAGAGAGAGAGAAAGAAAGAAAGAGAAGCTGTGAGTGAGAGAGAGAAAGAGATGCTGTGAGTGAGAGAGAGAAACAGAAGCTTTGAGTGAGAGAGAGAGAGTCTGATTGAGAAAGAGAGAGAGAAAGAGAAGCTGTGAGTGAGAGAGAGAGAGAAGCTGTGAGTGAGAGAGAGAGAAGTTGTGAAAGAGAGAGAGAGAGAAAGAGAAGCTGTGAGCGAGAGAGAAAGGGAAGCTGTGAATGAGTGAGAGCGAGAAAGAGAAGCTGTGAGAGAGAAAGAGAGAAAGAGAAGCTGTGTGTGAGAGAGATAGAAAGAGATGCTGTGAGAGAGACAAAGAGAGAGAAAGAGAAGCTGTGAGTGAGAGAGATAGAGAAAGAGAAGCTGTGAGTGAGTGAGAGAGAGAGAAAGAGAAGCTGTGAGTGAGAGAGAGTGAAAAACAGAAGCTGTGAGTGAGAGAGAGAGAAAGAGAAAGAGAAGCTGTGAGTGAGTGAGAGAGAGAGAAAGAGAAGCTGTGAGTGAGAGAGAGAGAAAAACAGAAGCTGTGAGTGAGAGAGAGAGAGAGAGAGAGAAAGAGAAGCTGTGAGTGAGTGAGAGAGGGAGAAAGAGAAGCTGTGAGTGAGAGAGAGAAAAAGAGAGTCTAAGAAAAAGAGAGTGAAAGAGAAGCTGTGTGTGTGAGAGAGAGAGAGAAGCTGTGAGAGGGAGAGAGAGACAGAGAAGCTGTGAGTGAGAGAGAAACAGAAGCTGTGAGTGAGAGTGAGAGAGAAAGAGAAGGTGTGAGTGAGAGAGAGAGAGAAAGAGAAGCTGTGAGTGAGAGAGAAAGAGAGTCTGTGTGAGAAAGAGAGAGTGAAAGAGAAGCTGTGAGTGAGAGAGAGAGAGAGACGCTGTGAGTGAGAGAGAGAGGAGCTGTGAGTGAGAGAGAGAGAGAAAGAGAAGCTGTGAGTGAGAGAGAAAGAGAAGCTGTGAGTGAGAGAGAGAGAGAAGCTGTAAGTGAGAGAAAAAGAGAGAGAAAGAGAAGCTGTGAGTGAGAGTGAGAAAGAGAAGCTGTGTGAGAGAGAGAAAGAGAAGCTGTGTGTGAGTGAGAGAGAGAGAGAAGCTGTGTGTGTGAGAGAGAAAGAGACACTGTGTGTGTGTGTGAGAGAGAGAAAGAGAAGCTGTGAGTGAGAGAGAGAGAGATGCTGTGAGTGAGAGAGAGAGAAAGAGAAGCTGTGTGTGAGAGAAAGAGAAAGTGAAGCTGTGTGTGAGACAAAGAGAGAAAGTGAAGCTGTGAGTGAGAGAGAGAGAGAAAGAGAAGCATTGAGTGAGAGAGAGAGAAATAGAGTCTGTGAGAGCGAAAGAGAAGCTGTGTGTGTGAGAGAAGCTGTGAGTGAGAGCAAGAGAGCGAAAGAGAAGCTGTGAGTGAAAGAGAGAGAGAGAGAAAAAGAAGCTGGGAGTGAGAGAGAGAGAGTTGCTGTGAGTGAGTGTGAGAGAGAAACAGAAGCTGTGAGTGAGAGAGAGAAAGATCGAAAGAGAAGCTGTGAGTGAGAGAGAGAGAGAAGCTGTGAGTGAGTGAGAGAGAGAGAATGCTGTGGGTGACAGAGAGAGAAGCTGTGAGTGAGAGAGAGAGAAGCTGTGTGTGTGAGAGAGAGAAATAGAAGCTGTGAGTGAGAGAGAAGGAGAAGCTGTGAGTGAGTGAGAGAGAGAAGATGTAAGTGAGTGAAAGAGAGAAAGAGAAGCTGTGTGTGAGAGAGAGAGAGAAAGAGAAGCTGTGAGAGAGAGAGAGAGAAAGAGAAGCTGTGAGTGAGAAAGAAAGAGAAAGTGAAGCTGTGTGTGAGAGAAATAGAGAAAGTGAAGCTGTGAGTGTGTGAGAGAGAGAAAGAGAAGCATTGAGTGAGTAAGAGAGAAAGAGAGTCTGGAAGTGAGAGAGAGAGAGAAAGAGAAGCTGTGAGTGAGAGTGAGAGAGAAGCTGTGAGTGAGAGAAAGAGAAAGAGAAGCTGAGAGTGAAAGAGAGAGAGAGAAAGAGAAGCTGTGAGTGAGTGAGTGATAGAAAGGGAAGCTGTGAGAGAGAGAGAGAAAGAGAAGCTGTGAGTGAGAGAGAGAAAAAGAGAAGCTGTGAGTGAGACAAAGAGAGACAAAGAGAAGCTGTGAGCGAGCGAGAGAGAAAAAGAGAAGCTGTGAGTGAGTGAGAGAGAGAAAGGGAAGCTGTGTGAGAGAGAGAGAAAGAGAAGCTGTGAGTGAGACAAAGAGAGACAAAGAGAAGCTGTGAGTGAGAGAGAGAGAGAGAAAGTGAAGCTGTGAGTGAGAGAGAGAGAGAAAGAGAAGCTGTGAGTGAGTGAGAGAGATTAAGAGAAGCTGTGTGTGTGTGAGAGAGAAAGAGACACTGTGTGTGTGAGAGAGAGAGAGAGAAAGAGAAGCTGTGAGTGAGAGAGAGAGATGTTGTGAGTGAGAGATAGAAAAAGAAGCTGTGTATGTGTGAGAGTGATATGCTGTGAGTGAGAGAGAGAAAGAGAAGCTGTGTGTGAGAGAAAGAGAGAGAGAGAAGCTGTGAGTGTGTGAGAGAGAGTTGCTGTGAGTGAGTGAGAGAGAGAAACAGAAGGTGTGTGTGAGAGAGAGAAAGAGAGAAAGAGAAGCTGTGAGTGAGAGAGAGAGAAGCTGTGAGTGAGTGAGAGAGAGAAAAAGCTGTGAGTGAGAGAGAGAGAGAAAGAGATGCTTTGAGTGAGAGAGAGAGAAACAGAAGCTGTGAGTGAGAGAGAAAGAAAGAGAGTCTGTGTGAGAAAGAGAGAAAGAGAAGCTGTGAGTGAGAGAGAGAGAGAAGCTGTGAGTGAGAGAGAGAGAAGGTGTGAGTGAGAGAAAGAGAAATAGAAGCTGTGAGTGAGAGAGAAAGAGAAGCTGTGAGTGAGTGAGAGAGAGAGAAGATGTAAGTGAGTGAAAGAGAGAGAGAAAGAGAAGCTGTGAGTGAGAGAGAGAGAAAGAGAAGATGTGAGTGAGAGAGAGAGAAAGAGAAGTTGTGAGTGAGAGAGAGAGGAAGAGATGCTGTGAGTGAGAGAGAGAGAGAGAGAAGCTGTGAGAGAGAGTGAGAAAGAGAAGCTGTGAGTGAGAGGGAGAAAAAGAGAAGCTGTGAGTGAGACAAAGAGAGAGAAAGAGAAGCTGTGATTGAGGAGAGAAAGAGAAGCTGTGAGTGAGTGAGAGAGAGAAAGAGAAGCTGTGAGTGAGAGAGAGAGAAAGAGAAGCTGTGAGTGAGAGAGAGAGAAAGAGAAGTTGTGAGTGAGAGAGAGAGGAAGAGATGCTGTGAGTGAGAGAGAGAGAAAGAGAAGCTGTGAGAGAGAGTGAGAAAGAGAAGCTGTGAGTGAGAGGGAGAGAAAGAGAAGCTGTGATTGAGAGAGAGAGAGAGAGAAGCTGTGCGTGAGAGAGAGAGAGAAAGAGAAGCTGTGAGTGAGAGAGAGAGGAAGAGATGCTGTGAGTGAGAGAGAGAGAAAGAGAAGCTGTGAGTGAGAGAGAGAGAGAGAATCTGTGAGTGAGAGGGAGAGAGAGAAAGAGAAGCTGTGAGTGAGAGAGAGAGAAAAATAGAAGCTGTGAGTGAGAGAGAGAGAGAAAGAGAAGCTGTGAGTGAGAGAGAGAGAAAGAGAAGCCGTGAGAGAGAGAGAGAGAGAATCTGTGAGTGAGAGGGAGAGAGAGAAAGAGAAGCTGTGAGTGAGAGAGAGAGGAAAACAGAAGCTGTGAGTGAGAGAGAGATAGAAAGAGAGTCTGTGAGAGAAAGAGAGGAAGAGAAGCTGTGAGTGAGTGTGAGAGAGAAGCTGTGAGTGAGAGAGAGAAGCTGTGAGTGAGAGAGAGAGAAATAGAAGCTGTGAGTGAGAGAGAAAGAGAATCTGTGAGTGAGAGAGAGAGAGAGAGAAAGAGAAGCTGTGAGTGAGAGAGAGAAAGAGAAGCTGAGAAAGAGAGAGTGAAAGAGAAGCTGTGAGTGAGAGAGAGAGAGAAGCTGTGAGTGAGAGAGAGAGAAGCTGTGAGTGAGAGACAGAGAAAGTGAAGCTGTGTGTGAGAGAAAGAGAAAGTGAAGCTGTGAGTGAGAGAGAGAGAGAAAGAGAAGCATTGAGTGAGAGAGAGAGGAATAGAGTCTGTGAGAGAGAGAGAAAGAGAAGCTGTGTGTGAGAGAGAGAGAGAAGCTGTGAGTGAGAGCGAAAGAGCGAAAGAGAAGCTGTGAGTGAAAGAGAGAGAGAGAAAGAGAAGCTCTGAGTGAGAGAGAAAGAGAGTCTGAGAAAGAGAGAGTGAAAGAGAAGCTGTGAGTGAAAGAGAGAGAGAGAGAAATAGAAGCTGTGAGTGAGAGAGAAAGAGAAGCTGTGAGTGAGTGAGAGAGAGAGAGAAGCTGTGAGTGAGAGAGAGAGAGAAAGAGAAGCTGTGAGTGAGAGAGAAAGAGAACCTGTGTGTGAGTGAGAGAGAGAGAAGCTGTGAGTGAGAGAGAGAGAGAAACAGAAGCTGTGAGTGAGAGAGAGAAAGAGAGAAAGAGAAGCTGTGAGTGAGAGAGATAGAGAGAAAAAGCTGTGAGTGAGAGAGAGAAAGAGATGCTTTGAGTGAGAGAGAGAGAAACAGAAGCTGTGAGTGAGAGAGAGAGAGAGAAAGAGAGTCTGTGAGAGAAAGAGAGGAAGAGAAGCTGTGAGTGAGTGTGAGAGAGAAGCTGTGAGTGAGAGAGAGAAGCTGTGAGTGAGAGAGAGAGAAATAGAAGCTGTGAGTGAGAGAGAAAGAGAAGCTGTGAGTGAGAGAGAGAGAGAGAGAATCTGTGAGTGAGAGAGAGAGAGAAAGAGAAGCTGTGAGTGAGAGAGAAATAGAAGCTGTGAGTGAGTGAGAGAGAGAGAAGCTGTGAGTGAGAGAGAGAAAGAGAAGCTGAGAAAGAGAGAGTGAAAGAGAAGCTGTGAGTGAGAGAGAGAGAAGCTGTGAGTGAGAGAGAGAGAAGCTGTGAGGGAGAGAGAGAGAAAGAGAAGCTGGGAGAGAGAGAGAGAAGCTGTAAGTGAGAGAGAGAGAAAGAGAAGCTGTAAGTGAGAGAGAAAGAGAAGCTGTGAGTGACACACAGAGAGAGAAGCTGTGAGTGAGAAAGAGAGAGAAAGAGATGCTGTGAGTGAGAGAGAAACAGAAGCTGTGAATGAGAGAGAGAAAGAGAAGGTGTGAGTGGGAGAGAGAGAAAGAGAAGCTGTGTGTGTGAGAGAGAGAAACTGTGAGTGAGAGAGAGAAAGAGAAACTGTGAGTGAGTGAGAAAGAAAGAGAAGCTGTGAGTGTGGGAGAGAGAGAAGCTGCGAGTGAGAGAGAGAGAGAAAGAGATGCTGTGAGTGAAAGAAAGAGAGCCAAAGAGAAGCTGTGAGTGAGAGAGAAAGAGAAGTTGTGAGTGAGTGAGAGAGAGAAAGGTAAGCTGTGAGTTTGTGTGAGAGAGAGAGCTGTGAGTGAGAGAGAGAGAAATAGAAGCTGTGAGAGAGAGAGAGAGAGAAAGAGAAGCTGTGAGTGAGAGAGAGAAAGAGAAGCTGAGAAAGAGAGAGTGAAAGAGAAGCTGTGAGTGAGAGAGAGAGAGAAGCTGTGAGTGAGAGAGAGAGAAGCTGTGAGTGAGAGACAGAGAAAGTGAAGCTGTGTGTGAGAGAAAGAGAAAGTGAAGCTGTGAGTGAGAGAGAGAGAGAAAGAGAAGCATTGAGTGAGAGAGAGAGGAATAGAGTATGTGAGAGAGAGAGAAAGAGAAGCTGTGTGTGAGAGAGAGAGAGAAGCTGTGAGTGAGAGCGAAAGAGCGAAAGAGAAGCTGTGAGTGAAAGAGAGAGAGAGAAAGAGAAGCTGTGAGTGAGAGAGAGAGAGTTGCTGTGAGTGATAGAGAGAGAAACAGAAGCTGTGAGTGAGAGAAAGAGAGAAAGAGAAGCTGTGAGTGAGAGAGAGAGAAAGAGAAGCTGTGAGTGAGAGAGAGAGAGAAAAAGCTGTGAGTGAGAAAGAGAGAGAGAGAGAAAGAGATGCTTTGAGTGAGAGAGAGAGAAATAGAAGCTGTGAGTGAGAGAGAGAGAAAAAGTGTCTGTGTGAGAAAGAGAGAAAGAGAAGCTGTGAGTGATAGAGAGAGAAGCTGTGAGTGAGAGAGAAAGAAGCTGTGAGTGAGAGAGAGAAATAGAAGCTGTGAGTTAGAGAGAAAGAGAAACTGTGAGTGAGTGGGAGAGAGAGAAGCTGTGAGTGTGAGAGAGAGACAGAGAGAGAGAAGGAGAAGCTGTGTGTGTGTGTGTGAGAGAGAGAAGCTGTGAGTGAGAGAGAGAAAGAGAAGCTGTGATTGGGAGAGAGAGAGAAAGAGAAGCTGTGAGTGAGAGACAGAGAGAAAGAGAAGCTGTGAGTGAGAGACAGAGAGAAAGAGAAGCTGTGAGTGAAAGAGAGAGAGAGAGAAAGAGAAGCTGTGAGTGAGAGAGAGAGAGTTGCTGTGAGTGAGTGAGAGAGAGAAGCAGAAGCTGTGAGTGAGAGAGAGAAAGAGAGAAAGAGAAGCTGTGAGTGAGAGAGAGAGAAAGAGAAGCTGTGAGTGAGAAAGAGAGAAAAAAGCTGTGAGTGAGAGAGAGAGAGAGAGAGAAAGAGATGCTTTGAGTGAGAGAGAGATAAATAGAAGCTGTGAGTGAGAGAGAGAGAGAAGCTGTGAGTGAGAGAGAGAGAAGCTGTGAGTGAGAGAGAGAGAAATAGAAGCTGTGAGTTAGAGAGAAAGAGAAACTGTGAGTGAGTGGGAGAGAGAGTAGCTGTGAGTAAGAGAGAGAGACAGAGAGAGAGAAAGAAAGAGAAGCTGTGTGAGAGAGAGAGAGAAAGAGAAGCTGTGAGTGAGAAAGAGAAAGAGAAGCTGAGAAAAAGAGAGTGAAAGAGAAGATGTGAGTGAGAGAGAGAGAGAAGCTGTGAGTGAGAGAGAGAGAAGCTGTGAGTGAGAGAGAGAGAGAAAGAGAAGCTGTGAGTGAGAGACAGAGAGAAAGAGAAGCTGTGAGTGAGAGAGAAAGAGAAAGAGAAGCTGTGAGTGACACACAGAGAGAGAAGCTGTGAGTGAGAGAGAGAGAAAGAGAAGCTGTGAGTGAGAGAGAAAGAGAAAGAGAAGCTGTGAGTGACACAGAGAGAGAGAAGCTGTGAGTGAGTGAGAGAGAGAAAGAGATGCTGTGAGTGAGAGAGAAACAGAAGCTGTGAATGAGAGAGAGAGAGAGAAAGAGAAGGTGTGAGTGAGAGAGAGAGAGAAAGGGAAGCTGTGAGTGAGAGAGAGAGAGAGAAGCTGTGAGTGAGAGAGAGACAGAAAGAGAATCTGTGAGTGAGAGAGAGAGAGAAGCTGTGAGTGAGAGAGAGATAGAAAGAGAAGCTGTGAGTGAGAGAGAGAAAGAGATGCTGTGAATGAGAGAGAGAGAAACAGAAGCTGTGAGTGAGAGAGAGAGAGTGTGTGAAAAAGAGAGAGAGAAAAAGAATCTGTGAGTGAGAGAGAGAGAGAAGCTGTGAGTGAGAGAGAGAGAAGTTGTGAGAGAGAGAGAGAAAGAGAAGCTGTGAGCGAGAGAGAAAGAGAAGCTGTGAATGAGTGAGAGAGAGAAAGAGAAGCTGTGAGAGAGAAAGAGAGACAAAGAGAAGCTGTGTGTGAGAGAGATAGAAAGAGATGCTGTGAGAGAGACAAAGAGAGAGAAAGAGAAGCTGTGAGTGAGAGAGAGAGAGAAAGAGAAGCTGTGAGAGAGAAAGAGAGAAAGAGAAGCTGTGTGTGTGAGAGAGAGAGAAACGGTGAGTGAGAGAGAGAAAGAGAAACTGTGAGTGAGTGAGTGAGAAAGAGAAGCTGTGAGTGAGAGAGAGAGAAGCTGTGAGTGAGAGAGAGAGAGAGTTGCTGTGAGTGAGAGAGAGAGAAGCTGTGAGTGAGAGAGAGAGAGAAAGAGAAGCTGTGAGTGAGAGACAGAGAGAAAGAGAAGCTGTGAGTGAGAGAGAAAGAGAAAGAGAAGCTGTGAGTGACACACAGAGAGAGAAGCTGTGAGTGAGAGAGAGAGAAAGAGAAGCTGTGAGTGAGAGAGAAAGAGAAAGAGAAGCTGTGAGTGACACAGAGAGAGAGAAGCTGTGAGTGAGTGAGAGAGAGAAAGAGATGCTGTGAGTGAGAGAGAAACAGAAGCTGTGAATGAGAGAGAGAGAGAGAAAGAGAAGGTGTGAGTGAGAGAGAGAGAGAAAGGGAAGCTGTGAGTGAGAGAGAGAGAGAGAAGCTGTGAGTGAGAGAGAGACAGAAAGAGAATCTGTGAGTGAGAGAGAGAGAGAAGCTGTGAGTGAGAGAGAGATAGAAAGAGAAGCTGTGAGTGAGAGAGAGAAAGAGATGCTGTGAATGAGAGAGAGAGAAACAGAAGCTGTGAGTGAGAGAGAGAGAGTGTGTGAAAAAGAGAGAGAGAAAAAGAATCTGTGAGTGAGAGAGAGAGAGAAGCTGTGAGTGAGAGAGAGAGAAGTTGTGAGAGAGAGAGAGAAAGAGAAGCTGTGAGCGAGAGAGAAAGAGAAGCTGTGAATGAGTGAGAGAGAGAAAGAGAAGCTGTGAGAGAGAAAGAGAGACAAAGAGAAGCTGTGTGTGAGAGAGATAGAAAGAGATGCTGTGAGAGAGACAAAGAGAGAGAAAGAGAAGCTGTGAGTGAGAGAGAGAGAGAAAGAGAAGCTGTGAGAGAGAAAGAGAGAAAGAGAAGCTGTGTGTGTGAGAGAGAGAGAAACGGTGAGTGAGAGAGAGAAAGAGAAACTGTGAGTGAGTGAGTGAGAAAGAGAAGCTGTGAGTGAGAGAGAGAGAAGCTGTGAGTGAGAGAGAGAGAGAGTTGCTGTGAGTGAGTGAGAGAGAGAAACAGAAGCTGCGAGTGAGAGAGAGAAAGAGAGAAAGAGAAGCTGTGAGTGAGAGAGAGAAAGAGAGAAAGAGAAGCTGTGAGAGAGAGAGAGAGAAAAAGATGTGAGTGAGAGAGAGAGAGAAAAAGAGATGCTTTGAGTGAGAGAGAGAGACTAACAGAAGCTGTAAGTGAGAGAGAGAGAGAAAGAGAGTCTGTGTGAGAAAGAGAGGAAGAGAAGCTGTGGTGAGAGAGAGAGAAGCTGTGAGTGAGAAAGAGAAGCTGTGAGTGAGAGAGAGAGAAAGAGAAGCTGTGAGTGAGAGAGAAAGAGAAGCTGTGAGTGAGAGAGAGAGAGAAGCTGTGAGTGAGAGATAGAAAGAAAGAGAAGCTGTGAGTGAGAGAGAGAGAGAAAGAGAAGCTGTGAGTGAGAGAGAGAAAGAGAAGCTGAGAAAGAGAGAGTGAAAGAGAAGCTGTGAGTGAAAGACAGAGAGAGAAGCTGTGTGTGAGAGAGAGAGAAGCTGTGAGTGAGAGAGAGAAAGAGAAGCTGTGATTGGGAGAGAGAGAGAAAAAGAAGCTGTGAGTGAGAGACAGAGAGAAAGAGAAGCTGTGAGTGAAAGAGAGAGAGAGAGAAAGAGAAGCTGTGAGTGAGAGAGAGAGAGTTGCTGTGAGTGAGTGAGAGAGAGAAGCAGAAGCTGTGAGTGAGAGAGAGAAAGAGAGAAAGAGAAGCTGTGAGTGAGAGAGAGAGAAAGAGAAGCTGTGAGTGAGAAAGAGAGAAAAAAGCTGTGAGAGAGAGAGAGAGAAAGAGATGCTTTGAGTGAGAGAGAGAGAAATAGAAGCTGTGAGTGAGAGAGAGAGAGAAGCTGTGAGTGAGAGAGAGAGAAGCTGTGAGTGAGAGAGAGAGAAATAGAAGCTGTGAGTTAGAGAGAAAGAGAAACTGTGAGTGAGTGGGAGAGAGAGTAGCTGTGAGTAAGAGAGAGACACAGAGAGAGAGAAAGAAAGAGAAGCTGTGTGTGAGAGAGAGAGAAAGAGAAGCTGTGAGTGAGAAAGAGAAAGAGAAGCTGAGAAAAAGAGAGTGAAAGAGAAGATGTGAGTGAGAGAGAGAGAGAAGCTGTGAGTGAGAGAGAGAGAAGCTGTGAGTGAGAGAGAGAGAAAGAGAAGCTGTGAGTGAGAGACAGAGAGAAAGAGAAGCTGTGAGTGAGAGAGAAAGAGAAAAAGAAGCTGTGAGTGACACACAGAGAGAGAAGCTGTGAGTGAGAGAGAGAGAAAGAGAAGCTGTGAGTGAGAGAGAAAGAGAAGCTGTGAGTGACACAGAGAGAGAGAAGCTGTGAGTGAGAGAGAGAGAGAAAGAGATGCTGT
Organism: Bradypodion ventrale; assembly: GCA_035047345.1. Classification (NCBI taxonomy): domain Eukaryota; kingdom Metazoa; phylum Chordata; class Lepidosauria; order Squamata; family Chamaeleonidae; genus Bradypodion; species Bradypodion ventrale. The sequence continues at coordinate 227,782,417 of JAWDJE010000001.1, forward strand.
GAGTGAGAGAGAAACAGAAGCTGTGAAGGAGAGAGAGAGAGAAAGAGAAGGTGTGAGTGAGAGAGAGAGAGAAAGGGAAGCTGTGAGTGAGAGAGAGAGAAGCTGTGAGTGAGAGAGAGACAGAAAGAGAATCTGTGAGAGAGAGAGAGAAGCTGTGAGTGAGAGAGGGTGAAGCTGTGAGTGAGAGAGAGAGAAGCTGTGAGTGAGAGAGAGATAGAAAGAGAAGCTGTGAGTGAGAGAGAGAAAGAGATGCTGTGAGTGAGAGAGAGAGAAACAGAAGCTGTGAGTGAGAGAGAGAGTGTGTGAAAAAGAGAGAGAGAAAAAGAATCTGTGAGTGAGAGAGAAGCTGTGAGTGAGAGAGAGAGAAGTTGTGAGAGAGAGAGAGAAAGAGAAGCTGTGAGCGAGAGAGAAAGAGAAGCTGTGAATGAGTGAGAGAGAGAAAGAGAAGCTGTGAGAGAGAAAGAGAGACAGAGAAGCTGTGTGTGAGAGAGATAGAAAGAGATGCTGTGAGAGAGACAAAGAGAGAGAAAGAGAAGCTGTGAGTGAGAGAGAGAGAGAAAGAGAAGCTGTGAGAGAGAAAGAGAGAAAGAGAAGCTGTGTGTGAGAGAGAGAGAGAAACGGTGAGTGAGAGAGAGAAAGAGAAACTGTGAGTGAGTGAGTGAGAAAGAGAAGCTGTGAGTGAGAGAGAGAGAAGCTGTGAGTGTGAGAGAGAGAGAGTTGCTGTGAGTGAGTGAGAGAGAGAAACAGAAGCTGCGAGTGAGAGAGAGAAAGAGAGAAAGAGAAGCTGTGAGTGAGAGAGAGAAAGAGAGAAAGAGAAGCTGTGAGAGAGAGAGAGAGAAAAGATGTGAGTGAGAGAGAGAGAAAAAGAGATGCTTTGAGTGAGAGAGAGAGACTAACAGAAGCTGTAAGTGAGAGAGAGAGAGAAAGAGAGTCTGTGTGAGAAAGAGAGGAAGAGAAGCTGTGGTGAGAGAGAGAGAAGCTGTGAGTGAGAAAGAGAAGCTGTGAGTGAGAGAGAGAGAAAGAGAAGCTGTGAGTGAGAGAGAAAGAGAAGCTGTGAGTGAGAGAGAGAGAGAAGCTGTGAGTGAGAGATAGAAAGAAAGAGAAGCTGTGAGTGAGAGAGAGAGAGAAAGAGAAGCTGTGAGTGAGAGAGAGAAAGAGAAGCTGAGAAAGAGAGAGTGAGAGAAGCTGTGAGTGTAAGAGAGAGAGAGAGAAGCTGTGAGTGTGAGAGAGAGAAGCTGTGAGTGAGAGAGAGAGAGCAAGAGAAGCTGTAAGTGAGAGAAGGAGAAAGAGAATCCGAGAAAGAGAGAGAAAGAGAAGCTGTAAGTGAGAGAGAAAGAGAAGCTGTGAGTGACACAGAGAGAGAAGCTGTGAGTGAGAGAGAGAGAGAGAAAGAGATGCTGTGAGTGAGAGAGAAACAGAAGTTGTGAATGGGAGAGAGAGAGAAAGAGAAAGTGTGAGTGGGAGAGAGAGAGAAAGAGAAGCTGTGTGTGTGAGAGAGAGAAACTGTGAGTGAGAGAGAGAAAGAGATGCTGTGAGTGAAAGAAAGAGTGTGAAAGAGAAGCTGTGAGTGAGAGAGAGAGAGAAAGAGAAGGTGTGAGTGAGTGAGAGAGAGAAAGGGAAGCTGTGAGTGTGTGTGTGAGAGAGAGAGCTGTGAGTGACAGAGAGAGAAAGAGAAGCTGTGAGTGAGAGAGAGAGAAGCTGTGAGTGAGAGAAAGAGAAAGTGAAGCTGTGTGTGAGAGAAAGAGAAAGTGAAGCTGTGTGTGAGAGAAAGAGAGAAAGTGAAGCTGTGAGTGAGAGAGAGAGAGAGAAAGAGAAGCTGTGAGTGAGAGAGAAAGAGAAGCTGTGAGTGAGTGAGTGAGAGAGAAGCTGTAAGTGAGAGAAAAAGAGAGAGAAAGAGAAGCTGTGAGTGAGAGTGAGAAAGAGAAGCTGTGTGTGAGAGAGAAAGAGAAGCTGTGTGTGAGTGAGAGAGAGAGAGAGAAGCTGTGTGTGTGAGAGAGAAAGAGACACTGTGTGTGTGTGTGAGAGAGAGAGAAAGAGAAGCTGTGAGTGAGAGAGAGAGATGCTGTGAGTGAGAGAGAGAGAAAGAGAAGCTGTGTGTGAGAGAAAGAGAAAGTGAAGCTGTGTGTGAGAGAAAGAGAGAAAGAGAGAAAGTGAAGCTGTGAGTGAGAGAGAGAGAGAGAAAGAGAAGAATTGAGTAAGAGAGAGAGAAATAGAGTCAGTGAGAGAGAGAGAAAGAGAAGCTGGGTGTGTGAGAGAAGATGTGAGTGAGAGCAAAAGAGTGAAAGAGAAGCTGTGAGTGAAAGAGAGAGAGAGAGAAGCTGTGAGTGAGAGAGAGAGTTGCTGTGAGTGAGTGAGAGAGAGAAACAGAAGGTGTGAGTGAGAGAGAGAAAGAGAGAAAGAGAAGCTGTGAGTGAGAGAGAGAGAGAGAGAGAAGCTGTGAGTGAGTGAGAGAGAGAAAAAGCTGTGAGTGAGAGAGAGAGAGAGAAAGAGATGCTTTGAGTGAGAGAGAGAGAAACAGAAGCTGTGAGTGAGAGAGAGAGAAAGAGAGTCTGTGTGAGAAAGAGAGAAAGAGAAGCTGTGAGTGAGTGAGAGAGAGAAGCTGTGAGTGAGAGAGAGAGAAGGTGTGAGTGAGAGAGAGAGAAATAGAAGCTGTAAGTGAGAGAGAAAGAGAAGCTGTTAGTGAGTGAGAGAGAAGATGTAAGTGAGTGAAAGAGAGAGAGAAAGAGAAGCTGTGAGTGAGATAGAGAGAGAAAGAGAAGCTGTGAGAGAGAGTGAGAAAGAAGCTGTGAGTGAGAGAGAGAGAAAGAGAAGCTGGGAGTGAGACAAAGAGAGAGAAAGAGAAGCTGTGAGTGAGAGAGAGCGAGAGAAAGAGAAGCTGTGATTGAGGAGAGAAAGAGAAGCTGTGAGTGAGTGAGAGAGAGAAAGAGAAGCTGTGAGTGAGAGAGAGAGAAAGAGAAGCTGTGAGTGAGAGAGAGAAAGAGAAGTTGTGAGTGAGAGAGAGAGGAAGAGATGCTGTGAGTGAGAGAGAGAGAAAAAGAGAAGCTGTGAGAGAGAGTGAGAAAGAGAAGCTGTGAGTGAGAGGGAGAGAAAGAGAAGCTGTGATTGAGAGAGAGAGAGAGAAGCTGTGAGTGAGAGAGAGAGAGAAAGAGAAGCTGTGAGTGAGAGAGAGAGGAAATGATGCTGTGAGTGAGAGAGAGAGAAAGAGAAGCTGTGAGTGAGTGAGAGAGAGAGAGAGAATCTGTGAGTGAGAGGGAGAGAGAGAAAGAGAAGCTGTGTGAGAGAGAGAAAAACAGAAGCTGTGAGTGAGAGAGAGAGAAAGAGAAGCTGTGAGTGAGAGAGAGAGAAAGAGAAGCTGTGAGAGAGAGAGAGAATCTGTGAGTGAGAGGGAGAGGGAGAAAGAGAAGCTGTGAGTGAGAGAGAGAGAAAAACAGAAGCTGTGAGTGAGAGAGAGATAGAAAGAGAAGCTGTGAGTGAGAGAGAGAGAGAAAGAGAAGCTCTGAGTGAGAGAGAGAGAAAGAGAGTCTGAGAAAGAGAGAGTGAAAGAGAAGCTGTGAGTGAGAGCGAGAGAGAGAGAAGCTGTGAGTGAGAGAGAGAGACAGAGAAGCTGTGAGTGAGAGAGAAACAGAAGCTGTGAGTGAGAGTGAGAGAGAAAGAGAAGGTGTGAGTGAGAGAGAGAAAGAGAAGCTGTGAGTGAGAGAGAAAGAAAGAGAAGCTGTGAGAGAGGGAGAGAGAAAGAAAAGCTATGAGTGAGAGAGAGAGAAAGAGAGTCAGTATGAGAATGAGAGAGTTAAAGAGAAGCTGTGAGTGAGAGAGAGAAGCTGTGAGTGAGAGAAAGAGAGACAGAGAAGCTGTGAGTGAGAGAGAAACAGAAGCTGTGAGTGAGAGTGAGAGAGAGTGAAGCTGTAAGTGAGAGAAAGAATGAGAGAAAGGGAAGGTGTGAGTGCGAGAGAGAGAGAAGGAGAAGCTGTGTGTGTGTGAGAGGGAGAGAAGCTGTGAGTGAGAGAGAGAGAGAGAAAGAGATGCTGTGAGTGAGAGAGAAACAGAAGCTGTCAATGAGAGAGAGAGAGAAAGAGATGCTGTGAGTGAGAGAGAGAGAAAGAGATGTGTGTGAGAGAGAGAGAGAAGCTGTGAGTGAGAGAGAGAGAGAAGCTGTGAGTGAGAGAGAGAATGAGAAGCTGTGTGTGTGTGAGAGAGAGAAGCTGTGAGTGAGAGAGAGAAAGAGAAACTGTGAGTGAGAGAGAAAGAAAGAGAAGCTGTGAGTGAGAGAGAGAAAGAGAAGCTGTGAGTGAGAGAGAGAGAGAGAAGCTGTGAGTGTGAGAGAGAAAGAGAAGCTGTGAGTGAGAGAGAGAGAAAGAGAAAGAGATGCAGTGAGTGAAAGAGAGAGAGAGAAAGAGAAGTTGTAAGTGAGAGAGAGAGAAAGAGAATCTTTGAGTGAGTGAGAGAGAGAAATGAAAGATGTGAGTGTGTGTGAGAGAGAGAGCTGTGAGTGAGAGAGAGAGAAAGAGAAGCTGTGAGTGAGAGAGAGAGAGAAAGAGAAGCTTTGAGTGAGAGAGTGAGAAAGAGAATCTGAGAAAGAGAGAGTGAAATAGAAGCTGTGGGTTAGATAGAGAGAGAGAGAAGCTGTGAGTGAGAGAGAGAGAAAGAGATGCTGTTAGTGAGAGAGAAACAGAAGCTGTCAATGAGAGAGAGAGAAAGAGAAGTGAGTGAGAGAGAGAGAGAAAGAGAAGCTGTGAGAGCGAGAGAGAGAAAGAGAAAGAGAAGCTGTGAGTGACACAGAGAGAGAGAAGCTGTGAGTGAGAGAGAGAGAAAAAAAGAGAAGCTGTGAGTGAGAGAGAGAGAGAAAGAGAAGCTGTGAGTGAGAGAGAGAAAGAGAAGCTGTGTGTGAGTGAGAGAGAGAGAGAAGCTGTGTGTGAGAGAAAGAAATAAAGAAAGTGAAGCTGTGAGTGAGAGAGAGAGAGAAAGAGAAGCATTAAGTGAGAGAGAGAGAAATAGAGTCTGTGTGAGAGAGAAAGAGATAAGCTGTGTGTGTGTGAGAGAGAAGCTGTGAGTGAGAGAGAGAGAGTTGATGTGTGTGAGTGTGAGAGAGAAACAGAAGCTGTGAGTGAGAGAGAGAAAGAGAGAAAGAGAAGCTGTGAGTGAGAGAGAGAGAAAGAGAGGCTGTGAGAGAGAGAGAGAAAAAGCTGTGAGTGAGATAGAGAGAAAGAGATGCTTTGAGTGAGAGAGAGAGAAATAGAAGCTGTGAGTGAGAGAGAGAGAAAGAGAGTCTGTGTGAGAAAGAGAGAAATAGAAGCTGTGAGTGAGTGAGAGAGAGAAGCTGTGAGTGAGAGAGAGAAGCTGTGAGTGAGAGAGAGAGAAATAGAAGCTGTGAGTGAGGGAGAAAGAGAAGCTGTAAGTGAGTGAGTGAGAGAGAGAAGCTGAGAGTGAGAGAGAGAGAGAAAGAGAAGCTGTGAGTGAGAGAGAGAGAGAAAGAGAAGCTGTGAGTGAGAGAGAAAGAGAAGCTGAGAAAGAGAGAGTGAAAGAGAAGCTGTGAGTGAGAGGGAGAGAAAGAGAAGCTGTGAGTGAGACAAAGAGAGAGAAAGAGAAGCTGTGATAGAGAGAGAGAGAGAAAGAGAAGCTGTGATTGAGAGAGAGAGAGAGAGAAGCTGTGAGTGAGAGAGAGAGAGAAAGAGAAGCTGTGAGTGAGAGAGAGAGGAAGAGATGCTGTGAGTGAGAGAGAGGGAAAAAGAAGCTGTGAGTGAGTGAGTGAGAGAGAGAGAGAATCTGTGAGTGAGAGGGAGAGAGAGAAAGAGAAGCTGTGTGAGAGAGAGAAAAACAGAAGCTGTGAGTGAGAGAGAGAGAGAAAGAGAAGCTGTGAGTGAGAGAGAGAAAGAGAAGCTGTGTGAGAGAGAGAGAGAATCTGTGAGTGAGAGGGAGAGGGAGAAAGAGAAGCTGTGAGTGAGAGAGAGAGAAAAACAGAAGCTGTGAGTGAGAGAGAGATAGAAAGAGAAGCTATGAGTGAGAGAGAGAGAGAAAGAGAAGCTCTGAGAGAGAGAGAAAGAGAGTCTGAGAAAGAGAGAGTGAAAGAGAAGCTGTGAATGAGAGCGAGAGAGAGAAGCTGTGAGTGAGAGAGAGAGACAGAGAAGCTGTGAGTGAGAGAGAAACAGAACCTGTGAGTGAGAGTGAGAGAGAAAGAGAAGGTGTGAGTGAGAGAGAGAAAGAGAAGCTGTGAGTGAGAGAGGGAGAGAGAAAGAAAAGCTATGAGTGAGAGAGAGAGAAAGAGAGTCTGTGTGAGAATGAGAGTGAAAGAGAAGCTGTGAGTGAGAGAGAGAAGCTGTGAGTGAGAGAAAGAGAGACAGAGAAGCTGTGAGTGAGAGAGAAACAGAAGCTGTGAGTGAGAGTGAGAGAGAGTGAAGCTGTAAGTGAGAGAAAGAATGAGAGAAAGGGAAGGTGTGAGTGCGAGAGAGAGAGAAAGAGAAGCTGTGTGTGTGTGAGAGAGTGAGAAGCTGTGAGTGAGAGAGAGAGAGAAAGAGATGCTGTGAGTGAGAGAGAAACAGAAGCTGTCAATGAGAAAGAGAGAGAAAGAGAAGGTGTGAGAGAGTGAGAGAGAAAAAGATGTGTGTGTGAGAGAGAGAAGCTGTGAGTGAGAGAGAGAGAAGCTGTGAGTGAGAGAGAGAATGAGAAGCTGTGTGTGTGTGAGAGAGAGAAGCTGTGAGTGAAAGAGAGAAAGAGAAACTGTGAGTGAGAGAGAAAGAAAGAGAAGCTGTGAGTGAGAGAGAGAAAGAGAAGCTGTGAGTGAGAGAGAGAGAGAAGCTGTGAGTGTGAGAGAGAAAGAGAAGCTGTGAGTGAGAGCGAGAGAGAGAAAGAGAAAGAGATGCAGTGAGTGAAAGAGAGAGAGAGAAAGAGAAGTTGTAAGTGAGAGAGAGAGAAAGAGAAGCTTTGAGTGAGTGAGAGAGAGAAAGGGTAGATGTGAGTGTGTGTGAGAGAGAGAGCAGTGAGTGAGAGAGAGAGAAAGAGAAGCTGTTAGTGAGAGAGAAAGAGTAGCTGTTAGTGACACAGAGAGAGAGAAGCTGTGAGTGAGAGAGAGAGAGAAAGAGAAGCTGTGAGTGACAGAGAGAGAGAATGAGAAGCTGTGAGTGAGAGAGAAAGAGAAGCTGTGAGTGAGAGAGAGAGAGAAAAAGAGAAGCTTTGAGTGAGAGAGAGAAAGAGAAGCTGTGTGTGTGTGAGAGAGAGAGCAGTGAGTGAGAGAGAGAAAGAGAAGCTGTGAGTGAGAGAGAGAGAGAAAGAGAAGCTGTGAGTGAGAGAGTGAGAAAGAGAATCTGAGAAAGAGAGAGTGAAATAGAAGCTGTGGGTTAGATAGAGAGAGAGAGAAGCTGTGAGTGAGAGAGAGAGAAAGAGATGCTGTGAGTGAGAGAGAAACAGAAGCTGTCAATGAGAGAGAGAGAAAGAGAAGTTGTGAGTGAGAGAGAGAGAGAAAGAGAAGCTGTGTGTGTGAGAGAGAGAAAGAGAGTCTGTGTGAGAAAAAGAGAAAGAGAAGCTGTGAGTGAGAGAGAGAGAGAAGCTGTGAGTGAGAGAGAGAGAAGCTGTGAGTGAGAGAGAGAGAAATAGAAGCTGTGAGTTAGAGAGTAAGAGAAGCTGTGAGTGAGTGGGAGAGAGAGAAGCTGTGAGTGAGAGAGAGAGAGAGAGAAGTTGTGAGAGAGAGAGAGAGAGAGAGAGAAGCTGTGAGTGAGAGAGAGAGAAATAGAAGCTGTGAGTTAGAGAGTAAGAGAAGCTGTGAGTGAGTGGGAGAGAGAGAAGCTGTGAGTGAGAGAGAGAGAGAGAGAAGTTGTGAGTGAGAGAGAGAGAGAAAGAGAAGCTGTGAGTGAGAGAGAGAGAGAAAAAGCTGTGAGTGAGAGAGAAAGAGAAAGAGATGCTTTGAGTGAGAGAGAGAGAAATAGAAGCTGTGATTGAGAGAGAGAGAAAGAGAGTCTGTGTGAGAAAAAGAGAAAGAGAAGCTGTGAGTGAGAGAGAGAGAGAAGCTGTGAGTGAGAGAGAGAGAAGCTGTGAGTGAGAGAGAGAGAAATTGAAGCTGTGAGTTAGAGAGTAAGAGAAGCTGTGAGTGAGAGAGTGAGAAAGAGAATCTGAGAAAGAGAGAGTGAAATAGAAGCTGTGGGTTAGAGAGAGAGAGAGAAGCTATGAGTGAGAGAGAGAGAAAGAGATGCTGCGAGTGAGAGAGAAACAGAAGCTGTCAATGAGAGAGAGAGAAAGAGAAGTTGTAAGTGAGAGAGAGAGAGAAAGAGAAGCTGAGAGAGCGAGAGAGAAAGAAAGAGAAGCTGTTAGTGAGAGAGAAAGAGAAGCTGTTAGTGACACAGAGAGAGAGAAGCTGTGAGTGAGAGAGAGAGAGAAAGAGAAGCTGTGAGTGACAGAGAGAGAGAATGAGAAGCTGTGAGTGAGAGAGAAAGAGAAGCTGTGAGTGAGAGAGAGAGAGAAAAAGAGAAGCTGTGAGTGAGAGAGAGAAAGAGAAGCTGTGTGTGAGTGAGAGAGAGAGAAGCTGTGTGTGAGAGAAAGAAAGAAAGAAAGTGAAGCTGTGAGTGAGAGAGAGAGAGAGAAAGAGAAGCATTGAGTGTGAGAGAGAAATGGAGTCTGTGAGAGAGAGAAAAAGATAAGCTGTGTGTGAGAGAGAGAGAAGCTGTGAGTGAGAGAGAGAGAGTTGCTGTGAGTGAGTGAGAGAGAGAAAAAGAAGCTGTGAGTGAGAGAGAGAAAGAGAGAAAGAGAAGCTGTGAGTGAGAGAGAGAGAAAGAGAGGCTGTGAGTGAGAGAGAGAGAAATAGAAGCTGTGAGTGAGAGAGAGAGAAAGAGAGTATGTGTGAGAAAGAGAGAAATAGAAGTTGTGAGTGAGAGAGAGAGAGAAGCTGTGAGTGAGAGAGACAAGCTGTGAGTGAGAGAGAGAGAAATAGAAGCTGTGAGTGAGGGAGAAAGAGAAGCTGTGAGTGAGTGAGTGAGAGAGAGAAGCTGTGAGTGAGAGAGAGAGACAAAGAGAAGCTGTGAGTGAGTGAGAGAGAGAGAGAAGCTGTGAGTGAGAGAGAGAAAGAGAGAAAGAGAAGCTGTGAGTGAGAGAGAGAGAAAGAGAGGCTGTGAGTGAGAGAGAGAGAAATAGAAGCTGTGAGTGAGAGAGAGAGAAAGAGAGTATGTGTGAGAAAGAGAGAAATAGAAGCTGTGAGTGAGAGAGAGAGAGAAGCTGTGAGTGAGAGAGACAAGCTGTGAGTGAGAGAGAGAGAAATAGAAGCTGTGAGTGAGGGAGAAAGAGAAGCTGTGAGTGAGTGAGTGAGAGAGAGAAGCTGTGAGTGAGAGAGAGAGACAAAGAGAAGCTGTGAGTGAGTGAGAGAGAGAGAGAAGCTGTGAGTGAGAGAGAGAAAGAGAAGCTGAGAAAGAGAGAGTGAAAGAGAAGCTGTGAGTGAGAGAGAGAGAGAGAAAGAGAAGCTGTGAGTGAGAGAGAGAAAGAGAATCTGAGAAAGAGAGTGTGAAAGAGAAGCTGTAAGAGAGAGAGAGAAGCTGTGAGTGAGAGAGAGAGAAGCTTTGAGTGATAGAGAGAGAGAGAGATGCTGTGAGTGAGAGAGAAACAGAAGCTGTGAATGAGAGAGAGAGAGAAAGAGAAGGTATGAGTGAGAGAGAGAGAGAAAGAGAAGCTATGAGAGAGAGAGAGAAGCCGTGAGTGAGAGAGAAAGAGAAAGAGAAGCTTTGAGTTACACAGAGAGAGAGAAGCTGTGAGTGAGAGAGAGAGAGAAAGAGAAGCTGTGAGTGTGTGTGAGAGAGAGAGAAAGAGAAGCTGTGAGTGAGAGAGAGAAAGAGAAGCTGTGTGTGAGTGAGAGAGAGAGAAGCTGTGAGTGAGAGAGAGAGAAAGAGAAGCTGTGAGAGAGAGAGAGAGAGAAAGAGAAGCTGTGAGTGAGAGAGAGAAAGAGAAGCTGTGAGAGAGAGTGAGAAAGAGAAGCTCTGAGTGAGAGGGAGAGAAAGAGAAGCTGTGATTGAGAGAGAGAGAGAGAGAAGCTGTGAGTGAGAGAGAGAGAGAAAGAGAAGCTGTGAGTGAGAAAGAGAGGAAGAGATGCTGTGAGTGAGAGAGAGAGAAAGAGAAGCTGTGAGTGAGAGAGAGAGAGAGAGAGAATCTGTGAGTGAGAGGGAGAGAGAGAAAGAGAAGCTGTGAGTGAGAGAGAGAGAAAAACAGAAGCTGTGAGTGAGAGAGAGAGAGAAAGAGAAGCTGTGAGTGAGAGAGAGAGAAAGAGAAGCTGTGAGAGAGAGAGAGAGAATCTGTGAGTGAGAGGGAGAGAGAGAAAGAGAAGCTGTGAGTGAGAGAGAGAGAAAAACAGAAGCTGTGAGTGAGAGAGAGATAGAAAGAGAAGCTGTGAGTGAGAGAGAGAAAGAGAAGCTCTGAGTGAGAGAGAGAGACAGAGAAGCTGTGAGTGAGAGAGAGAGAGAAAGAGAAGGTGTGAGCGAGAGAGAGAAAGAGAAGCTGTGCGTGAGAGAGAAAGAAAGAGAAGCTGTGAGTGAGAGAGGGAGAGAGAAAGAAAAGCTATGAGTGAGTGAGAGAGAAAGAGAGTCTGTGTGAGAATGAGAGAGCGAAAGAGAAGCTGTGAGTGAGAGCGAGAGAGACAGAAGCTGTGAGTGAGAGAGAGAGACAGAGAAGCTGTGAGTGAGAGAGAGAGAGAAAGAGAAGGTGTGAGTGAGAGAGAGAAAGAGAAGCTGTGAGTGAGAGAGAAAGAAAGAGAAGCTGTGAGTGAGAGAGGGAGAGAGAAAGAAAAGCCATGAGTGAGAGAAAGAGAAAGAGAGTCTGTGTGAGAATGAGAGAGCGAAAGAGAAGCTGTGAGTGAGAGAGAGAAGCTGTGAGTGAGAGAAAGAGAGACAGAGAAGCTCTGAGTGAGAGAGAAACAGAAGCTGTGAGTGAGAGAGAGAGAGAGAGAAAGAGAAGCTCTGAGTGAGAGAGAAAGAGAGTCTGAGAAAGAGAGAGTGAAAGAGAAGCTGTGAGTGAAAGAGAGAGAGAGAGAAATAGAAGCTGTGAGTGAGAGAGAAAGAGAAGCTGTGAGTGAGTGAGAGAGAGAGAGAAGCTGTGAGTGAGAGAGAGAGAGAAAGAGAAGCTGTGAGTGAGAGAGAAAGAGAAGCTGTGTGTGAGTGAGAGAGAGAGAAGCTGTGAGTGAGAGAGAGAGAGAAACAGAAGCTGTGAGTGAGAGAGAGAAAGAGAGAAAGAGAAGCTGTGAGTGAGAGAGATAGAGAGAAAAAGCTGTGAGTGAGAGAGAGAAAGAGATGCTTTGAGTGAGAGAGAGAGAAACAGAAGCTGTGAGTGAGAGAGAGAGAGAGAAAGAGAGTCTGTGAGAGAAAGAGAGGAAGAGAAGCTGTGAGTGAGTGAGAGAGAGAAGCTGTGAGTGAGAGAGAGAAGCTGTGAGTGAGAGAGAGAGAAATAGAAGCTGTGAGTGAGAGAGAAAGAGAAGCTGTGAGTGAGAGAGAGAGAGAGAGAATCTGTGAGTGAGAGAGAGAGAGAAAGAGAAGCTGTGAGTGAGAGAGAAATAGAAGCTGTGAGTGAGTGAGAGAGAGAGAAGCTGTGAGTGAGAGAGAGAAAGAGAAGCTGAGAAAGAGAGAGTGAAAGAGAAGCTGTGAGTGAGGGAGAAAGAGAAGCTGTGAGTGAGTGAGTGAGAGAGAGAAGCTGTGAGTGAGAGAGAGAGACAAAGAGAAGCTGTGAGTGAGTGAGAGAGAGAGAGAAGCTGTGAGTGAGAGAGAGAAAGAGAGAAAGAGAAGCTGTGAGTGAGAGAGAGAGAAAGAGAGGCTGTGAGTGAGAGAGAGAGAAATAGAAGCTGTGAGTGAGAGAGAGAGAAAGAGAGTATGTGTGAGAAAGAGAGAAATAGAAGCTGTGAGTGAGAGAGAGAGAGAAGCTGTGAGTGAGAGAGACAAGCTGTGAGTGAGAGAGAGAGAAATAGAAGCTGTGAGTGAGGGAGAAAGAGAAGCTGTGAGTGAGTGAGTGAGAGAGAGAAGCTGTGAGTGAGAGAGAGAGACAAAGAGAAGCTGTGAGTGAGTGAGAGAGAGAGAGAAGCTGTGAGTGAGAGAGAGAAAGAGAAGCTGAGAAAGAGAGAGTGAAAGAGAAGCTGTGAGTGAGAGAGAGAGAGAGAAAGAGAAGCTGTGAGTGAGAGAGAGAAAGAGAATCTGAGAAAGAGAGTGTGAAAGAGAAGCTGTAAGAGAGAGAGAGAAGCTGTGAGTGAGAGAGAGAGAAGCTTTGAGTGATAGAGAGAGAGAGAGATGCTGTGAGTGAGAGAGAAACAGAAGCTGTGAATGAGAGAGAGAGAGAAAGAGAAGGTATGAGTGAGAGAGAGAGAGAAAGAGAAGCTATGAGAGAGAGAGAGAAGCCGTGAGTGAGAGAGAAAGAGAAAGAGAAGCTTTGAGTTACACAGAGAGAGAGAAGCTGTGAGTGAGAGAGAGAGAGAAAGAGAAGCTGTGAGTGTGTGTGAGAGAGAGAGAAAGAGAAGCTGTGAGTGAGAGAGAGAAAGAGAAGCTGTGTGTGAGTGAGAGAGAGAGAAGCTGTGAGTGAGAGAGAGAGAAAGAGAAGCTGTGAGAGAGAGAGAGAGAGAAAGAGAAGCTGTGAGTGAGAGAGAGAAAGAGAAGCTGTGAGAGAGAGTGAGAAAGAGAAGCTCTGAGTGAGAGGGAGAGAAAGAGAAGCTGTGATTGAGAGAGAGAGAGAGAGAAGCTGTGAGTGAGAGAGAGAGAGAAAGAGAAGCTGTGAGTGAGAAAGAGAGGAAGAGATGCTGTGAGTGAGAGAGAGAGAAAGAGAAGCTGTGAGTGAGAGAGAGAGAGAGAGAGAATCTGTGAGTGAGAGGGAGAGAGAGAAAGAGAAGCTGTGAGTGAGAGAGAGAGAAAAACAGAAGCTGTGAGTGAGAGAGAGAGAGAAAGAGAAGCTGTGAGTGAGAGAGAGAGAAAGAGAAGCTGTGAGAGAGAGAGAGAGAATCTGTGAGTGAGAGGGAGAGAGAGAAAGAGAAGCTGTGAGTGAGAGAGAGAAAAACAGAAGCTGTGAGTGAGAGAGAGATAGAAAGAGAAGCTGTGAGTGAGAGAGAGAAAGAGAAGCTCTGAGTGAGAGAGAGAGACAGAGAAGCTGTGAGTGAGAGAGAGAGAGAAAGAGAAGGTGTGAGTGAGAGAGAGAAAGAGAAGCTGTGCGTGAGAGAGAAAGAAAGAGAAGCTGTGAGTGAGAGAGGGAGAGAGAAAGAAAAGCTATGAGTGAGTGAGAGAGAAAGAGAGTCTGTGTGAGAATGAGAGAGCGAAAGAGAAGCTGTGAGTGAGAGCGAGAGAGAGAGAAGCTGTGAGTGAGAGAGAGAGACAGAGAAGCTGTGAGTGAGAGAGAGAGAGAAAGAGAAGGTGTGAGTGAGAGAGAGAAAGAGAAGCTGTGAGTGAGAGAGAAAGAAAGAGAAGCTGTGAGTGAGAGAGGGAGAGAGAAAGAAAAGCCATGAGTGAGAGAAAGAGAAAGAGAGTCTGTGTGAGAATGAGAGAGCGAAAGAGAAGCTGTGAGTGAGAGAGAGAAGCTGTGAGTGAGAGAAAGAGAGACAGAGAAGCTCTGAGTGAGAGAGAAACAGAAGCTGTGAGTGAGAGAGAGAGAGAGAGAAAGAGAAGCTCTGAGTGAGAGAGAAAGAGAGTCTGAGAAAGAGAGAGTGAAAGAGAAGCTGTGAGTGAAAGAGAGAGAGAGAGAAATAGAAGCTGTGAGTGAGAGAGAAAGAGAAGCTGTGAGTGAGTGAGAGAGAGAGAGAAGCTGTGAGTGAGAGAGAGAGAGAAAGAGAAGCTGTGAGTGAGAGAGAAAGAGAAGCTGTGTGTGAGTGAGAGAGAGAGAAGCTGTGAGTGAGAGAGAGAGAGAAACAGAAGCTGTGAGTGAGAGAGAGAAAGAGAGAAAGAGAAGCTGTGAGTGAGAGAGATAGAGAGAAAAAGCTGTGAGTGAGAGAGAGAAAGAGATGCTTTGAGTGAGAGAGAGAGAAACAGAAGCTGTGAGTGAGAGAGAGAGAGAGAAAGAGAGTCTGTGAGAGAAAGAGAGGAAGAGAAGCTGTGAGTGAGTGAGAGAGAGAAGCTGTGAGTGAGAGAGAGAAGCTGTGAGTGAGAGAGAGAGAAATAGAAGCTGTGAGTGAGAGAGAAAGAGAAGCTGTGAGTGAGAGAGAGAGAGAGAGAATCTGTGAGTGAGAGAGAGAGAGAAAGAGAAGCTGTGAGTGAGAGAGAAATAGAAGCTGTGAGTGAGTGAGAGAGAGAGAAGCTGTGAGTGAGAGAGAGAAAGAGAAGCTGAGAAAGAGAGAGTGAAAGAGAAGCTGTGAGAGAGAGAGAGAGAAGCTGTGAGTGAGAGAGAGAGAAGCTGTGAGTGAGAGAGAGAGAAAGAGAAGCTGGGAGAGAGAGAGAGAGAGAGAAGCTGTAAGTGAGAGAGAGAGAGAAAGAGAATCTGAGAAAGAGAGAGAGAAAGAGAAGCTGTAAGTGAGAGAGAAAGAGAAGCTGTGAGTGACACACAGAGAGAGAAGCTGTGAGTGAGAAAGAGAGAGAAAGAGATGCTGTGAGTGAGAGAGAAACAGAAGCTGTGAATGAGAGAGAGAAAGAGAAGGTGTGAGTGGGAGAGAGAGAAAGAGAAGCTGTGTGTGTGTGAGAGAGAAACTGTGAGTGAGAGAGAGAAAGAGAAACTGTGAGTGAGTGAGAGAGAAAGAGAAGCTGTGAGTGAGACAAAGAGAGACAAAGAGAAGCTGTGAGCGAGCGAGAGAGAAAAAGAGAAGCTGTGAGTGAGTGAGAGAGAGAAAGGGAAGCTGTGAGAGAGAGAGAGAAAGAGAAGCTGTGAGTGAGACAAAGAGAGACAAAGAGAAGCTTTGAGCGAGCGAGAGAGAAAAAGAGAAGCTGTGAGTGAGTGAGAGAGAGAAAGGGAAGCTGTGAGAGAGAGAGAGAAAGAGAAGCTGTGAGTGAGACAAAGAGAGACAAAGAGAAGCTGTGTGAGAGAGAGAGAGAAAGCGAAGCTGTGAGTGAGAGAGAGAGAGAAAGAGAAGCTGTGAGTGAGTGAGAGAGATTAAGAGAAGCTGTGTGTGTGAGAGAGAGAAAGAGACACTGTGTGTGTGAGAGAGAGAGAGAGAAAGAGAAGCTGTGAGTGAGAGAGAGATGTTGTGAGTGAGAGATAGAAAAAGAAGCTGTGTATGTGTGAGAGTGATATGCTGTGAGTGAGAGAGAGAAAGAGAAGCTGTGTGTGAGAGAAAGAGAGAGAGAGAAGCTGTGAGTGTGAGAGAGAGAGTTGCTGTGAGTGAGTGAGAGAGAGAAACAGAAGGTGTGTGTGAGAGAGAGAAAGAGAAGCTCTGAGTGAGAGAGAGAGACAGAGAAGCTGTGAGTGAGAGAGAGAGAGAAAGAGAAGGTGTGAGTGAGAGAGAGAAAGAGAAGCTGTGCGTGAGAGAGAAAGAAAGAGAAGCTGTGAGTGAGAGAGGGAGAGAGAAAGAAAAGCTATGAGTGAGTGAGAGAGAAAGAGAGTCTGTGTGAGAATGAGAGAGCGAAAGAGAAGCTGTGAGTGAGAGCGAGAGAGAGAGAAGCTGTGAGTGAGAGAGAGAGACAGAGAAGCTGTGAGTGAGAGAGAGAGAGAAAGAGAAGGTGTGAGTGAGAGAGAGAAAGAGAAGCTCTGAGTGAGAGAGAGAGACAGAGAAGCTGTGAGTGAGAGAGAGAGAGAAAGAGAAGGTGTGAGTGAGAGAGAGAAAGAGAAGCTGTGCGTGAGAGAGAAAGAAAGAGAAGCTGTGAGTGAGAGAGGGAGAGAGAAAGAAAAGCTATGAGTGAGTGAGAGAGAAAGAGAGTCTGTGTGAGAATGAGAGAGCGAAAGAGAAGCTGTGAGTGAGAGCGAGAGAGAGAGAAGCTGTGAGTGAGAGAGAGAGACAGAGAAGCTGTGAGTGAGAGAGAGAGAGAAAGAGAAGGTGTGAGTGAGAGAGAGAAAGAGAAGCTGTGAGTGAGAGAGAAAGAAAGAGAAGCTGTGAGTGAGAGAGGGAGAGAGAAAGAAAAGCCATGAGTGAGAGAAAGAGAAAGAGAGTCTGTGTGAGAATGAGAGAGCGAAAGAGAAGCTGTGAGTGAGAGAGAGAAGCTGTGAGTGAGAGAAAGAGAGACAGAGAAGCTCTGAGTGAGAGAGAAACAGAAGCTGTGAGTGAGAGAGAGAGAGAGAGAAAGAGAAGCTCTGAGTGAGAGAGAAAGAGAGTCTGAGAAAGAGAGAGTGAAAGAGAAGCTGTGAGTGAAAGAGAGAGAGAGAGAAATAGAAGCTGTGAGTGAGAGAGAAAGAGAAGCTGTGAGTGAGTGAGAGAGAGAGAGAAGCTGTGAGTGAGAGAGAGAGAGAAAGAGAAGCTGTGAGTGAGAGAGAAAGAGAAGCTGTGAGTGAGTGAGAGAGAGAGAAGCTGTGAGTGAGAGAGAGAGAGAAACAGAAGCTGTGAGTGAGAGAGAGAAAGAGAGAAAGAGAAGCTGTGAGTGAGAGAGATAGAGAGAAAAAGCTGTGAGTGAGAGAGAGAAAGAGATGCTTTGAGTGAGAGAGAGAGAAACAGAAGCTGTGAGTGAGAGAGAGAGAGAGAAAGAGAGTCTGTGAGAGAAAGAGAGGAAGAGAAGCTGTGAGTGAGTGAGAGAGAGAAGCTGTGAGTGAGAGAGAGAAGCTGTGAGTGAGAGAGAGAGAAATAGAAGCTGTGAGTGAGAGAGAAAGAGAAGCTGTGAGTGAGAGAGAGAGAGAGAGAATCTGTGAGTGAGAGAGAGAGAGAAAGAGAAGCTGTGAGTGAGAGAGAAATAGAAGCTGTGAGTGAGTGAGAGAGAGAGAAGCTGTGAGTGAGAGAGAGAAAGAGAAGCTGAGAAAGAGAGAGTGAAAGAGAAGCTGTGAGAGAGAGAGAGAGAAGCTGTGAGTGAGAGAGAGAGAAGCTGTGAGTGAGAGAGAGAGAAAGAGAAGCTGGGAGAGAGAGAGAGAGAGAAGCTGTAAGTGAGAGAGAGAGAGAAAGAGAATCTGAGAAAGAGAGAGAGAAAGAGAAGCTGTAAGTGAGAGAGAAAGAGAAGCTGTGAGTGACACACAGAGAGAGAAGCTGTGAGTGAGAAAGAGAGAGAAAGAGATGCTGTGAGTGAGAGAGAAACAGAAGCTGTGAATGAGAGAGAGAAAGAGAAGGTGTGAGTGGGAGAGAGAGAAAGAGAAGCTGTGTGTGTGTGAGAGAGAAACTGTGAGTGAGAGAGAGAAAGAGAAACTGTGAGTGAGTGAGAGAGAAAGAGAAGCTGTGAGTGAGACAAAGAGAGACAAAGAGAAGCTGTGAGCGAGCGAGAGAGAAAAAGAGAAGCTGTGAGTGAGTGAGAGAGAGAAAGGGAAGCTGTGAGAGAGAGAGAGAAAGAGAAGCTGTGAGTGAGACAAAGAGAGACAAAGAGAAGCTTTGAGCGAGCGAGAGAGAAAAAGAGAAGCTGTGAGTGAGTGAGAGAGAGAAAGGGAAGCTGTGAGAGAGAGAGAGAAAGAGAAGCTGTGAGTGAGACAAAGAGAGACAAAGAGAAGCTGTGTGTGAGAGAGAGAGAAAGCGAAGCTGTGAGTGAGAGAGAGAGAGAAAGAGAAGCTGTGAGTGAGTGAGAGAGATTAAGAGAAGCTGTGTGTGTGAGAGAGAGAAAGAGACACTGTGTGTGTGTGAGAGAGAGAGAGAAAGAGAAGCTGTGAGTGAGAGAGAGATGTTGTGAGTGAGAGATAGAAAAAGAAGCTGTGTATGTGTGAGAGTGATATGCTGTGAGTGAGAGAGAGAAAGAGAAGCTGTGTGTGAGAGAAAGAGAGAGAGAGAAGCTGTGAGTGTGAGAGAGAGAGTTGCTGTGAGTGAGTGAGAGAGAGAAACAGAAGGTGTGTGTGAGAGAGAGAAAGAGAGAAAGAGAAGCTGTGAGTGAGAGAGAGAGAGAAGCTGTGAGTGAGTGAGAGAGAGAAAAAGATGTGAGTGAGAGAGAGAGAGAGAGAGATGCTTTGAGTGAGAGAGAGAGAAAGAGAAGCTGTGTGTGTGTGTGAGAGAGAGAAGCTGTGAGTGAGAGAGAGAAAGAGATGCTGTGAGTGAGAGAGAGAAAGAGAAGCTGTGTGAGAGAGAGAGAGAATCTGTGAGTGAGAGGGAGAGGGAGAAAGAGAAGCTGTGAGTGAGAGAGAGAGAAAAACAGAAGCTGTGAGTGAGAGAGATAGAAAGAGAAGCTGTGAGTGAGAGAGAGAGAGAGAAAGAGAAGCTCTGAGTGAGAGAGAGAGAGAAAGAGAGTCTGAGAAAGAGAGAGTGAAAGAGAAGCTGTGAGTGAGAGCGAGAGAGAGAAGCTGTGAGTGAGAGAGAGAGACAGAGAAGCTGTGAGGGAGAGTGAGAGAGAAAGAGAAGGTGTGAGTGAGAGAGAGAAAGAGAAGCTGTGAGTGAGAGAGAAAGAAAGAGAAGCTGTGAGTGAGAGAGGGAGAGAGAAAGAAAAGCTATGAGTGAGAGAGAGAGAAAGAGAGTCTGTGTGAGAATGAGAGAGTGAAAGAGAAGATGTGAGTGAGAGAGAGAAGCTGTGAGTGAGAGAAAGAGAGACAGAGAAGCTGTGAGTGAGAGAGAAACAGAAGCTGTGAGTGAGAGTGAGAGAGAGTGAAGCTGTAAGTGAGAGAAAGAATGAGAGAAAGGAAAGGTGTGAGTGCGAGAGAGAGAGAAAGAGAAGCTGTGTGTGTGTGTGAGAGAGAGAAGCTGTGAGTGAGAGAGAGAGAGAAAGAGATGCTGTGAGTGAGAGAGAAACAGAAGCTGTCAATGAGAGAGAAAGAGAAGGTGAGAGAGAGAGAGAGAGAAAGAGATGTGTGTGTGTGTGAGAGAGAGAAGATGTGAGTGAGAGAGAGAGAAGCTGTGAGTGAGAGAGAGAATGAGAAGCTGTGTGTGTGATAGAGAGAGAAGCTGTGAGTGAGAGAGAGAAAGAGAAACTGTGAGTGAGAGAGAAAGAAAGGGAAGCTGTGAGTGAGAGAGAGAAAGAGAAGCTGTGAGTGAGAGAGAGAGAAAGAGAAAGAGATGCAGTGAGTGAAAGAGAGAGAGAAAGTGAAGCTGTGAGTGAGAGAGTGAGAAAGAGAATCTGAGAAAGAGAGAGTGAAATAGAAGCTGTGGGTTAGAGAGAGAGAGAGAGAAGCTGTGAGTGAGAGAGAAAGAGAAACTTTGAGTGAGTGAGAGAGAGAAAGGGAAGATGTGAGTGTGTGTGAGAGAGAGAGCTGTGAGTGAGAGAGAGAGAAAGAGAAGCTGTGAGTGAGAGAGAGAGAGAAAGAGAAGCTGTGAGTGAGAGAGTGAGAAAGAGAATCTGAGAAAGAGAGAGTGAAATAGAAGCTGTGGTTTAGAGAGAGAGAGAGAGAAGCTGTGAGTGAGAGAGAAAGAGAAGCTGTTAGTGAGACAGAAAGAGAAAGAGAAGCTGTGAGTGACACAGAGAGAGAGAAGCTGTGAGTGAGAGAGAGAGAGAAAAAGAAGCTGTGAGTGAGAGAGAGAGATAGAAAGAGAAGCTGTGAGTGAGAGAGAGAAAGATAAGCTGTGTGTGAGTGAGAGAGAGAGAGAAGCTGTGTGTGAGAGAAAGAAAGAAAGAAAGTGAAGCTGTGAGTGAGAGAGAGAGAGAAAGAGAAGCATTAAGTGAGAGAGAGAGAAATAGAGTCTGTGTTAGAGAGAGAGAAAGATATGCTGTGTGTGAGAGAGAGAGAAGCTGTGAGTGAGAGAGGGAGAGAGTTGGTTTGAGTGAGTGTGAGAGAGAAACAGAAGCTGTGAGTGAGAGAGAGAAAGAGAGAAAGAGAAGCTGTGAGTGAGAGAGAGAGAGAGAAAGAGAGGCTGTGAGTGAGAAAGAGAGAGAAAAAGCTGTGAGTGAGATAGAGAGAAAGAGATGCTTTGAGTGAGAGAGAGAAATAGAAGCTGTGAGTGAGAGAGAGAAAGAGAGTCTGTGTGAGAAAGAGAGAAATAGAAGCTGTAAGTGAGAGAGAGAGAAGTCGTGAGTGAGAGAGAGAAGCTGTGAGTGAGAAAGAGAGAAATAGAAGCTGTGAGTGAGGGAGAAAGCGAAGCTGTGAGTGAGTGAGAGAGAGAGAGAAGCTGTGAGTGAGAGAGAGAGAAAGAGAAGCTGTGAGTGAGAGAGAGAAAGAGAAGCTGAGAAAGAGAGAGTGAAAGAGAAGCTGTGAGTGAGAGAGAGAGAGAGAAAGAGAAGCTGTGAGTGAGAGAGAGAAAGAGAATCTGAGAAAGAGAGTGTGAAAGAGAAGCTGTAAGAGAGATTGAGAGAAGCTGTGAGTGAGAGAGAGAGAGAGAAAGAGAAGGTGTGAGTGAGAGAGAGAGAGAAAGGGAAGCTGTGAGTGAGAGAGAGAGAAGCTGTGAGTGAGAGAGAGAGAAGCTGTGAGTGAGAGAGAGACAGAAAGAGAATCTGTGAGTGAGAGAGAAGCTGTGAGTGAGATAGAGAGAAAGAGAAGCTGTGTGAGAGAGAGAGAAGCTGTGAGTGAGAGAGAGATAGAAAGAGAAGCTGTGAGTGAGAGAGAGAGAAAGAAAGAAAGAGAAGCTGTGAGTGAGAGAGAGAAAGAGATGCTGTGAGTGAGAGAGAGAGAAACAGAAGCTTTGAGTGAGAGAGAGAGAGTCTGATTGAGAAAGAGAGAGAGAAAGAGAAGCTGTGAGTGAGAGAGAGAGAGAAGCTGTGAGTGAGAGAGAGAGAAGTTGTGAAAGAGAGAGAGAGAGAAAGAGAAGCTGTGAGCGAGAGAGAAAGGGAAGCTGTGAATGAGTGAGAGCGAGAAAGAGAAGCTGTGAGAGAGAAAGAGAGAAAGAGAAGCTGTGTGTGAGAGAGATAGAAAGAGATGCTGTGAGAGAGACAAAGAGAGAGAAAGAGAAGCTGTGAGTGAGAGAGATAGAGAAAGAGAAGCTGTGAGTGAGTGAGAGAGAGAGAAAGAGAAGCTGTGAGTGAGAGAGAGTGAAAAACAGAAGCTGTGAGTGAGAGAGAGAGAAAGAGAAAGAGAAGCTGTGAGTGAGTGAGAGAGAGAGAAAGAGAAGCTGTGAGTGAGAGAGAGAGAAAAACAGAAGCTGTGAGTGAGAGAGAGAGAGAGAGAGAGAAGCTGTGAGTGAGTGAGAGAGGGAGAAAGAGAAGCTGTTAGTGAGAGAGAGAAAAAGAGAGTCTAAGAAAAAGAGAGTGAAAGAGAAGCTGTGTGTGAGAGAGAGAGAGAGAAGCTGTGAGAGGGAGAGAGAGACAGAGAAGCTGTGAGTGAGAGAGAAACAGAAGCTGTGAGTGAGAGTGAGAGAGAAAGAGAAGGTGTGAGTGAGAGAGAGAGAGAAAGAGAAGCTGTGAGTGAGAGAGAAAGAGAGTCTGTGTGAGAAAGAGAGAGTGAAAGAGAAGCTGTGAGTGAGAGAGAGAGAGAGAGAAGCTGTGAGTGAGAGAGAGAGGAGCTGTGAGTGAGAGAGAGAGAGAAAGAGAAGCTGTGAGTGAGAGAGAAAGAGAAGCTGTGAGTGAGAGAGAGAGAGAAGCTGTAAGTGAGAGAAAAAGAGAGAGAAAGTGAAGCTGTGAGTGAGAGTGAGAAAGAGAAGCTGTGTGTGAGAGAGAAAGAGAAGCTGTGTGTGAGTGAGAGAGAGAGAGAAGCTGTGTGAGAGAGAGAGAAAGAGACACTGTGTGTGTGTGTGAGAGAGAGAAAGAGAAGCTGTGAGTGAGAGAGAGAGAGATGCTGTGAGTGAGAGAGAGAGAAAGAGAAGCTGTGTGTGAGAGAAAGAGAAAGTGAAGCTGTGTGTGAGACAAAGAGAGAAAGTGAAGCTGTGAGTGAGAGAGAGAGAAAGAGAAGCATTGAGTGAGAGAGAGAGAGAAATAGAGTCTGTGAGAGAGAAAGAGAAGCTGTGTGTGTGAGAGAAGCTGTGAGTGAGAGCAAGAGAGCGAAAGAGAAGCTGTGAGTGAAAGAGAGAGAGAGAGAAAAAGAAGCTGGGAGTGAGAGAGAGAGAGTTGCTGTGAGTGAGTGTGAGAGAGAAACAGAAGCTGTGAGTGAGAGAGAGAAAGAGAGAAAGAGAAGCTGTGAGTGAGAGAGAGAGAGAGAAGCTGTGAGTGAGTGAGAGAGAGAGAATGCTGTGGGTGACAGAGAGAGAAGCTGTGAGTGAGAGAGAGAGAAGCTGTGTGTGTGTGAGAGAGAAATAGAAGCTGTGAGTGAGAGAGAAGGAGAAGCTGTGAGTGAGTGAGAGAGAGAAGATGTAAGTGAGTGAAAGAGAGAAAGAGAAGCTGTGAGTGAGAGAGAGAGAGAAAGAGAAGCTGTGAGAGAGAGAGAGAGAAAGAGAAGCTGTGAGTGAGAAAGAAAGAGAAAGTGAAGCTGTGTGTGAGAGAAATAGAGAAAGTGAAGCTGTGAGTGTGTGTGAGAGAGAGAAAGAGAAGCATTGAGTGAGTAAGAGAGAAAGAGAGTCTGGAAGTGAGAGAGAGAGAGAAAGAGAAGCTGTGAGTGAGAGTGAGAGAGAAGCTGTGAGTGAGAGAAAGAGAAAGAGAAAGAGAAGCTGTGAGTGAAAGAGAGAGAGAGAAAGAGAAGCTGTGAGTGAGTGAGTGATAGAAAGGGAAGCTGTGAGAGAGAGAGAGAAAGAGAAGCTGTGAGTGAGAGAGAGAGAAAGAGAAGCTGTGAGTGAGACAAAGAGAAGCTGTGAGCGAGCGAGAGAGAAAAAGAGAAGCTGTGAGTGAGTGAGAGAGAGAAAGGGAAGCTGTGAGAGAGAGAGAGAAAGAGAAGCTGTGAGTGAGACAAAGAGAGACAAAGAGAAGCTGTGAGTGAGAGAGAGAGAGAGAAAGCGAAGCTGTGAGTGAGAGAGAGAGAAAGAGAAGCTGTGAGTGAGTGAGAGAGATTAAGAGAAGCTGTGTGTGTGAGAGAGAGAAAGAGACACTGTGTGTGTGAGAGAGAGAGAGTGAAAGAGAAGCTGTGAGTGAGAGAGAGAGATGTTGTGAGTGAGAGATAGAAAAAGAAGCTGTGTATGTGTGAGAGTGATATGCTGTGAGTGAGAGAGAGAAAGAGAAGCTGTGTGTGAGAGAAAGAGAGAGAGAGAAGCTGTGAGTGTGAGAGAGAGAGTTGCTGTGAGTGAGTGAGAGAGAGAAACAGAAGGTGTGTGTGAGAGAGAGAAAGAGAGAAAGAGAAGCTGTGAGTGAGAGAGAGAGAGAAGCTGTGAGTGAGTGAGAGAGAGAAAAAGCTGTGAGTGAGAGAGAGAGAGAAAGAGATGCTTTGAGTGAGAGAGAGAGAAACAGAAGCTGTGAGTGAGAGAGAAAGAAAGAGAGTCTGTGTGAGAAAGAGAGAAAGAGAAGCTGTGAGTGAGAGAGAGAGAGAAGCTGTGAGTGAGAGAGAAAGAGAAGCTGTGAGTGAGTGAGAGAGAGAGAAGATGTAAGTGAGTGAAAGAGAGAGAGAAAGAGAAGCTGTGAGTGAGAGAGAGAGAAAGAGAAGATGTGAGTGAGAGAGAGAGAAAGAGAAGTTGTGAGTGAGAGAGAGAGGAAGAGATGCTGTGAGAGAGAGAGAGAGAGAGAAAGAGAAGCTGTGAGAGAGAGTGAGAAAGAGAAGCCGTGAGTGAGAGGGAGAAAAAGAGAAGCTGTGAGTGAGACAAAGAGAGAGAAAGAGAAGCTGTGAGTGAGAGAGAGAGAGAAAGAGAAGCTGTGATTGAGGAGAGAAAGAGAAGCTGTGAGTGAGTGAGTGAGAGAAAGAGAAGCTGTGAGTGAGAGAGAGAGAAAGAGAAGCTGTGAGTGAGAGAGAGAGAAAGAGAAGTTGTGAGTGAGAGAGAGAGGAAGAGATGCTGTGAGTGAGAGAGAGAGAAAGAGAAGCTGTGAGAGAGAGTGAGAAAGAGAAGCTGTGAGTGAGAGGGAGAGAAAGAGAAGCTGTGATTGAGAGAGAGAGAGAGAGAAGCTGTGCGTGAGAGAGAGAGAGAAAGAGAAGCTGTGAGTGAGAGAGAGAGGAAGAGATGCTGTGAGTGAGAGAGAGAGAAAGAGAAGCTGTGAGTGAGAGAGAGAGAGAGAATCTGTGAGTGAGAGGGAGAGAGAGAGAGAGAAGCTGTGAGTGAGAGAGAGAGAAAAATAGAAGCTGTGAGTGAGAGAGAGAGAGAAAGAGAAGCTGTGAGAAAGAGAGAGAGAGAATCTGTGAGTGAGAGGGAGAGAGAGAAAGAGAAGCTGTGAGTGAGAGAGAGAGGAAAACAGAAGCTGTGAGTGAGAGAGAGATAGAAAGAGAAGCTGTGAGTGAGTGAGAGAGAGAAGCTCTGAGTGAGAGAGAGAGACAGAGAAGCTGTGAGTGAGAGAGAGAGAGAAAGAGAAGGTGTGAGTGAGAGAGAGAAAGAGAAGCTGTGAGTGAGAGAGAAAGAAAGAGAAGCTGTGAGTGAGAGAGGGAGAGAGAAAGAAAAGCTATGAGTGAGAGATAGAGAAAGAGAGTCTGTGTGAGAATGAGAGAGCGAAAGAGAAGCTGTGAGTGAGAGCGAGAGAGAGAGAAGCTGTGAGTGAGAGAGAGAGACAGAGAAGCTGTGAGTGAGAGAGAGAGAGAAAGAGAAGCTGTGAGTGAGAGAGAGAAAGAGAAGCTGTGAGTGAGAGAGAAAGAAAGAGAAGCTGTGAGTGAGAGAGGGAGAGAGAAAGAAAAGCTATGAGTGAGAGAAAGAGAAAGAGAGTATGTGTGAGAATGAGAGAGCGAAAGAGAAGCTGTGAGCGAGAGAGAGAAGCTGTGAGTGAGAGAAAGAGAGACAGAGAAGCTCTGAGTGAGAGAGAAACAGAAGCTGTGAGTGAGAGAGAGAGAGAGAAAGAGAAGCTCTGAGTGAGAGAGAAAGAGAGTCTGAGAAAGAGAGAGTGAAAGAGAAGCTGTGAGTGAAAGAGAGAGAGAGAGAAATAGAAGCTGTGAGTGAGAGAGAAAGAGAAGCTGTGAGTGAGTGAGAGAGAGAAGCTGTGAGTGAGAGAGAGAGAGAAAGAGAAGCTGTGAGTGAGAGAGAAAGAGAACCTGTGAGTGAGTGAGAGAGAGAGAAGCTGTGAGTGAGAGAGAGAGAGAAACAGAAGCTGTGAGTGAGAGAGAGAAAGAGAGAAAGAGAAGCTGTGAGTGAGAGAGATAGAGAGAAAAAGCTGTGAGTGAGAGAGAGAAAGAGATGCTTTGAGTGAGAGAGAGAGAAACAGAAGCTGTGAGTGAGAGAGAGAGAGAGAAAGAGAGTCTGTGAGAGAAAGAGAGGAAGAGAAGCTGTGAGTGAGTGTGAGAGAGAAGCTGTGAGTGAGAGAGAGAAGCTGTGAGTGAGAGAGAGAGAAATAGAAGCTGTGAGTGAGAGAGAAAGAGAAGCTGTGAGTGAGAGAGAGAGAGAGAATCTGTGAGTGAGAGAGAGAGAAAGAGAAGCTGTGAGTGAGAGAGAAATAGAAGCTGTGAGTGAGTGAGAGAGAGAGAATCTGTGAGTGAGAGAGAGAAAGAGAAGCTGAGAAAGAGAGAGTGAAAGAGAAGCTGTGAGTGAGAGAGAGAGAAGCTGTGAGTGAGAGAGAGAGAAGCTGTGAGTGAGAGAGAGAGAAAGAGAAGCTGGGAGAGAGAGAGAGAAGCTGTAAGTGAGAGAGAGAGAGAAAGAGAATCTGAGAAAGAGAGAGAGAAAGAGAAGCTGTAAGTGAGAGAGAAAGAGAAGCTGTGAGTGACACACAGAGAGAGAAGCTGTGAGTGAGAAAGAGAGAGAAAGAGATGCTGTGAGTGAGAGAGAAACAGAAGCTGTGAATGAGAGAGAGAAAGAGAAGGTGTGAGTGGGAGAGAGAGAAAGAGAAGCTGTGTGTGTGAGAGAGAGAAACTGTGAGTGAGAGAGAGAAAGAGAAACTGTGAGTGAGTGAGAAAGAAAGAGAAGCTGTGAGTGTGGGAGAGAGAGAAGCTGTGAGTGAGAGAGAGAGAGAAAGAGATGCTGTGAGTGAAAGAAAGAGAGCCAAAGAGAAGCTGTGAGTGAGAGAGAAAGAGAAGTTGTGAGTGAGTGAGAGAGAGAAAGGTAAGCTGTGAGTTTGTGTGAGAGAGAGAGCTGTGAGTGAGAGAGAGAGAAAGAGAAGCTGTGAGTGAGAGAGAGAGAAAGAAGCTGTGAGTGAGAGAGAGAAATAGAAGCTGTGAGTTAGAGAGAAAGAGAAACTGTGAGTGAGTGGGAGAGAGAGAAGCTGTGAGTGTGAGAGAGAGACAGAGAGAGAGAAGGAGAAGCTGTGTTTGTGAGAGAGAGAGAGAGAAGCTGTGAGTGAGAGAGAAAAAGAGAAGCTGTGATTGGGAGAGAGAGAGAAAGAGAAGCTGTGAGTGAGAGACAGAGAGAAAGAGAAGCTGTGAGTGAGAGACAGAGAGAAAGAGAAGCTGTGAGTGAAAGAGAGAGAGAGAGAAAGAGAAGCTGTGAGTGAGAGAGAGAGAGTTGCTGTGAGTGAGTGAGAGAGAGAAGCAGAAGCTGTGAGTGAGAGAGAGAAAGAGCGAAAGAGAAGCTGTGAGTGAGAGAGAGAAAGAGAAGCTGTGAGTGAGAAAGAGAGAAAAAAGCTGTGAGTGAGAGAGAGAGAGAGAGAGAAAGAGATGCTTTGAGTGAGAGAGAGAGAAATAGAAGCTGTGAGTGAGAGAGAGAGAAGCTGTGAGTGAGAGAGAGAGAAGCTGTGAGTGAGAGAGAGAGAAATAGAAGCTGTAAGTTAGAGAGAAAGAGAAACTGTGAGTGAGTGGGAGAGAGAGTAGCTGTGAGTAAGAGAGAGAGACAGAGAGAGAGAAAGAAAGAGAAGCTGTGTGAGAGAGAGAGAGAAAGAGAAGCTGTGAGTGAGAAAGAGAAAGAGAAGCTGAGAAAAAGAGAGTGAAAGAGAAGATGTGAGTGAGAGAGAGAGAGAAGCTGTGAGTGAGAGAGAGAGAAGCTGTGAGTGAGAGAGAGAGAGAAAGAGAAGCTGTGAGTGAGAGACAGAGAGAAAGAGAAGCAGTGAGTGAGAGAGAAAGAGAAAGAGAAGCTGTGAGTGACACACAGAGAGAGAAGCTGTGAGTGAGAGAGAGAGAAAGAGAAGCTGTGAGTGAGAGAGAAAGAGAAAGAGAAGCTGTGAGTGACACACAGAGAGAGAAGCTGTGAGTGAGTGAGAGAGAGAAAGAGATGCTGTGAGTGAGAGAGAAACAGAAGCTGTGAATGAGAGAGAGAGAGAGAAAGAGAAGGTGTGAGTGAGAGAGAGAGAGAAAGGGAAGCTGTGAGTGAGAGAGAGAGAGAAGCTGTGAGTGAGAGAGAGACAGAAAGAGAATCTGTGAGTGAGAGAGAGAGAAGCTGTGAGTGAGAGAGAGATAGAAAGAGAAGCTGTGAGTGAGAGAGAGAAAGAGATGCTGTGAGTGAGAGAGAGAGAAACAGAAGCTGTGAGTGAGAGAGAGAGTGTGTGTGAAAAAGAGAGAGAGAAAAAGAATCTGTGAGTGAGAGAGAGAGAGAAGCTGTGAGTGAGAGAGAGAGAAGTTGTGAGAGAGAGAGAGAAAGAGAAGCTGTGAGCGAGAGAGAAAGAGAAGCTGTGAATGAGTGAGAGAGAGAAAGAGAAGCTGTGAGAGAGAAAGAGAGACAGAGAAGCTGTGTGTGAGAGAGATAGAAAGAGATGCTGTGAGAGAGACAAAGAGAGAGAAAGAGAAGCTGTGAGTGAGAGAGAGAGAGAAGCTGTGAGTGAGAGAGAGAGAGAAAGAGAAGCTGTGAGAGAGAAAGAGAGAAAGAGAAGCTGTGTGTGTGTGAGAGAGAGAAACGGTGAGTGAGAGAGAGAAAGAGAAACTGTGAGTGAGTGAGTGAGAAAGAGAAGCTGTGAGTGAGAGAGAGAGAAGCTGTGAGTGAGAGAGAGAGAGAGTTGCTGTGAGTGAGTGAGAGAGAGAAACAGAAGCTGCGAGTGAGAGAGAGAAAGAGAGAAAGAGAAGCTGTGAGTGAGAGAGAGAAAGAGAGAAAGAGAAGCTGTGAGAGAGAGAGAGAAAAAAAGATGTGAGTGAGAGATAGAGAAAAAGAGATGCTTTGAGTGAGAGAGAGAGACTAACAGAAGCTGTAAGTGAGAGAGAGAGAGAAAGAGAGTCTGTGTGAGAAAGAGAGAAGAGAAGCTGTGGTGAGAGAGAGAGAAGCTGTGAGTGAGAAAGAGAAGCTGTGAGTGAGAGAGAGAGAAAGAGAAGCTGTGAGTGAGAGAGAAAGAGAAGCTGTGAGTGAGAGAGAGAGAGAAGCTGTGAGTGAGAGATAGAAAGAAAGAGAAGCTGTGAGTGAGAGAGAGAGAGAAAGAGAAGCTGTGAGTGAGAGAGAGAAAGAGAAGCTGAGAAAGAGAGAGTGAAAGAGAAGCTGTGAGTGAAAGAGAGAGAGAGAGAAGCTGTGAGTGTGAGAGAGAGAAGCTGTGAGTGAGAGAGAGAGAAAGAGAAGCTGTGAGTGAGAGAGAGAGAGCAAGAGAAGCTGTAAGTGAGAGAAGGAGAAAGAGAATCTGAGAAAGAGAGAGAAAGAGAAGCTGTAAGTGAGAGAGAAAGAGAAGCTGTGAGTGACACAGAGAGAGAAGCTGTGAGTGAGAGAGAGAGAGAAAGAGATGCTGTGAGTGAGAGAGAAACAGAAGTTGTGAATGGGAGAGAGAGAGAAAGAGAAAGTGTGAGTGGGAGAGAGAGAGAAAGAGAAGCTGTGTGTGTGAGAGAGAGAAACTGTGAGTGAGAGAGAGAAAGAGAAGCTGTGAGTGAGAGAGAGAGAGAAAGAAAAGCTGTGAGTGAGAGAGAGAAAGAGAAGCTGAGAAAGAGAGAGTGAAAGAGACCTGTGAGTTAGAGAGAGAGAGAGGAGCTGTGAGTGAGAGAGAGAGAAGCTGTGAGTGAGAGAAAGTGAAAGTGAAGCTGTGTGTGAGAGAAAGAGAAAGTGAAGCTGTGTGTGAGAGAAAGAGAGAAAGTGAAGCTTTGAGTGAGAGAGAGAGAGAGAAAGAGAAGCTGTGAGTGAGAGAGAAAGAGAAGCTGTGAGTGAGTGAGTGAGAGAGAAGCTGTAAGTGAGAGAAAAAGAGAGAGAAAGAGAAGCTGTGAGTGAGAGTGAGAAAGAGAAGCTGTGTGTGAGAGAGAAAGAGAAGCTGTGTGTGAGTGAGAGAGAGAGAGAGAAGCTGTGTGTGTGAGAGAGAAAGAGACACTGTGTGTGTGTGAGAGAGAGAGAGAAAGAGAAGCTGTGAGTGAGAGAGAGAGATGCTGTGAGTGAGAGAGAGAGAAAGAGAAGCTGTGTGTGAGAGAAAGAGAAAGTGAAGCTGTGTGTGAGAGAAAGAGAGAAAGAGAGAAAGTGAAGCTGTGAGTGAGAGAGAGAGAGAAAGAGAAGAATTGAGTAAGAGAGAGAGAAATAGAGTCTGTGAGAGAGAGAAAGAGAAGCTGGGTGTGTGAGAGAAGATGTGAGTGAGAGCAAAAGAGTGAAAGAGAAGCTGTGAGTGAAAGAGAGAGAGAGAGAAGCTGTGAGTGAGAGAGAGAGTTGCTGTGAGTGAGTGAGAGAGAGAAACAGAAGGTGTGAGTGAGAGAGAGAAAGAGAGAAAGAGAAGCTGTGAGTGAGAGAGAGAGAGAGAGAAGCTGTGAGTGAGTGAGAGAGAGAAAAAGCTGTGAGTGAGAGAGAGAGAGAGAGAGAGCTTTGAGTGAGAGAGAGAGAAACAGAAGCTGTGAGTGAGAGAGAGAGAAAGAGAGTCTGTGTGAGAAAGAGAGAAAGAGAAGCTGTGAGTGAGTGAGAGAGAGAAGCTGTGAGTGAGAGAGAGAGAAGGTGTGAGTGAGAGAGAGAGAAATAGAAGCTGTAAGTGAGAGAGAAAGAGAAGCTGTTAGTGAGTGAGAGAGAAGATGTAAGTGAGTGAAAGAGAGAGAGAAAGAGAAGCTGTGAGTGAGATAGAGAGAGAAAGAGAAGCTGTGAGAGAGAGTGAGAAAGAAGCTGTGAGTGAGAGAGAGAGAAAGAGAAGCTGGGAGTGAGACAAAGAGAGAGAAAGAGAAGCTGTGAGTGAGAGAGAGCGAGAGAAAGAGAAGCTGTGATTGAGGAGAGAAAGAGAAGCTGTGAGTGAGTGAGAGAGAGAAAGAGAAGCTGTGAGTGAGAGAGAGAGAAAGAGAAGCTGTGAGTGAGAGAGAGAAAGAGAAGTTGTGAGTGAGAGAGAGAGGAAGAGATGCTGTGAGTGAGAGAGAGAGAAAGAGAAGCTGTGAGAGAGAGTGAGAAAGAGAAGCTGTGAGTGAGAGGGAGAGAAAGAGAAGCTGTGATTGAGAGAGAGAGAGAGAAGCTGTGAGTGAGAGAGAGAAAGAAAGAGAAGCTGTGAGTGAGAGAGAGAGGAAATGATGCTGTGAGTGAGAGAGAGAGAAAGAGAAGCTGTGAGTGAGTGAGAGAGAGAGAGAATCTGTGAGTGAGAGGGAGAGAGAGAAAGAGAAGCTGTGTGAGAGAGAGAAAAACAGAAGCTGTGAGTGAGAGAGAGAAAGAGAAGCTGTGAGTGAGAGAGAGAGAAAGAGAAGCTGTGAGAGAGAGAGAGAATCTGTGAGTGAGAGGGAGAGGGAGAAAGAGAAGCTGTGAGTGAGAGAGAGAGAAAAACAGAAGCTGTGAGTGAGAGAGAGATAGAAAGAGAAGCTGTGAGTGAGAGAGAGAGAGAAAGAGAAGCTCTGAGTGAGAGAGAGAGAAAGAGAGTCTGAGAAAGAGAGAGTGAAAGAGAAGCTGTGAGTGAGAGCGAGAGAGAGAGAAGCTGTGAGTGAGAGAGAGAGACAGAGAAGCTGTGAGTGAGAGAGAAACAGAAGCTGTGAGTGAGAGTGAGAGAGAAAGAGAAGGTGTGAGTGAGAGAGAGAAAGAGAAGCTGTGAGTGAGAGAGAAAGAAAGAGAAGCTGTGAGAGAGGGAGAGAGAAAGAAAAGCTATGAGTGAGAGAGAGAGAAAGAGAGTCAGTATGAGAATGAGAGAGTTAAAGAGAAGCTGTGAGTGAGAGAGAGAAGCTGTGAGTGAGAGAAAGAGAGACAGAGAAGCTGTGAGTGAGAGAGAAACAGAAGCTGTGAGTGAGAGTGAGAGAGAGTGAAGCTGTAAGTGAGAGAAAGAATGAGAGAAAGGGAAGGTGTGAGTGCGAGAGAGAGAGAAGGAGAAGCTGTGTGTGTGTGTGAGAGAGAGAAGCTGTGAGTGAGAGAGAGAGAGAGAAAGAGATGCTGTGAGTGAGAGAGAAACAGAAGCTGTCAATGAGAGAGAGAGAGAAAGAGATGCTGTGAGTGAGAGAGAGAGAAAGAGATGTGTGTGTGTGAGAGAGAGAAGCTGTGAGTGAGAGAGAGAGAGAGAAGCTGTGAGTGAGAGAGAGAAAGAGAAGCTGTGAGTGAGAGAGAGAGAGAGAAGCTGTGAGTGAGAGAGAGAAAGAGAAACTGTGAGTGAGAGAGAAAGAAAGAGAAGCTGTGAGTGAGAGAGAGAAATGAAAGATGTGAGTGTGTGTGAGAGAGAGAGCTGTGAGTGAGAGAGAGAGAAAGAGAAGCTGTGAGTGAGAGAGAGAGAGAAAGAGAAGCTGTGAGTGAGAGAGTGAGAAAGAGAATCTGAGAAAGAGAGAGTGAAATAGAAGCTGTGGGTTAGATAGAGAGAGAGAGAAGCTGTGAGTGAGAGAGATAGAAAGAGATGCTGTTAGTGAGAGAGAAACAGAAGCTGTCAATGAGAGAGAGAGAAAGAGAAGTGAGTGAGAGAGAGAGAGAGAAAGAGAAGCTGTGAGAGCGAGAGAGAGAAAGAGAAAGAGAAGCTGTGAGTGACACAGAGAGAGAGAAGCTGTGAGTGAGAGAGAGAGAAAAAGAGAAGCTGTGAGTGAGAGAGAGAGAGAGAAAGAGAAGCTGTGAGTGAGAGAGAGAAAGAGAAGCTGTGTGTGAGTGAGAGAGAGAGAGAAGCTGTGTGTGAGAGAAAGAAATAAAGAAAGTGAAGCTGTGAGTGAGAGAGAGAGAGAAAGAGAAGCATTAAGTGAGAGAGAGAGAAATAGAGTCTGTGTGAGAGAGAAAGAGATAAGCTGTGTGTGTGTGAGAGAGAAGCTGTGAGTGAGAGAGAGAGAGTTGATGTGAGTGAGTGTGAGAGAGAAACAGAAGCTGTGAGTGAGAGAGAGAAAGAGAGAAAGAGAAGCTGTGAGTGAGAGAGAGAGAAAGAGAGGCTGTGAGAGAGAGAGAGAAAAAGCTGTGAGTGAGATAGAGAGAAAGAGATGCTTTGAGTGAGAGAGAGAGAAATAGAAGCTGTGAGTGAGAGAGAGAGAAAGAGAGTCTGTGTGAGAAAGAGAGAAATAGAAGCTGTGAGTGAGAGAGAGAGAGAAGCTGTGAGTGAGAGAGAGAAGCTGTGAGTGAGAGAGAGAGAAATAGAAGCTGTGAGTGAGGGAGAAAGAGAAGCTGTAAGTGAGTGAGTGAGAGAGAGAAGCTGAGAGTGAGAGAGAGAGAGAAAGAGAAGCTGTGAGTGAGAGAGAGAGAGAAAGAGAAGCTGTGAGTGAGAGAGAGAAAGAGAAGCTGAGAAAGAGAGAGTGAAAGAGAAGCTGTGAGTGAGAGGGAGAGAAAGAGAAGCTGTGATAGAGAGAGAGAGAAAGAGAAGCTGTGATTGAGAGAGAGAGAGAAGCTGTGAGTGAGAGAGAGAGAGAAAGAGAAGCTGTGAGTGAGAGAGAGAGGAAGAGATGCTGTGAGTGAGAGAGAGAGAAAAAGAAGCTGTGAGTGAGTGAGAGAGAGAGAGAGAGAATCTGTGAGTGAGAGGGAGAGAGAGAAAGAGAAGCTGTGAGAGAGAGAGAAAAACAGAAGCTGTGAGTGAGAGAGAGAGAGAAAGAGAAGCTGTGAGTGAGAGAGAGAAAGAGAAGCTGTGTGAGAGAGAGAGAGAATCTGTGAGTGAGAGGGAGAGGGAGAAAGAGAAGCTGTGAGTGAGAGAGAGAGAAAAACAGAAGCTGTGAGTGAGAGAGAGATAGAAAGAGAAGCTATGAGTGAGAGAGAGAGAGAAAGAGAAGCTCTGAGAGAGAGAGAAAGAGAGTCTGAGAAAGAGAGAGTGAAAGAGAAGCTGTGAATGAGAGCGAGAGAGAGAAGCTGTGAGTGAGAGAGAGAGACAGAGAAGCTGTGAGTGAGAGAGAAACAGAAGCTGTGAGTGAGAGTGAGAGAGAAAGAGAAGGTGTGAGTGAGAGAGAGAAAGAGAAGCTGTGAGTGAGAGAGGGAGAGAGAAAGAAAAGCTATGAGTGAGAGAGAGAGAAAGAGAGTCTGTGTGAGAATGAGAGTGAAAGAGAAGCTGTGAGTGAGAGAGAGAAGCTGTGAGTGAGAGAAAGAGAGACAGAGAAGCTGTGAGTGAGAGAGAAACAGAAGCTGTGAGTGAGAGTGAGAGAGAGTGAAGCTGTAAGTGAGAGAAAGAATGAGAGAAAGGGAAGGTGTGAGTGCGAGAGAGAGAGAAAGAGAAGCTGTGTGTGTGTGAGAGAGTGAGAAGCTGTGAGTGAGAGAGAGAGAGAAAGAGATGCTGTGAGTGAGAGAGAAACAGAAGCTGTCAATGAGAGAGAGAGAGAAAGAGAAGGTGTGAGAGAGTGAGAGAGAAAAAGATGTGTGTGTGTGAGAGAGAAGCTGTGAGTGAGAGAGAGAGAGAAGCTGTGAGTGAGAGAGAGAATGAGAAGCTGTGTGTGTGTGAGAGAGAGAAGCTGTGAGTGAAAGAGAGAAAGAGAAACTGTGAGTGAGAGAGAAAGAAAGAGAAGCTGTGAGTGAGAGAGAGAAAGAGAAGCTGTGAGTGAGAGAGAGAGAGAGAGAAGCTGTGAGTGTGAGAGAGAAAGAGAAGCTGTGAGTGAGAGCGAGAGAGAGAAAGAGAAAGAGATGCAGTGAGTGAAAGAGAGAGAGAGAAAGAGAAGTTGTAAGTGAGAGAGAGAGAAAGAGAAGCTTTGAGTGAGTGAGAGAGAGAAAGGGTAGATGTGAGTGTGTGTGAGAGAGAGAGCAGTGAGTGAGAGAGAGAGAAAGAGAAGCTGTTAGTGAGAGAGAAAGAGTAGCTGTTAGTGACACAGAGAGAGAGAAGCTGTGAGTGAGAGAGAGAGAGAAAGGGAAGCTGTGAGTGACAGAGAGAGAGAATGAGAAGCTGTGAGTGAGAGAGAAAGAGAAGCTGTGAGTGAGAGAGAGAGAGAAAAAGAGAAGCTTTGAGTGAGAGAGAGAAAGAGAAGCTGTGTGTGTGTGAGAGAGAGAGCAGTGAGTGAGAGAGAGAGAAAGAGAAGCTGTGAGTGAGAGAGAGAGAGAAAGAGAAGCTGTGAGTGAGAGAGTGAGAAAGAGAATCTGAGAAAGAGAGAGTGAAATAGAAGCTGTGGGTTAGATAGAGAGAGAGAGAAGCTGTGAGTGAGAGAGAGAGAAAGAGATGCTGTGAGTGAGAGAGAAACAGAAGCTGTCAATGAGAGAGAGAGAAAGAGAAGTTGTGAGTGAGAGAGAGAGAGAAAGAGAAGCTGTGTGTGTGAGAGAGAGAAAGAGAGTCTGTGTGAGAAAAAGAGAAAGAGAAGCTGTGAGTGAGAGAGAGAGAGAAGCTGTGAGTGAGAGAGAGAGAAGCTGTGAGTGAGAGAGAGAGAAATAGAAGCTGTGAGTTAGAGTGTAAGAGAAGCTGTGAGTGAGTGGGAGAGAGAGAAGCTGTGAGTGAGAGAGAGAGAGAGAGAAGTTGTGAGTGAGAGAGAGAGAGAAAGAGAAGCTGTGAGTGTGAGAGAGAGAGAAAAAGCTGTGAGTGAGAGAGAGAGAGAAAGAGATGCTTTGAGTGAGAGAGAGAGAAATAGAAGCTGTGATTGAGAGAGAGAGAAAGAGAGTCTGTGTGAGAAAAAGAGAAAGAGAAGCTGTGAGTGAGAGAGAGAGAGAAGCTGTGAGTGAGAGAGAGAGAAGCTGTGAGTGAGAGAGAGAGAAATTGAAGCTGTGAGTTAGAGAGTAAGAGAAGCTGTGAGTGAGAGAGTGAGAAAGAGAATCTGAGAAAGAGAGAGTGAAATAGAAGCTGTGGGTTAGAGAGAGAGAGAAGCTATGAGTGAGAGAGAGAGAAAGAGATGCTGCGAGTGAGAGAGAAACAGAAGCTGTCAATGAGAGAGAGAGAAAGAGAAGTTGTGAGTGAGAGAGAGAGAGAAAGAGAAGCTGAGAGAGCGAGAGAGAAAGAAAGAGAAGCTGTTAGTGAGAGAGAAAGAGAAGCTGTTAGTGACACAGAGAGAGAGAAGCTGTGAGTGAGAGAGAGAGAGAAAGAGAAGCTGTGAGTGACAGAGAGAGAGAATGAGAAGCTGTGAGTGAGAGAGAAAGAGAAGCTGTGAGTGAGAGAGAGAGAGAAAAAGAGAAGCTGTGAGTGAGAGAGAGAAAGAGAAGCTGTGTGTGAGTGAGAGAGAGAGAAGCTGTGTGTGAGAGAAAGAAAGAAAGAAAGTGAAGCTGTGAGTGAGAGAGAGAGAGAAAGAGAAGCTGTGAGTGAGAGAGAGAGAGAGAAGCTGTGAGTGAGAGAGAGAGAGTTGCTGTGAGTGAGTGAGAGATAGAAAAAGAAGCTGTGAGTGAGAGAGAGAAAGAGAGAAAGAGAAGCTGTGAGTGAGAGAGAGAGAAAGAGAGGCTGTGAGTGAGAGAGAGAGAAATAGAAGCTGTGAGTGAGAGAGAGAGAAAGAGAGTCTGTGTGAGAAAGAGAGAAATAGAAGCTGTGAGTGAGAGAGAGAAGCTGTGAGTGAGAGAGACAAGCTGTGAGTGAGAGAGAGAGAAATAGAAGCTGTGAGTGAGGGAGAAAGAGAAGCTGTGAGTGAGTGAGTGAGAGAGAGAAGCTGTTAGTGAGAGAGAGAGACAAAGAGAAGCTGTGAGTGAGAGAGAGAGAGAGAAGCTGTGAGTGAGAGAGAGAAAGAGAAGCTGAGAAAGAGAGAGTGAAAGAGAAGCTGTGAGTGAGAGAGAGAGAAAGAGAAGCTGTGAGTGAGAGAGAGAAAGAGAATCTGAGAAAGAGAGTGTGAAAGAGAAGCTGTAAGAGAGAGAGAGAAGCTGTGAGTGAGAGAGAGAGAAGCTTTGAGTGATAGAGAGAGAGAGAGATGCTGTGAGTGAGAGAGAAACAGAAGCTGTGAATGAGAGAGAGAGAGAAAGAGAAGGTATGAGTGAGAGAGAGAGAGAAAGAGAAGCTATGAGAGAGAGAGAGAGAAGCCGTGAGTGAGAGAGAAAGAGAAAAAGAAGCTGTGAGTTACACAGAGAGAGAGAAGCTGTGAGTGAGAGAGAGAGAGAAAGAGAAGCTGTGAGTGTGTGTGTGAGAGAGAGAAAGAGAAGCTGTGAGTGAGAGAGAGAAAGAGAAGCTGTGTGTGAGTGAGAGAGAGAGAAGCTGTGAGTGAGAGAGAGAGAAAGAGAAGCTGTGAGAGAGAGAGAGAAAGAGACGCTGTGAGTGAGAGAGAGAAAGAGAAGCTGTGAGAGAGAGTGAGAAAGAGAAGCTGTGAGTGAGAGGGAGAGAAAGAGAAGCTGTGATTGAGAGAGAGAGAGAGAGAAGCTGTGAGTGAGAGAGAGAGAGAAAGAGAAGCTGTGAGTGAGAAAGAGAGGAAGAGATGCTGTGAGTGAGAGAGAGAGAAAGAGAAGCTGTGAGTGAGAGAGAGAGAGAGAGAGAGAATCTGTGAGTGAGAGGGAGAGAGAGAAAGAGAAGCTGTGAGTGAGAGAGAGAGAAAAACAGAAGCTGTGAGTGAGAGAGAGAGAGAAAGAGAAGCTGTGAGTGAGAGAGAGAGAAAGAGAAGCTGTGAGAGAGAGAGAGAGAGAATCTGTGAGTGAGAGGGAGAGAGAGAAAGAGAAGCTGTGAGTGAGAGAGAGAGAAAAACAGAAGCTGTGAGTGAGAGAGAGATAGAAAGAGAAGCTGTGAGTGAGAGAGAGAAAGAGAAGCTCTGAGTGAGAGAGAGAGACAGAGAAGCTGTGAGTGAGAGAGAGAGAGAAAGAGAAGGTGTGAGTGAGAGAGAGAAAGAGAAGCTGTGCGTGAGAGAGAAAGAAAGAGAAGCTGTGAGTGAGAGAGGGAGAGAGAAAGAAAAGCTATGAGTGAGTGAGAGAGAAAGAGAGTCTGTGTGAGAATGAGAGAGCGAAAGAGAAGCTGTGAGTGAGAGCGAGAGAGAGAGAAGCTGTGAGTGAGAGAGAGAGACAGAGAAGCTGTGAGTGAGAGAGAGAGAGAAAGAGAAGGTGTGAGTGAGAGAGAGAAAGAGAAGCTGTGAGTGAGAGAGAAAGAAAGAGAAGCTGTGAGTGAGAGAGGGAGAGAGAAAGAAAAGCCATGAGTGAGAGAAAGAGAAAGAGAGTCTGTGTGAGAATGAGAGAGCGAAAGAGAAGCTGTGAGTGAGAGAGAGAAGCTGTGAGTGAGAGAAAGAGAGACAGAGAAGCTCTGAGTGAGAGAGAAACAGAAGCTGTGAGTGAGAGAGAGAGAGAGAGAAAGAGAAGCTCTGAGTGAGAGAGAAAGAGAGTCTGAGAAAGAGAGAGTGAAAGAGAAGCTGTGAGTGAAAGAGAGAGAGAGAGAAATAGAAGCTGTGAGTGAGAGAGAAAGAGAAGCTGTGAGTGAGTGAGAGAGAGAGAAGCTGTGAGTGAGAGAGAGAGAGAAAGAGAAGCTGTGAGTGAGAGAGAAAGAGAAGCTGTGAGTGAGTGAGAGAGAGAGAAGCTGTGTGAGAGAGAGAGAGAGAGAAACAGAAGCTGTGAGTGAGAGAGAGAAAGAGAGAAAGAGAAGCTGTGAGTGAGAGAGATAGAGAGAAAAAGCTGTGAGTGAGAGAGAGAAAGAGATGCTTTGAGTGAGAGAGAGAGAAACAGAAGCTGTGAGTGAGAGAGAGAGAGAGAAAGAGAGTCTGTGAGAGAAAGAGAGGAAGAGAAGCTGTGAGTGAGTGAGAGAGAGAAGCTGTGAGTGAGAGAGAGAAGCTGTGAGTGAGAGAGAGAGAAATAGAAGCTGTGAGTGAGAGAGAAAATGAAGCTGTGAGTGAGAGAGAGAGAGAGAGAATCTGTGAGTGAGAGAGATAGAGAAAGAGAAGCTGTGAGTGAGAGAGAAATAGAAGCTGTGAGTGAGTGAGAGAGAGAGAAGCTGTGAGTGAGAGAGAGAAAGAGAAGCTGAGAAAGAGAGAGTGAAAGAGAAGCTGTGTGAGAGAGAGAGAAGCTGTGAGTGAGAGAGAGAGAAGCTGTGAGTGAGAGAGAGAGAAAGAGAAGCTGGGAGAGAGAGAGAGAGAGAGAGAAGCTGTAAGTGAGAGAGAGAGAGAAAGAGAATCTGAGAAAGAGAGAGAGAAAGAGAAGCTGTAAGTGAGAGAGAAAGAGAAGCTGTGAGTGACACACAGAGAGAGAAGCTGTGAGTGAGAAAGAGAGAGAAAGAGATGCTGTGAGTGAGAGAGAAACAGAAGCTGTGAATGAGAGAGAGAAAGAGAAGGTGTGAGTGGGAGAGAGAGAAAGAGAAGCTGTGTGTGTGAGAGAGAGAAACTGTGAGTGAGAGAGAGAAAGAGAAACTGTGAGTGAGTGAGAAAGAAAGAGAAGCTGTGAGTGTGGGAGAGAGAGAAGCTGCGAGTGAGAGAGAGAGAGAAAGAGATGCTGTGAGTGAAAGAAAGAGAGCCAAAGAGAAGCTGTGAGTGAGAGAGAAAGAGAAGTTGTGAGTGAGTGAGAGAGAGAAAGGTAAGCTGTGAGTTTGTGTGTGAGAGAGAGCTGTGAGTGAGAGAGAGAGAAAGAGAAGCTGTGAGTGAGAGAGAGAGAGAGAAAGAGAAGCTGTGAGTGAGAGAGAGAAAGAGAAGCTGAGAAAGAGAGAGTGAAAGAGAAGCTGTGAGTGAGAGAGAGAGACAAGCTGTGAGTGAGAGAGAGAGAAGCTGTGAGTGAGAGACAGAGAAAGTGAAGCTGTGTGTGAGAGAAAGAGAAAGTGAAGCTGTGAGTGAGAGAGAGAGAGAAAGAGAAGCATTGAGTGAGAGAGAGAGGAATAGAGTCTGTGAGAGAGAGAGAAAGAGAAGCTGTGTGTGAGAGAGAGAGAGAAGCTGTGAGTGAGAGCGAAAGAGCGAAAGAGAAGCTGTGAGTGAAAGAGAGAGAGAGAAAGAGAAGCTGTGAGTGAGAGAGAGAGAGAGTTGCTGTGAGTGATAGAGAGAGAAACAGAAGCTGTGAGTGAGAGAAAGAGAGAAAGAGAAGCTGTGAGTGAGAGAGAGAGAAAGAGAAGCTGTGAGTGAGAGAGAGAGAGAAAAAGCTGTGAGTGAGAAAGAGAGAGAGAGAGAGAGAGAGAAAGAGATGCTTTGAGTGAGAGAGAGAGAAATAGAAGCTGTGAGTGAGAGAGAGAGAAAAAGTGTCTGTGTGAGAAAGAGAGAAAGAGAAGCTGTGAGTGAGAGAGAGAGAAGCTGTGAGTGAGAGAGAAAGAAGCTGTGAGTGAGAGAGAGAGAAATAGAAGCTGTGAGTTAGAGAGAAAGAGAAACTGTGAGTGAGTGGGAGAGAGAGAAGCTGTGAGTGTGAGAGAGAGACAGAGAGAGAGAAGGAGAAGCTGTGTGTGTGTGTGAGAGAGAGAGAAGCTGTGAGTGAGAGAGAGAAAGAGAAGCTGTGATTGGGAGAGAGAGAGAAAGAGAAGCTGTGAGTGAGAGACAGAGAGAAAGAGAAGCTGTGAGTGAGAGACAGAGAGAAAGAGAAGCTGTGAGTGAAAGAGAGAGAGAGAAAGAGAAGCTGTGAGTGAGAGAGAGAGAGTTGCTGTGAGTGAGTGAGAGAGAGAAGCAGAAGCTGTGAGTGAGAGAGAGAAAGAGAGAAAGAGAAGCTGTGAGTGAGAAAGAGAGAAAAAAGCTGTGAGTGAGAGAGAGAGAGAGAGAGAGAGAGAAAGAGATGCTTTGAGTGAGAGAGAGAGAAATAGAAGCTGTGAGTGAGAGAGAGAGAGAAGCTGTGAGTGAGAGAGAGAGAAGCTGTGAGTGAGAGAGAGAGAAATAGAAGCTGTGAGTTAGAGAGAAAGAGAAACTGTGAGTGAGTGGGAGAGAGAGTAGCTGTGAGTAAGAGAGATGAACACTCCCGGAAATGTAGCAAGTGAGCAAATTTTATGCACTAATAAAAGGTTGTGAACAACATGGATGTGTCACTGAACTACTTAACGAGGGGTCTTGTAAGCCAACCGACTATATACATGTAAAATAACAGTATTCTGGGTACATCACATCAAGCAACTAACAAGCATGAAACAACAAAAGGGTAAGTCAGGCAATTCATACCCCTCCCCCTTCCTACTATGTCACCGGGCGAGTAGACAATATTCAAAAGAAGGTACTGTTGAGAGAACAGAAAATGTCACCACGTCCTTCTGGGTAAGTTCATATACAATGAGACAAAGTCTTGTGATGTATTATTGTCCAAAATATCATTTCCCGCGCGTGAACCTCTTGGGTCTGTTCTTTTGTGTTCTCCCAAGAGGTTCACGCGCGGGAAATGATATTTTGATAGACTCTGAGGAAGCCACCGAAATGTCGCTATACCGGAGGGACATCAGCTTTTGACTTCGTTGTTACCCCCTCCGCCCGGGCTGGGCGGTTCCACCACTGACCGGAGTATCCACGTGCCGCTTTGGACAATAATACATCACAAGACTTTGTCTCATTGTATATGAACTTACCCAGAAGGACGTGGTGACATTTTCTGTTCTCTCAACAGTACCTTCTTTTGAATATTGTCTACTCGCCCGGTGACATAGTAGGAAAGGGGAGGGGTATGAATTGCCTGACTTACCCTTTTGTTGTTTCATGCTTGTTAGTTGCTTGATGTGATGTACCCAGAATACTGTTATTTTACATGTATATAGTCGGTTGGCTTACAAGACCCCTCGTTAAGTAGTTCAGTGACACATCCATGTTGTTCAAAACCTTTTATTAGTGCATAAAATTTGCTCACTTGCTACATTTCCGGGAGTGTTTATCATTACCAGTGACCATTTACACCCCGGCCGTCTTCTTCGCTGTGAGTAAGAGAGAGACAGAGAGAGAGAAAGAGAAGCTGTGTGAGAGAGAGAGAGAAAGAGAAGCTGTGAGTGAGAAAGAGAAAGAGAAGCTGAGAAAAAGAGAGTGAAAGAGAAGATGTGAGTGAGAGAGAGAGAGAAGCTGTGAGTGAGAGAGAGAGAAGCTGTGAGTGAGAGAGAGAGAGAAAGAGAAGCTGTGAGTGAGAGACAGAGAGAAAGAGAAGCTGTGAGTGAGAGAGAAAGAGAAAGAGAAGCTGTGAGTGACACACAGAGAGAGAAGCTGTGAGTGAGAGAGAGAGAAAGAGAAGCTGTGAGTGAGAGAGAAAGAGAAAGAGAAGCTGTGAGTGACACAGAGAGAGAGAAGCTGTGAGTGAGAGAGAGAGAGAAAGAGATGCTGTGAGTGAGAGAGAAACAGAAGCTGTGAATGAGAGAGAGAGAGAAAGAGAAGGTGTGAGTGAGAGAGAGAGAGAAAGGGAAGCTGTGAGTGAGAGAGAGAGAGAAGCTGTGAGTGAGAGAGAGACAGAAAGAGAATCTGTGAGTGAGAGAGAGAGAGAAGCTGTGAGTGAGAGAGGGTGAAGCTGTGAGTGAGAGAGAGAGAAGCTGTGAGTGAGAGAGAGATAGAAAGAGAAGCTGTGAGTGAGAGAGAGAGAAAGAAAGAAAGAAAGAGAAGCTGTGAGTGAGAGAGAGAAAGAGATGCTGTGAGTGAGAGAGAGAGAAACAGAAGCTGTGAGTGAGAGAGAGAGAGTGTGTGAAAAAGAGAGAGAGAAAAAGAATCTGTGTGAGAGAGAGAAGCTGTGAGTGAGAGAGAGAGAAGTTATGAGAGAGAGAGAAAGAGAAGCTGTGAGCGAGAGAGAAAGAGAAGCTGTGAATGAGTGAGAGAGAGAAAGAGAAGCTGTGTGAGAGAAAGAGAGACAGAGAAGCTGTGTGTGAGAGAGATAGAAAGAGATGCTGTGAGAGAGACAAAGAGAGAGAAAGAGAAGCTGTGAGAGAGAGAGAGAGAGAAGCTGTGAGTGAGAGAGAGAGAGAAAGAGAAGCTGTGAGAGAGAAAGAGAGAAAGAGAAGCTGTGTGTGTGTGAGAGAGAGAAACGGTGAGTGAGAGAGAGAAAGAGAAACTGTGAGTGAGTGAGTGAGAAAGAGAAGCTGTGAGTGAGAGAGAGAGAAGCTGTGAGTGAGAGAGAGAGATAGTTGCTGTGAGTGAGTGAGAGAGAGAAACAGAAGCTGCGAGTGAGAGAGAGAAAGAGAGAAAGAGAAGCTGTGAGTGAGAGAGAGAAAGAGAGAAAGAGAAGCTGTGAGAGAGAGAGAGAGAAAAAGATGTGAGTGAGAGAGAGAGAAAAAGAGATGCTTTGAGTGAGAGAGAGAGACTAACAGAAGCTGTAAGTGAGAGAGAGAGAGAAAGAGAGTCTGTGTGAGAAAGAGAGGAAGAGAAGCTGTGGTGAGAGAGAGAGAAGCTGTGAGTGAGAAAGAGAAGCTGTGAGTGAGAGAGAGAGAAAGACAAGCTGTGAGTGAGAGAGAGAGAGGTGCTGTGAGTGAGTGAGAGAGAGAAACAGAAGCTGTGAGTGAGAGAGAGAAAGAGAGAAAGAGAAGCTATGAGTGAGAGAGAGAGAAAGAGAAGCTGTGAGTGAGAGAGAGAGAGAAAAAGCTGTGAGTGAGAGAGAGAGAGAGAAAGAGATGCTTTGAGTGAGAGAGAGAGAAATAGAAGCTGTGAGTGAGAGAGAGAGAAAGAAAGAGAGTCTGTGTGAGAAAGAGAGAAAGAGAAGCTGTGAGTGAGAGAGAGAGAGAAGCTGTGAGTGAGAGAGAGAGAAGCTGTGAGTGAGAGAGAGAGAAATAGAAGCTGTGAGTTAGAGAGTAAGAGAAGCTGTGAGTGAGTGGGAGAGAGAGAAGCTGTGAGTGAGAGAGAGAGAGAGAGAAAGAGAAGTTGTGAGTGAGAGAGAGAGAGAGAGTTGATTTGAGTGAGTGTGAGAGAGAAACAGAAGCTGTGAGTGAGAGAGAGAAAGAGAGAAAGAGAAGCTGTGAGTGAGAGAGAGAGAAAGAGAGGCTGTGAGTGAGAGAGAGAGAAAAAGCTGTGAGTGAGATAGAGAGAAAGAGATGCTTTGAGTGAGAGAGAGAGAAATAGAAGCTGTGAGTGAGAGAGAGAGAAAGAGAGTCTGTGTCAGAAAGAGAGAAATAGAAGCTGTGAGTGAGAGAGAGAGAGAAGCCATGAGTGAGAGAGAGAAGCTGTGAGTGAGAGAGAGAGAAATAGAAGCTGTGAGTGAGGGAGAAAGAGATGCTGTGAGTGAGAGAGAGAAAGAGAAGCTGAGAAAGAGAGAGTGAAAGAGAAGCTGTCAGTGAGAGAGAGAGAGAAGCTGTGAGTGAGAGAGAGAGAAGATGTGAGTGAGAGAGAGAGAGAAAGAGAAGCTGTGAGTGAGAGAGAGAGAGAGAAAGAGAAGCTGTGAGTGAGAGAGAAAGAGAAAGAGAAGCTGTGAGTGACACAGAGAGAGAGAAGCTGTGAGTGAGTGAGAGAGAGAAAGAGATGCAGTGAGTGAGAGAGAAACAGAAGCTGTGAATGAGAGAGAGAGAGAAAGAGAAGGTGTGAGTGTGAGAGAGAGAAAAAGGGAAGCTGGGTGTGTGTGAGAGAGAAAGAGAAGCTGTGTGGGAGAGAGAGAGAAAGAGAAGCTGTGGGGGAGAGAGAGATACTGTGAGTGAGAGAGAGAAAGAGAAACTGTGAGTGAGTGAGAGAGAAAGAGAAGCTGTGAGTTTGGGAGAGAGAAGATGTGAGTGAGAGAGAGAAAGAGATGCTGTGAGTGAAAGAAAGAGAGTGAAAGAGAAGCTGTGAGTGAGAGAGAGAGAGAAAGAGAAGCTGTGAGTGAGTGAGAGAGAGAGAGAGAGTTGATTTGAGTGAGTGTGAGAGAGAAACAGAAGCTGTGAGTGAGAGAGAGAAAGAGAGAAAGAGAAGCTGTGAGTGAGAGAGAGAGAAAGAGAGGCTGTGAGTGAGAGAGAGAGAAAAAGCTGTGAGTGAGATAGAGAGAAAGAGATGCTATGAGTGAGAGAGAGAGAGAAATAGAAGCTGTGAGTGAGAGAGAGAGAAAGAGAGTCTGTGTCAGAAAGAGAGAAATAGAAGCTGTGAGTGAGAGAGAGAGAGAAGCCATGAGTGAGAGAGAGAAGCTGTGAGTGAGAGAGAGAGAAATAGAAGCTGTGAGTGAGGGAGAAAGAGAAGCTGTGAGTGAGTGAGAGAGAGAAGCTGTGCGTGAGAGAGAGAGAAA
Source organism: Bradypodion ventrale (assembly GCA_035047345.1). NCBI lineage: Eukaryota > Metazoa > Chordata > Lepidosauria > Squamata > Chamaeleonidae > Bradypodion > Bradypodion ventrale. Next base: position 227,826,251 of record JAWDJE010000001.1, read on the forward strand.
GAGAAGCTGTGAGTGAGAGAGAGAGAGAAAGAGAAGCTGTGAGTGAGAGAGAGAAAGAGAAGCTGAGAAAGAGAGAGTGAAAGAGAAGCTGTGAGTGAGAGAGAGAGAGAGAGAAAGAGAAGCTGTGAGTGAGAGAGAGAAAGAGAATCTGAGAAAGAGAGTGTGAAAGAGAAGCTGTAAGAGAAAGAGAGAGAAGCTGTGAGTGAGAGAGAGAGAAGCTGTGAGTGAAAGAGAGAGAGAGAGATGCTGTGAGTGAGAGAGAAACAGAAGCTGTGAATGAGAGAGAGAGAGAAAGAGAAGGTATGAGTGAGAGAGAGAGAGAAAGAGAAGGTATGAGAGAGAGAGAGAAGCCGTGAATGAGAGAGAAAGAGAAAGAGAAGCTGTGAGTTACACACAGAGAGAGAAGCTGTGAGTGAGAGAGAGAGAGAAAGAGAAGCTGTGAGTGTGTGTGAGAGAGAGAGAAAGAGAAGCTGTGAGTGAGAGAGAGAAAGAGAAGCTGTGTGTGAGTGAGAGAGAGAGAGAAGCTGTGTGTGTGTGTGTGAGATTAAGAGAAGCTGTGTGTGAGAGAGAGAGGAAGAGACACTGTGTTTGAGAGAGAGAGAAAGAGAGAAAGAGAGGCTGTGAGTGTGAGAGAGAGATGCTGTGAGTGAGAGAGAGAAAGAGAAGTGTATGTATGAGAGAGAAATATGCTGTGAGTAAGAGAGAGAAAGAGAAGCTGTGTGTGAGAGAAAGAGAAAGTGAAGCTGTGTGTGAGAGAAAGAGAGAAAGTGAAGCTGTGAGTGAGAGAGAGAAAGTGAAGCATTGAGTGAGAGAGAGAGGAATAGAGTCTGTGAGAGAGAGAGAAAGAGAAGCTGTGAGAGAGAGAGAAGCTGTGAGTGAGAGCGAGAGAGCGAAAGAGAAGCTGTGAGTGAAAGAGAGAGAAAGACAAGCTGTGAGTGAGAGAGAGAGAGTTGCTGTGAGTGAGTGAGAGAGAGAAACAGAAGCTGTGAGTGAGAGAGAGAAAGAGAGAAAGAGAAGCTGTGAGTGAGGGAGAGTGAAATAGAAGCTGTGGGTTAGATAGAGAGAGAGAGAAGCTGTGATTGAGAGAGAGAGAAAGAGATGCTGTGAGTGAGAGAGAAACAGAAGCTGTCAATGAGAGAGAGAGAAAGAGAAGTTGTGAGAGAGAGAGAGAGAAAGAGAAGCTGTGAGAGAGAGAGAGAGAAAGAAAGAGAAGCTGTTAGTGAGAGAGAAAGAGAAAGAGAAGCTGTGAGTGACACAGAGAGAGAAGCTGTGAGTGAGAGAGAAAGAAAGAGAAGCTGTGTGTGAGTGAGAGAGAGAGAGAAGCTGTGTGTGAGAGAAAGAAAGAACGAAAGTGAAGTTGTGAGTGAGAGAGAGAGAAAGAGAAGCATTAAGTGAGAGAGAGAGAAATAGAGTCTGTGTGAGAGAGAGAAAGATAAGCTGTGTGTGTGAGAGAGAGAAGCTGTGAGTGAGAGAGAGAGAGTTGATTTGAGTGAGTGTGAGAGAGAAACAGAAGCTGTGAGTGAGAGAGAGAAAGAGAAGCTGTGAGTGAGAGAGAGAGAAAGAGAGGCTGTGAGTGAGAGAGAGAGAGAAAAAGCTGTGAGTGAGATAGAGAGAAAGAGATGCTTTGAGTGAGAGAGAGAGAAATAGAAGCTATGAGTGAGAGAGAGAGAAAGAAAGAGAGTCTGTGTCAGAAAGAGAGAAATAGAAGCTGTGAGTGAGAGAGAGAGAAGCCGTGAGTGAGAGAGAGAAGCTGTGAGAGAGAGAGAGAGAAATAGAAGCTGTGAGTGAGGGAGAAAGAGATGCTGTGAGTGAGTGAGAGAGAGAGAGAAGCTGTGAGTGAGAGAGAGAGAAAGAGAAGCTGTGAGTGAGAGAGAGAGAAAAAGCTGTGAGTGAGATAGAGAGAAAGAGATGCTTTGAGTGAGAGAGAGAGAGAAATAGAAGCTGTGAGTGAGAGAGAGAGAAAGAGAGTCTGTGTCAGAAAGAGAGAAATAGAAGCTGTGAGTGAGAGAGAGAGAGAAGCCATGAGTGAGAGAGAGAAGCTGTGAGTGAGAGAGAGAGAAATAGAAGCTGTGAGTGAGGGAGAAAGAGAAGCTGTGAGTGAGTGAGAGAGAGAAGCTGTGCGTGAGAGAGAGAGATAGAGAAGCTGTGAGTGAGAGAGAGAGAGAAAGAGAAGCTGTGAGTGAGAGAGAGAAAGAGAAGCTGAGAAAGAGAGAGTGAAAGAGAAGCTGTGAGTGAGAGAGAGAGAGAGAGAAAGAGAAGCTGTGAGTGAGAGAGAGAAAGAGAATCTGAGAAAGAGAGTGTGAAAGAGAAGCTGTAAGAGAGAGAGAGAGAAGCTGTGAGTGAGAGAGAGAGAAGCTGTGAGTGAAAGAGAGAGAGAGAGATGCTGTGAGTGAGAGAGAAACAGAAGCTGTGAATGAGAGAGAGAGAGAAAGAGAAGGTATGAGTGAGAGAGAGAGAGAAAGAGAAGGTATGAGAGAGAGAGAGAAGCCGTGAGTGAGAGAGAAAGAGAAAGAGAAGCTGTGAGTTACACACAGAGAGAGAAGCTGTGAGTGAGAGAGAGAGAGAAAGAGAAGCTGTGAGTGTGTGTGAGAGAGAGAGAAAGAGAAGCTGTGAGTGAGAGAGAGAGAAAGACAAGCTGTGAGTGAGAGAGAGAGAGGTGCTGTGAGTGAGTGAGAGAGAGAAACAGAAGCTGTGAGTGAGAGAGAGAAAGAGAGAAAGAGAAGCTATGAGTGAGAGAGAGAGAAAGAGAAGCTGTGAGTGAGAGAGAGAGAGAAAAAGCTGTGAGTGAGAGAGAGAGAGAGAAAGAGATGCTTTGAGTGAGAGAGAGAGAAATAGAAGCTGTGAGTGAGAGAGAGAGAAAGAAAGAGAGTCTGTGTGAGAAAGAGAGAAAGAGAAGCTGTGAGTGAGAGAGAGAGAGAAGCTGTGAGTGAGAGAGAGAGAAGCTGTGAGTGAGAGAGAGAGAAATAGAAGCTGTGAGTTAGAGAGTAAGAGAAGCTGTGAGTGAGTGGGAGAGAGAGAAGCTGTGAGTGAGAGAGAGAGAGAGAGAAAGAGAAGTTGTGAGTGAGAGAGAGAGAGAGAGTTGATTTGAGTGAGTGTGAGAGAGAAACAGAAGCTGTGAGTGAGAGAGAGAAAGAGAGAAAGAGAAGCTGTGAGTGAGAGAGAGAGAAAGAGAGGCTGTGAGTGAGAGAGAGAGAAAAAGCTGTGAGTGAGATAGAGAGAAAGAGATGCTTTGAGTGAGAGAGAGAGAAATAGAAGCTGTGAGTGAGAGAGAGAGAAAGAGAGTCTGTGTCAGAAAGAGAGAAATAGAAGCTGTGAGTGAGAGAGAGAGAGAAGCCATGAGTGAGAGAGAGAAGCTGTGAGTGAGAGAGAGAGAAATAGAAGCTGTGAGTGAGGGAGAAAGAGATGCTGTGAGTGAGAGAGAGAAAGAGAAGCTGAGAAAGAGAGAGTGAAAGAGAAGCTGTCAGTGAGAGAGAGAGAGAAGCTGTGAGTGAGAGAGAGAGAAGATGTGAGTGAGAGAGAGAGAGAAAGAGAAGCTGTGAGTGAGAGAGAGAGAGAGAAAGAGAAGCTGTGAGTGAGAGAGAAAGAGAAAGAGAAGCTGTGAGTGACACAGAGAGAGAGAAGCTGTGAGTGAGTGAGAGAGAGAAAGAGATGCAGTGAGTGAGAGAGAAACAGAAGCTGTGAATGAGAGAGAGAGAGAAAGAGAAGGTGTGAGTGTGAGAGAGAGAAAAAGGGAAGCTGGGTGTGTGTGAGAGAGAAAGAGAAGCTGTGTGGGAGAGAGAGAGAAAGAGAAGCTGTGGGGGAGAGAGAGATACTGTGAGTGAGAGAGAGAAAGAGAAACTGTGAGTGAGTGAGAGAGAAAGAGAAGCTGTGAGTTTGGGAGAGAGAAGATGTGAGTGAGAGAGAGAAAGAGATGCTGTGAGTGAAAGAAAGAGAGTGAAAGAGAAGCTGTGAGTGAGAGAGAGAGAGAAAGAGAAGCTGTGAGTGAGTGAGAGAGAGAGAGAGTTGATTTGAGTGAGTGTGAGAGAGAAACAGAAGCTGTGAGTGAGAGAGAGAAAGAGAGAAAGAGAAGCTGTGAGTGAGAGAGAGAGAAAGAGAGGCTGTGAGTGAGAGAGAGAGAAAAAGCTGTGAGTGAGATAGAGAGAAAGAGATGCTTTGAGTGAGAGAGAGAGAGAAATAGAAGCTGTGAGTGAGAGAGAGAGAAAGGGAGTCTGTGTCAGAAAGAGAGAAATAGAAGCTGTGAGTGAGAGAGAGAGAGAAGCCATGAGTGAGAGAGAGAAGCTGTGAGTGAGAGAGAGAGAAATAGAAGCTGTGAGTGAGGGAGAAAGAGAAGCTGTGAGTGAGTGAGAGAGAGAAGCTGTGCGTGAGAGAGAGAGAAAGAGAAGCTGTGAGTGAGAGAGAGAGAGAAAGAGAAGCTGTGAGTGAGAGAGAGAAAGAGAAGCTGAGAAAGAGAGAGTGAAAGAGAAGCTGTGAGTGAGAGAGAGAGAGAGAGAAAGAGAAGCTGTGAGTGAGAGAGAGAAAGAGAATCTGAGAAAGAGAGTGTGAAAGAGAAGCTGTAAGAGAAAGAGAGAGAAGCTGTGAGTGAGAGAGAGAGAAGCTGTGAGTGAAAGAGAGAGAGAGAGATGCTGTGAGTGAGAGAGAAACAGAAGCTGTGAATGAGAGAGAGAGAGAAAGAGAAGGTATGAGTGAGAGAGAGAGAGAAAGAGAAGGTATGAAAGAGAGAGAGAAGCCGTGAATGAGAGAGAAAGAGAAAGAGAAGCTGTGAGTTACACACAGAGAGAGAAGCTGTGAGTGAGAGAGAGAGAGAAAGAGAAGCTGTGAGTGTGTGTGAGAGAGAGAGAAAGAGAAGCTGTGAGTGAGAGAGAGAAAGAGAAGCTGTGTGTGAGTGAGAGAGAGAGAGAAGCTGTGTGTGTGTGTGTGAGATTAAGAGAAGCTGTGTGTGAGAGAGAGAGGAAGAGACACTGTGTTTGAGAGAGAGAGAAAGAGAGAAAGAGAAGCTGTGAGTGAGAGAGAGAGATGCTGTGAGTGAGAGAGAGAAAGAGAAGTGTATGTATGAGAGAGAAATATGCTGTGAGTAAGAGAGAGAAAGAGAAGCTGTGTGTGAGAGAAAGAGAAAGTGAAGCTGTGTGTGAGAGAAAGAGAGAAAGTGAAGCTGTGAGTGAGAGAGAGAAAGTGAAGCATTGAGTGAGAGAGAGAGGAATAGAGTCTGTGAGAGAGAGAGAAAGAGAAGCTGTGAGAGAGAGAGAAGCTGTGAGTGAGAGCGAGAGAGCGAAAGAGAAGCTGTGAGTGAAAGAGAGAGAAAGACAAGCTGTGAGTGAGAGAGAGAGAGTTGCTGTGAGTGAGTGAGAGAGAGAAACAGAAGCTGTGAGTGAGAGAGAGAAAGAGAGAGAGAAAGAGAAGCTGTGAGTGAGGGAGAGTGAAATAGAAGCTGTGGGTTAGATAGAGAGAGAGAGAAGCTGTGATTGAGAGAGAGAGAAAGAGATGCTGTGAGTGAGAGAGAAACAGAAGCTGTCAATGAGAGAGAGAGAAAGAGAAGCTGTGAGTGAGAGAGAGAGAGAAGCTGTGAGTGAGAGAGAGAGAAGCTGTGAGTGAGAGAGAGAGAAATAGAAGCTGTGAGTTAGAGAGTAAGAGAAGCTGTGAGTGAGTGGGAGAGAGAGAAGCTGTGAGTGAGAGAGAGAGAGAGAAAGAGAAGTTGTGAGTGAGAGAGAGAGAGAGAGTTGATTTGAGTGAGTGTGAGAGAGAAACAGAAGCTGTGAGTGAGAGAGAGAAAGAGAGAAAGAGAAGCTGTGAGTGAGAGAGAGAGAAAGAGAGGCTGTGAGTGAGAGAGAGAGAAAAAGCTGTGAGTGAGATAGAGAGAAAGAGATGCTTTGAGTGAGAGAGAGAGAAATAGAAGCTGTGAGTGAGAGAGAGAGAAAGAGAGTCTGTGTCAGAAAGAGAGAAATAGAAGCTGTGAGTGAGAGAGAGAGAGAAGCCATGAGTGAGAGAGAGAAGCTGTGAGTGAGAGAGAGAGAAATAGAAGCTGTGAGTGAGGGAGAAAGAGATGCTGTGAGTGAGAGAGAGAAAGAGAAGCTGAGAAAGAGAGAGTGAAAGAGAAGCTGTCAGTGAGAGAGAGAGAGAAGCTGTGAGTGAGAGAGAGAGAAGATGTGAGTGAGAGAGAGAGAGAAAGAGAAGCTGTGAGTGAGAGAGAGAGAGAGAAAGAGAAGCTGTGAGTGAGAGAGAAAGAGAAAGAGAAGCTGTGAGTGACACAGAGAGAGAGAAGCTGTGAGTGAGTGAGAGAGAGAAAGAGATGCAGTGAGTGAGAGAGAAACAGAAGCTGTGAATGAGAGAGAGAGAGAAAGAGAAGGTGTGAGTGTGAGAGAGAGAAAAAGGGAAGCTGGGTGTGTGTGAGAGAGAAAGAGAAGCTGTGTGGGAGAGAGAGAGAAAGAGAAGCTGTGGGGGAGAGAGAGATACTGTGAGTGAGAGAGAGAAAGAGAAACTGTGAGTGAGTGAGAGAGAAAGAGAAGCTGTGAGTTTGGGAGAGAGAAGATGTGAGTGAGAGAGAGAAAGAGATGCTGTGAGTGAAAGAAAGAGAGTGAAAGAGAAGCTGTGAGTGAGAGAGAGAGAGAAAGAGAAGCTGTGAGTGAGTGAGAGAGAGAGAGAGTTGATTTGAGTGAGTGTGAGAGAGAAACAGAAGCTGTGAGTGAGAGAGAGAAAGAGAGAAAGAGAAGCTGTGAGTGAGAGAGAGAGAAAGAGAGGCTGTGAGTGAGAGAGAGAGAAAAAGCTGTGAGTGAGATAGAGAGAAAGAGATGCTTTGAGTGAGAGAGAGAGAGAAATAGAAGCTGTGAGTGAGAGAGAGAGAAAGGGAGTCTGTGTCAGAAAGAGAGAAATAGAAGCTGTGAGTGAGAGAGAGAGAGAAGCCATGAGTGAGAGAGAGAAGCTGTGAGTGAGAGAGAGAGAAATAGAAGCTGTGAGTGAGGGAGAAAGAGAAGCTGTGAGTGAGTGAGAGAGAGAAGCTGTGCGTGAGAGAGAGAGAAAGAGAAGCTGTGAGTGAGAGAGAGAGAGAAAGAGAAGCTGTGAGTGAGAGAGAGAAAGAGAAGCTGAGAAAGAGAGAGTGAAAGAGAAGCTGTGAGTGAGAGAGAGAGAGAGAGAAAGAGAAGCTGTGAGTGAGAGAGAGAAAGAGAATCTGAGAAAGAGAGTGTGAAAGAGAAGCTGTAAGAGAAAGAGAGAGAAGCTGTGAGTGAGAGAGAGAGAAGCTGTGAGTGAAAGAGAGAGAGAGAGATGCTGTGAGTGAGAGAGAAACAGAAGCTGTGAATGAGAGAGAGAGAGAAAGAGAAGGTATGAGTGAGAGAGAGAGAGAAAGAGAAGGTATGAGAGAGAGAGAGAAGCCGTGAATGAGAGAGAAAGAGAAAGAGAAGCTGTGAGTTACACACAGAGAGAGAAGCTGTGAGTGAGAGAGAGAGAGAAAGAGAAGCTGTGAGTGTGTGTGAGAGAGAGAGAAAGAGAAGCTGTGAGTGAGAGAGAGAAAGAGAAGCTGTGTGTGAGTGAGAGAGAGAGAGAAGCTGTGTGTGTGTGTGTGAGATTAAGAGAAGCTGTGTGTGAGAGAGAGAGGAAGAGACACTGTGTTTGAGAGAGAGAGAAAGAGAGAAAGAGAAGCTGTGAGTGAGAGAGAGAGATGCTGTGAGTGAGAGAGAGAAAGAGAAGTGTATGTATGAGAGAGAAATATGCTGTGAGTAAGAGAGAGAAAGAGAAGCTGTGTGTGAGAGAAAGAGAAAGTGAAGCTGTGTGTGAGAGAAAGAGAGAAAGTGAAGCTGTGAGTGAGAGAGAGAAAGTGAAGCATTGAGTGAGAGAGAGAGGAATAGAGTCTGTGAGAGAGAGAGAAAGAGAAGCTGTGAGAGAGAGAGAAGCTGTGAGTGAGAGCGAGAGAGCGAAAGAGAAGCTGTGAGTGAAAGAGAGAGAAAGACAAGCTGTGAGTGAGAGAGAGAGAGTTGCTGTGAGTGAGTGAGAGAGAGAAACAGAAGCTGTGAGTGAGAGAGAGAAAGAGAGAGAGAAAGAGAAGCTGTGAGTGAGGGAGAGTGAAATAGAAGCTGTGGGTTAGATAGAGAGAGAGAGAAGCTGTGATTGAGAGAGAGAGAAAGAGATGCTGTGAGTGAGAGAGAAACAGAAGCTGTCAATGAGAGAGAGAGAAAGAGAAGTTGTGAGAGAGAGAGAGAGAAAGAGAAGCTGTGAGAGAGAGAGAGAGAAAGAAAGAGAAGCTGTTAGTGAGAGAGAAAGAGAAAGAGAAGCTGTGAGTGACACAGAGAGAGAAGCTGTGAGTGAGAGAGAAAGAAAGAGAAGCTGTGTGTGAGTGAGAGAGAGAGAGAAGCTGTGTGTGAGAGAAAGAAAGAACGAAAGTGAAGTTGTGAGTGAGAGAGAGAGAAAGAGAAGCATTAAGTGAGAGAGAGAGAAATAGAGTCTGTGTGAGAGAGAGAAAGATAAGCTGTGTGTGTGAGAGAGAGAAGCTGTGAGTGAGAGAGAGAGAGTTGATTTGAGTGAGTGTGAGAGAGAAACAGAAGCTGTGAGTGAGAGAGAGAAAGAGAAGCTGTGAGTGAGAGAGAGAGAAAGAGAGGCTGTGAGTGAGAGAGAGAGAGAAAAAGCTGTGAGTGAGATAGAGAGAAAGAGATGCTTTGAGTGAGAGAGAGAGAAATAGAAGCTATGAGTGAGAGAGAGAGAAAGAGAGTCTGTGTCAGAAAGAGAGAAATAGAAGCTGTGAGTGAGAGAGAGAGAAGCCGTGAGTGAGAGAGAGAAGCTGTGAGAGAGAGAGAGAGAAATAGAAGCTGTGAGTGAGGGAGAAAGAGATGCTGTGAGTGAGTGAGAGAGAGAGAGAAGCTGTGAGTGAGAGAGAGAGAAAGAGAAGCTGTGAGTGAGAGAGAGAGAAAAAGCTGTGAGTGAGATAGAGAGAAAGAGATGCTTTGAGTGAGAGAGAGAGAGAAATAGAAGCTGTGAGTGAGAGAGAGAGAAAGAGAGTCTGTGTCAGAAAGAGAGAAATAGAAGCTGTGAGTGAGAGAGAGAGAGAAGCCATGAGTGAGAGAGAGAAGCTGTGAGTGAGAGAGAGAGAAATAGAAGCTGTGAGTGAGGGAGAAAGAGAAGCTGTGAGTGAGTGAGAGAGAGAAGCTGTGCGTGAGAGAGAGAGAAAGAGAAGCTGTGAGTGAGAGAGAGAGAGAAAGAGAAGCTGTGAGTGAGAGAGAGAAAGAGAAGCTGAGAAAGAGAGAGTGAAAGAGAAGCTGTGAGTGAGAGAGAGAGAGAGAGAAAGAGAAGCTGTGAGTGAGAGAGAGAAAGAGAATCTGAGAAAGAGAGTGTGAAAGAGAAGCTGTAAGAGAGAGAGAGAGAAGCTGTGAGTGAGAGAGAGAGAAGCTGTGAGTGAAAGAGAGAGAGAGAGATGCTGTGAGTGAGAGAGAAACAGAAGCTGTGAATGAGAGAGAGAGAGAAAGAGAAGGTATGAGTGAGAGAGAGAGAGAAAGAGAAGGTATGAGAGAGAGAGAGAAGCCGTGAGTGAGAGAGAAAGAGAAAGAGAAGCTGTGAGTTACACACAGAGAGAGAAGCTGTGAGTGAGAGAGAGAGAGAAAGAGAAGCTGTGAGTGTGTGTGTGAGAGAGAGAAAGAGAAGCTGTGAGTGAGAGAGAGAAAGAGAAGCTGTGTGTGAGTGAGAGAGAGAGAGAAGCTGTGTGTGTGTGTGTGAGATTAAGAGAAGCTGTGTGTGAGAGAGAGAGGAAGAGACACTGTGTTTGAGAGAGAGAGAAAGAGAGAAAGAGAAGCTGTGAGTGAGAGAGAGAGATGCTGTGAGTGAGAGAGAGAAAGAGAAGTGTATGTATGAGAGAGAAATATGCTGTGAGTAAGAGAGAGAAAGAGAAGCTGTGTGTGAGAGAAAGAGAAAGTGAAGCTGTGTGTGAGAGAAAGAGAGAAAGTGAAGCTGTGAGTGAGAGAGAGAAAGTGAAGCATTGAGTGAGAGAGAGAGGAATAGAGTCTGTGAGAGAGAGAGAAAGAGAAGCTGTGAGAGAGAGAGAAGCTGTGAGTGAGAGCGAGAGAGTGAAAGAGAAGCTGTGAGTGAAAGAGAGAGAAAGACAAGCTGTGAGTGAGAGAGAGAGAGTTGCTGTGAGTGAGTGAGAGAGAGAAACAGAAGCTGTGAGTGAGAGAGAGAAAGAGAGAAAGAGAAGCTGTGAGTGAGGGAGAGTGAAATAGAAGCTGTGGGTTAGATAGAGAGAGAGAGAAGCTGTGATTGAGAGAGAGAGAAAGAGATGCTGTGAGTGAGAGAGAAACAGAAGCTGTCAATGAGAGAGAGAGAAAGAGAAGTTGTGAGAGAGAGAGAGAGAAAGAGAAGCTGTGAGAGAGAGAGAGAGAAAGAAAGAGAAGCTGTTAGTGAGAGAGAAAGAGAAAGAGAAGCTGTGAGTGACACAGAGAGAGAAGCTGTGAGTGAGAGAGAAAGAAAGAGAAGCTGTGTGTGAGTGAGAGAGAGAGAGAAGCTGTGTGTGAGAGAAAGAAAGAACGAAAGTGAAGTTGTGAGTGAGAGAGAGAGAGAAAGAGAAGCATTAAGTGAGAGAGAGAGAAATAGAGTCTGTGTGAGAGAGAGAAAGATAAGCTGTGTGTGTGAGAGAGAGAAGCTGTGAGTGAGAGAGAGAGAGTTGATTTGAGTGAGTGTGAGAGAGAAACAGAAGCTGTGAGTGAGAGAGAGAAAGAGAGAAAGAGAAGCTGTGAGTGAGAGAGAGAGAAAGAGAGGCTGTGAGTGAGAGAGAGAGAGAAAAAGCTGTGAGTGAGATAGAGAGAAAGAGATGCTTTGAGTGAGAGAGAGAGAAATAGAAGCTATGAGTGAGAGAGAGAGAAAGAGAGTCTGTGTCAGAAAGAGAGAAATAGAAGCTGTGAGTGAGAGAGAGAGAAGCCGTGAGTGAGAGAGAGAAGCTGTGAGAGAGAGAGAGAGAAATAGAAGCTGTGAGTGAGGGAGAAAGAGATGCTGTGAGTGAGTGAGAGAGAGAGAGAAGCTGTGAGTGAGAGAGAGAGAAAGAGAAGCTGTGAGAGAGAGAGAGAGAGAGAAAGAGAAGCTGTGAGTGAGAGAGAGAAAGATAATCTGAGAAAGAGAGTGTGAAAGAGAAGCTGTAAGAGAGAGAGAGAGAAGCTGTGAGTGAGAGAGAGAGAAGCTGTGAGTGAAAGAGAGAGAGAGATGCTGTGAGTGAGAGAGAAACAGAAGCTGTGAATGAGAGAGAGAGAGAGAAAGAGAAGGTATGAGTGAGAGAGAGAGAGAAAGAGAAGGTATGAGAGAGAGAGAGAAGCCGTGAGTGAGAGAGAAAGAGAAAGAGAAGCTGTGAGTTACACAGAGAGAGAGAAGCTGTGAGTGACAGAGAGAGAATGAGAAGCTGTGTGTGTGAGAGAGAAAGAGAAGCTGTGTGTGTGTGTGTGAGATTAAGAGAAGCTGTGTGTGTGTGAGAGAGAAAGAGACACTGTGTGTGAGAGAGAGAGAGAGAGAAAGAGAAGCTGTGAGTGAGAGAGAGAGAGATGCTGTGAGTGAGAGAGAGAAAGAGAAGTTGTGTATGTATGAGAGAGATATATGCTGTGAGTAAGAGAGAGAAAGAGAAGCTGTGTGTGAGAGAAAGAGAAAGTGAAGCTGTGTGTGAGAGAAAGAGAGAAAGTGAAGCTGTGAGTGAGAGAGAGAGAAAGAGAAGCATTGAGAGAGAGAGGAATAGAGTCTGTGAGAGAGAGAGAAAGAGAAGCTGTGTGTGTGAGAGAGAAGCTGTGAGTGAGAGCAAGAGAGCGAAAGAGAAGCTGTGAAAGAGAGAGAAAGACAAGCTGTGAGTGAGAGAGAGAGAGGTGCTGTGAGTGAGTGAGAGAGAGAAACAGAAGCTGTGAGTGAGAGAGAGAAAGAGAGAAAGAGAAGCTATGAGTGAGAGAGAGAGAAAGAGAAGCTGTGAGTGAGAGAGAGAGAGAAAAAGCTGTGAGTGAGAGAGAGAGAGAAAGAGATGCTTTGAGTGAGAGAGAGAGAAATAGAAGCTGTGAGTGAGAGAGAGAGAAAGAAAGAGAGTCTGTGTGAGAAAGAGAGAAAGAGAAGCTGTGAGTGAGAGAGAGAGAGAAGCTGTGAGTGAGAGAGAGAGAAGCTGTGAGTGAGTGAGAGAGAAATAGAAGCTGTGAGTTAGAGAGTAAGAGAAGCTGTGAGTGAGTGGGAGAGAGAGAAGCTGTGAGTGAGAGAGAGAGAGAGAGAAAGAGAAGTTGTGAGTGAGAGAGAGAGAGAGAGAGTTGATTTGAGTGAGTGTGAGAGAGAAACAGAAGCTGTGAGTGAGAGAGAGAAAGAGAGAAAGAGAAGCTGTGAGTGAGAGAGAGAGAAAGAGAGGCTGTGAGTGAGAGAGAGAGAAAAAGCTGTGAGTGAGATAGAGAGAAAGAGATGCTTTGAGTGAGAGAGAGAGAAATAGAAGCTGTGAGTGAGAGAGAGAGAAAGAGAGTCTGTGTCAGAAAGAGAGAAATAGAAGCTGTGAGTGAGAGAGAGAGAGAGAAGCCATGAGTGAGAGAGAGAAGCTGTGAGTGAGAGAGAGAGAAATAGAAGCTGTGAGTGAGGGAGAAAGAGATGCTGTGAGTGAGAGAGAGAAAGAGAAGCTGAGAAAGAGAGAGTGAAAGAGAAGCTGTCAGTGAGAGAGAGAGAGAAGCTGTGAGTGAGAGAGAGAGAAGATGTGAGTGAGAGAGAGAGAGAAAGAGAAGCTGTGAGTGAGAGAGAGAGAGAGAAAGAGAAGCTGTGAGTCAGAGAGAAAGAGAAAGAGAAAGAGAAGCTGTGAGTGACACAGAGAGAGAGAAGCTGTGAGTGAGTGAGAGAGAGAAAGAGATGCAGTGAGTGAGAGAGAAACAGAAGCTGTGAATGAGAGAGAGAGAGAAAGAGAAGGTGTGAGTGTGAGAGAGAGAAAAAGGGAAGCTGGGTGTGTGTGAGAGAGAAAGAGAAGCTGTGTGGGAGAGAGAGAGAAAGAGAAGCTGTGGGGGAGAGAGAGATACTGTGAGTGAGAGAGAGAAAGAGAAACTGTGAGTGAGTGAGAGAGAAAGAGAAGCTGTGAGTTTGGGAGAGAGAAGATGTGAGTGAGAGAGAGAAAGAGATGCTGTGAGTGACAGAGAGAGAATGAGAAGCTGTGTGTGTGAGAGAGAAAGAGAAGCTGTGAGTGTGAGAGAGAGAGAGAGAAAGAGAAGCTGTGTGTGTGTGTGTGAGATTAAGAGAAGCTGTGTGTGTGAGCGAGAGGAAGAGACACTGTGTGTGAGAGAGAGAGAAAGAGAGAAAGAGAAGCTGTGAGTGAGAGAGAGAGATGCTGTGAGTGAGAGAGAGAAAGAGAAAGAGAAGCTGTGAGTGACACAGAGAAAGAGAAGCTGTGAGTGAGTGAGAGAGAGAAAGAGATGCAGTGAGTGAGAGAGAAACAGAAGGTGTGAATGAGAGAGAGAGAGAAAGAGAAGGTGTGAGTATGAGAGAGAGAAAAAGGGAAGCTGGGTGTGAGAGAGAGAGAAAGAGAAGCTGTGTGGGAGAGAGAGAGAAAGTGAAGCTGTGGGGGAGAGAGAGATACTGTGAGTGAGAGAGAGAAAGAGAAACTGTGAGTGAGTGAGAGAGAAAGAGAAGCTGTGAGTTTGGGAGAGAGAAGATGTGAGTGAGAGAGAGAGAGAAAGAGATGCTGTGAGTGAAAGAAAGAGAGTGAAAGAGAAGCTGTGAGTGAGAGAGAGAGAGAAAGAGAAGCTGTGAGTGAGTGAGAGAGAGAAAGGGAAGCTGTGAGTGTGTGACAGAGTGAGTGCTGTGAGTGAGAGAGAGAGAAAGAGAAGCTGTGAGTGAGAGAGAAAGAGAGAGAAAGAGAAGCTGTGAGTGAGAGATAGAGAAAGAGAATCTGAGAAAGTGTGTGTGAAAGAGAAGCTGAGTGAGAGAGAGAGAGAACCTGTGAGTGAGAGAGAGAAACTGTGAGTGAGAGAGAGAGAGAAAGAGATGCTGTGAGTGAGAGAGAAACAGAAGCTGTGAATGAGAGAGAGAGAAGGTGTGAGTGAGAGAGAGAAAAAAGGAGAAGCTGTGAGAGAGAGAGAGAGAAAGAGAAGCCATGAGTGAGAGAGAGAGAGAGTTGCTGTGAGTGAGTGAGAGAGAGAAACAGAAGCTGCGAGTGAGAGAGAGAAAGAGAAGCTGTGAGTGAGAGACAGAAAGAGAGAAAGAGAAGCTGTGAGTGCGAGAGAGAGAAAGAGATGCTTTGAGTGAGAGAGAGAGAAACAGAAGCTGTGAGTGAGAGAGAGAGAGAAAGAGAGTCTGTGAGAGAAAGAGAGGAAGAGAAGCTGTGAGTGACTGAGAGAGAGAAGCTGTGAGTGAGAGAGAGAAGCTGTGAGTGAGAGAGAGAGAAATAGAAGCTGTGAGTGAGAGAGAAAGAGAAGCTGTGAGTGAGTGAGTGAGAGAGAAGCTGTGAGTGGGAGAGAGAGAGAAAGAGAAGCTGTGGGGGAGAGAGAGATACTGTGAGTGAGAGAGAGAAAGAGAAACTGTGAGTGAGTGAGAGAGAAAGAGAAGCTGTGAGTTTGGGAGAGAGAAGATGTGAGTGAGAGAGAGAAAGAGATGCTGTGAGTGAAAGAAAGAGAGTGAAAGAGAAGCTGTGAGTGAGAGAGAGAGAGAAAGAGAAGCTGTGAGTGAGTGAGAGAGAGAGAGAGTTGATTTGAGTGAGTGTGAGAGAAACAGAAGCTGTGAGTGAGAGAGAGAAAGAGAGAAAGAGAAGCTGTGAGTGAGAGAGAGAGAAAGAGATGCAGTGAGTGAGAGAGAAACAGAAGGTGTGAATGAGAGAGAGAGAGAAAGAGAAGGTGTGAGTATGAGAGAGAGAAAAAGGGAAGCTGGGTGTGAGAGAGAGAGAAAGAGAAGCTGTGTGGGAGAGAGAGAGAAAGTGAAGCTGTGGGGGAGAGAGAGATACTGTGAGTGAGAGAGAGAAAGAGAAACTGTGAGTGAGTGAGAGAGAAAGAGAAGCTGTGAGTTTGGGAGAGAGAAGATGTGAGTGAGAGAGAGAGAGAAAGAGATGCTGTGAGTGAAAGAAAGAGAGTGAAAGAGAAGCTGTGAGTGAGAGAGAGAGAGAAAGAGAAGCTGTGAGTGAGTGAGAGAGAGAAAGGGAAGCTGTGAGTGTGTGACAGAGTGAGTGCTGTGAGTGAGAGAGAGAGAAAGAGAAGCTGTGAGTGAGAGAGAAAGAGAGAGAAAGAGAAGCTGTGAGTGAGAGATAGAGAAAGAGAATCTGAGAAAGTGTGTGTGAAAGAGAAGCTGAGTGAGAGAGAGAGAGAACCTGTGAGTGAGAGAGAGAAACTGTGAGTGAGAGAGAGAGAGAAAGAGATGCTGTGAGTGAGAGAGAAAGAGAAAGAGAAAGAGAAGCTGTGAGTGACACAGAGAGAGAGAAGCTGTGAGTGAGAGAGAGAGAGAAAGAGAGTCTGTGAGAGAAAGAGAGGAAGAGAAGCTGTGAGTGACTGAGAGAGAGAAGCTGTGAGTGAGAGAGAGAAGCTGTGAGTGAGAGAGAGAGAAATAGAAGCTGTGAGTGAGAGAGAAAGAGAAGCTGTGAGTGAGTGAGTGAGAGAGAAGCTGTGAGTGGGAGAGAGAGAGAAAGAGAAGCTGTGGGGGAGAGAGAGATACTGTGAGTGAGAGAGAGAAAGAGAAACTGTGAGTGAGTGAGAGAGAAAGAGAAGCTGTGAGTTTGGGAGAGAGATGATGTGAGTGAGAGAGAGAAAGAGATGCTGTGAGTGAAAGAAAGAGAGTGAAAGAGAAGCTGTGAGTGAGAGAGAGAGAGAAAGAGAAGCTGTGAGTGAGTGAGAGAGAGAGAGAGTTGATTTGAGTGAGTGTGAGAGAAACAGAAGCTGTGAGTGAGAGAGAGAAAGAGAGAAAGAGAAGCTGTGAGTGAGAGAGAGAGAAAGAGAGGCTGTGAGTGAGAGAGAGAGAAAAAGCTGTGAGTGAGATAGAGAGAAAGAGATGCTTTGAGTGAGAGAGAGAGAAATAGAAGCTGTGAGTGAGAGAGAGAGAGAAGCCATGAGTGAGAGAGAGAAGCTGTGAGTGAGAGAGAGAGAAATAGAAGCTGTGAGTGAGGGAGAAAGAGAAGCTGTGAGTGAGTGAGAGAGAGAAGCTGTGCGTGAGAGAGAGAGAAAGAGAAGCTGTGAGTGAGAGAGAGAGAGAAAGAGAAGCTGTGAGTGAGAGAGAGAAAGAGAAGCTGAGAAAGAGAGAGTGAAAGAGAAGCTGTGAGTGAGAGAGAGAGAGAAAGAGAATCTGAGAAAGAGAGTGTGAAAGAGAGAGAAGCTGTGAGTGAGAGAGAGAGAAGCTGTGAGTGAAAGAGAGAGAGAGAGATGCTGTGAGTGAGAGAGAAACAGAAGCTGTGAATGAGAGAGAGAGAGAAAGAGAAGGTATGAGTGAGAGAGAGAGAGAAAGAGAAGGTATGAGAGAGAGAGAGAAGCCGTGAGTGAGAGAGAAAGAGAAGCTGTGAGTTACACAGAGAGAGAGAAGCTGTGAGTGACAGAGAGAGAGAGAGAGAAAGAGAAGCTGTGTGTGTGTGTGTGAGATTAAGAGAAGCTGTGTGTGTGAGCGAGAGGAAGAGACACTGTGTGTGAGAGAGAGAGAAAGAGAGAAAGAGAAGCTGTGAGTGAGAGAGAGAGAGAAGCTGTGAGTGAGAGAGAGAGAGAAAGAGAAGCTGTGAGTGAGAGAGAGAAAGAGAAGCTGAGAAAGAGAGAGTGAAAGAGAAGCTGTGAGTGAGAGAGAGAGAGAAAGAGAATCTGAGAAAGAGAGTGTGAAAGAGAGAGAAGCTGTGAGTGAGAGAGAGAGAAGCTGTGAGTGAAAGAGAGAGAGAGAGATGCTGTGAGTGAGAGAGAAACAGAAGCTGTGAATGAGAGAGAGAGAGAAAGAGAAGGTATGAGTGAGAGAGAGAGAGAAAGAGAAGGTATGAGAGAGAGAGAGAAGCCGTGAGTGAGAGAGAAAGAGAAGCTGTGAGTTACACAGAGAGAGAGAAGCTGTGAGTGACAGAGAGAGAATGAGAAGCTGTGTGTGTGAGAGAGAAAGAGAAGCTGTGAGTGTGAGAGAGAGAGAGAGAAAGAGAAGCTGTGTGTGTGTGTGTGAGATTAAGAGAAGCTGTGTGTGTGAGCGAGAGGAAGAGACACTGTGTGTGAGAGAGAGAGAAAGAGAGAAAGAGAAGCTGTGAGTGAGAGAGAGAGAGATGCTGTGAGTGAGAGAGAGAAAGAGAAGTTGTGTATGTATGAGAGAGATATATGCTGTGAGTAAGAGAGAGAAAGAGAAGCTGTGTGTGAGAGAAAGAGAAAGTGAAGCTGTGTGTGAGAGAAAGAGAGAAAGTGAAGCTGTGAGTGAGAGAGAGAGAAAGAGAAGCATTGAGAGAGAGAGGAATAGTCTGTGAGAGAGAGAGAAAGAGAAGCTGTGTGTGTGAGAGAGAAGCTGTAAGTGAGAGCAAGAGAGCGAAAGAGAAGCTGTGAAAGGGAGAGAAAGACAAGCTGTGAGTGAGAGAGAGAGGTGCTGTGAGTGAGTGAGAGAGAGAAACAGAAGCTGTGAGTGAGAGAGAGAAAGAGAGAAAGAGAAGCTGTGAGTGAGAGAGAGAAAGAGAAGCTGTGAGTGAGAGAGAGAGAAAAAGCTGTGAGTGAGAGAGAGAGAGAAAGAGATGCTTTGAGTGAGAGAGAGAGAAATAGAAGCTGTGAGTGAGAGAGAGAGAGAGAGTCTGTGTGAGAAAGAGAGAAAGAGAAGCTGTGAGTGAGAGAGAGAGAAGCTGTGAGTGAGAGAGAGAGAAATAGAAGCTGTGAGTTAGAGAGTAAGAGAAGCTGTGAGTGAGTGGGAGAGAGAGAAGCTGTGAGTGAGAGAGAGAGAGAGAAAGAGAAGTTGTGAGTGAGAGAGAGAGAAAGAGATGCTGTGAGTGAGAGAGAGAAAGAGAAGCTGAGAAAGAGAGAGTGAAAGAGAAGCTGTCAGTGAGAGAGAGAGAAGCTGTGAGTGAGAGGGAGAGAAGCTGTGAGTGAGAGAGAGAGAGAAGCTGTGAGTGAGAGAGAGAGAGAGAAAGAGAAGCTGTGAGTGAGAGAGAGAAAAAGAGAATCTGAGAAAGAGAGAAAGAGAAGCTGTGAGTGAGAGAGAAAGAGAAAGAGAAAGAGAAGCTGTGAGTGACACAGAGAGAGAGAAGCTGTGAGTGAGTGAGAGAGAGAAAGAGATGCAGTGAGTGAGAGAGAAACAGAAGCTGTGAATGAGAGAGAGAGAGAAAGAGAAGGTGTGAGTATGAGAGAGAGAAAAAGGGAAGCTGGGTGTGAGAGAGAGAGAAAGAGAAGCTGTGTGGGAGAGAGAGAGAAAGAGAAGCTGTGGGGGAGAGAGATACTGTGAGTGAGAGAGAGAAAGAGAAACTGTGAGTGAGTGAGAGAGAAAGAGAAGCTGTGAGTTTGGGAGAGAGAAGATGTGAGTGAGAGAGAGAGAGAAAGAGATGCTGTGAGTGAAAGAAAGAGAGTGAAAGAGAAGCTGTGAGTGAGAGAGAGAGAGAAAGAGAAGCTGTGAGTGAGTGAGAGAGAGAAAGGGAAGCTGTGAGTGTGTGACAGAGTGAGTGCTGTGAGTGAGAGAGAGAGAAAGAGAAGCTGTGAGTGAGAGAGAAAGAGAGAGAAAGAGAAGCTGTGAGTGAGAGATAGAGAAAGAGAATCTGAGAAAGAGTGTGTGAAAGAGAAGCTGAGTGAGAGAGAGAACCTGTGAGTGAGAGAGAGAGAGAGAAAGAGATGCTGTGCGTGAGAGAGAAACAGAAGCTGTGAATGAGAGAGAGAGAAGGTGTGAGTGAGAGAGAGAAAAAAGGAGAAGCTGTGTGAGAGAGAGAGAGAAAGAGAAGCCATGAGTGAGAGAGAAAGAGAAAGAGAAAGAGAAGCTGTGAGTGACACAGAGAGAGAGAAGCTGTGAGTGAGAGAGAGAGAGAATGAGAAGCTGTGTGTGTGAGAGAGAAAGAGAAGCTGTGAGTGAAAGAGAGAGAGAGAGAGAGAGAGAGAAGCTGTGAGTGAGAGAGAGAGAGAGTTGCTGTGAGTGAGTGAGAGAGAGAAACAGAAGCTGCGAGTGAGAGAGAGAAAGAGAAGCTGTGAGTGAGAGACAGAAAGAGAGAAAGAGAAGCTGTGAGTGAGAGAGAGAGAAAGAGATGCTTTGAGTGAGAGAGAGAGAAACAGAAGCTGTGAGTGAGAGAGAGAGAGAAAGAGAGTCTGTGAGAGAAAGAGAGGAAGAGAAGCTGTGAGTGACTGAGAGAGAGAAGCTGTGAGTGAGAGAGAGAAGCTGTGAGTGAGAGAGAGAGAAATAGAAGCTGTGAGTGAGAGAGAAAGAGAAGCTGTGAGTGAGTGAGTGAGAGAGAAGCTGTGAGTGAGAGAGAGAGAGAGAGAAAGAGAAGCTGTGAGTGAGAGAGAGAAAGAGAAGCTGAGAAAGAGAGAGTGAAAGAGAAGCTGTGAGTGAGAGAGAGAGAGAAGCTGTGAGTGAGAGAGAAAGAAGTTGTGAGTGAGAGAGAGAAAGAGAAGCTGTGAGTGAGAGAGAGAGAGAGAGAGAAGCTGTAAGTGAGAGAGAGAGAGAAAGAGAATCTGAGAAAGAGAGAGAGAAAGAGAAGCTGTAAGTGAGAGAGAAAGAGAAGCTGTGAGTGAGAGAGAGAGAAAGAGAAGCTGTGAGTGAGAGAGAGAGAAAGAGAAGTTGTGAGTGAGTGAGAGAGGAAGAGATGCTGTGAGTGAGAGAGAGAGAGAAAGAGAAGCTGTGAGAGAGAGTGAGAAAGAGAAGCTGTGAGTGAGAGGGAGAGAAAGAGAAAGAGAAGCTGTGAGTGAGACAAAGAGAGAGAAAGAGAAGCTGTGATTGAGAGAGAGAGAGAAAGAGAAGCTGTGATTGAGAGAGAGAGAGAGAAGCTGTGAGTGAGAGAGAGAGAAAGAGAAGCTGTGAGTGAGAGAGAGAGGAAGAGATGCTGTGAGTGAGAGAGATAGAAAGAGAAGCTGTGAGTGAGTGAGAGAGAGAGAGAGAAAATCTGTGAGTGAGAGGGAGAGAGAGAAAGAAAAGCTGTGAGAGAGAGAGAAAAACAGAAGCTGTGAGTGAGAGAGAGAGAGAAAGAGAAGCTGTGAGTGAGAGAGAGAGAAAGAGAAGCTGTGAGAGAGAGAGAGAGAATCTGTGAGTGAGAGGGAGAGGGAGAAAGAGAAGCTGTGAGTGAGAGAGAGAGAAAAACAGAAGCTGTGAGTGAGAGAGAGATAGAAAGAGAAGCTGTGTGTGAGAGAGAGAGAGAAAGAGAAGCTCTGAGTGAGAGAGAGAGAAAGAGAGTCTGAGAAAGAGAGAGTGAAAGAGAAGCTGTGAGTGAGAGCGAGAGAGAGAGAAGCTGTGAGTGAGAGAGAGAGAGAAGCTGTGAGTGAGAGAGAGAGAAGGTGTGAGTGAGAGAGAGAGAAATAGAAGCTGTGAGTGAGAGAGAAAGAGAAGCTGTTAGTGAGTGAGAGAAAAGATGTAAGTGAGTGAAAGAGAGAGAGAAAGAGAAGCTGTGAGTGAGATAGAGAGAGAAAGAGAAGCTGTGAGAGAGAGTGAGAAAGAAGCTGTGAGTGAGAGAGAGAGAAAGAGAAGCTGGGAGTGAGACAAAGAGAGAGAAAAAGAAGCTGTGAGTGAGAGAGAGCGAGAGAAAGAGATGCTGTGAGTGAGAGAGAAACAGAAGCTGTGAATGAGAGAGAGAGAGAGAGAGAAGGTGTGAGTGAGAGAGAGAAAAAAAGAGAAGCTGTGAGAGAGAGAGAGAGAGAGAAAGAGAAGCCATGAGTGAGAGAGAAAGAGAAAGAGAAGCTGTGAGTGACACAGAGAGAGAGAAGCTGTGAGTGAGAGAGAGAGAGAAAGAGAAGCTGTGTGTGTGAGAGAGAAAGAGAAGCTGTGTGAGTGAGTGAGAGAGAGAGAGAAGCTGTGTGTGTGAGAGAGATTAAGAGAAGCTGTGTGTGTGAGAGAGAGAAAGAGACACTGTGTGTGAGAGAGAGAGAGAGAGAAAGAGAAGCTATGAGAGAGAGAGAGAAGCCGTGAGTGAGAGAGAAAGAGAAAGAGAAGCTGTGAGTTACACAGAGAGAGAGAAGCTGTGAGTGACAGAGAGAGAATGAGAAGCTGTGTGTGTGAGAGAGAAAGAGAAGCTGTGTGTGTGTGTGAGATTAAGAGAAGCTGTGTGTGTGAGAGAGAGAAAGAGACACTGTGTGTGAGAGAGAGAGAAAGAGAGAAAGAGAAGCTGTGAGTGAGAGAGAGAGAGATGCTGTGAGTGAGAGAGAGAAAGAGAAGTTGTGTATGTATGAGAGAGATATATGCTGTGAGTAAGAGAGAGAAAGAGAAGCTGTGTGTGAGAGAAAGAGAAAGTGAAGCTGTGTGTGAGAGAAAGAGAGAAAGTGAAGCTGTGAGTGAGAGAGAGAGAAAGAGAAGCATTGAGAGAGAGAGGAATAGAGTCTGTGAGAGAGAGAGAAAGAGAAGCTGTGTGTGAGAGAGAGAAGCTGTGAGTGAGAGCAAGAGAGCAAAAGAGAAGCTGTGAAAGAGAGAGAAAGACAAGCTGTGAGTGAGAGAGAGAGAGGTGCTGTGAGTGAGTGAGAGAGAGAAACAGAAGCTGTGAGTGAGAGAGAGAAAGAGAAGCTATGAGTGAGAGAGAGAGAAAGAGAAGCTGTGAGTGAGAGAGAGAGAGAAAAAGCTGTGAGTGAGAGAGAGAGAGAAAGAGATGCTTTGAGTGAGAGAGAGAGAAATAGAAGCTGTGAGTGAGAGAGAGAGAAAGAAAGAGAGTCTGTGTGAGAAAGAGAGAAAGAGAAGCTGTGAGTGAGAGAGAGAGAGAAGCTGTGAGTGAGAGAGAGAGAAGCTGTGAGTGAGAGAGAGAGAAATAGAAGCTGTGAGTTAGAGAGTAAGAGAAGCTGTGAGTGAGTGAGTGAGAGAGAAGCTGTGAGTGAGAGAGAGAGAGAAAGAGAAGCTGTGAGTGAGAGAGAGAAATAGAAGCTGAGAAAGAGAGAGTGAAAGAGAAGCTGTGAGTGAGAGAGAGAGAGAAGCTGTGAGTGAGAGAGAAAGAAGTTGTGAGTGAGAGAGAGAAAGAGAAGCTGTGAGTGAGAGAGAGAGAGAGAGAGAGAAGCTGTAAGTGAGAGAGAGAGAGAAAGAGAATCTGAGAAAGAGAGAGAGAAAGAGAAGTTGTAAGTGAGAGAGAAAGAGAAGCTGTGAGTGAGAGAGAGAGAAAGAGAAGCTGTGAGTGAGAGAGAGAGAAAGAGAAGTTGTGAGTGAGTGAGAGAGGAAGAGATGCTGTGAGTGAGAGAGAGAGAGAAAGAGAAGCTGTGAGAGAGAGTGAGAAAGAGAAGCTGTGAGTGAGAGGGAGAGAAAGAGAAAGAGAAGCTGTGAGTGAGACAAAGAGAGAGAAAGAGAAGCTGTGATTGAGAGAGAGAGAGAAAGAGAAGCTGTGATTGAGAGAGAGAGAGAAGCTGTGAGTGAGAGAGAGAGAAAGAGAAGCTGTGAGTGAGAGAGAGAGGAAGAGATGCTGTGAGTGAGAGAGATAGAAAGAGAAGCTGTGAGTGAGTGAGAGAGAGAGAGAGAAAATCTGTGAGTGAGAGGGAGAGAGAGAAAGAAAAGCTGTGAGAGAGAGAGAAAAACAGAAGCTGTGAGTGAGAGAGAGAGAGAAAGAGAAGCTGTGAGTGAGAGAGAGAGAAAGAGATGCTGTGAGAGAGAGAGAGAGAATCTGTGAGTGAGAGGGAGAGGGAGAAAGAGAAGCTGTGAGTGAGAGAGAGAGAAAAACAGAAGCTGTGAGTGAGAGAGAGATAGAAAGAGAAGCTGTGTGTGAGAGAGAGAGAGAAAGAGAAGCTCTGAGTGAGAGAGAGAGAAAGAGAGTCTGAGAAAGAGAGAGTGAAAGAGAAGCTGTGAGTGAGAGCGAGAGAGAGAGAAGCTGTGAGTGAGAGAGAGAGAGAAGCTGTGAGTGAGAGAGAGAGAAGGTGTGAGTGAGAGAGAGAGAAATAGAAGCTGTGAGTGAGAGAGAAAGAGAAGCTGTTAGTGAGTGAGAGAAAAGATGTAAGTGAGTGAAAGAGAGAGAGAAAGAGAAGCTGTGAGTGAGATAGAGAGAGAAAGAGAAGCTGTGAGAGAGAGTGAGAAAGAAGCTGTGAGTGAGAGAGAGAGAAAGAGAAGCTGGGAGTGAGACAAAGAGAGAGAAAAAGAAGCTGTGAGTGAGAGAGAGCGAGAGAAAGAGATGCTGTGAGTGAGAGAGAAACAGAAGCTGTGAATGAGAGAGAGAGAGAGAGAGAAGGTGTGAGTGAGAGAGAGAAAAAAAGAGAAGCTGTGAGAGAGAGAGAGAGAGAGAAAGAGAAGCCATGAGTGAGAGAGAAAGAGAAAGAGAAGCTGTGAGTGACACAGAGAGAGAGAAGCTGTGAGTGAGAGAGAGAGAGAAAGAGAAGCTGTGTGTGTGAGAGAGAAAGAGAAGCTGTGTGAGTGAGTGAGAGAGAGGGAGAAGCTGTGTGTGTGAGAGAGATTAAGAGAAGCTGTGTGTGTGAGAGAGAGAAAGAGACACTGTGTGTGAGAGAGAGAGAGAGAGAAAGAGAAGCTATGAGAGAGAGAGAGAAGCCGTGAGTGAGAGAGAAAGAGAAAGAGAAGCTGTGAGTTACACAGAGAGAGAGAAGCTGTGAGTGACAGAGAGAGAATGAGAAGCTGTGTGTGTGAGAGAGAAAGAGAAGCTGTGTGTGTGTGTGAGATTAAGAGAAGCTGTGTGTGTGTGAGAGAGAAAGAGACACTGTGTGTGAGAGAGAGAGAAAGAGAGAAAGAGAAGCTGTGAGTGAGAGAGAGAGAGATGCTGTGAGTGAGAGAGAGAAAGAGAAGTTGTGTATGTATGAGAGAGATATATGCTGTGAGTAAGAGAGAGAAAGAGAAGCTGTGTGTGAGAGAAAGAGAAAGTGAAGCTGTGTGTGAGAGAAAGAGAGAAAGTGAAGCTGTGAGTGAGAGAGAGAGAAAGAGAAGCATTGAGAGAGAGAGGAATAGAGTCTGTGAGAGAGAGAGAAAGAGAAGCTGTGTGTGAGAGAGAGAAGCTGTGAGTGAGAGCAAGAGAGCAAAAGAGAAGCTGTGAAAGAGAGAGAAAGACAAGCTGTGAGTGAGAGAGAGAGAGGTGCTGTGAGTGAGTGAGAGAGAGAAACAGAAGCTGTGAGTGAGAGAGAGAAAGAGAAGCTATGAGTGAGAGAGAGAGAAAGAGAAGCTGTGAGTGAGAGAGAGAGAGAAAAAGCTGTGAGTGAGAGAGAGAGAGAAAGAGATGCTTTGAGTGAGAGAGAGAGAAATAGAAGCTGTGAGTGAGAGAGAGAGAAAGAAAGAGAGTCTGTGTGAGAAAGAGAGAAAGAGAAGCTGTGAGTGAGAGAGAGAGAGAAGCTGTGAGTGAGAGAGAGAGAAGCTGTGAGTGAGAGAGAGAGAAATAGAAGCTGTGAGTTAGAGAGTAAGAGAAGGTGTGAGTGAGTGGGAGAGAGAGAAGCTGTGAGTGAGTGAGAGAGAGAGAGAAAGAGAAGTTGTGAGTGAGAGAGAGAGAGAGAGAGTTGATTTGAGTGAGTGTGAGAGAGAAACAGAAGCTGTGAGTGAGAGAGAGAAAGAGAGAAAGAGAAGCTGTGAGTGAGAGAGAGAGAAAGAGAGGCTGTGAGTGAGAGAGAGAGAAAAAGCTGTGAGTGAGATAGAGAGAAAGAGATGCTTTGAGTGAGAGAGAGAGAAATAGAAGCTGTGAGTGAGAGAGAGAGAAAGAGAGTCTGTGTCAGAAAGAGAGAAATAGAAGCTGTGAGTGAGAGAGAGAGAGAGAAGCCATGAGTGAGAGAGAGAAGCTGTGAGTGAGAGAGAGAGAAATAGAAGCTGTGAGTGAGGGAGAAAGAGATGCTGTGAGTGAGAGAGAGAAAGAGAAGCTGAGAAAGAGAGAGTGAAAGAGAAGCTGTCAGTGAGAGAGAGAGAGAAGCTGTGAGTGAGAGAGAGAGAAGATGTGAGTGAGAGAGAGAGAGAAAGAAAGAGAAGCTGTGAGTGAGAGAGAGAGAGAGAAAGAGAAGCTGTGAGTGAGAGAGAAAGAGAAAGAGAAAGAGAAGCTGTGAGTGACACAGAGAGAGAGAAGCTGTGAGTGAGTGAGAGAGAGAAAGAGATGCAGTGAGTGAGAGAGAAACAGAAGCTGTGAATGAGACAGAGAGAGAAAGAGAAGGTGTGAGTGTGAGAGAGAGAAAAAGGGAAGCTGGGTGTGTGTGAGAGAGAAAGAGAAGCTGTGTGGGAGAGAGAGAGAAAGAGAAGCTGTGGGGGAGAGAGAGATACTGTGAGTGAGAGAGAGAAAGAGAAAATGTGAGTGAGTGAGAGAGAAAGAGAAGCTGTGAGTTTGGGAGAGAGAAGATGTGAGTGAGAGAGAGAAAGAGATGCTGTGAGTGAAAGAAAGAGAGTGAAAGAGAAGCTGTGAGTGAGAGAGAGAGAGAAAGAGAAGCTGTGAGTGAGTGAGAGAGAGAGAGTTGATTTGAGTGAGTGTGAGAGAGAAACAGAAGCTGTGAGTGAGAGAGAGAAAGAGAGAAAGAGAAGCTGTGAGTGAGAGAGAGAGAAAGAGAGGCTGTGAGTGAGAGAGAGAGAAAAAGCTGTGAGTGAGATAGAGAGAAAGAGATGCTTTGAGTGAGAGAGAGAGAGAAATAGAAGCTGTGAGTGAGAGAGAGAGAAAGAGAGTCTGTGTCAGAAAGAGAGAAATAGAAGCTGTGAGTGAGAGAGAGAGAGAGAAGCCATGAGTGAGAGAGAGAAGCTGTGAGTGAGAGAGAGAGAAATAGAAGCTGTGAGTGAGGGAGAAAGAGAAGCTGTGAGTGAGTGAGAGAGAGAAGCTGTGCGTGAGAGAGAGAGAAAGAGAAGCTGTGAGTGAGAGAGAGAGAGAAAGAGAAGCTGTGAGTGAGAGAGAGAAAGAGAAGCTGAGAAAGAGAGAGTGAAAGAGAAGCTGTGAGTGAGAGAGAGAGAGAGAGAAAGAGAAGCTGTGAGTGAGAGAGAGAAAGAGAATCTGAGAAAGAGAGTGTGAAAGAGAAGCTGTAAGAGAGAGAGAGAGAGAAGCTGTGAGTGAGAGAGAGAGAAGCTGTGAGTGAAAGAGAGAGAGAGAGATGCTGTGAGTGAGAGAGAAACAGAAGCTGTGAATGAGAGAGAGAGAGAAAGAGAAGGTATGAGTGAGAGAGAGAGAAAGAGAAGGTATGAGAGAGAGAGAGAAGCCGTGAGTGAGAGAGAAAGAGAAGCTGTGAGTTACACAGAGAGAGAGAAGCTGTGAGTGACAGAGAGAGAATGAGAAGCTGTGTGTGTGAGAGAGAAAGAGAAGCTGTGAGTGTGAGAGAGAGAGAGAAAGAGAAGCTGTGTGTGTGTGTGTGAGATTAAGAGAAGCTGTGTGTGTGAGAGAGAGGAAGAGACACTGTGTGTGAGAGAGAGAGAAAGAGAGAAAGAGAAGCTGTGAGTGAGAGAGAGAGAGATGCTGTGAGTGAGAGAGAGAAAGAGAAGTTGTGTATGTATGAGAGAGATATATGCTGTGAGTAAGAGAGAGAAAGAGAAGCTGTGTGTGAGAGAAAGAGAAAGTGAAGCTGTGTGTGAGAGAAAGAGAGAAAGTGAAGCTGTGAGTGAGAGAGATAGAAAGAGAAGCATTGAGAGAGAGAGGAATAGAGTCTGTGAGAGAGAGAGAAAGAGAAGCTGTGTGTGTGAGAGAGAAGCTGTAAGTGAGAGCAAGAGAGCGAAAGAGAAGCTGTGAAAGAGAGAGAAATACAAGCTGTGAGTGAGAGAGAGAGAGGTGCTGTGAGTGAGTGAGAGAGAGAAACAGAAGCTGTGAGTGAGAGAGAGAAAGAGAGAAAGAGAAGCTGTGAGTGAGAGAGAGAAAGAGAAGCTGTGAGTGAGAGAGAGAGAAAAAGCTGTGAGTGAGAGAGAGAGAGAAAGAGATGCTTTGAGTGAGAGAGAGAGAAATAGAAGCTGTGAGTGAGAGAGAGAGAGAAAGAAAGAGAGTCTGTGTGAGAAAGAGAGAAAGAGAAGCTGTGAGTGAGTGAGAGAGAGAAGCTGTGAGTGAGAGAGAGAGAAATAGAGCTGTGAGTTAGAGAGTAAGAGAAGCTGTGAGTGAGTGGGAGAGAGAGAAGCTGTGAGTGAGAGAGAGAGAGAGAAAGAGAAGTTGTGAGTGAGAGAGAGAGAAAGAGATGCTGTGAGTGAGAGAGAGAAAGAGAAGCTGAGAAAGAG
Organism: Bradypodion ventrale; assembly: GCA_035047345.1. Classification (NCBI taxonomy): domain Eukaryota; kingdom Metazoa; phylum Chordata; class Lepidosauria; order Squamata; family Chamaeleonidae; genus Bradypodion; species Bradypodion ventrale. The sequence goes on from JAWDJE010000001.1 coordinate 227,853,347, forward strand.
AGAGTGAAAGAGAAGCTGTCAGTGAGAGAGAGAGAAGCTGTGAGTGAGAGAGAGAGAAGCTGTGAGTGAGTGAGAGAGAGAGAGAGAAGCTGTGAGTGAGAGAGAGAGAGAAAGAGAAGCTGTGAGTGAGAGAGAGAAAAAGAGAATCTGAGAAAGAGAGAAAGAGAAGCTGTGAGTGAGAGAGAAAGAGAAAGAGAAAGAGAAGCTGTGAGTGACACAGAGAGAGAGAAGCTGTGAGTGAGTGAGAGAGAGAAAGAGATGCAGTGAGTGAGAGAGAAACAGAAGCTGTGAATGAGAGAGAGAGAGAAAGAGAAGGTGTGAGTATGAGAGAGAGAAAAAGGGAAGCTGGGTGTGAGAGAGAGAGAAAGAGAAGCTGTGTGGGAGAGAGAGAGAAAGAGAAGCTGTGGGGGAGAGAGAGATACTGTGAGTGAGAGAGAGAAAGAGAAACTGTGAGTGAGTGAGAGAGAAAGAGAAGCTGTGAGTTTGGGAGAGAGAAGATGTGAGTGAGAGAGAGAGAGAAAGAGATGCTGTGAGTGAAAGAAAGAGAGTGAAAGAGAAGCTGTGAGTGAGAGAGAGAGAGAAAGAGAAGCTGTGAGTGAGTGAGAGAGAGAAAGGGAAGCTGTGAGTGTGTGACAGAGTGAGTGCTGTGAGTGAGAGAGAGAGAAAGAGAAGCTGTGAGTGAGAGAGAAAGAGAGAGAAAGAGAAGCTGTGAGTGAGAGATAGAGAAAGAGAATCTGAGAAAGAGTGTGTGAAAGAGAAGCTGAGTGAGAGAGAGAGAGAACCTGTGAGTGAGAGAGAGAAACTGTGAGTGAGAGAGAGAGAGAGAGAGAAAGAGATGCTGTGAGTGAGAGAGAAACAGAAGCTGTGAATGAGAGAGAGAGAAGGTGTGAGTGAGAGAGAGAAAAAAGGAGAAGCTGTGAGAGAGAGAGAGAGAAAGAGAAGCCATGAGTGAGAGAGAAAGAGAAAGAGAAAGAGAAGCTGTGAGTGACACAGAGAGAGAGAAGCTGTGAGTGAGAGAGAGAGAGAATGAGAAGCTGTGTGTGTGAGAGAGAAAGAGAAGCTGTGAGTGAAAGAGAGAGAGAGAGAGAGAGAAGCTGTGAGTGAGAGAGAGAGAGAGTTGCTGTGAGTGAGTGAGAGAGAGAAACAGAAGCTGCGAGTGAGAGAGAGAAAGAGAAGCTGTGAGTGAGAGACAGAAAGAGAGAAAGAGAAGCTGTGAGTGAGAGAGAGAGAAAGAGATGCTTTGAGTGAGAGAGAGAGAAACAGAAGCTGTGAGTGAGAGAGAGAGAGAAAGAGAGTCTGTGAGAGAAAGAGAGGAAGAGAAGCTGTGAGTGACTGAGAGAGAGAAGCTGTGAGTGAGAGAGAGAAGCTGTGAGTGAGAGAGAGAGAAATAGAAGCTGTGAGTGAGAGAGAAAGAGAAGCTGTGAGTGAGTGAGTGAGAGAGAAGCTGTGAGTGGGAGAGAGAGAGAAAGAGAAGCTGTGGGGGAGAGAGAGATACTGTGAGTGAGAGAGAGAAAGAGAAACTGTGAGTGAGTGAGAGAGAAAGAGAAGCTGTGAGTTTGGGAGAGAGAAGATGTGAGTGAGAGAGAGAAAGAGATGCTGTGAGTGAAAGAAAGAGAGTGAAAGAGAAGCTGTGAGTGAGAGAGAGAGAGAAAGAGAAGCTGTGAGTGAGTGAGAGAGAGAGAGAGAGTTGATTTGAGTGAGTGTGAGAGAGAAACAGAAGCTGTGAGTGAGAGAGAGAAAGAGAGAAAGAGAAGCTGTGAGTGAGAGAGAGAGAAAGAGAGGCTGTGAGTGAGAGAGAGAGAAAAAGCTGTGAGTGAGATAGAGAGAAAGAGATGCTTTGAGTGAGAGAGAGAGAAATAGAAGCTGTGAGTGAGAGAGAGAGAAAGAGAGTCTGTGTCAGAAAGAGAGAAATAGAAGCTGTGAGTGAGAGAGAGAGAGAAGCCATGAGTGAGAGAGAGAAGCTGTGAGTGAGAGAGAGATAAATAGAAGCTGTGAGTGAGGGAGAAAGAGAAGCTGTGAGTGAGTGTGAGAGAGAAGCTGTGCGTGAGAGAGAGAGAAAGAGAAGCTGTGAGTGAGAGAGAGAGAGAAAGAGAAGCTGTGAGTGAGAGAGAGAAAGAGAAGCTGAGAAAGAGAGAGTGAAAGAGAAGCTGTGAGAGAGAGAGAGAGAGAGAAAGAGAAGCTGTGAGTGAGAGAGAGAAAGAGAATCTGAGAAAGAGAGTGTGAAAGAGAAGCTGTAAGAGAGAGAGAGAGAAGCTGTGAGTGAGAGAGAGAGAAGCTGTGAGTGAAAGAGAGAGAGAGAGATGCTGTGAGTGAGAGAGAAACAGAAGCTGTGAATGAGAGAGAGAGAGAAAGAGAAGGTATGAGTGAGAGAGAGAGAGAAAGAGAAGGTATGAGAGAGAGAGAAGCCGTGAGTGAGAGAGAAAGAGAAGCTGTGAGTTACACAGAGAGAGAGAAGCTGTGAGTGACAGAGAGAGAATGAGAAGCTGTGTGTGTGAGAGAGAAAGAGAAGCTGTGAGTGTGAGAGAGAGAGAGAAAGAGAAGCTGTGTGTGTGTGTGTGTGAGATTAAGAGAAGCTGTGTGTGTGAGAGAGAGGAAGAGACACTGTGTGTGAGAGAGAGAGAAAGAGAGAAAGAGAAGCTGTGAGTGAGAGAGAGAGATGCTGTGAGTGAGAGAGAGAAAGAGAAGTTGTGTATGTATGAGAGAGATATATGCTGTGAGTAAGAGAGAGAAAGAGAAGCTGTGTGTGAGAGAAAGAGAAAGTGAAGCTGTGTGTGAGAGAAAGAGAGAAAGTGAAGCTGTGAGTGAGAGAGAGAGAAAGAGAAGCATTGAGAGAGAGAGGAATAGAGTCTGTGAGAGAGAGAGAAAGAGAAGCTGTGTGTGTGAGAGAGAAGCTGTAAGTGAGAGCAAGAGAGCGAAAGAGAAGCTGTGAAAGGGAGAGAAAGACAAGCTGTGAGTGAGAGAGAGAGAGGTGCTGTGAGTGAGTGAGAGAGAGAAACAGAAGCTGTGAGTGAGAGAGAGAAAGAGAGAAAGAGAAGCTGTGAGTGAGAGAGAGAAAGAGAAGCTGTGAGTGAGAGAGAGAGAAAAAGCTGTGAGTGAGAGAGAGAGAGAAGCTGTGAGTGATAGAGAGAGAAATAGAAGCTGTGAGTTAGAGAGTAAGAGAAGCTGTGAGTGAGTGGGAGAGAGAGAAGCTGTGAGTGAGAGAGAGAGAGAGAAAGAGAAGTTGTGAGTGAGAGAGAGAGAAAGAGATGCTGTGAGTGAGAGAGAGAAAGAGAAGCTGAGAAAGAGAGAGTGAAAGAGAAGCTGTCAGTGAGAGAGAGAGAGAAGCTGTGAGTGAGAGAGAGAGAAGCTGTGAGTGAGAGAGAGAGAGAGAGAAGCTGTGAGTGAGAGAGAGAGAGAAAGAGAAGCTGTGAGTGAGAGAGAGAAAAAGAGAATCTGAGAAAGAGAGAAAGAGAAGCTGTGAGTGAGAGAGAAAGAGAAAGAGAAAGAGAAGCTGTGAGTGACACAGAGAGAGAGAAGCTGTGAGTGAGTGAGAGAGAGAAAGAGATGCAGTGAGTGAGAGAGAAACAGAAGCTGTGAATGAGAGAGAGAGAGAAAGAGAAGGTGTGAGTATGAGAGAGAGAAAAAGGGAAGCTGGGTGTGTGAGAGAGAGAAAGAGAAGCTGTGTGGGAGAGAGAGAGAAAGAGAAGCTGTGGGGGAGAGAGAGATACTGTGAGTGAGAGAGAGAGAAAGAGAAGCTGTGAGTTTGGGAGAGAGAAGATGTGAGTGAGAGAGAGAGAGAAAGAGATGCTGTGAGTGAAAGAAAGAGAGTGAAAGAGAAGCTGTGAGTGAGAGAGAGAGAGAAAGAGAAGCTGTGAGTGAGTGAGAGAGAGAAAGGGAAGCTGTGAGTGTGTGACAGAGTGAGTGCTGTGAGTGAGAGAGAGAGAAAGAGAAGCTGTGAGTGAGAGAGAAAGAGAGAGAAAGAGAAGCTGTGAGTGAGAGATAGAGAAAGAGAATCTGAGAAAGAGTGTGTGAAAGAGAAGCTGTGTGAGAGAGAGAGAGAACCTGTGAGTGAGAGAGAGAAACTGTGAGTGAGAGAGAGAGAGAGAAAGAGATGCTGTGAGTGAGAGAGAAACAGAAGCTGTGAATGAGAGAGAGAGAAGGTGTGAGTGAGAGAGAGAAAAAAAGAGAAGCTGTGAGAGAGAGAGAGAGAAAGAGAAGCCATGAGTGAGAGAGAAAGAGAAAGAGAAAGAGAAGCTGTGAGTGACACAGAGAGAGAGAAGCTGTGAGTGAGAGAGAGAGAGAATGAGAAGCTGTGTGTGTGAGAGAGAAAGAGAAGCTGTGAGTGAAAGAGAGAGAGAGAGAGAGAAGCTGTGAGTGAGAGAGAGAGAGAGTTGCTGTGAGTGAGTGAGAGAGAGAAACAGAAGCTGCGAGTGAGAGAGAGAAAGAGAAGCTGTGAGTGAGAGACAGAAAGAGAGAAAGAGAAGCTGTGAGTGAGAGAGAGAGAAAGAGATGCTTTGAGTGAGAGAGAGAGAAACAGAAGCTGTGAGTGAGAGAGAGAGAGAAAGAGAGTCTGTGAGAGAAAGAGAGGAAGAGAAGCTGTGAGTGACTGAGAGAGAGAAGCTGTGAGTGAGAGAGAGAAGCTGTGAGTGAGAGAGAGAGAAATATAAGCTGTGAGTGAGAGAGAGAGAGAAGCTGTGAGTGAGAGAGAGAGAAAGAGAAGCTGTGAGTGAGAGAGAGAGAGAAAGAGAAGCTGTGAGTGAGAGAGAGAAAGAGAAGCTGAGAAAGAGAGAGTGAAAGAGAAGCTGTGAGTGAGAGAGAGAGAAGCTGTGAGTGAGAGAGAAAGAAGTTGTGAGTGAGAGAGAGAAAGAGAAGCTGTGAGTGAGAGAGAGAGAGAGAGAGAGAGAAGCTGTAAGTGAGAGAGAGAGAGAAAGAGAATCTGAGAAAGAGAGAGAGAAAGAGAAGCTGTAAGTGAGAGAGAAAGAGAAGCTGTGAGTGAGAGAGAGAGAAAGAGAAGCTGTGAGTGAGAGAGAGAGAAAGAGAAGTTGTGAGTGAGTGAGAGAGGAAGAGATGCTGTGAGTGAGAGAGAGAGAGAAAGAGAAGCTGTGAGAGAGAGTGAGAAAGAGAAGCTGTGAGTGAGAGGGAGAGAAAGAGAAAGAGAAGCTGTGAGTGAGACAAAGAGAGAGAAAGAGAAGCTGTGATTGAGAGAGAGAGAGAAAGAGAAGCTGTGATTGAGAGAGAGAGAGAGAAGCTGTGAGTGAGAGAGAGAAAGAGAAGCTGTGAGTGAGAGAGAGAGGAAGAGATGCTGTGAGTGAGAGAGAGAGAAAGAGAAGCTGTGAGTGAGTGAGAGAGAGAGAGAGAATCTGTGAGTGAGAGGGAGAGAGAGAAAGAAAAGCTGTGAGAGAGAGAGAAAAACAGAAGCTGTGAGTGAGAGAGAGAGAGAAAGAGAAGCTGTGAGTGAGAGAGAGAGAAAGAGAAGCTGTGAGAGAGAATCTGTGAGTGAGAGGGAGAAAGAGAAGCTGTGAGTGAGAGAGAGAGAAAAACAGAAGCTGTGAGTGAGAGAGAGATAGAAAGAGAAGCTGTGTGTGAGAGAGAGAGAGAAAGAGAAGCTCTGAGTGAGAGAGAGAGAAAGAGAGTCTGAGAAAGAGAGAGTGAAAGAGAAGCTGTGAGTGAAAGAGAGAGAGAGAGAGAGAAGCTGTGAGTGAGAGAGAGAGAGAGTTGCTGTGAGTGAGTGAGAGAGAGAAACAGAAGCTGCGAGTGAGAGAGAGAAAGAGAAGCTGTGAGTGAGAGACAGAAAGAGAGAAAGAGAAGCTGTGAGTGAGAGAGAGAGAAAGAGATGCTTTGAGTGAGAGAGAGAGAAACAGAAGCTGTGAGTGAGAGAGAGAGAAAGAGAGTCTGTGAGAGAAAGAGAGGAAGAGAAGCTGTGAGTGACTGAGAGAGAGAAGCTGTGAGTGAGAGAGAGAAGCTGTGAGTGAGAGAGAGAGAAATAGAAGCTGTGAGTGAGAGAGAAAGAGAAGCTGTGAGTGAGTGAGTGAGAGAGAAGCTGTGAGTGGGAGAGAGAGAGAAAGAGAAGCTGTGGGGGAGAGAGAGATACTGTGAGTGAGAGAGAGAAAGAGAAACTGTGAGTGAGTGAGAGAGAAAGAGAAGCTGTGAGTTTGGGAGAGAGAAGATGTGAGTGAGAGAGAGAAAGAGATGCTGTGAGTGAAAGAAAGAGAGTGAAAGAGAAGCTGTGAGTGAGAGAGAGAGAGAAAGAGAAGCTGTGAGTGAGTGAGAGAGAGAGAGAGAGTTGATTTGAGTGAGTGTGAGAGAGAAACAGAAGCTGTGAGTGAGAGAGAGAAAGAGAGAAAGAGAAGCTGTGAGTGAGAGAGAGAGAAAGAGAGGCTGTGAGTGAGAGAGAGAGAAAAAGCTGTGAGTGAGATAGAGAGAAAGAGATGCTTTGAGTGAGAGAGAGAGAGAAATAGAAGCTGTGAGTGAGAGAGAGAGAAAGAGAGTCTGTGTCAGAAAGAGAGAAATAGAAGCTGTGAGTGAGAGAGAGAGAGAAGCCATGAGTGAGAGAGAGAAGCTGTGAGTGAGAGAGAGAGAAATAGAAGCTGTGAGTGAGGGAGAAAGAGAAGCTGTGAGTGAGTGAGAGAGAGAAGCTGTGCGTGAGAGAGAGAGAGAAAGAGAAGCTGTGAGTGAGAGAGAGAGAGAAAGAGAAGCTGTGAGTGAGAGAGAGAAAGAGAAGCTGAGAAAGAGAGAGTGAAAGAGAAGCTGTGAGTGAGAGAGAGAGTGAGAGAGAGAGAAACTGTGAGTGAGAGAGAGAAAGAGAATCTGAGAAAGAGAGTGTGAAAGAGAAGCTGTAAGAGAGAGAGAGAGAAGCTGTGAGTGAGAGAGAGAGAAGCTGTGAGTGAAAGAGAGATAGAGAGATGCTGTGAGTGAGAGAGAAACAGAAGCTGTGAATGAGAGAGAGAGAGAAAGAGAAGGTATGAGTGAGAGAGAGAGAGAAAGAGAAGGTATGAGAGAGAGAGAGAAGCCGTGAGTGAGAGAGAAAGAGAAGCTGTGAGTTACACAGAGAGAGAGAAGCTGTGAGTGACAGAGAGAGAATGAGAAGCTGTGTGTGTGAGAGAGAAAGAGAAGCTGTGAGTGTGAGAGAGAGAGAGAGAAAGAGAAGCTGTGTGTGTGTGTGTGAGATTAAGAGAAGCTGTGTGTGTGAGAGAGAGGAAGAGACACTGTGTGTGAGAGAGAGAGAAAGAGAGAAAGAGAAGCTGTGAGTGAGAGAGAGAGAGATGCTGTGAGTGAGAGAGAGAAAGAGAAGTCGTGTATGTATGAGAGAGATATATGCTGTGAGTAAGAGAGAGAAAGAGAAGCTGTGTGTGAGAGAAAGAGAAAGTGAAGCTGTGTGTGAGAGAAAGAGAGAAAGTGAAGCTGTGAGTGAGAGAGAGAGAAAGAGAAGCATTGAGAGAGAGAGGAATAGAGTCTGTGAGAGAGAGAGAAAGAGAAGCTGTGTGTGTGAGAGAGAAGCTGTAAGTGAGAGCAAGAGAGCGAAAGAGAAGCTGTGAAAGGGAGAGAAAGACAAGCTGTGAGTGAGAGAGAGAGAGGTGCTGTGAGTGAGTGAGAGAGAGAAACAGAAGCTGTGAGTGAGAGAGAGAAAGAGAGAAAGAGAAGCTGTGAGTGAGAGAGAGAAAGAGAAGCTGTGAGTGAGAGAGAGAGAAAAAGCTGTGAGTGAGAGAGAGAGAGAAGCTGTGAGTGAGAGAGAGAGAAATAGAAGCTGTGAGTTAGAGAGTAAGAGAAGCTGTGAGTGAGTGGGAGAGAGAGAAGCTGTGAGTGAGAGAGAGAGAGAGAGAAAGAGAAGTTGTGAGTGAGAGAGAGAGAAAGAGATGCTGTGAGTGAGAGAGAGAAAGAGAAGCTGAGAAAGAGAGAGTGAAAGAGAAGCTGTCAGTGAGAGAGAGAGAGAAGCTGTGAGTGAGAGAGAGAGAAGCTGTGAGTGAGAGAGAGAGAGAGAGAAGCTGTGAGTGAGAGAGAGAGAGAAAGAGAAGCTGCGAGTGAGAGAGAGAAAAAGAGAATCTGAGAAAGAGAGAAAGAGAAGCTGTGAGTGAGAGAGAAAGAGAAAGAGAAAGAGAAGCTGTGAGTGACACAGAGAGAGAGAAGCTGTGAGTGAGTGAGAGAGAAAGAGATGCAGTGAGTGAGAGAGAAACAGAAGCTGTGAATGAGAGAGAGAGAGAAAGAGAAGGTGTGAGTATGAGAGAGAGAAAAAGGGAAGCTGGGTGTGTGTGAGAGAGAAAGAGAAGCTGTGTGGGAGAGAGAGAGAAAGAGAAGCTGTGGGGGAGAGAGAGATACTGTGAGTGAGAGAGAGAAAGAGAAACTGTGAGTGAGTGAGAGAGAAAGAGAAGCTGTGAGTTTGGGAGAGAGAAGATGTGAGTGAGAGAGAGAGAGAAAGAGATGCTGTGAGTGAAAGAAAGAGAGTGAAAGAGAAGCTGTGAGTGAGAGAGAGAGAGAAAGAGAAGCTGTGAGTGAGTGAGAGAGAGAAAGGGAAGCTGTGAGTGTGTGACAGAGTGAGTGCTGTGAGTGAGAGAGAGAGAAAGAGAAGCTGTGAGTGAGAGAGAAAGAGAGAGAAAGAGAAGCTGTGAGTGAGAGATAGAGAAAGAGAATCTGAGAAAGAGTGTGTGAAAGAGAAGCTGTGTGTGAGAGAGAGAGAACCTGTGAGTGAGAGAGAGAAACTGTGAGTGAGAGAGAGAGAGAGAAAGAGATGCTGTGAGTGAGAGAGAAACAGAAGCTGTGAATGAGAGAGAGAGAAGGTGTGAGTGAGAGAGAGAAAAAAAGAGAAGCTGTGAGAGAGAGAGAGAGAAAGAGAAGCCATGAGTGAGAGAGAAAGAGAAAGAGAAGCTGTGAGTGACACAGAGAGAGAGAAGCTGTGAGTGAGAGAGAGAGAGAATGAGAAGCTGTGTGTGTGAGAGAGAAAGAGAAGCTGTGAGTGAAAGAGAGAGAGAGAGAGAGAAGCTGTGAGTGAGAGAGAGAGAGAGTTGCTGTGAGTGAGTGAGAGAGAGAAACAGAAGCTGCGAGTGAGAGAGAGAAAGAGAAGCTGTGAGTGAGAGACAGAAAGAGAGAAAGAGAAGCTGTGAGTGAGAGAGAGAGAAAGAGATGCTTTGAGTGAGAGAGAGAGAAACAGAAGCTGTGAGTGAGAGAGAGAGAGAAAGAGAGTCTGTGAGAGAAAGAGAGGAAGAGAAGCTGTGAGTGACTGAGAGAGAGAAGCTGTGAGTGAGAGAGAGAAGCTGTGAGTGAGAGAGAGAGAAATATAAGCTGTGAGTGAGAGAGAGAGAGAAGCTGTGAGTGAGAGAGAGAGAAAGAGAAGCTGTGAGTGAGAGAGAGAGAGAAAGAGAAGCTGTGAGTGAGAGAGAGAAAGAGAAGCTGAGAAAGAGAGAGTGAAAGAGAAGCTGTGAGTGAGAGAGAGAGAGAAGCTGTGAGTGAGAGAGAAAGAAGTTGTGAGTGAGAGAGAGAAAGAGAAGCTGTGAGTGAGAGAGAGAGAGAGAAGCTGTAAGTGAGAGAGAGAGAGAAAGAGAATCTGAGAAAGAGAGAGAGAAAGAGAAGCTGTAAGTGAGAGAGAAAGAGAAGCTGTGAGTGAGAGAGAGAGAAAGAGAAGCTGTGAGTGAGAGAGAGAGAAAGAGAAGTTGTGAGTGAGTGAGAGAGGAAGAGATGCTGTGAGTGAGAGAGAGAGAGAAAGAGAAGCTGTGAGAGAGAGTGAGAAAGAGAAGCTGTGAGTGAGAGGGAGAGAAAGAGAAAGAGAAGCTGTGAGTGAGACAAAGAGAGAGAAAGAGAAGCTGTGATTGAGAGAGAGAGAGAAAGAGAAGCTGTGATTGAGAGAGAGAGAGAGAAGCTGTGAGTGAGAGAGAGAGAAAGAGAAGCTGTGAGTGAGAGAGAGAGGAAGAGATGCTGTGAGTGAGAGAGAGAGAAAGAGAAGCTGTGAGTGAGTGAGAGAGAGAGAGAGAATCTGTGAGTGAGAGGGAGAGAGAGAAAGAAAAGCTGTGAGAGAGAGAGAAAAACAGAAGCTGTGAGTGAGAGAGAGAGAGAAAGAGAAGCTGTGAGTGAGAGAGAGAGAGAAAGAGAAGCTGTGAGAGAGAGAGAGAGAGAATCTGTGAGTGAGAGGGAGAGGGAGAAACAGAAGCTGTGAGTGAGAGAGAGAGAAAAACAGAAGCTGTGAGTGAGAGAGAGATAGAAAGAGAAGCTGTGTGTGAGAGAGAGAGAGAAAGAGAATCTCTGAGTGAGAGAGAGAGAAAGAGAGTCTGAGAAAGAGAGAGTGAAAGAGAAGCTGTGAGTGAGAGCGAGAGAGAGAGAAGCTGTGAGTGAGAGAGAGAGAGAAGCTGTGAGTGAGAGAGAGAGAAGGTGTGAGTGAGAGAGAGAGAAATAGAAGCTGTGAGTGAGAGAGAAAGAGAAGCTGTTAGTGAGTGAGAGAAAAGATGTAAGTGAGTGAAAGAGAGAGAGAAAGAGAAGCTGTGAGTGAGATAGAGAGAGAAAGAGAAGCTGTGAGAGAGAGTGAGAAAGAAGCTGTGAGTGAGAGAGAGAGAAAGAGAAGCTGGGAGTGAGACAAAGAGAGAGAAAAAGAAGCTGTGAGTGAGAGAGAGCGAGAGAAAGAGATGCTGTGAGTGAGAGAGAGAAAAAAAGAGAAGCTGTGAGAGAGAGAGAGAGAGAGAAAGAGAAGCCATGAGTGAGAGAGAAAGAGAAAGAGAAGCTGTGAGTGACACACAGAGAGAGAAGCTGTGAGTGAGAGAGAGAGAGAAAGAGAAGCTGTGTGTGAGAGAGAGAAAGAGAAGCTGTGTGAGTGAGTGAGAGAGAGAGAGAAGCTGTGTGTGTGAGAGAGATTAAGAGAAGCTGTGTGTGTGTGAGAGAGAAAGAGACACTGTGTGTGTGAGAGAGAGAGAGAGAGAGAGAGAAGCTATGAGTGAGAGAGAGAGATGCTGTGAGTGAGAGAGAATGAGAGAAGCTGTGTGTGAGAGAAAGAGAAAGTGAAGCTGTGTGTGAGAGAAAGAGAGAATGTGAAGCTGTGAGTGAATAAGAGAGAGAAAGAGAAGCATTGAGTGAGAGATAGAGAAATAGAGTCTGGGAGAGAGAGAGAAAGAGAAGCTGTGTGTGTGAGAGAGAATGTGAGTGAGAGCGAGAGAGCGAAAGAGAAGATGTGAGTGAGAGAGAGAGAGAGTTGCTGTGAGTGAGTGAGAGAGAGAAACAGAAGCTGCGAGTGAGAGAGAGAAAGAGAAGCTGTGAGTGAGAGACAGAAAGAGAGAAAGAGAAGCTGTGAGTGAGAGAAAAAAGCTGTGAGTGTGAGAGAGAGAGAAAGAGATGCTTTGAGTGAGAGAGAGAGAAGCAGAAGCTGTGAGTGAGAGAGAGAGAGAAAGAGAGTCTGTGAGAGAAAGAGAGGAAGAGAAGCTGTGAGTGACTGAGAGAGAGAAGCTGTGAGTGAGAGAGAGAAGCTGTGAGTGAGAGAGAGAGAAATAGAAGCTGTGAGTGAGAGAGAAAGAGAAGCTGTGAGTGAGTGAGTGAGAGAGAAGCTGTGAGTGAGAGAGAGAGAAAGAGAAGCTGTGAGTGAGAGAGAAATAGAAGCTGTGAGTGAGTGAGAGAGAGAGAGAGAAGCTGTGAGTGAGTGAGAGAGAAAGAGAAGCTGTGAGTGAGAGAGAGAGAGAAAGAGAAGCTGTGAGTGAGAGAGAGAAAGAGAAGCTGAGAAAGAGAGAGTGAAAGAGAAGCTGTGAGTGAGAGAGAGAGAAGCTGTGAGTGAGAGAGAAAGATGTTGTGAGTGAGAGAGAGAAAGAGAAGCTGTGAGTGAGAGAGAGAGAAAGAGAAGCTGTAAGTGAGAGAGAGAGAGAAAGAGAATCTGAGAAAGAGAGAGAGAAAGAGAAGCTGTAAGTGAGAGAGAAAGAGAAGCTGTGAGTGAGAGAGAGAGAAAGAGAAGCTGTGAGTGAGAGAGAGAGAAAGAGAAGTTGTGAGTGAGTGAGAGAGGAAGAGAGTCTGAGAAAGAGAGAGTGAAAGAGAAGCTGTGAATGAGAGCGAGAGAGAGAAGCTGTGAGTGTGAGAGAGAGACAGAGAAGCTGTGAGTGAGAGAGAAACAGAAGCTGTGAGTGAGAGTGAGAGAGAAAGAGAAGGTGTGAGTGAGAGAGAGAAAGAGAAGCTGTGAGTGAGAGAGAAAGAAAGAGAAGCTGTGAGTGAGAGAGGGAGAGAGAAAGAAAAGCTATGAGTGAGAGAGAGAGAAAGAGAGTCTGTGTGAGAATGAGAGTGAAAGAGAAGCTGTGAGTGAGAGAGAGAAGCTGTGAGTGAGAGAAAGAGAGACAGAGAAGCTGTGAGTGAGAGAGAAACAGAAGCTGTGAGTGAGAGTGAGAGAGAGTGAAGCTGTAAGTGAGAGAAAGAATGAGAGAAAGGGAAGGTGTGAGTGCGAGAGAGAGAGAGAAAGAGAAGCTGTGTGTGTGTGAGAGAGAGAGAAGCTGTGAGTGAGAGAGAGAGAGAAAGAGATGCTGTGAGTGAGAGAGAAACAGAAGCTGTCAATGAGAGAGAGAGAGAAAGAGAAGGTGTGAGAGAGTGAGAGAGAAAGAGATGTGTGTGTGTGAGAGAGAGAAGCTGTGAGTGAGAGAGAGAGAGAGAGAGAAGCTGTGAGTGAGAGAGAGAATGAGAAGCTGTGTGTGTGTGAGAGAGAGAAGCTGTGAGTGAGAGAGAGAAAGAGAAACTGTGAGTGAGAGAGAAAGAAAGAGAAGCTGTGAGTGAGAGAGAGAAAGAGAAGCTGTGAGAGAGAGAGAGAGAGAGAAGCTGTGAGTGTGAGAGAGAAAGAGAAGCTGTGAGTGAGAGCGAGAGAGAGAAAGAGAAAGAGATGCAGTGAGTGAAAGAGAGAGAGAGAAAGAGAAGTTGTAAGTGAGAGAGAGAGAAAGAGAAGCTTTGAGTGAGTGAGAGAGAGAAAGGGTAGATGTGAGTGTGTGTGAGAGAGAGAGCAGTGAGTGAGAGAGAGAGAAAGAGAAGCTGTTAGTGAGAGAGAAAGAGTAGCTGTTAGTGACACACAGAGAGAGAAGCTGTGAGTGAGAGAGAGAGAGAAAGAGAAGCTGTGAGTGACAGAGAGAGAGAATGAGAAGCTGTGAGTGAGAGAGAAAGAGAAGCTGTGAGTGAGAGAGAGAGAGAAAAAGAGAAGCTGTGAGTGAGAGAGAGAAAGAGAAGCTGTGTGTGTGTGAGAGAGAGAGCAGTGAGTGAGAGAGAGAGAAAGAGAAGCTGTGAGTGAGAGAGAGAGAGAAAGAGAAGCTGTGAGTGAGAGAGTGAGAAAGAGAATCTGAGAAAGAGAGAGTGAAATAGAAGCTGTGGGTTAGATAGAGAGAGAGAGAAGCTGTGAGTGAGAGAGAGAGAAAGAGATGCTGTGAGTGAGAGAGAGAGAAATAGAAGCTGTGAGTGAGAGAGAGAGAAAGAGAGTCTGTGTCAGAAAGAGAGAAATAGAAGCTGTGAGTGAGAGAGAGAGAAGCCGTGAGTGTGAGAGAGAAGCTGTGAGTGAGAGAGAGAGAGAGAAATAGAAGCTGTGAGTGAGGGAGAAAGAGAAGCTGTGAGTGAGTGTGTGAGAGAGAGAAGCTGTGAGTGAGAGAGAGAGAAAGAGAAGCTGTGAGAGAGAGAGAGAGAAAGAGAAGCTGTGAGTGAGAGAGAGAAAGAGAATCTGAGAAAGAGAGTGTGAAAGAGAAGCTGTAAGAGAGAGAGAGAAGCTGTGAGTGAGAGAGAGAGAAGCTGTGAGTGAAAGAGAGAGAGAGAGATGCTGTGAGTGAGAGAGAAACAGAAGCTGTGAATGAGAGAGAGAGAGAAAGAGAAGGTATGAGTGAGAGAGAGAGAGAAAGAGAAGGTATGAGAGAGAGAGAGAAGCCGTGAGTGAGAGAGAAAGAGAAAGAGAAGCTGTGAGTTACACAGAGAGAGAGAAGCTGTGAGTGAGAGAGAAAGAGAAAGAGAAAGAGAAAGAGAAGCTGTGAGTGACACAGAGAGAGAGAAGCTGTGAGTGAGTGAGAGAGAGAAAGAGATGCAGTGAGTGAGAAACAGAAGCTGTGAATGAGAGAGAGAGAGAAAGAGAAGGTGTGAGTATGAGAGAGAGAAAAAGGGAAGCTGGGTGTGAGAGAGAGAGAAAGAGAAGCTGTGTGGGAGAGAGAGAGAAAGAGAAGCTGTGGGGGAGAGAGAGATACTGTGAGTGAGAGAGAGAAAGAGAAACTGTGAGTGAGTGAGAGAGAAAGAGAAGCTGTGAGTTTGGGAGAGAGAAGATGTGAGTGAGAGAGAGAGAAAGAGATGATGTGAGTGAAAGAAAGAGAGAAAGAGAAGCTGTGAGTGAGTGAGAGAGAGAAAGGGAAGCTGTGAGTGTGTGACAGAGTGAGTGCTGTGAGTGAGAGAGAGAGAAAGAGAAGCTGTGAGTGAGAGAGAAAGAGAGAGAAAGAGAAGCTGTGAGTGAGAGATAGAGAAAGAGAATCTGAGAAAGAGTGTGTGAAAGAGAAGCTGTGAGAGAGAGAGAGAACCTGTGAGTGAGAGAGAGAAACTGTGAGTGAGAGAGAGAGAGAGAAAGAGATGCTGTGAGTGAGAGAGAAACAGAAGCTGTGAATGAGAGAGAGAGAGAGAGAGAGAAGGTGTGAGTGAGAGAGAGAAAAAAAGAGAAGCTGTGAGAGAGAGAGAGAGAAAGAGAAGCCATGAGTGAGAGAGAAAGAGAAAGAGAAAGAGAAGCTGTGAGTGACACAGAGAGAGAGAAGCTGTGAGTGAGAGAGAGAGAGAATGAGAAGCTGTGTGTGTGAGAGAGAAAGAGAAGCTGTGAGTGAAAGAGAGAGAGAGAGAGAGAAGCTGTGAGTGAGAGAGAGAGAGTTGCTGTGAGTGAGTGAGAGAGAGAAACAGAAGCTGCGAGTGAGAGAGAGAAAGAGAAGCTGTGACTGAGAGACAGAAAGAGAGAAAGAGAAGCTGTGAGTGAGAGAGAGAGAAAGAGATGCTTTGAGTGAGAGAGAGAAACAGAAGCTGTGAGTGAGAGAGAGAGAGAAAGAGAGTCTGTGAGAGAAAGAGAGGAAGAGAAGCTGTGAGTGACTGAGAGAGAGAAGCTGTGAGTGAGAGAGAGAAGCTGTGAGTGAGAGACAGAAAGAGAGAAAGAGAAGCTGTGAGTGAGAGAGAGAGAAAGAGATGCTTTGAGTGAGAGAGAGAGAAACAGAAGCTGTGAGTGAGAGAGAGAGAGAAAGAGAGTCTGTGAGAGAAAGAGAGGAAGAGAAGCTGTGAGTGACTGAGAGAGAGAAGCTGTGAGTGAGAGAGAGAAGCTGTGAGTGAGAGAGAGAGAAATAGAAGCTGTGAGTGAGAGAGAAAGAGAAGCTGTGAGTGAGTGAGTGAGAGAGAAGCTGTGAGTGAGAGAGAGAGAAAGTGAAGCTGTTAGTGAGAGAGAAATAGAAGCTGTGAGTGAGTGAGAGAGAGAGAGAAGCTGTGAGTGAGAGAGAGAGAAAGAGAAGCTGTGAGTGAGAGAGAGAGAGAGAAAGAGAAGCTGTGAGTGAGAGAGAGAAAGAGAAGCTGAGAAAGAGAGAGTGAAAGAGAAGCTGTGAGTGAGAGAGAGAGAGAGAGAAGCTGTGAGTGAGAGAGAAAGAAGTTGTGAGTGAGAGAGAGAAAGAAAAGCTGTGAGTGAGAGAAAGAGAGAGAGAGAGAAGCTGTAAGTGAGAGAGAGAGAGAAAGAGAATCTGAGAAAGAGAGAGAGAAAGAGAAGCTGTAAGTGAGAGAGAAAGAGAAGCTGTGAGTGAGAGAGAGAGAAAGAGAAGCTGTGAGTGAGAGAGAGAGAAAGAGAAGTTGTGAGTGAGTGAGAGAGGAAGAGATGCTGTGAGTGAGAGAGAGAGAGAAAGAGAAGCTGTGAGAGAGAGTGAGAAAGAGAAGCTGTGAGTGAGAGGGAGAGAAAGAGAAAGAGAAGCTGTGAGTGAGACAAAGAGAGAGAAAGAGAAGCTGTGATTGAGAGAGAGAGAGAAAGAGAAGCTGTGATTGAGAGAGAGAGAGAGAAGCTGTGAGTGAGAGAGAGAGAAAGAGAAGCTGTGAGTGAGAGAGAGAGGAAGAGATGCTGTGAGTGAGAGAGAGAGAAAGAGAAGCTGTGAGTGAGTGAGAGAGAGAGAGAGAATCTGTGAGTGAGAGGGAGAGAGAGAAAGAAAAGCTGTGAGAGAGAGAGAAAAACAGAAGCTGTGAGTGAGAGAGAGAGAGAAAGAGAAGCTGTGAGTGAGAGAGAGAGAAAGAGAAGCTGTGTGAGAGAGAGAGAGAGAATCTGTGAGTGAGAGGGAGAGGGAGAAAGAGAAGCTGTGAGTGAGAGAGAGAGAAAAACAGAAGCTGTGAGTGAGAGAGAGATAGAAAGAGAAGCTGTGAGAGAGAGAGAGAGAGAAAGAGAAGCTCTGAGTGAGAGAGAGAGAAAGAGAGTCTGAGAAAGAGAGAGTGATAGAGAAGCTGTGAGTGAGAGAGAGAGAGAGAGAAGCTGTGAGTGAGAGAGAGAGAGAAGCTGTGAGTGAGAGAGAGAGAAGGTGTGAGTGAGAGAGAGAGAAATAGAAGCTGTGAGTGAGAGAGAAAGAGAAGCTGTTAGTGAGTGAGAGAGAAGATGTAAGTGAGTGAAAGAGAGAGAGAAAGAGAAGCTGTGAGTGAGATAGAGAGAGAAAGAGAAGCTGTGAGAGAGAGTGAGAAAGAAGCTGTGAGTGAGAGAGAGAGAGACAGAAGCTGGGAGTGAGACAAAGAGAGAGAAAAAGAAGCTGTGAGTGAGAGAGAGCGAGAGAAAGAGATGCTGTGAGTGAGAGAGAAACAGAAGCTGTGAATGAGAGAGAGAGAGAGAGAGAGAAGGTGTGAGTGAGAGAGAGAAAAAAGAGAAGCTGTGAGAGAGAGAGAGAGAAAGAGAAGCCATGAGTGAGAGAGAAAGAGAAAGAGAAGCTGTGAGTGACACAGAGAGAGAGAAGCTGTGAGTGAGAGAGAGAGAGAAAGAGAAGCTGTGTGTGTGAGAGAGAAAGAGAAGCTGTGTGAGTGAGTGAGTGAGAGAGAGAAGCTGTGTGTGTGAGAGAGATTAAGAGAAGCTGTGTGTGAGAGAGAGAGAAAGAGACACTGTGTGTGTGAGAGAGAGAGAGAGAAAGAGATTCTATGAGTGAGAGAGAGAGATGCTGTGAGTGAGAGAGCATGAGAGAAGCTGTGTGTGAGAGAAAGAGAAAGTGAAGCTGTGTGTGAGAGAAAGAGAGAATGTGAAGCTGTGAGTGAATGAGAGAGAGAAAGAGAAGCATTGAGTGAGAGATAGAGAAATAGAGTCTGGGAGAGAGAGAGAAAGAGAAGCTGTGTGTGAGAGAGAGAATGTGAGTGAGAGCGAGAGAGCGAAAGAGAAGATGTGAGTGAGAGAGAGAGAGAGTTGCTGTGAGTGAGTGAGAGAAACAGAAGCTGCGAGTGAGAGAGAGAAAGAGAAGCTGTGAGTGAGAGACAGAAAGAGAGAAAGAGAAGCTGTGAGTGAGAGAAAAAAGCTGTGAGTGAGAGAGAGAGAGAAAGAGATGCTTTGAGTGAGAGAGAGAGAAGCAGAAGCTGTGAGTGAGAGAGAGAGAGAAAGAGAGTCTGTGAGAGAAAGAGAGGAAGAGAAGCTGTGAGTGACTGAGAGAGAGAAGCTGTGAGTGAGAGAGAGAAGCTGTGAGTGAGAGAGAGAGAAATAGAAGCTGTGAGTGAGAGAGAAAGAGAAGCTGTGAGTGAGTGAGTGAGAGAGAAGCTGTGAGTGAGAGAGAGAGAAAGAGAAGCTGTGAGTGAGAGAGAAATTGAAGCTGTGAGTGAGTGAGAGAGAGAGAGAAGCTGTGAGTGAGTGAGAGAGAAAGAGAAGCTGTGAGTGAGAGAGAGAGAGAAAGAGAAGCTGTGAGTGAGAGAGAGAAAGAGAAGCTGAGAAAGAGAGAGTGAAAGAGAAGCTGTGAGTGAGAGAGAGAAGCTGTGAGTGAGAGAGAAAGAAGTTGTGAGTGAGAGAGAGAAAGAGAAGCTGTGAGTGAGAGAGAGAGAAAGAGAAGCTGTAAGTGAGAGATAGAGAGAAAGAGAATCTGAGAAAGAGAGAGAGAAAGAGAAGCTGTAAGTGAGAGAGAAAGAGAAGCTGTGAGTGAGAGAGAGAGAGAGAGAGAAGCTGTGAGAGAGAGTGAGAAAGAGAAGCTGTGAGTGAGACGGAGAGAAAGAGAAAGAGAAGCTGTGAGTGAGACAAAGAGAGAGAAAGAGAAGGTGTGATTGAGAGAGAGAGAGAAAGAGAAGCTGTGATTGAGAGAGAGAGAGAGAAGCTGTGAGTGAGAGAGAGAGAGAAAGAGAAGCTGTGAGTGAGAGAGAGAGGAAGAGATGCTGTGAGTGAGAGAGAGAGAAAGAGAAGCTGTGAGTGAGTGAGAGAGAGAGAATCTGTGAGTGAGAGGGAGAGAGAGAAAGAAAAGCTGTGAGAGAGAGAGAAAAACAGAAGCTGTGAGTGAGAGAGAGACAGAAAGACAAGCTGTGAGTGAGAGAGAGAGAAAGAGAAGCTGAGAGAGAGAGAGAGAGAATCTGTGAGTGAGAGGGAGAGGGAGAAAGAGAAGCTGTGAGTGAGAGAGAGAGAAAAACAGAAGCTGTGAGTGAGAGAGAGATAGAAAGAGAAGCTGTGAGAGAGAGAGAGAGAGAAAGAGAAGCTCTGTGAGAGAGAGAGAAAGAGAGTCTGAGAAAGAGAGAGTGAAAGAGAAGCTGTGAGTGAGAGCGAGAGAGAGAGAAGCTGTGAGTGAGAGAGAGAGAGAAGCTGTGAGTGAGAGAGAGAGAAGCTGTGAGTGAGAGAGAGAGAGAAAGAGAAGCTGTGAGTTACACAGAGAGAGAGAAGCTGTGAGTGAGAGAGAGAGAGAAAGAGAAGCTGTGAGTGTGTGTGAGAGAGAGAGAAAGAGAAGCTGTGAGTGAGAGAGAGAAAGAGAAGCTGTGTGTGAGTGAGAGAGAGAGAGAAGCTGTGTGTGTGTGTGTGTGATTAAGAGAAGCTGTGTGTGAGAGAGAGAGGAAGAGACACTGTGTTTGAGAGAGAGAGAAAGAGAGAAAGAGAAGCTGTGAGTGAGAGAGAGAGATGCTGTGAGTGAGAGAGAGAAAGAGAAGTGTATGTATGAGAGAGAAATATGCTGTGAGTAAGAGAGAGAAAGAGAAGCTGTGTGTGAGAGAAAGAGAAAGTGAAGCTGTGTGTGAGAGAAAGAGAGAAAGTGAAGCTGTGAGTGAGAGAGAGAAAGTGAAGCATTGAGTGAGAGAGAGAGGAATAGAGTCTGTGAGAGAGAGAAAAAGAGAAGCTGTGAGAGAGAGAAGCTGTGAGTGAGAGCGAGAGAGCGAAAGAGAAGCTGTGAGTGAAAGAGAGAGAAAGACAAGCTGTGAGTGAGAGAGAGAGAGTTGCTGTGAGTGAGTGAGAGAGAGAAACAGAAGCTGTGAGTGAGAGAAAGAGAGAAAGAGAAGCTGTGAGTGAGGGAGAGTGAAATAGAAGCTGTGGGTTAGATAGAGAGAGAGAGAAGCTGTGATTGAGAGAGAGAGAAAGAGATGCTGTGAGTGAGAGAGAAACAGAAGCTGTCAATGAGAGAGAGAGAAAGAGAAGTTGTGAGAGAGAGAGAGAGAAAGAGAAGCTGTGAGAGAGAGAGAGAGAAAGAAAGAGAAGCTGTTAGTGAGAGAGAAAGAGAAAGAGAAGCTGTGAGTGACACAGAGAGAGAAGCTGTGAGTGAGAGAGAGAAAGAAAGAGAAGCTGTGTGTGAGTGAGAGAGAGAGAAGCTGTGTGTGAGAGAAAGAAAGAACGAAAGTGAAGTTGTGAGTGAGAGAGAGAGAGAAAGAGAAGCATTAAGTGAGAGAGAGAGAAATAGAGTCTGTGTGAGAGAGAGAAAGATAAGCTGTGTGTGTGTGAGAGAGAAGCTGTGAGTGAGAGAGAGAGAGTTGATTTGAGTGAGTGTGAGAGAGAAACAGAAGCTGTGAGTGAGAGAGAGAAAGAGAGAAAGAGAAGCTGTGAGTGAGAGAGAGAGAAAGAGAGGCTGTGAGTGAGAGAGAGAGAGAAAAAGCTGTGAGTGAGATAGAGAGAAAGAGATGCTTTGAGTGAGAGAGAGAGAAATAGAAGCTATGAGTGAGAGAGAGAGAAAGAGAGTCTGTGTCAGAAAGAGAGAAATAGAAGCTGTGAGTGAGAGAGAGAGAAGCCGTGAGTGAGAGAGAGAAGCTGTGAGTGAGAGAGAGAGAAATAGAAGCTGTGAGTGAGGGAGAAAGAGATGCTGTGAGTGAGTGAGAGAGAGAGAGAAGCTGTGAGTGAGAGAGAGAGAAAGAGAAGCTGTGAGAGAGAGAGAGAGAGAAAGAGAAGCTGTGAGTGAGAGAGAGAAAGAGAATCTGAGAAAGAGAGTGTGAAAGAGAAGCTGTAAGAGAGAGAGAGAAGCTGTGAGTGAGAGAGAGAGAAGCTGTGAGTGAAAGAGAGAGAGAGATGCTGTGAGTGAGAGAGAAACAGAAGCTGTGAATGAGAGAGAGAGAAAGAGAAGGTATGAGTGAGAGAGAGAGAGAAAGAGAAGGTATGAGAGAGAAAGAGAAGCCGTGAGTGAGAGAGAAAGAGAAAGAGAAGCTGTGAGTTACACAGAGAGAGAGAAGCTGTGAGTGACAGAGAGAGAATGAGAAGCTGTGTGTGTGAGAGAGAAAGAGAAGCTGTGTGTGTGCGTGAGATTAAGAGAAGCTGTGTGTGTGAGAGAGAGAAAGAGACACTGTGTGTGAGAGAGAGAGAAAGAGAGAAAGAGAAGCTGTGAGTGAGAGAGAGAGAGATGCTGTGAGTGAGAGAGAGAAAGAGAAGTTGTGTATGTATGAGAGAGATATATGCTGTGAGTAAGAGAGAGAAAGAGAAGCTGTGTGTGAGAGAAAGAGAAAGTGAAGCTGTGTGTGAGAGAAAGAGAGAAAGTGAAGCTGTGAGTGAGAGAGAGAGAAAGAGAAGCATTGAGAGAGAGAGGAATAGAGTCTGTGAGAGAGAGAGAAAGAGAAGCTGTGTGTGAGAGAGAGAAGCTGTGAGTGAGAGCAAGAGAGCGAAAGAGAAGCTGTGAAAGAGAGAGAAAGACAAGCTGTGAGTGAGAGAGAGAGAGGTGCTGTGAGTGAGTGAGAGAGAGAAACAGAAGCTGTGAGTGAGAGAGAGAAAGAGAGAAAGAGAAGCTATGAGTGAGAGAGAGAGAAAGTGAAGCTGTGAGTGAGAGAGAGAGAGAAAAAGCTGTGAGTGAGAGAGAGAGAGAAAGAGATGCTTTGAGTGAGAGAGAGAGAAATAGAAGCTGTGAGTGAGAGAGAGAGAAAGAAAGAGAGTCTGTGTGAGAAAGAGAGAAAGAGAAGCTGTGAGTGAGAGAGAGAGAGAAGCTGTGAGTGAGAGAGAGAGAAGCTGTGAGTGAGAGAGAGAGAAATAGAAGCTGTGAGTTAGAGAGTAAGAGAAGCTGTGAGTGAGTGGGAGAGAGAGAAGCTGTGAGTGAGAGAGAGAGAGAGAGAAAGAGAAGTTGTGAGTGAGAGAGAGAGAGAGAGAGTTGATTTGAGTGAGTGTGAGAGAGAAACAGAAGCTGTGAGTGAGAGAGAGAAAGAGAGAAAGAGAAGCTGTGAGTGAGAGAGATAGAGAGAAAAAGCTGTGAGTGAGAGAGAGAAAGAAAGAGAAGCTGTGTGTGAGTGAGAGAGAGAGAAGCTGTGTGTGAGAGAAAGAAAGAACGAAAGTGAAGTTGTGAGTGAGAGAGAGAGAGAAAGAGAAGCATTAAGTGAGAGAGAGAGAAATAGAGTCTGTGTGAGAGAGAGAAAGATAAGCTGTGTGTGTGTGAGAGAGAAGCTGTGAGTGAGAGAGAGAGAGTTGATTTGAGTGAGTGTGAGAGAGAAACAGAAGCTGTGAGTGAGAGAGAGAAAGAGAGAAAGAGAAGCTGTGAGTGAGAGAGAGAGAAAGAGAGGCTGTGAGTGAGAGAGAGAGAGAGAAAAAGCTGTGAGTGAGATAGAGAGAAAGAGATGCTTTGAGTGAGAGAGAGAGAAATAGAAGCTATGAGTGAGAGAGAGAGAAAGAGAGTCTGTGTCAGAAAGAGAGAAATAGAAGCTGTGAGTGAGAGAGAGAGAAGCCGTGAGTGAGAGAGAGAAGCTGTGAGTGAGAGAGAGAGAAATAGAAGCTGTGAGTGAGGGAGAAAGAGATGCTGTGAGTGAGTGAGAGAGAGAGAGAAGCTGTGAGTGAGAGAGAGAGAAAGAGAAGCTGTGAGAGAGAGAGAGAGAGAGAAAGAGAAGCTGTGAGTGAGAGAGAGAAAGAGAATCTGAGAAAGAGAGTGTGAAAGAGAAGCTGTAAGAGAGAGAGAGAGAAGCTGTGAGTGAGAGAGAGAGAAGCTGTGAGTGAAAGAGAGAGAGAGATGCTGTGAGTGAGAGAGAAACAGAAGCTGTGAATGAGAGAGAGAGAAAGAGAAGGTATGAGTGAGAGAGAGAGAGAAAGAGAAGGTATGAGAGAGAAAGAGAAGCCGTGAGTGAGAGAGAAAGAGAAAGAGAAGCTGTGAGTTACACAGAGAGAGAGAAGCTGTGAGTGACAGAGAGAGAATGAGAAGCTGTGTGTGTGAGAGAGAAAGAGAAGCTGTGTGTGTGTGTGAGATTAAGAGAAGCTGTGTGTGTGAGAGAGAGAAAGAGACACTGTGTGTGAGAGAGAGAGAAAGAGAGAAAGAGAAGCTGTGAGTGAGAGAGAGAGAGATGCTGTGAGTGAGAGAGAGAAAGAGAAGTTGTGTATGTATGAGAGAGATATATGCTGTGAGTAAGAGAGAGAAAGAGAAGCTGTGTGTGAGAGAAAGAGAAAGTGAAGCTGTGTGTGAGAGAAAGAGAGAAAGTGAAGCTGTGAGTGAGAGAGAGAGAAAGAGAAGCATTGAGAGAGAGAGGAATAGAGTCTGTGAGAGAGAGAGAAAGAGAAGCTGTGTGTGAGAGAGAGAAGCTGTGAGTGAGAGCAAGAGAGCGAAAGAGAAGCTGTGAAAGAGAGAGAAAGACAAGCTGTGAGTGAGAGAGAGAGAGGTGCTGTGAGTGAGTGAGAGAGAGAAACAGAAGCTGTGAGTGAGAGAGAGAAAGAGAGAAAGAGAAGCTATGAGTGAGAGAGAGAGAAAGTGAAGCTGTGAGTGAGAGAGAGAGAGAAAAAGCTGTGAGTGAGAGAGAGAGAGAAAGAGATGCTTTGAGTGAGAGAGAGAGAAATAGAAGCTGTGAGTGAGAGAGAGAGAAAGAAAGAGAGTCTGTGTGAGAAAGAGAGAAAGAGAAGCTGTGAGTGAGAGAGAGAGAGAAGCTGTGAGTGAGAGAGAGAGAAGCTGTGAGTGAGAGAGAGAGAAATAGAAGCTGTGAGTTAGAGAGTAAGAGAAGCTGTGAGTGAGTGGGAGAGAGAGAAGCTGTGAGTGAGAGAGAGAGAGAGAGAAAGAGAAGTTGTGAGTGAGAGAGAGAGAGAGAGTTGATTTGAGTGAGTGTGAGAGAGAAACAGAAGCTGTGAGTGAGAGAGAGAAAGAGAGAAAGAGAAGCTGTGAGTGAGAAAGAGAGAAAGAGAGGCTGTGAGTGAGAGAGAGAGAAAAAGCTGTGAGTGAGATAGAGAGAAAGAGATGCTTTGAGTGAGAGAGAGAGAAATAGAAGCTGTGAGTGAGAGAGAGAGAAAGAGAGTCTGTGTCAGAAAGAGAGAAATAGAAGCTGTGAGTGAGAGAGAGAGAGAAGCCATGAGTGAGAGAGAGAAGCTGTGAGTGAGAGAGAGAGAAATAGAAGCTGTGAGTGAGGGAGAAAGAGATGCTGTGAGTGAGAGAGAGAAAGAGAAGCTGTGAGTGAGAGAGAGAGAGAGAAAGAGAAGCTGTGAGTGAGAGAGAAAGAGAAAGAGAAAGAGAAGCTGTGAGTGACACACAGAGAGAGAAGCTGTGAGTGAGTGAGAGAGAGAAAGAGATGCAGTGAGTGAGAGAGAAACAGAAGCTGTGAATGAGAGAGAGAGAGAAAGAGAAGGTGTGAGTGTGAGAGAGAGAAAAAGGGAAGCTGGGTGTGTGTGAGAGAGAAAGAGAAGCTGTGTGGGAGAGAGAGAGAAAGAGAAGCTGTGGGGGAGAGAGAGATACTGTGAGTGAGAGAGAGAAAGAGAAACTGTGAGTGAGTGAGAGAGAAAGAGAAGCTGTGAGTTTGGGAGAGTGAAGATGTGAGTGAGAGAGAGAAAGAGATGCTGTGAGTGAAAGAAAGAGAGTGAAAGAGAAGCTGTGAGTGAGAGAGAGAGAGAAAGAGAAGCTGTGAGTGAGAGAGAGAGAGAGAGTTGATTTGAGTGAGTGTGAGAGAGAAACAGAAGCTGTGAGTGAGAGAGAGAAAGAGAGAAAGAGAAGCTGTGAGTGAGAGAGAGAGAAAGAGAGGCTGTGAGTGAGAGAGAGAGAAAAAGCTGTGAGTGAGATAGAGAGAAAGAGATGCTTTGAGTGAGAGAGTGAGAGAGAAATAGAAGCTGTGAGTGAGAGAGAGAGAAAGAGAGTCTGTGTCAGAAAGAGAGAAATAGAAGCTGTGCGTGAGAGAGAGAGAGAAGCCATGAGTGAGAGAGAGAAGCTGTGAGTGAGAGAGAGAGAAATAGAAGCTGTGAGTGAGGGAGAAAGAGAAGCTGTGAGTGAGTGAGAGAGAGAAGCTGTGCGTGAGAGAGAGAGAAAGAGAAGCTGTGAGTGAGAGAGAGAGAGAAAGAGAAGCTGTGAGTGAGAGAGAGAAAGAGAAGCTGAGAAAGAGAGAGTGAAAGAGAAGCTGTGAGTGTGTGAGAGAGAGAGAGAAAGAGAAGCTGTGAGTGAGAGAGAGAAAGAGAATCTGAGAAAGAGAGTGTGAAAGAGAAGCTGTAAGAGAGAGAGAGAGAAGCTGTGAGTGAGAGAGAGAGAAGCTGTGAGTGAAAGAGAGAGAGAGAGATGCTGTGAGTGAGAGAGAAACAGAAGCTGTGAATGAGAGAGAGAGAGAAAGAGAAGGTATGAGTGAGAGAGAGAGAGAAAGAGAAGGTATGAGAGAGAGAGAGAAGCCGTGAGTGAGAGAGAAAGAGAAGCTGTGAGTTACACAGAGAGAGAGAAGCTGTGAGTGACAGAGAGAGAATGAGAAGCTGTGTGTGTGAGAGAGAAAGAGAAGCTGTGAGTGTGAGAGAGAGAGAGAGAAAGAGAAGCTGTGTGTGTGTGTGTGAGATTAAGAGAAGCTGTGTGTGTGTGAGAGAGGAAGAGACACTGTGTGTGAGAGAGAGAGAAAGAGAGAAAGAGAAGCTGTGAGTGAGAGAGAGAGAGATGCTGTGAGTGAGAGAGAAACAGAAGCTGTGAATGAGAGAGAGAGAAGGTGTGAGTGAGAGAGAGAAAAAAGGAGAAGCTGTGAGAGAGAGAGAGAGAAAGAGAAGCCATGAGTGAGAGAGAAAGAGAAAGAGAAAGAGAAGCTGTGAGTGACACAGAGAGAGAGAAGCTGTGAGTGAGAGAGAGAGAGAATGAGAAGCTGTGTGTGTGAGAGAGAAAGAGAAGCTGTGAGTGAAAGAGAGAGAGAGAGAGAGAAGCTGTGAGTGAGAGAGAGAGAGAGTTGCTGTGAGTGAGTGAGAGAGAGAAACAGAAGCTGCGAGTGAGAGAGAGAAAGAGAAGCTGTGAGTGAGAGACAGAAAGAGAGAAAGAGAAGCTGTGAGTGAGAGAGAGAGAAAGAGATGCTTTGAGTGAGAGAGAGAGAAACAGAAGCTGTGAGTGAGAGAGAGAGAGAAAGAGAGTCTGTGAGAGAAAGAGAGGAAGAGAAGCTGTGAGTGACTGAGAGAGAGAAGCTGTGAGTGAGAGAGGGAAGCTGTGAGTGAGAGAGAGAGAAATAGAAGCTGTGAGTGAGAGAGAAAGAGAAGCTGTGAGTGAGTGAGTGAGAGAGAAGCTGTGAGTGGGAGAGAGAGAGAAAGAGAAGCTGTGGGGGAGAGAGAGATACTGTGAGTGAGAGAGAGAAAGAGAAACTGTGAGTGAGTGAGAGAGAAAGAGAAGCTGTGAGTTTGGGAGAGAGAAGATGTGAGTGAGAGAGAGAAAGAGATGCTGTGAGTGAAAGAAAGAGAGTGAAAGAGAAGCTGTGAGTGAGAGAGAGAGAGAAAGAGAAGCTGTGAGTGAGTGAGAGAGAGAGAGAGTTGATTTGAGTGAGTGTGAGAGAGAAACAGAAGCTGTGAGTGAGAGAGAGAAAGAGAGAAAGAGAAGCTGTGAGTGAGAGAGAGAGAGAGAGAAAGAGAAGTTGTGAGTGAGAGAGAGAGAAAGAGATGCTGTGAGTGAGAGAGAGAAAGAGAAGCTGAGAAAGAGAGAGTGAAAGAGAAGCTGTCAGTGAGAGAGAGAGAAGCTGTGAGTGAGAGAGAGAGAAGCTGTGAGTGAGAGAGAGAGAGAGAGAAGCTGTGAGTGAGAGAGAGAGAGAAAGAGAAGCTGTGAGTGAGAGAGAGAAAAAGAGAATCTGAGAAAGAGAGAAAGAGAAGCTGTGAGTGAGAGAGAAAGAGAAAGAGAAGCTGTGAGTGACACAGAGAGAGAGAAGCTGTGAGTGAGTGAGAGAGAGAAAGAGATGCAGTGAGTGAGAGAGAAACAGAAGCTGTGAATGAGAGAGAGAGAGAAAGAGAAGGTGTGAGTATGAGAGAGAGAAAAAGGGAAGCTGGGTGTGAGAGAGAGAGAAAGAGAAGCTGTGTGGGAGAGAGAGAGAAAGAGAAGCTGTGGGGGAGAGAGAGATACTGTGAGTGAGAGAGAGAAAGAGAAACTGTGAGTGAGTGAGAGAGAAAGAGAAGCTGTGAGTTTGGGAGAGAGAAGATGTGAGTGAGAGAGAGAGAGAAAGAGATGCTGTGAGTGAAAGAAAGAGAGTGAAAGAGAAGCTGTGAGTGAGAGAGAGAGAGAAAGAGAAGCTGTGAGTGAGTGAGAGAGAGAAAGGGAAGCTGTGAGTGTGTGACAGAGTGAGTGCTGTGAGTGAGAGAGAGAGAAAGAGAAGCTGTGAGTGAGAGAGAAAGAGAGAGAAAGAGAAGCTGTGAGTGAGAGATAGAGAAAGAGAATCTGAGAAAGAGTGTGTGAAAGAGAAGCTGAGTGAGAGAGAGAGAGAACCTGTGAGTGAGAGAGAGAAACTGTGAGTGAGAGAGAGAGAGAGAAAGAGATGCTGTGAGTGAGAGAGAAACAGAAGCTGTGAATGAGAGAGAGAGAAGGTGTGAGTGAGAGAGAGAAAAAAGGAGAAGCTGTGAGAGAGAGAGAGAGAAAGAGAAGCCATGAGTGAGAGAGAAAGAGAAAGAGAAAGAGAAGCTGTGAGTGACACAGAGAGAGAGAAGCTGTGAGTGAGAGAGAGAGAGAATGAGAAGCTGTGTGTGTGAGAGAGAAAGAGAAGCTGTGAGTGAAAGAGAGAGAGAGAGAGAGAAGCTGTGAGTGAGAGAGAGAGAGAGTTGCTGTGAGTGAGTGAGAGAGAGAAACAGAAGCTGCGAGTGAGAGAGAGAAAGAGAAGCTGTGAGTGAGAGACAGAAAGAGAGAAAGAGAAGCTGTGAGTGAGAGAGAGAGAAAGAGATGCTTTGAGTGAGAGAGAGAGAAACAGAAGCTGTGAGTGAGAGAGAGAGAGAAAGAGAGTCTGTGAGAGAAAGAGAGGAAGAGAAGCTGTGAGTGACTGAGAGAGAGAAGCTGTGAGTGAGAGAGGGAAGCTGTGAGTGAGAGAGAGAGAAATAGAAGCTGTGAGTGAGAGAGAAAGAGAAGCTGTGAGTGAGTGAGTGAGAGAGAAGCTGTGAGTGGGAGAGAGAGAGAAAGAGAAGCTGTGGGGGAGAGAGAGATACTGTGAGTGAGAGAGAGAAAGAGAAACTGTGAGTGAGTGAGAGAGAAAGAGAAGCTGTGAGTTTGGGAGAGAGAAGATGTGAGTGAGAGAGAGAAAGAGATGCTGTGAGTGAAAGAAAGAGAGTGAAAGAGAAGCTGTGAGTGAGAGAGAGAGAGAAAGAGAAGCTGTGAGTGAGTGAGAGAGAGAGAGAGAGTTGATTTGAGTGAGTGTGAGAGAGAAACAGAAGCTGTGAGTGAGAGAGAGAAAGAGAGAAAGAGAAGCTGTGAGTGAGAGAGAGAGAGAGAGAAAGAGAAGTTGTGAGTGAGAGAGAGAGAAAGAGATGCTGTGAGTGAGAGAGAGAAAGAGAAGCTGAGAAAGAGAGAGTGAAAGAGAAGCTGTCAGTGAGAGAGAGAGAAGCTGTGAGTGAGAGAGAGAGAAGCTGTGAGTGAGAGAGAGAGAGAGAGAAGCTGTGAGTGAGAGAGAGAGAGAAAGAGAAGCTGTGAGTGAGAGAGAGAAAAAGAGAATCTGAGAAAGAGAGAAAGAGAAGCTGTGAGTGAGAGAGAAAGAGAAAGAGAAGCTGTGAGTGACACAGAGAGAGAGAAGCTGTGAGTGAGTGAGAGAGAGAAAGAGATGCAGTGAGTGAGAGAGAAACAGAAGCTGTGAAAGAGAGAGAGAGAGAAAGAGAAGGTGTGAGTATGAGAGAGAGAAAAAGGGAAGCTGGGTGTGAGAGAGAGAGAAAGAGAAGCTGTGTGGGAGAGAGAAAGAGAAGCTGTGGGGGAGAGAGAGATACTGTGAGTGAGAGAGAGAAAGAGAAACTGTGAGTGAGTGAGAGAGAAAGAGAAGCTGTGAGTTTGGGAGAGAGAAGATGTGAGTGAGAGAGAGAGAGAAAGAGATGCTGTGAGTGAAAGAAAGAGAGTGAAAGAGAAGCTGTGAGTGAGAGAGAGAGAGAAAGAGAAGCTGTGAGTGAGTGAGAGAGAGAAAGGGAAGCTGTGAGTGTGTGACAGAGTGAGTGCTGTGAGTGAGAGAGAGAGAAAGAGAAGCTGTGAGTGAGAGAGAAAGAGAGAGAAAGAGAAGCTGTGAGTGAGAGATAGAGAAAGAGAATCTGAGAAAGAGTGTGTGAAAGAGAAGCTGAGTGAGAGAGAGAGAGAACCTGTGAGTGAGAGAGAGAAACTGTGAGTGAGAGAGAGAGAGAGAAAGAGATGCTGTGAGTGAGAGAGAAACAGAAGCTGTGAATGAGAGAGAGAGAAGGTGTGAGTGAGAGAGAGAAAAAAGGAGAAGCTGTGAGAGAGAGAGAGAGAAAGAGAAGCCATGAGTGAGAGAGAAAGAGAAAGAGAAAGAGAAGCTGTGAGTGACACAGAGAGAGAGAAGCTGTGAGTGAGAGAGAGAGAGAATGAGAAGCTGTGTGTGTGAGAGAGAAAGAGAAGCTGTGAGTGAAAGAGAGAGAGAGAGAGAGAAGCTGTGAGTGAGAGAGAGAGAGAGTTGCTGTGAGTGAGTGAGAGAGAGAAACAGAAGCTGCGAGTGAGAGAGAGAAAGAGAAGCTGTGAGTGAGAGACAGAAAGAGAGAAAGAGAAGCTGTGAGTGAGAGAGAGAGAAAGAGATGCTTTGAGTGAGAGAGAGAGAAACAGAAGCTGTGAGTGAGAGAGAGAGAGAAAGAGAGTCTGTGAGAGAAAGAGAGGAAGAGAAGCTGTGAGTGACTGAGAGAGAGAAGCTGTGAGTGAGAGAGGGAAGCTGTGAGTGAGAGAGAGAGAAATAGAAGCTGTGAGTGAGAGAGAAAGAGAAGCTGTGAGTGAGTGAGTGAGAGAGAAGCTGTGAGTGGGAGAGAGAGAGAAAGAGAAGCTGTGGGGGAGAGAGAGATACTGTGAGTGAGAGAGAGAAAGAGAAACTGTGAGTGAGTGAGAGAGAAAGAGAAGCTGTGAGTTTGGGAGAGCGAAGATGTGAGTGAGAGAGAGAAAGAGATGCTGTGAGTGAAAGAAAGAGAGTGAAAGAGAAGCTGTGAGTGAGAGAGAGAGAGAAAGAGAAGCTGTGAGTGAGTGAGAGAGAGAGAGAGTTGATTTGAGTGAGTGTGAGAGAGAAACAGAAGCTGTGAGTGAGAGAGAGAAAGAGAGAAAGAGAAGCTGTGAGTGAGAGAGAGAGAAAGAGAGGCTGTGAGTGAGAGAGAGAGAAAAAGCTGTGAGTGAGATAGAGAGAAAGAGATGCTTTGAGTGAGAGAGAGAGAAATAGAAGCTGTGAGTGAGAGAGAGAGAGAAGCCATGAGTGAGAGAGAGAAGCTGTGAGTGAGAGAGAGAGAAATAGAAGCTGTGAGTGAGGGAGAAAGAGAAGCTGTGAGTGAGTGAGAGAGAGAAGCTGTGCGTGAGAGAGAGAGAAAGAGAAGCTGTGAGTGAGAGAGAGAGAGAAAGAGAAGCTGTGAGTGAGAGAGAGAAAGAGAAGCTGAGAAAGAGAGAGTGAAAGAGAAGCTGTGAGTGAGAGAGAGAGAGAGAAAGAGAAGCTGTGAGTGAGAGAGAGAAAGAGAATCTGAGAAAGAGAGTGTGAAAGAGAAGCTGTAAGAGAGAGAGAGAGAAGCTGTGAGTGAGAGAGAGAGAAGGTGTGAGTGAAAGAGAGAGAGAGAGATGCTGTGAGTGAGAGAGAAACAGAAGCTGTGAATGAGAGAGAGAGAGAAAGAGAAGGTATGAGTGAGAGAGAGAGAGAAAGAGAAGGTATGAGAGAGAGAGAGAAGCCGTGAGTGAGAGAGAAAGAGAAGCTGTGAGTTACACAGAGAGAGAGAAGCTGTGAGTGACAGAGAGAGAATGAGAAGCTGTGTGTGTGAGAGAGAAAGAGAAGCTGTGAGTGTGAGAGAGAGAGAGAGAAAGAGAAGCTGTGTGTGTGTGTGTGAGATTAGGAGAAGCTGTGTGTGTGAGAGAGAGGAAGAGACACTGTGTGTGAGAGAGAGAGAAAGAGAGAAAGAGAAGCTGTGAGTGAGAGAGAGAGAGATGCTGTGAGTGAGAGAGAGAAAGAGAAGTTGTGTATGTATGAGAGAGATATATGCTGTGAGTAAGAGAGAGAAAGAGAAGCTGTGTGTGAGAGAAAGAGAAAGTGAAGCTGTGTGTGAGAGAAAGAGAGAAAGTGAAGCTGTGAGTGAGAGAGAGAGAAAGAGAAGCATTGAGAGAGAGAGGAATAGAGTCTGTGAGAGAGAGAGAAAGAGAAGCTGTGTGTGAGAGAGAGAAGCTGTGAGTGAGAGCAAGAGAGCGAAAGAGAAGCTGTGAAAGAGAGAGAAAGACAAGCTGTGAGTGAGAGAGAGAGAGGTGCTGTGAGTGAGTGAGAGAGAGAAACAGAAGCTGTGAGTGAGAGAGAGAAAGAGAGAAAGAGAAGCTATGAGTGAGAGAGAGAGAAAGTGAAGCTGTGAGTGAGAGAGAGAGAGAAAAAGCTGTGAGTGAGAGAGAGAGAGAAAGAGATGCTTTGAGTGAGAGAGAGAGAAATAGAAGCTGTGAGTGAGAGAGAGAGAAAGAAAGAGAGTCTGTGTGAGAAAGAGAGAAAGAGAAGCTGTGAGTGAGAGAGAGAGAGAAGCTGTGAGTGAGAGAGAGAGAAGCTGTGAGTGAGAGAGAGAGAAATAGAAGCTGTGAGTTAGAGAGTAAGAGAAGCTGTGAGTGAGTGGGAGAGAGAGAAGCTGTGAGTGAGAGAGAGAGAGAGAGAAAGAGAAGTTGTGAGTGAGAGAGAGAGAGAGAGTTGATTTGAGTGAGTGTGAGAGAGAAACAGAAGCTGTGAGTGAGAGAGAGAAAGAGAGAAAGAGAAGCTGTGAGTGAGAAAGAGAGAAAGAGAGGCTGTGAGTGAGAGAGAGAGAAAAAGCTGTGAGTGAGATAGAGAGAAATAGAAGCTGTGAGTTAGAGAGTAAGAGAAGCTGTGAGTGAGAGAGAGAGAAATAGAAGCTGTGAGTTAGAGAGTAAGAGAAGCTGTGAGTGAGTGGGAGAGAGAGAGTCTGTGTGAGAAAGAGAGAAAGAGAAGCTGTGAGTGAGAGAGAGAGAGAAGCTGTGAGTGAGAGAGAGAGAAATAGAAGCTGTGAGTTAGAGAGTAAGAGAAGCTGTGAGTGAGTGGGAGAGAGAGAAGCTGTGAGTGAGAGAGAGAGAGAGAGAAAGAGAAGTTGTGAGTGAGAGAGAGAGAAAGAGATGCTGTGAGTGAGAGAGAGAAAGAGAAGCTGAGAAAGAGAGAGTGAAAGAGAAGCTGTCAGTGAGAGAGAGAGAAGCTGTGAGTGAGAGAGAGAGAAGCTGTGAGTGAGAGAGAGAGAGAGAGAAGCTGTGAGTGAGAGAGAGAGAGAAAGAGAAGCTGTGAGTGAGAGAGAAAAAGAGAATCTGAGAAAGAGAGAAAGAGAAGCTGTGAGTGAGAGAGAAAGAGAAAGAGAAAGAGAAGCTGTGAGTGACACAGAGAGAGAGAAGCTGTGAGTGAGTGAGAGAGAGAAAGAGATGCAGTGAGTGAGAGAGAAACAGAAGCTGTGAATGAGAGAGAGAGAGAAAGAGAAGGTGTGAGTATGAGAGAGAGAAAAAGGGAAGCTGGGTGTGAGAGAGAGAGAAAGAGAAGCTGTGTGGGAGAGAGAGAGAAAGAGAAGCTGTGGGGGAGAGAGAGATACTGTGAGTGAGAGAGAGAAAGAGAAACTGTGAGTGAGTGAGAGAGAAAGAGAAGCTGTGAGTTTGGGAGAGAGAAGATGTGAGTGAGAGAGAGAGAGAAAGAGATGCTGTGAGTGAAAGAAAGAGAGTGAAAGAGAAGCTGTGAGTGAGAGAGAGAGAAAAAGAGAAGCTGTGAGTGAGTGAGAGAGAGAAAGGGAAGCTGTGAGTGTGTGACAGAGTGAGTGCTGTGAGTGAGAGAGAGAGAAAGAGAAGCTGTGAGTGAGAGAGAAAGAGAGAGAAAGAGAAGCTGTGAGTGAGAGATAGAGAAAGAGAATCTGAGAAAGAGTGTGTGAAAGAGAAGCTGAGTGAGAGAGAGAGAGAACCTGTGAGTGAGAGAGAGAAACTGTGAGTGAGAGAGAGAGAGAAAGAGATGCTGTGCGTGAGAGAGAAACAGAAGCTGTGAATGAGAGAGAGAGAAGGTGTGAGTGAGAGAGAGAAAAAAGGAGAAGCTGTGTGAGAGAGAGAGAGAAAGAGAAGCCATGAGTGAGAGAGAAAGAGAAAGAGAAAGAGAAGCTGTGAGTGACACAGAGAGAGAGAAGCTGTGAGTGAGAGAGAGAGAGAATGAGAAGCTGTGTGTGTGAGAGAGAAAGAGAAGCTGTGAGTGAAAGAGAGAGAGAGAGAGAGAAGCTGTGAGTGAGAGAGAGAGAGAGTTGCTGTGAGTGAGTGAGAGAGAGAAACAGAAGCTGCGAGTGAGAGAGAGAAAGAGAAGCTGTGAGTGAGAGACAGAAAGAGAGAAAGAGAAGCTGTGAGTGAGAGAGAGAGAAAGAGATGCTTTGAGTGAGAGAGAGAAACAGAAGCTGTGAGTGAGAGAGAGAGAGAAAGAGAGTCTGTGAGAGAAAGAGAGGAAGAGAAGCTGTGAGTGACTGAGAGAGAGAAGCTGTGAGTGAGAGAGAGAAGCTGTGAGTGAGAGAGAGAGAAATAGAAGCTGTGAGTGAGAGAGAAAGAGAAGCTGTGAGTGAGTGAGTGAGAGAGAAGCTGTGAGTGAGAGAGAGAGAGAAAGAGAAGCTGTGAGTGAGAGAGAGAAAGAGAAGCTGAGAAAGAGAGAGTGAAAGAGAAGCTGTGAGTGAGAGAGAGAGAGAAGCTGTGAGTGAGAGAGAAAGAAGTTGTGAGTGAGAGAGAGAAAGAGAAGCTGTGAGTGAGAGAGAGAGAGAGAGAGAGAGAGAAGCTGTAAGTGAGAGAGAGAGAGAAAGAGAATCTGAGAAAGAGAGAGAGAAAGAGAAGCTGTAAGTGAGAGAGAAAGAGAAGCTGTGAGAGAGAGAGAGAGAAAGAGAAGCTGTGAGTGAGAGAGAGAGAAAGAGAAGTTGTGAGTGAGTGAGAGAGGAAGAGATGCTGTGAGTGAGAGAGAGAGAGAAAGAGAAGCTGTGAGAGAGAGTGAGAAAGAGAAGCTGTGAGTGAGAGGGAGAGAAAGAGAAAGAGAAGCTGTGAGTGAGACAAAGAGAGAGAAAGAGAAGCTGTGGTTGAGAGAGAGAGAGAAAGAGAAGCTGTGATTGAGAGAGAGAGAGAGAAGCTGTGAGTGAGAGAGAGAGAAAGAGAAGCTGTGAGTGAGAGAGAGAGGAAGAGATGCTGTGAGTGAGAGAGAGAGAAAGAGAAGCTGTGAGTGAGTGAGAGAGAGAGAGAGAATCTGTGAGTGAGAGGGAGAGAGAGAAAGAAAAGCTGTGAGAGAGAGAGAAAAACAGAAGCTGTGAGTGAGAGAGAGAGAGAAAGAGAAGCTGTGAGTGAGAGAGAGAGAAAGAGAAGCTGTGAGAGAGAGAGAGAGAGAATCTGTGAGTGAGAGGGAGAGGGAGAAAGAGAAGCTGTGAGTGAGAGAGAGAAAGAGAAACTGTGAGTGAGTGAGAGAGAAAGAGAAGCTGTGAGTTTGGGAGAGAGAAGATGTGAGTGAGAGAGAGAAAGAGATGCTGTGAGTGAAAGAAAGAGAGTGAAAGAGAAGCTGTGAGTGAGAGAGAGAGAGAAAGAGAAGCTGTGAGTGAGTGAGAGAGAGAGAGAGTTGATTTGAGTGAGTGTGAGAGAGAAACAGAAGCTGTGAGTGAGAGAGAGAAAGAGAGAAAGAGAAGCTGTGAGTGAGAGAGAGAGAAAGAGAGGCTGTGAGTGAGAGAGAGAGAAAAAGCTGTGAGTGAGATAGAGAGAAAGAGATGCTTTGAGTGAGAGAGAGAGAAATAGAAGCTGTGAGTGAGAGAGAGAGAGAAGCCATGAGTGAGAGAGAGAAGCTGTGAGTGAGAGAGAGAGAAATAGAAGCTGTGAGTGAGGGAGAAAGAGAAGCTGTGAGTGAGTGAGAGAGAGAAGCTGTGCGTGAGAGAGAGAGAAAGAGAAGCTGTGAGTGAGAGAGAGAGAGAAAGAGAAGCTGTGAGTGAGAGAGAGAAAGAGAAGCTGAGAAAGAGAGAGTGAAAGAGAAGCTGTGAGTGAGAGAGAGAGAGAGAAAGAGAAGCTGTGAGTGAGAGAGAGAAAGAGAATCTGAGAAAGAGAGTGTGAAAGAGAAGCTGTAAGAGAGAGAGAGAGAAGCTGTGAGTGAGAGAGAGAGAAGCTGTGAGTGAAAGAGAGAGAGAGAGATGCTGTGAGTGAGAGAGAAACAGAAGCTGTGAATGAGAGAGAGAGAGAAAGAGAAGGTATGAGTGAGAGAGAGAGAGAAAGAGAAGGTATGAGAGAGAGAGAAGCCGTGAGTGAGAGAGAAAGAGAAGCTGTGAGTTACACAGAGAGAGAGAAGCTGTGAGTGACAGAGAGAGAATGAGAAGCTGTGTGTGTGAGAGAGAAAGAGAAGCTGTGAGTGTGAGAGAGAGAGAGAGAAAGAGAAGCTGTGTGTGTGTGTGTGAGATTAAGAGAAGCTGTGTGTGTGTGAGAGAGGAAGAGACACTGTGTGTGAGAGAGAGAGAAAGAGAGAAAGAGAAGCTGTGAGTGAGAGAGAGAGAGATGCTGTGAGTGAGAGAGAGAAAGAGAAGTTGTGTATGTATGAGAGAGATATATGCTGTGAGTAAGAGAGAGAAAGAGAAGCTGTGTGTGAGAGAAAGAGAAAGTGAAGCTGTGTGTGAGAGAAAGAGAGAAAGTGAAGCTGTGAGTGAGAGAGAGAGAAAGAGAAGCATTGAGAGAGAGAGGAATAGAGTCTGTGAGAGAGAGAGAAAGAGAAGCTGTGTGTGTGAGAGAGAAGCTGTAAGTGAGAGCAAGAGAGCGAAAGAGAAGCTGTGAAAGGGAGAGAAAGACAAGCTGTGAGTGAGAGAGAGAGGTGCTGTGAGTGAGTGAGAGAGAGAAACAGAAGCTGTGAGTGAGAGAGAGAAAGAGAGAAAGAGAAGCTGTGAGTGAGAGAGAGAAAGAGAAGCTGTGAGTGAGAGAGAGAGAAAAAGCTGTGAGTGAGAGAGAGAGAGAGAAAGAGATGCTTTGAGTGAGAGAGAGAGAAATAGAAGCTGTGAGTGAGAGAGAGAGAGAGAGAGTCTGTGTGAGAAAGAGAGAAAGAGAAGCTGTGAGTGAGAGAGAGAGAGAAGCTGTGAGTGAGAGAGAGAGAGAAATAGAAGCTGTGAGTTAGAGAGTAAGAGAAGCTGTGAGTGAGTGGGAGAGAGAGAAGCTGTGAGTGAGAGAGAGAGAGAGAAAGAGAAGTTGTGAGTGAGAGAGAGAGAAAGAGATGCTGTGAGTGAGAGAGAGAAAGAGAAGCTGAGAAAGAGAGAGTGAAAGAGAAGCTGTCAGTGAGAGAGAGAGAAGCTGTGAGTGAGAGAGAGAGAAGCTGTGAGTGAGAGAGAGAGAGAGAAGCTGTGAGTGAGAGAGAGAGAGAGAAAAAGAAGCTGTGAGTGAGAGAGAGAAAAAGAGAATCTGAGAAAGAGAGAAAGAGAAGCTGTGAGTGAGAGAGAAAGAGAAAGAGAAAGAGAAGCTGTGAGTGACACAGAGAGAGAGAAGCTGTGAGTGAGTGAGAGAGAGAAAGAGATGCAGTGAGTGAGAGAGAAACAGAAGCTGTGAATGAGAGAGAGAGAGAAAGAGAAGGTGTGAGTATGAGAGAGAGAAAAAGGGAAGCTGGGTGTGAGAGAGAGAGAAAGAGAAGCTGTGTGGGAGAGAGAGAGAAAGAGAAGCTGTGGGGGAGAGAGAGATACTGTGAGTGAGAGAGAGAAAGAGAAACTGTGAGTGAGTGAGAGAGAAAGAGAAGCTGTGAGTTTGGGAGAGAGAAGATGTGAGTGAGAGAGAGAGAGAAAGAGATGCTGTGAGTGAAAGAAAGAGAGTGAAAGAGAAGCTATGAGTGAGAGAGAGAGAGAGAGAGAAGCTGTGAGTGAGTGAGAGAGAGAAAGGGAAGCTGTGAGTGTGTGACAGAGTGAGTGCTGTGAGTGAGAGAGAGAGAGAGAAAGAGAAGCTGTGAGTGAGAGAGAAAGAGAGAGAAAGAGAAGCTGTGAGTGAGAGATAGAGAAAGAGAATCTGAGAAAGAGTGTGTGAAAGAGAAGCTGAGTGAGAGAGAGAGAGAACCTGTGAGTGAGAGAGAGAAACTGTGAGTGAGAGAGAGAGAGAGAAAGAGATGCTGTGCGTGAGAGAGAAACAGAAGCTGTGAATGAGAGAGAGAGAAGGTGTGAGTGAGAGAGAGAAAAAAGGAGAAGCTGTGTGAGAGAAAGAGAGAAAGAGAAGCTGTGAGTGAGAGAGAGAGAGAGAGAAAGAGAAGTTGTGAGTGAGAGAGAGAGAAAGAGATGCTGTGAGTGAGAGAGAGAAAGAGAAGCTGAGAAAGAGAGAGTGAAAGAGAAGCTGTCAGTGAGAGAGAGAGAAGCTGTGAGTGAGAGAGAGAGAAGCTGTGAGTGAGAGAGAGAGAGAGAGAAGCTGTGAGTGAGAGAGAGAGAGAAAGAGAAGCTGTGAGTGAGAGAGAAAAAGAGAATCTGAGAAAGAGAGAAAGAGAAGCTGTGAGTGAGAGAGAAAGAGAAAGAGAAAGAGAAGCTGTGAGTGACACAGAGAGAGAGAAGCTGTGAGTGAGTGAGAGAGAGAAAGAGATGCAGTGAGTGAGAGAGAAACAGAAGCTGTGAATGAGAGAGAGAGAGAAAGAGAAGGTGTGAGTATGAGAGAGAGAAAAAGGGAAGCTGGGTGTGAGAGAGAGAGAAAGAGAAGCTGTGTGGGAGAGAGAGAGAAAGAGAAGCTGTGGGGGAGAGAGAGATACTGTGAGTGAGAGAGAGAAAGAGAAACTGTGAGTGAGTGAGAGAGAAAGAGAAGCTGTGAGTTTGGGAGAGAGAAGATGTGAGTGAGAGAGAGAGAGAAAGAGATGCTGTGAGTGAAAGAAAGAGAGTGAAAGAGAAGCTGTGAGTGAGAGAGAGAGAGAAAGAGAAGCTGTGAGTGAGTGAGAGAGAGAAAGGGAAGCTGTGAGTGTGTGACAGAGTGAGTGCTGTGAGTGAGAGAGAGAGAAAGAGAAGCTGTGAGTGAGAGAGAAAGAGAGAGAAAGAGAAGCTGTGAGTGAGAGATAGAGAAAGAGAATCTGAGAAAGAGTGTGTGAAAGAGAAGCTGAGTGAGAGAGAGAGAGAACCTGTGAGTGAGAGAGAGAAACTGTGAGTGAGAGAGAGAGAGAAAGAGATGCTGTGCGTGAGAGAGAAACAGAAGCTGTGAATGAGAGAGAGAGAAGGTGTGAGTGAGAGAGAGAATAAAGGAGAAGCTGTGTGAGAGAGAGAGAGAAAGAGAAGCCATGAGTGAGAGAGAAAGAGAAAGAGAAAGAGAAGCTGTGAGTGACACAGAGAGAGAGAAGCTGTGAGTGAGAGAGAGAGAGAATGAGAAGCTGTGTGTGTGAGAGAGAAAGAGAAGCTGTGAGTGAAAGAGAGAGAGAGAGAGAGAAGCTGTGAGTGAGAGAGAGAGAGAGTTGCTGTGAGTGAGTGAGAGAGAGAAACAGAAGCTGCGAGTGAGAGAGAGAAAGAGAAGCTGTGAGTGAGAGACAGAAAGAGAGAAAGAGAAGCTGTGAGTGAGAGAGAGAGAAAGAGATGCTTTGAGTGAGAGAGAGAAACAGAAGCTGTGAGTGAGAGAGAGAGAGAAAGAGAGTCTGTGAGAGAAAGAGAGGAAGAGAAGCTGTGAGTGACTGAGAGAGAGAAGCTGTGAGTGAGAGAGAGAAGCTGTGAGTGAGAGAGAGAGAAATAGAAGCTGTGAGTGAGAGAGAAAGAGAAGCTGTGAGTGAGTGAGTGAGAGAGAAGCTGTGAGTGAGAGAGAGAGAGAAAGAGAAGCTGTGAGTGAGAGAGAGAAAGAGAAGCTGAGAAAGAGAGAGTGAAAGAGAAGCTGTGAGTGAGAGAGAGAGAGAAGCTGTGAGTGAGAGAGAAAGAAGTTGTGAGTGAGAGAGAGAAAGAGAAGCTGTGAGTGAGAGAGAGAGAGAGAGAGAGAGAAGCTGTAAGTGAGAGAGAGAGAGAAAGAGAATCTGAGAAAGAGAGAGAGAAAGAGAAGCTGTAAGTGAGAGAGAAAGAGAAGCTGTGAGAGAGAGAGAGAGAAAGAGAAGCTGTGAGTGAGAGAGAGAGAAAGAGAAGTTGTGAGTGAGTGAGAGAGGAAGAGATGCTGTGAGTGAGAGAGAGAGAGAAAGAGAAGCTGTGAGAGAGAGTGAGAAAGAGAAGCTGTGAGTGAGAGGGAGAGAAAGAGAAAGAGAAGCTGTGAGTGAGACAAAGAGAGAGAAAGAGAAGCTGTGGATGAGAGAGAGAGAGAAAGAGAAGCTGTGATTGAGAGATAGAGAGAGAGAAGCTGTGAGTGAGAGAGAGAGAAAGAGAAGCTGTGAGTGAGAGAGAGAGGAAGAGATGCTGTGAGTGAGAGAGAGAGAAAGAGAAGCTGTGAGTGAGTGAGAGAGAGAGAGAGAATCTGTGAGTGAGAGGGAGAGAGAGAAAGAAAAGCTGTGAGAGAGAGAGAAAAACAGAAGCTGTGAGTGAGAGAGAGAGAGAAAGAGAAGCTGTGAGTGAGAGAGAGAGAAAGAGAAGCTGTGAGAGAGAGAGAGAGAGAATCTGTGAGTGAGAGGGAGAGGGAGAAAGAGAAGCTGTGAGTGAGAGAGAGAAAGAGAAACTGTGAGTGAGTGAGAGAGAAAGAGAAGCTGTGAGTTTGGGAGAGAGAAGATGTGAGTGAGAGAGAGAAAGAGATGCTGTGAGTGAAAGAAAGAGAGTGAAAGAGAAGCTGTGAGTGAGAGAGAGAGAGAAAGAGAAGCTGTGAGTGAGTGAGAGAGAGAGAGAGTTGATTTGAGTGAGTGTGAGAGAGAAACAGAAGCTGTGAGTGAGAGAGAGAAAGAGAGAAAGAGAAGCTGTGAGTGAGAGAGAGAGAAAGAGAGGCTGTGAGTGAGAGAGAGAGAAAAAGCTGTGAGTGAGATAGAGAGAAAGAGATGCTTTGAGTGAGAGAGAGAGAAATAGAAGCTGTGAGTGAGAGAGAGAGAGAAGCCATGAGTGAGAGAGAGAAGCTGTGAGTGAGAGAGAGAGAAATAGAAGCTGTGAGTGAGGGAGAAAGAGAAGCTGTGAGTGAGTGAGAGAGAGAAGCTGTGCGTGAGAGAGAGAGAAAGAGAAGCTGTGAGTGAGAGAGAGAGAGAAAGAGAAGCTGTGAGTGAGAGAGAGAAAGAGAAGCTGAGAAAGAGAGAGTGAAAGAGAAGCTGTGAGTGAGAGAGAGAGAGAGAAAGAGAAGCTGTGAGTGAGAGAGAGAAAGAGAATCTGAGAAAGAGAGTGTGAAAGAGAAGCTGTAAGAGAGAGAGAGAGAAGCTGTGAGTGAGAGAGAGAGAAGCTGTGAGTGAAAGAGAGAGAGAGAGATGCTGTGAGTGAGAGAGAAACAGAAGCTGTGAATGAGAGAGAGAGAGAAAGAGAAGGTATGAGTGAGAGAGAGAGAGAAAGAGAAGGTATGAGAGAGAGAGAAGCCGTGAGTCAGAGAGAAAGAGAAGCTGTGAGTTACACAGAGAGAGAGAAGCTGTGAGTGACAGAGAGAGAATGAGAAGCTGTGTGTGTGAGAGAGAAAGAGAAGCTGTGAGTGTGAGAGAGAGAGAGAGAAAGAGAAGCTGTGTGTGTGTGTGTGAGATTAAGAGAAGCTGTGTGTGTGTGAGAGAGGAAGAGACACTGTGTGTGAGAGAGAGAGAAAGAGAGAAAGAGAAGCTGTGAGTGAGAGAGAGAGAGATGCTGTGAGTGAGAGAGAGAAAGAGAAGTTGTGTATGTATGAGAGAGATATATGCTGTGAGTAAGAGAGAGAAAGAGAAGCTGTGTGTGAGAGAAAGAGAAAGTGAAGCTGTGTGTGAGAGAAAGAGAGAAAGTGAAGCTGTGAGTGAGAGAGAGAGAAAGAGAAGCATTGAGAGAGAGAGGAATAGAGTCTGTGAGAGAGAGAGAAAGAGAAGCTGTGTGTGTGAGAGAGAAGCTGTAAGTGAGAGCAAGAGAGCGAAAGAGAAGCTGTGAAAGGGAGAGAAAGACAAGCTGTGAGTGAGAGAGAGAGGTGCTGTGAGTGAGTGAGAGAGAGAAACAGAAGCTGTGAGTGAGAGAGAGAAAGAGAGAAAGAGAAGCTGTGAGTGAGAGAGAGAAAGAGAAGCTGTGAGTGAGAGAGAGAGAAAAAGCTGTGAGTGAGAGAGAGAGAGAGAAAGAGATGCTTTGAGTGAGAGAGAGAGAAATAGAAGCTGTGAGTGAGAGAGAGAGAGAGAGAGTCTGTGTGAGAAAGAGAGAAAGAGAAGCTGTGAGTGAGAGAGAGAGAGAAGCTGTGAGTGAGAGAGAGAGAGAAATAGAAGCTGTGAGTTAGAGAGTAAGAGAAGCTGTGAGTGAGTGGGAGAGAGAGAAGCTGTGAGTGAGAGAGAGAGAGAGAAAGAGAAGTTGTGAGTGAGAGAGAGAGAAAGAGATGCTGTGAGTGAGAGAGAGAAAGAGAAGCTGAGAAAGAGAGAGTGAAAGAGAAGCTGTCAGTGAGAGAGAGAGAAGCTGTGAGTGAGAGAGAGAGAAGCTGTGAGTGAGAGAGAGAGAGAGAAGCTGTGAGTGAGAGAGAGAGAGAGAAAAAGAAGCTGTGAGTGAGAGAGAGAAAAAGAGAATCTGAGAAAGAGAGAAAGAGAAGCTGTGAGTGAGAGAGAAAGAGAAAGAGAAAGAGAAGCTGTGAGTGACACAGAGAGAGAGAAGCTGTGAGTGAGTGAGAGAGAGAAAGAGATGCAGTGAGTGAGAGAGAAACAGAAGCTGTGAATGAGAGAGAGAGAGAAAGAGAAGGTGTGAGTATGAGAGAGAGAAAAAGGGAAGCTGGGTGTGAGAGAGAGAGAAAGAGAAGCTGTGTGGGAGAGAGAGAGAAAGAGAAGCTGTGGGGGAGAGAGAGATACTGTGAGTGAGAGAGAGAAAGAGAAACTGTGAGTGAGTGAGAGAGAAAGAGAAGCTGTGAGTTTGGGAGAGAGAAGATGTGAGTGAGAGAGAGAGAGAAAGAGATGCTGTGAGTGAAAGAAAGAAAGTGAAAGAGAAGCTATGAGTGAGAGAGAGAGAGAGAGAGAAGCTGTGAGTGAGTGAGAGAGAGAAAGGGAAGCTGTGAGTGTGTGACAGAGTGAGTGCTGTGAGTGAGAGAGAGAGAAAGAGAAGCTGTGAGTGAGAGAGAAAGAGAGAGAAAGAGAAGCTGTGAGTGAGAGATAGAGAAAGAGAATCTGAGAAAGAGTGTGTGAAAGAGAAGCTGAGTGAGAGAGAGAGAGAACCTGTGAGTGAGAGAGAGAAACTGTGAGTGAGAGAGAGAGAGAGAAAGAGATGCTGTGCGTGAGAGAGAAACAGAAGCTGTGAATGAGAGAGAGAGAAGGTGTGAGTGAGAGAGAGAAAAAAGGAGAAGCTGTGTGAGAGAGAGAGAGAAAGAGAAGCCATGAGTGAGAGAGAAAGAGAAAGAGAAAGAGAAGCTGTGAGTGACACAGAGAGAGAGAAGCTGTGAGTGAGAGAGAGAGAGAATGAGAAGCTGTGTGTGTGAGAGAGAAAGAGAAGCTGTGAGTGAAAGAGAGAGAGAGAGAGAGAAGCTGTGAGTGAGAGAGAGAGAGAGTTGCTGTGAGTGAGTGAGAGAGAGAAACAGAAGCTGCGAGTGAGAGAGAGAAAGAGAAGCTGTGAGTGAGAGACAGAAAGAGAGAAAGAGAAGCTGTGAGTGAGAGAGAGAGAAAGAGATGCTTTGAGTGAGAGAGAGAGAAACAGAAGCTGTGAGTGAGAGAGAGAGAGAAAGAGAGTCTGTGAGAGAAAGAGAGGAAGAGAAGCTGTGAGTGACTGAGAGAGAGAAGCTGTGAGTGAGAGAGAGAAGCTGTGAGTGAGAGAGAGAGAAATAGAAGCTGTGAGTGAGAGAGAAAGAGAAGCTGTGAGTGAGTGAGTGAGAGAGAAGCTGTGAGTGAGAGAGAGAGAGAAAGAGAAGCTGTGAGTGAGAGAGAAAGAAGTTGTGAGTGAGAGAGAGAAAGAGAAGCTGTGAGTGAGAGAGAGAGAGAGAGAGAGAGAAGCTGTAAGTGAGAGAGAGAGAGCAAGAGAATCTGAGAAAGAGAGAGAGAAAGAGAAGCTGTAAGTGAGAGAGAAAGAGAAGCTGTGAGTGAGAGAGAGAGAAAGAGAAGCTGTGAGTGAGAGAGAGAGAAAGAGAAGTTGTGAGTGAGTGAG
This sequence comes from Bradypodion ventrale, assembly GCA_035047345.1. Lineage (NCBI taxonomy): Eukaryota > Metazoa > Chordata > Lepidosauria > Squamata > Chamaeleonidae > Bradypodion > Bradypodion ventrale. The sequence continues at coordinate 227,896,056 of JAWDJE010000001.1, forward strand.
AGAGGAAGAGATGCTGTGAGTGAGAGAGAGAGAGAAAGAGAAGCTGTGAGAGAGAGTGAGAAAGAGAAGCTGTGAGTGAGAGGGAGAGAAAGAGAAAGAGAAGCTGTGAGTGAGACAAAGAGAGAGAAAGAGAAGCTGTGATTGAGAGAGAGAGAGAAAGAGAAGCTGTGATTGAGAGAGAGAGAGAGAAGCTGTGAGTGAGAGAGAGAGAAAGAGAAGCTGTGAGTGAGAGAGAGAGGAAGAGATGCTGTGAGTGAGAGAGAGAGAAAGAGAAGCTGTGAGTGAGTGAGAGAGAGAGAGAGAATCTGTGAGTGAGAGGGAGAGAGAGAAAGAAAAGCTGTGTGAGAGAGAGAAAAACAGAAGCTGTGAGTGAGAGAGAGAGAGAAAGAGAAGCTGTGAGAGAGAGAGAGAAAGAGAAGCTGTGAGAGAGAGAATCTGTGAGTGAGAGGGAGAGGGAGAAAGAGAAGCTGTGAGTGAGAGAGAGAGAAAAACAGAAGCTGTGAGTGAGAGAGAGATAGAAAGAGAAGCTGTGTGTGTGAGAGAGAGAGAAAGAGAAGCTCTGAGTGAGAGAGAGAGAAAGAGAGTCTGAGAAAGAGAGAGTGAAAGAGAAGCTGTGAGTGAGAGCGAGAGAGAGAGAAGCTGTGAGTGAGAGAGAGAGAGAGAAGCTGTGAGTGAGAGAGAGAGAACGTGTGAGTGAGAGAGAGAGAAATAGAAGCTGTGAGTGAGAGAGAAAGAGAAGCTGTTAGTGAGTGAGAGAAAAGATGTAAGTGAGTGAAAGAGAGAGAGAAAGAGAAGCTGTGAGTGAGTGAGAGAGAGAGAGAGTTGATTTGAGTGAGTGTGAGAGAGAAACAGAAGCTGTGAGTGAGAGAGAGAAAGAGAGAAAGAGAAGCTGTGAGTGAGAGAGAGAGAGAGAGAAAGAGAAGTTGTGAGTGAGAGAGAGAGAAAGAGATGCTGTGAGTGAGAGAGAGAAAGAGAAGCTGAGAAAGAGAGAGTGAAAGAGAAGCTGTCAGTGAGAGAGAGAGAAGCTGTGAGTGAGAGAGAGAGAAGCTGTGAGTGAGAGAGAGAGAGAGAGAAGCTGTGAGTGAGAGAGAGAGAGAAAGAGAAGCTGTGAGTGAGAGAGAGAAAAAGAGAATCTGAGAAAGAGAGAAAGAGAAGCTGTGAGTGAGAGAGAAAGAGAAAGAGAAGCTGTGAGTGACACAGAGAGAGAGAAGCTGTGAGTGAGTGAGAGAGAGAAAGAGATGCAGTGAGTGAGAGAGAAACAGAAGCTGTGAAAGAGAGAGAGAGAGAAAGAGAAGGTGTGAGTATGAGAGAGAGAAAAAGGGAAGCTGGGTGTGAGAGAGAGAGAAAGAGAAGCTGTGTGGGAGAGAGAAAGAGAAGCTGTGGGGGAGAGAGAGATACTGTGAGTGAGAGAGAGAAAGAGAAACTGTGAGTGAGTGAGAGAGAAAGAGAAGCTGTGAGTTTGGGAGAGAGAAGATGTGAGTGAGAGAGAGAGAGAAAGAGATGCTGTGAGTGAAAGAAAGAGAGTGAAAGAGAAGCTGTGAGTGAGAGAGAGAGAGAAAGAGAAGCTGTGAGTGAGTGAGAGAGAGAAAGGGAAGCTGTGAGTGTGTGACAGAGTGAGTGCTGTGAGTGAGAGAGAGAGAAAGAGAAGCTGTGAGTGAGAGAGAAAGAGAGAGAAAGAGAAGCTGTGAGTGAGAGATAGAGAAAGAGAATCTGAGAAAGAGTGTGTGAAAGAGAAGCTGAGTGAGAGAGAGAGAGAACCTGTGAGTGAGAGAGAGAAACTGTGAGTGAGAGAGAGAGAGAGAAAGAGATGCTGTGAGTGAGAGAGAAACAGAAGCTGTGAATGAGAGAGAGAGAAGGTGTGAGTGAGAGAGAGAAAAAAGGAGAAGCTGTGAGAGAGAGAGAGAGAAAGAGAAGCCATGAGTGAGAGAGAAAGAGAAAGAGAAAGAGAAGCTGTGAGTGACACAGAGAGAGAGAAGCTGTGAGTGAGAGAGAGAGAGAATGAGAAGCTGTGTGTGTGAGAGAGAAAGAGAAGCTGTGAGTGAAAGAGAGAGAGAGAGAGAGAAGCTGTGAGTGAGAGAGAGAGAGAGTTGCTGTGAGTGAGTGAGAGAGAGAAACAGAAGCTGCGAGTGAGAGAGAGAAAGAGAAGCTGTGAGTGAGAGACAGAAAGAGAGAAAGAGAAGCTGTGAGTGAGAGAGAGAGAAAGAGATGCTTTGAGTGAGAGAGAGAGAAACAGAAGCTGTGAGTGAGAGAGAGAGAGAAAGAGAGTCTGTGAGAGAAAGAGAGGAAGAGAAGCTGTGAGTGACTGAGAGAGAGAAGCTGTGAGTGAGAGAGGGAAGCTGTGAGTGAGAGAGAGAGAAATAGAAGCTGTGAGTGAGAGAGAAAGAGAAGCTGTGAGTGAGTGAGTGAGAGAGAAGCTGTGAGTGGGAGAGAGAGAGAAAGAGAAGCTGTGGGGGAGAGAGAGATACTGTGAGTGAGAGAGAGAAAGAGAAACTGTGAGTGAGTGAGAGAGAAAGAGAAGCTGTGAGTTTGGGAGAGAGAAGATGTGAGTGAGAGAGAGAAAGAGATGCTGTGAGTGAAAGAAAGAGAGTGAAAGAGAAGCTGTGAGTGAGAGAGAGAGAGAAAGAGAAGCTGTGAGTGAGTGAGAGAGAGAGAGAGTTGATTTGAGTGAGTGTGAGAGAGAAACAGAAGCTGTGAGTGAGAGAGAGAAAGAGAGAAAGAGAAGCTGTGAGTGAGAGAGAGAGAAAGAGAGGCTGTGAGTGAGAGAGAGAGAAAAAGCTGTGAGTGAGATAGAGAGAAAGAGATGCTTTGAGTGAGAGAGAGAGAAATAGAAGCTGTGAGTGAGAGAGAGAGAGAAGCCATGAGTGAGAGAGAGAAGCTGTGAGTGAGAGAGAGAGAAATAGAAGCTGTGAGTGAGGGAGAAAGAGAAGCTGTGAGTGAGTGAGAGAGAGAAGCTGTGCGTGAGAGAGAGAGAAAGAGAAGCTGTGAGTGAGAGAGAGAGAGAAAGAGAAGCTGTGAGTGAGAGAGAGAAAGAGAAGCTGAGAAAGAGAGAGTGAAAGAGAAGCTGTGAGTGAGAGAGAGAGAGAGAAAGAGAAGCTGTGAGTGAGAGAGAGAAAGAGAATCTGAGAAAGAGAGTGTGAAAGAGAAGCTGTAAGAGAGAGAGAGAGAAGCTGTGAGTGAGAGAGAGAGAAGGTGTGAGTGAAAGAGAGAGAGAGAGATGCTGTGAGTGAGAGAGAAACAGAAGCTGTGAATGAGAGAGAGAGAGAAAGAGAAGGTATGAGTGAGAGAGAGAGAGAAAGAGAAGGTATGAGAGAGAGAGAGAAGCCGTGAGTGAGAGAGAAAGAGAAGCTGTGAGTTACACAGAGAGAGAGAAGCTGTGAGTGACAGAGAGAGAATGAGAAGCTGTGTGTGTGAGAGAGAAAGAGAAGCTGTGAGTGTGAGAGAGAGAGAGAGAAAGAGAAGCTGTGTGTGTGTGTGTGAGATTAGGAGAAGCTGTGTGTGTGAGAGAGAGGAAGAGACACTGTGTGTGAGAGAGAGAGAAAGAGAGAAAGAGAAGCTGTGAGTGAGAGAGAGAGAGATGCTGTGAGTGAGAGAGAGAAAGAGAAGTTGTGTATGTATGAGAGAGATATATGCTGTGAGTAAGAGAGAGAAAGAGAAGCTGTGTGTGAGAGAAAGAGAAAGTGAAGCTGTGTGTGAGAGAAAGAGAGAAAGTGAAGCTGTGAGTGAGAGAGAGAGAAAGAGAAGCATTGAGAGAGAGAGGAATAGAGTCTGTGAGAGAGAGAGAAAGAGAAGCTGTGTGTGAGAGAGAGAAGCTGTAAGTGAGAGCAAGAGAGCGAAAGAGAAGCTGTGAAAGGGAGAGAAAGACAAGCTGTGAGTGAGAGAGAGAGGTGCTGTGAGTGAGTGAGAGAGAGAAACAGAAGCTGTGAGTGAGAGAGAGAAAGAGAGAAAGAGAAGCTGTGAGTGAGAGAGAGAAAGAGAAGCTGTGAGTGAGAGAGAGAGAAAAAGCTGTGAGTGAGAGAGAGAGAAAGAGATGCTTTGAGTGAGAGAGAGAGAAATAGAAGCTGTGAGTGAGAGAGAGAGAGAGAGAGAGTCTGTGTGAGAAAGAGAGAAAGAGAAGCTGTGAGTGAGAGAGAGAGAGAAGCTGTGAGTGAGAGAGAGAGAAATAGAAGCTGTGAGTTAGAGAGTAAGAGAAGCTGTGAGTGAGTGGGAGAGAGAGAAGCTGTGAGTGAGAGAGAGAGAGAGAGAAAGAGAAGTTGTGAGTGAGAGAGAGAGAAAGAGATGCTGTGAGTGAGAGAGAGAAAGAGAAGCTGAGAAAGAGAGAGTGAAAGAGAAGCTGTCAGTGAGAGAGAGAGAAGCTGTGAGTGAGAGAGAGAGAAGCTGTGAGTGAGAGAGAGAGAGAGAGAAGCTGTGAGTGAGAGAGAGAGAGAGAAAGAGAAGCTGTGAGTGAGAGAGAAAAAGAGAATCTGAGAAAGAGAGAAAGAGAAGCTGTGAGTGAGAGAGAAAGAGAAAGAGAAAGAGAAGCTGTGAGTGACACAGAGAGAGAGAAGCTGTGAGTGAGTGAGAGAGAGAAAGAGATGCAGTGAGTGAGAGAGAAACAGAAGCTGTGAATGAGAGAGAGAGAGAAAGAGAAGGTGTGAGTATGAGAGAGAGAAAAAGGGAAGCTGGGTGTGAGAGAGAGAGAAAGAGAAGCTGTGTGGGAGAGAGAGAGAAAGAGAAGCTGTGGGGGAGAGAGAGATACTGTGAGTGAGAGAGAGAAAGAGAAACTGTGAGTGAGTGAGAGAGAAAGAGAAGCTGTGAGTTTGGGAGAGAGAAGATGTGAGTGAGAGAGAGAGAGAAAGAGATGCTGTGAGTGAAAGAAAGAGAGTGAAAGAGAAGCTGTGAGTGAGAGAGAGAGAGAAAGAGAAGCTGTGAGTGAGTGAGAGAGAGAAAGGGAAGCTGTGAGTGTGTGACAGAGTGAGTGCTGTGAGTGAGAGAGAGAGAAAGAGAAGCTGTGAGTGAGAGAGAAAGAGAGAGAAAGAGAAGCTGTGAGTGAGAGATAGAGAAAGAGAATCTGAGAAAGAGTGTGTGAAAGAGAAGCTGTGTGAGAGAGAGAGAGAACCTGTGAGTGAGAGAGAGAAACTGTGAGTGAGAGAGAGAGAGAGAAAGAGATGCTGTGAGTGAGAGAGAAACAGAAGCTGTGAATGAGAGAGAGAGAAGGTGTGAGTGAGAGAGAGAAAAAAGGAGAAGCTGTGAGAGAGAGAGAGAGAAAGAGAAGCCATGAGTGAGAGAGAAAGAGAAAGAGAAAGAGAAGCTGTGAGTGACACAGAGAGAGAGAAGCTGTGAGTGAGAGAGAGAGAGAATGAGAAGCTGTGTGTGTGAGAGAGAAAGAGAAGCTGTGAGTGAAAGAGAGAGAGAGAGAGAGAAGCTTTGAGTGAGAGAGAGAGAGAGTTGCTGTGAGTGAGTGAGAGAGAGAAACAGAAGCTGCGAGTGAGAGAGAGAAAGAGAAGCTGTGAGTGAGAGACAGAAAGAGAGAAAGAGAAGCTGTGAGTGAGAGAGAGAGAAAGAGATGCTTTGAGTGAGAGAGAGAGAAACAGAAGCTGTGAGTGAGAGAGAGAGAGAAAGAGAGTCTGTGAGAGAAAGAGAGGAAGAGAAGCTGTGAGTGACTGAGAGAGAGAAGCTGTGAGTGAGAGAGGGAAGCTGTGAGTGAGAGAGAGAGAAATAGAAGCTGTGAGTGAGAGAGAAAGAGAAGCTGTGAGTGAGTGAGTGAGAGAGAAGCTGTGAGTGGGAGAGAGAGAGAAAGAGAAGCTGTGGGGGAGAGAGAGATACTGTGAGTGAGAGAGAGAAAGAGAAACTGTGAGTGAGTGAGAGAGAAAGAGAAGCTGTGAGTTTGGGAGAGAGAAGATGTGAGTGAGAGAGAGAAAGAGATGCTGTGAGTGAAAGAAAGAGAGTGAAAGAGAAGCTGTGAGTGAGAGAGAGAGAGAAAGAGAAGCTGTGAGTGAGTGAGAGAGAGAGAGAGTTGATTTGAGTGAGTGTGAGAGAGAAACAGAAGCTGTGAGTGAGAGAGAGAAAGAGAGAAAGAGAAGCTGTGAGTGAGAGAGAGAGAAAGAGAGGCTGTGAGTGAGAGAGAGAGAAAAAGCTGTGAGTGAGATAGAGAGAAAGAGATGCTTTGAGTGAGAGAGAGAGAAATAGAAGCTGTGAGTGAGAGAGAGAGAGAAGCCATGAGTGAGAGAGAGAAGCTGTGAGTGAGAGAGAGAGAAATAGAAGCTGTGAGTGAGGGAGAAAGAGAAGCTGTGAGTGAGTGAGAGAGAGAAGCTGTGCGTGAGAGAGAGAGAAAGAGAAGCTGTGAGTGAGAGAGAGAGAGAAAGAGAAGCTGTGAGTGAGAGAGAGAAAGAGAAGCTGAGAAAGAGAGAGTGAAAGAGAAGCTGTGAGTGAGAGAGAGAGAGAGAAAGAGAAGCTGTGAGTGAGAGAGAGAAAGAGAATCTGAGAAAGAGAGTGTGAAAGAGAAGCTGTAAGAGAGAGAGAGAGAAGCTGTGAGTGAGAGAGAGAGAAGGTGTGAGTGAAAGAGAGAGAGAGAGATGCTGTGAGTGAGAGAGAAACAGAAGCTGTGAATGAGAGAGAGAGAGAAAGAGAAGGTATGAGAGAGAGAGAGAAGCCGTGAGTGAGAGAGAAAGAGAAGCTGTGAGTTACACAGAGAGAGAGAAGCTGTGAGTGACAGAGAGAGAATGAGAAGCTGTGTGTGTGAGAGAGAAAGAGAAGCTGTGAGTGTGAGAGAGAGAGAGAGAAAGAGAAGCTGTGTGTGTGTGTGTGAGATTAGGAGAAGCTGTGTGTGTGAGAGAGAGGAAGAGACACTGTGTGTGAGAGAGAGAGAAAGAGAGAAAGAGAAGCTGTGAGTGAGAGAGAGAGAGATGCTGTGAGTGAGAGAGAGAAAGAGAAGTTGTGTATGTATGAGAGAGATATATGCTGTGAGTAAGAGAGAGAAAGAGAAGCTGTGTGTGAGAGAAAGAGAAAGTGAAGCTGTGTGTGAGAGAAAGAGAGAAAGTGAAGCTGTGAGTGAGAGAGAGAGAAAGAGAAGCATTGAGAGAGAGAGGAATAGAGTCTGTGAGAGAGAGAGAAAGAGAAGCTGTGTGTGTGAGAGAGAAGCTGTAAGTGAGAGCAAGAGAGCGAAAGAGAAGCTGTGAAAGGGAGAGAAAGACAAGCTGTGAGTGAGAGAGAGAGGTGCTGTGAGTGAGTGAGAGAGAGAAACAGAAGCTGTGAGTGAGAGAGAGAAAGAGAGAAAGAGAAGCTGTGAGTGAGAGAGAGAAAGAGAAGCTGTGAGTGAGAGAGAGAGAAAAAGCTGTGAGTGAGAGAGAGAGAAAGAGATGCTTTGAGTGAGAGAGAGAGAAATAGAAGCTGTGAGTGAGAGAGAGAGAGAGAGAGAGTCTGTGTGAGAAAGAGAGAAAGAGAAGCTGTGAGTGAGAGAGAGAGAGAAGCTGTGAGTGAGAGAGAGAGAAATAGAAGCTGTGAGTTAGAGAGTAAGAGAAGCTGTGAGTGATTGGGAGAGAGAGAAGCTGTGAGTGAGAGAGAGAGAGAGAGAAAGAGAAGTTGTGAGTGAGAGAGAGAGAAAGAGATGCTGTGAGTGAGAGAGAGAAAGAGAAGCTGAGAAAGAGAGAGTGAAAGAGAAGCTGTCAGTGAGAGAGAGAGAAGCTGTGAGTGAGAGAGAGAGAAGCTGTGAGTGAGAGAGAGAGAGAGAGAAGCTGTGAGTGAGAGAGAGAGAGAGAAAGAGAAGCTGTGAGTGAGAGAGAAAAAGAGAATCTGAGAAAGAGAGAAAGAGAAGCTGTGAGTGAGAGAGAAAGAGAAAGAGAAAGAGAAGCTGTGAGTGACACAGAGAGAGAGAAGCTGTGAGTGAGTGAGAGAGAGAAAGAGATGCAGTGAGTGAGAGAGAAACAGAAGCTGTGAATGAGAGAGAGAGAGAAAGAGAAGGTGTGAGTATGAGAGAGAGAAAAAGGGAAGCTGGGTGTGAGAGAGAGAGAAAGAGAAGCTGTGTGGGAGAGAGAGAGAAAGAGAAGCTGTGGGGGAGAGAGAGATACTGTGAGTGAGAGAGAGAAAGAGAAACTGTGAGTGAGTGAGAGAGAAAGAGAAGCTGTGAGTTTGGGAGAGAGAAGATGTGAGTGAGAGAGAGAGAGAAAGAGATGCTGTGAGTGAAAGAAAGAGAGTGAAAGAGAAGCTGTGAGTGAGAGAGAGAGAGAAAGAGAAGCTGTGAGTGAGTGAGAGAGAGAAAGGGAAGCTGTGAGTGTGTGACAGAGTGAGTGCTGTGAGTGAGAGAGAGAGAAAGAGAAGCTGTGAGTGAGAGAGAAAGAGAGAGAAAGAGAAGCTGTGAGTGAGAGATAGAGAAAGAGAATCTGAGAAAGAGTGTGTGAAAGAGAAGCTGAGTGAGAGAGAGAGAGAACCTGTGAGTGAGAGAGAGAAACTGTGAGTGAGAGAGAGAGAGAAAGAGATGCTGTGCGTGAGAGAGAAACAGAAGCTGTGAATGAGAGAGAGAGAAGGTGTGAGTGAGAGAGAGAAAAAAGGAGAAGCTGTGTGAGAGAGAGAGAGAAAGAGAAGCCATGAGTGAGAGAGAAAGAGAAAGAGAAAGAGAAGCTGTGAGTGACACAGAGAGAGAGAAGCTGTGAGTGAGAGAGAGAGAGAATGAGAAGCTGTGTGTGTGAGAGAGAAAGAGAAGCTGTGAGTGAAAGAGAGAGAGAGAGAGAGAAGCTGTGAGTGAGAGAGAGAGAGAGTTGCTGTGAGTGAGTGAGAGAGAGAAACAGAAGCTGCGAGTGAGAGAGAGAAAGAGAAGCTGTGAGTGAGAGACAGAAAGAGAGAAAGAGAAGCTGTGAGTGAGAGAGAGAGAAAGAGATGCTTTGAGTGAGAGAGAGAAACAGAAGCTGTGAGTGAGAGAGAGAGAGAAAGAGAGTCTGTAAGAGAAAGAGAGGAAGAGAAGCTGTGAGTGACTGAGAGAGAGAAGCTGTGAGTGAGAGAGAGAAGCTGTGAGTGAGAGAGAGAGAAATAGAAGCTGTGAGTGAGAGAGAAAGAGAAGCTGTGAGTGAGAGAGAGAAAGAGAAGCTGAGAAAGAGAGAGTGAAAGAGAAGCTGTGAGTGAGAGAGAGAGAGAAGCTGTGAGTGAGAGAGAAAGAAGTTGTGAGTGAGAGAGAGAAAGAGAAGCTGTGAGTGAGAGAGAGAGAGAGAGAGAAGCTGTAAGTGAGAGAGAGAGAGAAAGAGAATCTGAGAAAGAGAGAGAGAAAGAGAAGCTGTAAGTGAGAGAGAAAGAGAAGCTGTGAGAGAGAGAGAGAGAAAGAGAAGCTGTGAGTGAGAGAGAGAGAAAGAGAAGTTGTGAGTGAGTGAGAGAGGAAGAGATGCTGTGAGTGAGAGAGAGAGAGAAAGAGAAGCTGTGAGAGAGAGTGAGAAAGAGAAGCTGTGAGTGAGAGGGAGAGAAAGAGAAAGAGAAGCTGTGAGTGAGACAAAGAGAGAGAAAGAGAAGCTGTGATTGAGAGAGAGAGAGAAAGAGAAGCTGTGATTGAGAGAGAGAGAGAGAAGCTGTGAGTGAGAGAGAGAGAAAGAGAAGCTGTGAGTGAGAGAGAGAGGAAGAGATGCTGTGAGTGAGAGAGAGAGAAAGAGAAGCTGTGAGTGAGTGAGAGAGAGAGAGAGAATCTGTGAGTGAGAGGGAGAGAGAGAAAGAAAAGCTGTGAGAGAGAGAGAAAAACAGAAGCTGTGAGTGAGAGAGAGAGAGAAAGAGAAGCTGTGAGTGAGAGAGAGAGAAAGAGAAGCTGTGAGAGAGAGAGAGAGAGAATCTGTGAGTGAGAGGGAGAGGGAGAAAGAGAAGCTGTGAGTGAGAGAGAGAAAGAGAAACTGTGAGTGAGTGAGAGAGAAAGAGAAGCTGTGAGTTTGGGAGAGAGAAGATGTGAGTGAGAGAGAGAAAGAGATGCTGTGAGTGAAAGAAAGAGAGTGAAAGAGAAGCTGTGAGTGAGAGAGAGAGAGAAAGAGAAGCTGTGAGTGAGTGAGAGAGAGAGAGAGTTGATTTGAGTGAGTGTGAGAGAGAAACAGAAGCTGTGAGTGAGAGAGAGAAAGAGAGAAAGAGAAGCTGTGAGTGAGAGAGAGAGAAAGAGAGGCTGTGAGTGAGAGAGAGAGAAAAAGCTGTGAGTGAGATAGAGAGAAAGAGATGCTTTGAGTGAGAGAGAGAGAAATAGAAGCTGTGAGTGAGAGAGAGAGAGAAGCCATGAGTGAGAGAGAGAAGCTGTGAGTGAGAGAGAGAGAAATAGAAGCTGTGAGTGAGGGAGAAAGAGAAGCTGTGAGTGAGTGAGAGAGAGAAGCTGTGCGTGAGAGAGAGAGAAAGAGAAATGTGAGTGAGAGAGAGAGAGAAAGAGAAGCTGTGAGTGAGAGAGAGAAAGAGAAGCTGAGAAAGAGAGAGTGAAAGAGAAGCTGTGAGTGAGAGAGAGAGAGAGAAAGAGAAGCTGTGAGTGAGAGAGAGAAAGAGAATCTGAGAAAGAGAGTGTGAAAGAGAAGCTGTAAGAGAGAGAGAGAGAAGCTGTGAGTGAGAGAGAGAGAAGCTGTGAGTGAAAGAGAGAGAGAGAGATGCTGTGAGTGAGAGAGAAACAGAAGCTGTGAATGAGAGAGAGAGAGAAAGAGAAGGTATGAGTGAGAGAGAGAGAGAAAGAGAAGGTATGAGAGAGAGAGAAGCCGTGAGTGAGAGAGAAAGAGAAGCTGTGAGTTACACAGAGAGAGAGAAGCTGTGAGTGACAGAGAGAGAATGAGAAGCTGTGTGTGTGAGAGAGAAAGAGAAGCTGTGAGTGTGAGAGAGAGAGAGAGAAAGAGAAGCTGTGTGTGTGTGTGTGAGATTAAGAGAAGCTGTGTGTGTGTGAGAGAGGAAGAGACACTGTGTGTGAGAGAGAGAGAAAGAGAGAAAGAGAAGCTGTGAGTGAGAGAGAGAGAGATGCTGTGAGTGAGAGAGAGAAAGAGAAGTTGTGTATGTATGAGAGAGATATATGCTGTGAGTAAGAGAGAGAAAGAGAAGCTGTGTGTGAGAGAAAGAGAAAGTGAAGCTGTGTGTGAGAGAAAGAGAGAAAGTGAAGCTGTGAGTGAGAGAGAGAGAAAGAGAAGCATTGAGAGAGAGAGGAATAGAGTCTGTGAGAGAGAGAGAAAGAGAAGCTGTGTGTGTGAGAGAGAAGCTGTAAGTGAGAGCAAGAGAGCGAAAGAGAAGCTGTGAAAGGGAGAGAAAGACAAGCTGTGAGTGAGAGAGAGAGGTGCTGTGAGTGAGTGAGAGAGAGAAACAGAAGCTGTGAGTGAGAGAGAGAAAGAGAGAAAGAGAAGCTGTGAGTGAGAGAGAGAAAGAGAAGCTGTGAGTGAGAGAGAGAGAAAAAGCTGTGAGTGAGTGAGAGAGAGAAAGGGAAGCTGTGAGTGTGTGACAGAGTGAGTGCTGTGAGTGAGAGAGAGAGAAAGAGAAGCTGTGAGTGAGAGAGAAAGAGAGAGAAAGAGAAGCTGTGAGTGAGAGATAGAGAAAGAGAATCTGAGAAAGAGTGTGTGAAAGAGAAGCTGAGTGAGAGAGAGAGAGAACCTGTGAGTGAGAGAGAGAAACTGTGAGTGAGAGAGAGAGAGAGAAAGAGATGCTGTGCGTGAGAGAGAAACAGAAGCTGTGAATGAGAGAGAGAGAAGGTGTGAGTGAGAGAGAGAAAAAAGGAGAAGCTGTGTGTGAGAGAGAGAGAAAGAGAAGCCATGAGTGAGAGAGAAAGAGAAAGAGAAAGAGAAGCTGTGAGTGACACAGAGAGAGAGAAGCTGTGAGTGAGAGAGAGAGAGAATGAGAAGCTGTGTGTGTGAGAGAGAAAGAGAAGCTGTGAGTGAAAGAGAGAGAAAGAGATGCTGTGAGTGAGAGAGAGAAAGAGAAGCTGAGAAAGAGAGAGTGAAAGAGAAGCTGTCAGTGAGAGAGAGAGAAGCTGTGAGTGAGAGAGAGAGAAGCTGTGAGTGAGAGAGAGAGAGAGAAAGAGAAGTTGTGAGTGAGAGAGAGAGAAAGAGATGCTGTGAGTGAGAGAGAGAAAGAGAAGCTGAGAAAGAGAGAGTGAAAGAGAAGCTGTCAGTGAGAGAGAGAGAAGCTGTGAGTGAGAGAGAGAGAAGCTGTGAGTGAGAGAGAGAGAGAGAGAAGCTGTGAGTGAGAGAGAGAGAGAAAAAAAGAAGCTGTGAGTGAGAGAGAGAAAAAGAGAATCTGAGAAAGAGAGAAAGAGAAGCTGTGAGTGAGAGAGAAAGAGAAAGAGAAAGAGAAGCTGTGAGTGACACAGAGAGAGAGAAGCTGTGAGTGAGTGAGAGAGAGAAAGAGATGCAGTGAGTGAGAGAGAAACAGAAGCTGTGAATGAGAGAGAGAGAGAAAGAGAAGGTGTGAGTATGAGAGAGAGAAAAAGGGAAGCTGGGTGTGAGAGAGAGAGAAAGAGAAGCTGTGTGGGAGAGAGAGAGAAAGAGAAGCTGTGGGGGAGAGAGAGATACTGTGAGTGAGAGAGAGAAAGAGAAACTGTGAGTGAGTGAGAGAGAAAGAGAAGCTGTGAGTTTGGGAGAGAGAAGATGTGAGTGAGAGAGAGAGAGAAAGAGATGCTGTGAGTGAAAGAAAGAGAGTGAAAGAGAAGCTATGAGTGAGAGAGAGAGAGAGAGAGAAGCTGTGAGTGAGTGAGAGAGAGAAAGGGAAGCTGTGAGTGTGTGACAGAGTGAGTGCTGTGAGTGAGAGAGAGAGAAAGAGAAGCTGTGAGTGAGAGAGAAAGAGAGAGAAAGAGAAGCTGTGAGTGAGAGATAGAGAAAGAGAATCTGAGAAAGAGTGTGTGAAAGAGAAGCTGAGTGAGAGAGAGAGAGAACCTGTGAGTGAGAGAGAGAAACTGTGAGTGAGAGAGAGAGAGAGAAAGAGATGCTGTGCGTGAGAGAGAAACAGAAGCTGTGAATGAGAGAGAGAGAAGGTGTGAGTGAGAGAGAGAAAAAAGGAGAAGCTGTGTGTGTGAGAGAGAGAAAGAGAAGCCATGAGTGAGAGAGAAAGAGAAAGAGAAAGAGAAGCTGTGAGTGACACAGAGAGAGAGAAGCTGTGAGTGAGAGAGAGAGAGAATGAGAAGCTGTGTGTGTGAGAGAGAAAGAGAAGCTGTGAGTGAAAGAGAGAGAGAGAGAGAGAAGCTGTGAGTGAGAGAGAGAGAGAGTTGCTGTGAGTGAGTGAGAGAGAGAAACAGAAGCTGCGAGTGAGAGAGAGAAAGAGAAGCTGTGAGTGAGAGACAGAAAGAGAGAAAGAGAAGCTGTGAGTGAGAGAGAGAGAAAGAGATGCTTTGAGTGAGAGAGAGAGAAACAGAAGCTGTGAGTGAGAGAGAGAGAGAAAGAGAGTCTGTGAGAGAAAGAGAGGAAGAGAAGCTGTGAGTGACTGAGAGAGAGAAGCTGTGAGTGAGAGAGAGAAGCTGTGAGTGAGAGAGAGAGAAATAGAAGCTGTGAGTGAGAGAGAAAGAGAAGCTGTGAGTGAGTGAGTGAGTGAGAGAGAAGCTGTGAGTGAGAGAGAGAGAGAAAGAGAAGCTGTGAGTGAGAGAGAAAGAAGTTGTGAGTGAGAGAGAGAAAGAGAAGCTGTGAGTGAGAGAGAGAGAGAGAGAGAGAAGCTGTAAGTGAGAGAGAGAGAGCAAGAGAATCTGAGAAAGAGAGAGAGAAAGAGAAGCTGTAAGTGAGAGAGAAAGAGAAGCTGTGAGTGAGAGAGAGAGAAAGAGAAGCTGTGAGTGAGAGAGAGAGAAAGAGAAGTTGTGAGTGAGTGAGAGAGGAAGAGATGCTGTGAGTGAGAGAGAGAGAGAAAGAGAAGCTGTGAGAGAGAGTGAGAAAGAGAAGCTGTGAGTGAGAGGGAGAGAAAGAGAAAGAGAAGCTGTGAGTGAGACAAAGAGAGAGAAAGAGAAGCTGTGATTGAGAGAGAGAGAGAAAGAGAAGCTGTGATTGAGAGAGAGAGAGAGAAGCTGTGAGTGAGAGAGAGAGAAAGAGAAGCTGTGAGTGAGAGAGAGAGGAAGAGATGCTGTGAGTGAGAGAGAGAGAAAGAGAAGCTGTGAGTGAGTGAGAGAGAGAGAGAGAATCTGTGAGTGAGAGGGAGAGAGAGAAAGAAAAGCTGTGAGAGAGAGAGAAAAACAGAAGCTGTGAGTGAGAGAGAGAGAGAAAGAGAAGCTGTGAGTGAGAGAGAGAGAAAGAGAAGCTGTGAGAGAGAGAGAGAGAGAATCTGTGAGTGAGAGGGAGAGGGAGAAAGAGAAGCTGTGAGTGAGAGAGAGAAAGAGAAACTGTGAGTGAGTGAGAGAGAAAGAGAAGCTGTGAGTTTGGGAGAGAGAAGATGTGAGTGAGAGAGAGAAAGAGATGCTGTGAGTGAAAGAAAGAGAGTGAAAGAGAAGCTGTGAGTGAGAGAGAGAGAGAAAGAGAAGCTGTGAGTGAGTGAGAGAGAGAGAGAGTTGATTTGAGTGAGTGTGAGAGAGAAACAGAAGCTGTGAGTGAGAGAGAGAAAGAGAGAAAGAGAAGCTGTGAGTGAGAGAGAGAGAAAGAGAGGCTGTGAGTGAGAGAGAGAGAAAAAGCTGTGAGTGAGATAGAGAGAAAGAGATGCTTTGAGTGAGAGAGAGAGAAATAGAAGCTGTGAGTGAGAGAGAGAGAGAAGCCATGAGTGAGAGAGAGAAGCTGTGAGTGAGAGAGAGAGAAATAGAAGCTGTGAGTGAGGGAGAAAGAGAAGCTGTGAGTGAGTGAGAGAGAGAAGCTGTGCGTGAGAGAGAGAGAAAGAGAAGCTGTGAGTGAGAGAGAGAGAGAAAGAGAAGCTGTGAGTGAGAGAGAGAAAGAGAAGCTGAGAAAGAGAGAGTGAAAGAGAAGCTGTGAGTGAGAGAGAGAGAGAGAAAGAGAAGCTGTGAGTGAGAGAGAGAAAGAGAATCTGAGAAAGAGAGTGTGAAAGAGAAGCTGTAAGAGAGAGAGAGAGAAGCTGTGAGTGAGAGAGAGAGAAGCTGTGAGTGAAAGAGAGAGAGAGAGATGCTGTGAGTGAGAGAGAAACAGAAGCTGTGAATGAGAGAGAGAGAGAAAGAGAAGGTATGAGTGAGAGAGAGAGAGAAAGAGAAGGTATGAGAGAGAGAGAAGCCGTGAGTGAGAGAGAAAGAGAAGCTGTGAGTTACACAGAGAGAGAGAAGCTGTGAGTGACAGAGAGAGAATGAGAAGCTGTGTGTGTGAGAGAGAAAGAGAAGCTGTGAGTGTGAGAGAGAGAGAGAGAAAGAGAAGCTGTGTGTGTGTGTGTGAGATTAAGAGAAGCTGTGTGTGTGTGAGAGAGGAAGAGACACTGTGTGTGAGAGAGAGAGAAAGAGAGAAAGAGAAGCTGTGAGTGAGAGAGAGAGAGATGCTGTGAGTGAGAGAGAGAAAGAGAAGTTGTGTATGTATGAGAGAGATATATGCTGTGAGTAAGAGAGAGAAAGAGAAGCTGTGTGTGAGAGAAAGAGAAAGTGAAGCTGTGTGTGAGAGAAAGAGAGAAAGTGAAGCTGTGAGTGAGAGAGAGAGAAAGAGAAGCATTGAGAGAGAGAGGAATAGAGTCTGTGAGAGAGAGAGAAAGAGAAGCTGTGTGTGTGAGAGAGAAGCTGTAAGTGAGAGCAAGAGAGCGAAAGAGAAGCTGTGAAAGGGAGAGAAAGACAAGCTGTGAGTGAGAGAGAGAGGTGCTGTGAGTGAGTGAGAGAGAGAAACAGAAGCTGTGAGTGAGAGAGAGAAAGAGAGAAAGAGAAGCTGTGAGTGAGAGAGAGAAAGAGAAGCTGTGAGTGAGAGAGAGAGAAAAAGCTGTGAGTGAGTGAGAGAGAGAAAGGGAAGCTGTGAGTGTGTGACAGAGTGAGTGCTGTGAGTGAGAGAGAGAGAAAGAGAAGCTGTGAGTGAGAGAGAAAGAGAGAGAAAGAGAAGCTGTGAGTGAGAGATAGAGAAAGAGAATCTGAGAAAGAGTGTGTGAAAGAGAAGCTGAGTGAGAGAGAGAGAGAACCTGTGAGTGAGAGAGAGAAACTGTGAGTGAGAGAGAGAGAGAGAAAGAGATGCTGTGCGTGAGAGAGAAACAGAAGCTGTGAATGAGAGAGAGAGAAGGTGTGAGTGAGAGAGAGAAAAAAGGAGAAGCTGTGTGTGAGAGAGAGAGAAAGAGAAGCCATGAGTGAGAGAGAAAGAGAAAGAGAAAGAGAAGCTGTGAGTGACACAGAGAGAGAGAAGCTGTGAGTGAGAGAGAGAGAGAATGAGAAGCTGTGTGTGTGAGAGAGAAAGAGAAGCTGTGAGTGAAAGAGAGAGAAAGAGATGCTGTGAGTGAGAGAGAGAAAGAGAAGCTGAGAAAGAGAGAGTGAAAGAGAAGCTGTCAGTGAGAGAGAGAGAAGCTGTGAGTGAGAGAGAGAGAAGCTGTGAGTGAGAGAGAGAGAGAGAAAGAGAAGTTGTGAGTGAGAGAGAGAGAAAGAGATGCTGTGAGTGAGAGAGAGAAAGAGAAGCTGAGAAAGAGAGAGTGAAAGAGAAGCTGTCAGTGAGAGAGAGAGAAGCTGTGAGTGAGAGAGAGAGAAGCTGTGAGTGAGAGAGAGAGAGAGAGAAGCTGTGAGTGAGAGAGAGAGAGAAAAAAAGAAGCTGTGAGTGAGAGAGAGAAAAAGAGAATCTGAGAAAGAGAGAAAGAGAAGCTGTGAGTGAGAGAGAAAGAGAAAGAGAAAGAGAAGCTGTGAGTGACACAGAGAGAGAGAAGCTGTGAGTGAGTGAGAGAGAGAAAGAGATGCAGTGAGTGAGAGAGAAACAGAAGCTGTGAATGAGAGAGAGAGAGAAAGAGAAGGTGTGAGTATGAGAGAGAGAAAAAGGGAAGCTGGGTGTGAGAGAGAGAGAAAGAGAAGCTGTGTGGGAGAGAGAGAGAAAGAGAAGCTGTGGGGGAGAGAGAGATACTGTGAGTGAGAGAGAGAAAGAGAAACTGTGAGTGAGTGAGAGAGAAAGAGAAGCTGTGAGTTTGGGAGAGAGAAGATGTGAGTGAGAGAGAGAGAGAAAGAGATGCTGTGAGTGAAAGAAAGAGAGTGAAAGAGAAGCTATGAGTGAGAGAGAGAGAGAGAGAGAAGCTGTGAGTGAGTGAGAGAGAGAAAGGGAAGCTGTGAGTGTGTGACAGAGTGAGTGCTGTGAGTGAGAGAGAGAGAAAGAGAAGCTGTGAGTGAGAGAGAAAGAGAGAGAAAGAGAAGCTGTGAGTGAGAGATAGAGAAAGAGAATCTGAGAAAGAGTGTGTGAAAGAGAAGCTGAGTGAGAGAGAGAGAGAACCTGTGAGTGAGAGAGAGAAACTGTGAGTGAGAGAGAGAGAGAGAAAGAGATGCTGTGCGTGAGAGAGAAACAGAAGCTGTGAATGAGAGAGAGAGAAGGTGTGAGTGAGAGAGAGAAAAAAGGAGAAGCTGTGTGTGTGAGAGAGAGAAAGAGAAGCCATGAGTGAGAGAGAAAGAGAAAGAGAAAGAGAAGCTGTGAGTGACACAGAGAGAGAGAAGCTGTGAGTGAGAGAGAGAGAGAATGAGAAGCTGTGTGTGTGAGAGAGAAAGAGAAGCTGTGAGTGAAAGAGAGAGAGAGAGAGAGAAGCTGTGAGTGAGAGAGAGAGAGAGTTGCTGTGAGTGAGTGAGAGAGAGAAACAGAAGCTGCGAGTGAGAGAGAGAAAGAGAAGCTGTGAGTGAGAGACAGAAAGAGAGAAAGAGAAGCTGTGAGTGAGAGAGAGAGAAAGAGATGCTTTGAGTGAGAGAGAGAGAAACAGAAGCTGTGAGTGAGAGAGAGAGAGAAAGAGAGTCTGTGAGAGAAAGAGAGGAAGAGAAGCTGTGAGTGACTGAGAGAGAGAAGCTGTGAGTGAGAGAGAGAAGCTGTGAGTGAGAGAGAGAGAAATAGAAGCTGTGAGTGAGAGAGAAAGAGAAGCTGTGAGTGAGTGAGTGAGTGAGAGAGAAGCTGTGAGTGAGAGAGAGAGAGAAAGAGAAGCTGTGAGTGAGAGAGAAAGAAGTTGTGAGTGAGAGAGAGAAAGAGAAGCTGTGAGTGAGAGAGAGAGAGAGAGAGAGAAGCTGTAAGTGAGAGAGAGAGAGCAAGAGAATCTGAGAAAGAGAGAGAGAAAGAGAAGCTGTAAGTGAGAGAGAAAGAGAAGCTGTGAGTGAGAGAGAGAGAAAGAGAAGCTGTGAGTGAGAGAGAGAGAAAGAGAAGTTGTGAGTGAGTGAGAGAGGAAGAGATGCTGTGAGTGAGAGAGAGAGAGAAAGAGAAGCTGTGAGAGAGAGTGAGAAAGAGAAGCTGTGAGTGAGAGGGAGAGAAAGAGAAAGAGAAGCTGTGAGTGAGACAAAGAGAGAGAAAGAGAAGCTGTGATTGAGAGAGAGAGAGAAAGAGAAGCTGTGATTGAGAGAGAGAGAGAGAAGCTGTGAGTGAGAGAGAGAGAAAGAGAAGCTGTGAGTGAGAGAGAGAGGAAGAGATGCTGTGAGTGAGAGAGAGAGAAAGAGAAGCTGTGAGTGAGTGAGAGAGAGAGAGAGAATCTGTGAGTGAGAGGGAGAGAGAGAAAGAAAAGCTGTGTGAGAGAGAGAAAAACAGAAGCTGTGAGTGAGAGAGAGAGAGAAAGAGAAGCTGTGAGAGTGAGAGAGAAAGAGAAGCTGTGAGAGAGAGAGAGAGAGAATCTGTGAGTGAGAGGGAGAGGGAGAAAGAGAAGCTGTGAGTGAGAGAGAGAGAAAAACAGAAGCTGTGAGTGAGAGAGAGATAGAAAGAGAAGCTGTGTGTGTGAGAGAGAGAGAAAGAGAAGCTCTGAGTGAGAGAGAGAGAAAGAGAGTCTGAGAAAGAGAGAGTGAAAGAGAAGCTGTGAGTGAGAGCGAGAGAGAGAGAAGCTGTGAGTGAGAGAGAGAGAGAGAAGCTGTGAGTGAGAGAGAGAGAACGTGTGAGTGAGAGAGAGAGAAATAGAAGCTGTGAGTGAGAGAGAAAGAGAAGCTGTTAGTGAGTGAGAGAAAAGATGTAAGTGAGTGAAAGAGAGAGAGAAAGAGAAGCTGTGAGTGAGATAGAGAGAGAAAGAGAAGCTGTGAGAGAGAGTGAGAAAGAAGCTGTGAGTGAGAGAGAGAGAAAGAGAAGCTGGGAGTGAGACAAAGAGAGAGAAAAAGAAGCTGTGAGTGAGAGAGAGCGAGAGAAAGAGATGCTGTGAGTGAGAGAGAAACAGAAGCTGTGAATGAGAGAGAGAGAGAGAGAAGGTGTGAGTGAGAGAGAGAAAAAAAGAGAAGCTGTGAGAGAGAGAGAGAGAGAAAGAGAAGCCATGAGTGAGAGAGAAAGAGAAAAAGAAGCTGTGAGTGACACAGAGAGAGAGAAGCTGTGAGTGAGAGAGAGAGAGAAAGAGAAGCTGTGTGTGAGAGAGAGAAAGAGAAGCTGTGTGAGTGAGTGAGAGAGAGAGAGAAGCTGTGTGTGTGAGAGAGATTAAGAGAAGCTGTGTGTGTGAGAGAGAGAAAGAGACACTGTGTGTGTGAGAGAGAGAGAGAGAAAGAGAAGCTATGAGAGAGAGAGAGAAGCCGTGAGTGAGAGAGAAAGAGAAAGAGAAGCTGTGAGTTACACAGAGAGAGAGAAGCTGTGAGTGACAGAGAGAGAATGAGAAGCTGTGTGTGTGAGAGAGAAAGAGAAGCTGTGTGTGTGTGTGAGATTAAGAGAAGCTGTGTGTGTGAGAGAGAGAAAGAGACACTGTGTGTGAGAGAGAGAGAAAGAGAGAAAGAGAAGCTGTGAGTGAGAGAGAGAGAGATGCTGTGAGTGAGAGAGAGAAAGAGAAGTTGTGTATGTATGAGAGAGATATATGCTGTGAGTAAGAGAGAGAAAGAGAAGCTGTGTGTGAGAGAAAGAGAAAGTGAAGCTGTGTGTGAGAGAAAGAGAGAAAGTGAAGCTGTGAGTGAGAGAGAGAGAAAGAGAAGCATTGAGAGAGAGAGGAATAGAGTCTGTGCGAGAGAGAGAAAGAGAAGCTGTGTGTGAGAGAGAGAAGCTGTGAGTGAGAGCAAGAGAGCGAAAGAGAAGCTGTGAAAGAGAGAGAAAGACAAGCTGTGAGTGAGAGAGAGAGAGGTGCTGTGAGTGAGTGAGAGAGAGAAACAGAAGCTGTGAGTGAGAGAGAGAAAGAGAGAAAGAGAAGCTATGAGTGAGAGAGAGAGAAAGAGAAGCTGTGAGTGAGAGAGAGAGAGAAAAAGCTGTGAGTGAGAGAGAGAGAGAAAGAGATGCTTTGAGTGAGAGAGAGAGAAATAGAAGCTGTGAGTGAGAGAGAGAGAAAGAAAGAGAGTCTGTGAGAAAGAGAGAAAGAGAAGCTGTGAGTGAGAGAGAGAGAGAAGCTGTGAGTGAGAGAGAGAGAAGCTGTGAGTGAGAGAGAGAGAAATAGAAGCTGTGAGTTAGAGAGTAAGAGAAGCTGTGAGTGAGTGGGAGAGAGAGAAGCTGTGAGTGAGAGAGAGAGAGAGAAAGAGAAGTTGTGAGTGAGAGAGAGAGAGAGAGTTGATTTGAGTGAGTGTGAGAGAGAAACAGAAGCTGTGAGTGAGAGAGAGAAAGAGAGAAAGAGAAGCTGTGAGTGAGAGAGAGAGAAAGAGAGGCTGTGAGTGAGAGAGAGAGAAAAAGCTGTGAGTGAGATAGAGAGAAAGAGATGCTTTGAGTGAGAGAGAGAGAAATAGAAGCTGTGAGTGAGAGAGAGAGAAAGAAAGAGAGTCTGTGTCAGAAAGAGAGAAATAGAAGCTGTGAGTGAGAGAGAGAGAGAAGCCATGAGTGAGAGAGAGAAGCTGTGAGTGAGAGAGAGAGAAATAGAAGCTGTGAGTGAGGGAGAAAGAGATGCTGTGAGTGAGAGAGAGAAAGAGAAGCTGAGAAAGAGAGAGTGAAAGAGAAGCTGTGAGTGAGAGAGAGAGAGAAGATGTGAGTGAGAGAGAGAGAGAAAGAGAAGCTGTGAGTGAGAGAGAGAGAGAGAAAGAGAAGCTGTGAGTGAGAGAGAAAGAGAAAGAGAAAGAGAAGCTGTGAGTGACACACAGAGAGAGAAGCTGTGAGTGAGTGAGAGAGAGAAAGAGATGCAGTGAGTGAGAGAGAAACAGAAGCTGTGAATGAGAGAGAGAGAGAAAGAGAAGGTGTGAGTGTGAGAGAGAGAAAAAGGGAAGCTGGGTGTGTGTGAGAGAGAAAGAGAAGCTGTGTGGGAGAGAGAGAGAAAGAGAAGCTGTGGGGGAGAGAGAGATACTGTGAGTGAGAGAGAGAAAGAGAAACTGTGAGTGAGTGAGAGAGAAAGAGAAGCTGTGAGTTTGGGAGAGAGAAGATGTGAGTGAGAGAGAGAAAGAGATGCTGTGAGTGAAAGAAAGAGAGTGAAAGAGAAGCTGTGAGTGAGAGAGAGAGAGAGAAAGAGAAGCTGTGAGTGAGTGAGAGAGAGAGAGAGAGTTGATTTGAGTGAGTGTGAGAGAGAAACAGAAGCTGTGAGTGAGAGAGAGAAAGAGAGAAAGAGAAGCTGTGAGTGAGAGAGAGAGAATGAGAGGCTGTGAGTGAGAGAGAGAGAAAAAGCTGTGAGTGAGATAGAGAGAAAGAGATGCTTTGAGTGAGAGAGAGAGAAATAGAAGCTGTGAGTGAGAGAGAGAAAGAGAGTCTGTGTCAGAAAGAGAGAAATAGAAGCTGTGAGTGAGAGAGAGAGAGAAGCCATGAGTGAGAGAGAGAAGCTGTGAGTGAGAGAGAGAGAAATAGAAGCTGTGAGTGAGGGAGAAAGAGAAGCTGTGAGTGAGTGAGAGAGAGAAGCTGTGCGTGAGAGAGAGAGAAAGAGAAGCTGTGAGTGAGTGAGAGAGAGAAAGAAAGAGAAGCTGTGAGTGAGAGAGAGAAAGAGAAGCTGAGAAAGAGAGAGTGAAAGAGAAGCTGTGAGAGAGAGAGAGAGAGAGAAAGAGAAGCTGTGAGTGAGAGAGAGAAAGAGAATCTGAGAAAGAGAGTGTGAAAGAGAAGCTGTAAGAGAGAGAGAGAGAAGCTGTGAGTGAGAGAGAGAGAAGCTGTGAGTGAAAGAGAGAGAGAGAGATGCTGTGAGTGAGAGAGAAACAGAAGCTGTGAATGAGAGAGAGAGAGAAAGAGAAGGTATGAGTGAGAGAGAGAGAGAAAGAGAAGGTATGAGAGAGAGAGAGAAGCCGTGAGTGAGAGAGAAAGAGAATCTGTGAGTTACACAGAGAGAGAGAAGCTGTGAGTGACAGAGAGAGAATGAGAAGCTGTGTGTGTGAGAGAGAAAGAGAAGCTGTGAGTGTGAGAGAGAGAGAGAGAGAAAGAGAAGCTGTGTGTGTGTGTGTGAGATTAAGAGAAGCTGTGTGTGTGAGAGAGAGGAAGAGACACTGTGTGTGAGAGAGAGAGAAAGAGAGAAAGAGAAGCTGTGAGTGAGAGAGAGAGAGATGCTGTGAGTGAGAGAGAGAAAGAGAAGTTGTGTATGTATGAGAGAGATATATGCTGTGAGTAAGAGAGAGAAAGAGAAGCTGTGTGTGAGAGAAAGAGAAAGTGAAGCTGTGTGTGAGAGAAAGAGAGAAAGTGAAGCTGTGAGTGAGAGAGAGAGAAAGAGAAGCATTGAGAGAGAGAGGAATAGAGTCTGTGAGAGAGAGAGAAAGTGAAGCTGTGTGTGTGAGAGAGAAGCTGTAAGTGAGAGCAAGAGAGCGAAAGAGAAGCTGTGAAAAAGAGAGAAAGACAAGCTGTGAGTGAGAGAGAGAGAGGTGCTGTGAGTGAGTGAGAGAGAGAAACAGAAGCTGTGAGTGAGAGAGAGAAAGAGAGAAAGAGAAGCTGTGAGTGAGAGAGAGAAAGAGAAGCTGTGAGTGAGAGAGAGAGAAAAAGCTGTGAGTGAGAGAGAGAGAAAGAGATGCTTTGAGTGAGAGAGAGAGAAATAGAAGCTGTGAGTGAGAGAGAGAGAGAAAGAGAGTCTGTGTGAGAAAGAGAGAAAGAGAAGCTGTGAGTGAGAGAGAGAGAGAAGCTGTGAGTGAGAGAGAGAGAAATAGAAGCTGTGAGTTAGAGAGTAAGAGAAGCTGTGAGTGAGTGGGAGAGAGAGAAGCTGTGAGTGAGAGAGAGAGAGAGAGAAAGAGAAGTTGTGAGTGAGAGAGAGAGAAAGAGATGCTGTGAGTGAGAGAGAGAAAGAGAAGCTGAGAAAGAGAGAGTGAAAGAGAAGCTGTCAGTGAGAGAGAGAGAAGCTGTGAGTGAGAGAGAGAGAAGCTGTGAGTGAGAGAGAGAGAGAGAAGCTGTGAGTGAGAGAGAGAGAGAGAAAGAGAAGCTGTGAGTGAGAGAGAGAAAAAGAGAATCTGAGAAAGAGAGAAAGAGAAGCTGTGAGTGAGAGAGAAAGAGAAAGAGAAAGAGAAGCTGTGAGTGACACAGAGAGAGAGAAGCTGTGAGTGAGTGAGAGAGAGAAAGAGATGCAGTGAGTGAGAGAGAAACAGAAGCTGTGAATGAGAGAGAGAGAGAAAGAGAAGGTGTGAGTATGAGAGAGAGAAAAAGGGAAGCTGGGTGTGTGAGAGAGAGAAAGAGAAGCTGTGTGGGAGAGAGAGAGAAAGTGAAGCTGTGGGGGAGAGAGAGATACTGTGAGTGAGAGAGAGAAAGAGAAACTGTGAGTGAGTGAGAGAGAAAGAGAAGCTGTGAGTTTGGGAGAGAGAAGATGTGAGTGAGAGAGAGAGAGAAAGAGATGCTGTGAGTGAAAGAAAGAGAGTGAAAGAGAAGCTGTGAGTGAGAGAGAGAGAGAAAGAGAAGCTGTGAGTGAGTGAGAGAGAGAAAGGGAAGCTGTGAGTGTGTGACAGAGTGAGTGCTGTGAGTGAGAGAGAGAGAAAGAGAAGCTGTGAGTGAGAGAGAAAGAGAGAGAAAGAGAAGCTGTGAGTGAGAGATAGAGAAAGAGAATCTGAGAAAGAGTGTGTGAAAGAGAAGCTGTGTGAGAGAGAGAGAGAACCTGTGAGTGAGAGAGAGAAACTGTGAGTGAGAGAGAGAGAGAGAAAGAGATGCTGTGAGTGAGAGAGAAACAGAAGCTGTGAATGAGAGAGAGAGAAGGTGTGAGTGAGAGAGAGAAAAAAAGAGAAGCTGTGAGAGAGAGAGAGAGAAAGAGAAGCCATGAGTGAGAGAGAAAGAGAAAGAGAAAGAGAAGCTGTGAGTGACACAGAGAGAGAGAAGCTGTGAGTGAGAGAGAGAGAGAATGAGAAGCTGTGTGTGTGAGAGAGAAAGAGAAGCTGTGAGTGAAAGAGAGAGAGAGAGAAGCTATGAGTGAGAGAGAGAGAGAGTTGCTGTGAGTGAGTGAGAGAGAGAAACAGAAGCTGCGAGTGAGAGAGAGAAAGAGAAGCTGTGAGTGAGAGACAGAAAGAGAGAAAGAGAAGCTGTGAGTGAGAGAGAGAGAAAGAGATGCTTTGAGTGAGAGAGAAACAGAAGCTGTGAGTGAGAGAGAGAGAGAAAGAGAGTCTGTGAGAGAAAGAGAGGAAGAGAAGCTGTGAGTGACTGAGAGAGAGAAGCTGTGAGTGAGAGAGAGAAGCTGTGAGTGAGAGAGAGAGAAATAGAAGCTGTGAGTGAGAGAGAGAGAGAAGCTGTGAGTGAGAGAGAGAAAGAGAAGCTGTGAGTGAGAGAGAGAGAGAAAGAGAAGCTGTGAGTGAGAGAGAGAAAGAGAAGCTGAGAAAGAGAGAGTGAAAGAGAAGCTGTGAGTGAGAGAGAGAGAGAAGCTGTGAGTGAGAGAGAAAGAAGTTGTGAGTGAGAGAGAGAAAGAGAAGCTGTGAGTGAGAGAGAGAGAGAGAGAGAGAAGCTGTAAGTGAGAGAGAGAAAGAGAATCTGAGAAAGAGAGAGAGAAAGAGAAGCTGTAAGTGAGAGAGAAAGAGAAGCTGTGAGTGAGAGAGAGAGAAAGAGAAGCTGTGAGTGAGAGAGAGAGAAAGAGAAGTTGTGAGTGAGTGAGAGAGGAAGAGATGCTGTGAGTGAGAGAGAGAGAGAAAGAGAAGCTGTGAGAGAGAGTGAGAAAGAGAAGCTGTGAGTGAGAGGGAGAGAAAGAGAAAGAGAAGCTGTGAGTGAGACAAAGAGAGAGAAAGAGAAGCTGTGATTGAGAGAGAGAGAGAAAGAGAAGCTATGATTGAGAGAGAGAGAGAGAAGCTGTGAGTGAGAGAGAGAGAAAGAGAAGCTGTGAGTGAGAGAGAGAGGAAGAGATGCTGTGAGTGAGAGAGAGAGAAAGAGAAGCTGTGAGTGAGTGAGAGAGAGAGAGAGAATCTGTGAGTGAGAGGGAGAGAGAGAAAGAAAAGCTGTGTGAGAGAGAGAAAAACAGAAGCTGTGAGTGAGAGAGAGAGAGAAAGAGAAGCTGTGAGTGAGAGAGAGAGAAAGAGAAGCTGTGAGAGAGAGAGAGAGAGAATCTGTGAGTGAGAGGGAGAGGGAGAAAGAGAAGCTGTGAGTGAGAGAGAGAGAAAAACAGAAGCTGTGAGTGAGAGAGAGATAGAAAGAGAAGCTGTGTGTGTGAGAGAGAGAGAAAGAGAAGCTCTGAGTGAGAGAGAGAGAAAGAGAGTCTGAGAAAGAGAGAGTGAAAGAGAAGCTGTGAGTGAGAGCGAGAGAGAGAGAAGCTGTGAGTGAGAGAGAGAGAGAAGCTGTGAGTGAGAGAGAGAGAACGTGTGAGTGAGAGAGAGAGAAATAGAAGCTGTGAGTGAGAGAGAAAGAGAAGCTGTTAGTGAGTGAGAGAAAAGATGTAAGTGAGTGAAAGAGAGAGAGAAAGAGAAGCTGTGAGTGAGATAGAGAGAGAAAGAGAAGCTGTGAGAGAGAGTGAGAAAGAAGCTGTGAGTGAGAGAGAGAGAAAGAGAAGCTGGGAGTGAGACAAAGAGAGAGAAAAAGAAGCTGTGAGTGAGAGAGAGCGAGAGAAAGAGATGCTGTGAGTGAGAGAGAAACAGAAGCTGTGAATGAGAGAGAGAGAGAGAGAAGGTGTGAGTGAGAGAGAGAAAAAAAGAGAAGCTGTGAGAGAGAGAGAGAGAAAGAGAAGCCATGAGTGAGAGAGAAAGAGAAAGAGAAGCTGTGAGTGACACAGAGAGAGAGAAGCTGTGAGTGAGAGAGAGAGAGAGAAAGAGAAGCTGTGTGTGTGAGAGAGAAAGAGAAGCTGTGTGAGTGAGTGAGAGAGAGAGAGAAGCTGTGTGTGTGAGAGAGATTAAGAGAAGCTGTGTGTGTGAGAGAGAGAAAGAGACACTGTGTGTGAGAGAGAGAGAGAGAGAAAGAGAAGCTATGAGAGAGAGAGAAGCCGTGAGTGAGAGAGAAAGAGAAAGAGAAGCTGTGAGTTACACAGAGAGAGAGAAGCTGTGAGTGACAGAGAGAGAATGAGAAGCTGTGTGTGTGAGAGAGAAAGAGAAGCTGTGTGTGTGTGTGAGATTAAGAGAAGCTGTGTGTGTGAGAGAGAGAAAGAGACACTGTGTGTGAGAGAGAGAGAAAGAGAGAAAGAGAAGCTGTGAGTGAGAGAGAGAGAGATGCTGTGAGTGAGAGAGAGAAAGAGAAGTTGTGTATGTATGAGAGAGATATATGCTGTGAGTAAGAGAGAGAAAGAGAAGCTGTGTGTGAGAGAAAGAGAAAGTGAAGCTGTGTGTGAGAGAAAGAGAGAAAGTGAAGCTGTGAGTGAGAGAGAGAGAAAGAGAAGCATTGAGAGAGAGAGGAATAGAGTCTGTGAGAGAGAGAGAAAGAGAAGCTGTGTGTGAGAGAGAGAAGCTGTGAGTGAGAGCAAGAGAGCGAAAGAGAAGCTGTGAAAGAGAGAGAAAGACAAGCTGTGAGTGAGAGAGAGAGAGGTGCTGTGAGTGAGTGAGAGAGAGAAACAGAAGCTGTGAGTGAGAGAGAGAAAGAGAGAAAGAGAAGCTATGAGTGAGAGAGAGAGAAAGAGAAGCTGTGAGTGAGAGAGAGAGAAAAAAAGCTGTGAGTGAGAGAGAGAGAGAAAGAGATGCTTTGAGTGAGAGAGAGAGAAATAGAAGCTGTGAGTGAGAGAGAGAGAAAGAAAGAGAGTCTGTGAGAAAGAGAGAAAGAGAAGCTGTGAGTGAGAGAGAGAGAGAAGCTGTGAGTGAGAGAGAGAGAAGCTGTGAGTGAGAGAGAGAGAAATAGAAGCTGTGAGTTAGAGAGTAAGAGAAGCTGTGAGTGAGTGGGAGAGAGAGAAGCTGTGAGTGAGAGAGAGAGAGAGAAAGAGAAGTTGTGAGTGAGAGAGAGAGAGAGAGTTGATTTGAGTGAGTGTGAGAGAGAAACAGAAGCTGTGAGTGAGAGAGAGAAAGAGAGAAAGAGAAGCTGTGAGTGAGAGAGAGAGAAAGAGAGGCTGTGAGTGAGAGAGAGAGAAAAAGCTGTGAGTGAGATAGAGAGAAAGAGATGCTTTGAGTGAGAGAGAGAGAAATAGAAGCTGTGAGTGAGAGAGAGAGAAAGAAAGAGAGTCTGTGTCAGAAAGAGAGAAATAGAAGCTGTGAGTGAGAGAGAGAGAGAAGCCATGAGTGAGAGAGAGAAGCTGTGAGTGAGAGAGAGAGAAATAGAAGCTGTGAGTGAGGGAGAAAGAGATGCTGTGAGTGAGAGAGAGAAAGAGAAGCTGAGAAAGAGAGAGTGAAAGAGAAGCTGTGAGTGAGAGAGAGAGAGAAGATGTGAGTGAGAGAGAGAGAGAAAGAGAAGCTGTGAGTGAGAGAGAGAGAGAGAAAGAGAAGCTGTGAGTGAGAGAGAAAGAGAAAGAGAAGCTGTGAGTGACACACAGAGAGAGAAGCTGTGAGTGAGTGAGAGAGAGAAAGAGATGCAGTGAGTGAGAGAGAAACAGAAGCTGTGAATGAGAGAGAGAGAGAAAGAGAAGGTGTGAGTGTGAGAGAGAGAAAAAGGGAAGCTGGGTGTGTGTGAGAGAGAAAGAGAAGCTGTGTGGGAGAGAGAGAGAAAGAGAAGCTGTGGGGGAGAGAGAGATACTGTGAGTGAGAGAGAGAAAGAGAAACTGTGAGTGAGTGAGAGAGAAAGAGAAGCTGTGAGTTTGGGAGAGAGAAGATGTGAGTGAGAGAGAGAAAGAGATGCTGTGAGTGAAAGAAAGAGAGTGAAAGAGAAGCTGTGAGTGAGAGAGAGAGAGAAAGAGAAGCTGTGAGTGAGAGAGAGAGAAAGAGAGGCTGTGAGTGAGAGAGAGAGAAAAAGCTGTGAGTGAGATAGAGAGAAAGAGATGCTTTGAGTGAGAGAGAGAGAAATAGAAGCTGTGAGTGAGAGAGAGAAAGAGAGTCTGTGTCAGAAAGAGAGAAATAGAAGCTGTGAGTGAGAGAGAGAGAGAAGCCATGAGTGAGAGAGAGAAGCTGTGAGAGAGAGAGAGAGAAATAGAAGCTGTGAGTGAGGGAGAAAGAGAAGCTGTGAGTGAGTGAGAGAGAGAAGCTGTGAGTGAGTGAGAGAGAGAAAGAGAAGCTGTGAGTGAGAGAGAGAAAGAGAAGCTGAGAAAGAGAGAGTGAAAGAGAAGCTGTGAGAGAGAGAGAGAGAGAGAAAGAGAAGCTGTGAGTGAGAGAGAGAAAGAGAATCTGAGAAAGAGAGTGTGAAAGAGAAGCTGTAAGAGAGAGAGAGAGAAGCTGTGAGTGAGAGAGAGAGAAGCTGTGAGTGAAAGAGAGAGAGAGAGATGCTGTGAGTGAGAGAGAAACAGAAGCTGTGAATGAGAGAGAGAGAGAAAGAGAAGGTATGAGTGAGAGAGATAGAGAAAGAGAAGGTATGAGAGAGAGAGAGAAGCCGTGAGTGAGAGAGAAAGAGAAGCTGTGAGTTACACAGAGAGAGAGAAGCTGTGAGTGACAGAGAGAGAATGAGAAGCTGTGTGTGTGAGAGAGAAAGAGAAGCTTTGAGTGTGAGAGAGAGAGAGAGAAAGAGAAGCTGTGTGTGTGTGTGTGAGATTAAGAGAAGCTGTGTGTGTGAGAGAGAGGAAGAGACACTGTGTGTGAGAGAGAGAGAAAGAGAGAAAGAGAAGCTGTGAGTGAGAGAGAGAGAGATGCTGTGAGTGAGAGAGAGAAAGAGAAGTTGTGTATGTATGAGAGAGATATATGCTGTGAGTAAGAGAGAGAAAGAGAAGCTGTGTGTGAGAGAAAGAGAAAGTGAAGCTGTGTGTGAGAGAAAGAGAGAAAGTGAAGCTGTGAGTGAGAGAGAGAGAAAGAGAAGCATTGAGAGAGAGAGGAATAGAGTCTGTGAGAGAGAGAGAAAGTGAAGCTGTGTGTGTGAGAGAGAAGCTGTAAGTGAGAGCAAGAGAGCGAAAGAGAAGCTGTGAAAAAGAGAGAAAGACAAGCTGTGAGTGAGAGAGAGAGAGGTGCTGTGAGTGAGTGAGAGAGAGAAACAGAAGCTGTGAGTGAGAGAGAGAAAGAGAGAAAGAGAAGCTGTGAGTGAGAGAGAGAAAGAGAAGCTGTGAGTGAGAGAGAGAGAAAAAGCTGTGAGTGAGAGAGAGAGAGAAAGAGATGCTTTGAGTGAGAGAGAGAGAAATAGAAGCTGTGAGTGAGAGAGAGAGAGAAAGAGAGTCTGTGTGAGAAAGAGAGAAAGAGAAGCTGTGAGTGAGAGAGAGAGAGAAGCTGTGAGTGAGAGAGAGAGAAATAGAAGCTGTGAGTTAGAGAGTAAGAGAAGCTGTGAGTGAGTGGGAGAGAGAGAAGCTGTGAGTGAGAGAGAGAGAGAAAGAGAAGTTGTGAGTGAGAGAGAGAGAAAGAGATGCTGTGAGTGAGAGAGAGAAAGAGAAGCTGAGAAAGAGAGAGTGAAAGAGAAGCTGTCAGTGAGAGAGAGAGAAGCTGTGAGTGAGAGAGAGAGAGAGAGAAGCTGTGAGTGAGAGAGAGAGAGAGAAAGAGAAGCTGTGAGTGAGAGAGAGAAAAAGAGAATCTGAGAAAGAGAGAAAGAGAAGCTGTGAGTGAGAGAGAAAGAGAAAGAGAAAGAGAAGCTGTGAGTGACACAGAGAGAGAGAAGCTGTGAGTGAGTGAGAGAGAGAAAGAGATGCAGTGAGTGAGAGAGAAACAGAAGCTGTGAATGAGAGAGAGAGAAAGAGAAGGTGTGAGTATGAGAGAGAGAAAAAGGGAAGCTGGGTGTGTGTGAGAGAGAAAGAGAAGCTGTGTGGGAGAGAGAGAGAAAGTGAAGCTGTGGGGGAGAGAGAGATACTGTGAGTGAGAGAGAGAAAGAGAAACTGTGAGTGAGTGAGAGAGAAAGAGAAGCTGTGAGTTTGGGAGAGAGAAGATGTGAGTGAGAGAGAGAGAGAAAGAGATGCTGTGAGTGAAAGAAAGAGAGTGAAAGAGAAGCTGTGAGTGAGAGAGAGAGAGAAAGAGAAGCTGTGAGTGAGTGAGAGAGAGAAAGGGAAGCTGTGAGTGTGTGACAGAGTGAGTGCTGTGAGTGAGAGAGAGAGAAAGAGAAGCTGTGAGTGAGAGAGAAAGAGAGAGAAAGAGAAGCTGTGAGTGAGAGATAGAGAAAGAGAATCTGAGAAAGAGTGTGTGAAAGAGAAGCTGTGTGAGAGAGAGAGAGAACCTGTGAGTGAGAGAGAGAAACTGTGAGTGAGAGAGAGAGAGAGAAAGAGATGCTGTGAGTGAGAGAGAAACAGAAGCTGTGAATGAGAGAGAGAGAAGGTGTGAGTGAGAGAGAGAAAAAAAGAGAAGCTGTGAGAGAGAGAGAGAGAAAGAGAAGCCATGAGTGAGAGAGAAAGAGAAAGAGAAAGAGAAGCTGTGAGTGACACAGAGAGAGAGAAGCTGTGAGTGAGAGAGAGAGAGAATGAGAAGCTGTGTGTGAGAGAGAGAAAGAGAAGCTGTGAGTGAAAGAGAGAGAGAGAGAGAAGCTGTGAGTGAGAGAGAGAGAGAGTTGCTGTGAGTGAGTGAGAGAGAGAAACAGAAGCTGCGAGTGAGAGAGAGAAAGAGAAGCTGTGAGTGAGAGACAGAAAGAGAGAAAGAGAAGCTGTGAGTGAGAGAGAGAGAAAGAGATGCTTTGAGTGAGAGAGAAACAGAAGCTGTGAGTGAGAGAGAGAGAGAAAGAGAGTCTGTGAGAGAAAGAGAGGAAGAGAAGCTGTGAGTGACTGAGAGAGAGAAGCTGTGAGTGAGAGAGAGAAGCTGTGAGTGAGAGAGAGAGAAATAGAAGCTGTGAGTGAGAGAGAGAGAGAAGCTGTGAGTGAGAGAGAGAAAGAGAAGCTGTGAGTGAGAGAGAGAGAGAAAGAGAAGCTGTGAGTGAGAGAGAGAAAGAGAAGCTGAGAAAGAGAGAGTGAAAGAGAAGCTGTGAGTGAGAGAGAGAGAGAAGCTGTGAGTGAGAGAGAAAGAAGTTGTGAGTGAGAGAGAGAAAGAGAAGCTGTGAGTGAGAGAGAGAGAGAGAGAGAAGCTGTAAGTGAGAGAGAGAGAAAAAGAGAATCTGAGAAAGAGAGAGAGAAAGAGAAGCTGTAAGTGAGAGAGAAAGAGAAGCTGTGAGTGAGAGAGAGAGAAAGAGAAGCTGTGAGTGAGAGAGAGAGAAAGAGAAGAGATGCTGTGAGTGAGAGAGAGAGAGAAAGAGAAGCTGTGAGAGAGAGTGAGAAAGAGAAGCTGTGAGTGAGAGGGAGAGAAAGAGAAAGAGAAGCTGTGAGTGAGACAAAGAGAGAGAAAGAGAAGCTGTGATTGAGAGAGAGAGAGAAAGAGAAGCTGTGATTGAGAGAGGGAGAGAGAAGCTGTGAGTGAGAGAGAGAGAAAGAGAAGCTGTGAGTGAGAGAGAGAGGAAGAGATGCTGTGAGTGAGAGAGAGAGAAAGAGAAGCTGTGAGTGAGTGAGAGAGAGAGAGAGAATCTGTGAGTGAGAGGGAGAGAGAGAAAGAAAAGCTGTGAGAGAGAGAGAAAAACAGAAGCTGTGAGTGAGAGAGAGAGAGAAAGAGAAGCTGTGAGTGAGAGAGAAAGAAAGAGAAGCTGTGAGAGAGAGAGAGAGAGAATCTGTGAGTGAGAGGGAGAGGGAGAAAGAGAAGCTGTGAGTGAGAGAGAGAGAAAAACAGAAGCTGTGAGTGAGAGAGAGATAGAAAGAGAAGCTGTGTGTGAGAGAGAGAGAGAAAGAGAAGCTCTGAGTGAGAGAGAGAGAAAGAGAGTCTGAGAAAGAGAGAGTGAAAGAGAAGCTGTGAGTGAGAGCGAGAGAGAGAGAAGCTGTGAGTGAGAGAGAGAGAGAAGCTGTGAGTGAGAGAGAGAGAAGGTGTGAGTGAGAGAGAGAGAAATAGAAGCTGTGAGTGAGAGAGAAAGAGAAGCTGTTAGTGAGTGAGAGAAAAGATGTAAGTGAGTGAAAGAGAGAGAGAAAGAGAAGCTGTGAGTGAGATAGAGAGAGAAAGAGAAGCTGTGAGAGAGAGTGAGAAAGAAGCTGTGAGTGAGAGAGAGAGAAAGAGAAGCTGTGAATGAGAGAGAGAGAGAGAGAGAGAGAAGGTGTGAGTGAGAGAGAGAAAAAAAGAGAAGCTGTGAGAGAGAGAGAGAGAGAGAAAGAGAAGCCATGAGTGAGAGAGAAAGAGAAAGAGAAGCTGTGAGTGACACAGAGAGAGAGAAGCTGTGAGTGAGAGAGAGAGAGAAAGAGAAGCTGTGTGTGTGAGAGAGAAAGAGAAGCTGTGTGAGTGAGTGAGAGAGAGAGAGAAGCTGTGTGTGTGAGAGAGATTAAGAGAAGCTGTGTGTGTGAGAGAGAGAAAGAGACACTGTGTGTGTGAGAGAGAGAGAGAGAAAGAGAAGCTATGAGTGAGAGAGAGAGATGCTGTGAGTGAGAGAGAATGAGAGAAGCTGTGTGTGAGAGAAAGAGAAAGTGAAGCTGTGTGTGAGAGAAAGAGAGAATGTGAAGCTGTGAGTGAATGAGAGAGAGAAAGAGAAGCATTGAGTGAGAGATAGAGAAATAGAGTCTGGGAGAGAGAGAGAAAGAGAAGCTGTGTGTGAGAGAGAGAATGTGAGTGAGAGCGAGAGAGCGAAAGAGAAGATGTGAGTGAGAGAGAGAGAGAGTTGCTGTGAGTGAGTGAGAGAGAGAAACAGAAGCTGCGAGTGAGAGAGAGAAAGAGAAGCTGTGAGTGAGAGACAGAAAGAGAGAAAGAGAAGCTGTGAGTGAGAGAAAAAAGCTGTGAGTGAGAGAGAGAGAGAAAGAGATGCTTTGAGTGAGAGAGAGAGAAGCAGAAGCTGTGAGTGAGAGAGAGAGAGAAAGAGAGTCTGTGAGAGAAAGAGAGGAAGAGAAGCTGTGAGTGACTGAGAGAGAGAAGCTGTGAGTGAGAGAGAGAAGCTGTGAGTGAGAGAGAGAGAAATAGAAGCTGTGAGTGAGAGAGAAAGAGAAGCTGTGATTGAGTGAGTGAGAGAGAAGCTGTGAATGAGAGAGAGAGAAAGAGAAGCTGTGAGTGAGAGAGAAATAGAAGCTGTGAGTGAGTGAGAGAGAGAGAGAGGCTGTGAGTGAGTGAGAGAGAAAGAGAAGCTGTGAGTGAGAGAGAGAGAGAAAGAGAAGCTGTGAGTGAGAGAGAGAAAGAGAAGCTGAGAAAGAGAGAGTGAAAGAGAAGCTGTGAGTGAGAGAGAGAGAAGCTGTGAGTGAGAGAGAAAGAAGTTGTGAGTGAGAGAGAGAAAGAGAAGCTGTGAGTGAGAGAGAGAGAAAGAGAAGCTGTAAGTGAGAGAGAGAGAGAAAGAGAATCTGAGAAAGAGAGAGAGAAAGAGAAGCTGTAAGTGAGAGAGAAAGAGAAGCTGTGAGTGAGAGAGAGAGAAAGAGAAGCTGTGAGTGAGAGAGAGAGAAAGAGAAGTTGTGAGTGAGTGAGAGAGGAAGAGATGCTGTGAGTGAGAGAGAGAGAGAAAGAGAAGCTGTGAGAGAGAGTGAGAAAGAGAAGCTGTGAGTGAGAGGGAGAGAAAGAGAAAGAGAAGCTGTGAGTGAGACAAAGAGAGAGAAAGAGAAGGTGTGATTGAGAGAGAGAGAGAAAGAGAAGCTGTGATTGAGAGAGAGAGAGAGAAGCTGTGAGTGAGAGAGAGAGAGAAAGAGAAGCTGTGAGTGAGAGAGAGAGGAAGAGATGCTGTGAGTGAGAGAGAGAGAAAGAGAAGCTGTGAGTGAGTGAGAGAGAGAGAGAATCTGTGAGTGAGAGGGAGAGAGAGAAAGAAAAGCTGTGTGAGAGAGAGAAAAACAGAAGCTGTGAGTGAGAGAGAGAGAGAAAGAGAAGCTGTGAGTGAGAGAGAGAGAAAGAGAAGCTGTGAGAGAGAGAGAGAGAATCTGTGAGTGAGAGGGAGAGGGAGACAGAGAAGCTGTGAGTGAGAGAGAGAGAAAAACAGAAGCTGTGAGTGAGAGAGAGATAGAAAGAGAAGCTGTGTGAGAGAGAGAGAGAGAGAAAGAGAATCTCTGAGTGAGAGAGAGAGAAAGAGAGTCTGAGAAAGAGAGAGTGAAAGAGAAGCTGTGAGTGAGAGCGAGAGAGAGAGAAGCTGTGAGTGAGAGAGAGAGAGAAGCTGTGAGTGAGAGAGAGAGAAGCTGTGAGTGAGAGAGAGAGAGAAAGAGAAGCTGTGAGTGAGAGAGAGAGAAAGAGAAGCTGTGAGAGAGAGAGAGAGAATCTGTGAGTGAGAGGGAGAGGGAGACAGAGAAGCTGTGAGTGAGAGAGAGAGAGAAAGAGAAGCTGTGAGTGAGATAGAGAGAGAAAGAGAAGCTGTGGGAGAGAGTGAGAAAGAAGCTGTGAGTGAGAGAGAGAGAAAGAGAAGCTGGGAGTGAGACAAAGAGAGAGAAAAAGAAGCTGTGAGTGAGAGAGAGCGAGAGAAAGAGAAGCTGTGAGTGAGTGAGTGAGAAAGAGAATCTGAGAAAGAGAGAGTGAAATAGAAGCTGTGAGTTAGATAGAGAGAGGGAGAAGCTGTGAGTGAGTGAGAGAGAAAGAGATGCTGTTAGTGAGAGAGAAACAGAAGCTGTCAATGAGAGAGAGAGAAAGAGAAGTTGTGAGTGAAAGAGAGAGAGAAAGAGAAGCTGTGAGAGAGAGAGAGAGAGAGATAGAAGCTGTTAGTGAGGGAGAAAGAGAAAGAGAAACTGTGAGTGAGAGAGAAAGAAAGGGAAGCTGTGAGTGAGAGAGAGAAAGAGAGTCTGTGTGAGAAAGAGAGAAATAGAAGCTGTAAGTGGGAGAGAGAGAAGCCGTGAGTGAGAGAGAGAAGCTGTGAGTGAGAAAGAGAGAAATAGAAGCTGTGAGTGAGGGAGAAAGAGAAGCTGTGAGTGAGTGAGTGAGAGAGAGAGAGAAGCTGTGAGTGAGAGAGAGAGAAAGAGAAGCTGTGAGTGAGAGAGAGAGAGAAAGAGAAGCTGTGAGTGAGAGAGAGAAAGAGAAGCTGAGAAAGAGAGAGTGAAAGAGAAGCTGTGAGTGAGAGAGAGAGAGAGAGAAAGAGAAGCTGTGAGTGAGAGAGAGAAAGAGAATCTGAGAAAGAGAGTGTGAAAGAGAAGCTGTAAGAGAGAGAGAGAAGCTGTGAGTGAGAGAGAGAAGCTGTGAGTGATAGAGAGAGAGAGATGCTGTGAGTGAGAGAGAAACAGAAGCTGTGAATGAGAGAGAGAGAAAGAGAAGGTATGAGTGAGAGAGAGAGAGAAAGAGAAGGTATGAGAGAGAGAGAGAGAAGCCGTGAGTGAGAGAGAAAGAGAAAGAGAAGCTGTGAGTTACACACAGAGAGAGAAGCTGTGAGTGAGAGAGAGAGAGAGAAAGAGAAGCTGTGAGTGACAGAGAGAGAATGAGAAGCTGTGTGTGTGAGAGAGAAAGAGAAGCTGTGAGTGTGTGAGAGAGAGAGAGAAAGAGAAGCTGTGAGTGAGAGAGAGAAAGAGAAGCTGTGTGTGAGTGAGAGAGAGAGAAGCTGTGTGTGTGTGAGATTAAGAGAAGCTGTGTGTGAGAGAGAGAGGAAGAGACACTGTGTGTGAGAGAGAGAGAAAGAGAGAAAGAGAAGCTGTGAGTGAGAGAGAGAGAGATGCTGTGAGTGAGAGAGAGAAAGAGAAGTTGTGTATGTATGAGAGAGATATATGCTGTGAGTAAGAGAGAGAAAGAGAAGCTGTGTGTGAGAGAAAGAGAAAGTGAAGCTGTGTGTGAGAGAAAGAGAGAAAGTGAAGCTGTGAGTGAGAGAGAGAGAAAGAGAAGCATTGAGAGAGAGAGGAATAGAGTCTGTGAGAGAGAGAGAAAGAGAAGCTGTGTGTGTGAGAGAGAAGCTGTGAGTGAGAGCGAGAGAGCGAAAGAGAAGCTGTGAGTGAAAGAGAGAGAAAGACAAGCTGTGAGTGAGAGAGAGAGAGGTGCTGTGAGTGAGTGAGAGAGAGAAACAGAAGCTGTGAGTGAGAGAGAGAAAGAGAGAAAGAAAAGCTGTGAGTGAGAGAGAGAAAGAGAAGCTGTGAGTGAGAGAGAGAGAGAAAAAGCTGTGAGTGAGAGAGAGAGAGAGAAAGAGATGCTTTGAGTGAGAGAGAGAGAGAAATAGATGCTGTGAGTGAGAGAGAGAGAAAGAGAGTCTGTGTGAGAAAGAGAGAAAGAGAAGCTGTGAGTGAGAGAGAGAGAGAAGCTGTGAGTGAGAGAGAGAGAAGCTGTGAGTGAGAGAGAGATAAATAGAAGCTGTGAGTTAGAGAGTAAGAGAAGCTGTGAGTGAGTGGGAGAGAAAGAGAAAGTGAAGCTGTGAGTGAGAGAGAGAGAAAGAGAAGTTGTGAGTGAGAGAGAGAGAGAGAGAAGCTGTGAGTGAGAGAGAGAAAGAGAAGCTGAGAAAGAGAGAGTGAAAGAGAAGCTGTCAGTGAGAGAGAGAGAGAAGCTGTCAGTGAGAGAGAGAGAAGCTGTGAGTGAGAGAGAGAGAGAAAGAGAAGCTGTGAGTGAGAGAGAGAGAGAAAGAGAAGCTGAGAAAGAGAGAGAGAAAGAGAAGCTGTGAGTGAGAGTGAAAGAGAAAGAGAAAGAGAAGCTGTGAGTGACACAGAGAGAGAGAAGCTGTGAGTGAGTGAGAGAGAGAAAGAGATGCCGTGAGTGAGAGAGAAACAGAAGCTGTGAATGAGAGAGAGAGAGAAAGAGAAGGTGTGAGTGTGAGAGAGAGAAAAAGGGAAGCTGGGTGTGTGAGAGAGAGAAAGAGAAGCTGTGAGTGGGAGAGAGAGAGAAAGAGAAGCTGTGGGGGAGAGAGAGATACTGTGAGTGAGAGAGAGAAAGAGAAACTGTGAGTGAGTGAGAGAGAAAGAGAAGCTGTGAGTTTGGGAGAGAGAAGCTGTGAGTGAGTGAGAGAGAGAAAGAGAAGCTGTGAGTGAGTGAGAGAGAGAAAGGGAAGCTGTGAGTGTGTGACAGAGTGAGTGCTGTGAGTGAGAGAGAGAGAAAGAGAAGCTGTGAGTGAGAGAGATAGAGAGAGAAAGAGAAGCTGTGAGTGAGAGATAGAGAAAGAGAATCTGAGAAAGAGTGTGTGTGAGAGAGAGAGAACCTGTGAGTGAGAGAGAGAGAAACTGTGTGAGAGAGAGAGAGAAAGAGATGCTGTGAGTGAGAGAGAAACAGAAGCTGTGAATGAGAGAGAGAGAGAGAGAGAGAAGGTGTGAGTGAGAGAGAGAAAAAAGAGAAGCTGTGTGTGTGTGAGAGAGAAAGAGAAGCCATGAGTGAGAGAGAAAGAGAAAGAGAAGCTGTGAGTTACACAGAGAGAGAGAAGCTGTGAGTGTGTGAGAGAGAGAATGAGAAGCTGTGTGAGTGAGAGAGAGAGAGAGAGAGAAGCTGTGTGTGTGAGAGAGATTAAGAGAAGCTGTGTGTGTGTGAGAGAGAAAGAGACACTGTGTGTGTGTGGGAGAGAGAGAGAGAAAGCTGTGAGTGAGAGAGAGAGATGCTGTGAGTGAGAGAGAATGAGAGAAGCTGTGTGTGAGAGAAAGAGAAAGGGAAGCTGTGTGTGAGAGAAAGAGAGAATGTGAAGCTGTGAGTGAAAGAGAGAGAGAAAGAGAAGCATTGAGTGAGAGATAGAGAAATAGAGTCTGGGAGAGAGAGAGAGAGAGAAGCTGTGTGTGAGAGAGAGAATGTGAGTGAGAGCGAGAGAGCGAAAGAGAAGCTGTGAGTGAAAGAGAGAGAGAGAGAGAAGCTGTGAGTGAGAGAGAGAGTTGCTGTGAGTGAGTGAGAGAGAGAAACAGAAGCAGCGAGTGAGAGAGAAAGAGAAGCTGTGAGTGAGAGACAGAAAGAGAGAAAGAGAAGCTGTGAGTGAGAGAGAGAGAAAAAGCTGTGAGTGAGAGAGAGAGAAAGAGATGCTTTGAGTGAGAGAGAGAGAAACAGAAGCTGTGAGTGAGAGAGAGAGAGAGAAAGAGAGTCTGTGAGAGAAAGAGAGGAAGAGAAGCTGTGAGTGAATGAGAGAGAGAATCTGTGAGTGAGAGAGAGAAGATGTGAGTGAGAGAGAGAAATAGAAGCTGTGAGTGAGAGAGAAAGAGAAGCTGTGAGTGAGTGAGTGAGAGAGAATCTGTGAGTGAGAGAGAGAGAGAAAGAGAAGCTGTGAGTGAGAGAGAAATAGAAGCTGTGAGTGAGTGAGAGAGAGAGAAGCTGTGAGAGAGAGAGAGAGAGAAAGAGAAGCTGTGAGTGAGAGAGAGAGAAAGAGAAGCTGTGAGTGAGAGAGAGAGAAAGAGAAGCTGAGAAAGAGAGAGTGAAAGAGAAGCTTGAGTGAGAGAGAGAGAAGCTGTGAGTGAGAGAGAGAGAAGTTGTGAGTGAGAGAGAGAAAGAGAAGCTGTGAGTGAGAGAGAGAGAGAGAAAGAGAAGCTGTAAGTGAGAGAGAGAGAAAGAGAATCTGAGAAAGAGAGAGAGAAAGAGAAGCTGTAAGTGAGAGAGAAAGAGAAGCTGTGAGTGACACACAGAGAGAGAAGCTGTGAGTGAGAGAGAGAGAGAGAGAAAGAGATGCTGTGAGTGAGAGAGAAACAGAAGCTGCGAATGAGAGAGAGAGAGAAAGAGAAGGTGTGAGTGCGAGAGAGAGAGAGAAAGGGAAGCTGGGTGTGTGTGAGAGAGAAAGAGAAGCTGTGAGTGGGAGAGAGAGAAAGAGAAGCTGTGTGTGAAAGAGAGAGAAACTGTGAGTGAGAGAGAGAAAGAGAAACTGTGAGTGAGTGAGAAAGAAAGAGAAGCTGTGAGTGTGGGAGAGAGAGAAGCTGTGAGAGAGAGAGAGAGAGAGAAAGAGATGCTGTGAGTGAAAGAAAGAGAGCGAAAGAGAAGCTGTGAGTGAGAGAGAGAGAAAGAGAAGCTGTGAGTGAGTGAGAGAGATAAAGGAAAGCTGTGAGTGTGTGTGAGAGAGAGAGCTGTGAGTGAGAGAGAGAGAAAGAGAAGCTGTGAGTGAGAGAGAGAGAGAGAGAGAGAGAAGCTGTGAGTGAGAGAGAGAAAGAGAAGCTGAGAAAGAGAGAGTGAAAGAGAAGCTGTGAGTGAGAGAGAGAGAGAAGCTGTGAGTGAGAGAGAGAGAAGCTGTGAGTGAGAGAAAGAGAAAGTGAAGCTGTGTGTGAGAGAAAGAGAAAGTGAAGTTGTGAGTGAGAGAGAGAGAGAGAAAGAGAAGCATTGAGTGAGAGAGAGAGGAATAGAGTCTGTGAGAGAGAGAGAGAAAGAGAAGCTGTGTGTGAGAGAGAGAGAAGCTGTGAGTGAGAGAAAGAGAGAAAGAGAAGCTGTGAGTGAGAGAGAGAGAAAGAGAAGCTGTGAATGAGAGAGAGAGAGAAAAAGCTGTGAGTGAGAGAGAGAGAGAAAGAGATGCTTTGAGTGAGAGAGAGAAATAGAAGCTGTGAGTGAGAGAGAGAGAAAAAGAGTCTGTGTGAGAAAGAGAGAAAGAGAAGCTGTGTGTGAGAGAGAGAGAGAAGCTGTGAGTGAGAGAGAGAGAAATAGAAGCTGTAAGTTAGAGAGAAAGAGAAACTGTGAGTGAGTGGGAGAGAGAGAAGCTGTGAGTGAGAGAGAGAGACAGAGAGAGAGAAAGAGAAGCTGTGTGTGAGAGAGAGAGAAAGAGAAGCTGTGAGTGAGAGAGAGAAAGAGAAGCTGAGAAAAAGAGAGTGAAAGAGAAGATGTGAGTGAGAGAGAGAGAAGCTGTGAGAGAGAGAGAAGCTGTGAGTGAGAGAGAGAGAAAGAGAAGCTGTGAGTGAGAGACAGAGAGAAAGAGAAGCTGTGAGTGAGAGACAGAGAGAAAGAGAAGCTGTGAGTGAGAGAGAGAGAGAGAGAGAAAGAGAATCTGAGAAAGAGAGAGAAAGAGAAGCTGTGAGTGAGAGAGAAAGAGAAAGGGAAGCTGTGAGTGACACAGAGAGAGAGAAGCTGTGAGTGAGAGAGAGAGAGAAAGAGATGCTGTGAGTGAGAGAGAAACAGAAGCTGTGAATGAGAGAGAGAGAGAAAGAGAAGGTGTGAGTGAGAGAGAGAGAGAAAGGGAAGCTGTGAGTGAGAGAGAGAGAAGCTGTGAGTGAGAGAGAGACAGAAAGAGAATCTGTGAGTGAGAGAGAGAGAAGCTGTGAGTGAGATAGAGAGAAAGAGAAGCTGTGAGAGAGAGAGAGAAGCTGTGAGTGAGAGAGAGATAGAAAGAGAAGCTGTGAGTGAGAGAGAGAGAAAGAAAGAAAGAGAAGCTGTGAGTGAGAGAGAGAAAGAGATGCTGTGAGTGAGAGAGAGAGAAACAGAAGCTTTGAGTGAGAGAGAGAGAGTCTGATTGAGAAAGAGAGAGAGAAAGAGAAGCTGTGAGTGAGTGAGAGAGAGAGAAGCTGTGAGTGAGAGAGAGAGAAGTTGTGAAAGAGAGAGAGAGAGAAAGAGAAGCTGTGAGCGAGAGAGAAAGGGAAGCTGTGAATGAGTGAGCGCGAGAAAGAGAAGCTGTGAGAGAGAAAGAGAGAAAGAGAAGCTGTGTGTGAGAGAGATAGAAAGAGATGCTGTGAGAGAGACAAAGAGAGAGAAAGAGAAGCTGTGAGTGAGAGAGATAGAGAAAGAGAAGCTGTGAGTGAGTGAGAGAGAGAGAAAGAGAAGCTGTGAGTGAGAGAGAGTGAAAAACAGAAGCTGTGAGTGAGAGAGAGAGAAAGAGAAAGAGAAGCTGTGAGTGAGTGAGAGAGAGAGAAAGAGAAGCTGTGAGTGAGAGAGAGAGAAAAACAGAAGCTGTGAGTGAGAGAGAGAGAGAGAGAGAAAGAGAAGCTGTGAGTGAGTGAGAGAGACAGAGAAGCTGTGAGTGAGAGAGAAACAGAAGCTGTGAGTGAGAGTGAGAGAGAAAGAGAAGGTGTGAGTGAGAGAGAGAGAGAAAGAGAAGCTGTGAGTGAGAGAGAAAGAGAGTCTGTGTGAGAAAGAGAGAGTGAAAGAGAAGCTGTGAGTGAGTGAGAGAGAGAGAAGCTGTGAGTGAGAGAGAGAGGAGCTGTGAGTGAGAGAGAGAGAGAAAGAGAAGCTGTGAGTGAGAGAGAAAGAGAAGCTGTGAGTGAGAGAGAGAGAGAGAAGCTGTAAGTGAGAGAAAAAGAGAGAGAAAGAGAAGCTGTGAGTGAGAGTGAGAAAGAGAAGCTGTGTGAGAGAGAGAAAGAGAAGCTGTGTGTGAGTGAGAGAGAGAGAGAAGCTGTGTGTGAGAGAGAGAAAGAGACACTGTGTGTGTGTGTGTGAGAGAGAAAGAGAAGCTGTGAGTGAGAGAGAGAGAGATGCTGTGAGTGAGAGAGAGAGAAAGAGAAGCTGTGTGTGAGAGAAAGAGAAAGTGAAGCTGTGTGTGAGACAAAGAGAGAAAGTGAAGCTGTGAGTGAGAGAGAGAGAGAGAAAGAGAAGCATTGAGTGAGAGAGAGAGAAATAGAGTCTGTGAGAGAGAAAGAGAAGCTGTGTGTGTGAGAGATGCTGTGAGTGAGAGCAAGAGAGCGAAAGAGAAGCTGTGCGTGAAAGAGAGAGAGAGAGAAAAAGAAGCTGGGAGTGAGAGAGAGAGAGTTGCTGTGAGTGAGTGTGAGAGAGAAACAGAAGCTGTGAGTGAGAGAGAGAAAGAGAGAAAGAGAAGCTGTGAGTGAGAGAGAGAGAGAGAAGCTGTGAGTGAGTGAGAGAGAGAGAAAGCTGTGAGTGACAGAGAGAGAAGCTGTGAGTGAGAGAGAGAGAAGCTGTGTGTGTGAGAGAGAGAAATAGAAGCTGTGAGTGAGAGAGAAGGAGAAGCTGTGAGTGAGTGAGAGAGAGAAGATGTAAGTGAGTGAAAGAGAGAAAGAGAAGCTGTGAGTGAGAGAGAGAGAGAAAGAGAAGCTGTGAGTGAGAGAGAGAGAAAGAGAAGCTGTGAGTGAGAAAGAAAGAGAAAGTGAAGCTGTGTGTGAGAGAAATAGAGAAAGTGAAGCTGTGAGTGTGTGTGAGAGAGAGAAAGAGAAGCATTGAGTGAGTAAGAGAGAAAGAGAGTCTGGAAGTGAGAGAGAGAGAGAAAGAGAAGCTGTGAGTGAGAGTGAGAGAGAAGCTGTGAGTGAGAGAGAGAGAAAGAGAAAGAGAAGCTGTGAGTGAAAGAGAGAGAGAGAAAGAGAAGCTGTGAGTGAGTGAGAGATAGAAAGGGAAGCTGTGAGAGAGAGAGAGAAAGAGAAGCTGTGAGTGAGAGAGAGAGAGAAAGAGAAGCTGTGAGTGAGACAAAGAGAGACAAAGAGAAGCTGTGAGCGAGCGAGAGAGAAAAAGAGAAGCTGTGAGTGAGTGAGAGAGAGAAAGGGAAGCTGTGAGAGAGAGAGAGAAAGAGAAGCTGTGAGTGAGACAAAGAGAGACAAAGAGAAGCTGTGAGTGAGAGAGAGAGAAAGCGAAGCTGTGAGTGAGAGAGAGAGAGAAAGAGAAGCTGTGAGTGAGTGAGAGAGATTAAGAGAAGCTGTGTGTGTGTGAGAGAGAAAGAGACACTGTGTGTGTGTGTGAGAGAGAGAGAAAGAGAAGCTGTGAGTGAGAGAGAGAGATGTTGTGAGTGAGAGATAGAAAAAGAAGCTGTGTATGTGTGAGAGTGATATGCTGTGAGTGAGAGAGAGAAAGAGAAGCTGTGTGTGAGAGAAAGAGAGAGAGAGAAGCTGTGAGTGTGAGAGAGAGAGTTGCTGTGAGTGAGTGAGAGAGAGAAACAGAAGGTGTGTGTGAGAGAGAGAAAGAGAGAAAGAGAAGCTGTGAGTGAGAGAGAGAGAGAAGCTGTGAGTGAGTGAGAGAGAGAAAAAGCTGTGAGTGAGAGAGAGAGAGAAAGAGATGCTTTGCGTGAGAGAGAGAGAAACAGAAGCTGTGAGTGAGAGAGAGAGAAAGAGAGTCTGTGTGAGAAAGAGAGAAAGAGAAGCTGTGAGTGAGAGAGAGAGAGAAGCTGTGAGTGAGAGAGAGAGAAGGTGTGAGTGAGAGAAAGAGAAATAGAAGCTGTGAGTGAGAGAGAAAGAGAAGCTGTGAGTGAGTGAGAGAGAGAGAAGATGTAAGTGAGTGAAAGAGAGAGAGAAAGAGAAGCTGTGAGTGAGAGAGAGAGAAAGAGAAGATGTGAGTGAGAGAGAGAGAAAGAGAAGTTGTGAGTGAGAGAGAGAGGAAGAGATGCTGTGAGTGAGAGAGAGAGAGAAAGAGAAGCTGTGAGAGAGAGTGAGAAAGAGAAGCTGTGAGTGAGAGGGAGAAAAAGAGAAGCTGTGAGTGAGACAAAGAGAGAGAAAGAGAAGCTGTGAGTGAGAGAGAGAGAGAAAGAGAAGCTGTGATTGAGGAGAGAAAGAGAAGCTGTGAGTGAGTGAGAGAGAGAAAGAGAAGCTGTGAGTGAGAGAGAGTGAAAGAGAAGCTGTGAGTGAGAGAGAGAGAAAGAGAAGTTGTGAGTGAGAGAGAGAGGAAGAGATGCTGTGAGTGAGAGAGAGAGAGAAAGAGAAGCTGTGAGAGAGAGTGAGAAAGAGAAGCTGTGAGTGAGAGGGAGAGAAAGAGAACCTCTGATTGAGAGAGAGAGAGAGAGAATCTGTGAGTGAGAGAGAGAAAGAGAAGCTGTGAGTGAGAGAGAGAGGAAGAGATGCTGTGAGTGAGAGAGAGAGAAAGAGAAGCTGTGAGTGAGAGAGCGAGAGAGAGAGAGAATCTGTGAGTGAGAGGGAGAGAGAGAAAGAGAAGCTGTGAGTGAGAGAGAGAGAAAAACAGAAGCTGTGAGTGAGAGAGAGAGAGAAAGAGAAGCTGTGAGTGAGAGAGAGTGAAAGAGAAGCTGTGAGAGAGAGAGAGAGAGAGAGAATCTGTGAGTGAGAGGGAGAGAGAGAAAGAGAAGCTGTGAGTGAGAGAGAGAAAAACAGAAGCTGTGAGTGAGAGAGAGATAGAAAGAGAAGCTGTGAGTGAGAGAGAGAAAGAGAAGCTCTGAGTGAGAGAGTGAGAAAGAGAGTCTGAGAAAGAGAGAGTGAAAGAGAAGCTGTGAGTGAGAGAGAGAGACAGAGAAGCTGTGAGTGAGAGTGAGAGAGAAAGAGAAGGTGTGAGTGAGAGAGAGAAAGAGAAGCTGTGAGTGAGAGAGAAAGAAAGAGAAGCTGTGAGTGAGAGAGGGAGAGAGAAAGAAAAGCTATGAGTGAGAGAGAGAGAAAGAGAGTGTGTGAGAATGAGAGAGCGAAAGAGAAGCTGTGAGTGAGAGAGAGAAGCTGTGAGTGAGAGAAAGAGAGACAGAGAAGCTGTGAGTGAGAGAGAAACAGAAGCTGTGAGTGAGAGAGAGAGAGAAAGAGAAGCTCTGAGTGAGAGAGAAAGAGAGTCTGAGAAAGAGAGAGTGAAAGAGAAGCTGTGAGTGAAAGAGAGAGAGAGAGAAATAGAAGCTGTGAGTGAGAGAGAAAGAGAAGCTGTGAGTGAGTGAGAGAGAGAGAAGCTGTGAGTGAGAGAGAGAGAGAGAAAGAGAAGCTGTGAGTGAGAGAGAAAGAGAAGCTGTGAGTGAGTGAGAGAGAGAGA
The DNA here is from genome assembly GCA_035047345.1 of Bradypodion ventrale. NCBI lineage: Eukaryota > Metazoa > Chordata > Lepidosauria > Squamata > Chamaeleonidae > Bradypodion > Bradypodion ventrale. Next base: position 227,940,547 of record JAWDJE010000001.1, read on the forward strand.
AGCTGTGAGTGAGAGAGAGAGAGAAACAGAAGCTGTGAGTGAGAGAGAGAAAGAGAAGCTGTGAGTGAGAGAGATAGAGAGAAAAAGCTGTGAGTGAGAGAGAGAAAGAGATGCTTTGAGTGAGAGAGAGAGAAGCAGAAGCTGTGAGTGAGAGAGAGAGAGAGAATGAGAGTCTGTGAGAGAAAGAGAGGAAGAGAAGCTGTGAGTGAGTGAGAGAGAGAAGCTGTGAGTGAGAGAGAGAAGCTGTGAGTGAGAGAGAGAGAAATAGAAGCTGTGAGTGAGAGAGAAAGAGAAGCTGTGAGTGAGAGAGAGAGAATCTGTGAGTGAGAGAGAGAGAGAAAGAGAAGCTGTGAGTGAGAGAGAAATAGAAGCTGTGAGTGAGTGAGAGAGAGAGAAGCTGTGAGTGAGAGAGAGAGAAAGAGAAGCTGAGAAAGAGAGAGTGAAAGAGAAGCTGTGAGTGAGAGAGAGAAGCTGTGAGTGAGAGAGAGAGAAGCTGTGAGTGAGAGAGAGAGAAAGAGAAGCTGGGAGAGAGAGAGAGAGAGAAGCTGTAAGTGAGAGAGAGAGAGAAAGAGAATCTGAGAAAGAGAGAGAGAAAGAGAAGCTGTAAGTGAGAGAGAAAGAGAAGCTGTGAGTGACACACAGAGAGAGAAGCTGTGAGTGAAAAAGAGAGAGAAAGAGATGCTGTGAGTGAGAGAGAAACAGAAGCTGTGAATGAGAGAGAGAAAGAGAAGGTGTGAGTGGGAGAGAGAGAAAGAGAAGCTGTGTGTGTGAGAGAGAGAAACTGTGAGTGAGAGAGAGAAAGAGAAACTGTGAGTGAGTGAGAAAGAAAGAGAAGCTGTGAGTGTGGGAGAGAGAGAAGCTGTGAGTGAGAGAGAGAGAGAAAGAGATGCTGTGAGTGAAAGAAAGAGAGCCAAAGAGAAGCTGTGAGTGAGAGAGAAAGAGAAGCTGTGAGTGAGTGAGAGAGAGAAAGGTAAGCTGTGAGTGTGAGAGAGAGAGAGAGCTGTGAGTGAGAGAGAGAGAAAGAGAAGCTGAGAAAGAGAGAGTGAAAGAGAAGCTGTGAGTGAGAGAGAGAGAGAGAGAAGCTGTGAGTGAGAGAGAGAGAGAAGCTGTGAGTGAGAGACAGAGAAAGTGGAGCTGTGTGTGAGAGAAAGAGAAAGTGAAGCTGTGAGTGAGAGAGAGAGAGAGAAAGAGAAGCATTGAGTGAGAGAGAGAGGAATAGAGTCTGTGAGAGAGAGAGAAAGAGAAGCTGTGTGAGAGAGAGAGAGAAGCTGTGAGTGAGAGCGAAAGAGCGAAAGAGAAGCTGTGAGTGAAAGAGAGAGAGAGAAAGAGAAGCTGTGAGTGAGTGTGTGAGAGAGAGAGTTGCTGTTAGTGATAGAGAGAGAAACAGAAGCTGTGAGTGAGAGAAAGAGAGAAAGAGAAGCTGTGAGTGAGAGAGAGAGAGAAAGCTGTGAGTGAGAAAGAGAGAGAGAGAGAGAAAGAGATGTTTTGAGTGAGAGAGAGAGAAATAGAAGCTGTGAGAGAGAGAGAGAAAAAGAGTCTGTGTGAGAAAGAGAGAAAGAGAAGCTGTGAGTGAGAGAGAGAGAGAAGCTGTGAGTGAGAGAGAAAGAAGCTGTGAGTGAGAGAGAGAGAAATAGAAGCTGTGAGTTAGAGAGAAAGAGAAACTGTGAGTGAGTGGGAGAGATAGAAGCTGTGAGTGTGAGAGAGAGACAGAGAGAGAGAAGGAGAAGATGTGTGTGTGTGTGAGAGAGAGAGAAGCTGTGAGTGAGAGAGAGAAAGAGAAGCTGAGAAAAAGAGAGTGAAAGAGAAGATGTGAGTGAGAGAGAGAGAGAAGCTGTGAGTGAGAGAGAGAGAAGCTGTGATTGGGAGAGAGAGAGAAAGAGAAGCTGTGAGTGAGAGACAGAGAGAAAGAGAAGCTGTGAGTGAGAGACAGAGAGAAAGAGAAGCTGTGAGTGAAAGAGAGAGAGAGAAAGAGAAGCTGTGAGTGAGAGAGAGAGAGTTGCTGTGAGTGAGTGAGAGAGAGAAGCAGAAGCTGTGAGTGAGAGAGAGAAAGAGAGAAAGAGAAGCTGTGAGTGAGAGAGAGAGAAAGAGAAGCTGTGAGTGAGAAAGAGAGAAAAAAGCTGTGAGTGAGAGAGAGAGAGAGAGAGAGAAAGAGATGCTTTGAGTGAGAGAGAGAGAAATAGAAGCTGTGAGTGAGAGAGAGAGAGAAGCTGTGAGTGAGAGAGAGAGAAGCTGTGAGTGAGAGAGAGAGAAATAGAAGCTGTGAGTTAGAGAGAAAGAGAAACTGTGAGTGAGTTGGAGAGAGAGTAGCTGTGAGTAAGAGAGTGAGACAGAGAGAGAGAAAGAGAAGCTGTGTGAGAGAGAGAGAGAAAGAGAAGCAGAGTGAGAAAGAGAAAGAGAAGCTGAGAAAAAGAGAGTGAAAGAGAAGATGTGAGTGAGAGAGAGAGAGAAGCTGTGAGTGAGAGAGAGAGAAGCTGTGAGTGAGAGAGAGAGAGAAAGAGAAGCTGTGAGTGAGAGACAGAGAGAAAGAGAAGCTGTGAGTGAGAGAGAAAGAGAAAGAGAAGCTGTGAGTGACACACAGAGAGAGAAGCTGTGAATGAGAGAGAGAGAAAGAGAAGCTGTGAGTGAGAGAGAAAGAGAAAGAGAAGCTGTGAGTGACACAGAGAGAGAGAAGCTGTGAGAGAGAGAGAGAAAGAGATGCTGTGAGTGAGAGAGAAACAGAAGCTGTGAATGAGAGAGAGAGAGAAAGAGAAGGTGTGAGTGAGAGACAGAGAGAAAGGGAAGCTGTGAGTGTGAGAGAGAGAGAAGCTGTGAGTGAGAGAGAGACAGAAAGAGAATCTGTGAGTGAGAGAGAGAGAGAAGCTGTGAGTGAGAGAGGGTGAAGCTGTGAGTGAGAGAGAGAGAAGCTGTGAGTCTGAGAGAGATAGAAAGAGAAGCTGTGAGTGAGAGAGAGAGAAAGAAAGAAAGAAAGAAAGAAAGAGAAGCTGTGAGTGAGAGAGAGAAAGAGATGCTGTGAGTGAGAGAGAGAGAAACAGAAGCTGTGAGTGAGAGAGAGAGTGTGTGTGAAAAAGAGAGAGAGAAAAAGAATCTGTGAGTGAGAGAGAGAGAGAAGCTGTGAGTGAGAGAGAAAGAGAAGCTGTGAATGAGTGAGAGAGAGAAAGAGAAGCTGTGAGCGAGAGAGAAAGAGAAGCTGTGAATGAGTGAGAGAGAGAAAGAGAAGCTGTGAGAGAGAAAGAGAGAAAGAGAAGCTGTGAGAGAGAAAGAGAGAAAGAGAAGCTGTGTGTGTGTGAGAGAGAGAAACGGTGAGTGAGAGAGAGAAAGAGAAACTGTGAGTGAGTGAGTGAGAAAGAGAAGCTGTGAGTGAGAGAGAGAGAAGCTGTGAGTGAGAGAGAGAGAGTTGCTGTGAGTGAGTGAGAGAGAGAAACAGAAGCTGCGAGTGAGAGAGAGAAAGAAAGAGAGAAAAAGAAGCTGTGAGTGAGAGAGAGAAAGAGAGAAAGAGAAGCTGTGTGTGAGAGAGAGAAAAAGATGTGAGTGAGAGAGAGAGAAAAAGAGATGCTTTGAGTGAGAGAGAGAGACTAACAGAAGCTGTAAGTGAGAGAGAGAGAGAAAGAGAGTCTGTGTGAGAAAGAGAGGAAGAGAAGCTGTGGTAAGAGAGAGAGAAGCTGTGAGTGAGAAAGAGAAGCTGTGAGTGAGAGAGAGAGAAAGAGAAGCTGTGAGTGAGAGAGAAAGAGAAGCTGTGAGTGAGAGAGAGAGAGAAGCTGTGAGTGAGAGATAGAAAGAAAGAGAAGCTGTGAGTGAGAGAGAGAGAGAAAGAGAAGCTGTGAGTGAGAGAGAGAAAGAGAAGCTGAGAAAGAGAGAGTGAAAGAGAAGCTGTGAGTGAAAGAGAGAGAGAGAAGCTGTGAGTGTGAGAGAGAGAAGCTGTGAGTGAGAGAGAGAGAAAGAGAAGCTGTGAGTGAGAGAGAGAGAGCAAGAGAAGCTGTAAGTGAGAGAAGGAGAAAGAGAATCTGAGAAAGAGAGAGAGAAAGAGAAGCTGTAAGTGAGAGAGAAAGAGAAGCTGTGAGTGACACAGAGAGAGAAGCTGTGAGTGAGAGAGAGAGAGAAAGAGATGCTGCGAGTGAGAGAGAAACAGAAGTTGTGAATGGGAGAGAGAGAGAAAGAGAAAGTGTGAGTGGGAGAGAGAGAGAAAGCGAAGCTGTGTGTGTGAGAGAGAGAGAAACTGTGAGTGAGAGAGAGAAAGAGAAAGAGATGCTGTGAGTGAAAGAAAGAGAGTGAAAGAGAAGCTGTGAGTGAGAGAGAGAGAGAAAGAGAAGGTGTGAGTGAGTGAGAGAGAGAAAGGGAAGCTGTGAATGTGTGTGAGAGAGAGAGCTGTGAGTGACAGAGAGAGAAAGAGAAGCTGTGAGTGAGAGAGAGAGAGAAAGAAAAGCTGTGAGTGAGAGAGAGAAAGAGAAGCTGAGAAAGAGAGAGTGAAAGAGACCTGTGAGTTAGAGAGAGAGAGAGAAGCTGTGAGTGAGAGAGAGAGAAGCTGTGAGTGAGAGAAAGAGAAAGTGAAGCTGTGTGTGAGAGAAAGAGAAAGTGAAGCTGTGTGTGAGAGAAAGAGAGAAAGTGAAGCTGTGAGTGAGAGAGAGAGAGAGAGAAAGAGAAGCTGTGAGTGAGAGAGAAAGAGAAGCTGTGAGTGAGTGAGTGAGAGAGAAGCTGTAAGTGAGAGAAAAAGAGAGAGAAAGAGAAGCTGTGAGTGAGAGTGAGAAAGAGAAGCTGTGTGTGAGTGAGAGAGAGAGAGAGAAGCTGCGTGTGTGAGAGAGAAAGAGACACTGTGTGTGTGTGTGAGAGAGAGAGAGAAAGAGAAGCTGTGAGTGAGTGAGAGTGATGCTGTGAGTGAGAGAGAGAGAAAGAGAAGCTGTGTGAGAGAGAAAGAGAAAGTGAAGCTGTGAGTGAGAGAAAGAGAGAAAGAGAGAAAGTGAAGCTGTGAGTGAGAGAGAGAGAGAAAGAGAAGAATTGAGTAAGAGAGAGAGAAATAGAGTCTGTGAGAGAGAGAGAAAGAGAAGCTGGGTGTGTGAGAGAAGATGTGAGTGAGAGCAAAAGAGTGAAAGAGAAGCTGTGAGTGAAAGAGAGAGAGAGAGAAGCTGTGAGTGAGAGAGAGAGAGTTGCTGTGTGTGAGTGAGAGAGAGAAACAGAAGGTGTGAGTGAGAGAGAGAAAGAGAGAAAGAGAGAAAGAGAAGCTGTGAGTGAGAGAGAGAGAGAGAGAGAAGCTGTGAGTGAGTGAGAGAGAGAAAAAGCTGTGAGTGAGAGAGAGAGAGAGAAAGAGATGCTTTGAGTGAGAGAGAGAGAAACAGAAGCTGTGAGTGAGAGAGAGAGAAAGAGAGTCTGTGTGAGAAAGAGAGAAAGAGAAGCTGTGAGTGAGTGAGAGAGAGAAGCTGTGAGTGAGAGAGAGAAGGTGTGAGTGAGAGAGAGAGAAATAGAAGCTGCAAGTGAGAGAGAAAGAGAAGCTGTTAGTGAGTGAGAGAGAAGATGTAAGTGAGTGAAAGAGAGAGAGAAAGAGAAGCTGTGAGTGAGATAGAGAGAGAAAGAGAAGCTGTGAGAGAGAGTGAGAAAGAAGCTGTGAGTGAGAGAGAGAGAGAAAGAGAAGCTGGGAGTGAGACAAAGAGAGAGAAAGAGAAGGTGTGAGTGAGAGAGAGCGAGAGAAAGAGAAGCTGTGATTGAGGAGAGAAAGAGAAGCTGTGAGTGAGTGAGAGAGAGAAAGAGAAGCTGTGAGTGAGAGAGAGAGAAAGAGAAGCTGTGAGTGAGAGAGAGAAAGAGAAGTTGTGAGTGAGAGAGAGAGGAAGAGATGCTGTGAGTGAGAGAGAGAGAGAGAAAGAGAAGCTGTGAGAGAGAGTGAGAAAGAGAAGCTGTGAGTGAGAGGGAGAGAAAGAGAAGCTGTGATTGAGAGAGAGAGAGAGAAAAGCTGTGAGTGAGAGAGAGAGAGAAAGAGAAGCTGTGAGTGAGAGAGAGAGGAAATGATGCTGTGAGTGAGAGAGAGAGAAAGAGAAGCTGTGAGTGAGTGAGAGAGAGAGAGAGAATCTGTGAGTGAGAGGGAGAGAAAGAGAAGCTGTGTGAGAGAGAGAAAAACAGAAGCTGTGAGTGAGAGAGAGAAAGAGAAGCTGTGAGTGAGAGAGAGAGAAAGAGAAGCTGTGAGAGAGAGAGAGAGAATCTGTGAGTGAGAGGGAGAGGGAGAAAGAGAAGCTGTGAGTGAGAGAGAGAGAAAAACAGAAGCTGTGAGTGAGAGAGAGATAGAAAGAGAAGCTGTGAGAGAGAGAGAGAGAAGCTCTGAGTGAGAGAGAGAGAAAGAGAGTCTGAGAAAGAGAGAGTGAAAGAGAAGCTGTGAGTGAGAGCGAGAGAGAGAGAAGCTGTGAGTGAGAGAGAGAGACAGAGAAGCTGTGAGTGAGAGAGAAACAGAAGCTGTGAGTGAGAGTGAGAGAGAAAGAGAAGGTGTGAGTGAGAGAGAGAAAGAGAAGCTGTGAGTGAGAGAGAAAGAAAGAGAAGCTGTGAGTGAGAGAGGGAGAGAGAAAGAAAAGCTATGAGTGAGAGAGAGAGAAAGAGAGTCAGTATGAGAATGAGAGAGTGAAAGAGAAGCTGTGAGTGAGAGAGAGAAGCTGTGAGTGAGAGAAAGAGAGACAGAGAAGCTGTGAGTGAGAGAGAAACAGAAGCTGTGAGTGAGAGTGAGAGAGAGTGAAGCTGTAAGTAAGAGAAAGAATGAGAGAAAGGGAAGGTGTGAGTGCGAGAAAGAGAAGCTGTGTGTGTGTGTGAGAGAGAGAGAAGCTGTGAGTGAGAGAGAGAGAGAAAGAGATGCTGTGAGCGAGAGAGAAAGGGAAGCTGTGAATGAGTGAGCGCGAGAAAGAGAAGCTGTGAGAGAGAAAGAGAGAAAGAGAAGCTGTGTGTGAGAGAGATAGAAAGAGATGCTGTGAGAGAGACAAAGAGAGAGAAAGAGAAGCTGTGAGTGAGAGAGATAGAGAAAGAGAAGCTGTGAGTGAGTGAGAGAGAGAGAAAGAGAAGCTGTGAGTGAGAGAGAGTGAAAAACAGAAGCTGTGAGTGAGAGAGAGAGAAAGAGAAAGAGAAGCTGTGAGTGAGTGAGAGAGAGAGAAAGAGAAGCTGTGAGTGAGAGAGAGAGAAAAACAGAAGCTGTGAGTGAGAGAGAGAGAGAGAGAGAAAGAGAAGCTGTGAGTGAGTGAGAGAGACAGAGAAGCTGTGAGTGAGAGAGAAACAGAAGCTGTGAGTGAGAGTGAGAGAGAAAGAGAAGGTGTGAGTGAGAGAGAGAGAGAAAGAGAAGCTGTGAGTGAGAGAGAAAGAGAGTCTGTGTGAGAAAGAGAGAAAGAGAAGCTGTGAGTGAGTGAGAGAGAGAAGCTGTGAGTGAGAGAGAGAAGGTGTGAGTGAGAGAGAGAGAAATAGAAGCTGCAAGTGAGAGAGAAAGAGAAGCTGTTAGTGAGTGAGAGAGAAGATGTAAGTGAGTGAAAGAGAGAGAGAAAGAGAAGCTGTGAGTGAGATAGAGAGAGAAAGAGAAGCTGTGAGAGAGAGTGAGAAAGAAGCTGTGAGTGAGAGAGAGAGAGAAAGAGAAGCTGGGAGTGAGACAAAGAGAGAGAAAGAGAAGCTGTGAGTGAGAGAGAGCGAGAGAAAGAGAAGCTGTGATTGAGGAGAGAAAGAGAAGCTGTGAGTGAGTGAGAGAGAGAAAGAGAAGCTGTGAGTGAGAGAGAGAGAAAGAGAAGCTGTGAGTGAGAGAGAGAAAGAGAAGTTGTGAGTGAGAGAGAGAGGAAGAGATGCTGTGAGTGAGAGAGAGAGAGAAAGAGAAGCTGTGAGAGAGAGTGAGAAAGAGAAGCTGTGAGTGAGAGGGAGAGAAAGAGAAGCTGTGATTGAGAGAGAGAGAGAGAAAAGCTGTGAGTGAGAGAGAGAGAGAAAGAGAAGCTGTGAGTGAGAGAGAGAGGAAATGATGCTGTGAGTGAGAGAGAGAGAAAGAGAAGCTGTGAGTGAGTGAGAGAGAGAGAGAGAGAATCTGTGAGTGAGAGGGAGAGAAAGAGAAGCTGTGTGAGAGAGAGAAAAACGGAAGCTGTGAGTGAGAGAGAGAGAAAGAGAAGCTGTGAGTGAGAGAGAGAGAAAGAGAAGCTGTGAGAGAGAGAGAGAGAATCTGTGAGTGAGAGGGAGAGGGAGAAAGAGAAGCTGTGAGTGAGAGAGAGAGAAAAACAGAAGCTGTGAGTGAGAGAGAGATAGAAAGAGAAGCTGTGAGAGAGAGAGAGAGAAGCTCTGAGTGAGAGAGAGAGAAAGAGAGTCTGAGAAAGAGAGAGTGAAAGAGAAGCTGTGAGTGAGAGCGAGAGAGAGAGAAGCTGTGAGTGAGAGAGAGAGACAGAGAAGCTGTGAGTGAGAGAGAAACAGAAGCTGTGAGTGAGAGTGAGAGAGAAAGAGAAGGTGTGAGTGAGAGAGAGAAAGAGAAGCTGTGAGTGAGAGAGAAAGAAAGAGAAGCTGTGAGTGAGAGAGGGAGAGAGAAAGAAAAGCTATGAGTGAGAGAGAGAGAAAGAGAGTCAGTATGAGAATGAGAGAGTGAAAGAGAAGCTGTGAGTGAGAGAGAGAAGCTGTGAGTGAGAGAAAGAGAGACAGAGAAGCTGTGAGTGAGAGAGAAACAGAAGCTGTGAGTGAGAGTGAGAGAGAGTGAAGCTGTAAGTAAGAGAAAGAATGAGAGAAAGGGAAGGTGTGAGTGCGAGAAAGAGAAGCTGTGTGTGTGTGAGAGAGAGAGAGAAGCTGTGAGTGAGAGAGAGAGAGAAAGAGATGCTGTGAGCGAGAGAGAAAGGGAAGCTGTGAATGAGTGAGCGCGAGAAAGAGAAGCTGTGAGAGAGAAAGAGAGAAAGAGAAGCTGTGTGTGAGAGAGATAGAAAGAGATGCTGTGAGAGAGACAAAGAGAGAGAAAGAGAAGCTGTGAGTGAGAGAGATAGAGAAAGAGAAGCTGTGAGTGAGTGAGAGAGAGAGAAAGAGAAGCTGTGAGTGAGAGAGAGTGAAAAACAGAAGCTGTGAGTGAGAGAGAGAGAAAGAGAAAGAGAAGCTGTGAGTGAGTGAGAGAGAGAGAAAGAGAAGCTGTGAGTGAGAGAGAGAAAAACAGAAGCTGTGAGTGAGAGAGAGAGAGAGAGAGAAAGAGAAGCTGTGAGTGAGTGAGAGAGACAGAGAAGCTGTGAGTGAGAGAGAAACAGAAGCTGTGAGTGAGAGTGAGAGAGAAAGAGAAGGTGTGAGTGAGAGAGAGAGAGAAAGAGAAGCTGTGAGTGAGAGAGAAAGAGAGTCTGTGTGAGAAAGAGAGAGTGAAAGAGAAGCTGTGAGTGAGAGAGAGAGAGAGAAGCTGTGAGTGAGAGAGAGAGGAGCTGTGAGTGAGAGAGAGAGAGAAAGAGAAGCTGTGAGTGAGAGAGAAAGAGAAGCTGTGAGTGAGAGAGAGAGAGAGAAGCTGTAAGTGAGAGAAAAAGAGAGAGAAAGAGAAGCTGTGAGTGAGAGTGAGAAAGAGAAGCTGTGTGAGAGAGAGAAAGAGAAGCTGTGTGTGAGTGAGAGAGAGAGAGAAGCTGTGTGTGTGAGAGAGAAAGAGACACTGTGTGTGTGTGTGAGAGAGAAAGAGAAGCTGTGAGTGAGAGAGAGAGAGATGCTGTGAGTGAGAGAGAGAGAAAGAGAAGCTGTGTGTGAGAGAAAGAGAAAGTGAAGCTGTGTGTGAGACAAAGAGAGAAAGTGAAGCTGTGAGTGAGAGAGAGAGAGAGAAAGAGAAGCATTGAGTGAGAGAGAGAGAAATAGAGTCTGTGAGAGAGAAAGAGAAGCTGTGTGTGTGAGAGAAGCTGTGAGTGAGAGCAAGAGAGCGAAAGAGAAGCTGTGCGTGAAAGAGAGAGAGAGAGAAAAAGAAGCTGGGAGTGAGAGAGAGAGAGTTGCTGTGAGTGAGTGTGAGAGAGAAACAGAAGCTGTGAGTGAGAGAGAGAAAGAGAGAAAGAGAAGCTGTGAGTGAGAGAGAGAGAGAGAAGCTGTGAGTGAGTGAGAGAGAGAGAAAGCTGTGAGTGACAGAGAGAGAAGCTGTGAGTGAGAGAGAGAGAAGCTGTGTGTGTGAGAGAGAGAAATAGAAGCTGTGAGTGAGAGAGAAGGAGAAGCTGTGAGTGAGTGAGAGAGAGAAGATGTAAGTGAGTGAAAGAGAGAAAGAGAAGCTGTGAGTGAGAGAGAGAGAGAAAGAGAAGCTGTGAGTGAGAGAGAGAGAAAGAGAAGCTGTGAGTGAGAAAGAAAGAGAAAGTGAAGCTGTGTGTGAGAGAAATAGAGAAAGTGAAGCTGTGAGTGTGTGTGAGAGAGAGAAAGAGAAGCATTGAGTGAGTAAGAGAGAAAGAGAGTCTGGAAGTGAGAGAGAGAGAGAAAGAGAAGCTGTGAGTGAGAGTGAGAGAGAAGCTGTGAGTGAGAGAGAGAGAAAGAGAAAGAGAAGCTGTGAGTGAAAGAGAGAGAGAGAAAGAGAAGCTGTGAGTGAGTGAGAGATAGAAAGGGAAGCTGTGAGAGAGAGAGAGAAAGAGAAGCTGTGAGTGAGAGAGAGAGAGAAAGAGAAGCTGTGAGTGAGACAAAGAGAGACAAAGAGAAGCTGTGAGCGAGCGAGAGAGAAAAAGAGAAGCTGTGAGTGAGTGAGAGAGAGAAAGGGAAGCTGTGAGAGAGAGAGAGAAAGAGAAGCTGTGAGTGAGACAAAGAGAGACAAAGAGAAGCTGTGAGTGAGAGAGAGAGAAAGCGAAGCTGTGAGTGAGAGAGAGAGAGAAAGAGAAGCTGTGAGTGAGTGAGAGAGATTAAGAGAAGCTGTGTGTGTGAGAGAGAGAAAGAGACACTGTGTGTGTGTGAGAGAGAGAGAGAAAGAGAAGCTGTGAGTGAGAGAGAGAGATGTTGTGAGTGAGAGATAGAAAAAGAAGCTGTGTATGTGTGAGAGTGATATGCTGTGAGTGAGAGAGAGAAAGAGAAGCTGTGTGTGAGAGAAAGAGAGAGAGAGAAGCTGTGAGTGTGAGAGAGAGTTGCTGTGAGTGAGTGAGAGAGAGAAACAGAAGGTGTGTGTGAGAGAGAGAAAGAGAGAAAGAGAAGCTGTGAGTGAGAGAGAGAGAGAAGCTGTGAGTGAGTGAGAGAGAGAAAAAGCTGTGAGTGAGAGAGAGAGAGAAAGAGATGCTTTGCGTGAGAGAGAGAGAAACAGAAGCTGTGAGTGAGAGAGAGAGAAAGAGAGTCTGTGTGAGAAAGAGAGAAAGAGAAGCTGTGAGTGAGAGAGAGAGAGAAGCTGTGAGTGAGAGAGAGAGAAGGTGTGAGTGAGAGAAAGAGAAATAGAAGCTGTGAGTGAGAGAGAAAGAGAAGCTGTGAGTGAGTGAGAGAGAGAGAAGATGTAAGTGAGTGAAAGAGAGAGAGAAAGAGAAGCTGTGAGTGAGAGAGAGAGAAAGAGAAGATGTGAGTGAGAGAGAGAGAAAGAGAAGTTGTGAGTGAGAGAGAGAGGAAGAGATGCTGTGAGTGAGAGAGAGAGAGAAAGAGAAGCTGTGAGAGAGAGTGAGAAAGAGAAGCTGTGAGTGAGAGGGAGAAAAAGAGAAGCTGTGAGTGAGACAAAGAGAGAGAAAGAGAAGCTGTGAGTGAGAGAGAGAGAGAAAGAGAAGCTGTGATTGAGGAGAGAAAGAGAAGCTGTGAGTGAGTGAGAGAGAGAAAGAGAAGCTGTGAGTGAGAGAGAGTGAAAGAGAAGCTGTGAGTGAGAGAGAGAGAAAGAGAAGTTGTGAGTGAGAGAGAGAGGAAGAGATGCTGTGAGTGAGAGAGAGAGAGAAAGAGAAGCTGTGAGAGAGAGTGAGAAAGAGAAGCTGTGAGTGAGAGGGAGAGAAAGAGAACCTCTGATTGAGAGAGAGAGAGAGAGAATCTGTGAGTGAGAGAGAGAAAGAGAAGCTGTGAGTGAGAGAGAGAGGAAGAGATGCTGTGAGTGAGAGAGAGAGAAAGAGAAGCTGTGAGTGAGAGAGAGAGAGAGAGAGAGAATCTGTGAGTGAGAGGGAGAGAGAGAAAGAGAAGCTGTGAGTGAGAGAGAGAGAAAAACAGAAGCTGTGAGTGAGAGAGAGAGAGAAAGAGAAGCTGTGAGTGAGAGAGAGTGAAAGAGAAGCTGTGAGAGAGAGAGAGAGAGAATCTGTGAGTGAGAGGGAGAGAGAGAAAGAGAAGCTGTGAGTGAGAGAGAGAGAAAAACAGAAGCTGTGAGTGAGAGAGAGATAGAAAGAGAAGCTGTGAGTGAGAGAGAGAAAGAGAAGCTCTGAGTGAGAGAGTGAGAAAGAGAGTCTGAGAAAGAGAGAGTGAAAGAGAAGCTGTGAGTGAGAGTGAGAGAGAAAGAGAAGGTGTGAGTGAGAGAGAGAAAGAGAAGCTGTGAGTGAGAGAGAAAGAAAGAGAAGCTGTGAGTGAGAGAGGGAGAGAGAAAGAAAAGCTATGAGTGAGAGAGAGAGAAAGAGAGTGTGTGAGAATGAGAGAGCGAAAGAGAAGCTGTGAGTGAGAGAGAGAAGCTGTGAGTGAGAGAAAGAGAGACAGAGAAGCTGTGAGTGAGAGAGAAACAGAAGCTGTGAGTGAGAGAGAGAGAGAAAGAGAAGCTCTGAGTGAGAGAGAAAGAGAGTCTGAGAAAGAGAGAGTGAAAGAGAAGCTGTGAGTGAAAGAGAGAGAGAGAGAAATAGAAGCTGTGAGTGAGAGAGAAAGAGAAGCTGTGAGTGAGTGAGAGAGAGAGAAGCTGTGAGTGAGAGAGAGAGAGAGAAAGAGAAGCTGTGAGTGAGAGAGAAAGAGAAGCTGTGAGTGAGTGAGAGAGAGAGAAGCTGTGAGTGAGAGAGAGAGAGAAACAGAAGCTGTGAGTGAGAGAGAGAAAGAGAAGCTGTGAGTGAGAGAGATAGAGAGAAAAAGCTGTGAGTGAGAGAGAGAAAGAGATGCTTTGAGTGAGAGAGAGAGAAACAGAAGCTGTGAGTGAGAGAGAGAGAGAGAATGAGAGTCTGTGAGAGAAAGAGAGGAAGAGAAGCTGTGAGTGAGTGAGAGAGAGAAGCTGTGAGTGAGAGAGAGAAGCTGTGAGTGAGAGAGAGAGAAATAGAAGCTGTGAGTGAGAGAGAAAGAGAAGCTGTGAGTGAGAGAGAGAGAGAATCTGTGAGTGAGAGAGAGAGAGAAAGAGAAGCTGTGAGTGAGAGAGAAATAGAAGCTGTGAGTGAGTGAGAGAGAGAGAAGCTGTGAGTGAGAGAGAGAGAAAGAGAAGCTGAGAAAGAGAGAGTGAAAGAGAAGCTGTGAGTGAGAGAGAGAAGCTGTGAGTGAGAGAGAGAGAAGCTGTGAGTGAGAGAGAGAGAAAGAGAAGCTGGGAGAGAGAGAGAGAGAGAAGCTGTAAGTGAGAGAGAGAGAGAAAGAGAATCTGAGAAAGAGAGAGAGAAAGAGAAGCTGTAAGTGAGAGAGAAAGAGAAGCTGTGAGTGACACACAGAGAGAGAAGCTGTGAGTGAGAAAGAGAGAGAAAGAGATGCTGTGAGTGAGAGAGAAACAGAAGCTGTGAATGAGAGAGAGAAAGAGAAGGTGTGAGTGGGAGAGAGAGAAAGAGAAGCTGTGTGTGTGAGAGAGAGAAACTGTGAGTGAGAGAGAGAAAGAGAAACTGTGAGTGAGTGAGAAAGAAAGAGAAGCTGTGAGTGTGGGAGAGAGAGAAGCTGTGAGTGAGAGAGAGAGAGAAAGAGATGCTGTGAGTGAAAGAAAGAGAGCCAAAGAGAAGCTGTGAGTGAGAGAGAAAGAGAAGCTGTGAGTGAGTGAGAGAGAGAAAGGTAAGCTGTGAGTGTGAGAGAGAGAGAGAGCTGTGAGTGAGAGAGAGAGAAAGAGAAGCTGAGAAAGAGAGAGTGAAAGAGAAGCTGTGAGTGAGAGAGAGAGAGAGAGAAGCTGTGAGTGAGAGAGAGAGAAGCTGTGAGTGAGAGACAGAGAAAGTGGAGCTGTGTGTGAGAGAAAGAGAAAGTGAAGCTGTGAGTGAGAGAGAGAGAGAGAAAGAGAAGCATTGAGTGAGAGAGAGAGGAATAGAGTCTGTGAGAGAGAGAGAAAGAGAAGCTGTGTGAGAGAGAGAGAGAAGCTGTGAGTGAGAGCGAAAGAGCGAAAGAGAAGCTGTGAGTGAAAGAGAGAGAGAGAAAGAGAAGCTGTGAGTGAGTGTGTGAGAGAGAGAGTTGCTGTTAGTGATAGAGAGAGAAACAGAAGCTGTGAGTGAGAGAAAGAGAGAAAGAGAAGCTGTGAGTGAGAGAGAGAGAGAAAGCTGTGAGTGAGAAAGAGAGAGAGAGAGAGAAAGAGATGTTTTGAGTGAGAGAGAGAGAAATAGAAGCTGTGAGTGAGAGAGAGAGAAAAAGAGTCTGTGTGAGAAAGAGAGAAAGAGAAGCTGTGAGTGAGAGAGAGAGAGAAGCTGTGAGTGAGAGAGAAAGAAGCTGTGAGTGAGAGAGAGAGAAATAGAAGCTGTGAGTTAGAGAGAAAGAGAAACTGTGAGTGAGTGGGAGAGATAGAAGCTGTGAGTGTGAGAGAGAGACAGAGAGAGAGAAGGAGAAGATGTGTGTGTGTGAGAGAGAGAGAGAAGCTGTGAGTGAGAGAGAGAAAGAGAAGCTGAGAAAAAGAGAGTGAAAGAGAAGATGTGAGTGAGAGAGAGAGAGAAGCTGTGAGTGAGAGAGAGAGAAGCTGTGATTGGGAGAGAGAGAGAAAGAGAAGCTGTGAGTGAGAGACAGAGAGAAAGAGAAGCTGTGAGTGAGAGACAGAGAGAAAGAGAAGCTGTGAGTGAAAGAGAGAGAGAGAAAGAGAAGCTGTGAGTGAGAGAGAGAGAGTTGCTGTGAGTGAGTGAGAGAGAGAAGCAGAAGCTGTGAGTGAGAGAGAGAAAGAGAGAAAGAGAAGCTGTGAGTGAGAGAGAGAGAAAGAGAAGCTGTGAGTGAGAAAGAGAGAAAAAAGCTGTGAGTGAGAGAGAGAGAGAGAGAGAGAAAGAGATGCTTTGAGTGAGAGAGAGAGAAATAGAAGCTGTGAGTGAGAGAGAGAGAGAAGCTGTGAGTGAGAGAGAGAGAAGCTGTGAGTGAGAGAGAGAGAAATAGAAGCTGTGAGTTAGAGAGAAAGAGAAACTGTGAGTGAGTTGGAGAGAGAGTAGCTGTGAGTAAGAGAGTGAGACAGAGAGAGAGAAAGAGAAGCTGTGTGAGAGAGAGAGAGAAAGAGAAGCTGAGTGAGAAAGAGAAAGAGAAGCTGAGAAAAAGAGAGTGAAAGAGAAGATGTGAGTGAGAGAGAGAGAGAAGCTGTGAGTGAGAGAGAGAGAAGCTGTGAGTGAGAGAGAGAGAGAAAGAGAAGCTGTGAGTGAGAGACAGAGAGAAAGAGAAGCTGTGAGTGAGAGAGAAAGAGAAAGAGAAGCTGTGAGTGACACACAGAGAGAGAAGCTGTGAATGAGAGAGAGAGAAAGAGAAGCTGTGAGTGAGAGAGAAAGAGAAAGAGAAGCTGTGAGTGACACAGAGAGAGAGAAGCTGTGAGAGAGAGAGAGAAAGAGATGCTGTGAGTGAGAGAGAAACAGAAGCTGTGAATGAGAGAGAGAGAGAAAGAGAAGGTGTGAGTGAGAGACAGAGAGAAAGGGAAGCTGTGAGTGTGTGAGAGAGAGAAGCTGTGAGTGAGAGAGAGACAGAAAGAGAATCTGTGAGTGAGAGAGAGAGAGAAGCTGTGAGTGAGAGAGGGTGAAGCTGTGAGTGAGAGAGAGAGAAGCTGTGAGTCTGAGAGAGATAGAAAGAGAAGCTGTGAGTGAGAGAGAGAGAAAGAAAGAAAGAAAGAAAGAAAGAGAAGCTGTGAGTGAGAGAGAGAAAGAGATGCTGTGAGTGAGAGAGAGAGAAACAGAAGCTGTGAGTGAGAGAGAGAGTGTGTGTGAAAAAGAGAGAGAGAAAAAGAATCTGTGAGTGAGAGAGAGAGAGAAGCTGTGAGTGAGAGAGAAAGAGAAGCTGTGAATGAGTGAGAGAGAGAAAGAGAAGCTGTGAGCGAGAGAGAAAGAGAAGCTGTGAATGAGTGAGAGAGAGAAAGAGAAGCTGTGAGAGAGAAAGAGAGAAAGAGAAGCTGTGAGAGAGAAAGAGAGAAAGAGAAGCTGTGTGTGTGTGAGAGAGAGAAACGGTGAGTGAGAGAGAGAAAGAGAAAGTGTGAGTGAGTGAGTGAGAAAGAGAAGCTGTGAGTGAGAGAGAGAGAAGCTGTGAGTGAGAGAGAGAGAGTTGCTGTGAGTGAGTGAGAGAGAGAAACAGAAGCTGCGAGTGAGAGAGAGAAAGAAAGAGAGAAAAAGAAGCTGTGAGTGAGAGAGAGAAAGAGAGAAAGAGAAGCTGTGTGAGAGAGAGAGAAAAAGATGTGAGTGAGAGAGAGAGAAAAAGAGATGCTTTGAGTGAGAGAGAGAGACTAACAGAAGCTGTAAGTGAGAGAGAGAGAGAAAGAGAGTCTGTGTGAGAAAGAGAGGAAGAGAAGCTGTGGTAAGAGAGAGAGAAGCTGTGAGTGAGAAAGAGAAGCTGTGAGTGAGAGAGAGAGAAAGAGAAGCTGTGAGTGAGAGAGAAAGAGAAGCTGTGAGTGAGAGAGAGAGAGAAGCTGTGAGTGAGAGATAGAAAGAAAGAGAAGCTGTGAGTGAGAGAGAGAGAGAAAGAGAAGCTGTGAGTGAGAGAGAGAAAGAGAAGCTGAGAAAGAGAGAGTGAAAGAGAAGCTGTGAGTGAAAGAGAGAGAGAGAAGCTGTGAGTGTGAGAGAGAGAAGCTGTGAGTGAGAGAGAGAGAAAGAGAAGCTGTGAGTGAGAGAGAGAGAGCAAGAGAAGCTGTAAGTGAGAGAAGGAGAAAGAGAATCTGAGAAAGAGAGAGAGAAAGAGAAGCTGTAAGTGAGAGAGAAAGAGAAGCTGTGAGTGACACAGAGAGAGAAGCTGTGAGTGAGAGAGAGAGAGAAAGAGATGCTGTGAGTGAGAGAGAAACAGAAGTTGTGAATGGGAGAGAGAGAGAAAGAGAAAGTGTGAGTGGGAGAGAGAGAGAAAGCGAAGCTGTGTGTGTGAGAGAGAGAGAAACTGTGAGTGAGAGAGAGAAAGAGAAAGAGATGCTGAGAGTGAAAGAAAGAGAGTGAAAGAGAAGCTGTGAGTGAGAGAGAGAGAGAGAAAGAGAAGGTGTGAGTGAGTGAGAGAGAGAAAGGGAAGCTGTGAATGTGTGTGAGAGAGAGAGCTGTGAGTGACAGAGAGAGAAAGAGAAGCTGTGAGTGAGAGAGAGAGAGAAAGAAAAGCTGTGAGTGAGAGAGAGAAAGAGAAGCTGAGAAAGAGAGAGTGAAAGAGACCTGTGAGTTAGAGAGAGAGAGAGAAGCTGTGAGTGAGAGAGAGAGAAGCTGTGAGTGAGAGAAAGAGAAAGTGAAGCTGTGTGTGAGAGAAAGAGAAAGTGAAGCTGTGTGTGAGAGAAAGAGAGAAAGTGAAGCTGTGAGTGAGAGAGAGAGAGAGAGAAAGAGAAGCTGTGAGTGAGAGAGAAAGAGAAGCTGTGAGTGAGTGAGTGAGAGAGAAGCTGTAAGTGAGAGAAAAAGAGAGAGAAAGAGAAGCTGTGAGTGAGAGTGAGAAAGAGACACTGTGTGTGTGTGTGTGAGAGAGAGAAAGAGAAGCTGTGAGTGAGAGAGAGAGATGCTGTGAGTGAGAGAGAGAGAAAGAGAAGCTGTGTGAGAGAGAAAGAGAAAGTGAAGCTGTGAGTGAGAGAAAGAGAGAAAGAGAGAAAGTGAAGCTGTGAGTGAGAGAGAGAGAGAAAGAGAAGAATTGAGTAAGAGAGAGAGAAATAGAGTCTGTGAGAGAGAGAGAAAGAGAAGCTGGGTGTGTGAGAGAAGATGTGAGTGAGAGCAAAAGAGTGAAAGAGAAGCTGTGAGTGAAAGAGAGAGAGAGAGAAGCTGTGAGTGAGAGAGAGAGAGTTGCTGTGTGTGAGTGAGAGAGAGAAACAGAAGGTGTGAGTGAGAGAGAGAAAGAGAGAAAGAGAAGCTGTGAGTGAGAGAGAGAGAGAGAGAAGCTGTGAGTGAGTGAGAGAGAGAGAAAGCTGTGAGTGAGAGAGAGAGAGAGAAAGAGATGCTTTGAGTGAGAGAGAGAGAAACAGAAGCTGTGAGTGAGAGAGAGAGAAAGAGAGTCTGTGTGAGAAAGAGAGAAAGAGAAGCTGTGAGTGAGTGAGAGAGAGAAGCTGTGAGTGAGAGAGAGAAGGTGTGAGTGAGAGAGAGAGAAATAGAAGCTGCAAGTGAGAGAGAAAGAGAAGCTGTTAGTGAGTGAGAGAGAAGATGTAAGTGAGTGAAAGAGAGAGAGAAAGAGAAGCTGTGAGTGAGATAGAGAGAGAAAGAGAAGCTGTGAGAGAGAGTGAGAAAGAAGCTGTGAGTGAGAGAGAGAGAAAGAGAAGCTGGGAGTGAGACAAAGAGAGAGAAAGAGAAGCTGTGAGTGAGAGAGAGCGAGAGAAAGAGAAGCTGTGATTGAGGAGAGAAAGAGAAGCTGTGAGTGAGTGAGAGAGAGAAAGAGAAGCTGTGAGTGAGAGAGAGAGAAAGAGAAGCTGTGAGTGAGAGAGAGAAAGAGAAGTTGTGAGTGAGAGAGAGAGGAAGAGATGCTGTGAGTGAGAGAGAGAGAGAAAGAGAAGCTGTGAGAGAGAGTGAGAAAGAGAAGCTGTGAGTGAGAGGGAGAGAAAGAGAAGCTGTGATTGAGAGAGAGAGAGAGAAAAGCTGTGAGTGAGAGAGAGAGAGAAAGAGAAGCTGTGAGTGAGAGAGAGAGGAAATGATGCTGTGAGTGAGAGAGAGAGAAAGAGAAGCTGTGAGTGAGTGAGAGAGAGAGAGAGAATCTGTGAGTGAGAGGGAGAGAAAGAGAAGCTGGGTGAGAGAGAGAAAAACAGAAGCTGTGAGTGAGAGAGAGAGAAAGAGAAGCTGTGAGTGAGAGAGAGAGAAAGAGAAGCTGTGAGAGAGAGAGAGAGAATCTGTGAGTGAGAGGGAGAGGGAGAAAGAGAAGCTGTGAGTGAGAGAGAGAGAAAAACAGAAGCTGTGAGTGAGAGAGAGATAGAAAGAGAAGCTGTGAGAGAGAGAGAGAGAAGCTCTGAGTGAGAGAGAGAGAAAGAGAGTCTGAGAAAGAGAGAGTGAAAGAAAAGCTGTGAGTGAGAGCGAGAGAGAGAGAAGCTGTGAGTGAGAGAGAGAGACAGAGAAGCTGTGAGTGAGAGAGAAACAGAAGCTGTGAGTGAGAGTGAGAGAGAAAGAGAAGGTGTGAGTGAGAGAGAGAAAGAGAAGCTGTGAGTGAGAGAGAAAGAAAGAGAAGCTGTGAGTGAGAGAGGGAGAGAGAAAGAAAAGCTATGAGTGAGAGAGAGAGAAAGAGAGTCAGTATGAGAATGAGAGAGTGAAAGAGAAGCTGTGAGTGAGAGAGAGAAGCTGTGAGTGAGAGAAAGAGAGACAGAGAAGCTGTGAGTGAGAGAGAAACAGAAGCTGTGAGTGAGAGTGAGAGAGAGTGAAGCTGTAAGTAAGAGAAAGAATGAGAGAAAGGGAAGGTGTGAGTGCGAGAAAGAGAAGCTGTGTGTGTGTGAGAGAGAGAGAAGCTGTGAGTGAGAGAGAGAGAGAAAGAGATGCTGTGAGTGAGAGAAAAACAGAAGCTGTCAATGAGAGAGAGAGAGAAAGAGAAGGTGTGAGTGAGAGAGAGAGAAAGAGATGTGTGTGAGAGAGAGAGAGAAGCTGTGAGTGAGAGAGAGAGAGAGAAGCTGTGAGTGAGAGAGAGAATGAGAAGCTGTGTGTGTGTGAGAGAGAGAAGCTGTGAGTGAGAGAGAGAAAGAGAAACTGTGAGTGAGAGAGAAAGAAAGAGAAGCTGTGAGTGAGAGAGAGAGAGAGAAGCTGTGAGTGTGAGAGAGAAAGAGAAGCTGTGAGTGAGAGAGAGAGAAAGAGAAAGAGATGCAGTGAGTGAAAGAGAGAGAGAAAGAGAAGTTGTAAGTGAGAGAGAGAGAAAGAGAAGCTTTGAGTGAGTGAGAGAGAGAAAGGAAAGATGTGAGTGTGTGTGAGAGAGAGAGCTGTGAGTGAGAGAGAGAAAGAGAAGCTGTGAGTGAGAGAGAGAGAGAAAGAGAAGCTGTGAGAGAGAGAGTGAGAGAGAATCTGAGAAAGAGAGAGTGAAATAGAAGCTGTGGGTTAGATAGAGAGAGAGAGAAGCTGTGAGTGAGAGAGAGAGAAAGAGATGCTGTTAGTGAGAGAGAAACAGAAGCTGTCAATGAGAGAGAGAGAAAGAGAAGTGAGTGAGAGAGAGAGAGAAAGAGTAGCTGTGAGAGCGAGAGAGAGAAAGAGAAAGAGAAGCTGTGAGTGACACAGAGAGAGAGAAGCTGTGAGAGAGAGAGAGAGAGAAAGAGAAGCTGTGAGAGAGAGAGAGAGAGAAGCTGTGAGTGAGAGAGAGAAAGAGAAGCTGTGTGTGAGTGAGAGAGAGAGAAGCTGTGTGTGAGAGAAAGAAAGAAAGAAAGTGAAGCTGTGAGTGAGAGAGAGAGAGAGAAAGAGAAGCATTAAGTGAGAGAGAGAGAAATAGAGTCTGTGTGAGAGAGAAAGAGATAAGCTGTGTGTGTGTGAGAGAGAAGCTGTGAGTGAGAGAGAGAAAGAGAGAAAGAGAAGCTGTGAGTGAGAGAGAGAGAAAGAGAGGCTGTGAGAGAGAGAGAGAAAAAGCTGTGAGTGAGATAGAGAGAAAGAGATGCTTTGAGTGAGAGAGAGAGAAATAGAAGCTGTGAGTGAGAGAGAGAGAAAGAGAGTCTGTGTGAGAAAGAGAGAAATAGAAGCTGTGAGTGAGAGAGAGAGAGAAGCTGTGAGTGAGAGAGAGAAGCTGTGAGTGAGAGAGAGAGAAATAGAAGCTGTGAGTGAGGGAGAAAGAGAAGCTGTAAGTGAGTGAGTGAGAGAGAGAAGCTGTGAGTGAGAGAGAGAGAGAAAGAGAAGCTGTGAGTGAGAGAGAGAGAGAAAGAGAAGCTGTGAGTGAGAGAGAGAAAGAGAAGCTGAGAAAGAGAGAGTGAAAGAGAAGCTGTGAGGGAGAGGGAGAGAAAGAGAAGCTGTGAGTGAGAGAGAGCGAGAGAAAGAGAAGCTGTGATTGAGGAGAGAAAGAGAAGCTGTGAGTGAGTGAGAGAGAGAAAGAGAAGCTGTGAGTGAGAGAGAGAGAAAGAGAAGCTGTGAGTGAGAGAGAGAGAGAAGCTGTGAGTGAGAGATAGAAAGAAAGAGAAGCTGTGAGTGAGAGAGAGAGAGAAAGAGAAGCTGTGAGTGAGAGAGAGAAAGAGAAGCTGAGAAAGAGAGAGTGAAAGAGAAGCTGTGAGTGAAAGAGAGAGAGAAGCTGTGAGTGTGAGAGAGAGAAGCTGTGAGTGAGAGAGAGAGAAAGAGAAGCTGTGAGTGAGAGAGAGAGAGCAAGAGAAGCTGTAAGTGAGAGAAGGAGAAAGAGAATCTGAGAAAGAGAGAGAGAAAGAGAAGCTGTAAGTGAGAGAGAAAGAGAAGCTGTGAGTGACACAGAGAGAGAAGCTGTGAGTGAGAGAGAGAGAGAAAGAGATGCTGTGAGTGAGAGAGAAACAGAAGTTGTGAATGGGAGAGAGAGAGAAAGAGAAAGTGTGAGTGGGAGAGAGAGAGAAAGCGAAGCTGTGTGTGTGAGAGAGAGAGAAACTGTGAGTGAGAGAGAGAAAGAGAAAGAGATGCTGAGAGTGAAAGAAAGAGAGTGAAAGAGAAGCTGTGAGTGAGAGAGAGAGAGAAAGAGAAGGTGTGAGTGAGTGAGAGAGAGAAAGGGAAGCTGTGAATGTGTGTGAGAGAGAGAGCTGTGAGTGACAGAGAGAGAAAGAGAAGCTGTGAGTGAGAGAGAGAGAGAAAGAAAAGCTGTGAGTGAGAGAGAGAAAGAGAAGCTGAGAAAGAGAGAGTGAAAGAGACCTGTGAGTTAGAGAGAGAGAGAGAAGCTGTGAGTGAGAGAGAGAGAAGCTGTGAGTGAGAGAAAGAGAAAGTGAAGCTGTGTGTGAGAGAAAGAGAAAGTGAAGCTGTGTGTGAGAGAAAGAGAGAAAGTGAAGCTGTGAGTGAGAGAGAGAGAGAGAGAAAGAGAAGCTGTGAGTGAGAGAGAAAGAGAAGCTGTGAGTGAGTGAGTGAGAGAGAAGCTGTAAGTGAGAGAAAAAGAGAGAGAAAGAGAAGCTGTGAGTGAGAGTGAGAAAGAGACACTGTGTGTGTGTGTGAGAGAGAGAGAAAGAGAAGCTGTGAGTGAGAGAGAGAGATGCTGTGAGTGAGAGAGAGAGAAAGAGAAGCTGTGTGAGAGAGAAAGAGAAAGTGAAGCTGT
The DNA here is from genome assembly GCA_035047345.1 of Bradypodion ventrale. Lineage (NCBI taxonomy): Eukaryota > Metazoa > Chordata > Lepidosauria > Squamata > Chamaeleonidae > Bradypodion > Bradypodion ventrale. The sequence continues at coordinate 227,962,780 of JAWDJE010000001.1, forward strand.
GAGTGAGAGAAAGAGAGAAAGAGAGAAAGTGAAGCTGTGAGTGAGAGAGAGAGAGAAAGAGAAGAATTGAGTAAGAGAGAGAGAAATAGAGTCTGTGAGAGAGAGAGAAAGAGAAGCTGGGTGTGTGAGAGAAGATGTGAGTGAGAGCAAAAGAGTGAAAGAGAAGCTGTGAGTGAAAGAGAGAGAGAGAGAAGCTGTGAGTGAGAGAGAGAGAGTTGCTGTGTGTGAGTGAGAGAGAGAAACAGAAGGTGTGAGTGAGAGAGAGAAAGAGAGAAAGAGAAGCTGTGAGTGAGAGAGAGAGAGAGAGAAGCTGTGAGTGAGTGAGAGAGAGAGAAAGCTGTGAGTGAGAGAGAGAGAGAGAAAGAGATGCTTTGAGTGAGAGAGAGAGAAACAGAAGCTGTGAGTGAGAGAGAGAGAAAGAGAGTCTGTGTGAGAAAGAGAGAAAGAGAAGCTGTGAGTGAGTGAGAGAGAGAAGCTGTGAGTGAGAGAGAGAAGGTGTGAGTGAGAGAGAGAGAAATAGAAGCTGCAAGTGAGAGAGAAAGAGAAGCTGTTAGTGAGTGAGAGAGAAGATGTAAGTGAGTGAAAGAGAGAGAGAAAGAGAAGCTGTGAGTGAGATAGAGAGAGAAAGAGAAGCTGTGAGAGAGAGTGAGAAAGAAGCTGTGAGTGAGAGAGAGAGAAAGAGAAGCTGGGAGTGAGACAAAGAGAGAGAAAGAGAAGCTGTGAGTGAGAGAGAGCGAGAGAAAGAGAAGCTGTGATTGAGGAGAGAAAGAGAAGCTGTGAGTGAGTGAGAGAGAGAAAGAGAAGCTGTGAGTGAGAGAGAGAGAAAGAGAAGCTGTGAGTGAGAGAGAGAAAGAGAAGTTGTGAGTGAGAGAGAGAGGAAGAGATGCTGTGAGTGAGAGAGAGAGAGAAAGAGAAGCTGTGAGAGAGAGTGAGAAAGAGAAGCTGTGAGTGAGAGGGAGAGAAAGAGAAGCTGTGATTGAGAGAGAGAGAGAGAAAAGCTGTGAGTGAGAGAGAGAGAGAAAGAGAAGCTGTGAGTGAGAGAGAGAGGAAATGATGCTGTGAGTGAGAGAGAGAGAAAGAGAAGCTGTGAGTGAGTGAGAGAGAGAGAGAGAATCTGTGAGTGAGAGGGAGAGAAAGAGAAGCTGGGTGAGAGAGAGAAAAACAGAAGCTGTGAGTGAGAGAGAGAGAAAGAGAAGCTGTGAGTGAGAGAGAGAGAAAGAGAAGCTGTGTGAGAGAGAGAGAGAATCTGTGAGTGAGAGGGAGAGGGAGAAAGAGAAGCTGTGAGTGAGAGAGAGAGAAAAACAGAAGCTGTGAGTGAGAGAGAGATAGAAAGAGAAGCTGTGAGAGAGAGAGAGAGAAGCTCTGAGTGAGAGAGAGAGAAAGAGAGTCTGAGAAAGAGAGAGTGAAAGAGAAGCTGTGAGTGAGAGCGAGAGAGAGAGAAGCTGTGAGTGAGAGAGAGAGACAGAGAAGCTGTGAGTGAGAGAGAAACAGAAGCTGTGAGTGAGAGTGAGAGAGAAAGAGAAGGTGTGAGTGAGAGAGAGAAAGAGAAGCTGTGAGTGAGAGAGAAAGAAAGAGAAGCTGTGAGTGAGAGAGGGAGAGAGAAAGAAAAGCTATGAGTGAGAGAGAGAGAAAGAGAGTCAGTATGAGAATGAGAGAGTGAAAGAGAAGCTGTGAGTGAGAGAGAGAAGCTGTGAGTGAGAGAAAGAGAGACAGAGAAGCTGTGAGTGAGAGAGAAACAGAAGCTGTGAGTGAGAGTGAGAGAGAGTGAAGCTGTAAGTAAGAGAAAGAATGAGAGAAAGGGAAGGTGTGAGTGCGAGAAAGAGAAGCTGTGTGTGTGTGAGAGAGAGAGAAGCTGTGAGTGAGAGAGAGAGAGAAAGAGATGCTGTGAGTGAGAGAAAAACAGAAGCTGTCAATGAGAGAGAGAGAGAAAGAGAAGGTGTGAGTGAGAGAGAGAGAAAGAGATGTGTGTGAGAGAGAGAGAGAAGCTGTGAGTGAGAGAGAGAGAGAGAAGCTGTGAGTGAGAGAGAGAATGAGAAGCTGTGTGTGTGTGAGAGAGAGAAGCTGTGAGTGAGAGAGAGAAAGAGAAACTGTGAGTGAGAGAGAAAGAAAGAGAAGCTGTGAGTGAGAGAGAGAGAGAGAGAAGCTGTGAGTGTGAGAGAGAAAGAGAAGCTGTGAGTGAGAGAGAGAGAAAGAGAAAGAGATGCAGTGAGTGAAAGAGAGAGAGAAAGAGAAGTTGTAAGTGAGAGAGAGAGAAAGAGAAGCTTTGAGTGAGTGAGAGAGAGAAAGGAAAGATGTGAGTGTGTGTGAGAGAGAGAGCTGTGAGTGAGAGAGAGAAAGAGAAGCTGTGAGTGAGAGAGAGAGAGAAAGAGAAGCTGTGAGAGAGAGAGTGAGAGAGAATCTGAGAAAGAGAGAGTGAAATAGAAGCTGTGGGTTAGATAGAGAGAGAGAGAAGCTGTGAGTGAGAGAGAGAGAAAGAGATGCTGTTAGTGAGAGAGAAACAGAAGCTGTCAATGAGAGAGAGAGAAAGAGAAGTGAGTGAGAGAGAGAGAGAAAGAGTAGCTGTGAGAGCGAGAGAGAGAAAGAGAAAGAGAAGCTGTGAGTGACACAGAGAGAGAGAAGCTGTGAGAGAGAGAGAGAGAGAAAGAGAAGCTGTGAGAGAGAGAGAGAGAGAAGCTGTGAGTGAGAGAGAGAAAGAGAAGCTGTGTGTGAGTGAGAGAGAGAGAAGCTGTGTGTGAGAGAAAGAAAGAAAGAAAGTGAAGCTGTGAGTGAGAGAGAGAGAGAGAAAGAGAAGCATTAAGTGAGAGAGAGAGAAATAGAGTCTGTGTGAGAGAGAAAGAGATAAGCTGTGTGTGTGTGAGAGAGAAGCTGTGAGTGAGAGAGAGAAAGAGAGAAAGAGAAGCTGTGAGTGAGAGAGAGAGAAAGAGAGGCTGTGAGAGAGAGAGAGAAAAAGCTGTGAGTGAGATAGAGAGAAAGAGATGCTTTGAGTGAGAGAGAGAGAAATAGAAGCTGTGAGTGAGAGAGAGAGAAAGAGAGTCTGTGTGAGAAAGAGAGAAATAGAAGCTGTGAGTGAGAGAGAGAGAGAAGCTGTGAGTGAGAGAGAGAAGCTGTGAGTGAGAGAGAGAGAAATAGAAGCTGTGAGTGAGGGAGAAAGAGAAGCTGTAAGTGAGTGAGTGAGAGAGAGAAGCTGTGAGTGAGAGAGAGAGAGAAAGAGAAGCTGTGAGTGAGAGAGAGAGAGAAAGAGAAGCTGTGAGTGAGAGAGAGAAAGAGAAGCTGAGAAAGAGAGAGTGAAAGAGAAGCTGTGAGGGAGAGGGAGAGAAAGAGAAGCTGTGAGTGAGAGAGAGCGAGAGAAAGAGAAGCTGTGATTGAGGAGAGAAAGAGAAGCTGTGAGTGAGTGAGAGAGAGAAAGAGAAGCTGTGAGTGAGAGAGAGAGAAAGAGAAGCTGTGAGTGAGAGAGAGAAAGAGAAGTTGTGAGTGAGAGAGAGAGGAAGAGATGCTGTGAGTGAGAGAGAGAGAGAAAGAGAAGCTGTGAGAGAGAGTGAGAAAGAGAAGCTGTGAGTGAGAGGGAGAGAAAGAGAAGCTGTGATTGAGAGAGAGAGAGAGAGAAGCTGTGAGTGAGAGAGAGAGAGAAAGAGAAGCTGTGAGTGAGTGAGAGAGAGAGAGAGAGAATCTGTGAGTGAGAGGGAGAGAGAGAAAGAGAAGCTGTGTGAGAGAGAGAAAAACAGAAGCTGTGAGTGAGAGAGAGAGAAAGAGAAGCTGTGAGTGAGAGAGAGAGAAAGAGAAGCTGTGAGAGAGAGAGAGAATCTGTGAGTGAGAGGGAGAGGGAGAAAGAGAAGCTGTGAGTGAGAGAGAGAGAAAAACAGAAGCTGTGATTGAGAGAGAGATAGAAAGAGAAGCTGTGAGTGAGAGAGAGAGAGAGAGAAAGAGAAGCTCTGAGTGAGAGAGAGAGAAAGAGAGTCTGAGAAAGAGAGAGTGAAAGAGAAGCTGTGAGTGAGAGCGAGAGAGAGAGAAGCTGTGAGTGTGAGAGAGAGACAGAGAAGCTGTGAGTGAGAGAGAAACAGAAGCTGTGAGTGAGAGTGAGAGAGAAAGAGAAGGTGTGAGTGAGAGAGAGAAAGAGAAGCTGTGAGTGAGAGAGAAAGAAAGAGAAGCTGTGAGTGAGAGAGGGAGAGAGAAAGAAAAGCTATGAGTGAGAGAGAGAGAAAGAGAGTCAGTATGAGAATGAGAGAGTGAAAGAGAAGCTGTGAGTGTGAGAGAGAAGCTGTGAGTGAGAGAAAGAGAGACAGAGAAGCTGTGAGTGAGAGAGAAACAGAAGCTGTGAGTGAGAGTGAGAGAGAGTGAAGCTGTAAGTGAGAGAAAGAATGAGAGAAAGGGAAGGTGTGAGTGCGAGAAAGAGAAGCTGTGTGTGTGTGAGAGAGAGAAGCTGTGAGTGAGTGAGAGAGAGAAAGAGATGCTGTGAGTGAGAGAGAAACAGAAGCTGTCAATGAGAGAGAGAGAGAAAGAGAAGGTGTGAGTGAGAGAGAGAGAAAGAGATGTGTGTGTGTGTGAGAGAGAGAAGCTGTGAGTGAGAGAGAGAGAGAGAAGCTGTGAGTGAGAGAGAGAATGAGAAGCTGTGTGTGTGTGTGAGAGAGAAGCTGTGAGTGAGAGAGAGAAAGAGAAACTGTGAGTGAGAGAGAAAGAAAGAGAAGCTGTGAGTGAGAGAGAGAAAGAGAAGCTGTGAGTAAGAGAGAGAGAGAGAGAAGCTGTGAGTGTGAGAGAGAAAGAGAAGCTGTGAGTGAGAGAGAGAGAAAGAGAAAGAGATGCAGTGAGTGAAAGAGAGAGAGAGAAAGAGAAGTTGTAAGTGAGAGAGAGAGAAAGAGAAGCTTTGAGTGAGTGAGAGAGAGAAAGGAAAGATGTGAGTGTGTGTGAGAGAGAGAGCTGTGAGTGAGAGAGAGAGAAAGACAAGCTGTGAGTGAGAGAGAGAGAGAAAGAGAAGCTGTGTGAGAGAGAGTGAGTTAGAGAATCTGAGAAAGACAGAGTGAAATAGAAGCTGTGGGTTAGATAGAGAGAGAGAGAAGCTGTGAGTGAGAGAGAGAGAAAGAGATGCTGTTAGTGAGAGAGAAACAGAAGCTGTCAATGAGAGAGAGAGAAAGAGAAGTGAATGAGAGAGAGAGAGAAAGAGAAGCTGTGAGAGAGAGAAAGAGAAAGAGAAGCTGTGAGTGACACAGAGAGAGAGAAGCTGTGAGTGAGAGAGAGAGAGAAAGAGAAGCTGTGAGTGAGAGAGAGAGAGAGAAAGAGAAGCTGTGAGTGAGAGAGAGAAAGAGAAGCTGTGTGTGAGTGAGAGAGAGAGAGAAGCTGTGTGTGAGAGAAAGAAAGAAAGAAAGTGAAGCTGTGAGTGAGAGAGAGAGAGAAAGAGAAGCATTAAGTGAGAGAGAGAGAGAAATAGAGTCTGTGAGAGAGAGAAAGAGATAAGCTGTGTGTGTGAGAGAGAAGCTGTGAGTGAGAGAGAGAAAGAGAGAAAGAGAAGCTGTGAGTGAGAGAGAGAGAAAGAGAGGCTGTGAGAGAGAGAGAGAAAGCTGTGAGTGAGATAGAGAGAAAGAGATGCTTTGAGTGAGAGAGAGAGAAATAGAAGCTGTGAGTGAGAGAGAGAGAAAGAGAGTCTGTGTGAGAAAGAGAGAAATAGAAGCTGTGAGTGAGAGAGAGAGAAGCTGTGAGTGAGAGAGAGAAGCTGTGAGTGAGAGAGAGAGAAATAGAAGCTGTGAGTGAGGGAGAAAGAGAAGCTGTAAGTGAGTGAGTGAGAGAGAGAAGCTGAGAGTGAGAGAGAGAGAGAAAGAGAAGCTGTGAGTGAGAGAAAGAGAGAAAGAGAAGCTGTGAGTGAGAGAGAGAAAGAGAAGCTGAGAAAGAGAGAGTGAAAGAGAAGCTGTGAGTGAGAGGGAGAGAAAGAGAAGCTGTGAGTGAGACAAAGAGAGAGAAAGAGAAGCTGTGATTGAGAGAGAGAGAGAAAGAGAAGCTGTGATTGAGAGAGAGAGAGAGAAGCTGTGAGTGAGAGAGAGAGAGAAAGAGAAGCTGTGAGTGAGAGAGAGAGGAAGAGATGCTGTGAGTGAGAGAGAGAGAAAAAGAAGCTGTGAGTGAGTGAGAGAGAGAGAGAGAGAATCTGTGAGTGAGAGGGAGAGAGAGAAAGAGAAGCTGTGAGAGAGAGAGAGAAAAACAGAAGCTGTGAGTGAGAGAGAGAGAGAAAGAGAAGCTGTGAGTGAGAGAGAGAAAGAGAAGCTGTGTGAGAGAGAGAGAATCTGTGAGTAAAGAGGGAGAGGGAGAAAGAGAAGCTGTGAGTGAGAGAGAGAGAAAAACAGAAGCTGTGAGTGAGAGAGAGATAGAAAGAGAAGCTATGAGTGAGAGAGAGAGAGAAAGAGAAGCTCTGAGTGAGAGAGAGAGAAAGAGAGTCTGAGAAAGAGAGAGTGAAAGAAAAGCTGTGAGTGAGAGCGAGAGAGAGAAGCTGTGAGTGAGAGAGAGAGACAGAGAAGCTGTGAGTGAGAGAGAAACAGAAGCTGTGAGTGAGAGTGAGAGAGAAAGAGAAGGTGTGAGTGAGAGAGAGAAAGAGAAGCTGTGAGTGAGAGAGAAAGAAAGAGAAGCTGTGAGTGAGAGAGGGAGAGAGAAAGAAAAGCTATGAGTGAGAGAGAGAGAAAGAGAGTATGTGTGAGAATGAGAGTGAAAGAGAAGCTGTGAGTGAGAGAGAGAAGCTGTGAGTGAGAGAAAGAGAGACAGAGAAGCTGTGAGTGAGAGTGAGAGAGAGTGAAGCTGTAAGTGAGAGAAAGAATGAGAGAAAGGGAAGGTGTGAGTGCGAGAGAGAGAGAAAGAGAAGCTGTGTGTGTGTGAGAGAGAGAGAAGCTGTGAGTGAGAGAGAGAGAGAAAGAGATGCTGTGAGTGAGAGAGAAACAGAAGCTGTCAATGAGAGAGAGAGAGAAAGAGAAGGTGTGAGAGAGTGAGAGAGAAAGAGATGTGTGTGTGTGAGAGAGAGAAGCTGTGAGTGAGAGAGAGAGAGAGAAGCTGTGAGTGAGAGAGAGAATGAGAAGCTGTGTGTGTGTGAGAGAGTGAAGCTGTGAGTGAGAGAGAGAAAGAGAAACTGTGAGTGAGAGAGAGAAAGAGAAGCTGTGAGTGAGTGAGAGAGAGAGAGAAGCTGTGAGTGTGAGAGAGAAAGAGAAGCTGTGAGTGAGAGCGAGAGAGAGAAAGAGATGCAGTGAGTGAAAGAGAGAGAGAGAAAGAGAAGTTGTAAGTGAGAGAGAGAGAAAGAGAAGCTTTGAGTGAGTGAGAGAGAGAAAGGGTAGATGTGAGTGTGTGTGAGAGAGAGAGCAGTGAGTGAGAGAGAGAGAAAGAGAAGCTGTTAGTGAGAGAGAAAGAGTAGCTGTTAGTGACACACAGAGAGAGAAGCTGTGAGTGAGAGAGAGAGAGAAAGAGAAGCTGTGAGTGACAGAGAGAGAGAATGAGAAGCTGTGAGTGAGAGAGAAAGAGAAGCTGTGAGTGAGAGAGAGAGAGAAAAAGAGAAGCTGTGAGTGAGAGAGAGAAAGAGAAGCTGTGTGTGTGTGAGAGAGAGAGCAATGAGTGAGAGAGAGAGAAAGAGAAGCTGTGAGTGAGAGAGAGAGAGAAAGAGAAGCTGTGAGTGAGAGAGTGAGAAAGAGAATCTGAGAAAGAGAGAGTGAAATAGAAGCTGTGGGTTAGATAGAGAGAGAGAGAAGCTGTGAGTGAGAGAGAGAGAAAGAGATGCTGTGAGTGAGAGAGAAACAGAAGCTGTCAATGAGAGAGAGAGAAAGAGAAGTTGTGAGTGAGAGAGAGAGAGAAAGAGAAGCTGTGAGAGAGAGAGAGAGAAAGAGAGTCTGTGTGAGAAAAAGAGAAAGAGAAGCTGTGAGTGAGAGAGAGAGAGAGAAGCTGTGAGTGAGAGAGAGAGAAGCTGTGAGTGAGAGAGAGAGAAATAGAAGCTGTGAGTTAGAGAGTAAGAGAAGCTGTGAGTGAGTGGGAGAGAGAGAAGCTGTGAGAGAGAGAGAGAGAGAAGTTGTGAGTGAGAGAGAGAGAGAAAGAAAGAGAAGCTGTGAGTGAGAGAGAGAGAGAAAAAGCTGTGAGTGAGAGAGAGAGAGAAAAAGATGCTTTGAGTGAGAGAGAGAGAAATAGAAGCTGTGATTGAGAGAGAGAGAAAGATAGTCTGTGTGAGAAAAAGAGAAAGAGAAGCTGTGAGTGAGAGAGAGAGAGAAGCTGTGAGTGAGAGAGAGAGAAGCTGTGAGTGAGAGAGAGAGAAATAGAAGTTGTGAGTTAGAGAGTAAGAGAAGCTGTGAGTGAGAGAGTGAGAAAGAGAATCTGAGAAAGAGAGAGTGAAATAGAAGCTGTGGGTTAGAGAGAGAGAGAGAAGGTATGAGTGAGAGAGAGAGAAAGAGATGCTGCGAGTGAGAGAGAAACAGAAGCTGTCAATGAGAGAGAGAGAAAGAGAAGTTGTGAGTGAGAGAGAGAGAGAAAGAGAAGCTGAGAGAGAGAGAGAGAAAGAAAGAGAAGCTGTTAGTGAGAGAGAAAGAGAAGCTGTTAGTGACACAGAGAGAGAGAAGCTGTGAGTGAGAGAGAGAGAGAAAGAGAAGCTATGAGTGACAGAGAGAGAGAATGAGAAGCTGTGAGTGAGAGAGAAAGAGAAGCTGTGAGTGAGAGAGAGAGAAAAAGAGAAGCTGTGAGTGAGAGAGAGAAAGAGAAGCTGTGTGTGAGTGAGAGAGAGAGAAGCTGTGTGTGAGAGAAAGAAAGAAAGAAAGTGAAGCTGTGAGTGAGAGAGAGAGAGAGAGAGAAAGAGAAGCATTGAGTGAGAGAGAGAAATGGAGTCTGTGAGAGAGAGAGAAAGATAAGCTGTGTGTGAGAGAGAGAGAAGCTGTGAGTGAGAGAGAGAGAGTTGCTGTGAGTGAGTGAGAGAGAGAAAAGAAGCTGTGAGTGAGAGAGAGAAAGAGAGAAAGAGAAGCTGTGAGTGAGAGAGAGAGAAAGAGAGGCTGTGAGTGAGAGAGAGAGAAATAGAAGCTGGGAGTGAGAGAGAGAGAAAGAGAGTCTGTGTGAGAAAGAGAGAAATAGAAGCTGTGAGTGAGAGAGAGAGAGAACGCTGTGAGAGAGAGAGAGAGAGAAAGAGATGCTTTGAGTGAGAGAGAGAGAAATAGAAGCTGTGAGTGAGAGAGAGAGAAAGAGAGTCTGTGTGAGAAAGAGAGAAAGAGAAGCTGTGAGTGAGAGAGAGAGAAGCTGTGAGTGAGAGAGATAGAAATAGAAGCTGTGAGTGAGAGAGAGAGAGAGAAGCTGTGAGTGTGAGAGAGAAAGAGAAGCTGTGAGAGAGAGAGAAAGAGAAAGAGATGCTGTGAGTGAAAGAGAGAGAGAGAAAGAGAAGTTGTAAGTGAGAGAGAGAGAAAGAGAAGCTTTGAGTGAGTGAGAGAGAGAAAGGGAAGATGTGAGTGTGTGTGAGAGAGAGAGCTGTGAGTGAGAGAGAGAGAAATAGAAGCTGTGAGTGAGAGAGAGAGAAAGAGAAGCTGTGAGTGAGAGAGTGAGAAAGAGAATCTGAGAAAGAGAGAGTGAAATAGAAGCTGTGGGTTAGAGAGAGAGAGAAGCTATGAGTGAGAGAGAGAGAAAGAGATGCTGCGAGTAAGAGAGAAACAGAAGCTGTCAATGAGAGAGAGAGAAAGAGAAGTTGTGAGTGAGTGAGAGAGAGAAAGAGAAGCTGAGAGAGAGAGAGAGAAAGAAAGAGAAGCTGTTAGTGAGAGAGAAAGAGAAGCTGTTAGTGACACAGAGAGAGAGAAGCTGTGAGTGAGAGAGAGAGAGAAAGAGAAGCTGTGAGTGACAGAGAGAGAGAATGAGAAGCTGTGAGTGAGAGAGAAAGAGAAGCTGTGAGTGAGAGAGAGAGAGAAAAAGAGAAGCTGTGAGTGAGAGAGAAAGAGAAGCTGTGTGTGAGTGAGAGAGAGAGAAGCTGTGTGTGAGAGAAAGAAAGAAAGAAAGTGAAGCTGTGAGTGAGAGAGAGAGAGAGAAAGAGAAGCATTGAGTGAGAGAGAGAAATGGAGTCAGTGAGATAGAGAGAAAGATAAGCTGTGTGTGTGAGAGAGAGAAGCTTTGAGTGAGAGAGAGAGAGTTGCTGTGAGTGAGTTAGAGAGAGAAAAGAAGCTGTGAGTGAGAGAGAGAAAGAGAGAAAGAGAAGCTGTGAGTAAGAGAGAGAGAAAGAGAGGCTGTGAGTGAGAGAGAGAGAAATAGAAGCTGTGAGTGAGTGAGAGAGAAAGAGAGTCTGTGTGAGAAAGAGAGAAATAGAAGCTGTGAGTGAGAGAGAGAGAGAAGCTGTGAGTGAGAGAGAGAAGCTGTGAGTGAGAGAGAGAGAAATAGAAGTTGTGAGTGAGGGAGAAAGAGAAGCTGTGAGTGAGTGAGTGAGAGAGAGAAGCTGTGAGTGAGAGAGAGAGACAAAGAGAAGCTGTGAGTGAGAGAGAGAGAGAGAAGCTGTGAGTGAGAGAGAGAAAGAGAAGCTGAGAAAGAGAGAGTGAAAGAGAAGCTGTGAGTGAGAGAGAGAGAGAGAAAGAGAAGCTGTGAGTGAGAGAGAGAAAGAGAATCTGAGAAAGAGAGTGTGAAAGAGAAGCTGTAAGAGAGAGAGAGAAGCTGTGAGTGAGAGAGAGAGAAGCTTTGAGTGATAGAGAGAGAGAGAGATGCTGTGAGTGAGAGAGAAACAGAAGCTGTGAATGAGAGAGAGAGAGAAAGAGAAGGTATGAGTGAGAGAGAGAGAGAAAGAGAAGCTATGGAGAGAGAGAGAGAAGCCGTGAGTGAGAGAGAAAGAGAAAGAGAAGCTGTGAGTTACACAGAGAGAGAGAAGCTGTGAGTGAGAGAGAGAGAGAAAGAGAAGCTGTGAGTGTGAGAGAGAGAGAGAGAAAGAGAAGCTGTGAGTGAGAGAGAGAAAGAGAAGCTGTGTGTGAGTGAGAGAGAGAGAGAAGCTGTGTGTGTGTGTGAGATTAAGAGAAGCTGTGTGTGTGAGAGAGAGGAAGAGACACTGTGTTTGAGAGAGAGAGAAAGAGAGAAAGAGAAGCTGTGAGTGAGAGAGAGAGATGCTGTGAGTGAGAGAGAGAAAGAGAAGTTGTGTATGTATGAGAGAGAAATATGCTGTGAGTAAGAGAGAGAAAGAGAAGCTGTGTGTGAGAGAAAGAGAAAGTGAAGCTGTGTGTGAGAGAAAGAGAGAAAGTGAAGCTGTGAGTGAGAGAGAGAGAAAGAGAAGCATTGAGTGAGAGAGAGAGGAATAGAGTCTGTGAGAGAGAGAGAAAGAGAAGCTGTGAGAGAGAGAGAAGCTGTGAGTGAGAGAGAAGCTGTGAGTGAGAGCGAGAGAGCGAAAGAGAAGCTGTGAGTGAAAGAGAGAGAAAGACAAGCTGTGAGTGAGAGAGAGAGTTGCTGTGAGTGAGTGAGAGAGAGAAACAGAAGCTGTGAGTGAGAGAGAGAAAGAGAGAAAGAGAAGCTGTGAGTGAGTGAGAGAGAGAGAAGCTGTGAGTGAGAGAGAGAGAGAAAGCTGTGAGTGAGTGAGAGAGAGAAAGAGATGCTTTGAGTGAGAGAGAGAGAAATAGAAGCTGTGAGTGAGAGAGAGAGGAAGAGAGTCTGTGTGAGAAAGAGAGAAAGAGAAGCTGTGAGTGTGAGAGAGAGAGAAGCTGTGAGTGAGAGAGAGAGAAATAGAAGCTGTGAGTTAGAGAGAAAGAGAAGCTGTGAGTGAGTGGGAGAGAGAGAAGCTGTGAGTGAGAGAGAGAGAGAGAGAAAGAGAAGTTGTGAGTGAGAGAGAGAGAGAAGCTGTGAGTGAGAGAGAGAGAGAGAGAGAAAGAGAAGTTGTGAGTGAGAGAGAGAGAGAAAGAGAAGCTGTGAGTGAGAGAGAGAAAGAGAAGCTGAGAAAGAGAGAGTGAAAGAGAAGCTGTCAGTGAGAGAGAGAGAAATAGAAGCTGTGAGTGAGAGAGAGAGAAAGAGAAGCTGTGAGTGAGAGAGTGAGAAAGAGAATCTGAGAAAGAGAGAGTGAAATAGAAGCTGTGGGTTAGAGAGAGAGAAGCTATGAGGGAGAGAGAGAGAAAGAGATGCTGCGAGTAAGAGAGAAACAGAAGCTGTCAATGAGAGAGAGAGAAAGAGAAGTTGTGAGTGAGAGAGAGAGAAAGAGAAGCTGAGAGAGAGAGAGAGAAAGAAAGAGAAGCTGTTAGTGAGAGAGAAAGAGAAGCTGTTAGTGACACAGAGAGAGAGAAGCTGTGAGTGAGAGAGAGAGAGAAAGAGAAGCTGTGAGTGACAGAGAGAGAGAATGAGAAGCTGTGAGTGAGAGAGAAAGAGAAGCTGTGAGTGAGAGAGAGAGAGAAAAAGAGAAGCTGTGAGTGAGAGAGAGAAAGAGAAGCTGTGTGTGAGTGAGAGAGAGAGAAGCTGTGTGTGAGAGAAAGAAAGAAAGAAAGTGAAGCTGTGAGTGAGAGAGAGAGAGAGAGAAAGGGAAGCATTGAGTGAGAGAGAGAAATGGAGTCAGTGAGATAGAGAGAAAGATAAGCTGTGTGTGAGAGAGAGAGAAGCTGTGAGTGAGAGAGAGAGAGTTGCTGTGAGTGAGTTAGAGAGAGAAAAGAAGCTGTGAGTGAGAGAGAGAAAGAGAGAAAGAGAAGCTGTGAGTAAGAGAGAGAGAAAGAGAGGCTGTGAGTGAGAGAGAGAGAAATAGAAGCTGTGAGTGAGAGAGAGAGAAAGAGAGTCTGTGTGAGAAAGAGAGAAATAGAAGCTGTGAGTGAGAGAGAGAGAGAAGCTGTGTGTGAGTGAGAGAGAGAGAGAAGCTGTGTGTGTGTGTGAGATTAAGAGAAGCTGTGTGTGAGAGAGAGAGGAAGAGACACTGTGTTTGAGAGAGAGAGAAAGAGAGAAAGAGAAGCTGTGAGTGAGAGAGAGAGATGCTGTGAGTGAGAGAGAGAAAGAGAAGTTGTGTATGTATGAGAGAGAAATATGCTGTGAGTAAGAGAGAGAAAGAGAAGCTGTGTGTGAGAGAAAGAGAAAGTGAAGCTGTGTGTGAGAGAAAGAGAGAAAGCGAAGCTGTGAGTGAGAGAGAGAGAAAGAGAAGCATTGAGTGAGAGAGAGAGGAATAGAGTCTGTGAGAGAGAGAGAAAGAGAAGCTGTGAGAGAGAGAGAAGCTGTGAGTGAGAGAGAAGCTGTGAGTGAGAGCGAGAGAGCGAAAGAGAAGCTGTGAGTGAAAGAGAGAGAAAGACAAGCTGTGAGTGAGAGAGAGAGAGTTGCTGTGAGTGAGTGAGAGAGAGAAACAGAAGCTGTGAGTAAGAGAGAGAAAGAGAGAAAGAGAAGCTGTGAGTGAGAGAGAGAGAAAGAGAAGCTGTGAGTGAGAGAGAGAGAGAAAGCTGTGAGTGAGTGAGAGAGAGAAAGAGATGCTTTGAGTGAGAGAGAGAGAATTAGAAGCTGTGAGTGAGAGAGAGAGGAAGAGAGTCTGTGTGAGAAAGAGAGAAAGAGAAGCTGTGAGTGTGAGAGAGAGAGAAGCTGTGAGTGAGAGAGAGAGAAATAGAAGCTGTGAGTTAGAGAGAAAGAGAAGCTGTGAGTGAGTGGGAGAGAGAGAAGCTGTGAGTGAGAGAGAGAGAGAGAGAGAGAGAGAAGTTGTGAGTGAGAGAGAGAGAGAAAGAGAAAATGTGAGTGAGAGAGAGAGAGAGAGAGAAAGAGAAGTTGTGAGTGTGAGAGAGAGAGAGAAAGAGAAGCTGTGAGTGAGAGAGAGAAAGAGAAGCTGAGAAAGAGAGAGTGAAAGAGAAGCTGTCAGTGAGAGAGAGAGAGAAGCTGTGAGTGAGAGAGAGAGAGAAAGTGAAGCTGTGAGTGAGAGAGAGAGAGAGAGAAGCTGTGAGTGAGAGAGAGAAAAAGCGAATCTGAGAAAGAGAGAGAGAAAGAGAAGCTGTGAGTGTGAGAGAGAAAGAGAAGCTGTGAGAGAGAGAGAAAGAGAAAGAGATGCTGTGAGTGAAAGAGAGAGAGAGAAAGAGAAGCTGTGAGTGACAGAGAGAGAGAATGAGAAGCTGTGAGTGAGAGAGAAAGAGAAGCTGTGAGTGAGAGAGAGAGAAAAAGACAAGCTGTGAGTGAGAGAGAGAAAGAGAAGCTGTGTGTGAGTGAGAGAGAGAGAAGCTGTGTGTGAGAGAAAGAAAGAAAGAAAGTGAAGCTGTGAGTGAGAGAGAGAGAGAGAGAGAGAAAGAGAAGCATTGAGTGAGAGAGAGAAATGGAGTCTGTGAGAGAGAGAGAAAGATAAGCTGTGTGTGAGAGAGAGAGAAGCTGTGAGTGAGAGAGAGTGAAGCTGTAAGTGAGAGAAAGAATGAGAGAAAGGGAAGGTGTGAGTGCGAGAGAGAGAGAAAGAGAAGCTGTGTGTGTGTGTGAGAGAGAGAAGCTGTGAGTGAGAGAGAGAGAGAAAGAGATGCTGTGAGTGAGAGAGAGAAAGAGAAGCTGTGTGTGTGAGAGAGAGAATCTATGAGTGAGAGAGAGAAAGAGAGAAAGAGAAGCTGTGAGTGAGAGAGAGAGAAAGAGAGGCTGTGAGTGAGAGAGAGAGAAATAGAAGCTGTGAGTGAGAGAGAGAGAAAGAGAGTCTGTGTGAGAAAGAGAGAAATAGAAGCTGTGAGTGAGAGAGAGAGAGAAGCTGTGAGTGAGAGAGAGAAGCTGTGAGTGAGAGAGAGAGAGAAATAGAAGCTGTGAGTGAGGGAGAAAGAGAAGCTGTGAGTGAGTGAGTGAGAGAGAGAAGCTGTGAGTGAGAGAGAGAGACAAAGAGAAGCTGTGTGAGAGAGAGAGAGAGAGAAGCTGTGAGTGAGAGAGAGAAAGAGAAGCTGAGAAAGAGAGAGTGAAAGAGAAGCTGTGAGTGAGAGAGAGAGAGAGAAAGAGAAGCTGTGAGTGAGAGAGAGAAAGAGAATCTGAGAAAGAGAGTGTGAAAGAGAAGCTGTAAGAGAGAGAGAGAAGCTGTGAGTGAGAGAGAGAAGCTTTGAGTGATAGAGAGAGAGAGAGATGCTGTGAGTGAGAGAGAAACAGAAGCTGTGAATGAGAGAGAGAGAGAAAGAGAAGGTATGAGTGAGAGAGAGAGAGAAAGAGAAGCTATGAGAGAGAGAGAGAGAGAGAGAGAGAGAAGCCGTGAGTGAGAGAGAAAGAGAAAGAGAAGCTGTGAGATACACACAGAGAGAGAAGCTGTGAGAGAGAGAGAAAGAGAAGCTGTGAGTGTGTGAGAGAGAGAGAGAAAGAGAAGCTGTGAGTGAGAGAGAGAAAGAGAAGCTGTGTGTGAGTGAGAGAGAGAGAGAGAAGCTGTGTGTGTGTGTGAGATTAAGAGAAGCTGTGTGTTTGTGTGAGAGAGGAAGAGACACTGTGTTTGAGAGAGAGAGAAAGAGAGAAAGAGAAGCTGTGAGTGAGAGAGAGATGCTGTGAGTGAGAGAGAGAAAGAGAAGTTGTGTATGTATGAGAGAGAAATATGCTGTGAGTAAGAGAGAGAAAGAGAAGCTGTATGTGAGAGAAAGAGAAAGTGAAGCTGTGTGTGAGAGAAAGAGAGAAAGTGAAGCTGTGAGTGAGAGAGAGAGAAAGAGAAGCATTGAGTGAGAGAGAGAGGAATAGAGTCTGTGAGAGAGAGAGAAAGAGAAGCTGTGAGAGAGAGAGAAGCTGTGAGTGAGAGCGAGAGAGCGAAAGAGAAGCTGTGAGTGAAAGAGAGAGAAAGACAAGCTGTGAGTGAGAGAGAGAGAGAGTTGCTGTGAGTGAGTGAGAGAGAGAAACAGAAGCTGTGAGTGAGAGAGAGAAAGAGAGAAAGAGAAGCTGTGAGTGAGAGAGAGAGAAAGAGAAGCTGTTAGTGAGAGAGAGAGAAAGCTGTGAGTGAGAGAGAGAGAAAGAGATGCTTTGAGTGAGAGAGAGAGAAATAGAAGCTGTGAGTGAGAGAGAGAGAAAGAGAGTCTGTGTGAGAAAGAGAGAAAGAGAAGCTGTGAGTGAGAGAGAGAGAGAAGCTGTGAGTGAGAGAGAGAGAAATAGAAGCTGTGAGTTAGAGAGAAAGAGAAGCTGTGAGTGAGTGGGAGAGAGAGAAGCTGTGAGTGAGAGAGAGAGAGAGAGAGAAAGAGAAGTTGTGAGTGAGAGAGAGAGAATGTGAAGCTGTGAGTGAGAGAGAGAAAGAGAAGCTGAGAAAGAGAGAGTGAAAGAGAAGCTGTCAGTGAGAGAGAGAGAGAGAAGCTGTGAGTGAGAGAGAGAGAAGCTGTGAGTGAGAGAGAGAGAAAGTGAAGCTGTGAGTGAGAGAGAGAGAGAGAAAGAGAAGCTGTGAGTGAGAGAGAGAAAAAGCGAATCTGAGAAAGAGAGAGAGAAAGAGAAGCTGTGAGTGAGAGAGAAAGAGAAAGAGAAGCTGTGAGTGACACAGAGAGAGAGAAGCTGTGAGTGAGAGAGAGGGAGAAAGAGATGCTGTGAGTGAAAGAAAGAGAGTGAAAGAGAAGCTGTGAGTGAGAGAGAGAGAGAAAGAGAAGCTGTGAGTGAGTGAGAGAGAGAAAGGGAAGCTGTGAGTGTGTGACAGAGAGAGAGCTGTGAGTGAGAGAGAGAGAAAGAGAAGCTGTGAGTGAGAGAGAAAGAGAGAGAAAGATAAGCTGTGAGTGAGAGAGAGAGAAAGAATCTGAGAAAGAGTGTGTGAAAGAGAAGCTGTGAGAGAGAAACTTGTGAGTGAGAGAGAAACAGAAGTTGTGAATGAGAGAGAGAGAGAGAGAGAGAAGGCGTGAGTGAGAGAGAGAAAAAGAGAAGCTGTGAGAGAGAGAGAGAGAGAAAGAGAATCTGAGAAAGAGTGTGTGAAAGAGAAGCTGTGTGAGAGAGAGAGAGAGAACTTGTGAGTGAGAGAGAGAGAAACTGTGAGTGAGAGAGAGAGAGAGAAAGAGATGCTGTGAGTGAGAGAGAAACAGAAGCTGTGAATGAGAGAGAGAGAGAGAGAGAAGGTGTGAGTGAGAGAGAAAGAGAAAGAGAAGCTGTGAGTGACACACAGAGAGAGAAGCTGTGAGTGAGAGAGAGAGAGAATGAGAAGCTCTGTGTGTGTGAGAGAGAAAGAGAAGCTGTGTGTGAGAGAGAGAAAGAGAAGCTGTGTGAGTGAGAGAGAGAGAGAAGCTGTGTGTGTGAGAGAGATTAAGAGAAGCTGTGTGTGTGAGAGAGAAAGAGACACTGTGCGTGTGTGAGAGAGAGAGAGAGAAAGAGAAGCTGTGAGTGAGAGAGAGAGATGCTGTGAGTGAGAGAGAATGAGAGAAGCTGTGTGTGAGAGAAAGAGAAAGTGAAGCTGTGTGTGAGAGAAAGAGAGAATGTGAAGCTGTGAGTGAAAGAGAGAGAGAAAGAGAAGCATTGAGTGAGAGATAGAGAAATAGAGTCTGGGAGAGAGAGAGAAAGAGAAGCTGTGCGTGAGAGAGAGAATGTGAGTGAGAGCGAGAGAGCGAAAGAGAAGCTGTGAGTGAAAGAGAGAGAGAAAGAGAAGCTGTGAATGAGAGAGAGAGAGTTGCTGTGAGTGAGTGAGAGAGAGAAACAGAACCTGTGAGTGAGAGAGAGAAAGAAAGAGAGAAAGAGAAGCTGTGAGTGAGAGAGAGAGAAAAAAAGCTGTGAGTGAGAGAGAGAAATAGAAGCTGTGAGTGAGTGAGAGAGAGAGAAGCTGTGAGTGAGAGAGAGAGAGAAACAGAAGCTGTGAGTGAGAGAGATAGAGAGAAAAAGCTGTGAGTGAGAGAGAGAAAGAGATGCTTTGAGTGAGAGAGAGAGAAACAGAAGCTGTGAGTGAGAGAGAGAGAGTTGCTGTGAGTGAGTGAGAGAGAGAAACAGAAGCTGTGAGTGAGAGAGAGAAAGAGAGAAAGAGAAGCTGTGAGTGAGAGAGAGAGAAAGAGAGGCTGTGAGTGAGAGAGAGAGAAATAGAAGCTGTGAGTGAGAGAGAGAGAAAGAGAGTCTGTGTGAGAAAGAGAGAAATAGAAGCTGTGAGTGAGAGAGAGACAGAAGCTGTGAGTGAGAGAGAGAAGCTGTGAGTGAGAGAGAGAGAAATAGAAGCTGTGAGTGAGGGAGAAAGAGAAGCTGTGAGTGAGTGAGTGAGAGAGAGAAGCTGTGAGTGAGAGAGAGAAAGAGAAGCTGAGAAAGAGAGAGTGAAAGAGAAGCTGTGAGTGAGAGAGAGAGAGAGAGAAAGAGAAGCTGTGAGTGAGAGAGAGAAAGAGAATCTGAGAAAGAGAGTGTGAAAGAGAAGCTGTAAGAGAGAGAGAGAAGCTGTGAGTGAGAGAGAGAAGCTTTGAGTGATAGAGAGAGAGATGCTGTGAGTGAGAGAGAAACAGAAGCTGTGAATGAGAGAGAGAGAGAAAGAGAAGGTATGAGTGAGAGAGAGAGAGAGAAAGAGAAGCTATGAGAGAGAGAGAGAGAGAAGCCGTGAGTGAGAGAGAAAGAGAAAGAGAAGCTGTGAGTTACACAGAGAGAGAGAAGCTGTGAGTGAGAGAGAGAGAGAAAGAGAAGCTGTGAGTGTGAGAGAGAGAGAGAGAAAGAGAAGCTGTGAGTGAGAGAGAGAAAGAGAAGCTGTGTGTGAGTGAGAGAGAGAGAGAGAGAGAAGCTGTGTGTGTGTGTGAGATTAAGAGAAGCTGTGTGAGAGAGAGAGAGGAAGAGACACTGTGTTTGAGAGAGAGAGAAAGAGAGAAAGAGAAGCTGTGAGTGAGAGAGAGATGCTGTGAGTGAGAGAGAGAAAGAGAAGTTGTGTATGTATGAGAGAGAAATATGCTGTGAGTAAGAGAGAGAAAGAGAAGCTGTGTGTGAGAGAAAGAGAAAGTGAAGCTGTGTGTGAGAGAAAGAGAGAAAGTGAAGCTGTGAGTGAGAGAGAGAGAAAGAGAAGCATTGAGTGAGAGAGAGAGGAATAGAGTCTGTGAGAGAGAGAGAAAGAGAAGCTGTGAGAGAGAGAGAAGCTGTGAGTGAGAGCGAGAGAGCGAAAGAGAAGCTGTGAGTGAAAGAGAGAGAAAGACAAGCTGTGAGTGTGAGAGAGAGAGAGTTGCTGTGAGTGAGTGAGAGAGAGAAACAGAAGCTGTGAGTGAGAGAGAGAAAGAGAGAAAGAGAAGCTGTGAGTGAGAGTGAGAGAAAGAGAAGCTGTGAGTGAGAGAGAGAGAAAGCTGTGAGTGAGAGAGAGAGAAAGAGATGCTTTGAGTGAGAGAGAGAGAAATAGAAGCTGTGAGTGAGAGAGAGAGAAAGAGAGTCTGTGTGAGAAAGAGAGAAAGAGAAGCTGTGAGTGTGTGAGAGAGAGAAGCTGTGAGTGAGAGAGAGAGAAATAGAAGCTGTGAGTTAGAGAGAAAGAGAAGCTGTGAGTGAGTGGGAGAGAGAGAAGCTGTGAGTGAGAGAGAGAGAGAGAGAGAGAGAAAGAGAAGTTGTGAGTGAGAGAGAGAGAAAGAGAAGCTGTGAGTGAGAGAGAGAAAGAGAAGCTGAGAAAGAGAGAGTGAAAGAGAAGCTGTCAGTGAGAGAGAGAGAGAGAAGCTGTGAGTGAGAGAGAGAGAAGCTGTGAGTGAGAGAGAGAGAGAAAGTGAAGCTGTGAGTGAGAGAGAGAGAGAAAGAGAAGCTGTGAGTGAGAGAGAGAAAAAGCGAATCTGAGAAAGAGAGAGAGAAAGAGATGCAGTGAGTGAGAGAGAAACAGAAGCTGTGAGTTTGGGAGAGAGAAGCTGTGAGTGAGAGAGAGAGAGAAAGAGAAGCTGTGAGTGAGTGAGAGAGAGAAAGGGAAGCTGTGAGTGTGTGACAGAGAGAGAGCTGTGAGTGAGAGAGAGAGAAAGAGAAGCTGTGAGTGAGAGAGAAAGAGAGAGAAAGATAAGCTGTGAGTGAGAGAGAGAGAAAGAAACTGAGAAAGAGTGTGTGAAAGAGAAGCTGTGAGAGAGAGAGAGAACTTGTGAGTGAGAGAGAAACAGAAGCTGTGAATGAGAGAGAGAGAGAGAGAAAGAGAGAAGGCGTGAGTGAGAGAGAGAAAAAGAGAAGCTGTGAGAGAGAGAGAAAGAGAATCTGAGAAAGAGTGTGTGAAAGAGAAGCTGTGTGTGAGAGAGAGAGAACTTGTGAGTGAGAGAGAGAGAAACTGTGAGTGAGAGAGAGAGAGAGAAAGAGATGCTGTGAGTGAGAGAGAAACAGAAGCTGTGAATGAGAGAGAGAGAGAGAGAGAAGGTGTGAGTGAGAGAGAAAGAGAAAGAGAAGCTGTGAGTGACACACAGAGAGAGAAGCTGTGAGTGAGAGAGAAAGAGAAACTGTGAGTGAGAGAGAAAGAGAAGCTGTTAGTGACACAGAGAGAGAGAAGCTGTGAGTGCGAGAGAGAGAGAAAGAGAAGCTGTGAGTGACAGAGAGAGAGAATGAGAAGCTGTGAGTGAGAGAGAAAGAGAAGCTGTGAGTGAGAGAGAGAGAGAAAAAGAGAAGCTGTGAGTGAGAGAGAGAAAGAGAAGCTGTGTGTGAGTGAGAGAGAGAGAAGCTGTGTGTGAGAGAAAGAAAGAAAGAAAGTGAAGCTGTGAGTGAGAGAGAGAGAGAGAAAGAGAAGCATTGAGTGAGAGAGAGAAATGGATGTGAGAGAGAGAGAAAGATAAGCTGTGTGAGAGAGAGAGAGAGAGAAGCTGTGAGTGAGAGAGAGAGAGTTGCTGTGAGTGAGTGAGAGAGAGAAAAAGAAGCTGTGAGTGAGAGAGAGAAAGAGAGAAAGAGAAGCTGTGAGTGAGAGAGAGAGAAAGAGAGGCTGTGAGTGAGAGAGAGAGAAATAGAAGCTGTGAGTGAGAGAGAGAGAAAGAGAGTCTGTGTGAGAAAGAGAATAATAGAAGCTGTGAGTGAGAGAGAGAGAGACGCTGTGAGTGAGAGAGAGAAGCTGTGAGTGAGAGAGAGAGAAATAGAAGCTGTGAGTGAGGGAGAAAGAGAAGCTGTGAGTGAGTGAGAGAGAGAGAGAAGCTGTGAGTGAGAGAGAGAGACAAAGAGAAGCTGTGAGTGAGAGAGAGAGAGAGAGAAGCTGTGAGTGAGAGAGAGAAAGAGAAGCTGAGAAAGAGAGAGTGAAAGAGAAGCTGTGAGTGAGAGAGAGAGAGAAAGAGAAGCTGTGAGTGAGAGAGAGAAAGAGAATCTGAGAAAGAGAGTGTGAAAGAGAAGCTGTAAGAGAGAGAGAGAAGCTGTGAGTGAGAGAGAGAGAAGCATTGAGTGATAGAGAGAGAGAGAGATGCTGTGAGTGAGAGAGAAACAGAAGCTGTGAATGAGAGAGAGAGAGAAAGAGAAGGTATGAGTGAGAGAGAGAGAAAAAGAGAAGCTATGAGAGAGAGAGAGAGAAGCCGTGAGTGAGAGAGAAAGAGAAAGAGAAGCTGTGAGTTACACAGAGAGAGAGAAGCTGTGAGTGAGAGAGAGAGAGAAAGAGAAGCTGTGAGTGTGTGTGAGAGAGAAAGAGAAGCTGTGTGTGAGTGAGAGAGAGAGAGAGAAGCTGTGTGTGTGTGTGTGAGATTAAGAGAAGCTGTGTGTGAGAGAGAGAGGAAGAGACACTGTGTTTGAGAGAGAGAGAGAGAAAGAGAAGCTGTGAGTGAGAGAGAGAAAAAGCGAATCTGAGAATGAGAGAGAGAAAGAGAAGCTGTGAGTGAGAGAGAAAGAGAAAGAGAAGCTGTGAGTGACACAGAGAGAGAGAAGCTGTGAGTGAGTGAGAGAGAGAAAGAGATGCAGTGAGTGAGAGAGAAACAGAAGCTGTGAGTTTGGGAGAGAGAAGCTGTGAGTGAGAGAGAGAGAGAAAGAGATGCTGTGAGTGAAAGAAAGAGAGTGAAAGAGAAGCTGTGACTGAGAGAGAGAGAGAAAGAGAAGCTGTGAGTGAGTGAGAGAGAGAAAGGGAAGCTGTGAGTGTGTGACAGAGAGAGCTGTGAGTGAGAGAGAGAGAAAGAGAAGCTGTGAGTGAGAGAAAGAGAGAGAAAGATAAGCTGTGAGTGAGAGAGAGAGAAAGAAACTGAGAAAGAGTGTGTGAAAGAGAAGCTGTGAGAGAGAGAGAGAACTTGTGAGTGAGAGAGAAACAGAAGCTGTGAATGAGAGAGAGAGAGAGAGAAAGAGAGAAGGCGTGAGTGAGAGAGAGAAAAAGAGAAGCTGTGAGAGAGAGAGAAAGAGAATCTGAGAAAGAGTGTGTGAAAGAGAAGCTGTGTGTGAGAGAGAGAGAACTTGTGAGTGAGAGAGAGAGAAACTGTGAGTGAGAGAGAGAGAGAGAAAGAGATGCTGTGAGTGAGAGAGAAACAGAAGCTGTGAATGAGAGAGAGAGAGAGAGAGATTGAAGGTGTGAGTGAGAGAGAAAGAGAAAGAGAAGCTGTGAGTGACACACAGAGAGAGAAGCTGTGAGTGAGAGAGAAAGAGAAACTGTGAGTGAGAGAGAAAGAAAGAGAAGCTGTGAATGAGAGAGAGAAAGAGAAGCTGTGAGTGAGAGAGAGAGAGAGAGAAGCTGTGAGTGTGAGAGAGAAAGAGAAGCTGTGAGAGAGAGAAAGAGATGCTGTGAGTGAAAGAGAGAGAGAGAAAGAGAAGTTGTAAGTGAGAGAGAGAGAAGGAGAAGCTTTGAGTGAGTGAGAGAGAGAAAGGGAAGATGTGAGTGTGTGTGAGAGATAGAGCTGTGAGTGAGAGAGAGAGAAATAGAAGCTGTGAGTGAGAGAGAGAGAAAGAGAAGCTGTGAGTGAGAGAGTGAGAAAGAGAATCTGAGAAAGAGAGAGTGAAATAGAAGCTGTGGGTTAGAGAGAGAGAGAGAAGCTATGAGTGAGAGAGAGAGAAAGAGATGCTGCGAGTGAGAGAGAAACAGAAGCTGTCAATGAGAGAGAGAGAAAGAGAAGTTGTGAGTGAGAGAGAGAGAAAGAGAAGCTGAGAGAGAGAGAGAGAAAGAAAGAAAGAGAAGCTGTTAGTGAGAGAGAAAGAGAAGCTGTTAGTGACACACAGAGAGAGAAGCTGTGAGTGAGAGAGAGAGAGAAAGAGAAGCTGTGAGTGACAGAGAGAGAGAATGAGAAGCTGTGAGTGAGAGAGAAAGAGAAGCTGTGAGTGAGAGAGAGAGAGAAAAAGAGAAGCTGTGAGTGAGAGAGAGAAAGAGAAGCTGTGTGTGAGTGAGAGAGAGAGAAGCTGTGTGTGAGAGAAAGAAAGAAAGAAAGTGAAGCTGTGAGTGAGAGAGAGAGAGAGAGAAAGAGAAGCATTGAGTGAGAGAGAGAAATGGATGTGTGTGAGAGAGAAAGATAAGCTGTGTGAGAGAGAGAGAGAAGCTGTGAGTGAGAGAGAGAGTTGCTGTGAGTGAGTGAGAGAGAGAAAAAGAAGCTGTGAGTGAGAGAGAGAAAGAGAGAAAGAGAAGCTGTGAGTGAGAGAGAGAGAAAGAGAGGCTGTGAGTGAGAGAGAGAGAAATAGAAGCTGTGAGTGAGAGAGAGAGAAAGAGAGTCTGTGTGAGAAAGAGAGAAATAGAAGCTGTGAGTGAGAGAGAGAGAGAAGCTGTGAGTGAGAGAGAGAGAGAAATAGAAGCTGTGAGTGAGGGAGAAAGAGAAGCTGTGAGTGAGTGAGTGAGAGAGAGAAGCTGTGAGTGAGAGAGAGAGACAAAGAGAAGCTGTGAGTGAGAGAGAGAGAGAGAAGCTGTGAGTGAGAGAGAGAAAGAGAAGCTGAGAAAGAGAGAGTGAAAGAGAAGCTGTGAGTGAGAGAGAGAGAGAGAGAGAAAGAGAAGCTGTGAGTGAGAGAGAGAAAGAGAATCTGAGAAAGAGAGTGTGAAAGAGAAGCTGTAAGAGAGAGAGAAGCTGTGAGTGAGAGAGAGAGAAGCTTTGAGTGATTGAGAGAGAGAGAGATGCTGTGAGTGAGAGAGAAACAGAAGCTGTGAATGAGAGAGAGAGAGAAAGAGAAGGTATGAGTGAGAGAGAGAGAGAAAGAGAAGCTATGAGAGAGAGAGAGAGAAGCCGTGAATGAGAGAGAAAGAGAAAGAGAAGCTGTGAGTTACACAGAGAGAGAGAAGCTGTGAGTGAGAGAGAGAGAGAAAGAGAAGCTGTGAGTGTGTGAGAGAGAGAGAGAAAGAGAAGCTGTGAGTGAGAGAGAGAAAGAGAAGCTGTGTGTGAGTGAGAGAGAGAGAGAGAAAAGCTGTGTGTGTGTGTGTGAGATTAAGAGAAGCTGTGTGTGAGAGAGAGAGGAAGAGACACTGTGTTTGAGAGAGAGAGAAAGAGAGAAAGAGAAGCTGTGAGTGAGAGAGAGAAAGAGAATCTGAGAAAGAGAGTGTGAAAGAGAAGCTGTAAGAGAGAGAGAGAAGCTGTGAGTGAGAGAGAGAAGCTTTGAGTGATAGAGAGAGAGATGCTGTGAGTGAGAGAGAAACAGAAGCTGTGAATGAGAGAGAGAGAGAAAGAGAAGGTATGAGTGAGAGAGAGAGAGAGAAAGAGAAGCTATGAGAGAGAGAGAGAGAGAAGCCGTGAGTGAGAGAGAAAGAGAAAGAGAAGCTGTGAGTTACACAGAGAGAGAGAAGCTGTGAGTGAGAGAGAGAGAGAAAGAGAAGCTGTGAGTGTGAGAGAGAGAGAGAGAAAGAGAAGCTGTGAGTGAGAGAGAGAAAGAGAAGCTGTGTGTGAGTGAGAGAGAGAGAGAGAGAGAAGCTGTGTGTGTGTGAGATTAAGAGAAGCTGTGTGAGAGAGAGAGAGGAAGAGACACTGTGTTTGAGAGAGAGAGAAAGAGAGAAAGAGAAGCTGTGAGTGAGAGAGAGAGATGCTGTGAGTGAGAGAGAGAAAGAGAAGTTGTGTATGTATGAGAGAGAAATATGCTGTGAGTAAGAGAGAGAAAGAGAAGCTGTGTGTGAGAGAAAGAGAAAGTGAAGCTGTGTGTGAGAGAAAGAGAGAAAGTGAAGCTGTGAGTGAGAGAGAGAGAAAGAGAAGCATTGAGTGAGAGAGAGAGGAATAGAGTCTGTGAGAGAGAGAGAAAGAGAAGCTGTGATAGAGAGAGAAGCTGTGAGTGAGAGCGAGAGAGCGAAAGAGAAGCTGTGAGTGAAAGAGAGAGAAAGACAAGCTGTGAGTGTGAGAGAGAGAGAGTTGCTGTGAGTGAGTGAGAGAGAGAAACAGAAGCTGTGAGTGAGAGAGAGAAAGAGAGAAAGAGAAGCTGTGAGTGAGAGAGAGAGAAAGAGAAGCTGTGAGTGAGAGAGAGAGAAAGCTGTGAGTGAGAGAGAGAGAAAGAGATGCTTTGAGTGAGAGAGAGAGAAATAGAAGCTGTGAGTGAGAGAGAGAGAAAGAGAGTCTGTGTGAGAAAGAGAGAAAGAGAAGCTGTGAGTGTGTGAGAGAGAGAAGCTGTGAGTGAGAGAGAGAGAAATAGAAGCTGTGAGTTAGAGAGAAAGAGAAGCTGTGAGTGAGTGGGAGAGAGAGAAGCTGTGAGTGAGAGAGAGAGAGAGAGAGAGAGAAAGAGAAGTTGTGAGTGAGAGAGAGAGAAAGAGAAGCTGTGAGTGAGAGAGAGAAAGAGAAGCTGAGAAAGAGAGAGTGAAAGAGAAGCTGTCAGTGAGAGAGAGAGAGAGAAGCTGTGAGTGAGAGAGAGAGAAGCTGTGAGTGAGAGAGAGAGAGAAAGTGAAGCTGTGAGTGAGAGAGAGAGAGAAAGAGAAGCTGTGAGTGAGAGAGAGAGAAAGCGAATCTGAGAAAGAGAGAGAGAAAGAGAAGCTGTGAGTGAGAGAGAAAGAGAAAGAGAAGCTGTGAGTGACACAGAGAGAGAGAGAAGCTGTGAGTGAGTGAGAGAGAGAAAGAGATGCAGTGAGTGAGAGAGAAACAGAAGCTGTGAGTTTGGGAGAGAGAAGCTGTGAGTGAGAGAGAGAGAGAAAGAGAAGCTGTGAGTGAGTGAGAGAGAGAAAGGGAAGCTGTGAGTGTGTGACAGAGAGAGAGCTGTGAGTGAGAGAGAGAGAAAGAGAAGCTGTGAGTGAGAGAGAAAGAGAGAGAAAGATAAGCTGTGAGTGAGAGAGAGAGAAAGAAACTGAGAAAGAGTGTGTGAAAGAGAAGCTGTGAGAGAGAGAGAGAACTTGTGAGTGAGAGAGAAACAGAAGCTGTGAATGAGAGAGAGAGAGAGAGAAAGAGAGAAGGCGTGAGTGAGAGAGAGAAAAAGAGAAGCTGTGAGAGAGAGAGAAAGAGAATCTGAGAAAGAGTGTGTGAAAGAGAAGCTGTGTGTGAGAGAGAGAGAACTTGTGAGTGAGAGAGAGAGAAACTGTGAGTGAGAGAGAGAGAGAGAAAGAGATGCTGTGAGTGAGAGAGAAACAGAAGCTGTGAATGAGAGAGAGAGAGAGAGAGAAGGTGTGAGTGAGAGAGAAAGAGAAAGAGAAGCTGTGAGTGACACACAGAGAGAGAAGCTGTGAGTGAGAGAGAAAGAGAAACTGTGAGTGAGAGAGAAAGAAAGAGAAGCTGTGAATGAGAGAGAGAAAGAGAAGCTGTGAGTGAGAGAGAGAGAGAAGCTGTGAGTGTGAGAGAGAAAGAGAAGCTGTGAGAGAGAGAAAGAGAAAGAGATGCTGTGAGTGAAAGAGAGAGAGAGAAAGAGAAGTTGTAAGTGAGAGAGAGAGAAAGAGAAGCTTTGAGTGAGTGAGAGAGAGAAAGGGAAAATGTGAGTGTGTGTGAGAGAGAGAGCTGTGAGTGAGAGAGAGAGAAATAGAAGCTGTGAGTGAGAGAGAGAGAAAGAGAAGCTGTGAGTGAGAGAGTGAGAAAGAGAATCTGAGAAAGAGAGAGTGAAATAGAAGCTGTGGGTTAGAGAGAGAGAGAAGCTATGAGTGAGAGAGAGAGAAAGAGATGCTGCGAGTGAGAGAGAAACAGAAGCTGTCAATGAGAGAGAGAGAAAGAGAAGTTGTGAGTGAGAGAGAGAGAAAGAGAAGCTGAGAGAGAGAGAAAGAAAGAAAGAGAAGCTGTTAGTGAGAGAGAAAGAGAAGCTGTTAGTGACACAGAGAGAGAGAAGCTGTGAGTGCGAGAGAGAGAGAAAGAGAAGCTGTGAGTGACAGAGAGAGAGAATGAGAAGCTGTGAGTGAGAGAGAAAGAGAAGCTGTGAGTGAGAGAGAGAGAGAAAAAGAGAAGCTGTGAGTGAGAGAGAGAAAGAGAAGCTGTGTGTGAGTGAGAGAGAGAGAAGCTGTGTGTGAGAGAAAGAAAGAAAGAAAGTGAAGCTGTGAGTGAGAGAGAGAGAGAGAAAGAGAAGCATTGAGTGAGAGAGAGAAATGGATGTGAGAGAGAGAGAAAGATAAGCTGTGTGAGAGAGAGAGAGAGAGAAGCTGTGAGTGAGAGAGAGAGAGTTGCTGTGAGTGAGTGAGAGAGAGAAAAAGAAGCTGTGAGTGAGAGAGAGAAAGAGAGAAAGAGAAGCTGTGAGTGAGAGAGAGAGAAAGAGAGGCTGTGAGTGAGAGAGAGAGAAATAGAAGCTGTGAGTGAGAGAGAGAGAAAGAGAGTCTGTGTGAGAAAGAGAATTATAGAAGCTGTGAGTGAGAGAGAGAGAGACGCTGTGAGTGAGAGAGAGAAGCTGTGAGTGAGAGAGAGAGAAATAGAAGCTGTGAGTGAGGGAGAAAGAGAAGCTGTGAGTGAGTGAGAGAGAGAGAGAAGCTGTGAGTGAGAGAGAGAGACAAAGAGAAGCTGTGAGTGAGAGAGAGAGAGAGAGAAGCTGTGAGTGAGAGAGAGAAAGAGAAGCTGAGAAAGAGAGAGTGAAAGAGAAGCTGTGAGTGAGAGAGAGAGAGAAAGAGAAGCTGTGAGTGAGAGAGAGAAAGAGAATCTGAGAAAGAGAGTGTGAAAGAGAAGCTGTAAGAGAGAGAGAGAAGCTGTGAGTGAGAGAGAGAGAAGCATTGAGTGATAGAGAGAGAGAGAGATGCTGTGAGTGAGAGAGAAACAGAAGCTGTGAATGAGAGAGAGAGAGAAAGAGAAGGTATGAGTGACAGAGAGAGAGAAAGAGAAGCTATGAGAGAGAGAGAGAGAGAAGCCGTGAGTGAGAGAGAAAGAGAAAGAGAAGCTGTGAGTTACACAGAGAGAGAGAAGCTGTGAGTGAGAGAGAGAGAGAAAGAGAAGCTGTGAGTGTGTGTGAGAGAGAAAGAGAAGCTGTGTGTGAGTGAGAGAGAGAGAGAGAAGCTGTGTGTGTGTGTGTGAGATTAAGAGAAGCTGTGTGTGTGAGAGAGAGGAAGAGACACTGTGTTTGAGAGAGAGAGAGAGAAAGAGAAGCTGTGAGTGAGAGAGAGAAAAAGCGAATCTGAGAAAGAGAGAGAGAAAGAGAAGCTGTGAGTGAGAGAGAAAGAGAAAGAGAAGCTGTGAGTGACACAGAGAGAGAGAAGCTGTGAGTGAGTGAGAGAGAGAAAGAGATGCAGTGAGTGAGAGAGAAACAGAAGCTGTGAGTATGGGAGAGAGAAGCTGTGAGTGAGAGAGAGAGAGAAAGAGATGCTGTGAGTGAAAGAAAGAGAGTGAAAGAGAAGCTGTGACTGAGAGAGAGAGAGAAAGAGAAGCTGTGAGTGAGTGAGAGAGAGAAAGGGAAGCTGTGAGTGTGTGACAGAGAGAGAGCTGTGAGTGAGAGAGAGAGAAAGAGAAGCTGTGAGTGAGAGAAAGAGAGAGAAAGATAAGCTGTGAGTGAGAGAGAGAGAAAGAAACTGAGAAAGAGTGTGTGAAAGAGAAGCTGTGAGAGAGAGAGAGAACTTGTGAGTGAGAGAGAAACAGAAGCTGTGAATGAGAGAGAGAGAGAGAGAAAGAGAGAAGGCGTGAGTGAGAGAGAGAAAAAGAGAAGCTGTGAGAGAGAGAGAAAGAGAATCTGAGAAAGAGTGTGTGAAAGAGAAGCTGTGTGTGAGAGAGAGAGAACTTGTGAGTGAGAGAGAGAGAAACTGTGAGTGAGAGAGAGTGAGAGAAAGAGATGCTGTGAGTGAGAGAGAAACAGAAGCTGTGAATGAGAGAGAGAGAGAGAGATTGAAGGTGTGAGTGAGAGAGAAAGAGAAAGAGAAGCTGTGAGTGACACACAGAGAGAGAAGCTGTGAGTGAGAGAGAAAGAGAAACTGTGAGTGAGAGAGAAAGAAAGAGAAGCTGTGAATGAGAGAGAGAAAGAGAAGCTGTGAGTGAGTGAGAGAGAGAGAGAAGCTGTGAGTGTGAGAGAGAAAGAGAAGCTGTGAGAGAGAGAAAGAGATGCTGTGAGTGAAAGAGAGAGAGAGAAAGAGAAGTTGTAAGTGAGAGAGAGAGAAGGAGAAGCTTTGAGTGAGTGAGAGAGAGAAAGGGAAGATGTGAGTGTGTGTGAGAGATAGAGCTGTGAGTGAGAGAGAGAGAAATAGAAGCTGTGAGTGAGAGAGAGAGAAAGAGAAGCTGTGAGTGAGAGAGTGAGAAAGAGAATCTGAGAAAGAGAGAGTGAAATAGAAGCTGTGGGTTAGAGAGAGAGAGAGAAGCTATGAGTGAGAGAGAGAGAAAGAGATGCTGCGAGTGAGAGAGAAACAGAAGCTGTCAATGAGAGAGAGAGAAAGAGAAGTTGTGAGTGAGAGAGAGAGAAAGAGAAGCTGAGAGAGAGAGAGAGAGAAAGAAAGAAAGAGAAGCTGTTAGTGAGAGAGAAAGAGAAGCTGTTAGTGACACACAGAGAGAGAAGCTGTGAGTGAGAGAGAGAGAGAAAGAGAAGCTGTGAGTGACAGAGAGAGAGAATGAGAAGCTGTGAGTGAGAGAGAAAGAGAAGCTGTGAGTGAGAGAGAGAGAGAAAAAGAGAAGCTGTGAGTGAGAGAGAGAAAGAGAAGCTGTGTGTGAGTGAGAGAGAGAGAAGCTGTGTGTGAGAGAAAGAAAGAAAGAAAGTGAAGCTGTGAGTGAGAGAGAGAGAGAGAGAAAGAGAAGCATTGAGTGAGAGAGAGAAATGGATGTGTGTGAGAGAGAAAGATAAGCTGTGTGAGAGAGAGAGAGAAGCTGTGAGTGAGAGAGAGAGTTGCTGTGAGTGAGTGAGAGAGAGAAAAAGAAGCTGTGAGTGAGAGAGAGAAAGAGAGAAAGAGAAGCTGTGAGTGAGAGAGAGAGAAAGAGAGGCTGTGAGTGAGAGAGAGAGAAATAGAAGCTGTGAGTGAGAGAGAGAGAAAGAGAGTCTGTGTGAGAAAGAGAGAAATAGAAGCTGTGAGTGAGAGAGAGAGAGAAGCTGTGAGTGAGAGAGAGAGAAATAGAAGCTGTGAGTGAGGGAGAAAGAGAAGCTGTGAGTGAGTGAGTGAGAGAGAGAAGCTGTGAGTGAGAGAGAGAGACAAAGAGAAGCTGTGAGTGAGAGAGAGAGAGAGAAGCTGTGAGTGAGAGAGAGAAAGAGAAGCTGAGAAAGAGAGAGTGAAAGAGAAGCTGTGAGTGAGAGAGAGAGAGAGAGAGAAAGAGAAGCTGTGAGTGAGAGAGAGAAAGAGAATCTGAGAAAGAGAGTGTGAAAGAGAAGCTGTAAGAGAGAGAGAAGCTGTGAGTGAGAGAGAGAGAAGCTTTGAGTGATAGAGAGAGAGAGATGCTGTGAGTGAGAGAGAAACAGAAGCTGTGAATGAGAGAGAGAGAGAAAGAGAAGGTATGAGTGAGAGAGAGAGAGAAAGAGAAGCTATGAGAGAGAGAGAGAGAGAAGCCGTGAATGAGAGAGAAAGAGAAAGAGAAGCTGTGAGTTACACAGAGAGAGAGAAGCTGTGAGTGAGAGAGAGAGAGAAAGAGAAGCTGTGAGTGTGTGTGAGAGAGAGAGAAAGAGAAGCTGTGAGTGAGAGAGAGAAAGAGAAGCTGTGTGTGAGTGAGAGAGAGAGAGAGAAAAGCTGTGTGTGTGTGTGTGAGATTAAGAGAAGCTGTGTGTGAGAGAGAGAGGAAGAGACACTGTGTTTGAGAGAGAGAGAAAGAGAGAAAGAGAAGCTGTGAGTGAGAGAGAGAGATGCTGTGAGTGAGAGAGAGAAAGAGAAGTTGTATATGTATGAGAGAGAAATATGCTGTGAGTAAGAGAAGCTGTGTGTGAGAGAAAGAGAAAGTGAAGCTGTGTGTGAGAGAAAGAGAGAAAGTGAAGCTGTGAGTGAGAGAGAGAGAAAGAGAAGCATTGAGTGAGAGAGAGAGGAATAGAGTCTGAGAGAGAGAGAGAAAGAGAAGCTGTGAGAGAGAGAGAAGCTGTGAGTGAGAGCGAGAGAGCGAAAGAGAAGCTGTGAGTGAAAGAGAGAGAAAGACAAGCTGTGAGTGAGAGAGAGAGAGAGTTGCTGTGAGTGAGTGAGAGAGAGAAACAGAAGCTGTGAGTGAGAGAGAGAAAGAGAGAAAGAGAAGCTGTGAGTGAGAGAGAGAGAAAGAGAAGCTGTGTGTGAGAGAGAAAGCTGTGAGTGAGAGAGAGAGAAAGAGATGCTTTGAATGAGAGAGAAAAAAATAGAAGCTGTGAGTGAGAGAGAGAGAAAGAGAGTCTGTGTGAGAAAGAGAGAAAGAGAAGCTGTGAGTGAGAGAGAGAGAGAAGCTGTGAGTGAGAGAGAGAGAAATAGAAGCTGTGAGTTAGAGAGAAAGAGAAGCTGTGAGTGAGTGGGAGAGAGAGAAGCTGTGAGTGAGAGAGAGAGAGAGAGAGAGAAAGAGAAGTTGTGAGTGAGAGAGAGAGAAAGAGAAGCTGTGAGTGAGAGAGAGAAAGAGAAGCTGAGAAAGAGAGAGTGAAAGAGAAGCTGTCAGTGAGAGAGAGAGAGAGAAGCTGTGAGTGAGAGAGAAAGAGAAGCTGTGAGTGAGAGAGAGAGAGAAAGTGAAGCTGTGAGTGAGAGAGAGAGAAAGAGAAGCTGTGAGTGAGAGAGAGAAAAAGCGAATCTGAGAAAGAGAGAGAGAAAGAGAAGCTGTGAGTGAGAGAGAAAGAGAAAGAGAAGCTGTGAGTGACACACAGAGAGAGAAGCTGTGAGTGAGTGAGAGAGAGAAAGAGATGCAGTGAGTGAGAGAGAAACAGAAGCTGTGAGTTTGGGAGAGAGAAGCTGTGAGTGAGAGAGAGAGAGAAAGAGATGCTGTGAGTGAAAGAAAGAGAGTGAAAGAGAAGCTGTGAGTGAGAGAGAGAGAGAAAGAGAAGCTTTGAGTGAGTGAGAGAGAGAAAGGGAAGCTGTGAGTGTGTGACAGAGAGAGAGCTGTGAGTGAGAGAGAGAGAAAGAGAAGCTGTGAGTGAGAGAGAAAGAGAGAGAAAGATAAGCTGTGAGTGAGAGAGAGAGAAAGAATCTGAGAAAGAGTGTGTGAAAGAGAAGCTGTGAGAGAGAGATAGAACTTGTGAGTGAGAGAGAAACAGAAGCTGTGAATGAGAGAGAGAGAGAGAGAGAGAAGGCGTGAGTGAGAGAGAGAAAAAGAGAAGCTGTGAGAGAGAGAGAGAGAAAGAGAATCTGAGAAAGAGTGTGTGAAAGAGAAGCTGCGTGTGTGAGAGAGAGAACTTGTGAGTGAGAGAGAGAGAAACTGTGAGTGAGAGAGAGAGAGAGAAAGAGATGCTGTGAGTGAGGGAGAAACAGAAGCTGTGAATGAGAGAGAGAGAGAGAAGGTGTGAGTGAGAGAGAAAGAGAAAGAGAAGCTGTGAGTGACACACAGAGAGAGAAGCTGTGAGTGAGAGAGAGAGAGAATGAGAAGCTCTGTGTGTGTGAGAGAGAAAGAGAAGCTTTGTGTGAGAGAGAGAAAGAGAAGCTGTGTGAGTGAGAGAGAGAGAGAAGCTGTGTGTGAGAGAGAGATTAAGAGAAGCTGTGTGTGTGTGAGAGAGAAAGAGACACTGTGCGTGTGTGTGTGAGAGAGAGAGAAAGAGAAGCTGTGAGTGAGAGAGAGAGATGCTGTGAGTGAGAGAGAATGAGAGAAGCTGTGTGTGAGAGAAAGAGAAAGTGAAGCTGTGTGTGAGAGAAAGAGAGAATGTGAAGCTGTGAGTGAAAGAGAGAGAGAAAGAGAAGCATTGAGTGAGAGATAGAGAAATAGAGTCTGGGAGAGAGAGAGAGAAAGAGAAGCTGTGCGTGAGAGAGAGAATGTGAGTGAGAGCGAGAGAGCGAAAGAGAAGCTGTGAGTGAAAGAGAGAGAGAAAGAGAAGCTGTGAATGAGAGAGAGAGAGAGTTGCTGTGAGTGAGTGAGAGAGAGAAACAGAACCTGTGAGTGAGAGAGAGAAAGAGAGAAAGAGAAGCTGTGAGTGAGAGAGAGAGAGAGAAAAAGCTGTGAGTGAGAGAGAGAAAGAGATGCTTTGAGTGAGAGAGAGAGAAACAGAAGCTGTGAGTGAGAGAGAGAGAGAGAAAGAGAGTCTGTGAGAGAAAGAGAGGAAGAGAAGCTGTGAGTGAGTGAGAGAGAGAAGCTGTGAGTGAGAGAGAGAAGCTGTGAGTGAGAGAGAGAGAAATAGAAGCTGTGAGTGAGAGAGAAAGAGAAGCTGTGAGTGAGTGAGAGAGAGAGAGAAGCTGTGAGTGAGAGAGAGAGAGAAAGAGAAGCTGTGAGTGAGAGAGAAATAGAAGGTGTGAGTGAGTGAGAGAGAGAGAAGCTGTGAGTGAGAGAGAGAGAGAAACAGAAGCTGTGAGTGAGAGAGAGAAAGAGAGAAAGAGAAGCTGTGAGTGAGAGAGATAGAGAGAAAAAGCTGTGAGTGAGAGAGAGAAAGAGATGCTTTGAGTGAGAGAGAGAGAAACAGAAGCTGTGAGAGAGAGAGAGAGAAAGAGAGTCTGTGAGAGAAAGAGAGGAAGAGAAGCTTAGGTGAGTGAGAGAGAGAAGCTGTGAGTGAGAGAGAGAAGCTGTGAGTGAGAGAGAGAGAAATAGAAGCTGTGAGTGAGAGAGAAAGAGAAGCTGTGAGTGAGAGAGAGAGAGAGAGAAGCTGTGAGTGAGAGAGAGAGAGAGAAGCTGTGAGTGAGAGAGAGAGAAAGAGAAG
Organism: Bradypodion ventrale; assembly: GCA_035047345.1. Classification (NCBI taxonomy): domain Eukaryota; kingdom Metazoa; phylum Chordata; class Lepidosauria; order Squamata; family Chamaeleonidae; genus Bradypodion; species Bradypodion ventrale. The sequence continues at coordinate 227,996,407 of JAWDJE010000001.1, forward strand.
CTGTGAGTGAGAGAGAGAAAGAGAAGCTGTGAGTGAGAGAGAGAAAGAGAAGCTGAGAAAGAGAGAGTGAAAGAGAAGCTGTGAGTGAGAGAGAGAGAAGCTGTGAGTGAGAGAGAGAAGCTGTGAGTGAGAGAGAGAGAAAGAGAAGCTGGGAGAGAGAGAGAGAGAGAAGCTGTAAGTGAGAGAGAGAGAGAGAAAGAGAATCTGAGAAAGAGAGAGAGAAAGAGAAGCTGTAAGTAAGAGAGAAAGAGAAGCTGTGAGTGACACACAGAGAGAGAGGCTGTGAGTGAGAAAGAGAGAGGAAGAGATGCTGTGAGTGAGAGAGAAACAGAAGCTGTGAATGTGAGAGAGAAAGAGAAGGTGTGAGTGGGAGAGAGAGAGAAAGAGAAGCTGTGTGTGAGAGAGAGAAAAACTGTGAGTGAGAGGGAGAAAGAGAAACTGTGAGTGAGTGAGAAAGAAAGAGAAGCTGTGAGTGTGGGAGAGAGAGAAGCTGTGAGTGAGAGAGAGAGAGAGAAAGAGATGCTGTGAGTGAAAGAAAGAGAGCGAAAGAGAAGCTGTGAGTGAGAGAGAGAGAGAAAGAGAAGCTGTGAGTGAGTGAGAGAGAGAAAGGGAAGCTGTGAGTGTGTGTGAGAGAGAGAGCTGTGAGTGAGAGAGAGAGAAAGAGAAGCTGTGAGTGAGAGAGAGAGAGAAAGAGAAGCTGTGAGTGAGAGAGAGAAAGAGAAGCTGAGAATGAGAGAGTGAAAGAGAACCTGTGAGTGAGAGAGAGAGAGAGAAGCTGTGAGTGAGAGAGGGAGAAGTTGTGAGTGAGAGACAGAGAAAGTGAAGCTGTGTGTGAGAGAAAGAGAAAGTGAAGCTGTGAGTGAGAGAGAGAGAGAGAAAGAGAAGCATTGAGTGAGAGAGAGAGGAATAGAGTCTGTGAGAGAGAGAGAAAGAGAAGCTGTGTGTGAGAGAGAGAGAGAAGCTGTGAGTGAGAGCGAAAGAGTGAAAGAGAAGCTGTGAGTGAAAGAGAGAGAGAGAAAGAGAAGCTGTGAGTGAGAGAGAGAGAGAGTTGCTGTGAGTGATAGAGAGAGAAACAGAAGCTGTGAGTGAGAGAAAGAGAGAAAGAGCTGTGAGTGAGAGAGAGAGAAAGAGAAGCTGTGAGTGAGAGAGAGAGAGAAAAAGCTGTGAGTGAGAAAGAGAGAGAGAGAGAGAGAAAGAGATGCTTTGAGTGAGAGAGAGAGAAATAGAAGCTGTGAGTGAGAGAGAGAGAGAAAAAGAGTCTGTGTGAGAAAGAGAGAAAGAGAAGCTGTGAGTGAGAGAGAGAGAGAAGTTGTGAGTGAGAGAGAAAGAAGCTGTGAGTGAGAGAGAGAGAAATAGAAGCTGTGAGTTAGAGAGAAAGAGAAACTGTGAGTGAGTGGGAGAGAGAGAAGCTGTGAGTGTGAGAGAGAGACAGAGAGAGAGAAGGAGAAGCTGTGTGAGAGAGAGAGAGAAGCTGTGAGTGAGAGAGAGAAAGAAAAGCTGAGAAAAAGAGAGTGAAAGAGAAGATGTGAGTGAGAGAGAGTGAGAAAGTGAAGCTGTGAGTGAGAGAGAGAGAAAGAGAAGCTGTGAGTGAGAGAGAGAAAAAGCGAATCTGAGAAAGAGAGAGAGAAAGAGAAGCTGTGAGTGAGAGAGAAAGAGAAAGAGAAGCTGTGAGTGACACACAGAGAGAGAAGCTGTGAGTGAGTGAGAGAGAGAAAGAGATGCAGTGAGTGAGAGAGAAACAGAAGCTGTGAGTTTGGGAGAGAGAAGCTGTGAGTGAGAGAGAGAGAGAGAGAAAGAGATGCTGTGAGTGAAAGAAAGAGAGTGAAAGAGAAGCTGTGAGTGAGAGAGAGAGAGAAAGAGAAGCTGTGAGTGAGTGAGAGAGAGAAAGGGAAGCTGTGAGTGTGTGACAGAGAGAGAGCTGTGAGTGAGAGAGAGAGAAAGAGAAGCTGTGAGTGAGAGAGAAAGAGAGAGAAAGATAAGCTGTGAGTGAGAGAGAGAGAAAGAATCTGAGAAAGAGTGTGTGAAAGAGAAGCTGTGAGAGAGAGATAGAACTTGTGAGTGAGAGAGAAACAGAAGCTGTGAATGAGAGAGAGAGAGAGAGAGAGAAGGCGTGAGTGAGAGAGAGAAAAAGAGAAGCTGTGAGAGAGAGAGAGAGAAAGAGAATCTGAGAAAGAGTGTGTGAAAGAGAAGCTGCGTGTGTGAGAGAGAGAACTTGTGAGTGAGAGAGAGAGAAACTGTGAGTGAGAGAGAGAGAGAAAGAGATGCTGTGAGTGAGGGAGAAACAGAAGCTGTGAATGAGAGAGAGAGAGAGAAGGTGTGAGTGAGAGAGAAAGAGAAAGAGAAGCTGTGAGTGACACACAGAGAGAGAAGCTGTGAGTGAGAGAGAGAGAGAATGAGAAGCTCTGTGTGTGTGAGAGAGAAAGAGAAGCTTTGTGTGAGAGAGAGAAAGAGAAGCTGTGTGAGTGAGAGAGAGAGAGAAGCTGTGTGTGAGAGAGAGATTAAGAGAAGCTGTGTGTGTGAGAGAGAGAAAGAGACACTGTGCGTGTGTGTGTGAGAGAGAGAGAAAGAGAAGCTGTGAGTGAGAGAGAGAGATGCTGTGAGTGAGAGAGAATGAGAGAAGCTGTGTGTGAGAGAAAGAGAAAGTGAAGCTGTGTGTGAGAGAAAGAGAGAATGTGAAGCTGTGAGTGAAAGAGAGAGAGAAAGAGAAGCATTGAGTGAGAGATAGAGAAATAGAGTCTGGGAGAGAGAGAGAGAAAGAGAAGCTGTGCGTGAGAGAGAGAATGTGAGTGAGAGCGAGAGAGCGAAAGAGAAGCTGTGAGTGAAAGAGAGAGAGAAAGAGAAGCTGTGAATGAGAGAGAGAGAGAGTTGCTGTGAGTGAGTGAGAGAGAGAAACAGAACCTGTGAGTGAGAGAGAGAAAGAGAGAAAGAGAAGCTGTGAGTGAGAGAGAGAGAGAGAAAAAGCTGTGAGTGAGAGAGAGAAAGAGATGCTTTGAGTGAGAGAGAGAGAAACAGAAGCTGTGAGTGAGAGAGAGAGAGAGAAAGAGAGTCTGTGAGAGAAAGAGAGGAAGAGAAGCTGTGAGTGAGTGAGAGAGAGAAGCTGTGAGTGAGAGAGAGAAGCTGTGAGTGAGAGAGAGAGAAATAGAAGCTGTGAGTGAGAGAGAAAGAGAAGCTGTGAGTGAGTGAGAGAGAGAAGCTGTGAGTGAGAGAGAGAGAGAAAGAGAAGCTGTGAGTGAGAGAGAAATAGAAGGTGTGAGTGAGTGAGAGAGAGAGAAGCTGTGAGTGAGAGAGAGAGAGAAACAGAAGCTGTGAGTGAGAGAGAGAAAGAGAGAAAGAGAAGCTGTGAGTGAGAGAGATAGAGAGAAAAAGCTGTGAGTGAGAGAGAGAAAGAGATGCTTTGAGTGAGAGAGAGAGAAACAGAAGCTGTGAGAGAGAGAGAGAGAAAGAGAGTCTGTGAGAGAAAGAGAGGAAGAGAAGCTTAGGTGAGTGAGAGAGAGAAGCTGTGAGTGAGAGAGAGAAGCTGTGAGTGAGAGAGAGAGAAATAGAAGCTGTGAGTGAGAGAGAAAGAGAAGCTGTGAGTGAGAGAGAGAGAGAGAGAAGCTGTGAGTGAGAGAGAGAGAGAGAAGCTGTGAGTGAGAGAGAGAGAAAGAGAAGCTGTGAGTGAGAGAGAGAAAGAGAAGCTGTGAGTGAGAGAGAGAAAGAGAAGCTGAGAAAGAGAGAGTGAAAGAGAAGCTGTGAGTGAGAGAGAGAGAAGCTGTGAGTGAGAGAGAGAGAAGCTGTGAGTGAGAGAGAGAGAAAGAGAAGCTGGGAGAGAGAGAGAGAGAGAAGCTGTAAGTGAGAGAGAGAGAGAGAAAGAGAATCTGAGAAAGAGAGAGAGAAAGAGAAGCTGTAAGTAAGAGAGAAAGAGAAGCTGTGAGTGACACACAGAGAGAGAGGCTGTGAGTGAGAAAGAGAGAGGAAGAGATGCTGTGAGTGAGAGAGAAACAGAAGCTGTGAATGAGAGAGAGAAAGAGAAGGTGTGAGTGGGAGAGAGAGAGAAAGAGAAGCTGTGTGTGAGAGAGAGAGAAACTGTGAGTGAGAGGGAGAAAGAGAAACTGTGAGTGAGTGAGAAAGAAAGAGAAGCTGTGAGTGTGGGAGAGAGAGAAGCTGTGAGTGAGAGAGAGAGAGAAAGAGATGCTGTGAGTGAAAGAAAGAGAGCGAAAGAGAAGCTGTGAGTGAGAGAGAGAGAGAAAGAGAAGCTGTGAGTGAGTGAGAGAGAGAAAGGGAAGCTGTGAGTGTGTGTGAGAGAGAGAGCTGTGAGTGAGAGAGAGAGAAAGAGAAGCTGTGAGTGAGAGAGAGAGAGAAAGAGAAGCTGTGAGTGAGAGAGAGAAAGAGAAGCTGAGAATGAGAGAGTGAAAGAGAACCTGTGAGTGAGAGAGAGAGAGAGAAGCTGTGAGTGAGAGAGGGAGAAGCTGTGAGTGAGAGACAGAGAAAGTGAAGCTGTGTGTGAGAGAAAGAGAAAGTGAAGCTGTGAGTGAGAGAGAGAGAGAGAAAGAGAAGCATTGAGTGAGAGAGAGAGGAATAGAGTCTGTGAGAGAGAGAGAAAGAGAAGCTGTGTGTGTGAGAGAGAGAGAAGCTGTGAGTGAGAGCGAAAGAGTGAAAGAGAAGCTGTGAGTGAAAGAGAGAGAGAGAAAGAGAAGCTGTGAGTGAGAGAGAGAGAGAGTTGCTGTGAGTGATAGAGAGAGAAACAGAAGCTGTGAGTGAGAGAAAGAGAGAAAGAGCTGTGAGTGAGAGAGAGAGAAAGAGAAGCTGTGAGTGAGAGAGAGAGAGAAAAAGCTGTGAGTGAGAAAGAGAGAGAGAGAGAGAGAAAGAGATGCTTTGAGTGAGAGAGAGAGAAATAGAAGCTGTGAGTGAGAGAGAGAGAGAAAAAGAGTCTGTGTGAGAAAGAGAGAAAGAGAAGCTGTGAGTGAGAGAGAGAGAGAAGTTGTGAGTGAGAGAGAAAGAAGCTGTGAGTGAGAGAGAGAGAAATAGAAGCTGTGAGTTAGAGAGAAAGAGAAACTGTGAGTGAGTGGGAGAGAGAGAAGCTGTGAGTGTGAGAGAGAGACAGAGAGAGAGAAGGAGAAGCTGTGTGAGAGAGAGAGAGAAGCTGTGAGTGAGAGAGAGAAAGAAAAGCTGAGAAAAAGAGAGTGAAAGAGAAGATGTGAGTGAGAGAGAGAGAGAAGCTGTGAGTGAGAGAGAGAGAAGCTGTGATTGGGAGAGAGAGAGAAAGAGAAGCTGTGAGTGAGAGACAGAGAGAAAGAGAAGCTGTGAGTGAGAGACAGAGAGAAAGAGAAGCTGTGAGTGAAAGAGAGAGAGAGAAAGAGAAGCTGTGAGTGTGAGAGAGAGAGAGTTGCTGTGAATGAGTGAGAGAGAGAAGCAGAAGCTGTGAGTGAGAGAGAGAAAGAGAGAAAGAGAAGCTGTGAGTGAGAGAGAGAGAAAGAGAAGCTGTGAGTGAGAAAGAGAGAAAAAAGCTATGAGTGAGAGAGAGAGAGAGAGAGAGATGCTTTGAGTGAGAGAGAGAGAAATAGAAGCTGTGAGTGAGAGAGAGAGAGAAGCTGTGAGTGTGAGAGAGAGAATCTGTGAGTGAGAGAGAGAGAAATAGAAGCTGTGAGTTAGAGAGAAAGAGAAACTGTGAGTGAGTGGGAGAGAGAGAAGCTGTGAGTAAGAGAGAGAGACAGAGAGAGAGAAAGAGAAGCTGTGTGTGTGAGAGAGAGAAAGAGAAGCTGTGAGTGAGAAAGAGAAGTTGAGAAAAAGAGAGTGAAAGAGAAGATGTGAGTGAGAGAGAGAGAGAAGCTGTGAGTGAGTGAGAGAGAAGCTGTGAGTGAGAGAGAGAGAGAAAGAGAAGCTGTGAGTGAGAGACAGAGAGAAAGAGAAGCTGTGAGTGAGAGAGAAAGAGAAGCTGTGAGTGACAGAGAGAGAGAGAAGCTGTGAGTGAGAGAGAGAGAAAGAGAAGCTGTGAGTGAGAGAGAGAGAGAAAGAGAAGCTGTGAGTGAGAGAGAAAGAGAAGCTGTGAGTGAGTGAGTGAGAGAGAAGCTGTAAGTGAGAGAAAAAGAGAGAGAAAGAGAAGCTGTGAGTGAGAGTGAGAAAGAGAAGCTGTGTGTGAGAGAGAAAGAGAAGCTGTGTGTGAGTGAGAGAGAGAGAGAGAAGCTGCGTGTGTGAGAGAGAAAGAGACACTGTGTGTGTGAGAGAGAGAGAAAGAGAAGCTGTGAGTGAGAGAGAGAGATGCTGTGAGTGAGAGAGAGAGAAAGAGAAGCTGTGTGTGAGAGAAAGAGAAAGTGAAGCTGTGAGTGAGAGAAAGAGAGAAAGAGAGAAAGTGAAGCTGTGAGTGAGAGAGAGAGAGAAAGAGAAGAATTGAGTAAGAGAGAGAGAAATAGAGTCTGTGAGAGAGAGAGAAAGAGAAGCTGGGTGTGTGAGAGAAGATGTGAGTGAGAGCAAAAGAGTGAAAGAGAAGCTGTGAGTGAAAGAGAGAGAGAGAGAAGCTGTGAGTGAGAGAGAGAGAGTTGCTGTGTGTGAGTGAGAGAGAGAAACAGAAGGTGTGAGTGAGAGAGAGAAAGAGAGAAAGAGAGAAAGAGAAGCTGTGAGTGAGAGAGAGAGAGAGAAGCTGTGAGTGAGTGAGAGAGAGAAAAAGCTGTGAGTGAGAGAGAGAGAAGGAGAAGCTGGGAGTGAGACAAAGAGAGAGAAAGAGAAGCTGTGAGTGAGAGAGAGCGAGAGAAAGAGAAGCTGTGATTGAGGAGAGAAAGAGAAGCTGTGAGTGAGTGAGAGAGAGAAAGAGAAGCTGTGAGTGAGAGAGAGAGAAAGAGAAGCTGTGAGTGAGAGAGAGAAAGAGAAGTTGTGAGTGAGAGAGAGAGGAAGAGATGCTGTGAGTGAGAGAGAGAGAGAAAGAGAAGCTGTGAGAGAGAGTGAGAAAGAGAAGCTGTGAGTGAGAGGGAGAGAAAGAGAAGCTGTGATTGAGAGAGAGAGAGAGAGAAGCTGTGAGTGAGAGAGAGAGAAAGAGAAGCTGTGAGTGAGAGAGAGAGGAAATGATGCTGTGAGTGAGAGAGAGAGAAAGAGAAGCTGTGAGTGAGTGAGAGAGAGAGAGAGAGAATCTGTGAGTGAGAGGGAGAGAAAGAGAAGCTGTGTGAGAGAGAGAAAAACAGAAGCTGTGAGTGAGAGAGAGAGAAAGAGAAGCTGTGAGTGAGAGAGAGAGAAAGAGAAGCTGTGTGAGAGAGAGAGAGAATCTGTGAGTGAGAGGGAGAGGGAGAAAGAGAAGCTGTGAGTGAGAGAGAGAGAAAAACAGAAGCTGTGAGTGAGAGAGAGATAGAAAGAGAAGCTGTGAGAGAGAGAGAGAGAGAAGCTCTGAGTGAGAGAGAGAGAAAGAGAGTCTGAGAAAGAGAGAGTGAAAGAGAAGCTGTGAGTGAGAGCGAGAGAGAGAGAAGCTGTGAGTGAGAGAGAGAGACAGAGAAGCTGTGAGTGAGAGAGAAACAGAAGCTGTGAGTGAGAGTGAGAGAGAAAGAGAAGGTGTGAGTGAGAGAGAGAAAGAGAAGCTGTGAGTGAGAGAGAAAGAAAGAGAAGCTGTGAGTGAGAGAGGGAGAGAGAAAGAAAAGCTATGAGTGAGAGAGAGAGAAAGAGAGTCAGTATGAGAATGAGAGAGTGAAAGAGAAGCTGTGAGTGAGAGAGAGAAGCTGTGAGTGAGAGAAAGAGAGACAGAGAAGCTGTGAGTGAGAGAGAAACAGAAGCTGTGAGTGAGAGTGAGAGAGAGTGAAGCTGTAAGTGAGAGAAAGAATGAGAGAAAGGGAAGGTGTGAGTGCGAGAAAGAGAAGCTGTGTGTGTGTGTGTGAGAGAGAGAAGCTGTGAGTGAGAGAGAGAGAGAAAGAGATGCTGTGAGTGAGAGAAAAACAGAAGCTGTCAATGAGAGAGAGAGAGAAAGAGAAGGTGTGAGTGAGAGAGAGAGAAAGAGATGTGTGTGTGAGAGAGAGAGAAGCTGTGAGTGAGAGAGAGAGAGAGAAGCTGTGAGTGAGAGAGAGAATGAGAAGCTGTGTGTGTGTGAGAGAGAGAAGCTGTGAGTGAGAGAGAGAAAGAGAAACTGTGAGTGAGAGAGAAAGAAAGAGAAGCTGTGAGTGAGAGAGAGAAAGAGAAGCTGTGAGTGAGAGAGAGAGAGAGAGAAGCTGTGAGTGTGAGAGAGAAAGAGAAGCTGTGAGTGAGAGAGAGAGAAAGAGAAAGAGATGCAGTGATTGAAAGAGAGAGAGAAAGAGAAGTTGTAAGTGAGAGAGAGAGAAAGAGAAGCTTTGAGTGAGTGAGAGAGAGAAAGGAAAGATGTGAGTGTGTGTGAGAGAGAGAGCTGTGAGTGAGAGAGAGAGAAAGAGAAGCTGTGAGTGAGAGAGAGAGAGAAAGAGAAGCTGTGTGAGAGAGAGTGAGTTAGAGAATCTGAGAAAGAGAGAGTGAAATAGAAGCTGTGGGTTAGATAGAGAGAGAGAGAAGCTGTGAGTGAGAGAGAGAGAAAGAGATGCTGTTAGTGAGAGAGAAACAGAAGCTGTCAATGAGAGAGAGAGAAAGAGAAGTGAGTGAGAGAGAGAGAGAAAGAGAAGCTGTGAGAGCGAGAGAGAGAAAGAGAAAGAGAAGCTGTGAGTGACACAGAGAGAGAGAAGCTGTGAGTGAGAGAGAGAGAGAAAGAGAAGCTGTGAGTGAGAGAGAGAGAGAGAGAGAAGCTGTGAGTGAGAGAGAGAAAGAGAAGCTGTGTGTGAGTGAGAGAGAGAGAGAAGCTGTGTGTGAGAGAAAGAAAGAAAGAAAGTGAAGCTGTGAGTGAGAGAGAGAGAGAGAAAGAGAAGCATTAAGTGAGAGAGAGAGAAAGAGAGGCTGTGAGAGAGAGAGAGAAAAAGCTGTGAGTGAGATAGAGAGAAAGAGATGCTTTGAGTGAGAGAGAGAGAAATAGAAGCTGTGAGTGAGAGAGAGAGAAAGAGAGTCTGTGTGAGAAAGCGAGAAATAGAAGCTGTGAGTGAGAGAGAGAGAGAAGCTGTGAGTGAGAGAGAGAAGCTGTGAGTGAGAGAGAGAGAAATAGAAGCTGTGAGTGAGGGAGAAAGAGAAGCTGTAAGTGAGTGAGTGAGAGAGAGAAGCTGTGAGTGAGAGAGAGAGAGAAAGAGAAGCTGTGAGTGAGAGAGAGAGAGAAAGAGAAGCTGTGAGTGAGAGAGAGAAAGAGAAGCTGAGAAAGAGAGAGTGAAAGAGAAGCTGTGAGTGAGAGGGAGAGAAAGAGAAGCTGTGAGTGAGAGAGAGCGAGAGAAAGAGAAGCTGTGATTGAGGAGAGAAAGAGAAGCTGTGAGTTAGTGAGAGAGAGAAAGAGAAGCTGTGAGTGAGAGAGAGAGAGAAAGAGAAGCTGTGAGTGAGAGAGAGAAAGAGAAGTTGTGAGTGAGAGAGAGAGGAAGAGATGCTGTGAGTGAGAGAGAGAGAGAAAGAGAAGCTGTGAGAGAGAGTGAGAAAGAGAAGCTGTGAGTGAGAGGGAGAGAAAGAGAAGCTGTGATTGAGAGAGAGAGAGAGAGAAGCTGTGAGTGAGAGAGAGAGAGAAAGAGAAGCTGTGAGTGAGAGAGAGAGGAAATGATGCTGTGAGTGAGAGAGAGAAAGAGAAGCTGTGAGTGAGTGAGAGAGAGAGAGAGAATCTGTGAGTGAGAGGGAGAGAGAGAAAGAGAAGCTGTGTGAGAGAGAGAAAAACAGAAGCTGTGAGTGAGAGAGAGAGAAAGAGAAGCTGTGAGTGAGAGAGAGAGAAAGAGAAGCTGTGTGAGAGAGAGAGAATCTGTGAGTGAGAGGGAGAGGGAGAAAGAGAAGCTGTGAGTGAGAGAGAGAGAAAAACAGAAGCTGTGAGTGAGAGAGAGATAGAAAGAGAAGCTGTGAGTGAGAGAGAGAGAGAGAGAAAGAGAAGCTCTGAGTGAGAGAGAGAGAAAGAGAGTCTGAGAAAGAGAGAATGAAAGAGAAGCTGTGAGTGAGAGCGAGAGAGAGAGAAGCTGTGAGTGAGAGAGAGAGACAGAGAAGCTGTGAGTGAGAGAGAAACAGAAGCTGTGAGTGAGAGTGAGAGAGAAAGAGAAGGTGTGAGTGAGAGAGAGAAAGAGAAGCTGTGAGTGAGAGAGAAAGAAAGAGAAGCTGTGAGTGAGAGAGGGAGAGAGAAAGAAAAGCTATGAGTGAGAGAGAGAGAAAGAGAGTCAGTATGAGAATGAGAGAGTGAAAGAGAAGCTGTGAGTGTGAGAGAGAAGCTGTGAGTGAGAGAAAGAGAGACAGAGAAGCTGTGAGTGAGAGAGAAACAGAAGCTGTGAGTGAGAGTGAGAGAGAGTGAAGCTGTAAGTGAGAGAAAGAATGAGAGAAAGGGAAGGTGTGAGTGCGAGAAAGAGAAGCTGTGTGTGTGTGTGAGAGAGAAGCTGTGAGTGAGAGAGAGAGAGAAAGAGATGCTGTGAGTGAGAGAGAAACAGAAGCTGTCAATGAGAGAGAGAGAGAAAGAGAAGGTGTGAGTGAGAGAGAGAGAAAGAGATGTGTGTGTGTGAGAGAGAGAAGCTGTGAGTGAGAGAGAGAAAGAGAAACTGTGAGTGAGAGAGAAAGAAAGAGAAGCTGTGAGTGAGAGAGAGAAAGAGAAGCTGTGAGTGAGAGAGAGAGAGAGAGAAGCTGTGAGTGTGAGAGAGAAAGAGAAGCTGTGAGTGAGAGAGAGAGAAAGAGAAAGAGATGCAGTGAGTGAAAGAGAGAGAGAAAGAGAAGTTGTAAGTGAGAGAGAGAGAAAGAGAAGCTTTGAGTGAGTGAGAGAGAGAAAGGAAAGATGTGAGTGTGTGTGAGAGAGAGAGCTGTGAGTGAGAGAGAGAGAAAGAGAAGCTGTGAGTGAGAGAGAGAGAAAGAGAAGCTGTGTGAGAGAGAGTGAGTTAGAGAATCTGAGAAAGAGAGAGTGAAATAGAAGCTGTGGGTTAGATAGAGAGAGAGAGAAGCTGTGAGTGAGAGAGAGAGAAAGAGATGCTGTTAGTGAGAGAGAAACAGAAGCTGTCAATGAGAGAGAGAGAAAGAGAAGTGAGTGAGAGAGAGAGCGAAAGAGAAGCTGTGAGAGCGAGAGAGAGAAAGAGAAAGAGAAGCTGTGAGTGACACAGAGAGAGAAGCTGTGAGTGAGAGAGAGAGAGAGAAAGAGAAGCTGTGAGTGAGAGAGAGAGAGAGAGAGAAGCTGTGAGTGAGAGAGAGAAAGAGAAGCTGTGTGTGAGTGAGAGAGAGAGAGAAGCTGTGTGTGAGAGAAAGAAAGAAAGAAAGTGAAGCTGTGAGTGAGAGAGAGAGAGAGAAAGAGAAGCATTAAGTGAGAGAGAGAGAAATAGAGTCTGTGTGAGAGAGAAAGAGATAAGCTGTGTGTGTGTGAGAGAGAAGCTGTGAGTGAGAGAGAGAAAGAGAGAAAGAGAAGCTGTGAGTGAGAGAGAGAGAAAGAGAGGCTGTGAGAGAGAGAGAGAAAAAGCTGTGAGTGAGATAGAGAGAAAGAGATGCTTTGAGTGAGAGAGAGAGAAATAGAAGCTGTGAGTGAGAGAGAGAGAAAGAGAGTCTGTGTGAGAAAGAGAGAAATAGAAGCTGTGAGTGAGAGAGAGAGAGAAGCTGTGAGTGAGAGAGAGAAGCTGTGAGTGAGAGAGAGAGAAATAGAAGCTGTGAGTGAGGGAGAAAGAGAAGCTGTAAGTGAGTGAGTGAGAGAGAGAAGCTGTGAGTGAGAGAGAGAGAGAAAGAGAAGCTGTGAGTGAGAGAGAGAGAGAAAGAGAAGCTGTGAGTGAGAGAGAGAAAGAGAAGCTGAGAAAGAGAGAGTGAAAGAGAAGCTGTGAGTGAGAGGGAGAGAAAGAGAAGCTGTGAGTGAGAGAGAGCGAGAGAAAGAGAAGCTGTGATTGAGGAGAGAAAGAGAAGCTGTGAGTTAGTGAGAGAGAGAAAGAGAAGCTGTGAGTGAGAGAAAGAGAAAGAGAAGCTGTGAGTGAGAGAGAGAAAGAGAAGCTGTGATTGAGAGAGAGAGAGAGAGAAGCTGTGAGTGAGAGAGAGAGAGAAAGAGAAGCTGTGAGTGAGAGAGAGAGGAAATGATGCTGTGAGTGAGAGAGAGAGAAAGAGAAGCTGTGAGTGAGTGAGAGAGAGAGAGAGAGAATCTGTGAGTGAGAGGGAGAGAGAGAAAGAGAAGCTGTGTGAGAGAGAGAAAAACAGAAGCTGTGAGTGAGAGAGAGAGAAAGAGAAGCTGTGAGTGAGAGAGAGAGAAAGAGAAGCTGTGTGAGAGAGAGAGAATCTGTGAGTGAGAGGGAGAGGGAGAAAGAGAAGCTGTGAGAGAGAGAGAGAGAAAAACAGAAGCTGTGAGTGAGAGAGAGATAGAAAGAGAAGCTGTGAGTGAGAGAGAGAGAGAGAGAAAGTGAAGCTCTGAGTGAGAGAGAGAGAAAGAGAGTCTGAGAAAGAGAGAATGAAAGAGAAGCTGTGAGTGAGAGCGAGAGAGAGAGAAGCTGTGAGTGAGAGAGAGAGACAGAGAAGCTGTGAGTGAGAGAGAAACAGAAGCTGTGAGTGAGAGTGAGAGAGAAAGAGAAGGTGTGAGTGAGAGAGAGAAAGAGAAGCTGTGAGTGAGAGAGAAAGAAAGAGAAGCTGTGAGTGAGAGAGGGAGAGAGAAAGAAAAGCTATGAGTGAGAGAGAGAGAAAGAGAGTCAGTATGAGAATGAGAGAGTGAAAGAGAAGCTGTGAGTGTGAGAGAGAAGCTGTAAGTGAGAGAAAGAGAGACAGAGAAGCTGTGAGTGAGAGAGAAACAGAAGCTGTGAGTGAGAGTGAGAGTGAGTGAAGCTGTAAGTGAGAGAAAGAATGAGAGAAAGGGAAGGTGTGAGTGCGAGAAAGAGAAGCTGTGTGTGTGTGAGAGAGAGAAGCTGTGAGTGAGAGAGAGAGAGAAAGAGATGCTGTGAGTGAGAGAGAAACAGAAGCTGTCAATGAGAGAGAGAGAGAAAGAGAAGGTGTGAGTGAGAGAGAGAGAAAGAGATGTGTGTGTGAGAGAGAGAAGCTGTGAGTGAGAGAGAGAGAGAGAAGCTGTGAGTGAGAGAGAGAATGAGAAGCTGTGTGTGTGTGAGAGAGAGAAGCTGTGAGTGAGAGAGAGAAAGAGAAACTGTGAGTGAGAGAGATAGAAAGAGAAGCTGTGAGTGAGAGAGAGAAAGAGAAGCTGTGAGTGAGAGAGAGAGAGAGAGAAGCTGTGAGTGTGAGAGAGAAAGAGAAGCTGTGAGTGAGAGAGAGAGAAAGAGAAAGAGATGCAGTGAGTGAAAGAGAGAGAGAAAGAGAAGTTGTAAGTGAGAGAGAGAGAAAGAGAAGCTTTGAGTGAGTGAGAGAGAGAAAGGAAAGATGTGAGTGTGTGTGAGAGAGAGAGCTGTGAGTGAGAGAGAGAGAAAGAGAAGCTGTGAGTGAGAGAGAGAGAGAAAGAGAAGCTGTGTGAGAGAGAGTGAGTTAGAGAATCTGAGAAAGACAGAGTGAAATAGAAGCTGTGGGTTAGATAGAGAGAGAGAGAAGCTGTGAGTGAGAGAGAGAGAAAGAGAAGCTGTGAGAGCGAGAGAGAGAAAGAGAAAGAGAAGCTGTGAGTGACACAGAGAGAGAGAAGCTGTGAGTGAGAGAGAGAGAGAAAGAGAAGCTGTGAGTGAGAGAGAGAGAGAGAAAGAGAAGCTGTGAGTGAGAGAGAGAAAGAGAAGCTGTGTGTGAGTGAGAGAGAGAGAGAAGCTGTGTGTGAGAGAAAGAAAGAAAGAAAGTGAAGCTGTGAGTGAGAGAGAGAGAGAAAGAGAAGCATTAAGTGAGAGAGAGAGAAATAGAGTCTGTGAGAGAGAGAAAGAGATAAGCTGTGTGTGTGTGAGAGAGAAGCTGTGAGTGAGAGAGAGAAAGAGAGAAAGAGAAGCTGTGAGTGAGAGAGAGAAAGAGAGGCTGTGAGAGAGAGAGAGAAAAAGCTGTGAGTGAGATAGAGAGAAAGAGATGCTTTGAGTGAGAGAGAGAGAAATAGAAGCTGTGAGTGAGAGAGAGAGAAAGAGAGTCTGTGTGAGAAAGAGAGAAATAGAAGCTGTGAGTGAGAGAGAGAGAGAAGCTGTGAGTGAGAGAGAGAAGCTGTGAGTGAGAGAGAGAGAAATAGAAGCTGTGAGTGAGGGAGAAAGAGAAGCTGTAAGTGAGTGAGTGAGAGAGAGAAGCTGTGAGTGAGAGAGAGAGAGAAAGAGAAGCTGTGAGTGAGAGAGAGAGAAAGAGAAGCTGTGAGTGAGAGAGAGAAAGAGAAGCTGAGAAAGAGAGAGTGAAAGAGAAGCTGTGAGTGAGAGGGAGAGAAAGAGAAGCTGTGAGTGAGACAAAGAGAGAGAAAGAGAAGCTGTGATTGAGAGAGAGAGAGAAAGAGAAGCTGTGATTGAGAGAGAGAGAGAGAAGCTGTGAGTGAGAGAGAGAGAGAAAGAGAAGCTGTGAGTGAGAGAGAGAGGAAGAGATGCTGTGAGTGAGAGAGAGAGAAAAAGAAGCTGTGAGTGAGTGAGAGAGAGAGAGAGAATCTGTGAGTGAGAGGGAGAGAGAGAAAGAGAAGCTGTGAGTGAGAGAGAGAAAGAGAAGCTGTGTGAGAGAGAGAGAATCTGTGAGTGAGAGGGAGAGGGAGAAAGAGAAGCTGTGAGTGAGAGAGAGAGAAAAACAGAAGCTGTGAGTGAGAGATAGATAGAAAGAGAAGCTATGAGTGAGAGAGAGAGAGAAAGAGAAGCTCTGAGTGAGAGAGAGAGAAAGAGTCTGAGAAAGAGAGAGTGAAAGAGAAGCTGTGAGTGAGAGCGAGAGAGAGAAGCTGTGAGTGAGAGAGAGAGACAGAGAAGCTGTGAGTGAGAGAGAAACAGAAGCTGTGAGTGAGAGTGAGAGAGAAAGAGAAGGTGTGAGTGAGAGAGAGAAAGAGAAGCTGTGAGTGAGAGAGAAAGAAAGAGAAGCTGTGAGTGAGAGAGGGAGAGAGAAAGAAAAGCTATGAGTGAGAGAGAGAGAAAGAGTCTGTGTGAGAATGAGAGTGAAAGAGAAGCTGTGAGTGAGAGAGAGAAGCTCTGAGTGAGAGAAAGAGAGACAGAGAAGCTGTGAGTGAGAGAGAAACAGAAGCTGTGAGTGAGAGTGAGAGAGAGTGAAGCTGTAAGTGAGAGAAAGAATGAGAGAAAGGGAAGGTGTGAGTGCGAGAGAGAGAGAAAGAGAAGCTGTGTGTGTGTGAGAGAGAGAGAAGCTGTGAGTGAGAGAGAGAGAGAAAGAGATGCTGTGAGTGAGAGAGAAACAGAAGCTGTCAATGAGAGAGAGAGAGAAAGAGAAGGTGTGAGAGAGTGAGAGAGAAAGAGATGTGTGTGTGTGAGAGAGAGAAGCTGTGAGTGAGAGAGAGAGAGAGAAGCTGTGAGTGAGAGAGAGAATGAGAAGCTGTGTGTGTGTGAGAGAGTGAAGCTGTGAGTGAGAGAGAGAAAGAGAAACTGTGAGTGAGAGAGAGAAAGAGAAGCTGTGAGTGAGAGAGAGAGAGAGAGAAGCTGTGAGTGTGAGAGAGAAAGAGAAGCTGTGAGTGAGAGCGAGAGAGAGAAAGAGATGCAGTGAGTGAAAGAGAGAGAGAGAAAGAGAAGTTGTAAGTGAGAGAGAGAGAAAGAGAAGCTTTGAGTGAGTGAGAGTGAGAAAGGGTAGATGTGAGTGTGTGTGTGAGAGAGAGCAGTGAGTGAGAGAGAGAGAAAGAGAAGCTGTTAGTGAGAGAGAAAGAGTAGCTGTTAGTGACACACAGAGAGAGAAGCTGTGAGTGAGAGAGAGAGAGAAAGGGAAGCTGTGAGTGACAGAGAGAGAGAATGAGAAGCTGTGAGTGAGAGAGAAAGAGAAGCTGTGAGTGAGAGAGAGAGAGAAAAAGAGAAGCTGTGAGTGAGAGAGAGAAAGAGAAGCTGTGTGTGTGTGAGAGAGAGAGCAGTGAGTGAGAGAGAGAGAAAGAGAAGCTGTGAGTGAGAGAGAGAGAGAGAAAGAGAAGCTGTGAGTGAGAGAGTGAGAAAGAGAATCTGAGAAAGAGAGAGTGAAATAGAAGCTGTGGGTTAGATAGAGAGAGAGAGAAGCTGTGAGTGAGAGAGAGAGAAAGAGATGCTGTGAGTGAGAGAGAAACAGAAGCTGTCAATGAGAGAGAGAGAAAGAGAAGTTGTGAGTGAGAGAGAGAGAGAAAGAGAAGCTGTGAGAGAGAGAGAGAGAAAGAGAGTCTGTGTGAGAAAAAGAGAAAGAGAAGCTGTGAGTGAGAGAGAGAGAAGCTGTGAGTGAGAGAGAGAGAAGCTGTGAGTGAGAGAGAGAGAAATAGAAGCTGTGAGTTAGAGAGTAAGAGAAGCTGTGAGTGAGTGGGAGAGAGAGAAGCTGTGAGAGAGAGAGAGAGAGAGAAGTTGTGAGTGAGAGAGAGAGAGAAAGAGAAGCTGTGAGTGAGAGAGAGAGAGAAAAAGCTGTGAGTGAGAGAGAGAGAGAAAGAGATGCTTTGAGTGAGAGAGAGAGAAATAGAAGCTGTGATTGAGAGAGAGAGAAAGAGAGTCTGTGTGAGAAAAAGAGAAAGAGAAGCTGTGAGTGAGAGAGAGAGAGAAGCTGTGAGTGAGAGAGAGAGAAGCTGTGAGTGAGAGAGAGAGAAATAGAAGCTGTGAGTTAGAGAGTAAGAGAAGCTGTGAGTGAGAGAGTGAGAAAGAGAATCTGAGAAAGAGAGAGTGAAATAGAAGCTGTGGGTTAGAGAGAGAGAGAGAAGGTATGAGTGAGAGAGAGAGAAAGAGATGCTGCGAGTGAGAGAGAAACAGAAGCTGTCAATGAGAGAGAGAGAAAGAGAAGTTGTGAGTGAGAGAGAGAGAGAAAGAGAAGCTGAGAGAGAGAGAGAGAAAGAAAGAGAAGCTGTTAGTGAGAGAGAAAGAGAAGCTGTTAGTGACACAGAGAGAGAGAAGCTGTGAGTGAGAGAGAGAGAGAAAGAGAAGCTATGAGTGACAGAGAGAGAGAATGAGAAGCTGTGAGTGAGAGAGAAAGAGAAGCTGTGAGTGAGAGAGAGAGAAAAAGAGAAGCTGTGAGTGAGAGAGAGAAAGAGAAGCTGTGTGTGAGTGAGAGAGAGAGAAGCTGTGTGTGAGAGAAAGAAAGAAAGAAAGTGAAGCTGTGAGTGAGAGAGAGAGAGAGAGAAAGTGAAGCATTGAGTGAGAGAGGGAAATGGAGTCTGTGAGAGAGAGAGAAAGATAAGCTGTGTGTGAGAGAGAGAGAAGCTGTGAGTGAGAGAGAGAGAGTTGCTGTGAGTGAGTGAGAGAGAAAAAAGAAGCTGTGAGTGAGAGAGAGAAAGAGAGAAAGAGAAGCTGTGAGTGAGAGAGAGAGAGAAAGAGAGGCTGTGAGTGAGAGAGAGAGAAATAGAAGCTGGGAGTGAGAGAGAGAGAAAGAGAGTCTGTGTGAGAAAGAGAGAAATAGAAGCTGTGAGTGAGAGAGAGAGAGAATGCTGTGAGTGAGAGAGAGAGAGAAAGAGATGCTTTGAGTAAGAGAGAGAGAAATAGAAGCTGAGAGTGAGAGAGAGAGAAAGAGAGTCTGTGTGAGAAAGAGAGAAAGAGAAGCTGTGAGTGAGAGAGAGAGAAGCTGTGAGTGAGAGAGATAGAAATAGAAGCTGTGAGTGAGAGAGAGAGAGAGAAGCTGTGAGTGTGAGAGAGAAAGAGAAGCTGTGAGAGAGAGAGAAAGAGAAAGAGATGCTGTGAGTGAAAGAGAGAGAGAGAAAGAGAAGTTGTAAGTGAGAGAGAGAGAAAGAGAAGCTTTGAGTGAGTGAGAGAGAGAAAGGGAAGATGTGAGTGTGTGTGTGAGAGAGAGCTGTGAGTGAGAGAGAGAGAAATAGAAGCTGTGAGTGAGAGAGAGAGAAAGAGAAGCTGTGAGTGAGAGAGTGAGAAAGAGAATCTGAGAAAGAGAGAGTGAAATAGAAGCTGTGGGTTAGAGAGAGAGAGAAGCTATGAGTGAGAGAGAGAGAAAGAGATGCTGCGAGTAAGAGAGAAACAGAAGCTGTCAATGAGAGAGAGAGAAAGAGAAATTGTGAGTGAGAGAGAGAGAGAAAGAGAAGCTGAGAGAGAGAGAGAGAAAGAAAGAGAAGCTGTTAGTGAGAGAGAAAGAGAAGCTGTTAGTGACACAGAGAGAGAGAAGCTGTGAGTTTGAGAGAGAGAGAAAGAGAAGCTGTGAGTGACAGAGAGAGAGAATGAGAAGCTGTGAGTGAGAGAGAAAGAGAAGCTGTGAGTGAGAGAGAGAGAGAAAAAGAGAAGCTGTGAGTGAGAGAGAGAAAGAGAAGCTGTGTGTGAGTGAGAGAGAGAGAAGCTGTGTGTGAGAGAAAGAAAGAAAGAAAGTGAAGCTGTGAGTGAGAGAGAGAGAGAGAGAGAGAGAGAGAGAGAAAGAGAAGCATTGAGTGAGAGAGAGAAATGGAGTCAGTGAGATAGAGAGAAAGATAAGCTGTGTGTGTGAGAGAGAGAAGCTTTGAGTGAGAGAGAGAGAGTTGCTGTGAGTGAGTTAGAGAGAGAAAAGAAGCTGTGAGTGAGAGAGAGAAAGAGAAGCTGTGAGTAAGAGAGAGAGAAAGAGAGGCTGTGAGTGAGAGAGAGAGAAATAGAAGCTGTGAGTGAGAGAGAGAGAAAGAGAGTCTGTGTGAGAAAGAGAGAAATAGAAGCTGTGAGTGAGAGAGAGAGAGAAGCTGTGAGTGAGAGAGAGAAGCTGTGAGTGAGAGAGGGAGAAATAGAAGTTGTGAGTGAGGGAGAAAGAGAAGCTGTGAGTGAGTGAGTGAGAGAGAGAAGCTGTGAGTGAGAGAGAGAGAGAAAGAGAAGCTGTGAGTGAGAGAGAGAGAGAGAAGCTGTGAGTGAGAGAGAGAAAGAGAAGCTGAGAAAGAGAGAGTGAAAGAGAAGCTGTGAGTGAGAGAGAGAGAGAGAAAGAGAAGCTGTGAGTGAGAGAGAGAGAAAGAGAATCTGAGAAAGAGAGTGTGAAAGAGAAGCTGTAAGAGAGAGAGAGAAGCTGTGAGTGAGAGAGAGAGAAGCTTTGAGTGATAGAGAGAGAGAGAGATGCTGTGAGTGAGAGAGAAACAGAAGCTGTGAATGAGAGAGAGAGAGAAAGAGAAGGTATGAGTGAGATAGAGAGAGAAAGAGAAGCTATGGAGAGAGAGAGAGAAGCCGTGAGTGAGAGAGAAAGAGAAAGAGAAGCTGTGAGTTACACAGAGAGAGAGAAGCTGTGAGTGAGAGAGAGAGAGAAAGAGAAGCTGTGAGTGTGAGAGAGAGAGAGAGAAAGAGAAGCTGTGAGTGAGAGAGAGAAAGAGAAGCTGTGTGTGAGTGAGAGAGAGAGAGAAGCTGTGTGTGTGTGTGAGATTAAGAGAAGCTGTGTGTGTGAGAGAGAGGAAGAGACACTGTGTTTGAGAGAGAGAGAAAGAGAGAAAGAGAAGCTGTGAGTGAGAGAGAGAGATGCTGTGAGTGAGAGAGAGAAAGAGAAGTTGTGTATGTATGAGAGAGAAATATGCTGTGAGTAAGAGAGAGAAAGAGAAGCTGTGTGTGAGAGAAAGAGAAAGTGAAGCTGTGTGTGAGAGAAAGAGAGAAAGTGAAGCTGTGAGTGAGAGAGAGAGAAAGAGAAGCATTGAGTGAGAGAGAGAGGAATAGAGTCTGTGAGAGAGAGAGAAAGAGAAGCTGTGAGAGAGAGAGAAGCTGTGAGTGAGAGAGAAGCTGTGAGTGAGAGCGAGAGAGTGAAAGAGAAGCTGTGAGTGAAAGAGAGAGAAAGACAAGCTGTGAGTGAGAGAGAGAGAGTTGCTGTGAGTGAGTGAGAGAGAGAAACAGAAGCTGTGAGTGAGAGAGAGAAAGAGAGAGAGAGAAGCTGTGAGTGAGAGAGAGAGAGAGAGAAGCTGTGAGTGAGAGAGAGAGAGAAAGCTGTGAGTGAGTGAGAGAGAGAAAGAGATGCTTTGAGTGAGAGAGAGAGAAATAGAAGCTGTGAGTGAGAGAGAGAGGAAGAGAGTCTGTGTGAGAAAGAGAGAAAGAGAAGCTGTGAGTGTGAGAGAGAGAGAAGCTGTGAGTGAGAGAGAGAGAAATAGAAGCTGTGAGTTAGAGAGAAAGAGAAGCTGTGAGTGAGTGGGAGAGAGAGAAGCTGTGAGTGAGAGAGAGAGAGAGAGAGAGAGAGAAAGAGAAGTTGTGAGTGAGAGAGAGAGAGAAAGAGAAGCTGTGAGTGAGAGAGAGAGAGAGAGAGAGAGAAAGAGAAGTTGTGAGTGAGAGAGAGAGAGAGAAAGAGAAGCTGTGAGTGAGAGAGAGAAAGAGAAGCTGAGAAAGAGAGAGTGAAAGAGAAGCTGTCAGTGAGAGAGAGAGAAATAGAAGCTGTGAGTGAGAGAGAGAGAAAGAGAAGCTGTGAGTGAGAGAGTGAGAAAGAAAATCTGAGAAAGAGAGAGTGAAATAGAAGCTGTGGGTTAGAGAGAGAGAGAAGCTATGAGTGAGAGAGAGAGAAAGAGATGCTGCGAGTAAGAGAGAAACAGAAGCTGTCAATGAGAGAGAGAGAAAGAGAAGTTGTGAGTGAGAGAGAGAGAGAAAGAGAAGCTGAGAGAGAGAGAGAGAAAGAAAGAGAAGCTGTTAGTGAGAGAGAAAGAGAAGCTGTTAGTGACACAGAGAGAGAGAAGCTGTGAGTGAGAGAGAGAGAGAAAGAGAAGCTGTGAGTGACAGAGAGAGAGAATGAGAAGCTGTGAGTGAGAGAGAAAGAGAAGCTGTGAGTGAGAGAGAGAGAGAAAAAGAGAAGCTGTGAGTGAGAGAGAGAAAGAGAAGCTGTGTGTGTGTGAGAGAGAGAGCAGTGAGTGAGAGAGAGAGAAAGAGAAGCTGTGAGTGAGAGAGAGAGAGAAAGAGAAGCTGTGAGTGAGAGAGTGAGAAAGAGAATCTGAGAAAGAGAGAGTGAAATAGAAGCTGTGGGTTAGATAGAGAGAGAGAGAAGCTGTGAGTGAGAGAGAGAGAAAGAGATGCTGTGAGTGAGAGAGAAACAGAAGCTGTCAATGAGAGAGAGAGAAAGAGAAGTTGTGAGTGAGAGAGAGAGAGAAAGAGAAGCTGTGAGAGAGAGAGAGAGAAAGAGAGTCTGTGTGAGAAAAAGAGAAAGAGAAGCTGTGAGTGAGTGAGAGAGAGAAGCTGTGAGTGAGAGAGAGAGAAGCTGTGAGTGAGAGAGAGAGAAATAGAAGCTGTGTGTTAGAGAGTAAGAGAAGCTGTGAGTGAGTGGGAGAGAGAGAAGCTGTGAGAGAGAGAGAGAGAGAAAAGTTGTGAGTGAGAGAGAGAGAGAAAGAGAAGCTGTGAGTGAGAGAGAGAGAGAGAAAGCTGTGAGTGAGAGAGAGAGAGAAAGAGATGCTTTGAGTGAGAGAGAGAGAAATAGAAGCTGTGATTGAGAGAGAGAGAAAGAGAGTCTGTGTGAGAAAAAGAGAAAGAGAAGCTGTGAGTGAGAGAGAGAGAGAAGCTGTGAGTGAGAGTGAGAGAAGCTGTGAGTGAGAGAGAGAGAAATAGAAGCTGTGAGTTAGAGAGTAAGAGAAGCTGTGAGTGAGAGAGTGAGAAAGAGAATCTGAGAAAGAGAGAGTGAAATAGAAGCTGTGGGTTAGAGAGAGAGAGAGAAGGTATGAGTGAGAGAGAGAGAAAGAGATGCTGCGAGTGAGAGAGAAACAGAAGCTGTCAATGAGAGAGAGAGAAAGAGAAGTTGTGAGTGAGAGAGAGAGAGAAAGAGAAGCTGAGAGAGAGAGAGAGAAAGAAAGAGAAGCTGTTAGTGAGAGAGAAAGAGAAGCTGTTAGTGACACAGAGAGAGAGAAGCTGTGAGTGAGAGAGAGAGAGAAAGAGAAGCTATGAGTGACAGAGAGAGAGAATGAGAAGCTGTGAGTGAGAGAGAAAGAGAAGCTGTGAGTGAGAGAGAGAGAAAAAGAGAAGCTGTGAGTGAGAGAGAGAAAGAGAAGCTGTGTGTGAGTGAGAGAGAGAGAAGCTGTGTGTGAGAGAAAGAAAGAAAGAAAGTGAAGCTGTGAGTGAGAGAGACAGAGAGAAAGAGAAGCATTGAGTGAGAGAGAGAAATGGAGTCTGTGAGAGAGAGAGAAAGATAAGCTGTGTGTGAGAGAGAGAGAAGCTGTGAGTGAGAGAGAGAGAGTTGCTGTGAGTGAGTGAGAGAGAGAAAAGAAGCTGTGAGTGAGAGAGAGAAAGAGAGAAAGAGAAGCTGTGAGTGAGAGAGAGAGAAAGAGAGGCTGTGAGTGAGAGAGAGAGAAATAGAAGCTGGGAGTGAGAGAGAGAGAAAGAGAGTCTGTGTGAGAAAGAGAGAAATAGAAGCTGTGAGTGAGAGAGAGAGAGAACGCTGTGAGTGAGAGAGAGAGAGAAAGAGATGCTTTGAGTGAGAGAGAGAGAAATAGAAGCTGTGAGTGAGAGAGAGAGAAAGAGAGTCTGTGTGAGAAAGAGAGAAAGAGAAGCTGTGAGTGAGAGAGAGAGAAGCTGTGAGTGAGAGAGATAGAAATAGAAGCTGTGAGTGAGAGAGAGAGAGAGAAGCTGTGAGTGTGAGAGAGAAAGAGAAGCTGTGAGAGAGAGAGAAAGAGAAAGAGATGCTGTGAGTGAAAGAGAGAGAGAGAAAGAGAAGTTGTAAGTGAGAGAGAGAGAAAGAGAAGCTTTGAGTGAGTGAGAGAGAGAAAGGGAAGATGTGAGTGTGTGTGTGAGAGAGAGCTGTGAGTGAGAGAGAGAAATAGAAGCTGTGAGTGAGAGAGAGAGAAAGAGAAGCTGTGAGTGAGAGAGTGAGAAAGAGAATCTGAGAAAGAGAGAGTGAAATAGAAGCTGTGGGTTAGAGAGAGAGAGAGAAGCTATGAGTGAGAGAGAGAGAAAGAGATGCTGCGAGTAAGAGAGAAACAGAAGCTGTCAATGAGAGAGAGAGAAAGAGAAGTTGTGAGTGAGAGAGAGAGAGAAAGAGAAGCTGAGAGAGAGAGAGAGAAAGAAAGAGAAGCTGTTAGTGAGAGAGAAAGAGAAGCTGTTAGTGACACAGAGAGAGAGAAGCTGTGAGTGAGAGAGAGAGAGAAAGAGAAGCTGTGAGTGACAGAGAGAGAGAATGAGAAGCTGTGAGTGAGAGAGAAAGAGAAGCTGTGAGTGAGAGAGAGAGAGAAAAAGAGAAGCTGTGAGTGAGAGAGAGAAAGAGAAGCTGTGTGTGAGTGAGAGAGAGAGAAGCTGTGTGTGAGAGAAAGAAAGAAAGAAAGTGAAGCTGTGAGTGAGAGAGAGAGAGAGAAGCTGTGAGTGTGAGAGAGAAAGAGAAGCTGTGAGAGAGAGAGAAAGAGAAAGAGATGCTGTGAGTGAAAGAGAGAGAGAGAAAGAGAAGTTGTAAGTGAGAGAGAGAGAAAGAGAAGCTTTGAGTGAGTGAGAGAGAGAAAGGGAAGATGTGAGTGTGTGTGTGAGAGAGAGCTGTGAGTGAGAGAGAGAAATAGAAGCTGTGAGTGAGAGAGAGAGAAAGAGAAGCTGTGAGTGAGAGAGTGAGAAAGAGAATCTGAGAAAGAGAGAGTGAAATAGAAGCTGTGGGTTAGAGAGAGAGAGAGAAGCTATGAGTGAGAGAGAGAGAAAGAGATGCTGCGAGTAAGAGAGAAACAGAAGCTGTCAATGAGAGAGAGAGAAAGAGAAGTTGTGAGTGAGAGAGAGAGAGAAAGAGAAGCTGAGAGAGAGAGAGAGAAAGAAAGAGAAGCTGTTAGTGAGAGAGAAAGAGAAGCTGTTAGTGACACAGAGAGAGAGAAGCTGTGAGTGAGAGAGAGAGAGAAAGAGAAGCTGTGAGTGACAGAGAGAGAGAATGAGAAGCTGTGAGTGAGAGAGAAAGAGAAGCTGTGAGTGAGAGAGAGAGAGAAAAAGAGAAGCTGTGAGTGAGAGAGAGAAAGAGAAGCTGTGTGTGAGTGAGAGAGAGAGAAGCTGTGTGTGAGAGAAAGAAAGAAAGAAAGTGAAGCTGTGAGTGAGAGAGAGAGAGAGAGAAAGAGAAGCATTGAGTGAGAGAGAGAAATGGAGTCAGTGAGATAGAGAGAAAGATAAGCTGTGTGTGAGAGAGAGAGAAGCTGTGAGTGAGAGAGAGAGAGTTGCTGTGAGTGAGTTAGAGAGAGAAAAGAAGCTGTGAGTGAGAGAGAGAAAGAGAGAAAGAGAAGCTGTGAGTAAGAGAGAGAGAAAGAGAGGCTGTGAGTGAGAGAGAGAGAAATAGAAGCTGTGAGTGAGAGAGAGAGAAAGAGAGTGTGTGAGAAAGAGAGAAATAGAAGCTGTGAGTGAGTGAGAGAGAGAAGCTGTGAGTGAGAGAGAGAAGCTGTGAGTGAGAGAGAGAGAAATAGAAGCTGTGAGTGAGGGAGAAAGAGAAGCTGTGAGTGAGTGAGTGAGAGAGAGAGAGAGAGACAAAGAGAAGCTGTGAGTGAGAGAGAGAGAGAGAAGCTGTGAGTGAGAGAGAGAAAGAGAAGCTGAGAAAGAGAGAGTGAAAGAGAAGCTGTGAGTGAGAGAGAGAGAGAGAAAGAGAAGCTGTGAGTGAGAGAGAGAAAGAGAATCTGAGAAAGAGAGTGTGAAAGAGAAGCTGTAAGAGAGAGAGAGAAGCTGTGAGTGAGAGAGAGAGAAGCTTTGAGTGATAGAGAGAGAGAGATGCTGTGAGTGAGAGAGAAACAGAAGCTGTGAATGAGAGAGAGAGAGAAAGAGAAGGTATGAGTGAGAGAGAGAGAGAAAGAGAAGCTATGAGAGAGAGAGAGAGAAGCCGTGAGTGAGAGAGAAAGAGAAAGAGAAGCTGTGAGTTACACAGAGAGAGAGAAGCTGTGAGTGAGAGAGAGAGAGAAAGAGAAGCTGTGAGTGTGAGAGAGAGAGAGAGAAAGAGAAGCTGTGAGTGAGAGAGAGACAGAGAAGCTGTGTGTGAGTGAGAGAGAGAGAGAAGCTGTGTGTGTGTGTGAGATTAAGAGAAGCTGTGTGTGAGAGAGAGGAAGAGACACTGTGTTTGAGAGAGAGAGAAAGAGAGAAAGAGAGAAAGAGAAGCTGTGAGTGAGAGAGAGAGATGCTGTGAGTGAGAGAGAGAAAGAGAAGTTGTGTATGTATGAGAGAGAAATATGCTGTGAGTAAGAGAGAGAAAGAGAAGCTGTGTGTGAGAGAAAGAGAAAGTGAAGCTGTGTGTGAGAGAAAGAGAGAAAGTGAAGCTGTGAGTGAGAGAGAGAGAAAGAGAAGCATTGAGTGAGAGAGAGAGGAATAGAGTGTGAGAGAGAGAGAAAGAGAAGCTGTGAGAGAGAGAGAAGCTGTGAGTGAGAGAGAAGCTGTGAGTGAGAGCGAGAGAGCGAAAGAGAAGCTGTGAGTGAAAGAGAGAGAAAGACAAGCTGTGAGTGAGAGAGAGAGAGTTGCTGTGAGTGAGTGAGAGAGAGAAACAGAAGCTGTGAGTGAGAGAGAGAAAGAGAGAAAGAGAAGCTGTGAGTGAGAGAGAGAGAAAGAGAAGCTGTGAGTGAGAGAGAGAGAGAAAGCTGTGAGTGAGTGAGAGAGAGAAAGAGATGCTTTGAGTGAGAGAGAGAGAAAGAGAAGCTGTGAGTGAGAGAGAGAGGAAGAGAGTCTGTGTGAGAAAGAGAGAAAGAGAAGCTGTGAGTGTGAGAGAGAGAGAAGCTGTGAGTGAGAGAGAGAGAAATAGAAGCTGTGAGTTAGAGAGAAAGAGAAGCTGTGAGTGAGTGGGAGAGAGGGAAGCTGTGAGTGAGAGAGAGAGAGAGAGAGAAAGAGAAGTTGTGAGTGAGAGAGAGAGAGAAAGAGAAGCTGTGAGTGAGAGAGAGAGAGAGAGAGAGAGAGAGAGAGAAGTTGTGAGTGAGAGAGAGAGAGAGAAAGAGAAGCTGTGAGTGAGAGAGAGAAAGAGAAGCTGAGAAAGAGAGAGTGAAAGAGAAGCTGTCAGTGAGAGAGAGAGAGAGAAGCTGTGAGTGAGAGAGAGAGAGAAAGTGAAGCTGTGAGTGAGAGAGAGAGAGAGAGAGAAGCTGTGAGTGAGAGAGAGAAAAAGCGAATCTGAGAAAGAGAGAGAGAAAGAGAAGCTGTGAGTGTGAGAGAGAAAGAGAAGCTGTGAGAGAGAGAGAAAGAGAAAGAGATGCTGTGAGTGAAAGAGAGAGAGAGAAAGAGAAGCTGTGAGTGACAGAGAGAGAGAATGAGAAGCTGTGAGTGAGAGAGAAAGAGAAGCTGTGAGTGAGAGAGAGAGAAAAAGAGAAGCTGTGAGTGAGAGAGAGAAAGAGAAGCTGTGTGTGAGTGAGAGAGAGAGAAGCTGTGTGTGAGAGAAAGAAAGAAAGTGAAGCTGTGAGTGAGAGAGAGAGAGAGAGAAAGAGAAGTATTGAGTGAGAGAGAGAAATGGAGTCTGTGAGAGAGAGAGAAAGATAAGCTGTGTGTGAGAGAGAGAGAAGCTGTGAGTGAGAGAGAGTGAAGCTGTAAGTGAGAGAAAGAATGAGAGAAAGGGAAGGTGTGAGTGCGAGAGAGAGAGAAAGAGAAGCTGTGTGTGTGTGAGAGAGAGAGAAGCTGTGAGTGAGAGAGAGAGAGAAAGAGATGCTGTGAGTGAGAGAGAGAAAGAGAAGCTGTGTGTGAGAGAGAGAGAATCTGTGAGTGAGAGAGAGAAAGAGAGAAAGAGAAGCTGTGAGTGAGAGAGAGAGAAAGAGAGGCTGTGAGTGAGAGAGAGAGAAATAGAAGCTGTGAGTGAGAGAGAGAGAAAGAGAGTCTGTGTGAGAAAGAGAGAAATAGAAGCTGTGAGTGAGAGAGAGAGAGAAGCTGTGAGTGAGAGAGAGAAGCTGTGTGTGAGAGAGAGAGAAATAGAAGCTGTGAGTGAGGGAGAAAGAGAAGCTGTGAGTGAGTGAGTGAGAGAGAGAAGCTGTGAGTGAGAGAGAGAGACAAAGAGAAGCTGTGAGAGAGAGAGAGAGAGAGAAGCTGTGAGTGAGAGAGAGAAAGAGAAGCTGAGAAAGAGAGAGTGAAAGAGAAGCTGTAAGAGAGAGAGAGAAGCTGTGAGTGAGAGAGAGAAGCTTTGAGTGATAGAGAGAGAGAGATGCTGTGAGTGAGAGAGAAACAGAAGCTGTGAATGAGAGAGAGAGAGAAAGAGAAGGTATGAGTGAGAGAGAGAGAGAAAGAGAAGCTATGAGAGAGAGAGAGAGAGAGAGAAGCCGTGAGTGAGAGAGAAAGAGAAAGAGAAGCTGTGAGATACACACAGAGAGAGAAGCTGTGAGAGAGAGAGAAAGAGAAGCTGTGAGTGTGTGAGAGAGAGAGAGAAAGAGAAGCTGTGAGTGAGAGAGAGAAAGAGAAGCTGTGTGTGAGTGAGAGAGAGAGAGAGAAGCTGTGTGTGTGTGTGAGATTAAGAGAAGCTGTGTGTGTGTGAGAGAGAGGAAGAGACACTGTGTTTGAGAGAGAGAGAAAGAGAGAAAGAGAAGCTGTGAGTGAGAGAGAGAGATGCTGTGAGTGAGAGAGAGAAAGAGAAGTTGTGTATGTATGAGAGAGAAATATGCTGTGAGTAAGAGAGAGAAAGAGAAGCTGTATGTGAGAGAAAGAGAAAGTGAAGCTGTGTGTGAGAGAAAGAGAGAAAGTGAAGCTGTGAGTGAGAGAGAGAGAGAAAGAGAAGCATTGAGTGAGAGAGAGAGGAATAGAGTCTGTGAGAGAGAGCGAGAGAGCGAAAGAGAAGCTGTGAGTGAAAGAGAGAGAAAGACAAGCTGTGAGTGAGAGAGAGAGAGAGTTGCTGTGAGTGAGTGAGAGAGAGAAACAGAAGCTGTGAGTGAGAGAGAGAAAGAGAGAAAGAGAAGCTGTGAGTGAGAGAGAGAGAAAGAGAAGCTGTTAGTGAGAGAGAGAGAAAGCTGTGAGTGAGAGAGAGAGAAAGAGATGCTTTGAGTGAGAGAGAGAGAAATAGAAGCTGTGAGTGAGAGAGAGAGAAAGAGAGTCTGTGTGAGAAAGAGAGAAAGAGAAGCTGTGAGTGACTGAGAGAGAGAAGCTGTGAGTGAGAGAGAGAGAAATAGAAGCTGTGAGTTAGAGAGAAAGAGAAGCTGTGAGTGAGTGGGAGAGAGAGAAGCTGTGAGTGAGAGAGAGAGAGAAAGAGAAGTTGTGAGTGAGAGAGAGAGAGAAAGTGAAGCTGTGAGTGAGAGAGAGAAAGAGAAGCTGAGAAAGAGAGAGTGAAAGAGAAGCTGTCAGTGAGAGAGAGAGAGAGAAGCTGTGAGTGAGAGAGAGAGAAGCTGTGAGTGAGAGAGAGAGAAAGTGAAGCTGTGAGTGAGAGAGAGAGAGAGAAAGAGAAGCTGTGAGTGAGAGAGAGAAAAAGCGAATCTGAGAAAGAGAGAGAGAAAGAGAAGCTGTGAGTGAGAGAGAAAGAGAAAGAGAAGCTGTGAGTGACACAGAGAGAGAGAAGCTGTGAGTGAGTGAGAGAGAGAAAGAGATGCAGTGAGTGAGAGAGAAACAGAAGCTGTGAGTTTGGGAGAGAGAAGCTGTGAGTGAGAGAGAGGGAGAAAGAGATGCTGTGAGTGAAAGAAAGAGAGTGAAAGAGAAGCTGTGAGTGAGAGAGAGAGAGAAAGAGAAGCTGTGAGTGAGTGAGAGAGAGAAAGGGAAGCTGTGAGTGTGTGACAGAGAGAGAGCTGTGAGTGAGAGAGAGAGAAAGAGAAGCTGTGAGTGAGAGAGAAAGAGAGAGAAAGATAAGCTGTGAGTGAGAGAGAGAGAAAGAATCTGAGAAAGAGTGTGTGAAAGAGAAGCTGTGAGAGAGAAACTTGTGAGTGAGAGAGAAACAGAAGTTGTGAATGAGAGAGAGAGAGAGAGAGAGAAGGCGTGAGTGAGAGAGAGAAAAAGAGAAGCTGTGAGAGAGAGAGAGAGAAAGAGAATCTGAGAAAGAGTGTGTGAAAGAGAAGCTGTGTGTGTGTGAGAGAGAGAACTTGTGAGTGAGAGAGAGAGAAACTGTGAGTGAGAGAGAGAGAGAGAAAGAGATGCTGTGAGTGAGAGAGAAACAGAAGCTGTGAATGAGAGAGAGAGAGAAGGTGTGAGTGAGAGAGAAAGAGAAAGAGAAGCTGTGAGTGACACACAGAGAGAGAAGCTGTGAGTGAGAGAGAGAGAGAATGAGAAGCTCTGTGTGTGTGAGAGAGAAAGAGAAGCTGTGTGTGTGAGAGAGAAAGAGAAGCTGTGTGAGTGAGAGAGAGAGAGAAGCTGTGTGTGTGAGAGAGATTAAGAGAAGCTGTGTGTGTGAGAGAGAAAGAGACACTGTGCGTGTGTGTGAGAGAGAGAGAGAAAGAGAAGCTGTGAGTGAGAGAGAGAGATGCTGTGAGTGAGAGAGAATGAGAGAAGCTGTGTGTGAGAGAAAGAGAAAGTGAAGCTGTGTGTGAGAGAAAGAGAGAATGTGAAGCTGTGAGTGAAAGAGAGAGAGAAAGAGAAGCATTGAGTGAGAGATAGAGAAATAGAGTCTGGGAGAGAGAGAGAAAGAGAAGCTGTGCGTGAGAGAGAGAATGTGAGTGAGAGCGAGAGAGCGAAAGAGAAGCTGTGAGTGAAAGAGAGAGAGAAAGAGAAGCTGTGAATGAGAGAGAGAGAGTTGCTGTGAGTGAGTGAGAGAGAGAAACAGAACCTGTGAGTGAGAGAGAGAAAGAAAGAGAGAAAGAGAAGCTGTGAGTGAGAGAGAGAGAGAAAAAGCTGTGAGTGAGAGAGAGAAAGAGATGCTTTGAGTGAGAGAGAGAGAAACAGAAGCTGTGAGTGAGAGAGAGAGAGAAAGAGAGTCTGTGAGAGAAAGAGAGGAAGAGAAGCTGTGAGTGAGTGAGAGAGAGAAGCTGTGAGTGAGAGAGAGAGAAATAGAAGCTGTGAGTGAGAGAGAAATAGAAGCTGTGAGTGAGTGAGAGAGAGAGAGAAGCTGTGAGTGAGAGAGAGAGAAAGAGAAGCTGTGAGTGAGAGAGAAATAGAAGCTGTGAGTGAGTGAGAGAGAGAGAAGCTGTGAGTGAGAGAGAGAGAGAAACAGAAGCTGTGAGTGAGAGAGAGAAAGAGAGAAAGAGAAGCTGTGAGTGAGAGAGATAGAGAGAAAAAGCTGTGAGTGAGAGAGAGAAAGAGATGCTTTGAGTGAGAGAGAGAGAAACAGAAGCTGTGAGTGAGAGAGAGAGAGTTGCTGTGAGTGAGTGAGAGAGAGAAACAGAAGCTGTGAGTGAGAGAGAGAAAGAGAGAAAGAGAAGCTGTGAGTGAGAGAGAGAGAAAGAGAGGCTGTGAGTGAGAAAGAGAGAAATAGAAGCTGTGAGTGAGAGAGAGAGAAAGAGAGTCTGTGTGAGAAAGAGAGAAATAGAAGCTGTGAGTGAGAGAGAGAGAGAGAAGCTGTGAGTGAGAGAGAGAAGCTGTGAGTGAGAGAGAGAGAAATAGAAGCTGTGAGTGAGGGAGAAAGAGAAGCTGTGAGTGAGTGAGTGAGAGAGAGAAGCTGTGAGTGAGAGAGAGAGACAAAGAGAAGCTGTGAGTGAGAGAGAGAGAGAGAGAAGCTGTGAGTGAGAGAGAGAAAGAGAAGCTGAGAAAGAGAGAGTGAAAGAGAAGCTGTGAGTGAGAGAGAGAGAGAGAGAGAGAGAGAGAAAGAGAAGCTGTGAGTGAGAGAGAGAAAGAGAATCTGAGAAAGAGAGTGTGAAAGAGAAGCTGTAAGAGAGAGAGAGAAGCTGTGAGTGAGAGAGAGAGAGAAGCTTTGAGTGATAGAGAGAGAGAGAGAGATGCTGTGAGTGAGAGAGTAACAGAAGCTGTGAATGAGAGAGAGAGAGAAAGAGAAGGTATGAGTGAGAGAGAGAGAGAGAGAAAGAGAAGCTATGAGAGAGAGAGAGAGAAGCCGTGAGTGAGAGAGAGAGAGAAAGAGAAGCTGTGAGTGTGTGAGAGAGAGAGAGAAAGAGAAGCTGTGAGTGAGAGAGAGAAAGAGAAGCTGTGTGTGAGTGAGAGAGAGAGAGAGAGAGAGAAGCTGTGTGTGTGTGAGATTAAGAGAAGCTGTGTGTGAGAGAGAGAGGAAGAGACACTGTGTTTGAGAGAGAGAGAAAGAAAGAGAGAAAGAGAAGCTGTGAGTGAGAGAGAGAGATGCTGTGAGTGAGAGAGAGAAAGAGAAGTTGTGTATGTATGAGAGAGAAATATGCTGTGAGTAAGAGAGAGAAAGAGAAGCTGTGTGTGAGAGAAAGAGAAAGTGAAGCTGTGTGTGAGAGAAAGAGAGAAAGTGAAGCTGTGAGTGAGAGAGAGAGAAAGAGAAGCATTGAGTGAGAGAGAGAGGAATAGAGTCTGTGAGAGAGAGAGAAAGAGAAGCTGTGAGAGAGAGAGAAGCTGTGAGTGAGAGAGAAGCTGTGAGTGAGAGCGAGAGAGCGAAAGAGAAGCTGTGAGTGAAAGAGAGAGAAAGACAAGCTGTGAGTGAGAGAGAGAGAGTTGCTGTGAGTGAGTGAGAGAGAGAAACAGAAGCTGTGAGTGAGAGAGAGAAAGAGAGAGAGAGAAGCTGTGAGTGAGAGAGAGAGAGAGAGAAGCTGTGAGTGAGAGAGAGAGAGAAAGCTGTGAGTGAGTGAGAGAGAGAAAGAGATGCTTTGAGTGAGAGAGAGAGAAATAGAAGCTGTGAGTGAGAGAGAGAGGAAGAGAGTCTGTGTGAGAAAGAGAGAAAGAGAAGCTGTGAGTGTGAGAGAGAGAGAAGCTGTGAGTGAGAGAGAGAGAAATAGAAGCTGTGAGTTAGAGAGAAAGAGAAGCTGTGAGTGAGTGGGAGAGAGAGAAGCTGTGAGTGAGAGAGAGAGAGAGAGAGAGAAAGAGAAGTTGTGAGTGAGAGAGAGAGAAAGAGAAGCTGTGAGTGAGAGAGAGAAAGAGAAGCTGAGAAAGAGAGAGTGAAAGAGAAGCTGTCAGTGAGAGAGAGAGAGAAGCTGTGAGTGAGAGAGAGAGAAGCTGTGAGTGAGAGAGAGAGAGAAAGTGAAGCTGTGAGTGAGAGAGAGAGAGAAAGAGAAGCTGTGAGTGAGAGAGAGAAAAAGCGAATCTGAGAAAGAGAGAGAGAAAGAGAAGCTGTGAGTGAGAGAGAAAGAGAAAGAGAAGCTGTGAGTGACACAGAGAGAGAGAAGCTGTGAGTGAGTGAGAGAGAGAAAGAGATGCAGTGAGTGAGAGAGAAACAGAAGCTGTGAGTTTGGGAGAGAGAAGCTGTGAGTGAGAGAGAGAGAGAGAAAGAGATGCTGTGAGTGAAAGAAAGAGAGTGAAAGAGAAGCTGTGAGTGAGAGAGAGAGAGAAAGAGAAGCTGTGAGTGAGTGAGAGAGAGAAAGGGAAGCTGTGAGTGTGTGACAGAGAGAGAGCTGTGAGTGAGAGAGAGAGAAAGAGAAGTTGTGAGTGAGAGAGAAAGAGAGAGAAAGATAAGCTGTGAGTGAGAGAGAGAGAAAGAAACTGAGAAAGAGTGTGTGAAAGAGAAGCTGTGAGAGAGAGAGAGAACTTGTGAGTGAGAGAGAAACAGAAGCTGTGAATGAGAGAGAGAAAGAGAGAAGGCGTGAGTGAGAGAGAGAAAAAGAGAAGCTGTGAGAGAGAGAGAAAGAGAATCTGAGAAAGAGAGTGTGAAAGAGAAGCTGTAAGAGAGAGAGAGAAGCTGTGAGTGAGAGAGAGAGAGAAGCTTTGAGTGATAGAGAGAGAGAGAGATGCTGTGAGTGAGAGAGAGAAAGAGAATCTGAGAAAGAGAGTGTGAAAGAGAAGCTGTAAGAGAGAGAGAGGAGCTGTGAGTGAGAGAGAGAGAGAAGCTTTGAGTGATAGAGAGAGAGAGAGAGATGCTGTGAGTGAGAGAGAAACAGAAGCTGTGAATGAGAGAGAGAGAGAAAGAGAAGGTATGAGTGAGAGAGAGAGAGAAAGAGAAGCTATGAGAGAGAGAGAGAGAAGCCGTGAGTGAGAGAGAAAGAGAAAGAGAAGCTGTGAGTTACACAGAGAGAGAGAAGCTGTGAGTGAGAGAGAGAGAGAAAGAGAAGCTGTGAGTGTGTGAGAGAGAGAGAGAAAGAGAAGCTGTGAGTGAGAGAGAGAAAGAGAAGCTGTGTGTGAGTGAGAGAGAGAGAGAGAGAAGCTGTGTGTGTTTGAGATTAAGAGAAGCTGTGTGTGAGAGAGAGAGGAAGAGACTGTGTTTGAGAGAGAGAGAAAGAGAGAAAGAGAAGCTGTGAGTGAGAGAGAGAGATGCTGTGAGTGAGAGAGAGAAAGAGAAGTTGTGTATGTATGAGAGAGAAATATGCTGTGAGTAAGAGAGAGAAAGAGAAGCTGTGTGTGAGAGAAAGAGAAAGTGAAGCTGTGTGTGAGAGAAAGAGAGAAAGTGAAGCTGTGAGTGAGAGAGAGAGAAAGAGAAGCATTGAGTGAGAGAGAGAGGAATAGAGTCTGTGAGAGAGAGAGAAAGAGAAGCTGTGAGAGAGAGAGAAGCTGTGAGTGAGAGCGAGAGAGCGAAAGAGAAGCTGTGAGTGAAAGAGAGAGAAAGACAAGCTGTGAGTGTGAGAGAGAGAGAGTTGCTGTGAGTGAGTGAGAGAGAGAAACAGAAGCTGTGAGTGAGAGAGAGAAAGAGAGAAAGAGAAGCTGTGAGTGAGAGAGAGAGAAAGAGAAGCTGTGAGTGAGAGAGAGAGAAAGCTGTGAGTGAGAGAGAGAGAAAGAGATGCTTTGAGTGAGAGAGAGAGAAATAGAAGCTGTGAGTGAGAGAGAGAGAAAGAGAGTCTGTGTGAGAAAGAGAGAAAGAGAAGCTGTGAGTGTGAGGGAGAGAGAAGCTGTGAGTGAGAGAGAGAGAAATAGAAGCTGTGAGTTAGAGAGAAAGAGAAGCTGTGAGTGAGTGGGAGAGAGAGAAGCTGTGAGTGAGAGAGAGAGAGAGAGAAAGAGAAGTTGTGAGTGAGAGAGAGAGAAAGAGAAGCTGTGAGTGAGAGAGAGAAAGAGAAGCTGAGAAAGAGAGAGTGAAAGAGAAGCTGTCAGTGAGAGAGAGAGAGAGAAGCTGTGAGTGAGAGAGAGAGAAGCTGTGAGTGAGAGAGAGAGAGAAAGTGAAGCTGTGAGTGAGAGAGAGAGAGAAAGAGAAGCTGTGAGTGAGAGAGAGAAAAAGCGAATCTGAGAAAGAGAGAGAGAAAGAGAAGCTGTGAGTGAGAGAGAAAGAGAAAGAGAAGCTGTGCGTGACACAGAGAGAGAGAAGCTGTGAGTGAGTGAGAGAGAGAAAGAGATGCAGTGAGTGAGAGAGAAACAGAAGCTGTGAGTTTGGGAGAGAGAAGCTGTGAGTGAGAGAGAGAGAGAAAGAGATGCTGTGAGTGAAAGAAAGAGAGTGAAAGAGAAGCTGTGAGTGAGAGAGAGAGAGAAAGAGAAGCTGTGAGTGAGTGAGAGAGAGAAAGGGAAGCTGTGAGTGTGTGACAGAGAGAGAGATGTGAGTGAGAGAGAGAGAAAGATAAGCTGTGAGTGAGAGAGAGAGAAAGAAACTGAGAAAGAGTGTGTGAAAGAGAAGCTGTGAGAGAGAGAGAGAACTTGTGAGTGAGAGAGAAACAGAAGCTGTGAATGAGAGAGAGAGAGAGAGAAAGAGAGAAGGCGTGAGTGAGAGAGAGAAAAAGAGAAGCTGTGTGAGAGAGAGAAAGAGAATCTGAGAAAGAGTGTGTGAAAGAGAAGCTGTGTGTGTGAGAGAGAGAACTTGTGAGTGAGAGAGAGAGAAACTGTGAGTGAGAGAGAGAGAGAAAGAGATGCTGTGAGTGAGAGAGAAACAGAAGCTGTGAATGAGAGAGAGAGAGAGAGAGAGAAGGTGTGAGTGAGAGAGAAAGAGAAAGAGAAGCTGTGAGTGACACACAGAGAGAGAAGCTGTGAGTGAGAGAGAAAGAGAAACTGTGAGTGAGAGAGAAAGAAAGAGAAGCTGTGAATGAGAGAGAGAAAGAGAAGCTGTGAGTGAGAGAGAGAGAGAGAAGCTGTGAGTGTGAGAGAGAAAGAGAAGCTGTGAGAGAGAGAAAGAGAAAGAGATGCTGTGAGTGAAAGAGAGAGAGAGAAAGAGAAGTTGTAAGTGAGAGAGAGAGAAAGAGAAGCTTTGAGTGAGTGAGAGAGAGAAAGGGAAGATGTGAGTGTGTGAGAGAGAGAGAGCTGTGAGTGAGAGAGAGAGAAATAGAAGCTGTGAGTGAGAGAGAGAGAAAGAGAAGCTGTGAGTGAGAGAGTGAGAAAGAGAATCTGAGAAAGAGAGAGTGAAATAGAAGCTGTGGGTTAGAGAGAGAGAGAGAAGCTATGAGTGAGAGAGAGAGAAAGAGATGCTGCGAGTGAGAGAGAAACAGAAGCTGTCAATGAGAGAGAGAGAAAGAGAAGTTGTGAGTGAGAGAGAGAGAAAGAGAAGCTGAGAGAGAGAGAGAGAGAAAGAAAGAAAGAGAAGCTGTTAGTGAGAGAGAAAGAGAAGCTGTTAGTGACACACAGAGAGAGAAGCTGTGAGTGAGAGAGAGAGAGAAAGAGAAGCTGTGAGTGACAGAGAGAGAGAATGAGAAGCTGTGAGTGAGAGAGAAAGAGAAGCTGTGAGTGAGAGAGAGAGAGAAAAAGAGAAGCTGTGAGTGAGAGAGAGAAAGAGAAGCTGTGTGTGAGTGAGAGAGAGAGAAGCTGTGTGTGAGAGAAAGAAAGAAAGAAAGTGAAGCTGTGAGTGAGAGAGAGAGAGAGAGAAAGAGAAGCATTGAGTGTGAGAGAGAAATGGATGTGAGAGAGAGAGAAAGATAAGCTGTGTGAGAGAGAGAGAGAAGCTGTGAGTGAGAGAGAGAGAGTCGCTGTGAGTGAGTGAGAGAGAGAAAAAGAAGCTGTGAGTGAGAGAGAGAAAGAGAGAAAGAGAAGCTGTGAGTGAGAGAGAGAGAAAGAGAGGCTGTGAGTGAGAGAGAGAGAAATAGAAGCTGTGAGTGAGGGAGAAAGAGAAGCTGTGAGTGAGTGAGTGAGAGAGAGAAGCTGTGAGTGAGAGAGAGAGACAAAGAGAAGCTGTGAGTGAGAGAGAGAGAGAGAGAAGCTGTGAGTGAGAGAGAGAAAGAGAAGCTGAGAAAGAGAGAGTGAAAGAGAAGCTGTGAGTGAGAGAGAGATAGAAAGAGAAGCTGTGAGTGAGAGAGAGAAAGAGAATCTGAGAAAGAGAGTGTGAAAGAGAAGCTGTAAGAGAGAGAGAGAAGCTGTGAGTGAGAGAGAGAGAAGCTTTGAGTGATAGAGAGAGAGAGAGAGATGCTGTGAGTGAGAGAGAAACAGAAGCTGTGAATGAGAGAGAGAGAGAAAGAGAAGGTATGAGTGAGAGAGAGAGAGAAAGAGAAGCTATGAGAGAGAGAGAGAGAGAAGCCGTGAGTGAGAGAGAAAGAGAAAGAGAAGCTGTGAGTTACACAGAGAGAGAGAAGCTGTGAGTGAGAGAGAGAGAGAAAGAGAAGCTGTGAGTGTGTGTGTGAGAGAGAGAAAGAGAAGCTGTGTGTGAGTGAGAGAGAGAGAGAGAAGCTGTGTGTGTGTGTGTGAGATTAAGAGAAGCTGTGTGTGAGAGAGAGAGGAAGAGACACTGTGTTTGAGAGAGAGAGAGAGAAAGAGAAGCTGTGAGTGAGAGAGAGAAAAAGCGAATCTGAGAAAGAGAGAGAGAAAGAGAAGCTGTGAGTGAGAGAGAAAGAGAAAGAGAAGCTGTGAGTGACACAGAGAGAGAGAAGCTGTGAGTGAGTGAGAGAGAGAAAGAGATGCAGTGAGTGAGAGAGAAACAGAAGCTGTGAGTTTGGGAGAGAGAAGCTGTGAGTGAGAGAGAGAGAGAAAGAGATGCTGTGAGTGAAAGAAAGAGAGTGAAAGAGAAGCTGTGAGTGAGAGAGAGAGAGAGAGAAAGAGAAGCTGTGAGTGAGTGAGAGAGAGAAAGGGAAGCTGTGAGTGTGTGACAGAGAGAGAGCTGTGAGTGAGAGAGAGAGAAAGAGAAGCTGTGAGTGAGAGAAAGAGAGAGAAAGATAAGCTGTGAGTGAGAGAGAGAGAAAGAAACTGAGAAAGAGTGTGTGAAAGAGAAGCTGTGAGAGAGAGAGAGAACTTGTGAGTGAGAGAGAAACAGAAGCTGTGAATGAGAGAGAGAGAGAGAGAAAGAGAGAAGGCGTGAGTGAGAGAGAGAAAAAGAGAAGCTGTGAGAGAGAGAGAAAGAGAATCTGAGAAAGAGTGTGTGAAAGAGAAGCTGTGTGTGAGAGAGAGAGAACTTGTGAGTGAGAGAGAGAGAAACTGTGAGTGAGAGAGAGAGAGAGAAAGAGATGCTGTGAGTGAGAGAGAAACAGAAGCTGTGAATGAGAGAGAGAGAGAGAGAGAAGGTGTGAGTGAGAGAGAAAGAGAAAGAGAAGCTGTGAGTGACACACACAGAGAGAAGCTGTGAGTGAGAGAGAAAGAGAAACTGTGAGTGAGAGAGAAAGAAAGAGAAGCTGTGAATGAGAGAGAGAAAGAGAAGCTGTGAGAGAGAGAGAGAGAGAGAGAAGCTGTGAGTGTGAGAGAGAAAGAGAAGCTGTGAGAGAGAGAAAGAGAAAGAGATGCTGTGAGTGAAAGAGAGAGAGAGAAAGAGAAGTTGTAAGTGAGAGAGAGAGAAAGAGAAGCTTTGAGTGAGTGAGAGAGAGAAAGGGAAGATGTGAGTGTGTGTGAGAGAGAGAGCTGTGAGTGAGAGAGAGAGAAATAGAAGCTGTGAGTGAGAGAGAGAGAAAGAGAAGCTGTGAGTGAGAGAGTGAGAAAGAGAATCTGAGAAAGAGAGAGTGAAATAGAAGCTGTGGGTTAGAGAGAGAGAGAGAAGCTATGAGTGAGAGAGAGAGAAAGAGATGCTGCGAGTGAGAGAGAAACAGAAGCTGTCAATGAGAGAGAGAGAAAGAGAAGTTGTGAGTGAGAGAGAGAGAAACAGAAGCTGAGAGAGAGAGAGAGAGAAAGAAAGAAAGAGAAGCTGTTAGTGAGAGAGAAAGAGAAGCTGTTAGTGACACACAGAGAGAGAAGCTGTGAGTGAGAGAGAGAGAGAAAGAGAAGCTGTGAGTGACAGAGAGAGAGAATGAGAAGCTGTGAGTGAGAGAGAAAGAGAAGCTGTGAGTGAGAGAGAGAGAGAAAAAGAGAAGCTGTGAGTGAGAGAGAGAAAGAGAAGCTGTGTGTGAGTGAGAGAGAGAGAATCTGTGTGTGAGAGAAAGAAAGAAAGAAAGTGAAGCTGTGAGTGAGAGAGAGAGAGAGAGAGAAAGAGAAGCATTGAGTGAGAGAGAGAAATGGATGTGTGAGAGAGAGAAAGATAAGCTGTGTGAGAGAGAGAGAGAAGCTGTGAGTGAGAGAGAGAGAGAGTTGCTGTGAGTGAGTGAGAGAGAGAAAAAGAAGCTGTGAGTGAGAGAGAGAAAGAGAGAAAGAGAAGCTGTGAGTGAGAGAGAGAGAAAGAGAGGCTGTGAGTGAGAGAGAGAGAAATAGAAGCTGTGAGTGAGAGAGAGAGAAAGAGAGTCTGTGTGAGAAAGAGAGAAATAGAAGCTGTGAGTGAGAGAGAGAGAGAAGCTGTGAGTGAGAGAGAGAAGCTGTGAGTGAGAGAGAGAGAGAAATAGAAGCTGTGAGTGAGGGAGAAAGAGAAGCTGTGAGTGAGTGAGTGACAGAGAGAAGCTGTGAGTGAGAGAGAGAGACAAAGAGAAGCTGTGAGTGAGTGAGAGAGAGAGAAGCTGTGAGTGAGAGAGAGAAAGAGAAGCTGAGAAAGAGAGAGTGAAAGAGAAGCTGTGAGTGAGAGAGAGAGAGAGAAAGAGAAGCTGTGAGTGAGAGAGAGAAAGAGAATCTGAGAAAGAGAGTGTGAAAGAGAAGCTGTAAGAGAGAGAGAGAGAAGCTGTGAGTGAGAGAGAGAGAAGCTTTGAGTGATAGAGAGAGAGAGAGATGCTGTGAGTGAGAGAGAAACAGAAGCTGTGAATGAGAGAGAGAGAGAAAGAGAAGGTATGAGTGAGAGAGAGAGAGAAAGAGAAGCTATGAGAGAGAGAGAGAGAAGCCGTGAGTGAGAGAGAAAGAGAAAGAGAAGCTGTGAGTTACACAGAGAGAGAGAAGCTGTGAGTGAGAGAGAGAGAGAAAGAGAAGCTGTGAGTGTGTGAGAGAGAGTGAGAAAGAGAAGCTGTGAGTGAGAGAGAGAAAGAGAAGCTGTGTGTGAGTGAGAGAGAGAGAGAGAAGCTGTGTGTGTGTGTGTGAGATTAAGAGAAGCTGTGTGTGAGAGAGAGAGGAAGAGACACTGTGTTTGAGAGAGAGAGAAAGAGAGAAAGAGAAGCTGTGAGTGAGAGAGAGAGATGCTGTGAGTGAGAGAGAGAAAGAGAAGTTGTATATGTATGAGAGAGAAATATGCTGTGAGTAAGAGAGAGAAAGAGAAGCTGTGTGTGAGAGAAAGAGAAAGTGAAGCTGTGTGTGAGAGAAAGAGAGAAAGTGAAGCTGTGAGTGAGAGAGAGAGAAAGAGAAGCATTGAGTGAGAGAGAGAGGAATAGAGTCTGTGAGAGAGAGAGAAAGAGAAGCTGTGAGAGAGAGAGAAGCTGTGAGTGAGAGCGAGAGAGCGAAAGAGAAGCTGTGAGTGAAAGAGAGAGAAAGACAAGCTGTGAGTGAGAGAGAGAGAGAGTTGCTGTGAGTGAGTGAGAGAGAGAAACAGAAGCTGTGAGTGAGAGAGAGAAAGAGAGAAAGAGAAGCTGTGAGTGAGAGAGAGAGAAAGAGAAGCTGTGTGTGAGAGAGAAAGCTGTGAGTGAGAGAGAGAGAAAGAGATGCTTTGAGTGAGAGAGAGAAAAATAGAAGCTGTGAGTGAGAGAGAGAGAAAGAGAGTCTGTGTGAGAAAGAGAGAAAGAGAAGCTGTGAGTGAGAGAGAGAGAGAAGCTGTGAGTGAGAGAGAGAGAAATAGAAGCTGTGAGTTAGAGAGAAAGAGAAGCTGTGAGTGAGTGGGAGAGAGAGAAGCTGTGAGTGAGAGAGAGAGAGAGAGAAAGAGAAGTTGTGAGTGAGAGAGAGAGAGAAAGAGAAGCTGTGAGTGAGAGAGAGAAAGAGAAGCTGAGAAAGAGAGATTGAAAGAGAAGCTGTCAGTGAGAGAGAGAGAGAGAAGCTGTGAGTGAGAGAGAAGCTGTGAGTGAGAGAGAGAGAGAAAGTGAAGCTGTGAGTGAGAGAGAGAGAAAGAGAAGCTGTGAGTGAGAGAGAGAAAAAGCGAATCTGAGAAAGAGAGAGAGAAAGAGAAGCTGTGAGTGAGAGAGAAAGAGAAAGAGAAGCTGTGAGTGACACACAGAGAGAGAAGCTGTGAGTGAGTGAGAGAGAGAAAGAGATGCAGTGAGTGAGAGAGAAACAGAAGCTGTGAGTTTGGGAGAGAGAAGCTGTGAGTGAGAGAGAGAGAGAAAGAGATGCTGTGAGTGAAAGAAAGAGAGTGAAAGAGAAGCTGTGAGTGAGAGAGAGAGAGAAAGAGAAGCTGTGAGTGAGTGAGAGAGAGAAAGGGAAGCTGTGAGTGTGTGACAGAGAGAGAGCTGTGAGTGAGAGAGAGAGAAAGAGAAGCTGTGAGTGAGAGAGAAAGAGAGAGAAAGATAAGCTGTGAGTGAGAGAGAGAGAAAGAATCTGTGAAAGAGTGTGTGAAAGAGAAGCTGTGAGAGAGAGATAGAACTTGTGAGTGAGAGAGAAACAGAAGCTGTGAATGAGAGAGAGAGAGAGAGAGAAGGCGTGAGTGAGAGAGAGAAAAAGAGAAGCTGTGAGAGAGAGAGAGAGAAAGAGAATCTGAGAAAGAGTGTGTGAAAGAGAAGCTGCGTGTGTGAGAGAGAGAGAACTTGTGAGTGAGAGAGAGAGAAACTGTGAGTGAGAGAGAGAGAGAGAAAGAGATGCTGTGAGTGAGAGAGAAACAGAAGCTGTGAATGAGAGAGAGAGAGAGAAGGTGTGAGTGAGAGAGAAAGAGAAAGAGAAGCTGTGAGTGACACACAGAGAGAGAAGCTGTGAGTGAGAGAGAGAGAGAATGAGAAGCTCTGTGTGTGAGAGAGAGAAAGAGAAGCTGTGTGTGAGAGAGAGAAAGAGAAGCTGTGTGAGTGAGAGAGAGAGAGAAGCTGTGTGTGAGAGAGAGATTAAGAGAAGCTGTGTGTGTGAGAGAGAGAAAGAGACACTGTGCGTGTGTGAGAGAGAGAGAGAGAAAGAGAAGCTGTGAGTGAGAGAGAGAGATGCTGTGAGTGAGAGAGAATGAGAGAAGCTGTGTGTGAGAGAAAGAGAAAGTGAAGCTGTGTGTGAGAGAAAGAGAGAATGTGAAGCTGTGAGTGAAAGAGAGAGAGAAAGAGAAGCATTGAGTGAGAGATAGAGAAATAGAGTCTGGGAGAGAGAGAGAAAGAGAAGCTGTGCGTGAGAGAGAGAATGTGAGTGAGAGCGAGAGAGCGAAAGAGAAGCTGTGAGTGAAAGAGAGAGAGAAAGAGAAGCTGTGAATGAGAGAGAGAGAGAGTTGCTGTGAGTGAGTGAGAGAGAGAAACAGAACCTGTGAGTGAGAGAGAGAAAGAGAGAAAGAGAAGCTGTGAGTGAGAGAGAGAGAGAGAAAAAGCTGTGAGTGAGAGAGAGAAAGAGATGCTTTGAGTGAGAGAGAGAGAAACAGAAGCTGTGAGTGAGAGAGAGAGAGAGAAAGAGAGTCTGTGAGAGAAAGAGAGGAAGAGAAGCTGTGAGTGAGTGAGAGAGAGAAGCTGTGAGTGAGAGAGAGAAGCTGTGAGTGAGAGAGAGAGAAATAGAAGCTGTGAGTGAGAGAGAAAGAGAAGCTGTGAGTGAGTGAGAGAGAGAGAGAAGCTGTGAGTGAGAGAGAGAGAGAAAGAGAAGCTGTGAGTGAGAGAGAAATAGAAGGTGTGAGTGAGTGAGAGAGAGAGAAGCTGTGAGTGAGAGAGAGAGAGAAACAGAAGCTGTGAGTGAGAGAGAGAAAGAGAGAAAGAGAAGCTGTGAGTGAGAGAGATAGAGAGAAAAAGCTGTGAGTGAGAGAGAGAAAGAGATGCTTTGAGTGAGAGAGAGAGAGAAACAGAAGCTGTGAGAGAGAGAGAGAGAGAGAGAGAGTCTGTGAGAGAAAGAGAGGAAGAGAAGCTTAGGTGAGTGAGAGAGAGAAGCTGTGAGTGAGAGAGAGAAGCTGTGAGTGAGAGAGAGAGAAATAGAAGCTGTGAGTGAGAGAGAAAGAGAAGCTGTGAGTGAGTGAGAGAGAGAGAGAAGCTGTGAGTGAGAGAGAGAGAGAGAGAAGCTGTGAGTGAGAGAGAGAGAAAGAGAAGCTGTGAGTGAGAGAGAGAGAGAGAAAGAGAAGATGTGAGTGAGAGAGACAAAGAGAAGCTGAGAAAGAGAGAGTGAAAGAGAAGCTGTGAGTGAGAGAGAGAGAAGCTGTGAGTGAGAGAGAGAGAAGCTGTGAGTGAGAGAGAGAGAAAGAGAAGCTGGGAGAGAGAGAGAGAGAGAAAGAGAAGCTGTAAGTGAGAGAGAGAGAGAGAAAGAGAATCTGAGAAAGAGAGAGAGAAAGAGAAGCTGTAAGTAAGAGAGAAAGAGAAGCTGTGAGTGACACACAGAGAGAGGGGCTGTGAGTGAGAAAGAGAGAGGAAGAGATGCTGTGAGTGAGAGAGAAACAGAAGCTGTGAATGAGAGAGAGAAAGAGAAGGTGTGAGTGGGAGAGAGAGAGAAAGAGAAGCTGTGTGTGTGAGAGAGAGAAACTGTGAGTGAGTGGGAGAAAGAGAAACTGTGAGTGAGTGAGAAAG
Source organism: Bradypodion ventrale (assembly GCA_035047345.1). Lineage (NCBI taxonomy): Eukaryota > Metazoa > Chordata > Lepidosauria > Squamata > Chamaeleonidae > Bradypodion > Bradypodion ventrale. The sequence goes on from JAWDJE010000001.1 coordinate 228,038,840, forward strand.
AAAGAGAAGCTGTGAGTGTGGGAGAGAGAAGCTGTGAGTGAGAGAGAGAGAGAGAAAGAGATGCTGTGAGTGAAAGAAAGAGAGCGAAAGAGAAGCTGTGAGTGAGAGAGAGAGAGAAAGAGAAGCTGTGAGTGAGTGAGAGAGAGAAAGGGAAGCTGTGAGTGTGTGTGAGAGAGAGAGCTGTGAGTGAGAGAGAGAGAAAGAGAAGCTGTGAGTGAGAGAGAGAGAGAAAGAGAAGCTGTGAGTGAGAGAGAGAAAGAGAAGCTGAGAATGAGAGAGTGAAAGAGAACCTGTGAGTGAGAGAGAGAGAGAGAGAAGCTGTGAGTGAGAGAGGGAGAAGCTGTGACTGAGAGACAGAGAAAGTGAAGCTGTGTGTGAGAGAAAGAGAAAGTGAAGCTGTGAGTGAGAGAGAGAGAGAAAGAGAAGCATTGAGTGAGAGAGAGAGGAATAGAGTCTGTGAGAGAGAGAGAAAGAGAAGCTGTGTGTGTGAGAGAGAGAGAAGCTGTGAGTGAGAGCGAAAGAGTGAAAGAGAAGCTGTGAGTGAAAGAGAGAGAGAGAAAGAGAAGCTGTGAGTGAGAGAGAGAGAGAGTTGCTGTGAGTGATAGAGAGAGAAACAGAAGCTGTGAGTGAGAGAAAGAGAGAAAGAGCTGTGAGTGAGAGAGAGAGAAAGATAAGCTGTGAGTGAGAGAGAGAGAAAGAATCTGTGAAAGAGTGTGTGAAAGAGAAGCTGTGAGAGAGAGATAGAACTTGTGAGTGAGAGAGAAACAGAAGCTGTGAATGAGAGAGAGAGAGAGAGAGAAGGCGTGAGTGAGAGAGAGAAAAAGAGAAGCTGTGAGAGAGAGAGAGAGAAAGAGAATCTGAGAAAGAGTGTGTGAAAGAGAAGCTGCGTGTGTGAGAGAGAGAGAACTTGTGAGTGAGAGAGAGAGAAACTGTGAGTGAGAGAGAGAGAGAGAAAGAGATGCTGTGAGTGAGAGAGAAACAGAAGCTGTGAATGAGAGAGAGAGAGAGAAGGTGTGAGTGAGAGAGAAAGAGAAAGAGAAGCTGTGAGTGACACACAGAGAGAGAAGCTGTGAGTGAGAGAGAGAGAGAATGAGAAGCTCTGTGTGTGAGAGAGAGAAAGAGAAGCTGTGTGTGTGAGAGAGAAAGAGAAGCTGTGTGAGTGAGAGAGAGAGAGAAGCTGTGTGTGAGAGAGAGATTAAGAGAAGCTGTGTGTGTGTGAGAGAGAAACAGACACTGTGCGTGTGTGAGAGAGAGAGAGAAAGAGAAGCTGTGAGTGAGAGAGAGAGATGCTGTGAGTGAGAGAGAATGAGAGAAGCTGTGTGTGAGAGAAAGAGAAAGTGAAGCTGTGTGTGAGAGAAAGAGAGAATGTGAAGCTGTGAGTGAAAGAGAGAGAGAAAGAGAAACATTGAGTGAGAGATAGAGAAATAGAGTCTAGGAGAGAGAGAGAAAGAGAAGCTGTGCGTGAGAGAGAGAATGTGAGTGAGAGCGAGAGAGCGAAAGAGAAGCTGTGAGTGAAAGAGAGAGAGAAAGAGAAGCTGTGAATGAGAGAGAGAGAGAGTTGCTGTGAGTGAGTGAGAGAGAGAAACAGAACCTGTGAGTGAGAGAGAGAAAGAGAGAAAGAGAAGCTGTGAGTGAGAGAGAGAGAGAGAAAAAGCTGTGAGTGAGAGAGAGAAAGAGATGCTTTGAGTGAGAGAGAGAGAAACAGAAGCTGTGAGTGAGAGAGAGAGAGAGAAAGAGAGTCTGTGAGAGAAAGAGAGGAAGAGAAGCTGTGAGTGAGTGAGAGAGAGAAGCTGTGAGTGAGAGAGAGAAGCTGTGAGTGAGAGAGAGAGAAATAGAAGCTGTGAGTGAGAGAGAAAGAGAAGCTGTGAGTGAGTGAGAGAGAGAGAGAAGCTGTGAGTGAGAGAGAGAGAGAAAGAGAAGCTGTGAGTGAGAGAGAAATAGAAGGTGTGAGTGAGTGAGAGAGAGAGAAGCTGTGAGTGAGAGAGAGAGAGAAACAGAAGCTGTGAGTGAGAGAGAGAAAGAGAGAAAGAGAAGCTGTGAGTGAGAGAGATAGAGAGAAAAAGCTGTGAGTGAGAGAGAGAAAGAGATGCTTTGAGTGAGAGAGAGAGAGAAACAGAAGCTGTGTGTGTGTGAGAGAGAGAGAGAGAGTCTGTGAGAGAAAGAGAGGAAGAGAAGCTTAGGTGAGTGAGAGAGAGAAGCTGTGAGTGAGAGAGAGAAGCTGTGAGTGAGAGAGAGAGAAATAGAAGCTGTGAGTGAGAGAGAAAGAGAAGCTGTGAGTGAGTGAGAGAGAGAGAGAAGCTGTGAGTGAGAGAGAGAGAGAGAGAAGCTGTGAGTGAGAGAGAGAGAAAGAGAAGCTGTGAGTGAGAGAGAGAGAGAGAAAGAGAAGCTGTGAGTGAGAGAGAGAAAGAGAAGCTGAGAAAGAGAGAGTGAAAGAGAAGCTGTGAGTGAGAGAGAGAGAAGCTGTGAGTGAGAGAGAGAGAAGCTGTGAGTGAGACAGAGAGAAAGAGAAGCTGGGAGAGAGAGAGAGAGAGAAAGAGAAGCTGTAAGTGAGAGAGAGAGAGAGAAAGAGAATCTGAGAAAGAGAGAGAGAAAGAGAAGCTGTAAGTAAGAGAGAAAGAGAAGCTGTGAGTGACACACAGAGAGAGGGGCTGTGAGTGAGAAAGAGAGAGGAAGAGATGCTGTGAGTGAGAGAGAAACAGAAGCTGTGAATGAGAGAGAGAAAGAGAAGGTGTGAGTGGGAGAGAGAGAGAAAGAGAAGCTGTGTGTGTGAGAGAGAGAAACTGTGAGTGAGAGGGAGAAAGAGAAACTGTGAGTGAGTGAGAAAGAAAGAGAAGCTGTGAGTGTGGGAGAGAGAAGCTGTGAGTGAGAGAGAGAGAGAGAAAGAGATGCTGTGAGTGAAAGAAAGAGAGCGAAAGAGAAGCTGTGAGTGAGAGAGAGAGAGAAAGAGAAGCTGTGAGTGAGTGAGAGAGAGAAAGGGAAGCTGTGAGTGTGAGTGAGAGAGAGAGCTGTGAGTGAGAGAGAGAGAAAGAGAAGCTGTGAGTGAGAGAGAGAGAGAAAGAGAAGCTGTGAGTGAGAGAGAGAAAGAGAAGCTGAGAATGAGAGAGTGAAAGAGAACCTGTGAGTGAGAGAGAGAGAGAGAAGCTGTGAGTGAGAGAGGGAGAAGCTGTGAGTGAGAGACAGAGAAAGTGAAGCTGTGTGTGAGAGAAAGAGAAAGTGAAGCTGTGAGTGAGAGAGAGAGAGAAAGAGAAGCATTGAGTGAGAGAGAGAGGAATAGAGTCTGTGAGAGAGAGAGAAAGAGAAGCTGTGTGTGTGTGAGAGAGAGAAGCTGTGAGTGAGAGCGAAAGAGTGAAAGAGAAGCTGTGAGTGAAAGAGAGAGAGAGAAAGAGAAGCTGTGAGTGAGAGAGAGAGAGAGTTGCTGTGAGTGATAGAGAGAGAAACAGAAGCTGTGAGTGAGAGAAAGAGAGAAAGAGCTGTGAGTGAGAGAGAGAGAAAGAGAAGCTGTGAGTGAGAGAGAGAGAGAAAAAGCTGTGAGTGAGAAAGAGAGAGAGAGAGAGAGAAAGAGATGCTTTGAGTGAGAGAGAGAGAAATAGAAGCTGTGAGTGAGAGAGAGAGAGAAAAAGAGTCTGTGTGAGAAAGAGAGAAAGAGAAGCTGTGAGTGAGAGAGAGAGAGAAGTTGTGAGTGAGAGAGAAAGAAGCTGTGAGTGAGAGAGAGAGAAATAGAAGCTGTGAGTTAGAGAGAAAGAGAAACTGTGAGTGAGTGGGAGAGAGAGAAGCTGTGAGTGTGAGAGAGAGACAGAGAGAGAGAAGGAGAAGCTGTGAGAGAGAGAGAAGCTGTGAGTGAGAGAGAGAAAGAAAAGCTGAGAAAAAGAGAGTGAAAGAGAAGATGTGAGTGAGAGAGAGAGAGAAGCTGTGAGTGAGAGAGAGAGAAGCTGTGATTGGGAGAGAGAGAGAAAGAGAAGCTGTAAGTGAGAGACAGAGAGAAAGAGAAGCTGTGAGTGAGAGACAGAGAGAAAGAGAAGCTGTGAGTGAAAGAGAGAGAGAGAAAGAGAAGCTGTGAGTGTGTGAGAGAGTTGCTGTGATTGAGTGAGAGAGAGAAGCAGAAGCTGTGAGTGAGAGAGAGAAAGAGAGAAAGAGAAGCTGTGAGTGAGAGAGAGAGAAAGAGAAGCTGTGAGTGAGAAAGAGAGAAAAAAAGCTATGTGTGAGAGAGAGAGAGAGAGATGCTTTGAGTGAGAGAGAGAGAAATAGAAGCTGTGAGTGAGAGAGAGAGAAGCTGTGAGTGTGAGAGAGAGAATCTGTGAGTGAGAGAGAGAGAAATAGAAGCTGTGAGTTAGAGAGAAAGAGAAACTGTGAGTGAGTGGGAGAGAGAGAAGCTGTGAGTAAGAGAGAGAGACAGAGAGAGAGAAATAGAAGCTGTGTGTGTGTGAGAGAGAAAGAGAGAAAGAGAAGCTGTGTGTGTGAGAGAGAGAGAGAGATGTGAGTGAGAGAGAGAGAAAAAGAGATGCTTTGAGTGAGAGAGAGAGACTAACAGAAGCTGTAAGTGAGAGAGAGAGAAAGAGAGTCTGTGTGAGAAAGAGAGGAAGAGAAGCTGTGGTGAGAGAGAGAGAAGCTGTGAGTGAGAAAGAGAAGCTGTGAGTGAGAGAGAGAGAAAGAGAAGCTGTGAGTGAGAGAGAAAGAGAAGCTGTGAGTGAGAGAGAGAGAGAGAAGCTGTGAGTGAGAGATAGAAAGAAAGAGAAGCTGTGAGTGAGAGAGAGAAAGAGAAGCTGTGAGTGAGAGAGAGAAAGAGAAGCTGATAAAGAGAGAGAGAAAGAGAAGCTGTGAGTGAAAGAGAGAGAGAGAGAAGCTGTGAGTGTGTGAGAGAGAAGTTGTGAGTGAGAGAGAGAGAAAGAGAAGCTGTGAGTGAGAGAGAGAGAGCAAGAGAAGTTGTAAGTGAGAGAAGGAGAAAGAGAATCTGAGAAAGAGAGAGAGAAAGAGAAGCTGTAAGTGAGAGAGAAAGAGAAGCTGTGAGTGACACAGAGAGAGAAGATGTGAGTGAGAGAGAGAGAGAAAGAGATGCTGTGAGTGAGAGAGAAACAGAAGTTGTGAATGGGAGAGAGAGAGAAAGAGAAAGTGTGAGTGGGAGAGAGAGAGAAAGAGAAGCTGTGAGTGGAAGAAAGAGAGTGAAAGAGAAGCTGTGAGTGAGAGAGAGATTGAAAGAGAAGGTATGAGTGTGTGAGAGAGAGAGAGCTGTGAGTGACAGAGAGAGAAAGAGAAGCTGTGAGAGAGAGAGAGAGAGAAAGAAAAGCTGTGAGTGAGAGAGAGAAAGAGAAGCTGAGAAAGAGAGAGTGAAAGAGACCTGTGAGTTAGAGAGAGAGAGAAGCTGTGAGTGAGAGAGAGAGAAGCTGTGAGTGAGAGAAAGAGAAAGTGAAGCTGTGTGTGAGAGAAAGAGAGAAAGTGAAGCTGTGAGTGAGAGAGAGAGAGAGAAAGAGAAGCTGTGAGTGAGAGAGAAAGAGAAGGTGTGAGTGAGTGAGTGAGAGAGAAGCTGTAAGTGAGAGAAAAAGAGAGAGAAAGAGAAGCTGTGAGTGAGAGTGAGAAAGAGAAGCTGTGTGTGAGAGAGAAAGAGAAGCTGTCTGTGTGAGAGAGAGAGAGAGAAGCTGTGTGTGTGTGAGAGAAAGAGACACTGTGTGTGTGAGAGAGAGAGAGAGAAAGAGAAGCTGTGAGTGAGAGAGAGATGCTGTGAGTGAGAGAGAGAGAAAGAGAAGCTGTGTGTGAGAGAAAGAGAGAGAGAAAGAGAAGAATTGAGTAAGAGAGAGAGAAATAGAGTCTGTGAGAGAGAGAGAAAGAGAAGCTGGGTGTGTGAGAGAAGATGTGAGTGAGAGCAAAAGAGTGAAAGAGAAGCTGTGAGTGAAAGAGAGAGAAGCTGTGAGTGAGAGAGAGAGAGTTGCTGTGAGTGAGTGAGAGAGAGAAACAGAAGGTGTGAGTGAGAGAGAGAGAGAGAAAGAGAAGCTGTGAGTGAGAGACAGAGAGAGAGAAGCTGTGAGTGAGTGAGAGAGAGAAAAAGCTGTGAGTGAGAGAGAGAGAAAGAGATGCTTTGAGTGAGAGATAGAGAAACAGAAGCTGTGAGTGAGAGAGAGAAAGAGAGTCTGTGTGAGAAAGAGAGAAAGAGAAGCTGTGAGTGAGAGAGAGAGAGAAGCTGTGAGTGAGAGAGAGAGAAGGTATGAGTGAGAGAGAGAGAAATAGAAGCTGTGAGTGAGAAAGAGAAGCTGTTAGTGAGTGAGAGAGAAGATGTAAGTGAGTGAAAGAGAGAGAGAAAGAGAAGCTGTGAGTGAGATAGAGAGAGAAAGAGAAGCTGTGAGAGAGAGTGAGAAAGAAGCTGTGTGTGAGAGAGAGAGAAAGAGAAGCTGGGAGTGAGACAAAGAGAGAGAAAGAGAAGCTGTGAGTGAGAGAGAGCGAGAGAAAGAGAAGCTGTGATTGCGGAGAGAAAGAGAAGCTGTGAGTGAGTGAGAGAGAGAAAGAGAAGCTGTGAGTGAGAGAGAGAGAGAGAGAAGCTGTGAGTGAGAGAGAGAAAGAGAAGTTGTGAGTGTGAGAGAGAGGAAGAGATGCTGTGAGTGAGAGAGAGAGAGAAAGAGAAGCTGTGAGAGAGAGTGAGAAAGAGAAGCTGTGAGTGAGAGGGAGAGAAAGAGAAGCTGTGATTGAGAGAGAGAGAGAGAGAGAAGCTGTGAGTGAGAGAGAGAAAGAGAAGCTGTGAGTGAGAGAGAGAGGAAATGATGCTGTGAGTGAGAGAGAGAGAAAGACAAGCTGTGAGTGAGTGAGAGAGAGAGAGAGAGAATCTGTGAGTGAGAGGGAGAGAGAGAAAGAGAAGCTGTGAGAGAGAGAGAAAAACAGAAGCTGTGAGTGAGAGAGAGAGAAAAACAGAAGCTGTGAGTGAGAGATAGAAAGAGAAGCTGTGAGTGAGAGAGAAAGAGAGAGAAAGAGAAGCTCTGAGTGAGAGAGAGAGAAAGAGAGTCTGAGAAAGAGAGAGTGAAAGAGAAGCTGTGAGTGAGAGCGAGAGAGAGAGAAGCTGTGAGAGAGAGAGAAAAACAGAAGCTGTGAGTGAGAGAGAGAGAGAAAGAGAAGCTGTGAGTGAGAGAGAGAGAAAGAGAAGCTGTGTGTGTGAGAGAGAGAATCTGTGAGTGAGAGGGAGAGGGAGAAAGAGAAGGTGTGAGTGAGAGAGAGAAAGAGAAGCTGTGAGCGAGAGAGAAAGAAAGAGAAGCTGTGAGTGAGAGAGAGAGAGAGAAGCTGTGAGTGAGAGAGAGAAAGAGAAGTTGTGAGTGAAAGAGAGAGGAAGAGATGCTGTGAGTGAGAGAGAGAGAGAAAGAGAAGCTGTGAGAGAGAGTGAGAAAGAGAAGCTGTGAGTGAGAGGGAGAGAAAGAGAAGCTGTGATTGAGAGAGAGAGAGAGAAGCTGTGAGTGAGAGAGAGAAAGAGAAGCTGTGAGTGAGAGAGAGAGGAAATGATGCTGTGAGTGAGAGAGAGAGAAAGACAAGCTGTGAGTGAGTGAGAGAGAGAGAGAGAGAATGTGAGTGAGAGGGAGAGAGAGAAAGAGAAGCTGTGAGAGAGAGAGAAAAACAGAAGCTGTGAGTGAGAGAGAGAGAGAAAGAGAAGCTGTGAGTGAGAGAGAGAGAAAGAGAAGCTGTGTGAGAGAGAGAATCTGTGAGTGAGAGGGAGAGGGAGAAAGAGAAGCTGTGAGTGAGAGAGAGAGAAAAACAGAAGCTGTGAGTGAGAGATAGAAAGAGAAGCTGTGAGAGAGAGAGAGAGAGAGAGAAAGAGAAGCTCTGAGTGAGAGAGAGAGAAAGAGAGTCTGAGAAAGAGAGCGTGAAAGAGAAGCTGTGAGTGAGAGCGAGAGAGAGAGAAGCTGTGAGTGAGAGAGAGAGACAGAGAAGCTGTGAGTGAGAGAGAAACAGAAGCTGTGAGTGAGAGTGAGAGAGAAAGAGAAGGTGTGAGTGAGAGAGAGAAAGAGAAGCTGTGAGCGAGAGAGAAAGAAAGAGAAGCTGTGAGTGAGAGAGGGAGAGAGAAAGAAAAGCTATGAGTGTGAGAGAGAGAAAGAGAGTCTGTGTGAGAATGAGAGTGAAAGAGAAGCTGTGAGTGAGAGAGAGAAGCTGTGAGTGAGAGAAAGAGAGACAGAGAAGCTGTGAGTGAGAGAGAAACAGAAGCTGTGAGTGAGAGTGAGAGAGAGTGAAGCTGTAAGTGAGAGAAAGAATGAGAGAAAGGGAAGGTGTGAGTGCAAGAGAGAGAGAAAGAGAAGCTGTGTGTGTGTGAGAGAGAGAGAAGCTGTGAGTGAGAGAGAGAGAGAAAGAGATGCTGTGAGTGAGAGAGAAACAGAAGCTGTCAATGAGAGAGAGAGAGAAAGAGAAGGTGTGAGAGAGTGAGAGAGAAAGAGATGTGTTTGTGAGAGAGAGAAGCTGTGAGTGAGAGAGAGAATGAGAAGCTGTGTGTGTGTGAGAGAGAATGAGAAGCTGTGTGTGTGTGAGAGAGAGAAGCTGTGAGTGAGAGAGAGAAAGAGAAACTGTGAGTGAGAGAGAAAGAAAGAGAAGCTGTGAGTGAGAGAGAGAAAGAGAAGCTGTGAGTGAGAGAGAAACAGAAGCTGTGAGTGAGAGTGAGAGAGAAAGAGAAGGTGTGAGTGAGAGAGAGAGAAGCTGTGAGTGAGAGAGAAAGAAAGAGAAGCTGTGAGTGAGAGAGGGAGAGAGAAAGAAAAGCTATGAGTGTGAGTGAGAGAAAGAGAGTCTGTGTGAGAATGAGAGTGAAAGAGAAGCTGTGAGTGAGAGAGAGAAGCTGTGAGTGAGAGAAAGAGAGACAGAGAAGCTGTGAGTGAGAGAGAAACAGAAGCTGTGAGTGAGAGTGAGAGAGAGTGAAGCTGTAAGTGAGAGAAAGAATGAGAGAAAGGGAAGGTGTGAGTGCAAGAGAGAGAGAAAGAGAAGCTGTGTGTGTGAGAGAGAGAGAAGCTGTGAGTGAGAGAGAGAGAGAAAGAGATGCTGTGAGTGAGAGAGAAACAGAAGCTGTCAATGAGAGAGAGAGAGAAAGAGAAGGCGTGAGAGAGTGAGAGAGAAAGAGATGTGTGTGTGAGAGAGAGAGAAGCTGTGAGTGAGAGAGAGAGAGAAGCTGTGAGTGAGAGAGAGAATGAGAAGCTGTGTGTGTGTGAGAGAGAGAAGCTGTGAGTGAGAGAGAGAAAGAGAAACTGTGAGTGAGAGAGAAAGAAAGAGAAGCTGTGAGTGAGAGAGAGAGAGAGAAAGAGAAAGAGATGCAGTGAGTGAAAGAGAGAGAGAGAAAGATAAGTTGTAAGTGAGAGAGAGAGAAAGAGAAGCTTTGAGTGAGTGAGAGAGAGAAAGGGTAGATGTGAGTGTGTGTGACAGAGAGAGCTGTGAGTGAGAGAGAGAGAAAGAGAAGCTGTGAGTGAGAGAGAGAGAAAGAGAAGCTGTGAGTGAGAGAGTGAGAAAGAGAATCTGAGAAAGAGAGAGTGAAATAGAAGCTGTGGGTTAGATAGAGAGAGAGAGAGAAGCTGTGAGTGAGAGAGAGAGAAAGAGATGCTGTGAGTGAGAGAGAAACAGAAGCTGTCAATGAGAGAGAGAGAAAGAGAAGTTGTGAGTGAGAGAGAGAGAGAAAGAGAAGCTGTGAGAGAGAGAGAGAAAGAAAGAGAAGCTGTTAGTGAGAGAGAAAGAGAAAGAGAAGCTGTGAGTGACACACAGAGAGAGAAGCTGTGAGTGTGAGAGAGAGAGAAAGAGAAGCTGTGAGAGAGAGAGAGAGAGAAAGAGAAGCTGTGAGTGAGAGAGAGAAAGAGAAGCTGTGTGTGAGTGAGAGAGAGAGAGAAGCTGTGTGTGAGAGAAAGAAAGAAAGAAAGAAAGTGAAGCTGTGAGTGAGAGAGAGAGAGAAAGAGAAGCATTAAGTGAGAGAGAGAAATAGAGTCTGTGTGTGAGAGAGAAAGATAAGCTGTGTGTGTGAGAGAGAGAAGCTGTGAGTGAGAGAGAGAGAGAGTTGATTTGAGTGAGTGTGAGAGAGAAACAGAAGCTGTGAGTGAGAGAGAGAAAGAGAGGCTGTGTGTGTGTGTGAGAGAGAGAAAAAGCTGTGAGTGAGATAGAGAGAAAGAGATGCTTTGTGAGAGACAGAGAAATAGAAGCTGTGAGTGAGAGAGAGAGAAAGAGAGTCTGTGTCAGAAAGAGAGAAATAGAAGCTGTGAGTGAGAGAGAGAGAGAAGCCATGAGTGAGAGAGAGAAGCTGTGAGTGAGAGAGAGAGAAATAGAAGCTGTGAGTGAGGGAGAAAGAGAAGCTGTGAGTGAGTGAGTGAGAGAGAGAAGCTGTGAGTGAGAGAGAGAGAAAGAGAAGCTGTGAGTGAGAGAGAGAGAGAAAAAGAAGCTGTGAGTGAGAGAGAGAAAGAGAAGCTGAGAAAGAGAGAGTGAAAGAGAAGCTGTGAGTGAGAGAGAGAGAGAGAAAGAGAAGCTGTGAGTGAGAGAGAGAAAGAGAATCTGAGAAAGAGAGTGTGAAAGAGAAGCTGTAAGAGAGAGAGAGAGAAGCTGTGAGTGATAGAGAGAGAGATATGCTGTGATGAGAGAGAAACAGAAGCTGTGAATGAGAGAGAGAGAGAAAGAGAAGGTATGAGTGAGTGAGAGAGAGAAAGAGAAGGTATGAGAGAGAGAGAGAGAGAGAGAGAGAGAGAAGCTGTGAGTGAGAGAGAGAGAGAGAAAGAGAAGCTGTGAGTGACAGAGAGAGAATGAGAAGCTGTGTGTGTGAGAGAGAAAGAGAAGCTGTGAGTGTGTGAGAGAGAGAGAAAGAGAAGCTGTGAGTGAGAGAGAGAAAGAGAAGCTGTGTGTGAGTGAGAGAGAGAGAGAAGCTGTGTGTGTGTGTGAGAGAGAGATTAAGAGAAGCTGTGTTTGTGTGAGAGAGGAAGAGACACTGTGTGTGAGAGAAAGAGAAAGAGAGAAAGAGAAGCTGTGAGTGAGAGAGAGAGAGATGCTGTGAGTGAGAGAGAGAAAGAGAAGTTGTGTATGTATGAGAGAGATATATGCTGTGAGTAAGAGAGAGAAAGAGAAGCTGTGTGTGAGAGAAAGAGAAAGTGAAGCTGTGTGTGAGAGAAAGAGAGAAAGTGAAGCTGTGAGTGAGAGAGAGAGAAAGAGAGAAAGAGAAGCATTGAGAGAGAGAGGAATAGAGTCTGTGAGTGAGAGAGAAAGAGAAGCTGTGTGTGAGAGAGAGAAGCTGTGAGTGAGAGCGAAAGAGCGAAAGAGACGCTGTGAGTGAAAGAGAGAGAAAGACAAGCTGTGAGTGAGAGAGAGAGAGTTGCTGTGAGTGAGTGAGAGAGAGAAACAGAAGCTGTGAGTGAGAGAGAGAAAGAGAGAAAGAGAAGCTGTGAGTGAGAGAGAGAGAAAGAGAAGCTGTGAGTGAGAGAGAGAGAAATAGAAGCTGTGAGTGAGAGAGAGAGAAAGAGAGTCTGTGTGAGAAAGAGAGAAAGAGAAGCTGTGAGTGAGAGAGAGAGAGAAGCTGTGAGTGAGAGAGAGAGAAGCTGTGAGTGAGAGAGAGAGAAATAGAAGCTGTGAGTTAGAGTAAGAGAAGCTGTGAGTGAGTGGGAGAGAGAGAAGCTGTGAGTGAGAGAGAGAGAGAGAGAAGTTGTGAGTGAGAGAGAGAGAAAGAGAAGCTGTGAGTGAAAGAGAGAAAGAGAAGCTGAGACAGAAAGAGTGAAAGAGAAGCTGTCAGTGAGAGAGAGAGAGAAGCTGTGAGTGAGAGAGAAAGAAGCTGTGAGTGAGAGAGAGAGAGAAAGAGAAGCTGTGAGTGAGAGAGAGAGAGAAAGAGAAGCTGTGAGTGAGAGAGAAAAAAAGAGAATCTGAGAAAGAGAGAGAGAAAGAGAAGCTGTGAGTGAGAGAGAAAGAGAAAGAGAAAGAGAAGCTGTGAGTGACACAGAGAGAGAGAAGCTGTGAGTGAGTGTGAGAGAGAAAGAGATGCAGTGAGTGAGAGAGAAACAGAAGCTGTGAATGAGAGAGAGAGAGAAAGAGAAGGTGTGAGTGTGAGAGAGAGAGAAAGGGAAGCTGGGTGTGTGAGAGAGAGAAAGAGAAGCTGTGAGTGGGAGAGAGAGAGAAAGAGAAGCTGTGGGGGAGAGAGAGATACTGTGAGTGAGAGAGAGAAAGAGAAACTGTGAGTGAGTGAGAGAGAAAGAGAAGCTGTGAGTTTGGGAGAGAGAAGATGTGAGTGAGAGAGAGAGAAAGAGATGCTGTGAGTGAAAGAATGAGAGTGAAAGAGAAGCTGTGAGTGAGAGAGAGAGAGAAAGAGAAGCTGTGAGTGAGTGAGAGAGAGAAAGGGAAGTTGTGAGTGTGTGACAGAGTGAGTGCTGTGAGTGAGAGAGAGAGAAAGAGAAGCTGTGAGTGAGAGAGAAAGAGAGAGAAAGAGAAGCTGTGAGTGAGAGATAGAGAAAGAGAATCTGAGAAAGAGTGTGTGAAAGAGAAGCTGTGTGAGAGAGAGAGAGAGAGAACCTGTGAGTGAGAGAGAGAGAAACTGTGAGTGAGAGAGAGAGAGAGAGAAAGAGATGCTGTGAGTGAGAGAGAAACAGAAGCTGTGAATGAGAGAGAGAGAGAGAGAGAAGGTGTGAGTGAGAGAGAGAAAAAAAGAGAAGCTGTGAGAGAGAGAGAGAGAAAGAGAAGCCATGAGTGAGAGAGAAAGAGAAAGAGAAGCTGTGAGTGACACAGAGAGAGAGAAGCTGTGAGTGAGAGAGAGAGAGAATGAGAAGCTCTGTGTGTGAGAGAGAGAAAGAGAAGCTGTGTGTGAGAGAGAGAAAGAGAAGCTGTGTGAGCGAGAGAGAGAGAGAGAGAAGCTGTGTGTGTGAGAGAGATTAAGAGAAGCTGTGTGTGTGTGAGAGAGAAAGAGACACTGTGTGTGTGTGAGAGAGAGAGAGAGAGAGAGAGAAGCTGTGAGTGAGAGAGAGAGATGCTGTGAGTGAGAGAGAGAAAGAGAAGCTGAGAAAGAGAGAGTGAAAGAGAAGCTGTCAGTGAGAGAGAGAGAGAAGCTGTGAGTGAGAGAGAGAGAAGCTGTGAGTGAGAGAGAGAGAGAAAGAGAAGCTGTGAGTGAGTGAGAGAGAGAAAGAGAAGCTGTGAGTGAGAGAGAGAAAAAGAGAATCTGAGAAAGAGAGAGAGAAAGAGAAGCTGTGAGTGAGAGAGAAAGAGAAAGAGAAGCTGTGAGTGACACAGAGAGAGAGAAGCTGTGAGTGAGTGAGAGAGAGAAAGAGATGCAGTGAGTGAGAGACAAAACAGAAGCTGTGAATGAGAGAGAGAGAGAAAGAGAAAGTGTGAGTGTGAGAGAGAGAAAAAGGGAAGCTGGGTGTGAGAGAGAGAGAAAGAGAAGCTGTGAGTGGGAGAGAGAGAGAAAGAGAAGCTGTGGGGGAGAGAGAGATACTGTGAGTGAGAGAGAGAAAGAGAAACTGTGAGTGAGTGAGAGAGAAAGAGAAGCTGTGAGTTTGGGAGAGAGAAGATGTGAGTGAGAGAGAGAGAAAGAGATGCTGTGAGTGAAAGAAAGAGAGTGAAAGAGAAGCTGTGAGTGAGAGAGAGAGAGAAAGAGAAGCTGTGAGTGAGTGAGAGAGAGAAAGGGAAGCTGTGAGTGTGTGACAGAGTGAGTGCTGTGAGTGAGAGAGAGAGAAAGAGAAGCTGTGAGTGAGAGAGAAAGAGAGAGAAAGAGAAGCTGTGAGTGAGAGATAGAGAAAGAGAATCTGAGAAAGAGTGTGTGAAAGAGAAGCTGTGAGAGAGAGAGAGAGAGAACCTGTGAGTGAGAGAGAGAGAAACTGTGAGTGAGAGAGAGAGAGAGAAAGAGATGCTGTGAGTGAGAGAGAAACAGAAGCTGTGAATGAGAGAGAGAGAGAGAGAGAGAAGGTGTGAGTGAGAGAGAGAAAAAAAGAGAAGCTGTGAGAGAGAGAGAGAAAGAGAAGCCATGAGTGAGAGAGAAAGAGAAAGAGAAGCTGTGAGTGACACAGAGAGAGAGAAGCTGTGAGTGAGAGAGAGAGAATGAGAAGCTCTGTGTGTGTGAGAGAGAAAGAGAAGCTGTGTGTGTGAGAGAGAAAGAGAAGCTGTGTGAGTGAGAGAGAGAGAGAGAAGCTGTGTGTGTGAGAGAGATTAAGAGAAGCTGTGTGTGTGTGAGAGAGAAAGAGACACTGTGTGTGTGAGAGAGAGAGAGAGAGAAAGAGAAGCTGTGAGTGAGAGAGAGAGATGCTGTGAGTGAGAGAGAATGAGAGAAGCTGTGTGTGAGAGAAAGAGAAAGTGAAGCTGTGTGTGGGAGAAAGAGAGAATGTGAAGCTGTGAGTGAAAGAGGGAGAGAAAGAGAAGCATTGAGTGAGAGATAGAGAAATAGAGTCTGGGAGAGAGAGAAAGAGAAGCTGTGTGTGAGAGAAAGAATGTGAGTGAGAGCGAGAGAGCGAAAGAGAAGCTGTGAGTGAAAGAGAGAGAGAGAGAGAAGCTGTGAGTGAGAGAGAGAGAGAGTTGCTGTGAGTGAGTGAGAGAGAGAAACAGAAGCTGCGAGTGAGAGAGAGAAAGAGAAGCTGTGAGTGAGAGACAGAAAGAGAGAAAGAGAAGCTGTGAGTGAGTGAGAGAGAAAAAGCTGTGAGTGAGAGAGAGAGAGAAAGAGATGCTTTGAGTGAGAGAGAGAGAAACAGAAGCTGTGAGTGAGAGAGAGAGAGAAAGAGAGTCTGTGAGAGAAAGAGAGGAAGAGAAGCTGTGAGTGAGTGAGAGAGAGAAGCTGTGAGTGAGAGAGAGAAGCTGTGAGTGAGAGAGAGAGAAAGAGAAGCTGTGAGTGAGAGAGAAAGAGAAGCTGTGAGTGAGTGAGTGAGAGAGAAGCTGTGAGTGAGAGAGAGAGAGAGAAAGAGAAGCTGTGAGTGAGAGAGAAATAGAAGCTGTGAGTGAGTGAGAGAGAGAGAAGCTGTGAGTGAGAGAGAGAGAGAAAGAGAAGCTGTGAGTGAGAGAGAGAGAGAAAGAGAAGCTGTGAGTGAGAGAGAGAAAGAGAAGCTGAGAAAGAGAGAGTGAAAGAGAAGCTGTGAGTGAGAGAGAGAGAGAAGCTGTGAGTGAGTGAGAGAGAAGTTGTGAGTGAGAGAGAGAAAGAGAAGCTGTGAGTGAGAGAGAGAGAAAGAGAAGCTGTAAGTGAGAGAGAGAGAGAAAGAGAAGCTGAGAAAGAGAGAGAGAAAAAGAAGCTGTAAGTGAGAGAGAAAGAGAAGCTGTGCGTGACACACAGAGAGAGAAGCTGTGAGTGAGAGAGAGAGAGAAAGAGATGCTGTGAGTGAGAGAGAAACAGAAGCTGTGAATGAGAGAGAGAGAGAAAGAGAAGGTGTGAGTGCGAGAGAGAGAGAAAGGGAAGCTGGGTGTGTGTGTGAGAGAAAGAGAAGCTGTGATTGGGAGAGAGAGAGAAAGAGAAGCTGTGAGTGAGAGAGAGAGAAGCTGTGAGTGAGATAGAGAGAAAGAGAAGCTGTGAGAGAGAGAGAAGCTGTGAGTGAGAGAGAGATAGAAAGAGAAGCTGTGAGTGAGAGAGAGAGAAAGAAAGAAAGAGAAGCTGTGAGTGAGAGAGAGAAAGAGATGCTGTGAGTGTGAGAGAGAGAAACAGAAGCTGTGAGTGAGAGCGAGAGAGTCTGATTGAGAAAGAGAGAGAGAAAGAGAAGCTGTGAGTGAGAGAGAGAGAAGTTGTGAGTGAGAGAGAGAGAAGTTGTGAGTGAGAGAAAGAGAAGCTGTGAGTGAGAGAGAGAGAGAGAGAAACTGTGAGTGAGAGAGAGAAAGAGAAACTGTGAGTGAGTGAGAAAGAAAGAGAAGCTGTGAGTGTGGGAGAAAGAGAAGCTGTGAGTGAGAGAGAGAGAGAAAGAGAAGCTGTGAGTGAGAGAGAGAAAGAGAAGCTGAGAAAGAGAGAGTGAAAGAGAAGCTGTGAGTGAGAGAGAGAGAGAAGCTGTGAGTGAGTGAGAGAGAAGTTGTGGGTGAGAGAGAGAAAGAGAAGCTGTGAGTGAGAGAGAGAGAGAGAAAGAGAAGCTGTAAGTGAGAGAGAGAGAGAAAGAGAAGCTGAGAAAGAGAGAGAGAAAAAGAAGCTGTAAGTGAGAGAGAAAGAGAAGCTGTGAGTGACACAGAGAGAGAGAAGCTGTGAGTGAGAGAGAGAGAGAAAGAGATGCTGTGAGTGAGAGAGAAACAGAAGCTGTGAATGAGAGAGAGAGAGAAAGAGAAGGTGTGAGTGCGAGAGAGAGAGAAAGGGAAGCTGGGTGTGTGTGAGAGTGAAAGAGAAGCTGTGAGTGGGAGAGAGAGAGAAAGAGAAGCTGTGAGTGAGAGACAGAGAAGCTGTGAGTGAGATAGAGAGAAAGAGAAGCTGTGAGAGAGAGAGAGAAGCTGTGAGTGAGAGAGAGATAGAAAGAGAAGCTGTGAGTGAGAGAGAGAGAAAGAAAGAAAGAGAAGCTGTGAGTGAGAGAGAGAAAGAGATGCTGTGAGTGTGAGAGAGAGAAACAGAAGCTGTGAGTGAGAGAGAGAGAGTCTGATTGAGAAAGAGAGAGAGAAAGAGAAGCTGTGAGTGAGAGAGAGAGAGAAGTTGTGAGTGAGAGAGAGAGAAGTTGTGAGTGAGAGAAAGAGAAGCTGTGAGTGAGAGAGAGAGAGAGAAACTGTGAGTGAGAGAGAGAAAGAGAAACTGTGAGTGAGTGAGAAAGAAAGAGAAGCTGTGAGTGTGGGAGAGAGAGAAGCTGTGAGTGTGAGAGAGAGAGAGAAAGAGATGCTGTGAGTGAAAGAAAGAGAGCGAAAGAGAAGCTGTGAGTGAGAGAGAGAGAAAGAGAAGCTGTGAGTGAGTGAGAGAGAGAAAGGAAAGCTGTGAGTGTGTGTGAGAGAGAGAGCTGTGAGTGAGAGAGAGAGAAAGAGAAGCTGTGAGTGAGAGAGAGAGAGAGAAAGAGAAGCTGTGAGTGAGAGAGAGAAAGAGAAGCTGAGAAAGAGAGAGTGAAAGAGAAGCTGTGAGAGAGAGAGAGAGAGAAGCTGTGAGTGAGAGAGAGAGAAGCTGTGAGTGAGAGAAAGAGAAAGTGAAGCTGTGTGTGAGAGAAAGAGAAAGTGAAGTTGTGAGTGAGAGAGAGAGAGAGAAAGAGAAGCATTGAGTGAGAGAGAGAGGAATAGAGTCTGTGAGAGAGAGAGAAAGAGAAGCTGTGTGTGAGAGAGAGAGAAGCTGTGAGTGAGAGCGAAAAAGCGAAAGAGAAGCTGTGAGTGAAAGAGAGAGAGAGAAAGAGAAGTTGTGAGTGAGAGAGAGGGAGAGTTGCTGTGAGTGTGAGAGAGAGAAACAGAAGCTGTGAGTGAGAGAAAGAGAGAAAGAGAAGCTGTGAGTGAGAGAGAGAGAAAGAGAAGCTGTGAGTGAGAGAGAGAGAGAAAAAGTTGTGAGTGAGAGAGAGAGAAAGAGATGCTTTGAGAGAGAGAGAAATAGAAGCTGTGAGTGAGAGAGAGAGAAAAAGAGTCTGTGTGAGAAAGAGAGAAAGAGAAGCTGTGAGTGAGAGAGAGAGAGAAGCTGTGAGTGAGAGAGAGAGAAGCTGTGAGTGAGAGAGAGAGAAATAGAAGCTGTGAGTTAGAGAGAAAGAGAAACTGTGTGTGTGAGAGAGAAAGAGAAGCTGTGAGTGAGAGAGAGAAAGAGAAGCTGAGAAAAAGAGAGTGAAAGAGAAGATGTGAGTGAGAGAGAGAGAAGCTGTGAGTGAGAGAGAGAGAAGCTGTGAGTGGGAGAGAGAGAGAAAGAGAAGCTGTGAGTGAGAGACAGAGAGAAAGAGAAGCTGTGAGTGAGAGACAGAGAGAAAGAGAAGCTGTGAGTGAGAGAGAGAGAAAGAGAATCTGAGAAAGAGAGAGAGAAAGAGAAGCTGTGAGTGAGAGAGAAAGAAAGAGAAAGAGAAGCTGTGAGTGACACAGAGAGAGAGAAGCTGTAAGTGAGAGAGAGAGAGAAAGAGATGCTGTGAGTGAGAGAGAAACAGAAGCTGTGAATGAGAGAGAGAGAGAAAGAGAAGGTGTGAGTGAGAGAGAGAGAGAAAGGGAAGCTGTGAGTGAGAGAGAGAAGCTGTGAGTGAGAGAGAGACAGAAAGAGAATCTGTGAGTGAGAGAGAGAGAAGCTGTGAGAGAGAGAGAGAAGCTGTGAGTGAGAGAGAGATAGAGATGCTGTGAGTGAGAGAGAGAGAAACAGAAGCTGTGAGTGAGAGAGAGAGAGTCTGATTGAGAAAGAGAGAGAGAAAGAGAAGCTGTGAGTGAGAGAGAGAGAGAGAAGCTGTGAGTGAGAGAGAGAGAAACAGAAGCTGTGAGTGAGAGAGAGAGAGTCTGATTGAGAAAGAGAGAGAGAAAGAGAAGCTGTGAGTGAGAGAGAGAGAGAAGCTGTGAGTGAGAGAGAGAGAAGTTGTGAATGAGAGAGAGAGAGAAAGAGAAGCTGTGAGCGAGAGAGAAAGGGAAGCTGTGAATGAGTGAGAGCGAGAAAGAGAAGCTGTGAGAGAGAAAGAGAGAAAGAGAAGCTGTGTGTGAGAGAGATAGAAAGAGATGCTGTGAGAGAGACAAAGAGAGAGAAAGAGAAGCTGTTAGTGAGAGAGAGAGAGAGAGAAAGAGAAGCTGTGAGAGAGAAAGAGAGAAAGAGAAGCTGTGTGTGTGAGAGAGAGAGAAATGGTGAGTGAGAGAGAGAAAGAGAAACTGTGAGTGAGTGAGTGAGAAAGAGAAGCTGTGAGTGAGAGAGAGAGAAGCTGTGAGTGAGAGAGAGAGAAGCTGTGAGTGAGAGAGAGAGAGTTGCTGTGAGTGAGTGTGAGAGAGAAATAGAAGCTGCGAGTGAGAGAGAGAAAGAGAGAAAGAGAAGCTGTGAGTGAGAGAGAGAGAAGCTGTGAGTGAGAGAGAGAGAGAGAGAAAGAGAAGCTGTGAGTGAGAGAGAGAGAGAAAGAGTGAGAGAGAGAAAAAGAGAATCTGAGAAAGAGAGAGAGAAAGAGAAGCTGTGAGTGAGAGAGAAAGAGAAGCTGTGAGTGACACAGAGAGAGAAGCTGTGAGTGAGTGAGAGAGAGAAAGAGATGCAGTGAGTGAGAGAGAAACAGAAGCTGTGAATGAGAGAGAGAGAGAAAGAGAAGGTGTGAGTGTGAGAGATAGAAAAAGGGAAGCTGGGTGTGTGAGAGAGAGAAAGAGAAGCTGTGAGTGGGAGAGAGAGAAAGAGAAGCTGTGGGGGAGAGAGAGATACTGTGAGTGAGAGAGAGAAAAAGAGAAACTGTGAGTGAGTGAGAGAGAAAGAGAAGCTGTGAGTGTGGGAGAGAGAAGATGTGAGTGAGAGAGAGAGAAACAGATGCTGTGAGTGAAAGAAAGAGAGTGAAAGAGAAGCTGTGAGTGAGAGAGAGAGAAAGAGAAGCTGTGAGTGAGAGAGAAAGAGAGAGAAAGAGAAGCTGTGAGTGAGAGATAGAGAAAGAGAATCTGAGAAAGAGTGTGTGAATGAGAAGCTGTGTGTGTGTGAGAGAGAGAGAGAACCTGTGAGTGAGAGAGAGAGAAACTGTGAGTGAGAGAGAGAGAGAGAAAGAGATGCTGTGAGTGAGAGAGAAACAGAAGCTGTGAATGAGAGAGAGAGAGAGAGAAGGTGTGAGTGAGAGAAAAAAAAAGAAGCTGTGAGAGAGAGAGAGAAAGAGAAGCCATGAGTGAGAGAGAAAGAGAAAGAGAAGCTGTGAGTGACACAGAGAGAGAGAAGCTGTGAGTGAGAGAGAGAGAGAATGAGAAGCTCTGTGTGAGAGAGAGAGAAAGAGAAGCTGTGTGTGTGAGAGAGAAAGAGAAGCTGTGTGAGTGAGAGAGAGAGAGAGAGAGAGAAGCTGTGTGTGTGAGAGAGATTAAGAGAAGCTGTGAGTGTGAGAGAGAGAAATAGACACTGTGTGTGTGAGAGAGAGAGAGAAAGAGAAGCTGTGAGTGAGAGAGAGATGCTGTGAGTGAGAGAGAATGAGAGAAGCTGTGTGTGAGAGAAAGAGAAAGTGAAGCTGTGTGTGGGAGAAAGAGAGAATGTGAAGCTGTGAGTGAAAGAGGGAGAGAAAGAGAAGCATTGAGTGAGAGATAGAGAAATAGAGTCTGGGAGAGAGAGAAAGAGAAGCTTTGTGTGAGAGAGAGAATGTGAGTGAGAGCGAGAGAGCGAAAGAGAAGCTGTGAGTGAAAGAGAGAGAGAGAGAGAAGCTGTGAGTGAGAGAGAGAGATAGTTGCTGTGAGTGAGTGAGAGAGAGAAACAGAAGCTGCGAGTGAGAGAGAGAAAGAGAAGCTGTGAGTGAGAGACAGAAAGAGAGAAAGAGAAGCTGAGAGAGAAAAAGCTGTGAGTGAGAGAGAGAGAGAAAGAGATGCTTTGAGTGAGAGAGAGAGAAACAGAAGCTGTGAGTGAGAGAGAGAGAGAAAGAGAGTCTGTGAGAGAAAGAGAGGAAGAGAAGCTGTGAGTGAGTGAGAGAGAGAAGCTGTGAGTGAGAGAGAGAAGCTGTGAGTGAGAGAGAGAGAAATAGAAGCTGTGAGTGAGAGAGAAAGAGAAGCTGTGAGTGAGTGAGTGAGAGAGAAGCTGTGAGTGAGAGAGAGAGAGAGAAAGAGAAGCTGTGAGTGAGAGAGAGAGAGAAAGAGAAGCTGTGAGTGAGAGAAAGAAAGAAAGAGAAGCTGAGAAAGAGAGAGTGAAAGAGAAGCTGTGAGTGAGAGAGAGAGAGAAGCTGTGAGTGAGTGAGAGAGAAGTTGTGAGTGAGAGAGAGAAAGAGAAGCTGTGAGTGAGTGAGAGAGAGAGAAGTTGTGAGTGAGAGAGAGAGAAGTTGTGAGTGAGAGAAAGAGAAGCTGTGAGTGAGAGAGAGAGAGAGAGAAACTGTGAGTGAGAGAGAGAGAGAGAAACTGAGTGAGTGAGAAAGAAAGAGAAGCTGTGAGTGTGGGAGAAAGAGAAGCTGTGAGTGAGAGAGAGAGAAAGAGAAGCTGTGAGTGAGAGAGAGAAAGAGAAGCTGAGAAAGAGAGAGTGAAAGAGAAGCTGTGAGTGAGAGAGAGAGAAAAGCTGTGAGTGAGTGAGAGAGAAGTTGTGAGTGAGAGAGAGAAAGAGAAGCTGTGAGTGAGAGAGAGAGAGAGAAAGAGAAGCTGTAAGTGAGAGAGAGAGAGAAAGAGAAGCTGAAAAAGAGAGAGAGAAAAAGAAGCTGTAAGTGAGAGAGAAAGAGAAGCTGTGAGTGACACAGAGAGAGAGAAGCTGTGAGTGAGAGAGAGAGAGAAAGAGATGCTGTGAGTGAGAGAGAAACAGAAGCTGTGAATGAGAGAGAGAGAAAGAGAATGTGTGAGTGCGAGAGAGAGAGAAAGGGAAGCTGGGTGTGTGTGAGAGAGAAAGAGAAGCTGTGAGTGGGAGAGAGAGAGAAAGAGAAGCTGTGAGTGAGAGAGAGAGAAGCTGTGAGTGAGATAGAGAAAGAGAGAAAGAGAAGCTGTGAGTGAGAGAGAGAGAAAGAGAAGCTGTGAGTGAGAGAGAGAGAGAAAAAGCTGTGAGTGAGAGAGAGAGAAAGAGATGCTTTGAGTGAGAGAGAGAGAAATAGAAGCTGTGAGTGAGAGAGAGAGAAAGAGAGTCTGTGTGAGAAAGAGAGAAAGAGAAGCTGTGAGTGAGAGAGAGAGAGAAGCTGTGAGTGAGAGAGAGAGAAGCTGTGAGTGAGAGAGAGAGAAATAGAAGCTGTGAGTTAGAGTAAGAGAAGGTGTGAGTGAGTGGGAGAGAGAGAAGCTGTGAGTGAGAGAGAGAGAGAGAGAGAAGTTGTGAGTGAGAGAGAGAGAAAGAGAAGCTGTGAGTGAGAGAGAGAAAGAGAAGCTGAGAAAGAGAGAGTGAAAGAGAAGCTGTCAGTGAGAGAGAGAGAGAAGCTGTGAGTGAGAGAGAGAGAAGCTGTGAGTGAGAGAGAGAGAGAAAGAGAAGCTGTGAGAGAGAGAGAGAGAGAAAGAGAAGCTGTGAGTGAGAGAGAGAAAAAGAGAATCTGAGAAAGAGAGAGAGAAAGAGAAGCTGTGAGTGAGAGAGAAAGAGAAAGAGAAAGAGAAAGAGAAGCTGTGAGTGAGAGATAGAGAAAGAGAATCTGAGAAAGAGTGTGTGAAAGAGAAGCTGTGTGAGAGAGAGAGAGAGAGAGAACCTGTGAGTGAGAGAGAGAGAAACTGTGAGTGAGAGAGAGAGAGAAAGAGATGCTGTGAGTGAGAGAGAAACAGAAGCTGTGAATGAGAGAGAGAGAGAGAGAGAAGGTGTGAGTGAGAGAGAGAAAAAAAGAGAAGCTGTGAGAGAGAGAGAGAGAGAAAGAGAAGCCATGAGTGAGAGAGAAAGAGAAAGAGAAGCTGTGAGTGACACACAGAGAGAGAAGCTGTGAGTGAGAGAGAGAGAGAATGAGAAGCTCTGTGTGTGTGAGAGAGAAAGAGAAGCTGTGTGTGTGTGAGAGAAAGAGAAGCTGTGTGAGTGAGAGAGAGAGAGAGATAGAAGCTGTGTGTGTGAGAGAGATTAAGAGAAGCTGTGTGTGTGTGAGAGAGAAAGAGACACTGTGTGTGAGAGAGAGAGAGAGAGAAAGAGAAGCTGTGAGTGAGAGAGAGAGATGCTGTGAGTGAGAGAGAATGAGAGAAGCTGTGTGTGAGAGAAAGAGAAAGAGAAAGTGAAGCTGTGTGTGGGAGAAAGAGAGAATGTAAAGCTGTGAGTGAAAGAGGGAGAGAAAGAGAAGCATTGAGTGAGAGATAGAGAAATAGAGTCTGGGAGAGAGAGAAACAGAAGCTGTGTGTGAGAGAGAGAATGTGAGTGAGAGCGAGAGAGCGAAAGAGAAGCTGTGAGTGAAAGAGAGAGAGAGAGAAGCTGTGAGTGAGAGAGAGAGAGAAGCTGTGAGTGAGAGAGAGAGAAGTTGTGAATGAGAGAGAGAGAGAAAGAGAAGCTGTGAGTGAGAGAGAGAGAAACAGAAGCTGTGAGTGAGAGAGAGAGAGTCTGATTGAGAAAGAGAGAGAGAAAGAGAAGCTGTGAGTGAGAGAGAGAGAGAAGCTGTGAGTGAGAGAGAGAGAAGTTGTGAATGAGAGAGAGAGAGAAAGAGAAGCTGTGAGCGAGAGAGAAAGGGAAGCTGTGAATGAGTGAGAGCGAGAAAGAGAAGCTGTGAGAGAGAAAGAGAGAAAGAGAAGCTGTGTGTGAGAGAGATAGAAAGAGATGCTGTGAGAGAGACAAAGAGAGAGAAAGAGAAGCTGTTAGTGAGAGAGAGAGAGAGAGAAAGAGAAGCTGTGAGAGAGAAAGAGAGAAAGAGAAGCTGTGTGTGTGAGAGAGAGAGAAATGGTGAGTGAGAGAGAGAAAGAGAAACTGTGAGTGAGTGAGTGAGAAAGAGAAGCTGTGAGTGAGAGAGAGAGAAGCTGTGAGTGAGAGAGAGAGAAGCTGTGAGTGAGAGAGAGAGAGTTGCTGTGAGTGAGTGTGAGAGAGAAATAGAAGCTGCGAGTGAGAGAGAGAAAGAGAGAAAGAGAAGCTGTGAGTGAGAGAGAGAGAAGCTGTGAGTGAGAGAGAGAGAGAGAGAAAGAGAAGCTGTGAGTGAGAGAGAGAGAGAAAGAGTGAGAGAGAGAAAAAGAGAATCTGAGAAAGAGAGAGAGAAAGAGAAGCTGTGAGTGAGAGAGAAAGAGAAGCTGTGAGTGACACAGAGAGAGAAGCTGTGAGTGAGTGAGAGAGAGAAAGAGATGCAGTGAGTGAGAGAGAAACAGAAGCTGTGAATGAGAGAGAGAGAGAAAGAGAAGGTGTGAGTGTGAGAGATAGAAAAAGGGAAGCTGGGTGTGTGAGAGAGAGAAAGAGAAGCTGTGAGTGGGAGAGAGAGAAAGAGAAGCTGTGGGGGAGAGAGAGATACTGTGAGTGAGAGAGAGAAAAAGAGAAACTGTGAGTGAGTGAGAGAGAAAGAGAAGCTGTGAGTGTGGGAGAGAGAAGATGTGAGTGAGAGAGAGAGAAACAGATGCTGTGAGTGAAAGAAAGAGAGTGAAAGAGAAGCTGTGAGTGAGAGAGAGAGAAAGAGAAGCTGTGAGTGAGAGAGAAAGAGAGAGAAAGAGAAGCTGTGAGTGAGAGATAGAGAAAGAGAATCTGAGAAAGAGTGTGTGAATGAGAAGCTGTGTGTGTGTGAGAGAGAGAGAGAACCTGTGAGTGAGAGAGAGAGAAACTGTGAGTGAGAGAGAGAGAGAGAAAGAGATGCTGTGAGTGAGAGAGAAACAGAAGCTGTGAATGAGAGAGAGAGAGAGAGAAGGTGTGAGTGAGAGAAAAAAAAAGAAGCTGTGAGAGAGAGAGAGAAAGAGAAGCCATGAGTGAGAGAGAAAGAGAAAGAGAAGCTGTGAGTGACACAGAGAGAGAGAAGCTGTGAGTGAGAGAGAGAGAGAATGAGAAGCTCTGTGTGTGAGAGAGAGAAAGAGAAGCTGTGTGTGTGAGAGAGAAAGAGAAGCTGTGTGAGTGAGAGAGAGAGAGAGAGAGAGAAGCTGTGTGTGTGAGAGAGATTAAGAGAAGCTGTGAGTGTGAGAGAGAGAAATAGACACTGTGTGTGTGAGAGAGAGAGAGAAAGAGAAGCTGTGAGTGAGAGAGAGATGCTGTGAGTGAGAGAGAATGAGAGAAGCTGTGTGTGAGAGAAAGAGAAAGTGAAGCTGTGTGTGGGAGAAAGAGAGAATGTGAAGCTGTGAGTGAAAGAGGGAGAGAAAGAGAAGCATTGAGTGAGAGATAGAGAAATAGAGTCTGGGAGAGAGAGAAAGAGAAGCTTTGTGTGAGAGAGAGAATGTGAGTGAGAGCGAGAGAGCGAAAGAGAAGCTGTGAGTGAAAGAGAGAGAGAGAGAGAAGCTGTGAGTGAGAGAGAGAGATAGTTGCTGTGAGTGAGTGAGAGAGAGAAACAGAAGCTGCGAGTGAGAGAGAGAAAGAGAAGCTGTGAGTGAGAGACAGAAAGAGAGAAAGAGAAGCTGAGAGAGAAAAAGCTGTGAGTGAGAGAGAGAGAGAAAGAGATGCTTTGAGTGAGAGAGAGAGAAACAGAAGCTGTGAGTGAGAGAGAGAGAGAAAGAGAGTCTGTGAGAGAAAGAGAGGAAGAGAAGCTGTGAGTGAGTGAGAGAGAGAAGCTGTGAGTGAGAGAGAGAAGCTGTGAGTGAGAGAGAGAGAAATAGAAGCTGTGAGTGAGAGAGAAAGAGAAGCTGTGAGTGAGTGAGTGAGAGAGAAGCTGTGAGTGAGAGAGAGAGAGAGAAAGAGAAGCTGTGAGTGAGAGAGAGAGAGAAAGAGAAGCTGTGAGTGAGAGAAAGAAAGAAAGAGAAGCTGAGAAAGAGAGAGTGAAAGAGAAGCTGTGAGTGAGAGAGAGAGAGAAGCTGTGAGTGAGTGAGAGAGAAGTTGTGAGTGAGAGAGAGAAAGAGAAGCTGTGAGTGAGTGAGAGAGAGAGAAGTTGTGAGTGAGAGAGAGAGAAGTTGTGAGTGAGAGAAAGAGAAGCTGTGAGTGAGAGAGAGAGAGAGAGAAACTGTGAGTGAGAGAGAGAGAGAGAAACTGAGTGAGTGAGAAAGAAAGAGAAGCTGTGAGTGTGGGAGAAAGAGAAGCTGTGAGTGAGAGAGAGAGAAAGAGAAGCTGTGAGTGAGAGAGAGAAAGAGAAGCTGAGAAAGAGAGAGTGAAAGAGAAGCTGTGAGTGAGAGAGAGAGAAAAGCTGTGAGTGAGTGAGAGAGAAGTTGTGAGTGAGAGAGAGAAAGAGAAGCTGTGAGTGAGAGAGAGAGAGAGAAAGAGAAGCTGTAAGTGAGAGAGAGAGAGAAAGAGAAGCTGAAAAAGAGAGAGAGAAAAAGAAGCTGTAAGTGAGAGAGAAAGAGAAGCTGTGAGTGACACAGAGAGAGAGAAGCTGTGAGTGAGAGAGAGAGAGAAAGAGATGCTGTGAGTGAGAGAGAAACAGAAGCTGTGAATGAGAGAGAGAGAAAGAGAATGTGTGAGTGCGAGAGAGAGAGAAAGGGAAGCTGGGTGTGTGTGAGAGAGAAAGAGAAGCTGTGAGTGGGAGAGAGAGAGAAAGAGAAGCTGTGAGTGAGAGAGAGAGAAGCTGTGAGTGAGATAGAGAAAGAGAGAAAGAGAAGCTGTGAGTGAGAGAGAGAGAAAGAGAAGCTGTGAGTGAGAGAGAGAGAGAAAAAGCTGTGAGTGAGAGAGAGAGAAAGAGATGCTTTGAGTGAGAGAGAGAGAAATAGAAGCTGTGAGTGAGAGAGAGAGAAAGAGAGTCTGTGTGAGAAAGAGAGAAAGAGAAGCTGTGAGTGAGAGAGAGAGAGAAGCTGTGAGTGAGAGAGAGAGAAGCTGTGAGTGAGAGAGAGAGAAATAGAAGCTGTGAGTTAGAGTAAGAGAAGGTGTGAGTGAGTGGGAGAGAGAGAAGCTGTGAGTGAGAGAGAGAGAGAGAGAGAAGTTGTGAGTGAGAGAGAGAGAAAGAGAAGCTGTGAGTGAGAGAGAGAAAGAGAAGCTGAGAAAGAGAGAGTGAAAGAGAAGCTGTCAGTGAGAGAGAGAGAGAAGCTGTGAGTGAGAGAGAGAGAAGCTGTGAGTGAGAGAGAGAGAGAAAGAGAAGCTGTGAGAGAGAGAGAGAGAGAAAGAGAAGCTGTGAGTGAGAGAGAGAAAAAGAGAATCTGAGAAAGAGAGAGAGAAAGAGAAGCTGTGAGTGAGAGAGAAAGAGAAAGAGAAAGAGAAAGAGAAGCTGTGAGTGAGAGATAGAGAAAGAGAATCTGAGAAAGAGTGTGTGAAAGAGAAGCTGTGTGAGAGAGAGAGAGAGAGAGAACCTGTGAGTGAGAGAGAGAGAAACTGTGAGTGAGAGAGAGAGAGAAAGAGATGCTGTGAGTGAGAGAGAAACAGAAGCTGTGAATGAGAGAGAGAGAGAGAGAGAAGGTGTGAGTGAGAGAGAGAAAAAAAGAGAAGCTGTGAGAGAGAGAGAGAGAGAAAGAGAAGCCATGAGTGAGAGAGAAAGAGAAAGAGAAGCTGTGAGTGACACACAGAGAGAGAAGCTGTGAGTGAGAGAGAGAGAGAATGAGAAGCTCTGTGTGTGTGAGAGAGAAAGAGAAGCTGTGTGTGTGTGAGAGAAAGAGAAGCTGTGTGAGTGAGAGAGAGAGAGAGATAGAAGCTGTGTGTGTGAGAGAGATTAAGAGAAGCTGTGTGTGTGTGAGAGAGAAAGAGACACTGTGTGTGAGAGAGAGAGAGAGAGAAAGAGAAGCTGTGAGTGAGAGAGAGAGATGCTGTGAGTGAGAGAGAATGAGAGAAGCTGTGTGTGAGAGAAAGAGAAAGAGAAAGTGAAGCTGTGTGTGGGAGAAAGAGAGAATGTAAAGCTGTGAGTGAAAGAGGGAGAGAAAGAGAAGCATTGAGTGAGAGATAGAGAAATAGAGTCTGGGAGAGAGAGAAACAGAAGCTGTGTGTGAGAGAGAGAATGTGAGTGAGAGCGAGAGAGCGAAAGAGAAGCTGTGAGTGAAAGAGAGAGAGAGAGAAGCTGTGAGTGAGAGAGAGAGAGAGTTGCTGTGAGTGAGTGAGAGAGAGAAACAGAAGCTGCGAGTGAGAGAGAGAAAGAGAAGCTGTGAGTGAGAGACAGAAAGAGAGAAAGAGAAGCTGTGAGTGAGTGAGAGAGAAAAAGCTGTGAGTGAGAGAGAGAGAGAAAGAGATGCTTTGAGTGAGAGAGAGAGAAACAGAAGCTGTGAGTGAGAGAGAGAGAGAAAGAGAGTCTGTGAGAGAGAGAGAAATAGAAGCTGTGAGTGAGAGAGAAAGAGAAGCTGTGAGTGAGTGAGTGAGAGAGAAGCTGTGAGTGAGAGAGAGAGAGAGAAAGAGAAGCTGTGAGTGAGAGAGAAATAGAAGCTGTGAGTGAGTGAGAGAAAGAGAAGCTGTGAGTGAGAGAGAGAGAGAAAGAGAAGCTGTGAGTGAGAGAGAGAAAGAGAAGCTGAGAAAGAGAGAGTGAAAGAGAAGCTGTGAGTGAGAGAGAGAGAGAAGCTGTGAGTGAGTGAGAGAGAAGTTGTGAGTGAGAGAGAGAAAGAGAAGCTGTGAGTGAGAGAGAGAGAGAAAAAGAGAAGCTGTAAGTGAGAGAGAGAGAGAAAGAGAAGCTGAGAAAGAGAGAGAGAAAAAGAAGCTGTAAGTGAGAGAGAAAGTGAAGCTGTGCGTGACACACAGAGAGAGAAGCTGTGAGTGAGAGAGAGAGAGAAAGAGATGCTGTGAGTGAGAGAGAAACAGAAGCTGTGAATGAGAGAGAGAGAGAGAGAGAAGGTGTGAGTGAGAGAGAGAGAAAGAGAAGCCATGAGTGAGAGAGAAAGAGAAAGAGAAGCTGTGAGTGACACAGAGAGAGAGAAGCTGTGAGTGAGAGAGAGAGAGAATGAGAAGCTCTGTGTGAGAGAGAGAGAAAGAGAAGCTGTGTGTGTGAGAGAGAAAGAGAAGCTGTGTGAGTGAGAGAGAGAGAGAGAGAAGCTGTGTGTGTGAGAGAGATTAAGAGAAGCTGTGTGTGTGTGAGAGAGAAAGAGACACTGTGTGTGTGAGAGAGAGAGAGAGAAAGAGAAGCTGTGAGTGAGAGAGAGAGATGCTGTGAGTGAGAGAGAATGAGAGAAGCTGTGTGTGAGAGAAAGAGAAAGAGAAAGTGAAGCTGTGTGTGGGAGAAAGAGAGAATGTAAAGCTGTGAGTGAAAGAGGGAGAGAAAGAGAAGCATTGAGTGAGAGAGAAATAGAGTCTGGGAGAGAGAGAAAGAGAAGCTGTGTGTGAGAGAGAGAATGTGAGTGAGAGCGAGAGAGCGAAAGAGAAGCTGTGATTGAAAGAGAGAGAGAGAGAGAGAAGCTGTGAGTGAGAGAGAGAGAGAGTTGCTGTGAGTGAGTGAGAGAGAGAAACAGAAGCTGCGAGTGAGAGAGAGAAAGAGAAGCTGTGAGTGAGAGACAGAAAGAGAGAAAGAGAAGCTGTGAGTGAGTGAGAGAGAAAAAGCTGTGAGTGAGAGAGAGAGAGAAAGAGATGCTTTGAGTGAGAGAGAGAGAAACAGAAGCTGTGAGTGAGAGAGAGAGAGAAAGAGAGTCTGTGAGAGAGAGAGAAATAGAAGCTGTGAGTGAGAGAGAAAGAGAAGCTGTGAGTGAGTGAGTGAGAGAGAAGCTGTGAGTGAGAGAGAGAGAGAGAAAGAGAAGAATCCCAAGTCATGTTGGCAGATATTCTGAAGGGAATTGCAAGCATAACAACAGAAGTAGAAACCCTTAAAAAAGAACAAGTGGTCATTAAAAAAGAACAAGCAACGATTAAAGAGGAGGTTATGGACTTGAGAAAGCGAGAGAGGGAGAGAGAGGATAAGGTTGGAGAACATGAAAAGAGATTGGAAAGTGTTGAAGAGCAATTAAGACGAGCAAATGTCATAATTCGAAAATTCCCAGAGAATTCACCAGATAAATTGAAAGAAAGAATAGTGAAATGGCTTGATGAAATTATGGAAGACGGTTTCACTCCACAGGAAGTCGTGAACGTATTCAGATTGGGTTCAAAAAGGGGTAAAACTGGGGCAAGGAATGTCATGCTAAAATTTGCCAATGTGGCAGATAAACTGCGTTTAATGGCCCTCATACGGGAGAAAGGAGCAGAGGTTTTAAAAGTTGAAGGCCAAGACATCGAAGTGTATAATGACATCCCAATGGAAGACCGTTTTTGGAGACGATCGATGAAACCAATTACAAAACGACTTCAGGACAAAGGCATAAGGTATAATTGGAAATTTCCAAGACAATTAAGTTTCTTCTATTTGGGAAGACGTTACCTAACAAGTGAAGGTCCCAACATTCTGGACGTAATGATAGAGGCAAAGATATTGGAACCAGGAACTAAAGAATGCTTTGATCTGAAGGAAGAGTTGATTATTTCCGGTGGATATAGAAGACGAGACAGTAATGGAAATGAGAATATGCCCAAAGGAGCAGAAGGAGGAATTCCTCCGGGCCGGGAATAGGTTCGGACTTCTCTTAGGCTCTTATGATTGATCACACACACCCCTCCCCCCTCTGTAACTCAGAGGCCATTGTTAAAAGAAAAAAAATGGGGAGGGAAAATAGTAGTTTGTTTAGTGTATTTTTTTTAGTTGTTTTTCTTTTTTTCTTTATTTGTTTGTTTCAGTATAAGGTGAAGGGAATGTTATATGTTAATCACATGTCCTTAAGAGGAGGTGGGAAATGTAAAAAATTATTGGAGAAAAATAATAGATGAGGAATATAAAAATAATAACATGGAATGTGAAAGGTACTGGTTGTCAAGTAAAGAGAAGGAGACTGGAAGCCGCACTTAGAAAAGACAGACCGGATGTAATCTTCCTTCAGGAAACCCACCAGAAATCGGAGAAAGTCAATAAGCTGTTTTTAGGTTGGACTCAGGTATATGAAAAATCATATGGCTCCTCGAAGGCTAGGGGTGTTGCAACCTTGATATCAAATAGATTAGGTTTTGAGATGATAAAAAGCATATCAGACCCAGAAGGTAGATATTTGATTATAAAGGGGAAAATAGAAGAGGAGGAAATAACGTTGGTGAACCTGTATGTACCAAATGAACATCAAAATAGATTCTTAGATAAGGTGTACCGAATATTGGATAAGGAGAAAACAACAAAAATGATAGTAGCGGGAGATTTTAATTTAATAAGATCCAATTTAGACAGTACAAATACAACAAGAAGCGTAGGTGGAAATAAAATGTATGTGTTAAATAATTGGTTGAAATCACTGGGGTTGAAAGATGCATGGAGGGAACTTAAAGGAGTGGAAAGGGTTTACACATATTTCTCACAAGTCTACAATACGTACTCCAGAATTGATTATATATTTGTTACCGATAACCTGATAAGAAATTTAGATGACATAGAAACAGGAATTTTTAAAGAGTCGGATCACGCAAAAGTTCTGTTGGACATGAAAATAGAGGCAATAAAGATTAGGAGAAATTGGAGATATAATGCTAGATTGTTTAGAGATAAAAAACTTAAAGATCAAATGGTAGAAAAATGGGAAGAAAATTGGAAGTGGAATGATACAGGGGAACTTGGATTGGGTATTGTATGGGATACGATGAAAGCAATATTCAGAGGTGAAAGTATTAGGATGGCAAGTATTAAAAACAAACAGTTAAAAAGTCAACAAGAAGAAATTGAGAAAGAGATTAAAAGGTTGCAGGAGATACACGCAATAACCAAGGATAGAAAGATTTATGAAAGAATGCAGGGATTGAAGAAGGAACTAATTGGAAAAGATATCGAAAAGGTGAAAAGAGACTTGGTATATTTAAAAAGAGAATACTTTGAGTATAGTAACAAAAATTCAAAATTGTTAGCAAGAGCGGCCAAAGAAAAAAGAATAAAAAGGGAAATAGGGATTTTAGTAGATAAAGAAGGAATAAGATATAATAAGATAAAAGATAAATGTAAGGTGGTTAGAGAATTCTACCAAGATCTATACTCTAAAAAGAAGGTAGATATAGATAAATTAAAAAATAAATTGGGAACGCAAATTAAAAATAAAATAAGTCAGGAGCATAAACAAAAGATGGAAGAACCAATAACTGAAGAAGAGATTAAAAAAGTAATAAATAAATTGAAAGTAGGTAAATCCCCGGGAGAAGACGGACTACCTGCTGAATTCTATAAAGAGTTTAAGGACATAGTAATTCCAAAATTGATGAAAATTTATAATGGTATACTTAACGGGGATCAGTTACCTTTATCATGGTATAGAACAATAATTGTTTTAATACCTAAACCGGGAAAAGATATAGAAAGAATAGAATCATACAGACCTATTTCGTTGATAAATCAGGACGCCAAGATTTTTACGACAATATTGGCAAATAGATTAAATAGCTTTATGGATAAATACATAAATAAAGATCAGGCGGGATTTGTGAAGGGGAGACATATGGCAGATTTGGTAAGACGAGTATTGGATCTAATAGATGTGGCAGGACAAACTAAAGAGAAAGTAGGACTATTATCGTTAGATATATTTAAAGCCTTTGATTCCCTGCAATGGATAACAATCAGAGAGATAATTAAGAGTTATGGATTCGGTGATAGGTTTTTAAAAACAATAGAACAATTATATCAACGAGGGTATGCCAAAATTAGGGTTAACGATGGTCTTACAGAGGAGGTGACTTTAGAGGCAGGAACAAGGCAAGGGTGTCCTCTATCTCCAACATTATTTATCATGGCGATGGAAATTTTAGCAAACACAATAAGGGAAGATAAAAATATAGAAGGAATAATGGGAAATAAAATTAGTTTATATGCTGATGACACTTTGTTAATTATGAAACACCCTAGAAGATCTATGGAAAATATTCAAAAACACCTAGTGGAATTTGAACAAATAACAGGTTTGAAAATAAATTGGGACAAATCTGAATTGATATTAAGCAACATTGAAAAGGAGGAGCAAAGGAAAATTAGGGATGAATTTAAAGTAAGGATTAAAGAGAGTTTGAAATATCTAGGGATAAATATCTCGAATAATTTGGAGGATTTAAAAAGATTAAATTATGGTAAACAAAAGAAGGAACTTAAGGAAAAAATCCTGCAATTTCAAAAATTAAGGCTGTCTTGGTTCGGCAGAATAGCGTTGACTAAAATGATGT
This sequence comes from Bradypodion ventrale, assembly GCA_035047345.1. Lineage (NCBI taxonomy): Eukaryota > Metazoa > Chordata > Lepidosauria > Squamata > Chamaeleonidae > Bradypodion > Bradypodion ventrale. Next base: position 228,071,310 of record JAWDJE010000001.1, read on the forward strand.
TATTACCAAAATTAAATTTTTTGTTTGATGCCCTACCAATCCAGCTGACAGATAAAGATATTAAGGAATTTCAAAAATTATTGGATAATTATTGTAACGGGGGATGTAGACCTAGAATTTCAAAGAGATTGTGGTATTTATCTCAAAAGGATGGGGGATTAGGAATACCTAACTTAAGAAATTATTATAAAGCATTTAATATAAGGAATGTAGTTAAGATTTTAATGAAGGAGCCGGTTATATGGGAGGAAATTGAAATGAAGGAATTAAAAGAAGTGGGAAAGAGCTTTTTTTTAGATAAAGAAATAAGGAAAATTCCAGTTAAAAATATAATGCTGAGATCAATGATGGGAGTTTGGAAGAAAGTTAAAATGAAATTGGCCCCAAATACTTCACCGATAATTGAAATAGAAGATTTGAAAAAGTTCCCGATAAGAGTAGATAATGAGATGAAAGAAATTTTGCAGACAAATGGAGCTTTCCTGTTGAAAGATTGGATACGAGTCTGTAAAGATAACGGGAGGAAAAAAGAGTTATATACCCAGATGAAGTTGAATTGGTTTCAAGTAGCGATGGTGAACAAGTGGAATAATAAATATTGGGGGGAGCAGAGTTTGGAGAGACCCAGGACAGAATTTGAAGAATTAGTGGGGAAGATAAGGAAGGAGGAAATTGGAATTAAAGGAATGGTTAGTAAAATTTATAAAATAATAAATACGGAAACCAATTCACAAGAAATTATAAGAAGCATATGGGAGCAAGATTTGAATTTGAAGATGACGGAAAAGGAATGGCAAAACAAATGGAGAAAAAGAATTATGAGATCCCTGTCAGTTAGGGTAAAGGAACATAATTTTAAAATGCTATGGAGGTGGTATCTGACCCCTATGAGACTGCACCAGATAGATAAAAAGAATAATAAAATGTGTTGGAGGTGTAAAAATACACTGGGTACATATGTTCATATGTGGTATGAATGTAAGGTGGTAGAAACATTTTGGTCAAAAATTGAGATTGAGATTGAAAAAATTCTGGGATTGAGTCTCAAGATGGGGCCATCTATCACCTTGTTAACGGATGTAGATAATGTTAATTTAGACAATGATGAAAAAGAACTGTTGTCTATGATGCTGGTCATAGCTAGAATGTGTATTGCAAAAAATTGGAAAAATGAATTAACGTTAAAGACGGAGGAGTGGTATAAACAGATGTGGGATCTCGCATTGAATGAAAAATTAACATGGGAGTTAAACCTAAAAAAAGGCATAATAAAAGTAAACAGATTTTGGAATATATGGCGAAAATTTGTTGACTATTCACTGACGAGAGATGGAATAAACAAATTGACACCAGACCTAATGAAATTCTGGGAATAACAGAATTAAATGGGAAATCCCACAACCTCTTGGACAATGTATATAGCACAGGGTGATGAGTACGTGATATATAGTTTTTGTTTATGTCTCTATTGTTTCTTTTTTTCCTTTTTGTGTTTTCATTTCTGTATAGAAAGTTATTATTATGTTTTAATTGTTTGTCATATATTTTGAAAAATCAATAAAAATTATATAAAAAAAAGAAAGAGAAGCTGTGAGTGAGAGAGAAATAGAAGCTGTGAGTGAGTGAGAGAGAGAGAAGCTGTGAGTGAGAGAGAGAGAGAAAGAGAAGCTGTGAGTGAGAGAGAGAGAGAAAGAGAAGCTGTGAGTGAGAGAGAGAAAGAGAAGCTGAGAAAGAGAGAGTGAAAGAGAAGCTGTGAGTGAGAGAGAGAGAGAAGCTGTGAGTGAGTGAGAGAGAAGTTGTGAGTGAGAGAGAGAAAGAGAAGCTGTGAGTGAGAGAGAGAGAGAGAGAAAGAGAAGCTGTAAGTGAGAGAGAGAGAGAAAGAGAAGCTGAGAAAGAGAGAGAGAAAAAGAAGCTGTAAGTGAGAGAGAAAGAGAAGCTGTGCGTGACACACAGAGAGAGAAGCTGTGAGTGAGTGAGAGAGAGAAAGAGATGCTGTGAGTGAGAGCGAAACAGAAGCTGTGAATGAGAGAGAGAGAGAAAGAGAAGGTGTGAGTGCGAGAGAGAGAGAAAGGGAAGCTGGGTGTGTGTGTGAGAGAAAGAGAAGCTGTGAGTGGGAGAGAGAGAGAAAGAGAAGCTGTGAGTGAGAGAGAGAAAAGCTGTGAGTGAGATAGAGAGAAAGTGAAGCTGTGAGAGAGAGAGAAGCTGTGAGTGAGAGAGAGATAGAAAGAGAAGCTGTGAGTGAGAAAGAAAGAAAGAAAGAGAAGCTGTGAGTGAGAGAGAGAAAGAGATGCTGTGAGTGAGAGAGAGAGAAACAGAAGCTGTGAGTGAGAGAGAGAGAGTCTGATTGAGAAAGAGAGAGAGAAAGAGAAGCTGTGAGTGAGAGAGAGAGAGAGAAGTTGTGAGTGAGAGAGAGAGAAGTTGTGAGTGAGAGAAAGAGAAGCTGTGAGTGAGAGAGAGAGAGAGAAACTGTGAGTGAGAGAGAGAAAGAGAAACTGTGAGTGAGTGAGAAAGAAAGAGAAGCTGTGAGTGTGGGAGAAAGAGAAGCTGTGAGTGAGAGAGAGAGAGAAAGAGAAGCTGTGAGTGAGAGAGAGAAAGAGAAGCTGAGAAAGAGAGAGTGAAAGAGAAGCTGTGAGTGAGAGAGAGAGAGAAGCTGTGAGTGAGTGAGAGAGAAGTTGTGAGTGAGAGAGAGAAAGAGAAGCTGTGAGTGAGAGAGAGAGAGAGAAAGAGAAGCTGTAAGTGAGAGAGAGAGAGAAAGAGAAGCTGAGAAAGAGAGAGAGAAAAAGAAGCTGTAAGTGAGAGAGAAAGAGAAGCTGTGAGTGACACAGAGAGAGAGAAGCTGTGAGTGAGAGAGAGAGAGAAAGAGATGCTGTGAGTGAGAGAGAAACAGAAGCTGTGAATGAGAGAGAGAGAGAAAGAGAAGGTGTGAGTGCGAGAGAGAGAGAAAGGGAAGCTGGGTGTGTGTGAGAGAGAAAGAGAAGCTGTGAGTGGGAGAGAGAGAGAAAGAGAAGCTGTGAGTGAGAGAGAGAGAAGCTGTGAGTGAGATAGAGAGAAAGAGAAGCTGTGAGAGAGAGAGAGAAGCTGTGAGTGAGAGAGAGATAGAAAGAGAAGCTGTGAGTGAGAGAGAGAGAAAGAAAGAAAGAGAAGCTGTGAGTGAGAGAGAGAAAGAGATGCTGTGAGTGAGAGAGAGAGAAACAGAAGCTGTGAGTGAGAGAGAGAGAGTCTGATTGAGAAAGAGAGAGAGAAAGAGAAGCTGTGAGTGAGAGAGAGAGAGAGAAGTTGTGAGTGAGAGAGAGAGAAGTTGTGAGTGAGAGAAAGAGAAGCTGTGAGTGAGAGAGAGAGAGAGAGAGAAACTGTGAGTGAGAGAGAGAAAGAGAAACTGTGAGTGAGTGAGAAAGAAAGAGAAGCTGTGAGTGTGGGAGAGAGAGAAGCTGTGAGTGAGAGAGAGAGAGAGAAAGAGATGCTGTGAGTGAAAGAAAGAGAGCGAAAGAGAAGCTGTGAGTGAGAGAGAGAGAAAGAGAAGCTGTGAGTGAGTGAGAGAGAGAAAGGAAAGCTGTGAATGTGTGTGAGAGAGAGAGCTGTGTGTGTGAGAGAGAGAAAGAGAAGCTGTGAGTGAGAGAGAGAGAGAAAGAGAAGCTGTGAGTGAGAGAGAGAGGAATAGAGTCTGTGAGAGAGAGAGAAAGAGAAGCTGTGTGAGAGAGAGAAGCTGTGAGTGAGAGCGAGAGAGCGAAAGAGAAGCTGTGAGTGAAAGAGGGAGAAAGACAAGCTGTGAGTGAGAGAGAAAGAGAGTTGCTGTGAGTGAGTGAGAGAGAGAAACAGAAGCTGTGAGTGAGAGAGAGAAAGAGAGAAAGAGAAGCTGTGAGTGAGAGAGAGAGAAAGAGAAGCTGTGAGAGAGAGAGAAAGCTGTGAGTGAGAGAGAGAGAGAAAGAGATGCTTTGAGTGAGAGAGAGAAAAATAGAAGCTGTGAGTGAGAGAGAGAGAAAGAGAGTCTGTGTGAGAAAGAGAGAAAGAGAAGCTGTGAGTGAGAGAGAGAGAGAAGCTGTGAGTGAGAGAGAGAGAAATAGAAGCTGTGAGTTAGAGAGAAAGAGAAGCTGTGAGTGAGTGGGAGAGAGAGAAGCTGTGAGTGAGAGAGAGAGAGAGAAAGAGAAGTTGTGAGTGAGAGAGAGAGAGAAAGAGAAGCTGTGAGTGAGAGAGAGAAAGAGAAGCTGAGAAAGAGAGAGTGAAAGAGAAGCTGTCAGTGAGAGAGAGAGAGAGAAGCTGTGAGTGAGTGAGAGAGAAGCTGTCAGTGAGAGAGAGAGAGAAAGTGAAGCTGTGAGTGAGAGAGAGAGAAAGAGAAGCTGTGAGTGAGAGAGAGAAAAAGCGAATCTGAGAAAGAGAGAGAGAAAGAGAAGCTGTGAGTGAGAGAGAAAGAGAAAGAGAAGCTGTGAGTGACACACAGAGAGAGAAGCTGTGAGTGAGTGAGAGAGAGAAAGAGATGCAGTGAGTGAGAGAGAAACAGAAGCTGTGAGTTTGGGAGAGAGAAGCTGTGAGTGAGAGAGAGAGAGAAAGAGATGCTGTGAGTGAAAGAAAGAGAGTGAAAGAGAAGCTGTGAGTGAGAGAGAGAGAGAAAGAGAAGCTGTGAGTGAGTGAGAGAGAGAAAGGGAAGCTGTGAGTGTGTGACAGAGAGAGAGCTGTGAGTGAGAGAGAGAGAAAGAGAAGCTGTGAGTGATAGAGAAAGAGAGAGAAAGATAAGCTGTGAGTGAGAGAGAGAGAAAGAATCTGAGAAAGAGTGTGTGAAAGAGAAGCTGTGAGAGAGAGATAGAACTTGTGAGTGAGAGAGAAACAGAAGCTGTGAATGAGATAGAGAGAGAGAGAAGGCGTGAGTGAGAGAGAAAAAGAGAAGCTGTGAGAGAGAGAGAGAGAAAGAGAATCTGAGAAAGAGTGTGTGAAAGAGAAGCTGTGTGTGTGAGAGAGAGAGAACTTGTGAGTGAGAGAGAGAGAAACTGTGAGTGAGAGAGAGAGAGAAAGAGATGCTGTGAGTGAGAGAGAAACAGAAGCTGTGAATGAGAGAGAGAGAGAGAAGGTGTGAGTGAGAGAGAAAGAGAAAGAGAAGCTGTGAGTGACACACAGAGAGAGAAGCTGTGAGTGAGAGAGAGAGAGAATGAGAAGCTCTGTGTGTGTGAGAGAGAAAGAGAAGCTGTGTGTGAGAGAGAGAAAGAGAAGCTGTGTGAGTGAGAGAGAGAGAGAAGCTGTGTGTGTGAGAGAGATTAAGAGAAGCTGTGTGTGTGTGAGAGAGAAAGAGACACTGTGCGTGTGTGTGAGAGAGAGAGAGAAAGAGAAGCTGTGAGTGAGAGAGAGAGATGCTGTGAGTGAGGGAGAATGAGAGAAGCTGTGTGTGAGAGAAAGAGAAAGTGAAGCTGTGTGTGAGAGAAAGAGAGAATGTGAAGCTGTGAGTGAAAGAGAGAGAGAAAGAGAAGCATTGAGTGAGAGATAGAGAAATAGAGTCTGGGAGAGAGAGAGAAAGAGAATCTGTGCGTGAGAGAGAGAATGTGAGTGAGAGCGAGAGAGCGAAAGAGAAGCTGTGAGTGAAAGAGAGAGAGAAAGAGAAGCTGTGAATGAGAGAGAGAGAGTTGCTGTGAGTGAGTGAGAGAGAGAAACAGAACCTGTGAGTGAGAGAGAGAAAGAGAGAAAGAGAAGCTGTGAGTGAGAGAGAGAGAGAGAAAAAGCTGTGAGTGAGAGAGAGAAAGAGATGCTTTGAGTGAGAGAGAGAGAAACAGAAGCTGTGAGTGAGAGAGAGAGAAAGAGAGGAAGAGAAGCTGTGAGTGAGTGAGAGAGAGAAGCTGTGAGTGAGAGAGAGAAGCTGTGAGTGAGAGAGAGAGAAATAGAAGCTGTGAGTGAGAGAGAAAGAGAAGCTGTGAGTGAGTGAGAGAGAGAGAGAAGCTGTGAGAGAGAGAGAGAAAGAGAAGCTGTGAGTGAGAGAGAAATAGAAGCTGTGAGTGAGTGAGAGAGAGAGAAGCTGTGAGTGAGAGAGAAACAGAAGCTGTGAGTGAGAGAGAGAAAGAGAGAAAGAGAAGCTGTGAGTGAGAGAGATAGAGAGAAAAAGCTGTGAGTGAGAGAGAGAAAGAGATGCTTTGAGTGAGAGAGAGAGAAACAGAAGCTGTGAGTGAGAGAGAGAGAGAAAGAGAGTCTGTGAGAGAAAGAGAGGAAGAGAAGCTTAGGTGAGTGAGAGAGAGAAGCTGTGAGTGAGAGAGAGAAGCTGTGAGTGAGAGAGAGAAATAGAAGCTGTGAGTGAGAGAGAAAGAGAAGCTGTGAGTGAGTGTGAGAGAGAGAGAAGCTGTGAGTGAGAGAGAGAGAAAGAGAAGATGTGAGTGAGAGAGAAAGAGAAGCTGTGAGTGAGTGAGAGAGAGAGAAGCTGTGAGTGAGAGAGAGAGAAAGAGAAGCTGTGAGTGAGAGAGAGAGAGAAAGAGAAGCTGTGAGTGAGAGAGAGAAAGAGAAGCTGAGAAAGAGAGAGTGAAAGAGAAGCTGTGAGTGAGAGAGAGAGAAGCTGTGAGTGAGAGAGAGAGAGAAGCTGTGAGTGAGAGAGAGAGAAAGAGAAGCTGGGAGAGAGAGAGAGAAAGAGAAGCTGTAAGTGAGAGAGAGAGAGAGAAAGAGAATCTGAGAAAGAGAGAGAGAAAGAGAAGCTGTAAGTAAGAGAGAAAGAGAAGCTGTGAGTGACACACACAGAGAGAGGCTGTGAGTGAGAAAGAGAGAGAAAGAGATGCTGTGAGTGAGAGAGAAACAAAAGCTGTGAATGAGAGAGAGAAAGGGAAGGTGTGAGTGGGAGAGAGAGAAAGAGAAGCTGTGTGTGTGAGAGAGAGAAACTGTGAGTGAGAGGGAGAAAGAGAAACTGTGAGTGAGTGAGAAAGAAAGAGAAGCTGTGAGTGTGGGAGAGAGAGAAGCTGTGAGTGAGAGAGAGAGAGAGAAAGAGATGCTGTGAGTGAAAGAAAGAGAGCGAAAGAGAAGCTGTGAGTGAGAGAGAGAGAGAAAGAGAAGCTGTGAGTGAGTGAGAGAGAGAAAGGGAAGCTGTGAGTGTGTGTGAGAGAGAGAGCTGTGAGTGAGAGAGAGAGAAAGAGAAGCTGTGAGTGAGAGAGAGAGAGAAAGAGAAGCTGTGAGTGAGAGAGAGAAAGAGAAGCTGAGAAAGAGAGAGTGAAAGAGAACCTGTGAGTGAGAGAGAGAGAGAGAAGCTGTGTGTGAGAGCGAAAGAGCGAAAGAGAAGCTGTGAGTGAAAGAGAGAGAGAAAGAGAAGCTGTGAGTGAGAGAGAGAGAGTTGCTGTGAGTGATAGAGAGAGAAACAGAAGCTGTGAGTGAGAGAAAGAGAGAAAGAGCTGTGAGTGAGAGAGAGAGAAAGAGAAGCTGTGAGTGAGAGAGAGAGAGAAAGCTGTGAGTGAGAAAGAGAGAGAGAGAGAGAAAGAGATGCTTTGAGTGAGAGAGAGAGAAATAGAAGCTGTGAGTGAGAGAGAGAGAGAAAAAGAGTCTGTGTGAGAAAGAGAGAAAGAGAAGCTGTGAGTGAGAGAGAGAGAGAAGTTGTGAGTGAGAGAGAAAGAAGCTGTGAGTGAGAGAGAGAAATAGAAGCTGTGAGTTAGAGAGAAAGAGAAACTGTGAGTGAGTGGGAGAGAGAGAAGCTGTGAGTGTGAGAGAGAGACAGAGAGAGAGAAGGAGAAGCTGTGTGTGTGTGAGAGAGAGAGAAGCTGTGAGTGAGAGAGAGAAAGAGAAGCTGAGAAAAAGAGAGTGAAAGAGAAGATGTGAGTGAGAGAGAGAGAAGCTGTGAGTGAGAGAGAGAGAAGCTGTGATTGGGAGAGAGAGAGAAAGAGAAGCTGTGAGTGAGAGACAGAGAGAAAGAGAAGCTGTGAGTGAGAGACAGAGAGAAAGAGAAGCTGTGAGTGAAAGAGAGAGAAAGAGAAGCTGTGAGTGTGAGAGAGAGAGAGTTGCTGTGAATGAGTGAGAGAGAGAAGCAGAAGCTGTGAGTGAGAGAGAGAAAGAGAGAAAGAGAAGCTGTGAGTGAGAGAGAGAGAAAGAGAAGCTGTGAGTGAGAAAGAGAGAAAAAAAGCTATGAGTGAGAGAGAGAGAGAGAAAGAGATGCTTTGAGTGAGAGAGAGAGAAATAGAAGCTGTGAGTGAGAGAGAGAGAGAAGCTGTGAGTGAGAGAGAGAGAAGCTGTGAGTGAGAGAGAGAGAAATAGAAGCTGTGAGTTAGATAGAAAGAGAAACTGTGAGTGAGTGGGAGAGAGAGAAGCTGTGAGTAAGAGAGAGAGACAGAGAGAGAGAAAGAGAAGCTGTGTGTGTGAGAGAGAGAAAGAGAAGCTGTGAGTGAGAAAGAGAAGTTGAGAAAAAGAGAGTGAAAGAGAAGATGTGAGTGAGAGAGAGAGAGAAGCTGTGAGTGAGTGAGAGAGAAGCTGTGAGTGAGAGAGAGAGAAAGAGAAGCTGTGAGTGAGAGACAGAGAGAAAGAGAAGCTGTGAGTGAGAGAGAAAGAGAAAGAGAAGCTGTGAGTGACACAGAGAGAGAGAAGCTGTGAGTGAGAGAGAGAGAAAGAGAAGCTGTGAGTGAGAGAGAAAGAGAAAGAGAAGCTGTGAGTGACACAGAGAGAGAGAAGCTGTGAGTGAGAGAGAGAGAGAGAAAGAGATGCTGTGAGTGAGAGAGAAACAGAAGCTGTGAATGAGAGAGAGAGAGAAAGAGAAGGTGTGAGTGAGAGAGAGAGAGAAAGGGAAGCTGTGAGTGAGAGAGAGAGAAGCTGTGAGTGAGAGAGAGACAGAAAGAGAATCTGTGAGTGAGAGAGAGAGAGAAGCTGTGAGTGAGAGAGGGTGAATCTGTGAGTGAGAGAGAGAAGCTGTGAGTGAGAGAGAGATAGAAAGAGAAGCTGTGAGTGAGAGAGAGAGAAAGAAAGAAAGAGAAGCTGTGAGTGAGAGAGAGAAAGAGATGCTGTGAGTGAGAGAGAGAGAAACAGAAGCTGTGAGTGAGAGAGAGAGAGAAGCTGTGAGTGAGAGAGAGAGAAGTTGTGAATGAGAGAGAGAGAGAAAGAGAAGCTGTGAGCGAGAGAGAAAGAGAAGCTGTGAATGAGTGAGAGAGAGAAAGAGAAGCTGTGAGAGAGAAAGAGAGACAGAGAAGCTGTGTGTGAGAGAGATAGAAAGAGATGCTGTGAGAGAGACAAAGAGAGAGAAAGAGAAGCTGTGAGTGAGAGAGAGAGAGAGAAGCTGTGAGTGAGAGAGAGAGAGAAAGAGAAGCTGTGAGAGAGACAGAGAATCTGTGTGTGTGAGAGAGAGAGAAACGGTGAGTGAGAGAGAGAAAGAGAAACTGTGAGTGAGTGAGTGAGAAAGAGAAGCTGTGAGTGAGAGAGAGAGAAGCTGTGAGTGAGAGAGAGAGAAGCTGTGAGTGAGAGAGAGAGAGTTACTGTGAGTGAGTGAGAGAGAGAAACAGAAGCTGCGAGTGAGAGAGAGAAAGAGAGAAAGAGAAGCTGGGAGTGAGAGAGAGAAAGAGAGAAAGAGAAGCTGTGTGTGTGTGTGAGAGAGAGAGATGTGAGTGAGAGAGAGAGAAAAAGAGATGCTGTGAGAGAGAGAGACTAACAGAAGCTGTAAGTGAGAGAGAGAGAGAAAGAGAGTCTGTGTGAGAAAGAGAGGAAGAGAAGCTGTGGTGAGAGAGAGAGAAGCTGTGAGTGAGAAAGAGAAGCTGTGAGTGAGAGAGAGAGAAAGAGAAGCTGTGAGTGAGAGAGAAAGAGAAGCTGTGAGTGAGAGAGAGAGAGAGAAGCTGTGAGTGAGAGATAGAAAGAAAGAGAAGCTGTGAGTGAGAGAGAGAAAGAGAAGCTGTGAGTGAGAGAGAGAAAGAGAAGCTGAGAAAGAGAGAGTGAAAGAGAAGCTGTGAGTGAAAGAGAGAGAGAAGCTGTGAGTGTGTGAGAGAGAAGTTGTGAGTGAGAGAGAGAGAAAGAGAAGCTGTGAGTGAGAGAGAGAGAGCAAGAGAAGCTGTAAGTGAGAGAAGGAGAAAGAGAATCTGAGAAAGAGAGAGAGAAAGAGAAGCTGTAAGTGAGAGAGAAAGAGAAGCTGTGAGTGACACAGAGAGAGAAGCTGTGAGTGAGAGAGAGAGAGAAAGAGATGCTGTGAGTGAGAGAGAAACAGAAGTTGTGAATGGGAGAGAGAGAGAAAGAGAAAGTGTGAGTGGGAGAGAGAGAGAAAGAGAAGCTGTGTGTGAGAGAGAGAGAAACTGTGAGTTAGAGAGAGAAAGAGAAAGAGATGCTGTGAGTGAAAGAAAGAGAGTGAAAGAGAAGCTGTGAGTGAGAGAGAGATTGAAAGAGAAGGTGTGAGTGAGTGAGAGAGAGAAAGGGAAGCTGTGAGTGTGTGTGAGAGAGAGAGCTGTGAGTGACAGAGAGAGAAAGAGAAGCTGTGAGTGAGAGAGAGAAAGAGAAGCTGAGAAAGAGAGAGTGAAAGAGACCTGTGAGTTAGAGAGAGAGAGAAGCTGTGAGTGAGAGAGAGAGAAGCTGTGAGTGAGAGAAAGAGAAAGTGAAGCTGTATGTGAGAGAAAGAGAAAGTGAAGCTGTGTGTGAGAGAAAGAGAGAAAGTGAAGCTGTGAGTGAGAGAGAGAGAGAGAAAGAGAAGCTGTGAGTGAGAGAGAAAGAGAAGCTGTGAGTGAGTGAGTGAGAGAGAAGCTGTAAGTGAGAGAAAAAGAGAGAGAAAGAGAAGCTGTGAGTGAGAGTGAGAAAGAGAAGCTGTGTGAGAGAGAGAAAGAGAAGCTGTGTGTGTGTGTGAGAGAGAGAGAGAGAGAGAGAAGCTGTGTGTGTGAGAGAAAGAGACACTGTGTGTGTGAGAGAGAGAGAGAGAAAGAGAAGCTGTGAGTGAGAGAGAGAGATGCTGTGAGTGAGAGAGAGAGAAAGAGAAGCTGTGTGTGAGAGAAAGAGAAAGTGAAGCTGTGTGTGAGAGAAAGAGAGAAAGTGAAGCTGTGAGTGAGAGAGAGAGAGAGAAAGAGAAGAATTGAGTAAGAGAGAGAGAAATAGAGTCTGTGAGAGAGAGAGAGAAAGAGAAGCTGGGTGTGTGAGAGAAGATGTGAGTGAGAGCAAAAGAGTGAAAGAGAAGCTGTGAGTGAAAGAGAGAGAAGCTGTGAGTGAGAGAGAGAGAGTTGCTGTGAGTGAGTGAGAGAGAGAAACAGAAGGTGCGAGTGAGAGAGAGAAAGAGAGAAAGAGAAGCTGTGAGTGAGAGAGAGAGAGAGAAGCTGTGAGTGAGTGAGAGAGAGAAAAAGCTGTGAGTGAGAGAGAAAGAGATGCTTTGAGTGAGAGAGAGAGAAACAGAAGCTGTGAGTGAGAGAGAGAGAAAGAGAGTCTGTGTGAGAAAGAGAGAAAGAGAAGCTGTGAGTGAGAGAGAGAGAGAAGCTGTGAGTGAGAGAGAGAGAAGGTATGAGTGAGAGAGAGAGAAATAGAAGCTGTGAGTGAGAAAGAGAAGCTGTTAGTGAGTGAGAGAGAAGATGTAAGTGAGTGAAAGAGAGAGAGAAAGAGAAGCTGTGAGTGAGATAGAGAGAGAAAGAGAAGCTGTGAGAGAGAGTGAGAAAGAAGCTGTGAGTGAGAGAGAGAGAAAGAGAAGCTGGGAGTGAGACAAAGAGAGAGAAAGAGAAGCTGTGAGTGAGAGAGAGCGAGAGAAAGAGAAGCTGTGATTGAGGAGAGAAAGAGAAGCTGTGAGTGAGTGAGAGAGAGAAAGAGAAGCTGTGAGTGAGAGAGAGAGAGAGAGAAGCTGTGAGTGAGAGAGAGAAAGAGAAGTTGTGAGTGAGAGAGAGAGGAAGAGATGCTGTGAGTGAGAGAGAGAGAGAAAGAGAAGCTGTGAGAGAGAGTGAGAAAGAGAAGCTGTGAGTGAGAGGGAGAGAAAGAGAAGCTGTGATTGAGAGAGAGAGAGAGAGAAGCTGTGAGTGAGAGAGAGAGAAAGAGAAGCTGTGAGTGAGAGAGAGAGGAAATGATGCTGTGAGTGAGAGAGAGAGAAAGAGAAGCTGTGAGTGAGTGAGAGAGAGAGAAAATCTGTGAGTGAGAGGGAGAGAGAGAAAGAGAAGCTGTGAGAGAGAGAGATAGAAAGAGAAGCTATGAGTGAGAGAGAGAGAGAAAGAGAAGCTCTGAGTGAGAGAGAGAGAAAGAGAGTCTGAGAAAGAGAGAGTGAAAGAGAAGCTGTGAGTGAGAGCGAGAGAGAGAAGCTGTGAGTGAGAGAGAGAGACAGAGAAGCTGTGAGTGAGAGAGAAACAGAAGCTGTGAGTGAGAGTGAGAGAGAAAGAGAAGGTGTGAGTGAGAGAGAGAAAGAGAAGCTGTGAGTGAGAGAGAAAGAAAGAGAAGCTGTGAGTGAGAGAGGGAGAGAGAAAGAAAAGCTATGAGTGAGAGAGAGAGAAAGAGAGTCTGTGTGAGAATGAGAGTGAAAGAGAAGCTGTGAGTGAGAGAGAGAAGCTGTGAGTGAGAGAAAGAGAGACAGAGAAGCTGTGAGTGAGAGAGAAACAGAAGCTGTGAGTGAGAGTGAGAGAGAGTGAAGCTGTAAGTGAGAGAAAGAATGAGAGAAAGGGAAGGTGTGAGTGCGAGAGAGAGAGAAAGAGAAGCTGTGTGTGTGTGAGAGAGAGAGAAGCTGTGAGTGAGAGAGAGAGAGAAAGAGATGCTGTGAGTGAGAGAGAAACAGAAGCTGTCAATGAGAGAGAGAGAGAAAAAGAAGGTGTGAGAGAGTGAGAGAGAAAGAGATGTGTGTGTGTGAGAGAGAGAAGCTGTGAGTGAGAGAGAGAGAGAAGCTGTGAGTGAGAGAGAGAATGAGAAGCTGTGTGTGTGTGAGAGAGAGAAGCTGTGAGTGAGAGAGAGAAAGAGAAACTGTGAGTGAGAGAGAAAGAAAGAGAAGCTGTGAGTGAGAGAGAGAAAGAGAAGCTGTGAGTGAGAGAGAGAGAGAGAAGCTGTGAGTGTGAGAGAGAAAGAGAAGCTGTGAGTGAGAGCGAGAGAGAGAAAGAGATGCAGTGAGTGAAAGAGAGAGAGAGAAAGAGAAGTTGTAAGTGAGAGAGAGAGAAAGAGAAGCTTTGAGTGAGTGAGAGAGAGAAAGGGTAGATGTGAGTGTGTGTGAGAGAGAGAGCAGTGAGAGAGAGAGAGAGAAAGAGAAGCTGTTAGTGAGAGAGAAAGAGTAGCTGTTAGTGACACAGAGAGAGAGAAGCTGTGAGTGAGAGAGAGAGAGAAAGAGAAGCTGTGAGTGACAGAGAGAGAGAATGAGAAGCTGTGAGTGAGAGAGAAAGAGAAGCTGTGAGTGAGAGAGAGAGAGAAAAAGTGAAGCTGTGAGTGAGAGAGAGAAAGAGAAGCTGTGTGTGTGAGAGAGAGAGAGCAGTGAGTGAGAGAGAGAGAAAGAGAAGCTGTGAGTGAGAGAGAGAGAAAGAGAAGCTGTGAGTGAGAGAGTGAGAAAGAGAATCTGAGAAAGAGAGAGTGAAATAGAAGCTGTGGGTTAGATAGAGAGAGAGAAGCTGTGAGTGAGAGAGAGAGAAAGAGATGCTGTGAGTGAGAGAGAAACAGAAGCTGTCAATGAGAGAGAGAGAAAGAGAAGTTGTGAGTGAGAGAGAGAGAGAAAGAGAAGCTGTGAGAGAGAGAGAGAAAGAGAGTCTGTGTGAGAAAAAGAGAAAGAGAAGCTGTGAGTGAGAGAGAGAGAGAAGCTGTGAGTGAGAGAGAGAGAAGCTGTGAGTGAGAGAGAGAGAAATAGAAGCTGTGAGTTAGAGAGTAAGAGAAGCTGTGAGTGAGTGGGAGAGAGAGAAGCTGTGAGTGAGAGAGAGAGAGAGAGAGAGAAGTTGTGAGTGAGAGAGAGACAGAAAGAGAAGCTGTGAGTGAGAGAGAGAGAGAAAAAGCTGTGAGTGAGAGAGAGAGAGAAAGAGATGCTTTGAGTGAGAGAGAGAGAAATAGAAGCTGTGATTGAGAGAGAGAGAAAGAGAGTCTGTGTGAGAAAAAGAGAAAGAGAAGCTGTGAGTGAGAGAGAGAGAGAAGCTGTGAATGAGAGAGAGAGAAGCTGTGAGTGAGAGAGAGAGAAATAGAAGCTGTGAGTTAGAGAGTAAGAGAAGCTGAGTGAGAGAGTGAGAAAGAGAATCTGAGAAAGAGAGAGTGAAATAGAAGCTGTGGGTTAGAGAGAGAGAGAAGCTATGAGTGAGAGAGAGAGAAAGAGATGCTGCGAGTGAGAGAGAAACAGAAGCTGTCAATGAGAGAGAGAGAAAGAGAAGTTGTGAGTGAGAGAGAGAGAGAAAGAGAAGCTGAGAGAGAGAGAGAGAAAGAAAGAGAAGCTGTTAGTGAGAGAGAAAGAGAAGCTGTTAGTGACACAGAGAGAGAGAAGCTGTGAGTGAGAGAGAGAGAGAAAGAGAAGCTATGAGTGACAGAGAGAGAGAATGAGAAGCTGTGAGTGAGAGAGAAAGAGAAGCTGTGAGTGAGAGAGAGAGAAAAAGAGAAGCTGTGAGTGAGAGAGAGAAAGAGAAGCTGTGTGTGAGTGAGAGAGAGAGAAGCTGTGTGTGAGAGAAAGAAAGAAAGAAAGTGAAGCTGTGAGTGAGAGAGAGACAGAAAGAGAAGCTGTGAGTGAGAGAGAGAGAGAAAAAGCTGTGAGTGAGAGAGAGAGAGAAAGAGATGCTTTGAGTGAGAGAGAGAGAAATAGAAGCTGTGATTGAGAGAGAGAGAAAGAGAGTCTGTGTGAGAAAAAGAGAAAGAGAAGCTGTGAGTGAGAGAGAGAGAGAAGCTGTGAATGAGAGAGAGAGAAGCTGTGAGTGAGAGAGAGAGAAATAGAAGCTGTGAGTTAGAGAGTAAGAGAAGCTGAGTGAGAGAGTGAGAAAGAGAATCTGAGAAAGAGAGAGTGAAATAGAAGCTGTGGGTTAGAGAGAGAGAGAAGCTATGAGTGAGAGAGAGAGAAAGAGATGCTGCGAGTGAGAGAGAAACAGAAGCTGTCAATGAGAGAGAGAGAAAGAGAAGTTGTGAGTGAGAGAGAGAGAGAAAGAGAAGCTGAGAGAGAGAGAGAGAAAGAAAGAGAAGCTGTTAGTGAGAGAGAAAGAGAAGCTGTTAGTGACACAGAGAGAGAGAAGCTGTGAGTGAGAGAGAGAGAGAAAGAGAAGCTATGAGTGACAGAGAGAGAGAATGAGAAGCTGTGAGTGAGAGAGAAAGAGAAGCTGTGAGTGAGAGAGAGAGAAAAAGAGAAGCTGTGAGTGAGAGAGAGAAAGAGAAGCTGTGTGTGAGTGAGAGAGAGAGAAGCTGTGTGTGAGAGAAAGAAAGAAAGAAAGTGAAGCTGTGAGTGAGAGAGAGAGAGAAAGAGAAGCATTGAGTGAGAGAGAGAGAGAAAGAGAGGCTGTGAGTGAGAGAGAGAGAAATAGAAGCTGGGAGTGAGAGAGAGAGAAAGAGAGTCTGTGTGAGAAAGAGAGAAATAGAAGCTGTGAGTGAGAGAGAGAGAGAACGCTGTGAGTGAGAGAGAGAGAAAGAGATGCTTTGAGTGAGAGAGAGAGAAATAGAAGCTGTGAGTGAGAGAGAGAGAAAGAGAGTCTGTGTGAGAAAGAGAGAAAGAGAAGCTGTGAGTGAGAGAGAGAGAGAAGCTGTGAGTGAGAGAGATAGAAATAGAAGCTGTGAGTGAGAGAGAGAGAGAAGCTGTGAGTGTGAGAGAGAAAGAGAAGCTGTGAGAGAGAGAGAAAGAGAAAGAGATGCTGTGAGTGAAAGAGAGAGAGAGAAAGAGAAGTTGTAAGTGAGAGAGAGAGAAAGAGAAGCTTTGAGTGAGTGAGAGAGAGAAAGGGAAGATGTGAGTGTGTGTGTGAGAGAGAGCTGTGAGTGAGAGAGAGAGAAATAGAAGCTGTGAGTGAGAGAGAGAGAAAGAGAAGCTGTGAGTGAGAGAGTGAGAAAGAGAATCTGAGAAAGAGAGAGTGAAATAGAAGCTGTGAGTTAGAGAGAGAGAGAGAAGCTATGAGTGAGAGAGAGAGAAAGAGATGCTGCGAGTGAGAGAGAAACAGAAGCTGTCAATGAGAGAGAGAGAAAGAGAAGTTGTGAGTGAGAGAGAGAGAGAAAGAGAAGCTGAGAGAGAGAGAGAGAGAAAGAGAAGCTGTTAGTGAGAGAGAAAGAGAAGCTGTTAGTGACACAGAGAGAGAGAAGCTGTGAGTGAGAGAGAGAGAGAAAGAGAAGCTGTGAGTGACAGAGAGAGAGAATGAGAAGCTGTGAGTGAGAGAGAAAGAGAAGCTGTGAGTGAGAGAGAGAGAGAAAAAGAGAAGCTGTGAGTGAGAGAGAGAGAGAAGCTGTGTGTGAGTGAGAGAGAGAGAAGCTGTGTGTGAGAGAAAGAAAGAAAGAAAGTGAAGATGTGAGTGAGAGAGAGAGAGAGAGAAAGAGAAGCATTGAGTGAGAGAGAGAAATGGAGTCAGTGAGAGAGAGAGAAAGATAAGCTGTGTGTGTGAGAGAGAGAAGCTGTGAGTGAGAGAGAGAGAGTTGCTGTGAGTGAGTGAGAGAGAGAAAAGAAGCTGTGA
Source organism: Bradypodion ventrale (assembly GCA_035047345.1). Taxonomy (NCBI): domain Eukaryota; kingdom Metazoa; phylum Chordata; class Lepidosauria; order Squamata; family Chamaeleonidae; genus Bradypodion; species Bradypodion ventrale. The sequence goes on from JAWDJE010000001.1 coordinate 228,087,752, forward strand.
GTGAGAGAGAGAAAGAGAGAAAGAGAAGCTGTGAGTAAGAGAGAGAGAAAGAGAGGCTGTGAGTGAGAGAGAGAGAAATAGAAGCTGTGAGTGAGAGAGAGAGAAAGAGAGTCTGTGTGAGAAAGAGAGAAATAGAAGCTGTGAGTGAGAGAGAGAGAGAAGCTGTGAGTGAGAGAGAGAAGCTGTGAGTGAGAGAGAGAGAAATAGAAGCTGTGAGTGAGGGAGAAAGAGAAGCTGTGAGTGAGTGAGTGAGTGAGAGAAGCTGTGAGTGAGAGAGAGAGACAAAGAGAAGCTGTGAGTGAGAGAGAGAGAGAGAAGCTGTGAGTGAGAGAGAGAAAGAGAAGCTGAGAAAGAGAGAGTGAAAGAGAAGCTGTGAGTGAGAGAGAGAGAGAGAAAGAGAAGCTGTGAGTGAGAGAGAGAGAAAGAGAATCTGAGAAAGAGAGTGTGAAAGAGAAGCTGTAAGAGAGAGAGAGAAGCTGTGAGTGAGAGAGAGAGAAGCTTTGAGTGATAGAGAGAGAGAGAGATGCTGTGAGTGAGAGAGAAACCGAAGCTGTGAATGAGAGAGAGAGAGAAAGAGAAGGTATGAGTGAGAGAGAGAGAGAAAGAGAAGCTATGAGAGAGAGAGAGAGAGAAGCCGTGAGTGAGAGAGAAAGAGAAAGAGAAGCTGTGAGTTACACAGAGAGAGAGAAGCTGTGAGTGAGAGAGAGAGAAAAAGAGAAGCTGTGAGTGTGAGAGAGAGAGAGAGAAAGAGAAGCTGTGAGTGAGAGAGAGAAAGAGAAGCTGTGTGTGAGTGAGAGAGAGAGAGAGAAGCTGTGTGTGAGTGAGAGAGAGAGAGAGAAGCTGTGTGTGTGTGTGAGATTAAGAGAAGCTGTGTGTGTGAGAGAGAGGAAGAGACTGTGTTTGAGAGAGAGAGAAAGAGAGAAAGAGAAGCTGTGAGTGAGAGAGAGAGATGCTGTGAGTGAGAGAGAGAGAGAGAAAGAGATGCTGTGAGTGAGAGAGAAACAGAAGCTGTCAATGAGAGAGAGAGAGAAAGAGAAGGTGTGAGAGAGTGAGAGAGAAAGAGATGTGTGTGTGTGAGAGAGAGAAGCTGTGAGTGAGTGAGAGAGAGAGAAGCTGTGAGTGAGAGAGAGAATGAGAAGCTGTGTGTGTGTGAGAGAGAGAAGCTGTGAGTGAGAGAGAGAAAGAGAAACTGTGAGTGAGAGAGAAAGAAAGAGAAGCTGTGAGTGAGAGAGAGAAAGAGAAGCTGTGAGTGAGAGAGAGAGAGAGAAGCTGTGAGTGTGAGAGAGAAAGAGAAGCTGTGAGTGAGAGCGAGAGAGAGAAAGAGATGCAGTGAGTGAAAGAGAGAGAGAGAAAGAGAAGTTGTAAGCGAGAGAGAGAGAAAGAGAAGCTTTGAGTGAGTGAGAGAGAGAAAGGGTAGATGTGAGTGTGTGTGAGAGAGAGAGCAGTGAGTGAGAGAGAGAGAAAGAGAAGCTGTTAGTGAGAGAGAAAGAGTAGCTGTTAGTGACACAGAGAGAGAGAAGCTGTGATTGAGAGAGAGAGAGAAAGAGAAGCTGTGAGTGACAGAGAGAGAGAATGAGAAGCTGTGAGTGAGAGAGAGAGAGAAAAAGTGAAGCTGTGAGTGAGAGAGAGAAAGAGAAGCTGTGTGTGTGTGAGAGAGAGAGCAGTGAGTGAGAGAGAGAGAAAGAGAAGCTGTGAGTGAGAGAGAGAGAAAGAGAAGCTGTGAGTGAGAGAGTGAGAAAGAGAATCTGAGAAAGAGAGAGTGAAATAGAAGCTGTGGGTTAGATAGAGAGAGAGAAGCTGTGAGTGAGAGAGAGAGAAAGAGATGCTGTGAGTGAGAGAGAAACAGAAGCTGTCAATGAGAGAGAGAGAAAGAGAAGTTGTGAGTGAGAGAGAGAGAGAAAGAGAAGCTGTGAGAGAGAGAGAGAGAAAGAGAGTCTGTGTGAGAAAAAGAGAAAGAGAAGCTGTGAGTGAGAGAGAGAGAGAAGCTGTGAGTGAGAGAGAGAGAAGCTGTGAGTGAGAGAGAGAGAAATAGAAGCTGTGAGTTAGAGAGTAAGAGAAGCTGTGAGTGAGTGGGAGAGAGAGAAGCTGTGAGTGAGAGAGAGAGAGAGAGAGAGAAGTTGTGAGTGAGAGAGAGACAGAAAGAGAAGCTGTGAGTGAGAGAGAGAGAGAAAAAGCTGTGAGTGAGAGAGAGAGAGAAAGAGATGCTTTGAGTGAGAGAGAGAGAAATAGAAGCTGTGATTGAGAGAGAGAGAAAGAGAGTCTGTGTGAGAAAAAGAGAAAGAGAAGCTGTGAGTGAGAGAGAGAGAGAAGCTGTGAGTGAGAGAGAGAGAAGCTGTGAGTGAGAGAGAGAGAAATAGAAGCTGTGAGTTAGAGAGTAAGAGAAGCTGAGTGAGAGAGTGAGAAAGAGAATCTGAGAAAGAGAGAGTGAAATAGAAGCTGTGGGTTAGAGAGAGAGAGAGAAGCTATGAGTGAGAGAGAGAGAAAGAGATGCTGCGAGTGAGAGAGAAACAGAAGCTGTCAATGAGAGAGAGAGAAAGAGAAGTTGTGAGTGAGAGAGAGAGAGAAAGAGAAGCTGAGACAGAGAGAGGGAAAGAAAGAGAAGCTGTTAGTGAGAGAGAAAGAGAAGCTGTTAGTGACACAGAGAGAGAGAAGCTGTGAGTGAGAGAGAGAGAGAAAGAGAAGCTATGAGTGACAGAGAGAGAGAATGAGAAGCTGTGAGTGAGAGAGAAAGAGAAGCTGTGAGTGAGAGAGAGAGAAAAAGAGAAGCTGTGAGTGAGAGAGAGAAAGAGAAGCTGTGTGTGAGTGAGAGAGAGAGAAGCTGTGTGTGAGAGAAAGAAAGAAAGAAAGTGAAGCTGTGAGTGAGAGAGAGAGAGAGAGAAAGAGAAGCATTGAGTGAGAGAGAGAAATGGAGTCTGTGAGAGAGAGAGAAAGATAAGCTGTGTGTGAGAGAGAGAGAAGCTGTGAGTGAGAGAGAGAGAGTTGCTGTGAGTGAGTGAGAGAGAGAAAAGAAGCTGTGAGTGAGAGAGAGAAAGAGAGAAAGAGAAGCTGTGAGTGAGAGAGAGAGAAAGAGAGGCTGTGAGTGAGAGAGAGAGAAATAGAAGCTGGGAGTGAGAGAGAGAGAAAGAGAGTCTGTGTGAGAAAGAGAGAAATAGAAGCTGTGAGTGAGAGAGAGAGAGAACGCTGTGAGTGAGAGAGAGAGAGAAAGAGATGCTTTGAGTGAGAGAGAGAGAAATAGAAGCTGTGAGTGAGAGAGAGAGAAAGAGAGTCTGTGTGAGAAAGAGAGAAAGAGAAGCTGTGAGTGAGAGAGAGAGAGAAGCTGTGAGTGAGAGAGATAGAAATAGAAGCTGTGAGTGAGAGAGAGAGAGAGAAGCTGTGAGTGTGAGAGAGAAAGAGAAGCTGTGAGAGAAAGAGAAAGAGATGCTGTGAGTGAAAGAGAGAGAGAGAAAGAGAAGTTGTAAGTGAGAGAGAGAGAAAGAGAAGCTTTGAGTGAGTGAGAGAGAGAAAGGGAAGATGTGAGTGTGTGTGTGAGAGAGAGCTGTGAGTGAGAGAGAGAGAAATAGAAGCTGTGAGTGAGAGAGAGAGAAAGAGAAGCTGTGAGTGAGAGAGTGAGAAAGAGAATCTGAGAAAGAGAGAGTGAAATAGAAGCTATGGGTTAGAGAGAGAGAGAAGCTATGAGTGAGAGAGAGAGAAAGAGATGCTGCGAGTGAGAGAGAAACAGAAGCTGTCAATGAGAGAGAGAGAAAGAGAAGTTGTGAGTGAGAGAGAGAGAGAAAGAGAAGCTGAGAGAGAGAGAGAGAGAGAAAGAGAAGCTGTTAGTGAGAGAGAAAGAGAAGCTGTTAGTGACACAGAGAGAGAGAAGCTGTGAGTGAGAGAGAGAGAAAGAGAAGCTGTGAGTGACAGAGAGAGAGAATGAGAAGCTGTGAGTGAGAGAGAAAGAGAAGCTGTGAGTGAGAGAGAGAGAGAAAAAGAGAAGCTGTGAGTGAGAGAGAGAAAGAGAAGCTGTGTGTGAGTGAGAGAGAGAGAAGCTGTGTGTGAGAGAAAGAAAGAAAGAAAGTGAAGCTGTGAGTGAGAGAGAGAGAGAGAGAGAAGCATTGAGTGAGAGAGAGAAATGGAGTCAGTGAGAGAGAGAGAAAGATAAGCTGTGTGTGTGAGAGAGAGAAGCTGTGAGTGAGAGAGAGAGAGTTGCTGTGAGTGAGTGAGAGAGAGAAAAGAAGCTGTGAGTGAGAGAGAGAAAGAGAGAAAGAGAAGCTGTGAGTAAGAGAGAGAGAAAGAGAGGCTGTGAGTGAGAGAGAGAGAAATAGAAGCTGTGAGTGAGAGAGAGAGAAAGAGAGTCTGTGTGAGAAAGAGAGAAATAGAAGCTGTGAGTGAGAGAGAGAGAGAAGCTGTGAGTGAGAGAGAGAAGCTGTGAGTGAGAGAGAGAGAAATAGAAGCTGTGAGTGAGGGAGAAAGAGAAGCTGTGAGTGAGTGAGTGAGAGAGAGAAGCTGTGAGTGAGAGAGAGAGACAAAGAGAAGCTGTGAGTGAGAGAGAGAAAGAGAAGCTGAGAAAGAGAGAGTGAAAGAGAAGCTGTGAGTGAGAGAGAGAGAGAAAGAGAAGCTGTGAGTGAGAGAGAGAAAGAGAATCTGAGAAAGAGAGTGTGAAAGAGAAGCTGTAAGAGAGAGAGAAGCTGTGAGTGAGAGAGAGAGAAGCTTTGAGTGATAGAGAGAGAGAGAGATGCTGTGAGTGAGAGAGAAACCGAAGCTGTGAATGAGAGAGAGAGAGAAAGAGAAGGTATGAGTGAGAGAGAGAGAGAAAGAGAAGCTATGAGAGAGAGAGAGAGAGAAGCCGTGAGTGAGAGAGAAAGAGAAAGAGAAGCTGTGAGTTACACAGAGAGAGAGAAGCTGTGAGTGAGAGAGAGAGAGAAAGAGAAGCTGTGAGTGTGAGAGAGAGAGAGAAAGAGAAGCTGTGAGTGAGAGAGAGAAAGAGAAGCTGTGTGTGAGTGAGAGAGAGAGAGAGAAGCTGTGTGTGTGTGTGAGATTAAGAGAAGCTGTGTGTGAGAGAGAGAGGAAGAGACACTGTGTTTGAGAGAGAGAGAAAGAGAGAAAGAGAAGCTGTGAGTGAGAGAGAGAGATGCTGTGAGTGAGAGAGAGAAAGAGAAGTTGTGTATGTATGAGAGAGAAATATGCTGTGAGTAAGAGAGAGAAAGAGAAGCTGTGTGAGAGAGAAAGAGAAAGTGAAGCTGTGTGTGAGAGAAAGAGAGAAAGTGAAGCTGTGAGTGAGAGAGAGAGAAAGAGAAGCATTGAGTGAGAGAGAGAGGAATAGAGTCTGTGAGAGAGAGAGAAAGAGAAGCTGTGAGAGAGAGAGAAGCTGTGAGTGAAAGAGAAGCTGTGAGTGAGAGCGAGAGAGCGAAAGAGAAGCTGTGAGTGAAAGAGAGAGAAAGACATGCTGTGAGTGAGAGAGAGAGAGAGTTGCTGTGAGTGAGTGAGAGGGAGAAACAGAAGCTGTGAGTGAGAGAGAGAAAGAGAGAAAGAGAAGCTGTGAGTGAGAGAGAGAGAAAGAGAAGCTGTGAGTGAGAGAGAGAGAGAAAGCTGTGAGTGAGAGAGAGAGAGAAAGAGATGCTTTGAGTGAGAGAGAGAGAAATAGAAGCTGTGAGTGAGTGAGAGAGAAAGAGAGTCTGTGTGAGAAAGAGAGAAAGAGAAGCTGTGAGTGTGAGAGAGAGAGAAGCTGTGAGTGAGAGAGAGAGAAATAGAAGCTGTGAGTTAGAGAGAAAGAGAAGCTGTGAGTGAGTGGGAGAGAGAGAAGCTGTGAGTGAGAGAGAGAGAGAGAGAGAGAGAGAGAAAGAGAAGTTGTGAGTGAGAGAGAGAGAGAAAGAGAAACTGTGAGTGAGAGAGAGAAAGAGAAGCTGAGAAAGAGAGAGTGAAAGAGAAGCTGTCAGTGAGAGAGAGAGAGAAGCTGTGAGTGAGAGAGAGAGAGAAAGTGAAGCTGTGAGTGAGAGAGAGAGAGAAGCTGTGAGTGAGAGAGAGAAAAAGCGAATCTGAGAAAGAGAGAGAGAATGAGAAGCTGTGAGTGTGAGAGAGAAAGAGAAGCTGTGAGAGAGAGAGAAAGAGAAAGAGATGCTGTGAGTGAAAGAGAGAGAGAGAAAGAGAAGCTGTGAGTGACAGAGAGAGAGAATGAGAAGCTGTGAGTGAGAGAGAAAGAGAAGCTGTGAGTGAGAGAGAGAGAGAAAAAGAGAAGCTGTGAGTGAGAGAGAGAAAGAGAAGCTGTGTGTGAGTGAGAGAGAGAGAAGCTGTGTGTGAGAGAAAGAAAGAAAGAAAGTGAAGCTGTGAGTGAGAGAGAGAGAGAGAAAGAGAAGCATTGAGTGAGAGAGAGAAATGGAGTCTGTGAGAGAGAGAGAAAGATAAGCTGTGTGTGAGAGAGAGAGAAGCTGTGAGTGAGAGAGAGTGAAGCTGTAAGTGAGAGAAAGAATGAGAGAAAGGGAAGCTGTGAGTGCGAGAGAGAGAGAAAGAGAAGCTGTGTGTGTGTGTGTGAGAGAGAAGCTGTGAGTGAGAGAGAGAGAGAAAGAGATGCTGTGAGTGAGAGAGAAACAGAAGCTGTCAATGAGAGAGAGAGAAAAAGAGAAGGCGTGAGAGAGTGAGAGAGAAAGAGATGTGTGTGTGAGAGAGAGAGAAGCTGTGAGTGAGAGAGAGAGATGCTGTGAGTGAGAGAGAGAATGAGAAGCTGTGTGTGTGTGAGAGAGAGAAGCTGTGAGTGAGAGAGAGAAAGAGAAACTGTGAGTGAGAGAGAAAGAAAGAGAAGCTGTGAGTGAGAGAGAGAAAGAGAAGCTGTGTGTGAGAGAGAGAGAATCTGTGAGTGAGAGAGAGAAAGAGAGAAAGAGAAGCTGTGAGTGAGAGAGAGAGAAAGAGAGGCTGTGAGTGAGAGAGAGAGAAATAGAAGCTGTGAGTGAGAGAGAGAGAAAGAGAGTCTGTGTGAGAAAGAGAGAAATAGAAGCTGTGAGTGAGAGAGAGAGAAGCTGTGAGTGAGAGAGAGAAGCTGTGAGTGAGAGAGAGAGAAATAGAAGCTGTGAGTGAGGGAGAAAGAGAAGCTGTGAGTGAGTGAGTGAGAGAGAGAAGCTGTGAGTGAGAGAGAGAGACAAAGAGAAGCTGTGTGTGAGAGAGAGAGAGAGAAGCTGTGAGTGAGAGAGAGAAAGAGAAGCTGAGAAAGAGAGAGTGAAAGAGAAGCTGCGAGTGAGAGAGAGAGAGAGAGAAAGAGAAGATGTGAGTGAGAGAGAGAAAGAGAATCTGAGAAAGAGAGTGTGAAAGAGAAGCTGTAAGAGAGAGAGAAGCTGTGAGTGAGAGAGAGAAGCTTTGAGTGATAGAGAGAGAGATGCTGTGAGTGAGAGAGAAACAGTAGCTGTGAATGAGAGAGAGAGAAAGAGAAGGTATGAGTGAGAGAGAGAGAGAGAAAGAGAAGCTATGAGAGAGAGAGAGAGAGAGAGAGAAGCTGTGAGTGAGAGAGAAAGAGAAAGAGAAGCTGCGAGATACACAGAGAGAGAGAAGCTGTGAGTGAGAGAGAGAGAGAAAGAGAAGCTGTGAGTGTGTGTGTGAGAGAGAGAAAGAGAAGCTGTGAGTGAGAGAGAGAAAGAGAAGCTGTGTGTGAGTGAGAGAGAGAGAGAGAAGCTGTGTGTGTGTGTGTGAGATTAAGAGAAGCTGTGTGTGAGAGAGAGAGGAAGAGACACTGTGTTTGAGAGAGAGAGAAAGAGAGAAAGAGAAGCTGTGAGTGAGAGAGAGAGATGCTGTGAGTGAGAGAGAGAAAGAGAAGTTGGTATGTATGAGAGAGAAATATGCTGTGAGTAAGAGAGAGAAAGAGAAGCTGTGTGTGAGAGAAAGAGAAAGTGAAGCTGTGTGTGAGAGAAAGAGAGAAAGTGAAGCTGTGAGTGAGAGAGAGAGAAAGAGAAGCATTGAGTGAGAGAGAGAGGAATAGAGTCTGTGAGAGAGAGAGAAAGAGAAGCTGTGAGAGAGAGAGAAGCTGTGAGTGAGAGCGAGAGAGCGAAAGAGAAGCTGTGAGTGAAAGAGAGAGAAAGACAAGCTGTGAGAGAGAGAGAGAGAGTTGCTGTGAGTGAGTGAGAGAGAGAAACAGAAGCTGTGAGTGAGAGAGAGAAAGAGAGAAAGAGAAGCTGTGAGTGAGAGAGAGAGAAAGAGAAGCTGTTAGTGTGAGAGAGAGAAAGCTGTGAGTGAGAGAGAGAGAGAAAGAGATGCTTTGAGTGAGAGAGAGAGAAATAGAAGCTGTGAGTGAGAGAGAGAGAAAGAGAGTCTGTGTGAGAAAGAGAGAAAGAGAAGCTGTGAGTGAGAGAGAGAGAGAAGCTGTGAGTGAGAGAGAGAGAAATAGAAGCTGTGAGTGAGAGAGAGAGAAAGAGAGTCTGTGTGAGAAAGAGAGAAATAGAAGCTGTGAGTGAGAGAGAGAGAAGCTGTGAGTGAGAGAGAGAAGCTGTGAGTGAGAGAGAGAGAAATAGAAGCTGTGAGTGAGGGAGAAAGAGAAGCTGTGAGTGAGTGAGTGAGAGAGAGAAGCTGTGAGTGAGAGAGAGAGACAAAGAGAAGCTGTGAGTGAGTGAGAGAGAGAGAAGCTGTGAGTGAGAGAGAGAAAGAGAAGCTGAGAAAGAGAGAGTGAAAGAGAAGCTGTGAGTGAGAGAGAGAGAGAGAAAGAGAAGCTGTGAGTGAGAGAGAGAAAGAGAATCTGAGAAAGAGAGTGTGAAAGAGAAGCTGTAAGAGAGAGAGAGAAGCTGTGAGTGAGAGAGAGAGAAGCTTTGAGTGATAGAGAGAGAGAGAGATGCTGTGAGTGAGAGGGAAACCGAAGCTGTGAATGAGAGAGAGAGAGAAAGAGAAGGTATGAGTGAGAGAGAGAGAGAAAGAGAAGCTATGAGAGAGAGAGAGAGAAGCCGTGAGTGAGAGAGAAAGAGAAAGAGAAGCTGTGAGTTACACAGAGAGAGAGAAGCTGTGAGTGAGAGAGAGAGAGAAAGAGAAGCTGTGAGTGTGTGTGTGAGAGAGAGAAAGAGAAGCTGTGAGTGAGAGAGAGAAAGAGAAGCTGTGTGTGAGTGAGAGAGAGAGAGAGAAGCTGTGTGTGTGTGTGTGAGATTAAGAGAAGCTGTGTGTGAGAGAGAGAGGAAGAGACACTGTGTTTGAGAGAGAGAGAAAGAGAGAAAGAGAAGCTGTGAGTGAGAGAGAGAGATGCTGTGAGTGAGAGAGAGAAAGAGAAGTTGGTATGTATGAGAGAGAAATATGCTGTGAGTAAGAGAGAGAAAGAGAAGCTGTGTGTGAGAGAAAGAGAAAGTGAAGCTGTGTGTGAGAGAAAGAGAGAAAGTGAAGCTGTGAGTGAGAGAGAGAGAAAGAGAAGCATTGAGTGAGAGAGAGAGGAATAGAGTCTGTGAGAGAGAGAGAAAGAGAAGCTGTGAGAGAGAGAAGCTGTGAGTGAGAGCGAGAGAGCGAAAGAGAAGCTGTGAGTGAAAGAGAGAGAAAGACAAGCTGTGAGAGAGAGAGAGAGAGAGTTGCTATGAGTGAGTGAGAGAGAGAAACAGAAGCTGTGAGTGAGAGAGAGAAAGAGAGAAAGAGAAGCTGTGAGTGAGAGAGAGAAAAAGAGAAGCTGTTAGTGTGAGAGAGAGAAAGCTGTGAGTGAGAGAGAGAGAGAAAGAGATGCTTTGAGTGAGAGAGAGAGAAATAGAAGCTGTGAGTGAGAGAGAGAGAAAGAGAGTCTGTGTGAGAAAGAGAGAAAGAGAAGCTGTGAGTGAGAGAGAGAGAGAAGCTGTGAGTGAGAGAGAGAGAAATAGAAGCTGTGAGTGAGAGAGAGAGAAAGAGAGTCTGTGTGAGAAAGAGAGAAATAGAAGCTGTGAGTGAGAGAGAGAGAAGCTGTGAGTGAGAGAGAGAAGCTGTGAGTGAGAGAGAGAGAAATAGAAGCTGTGAGTGAGGGAGAAAGAGAAGCTGTGAGTGAGTGAGTGAGAGAGAGAAGCTGTGAGTGAGAGAGAGAGACAAAGAGAAGCTGTGAGTGAGAGAGAGAGAGAGAAGCTGTGAGTGAGAGAGAGAAAGAGAAGCTGAGAAAGAGAGAGTGAAAGAGAAGCTGTGAGTGAGAGAGAGAGAGAGAAAGAGAAGCTGTGAGTGAGAGAGAGAAAGAGAATCTGAGAAAGAGAGTGTGAAAGAGAAGCTGTAAGAGAGAGAGAGAAGCTGTGAGTGAGAGAGAGAGAAGCTTTGAGTGATAGAGAGAGAGAGAGATGCTGTGAGTGAGAGGGAAACCGAAGCTGTGAATGAGAGAGAGAGAGAAAGAGAAGGTATGAGTGAGAGAGAGAGAGAAAGAGAAGCTATGAGAGAGAGAGAGAGAAGCCGTGAGTGAGAGAGAAAGAGAAAGAGAAGCTGTGAGTTACACAGAGAGAGAGAAGCTGTGAGTGAGAGAGAGAGAGAAAGAGAAGCTGTGAGTGTGAGAGAGAGAGAGAGAAAGAGAAGCTGTGAGTGAGAGAGAGAAAGAGAACCTGTGTGTGAGTGAGAGAGAGAGAGAAGCTGTGTGTGTGTGTGAGATTAAGAGAAGCTGTGTGTGAGAGAGAGGAAGAGAAACTGTGTTTGAGAGAGAGAGAAAGAGAGAAAGAGAAGCTGTGAGTGAGAGAGAGAGATGCTGTGAGTGAGAGAGAGAAAGAGAAGTTGTGTATGTATGAGAGAGAAATATGCTGTGAGTAAGAGAGAGAAAGAGAAGCTGTGTGTGAGAGAAAGAGAAAGTGAAGCTGTGTGTGAGAGAAAGAGAGAAAGTGAAGCTGTGAGTGAGAGAGAGAGAAAGAGAAGCATTGAGTGAGAGAGAGAGGAATAGAGTCTGTGAGAGAGAGAGAAAGAGAAGCTGTGAGAGAGAGAGAAGCTGTGAGTGAAAGAGAAGCTGTGAGTGAGAGCGAGAGAGCGAAAGAGAAGCTGTGAGTGAAAGAGAGAGAAAGACATGCTGTGAGTGAGAGAGAGAGGGAGTTGCTGTGAGTGAGTGAGAGAGAGAAACAGAAGCTGTGAGTGAGAGAGAGAAAGAGAGAAAGAGAAGCTGTGAGTGAGAGAGAGAGAAAGAGAAGCTGTGAGTGAGAGAGAGAGAGAAAGCTGTGAGTGAGAGAGAGAGAGAAAGAGATGCTTTGAGTGAGAGAGAGAGAAATAGAAGCTGTGAGTGAGAGAGAGAGAAAGAGAGTCTGTGTGAGAAAGAGAGAAAGAGAAGCTGTGAGTGTGAGAGAGAGAGAAGCTGTGAGTGAGAGAGAGAGAAATAGAAGCTGTGAGTTAGAGAGAAAGAGAAGCTGTGAGTGAGTGGGAGAGAGAGAAGCTGTGAGTGAGAGAGAGAGAGAGAGAGAGAGAGAAGTTGTGAGTGAGAGAGAGAGAGAAAGAGAAGCTGTGAGTGAGAGAGAGAAAGAGAAGCTGAGAAAGAGAGAGTGAAAGAGAAGCTGTCAGTGAGAGAGAGAGAGAAGTTGTGAGTGAGAGAGAGAGAGAAAGTGAAGCTGTGAGTGAGAGAGAGAGAGAAGCTGTGAGTGAGAGAGAGAAAAAGCGAATCTGAGAAAGAGAGAGAGAAAGAGAAGCTGTGAGTGTGAGAGAGAAAGAGAAGCTGTGAGAGAGAGAGAAAGAGAAAGAGATGCTGTGAGTGAAAGAGAGAGAGAGAAAGAGAAGCTGTGAGTGACAGAGAGAGAGAATGAGAAGCTGTGAGTGAGAGAGAAAGAGAAGCTGTGAGTGAGAGAGAGAGAGAAAAAGAGAAGCTGTGAGTGAGAGAGAGAAAGAGAAGCTGTGTGTGAGTGAGAGAGAGAGAAGCTGTGTGTGAGAGAAAGAAAGAAAGAAAGTGAAGCTGTGAGTGAGAGAGAGAGAGAGAGAGAGAAAGAGAAGCATTGAGTGAGAGAGAGAAATGGAGTCTGTGTGAGAGAGAGAAAGATAAGCTGTGTGTGAGAGAGAGAGAAGCTGTGAGTGAGAGAGAGTGAAGCTGTAAGTGAGAGAAAGAATGAGAGAAAGGGAAGCTGTGAGTGCGAGAGAGAGAGAAAGAGAAGCTGTGTGTGTGTGTGTGAGAGAGAAGCTGTGAGTGAGAGAGAGAGAGAAAGAGATGCTGTGAGTGAGAGAGAAACAGAAGCTGTCAATGAGAGAGAGAGAAAAAGAGAAGGCGTGAGAGAGTGAGAGAGAAAGAGATGTGTGTGTGAGAGAGAGAGAAGCTGTGAGTGAGAGAGAGAGAGAGATGCTGTGAGTGAGAGAGAGAATGAGAAGCTGTGTGTGTGTGAGAGAGAGAAGCTGTGAGTGAGAGAGAGAAAGAGAAACTGTGAGTGAGAGAGAAAGAAAGAGAAGCTGTGAGTGAGAGAGAGAAAGAGAAGCTGTGTGTGAGAGAGAGAGAGAATCTGTGAGTGAGAGAGAGAAAGAGAGAAAGAGAAGCTGTGAGTGAGAGAGAGAGAAAGAGAGGCTGTGAGTGAGAGAGAGAGAAATAGAAGCTGTGAGTGAGAGAGAGAGAAAGAGAGTCTGTGTGAGAAAGAGAGAAATAGAAGCTGTGAGTGAGAGAGAGAGAAGCTGTGAGTGAGAGAGAGAAGCTGTGAGTGAGAGAGAGAGAAATAGAAGCTGTGAGTGAGGGAGAAAGAGAAGCTGTGAGTGAGTGAGTGAGAGAGAGAAGCTGTGAGTGAGAGAGAGAGACAAAGAGAAGCTGTGTGAGAGAGAGAGAGAGAGAGAAGCTGTGAGTGAGAGAGAGAAAGAGAAGCTGAGAAAGAGAGAGTGAAAGAGAAGCTGCGAGTGAGAGAGAGAGAGAGAGAGAAAGAGAAGATGTGAGTGAGAGAGAGAAAGAGAATCTGAGAAAGAGAGTGTGAAAGAGAAGCTGTAAGAGAGAGAGAAGCTGTGAGTGAGAGAGAGAAGCTTTGAGTGATAGAGAGAGAGAGATGCTGTGAGTGAGAGAGAAACAGTAGCTGTGAATGAGAGAGAGAGAGAAAGAGAAGGTATGAGTGAGAGAGAGAGAGAAAGAGAAGCTATGAGAGAGAGAGAGAGAAGCTGTGAGTGAGAGAGAAAGAGAAAGAGAAGCTGTGAGATACACAGAGAGAGAGAAGCTGTGAGTGAGAGAGAGAGAGAAAGAGAAGCTGTGAGTGTGTGTGAGAGAGAGAGAAAGAGAAGCTGTGAGTGAGAGAGAGAAAGAGAAGCTGTGTGTGAGTGAGAGAGAGAGAGAGAAGCTTTGTGTGTGTGTGTGAGATTAAGAGAAGCTGTGTGTGTGAGAGAGAGGAAGAGACACTGTGTTTGAGAGAGAGAGAAAGAGAGAAAGAGAAGCTGTGAGTGAGAGAGAGAGATGCTGTGAGTGAGAGAGAGAAAGAGAAGTTGTGTATGTATGAGAGAGAAATATGCTGTGAGTAAGAGAGAAAGAGAAGCTGTGTGTGAGAGAAAGAGAAAGTGAAGCTGTGTGTGAGAGAAAGAGAGAAAGTGAAGCTGTGAGTGAGAGAGAGAGAAAGAGAAGCATTGAGTGAGAGAGAGAGGAATAGAGTCTGTGTGAGAGAGAGAAAGAGAAGCTGTGAGAGAGAGAGAAGCTGTGAGTGAGAGCGAGAGAGCGAAAGAGAAGCTGTGAGTGAAAGAGAGAGAAAGACAAGCTGTGAGTGAGAGAGAGAGAGAGTTGCTGTGAGTGAGTGAGAGAGAGAAACAGAAGCTGTGAGTGAGAGAGAGAAAGAGAGAAAGAGAAGCTGTGAGTGAGAGAGAGAGAAAGAGAAGCTGTTAGTGAGAGAGAGAGAAAGCTGTGAGTGAGAGAGAGAGAGAAAGAGATGCTTTGAGTGAGAGAGAGAGAAATAGAAGCTGTGAGTGTGAGAGAGAGAAAGAGAGTCTGTGTGAGAAAGAGAGAAAGAGAAGCTGTGAGTGAGAGAGAGAGAGAAGCTGTGAGTGAGAGAGAGAGAAATAGAAGCTGTGAGTTAGAGAGAAAGAGAAGCTGTGAGTGAGTGGGAGAGAGAGAAGCTGTGAGTGAGAGAGAGAGAGAGAGAAAGAGAAGTTGTGAGTGAGAGAGAGAGAGAAAGTGAAGCTGTGAGTGAGAGAGAGAAAGAGAAGCTGAGAAAGAGAGAGTGAAAGAGAAGCTGTCAGTGAGAGAGAGAGAGAGAAGCTGTGAGTGAGAGAGAGAAAAAGCGAATCTGAGAAAGAGAGAGAGAGAAAGAGAAGCTGTGAGTGAGAGAGAAAGAGAAAGAGAAGCTGTGAGTGACACAGAGAGAGAGAAGCTGTGAGTGAGTGAGAGAGAGAAAGAGATGCAGTGAGTGAGAGAGAAACAGAAGCTGTGAGTTTGGGAGAGAGAAGCTGTGAGTGAGAGAGAGAGAGAAAGAGATGCTGTGAGTGAAAGAAAGAGAGTGAAAGAGAAGCTGTGAGTGAGAGAGAGAGAGAAAGAGAAGCTGTGAGTGAGTGAGAGAGAGAAAGGGAAGCTGTGAGTGTGTGACAGAGAGTGAGCTGTGAGTGAGAGAGAGAGAAAGAGAAGCTGTGAGTGAGAGAGAAAGAGAGAGAAAGATAAGCTGTGAGTGAGAGAGAGAAAGAATCTGAGAAAGAGTGTGTGAAAGAGAAGCTGTGAGAGAGAAACTTGTGAGTGAGAGAGAAACAGAAGTTGTGAATGAGAGAGAGAGAGAGAGAGAAGGCGTGAGTGAGAGAGAGAAAAAGAGAAGCTGTGAGAGAGAGAGAGAAAGAGAATCTGAGAAAGAGTGTGTGAAAGAGAAGCTGTGTGTGTGAGAGAGAGAGAACTTGTGAGTGAGAGAGAGAGAAACTGTGAGTGAGAGAGAGAGAGAAAGAGATGCTGTGAGTGAGAGAGAAACAGAAGCTGTGAATGAGAGAGAGAGAGAAGGTGTGAGTGAGAGAGAAAGAGAAAGAGAAGCTGTGAGTGACACACAGAGAGAGAAGCTGTGAGTGAGAGAGAGAGAGAATGAGAAGCTCTGTGTGTGTGAGAGAGAAAGAGAAGCTGTGTGTGTGAGAGAGAAAGAGAAGCTGTGTGAGTGAGAGAGAGAGAGAAGCTGTGTGTGTGAGAGAGATTAAGAGAAGCTGTGTGTGTGAGAGAGAAAGAGACACTGTGCGTGTGTGTGTGTGAGAGAGAGAAAGAGAAGCTGTGAGTGAGAGAGAGAGATGCTGTGAGTGAGAGAGAATGAGAGAAGCTGTGTGTGAGAGAAAGAGAAAGTGAAGCTGTGTGTGAGAGAAAGAGAGAATGTGAAGCTGTGAGTGAAAGAGAGAGAGAAAGAGAAGCATTGAGTGAGAGATAGAGAAATAGAGTCTGGGAGAGAGAGAGAAAGAGAAGCTGTGCGTGAGAGAGAGAATGTGAGTGAGAGCGAGAGAGCGAAAGAGAAGCTGTGAGTGAAAGAGAGAGAGAAAGAGAAGCTGTGAATGAGAGAGAGAGAGTTGCTGTGAGTGAGTGAGAGAGAGAAACAGAACCTGTGAGTGAGAGAGAGAAAGAAAGAGAGAAAGAGAAGCTGTGAGTGAGAGAGAGAGAGAAAAAGCTGTGAGTGAGAGAGAGAAAGTGATGCTTTGAGTGAGTGAGAGAGAAACAGAAGCTGTGAGTGAGAGAGAGAGAGAAAGAGAGTCTGTGAGAGAAAGAGAGGAAGAGAAGCTGTGAGTGAGTGAGAGAGAGAAGCTGTGAGTGAGAGAGAGAAGCTGTGAGTGAGAGAGAGAGAAATAGAAGCTGTGAGTGAGAGAGAAAGAGAAGCTGTGAGTGAGTGAGAGAGAGAGAGAAGCTGTGAGTGAGAGAGAGAGAGAAAGAGAAGCTGTGAGTGAGAGAGAAATAGAAGCTGTGAGTGAGTGAGAGAGAGAGAAGCTGTGAGTGAGAGAGAGAGAGAGAAACAGAAGCTGTGAGTGAGAGAGAGAAAGAGAGAAAGAGAAGCTGTGAGTGAGAGAGATAGAGAGAAAAAGCTGTGAGTGAGAGAGAGAAAGAGATGCTTTGAGTGAGAGAGAGAGAAACAGAAGCTGTGAGTGAGAGAGAGAGAGTTGCTGTGAGTGAGTGAGAGAGAGAAACAGAAGCTGTGAGTGAGAGAGAGAAAGAGAGAAAGAGAAGCTGTGAGTGAGAGAGAGAGAAAGAGAGGCTGTGAGTGAGAGAGAGAGAAATAGAAGCTGTGAGTGAGAGAGAGAGAAAGAGAGTCTGTGTGAGAAAGAGAGAAATAGAAGCTGTGAGTGAGAGAGAGAGAGAAGCTGTGAGTGAGAGAGAGAAGCTGTGAGTGAGAGAGAGAGAAATAGAAGCTGTGAGTGAGGGAGAAAGAGAAGCTGTGAGTGAGTGAGTGAGAGAGAGAAGCTGTGAGTGAGAGAGAGAGACAAAGAGAAGCTGTGAGTGAGAGAGAGAGAGAAGCTGTGAGTGAGAGAGAGAAAGAGAAGCTGAGAAAGAGAGAGTGAAAGAGAAGCTGTGAGTGAGAGAGAGAGAGAGAGAGAGAAAGAGAAGCTGTGAGTGAGAGAGAGAAAGAGAATCTGAGAAAGAGAGTGTGAAAGAGAAGCTGTAAGAGAGAGAGAGAAGCTGTGAGTGAGAGAGAGAGAGAAGCTTTGAGTGATAGAGAGAGAGAGAGATGCTGTGAGTGAGAGAAACAGAAGCTGTGAATGAGAGAGAGAGAGAAAGAGAAGGTATGAGTGAGAGAGAGAGAGAAAGAGAAGCTATGAGAGAGAGAGAGAGAAGCCGTGAGTGAGAGAGAAAGAGAAAGAGAAGCTGTGAGTTACACAGAGAGAGAAGCTGTGAGTGAGGGAGAGAGAGAAAGAGAAGCTGTGAGTGTGTGAGAGAGAGAGAGAAAGAGAAGCTGTGAGTGAGAGAGAGAAAGAGAAGCTGTGTGTGAGTGAGAGAGAGAGAGAGAGAGAAGCTGTGTGTGTGTGTGAGATTAAGAGAAGCTGTGTGAGAGAGAGAGAGGAAGAGACACTGTGTTTGAGAGAGAGAGAAAGAGAGAAAGAGAAGCTGTGAGTGAGAGAGAGATGCTGTGAGTGAGAGAGAGAAAGAGAAGTTGTGTATGTATGAGAGAGAAATATGCTGTGAGTAAGAGAGAGAAAGAGAAGCTGTGTGTGAGAGAAAGAGAAAGTGAAGCTGTGTGTGAGAGAAAGAGAGAAAGTGAAGCTGTGAGTGAGAGAGAGAGAAAGAGAAGCATTGAGTGAGAGAGAGAGGAATAGAGTCTGTGAGAGAGAGAGAAAGAGAAGCTGTGAGAGAGAGAGAAGCTGTGAGTGAGAGCGAGAGAGCGAAAGAGAAGCTGTGAGTGAAAGAGAGAGAAAGACAAGCTGTGAGTGTGAGAGAGAGAGAGTTGCTGTGAGTGAGTGAGAGAGAGAAACAGAAGCTGTGAGTGAGAGAGAGAAAGAGAGAAAGAGAAGCTGTGAGTGAGAGAGAGAGAAAGAGAAGCTGTGAGTGAGAGAGAGAGAAAGCTGTGAGTGAGAGAGAGAGAGAAAGAGATGCTTTGAGTGAGAGAGAGAGAAATAGAAGCTGTGAGTGAGAGAGAGAGAAAGAGAGTCTGTGTGAGAAAGAGAGAAATAGAAGCTGTGAGTGAGAGAGAGAGAGAAGCTGTGAGTGAGAGAGAGAAGCTGTGAGTGAGAGAGAGAGAAATAGAAGCTGTGAGTGAGGGAGAAAGAGAAGCTGTGAGTGAGTGAGTGAGAGAGAGAAGCTGTGAGTGAGAGAGAGAGACAAAGAGAAGCTGTGAGTGAGAGAGAGAGAGAGAGAGAGAAGCTGTGAGTGAGAGAGAGAAAGAGAAGCTGAGAAAGAGAGAGTGAAAGAGAAGCTGTGAGTGAGAGAGAGAGAGAGAGAGAGAAAGAGAAGCTGTGAGTGAGAGAGAGAAAGAGAATCTGAGAAAGAGAGTGTGAAAGAGAAGCTGTAAGAGAGAGAGAGAAGCTGTGAGTGAGAGAGAGATAGAAGCTTTGAGTGATAGAGAGAGAGAGAGATGCTGTGAGTGAGAGAGAAACAGAAGCTGTGAATGAGAGAGAGAGAGAAAGAGAAGGTATGAGTGAGAGAGAGAGAGAAAGAGAAGCTATGAGAGAGAGAGAGAAGCCGTGAGTGAGAGAGAAAGAGAAAGAGAAGCTGTGAGTTACACAGAGAGAGAAGCTGTGAGTGAGAGAGAGAGTGAAAGAGAAGCTGTGAGTGTGTGAGAGAGAGAGAGAAAGAGAAGCTATGAGTGAGAGAGAGAAAGAGAAGCTGTGTGTGAGTGAGAGAGAGAGAGAGAGAGAGAGAGAAGCTGTGTGTGTGTGTGAGATTAAGAGAAGCTGTGTGTGAGAGAGAGAGGAAGAGACACTGTGTTTGAGAGAGAGAGAAAGAGAGAAAGAGAAGCTGTGAGTGAGAGAGAGAGATGCTGTGAGTGAGAGAGAGAAAGAGAAGTTGTGTATGTATGAGAGAGAAATATGCTGTGAGTAAGAGAGAGAAAGAGAAGCTGTGTGTGAGAGAAAGAGAAAGTGAAGCTCTGTGTGAGAGAAAGAGAGAAAGTGAAGCTGTGAGTGAGAGAGAGAGAAAGAGAAGCATTGAGTGAGAGAGAGAGGAATAGAGTCTGTGAGAGAGAGAGAAAGAGAAGCTGTGAGAGAGAGAGAAGCTGTGAGTGAGAGCGAGAGAGCGAAAGAGAAGCTGTGAGTGAAAGAGAGAGAAAGACAAGCTGTGAGTGTGAGAGAGAGAGTTGCTGTGAGTGAGTGAGAGAGAGAAACAGAAGCTGTGAGTGAGAGAGAGAAAGAGAGAAAGAGAAGCTGTGAGTGAGAGAGAGAGAAAGAGAAGCTGTGAGTGAGAGAGAGAGAAAGCTGTGAGTGAGTGAGAGAGAGAAAGAGATGCTTTGAGTGAGAGAGAGAGAAATAGAAGCTGTGAGTGAGAGAGAGAGAAAGAGAGTCTGTGTGAGAAAGAGAGAAAGAGAAGCTGTGAGTGTGAGAGAGAGAGAAGCTGTGAGTGAGAGAGAGAGAAATAGAAGCTGTGAGTTAGAGAGAAAGAGAAGCTGTGAGTGAGTGGGAGAGAGAGAATCTGTGAGTGAGAGAGAGAGAGAGAAAGAGAAGTTGTGAGTGAGAGAGAGAGAAAGAGAAGCTGTGAGTGAGAGAGAGAAAGAGAAGCTGAGAAAGAGAGAGTGAAAGAGAAGCTGTCAGTGAGAGAGAGAGAGAGAAGCTGTGAGTGAGAGAGAGAGAAGCTGTGAGTGAGAGAGAGAGAGAAAGTGAAGCTGTGAGTGAGAGAGAGAGAGAAAGAGAAGCTGTGAGTGAGAGAGAGAAAAAGCGAATCTGAGAAAGAGAGAGAGAAAGAGAAGCTGTGAGTGAGAGAGAAAGAGAAAGAGAAGCTGTGAGTGACACAGAGAGAGAGAAGCTGTGAGTGAGTGAGAGAGAGAAAGAGATGCAGTGAGTGAAAGAAAGAGAGTGAAAGAGAAGCTGTGAGTGAGAGAGAGAGAGAAAGAGAAGCTGTGAGTGAGTGAGAGAGAGAAAGGGAAGCTGTGAGTGTGTGACAGTGAGAGAGCTGTGAGTGAGAGAGAGAGAAAGAGAAGCTGTGAGTGAGAGAGAAAGAGAGAGAAAGAGAAGCTGTGAGTGAGAGAGAGAGAGAAAGAGAAGCTGTGAGTGAGTGAGAGAGAGAAAGGGAAGCTGTGAGTGTGTGACAGAGAGAGAGCTGTGAGTGAGAGAGAGAGAAAGAGAAGCTGTGAGTGAGAGAGAAAGAGAGAGAAAGATAAGCTGTGAGTGAGAGAGAGAGAAAGAAACTGAGAAAGAGTGTGTGAAAGAGAAGCTGTGAGAGAGAGAGAGAACTTGTGAGTGAGAGAGAAACAGAAGCTGTGAATGAGAGAGAGAGAGAGAAAGAGAGAAGGCGTGAGTGAGAGAGAGAAAATGAGAAGCTGTGAGAGAGAGAGAAAGAGAATCTGAGAAAGAGTGTGTGAAAGAGAAGCTGTGTGGGAGAGAGAGAGAACTTGTGAGTGAGAGAGAGAGAAACTGTGAGTGAGAGAGAGAGAGAGAGAAAGAGATGCTGTGAGTGAGAGAGAAACAGAAGCTGTGAATGAGAGAGAGAGAGAGAGAGAAGGTGTGAGTGAGAAAGAGAAAGAGAAGCTGTGAGTGACACACAGAGAGAAGCTGTGAGTGAGAGAGAAAGAGAAACTGTGAGTGAGAGAGAAAGAAAGAGAAGCTGTGAATGAGAGAGAGAAAGAGAAGCTGTGAGTGAGAGAGAGAGAGAGAGAAGCTGTGAGTGTGAGAGAGAAAGAGAAGCTGTGAGAGAGAGAAAGAGAAAGAGATGCTGTGAGTGAAAGAGAGAGAGAGAAAGAGAAGTTGTGAGTGAGAGAGAGAGAAAGAGAAGCTGTGAGTGAGAGAGTGAGAAAGAGAATCTGAGAAAGAGAGAGTGAAATAGAAGCTGTGGGTTAGAGAGAGAGAGAGAAGCTATGAGTGAGAGAGAGAGAAAGAGATGCTGCGAGTGAGAGAGAAACAGAAGCTGTCAATGAGAGAGAGAGAAAGAGAAGTTGTGAGTGAGAGAGAGAGAAAGAGAAGCTGAGAGAGAGAGAGAGAGAAAGAAAGAAAGAGAAGCTGTTAGTGAGAGAGAAAGAGAAGCTGTTAGTGACACAGAGAGAGAGAAGCTGTGAGTGAGAGAGAGAGAGAAAGAGAAGCTGTGAGTGACAGAGAGAGAGAATGAGAAGCTGTGAGTGAGAGAGAAAGAGAAGCTGTGAGTGAGAGAGAGAGAAAAAGAGAAGCTGTGAGTGAGAGAGAGAAAGAGAAGCTGTGTGTGAGTGAGAGAGAGAGAAGCTGTGTGTGAGAGAAAGAAAGAAAGAAAGTGAAGCTGTGAGTGAGAGAGAGAGAGAGAGAAAGAGAAGCATTGAGTGAGAGAGAGAAATGGATGTGAGAGAGAGAGAAAGATAAGCTGTGTAAGAGAGAGAGAGAAGCTGTGAGTGAGAGAGAGAGAGTTGCTGTGAGTGAGTGAGAGAGAGAAAAAGAAGCTGTGAGTGAGAGAGAGAAAAAGAGAAAGAGAAGCTGTGAGTGAGAGAGAGAGAAAGAGAGGCTGTGAGTGAGAGAGAGAGAAAGAGAGTCTGTGTGAGAAAGAGAGAAATAGAAGCTGTGAGTGAGAGAGAGAGAGAAGCTGTGAGTGAGAGAGAGAAGCTGTGAGTGAGAGAGAGAGAAATAGAAGCTGTGAGTGAGGGAGAAAGAGAAGCTGTGAGTGAGTGAGTGAGAGAGAGAAGCTGTGAGTGAGAGAGAGAGACAAAGAGAAGCTGTGAGTGAGAGAGAGAGAGAGAGAAGCTGTGAGTGAGAGAGAGAAAGAGAAGCTGAGAAAGAGAGAGTGAAAGAGAAGCTGTGAGTGAGAGAGAGAGAGAAGCTGTGAGTGAGAGAGAGAGAAGCTTTGAGTGATAGAGAGAGAGAGAGATGCTGTGAGTGAGAGAGAAACAGAAGCTGTGAATGAGAGAGAGAGAGAAAGAGAAGGTATGAGTGAGAGAGAGAGAGAAAGAGAAGCTATGAGAGAGAGAGAGAGAGAAGCTGTGAGTGAGAGAGAAAGAGAAAGAGAAGCTGTGAGTTACACAGAGAGAGAGAAGCTGTGAGTGAGAGAGAGAGAGAAAGAGAAGCTGTGAGTGTGTGAGAGAGAGAGAGAAAGAGAAGCTGTGAGTGAGAGAGAGAAAGAGAAGCTGTGTGTGAGTGAGAGAGAGAGAGAGAAGCTGTGTGTGTGTGTGTGAGATTAAGAGAAGCTGTGTGTGTGTGAGAGAGGAAGAGACACTGTGTTTGAGAGAGAGAGAAAGAGAGAAAGAGAAGCTGTGAGTGAGAGAGAGAGATGCTGTGAGTGAGAGAGAGAAAGAGAAGTTGTATATGTATGAGAGAGAAATATGCTGTGAGTAAGAGAGAGAAAGAGAAGCTGTGTGTGAGAGAAAGAGAAAGTGAAGCTGTGTGTGAGAGAAAGAGAGAAAGTGAAGCTGTGAGTGAGAGAGAGAGAAAGAGAAGCATTGAGTGAGAGAGAGAGGAATAGAGTCTGTGAGAGAGAGAGAAAGAGAAGCTGTGAGAGAGAGAGAAGCTGTGAGTGAGAGCGAGAGAGCGAAAGAGAAGCTGTGAGTGAAAGAGAGAGAAAGACAAGCTGTGAGTGAGAGAGAGAGAGTTGCTGAGAGTGAGTGAGAGAGAGAAACAGAAGCTGTGAGTGAGAGAGAGAAAGAGAGAAAGAGAAGCTGTTAGTGAGAGAGAGAGAAAGAGAAGCTGTGTGAGAGAGAGAAAGCTGTGAGTGAGAGAGAGAGAGAAAGAGATGCTTTGAGTGAGAGAGAGAGAAAGAGAGTCTGTGTGAGAAAGAGAGAAAGAGAAGCTGTGAGTGAGAGAGAGAGAGAAGCTGTGAGTGAGAGAGAGAGAGAGAAAGAAAGAGAAGTTGTGAGTGAGAGAGAGAGAGAAAGAGAAGCTGTGAGTGAGAGAGAGAAAGAGAAGCTGAGAAAGAGAGAGTGAAAGAGAAGCTGTCAGTGAGAGAGAGAGAGAGAAGCTGTGAGTGAGAGAGAGAGAAGCTGTGAGTGAGAGAGAGAGAGAAAGTGAAGCTGTGAGTGAGAGAGAGAGAAAGAGAAGCTGTGAGTGAGAGAGAGAAAAAGCGAATCTGAGAAAGAGAGAGAGAAAGAGAAGCTGTGAGTGAGAGAGAAAGAGAAAGAGAAGCTGTGAGTGACACACAGAGAGAGAAGCTGTGAGTGAGTGAGAGAGAGAAAGAAATGCAGTGAGTGAGAGAGAAACAGAAGCTGTGAGTTTGGGAGAGAGAAGCTGTGAGTGAGAGAGAGAGAGAAAGAGATGCTGTGAGTGAAAGAAAGAGAGTGAAAGAGAAGCTGTGAGTGAGAGAGAGAGAGAAAGAGAAGCTGTGAGTGAGTGAGAGAGAGAAAGGGAAGCTGTGAGTGTGTGACAGAGAGAGAGCTGTGAGTGAGAGAGAGAGAAAGAGAAGCTGTGAGTGAGAGAGAAAGAGAGAGAAAGATAAGCTGTGAGTGAGAGAGAGAGAAAGAATCTGAGAAAGAGTGTGTGAAAGAGAAGCTGTGAGAGAGAGATAGAACTTGTGAGTGAGAGAGAAACAGAAGCTGTGAATGAGAGAGAGAGAGAGAGAGAGAAGGCGTGAGTGAGAGAGAGAAAAGGAGAAGCTGTGAGAGAGAGAGAGAGAAAGAGAATCTGAGAAAGAGTGTGTGAAAGAGAAGCTGTGTGTGTGAGAGAGAGAGAACTTGTGAGTGAGAGAGAGAGAAACTGTGAGTGAGAGAGAGAGAGAGAAAGAGATGCTGTGAGTGAGAGAGAAACAGAAGCTATGAATGAGAGAGAGAGAGAGAAGGTGTGAGTGAGAGAGAAAGAGAAAGAGAAGCTGTGAGTGACACACAGAGAGAGAAGCTGTGAGTGAGAGAGAGAGAGAATGAGAAGCTCTGTGTGTGTGAGAGAGAAAGAGAAGCTGTGTGTGTGAGAGAGAAAGAGAAGCTGTGTGAGTGAGAGAGAGAGAGAAGCTGTGTGTGAGAGAGAGATTAAGAGAAGCTGTGTGTGTGAGAGAGAGAAAGAGACACTGTGCGTGTGTGTGTGAGAGAGAGAGAGAGAGAGAGAAGCTGTGAGTGAGAGAGAGAGATGCTGTGAGTGAGAGAGAATGAGAGAAGCTGTGTGTGAGAGAAAGAGAAAGTGAAGCTGTGAGTGAGAGAAAGAGAGAATGTGAAGCTGTGAGTGAAAGAGAGAGAGAAAGAGAAGCATTGAGTGAGAGATAGAGAAATAGAGTCTGGGAGAGAGAGAGAAAGAGAAGCTGTGCGTGAGAGAGAGAATGTGAGTGAGAGCGAGAGAGCGAAAGAGAAGCTGTGAGTGAAAGAGAGAGAGAAAGAGAAGCTGTGAATGAGAGAGAGAGAGTTGCTGTGAGTGAGTGAGAGAGAGAAACAGAACCTGTGAGTGAGAGAGAGAAAGAGAGAAAGAGAAGCTGTGAGTGAGAGAGAGAGAGAGAAAAAGCTGTGAGTGAGAGACAGAAAGAGATGCTTTGAGTGAGAGAGAGAGAAACAGAAGCTGTGAGTGAGAGAGAGAGAGAAAGAGAGTCTGTGAGAGAAAGAGAGGAAGAGAAGCTGTGAGTGAGTGAGAGAGAGAAGCTGTGAGTGAGAGAGAGAAGCTGTGAGTGAGAGAGAGAGAAATAGAAGCTGTGAGTGAGAGAGAAAGAGAAGCTGTGAGTGAGTGAGAGAGAGAGAAGCTGTGAGTGAGAGAGAGAGAGAAACAGAAGCTGTGAGTGAGAGAGAGAAAGAGAGAAAGAGAAGCTGTGAGTGAGAGAGATAGAGAGAAAAAGCTGTGAGTGAGAGAGAGAAAGAGATGCTTTGAGTGAGAGAGAGAGAAACAGAAGCTGTGAGTGAGAGAGAGAGAGAAAGAGAGTCTGTGAGAGAAAGAGAGGAAGAGAAGCTTAGGTGAGTGAGAGAGAGAAGCTGTGAGTGAGAGAGAGAAGCTGTGAGTGAGAGAGAGAGAAATAGAAGCTGTGAGTGAGAGAGAAAGAGAAGCTGTGAGTGAGTGAGAGAGAGAGAGAAGCTGTGAGTGAGAGAGAGAGAGAAAGAGAAGATGTGAGTGAGAGAGAAAGAGAAGCTGTGAGTGAGTGAGAGAGAGAGAAGCTGTGAGTGAGAGAGAGAGAAAGAGAAGCTGTGAGTGAGAGAGAGAGAGAGAAAGAGAAGCTGTGAGTGAGAGAGAGAAAGAGAAGCTGAGAAAGAGAGAGTGAAAGAGAAGCTGTGAGTGAGAGAGAGAGAAGCTGTGAGTGAGAGAGAGAGAGAAGCTGTGAGTGAGAGAGAGAGAAAGAGAAGCTGGGAGAGAGAGAGAGAGAGAAAGAGAAGCTGTAAGTGAGAGAGAGAGAGAAAGAGAATCTGAGAAAGAGAGAGAGAGAAAGAGAAGCTGTAAGTAAGAGAGAAAGAGAAGCTGTGAGTGACACACAGAGAGAGAGGCTGTGAGTGAGAAAGAGAGAGAAAGAGATGCTGTGAGTGAGAGAGAAACAGAAGCTGTGAATGAGAGAGAGAAAGAGAAGGTGTGAGTGGGAGAGAGAGAGAAAGAGAAGCTGTGTGTGTGAGAGAGAGAAACTGTGAGTGAGAGGGAGAAAGAGAAACTGTGAGTGAGTGAGAAAGAAAGAGAAGCTGTGAGTGTGGGAGAGAGAGAAGCTGTGAGTGAGAGAGAGAGAGAGAAAGAGATGCTGTGAGTGAAAGAAAGAGAGCGAAAGAGAAGCTGTGAGTGAGAGAGAGAGAGAAAGAGAAGCTGTGAGTGAGTGAGAGAGAGAAAGGGAAGCTGTGAGTGTGTGTGAGAGAGAGAGCTGTGAGTGAGAGAGAGAGAAAGAGAAGCTGTGAGTGAGAGAGAGAGAGAAAGAGAAGCTGTGAGTGAGAGAGAGAAAGAGAAGCTGAGAAAGAGAGAGTGAAAGAGAACCTGTGAGTAAGAGAGAGAGAGAGAAGCTGTGAGTGAGAGAGAGAGAAGCTGTGAGTGAGAGACAGAGAAAGTGAAGCTGTGTGTGAGAGAAAGAGAAAGTGAAGCTGTGAGTGAGAAAGAAAGAGAAGCATTGAGTGAGAGAGAGAGGAATAGAGTCTGTGAGAGAGAGAGAAAGAGAAGCTGTGTGTGAGAGAGAGAGAGAAGCTGTGAGTGAGAGCGAAAGAGCGAAAGAGAAGCTGTGAGTGAAAGAGAGAGAGAGAAAGAGAAGCTGTGAGTGAGAGAGAGAGAGAGTTGCTGTGAGTGATAGAGAGAGAAACAGAAGCTGTGAGTGAGAGAAAGAGAGAAAGAGCTGTGAGTGAGAGAGAGAGAAAGAGAAGCTGTGAGTGAGAGAGAGAGAGAAAAAGCTGTGAGTGAGAAAGAGAGAGAGAGAGAAAGAGATGCTTTGAGTGAGAGAGAGAGAAATAGAAGCTGTGAGTGAGAGAGAGAGAGAAAAAGAGTCTGTGTGAGAAAGAGAGAAAGAGAAGCTGTGAGTGAGAGAGAGAGAGAAGTTGTGAGTGAGAGAGAAAGAAGCTGTGAGTGAGAGAGAGAGAAATAGAAGCTGTGAGTTAGAGAGAAAGAGAAACTGTGAGTGAGTGGGAGAGAGAGAAGCTGTGAGTGTGAGAGAGAGACAGAGAGAGAGAAGGAGAAGCTGTGTGTGTGAGAGAGAGAGAGAAGCTGTGAGTGAGAGAGAGAAAGAGAAGCTGAGAAAAAGAGAGTGAAAGAGAAGATGTGAGTGAGAGAGAGAGAGAAGCTGTGAGTGAGAGAGAGAAGCTGTGATTGGGAGAGAGAGAGAAAGAGAAGCTGTGAGTGAGAGACAGAGAGAAAGAGAAGCTGTGAGTGAGAGACAGAGAGAAAGAGAAGCTGTGAGTGAAAGAGAGAGAGAGAAAGAGAAGCTGTGAGTGTGAGAGAGAGAGAGTTGCTGTGAATGAGTGAGAGAGAGAAGCAGAAGCTGTGAGTGAGAGAGAGAAAGAGAGAAAGAGAAGCTGTGAGTGAGAGAGAGAGAAAGAGAAGCTGTGAGTGAGAAAGAGAGAAAAAAAGCTATGAGTGAGAGAGAGAGAGAGAGAGAGAAAGAGATGCTTTGAGTGAGAGAGAGAGAAATAGAAGCTGTGTGTGAGAGAGAGATTAAGAGAAGCTGTGTGTGTGTGAGAGAGAAAGAGACACTGTGCGTGTGTGTGTGAGAGAGAGAGAGAGAGAAGCTGTGAGTGAGAGAGAGAGATGCTGTGAGTGAGAGAGAATGAGAGAAGCTGTGTGTGAGAGAAAGAGAAAGTGAAGCTGTGAGTGAGAGAAAGAGAGAATGTGAAGCTGTGAGTGAAAGAGAGAGAGAAAGAGAAGCATTGAGTGAGAGATAGAGAAATAGAGTCTGGGAGAGAGAGAGAAAGAGAAGCTGTGCGTGAGAGAGAGAATGTGAGTGAGAGTGAGAGAGCGAAAGAGAAGCTGTGAGTGAAAGAGAGAGAGAAAGAGAAGCTGTGAATGAGAGAGAGAGAGAGTTGCTGTGAGTGAGTGAGAGAGAGAAACAGAACCTGTGAGTGAGAGAGAGAAAGAGAGAAAGAGAAGCTGTGAGTGAGATAGAGAGAGAGAAAAAGCTGTGAGTGAGAGACAGAAAGAGATGCTTTGAGTGAGAGAGAGAGAAACAGAAGCTGTGAGTGAGAGAGAGAGAGAAAGAGAGTCTGTGAGAGAAAGAGAGGAAGAGAAGCTGTGAGTGAGTGAGAGAGAGAAGCTGTGAGTGAGAGAGAGAAGCTGTGAGTGAGAGAGAGAGAAATAGAAGCTGTGAGTGAGAGAGAAAGAGAAGCTGTGAGTGAGTGAGAGAGAGAGAAGCTGTGAGTGAGAGAGAGAGAAAGAGAAGCTGTGAGTGAGAGAGAAATAGAAGCTGTGAGTGAGTGAGAGAGAGAGAAGCTGTGAGTGAGAGAGAGAGAGAAACAGAAGCTGTGAGTGAGAGAGAGAAAGAGAGAAAGAGAAGCTGTGAGTGAGAGAGATAGAGAGAAAAAGCTGTGAGTGAGAGAGAGAAAGAGATGCTTTGAGTGAGAGAGAGAGAAACAGAAGCTGTGAGTGAGAGAGAGAGAGAAAGAGAGTCTGTGAGAGAAAGAGAGGAAGAGAAGCTTAGGTGAGTGAGAGAGAGAAGCTGTGAGTGAGAGAGAGAAGCTGTGAGTGAGAGAGAGAGAAATAGAAGCTGTGAGTGAGAGAGAAAGAGAAGCTGTGAGTGAGTGAGAGAGAGAGAGAAGCTGTGAGTGAGAGAGAGAGAGAAAGAGAAGATGTGAGTGAGAGAGAAAGAGAAGCTGTGAGTGAGTGAGAGAGAGAGAAGCTGTGAGTGAGAGAGAGAGAAAGAGAAGCTGTGAGTGAGAGAGAGAGAGAGAAAGAGAAGCTGTGAGTGAGAGAGAGAAAGAGAAGCTGAGAAAGAGAGAGTGAAAGAGAAGCTGTGAGTAAGAGAGAGAGAAGCTGTGAGTGTGAGAGAGAGAGAAGCTGTGAGTGAGAGAGAGAGAAAGAGAAGCTGGGAGAGAGAGAGAGAGAAAGAGAAGCTGTAAGTGAGAGAGAGAGAGAGAAAGAGAATCTGAGAAAGAGAGAGAGAGAAAGAGAAGCTGTAAGTAAGAGAGAAAGAGAAGCTGTGAGTGACACACAGAGAGAGAGGCTGTGAGTGAGAAAGAGAGAGAAAGAGATGCTGTGAGTGAGAGAGAAACAGAAGCTGTGAATGAGAGAGAGAAAGAGAAGGTGTGAGTGGGAGAGAGAGAGAAAGAGAAGCTGTGTGTGTGAGAGAGAGAAACTGTGAGTGAGAGGGAGAAAGAGAAACTGTGAGTGAGTGAGAAAGAAAGAGAAGCTGTGAGTCTGGGAGAGAGAGAAGCTGTGAGTGAGAGAGAGAGAGAGAAAGAGATGCTGTGAGTGAAAGAAAGAGAGCGAAAGAGAAGCTGTGAGTGAGAGAGAGAGAGAAAGAGAAGCTGTGAGTGAGTGAGAGAGAGAAAGGGAAGCTGTGAGTGTGTGTGAGAGAGAGAGCTGTGAGTGAGAGAGAGAGAAAGAGAAGCTGTGAGTGAGAGAGAGAGAGAAAGAGAAGCTGTGAGTGAGAGAGAGAAAGAGAAGCTGAGAAAGAGAGAGTGAAAGAGAACCTGTGAGTAAGAGAGAGAGAGAGAAGCTGTGAGTGAGAGAGAGAGAAGCTGTGAGTGAGAGACAGAGAAAGTGAAGCTGTGTGTGAGAGAAAGAGAAAGTGAAGCTGTGAGTGAGAGAAAGAGAGAGAAAGAGAAGCATTGAGTGAGAGAGAGAGGAATAGAGTCTGTGAGAGAGAGAGAAAGAGAAGCTGTGTGTGAGAGAGAGAGAGAAGCTGTGAGTGAGAGCGAAAGAGCGAAAGAGAAGCTGTGAGTGAAAGAGAGAGAGAGAAAGAGAAGCTGTGAGTGTGAGAGAGAGAGAGTTGCTGTGAATGAGTGAGAGAGAGAAGCAGAAGCTGTGAGTGAGAGAGAGAAAGAGAGAAAGGAGAAGCTGTGAGTGAGAGAGAGAGAAAGAGAAGCTGTGAGTGAGAAAGAGAGAAAAAAAGCTATGAGTGAGAGAGAGAGAGAGAGAGAAAGAGATGCTTTGAGTGAGAGAGAGAGAAATAGAAGCTGTGAGTGAGAGAGAGAGAGAAGCTGTGAGTGAGAGAGAGAGAAGCTGTGAGTGAGAGAGAGAGAAATAGAAGCTGTGAGTTAGAGAGAAAGAGAAACTGTGAGTGAGTGGGAGAGAGAGAAGCTGTGAGTAAGAGAGAGAGACAGAGAGAGAGAAAGAGAAGCTGTGTGTGTGTGAGAGAGAAAGAGAAGCTGTGAGTGAGAAAGAGAAGTTGAGAAAAAGAGAGTGAAAGAGAAGATGTGAGTGAGAGAGAGAGAGAAGCTGTGAGTGAGTGAGAGAGAAGCTGTGAGTGAGAGAGAGAGAGAAAGAGAAGATGTGAGTGAGAGACAGAGAGAAAGAGAAGCTGTGAGTGAGAGAGAAAGAGAAAGAGAAGCTGTGAGTGACAGAGAGAGAGAGAAGCTGTGAGTGAGAGAGAGAGAAAGAGAAGCTGTGAGTGAGAGAGAAAGAGAAAGAGAAGCTGTGAGTGACACAGAGAGAGAGAAGCTGTGAGTGAGAGAGAGAGAGAGAAAGAGATGCTGTGAGTGAGAGAGAAACAGAAGCTGTGAATGAGAGAGAGAGAGAAAGAGAAGGTGTGAGTGAGAGAGAGAGAGAAAGGGAAGCTGTGAGTGAGAGAGAGAGAGAAGCTGTGAGTGAGAGAGAGACAGAAAGAGAATCTGTGAGTGAGAGAGAGAGAGAAGCTGTGAGTGAGAGAGCGTGAATCTGTGAGTGAGAGAGAGAAGCTGTGAGTGAGAGAGAGATAGAAAGAGAAGCTGTGAGTGAGAGAGAGAGAAAGAAAGAAAGAGAAGCTGTGAGTGAGAGAAAGAAAGAGATGCTGTGAGTGAGAGAGAGAGAAACAGAAGCTGTGAGTGAGAGAGAGAGAGTCTGTGTGAAAAAGAGAGAGAGAAAAAGAAGCTGTGAGTGAGAGAGAGAGAGAAGCTGTGAGTGAGAGAGAGAGAAGTTGTGAATGAGAGAGAGAGAGAAAGAGAAGCTGTGAGCGAGAGAGAAAGAGAAGCTGTGAATGAGTGAGAGAGAGAAAGAGAAGCTGTGAGAGAGAAAGAGAGACAGAGAAGCTGTGTGTGAGAGAGATAGAAAGAGATGCTGTGTGAGAGACAAAGAGAGAGAAAGAGAAGCTGTGAGTGAGAGAGAGAGAGAGAGAAGCTGTGAGTGAGAGAGAGAGAGAAAGAGAAGCTGTGAGAGAGAAAGAGAAGCTGTGTGTGTGAGAGAGAGAGAAACGGTGAGTGAGAGAGAGAAAGAGAAACTGTGAGTGAGTGAGTGAGAAAGAGAAGCTGTGAGTGAGAGAGAGAAGCTGTGAGTGAGAGAGAGAGAGTTACTGTGAGTGAGTGAGTGAGAGAGAGAAACAGAAGCTGCGAGTGAGAGAGAGAAAGAGAGAAAGAGAAGCTGGGAGTGAGAGAGAGAAAGAGAGAAAGAGAAGCTGTGTGTGTGAGATAGAGAGAGAGATGTGAGTGAGAGAGAGAGAGAAAAAGAGATGCTTTGAGTGAGAGAGAGACTAACAGAAGCTGTAAGTGAGAGAGAGAGAGAAAGAGAGTCTGTGTGAGAAAGAGAGGAAGAGAAGCTGTGGTGAGAGAGAGAGAAGCTGTGAGTGAGAAAGAGAAGCTGTGAGTGAGAGAGAGAGAAAGAGAAGCTGTGAGTGAGAGAGAAAGAGAAGCTGTGAGTGAGAGAGAGAGAGAGAAGCTGTGAGTGAGAGATAGAAAGAAAGAGAAGCTGTGAGTGAGAGAGAGAAAGAGAAGCTGTGAGTGAGAGAGAGAAAGAGAAGCTGATAAAGAGAGAGTGAAAGAGAAGCTGTGAGAGAAAGAGAGAGAGAGAGAAGCTGTGAGTGTGTGAGAGAGAAGTTGTGAGTGAGAGAGAGAGAAAGAGAAGCTGTGAGTGAGAGAGAGAGAGCAAGAGAAGCTGTAAGTGAGAGAAGGAGAAAGAGAATCTGAGAAAGAGAGAGAGAAAGAGAAGCTGTAAGTGAGAGAGAAAGAGAAGCTGTGAGTGACACATTGAGAGAAGCTGTGAGTGAGAGAGAGAGAGAAAGAGATGCTGTGAGTGAGAGAGAAACAGAAGTTGTGAATGGGAGAGAGAGAGAAAGAGAAAGTGTGAGTGGGAGAGAGAGAGAAAGAGAAGCTGTGTGTGAGAGAGAGAGAAACTGTGAGTGAGAGAGAGAAAGAGAAAGAGATGCTGTGAGTGAAAGAAAGAGAGTGAAAGAGAAGCTGTGAGTGAGAGAGAGATTGAAAGAGAAGGTGTGAGTGAGTGAGAGAGAGAAAGGGAAGCTGTGAGTGTGTGAGAGAGAGAGAGCTGTGAGTGACAGAGAGAGAAAGAGAAGCTGTGAGTGAGAGAGAGAGAGAAAGAAAAGCTGTGAGTGAGAGAGAAAGAGATGCTGAGAAAGAGAGAGTGAAAGAGACCTGTGAGTTAGAGAGAGAGAGAAGCTGTGAGTGAGAGAGAGAGAAGCTGTGAGTGAGAGAAAGAGAAAGTGAAGCTGTGTGTGAGAGAAAGAGAACGTGAAGCTGTGTGTGAGAGAAAGAGAGAAAGTGAAGCTGTGAGTGAGAGAGTGAGAGAGAAAGAAAGAGAAGCTCTGAGTGAGAGAGAAAGAGAAGCTGTGAGTGAGTGAGTGAGAGAGAAGCTGTAAGTGAGAGAAAAAGAGAGAGAAAGAGAAGCTGTGAGTGAGAGTGAGAAAGAGAAGCTGTGTGTGAGAGAGAAAGAGAAGCTGTGTGTGAGAGAGAGAGAGAGAGAGAAGCTGTGTGTGTGAGAGAGAAAGAGACACTGTGTGTGTGAGAGAGAGAGAGAGAAAGAGAAGCTGTGAGTGAGAGAGAGAGATGCTGTGAGAGAGAGAGAGAAAGAGAAGCTGTGTGTGAGAGAAAGAGATAGTGAAGCTGTGTGTGAGAGAAAGAGAGAAAGTGAAGCTGTGAGTGAGAGAGAGAGAGAGAAAGAGAAGAATTGAGTAAGAGAGAGAGAAATAGAGTCTGTGAGAGAGAGAGAAAGAGAAGCTGGGTGTGTGAGAGAAGATGTGAGTGAGAGCAAAAGAGTGAAAGAGAAGCTGTGAGTGAAAGAGAGAGAAGCTGTAAGTGAGAGAGAGAGAGTTGCTGTGAGTGAGTGAGAGAGAGAAACAGAAGGTGTGAGTGAGAGAGAGAAAGAGAGAAAGAGAAGCTGTGAGAGAGAGAGAGAGAGAGAGAAGCTGTGAGTGAGTGAGAGAGAGAAAAAGCTGTGAGTGAGAGAGAGAGAGAAAGAGATGCTTTGAGTGAGAGAGAGAGAAACAGAAGCTGTGAGTGAGAGAGAGAGAAAGAGAGTCTGTGTGAGAAAGAGAGAAAGAGAAGCTGTGAGTGAGAGAGAGAGAGAAGCTGTGAGTGAGAGAGAGAGAAGGTATGAGTGAGAGAGAGAGAAATAGAAGCTGTGAGTGAGAAAGAGAAGCTGTTAGTGAGTGAGAGAGAAGATGTAAGTGAGTGAAAGAGAGAGAGAAAGAGAAGCTGTGAGTGAGATAGAGAGAGAAAGAGAAGCTGTGAGAGAGAGTGAGAAAGAAGCTGTGAGTGAGAGAGAGAGAAAGAGAAGCTGGGAGTGAGACAAAGAGAGAGAAAGAGAAGCTGTGAGTGAGAGAGAGCGAGAGAAAGAGAAGCTGTGATTGAGGAGAGAAAGCGAAGCTGTGAGTGAGTGAGAGAGAGAAAGAGAAGCTGTGAGTGAGAGAGAGAGAGAGAGAAGCTGTGAGTGAGAGAGAGAAAGAGAAGTTGTGAGTGAGAGAGAGAGGAAGAGATGCTGTGAGTGAGAGAGAGAGAGAAAGAGAAGCTGTGAGAGAGAGTGAGAAAGAGAAGCTGTGAGTGAGAGGGAGAGAAAGAGAAGCTGTGATTGAGAGAGAGAGAGAGAGAAGCTGTGAGTGAGAGAGAGAGAAAGAGAAGCTGTGAGTGAGAGAGAGAGAAAATGATGCTGTGAGTGAGAGAGAGAGAAAGAGAAGCTGTGAGTGAGTGAGAGAGAGAGAGAGAATCTGTGAGTGAGAGGGAGAGAGAGAAAGAGAAGCTGTGAGAGAGAGAGAAAAACAGAAGCTGTGAGTGAGAGAGAGAGAGAAAGAGAAGCTGTGAGTGAGAGAGAGAGAAAGAGAAGCTGTGAGAGAGAGAGAGAGAATCTGTGAGTGAGAGGGAGAGGGAGAAAGAGAAGCTGTGAGTGAGAGAGAGAGAGAAACAGAAGCTGTGAGTGAGAGATAGAAAGAGAAGCTGTGAGTGAGAGAGAGAGAGAGAGAGAAAGAGAAGCTCTGAGTGAGAGAGAGAGAAAGAGAGTCTGAGAAAGAGAGAGTGAAAGAGAAGCTGTGAGTTAGAGAGAGAGAAAAAGCTGTGAGTGAGAGAGAGACAGAGAAGCTGTGAGTGAGAGAGAAACAGAAGCTGTGAGTGAGAGTGAGAGAGAAAGAGAAGGTGTGAGTGAGAGAGAGAAAGAGAAGCTGTGAGCGAGAGAGAAAGAAAGAGAAGCTGTGAGTGAGAGAGGGAGAGAGAAAGAAAAGCTATGAGTGAGAGAGAGAGAAAGAGAGTCTGTGTGAGAATGAGAGTGAAAGAGAAGCTGTGAGTGAGAGAGAGAAGCTGTGAGTGAGAGAAAGAGAGACAGAGAAGCTGTGAGTGAGAGAGAAACAGAAGCTGTGAGTGAGAGTGAGAGAGAGTGAAGCTGTAAGTGAGAGAAAGAATGAGAGAAAGGGAAGGTGTGAGTGCAAGAGAGAGAGAAAGAGAAGCTGTGTGTGTGTGAGAGAGAGAAGCTGTGAGTGAGAGAGAGAGAGAAAGAGATGCTGTGAGTGAGAGAGAAACAGAAGCTGTCAATGAGAGAGAGAGAAAAAGAGAAGGCGTGAGAGAGTGAGAGAGAAAGAGATGTGTGTGTGAGAGAGAGAGAAGCTGTGAGTGAGAGAGAGAGAGAGATGCTGTGAGTGAGAGAGAGAATGAGAAGCTGTGTGTGTGAGAGAGAGAGAAGCTGTGAGTGAGAGAGAGAAAGAGAAACTGTGAGTGAGAGAGAAAGAAAGAGAAGCTGTGAGTGAGAGAGAGAAAGAGAAGCTGTGAGTGAGAGAGAAACAGAAGCTGTGAGTGAGAGTGAGAGAGAAAGAGTAGGTGTGAGTGAGAGAGAGAGAAGCTGTGAGTGAGAGAGAAAGAAAGAGAAGCTGTGAGTGAGAGAGGGAGAGAGAAAGAAAAGCTATGAGTGTGAGAGAGAGAAAGAGAGTCTGTGTGAGAATGAGAGTGAAAGAGAAGCTGTGAGTGAGAGAGAGAAGCTGTGAGTGAGAGAAAGAGAGACAGAGAAGCTGTGAGTGAGAGAGAAACAGAAGCTGTTAGTGAGAGTGAGAGAGTGTGAAGCTGTAAGTGAGAGAAAGAATGAGAGAAAGGGAAGGTGTGAGTGCAAGAGAGAGAGAAAGAGAAGCTGTGTGTGTGAGAGAGAGAGAAGCTGTGAGTGAGTGAGAGAGAGAAAGAGATGCTGTGAGTGAGAGAGAAACAGAAGCTGTCAATGAGAGAGAGAGAGAAAGAGAAGGCGTGAGAGAGTGAGAGAGAAAGAGATGTGTGTGTGTGAGAGAGAGAAGCTGTGAGTGAGAGAGAGAGAGAAGCTGTGAGTGAGAGAGAGAATGAGAAGCTGTGAGTGAGAGAGAGAAAGAGAAGCTGTGAGTGAGAGAGAGAGAGAGAAGCTGTGAGTGTGAGAGAGAAAGAGAAGCTTTGAGTGAGCGAGAGAGAGAAAAGGTAGATGTGAGTGTGTGTGAGAGAGAGAGTTGTGAGTTAGAGAGAGAGAAAGAGAAGCTGTGAGTGAGAGAGAGAAAGAGTCTGTGTGAGAGAGAGAAAGATAAGCTGTGTGTGTGAGAGAGAGAAGCTGTGAGTGAGAGAGAGAGAGTTGATTTGAGTGAGTGTGAGAGAGAAACAGAAGCTGTGAGTGAGAGAGAGAAAGAGAGGCTGTGTGTGTGAGAGAGAGAGAGAAAAAGCTGTGAGTGAGATAGAGAGAAAGAGATGCTTTGAGTGAGAGACAGAGAAATAGAAGCTGTGAGTGAGAGAGAGAGAAAGAGAGTCTGTGTCAGAAAGAGAGAAATAGAAGCTGTGAGTGAGAGAGAGAGAGAAGCCATGAGTGAGAGAGAGAAGCTGTGAGTGAGAGAGAGAGAAATAGAAGCTGTGAGTGAGGGAGAAAGAGAAGCTGTGAGTGAGTGAGTGAGAGAGAGAAGCTGTGAGTGAGAGAGAGAGAGAAAGAGAAGCTGTGAGTGAGAGAGAGAGAGAAAGAGAAGCTGTGAGTGAGAGAGAGAAAGAGAAGCTGAGAAAGAGAGAGTGAAAGAGAAGCTGTGAGTGAGAGAGAGAGAGAGAGAAAGAGAAGCTGTGAGTGAGAGAGAGAAAGAGAATCTGAGAAAGAGAGTGTGAAAGAGAAGCTGTAAGAGAGAGAGAGAGAAGCTGTGAGTGCGAGAGAGAGAAGCTGTGAGTGATAGAGAGAGAGATATGCTGTGATGAGAGAGAAACAGAAGCTGTGAATGAGAGAGAGAGAGAAAGAGAAGGTATGAGTGAGTGAGAGAGAGAAAGAGAAGGTATGAGAGAGAGAGAGAGAGAGAAGCTGTGAGTGAGAGAGAGAGAGAAAGAGAAGCTGTGAGTGACAGAGAGAGAATGAGAAGCTGTGTGTGTGAGAGAGAAAGAGAAGCTGTGAGTGTGAGAGAGAGAGAGAAAGAGAAGCTGTGAGTGAGAGAGAGAAAGAGAAGCTGTGTGTGAGTGAGAGAGAGAGAGAGAAGCTGTGTGTGTGTGTGAGAGAGAGATTAAGAGAAGCTGTGTGTGTGAGAGAGAGGAAGGGACACTGTGTGTGAGAGAAAGAGAAAGAGAGAAAGAGAAGCTGTGAGTGTGAGAGAGAGATGCTGTGAGTGAGAGAGAGAAAGAGAAGTTGTGTATGTATGAGAGAGATATATGCTGTGAGTAAGAGAGAGAAAGAGAAGCTGTGTGTGAGAGAAAGAGAAAGTGAAGCTGTGTGTGAGAGAAAGAGAGAAAGTGAAGCTGTGAGTGAGAGAGAGAGAAAGAGAGAAAGAGAAGCATTGAGAGAGAGAGGAATAGAGTCTGTGAGTGAGAGAGAAAGAGAAGCTGTGTGTGAGAGAGAGAAGCTGTGAGTGAGAGCGAGAGAGCGAAAGAGACGCTGTGAGTGAAAGAGAGAGAACGACAAGCTGTGAGTGAGAGAGAGAGAGTTGCTGTGAGTGAGTGAGAGAGAGAAACAGAAGCTGTGAGTGAGAGAGAGAAAGAGAGAAAGAGAAGCTGTGAGTGAGAGAGAGAGAAAGAGAAGCTGTGAGTGAGTGAGAGAGAGAAAAAGCTGTGAGTGAGAGAGAGAGAGAAAGAGATGCTTTGAGTGAGAGAGAGAGAAATAGAAGCTGTGAGTGAGAGAGAGAGAAAGAGAGTCTGTGTGAGAAAGAGAGAAAGAGAAGCTGTGAGTGAGAGAGAGAGAAGCTGTGAGTGAGAGAGAGAGAAGCTGTGAGTGAGAGAGAGAGAAATAGAAGCTGTGAGTTAGAGTAAGAGAAGCTGTGAGTGAGTGGGAGAGAGAGAAGCTGTGAGTGAGTGAGAGAGAGAGAGAAGTTGTGAGTGAGAGAGAGAGAAAGAGAAGCTGTGAGTGAAAGAGAGAAAGAGAAGCTGAGACAGAGAGAGTGAAAGAGAAGCTGTCAGTGAGAGAGAGAGAGAAGCTGTGAGTGAGAGAGAAAGAAGCTGTGAGTGAGAGAGAGAGAAAGAGAAGCTGTGAGTGAGAGAGAGAGAGAAAGAGAAGCTGTGAGTGAGAGAGAGAAAAAGAGAATCTGAGAAAGAGAGAGAGAGAGAGAAGCTGTGAGTGAGAGAGAAAGAGAAAGAGAAAGAGAAGCTGTGAGTGACACAGAGAGAGAGAAGCTGTGAGTGAGTGTGAGAGAGAAAGAGATGCAGTGAGTGAGAGAGAAACAGAAGCTGTGAATGAGAGAGAGAGAAAGAGAAGGTGTGAGTGTGAGAGAGAGAGAAAGGGAAGCTGGGTGTGAGAGAGAGAGAAAGAGAAGCTGTGAGTGGGAGAGAGAGAGAAAGAGAAGCTGTGGGGGAGAGAGAGATACTGTGAGTGAGAGAGAGAAAGAGAAACTGTGAGTGAGTGAGAGAGAAAGAGAAGCTGTGAGTTTGGGAGAGAGAAGATGTGAGTGAGAGAGAGAGAAAGAGATGCTGTGAGTGAAAGAAAGAGAGTGAAAGAGAAGCTGTGAGTGAGAGAGAGAGAGAAAGAGAAGCTGTGAGTGAGTGAGAGAGAGAAAGGGAAGCTGTGAGTGTGTGACAGAGTGAGTGCTGTGAGTGAGAGAGAGAGAAAGAGAAGCTGTGAGTGAGAGAGAAAGAGAGAGAAAGAGAAGCTGTGAGTGAGAGATAGAGAAAGAGAATCTGAGAAAGAGTGTGTGAAAGAGAAGCTGTGAGAGAGAGAGAGAGAGAGAACCTGTGAGTGAGAGAGAGAGAAACTGTGAGTGAGAGAGAGAGAGAGAAAGAGATGCTGTGAGTGAGAGAGAAACAGAAGCTGTGAATGAGAGAGAGAGAGAGAGAGAAGGTGTGAGTGAGAGAGAGAAAAAAAGAGAAGCTGTGTGAGAGAGAGAGAGAAAGAGAAGCCATGAGTGAGAGAGAAAGAGAAAGAGAAGCTGTGAGTGACACACAGAGAGAGAAGCTGTGAGTGAGAGAGAGAGAGAATGAGAAGCTCTGTGTGAGAGAGAGAGAAAGAGAAGCTGTGTGTGTGAGAGAGAAAGAGAAGCTGTGTGAGCGAGAGAGAGAGAGAGAGGGAGAAGCTGTGTGTGTGAGAGAGATTAAGAGAAGCTGTGTGTGTGTGAGAGAGAAAGAGACACTGTGTGTGTGAGAGAGAGAGAGAGAAAGAGAAGCTGTGAGTGAGAGAGAGAGATGCTGTGAGTGAGAGAGAGAAAGAGAAGCTGAGAAAGAGAGAGTGAAAGAGAAGCTGTCAGTGAGAGAGAGAGAGAAGCTGTGAGTGAGAGAGAGAGAAGCTGTGAGTGAGAGAGAGAGAGAAAGAGAAGCTGTGAGTGAGAGAGAGAGAGAAAGAGAAGCTGTGAGTGAGAGAGAGAAAAAGAGAATCTGAGAAAGAGAGAGAGAAAGAGAAGCTGTGAGTGAGAGAGAAAGAGAAAGAGAAGCTGTGAGTGACACAGAGAGAGAGAAGCTGTGAGTGAGTGAGAGAGAGAAAGAGATGCAGTGAGTGAGAGAGAAACAGAAGCTGTGAATGAGAGAGAGAGAGAGAAAGAGAAGGTGTGAGTGTGAGAGAGAGAAAAAGGGAAGCTGGGTGTGAGAGAGAGAGAAAGAGAAGCTGTGAGTGGGAGAGAGAGAGAAAGAGAAGCTGTGGGGGAGAGAGAGATACTGTGAGTGAGAGAGAGAAAGAGAAACTGTGAGTGAGTGAGAGAGAAAGAGAAGCTGTGAGTTTGGGAGAGAGAAGATGTGAGTGAGAGAGAGAGAAAGAGATGCTGTGAGTGAAAGAAAGAGAGTGAAAGAGAAGCTGTGAGTGAGAGAGAGAGAGAAAGAGAAGCTGTGAGTGAGTGAGAGAGAGAAAGGGAAGCTGTGAGTGTGTGACAGAGTGAGTGCTGTGAGTGAGAGAGAGAGAGAAAGAGAAGCTGTGAGTGAGAGAGAAAGAGAGAGAAAGAGAAGCTGTGAGTGAGAGATAGAGAAAGAGAATCTGAGAAAGAGTGTGTGAAAGAGAAGCTGTGAGAGAGAGAGAGAGAGAGAGAGAACATGTGAGTGAGAGAGAGAGAAACTGTGAGTGAGAGAGAGAGAGAGAAAGAGATGCTGTGAGTGAGAGAGAAACAGAAGCTGTGAATGAGAGAGAGAGAGAGAGAAGGTGTGAGTGAGAGAGAGAAAAAAAGAGAAGCTGTGAGAGAGAGAGAGAGAAAGAGAAGCCATGAGTGAGAGAGAAAGAGAAAGAGAAGCTGTGAGTGACACAGAGAGAGAGAAGCTGTGAGTGAGAGAGAGAGAATGAGAAGCTCTGTGTGTGAGAGAGAGAAAGAGAAGCTGTGTGTGTGAGAGAGAAAGAGAAGCTGTGTGAGTGAGAGAGAGAGAGAGAGAAGCTGTGTGTGAGAGAGAGATTAAGAGAAGCTGTGTGTGTGTGAGAGAGAAAGAGACACTGTGTGTGTGTGAGAGAGAGAGAGAGAAAGAGAAGCTGTGAGTGAGAGAGAGAGATCCTGTGAGTGAGAGAGAATGAGAGAAGCTGTGTGTGAGAGAAAGAGAAAGTGAAGCTGTGTGTGGGAGAAAGAGAGAATGTGAAGCTGTGAGTGAAAGAGGGAGAGAAAGAGAAGCATTGAGTGAGAGATAGAGAAAAAGAGTCTGGGAGAGAGAGAAAGAGAAGCTGTGTGTGAGAGAAAGAATGTGAGTGAGAGCGAGAGAGTGAAAGAGAAGCTGTGAGTGAAAGAGAGAGAGAGAGAGAAGCTGTGAGTGAGAGAGAGAGAGTTGCTGTGAGTGAGTGAGAGAGAGAAACAGAAGCTGCGAGTGAGAGAGAGAAAGAGAAGCTGTGAGTGAGAGACAGAAAGAGAGAAAGAGAAGCTGTGAGTGAGTGAGAGAGAAAAAGCTGTGAGTGAGAGAGAGAGAGAAAGAGATGCTTTGAGTGAGAGAGAGAGAAACAGAAGCTGTGAGTGAGAGAGAGAGAGAAAGAGAGTCTGTGAGAGAAAGAGAGGAAGAGAAGCTGTGAGTGAGTGAGAGAGAGAAGCTGTGAGTGAGAGAGAGAAGCTGTGAGTGAGAGAGAGAGAAAGAGAAGCTGTGAGTGAGAGAGAAAGAGAAGCTGTGAGTGAGTGAGTGAGAGAGAAGATGTGAGTGAGAGAGAGAGAGAAAGAGAAGCTGTGAGTGAGAGAGAAATAGAAGCTGTGAGTGAGTGAGAGAGAGAAGCTGTGAGTGAGAGAGAGAGAGAAAGAGAAGCTGTGAGTGAGAGAGAGAGAAAGAGAAGCTGTGAGTGAGAGAGAGAAAGAGAAGCTGAGAAAGAGAGAGTGAAAGAGAAGCTGTGAGTGAGAGAGAGAGAAGCTGTGAGTGAGTGAGAGAGAAGTTGTGAGTGAGAGAGAGAAAGAGAAGCTGTGAGTGAGTGAGAGAGAAAGAGAAGCTGTAAGTGAGAGAGAGAGAAAGAGAAGCTGAGAAAGAGAGAGAGAAAAAGAAGCTGTAAGTGAGAGAGAAAGAGAAGCTGTGCGTGACACACAGAGAGAGAAGCTGTGAGTGAGAGAGAGAGAGAAAGAGATGCTGTGAGTGAGAGAGAAACAGAAGCTGTGAATGAGAGAGAGAGAGAAAGAGAAGGTGTGAGTGCGAGAGAGAGAGAAAGGGAAGCTGGGTGTGTGTGTGAGAGAAAGAGAAGCTGTGATTGGGAGAGAGAGAGAAAGAGAAGCTGTGAGTGAGAGAGAGAGAAGCTGTGAGTGAGATAGAGAGAAAGAGAAGCTGTGTGAGAGAGAGAAGCTGTGAGTGAGAGAGAGATAGAAAGAGAAGCTGTGAGTGAGAGAGAGAGAAAGAAAGAAAGAGAAGCTGTGAGTGAGAGAGAGAAAGAGATGCTGTGAGTGAGAGAGAGAGAAACAGAAGCTGTGAGTGAGAGAGAGAGAGTCTGATTGAGAAAGAGAGAGAGAAAGAGAAGCTGTGAGTGAGAGAGAGAGAGAGAAGTTGTGAGTGAGAGAGAGAGAAGTTGTGAGTGTGAGAAAGAGAAGCTGTGAGTGAGAGAGAGAGAGAGAAACTGTGAGTGAGAGAGAGAAAGAGAAACTGTGAGTGAGTGAGAAAGAAAGAGAAGCTGTGAGTGTGGGAGAGAGAGAAGCTGTGAGTGAGAGAGAGAGAGAAAGAGATGCTGTGAGTGAAAGAAAGAGAGCGAAAGAGAAGCTGTGAGTGAGAGAGAGAGAAAGAGAAGCTGTGAGTGAGTGAGAGAGAGAAAGAGAAGCTGTGAGTGAGAGAGAGAGAAGTTGTGAGTGAGAGAAAGAGAAGCTGTGAGAGAGAGAGAGAGAGAGAGAGAGAGAGAGAAACTGTGAGTGAGAGAGAGAAAGAGAAACTGTGAGTGAGTGAGAAAGAAAGAGAAGCTGTGAGTGTGGGAGAAAGAGAAGCTGTGAGTGAGAGAGAGAGGGAAAGAGAAGCTGTGAGTGAGAGAGAGAAAGAGAAGCTGAGAAAGAGAGAGTGAAAGAGAAGCTGTGAGTGAGAGAGAGAGAGAAGCTGTGAGTGAGTGAGAGAGAAGTTGTGAGTGAGAGAGAGAAAGAGAAGCTGTGAGTGAGAGAGAGAGAGAAAGAGAAGCTGTAAGTGAGAGAGAGAGAGAAAGAGAAGATGAGAAAGAGAGAGAGAAAAAGAAGCTGTAAGTGAGAGAGAAAGAGAAGCTGTGAGTGACACAGAGAGAGAGAAGCTGTGAGTGAGAGAGAGAGAAAGAGATGCTGTGAGTGAGAGAGAAACAGAAGCTGTGAATGAGAGAGAGAGAGAAAGAGAAGGTGTGAGTGCGAGAGAGAGAGAAAGGGAAGCTGGGTGTGTGTGAGAGAGAAAGAGAAGCTGTGAGTGGGAGAGAGAGAAAGAGAAGCTGTGAGTCAGAGAGAGAGAAGCTGTGAGTGAGATAGAGAGAAAGAGAAGCTGTGTGAGAGAGAGAGAAGCTGTGAGTGAGAGAGAGATAGAAAGAGAAGCTGTGAGTGAGAGAGAGAGAAAGAAAGAAAGAGAAGCTGTGAGTGAGAGAGAGAAAGAGATGCTGTGAGTGAGAGAGAGAGAAACAGAAGCTGTGAGTGAGAGAGAGAGAGTCTGATTGAGAAAGAGAGAGAGAAAGAGAAGCTGTGAGTGAGAGAGAGAGAGAGAAGTTGTGAGTGAGAGAGAGAGAAGTTGTGAGTGTGAGAAAGAGAAGCTGTGAGTGAGAGAGAGAGAGAGAAACTGTGAGTGAGAGAGAGAAAGAGAAACTGTGAGTGAGTGAGAAAGAAAGAGAAGCTGTGAGTGTGGGAGAGAGAGAAGCTGTGAGTGAGAGAGAGAGAGAAAGAGATGCTGTGAGTGAAAGAAAGAGAGCGAAAGAGAAGCTGTGAGTGAGAGAGAGAGAAAGAGAAGCTGTGAGTGAGTGAGAGAGAGAAAGGAAAGCTGTGAGTGTGTGTGAGAGAGAGAGCTGTGAGTGAGAGAGAGAGAAAGAGAAGCTGTGAGTGAGAGAGAGAGAGAGAAAGAGAAGCTGTGAGAGAGAGAGAGAAAGAGAAGCTGAGAAAGAGAGAGTGAAAGAGAAGCTGTGTGAGAGAGAGAGAAGCTGTGAGTGAGAGAGAGAGAAGCTGTGAGTGAGAGAAAGAGAAAGTGAAGCTGTGTGTGAGAGAAAGAGAAAGTGAAGTTGTGAGTGAGAGAGAGAGTGAGAAAGAG
Source organism: Bradypodion ventrale (assembly GCA_035047345.1). Classification (NCBI taxonomy): domain Eukaryota; kingdom Metazoa; phylum Chordata; class Lepidosauria; order Squamata; family Chamaeleonidae; genus Bradypodion; species Bradypodion ventrale. The sequence continues at coordinate 228,129,751 of JAWDJE010000001.1, forward strand.
AAGCATTGAGTGAGAGAGAGAGGAATAGAGTCTGTGAGAGAGAGAGAAAGAGAAGCTGTGTGTGAGAGAGAGAGAAGCTGTGAGTGAGAGCGAAAAAGCGAAAGAGAAGCTGTGAGTGAAAGAGAGAGAGAGAAAGAGAAGTTGTGAGTGAGAGAGAGGGAGAGTTGCTGTGAGTGTGAGAGAGAGAAAAAGAAGCTGTGAGTGAGAGAAAGAGAGAAAGAGAAGCTGTGAGTGAGAGAGAGAGAAAGAGAAGCTGTGAGTGAGAGAGAGAGAAAAAGTTGTGAGTGAGAGAGAGAGAAAGAGATGCTTTGAGTGAGAGAGAGAGAAATAGAAGCTGTGAGTGAGAGAGAGAGAAAAAGAGTCTGTGTGAGAAAGAGAGAAAGAGAAGCTGTGAGTGAGAGAGAGAGAGAAGCTGTGAGTGAGAGAGAGAGAAGCTGTGAGTGAGAGAGAGAGAAATAGAAGCTGTGAGTTAGAGAGAAAGAGAAACTGTGTGTGAGAGAGAGAAAGAGAAGCTGTGAGTGAGAGAGAGAAAGAGAAGCTGAGAAAAAGAGAGTGAAAGAGAAGATGTGAGTGAGAGAGAGAGAAGCTGTGAGTGAGAGACAGAGAGAAAGAGAAGCTGTGAGTGAGAGAGAGAGAAAGAGAATCTGAGAAAGAGAGAGAGAAAGAGAAGCTGTGAGTGAGAGAGAAAGAGAAAGAGAAGCTGTGAGTGACACAGAGAGAGAGAAGCTGTGAGTGAGAGAGAGAGAGAGAGAAAGAGATGCTGTGAGTGAGAGAGAAACAGAAGCTGTGAATGAAAGAGAGAGAGAAAGAGAAGGTGTGAGTGAGAGAGAGAGAGAAAGGGAAGCTGTGAGTGAGAGAGAGAGAGAAGCTGTGAGTGAGAGAGAGACAGAAAGAGAATCTGTGAGTGAGAGAGAGAGAAGCTGTGAGTGAGATAGAGAGAAAGAGAAGCTGTGAGAGAGAGAGAGAAGCTGTGAGTGAGAGAGAGATAGAAAGAGAAGCTGTGAGTGAGAGAGAGAGAAAGAAAGAAAGAGAAGCTGTGAGTGAGAGAGAGAAAGAGATGCTGTGAGTGAGAGAGAGAGAAACAGAAGCTGTGAGTGAGAGAGAGAGAGTCTGATTGAGAAAGAGAGAGAGAAAGAGAAGCTGTGAGTGAGAGAGAGAGAGAAGCTGTGAGTGAGAGAGAGAGAAGTTGTGAATGAGAGAGAGAGAGAAAGAGAAGCTGTGAGCGAGAGAGAAAGGGAAGCTGTGAATGAGTGAGAGAGAGAAAGAGAAGCTGTGAGAGAGAAAGAGAGAAAGAGAAGCTGTGTGAGAGAGATAGAAAGAGATGCTGTGAGAGAGACAAAGAGAGAGAAAGAGAAGCTGTTAGTGAGAGAGAGAGAGAGAGAAAGAGAAGCTGTGAGAGAGAAAGAGAGAAAGAGAAGCTGTGTGTGTGAGAGAGAGAGAAACGGTGAGTGAGAGAGAGAAAGAGAAACTGTGAGTGAGTGAGTAAGAAAGAGAAGCTGTGAGTGAGAGAGAGAGAAGCTGTGAGTGAGAGAGAGAGAAGCTGTGAGTGAGAGAGAGAGAGTTGCTGTGAGTGAGTGTGAGAGAGAAATAGAAGCTGCGAGTGAGAGAGAGAAAGAGAGAAAGAGAAGCTGTGAGTGAGAGAGAGAGAAGCTGTGAGTGAGAGAGAGAGAGAGAAAGAGAAGCTGTGAGTGAGAGAGAGAAAGAAATAGAAGCTGTGAGTGAGAGAGAGAGAGAAAGAGAAGCTGTGAGTGAGAGAGAAATAGAAGCTGTGAGTGAGTGAGAGAGAGAGAAGCTGTGAGTGAGAGAGAGAGAGAAAGAGAAGCTGTGAGTGAGAGAGAGAGAGAAAGAGAAGCTGTGAGTGAGAGAGAGAAAGAGAAGCTGAGAAAGAGAGAGTGAAAGAGAAGCTGTGAGTGAGAGAGAGAGAGAAGCTGTGAGTGAGTGAGAGAGAAGTTGTGAGTGAGAGAGAGAAAGAGAAGCTGTGATTGAGAGAGAGAGAAAGAGAAGCTGTAAGTGAGAGAGAGAGAAAGAGAAGCTGAGAAAGAGAGAGAGAAAAAGAAGCTGTAAGTGAGAGAGAAAGAGAAGCTGTGCATGACACACAGAGAGAGAAGCTGTGAGTGAGAGAGAGAGAGAAAGAGATGCTGTGAGTGAGAGAGAAACAGAAGCTGTGAATGAGAGAGAGAGAGAAAGAGAAGGTGTGAGTGCGAGAGAGAGAGAAAGGGAAGCTGGGTGTGTGTGTGAGAGAAAGAGAAGCTGTGATTGGGAGAGAGAGAGAAAGAGAAGCTGTGAGTGAGAGAGAGAGAAGCTGTGAGTGAGATAGAGAGAAAGAGAAGCTGTGTGAGAGAGAGAAGCTGTGAGTGAGAGAGAGATTGAAAGAGAAGCTGTGAGAGAGAGAGAAGCTGTGAGTGAGAGAGAGAAAGAGATGCTGTGAGTGAGAGAGAGAGAAACAGAAGCTGTGAGTGAGAGAGAGAGAGTCTGATTGAGAAAGAGAGAGAGAAAGAGAAGCTGTGAGTGAGAGAGAGAGAGAGAAGTTGTGAGTGTGAGAGAGAGAAGTTGTGAGTGAGAGAAAGAGAAGCTGTGAGTGAGAGAGAGAGAGAGAGAAACTGTGAGTGAGAGAGAGAAAGAGAAACTGTGAGTGAGTGAGAAAGAAAGAGAAGCTGTGAGTGTGGGAGAAAGAGAAGCTGTGAGTGAGTGAGAGAGATGTTGTGAGTGAGAGAGAGAAAGAGAAGCTGTGAGTGAGAGAGAGAGAGAGAGAGAAAGAGAAGCTGTAAGTAAGAGAGAGAGAGAAAGAGAAGCTGAGAAAGAGAGAGAGAAAAAGAAGCTGTAAGTGAGAGAGAAAGAGAAGCTGTGAGTGACACAGAGAGAGAGAAGCTGTGAGTGAGAGAGAGAGAGAAAGAGATGCTGTGAGTGAGAGAGAAACAGAAGCTGTGAATGAGAGAGAGAGAGAAAGAGAAGGTGTGAGTGCGAGAGAGAGAGAAAGGGAAGCTGGGTGTGTGTGAGAGAGAAAGAGAAGCTGTGAGTGGGAGAGAGAGAGAAAGAGAAGCTGTGAGTGAGAGAGAGAGAAGCTGTGAGTGAGATAGAGAGAAAGAGAAGCTGTGAGAGAGAGAGAGAAGCTGTTAGTGAGAGAGAGATAGAAAGAGAAGCTGTGAGTGAGAGAGAGAGAAAGAAAGAAAGAGAAGCTGTGAGTGAGAGAGAGAAAGAGATGCTGTGAGTGAGAGAGAGAGAAACAGAAGCTGTGAGTGTGAGAGAGAGAGTCTGACTGAGAAAGAGAGAGAGAAAGAGAAGCTGTGAGTGAGTGAGAGAGAGAGAGAAGTTGTGAGTGAGAGAGAGACAGAAAGAGAATCTGTGAGTGAGAGAGAGAGAAGCTGTGAGTGAGATAGAGAGAAAGAGAAGCTGTGAGAGAGTGAGAGAAGCTGTGAGTGAGAGAGAGATAGAAAGAGAAGCTGTGAGTGAGAGAGAGAGAAAGAAAGAAAGAGAAGCTGTGAGTGAGAGAGAGAAAGAGATGCTGTGAGTGAGAGAGAGAGAAACAGAAGCTGTGAGTGAGAGAGAGAGAGTCTGATTGAGAAAGAGAGAGAAAGAGAAGCTGTGAGTGAGAGAGAGAGAGAAGCTGTGAGTGAGAGAGAGAGAAGTTGTGAATGAGAGAGAGAGAGAAAGAGAAGCTGTGAGCGAGAGAGAAAGGGAAGCTGTGAATGAGTGAGAGAGAAAGAGAAGCTGTGAGAGAGAAAGAGAGAAAGAGAAGCTGTGTGTGAGAGAGATAGAAAGAGATGCTGTGAGAGAGACAAAGAGAGAGAAAGAGAAGCTGTTAGTGAGAGAGAGAGAGAGAAAGAGAAGCTGTGAGAGAGAAAGAGAGAAAGAGAAGCTGTGTGTGTGAGAGAGAGAGAAACGGTGAGTGAGAGAGAGAAAGAGAAACTGTGAGTGAGTGAGTGAGAAAGAGAAGCTGTGAGTGAGAGAGAGAGAAGCTGTGAGTGAGAGAGAGAGAAGCTGTGAGTGAGAGAGAGAGAGTTGCTGTGAGTGAGTGTGAGAGAGAAATAGAAGCTGCGAGTGAGAGAGAGAAAGAGAGAAAGAGAAGCTGTGAGTGAGAGAGAGAGAAGCTGTGAGTGAGAGAGAGAGAGAAAGAGAAGCTGTGAGTGAGAGAGAGAAAGAAAGAGAAGCTGTGAGTGAGAGAGAGAGAGAAAGAGAAGCTGTGAGTGAGAGAGAAATAGAAGCTGTGAGTGAGTGAGAGAGAGAGAAGCTGTGAGTGAGAGAGAGAGAGAAAGAGAAGCTGTGAGTGAGAGAGAGAGAGAAAGAGAAGCTGTGAGTGAGAGAGAGAAAGAGAAGCTGAGAAAGAGAGAGTGAAAGAGAAGCTGTGAGTGAGAGAGAGAGAGAAGCTGTGAGTGAGTGAGAGAGAAGTTGTGAGTGAGAGAGAGAAAGAGAAGCTGTGATTGAGAGAGAGAGAAAGAGAAGCTGAGAAAGAGAGAGAGAAAAAGAAGCTGTAAGTGAGAGAGAAAGAGAAGCTGTGCGTGACACACAGAGAGAGAAGCTGTGAGTGAGAGAGAGAGAAAGAGATGCTGTGAGTGAGAGAGAAACAGAAGCTGTGAATGAGAGAGAGAGAGAAAGAGAAGGTGTGAGTGCGAGAGAGAGAGAAAGGGAAGCTGGGTGTGTGTGTGAGAGAAAGAGAAGCTGTGATTGGGAGAGAGAGAGAAAGAGAAGCTGTGAGTGAGAGAGAGAGAAGCTGTGAGTGAGATAGAGAGAAAGAGAAGCTGTGAGAGAGAGAGAAGCTGTGAGTGAGAGAGAGATTGAAAGAGAAGCTGTGAGTGAGAGAGAGAGAAAGGAAGAAAGAGAAGCTGTGAGTGTGGGAGAAAGAGAAGCTGTGAGTGAGAGAGAGAGGGAAAGAGAAGCTGTGAGTGAGAGAGAGAGAGAGAAGTTGTGAGTGAGAGAGAGAGAAGTTGTGAGTGAGAGAAAGAGAAGCTGTGAGTGAGAGAGAGAGAGAGAGAAACTGTGAGTGAGAGAGAGAAAGAGAAACTGTGAGTGAGTGAGAAAGAAAGAGAAGCTGTGAGTGTGGGAGAAAGAGAAGCTGTGAGTGAGAGAGAGAGGGAAAGAGAAGCTGTGAGTGAGAGAGAGAAAGAGAAGCTGAGAAAGAGAGAGTGAAAGAGAAGCTGTGAGTGAGAGAGAGAGAGAAGCTGTGAGTGAGTGAGAGAGAAGTTGTGAGTGAGAGAGAGAAAGAGAAGCTGTGAGTGAGAGAGAGAGAGAGAAAGAGAAGCTGTAAGTGAGAGAGAGAGAGAAAGAGAAGCTGAGAAAGAGAGAGAGAAAAAGAAGCTGTAAGTGAGAGAGAAAGAGAAGCTGTGAGTGACACAGAGAGAGAGAAGCTGTGAGTGAGAGAGAGAGAGAAAGAGATGCTGTGAGTGAGAGAGAAACAGAAGCTGTGAATGAGAGAGAGAGAGAGAGAGAAGGTGTGAGTGCGAGAGAGAGAGAAAGGGAAGCTGGGTGTGTGTGAGAGAGAAAGAGAAGCTGTGAGTGGGAGAGAGAGAGAAAGAGAAGCTGTGAGTGAGAGAGAGAGAAGCTGTGAGTGAGATAGAGAGAAAGAGAAGCTGTGAGAGAGAGAGAGAAGCTGTGAGTGAGAGAGAGATAGAAAGAGAAGCTGTGAGTGAGAGAGAGAGAAAGAAAGAAAGAGAAGCTGTGAGTGAGAGAGAGAAAGAGATGCTGTGAGTGAGAGAGAGAGAAACAGAAGCTGTGAGTGTGAGAGAGAGAGTCTGATTGAGAAAGAGAGAGAGAAAGAGAAGCTGTGAGTGAGTGAGAGAGAGAGAGAAGTTGTGAGTGAGAGAGAGAGAAGTTGTGAGTGAGAGAAAGAGAAGCTGTGAGTGAGAGAGAGAGAGAGAAACTGTGAGTGAGAGGGAGAAAGAGAAACTGTGAGTGAGTGAGAAAGAAAGAGAAGCTGTGAGTGTGGGAGAGAGAGAAGCTGTGAGTGAGAGAGAGAGAGAAAGAGATGCTGTGAGTGAAAGAAAGAGAGCGAAAGAGAAGCTGTGAGTGAGAGAGAGAGAAAGAGAAGCTGTGAGTGAGTGAGAGAGAGAAAGGAAAGCTGTGAGTGTGTGTGAGAGAGAGAGCTGTGAGTGAGAGAGAGAGAAAGAGAAGCTGTGAGTGAGAGAGAGAGAGAGAAAGAGAAGCTGTGAGTGAGAGAGAGAAAGAGAAGCTGAGAAAGAGAGTGAAAGAGAAGCTTTGTGAGAGAGAGAGAGAGAAGCTGTGAGTGAGAGAGAGAGAAGCTGTGAGTGAGAGAAAGAGAAAGTGAAGCTGTGTGTGAGAGAAAGAGAAAGTGAAGTTGTGAGTGAGAGAGAGAGTGAGAAAGAGAAGCATTGAGTGAGAGAGAGAGGAATAGAGTCTGTGAGAGAGAGAGAAAGAGAAGCTGTGTGTGAGAGAGAGAGAAGCTGTGAGTGAGAGCGAAAAAGCGAAAGAGAAGCTGTGAGTGAAAGAGAGAGAGAGAAAGAGAAGTTGTGAGTGAGAGAGAGGGAGAGTTGCTGTGAGTGTGAGAGAGAGAAAGAGAAGCTGTGAGTGAGAGAAAGAGAGAAAGAGAAGCTGTGAGTGAGAGAGAGAGAAAGAGAAGCTGTGAGTGAGAGAGAGAGAGAAAAAGTTGTGAGTGAGTGAGAGAGAAAGAGATGCTTTGAGTTAGAGAGAGAGAAATAGAAGCTGTGAGTGAGAGAGAGAGAAAAAGAGTCTGTGTGAGAAAGAGAGAAAGAGAAGCTGTGAGTGAGAGAGAGAGAGAAGCTGTGAGTGAGAGAGAGAGAAGCTGTGAGTGAGAGAGAGAGAAATAGAAGCTGTGAGTTAGAGAGAAAGAGAAACTGTGTGTGAGAGAGAGAAAGAGAAGCTGTGAGTGAGAGAGAGAAAGAGAAGCTGAGAAAAAGAGAGTGAAAGAGAAGATGTGAGTGAGAGAGAGAGAAGCTGTGAGTGAGAGAGAGAGAAGCTGTGAGTGGGAGAGAGAGAGAAAGAGAAGCTGTGAGTGAGAGACAGAGAGAAAGAGAAGCTGTGAGTGAGAGACAGAGAGAAAGAGAAGCTGTGAGTGAGAGAGAGAGAAAGAGAATCTGAGAAAGAGAGAGAGAAAGAGAAGCTGTGAGTGAGAGAGAAAGAGAAAGAGAAGCTGTGAGTGACACAGAGAGAGAGAAGCTGTGAGTGAGAGAGAGAGAGAGAAAGAGATGCTGTGAGTGAGAGAGAAACAGAAGCTGTGAATGAGAGAGAGAGAGAAAGAGAAGGTGTGAGTGAGAGAGAGAGAGAAAGGGAAGCTGTGAGTGAGAGAGAGAGAGAAGCTGTGAGTGAGAGAGAGATAGAAAGAGAAGCTGTGAGTGAGAGAGAGAGAAAGAAAGAAAGAGAAGCTGTGAGTGAGAGAGAGAAAGAGATGCTGTGAGTGAGAGAGAGAGAAACAGAAGCTGTGAGTGAGAGAGAGAGAGTCTGATTGGGAAAGAGAGAGAGAAAGAGAAGCTGTGAGTGAGAGAGAGAGAGAAGCTGTGAGTGAGAGAGAGAGAAGTTGTGAATGAGAGAGAGAGAGAAAGAGAAGCTGTGAGCGAGAGAGAAAGGGAAGCTGTGAATGAGTGAGAGCGAGAAAGAGAAGCTGTGAGAGAGAAAGAGAGAAAGAGAAGCTGTGTGTGAGAGAGATAGAAAGAGATGCTGTGAGAGAGACAAAGAGAGAGAAAGAGAAGCTGTTAGTGAGAAAGAGAGAGAGAGAGAAAGAGAAGCTGTGAGAGAGAAAGAGAGAAAGAGAAGCTGTGTGTGTGAGAGAGAGAGAAACGGTGAGTGAGAGAGAGAAAGAGAAACTGTGAGTGAGTGAGTGAGAAAGAGAAGCTGTGAGTGAGAGAGAGAGAAGCTGTGAGTGAGAGAGAGAGAGTTGCTGTGAGTGAGTGTGAGAGAGAAATAGAAGCTGCGAGTGAGAGAGAGAAAGAGAGAAAGAGAAGCTGTGAGTGAGAGAGAGAGAAGCTGTGAGTGAGAGAGAGAGAGAAAGAGAAGCTGTGAGTGAGAGAGAGAGAGAAAGAGAAGCTGTGAGTGAGAGAGAGAAAAAGAGAATCTGAGAAAGAGAGAGAGAAAGAGAAGCTGTGAGTGAGAGAGAAAGAGAAAGAGAAAGAGAAGCTGTGAGTGACACAGAGAGAGAAGCTGTGAGTGAGTGAGAGAGAGAAAGAGATGCAGTGAGTGAGAGAGAAACAGAAGCTGTGAATGAGAGAGAGAGAGAAAGAGAAGGTGTGAGTGTGAGAGAGAGAAAAAGGGAAGCTGGGTGTGAGAGAGAGAGAAAGAGAAGCTGTGAGTGGGAGAGAGAGAAAGAGAAGCTGTGGGGGAGAGAGAGATACTGTGAGTGAGAGAGAGAAAGAGAAACTGTGAGTGAGTGAGAGAGAAAGAGAAGCTGTGAGTTTGGGAGAGAGAAGATGTGAGTGAGAGAGAGAGAAACAGATGCTGTGAGTGAAAGAAAGAGAGTGAAAGAGAAGCTGTGAGTGAGAGAGAGAGAAAGAGAAGCTGTGAGTGAGTGAGAGAGAGAAAGGGAAGCTGTGAGTGTGTGACAGAGTGAGTGCTGTGAGTGAGAGAGAGAGAAAGAGAAGCTGTGAGTGAGAGAGAAAGAGAGAGAAAGAGAAGCTGTGAGTGAGAGATAGAGAAAGAGAATCTGAGAAAGAGTGTGTGAAAGAGAAGCTGTGAGAGAGAGAGAGAGAGAGAGAACCTGTGAGTGAGAGAGAGAGAAACTGTGAGTAAGAGAGAGAGAGAGAAAGAGATGCTGTGAGTGAGAGAGAAACAGAAGCTGTGAATGAGGGAGAGAGAGAGAGAGAGAAGGTGTGAGTGAGAGAGAGAAAAAAAGAGAAGCTGTGAGAGAGAGAGAGAGAAAGAGAAGCCATGAGTGAGAGAGAAAGAGAAAAAGAAGCTGTGAGTGACACAGGGAGAGAGAAGCTGTGAGTGTGAGAGAGAGAGAATGAGAAGCTCTGTGTGAGAGAGAGAGAAAGAGAAGCTGTGTGTGTGAGAGAGAAAGAGAAGCTGTGTGAGCGAGAGAGAGAGAGAGAAGCTGTGTGTGTGAGAGATTAAGAGAAGCTGTGTGTGTGAGAGAGAAAGAGACACTGTGTGTGTGTGAGAGAGAGAGAGATAAAGAGAAGCTGTGAGTGAGAGAGAGAGATGCTGTGAGTGAGAGAGAGAAAGAGAAGCTGAGAAAGAGAGAGTGAAAGAGAAGCTGTCAGTGTGAGAGAGAGAGAAGCTGTGAGTGAGAGAGAGAAGCTGTGAGTGAGAGAGAGAGAGAAAGAGAAGCTGTGAGTGAGAGAGAGAGAGAAAGAGAAGCTGTGAGTGAGAGAGAGAAAAAGAGAATCTGAGAAAGAGAGAGAGAAAGAGAAGCTGTGAGTGAGAGAGAAAGAGAAAGAGAAAGAGAAGCTGTGAGAGACACAGAGAGAGAGAAGCTGTGAGTGAGTGAGAGAGAGAAAGAGATGCAGTGAGTGAGAGAGAAACAGAAGCTGTGAATGAGAGAGAGAGAGAAAGAGAAGGTGTGAGTGTGAGAGAGAGAAAAAGGGAAGCTGGGTGTGTGAGAGAGAGAAAGAGAAGCTGTGAGTGGGAGAGAGAGAGAAAGAGAAGCTGTGGGGGAGAGAGAGATACTGTGAGTGAGAGAGAGAAAGAGAAACTGTGAGTGAGTGAGAGAGAAAGAGAAGCTGTGAGTTTGGGAGAGAGTAGATGTGAGTGAGAGAGAGAGAATGAGATGCCGTGAGTGAAAGAAAGAGAGTGAAAGAGAAGCTGTGAGTGAGAGAGAGAGAGAAAGAGAAGCTGTGAGTGAGTGAGAGAGAGAAAGGGAAGCTGTGAGTGTGTGACAGAGTGAGTGCTGTGAGTGAGAGAGAGAGAAAGAGAAGCTGTGAGTGAGAGAGAAAGAGAGAGAAAGAGAAGCTGTGAGTGAGAGATAGAGAAAGAGAATCTGAGAAAGAGTGTGTGAAAGAGAAGCTGTGTGTGTGTGAGAGAGAGAGAGAACCTGTGAGTGAGAGAGAGAGAAACTGTGAGTGAGAGAGAGAGAGAGAAAGAGATGCTGTGAGTGAGAGAGAAACAGAAGCTGTGAATGAGAGAGAGAGAGAGAGAGAAGGTGTGAGTGAGAGAAAAAAAGAGAAGCTGTGAGAGAGAGAGAGAAAGAGAAGCCATGAGTGAGAGAGAAAGAGAAAGAGAAGCTGTGAGTGACACAGAGAGAGAGAAGCTGTGAGTGAGAGAGAGAGAGAATGAGAAGCTCTGTGTGTGAGAGAGAGAAAGAGAAGCTGTGTGTGTGAGAGAGAAAGAGAAGCTGTGTGAGTGAGAGAGAGAGAGAGAGAGAAGCTGTGTGTGTGCGAGAGATTAAGAGAAGCTGTGTGTGTGAGAGAGAGAAATAGACACTGTGTGTGTGAGAGAGAGAGAGAGAGAAAGAGAAGCTGTGAGTGAGAGAGAGATGCTGTGAGTGAGAGAGAATGAGAGAAGCTGTGTGTGAGAGAAAGAGAAAGTGAAGCTGTGTGTGGGAGAAAGAGAGAATGTGAAGCTGTGAGTGAAAGAGGGAGAGAAAGAGAAGCATTGAGTGAGAGATAGAGAAATAGAGTCTGGGAGAGAGAGAAAGAGAAGCTTTGTGTGTGAGAGAGAATGTGAGTGAGAGCGAGAGAGCGAAAGAGAAGCTGTGAGTGAAAGAGAGAGAGAGAGAGAGAGAAGCTGTGAGTGTGAGAGAGAGAGTTGCTGTGAGTGAGTGAGAGAGAGAAACAGAAGCTGCGAGTGAGAGAGAGAAAGAGAAGCTGTGAGTGAGAGACAGAAAGAGAGAAAGAGAAGCTGAGAGAGAAAAAGCTGTGAGTGAGAGAGAGAGAGAAAGAGATGCTTTGAGTGAGAGAGAGAGAAACAGAAGCTGTGAGTGAGAGAGAGAGAGAAAGAGAGTCTGTGAGAGAAAGAGAGGAAGAGAAGCTGTGAGTGAGTGAGAGAGAGAAGCTGTGAGTGAGAGAGAGAAGCTGTGAGTGAGAGAGAGAGAAATAGAAGCTGTGAGTGAGAGAGAAAGAGAAGCTGTGAGTGAGTGAGTGAGAGAGAAGCTGTGAGTGAGAGAGAGAGAGAAAGAGAAGCTGTGAGTGAGAGAGAAATAGAAGCTGTGCGTGAGTGAGAGAGAGAGAAGCTGTGAGTGAGAGAGAGAGAGAAAGAGAAGCTGTGAGTGAGAGAGAGAGAGAAAGAGAAGCTGTGAGTGAGAGAGAGAAAGAGAAGCTGAGAAAGAGAGAGTGAAAGAGAAGCTGTGAGTGAGAGAGAGAGAGAAGCTGCGAGTGAGTGAGAGAGAAGTTGTGAGTGAGAGAGAGAAAGAGAAGCTGTGAGTGAGTGAGAGAGAGAGAAGTTGTGAGTGAGAGAGAGAGAAGTTGTGAGTGAGAGAAAGAGAAGCTGTGAGTGAGAGAGAGAGAGAGAGAAACTGTGAGTGAGAGAGAGAAAGAGAAACTGTGAGTGAGTGAGAAAGAAAGAGAAGCTGTGAGTGTGGGAGAAAGAGAAGCTGTGAGTGAGAGAGAGAGAAAGAGAAGCTGTGAGTGAGAGAGAGAAAGAGAAGCTGAGAAAGAGAGAGTGAAAGAGAAGATGTGAGTGAGAGAGAGAGAGAAGCTGTGAGTGAGTGAGAGAGAAGTTGTGAGTGAGAGAGAGAAAGAGAAGCTGTGAGTGAGAGAGAGAGAGAGAAAGAGAAGATGTAAGTGAGAGAGAGAGAGAGAAAGAGAAGCTGAGAAAGAGAGAGAGAAAAAGAAGCTGTAAGTGAGAGAGAAAGAGAAGCTGTGAGTGACACAGAGAGAGAGAAGCTGTGAGTGAGAGAGAGAGAGAAAGAGATGCTGTGAGTGAGAGAGAAACAGAAGCTGTGAATGAGAGAGAGAGAAAGAGAAGGTGTGAGTGCGAGAGAGAGAGAAAGGGAAGCTGGGTGTGTGTGAGAGAGAAAGAGAAGCTGTGAGTGGGAGAGAGAGAGAAAGAGAAGCTGTGAGTGAGAGAGAGAGAAGCTGTGAGTGAGATAGAGAAAGAGAGAAAGAGAAGCTGTGAGTGAGAGAGAGAGAAAGAGAAGCTGTGAGTGAGAGAGAGAGAGAAAAAGCTGTGAGTGAGAGAGAGAGAAAGAGATGCTTTGAGTGAGAGAGAGAGAAATAGAAGCTGTGAGTGAGAGAGAGAGAAAGAGAGTCTGTGTGAGAAAGAGAGAAAGAGAAGCTGTGAGTGAGAGAGAGAGAGAAGCTGTGAGTGAGAGAGAGAGAAGCTGTGAGTGAGAGAGAGAGAAATAGAAGCTGTGAGTTAGAGTAAGAGAAGGTGTGAGTGAGTGGGAGAGAGAGAAGCTGTGAGTGAGAGAGAGAGAGAGAGAAGTTGTGAGTGAGAGAGAGAGAAAGAGAAGCTGTGAGTGAGAGAGAGAAAGAGAAGCTGAGAAAGAGAGTGTGAAAGAGAAGCTGTCAGTGAGAGAGAGAGAGAAGCTGTGAGTGAGAGAGAGAGAAGCTGTGAGTGAGAGAGAGAGAGAAAGAGAAGCTGTGAGTGAGAGAGAGAGAGAGAAAGAGAAGCTGTGAGTGAGAGAGAGAAAAAGAGAATCTGAGAAAGAGAGAGAGAAAGAGAAGCTGTGAGTGAGAGAGAAAGAGAAAGAGAAAGAGAAGCTGTGAGTGAGAGAGAAAGAGAGAGAAAGAGAAGCTGTGAGTGAGAGATAGAGAAAGAGAATCTGAGAAAGAGTGTGTGAAAGAGAAGCTGTGAGAGAGAGAGAGAGAGAGAGAACCTGTGAGTGAGAGAGAGAGAAACTGTGGGTGAGAGAGAGAGAGAGAAAGAGATGCTGTGAGTGAGAGAGAAACAGAAGCTGTGAATGAGAGAGAGAGAGAGAGAAGGTGTGAGTGAGAGAGAGAAAAAAAGAGAAGCTGTGAGAGAGAGAGAGAGAGAAAGAGAAGCCATGAGTGAGAGAGAAAGAGAAAGAGAAGCTGTTAGTGACACAGAGAGAGAGAAGCTGTGAGTGAGAGAGAGAGAGAATGAGAAGCTCTGTGTGAGAGAGAGAGAAAGAGAAGCTGTGTGTGTGAGAGAGAAAGAGAAGCTGTGTGAGTGAGAGAGAGAGAGAGAGAAGCTGTGTGTGTGAGAGAGATTAAGAGAAGCTGTGTGTGTGTGAGAGAGAGAGAGACACTGTGTGTGAGAGAGAGAGAGAGAGAGAAAGAGAAGCTGTGAGTGAGAGAGAGAGATGCTGTGAGTGAGAGAGAATGAGAGAAGCTGTGTGTGAGAGAAAGAGAAAGAGAAAGTGAAGCTGTGTGTGGGAGAAAGAGAGAATGTAAAGCTGTGAGTGAAAGAGGGAGAGAAAGAGAAGCATTGAGTGAGAGATAGAGAAATAGAGTCTGGGAGAGAGAGAAACAGAAGCTGTGTGTGAGAGAGAGAATGTGAGTGAGAGCGAGAGAGCGAAAGAGAAGCTGTGAGTGAAAGAGAGAGAGAGAGAGAAGCTGTGAGTGTGAGAGAGAGAGAGTTGCTGTGAGTGAGTGAGAGAGAGAAACAGAAGCTGCGAGTGAGAGAGAGAAAGAGAAGCTGTGAGTGAGAGACAGAAAGAGAGAAAGAGAAGCTGTGAGTGAGTGAGAGAGAAAAAGCTGTGAGTGAGAGAGAGAGAAAGAGATGCTTTGAGTGAGAGAGAGAGAAACAGAAGCTGTGAGTGAGAGAGAGAGAGAAAGAGAGTCTGTGAGAGAGAGAGAAATAGAAGCTGTGAGTGAGAGAGAAAGGGAAGCTGTGAGTGAGTGAGTGAGAGAGAAGCTGTGAGTGAGAGAGAGAGAGAGAAAGAGAAGCTGTGAGTGAGAGAGAAATAGAAGCTGTGAGTGAGTGAGAGAGAGAGAAGCTGTGAGTGAGAGAGAGAGAGAGAGAGAAGCTGTGAGTGAGAGAGAGAGAGAGAAAGAGAAGCTGTGAGTGAGAGAGAGAAAGAGAATCTGAGAAAGAGAGAGTGAAAGAGAAGCTGTGAGTGAGAGAGAGAGAGAAGCTGTGAGTGAGTGAGAGAGAAGTTGTGAGTGAGAGAGAGAAAGAGAAGCTGTGAGTGAGAGAGAGAGAGAGAAAGAGAAGCTGTAAGTGAGAGAGAGAGAGAAAGAGAAGCTGAGAAAGAGAGAGAGAAAAAGAAGCTGTAAGTGAGAGAGAAAGTGAAGCTGTGCGTGACACACAGAGAGAGAAGCTGTGAGTGAGAGAGAGAGAGAAAGAGATGCTGTGAGTGAGAGAGAAACAGAAGCTGTGAATGAGAGAGAGAGAGAGATAGAGAAGGTGTGAGTGAGAGGGAGAAAAAAAGAGAAGCTGTGAGAGAGAGAGAGAGAAAGAGAAGCCATGAGTGAGAGAGAAAGAGAAAGAGAAGCTGTGAGTGACACAGAGAGAGAGAAGCTGTGAGTGAGAGAGAGAGAGAATGAGAAGCTCTGTGTGTGAGAGAGAGAAAGAGAAGCTGTGTGTGTGAGAGAGAAAGAGAAGCTGTGTGAGTGAGAGAGAGAGAGAGAGAGAAGCTGTGTGTGTGAGAGAGATTAAGAGAAGCTGTGTGTGTGAGAGAGAGAAAGAGACACTGTGTGTGTGTGAGAGAGAGAGAGAGAAAGAGAAGCTGTGAGTGAGAGAGAGAGATGCTGTGAGTGAGAGAGAATGAGAGAAGCTGTGTGTGAGAGAAAGAGAAAGAGAAAGTGAAGCTGTGTGTGGGAGAAAGAGAGAATGTAAAGCTGTGAGTGAAAGAGGGAGAGAAAGAGAAGCATTGAGTGAGAGATAGAGAAATAGAGTCTGGGAGAGAGAGAAAGAGAAGCTGTGTGTGAGAGAGAGAATGTGAGTGAGAGCGAGAGAGCGAAAGAGAAGCTGTGAGTGAAAGAGAGAGAGAGAGAGAAGCTGTGAGTGAGAGAGAGAGAGAGTTGCTGTGAGTGAGTGAGAGAGAGAAACAGAAGCTGCGAGTGAGAGAGAGAAAGAGAAGCTGTGAGTGAGACAGAAAGAGAGAAAGAGAAGCTGTGAGTGAGTGAGAGAGAAAAAGCTGTGAGTGAGAGAGAGAGAGAAAGAGATGCTTTGAGTGAGAGAGAAACAGAAGCTGTGAGTGAGAGAGAGAGAGAAAGAGAGTCTGTGTGAGAGAGAGAAATCGAAGCTGTGAGTGAGAGAGAAAGAGAAGCTGTGAGTGAGTGAGTGAGAGAGAAGCTGTGAGTGAGAGAGAGAGAGAGAAAGAGAAGCTGTGAGTGAGAGAGAAATAGAAGCTGTGAGTGAGTGAGAGAGAGAGAAGCTGTGAGTGAGAGAGAGAGAGAAAGAGAAGCTGTGAGTGAGTGAGAGAGAGAAAGAGAAGCTGTGAGTGAGAGAGAGAAAGAGAAGCTGAGAAAGAGAGAGTGAAAGAGAAGCTGTGAGTGAGAGAGAGAGAGAAGCTGTGAGTGAGTGAGAGAGAAGTTGTGAGTGAGAGAGAGAAAGAGAAGCTGTGAGTGAGAGAGAGAGAGAGAAAGAGAAGCTGTAAGTGAGAGAGAGAGAGAAAGAGAAGCTGAGAAAGAGAGAGAGAAAAAGAAGCTGTAAGTGAGAGAGAAAGAGAAGCTGTGTGTGACACACAGAGAGAGAAGCTGTGAGTGAGAGAGAGAGAAAGAGATGCTGTGAGTGAGAGAGAAACAGAAGCTGTGAATGAGAGAGAGAGAGAAAGAGAAGGTGTGAGTGCGAGAGAGAGAGAGAAAGGGAAGCTGGGTGTGTGTGTGAGAGAAAGAGAAGCTGTGAGTGGGAGAGAGAGAGAAAGAGAAGCTGTGAGTGAGAGAGAGAAAAGCTGTGAGTGAGATAGAGAGAAAGTGAAGCTGTGAGAGAGAGAGAAGCTGTGAGTGAGAGAGAGATAGAAAGAGAAGCTGTGAGTGAGAGAGAGAGAAAGAAAGAAAGAGAAGCTGTGAGTGAGAGAGAGAAAGAGATGCTGTGAGTGAGAGAGAGAGAAACAGAAGCTGTGAGTGAGAGAGAGAGAGTCTGATTGAGAAAGAGAGAGAGAAAGAGAAGCTGTGAGTGAGAGAGAGAGAGAGAAGTTGTGAGTGAGAGAGAGAGAAGTTGTGAGTGAGGGAAAGAGAAGCTGTGAGTGAGAGAGAGAGAGAGAAACTGTGAGTGAGGGAGACCGGAACAAGATGGCGGGGGAGTAAGACACGAGTGAAGCAGGCTGCGAGATAAATGTATTAAGAAGGTGGAAAAACAAAGGTTGTCAAGGACAAATCTGAGAAAAAATACAGAGGAGTGCTGTGGGGGTGAAAAGGTGAAGACTTCAGGGGTCAAGAGAGTCTGGGCCAGTGTGACAGAGCCTGAAAAGGCTCGAAAAGGCAAAGAGACGCCGACTGAATGGGATGACACAGATTTGCAAGCCTCTGTAAGTCCTCTGTTTGCTCTTAAAGTTTATTTTGGGCTGTAAAGACCACCTAATTAAGGTGTGATTGATGAGACTGAGAAGGAAAAACAGAATTGTGGAAGAGAGTGAAAGATTGGGTTTCAAAGGCAAGGTGAAGAGAGCAAGTTTGAAATAAATCTTGAAAGTGAGTGGAGAAACCTTGAATGCCCTTAAAGTATTGGAGCAAAGTTTTGAACAAAAAAGAGAGATGAAAGGGGAACTCTGAGGCAAGAGAGCTGATGGATTGAAAGAGGGGGTGTCTGTCTGTCCCCCCTTTTTTTGAGGGGAAGAATTTCTGAAAGACGAAATAAATAAAAAAGGAGAGAGTGTCTGAAGAAGAATAGGCCCTTGAAGATGAGAAACAGCTGATGAAGTAGCTGTGACTTTAAAGCAGTGAGAGGAGAGACAAAAGAAGTGAGAGTCAGTCCTAAATGAGTTATTATCATCCCAAAGATTTCAGACTTTAGTCTTACTCTAGAGATTCTAGAGATCTTAAGATTATTAAAATGGAATCCTTTGGGGAAGGAATGGAATATTTCAGGGATCTGATGGAAAGGTGGATGGAAAGAGTGGATGCCGCAGAGGACAGACGTATGATGAGGATAAAAGAGCTGTTTAAGGATATAAGAATGACTAATCAAGAAAAAAGTATAATTTATAAGGCGATATATGTTAAGGTTTGCAGAGAATTAGATGTGTAGTATATAGATAAATAGAAATACAAGGGTAAGAATCTGCAACTAGTTATAGAAAGAAAATTGAACAAAAAAAAAAGAAGGGGAAAAAAAGGTGGGATAATTTTGGGATTAAAATCTGAACAGAAATGATTTGAAGGAAATGTAATAAAATGAGTAATGGTGTGACAACCATTAGCAGGAGGGAAAGAGAAACAGCTGCTTCGATATGAATAACAAAATTTATTTAATGGCTTAAATAATAACAAGACCCCGCTCCAGTTCCGGTCTCCCTCCCCTTCTTCGGCACTTCGGAGGCGGTCCCTCAACGGAGGGACAAGGGGAGTGAAGAAGACAGAAGATGGTGAAGGGCTGGGTGAGGGTGAGTGGGAGGTGAAGGGTGGTGAGGGTGAATGTATTCAATGTATATTTGTTCATTTGTTCTTTTTTTATTGTATTGTATTGCATTGTATTGTATTGTATTGTAATGTTTGAAAATTAATAAAAAGAAAAAAAAAAGAAACTGTGAGTGAGAGAGAGAAAGAGAAACTGTGAGTGAGTGAGAAAGAAAGAGAAGCTGTGAGTGTGGGAGAAAGAGAAGCTGTGAGTGAGAGAGAGAGAGAAAGAGAAGCTGTGAGTGAGAGAGAGAAAGAGAAGCTGAGAAAGAGAGAGTGAAAGAGAAGCTGTGAGTGAGAGAGAGAGAGAAGCTGTGAGTGAGTGAGAGAGAAGTTGTGAGTGAGAGAGAGAAAGAGAAGCTGTGAGTGAGAGAGAGAGAGAAAGAGAAGCTGTAAGTGAGAGAGAGAGAGAAAGAGAAGCTGAGAAAGAGAGAGAGAAAAAGAAGCTGTAAGTGAGAGAGAAAGAGAAGCTGTGAGTGACACAGAGAGAGAGAAGCTGTGAGTAAGAGAGAGAGAAAGAGATGCTGTGAGTGAGAGAGAAACAGAAGCTGTGAATGAGAGAGAGAGAGAAAGAGAAGGTGTGAGTGCGAGAGAGAGAGAAAGGGAAGCTGGGTGTGTGTGAGAGAGAAAGAGAAGCTGTGAGTGGGAGAGAGAGAAAAAGAGAAGCTGTGAGTGAGAGAGAGAGAAGCTGTGAGTGAGATAGAGAGAAAGAGAAGCTGTGTGAGAGAGAGAGAAGCTGTGAGTGAGAGAGAGATAGAAAGAGAAGCTGTGAGTGAGAGAGAGAGAAAGAAAGAAAGAGAAGCTGTGAGTGAGAGAGAGAAAGAGATGCTGTGAGTGAGAGAGAGAGAAACAGAAGCTGTGAGTGAGAGAGAGAGAGTCTGATTGAGAAAGAGAGAGAGAAAGAGAAGCTGTGAGTGAGAGAGAGAGAGAGAAGTTGTGAGTGAGAGAGAGAGAAGTTGTGAGTGAGAGAAAGAGAAGCTGTGAGTGAGAGAGAGAGAGAAAAACTGTGAGTGAGAGAGAGAAAGAGAAACTGTGAGTGAGTGAGAAAGAAAGAGAAGCTGTGAGTGTGGGAGAGAGAGAAGCTGTGAGTGAGAGAGAGAGAGAGAGAAAGAGATGCTGTGAGTGAAAGAAAGAGAGCGAAAGAGAAGCTGTGAGTGAGAGAGAGAGAAAGAGAAGCTGTGAGTGAGTGAGAGAGAGAAAGGAAAGCTGTGAGTGTGTGTGAGAGAGAGAGAGCTGTGAGTGAGAGAGAGAGAAAGAGAAGCTGTGAGTGAGAGAGAGAGAGAGAAAGAGAAGCTTTGAGTGAGAGAGAGAGGAATAGAGTCTGTGAGAGAGAGAGAAAGAGAAGCTGTGAGAGAGAGAGAAGCTGTGAGTGAGAGTGAGAGAGCGAAAGAGAAGCTGTGAGTGAAAGAGAGAGAAAGACAAGCTGTGAGTGAGAGAGAGAGAGTTGCTGTGAGTGAGTGAGAGAGAGAAACAGAAGCTGTGAGTGAGAGAGAGAAAGAGAGAAAGAGAAGCTGTGAGTGAGAGAGAGAGAAAGAGAAGCTGTGTGAGAGAGAGAAAGCTGTGAGTGAGAGAGAGAGAGAAAGAGATGCTTTGAGTGAGAGAGAGAAAAATAGAAGCTGTGAGTGAGAGAGAGAGAAAGAGAGTCTGTGTGAGAAAGAGAGAAAGAGAAGCTGTGAGTGAGAGAGAGAGAGAAGCTGTGAGTGAGAGAGAGAGAAATAGAAGCTGTGAGTTAGAGAGAAAGAGAAGCTGTGAGTGAGTGGGAGAGAGAGAAGCTGTGAGTGAGAGAGAGAGAGAGAGAAAGAGAAGTTGTGAGTGAGAGAGAGAGAGAAAGAGAAGCTGTGAGTGAGAGAGAGAAAGAGAAGCTGAGAAAGAGAGAGTGAAAGAGAAGCTGTCAGTGAGAGAGAGAGAGAGAAGCTGTGAGTGAGAGAGAGAAGCTGTGAGTGAGAGAGAGAGAGAAAGTGAAGCTGTGAGTGAGAGAGAGAGAAAGAGAAGCTGTGAGTGAGAGAGAGAAAAAGCGAATCTGAGAAAGAGAGAGAGAAAGAGAAGCTGTGAGTGAGAGAGAAAGAGAAAGAGAAGCTGTGAGTGACACACAGAGAGAGAAGCTGTGAGTGAGTGAGAGAGAGAAAGAGATGCAGTGAGTGAGAGAGAAACAAAAGCTGTGAGTTTGGGAGAGAGAAGCTGTGAGTGAGAGAGAGAGAGAAAGAGATGCTGTGAGTGAAAGAAAGAGAGTGAAAGAGAAGCTGTGAGTGAGAGAGAGAGAGAAAGAGAAGCTGTGAGTGAGTGAGAGAGAGAAAGGGAAGCTGTGAGTGTGTGACAGAGAGAGAGCTGTGAGTGAGAGAGAGAGAAAGAGAAGCTGTGAGTGAGAGAGAAAGAGAGAGAAAGATAAGCTGTGAGTGAGAGAGAGAGAAAGAATCTGAGAAAGAGTGTGTGAAAGAGAAGCTGTGAGAGAGAGATAGAACTTGTGAGTGAGAGAGAAACAGAAGCTGTGAATGAGAGAGAGAGAGAGAGAGAGAGAAGGCGTGAGTGAGAGAGAGAAAAAGAGAAGCTGTGTGAGAGAGAGAGAGAAAGAGAATTTATTTATTATTTATTTTATTAATCACATTTGTATATGCCGCCCACTCAGGCAGAACCCGACTCAGGGCGGCATCACAACACTCTAAAAAATGCATAAAAACACCATAAAATCTTATAAAACCCACCCAATAAAACCCACATCCACCCCCTTTTAAAAAAACCCATATCCCACTCACCCATCCCACCCACCGCACAAGAAGGACGAAGAGAAAGTTCTTATGAAAACCAGCCGGCGGGGACCGTAGTCCCGTTCGGGCCCCACACCTGCCCTGCCAGCCAGGTCTTCACTCCTTTCCTGAAGGGCAGCAGTTCACTTTGAAGTCTTAGTTCTGTTGGTAGGAGGTTCCAGAGGGTTGGTGCGGACACGGAGAAGGCCCTCCTTCGGGTGCTAGATAAATGTGCACCCCTCGTTGATGGCACCATTAGAGAGCCTCTCCGGTCCGCTCTGGTTGGACGGGCAGTCACTCTTGGGACGATGCGGTCTCTAAGGTATCCTGGCCCCCTGCCATATAGGGCTTTAAAGGTCAAAACCAGCACCTTAAATTGCACCCGGAGACAAACTGGTAACCAGTGCAGCTCCCGAAGCAGCGGTGAGGCATGGGCATATCGCCCACACCCCATCACCACCCGGGCCGCCGCATTCTGGACCAGCTGCAGCCTCCGAATGGTCGTCAAGGGCAGCCCCATGTAGAGCGCGTTGCAATAATCTAGTCGGGAAGTAACCAGAGCATGAGTGACCATAAGCAAGGAGCCCCGATCCAGGAGCGTGCGCAATTGGCGAATCACCCGAAGTTGGGCAAAAGCCCCCCTGGCCACAGCCGCCACTTGTTCTTCTAGCAGCAGCCGTGAGTCCAGAAGGACCCCCAAGTTGCGCACTGGGTCTGTCTGGGGCAAAACAGCCCCATCCAGTACCAAAGATGGTAGCTCCTTGGATAACATGGGGCCCCTTATCCACAGCCACTCTGTCTTGCTGGGATTCAGCCGAAGCCCATTGGCCCCCATCCAGACCCCAACGGCCTCCAGGCATCCGGATAGGATTTCAACAGCATCACTGGGGTCCCCACGGGCCGAGATGTACAACTGAGTATCACCCGCGTACTGATGGTACCGCACCCCGTGGGAACGAATGATCTCACCCAGCGGCTTCATGTAGATGTTAAATAAGAGAGGAGAGAGCACAGATCCCTGAGGCACCCCATACTTGAGAAGCCTAGGGCTGGACCTCTCACTCTCTAACCACACCGACTGGGTACGGCCCTCCAGAAAAGAGGAAAACCAGGACAACACAGTGCCCTGGATCCCCAGTCCTTTGAGCCGTTCCAGCAGGATACCGTGGTCGACGGTATCGAAGGCCGCTGAGAGGTCAAGAAGAGCAAGGACGGATGGACAACCCCCGTCCCGCTCCCGCCAGAGATCATCCATCAGTGTGACCAATGCCGTCTCCGTTCCATATCCGGGCCTGAATCCTGATTGAAAAGGGTCTAGATAATCCGCTTCCTCCAGGACACCCTGCAGCTGGCGCGCCACCGCCTTCTCCAAAACCTTACCCAGAAAGGGCAGGTTGGAAACCGGCCTGTAGTTGTTAAGGACAGCTGGGTCGAGGGACATTTTCTTCAGGAGGGGGCGCACCAAGGCATGTTTTAACTGTGCCGGAAATACCCCCTCCCGTAAAGAAGCATTTATTATCCCCCCAACCCAGCCCCCTGTTACCCCCCTGGATGCTTTCACCAACCAGGTGGGACAGGGGTCCAGAGGACATGTAGTGGCACGAACATCTGCAAGGAGCCTGTCCACTTCATCAGGGACAGCAGGCTCAAACCGATCCCAGATCGTACAGCAAGACTGTGCTCCGGCACCCCCCCGACCCTCCCCATCCACGCCAGGATTCAATCCTGAACGAATCCGATCGATTTTCTCCACCAGATGGTCAGCAAAGTCCTCAGCCGAACCCTGCCAACCGGGCGCCGATCTCCCTCTACCGAGGAGAGACCTGGTCACCCGGAACAGGGCGGCTGGGCGATTATCAGCGGAGGCAATAAGGGCGGTGAAGTACTGCCGCCTCACCACCCCCATCGCCACTAGGTAGGCCCTAATAGCGGTTCTAGCTAGTGTCCAATCGGAGTCATCCTGGGTCTTCACCCAGCGGCGCTCTAGGCGTCTCTTTGCCCGTTTGAGTTCCCGTAGTTCCTCTGTGAACCACGGAGATGACCTAACCCCACGGGCGCGGAGAGGCCGCAGTGGCGCGATTTCATCCAAGGCAGCTATTGTCGACCTATTCCACAGGTCGACGAGTGCCTCGGGTGAATCGTGTAGCCGATCCAGAGGAACATCCCCCAGTTCCCTCTGGAAACCATCTGGATCCATTAGTTGCCGAGGGCGGACCATTTTAATAGGCCCTGCCTCCCTACGATGAATTGTCGCCCCCAGGAAGTCAAGAGTCACCAGGTAGTGATCCGACCATGGCACAGGTGAGATGGCTAAATCCTGTAATCTCAGGTCACTCTGCCACTTGTCCGACAGGAAAACTAAGTCTGGCATGTGGCCGCTGCCCCTGGTCGGGCCCCGAACTACCTGAGTCAGGCCCATGGCTGCCATGGAAGCCATGAACTCCCTTGCCACCTCAGAAGCCACCCCCAATGATGGCAGATTGAAGTCCCCCAGAACCATAAGCCTCGAGAACTCCAACGCCAGCATCGAGGCGGCCTCGAGGAGCTCAGGCAGGGCATCCCTTACCCTGCAAGGGGGCAGGTACAGGAGAAAGATCCCCAGCTGACCCTTGGGGCCCAGCCGTAGAAGCAGGGCCTCACAACCAGACACTTGTGGAGCAGTGGCCCTAGCAACTTCCAAAGACTCCCTGGCAACAATGGCGACACCACCGCCCCTCCCCTCACCTCTAGGCTGGTGCCAAATACCGAACCCAGCTGGACACATGTCCGAAAGAGGTACTCCATCCTCAGGTGTCAGCCAGGTTTCAGTGATGCATGCCAAGTCGGCCCGCCCATCCTGGATGGCATCTTGAATCAGGGGGGCCTTATTACAAACCGACCTGGCATTCACCAGCAGCAGCCTAAGGGTCACTCCGGATCTGCTGCTCAGGACCCAGAGATGCACCTGCAGGGCTGGAATGAGGGACCGCACTTAAACATCGGACCCGCATTCCCCGAGTGCGGCCCGCCCCACGGTACCCGCCATACCGGCCCATGCCCGTCACTACACCTATATTACTCACAGCTTCTCTTTCTCTCTCTCTCTCACACACACGCACAGTGTCTCTTTCTCTCTCTCACACACACAGCTTCACTCTTCTGAGAAAGAGTGTGTGAAAGAGAAGCTGTGTGTGTGAGAGAGAGAGAACTTGTGAGTGAGAGAGAGAGAAACTGTGAGTGAGAGAGAGAGAGAGAAAGAGATGCTGTGAGTGAGAGAGAAACAGAAGCTGTGAATGAGAGAGAGAGAGAGAAGGTGTGAGTGAGAGAGAAAGAGAAAGAGAAGCTGTGAGTGACACACAGAGAGAGAAGCTGTGAGTGAGAGAGAGAGAGAATGAGAAGCTCTGTGTGTGTGAGAGAGAAAGAGAAGCTGTGTGTGTGAGAGAGAAAGAGAAGCTGTG
This sequence comes from Bradypodion ventrale, assembly GCA_035047345.1. NCBI lineage: Eukaryota > Metazoa > Chordata > Lepidosauria > Squamata > Chamaeleonidae > Bradypodion > Bradypodion ventrale. The sequence continues at coordinate 228,153,232 of JAWDJE010000001.1, forward strand.
TGAGTGAGAGAGAGAGAGAAGCTGTGTGTGTGAGAGAGATTAAGAGAAGCTGTGTGTGTGTGAGAGAGAAAGAGACACTGTGCGTGTGTGTGAGAGAGAGAGAGAAAGAGAAGCTGTGAGTGAGAGAGAGAGATGCTGTGAGTGAGAGAGAATGAGAGAAGCTGTGTGTGAGAGAAAGAGAAAGTGAAGCTGTGTGTGAGAGAAAGAGAGAATGTGAAGCTGTGAGTGAAAGAGAGAGAGAAAGAGAAGCATTGAGTGAGAGATAGAGAAATAGAGTCTGGGAGAGAGAGAGAAAGAGAAGCTGTGCGTGAGAGAGAGAACGTGAGTGAGAGCGAGAGAGCGAAAGAGAAGCTGTGAGTGAAAGAGAGAGAGAAAGAGAAGCTGTGAATGAGAGAGAGAGAGAGTTGCTGTGAGTGAGTGAGAGAGAGAAACAGAACCTGTGAGTGAGAGAGAGAAAGAGAGAAAGAGAAGCTGTGAGTGAGAGAGAGAGAGAGAAAAAGCTGTGAGTGAGAGAGAGAAAGAGATGCTTTGAGTGAGAGAGAGAGAAACAGAAGCTGTGAGTGAGAGAGAGAGAGAAAGAGAGTCTGTGAGAGAAAGAGAGGAAGAGAAGCTGTGAGTGAGTGAGAGAGAGAAGCTGTGAGTGAGAGAGAGAAGCTGTGAGTGAGAGAGAGAGAAATAGAAGCTGTGAGTGAGAGAGAAAGAGAAGCTGTGAGTGAGTGAGAGAGAGAGAGAAGCTGTGAGTGAGAGAGAGAGAGAAAGAGAAGCTGTGAGTGAGAGAGAAATAGAAGCTGTGAGTGAGTGAGAGAGAGAGAAGCTGTGAGTGAGAGAGAGAGAAACAGAAGCTGTGAGTGAGAGAGAGAAAGAGAGAAAGAGAAGCTGTGAGTGAGAGAGATAGAGAGAAAAAGCTGTGAGTGAGAGAGAGAAAGAGATGCTTTGAGTGAGAGAGAGAGAAACAGAAGCTGTGAGTGAGAGAGAGAGAGAAAGAGAGTCTGTGAGAGAAAGAGAGGAAGAGAAGCTTAGGTGAGTGAGAGAGAGAAGCTGTGAGTGAGAGAGAGAAGCTGTGAGTGAGAGAGAGAGAAATAGAAGCTGTGAGTGAGAGAGAAAGAGAAGCTGTGAGTGAGTGAGAGAGAGAGAGAAGCTGTGAGTGAGAGAGAGAGAGAAAGAGAAGATGTGAGTGAGAGAGAAAGAGAAGCTGTGAGTGAGTGAGAGAGAGAGAAGCTGTGAGTGAGAGAGAGAGAAAGAGAAGCTGTGAGTGAGAGAGAGAGAGAGAAAGAGAAGCTGTGAGTGAGAGAGAGAAAGAGAAGCTGAGAAAGAGAGAGTGAAAGAGAAGCTGTGAGTGAGAGAGAGAGAAGCTGTGAGTGAGAGAGAGAGAGAAGCTGTGAGTGAGAGAGAGAGAAAGAGAAGCTGGGAGAGAGAGAGAGAGAAAGAGAAGCTGTAAGTGAGAGAGAGAGAGAGAAAGAGAATCTGAGAAAGAGAGAGAAAGAGAAGCTGTAAGTAAGAGAGAAAGAGAAGCTGTGAGTGACACACAGAGAGAGAGGCTGTGAGTGAGAAAGAGAGAGAAAGAGATGCTGTGAGTGAGAGAGAAACAGAAGCTGTGAATGAGAGAGAGAAAGAGAAGGTGTGAGTGGGAGAGAGAGAGAAAGAGAAGCTGTGTGTGTGAGAGAGAGAAACTGTGAGTGAGAGGGAGAAAGAGAAACTGTGAGTGAGTGAGAAAGAAAGAGAAGCTGTGAGTGTGGGAGAGAGAGAAGCTGTGAGTGAGAGAGAGAGAGAGAAAGAGATGCTGTGAGTGAAAGAAAGAGAGCGAAAGAGAAGCTGTGAGTGAGAGAGAGAGAGAAAGAGAAGCTGTGAGTGAGTGAGAGAGAGAAAGGGAAGCTGTGAGTGTGTGTGAGAGAGAGAGCTGTGAGTGAGAGAGAGAGAAAGAGAAGCTGTGAGTGAGAGAGAGAGAGAAAGAGAAGCTGTGAGTGAGAGAGAGAAAGAGAAGCTGAGAAAGAGAGAGTGAAAGAGAACCTGTGAGTGAGAGAGAGAGAGAGAAGCTGTGAGTGAGAGAGAGAGAAGCTGTGAGTGAGAGACAGAGAAAGTGAAGCTGTGTGTGAGAGAAAGAGAAAGTGAAGCTGTGAGTGAGAGAGAGAGAGAGAAAGAGAAGCATTGAGTGAGAGAGAGAGGAATAGAGTCTGTGAGAGAGAGAGAAAGAGAAGCTGTGTGTGTGAGAGAGAGAGAAGCTGTGAGTGAGAGCGAAAGAGCGAAAGAGAAGCTGTGAGTGAAAGAGAGAGAGAGAAAGAGAAGCTGTGAGTGAGAGAGAGAGAGTTGCTGTGAGTGATAGAGAGAGAAACAGAAGCTGTGAGTGAGAGAAAGAGAGAAAGAGCTGTGAGTGAGAGAGAGAGAAAGAGAAGCTGTGAGTGAGAGAGAGAGAGAAAAAGCTGTGAGTGAGAAAGAGAGAGAGAGAGAGAAAGAGATGCTTTGAGTGAGATAGAGAGAAATAGAAGCTGTGAGTGAGAGAGAGAGAGAAAAAGAGTCTGTGTGAGAAAGAGAGAAAGAGAAGCTGTGAGTGAGAGAGAGAGAAGTTGTGAGTGAGAGAGAAAGAAGCTGTGAGTGAGAGAGAGAGAAATAGAAGCTGTGAGTTAGAGAGAAAGAGAAACTGTGAGTGAGTGGGAGAGAGAGAAGCTGTGAGTGTGAGAGAGAGACAGAGAGAGAGAAGGAGAAGCTGTGTGTGTGTGAGAGAGAGAGAAGCTGTGAGTGAGAGAGAGAAAGAGAAGCTGAGAAAAAGAGAGTGAAAGAGAAGATGTGAGTGAGAGAGAGAGAAGCTGTGAGTGAGAGAGAGAGAAGCTGTGATTGGGAGAGAGAGAGAAAGAGAAGCTGTGAGTGAGAGACAGAGAGAAAGAGAAGCTGTGAGTGAGAGACAGAGAGAAAGAGAAGCTGTGAGTGAAAGAGAGAGAGAGAAAGAGAAGCTGTGAGTGTGAGAGAGAGAGAGTTGCTGTGAATGAGTGAGAGAGAGAAGCAGAAGCTGTGAGTGAGAGAGAGAAAGAGAGAAAGAGAAGCTGTGAGTGAGAGAGAGAGAAAGAGAAGCTGTGAGTGAGAAAGAGAGAAAAAAAGCTATGAGTGAGAGAGAGAGAGAGAGAAAGAGATGCTTTGAGTGAGTGAGAGAGAAATAGAAGCTGTGAGTGAGAGAGAGAGAGAAGCTGTGAGTGAGAGAGAGAGAAGTTGTGAGTGAGAGAGAAAGAAGCTGTGAGTGAGAGAGAGAGAAATAGAAGCTGTGAGTTAGAGAGAAAGAGAAACTGTGAGTGAGTGGGAGAGAGAGAAGCTGTGAGTAAGAGAGAGAGACAGAGAGAGAGAAAGAGAAGCTGTGTGTGAGAGATAGAGAAAGAGAAGCTGTGAGTGAGAAAGAGAAGTTGAGAAAAAGAGAGTGAAAGAGAAGATGTGAGTGAGAGAGAGAGAGAAGCTGTGAGTGAGTGAGAGAGAAGCTGTGAGTGAGAGAGAGAGAGAAAGAGAAGCTGTGAGTGAGAGACAGAGAGAAAGAGAAGCTGTGAGTGAGAGAGAAAGAGAAAGAGAAGCTGTGAGTGACACAGAGAGAGAGAAGCTGTGAGTGAGAGAGAGAGAAAGAGAAGCTGTGAGTGAGAGAGAAAGAGAAAGAGAAGCTGTGAGTGACACAGAGAGAGAGAAGCTGTGAGTGAGAGAGAGAGAGAGAAAGAGATGCCGTGAGTGAGAGAGAAACAGAAGCTGTGAATGAGAGAGAGAGAGAAAGAGAAGGTGTGAGTGAGAGAGAGAGAGAAAGGGAAGCTGTGAGTGAGAGAGAGAGAGAAGCTGTGAGTGAGAGAGAGACAGAAAGAGAATCTGTGAGTGAGAGAGAGAGAGAAGCTGTGAGTGAGAGAGGGTGAATCTGTGAGTGAGAGAGAGAAGCTGTGAGAGAGAGATAGAAAGAGAAGCTGTGAGTGAGAGAGAGAGAAAGAAAGAAAGAGAAGCTGTGAGTGCGAGAGAGAAAGAGATGCTGTGAGTGAGAGAGAGAGAAACAGAAGCTGTGAGTGAGAGAGAGAGAGTCTGTGTGAAAAAGAGAGAGAGAAAAAGAAGCTGTGAGTGAGAGAGAGAGAGAGAAGCTGTGAGTGAGAGAGAGAGAAGTTGTGAATGAGAGAGAGAGAGAAAGAGAAGCTGTGAGCGAGAGAGAAAGAGAAGCTGTGAATGAGTGAGAGAGAGAAAGAGAAGCTGTGAGAGAGAAAGAGAGACAGAGAAGCTGTGTGTGAGAGAGGTAGAAAGAGATGCTGTGAGAGAGACAAAGAGAGAGAAAGAGAAGCTGTGAGTGAGAGAGAGAGAGAGAGAAGCTGTGAGTGAGAGAGAGAGAGAAAGAGAAGCTGTGAGAGAGAAAGAGAAGCTGTGTGTGTGTGAGAGAGAGAAACGGTGAGTGAGAGAGAGAAAGAGAAACTGTGAGTGAGTGAGTGAGAAAGAGAAGCTGTGAGTGAGAGAGAGAGAAGCTGTGAGTGAGAGAGAGACAGAAAGAGAATCTGTGAGTGAGAGAGAGAGAGAAGCTGTGAGTGAGAGAGGGTGAATCTGTGAGTGAGAGAGAGAAGCTGTGAGTGAGAGAGAGATAGAAAGAGAAGCTGTGAGTGAGAGAGAGAGAAAGAAAGAAAGAGAAGCTGTGAGTGAGAGAGAGAAAGAGATGCTGTGAGTGAGAGAGAGAGAAACAGAAGCTGTGAGTGAGAGAGAGAGAGTCTGTGTGAAAAAGAGTGAGAGAAAAAGAAGCTGTGAGTGAGAGAGAGAGAGAAGCTGTGAGTGAGAGAGAGAGAAGTTGTGAATGAGAGAGAGAGAGAAAGAGAAGCTGTGAGCGAGAGAGAAAGAGAAGCTGTGAATGAGTGAGAGAGAGAAAGAGAAGCTGTGAGAGAGAAAGAGAGACAGAGAAGCTGTGTGTGAGAGAGGTAGAAAGAGATGCTGTGAGAGAGACAAAGAGAGAGAAAGAGAAGCTGTGAGTGAGAGAGAGAGAGAGAGAGAGAAGCTGTGAGTGAGAGAGAGAGAGAAAGAGAAGCTGTGAGAGAGAAAGAGAAGCTGTGTGTGTGAGAGAGAGAGAAACGGTGAGTGAGAGAGAGAAAGAGAAACTGTGAGTGAGTGAGTGAGAAAGAGAAGCTGTGAGTGAGAGAGAGAGAAGCTGTGAGTGAGAGAGAGAGAGTTACTGTGAGTGAGTGAGTGAGTGAGAGAGAGAAACAGAAGCTGTGAGTGAGAGAGAGAGAGTCTGTGTGAAAAAGAGAGAGAGAAAAAGAAGCTGTGAGTGAGAGAGAGAGAGAAGCTGTGAGTGAGAGAGAGAGAAGTTGTGAATGAGAGAGAGAGAGAAAGAGAAGCTGTGAGCGAGAGAGAAAGAGAAGCTGTGAATGAGTGAGAGAGAGAAAGAGAAGCTGTGAGAGAGAAAGAGAGACAGAGAAGCTCTGTGTGAGAGAGGTAGAAAGAGATGCTGTGAGAGAGACAAAGAGAGAGAAAGAGAAGCTGTGAGTGAGAGAGAGAGAGAGAGAAGCTGTGAGTGAGAGAGAGAGAGAAAGAGAAGCTGTGAGAGAGAAAGAGAAGCTGTGTGTGTGTGAGAGAGAGAAACGGTGAGTGAGAGAGAGAAAGAGAAACTGTGAGTGAGTGAGTGAGAAAGAGAAGCTGTGAGTGAGAGAGAGAGAAGCTGTGAGTGAGAGAGAGACAGAAAGAGAATCTGTGAGTGAGAGAGAGAGAGAAGCTGTGAGTGAGAGAGGGTGAATCTGTGAGTGAGAGAGAGAAGCTGTGAGTGAGAGAGAGATAGAAAGAGAAGCTGTGAGTGAGAGAGAGAGAAAGAAAGAAAGAGAAGCTGTGAGTGAGAGAGAGAAAGAGATGCTGTGAGTGTGAGAGAGAGAAACAGAAGCTGTGAGTGAGAGAGAGAGTCTGTGTGAAAAAGAGAGAGAGAAAAAGAAGCTGTGAGTGAGAGAGAGAGAGAAGCTGTGAGTGAGAGAGAGAGAAGTTGTGAATGAGAGAGAGAGAGAAAGAGAAGCTGTGAGCGAGAGAGAAAGAGAAGCTGTGAATGAGTGAGAGAGAGAAAGAGAAGCTGTGAGAGAGAAAGAGAGACAGAGAAGCTGTGTGTGAGAGAGGTAGAAAGAGATGCTGTGAGAGAGACAAAGAGAGAGAAAGAGAAGCTGTGAGTGAGAGAGAGAGAGAGAAGCTGTGAGTGAGAGAGAGAGAAAGAGAAGCTGTGAGAGAGAAAGAGAAGCTGTGTGTGTGAGAGAGAGAGAAACGGTGAGTGAGAGAGAGAAAGAGAAACTGTGAGTGAGTGAGTGAGAAAGAGAAGCTGTGAGTGAGAGAGAGAGAAGCTGTGAGTTAGAGAGAGAGAGTTACTGTGAGTGAGTGAGTGAGTGAGAGAGAGAAACAGAAGCTGTGAGAGAGAGAAAGAGAGAAAGAGAAGCTGGGAGTGAGAGAGAGAAAGAGAGAAAGAGAAGCTGTGTGTGTGTGAGAGAGAGAGAGATGTGAGTGAGAGAGAGAGAAAAAGAGATGCTTTGAGTGAGAGAGAGAGAATAACAGAAGCTGTAAGTGAGAGAGAGAGAGAGAGAGAGTCTGTGTGAGAAAGAGAGGAAGAGAAGCTGTGGTGAGAGAGAGAGAAGCTGTGAGTGAGAAAGAGAAGCTGTGAGTGAGAGAGAGAGAAAGAGAAGCTGTGAGTGAGAGAGAAAGAGAAGCTGTGAGTGAGTGAGAGAGAGAGAAGCTGTGAGTGAGAGATAGAAAGAAAGAGAAGCTGTGAGTGAGAGAGAGAAAGAGAAGCTGTGAGTGAGAGAGAGAAAGAGAAGCTGAGAAAGAGAGAGTGAAAGAGAAGCTGTGAGTGAAAGAGAGAGAGAGAGAAGCTGTGAGTGTGTGAGAGAGAAGTTGTGAGTGAGAGAGAGAGTAAGAGAAGCTGTGAGTGAGAGAGAGAGAGCAAGAGAAGCTGTAAGTGAGAGAAGGAGAAAGAGAATCTGAGAAAGAGAGAGAGAAAGAGAAGCTGTAAGTGAGAGAGAAAGAGAAGCTGTGAGTGACACAGAGAGAGAAGCTGTGAGTGAGAGAGAGAGAGAAAGAGATGCTGTGAGTGAGAGAGAAACAGAAGTTGTGAATGGGAGAGAGAGAGAAAGAGAAAGTGTGAGTGGGAGAGAGAGAGAAAGAGAAGCTGTGTGTGAGAGAGAGGGGAACTGTGAGTGAGAGAGAGAAAGAGAAAGAGATGCTGTGAGTGAAAGAAAGAGAGTGAAAGAGAAGCTGTGAGTGAGAGAGAGATTGAAAGAGAAGGTGTGAGTGAGTGAGAGAGAGAAAGGGAAGCTGTGAGTGTGTGTGAGAGAGAGAGCTGTGAGTGACAGAGAGAGAAAGAGAAGCTGTGAGTGAGAGATATGGATTCCCCGTGCCCCACAGGGCACGGAATAGACCAGAGACCACTGCGGTGAGACAGGCTCCCGACCAGTGGGCTCACCGGTCGTCAAATTAAGGGGGGTGAATAAAAGTATAGGGGTTGATTCACCCAATTAAGGTGACCTGACCCGCGACTCTGCCGAGTAAGCAGATAGCTGATTCATGTATTCCATTAACCATAATCACTCATCTCCCGGTTTGGGGAAATCTCTGGCGCAAACAAGCCATGTTTACCCCTGCCTAAATCCCAAGACAATGGTCAATCTTGTTCCCTGTTTGCCCGAGTTAATTAACTTCCCCTTTGAAGGTTTTCCCATTAACATGTGTCAACGCATGAGGTAATGCCTTGCCAGAGGACAGTTTGCCACCGTTGCACCTTTTCCCTATAAATGATTCTGCCTTTGACCAATAAAGTGTCTGTTCGATCCAGCAGCTTGTCTCGTGTCGTTACTTGATCAGTCCTCCTCCGGGACCTTCTGGCCCCCAGTGGCCCCGATTCCTACAGCTGGTGACCCCGACGTGATGCTACTCGTGAGTAAGAGGACCCCGGAGAGGTCTACTCGTGAGTAACGATCCACGCGGTCCGGTTCAACGCCTGAACCGCGACCCGTCGTCCCGGAGGACTGCGCGGCACTCTGGTCGGCAGCCAGCCGGACAGAGGAGTGGCCGCGGCGAGGCATTCCCAAGAGACTTTCCTACCTACCTTTTTCCCGGCTTTGGGGAGGTTCGCGAAGGGAAAAACGCGTTCCGGTCAGGGCAGGCTGTGAGCCCCTGACATTGCAGTGGCCGCCGAGGGCCCGGGACAGAAGGTCCACGCTCCGACAGCTACCCCAGACACTCGTCGCCAGAACTATTGCCTGTAAAAGGACGCGTCAACTCTCGGCCCGAGAAGGAAACTTCGGAGGACCCATCACAGGTAATATGGGGACTTGCTCTCATAGACCAAGTCCGTCCGCTAGCCAAAGAACTCGTGAGGAAGAGTTCAGAATCCTGGCCAGGGTTTTTAAGTTGCGATTTCACAGCGGAGAGCTAGCGAGACTTTTGGCGTACCTCAGGGGACACTGCTTACTTTACCCAGAAGTAGGTACGTTAACCTTGAAGCTCTGGGATCAGATAGGAGACTGCATCCAGCAATCCCCCAAAGCGCCCGGCAGGGTAGTCAGCACATGGAAGAAGTGTAGGAGGCTCTTAGAGCAGATCGAACCAGCCCGGACAGAGCCCCTAGAACCCCCGTTAGAAGAGCCCTCAGGTCAGCCAGTCCACCCGGCTGCGCCCACGGCGCTCTGTCCGTCATTCAGCTATCAGCATAGCAGCGAGGGAAGCCTTCCCCCGGTGACAGCTGCAGACGTCACCGAAGGAACGCAAGGAATGAGGAGCGCAGGCGTTCCTCTGACAGCGCCAGCTTCCCTAGTTGTGAAAAGTGCCCTTCAGCGCACAGCAGAGATAGAGCTCAAAAAGGGGGAATTGTCAGCAGAACAGCTAGCTGAGCTTAGACAGATTTGTCCCATCCGCTTAGAGATGGACGCGCTCACAGGCGCGCAACAGGTAGTGCACTCCCCAGTCCCGTACAAGCTTCTCATGGCTTTGCGGAAAGCAATCTCAGAGACAGGGCTCCAAAGTCGTTTTACTAGGGGCACGCTTCAGCAAGCGTGTGAGGCCACCATGTGGATTCCTCACGACTGGAAAGCCGTCATGAGGATGATGCTAACCCCTAGCCAGTACATGATCTGGGACAGCGAGTACCGGCTCGAGGCACAGGCCAGAGCCGCGAGAATGGGAGGCGCGGTAATCGCTGAGCAGCTATATGGCTCAGGTGCCTTTGAGGCCATTAACGCCCAAATCAACTTGCCTCTCGCCACTCTCGAAATGTCCGCTGAAGCCGCCTATAGGGCATACTTCAAGATCCCAGCATCTGGCAAAGCGGCTAAGAATTATACCGCTATCAAGCAGGGAGCCCAGGAACCCTACATGGACTTCATCAATCGCCTGGAAGAAGCCATCACCAGGCAGATTGATAATGAGCAAGCCCAGCAAGAGCTCATGATCAAGTTAGCCAAGGACAATGCCAACTTGGACTGTCGTAAGATTTTGCAGTCCCTAGGCAATCGTCCTGACCTGACACTATCGGACATGATTAGGGCCTGTTCTGACGTTGGCATGGACTCCTACAAGATGGGTCTGCTAGCGGCAGCAGTGCAGGGGGGAAAGAGATCTCACCCCAAGGGGAAGACCAGGGGAGCTTGTCACTCTTGTGGCAAGGTCGGGCACTTCGCTAAAGAATGCCGATCAAAGGGAGGCGGACAAAAGTTCAGCCAGTCCGCAGCCCCGAAAACCCCATGTCCAAAGTGCAGGAAAGGCTATCATTGGGCCAAGTTTTGTCCGAGTTCGGGAAACCGGAACGCGGGCATGTCTCTGGCCCCAGTCCAAACAGGGACTTCTCTCATTCCCCAGAATCAGGACTTCCCAGAGCTGGACTAGGTTCCAGGCACGTTCCAGGCACTACGAGGGCACAGGCCAGCCCCAAGGGTAGCACAGGGCTAGAGTTGACTTGTCAGGCAGACGTTACATGCGATCTGCCAGGCACAGTCTATCTGGTCGATTCCCAGTACATGGGTCCCCTGCCCAGAGGCTTTTTAGGTTTAGTTCTGCCCCGTAGTGTAGCTGGAGCACGCGGAATTTTCATAATTCCAGGAGTCATTGACTCGAATTTTTCAGGCATTCTCCAGGTTCAACTCTGGACGCACCTGCCCCAGACCATTCATAAGGGAGATTCCTTAGCGCAACTGATCATGGTTCCTTGTCACTCGCCAGCAGGCAGCCAGGGAAGGCTCAGTGACAGCTCAGAGCCCGGCTCAGCAGACCGCTTGAGCGCGGTTGAGGCAGTGCAAGGATACCAGGTCTTAGCGACAGTGGAGACCAACATTGAGTGGAGGCAGCGCCCCGTTATCGAGGTATTTTTGAACAAAAGAGTGTTCTCAGGGTTACTCGATACCGGAGCGGATGTGAGCGTGATAAGCAGGAGCCAGTGGCCGAGGGAGTGGGCCATTGAGCCGGTCTCCGATGTGTGGGGGGTAGGTGGCGTTCAGGAAGCGTTTAGGAGCAGAGAGTGGGTAGAAGTCACAATCCCAGGGGCTGACGGCACGGCGGTAATTCGGCCGCACATTCTTGACGTGCACGTCAACCTTTGGGGGCGAGACATTCTCCAGCAGTACGGTGCCACCCTTACCTTCGGGTAATGGCGTTGCCACTTAAATGGCTCACCGATACTCCGGTCTGGGTAGAACAATGGCCGGTTGTGGGAGAGAAACTGGTTGCCCTCAAGCAGCTAGTGAAGGAACAGCTAGACGCAGGACATATAGAGCAGTCCACTAGTCCCTGGAATTCGCCAGTTTTTGTGATTAAGAAGAAGTCGGGGAAGTGGCGACTCCTCCACGATCTCAGAGAGATCAATAAATGTATTCAGCCCATGGGTCCGCTTCAATGCGGCATCCCGAATCCAAATATGATTCCCGAGGGGTGGGAGATTCTAGTTGTAGATCTCAAGGATTGCTTCTATACAATCCCCTTAGACCCCCGGGACCGGGAAAGGTTCGCCTTTACAGTGCCAGTTGTGAACCACGGAGAGCCCATGCAGCGTTACGCGTGGAAATTTTTGCCACAGGGCATGCTCAATTCGCCCACCCTGTGCCAAATTTATGTTCACAACGCGCTGGCAAAGTTTCGAAGCCTTTACCCTAAAGCTATTGTGTGTCACTTCATGGATGATATCTTAGTGGCGTTGCCGCAACTCGGCAGCGCAGTGTTTTCTGACCTCCAGGCCAGCCTGGGGGACAAGGGTCTACTCATAGCCCCAGAAAAGGTGCAGAAGACCGAGCCCTTCTCATACTTGGGTCATCGGCTTCTCCGTTCTTTTGGCGCACCGGTTTTACCCCAGATAGCTTTACAGGACTCAGTCACCCTGGTAGAGTTACAGCAGATTTTAGGGAACATTAATTGGGCCAGACCGTACTTCCGATTGGATACGGATCTCTTAAAGCCGCTCTTCTCGCTGTTAACTTTAGGTAAACAGCCGGCAGACCGGATAAAAATCTCTCGAGACGCGCGCTTGGCGCTCGAGAAAGTGAACCAAGCTCTCAGCCAGAGGTGGGTGGATAGGATCGCCCAGGGGCCTTATGCCCCGATCCTGAATTTGTACATTGTACGGTCAGGATCCATGTTCACTGGGGCGTTAGGCGTAGACTCAGAGAAGGGAGCGAAAATTGTGGAGTGGGTTTATTTGCCTAACACATCATCACGGAACATTGTTCCGCCCCAAGAGCTAGTGTCCGCGGTGATTTACCGCGGCAGGCTGAGAGCTAGGGACATTTCAGGAAATGATTTGGCCAAAATTGTGGTTCCTTTCACCAAGGAACAAATTCACCAATTAGTGCAGCTAGGTGATTCGCTTCCGATAGCCTTGGAAGGTTTCACTGGGAGTTTAGCGTACCACTTGCCCAAGGACCCTAGACTCGTTTCCCTGCAGACAGGAACAGTCAGCTTGTTCGAATTGCTCTCGCTGGTCCCGCTTCAGGGGGCCAGGACAGTTTTCACAGACGGTGGTCGCACCTATGGTGTTTTGACCTGGCAGGAGGGCGAAGCTTGGCACACGCTGCTAACTCTTCCACAGAAGTCCGCTCAGCGGGCAGAGTTGGCAGCCGTGAACCTTGCCTTGCGCACCTTCGCCCAGGAGCGTTTGAATATTATTACTGACAGCCTGTATGTAAGGAATTTAATGCACAGTCTACCGGGAGCTTACATCACTCCCGCGATAGACAAAAATTTGCTTAGTTTGTTCCTCACCGCTCAATTTCATTTGCGAAACCGCACGGAGCCGCTCTATATTGCCCACATCCGAAGTCACCAAGACCTGCCGGGTCCGATTTCCGCGGGCAATAGCAGAGCAGACGCGGCTGCAAAGGAAATTCAGCAACGTTCAGTTTTGGGAGTTTTTACTACTCCAATCCAAAGTCATGCATTCTTTCGCCAAAATGCCAAGGCACTCGCCAGACAGTTCAATCTGCCGCTCTCTCAAGCCCAGGGTATAGTCCGCTCTTGCCAGCATTGCGCAGGGGCGCCGGGGGGGGCCCTCGTGGGGGGTCAACCCACGGGGGACTGAGGCTAATCAGGTATGGCAGATGGACGTCACGCATGTGCCGCAGTTTGGCAGATGGCAATACATGCACGTCTGCATTGATACTTTTTCCCAGTTCGTTTGGGCCACGGCGCAGAAAGGAGAGACGGCTACCCACGTGGAGCAGCACCTCCTTTCCTGCATCGCGGCGATGGGCAAGCCACAGCACGTGAAAACGGATAACGCACCGTCCTACTGCTCTAGGCAGTTGGCCGCCTTCATGGCGACTTGGGACATCAAGCACACTTTTGGAATTCCCTACAATCCGCAAGGGCAGGCGATTGTAGAGCGTGTCAATCGGACGCTAAAGTCCTATCTTGACAAACAAATAGAAAGGGGGGAACCTCCTGCCCTCCCCAAGTCACAAGGAGAAGCACAGTTTTGCTTAAACAAGGTTTTGTTCACATACAATCACCTTAATGTTTTTTCGGATTGCACGCCGCAGGAGAGGCATTTCCGCCGTTCGGAAGCTCTCCCGCGACCAATGGTCAGGTACCGAGTGCCACCGGACCCCACTTGGAGGGGGCCGGTGCCGCTCGTCACCTGGGGGAGAGGGTATGCTGCAGTTATGTCTCCTACAGGTGTCGTCTGGATCCCAGCTCGGTGTGTCAAGCCCCACACGGAACCGCATGGCGTGGAACCAGACCAGCCCGAGTCCGATACCGGAGATGAAGGACCTCACTCTACGCGAGAGGATCCGTCGGAGGAGGCGACAGCCGATCCCTAAAGTCACCTGGGGGATGGTCAAGGATCTTTGCCATGACGCTCAGGACGCCGTCCAGCGCGAGGGGAAGGAGCCGACGCCGGAGAACCTCACAGCTGCAGTCTTTGCCCAGATTCACGCCAACACCGTGGCGATCTCCATAGTCCTGGCCCTCTCCCTGCTTTTGGGGGGAGGCGCCCAGGCTGCCTCAATCCAGGCCGACGGTTTGTCGCCTGGTGAAGACCTGTCTACACGAATGCAGTACAACTTGTGGGAAAGGTTGGCGGGTCTCGTCAACCAGTCCGATTTTTGCTTACAGCAGGACGTTGGTTCTGCATCCATGCTCAGCACCTGTCTCATCCCGGTGTGCCATACTCCGGGCGAGCACACCGAGGACAGTGCCTGGTTGCGAAAAGCATCCTTTGCCCCTCACTCTCCTACCGCCTTCTCGGCATATGCTCGCTGGGGGGGACAGCAACTTACCCCAGCCTTGCCGGCTGATGCAGCCACCCTCCATACCCCTCGGGTGGCGGTCAGCCCGGGCGCCGCCTGTACCCGCATGACCGGTTGCACCGCAGACGGTCAGGCACGGCGCCGCTGTATTGACCCTGGCATTGGCAACTGGACTTGCAATAAACCGGAAACCCTCATCTCATTGTACGCTCATGTCACCCTACCCTCAGGGTGGTTCTTTACCTGCAACCAGCACACATGGAACTATATCCCTGCCAATCTGTCGGACTCAATGTGTTGTATCAGTCGCTTGACACTTGTACTCCCTACCAAGGACATGATTGCCCCACGTTCTAGTGACACGAATGTATCCCATGTGAATGTTTCCCCGATCATTCGGCACATACGCACAACCCAGTTAGACAGCTCTTGTGACAGCAGCATCAGAGTAATGAGTCCCGCTGAGTATGTTTCCCTGTCCGTCAGTTTGCTCGGCGTGCCGGGGTTGGCCACCGGCAACACACGGAGAATTGGTCATTTGGCCTGCGGTTTGGCAAAAACCATTAATCATACCTCCTCAGCGATAGCGCTCCTTAATCAAGAGCAAGTGGAACTCCGCCAAGCTGTTCTTGATAATCGAGTGGCTATCGACTACCTCCTCCTATTGCACCACCTGGGGTGCGAATCTGTCCATGGGATGTGCTGTTTTAACCTTACTGACAACTCCCGGAAAATACAAAACCAGATCAAGGACCTGCATTCCATTGTTGCAGGCATTACGGAAGGCTCCGCGTGGGGAGCCTGGTGGGGTTCCCTATGGAATTGGATGTGGTCATGGATCCCCTGGGGGTGGCTACAAATGGCGCTTCAGATAGTGGTGGGAATAGCCATACTAGGCATTACGCTCTGTTGTTTTGCTCAGTGTATTCCCTCGCTGATCTCCAAGTGCCGCCCCAGAGGGAGATCCCGTGACGTCATCCCTGCTCAACAGCTGATGCCTATCTTGCATAAGGTCGCCGGTCAGGTTCTTAAATAGAAAATAAAGGGGAGATATGGATTCCCCGTGCCCCACAGGGCACGGAATAGACCAGAGACCACTGCGGTGAGACAGGCTCCCGACCAGTGGGCTCACCGGTCGTCAAATTAAGGGGGGTGAATAAAAGTATAGGGGTTGATTCACCCAATTAAGGTGACCTGACCCGCGACTCTGCCGAGTAAGCAGATAGCTGATTCATGTATTCCATTAACCATAATCACTCATCTCCCGGTTTGGGGAAATCCCTGGCGCAAACAAGCCATGTTTACCCCTGCCTAAATCCCAAGACAATGGTCAATCTTGTTCCCTGTTTGCCCGAGTTAATTAACTTCCCCTTTGAAGGTTTTCCCATTAACATGTGTCAACGCATGAGGTAATGCCTTGCCAGAGGACAGTTTGCCACCGTTGCACCTTTTCCCTATAAATGATTCTGCCTTTGACCAATAAAGTGTCTGATCGATCCAGCAGCTTGTCTCGTGTCGTTACTTGATCAGTCCTCCTCCGGGACCTTCCGGCCCCCAGTGGCCCCGATTCCTACAGAGAGAGAGAGAGAGAGAAAGAAAAGCTGTGAGTGAGAGAGAGAAAGAGAAGCTGAGAAAGAGAGAGTGAAAGAGACCTGTGAGTTAGAGAGAGAGAGAAGCTGTGAGTGAGAGAGAGAGAAGCTGTGAGTGAGAGAAAGAGAAAGTGAAGCTGTGTGTGAGAGAAAGAGAAAGTGAAGCTGTGTGTGAGAGAAAGAGAGAAAGTGAAGCTGTGAGTGAGAGAGAGAGAGAGAAAGAGAAGCTGTGAGTGAGAGAGAAAGAGAAGCTGTGAGTGAGTGAGTGAGAGAGAAGCTGTAAGTGAGAGAAAAAGAGAGAGAAAGAGAAGCTGTGAGTGAGAGTGAGAAAGAGAAGCTGTGTGTGAGAGAGAAAGAGAAGCTGTGTGTGAGAGAGAGAGAGAGAGAGAGAAGCTGTGTGTGTGAGAGAGAAAGAGACACTGTGTGTGTGAGAGAGAGAGAGAGAAAGAGAAGCTGTGAGTGAGAGAGAGAGATGCTGTGAGTGAGAGAGAGAGAAAGAGAAGCTGTGTGTGAGAGAAAGAGAAAGTGAAGCTGTGTGTGAGAGAAAGAGAGAAAGAGAGAAAGTGAAGCTGTGAGTGAGAGAGAGAGAGAGAAAGAGAAGAATTGAGTAAGAGAGAGAGAAATAGAGTCTGTGAGAGAGAGAGAGAGAAGCTGGGTGTGTGAGAGAAGATGTGAGTGAGAGCAAAAGAGTGAAAGAGAAGCTGTGAGTGAAAGAGAGAGAAGCTGTGAGTGAGAGAGAGAGAGTTGCTGTGAGTGAGAGAGAGAAACAGAAGGTGTGAGTGAGAGAGAGAAAGAGAGAAAGAGAAGCTGTGAGTGAGAGAGAGAGAGAGAGAAGCTGTGAGTGAGTGAGAGAGAGAAAAAGCTGTGAGTGAGAGAGAGAGAGAAAGAGATGCTTTGAGTGAGAGAGAGAGAAACAGAAGCTGTGAGTGAGAGAGAGAGAAAGAGAGTCTGTGTGAGAAAGAGAGAAAGAGAAGCTGGGAGTGAGAGAGAGAAAGAGAGAAAGAGAAGCTGTGTGTGTGTGTGAGAGAGAGAGATGTGAGTGAGAGAGAGAGAAAAAGAGATGCTTTGAGTGAGAGAGAGAGAATAACAGAAGCTGTAAGTGAGAGAGAGAGAGAGAGAGTCTGTGTGAGAAAGAGAGGAAGAGAAGCTGTGGTGAGAGAGAGAGAAGCTGTGAGTGAGAAAGAGAAGCTGTGAGTGAGAGAGAGAGAAAGAGAAGCTGTGAGTGAGAGAGAAAGAGAAGCTGTGAGTGAGTGAGAGAGAGAGAAGCTGTGAGTGAGAGATAGAAAGAAAGAGAAGCTGTGAGTGAGAGAGAGAAAGAGAAGCTGAGAAAGAGAGAGTGAAAGAGAAGCTGTGAGTGAAAGAGAGAGAGAGAGAAGCTGTGAGTGTGTGAGAGAGAAGTTGTGAGTGAGAGAGAGAGAAAGAGAAGCTGTGTGTGAGAGAAAGAGAAAGTGAAGCTGTGTGTGAGAGAAAGAGAGAAAGAGAGAAAGTGAAGCTGTGAGTGAGAGAGAGAGAGAGAAAGAGAAGAATTGAGTAAGAGAGAGAGAAATAGAGTCTGTGAGAGAGAGAGAGAGAAGCTGGGTGTGTGAGAGAAGATGTGAGTGAGAGCAAAAGAGTGAAAGAGAAGCTGTGAGTGAAAGAGAGAGAAGCTGTGAGTGAGAGAGAGAGAGTTGCTGTGAGTGAGAGAGAGAAACAGAAGGTGTGAGTGAGAGAGAGAAAGAGAGAAAGAGAAGCTGTGAGTGAGAGAGAGAGAGAGAGAAGCTGTGAGTGAGTGAGAGAGAGAAAAAGCTGTGAGTGAGAGAGAGAGAGAAAGAGATGCTTTGAGTGAGAGAGAGAGAAACAGAAGCTGTGAGTGAGAGAGAGAGAAAGAGAGTCTGTGTGAGAAAGAGAGAAAGAGAAGCTGGGAGTGAGAGAGAGAAAGAGAGAAAGAGAAGCTGTGTGTGTGTGAGAGAGAGAGAGATGTGAGTGAGAGAGAGAGAAAAAGAGATGCTTTGAGTGAGAGAGAGAGAATAACAGAAGCTGTAAGTGAGAGAGAGAGAGAGAGAGAGTCTGTGTGAGAAAGAGAGGAAGAGAAGCTGTGGTGAGAGAGAGAGAAGCTGTGAGTGAGAAAGAGAAGCTGTGAGTGAGAGAGAGAGAAAGAGAAGCTGTGAGTGAGAGAGAAAGAGAAGCTGTGAGTGAGTGAGAGAGAGAGAAGCTGTGAGTGAGAGATAGAAAGAAAGAGAAGCTGTGAGTGAGAGAGAGAAAGAGAAGCTGTGAGTGAGAGAGAGAAAGAGAAGCTGAGAAAGAGAGAGTGAAAGAGAAGCTGTGAGTGAAAGAGAGAGAGAGAGAAGCTGTGAGTGTGTGAGAGAGAAGTTGTGAGTGAGAGAGAGAGAAAGAGAAGCTGTGAGTGAGAGAGAGAGAGCAAGAGAAGCTGTAAGTGAGAGAAGGAGAAAGAGAATCTGAGAAAGAGAGAGAGAAAGAGAAGCTGTAAGTGAGAGAGAAAGAAAAGCTGTGAGTGACACAGAGAGAGAAGCTGTGAGTGAGAGAGAGAGAGAAAGAGATGCTGTGAGTGAGAGAGAAACAGAAGTTGTGAATGGGAGAGAGAGAGAAAGAGAAAGTGTGAGTGGGAGAGAGAGAGAAAGAGAAGCTGTGTGTGAGAGAGAGAGGAACTGTGAGTGAGAGAGAGAAAGAGAAAGAGATGCTGTGAGTGAAAGAAAGAGAGTGAAAGAGAAGCTGTGAGTGAGAGAGAGATTGAAAGAGAAGGTGTGAGTGAGTGAGAGAGAGAAAGGGAAGCTGTGAGTGTGTGTGAGAGAGAGAGCTGTGAGTGACAGAGAGAGAAAGAGAAGCTGTGAGTGAGAGATATGGATTCCCCGTGCCCCACAGGGCACGGAATAGACCAGAGACCACTGCGGTGAGACAGGCTCCCGACCAGTGGGCTCACCGGTCGTCAAATTAAGGGGGGTGAATAAAAGTATAGGGGTTGATTCACCCAATTAAGGTGACCTGACCCGCGACTCTGCCGAGTAAGCAGATAGCTGATTCATGTATTCCATTAACCATAATCACTCATCTCCCGGTTTGGGGAAATCTCTGGCGCAAACAAGCCATGTTTACCCCTGCCTAAATCCCAAGACAATGGTCAATCTTGTTCCCTGTTTGCCCGAGTTAATTAACTTCCCCTTTGAAGGTTTTCCCATTAACATGTGTCAACGCATGAGGTAATGCCTTGCCAGAGGACAGTTTGCCACCGTTGCACCTTTTCCCTATAAATGATTCTGCCTTTGACCAATAAAGTGTCTGTTCGATCCAGCAGCTTGTCTCGTGTCGTTACTTGATCAGTCCTCCTCCGGGACCTTCCGGCCCCCAGTGGCCCCGATTCCTACAGCTGGTGACCCCGACGTGATGCTACTCGTGAGTAAGAGGACCCCGGAGAGGTCTACTCGTGAGTAACGATCCACGCGGTCCGGTTCAACGCCTGAACCGCGACCCGTCGTCCCGGAGGACTGCGCGGCACTCTGGTCGGCAGCCAGCCGGACAGAGGAGTGGCCGCGGCGAGGCATTCCCAAGAGACTTTCCTACCTACCTTTTTCCCGGCTTTGGGGAGGTTCGCGAAGGGAAAAACGCGTTCCGGTCAGGGCAGGCTGTGAGCCCCTGACATTGCAGTGGCCGCCGAGGGCCCGGGACAGAAGGTCCACGCTCCGACAGCTACCCCAGACACTCGTCGCCAGAACTATTGCCTGTAAAAGGACGCGTCAACTCTCGGCCCGAGAAGGAAACTTCGGAGGACCCATCACAGGTAATATGGGGACTTGCTCTCATAGACCAAGTCCGTCCGCTAGCCAAAGAACTCGTGAGGAAGAGTTCAGAATCCTGGCCAGGGTTTTTAAGTTGCGATTTCACAGCGGAGAGCTAGCGAGACTTTTGGCGTACCTCAGGGGACACTGCTTACTTTACCCAGAAGTAGGTACGTTAACCTTGAAGCTCTGGGATCAGATAGGAGACTGCATCCAGCAATCCCCCAAAGCGCCCGGCAGGGTAGTCAGCACATGGAAGAAGTGTAGGAGGCTCTTAGAGCAGATCGAACCAGCCCGGACAGAGCCCCTAGAACCCCCGTTAGAAGAGCCCTCAGGTCAGCCAGTCCACCCGGCTGCGCCCACGGCGCTCTGTCCGTCATTCAGCTATCAGCATAGCAGCGAGGGAAGCCTTCCCCCGGTGACAGCTGCAGACGTCACCGAAGGAACGCAAGGAATGAGGAGCGCAGGCGTTCCTCTGACAGCGCCAGCTTCCCTAGTTGTGAAAAGTGCCCTTCAGCGCACAGCAGAGATAGAGCTCAAAAAGGGGGAATTGTCAGCAGAACAGCTAGCTGAGCTTAGACAGATTTGTCCCATCCGCTTAGAGATGGACGCGCTCACAGGCGCGCAACAGGTAGTGCACTCCCCAGTCCCGTACAAGCTTCTCATGGCTTTGCGGAAAGCAATCTCAGAGACAGGGCTCCAAAGTCGTTTTACTAGGGGCACGCTTCAGCAAGCGTGTGAGGCCACCATGTGGATTCCTCACGACTGGAAAGCCGTCATGAGGATGATGCTAACCCCTAGCCAGTACATGATCTGGGACAGCGAGTACCGGCTCGAGGCACAGGCCAGAGCCGCGAGAATGGGAGGCGCGGTAATCGCTGAGCAGCTATATGGCTCAGGTGCCTTTGAGGCCATTAACGCCCAAATCAACTTGCCTCTCGCCACTCTCGAAATGTCCGCTGAAGCCGCCTATAGGGCATACTTCAAGATCCCAGCATCTGGCAAAGCGGCTAAGAATTATACCGCTATCAAGCAGGGAGCCCAGGAACCCTACATGGACTTCATCAATCGCCTGGAAGAAGCCATCACCAGGCAGATTGATAATGAGCAAGCCCAGCAAGAGCTCATGATCAAGTTAGCCAAGGACAATGCCAACTTGGACTGTCGTAAGATTTTGCAGTCCCTAGGCAATCGTCCTGACCTGACACTATCGGACATGATTAGGGCCTGTTCTGACGTTGGCATGGACTCCTACAAGATGGGTCTGCTAGCGGCAGCAGTGCAGGGGGGAAAGAGATCTCACCCCAAGGGGAAGACCAGGGGAGCTTGTCACTCTTGTGGCAAGGTCGGGCACTTCGCTAAAGAATGCCGATCAAAGGGAGGCGGACAAAAGTTCAGCCAGTCCGCAGCCCCGAAAACCCCATGTCCAAAGTGCAGGAAAGGCTATCATTGGGCCAAGTTTTGTCCGAGTTCGGGAAACCGGAACGCGGGCATGTCTCTGGCCCCAGTCCAAACAGGGACTTCTCTCATTCCCCAGAATCAGGACTTCCCAGAGCTGAACTAGGTTCCAGGCACGTTCCAGGCACTACGAGGGCACAGGCCAGCCCCAAGGGTAGCACAGGGCTAGAGTTGACTTGTCAGGCAGACGTTACATGCGATCTGCCAGGCACAGTCTATCTGGTCGATTCCCAGTACATGGGTCCCCTGCCCAGAGGCTTTTTAGGTTTAGTTCTGCCCCGTAGTGTAGCTGGAGCACGCGGAATTTTCATAATTCCAGGAGTCATTGACTCGAATTTTTCAGGCATTCTCCAGGTTCAACTCTGGACGCACCTGCCCCAGACCATTCATAAGGGAGATTCCTTAGCGCAACTGATCATGGTTCCTTGTCACTCGCCAGCAGGCAGCCAGGGAAGGCTCAGTGACAGCTCAGAGCCCGGCTCAGCAGACCGCTTGAGCGCGGTTGAGGCAGTGCAAGGATACCAGGTCTTAGCGACAGTGGAGACCAACATTGAGTGGAGGCAGCGCCCCGTTATCGAGGTATTTTTGAACAAAAGAGTGTTCTCAGGGTTACTCGATACCGGAGCGGATGTGAGCGTGATAAGCAGGAGCCAGTGGCCGAGGGAGTGGGCCATTGAGCCGGTCTCCGATGTGTGGGGGGTAGGTGGCGTTCAGGAAGCGTTTAGGAGCAGAGAGTGGGTAGAAGTCACAATCCCAGGGGCTGACGGCACGGCGGTAATTCGGCCGCACATTCTTGACGTGCACGTCAACCTTTGGGGGCGAGACATTCTCCAGCAGTACGGTGCCACCCTTACCTTCGGGTAATGGCGTTGCCACTTAAATGGCTCACCGATACTCCGGTCTGGGTAGAACAATGGCCGGTTGTGGGAGAGAAACTGGTTGCCCTCAAGCAGCTAGTGAAGGAACAGCTAGACGCAGGACATATAGAGCAGTCCACTAGTCCCTGGAATTCGCCAGTTTTTGTGATTAAGAAGAAGTCGGGGAAGTGGCGACTCCTCCACGATCTCAGAGAGATCAATAAATGTATTCAGCCCATGGGTCCGCTTCAATGCGGCATCCCGAATCCAAATATGATTCCCGAGGGGTGGGAGATTCTAGTTGTAGATCTCAAGGATTGCTTCTATACAATCCCCTTAGACCCCCGGGACCGGGAAAGGTTCGCCTTTACAGTGCCAGTTGTGAACCACGGAGAGCCCATGCAGCGTTACGCGTGGAAATTTTTGCCACAGGGCATGCTCAATTCGCCCACCCTGTGCCAAATTTATGTTCACAACGCGCTGGCAAAGTTTCGAAGCCTTTACCCTAAAGCTATTGTGTGTCACTTCATGGATGATATCTTAGTGGCGTTGCCGCAACTCGGCAGCGCAGTGTTTTCTGACCTCCAGGCCAGCCTGGGGGACAAGGGTCTACTCATAGCCCCAGAAAAGGTGCAGAAGACCGAGCCCTTCTCATACTTGGGTCATCGGCTTCTCCGTTCTTTTGGCGCACCGGTTTTACCCCAGATAGCTTTACAGGACTCAGTCACCCTGGTAGAGTTACAGCAGATTTTAGGGAACATTAATTGGGCCAGACCGTACTTCCGATTGGATACGGATCTCTTAAAGCCGCTCTTCTCGCTGTTAACTTTAGGTAAACAGCCGGCAGACCGGATAAAAATCTCTCGAGACGCGCGCTTGGCGCTCGAGAAAGTGAACCAAGCTCTCAGCCAGAGGTGGGTGGATAGGATCGCCCAGGGGCCTTATGCCCCGATCCTGAATTTGTACATTGTACGGTCAGGATCCATGTTCACTGGGGCGTTAGGCGTAGACTCAGAGAAGGGAGCGAAAATTGTGGAGTGGGTTTATTTGCCTAACACATCATCACGGAACATTGTTCCGCCCCAAGAGCTAGTGTCCGCGGTGATTTACCGCGGCAGGCTGAGAGCTAGGGACATTTCAGGAAATGATTTGGCCAAAATTGTGGTTCCTTTCACCAAGGAACAAATTCACCAATTAGTGCAGCTAGGTGATTCGCTTCCGATAGCCTTGGAAGGTTTCACTGGGAGTTTAGCGTACCACTTGCCCAAGGACCCTAGACTCGTTTCCCTGCAGACAGGAACAGTCAGCTTGTTCGAATTGCTCTCGCTGGTCCCGCTTCAGGGGGCCAGGACAGTTTTCACAGACGGTGGTCGCACCTATGGTGTTTTGACCTGGCAGGAGGGCGAAGCTTGGCACACGCTGCTAACTCTTCCACAGAAGTCCGCTCAGCGGGCAGAGTTGGCAGCCGTGAACCTTGCCTTGCGCACCTTCGCCCAGGAGCGTTTGAATATTATTACTGACAGCCTGTATGTAAGGAATTTAATGCACAGTCTACCGGGAGCTTACATCACTCCCGCGATAGACAAAAATTTGCTTAGTTTGTTCCTCACCGCTCAATTTCATTTGCGAAACCGCACGGAGCCGCTCTATATTGCCCACATCCGAAGTCACCAAGACCTGCCGGGTCCGATTTCCGCGGGCAATAGCAGAGCAGACGCGGCTGCAAAGGAAATTCAGCAACGTTCAGTTTTGGGAGTTTTTACTACTCCAATCCAAAGTCATGCATTCTTTCGCCAAAATGCCAAGGCACTCGCCAGACAGTTCAATCTGCCGCTCTCTCAAGCCCAGGGTATAGTCCGCTCTTGCCAGCATTGCGCCCTCGTGGGGGGTCAACCCACGGGGGACTGAGGCTAATCAGGTATGGCAGATGGACGTCACGCATGTGCCGCAGTTTGGCAGATGGCAATACATGCACGTCTGCATTGATACTTTTTCCCAGTTCGTTTGGGCCACGGCGCAGAAAGGAGAGACGGCTACCCACGTGGAGCAGCACCTCCTTTCCTGCATCGCGGCGATGGGCAAGCCACAGCACGTGAAAACGGATAACGCACCGTCCTACTGCTCTAGGCAGTTGGCCGCCTTCATGGCGACTTGGGACATCAAGCACACTTTTGGAATTCCCTACAATCCGCAAGGGCAGGCGATTGTAGAGCGTGTCAATCGGACGCTAAAGTCCTATCTTGACAAACAAATAGAAAGGGGGGAACCTCCTGCCCTCCCCAAGTCACAAGGAGAAGCACAGTTTTGCTTAAACAAGGTTTTGTTCACATACAATCACCTTAATGTTTTTTCGGATTGCACGCCGCAGGAGAGGCATTTCCGCCGTTCGGAAGCTCTCCCGCGACCAATGGTCAGGTACCGAGTGCCACCGGACCCCACTTGGAGGGGGCCGGTGCCGCTCGTCACCTGGGGGAGAGGGTATGCTGCAGTTATGTCTCCTACAGGTGTCGTCTGGATCCCAGCTCGGTGTGTCAAGCCCCACACGGAACCGCATGGCGTGGAACCAGACCAGCCCGAGTCCGATACCGGAGATGAAGGACCTCACTCTACGCGAGAGGATCCGTCGGAGGAGGCGACAGCCGATCCCTAAAGTCACCTGGGGGATGGTCAAGGATCTTTGCCATGACGCTCAGGACGCCGTCCAGCGCGAGGGGAAGGAGCCGACGCCGGAGAACCTCACAGCTGCAGTCTTTGCCCAGATTCACGCCAACACCGTGGCGATCTCCATAGTCCTGGCCCTCTCCCTGCTTTTGGGGGGAGGCGCCCAGGCTGCCTCAATCCAGGCCGACGGTTTGTCGCCTGGTGAAGACCTGTCTACACGAATGCAGTACAACTTGTGGGAAAGGTTGGCGGGTCTCGTCAACCAGTCCGATTTTTGCTTACAGCAGGACGTTGGTTCTGCATCCATGCTCAGCACCTGTCTCATCCCGGTGTGCCATACTCCGGGCGAGCACACCGAGGACAGTGCCTGGTTGCGAAAAGCATCCTTTGCCCCTCACTCTCCTACCGCCTTCTCGGCATATGCTCGCTGGGGGGGACAGCAACTTACCCCAGCCTTGCCGGCTGATGCAGCCACCCTCCATACCCCTCGGGTGGCGGTCAGCCCGGGCGCCGCCTGTACCCGCATGACCGGTTGCACCGCAGACGGTCAGGCACGGCGCCGCTGTATTGACCCTGGCATTGGCAACTGGACTTGCAATAAACCGGAAACCCTCATCTCATTGTACGCTCATGTCACCCTACCCTCAGGGTGGTTCTTTACCTGCAACCAGCACACATGGAACTATATCCCTGCCAATCTGTCGGACTCAATGTGTTGTATCAGTCGCTTGACACTTGTACTCCCTACCAAGGACATGATTGCCCCACGTTCTAGTGACACGAATGTATCCCATGTGAATGTTTCCCCGATCATTCGGCACATACGCACAACCCAGTTAGACAGCTCTTGTGACAGCAGCATCAGAGTAATGAGTCCCGCTGAGTATGTTTCCCTGTCCGTCAGTTTGCTCGGCGTGCCGGGGTTGGCCACCGGCAACGCACGGAGAATTGGTCATTTGGCCTGCGGTTTGGCAAAAACCATTAATCATACCTCCTCAGCGATAGCGCTCCTTAATCAAGAGCAAGTGGAACTCCGCCAAGCTGTTCTTGATAATCGAGTGGCTATCGACTACCTCCTCCTATTGCACCACCTGGGGTGCGAATCTGTCCATGGGATGTGCTGTTTTAACCTTACTGACAACTCCCGGAAAATACAAAACCAGATCAAGGACCTGCATTCCATTGTTGCAGGCATTACGGAAGGCTCCGCGTGGGGAGCCTGGTGGGGTTCCCTATGGAATTGGATGTGGTCATGGATCCCCTGGGGGTGGCTACAAATGGCGCTTCAGATAGTGGTGGGAATAGCCATACTAGGCATTACGCTCTGTTGTTTTGCTCAGTGTATTCCCTCGCTGATCTCCAAGTGCCGCCCCAGAGGGAGATCCCGTGACGTCATCCCTGCTCAACAGCTGATGCCTATCTTGCATAAGGTCGCCGGTCAGGTTCTTAAATAGAAAATAAAGGGGAGATATGGATTCCCCGTGCCCCACAGGGCACGGAATAGACCAGAGACCACTGCGGTGAGACAGGCTCCCGACCAGTGGGCTCACCGGTCGTCAAATTAAGGGGGGTGAATAAAAGTATAGGGGTTGATTCACCCAATTAAGGTGACCTGACCCGCGACTCTGCCGAGTAAGCAGATAGCTGATTCATGTATTCCATTAACCATAATCACTCATCTCCCGGTTTGGGGAAATCCCTGGCGCAAACAAGCCATGTTTACCCCTGCCTAAATCCCAAGACAATGGTCAATCTTGTTCCCTGTTTGCCCGAGTTAATTAACTTCCCCTTTGAAGGTTTTCCCATTAACATGTGTCAACGCATGAGGTAATGCCTTGCCAGAGGACAGTTTGCCACCGTTGCACCTTTTCCCTATAAATGATTCTGCCTTTGACCAATAAAGTGTCTGATCGATCCAGCAGCTTGTCTCGTGTCGTTACTTGATCAGTCCTCCTCCGGGACCTTCCGGCCCCCAGTGGCCCCGATTCCTACAGAGAGAGAGAGAGAGAGAAAGAAAAGCTGTGAGTGAGAGAGAGAAAGAGAAGCTGAGAAAGAGAGAGTGAAAGAGACCTGTGAGTTAGAGAGAGAGAGAAGCTGTGAGTGAGAGAGAGAGAAGCTGTGAGTGAGAGAAAGAGAAAGTGAAGCTGTGTGTGAGAGAAAGAGAAAGTGAAGCTGTGTGTGAGAGAAAGAGAGAAAGTGAAGCTGTGAGTGAGAGAGAGAGAGAGAAAGAGAAGCTGTGAGTGAGAGAGAAAGAGAAGCTGTGAGTGAGTGAGTGAGAGAGAAGCTGTAAGTGAGAGAAAAAGAGAGAGAAAGAGAAGCTGTGAGTGAGAGTGAGAAAGAGAAGCTGTGTGAGAGAGAGAAAGAGAAGCTGTGTGTGAGAGAGAGAGAGAGAGAGAGAAGCTGTGTGTGTGAGAGAGAAAGAGACACTGTGTGTGTGAGAGAGAGAGAGAGAAAGAGAAGCTGTGAGTGAGAGAGAGAGATGCTGTGAGTGAGAGAGAGAGAAAGAGAAGCTGTGTGTGAGAGAAAGAGAAAGTGAAGCTGTGTGTGAGAGAAAGAGAGAAAGAGAGAAAGTGAAGCTGTGAGTGAGAGAGAGAGAGAGAAAGAGAAGAATTGAGTAAGAGAGAGAGAAATAGAGTCTGTGAGAGAGAGAGAGAGAAGCTGGGTGTGTGAGAGAAGATGTGAGTGAGAGCAAAAGAGTGAAAGAGAAGCTGTGAGTGAAAGAGAGAGAAGCTGTGAGTGAGAGAGAGAGAGTTGCTGTGAGTGAGTGAGAGAGAGAAACAGAAGGTGTGAGTGAGAGAGAGAAAGAGAGAAAGAGAAGCTGTGAGTGAGAGAGAGAGAGAGAGAAGCTGTGAGTGAGTGAGAGAGAGAAAAAGCTGTGAGTGAGAGAGAGAGAGAAAGAGATGCTTTGAGTGAGAGAGAGAGAAACAGAAGCTGTGAGTGAGAGAGAGAGAAAGAGAGTCTGTGTGAGAAAGAGAGAAAGAGAAGCTGTGAGTGAGAGAGAGAGAAGCTGTGAGTGAGAGAGAGAGAAGGTATGAGTGAGAGAGAGAGAAATAGAAGCTGTGAGTGAGAAAGAGAAGCTGTTAGTGAGTGAGAGAGAAGATGTGAGTGAAAGAGAGAGAGAAAGAGAAGCTGTGAGTGAGATAGAGAGAGAAAGAGAAGCTGTGAGAGAGAGTGAGAAAGAAGCTGTGAGTGAGAGAGAGAGAAAGAGAAGCTGGGAGTGAGACAAAGAGATAGAAAGAGAAGCTGTGAGTGAGAGAGAGCGAGAGAAAGAGAAGCTGTGATTGAGGAGAGAAAGAGAAGCTGTGAGTGAGTGAGAGAGAGAAAGAGAAGCTGTGAGTGAGAGAGAGAGAGAGAAGCTGTGAGTGAGAGAGAGAAAGAGAAGTTGTGAGTGAGAGAGAGAGGAAGAGATGCTGTGAGTGAGAGAGAGAGAGAAAGAGAAGCTGTGAGAGAGAGTGAGAAAGAGAAGCTGTGAGTGAGAGGGAGAGAAAGAGAAGCTGTGATTGAGAGAGAGAGAGAGAAGCTGTGAGTGAGAGAGAGAGAAAGAGAAGCTGTGAGTGAGAGAGAGAGGAAATGATGCTGTGAGTGAGAGAGAGAGAAAGAGAAGCTGTGAGTGAGTGAGAGAGAGAGAGAATCTGTGAGTGAGAGGGAGAGAGAGAAAGAGAAGCTGTGAGAGAGAGAGAAAAACAGAAGCTGTGAGTGAGAGAGAGAGAGAAAGAGAAGCTGTGAGTGAGAGAGAGAAAGAGAAGCTGTGAGAGAGAGAGAATCTGTGAGTGAGAGGGAGAGGGAGAAAGAGAAGCTGTGAGTGAGAGAGAGAGAAAAACAGAAGCTGTGAGTGAGAGATAGAAAGAGAAGCTGTGAGTGAGAGAGAGAGAGAAAGAGAAGCTCTGAGTGAGAGAGAGAGAAAGAGAGTCTGAGAAAGAGAGAGTGAAAGAGAAGCTGTGAGTGAGAGCGAGAGAGAGAGAAGCTGTGAGTGAGAGAGAGAGACAGAGAAGCTGTGAGTGAGAGAGAAACAGAAGCTGTGAGTGAGAGAAAGAGAGAAAGAGCTGTGAGTGAGAGAGAGAGAAAGAGAAGCTGTGAGTGAGAGAGAGAGAGAAAAAGCTGTGAGTGAGAAAGAGAGAGAGAGAGAGAAAGAGATGCTTTGAGTGAGATAGAGAGAAATAGAAGCTGTGAGTGAGAGAGAGAGAGAAAAAGAGTCTGTGTGAGAAAGAGAGAAAGAGAAGCTGTGAGTGAGAGAGAGAGAAGTTGTGAGTGAGAGAGAAAGAAGCTGTGAGTGAGAGAGAGAGAAATAGAAGCTGTGAGTTAGAGAGAAAGAGAAACTGTGAGTGAGTGGGAGAGAGAGAAGCTGTGAGTGTGAGAGAGAGACAGAGAGAGAGAAGGAGAAGCTGTGTGTGTGTGAGAGAGAGAGAAGCTGTGAGTGAGAGAGAGAAAGAGAAGCTGAGAAAAAGAGAGTGAAAGAGAAGATGTGAGTGAGAGAGAGAGAAGCTGTGAGTGAGAGAGAGAGAAGCTGTGATTGGGAGAGAGAGAGAAAGAGAAGCTGTGAGTGAGAGACAGAGAGAAAGAGAAGCTGTGAGTGAGAGACAGAGAGAAAGAGAAGCTGTGAGTGAAAGAGAGAGAGAGAAAGAGAAGCTGTGAGTGTGAGAGAGAGAGAGTTGCTGTGAATGAGTGAGAGAGAGAAGCAGAAGCTGTGAGTGAGAGAGAGAAAGAGAGAAAGAGAAGCTGTGAGTGAGAGAGAGAGAAAGAGAAGCTGTGAGTGAGAAAGAGAGAAAAAAAGCTATGAGTGAGAGAGAGAGAGAGAGAGAAAGAGATGCTTTGAGTGAGTGAGAGAGAAATAGAAGCTGTGAGTGAGAGAGAGAGAGAAGCTGTGAGTGAGAGAGAGAGAAGTTGTGAGTGAGAGAGAAAGAAGCTGTGAGTGAGAGAGAGAGAAATAGAAGCTGTGAGTTAGAGAGAAAGAGAAACTGTGAGTGAGTGGGAGAGAGAGAAGCTGTGAGTAAGAGAGAGAGACAGAGAGAGAGAAAGAGAAGCTGTGTGTGAGAGATAGAGAAAGAGAAGCTGTGAGTGAGAAAGAGAAGTTGAGAAAAAGAGAGTGAAAGAGAAGATGTGAGTGAGAGAGAGAGAGAAGCTGTGAGTGAGTGAGAGAGAAGCTGTGAGTGAGAGAGAGAGAGAAAGAGAAGCTGTGAGTGAGAGACAGAGAGAAAGAGAAGCTGTGAGTGAGAGAGAAAGAGAAAGAGAAGCTGTGAGTGACACAGAGAGAGAGAAGCTGTGAGTGAGAGAGAGAGAAAGAGAAGCTGTGAGTGAGAGAGAAAGAGAAAGAGAAGCTGTGAGTGACACAGAGAGAGAGAAGCTGTGAGTGAGAGAGAGAGAAAGAGATGCTGTGAGTGAGAGAGAAACAGAAGCTGTGAATGAGAGAGAGAGAGAAAGAGAAGGTGTGAGTGAGAGAGAGAGAGAAAGGGAAGCTGTGAGTGAGAGAGAGAGAGAAGCTGTGAGTGAGAGAGAGACAGAAAGAGAATCTGTGAGTGAGAGAGAGAGAGAAGCTGTGAGTGAGAGAGGGTGAATCTGTGAGTGAGAGAGAGAAGCTGTGAGAGAGAGATAGAAAGAGAAGCTGTGAGTGAGAGAGAGAGAAAGAAAGAAAGAGAAGCTGTGAGTGCGAGAGAGAAAGAGATGCTGTGAGTGAGAGAGAGAGAAACAGAAGCTGTGAGTGAGAGAGAGAGAGTCTGTGTGAAAAAGAGAGAGAGAAAAAGAAGCTGTGAGTGAGAGAGAGAGAGAAGCTGTGAGTGAGAGAGAGAGAAGTTGTGAATGAGAGAGAGAGAGAAAGAGAAGCTGTGAGCGAGAGAGAAAGAGAAGCTGTGAATGAGTGAGAGAGAGAAAGAGAAGCTGTGAGAGAGAAAGAGAGACAGAGAAGCTGTGTGTGAGAGAGGTAGAAAGAGATGCTGTGAGAGAGACAAAGAGAGAGAAAGAGAAGCTGTGAGTGAGAGAGAGAGAGAGAGAAGCTGTGAGTGAGAGAGAGAGAGAAAGAGAAGCTGTGAGAGAGAAAGAGAAGCTGTGTGTGTGTGAGAGAGAGAAACGGTGAGTGAGAGAGAGAAAGAGAAACTGTGAGTGAGTGAGTGAGAAAGAGAAGCTGTGAGTGAGAGAGAGAGAAGCTGTGAGTGAGAGAGAGACAGAAAGAGAATCTGTGAGTGAGAGAGAGAGAGAAGCTGTGAGTGAGAGAGGGTGAATCTGTGAGTGAGAGAGAGAAGCTGTGAGTGAGAGAGAGATAGAAAGAGAAGCTGTGAGTGAGAGAGAGAGAAAGAAAGAAAGAGAAGCTGTGAGTGAGAGAGAGAAAGAGATGCTGTGAGTGAGAGAGAGAGAAACAGAAGCTGTGAGTGAGAGAGAGAGAGTCTGTGTGAAAAAGAGAGAGAGAAAAAGAAGCTGTGAGTGAGAGAGAGAGAAGCTGTGAGTGAGAGAGAGAGAAGTTGTGAATGAGAGAGAGAGAGAAAGAGAAGCTGTGAGCGAGAGAGAAAGAGAAGCTGTGAATGAGTGAGAGAGAGAAAGAGAAGCTGTGAGAGAGAAAGAGAGACAGAGAAGCTGTGTGTGAGAGAGGTAGAAAGAGATGCTGTGAGAGAGACAAAGAGAGAGAAAGAGAAGCTGTGAGTGAGAGAGAGAGAGAGAGAGAGAAGCTGTGAGTGAGAGAGAGAGAGAAAGAGAAGCTGTGAGAGAGAAAGAGAAGCTGTGTGTGTGAGAGAGAGAGAAACGGTGAGTGAGAGAGAGAAAGAGAAACTGTGAGTGAGTGAGTGAGAAAGAGAAGCTGTGAGTGAGAGAGAGAGAAGCTGTGAGTGAGAGAGAGAGAGTTACTGTGAGTGAGTGAGTGAGTGAGAGAGAGAAACAGAAGCTGTGAGTGAGAGAGAGAGAGTCTGTGTGAAAAAGAGAGAGAGAAAAAGAAGCTGTGAGTGAGAGAGAGAGAGAAGCTGTGAGTGAGAGAGAGAGAAGTTGTGAATGAGAGAGAGAGAGAAAGAGAAGCTGTGAGCGAGAGAGAAAGAGAAGCTGTGAATGAGTGAGAGAGAGAAAGAGAAGCTGTGAGAGAGAAAGAGAGACAGAGAAGCTGTGTGTGAGAGAGGTAGAAAGAGATGCTGTGAGAGAGACAAAGAGAGAGAAAGAGAAGCTGTGAGTGAGAGAGAGAGAGAGAGAAGCTGTGAGTGAGAGAGAGAGAGAAAGAGAAGCTGTGAGAGAGAAAGAGAAGCTGTGTGTGTGTGAGAGAGAGAAACGGTGAGTGAGAGAGAGAAAGAGAAACTGTGAGTGAGTGAGTGAGAAAGAGAAGCTGTGAGTGAGAGAGAGAGAAGCTGTGAGTGAGAGAGAGACAGAAAGAGAATCTGTGAGTGAGAGAGAGAGAGAAGCTGTGAGTGAGAGAGGGTGAATCTGTGAGTGAGAGAGAGAAGCTGTGAGTGAGAGAGAGATAGAAAGAGAAGCTGTGAGTGAGAGAGAGAGAAAGAAAGAAAGAGAAGCTGTGAGTGAGAGAGAGAAAGAGATGCTGTGAGTGAGAGAGAGAGAAACAGAAGCTGTGAGTGAGAGAGAGAGAGTCTGTGTGAAAAAGAGAGAGAGAAAAAGAAGCTGTGAGTGAGAGAGAGAGAGAAGCTGTGAGTGAGAGAGAGAGAAGTTGTGAATGAGAGAGAGAGAGAAAGAGAAGCTGTGAGCGAGAGAGAAAGAGAAGCTGTGAATGAGTGAGAGAGAGAAAGAGAAGCTGTGAGAGAGAAAGAGAGACAGAGAAGCTGTGTGTGAGAGAGGTAGAAAGAGATGCTGTGAGAGAGACAAAGAGAGAGAAAGAGAAGCTGTGAGTGAGAGAGAGAGAGAGAGAAGCTGTGAGTGAGAGAGAGAGAAAGAGAAGCTGTGAGAGAGAAAGAGAAGCTGTGTGTGTGAGAGAGAGAGAAACGGTGAGTGAGAGAGAGAAAGAGAAACTGTGAGTGAGTGAGTGAGAAAGAGAAGCTGTGAGTGAGAGAGAGAGAAGCTGTGAGTTAGAGAGAGAGAGTTACTGTGAGTGAGTGAGTGAGTGAGAGAGAGAAACAGAAGCTGTGAGAGAGAGAAAGAGAGAAAGAGAAGCTGGGAGTGAGAGAGAGAAAGAGAGAAAGAGAAGCTGTGTGTGTGTGAGAGAGAGAGAGATGTGAGTGAGAGAGAGAGAAAAAGAGATGCTTTGAGTGAGAGAGAGAGAATAACAGAAGCTGTAAGTGAGAGAGAGAGAGAGAGAGAGTCTGTGTGAGAAAGAGAGGAAGAGAAGCTGTGGTGAGAGAGAGAGAAGCTGTGAGTGAGAAAGAGAAGCTGTGAGTGAGAGAGAGAGAAAGAGAAGCTGTGAGTGAGAGAGAAAGAGAAGCTGTGAGTGAGTGAGAGAGAGAGAAGCTGTGAGTGAGAGATAGAAAGAAAGAGAAGCTGTGAGTGAGAGAGAGAAAGAGAAGCTGTGAGTGAGAGAGAGAAAGAGAAGCTGAGAAAGAGAGAGTGAAAGAGAAGCTGTGAGTGAAAGAGAGAGAGAGAGAAGCTGTGAGTGTGTGAGAGAGAAGTTGTGAGTGAGAGAGAGAGAAAGAGAAGCTGTGAGTGAGAGAGAGAGAGCAAGAGAAGCTGTAAGTGAGAGAAGGAGAAAGAGAATCTGAGAAAGAGAGAGAGAAAGAGAAGCTGTAAGTGAGAGAGAAAGAGAAGCTGTGAGTGACACAGAGAGAGAAGCTGTGAGTGAGAGAGAGAGAGAAAGAGATGCTGTGAGTGAGAGAGAAACAGAAGTTGTGAATGGGAGAGAGAGAGAAAGAGAAAGTGTGAGTGGGAGAGAGAGAGAAAGAGAAGCTGTGTGTGAGAGAGAGAGGAACTGTGAGTGAGAGAGAGAAAGAGAAAGAGATGCTGTGAGTGAAAGAAAGAGAGTGAAAGAGAAGCTGTGAGTGAGAGAGAGATTGAAAGAGAAGGTGTGAGTGAGTGAGAGAGAGAAAGGGAAGCTGTGAGTGTGTGTGAGAGAGAGAGCTGTGAGTGACAGAGAGAGAAAGAGAAGCTGTGAGTGAGAGATATGGATTCCCCGTGCCCCACAGGGCACGGAATAGACCAGAGACCACTGCGGTGAGACAGGCTCCCGACCAGTGGGCTCACCGGTCGTCAAATTAAGGGGGGTGAATAAAAGTATAGGGGTTGATTCACCCAATTAAGGTGACCTGACCCGCGACTCTGCCGAGTAAGCAGATAGCTGATTCATGTATTCCATTAACCATAATCACTCATCTCCCGGTTTGGGGAAATCTCTGGCGCAAACAAGCCATGTTTACCCCTGCCTAAATCCCAAGACAATGGTCAATCTTGTTCCCTGTTTGCCCGAGTTAATTAACTTCCCCTTTGAAGGTTTTCCCATTAACATGTGTCAACGCATGAGGTAATGCCTTGCCAGAGGACAGTTTGCCACCGTTGCACCTTTTCCCTATAAATGATTCTGCCTTTGACCAATAAAGTGTCTGTTCGATCCAGCAGCTTGTCTCGTGTCGTTACTTGATCAGTCCTCCTCCGGGACCTTCCGGCCCCCAGTGGCCCCGATTCCTACAGCTGGTGACCCCGACGTGATGCTACTCGTGAGTAAGAGGACCCCGGAGAGGTCTACTCGTGAGTAACGATCCACGCGGTCCGGTTCAACGCCTGAACCGCGACCCGTCGTCCCGGAGGACTGCGCGGCACTCTGGTCGGCAGCCAGCCGGACAGAGGAGTGGCCGCGGCGAGGCATTCCCAAGAGACTTTCCTACCTACCTTTTTCCCGGCTTTGGGGAGGTTCGCGAAGGGAAAAACGCGTTCCGGTCAGGGCAGGCTGTGAGCCCCTGACATTGCAGTGGCCGCCGAGGGCCCGGGACAGAAGGTCCACGCTCCGACAGCTACCCCAGACACTCGTCGCCAGAACTATTGCCTGTAAAAGGACGCGTCAACTCTCGGCCCGAGAAGGAAACTTCGGAGGACCCATCACAGGTAATATGGGGACTTGCTCTCATAGACCAAGTCCGTCCGCTAGCCAAAGAACTCGTGAGGAAGAGTTCAGAATCCTGGCCAGGGTTTTTAAGTTGCGATTTCACAGCGGAGAGCTAGCGAGACTTTTGGCGTACCTCAGGGGACACTGCTTACTTTACCCAGAAGTAGGTACGTTAACCTTGAAGCTCTGGGATCAGATAGGAGACTGCATCCAGCAATCCCCCAAAGCGCCCGGCAGGGTAGTCAGCACATGGAAGAAGTGTAGGAGGCTCTTAGAGCAGATCGAACCAGCCCGGACAGAGCCCCTAGAACCCCCGTTAGAAGAGCCCTCAGGTCAGCCAGTCCACCCGGCTGCGCCCACGGCGCTCTGTCCGTCATTCAGCTATCAGCATAGCAGCGAGGGAAGCCTTCCCCCGGTGACAGCTGCAGACGTCACCGAAGGAACGCAAGGAATGAGGAGCGCAGGCGTTCCTCTGACAGCGCCAGCTTCCCTAGTTGTGAAAAGTGCCCTTCAGCGCACAGCAGAGATAGAGCTCAAAAAGGGGGAATTGTCAGCAGAACAGCTAGCTGAGCTTAGACAGATTTGTCCCATCCGCTTAGAGATGGACGCGCTCACAGGCGCGCAACAGGTAGTGCACTCCCCAGTCCCGTACAAGCTTCTCATGGCTTTGCGGAAAGCAATCTCAGAGACAGGGCTCCAAAGTCGTTTTACTAGGGGCACGCTTCAGCAAGCGTGTGAGGCCACCATGTGGATTCCTCACGACTGGAAAGCCGTCATGAGGATGATGCTAACCCCTAGCCAGTACATGATCTGGGACAGCGAGTACCGGCTCGAGGCACAGGCCAGAGCCGCGAGAATGGGAGGCGCGGTAATCGCTGAGCAGCTATATGGCTCAGGTGCCTTTGAGGCCATTAACGCCCAAATCAACTTGCCTCTCGCCACTCTCGAAATGTCCGCTGAAGCCGCCTATAGGGCATACTTCAAGATCCCAGCATCTGGCAAAGCGGCTAAGAATTATACCGCTATCAAGCAGGGAGCCCAGGAACCCTACATGGACTTCATCAATCGCCTGGAAGAAGCCATCACCAGGCAGATTGATAATGAGCAAGCCCAGCAAGAGCTCATGATCAAGTTAGCCAAGGACAATGCCAACTTGGACTGTCGTAAGATTTTGCAGTCCCTAGGCAATCGTCCTGACCTGACACTATCGGACATGATTAGGGCCTGTTCTGACGTTGGCATGGACTCCTACAAGATGGGTCTGCTAGCGGCAGCAGTGCAGGGGGGAAAGAGATCTCACCCCAAGGGGAAGACCAGGGGAGCTTGTCACTCTTGTGGCAAGGTCGGGCACTTCGCTAAAGAATGCCGATCAAAGGGAGGCGGACAAAAGTTCAGCCAGTCCGCAGCCCCGAAAACCCCATGTCCAAAGTGCAGGAAAGGCTATCATTGGGCCAAGTTTTGTCCGAGTTCGGGAAACCGGAACGCGGGCATGTCTCTGGCCCCAGTCCAAACAGGGACTTCTCTCATTCCCCAGAATCAGGACTTCCCAGAGCTGGACTAGGTTCCAGGCACGTTCCAGGCACTACGAGGGCACAGGCCAGCCCCAAGGGTAGCACAGGGCTAGAGTTGACTTGTCAGGCAGACGTTACATGCGATCTGCCAGGCACAGTCTATCTGGTCGATTCCCAGTACATGGGTCCCCTGCCCAGAGGCTTTTTAGGTTTAGTTCTGCCCCGTAGTGTAGCTGGAGCACGCGGAATTTTCATAATTCCAGGAGTCATTGACTCGAATTTTTCAGGCATTCTCCAGGTTCAACTCTGGACGCACCTGCCCCAGACCATTCATAAGGGAGATTCCTTAGCGCAACTGATCATGGTTCCTTGTCACTCGCCAGCAGGCAGCCAGGGAAGGCTCAGTGACAGCTCAGAGCCCGGCTCAGCAGACCGCTTGAGCGCGGTTGAGGCAGTGCAAGGATACCAGGTCTTAGCGACAGTGGAGACCAACATTGAGTGGAGGCAGCGCCCCGTTATCGAGGTATTTTTGAACAAAAGAGTGTTCTCAGGGTTACTCGATACCGGAGCGGATGTGAGCGTGATAAGCAGGAGCCAGTGGCCGAGGGAGTGGGCCATTGAGCCGGTCTCCGATGTGTGGGGGGTAGGTGGCGTTCAGGAAGCGTTTAGGAGCAGAGAGTGGGTAGAAGTCACAATCCCAGGGGCTGACGGCACGGCGGTAATTCGGCCGCACATTCTTGACGTGCACGTCAACCTTTGGGGGCGAGACATTCTCCAGCAGTACGGTGCCACCCTTACCTTCGGGTAATGGCGTTGCCACTTAAATGGCTCACCGATACTCCGGTCTGGGTAGAACAATGGCCGGTTGTGGGAGAGAAACTGGTTGCCCTCAAGCAGCTAGTGAAGGAACAGCTAGACGCAGGACATATAGAGCAGTCCACTAGTCCCTGGAATTCGCCAGTTTTTGTGATTAAGAAGAAGTCGGGGAAGTGGCGACTCCTCCACGATCTCAGAGAGATCAATAAATGTATTCAGCCCATGGGTCCGCTTCAATGCGGCATCCCGAATCCAAATATGATTCCCGAGGGGTGGGAGATTCTAGTTGTAGATCTCAAGGATTGCTTCTATACAATCCCCTTAGACCCCCGGGACCGGGAAAGGTTCGCCTTTACAGTGCCAGTTGTGAACCACGGAGAGCCCATGCAGCGTTACGCGTGGAAATTTTTGCCACAGGGCATGCTCAATTCGCCCACCCTGTGCCAAATTTATGTTCACAACGCGCTGGCAAAGTTTCGAAGCCTTTACCCTAAAGCTATTGTGTGTCACTTCATGGATGATATCTTAGTGGCGTTGCCGCAACTCGGCAGCGCAGTGTTTTCTGACCTCCAGGCCAGCCTGGGGGACAAGGGTCTACTCATAGCCCCAGAAAAGGTGCAGAAGACCGAGCCCTTCTCATACTTGGGTCATCGGCTTCTCCGTTCTTTTGGCGCACCGGTTTTACCCCAGATAGCTTTACAGGACTCAGTCACCCTGGTAGAGTTACAGCAGATTTTAGGGAACATTAATTGGGCCAGACCGTACTTCCGATTGGATACGGATCTCTTAAAGCCGCTCTTCTCGCTGTTAACTTTAGGTAAACAGCCGGCAGACCGGATAAAAATCTCTCGAGACGCGCGCTTGGCGCTCGAGAAAGTGAACCAAGCTCTCAGCCAGAGGTGGGTGGATAGGATCGCCCAGGGGCCTTATGCCCCGATCCTGAATTTGTACATTGTACGGTCAGGATCCATGTTCACTGGGGCGTTAGGCGTAGACTCAGAGAAGGGAGCGAAAATTGTGGAGTGGGTTTATTTGCCTAACACATCATCACGGAACATTGTTCCGCCCCAAGAGCTAGTG
The DNA here is from genome assembly GCA_035047345.1 of Bradypodion ventrale. NCBI lineage: Eukaryota > Metazoa > Chordata > Lepidosauria > Squamata > Chamaeleonidae > Bradypodion > Bradypodion ventrale. The sequence continues at coordinate 228,190,590 of JAWDJE010000001.1, forward strand.
TCCGCGGTGATTTACCGCGGCAGGCTGAGAGCTAGGGACATTTCAGGAAATGATTTGGCCAAAATTGTGGTTCCTTTCACCAAGGAACAAATTCACCAATTAGTGCAGCTAGGTGATTCGCTTCCGATAGCCTTGGAAGGTTTCACTGGGAGTTTAGCGTACCACTTGCCCAAGGACCCTAGACTCGTTTCCCTGCAGACAGGAACAGTCAGCTTGTTCGAATTGCTCTCGCTGGTCCCGCTTCAGGGGGCCAGGACAGTTTTCACAGACGGTGGTCGCACCTATGGTGTTTTGACCTGGCAGGAGGGCGAAGCTTGGCACACGCTGCTAACTCTTCCACAGAAGTCCGCTCAGCGGGCAGAGTTGGCAGCCGTGAACCTTGCCTTGCGCACCTTCGCCCAGGAGCGTTTGAATATTATTACTGACAGCCTGTATGTAAGGAATTTAATGCACAGTCTACCGGGAGCTTACATCACTCCCGCGATAGACAAAAATTTGCTTAGTTTGTTCCTCACCGCTCAATTTCATTTGCGAAACCGCACGGAGCCGCTCTATATTGCCCACATCCGAAGTCACCAAGACCTGCCGGGTCCGATTTCCGCGGGCAATAGCAGAGCAGACGCGGCTGCAAAGGAAATTCAGCAACGTTCAGTTTTGGGAGTTTTTACTACTCCAATCCAAAGTCATGCATTCTTTCGCCAAAATGCCAAGGCACTCGCCAGACAGTTCAATCTGCCGCTCTCTCAAGCCCAGGGTATAGTCCGCTCTTGCCAGCATTGCGCCCTCGTGGGGGGTCAACCCACGGGGGACTGAGGCTAATCAGGTATGGCAGATGGACGTCACGCATGTGCCGCAGTTTGGCAGATGGCAATACATGCACGTCTGCATTGATACTTTTTCCCAGTTCGTTTGGGCCACGGCGCAGAAAGGAGAGACGGCTACCCACGTGGAGCAGCACCTCCTTTCCTGCATCGCGGCGATGGGCAAGCCACAGCACGTGAAAACGGATAACGCACCGTCCTACTGCTCTAGGCAGTTGGCCGCCTTCATGGCGACTTGGGACATCAAGCACACTTTTGGAATTCCCTACAATCCGCAAGGGCAGGCGATTGTAGAGCGTGTCAATCGGACGCTAAAGTCCTATCTTGACAAACAAATAGAAAGGGGGGAACCTCCTGCCCTCCCCAAGTCACAAGGAGAAGCACAGTTTTGCTTAAACAAGGTTTTGTTCACATACAATCACCTTAATGTTTTTTCGGATTGCACGCCGCAGGAGAGGCATTTCCGCCGTTCGGAAGCTCTCCCGCGACCAATGGTCAGGTACCGAGTGCCACCGGACCCCACTTGGAGGGGGCCGGTGCCGCTCGTCACCTGGGGGAGAGGGTATGCTGCAGTTATGTCTCCTACAGGTGTCGTCTGGATCCCAGCTCGGTGTGTCAAGCCCCACACGGAACCGCATGGCGTGGAACCAGACCAGCCCGAGTCCGATACCGGAGATGAAGGACCTCACTCTACGCGAGAGGATCCGTCGGAGGAGGCGACAGCCGATCCCTAAAGTCACCTGGGGGATGGTCAAGGATCTTTGCCATGACGCTCAGGACGCCGTCCAGCGCGAGGGGAAGGAGCCGACGCCGGAGAACCTCACAGCTGCAGTCTTTGCCCAGATTCACGCCAACACCGTGGCGATCTCCATAGTCCTGGCCCTCTCCCTGCTTTTGGGGGGAGGCGCCCAGGCTGCCTCAATCCAGGCCGACGGTTTGTCGCCTGGTGAAGACCTGTCTACACGAATGCAGTACAACTTGTGGGAAAGGTTGGCGGGTCTCGTCAACCAGTCCGATTTTTGCTTACAGCAGGACGTTGGTTCTGCATCCATGCTCAGCACCTGTCTCATCCCGGTGTGCCATACTCCGGGCGAGCACACCGAGGACAGTGCCTGGTTGCGAAAAGCATCCTTTGCCCCTCACTCTCCTACCGCCTTCTCGGCATATGCTCGCTGGGGGGGACAGCAACTTACCCCAGCCTTGCCGGCTGATGCAGCCACCCTCCATACCCCTCGGGTGGCGGTCAGCCCGGGCGCCGCCTGTACCCGCATGACCGGTTGCACCGCAGACGGTCAGGCACGGCGCCGCTGTATTGACCCTGGCATTGGCAACTGGACTTGCAATAAACCGGAAACCCTCATCTCATTGTACGCTCATGTCACCCTACCCTCAGGGTGGTTCTTTACCTGCAACCAGCACACATGGAACTATATCCCTGCCAATCTGTCGGACTCAATGTGTTGTATCAGTCGCTTGACACTTGTACTCCCTACCAAGGACATGATTGCCCCACGTTCTAGTGACACGAATGTATCCCATGTGAATGTTTCCCCGATCATTCGGCACATACGCACAACCCAGTTAGACAGCTCTTGTGACAGCAGCATCAGAGTAATGAGTCCCGCTGAGTATGTTTCCCTGTCCGTCAGTTTGCTCGGCGTGCCGGGGTTGGCCACCGGCAACGCACGGAGAATTGGTCATTTGGCCTGCGGTTTGGCAAAAACCATTAATCATACCTCCTCAGCGATAGCGCTCCTTAATCAAGAGCAAGTGGAACTCCGCCAAGCTGTTCTTGATAATCGAGTGGCTATCGACTACCTCCTCCTATTGCACCACCTGGGGTGCGAATCTGTCCATGGGATGTGCTGTTTTAACCTTACTGACAACTCCCGGAAAATACAAAACCAGATCAAGGACCTGCATTCCATTGTTGCAGGCATTACGGAAGGCTCCGCGTGGGGAGCCTGGTGGGGTTCCCTATGGAATTGGATGTGGTCATGGATCCCCTGGGGGTGGCTACAAATGGCGCTTCAGATAGTGGTGGGAATAGCCATACTAGGCATTACGCTCTGTTGTTTTGCTCAGTGTATTCCCTCGCTGATCTCCAAGTGCCGCCCCAGAGGGAGATCCCGTGACGTCATCCCTGCTCAACAGCTGATGCCTATCTTGCATAAGGTCGCCGGTCAGGTTCTTAAATAGAAAATAAAGGGGAGATATGGATTCCCCGTGCCCCACAGGGCACGGAATAGACCAGAGACCACTGCGGTGAGACAGGCTCCCGACCAGTGGGCTCACCGGTCGTCAAATTAAGGGGGGTGAATAAAAGTATAGGGGTTGATTCACCCAATTAAGGTGACCTGACCCGCGACTCTGCCGAGTAAGCAGATAGCTGATTCATGTATTCCATTAACCATAATCACTCATCTCCCGGTTTGGGGAAATCCCTGGCGCAAACAAGCCATGTTTACCCCTGCCTAAATCCCAAGACAATGGTCAATCTTGTTCCCTGTTTGCCCGAGTTAATTAACTTCCCCTTTGAAGGTTTTCCCATTAACATGTGTCAACGCATGAGGTAATGCCTTGCCAGAGGACAGTTTGCCACCGTTGCACCTTTTCCCTATAAATGATTCTGCCTTTGACCAATAAAGTGTCTGATCGATCCAGCAGCTTGTCTCGTGTCGTTACTTGATCAGTCCTCCTCCGGGACCTTCCGGCCCCCAGTGGCCCCGATTCCTACAGAGAGAGAGAGAGAGAGAAAGAAAAGCTGTGAGTGAGAGAGAGAAAGAGAAGCTGAGAAAGAGAGAGTGAAAGAGACCTGTGAGTTAGAGAGAGAGAGAAGCTGTGAGTGAGAGAGAGAGAAGCTGTGAGTGAGAGAAAGAGAAAGTGAAGCTGTGTGTGAGAGAAAGAGAAAGTGAAGCTGTGTGTGAGAGAAAGAGAGAAAGTGAAGCTGTGAGTGAGAGAGAGAGAGAGAAAGAGAAGCTGTGAGTGAGAGAGAAAGAGAAGCTGTGAGTGAGTGAGTGAGAGAGAAGCTGTAAGTGAGAGAAAAAGAGAGAGAAAGAGAAGCTGTGAGTGAGAGTGAGAAAGAGAAGCTGTGTGAGAGAGAGAAAGAGAAGCTGTGTGAGAGAGAGAGAGAGAGAGAGAGAAGCTGTGTGTGTGAGAGAGAAAGAGACACTGTGTGTGTGAGAGAGAGAGAGAGAAAGAGAAGCTGTGAGTGAGAGAGAGAGATGCTGTGAGTGAGAGAGAGAGAAAGAGAAGCTGTGTGTGAGAGAAAGAGAAAGTGAAGCTGTGTGTGAGAGAAAGAGAGAAAGAGAGAAAGTGAAGCTGTGAGTGAGAGAGAGAGAGAGAAAGAGAAGAATTGAGTAAGAGAGAGAGAAATAGAGTCTGTGAGAGAGAGAGAGAGAAGCTGGGTGTGTGAGAGAAGATGTGAGTGAGAGCAAAAGAGTGAAAGAGAAGCTGTGAGTGAAAGAGAGAGAAGCTGTGAGTGAGAGAGAGAGAGTTGCTGTGAGTGAGTGAGAGAGAGAAACAGAAGGTGTGAGTGAGAGAGAGAAAGAGAGAAAGAGAAGCTGTGAGTGAGAGAGAGAGAGAGAGAAGCTGTGAGTGAGTGAGAGAGAGAAAAAGCTGTGAGTGAGAGAGAGAGAGAAAGAGATGCTTTGAGTGAGAGAGAGAGAAACAGAAGCTGTGAGTGAGAGAGAGAGAAAGAGAGTCTGTGTGAGAAAGAGAGAAAGAGAAGCTGTGAGTGAGAGAGAGAGAAGCTGTGAGTGAGAGAGAGAGAAGGTATGAGTGAGAGAGAGAGAAATAGAAGCTGTGAGTGAGAAAGAGAAGCTGTTAGTGAGTGAGAGAGAAGATGTGAGTGAAAGAGAGAGAGAAAGAGAAGCTGTGAGTGAGATAGAGAGAGAAAGAGAAGCTGTGAGAGAGAGTGAGAAAGAAGCTGTGAGTGAGAGAGAGAGAAAGAGAAGCTGGGAGTGAGACAAAGAGATAGAAAGAGAAGCTGTGAGTGAGAGAGAGCGAGAGAAAGAGAAGCTGTGATTGAGGAGAGAAAGAGAAGCTGTGAGTGAGTGAGAGAGAGAAAGAGAAGCTGTGAGTGAGAGAGAGAGAGAGAAGCTGTGAGTGAGAGAGAGAAAGAGAAGTTGTGAGTGAGAGAGAGAGGAAGAGATGCTGTGAGTGAGAGAGAGAGAGAAAGAGAAGCTGTGAGAGAGAGTGAGAAAGAGAAGCTGTGAGTGAGAGGGAGAGAAAGAGAAGCTGTGATTGAGAGAGAGAGAGAGAAGCTGTGAGTGAGAGAGAGAGAAAGAGAAGCTGTGAGTGAGAGAGAGAGGAAATGATGCTGTGAGTGAGAGAGAGAGAAAGAGAAGCTGTGAGTGAGTGAGAGAGAGAGAGAATCTGTGAGTGAGAGGGAGAGAGAGAAAGAGAAGCTGTGAGAGAGAGAGAAAAACAGAAGCTGTGAGTGAGAGAGAGAGAGAAAGAGAAGCTGTGAGTGAGAGAGAGAAAGAGAAGCTGTGAGAGAGAGAGAATCTGTGAGTGAGAGGGAGAGGGAGAAAGAGAAGCTGTGAGTGAGAGAGAGAGAAAAACAGAAGCTGTGAGTGAGAGATAGAAAGAGAAGCTGTGAGTGAGAGAGAGAGAGAAAGAGAAGCTCTGAGTGAGAGAGAGAGAAAGAGAGTCTGAGAAAGAGAGAGTGAAAGAGAAGCTGTGAGTGAGAGCGAGAGAGAGAGAAGCTGTGAGTGAGAGAGAGAGACAGAGAAGCTGTGAGTGAGAGAGAAACAGAAGCTGTGAGTGAGAGTGAGAGAGAAAGAGAAGGTGTGAGTGAGAGAGAGAAAGAGAAGCTGTGAGTGAGAGAGAAAGAAAGAGAAGCTGTGAGTGAGAGAGGGAGAGAGAAAGAAAAGCTATGAGTGAGAGAGAGAGAAAGAGAGTCTGTGTGAGAATGAGAGTGAAAGAGAAGCTGTGAGTGAGAGAGAGAAGCTGTGAGTGAGAGAAAGAGAGACAGAGAAGCTGTGAGTGAGAGAGAAACAGAAGCTGTGAGTGAGAGTGAGAGAGAGTGAAGCTGTAAGTGAGAGAAAGAATGAGAGAAAGGGAAGGTGTGAGTGCAAGAGAGAGAGAAAGAGAAGCTGTGTGTGTGTGTGAGAGAGAAGCTGTGAGTGAGAGAGAGAGAGAAAGAGATGCTGTGAGTGAGAGAAAAACAGAAGCTGTCAATGAGAGAGAGAGAAAAAGAGAAGGCGTGAGAGAGTGAGAGAGAAAGAGATGTGTGTGTGAGAGAGAGAGAAGCTGTGAGTGAGAGAGAGAGATGCTGTGAGTGAGAGAGAGAATGAGAAGCTGTGTGTGTGTGAGAGAGAGAAGCTGTGAGTGAGAGAGAGAAAGAGAAACTGTGAGTGAGAGAGAAAGAAAGAGAAGCTGTGAGTGAGAGAGAGAAAGAGAAGCTGTGAGTGAGAGAGAAACAGAAGCTGTGAGTGAGAGTGAGAGAGAAAGAGAAGGTGTGAGTGAGAGAGAGAGAAGCTGTGAGTGAGAGAGAAAGAAAGAGAAGCTGTGAGTGAGAGAGGGAGAGAGAAAGAAAAGCTAAGAGTGTGAGAGAGAGAAAGAGAGTCTGTGTGAGAATGAGAGTGAAAGAGAAGCTGTGAGTGAGAGAGAGAAGCTGTGAGTGAGAGAAAGAGAGACAGAGAAGCTGTGAGTGAGAGAGAAACAGAAGTGGGAGTGAGAGTGAGAGAGAGTGAAGCTGTAAGTGAGAGAAAGAATGAGAGAAAGGGAAGGTGTGAGTGCAAGAGAGAGAGAAAGAGAAGCTGTGTGTGTGAGAGAGAGAGAAGCTGTGAGTGAGAGAGAGAGAGAAAGAGATGCTGTGAGTGAGAGAGAAACAGAAGCTGTCAATGAGAGAGAGAGAGAAAGAGAAGGCGTGAGAGAGTGAGAGAGAAAGAGATGTGTGTGTGTGAGAGAGAGAAGCTGTGAGTGAGAGAGAGAGAGAAGCTGTGAGTGAGAGAGAGAATGAGAAGCTGTGTGTGTGAGAGAGAGAGAAGCTGTGAGTGAGAGAGAGAAAGAGAAACTGTGAGTGAGAGAGAAAGAAAGAGAAGCTGTGAGTGAGAGAGAGAAAGAGAAGCTGTGAGTGAGAGAGAGAGAGAGAAGCTGTGAGTGTGAGAGAGAAAGAGAAGCTTTGAGTGAGTGAGAGAGAGAAAAGGTAGATGTGAGTGTGTGTGAGAGAGAGAGCTGTGAGTGAGAGAGAGAGAAAGAGAAGCTGCGAGTGAGAGAGAGAGAGAAAGAGAAGCTGTGAGTGAGAGAGTGAGAAAGAGAATCTGAAAAAGAGAGAGTGAAATAGAAGCTGTGGGTTAGATAGAGAGAGAGAGAAGCTGTGAGTGAGAGAGAGAGAAAGAGATGCTGTGAGTGAGAGAGAAACAGAAGCTGTCAATGAGAGAGAGAGAAAGAGAAGTTGCGAGTGAGAGAGAGAGAGAAAGAGAAGCTGTGAGAGAGAGAGAGAAAGAAAGAGAAGCTGTTAGTGAGAGAGAAAGAGAAAGAGAAGCTGTGAGTGACACAGAGAGAGAGAAGCTGTGAGTGAGAGAGAGAGAGAAAGAGAAGCTGTGAGTGAGAGAGAGAGAGAGAGAGAAGCTGTGAGTGAGAGAGAGAAAAAGAAGCTGTGTGTGAGTGAGAGAGAGAAAGAGAAGCTGTGTGTGAGTGAGAGAGAGAGAGAAGCTGTGTGTGAGAGAAAGAAAGAAAGAAAGTGAAGCTGTGAGTGAGAGAGAGAGAAAAAGAGAAGCATTAAGTGAGAGAGAGAAATAGAGTCTGTGTGTGAGAGAGAAAGATAAGCTGTGTGTGTGAGAGAGAGAAGCTGTGAGTGAGAGAGAGAGAGAGAGTTTATTTGAGTGAGTGTGAGAGAGAAACAGAAGCTGTGAGTGAGAGAGAGAAAGAGAAGCTGTGAGTGAGAGAGAGAGAAAGAGAGGCTGTGTGTGTGTGAGAGAGAGAGAAAAAGCTGTGAGTGAGATAGAGAGAAAGAGATGCTTTGAGTGAGAGACAGAGAAATAGAAGCTGTGAGTGAGAGAGAGAGAAAGAGAGTCTGTGTCAGAAAGAGAGAAATAGAAGCTGTGAGTGAGAGAGAGAGAGAAGCCATGAGTGAGAGAGAGAAGCTGTGAGTGAGAGAGAGAGAAATAGGAGCTGTGAGTGAGGGAGAAAGAGAAGCTGTGAGTGAGTGAGTGAGAGAGAGAAGCTGTGAGTGAGAGAGAGAGAAAGAGAAGCTGTGAGTGAGAGAGAGAGAGAAAGAGAAGCTGTGAGTGAGAGAGAGAAAGAGAAGCTGAGAAAGAGAGAGTGAAAGAGAAGCTGTGAGTGAGAGAGAGAGAGAGAGAAAGAGAAGCTGTGAGTGAGAGAGAGAAAGAGAATCTGAGAAAGAGAGTGTGAAAGAGAAGCTGTAAGAGAGAGAGAGAGAAGCTGTGAGTGCGAGAGAGAGAAGCTGTGAGTGATAGAGAGAGAGATATGCTGTGATGAGAGAGAAACAGAAGCTGTGAATGAGAGAGAGAGAGAGAGAGAAGGTATGAGTGAGAGAGAGAGAGAAAGAGAAGGTATGAGAGAGAGAGAGAAGCTGTGAGTGAGAGAGAGAGAGAGAAGCTGTGAGTGAGAGAGAAACAGAAGCTGTGAGTGAGAGTGAGAGAGAAAGAGAAGGTGTGAGTGAGAGAGAGAGAAGCTGTGAGTGAGAGAGAAAGAAAGAGAAGCTGTGAGTGAGAGAGGGAGAGAGAAAGAAAAGCTAAGAGTGTGAGAGAGAGAAAGAGAGTCTGTGTGAGAATGAGAGTGAAAGAGAAGCTGTGAGTGAGAGAGAGAAGCTGTGAGTGAGAGAAAGAGAGACAGAGAAGCTGTGAGTGAGAGAGAAACAGAAGTGGGAGTGAGAGTGAGAGAGAGTGAAGCTGTAAGTGAGAGAAAGAATGAGAGAAAGGGAAGGTGTGAGTGCAAGAGAGAGAGAAAGAGAAGCTGTGTGTGTGAGAGAGAGAGAAGCTGTGAGTGAGAGAGAGAGAGAAAGAGATGCTGTGAGTGAGAGAGAAACAGAAGCTGTCAATGAGAGAGAGAGAGAAAGAGAAGGCGTGAGAGAGTGAGAGAGAAAGAGATGTGTGTGTGTGAGAGAGAGAAGCTGTGAGTGAGAGAGAGAGAGAAGCTGTGAGTGAGAGAGAGAATGAGAAGCTGTGTGTGTGAGAGAGAGAGAAGCTGTGAGTGAGAGAGAGAAAGAGAAACTGTGAGTGAGAGAGAAAGAAAGAGAAGCTGTGAGTGAGAGAGAGAAAGAGAAGCTGTGAGTGAGAGAGAGAGAGAGAAGCTGTGAGTGTGAGAGAGAAAGAGAAGCTTTGAGTGAGTGAGAGAGAGAAAAGGTAGATGTGAGTGTGTGTGAGAGAGAGAGCTGTGAGTGAGAGAGAGAGAAAGAGAAGCTGCGAGTGAGAGAGAGAGAGAAAGAGAAGCTGTGAGTGAGAGAGTGAGAAAGAGAATCTGAAAAAGAGAGAGTGAAATAGAAGCTGTGGGTTAGATAGAGAGAGAGAGAAGCTGTGAGTGAGAGAGAGAGAAAGAGATGCTGTGAGTGAGAGAGAAACAGAAGCTGTCAATGAGAGAGAGAGAAAGAGAAGTTGCGAGTGAGAGAGAGAGAGAAAGAGAAGCTGTGAGAGAGAGAGAGAAAGAAAGAGAAGCTGTTAGTGAGAGAGAAAGAGAAAGAGAAGCTGTGAGTGACACAGAGAGAGAGAAGCTGTGAGTGAGAGAGAGAGAGAAAGAGAAGCTGTGAGTGAGAGAGAGAGAGAGAGAGAAGCTGTGAGTGAGAGAGAGAAAAAGAAGCTGTGTGTGAGTGAGAGAGAGAAAGAGAAGCTGTGTGTGAGTGAGAGAGAGAGAGAAGCTGTGTGTGAGAGAAAGAAAGAAAGAAAGTGAAGCTGTGAGTGAGAGAGAGAGAAAAAGAGAAGCATTAAGTGAGAGAGAGAAATAGAGTCTGTGTGTGAGAGAGAAAGATAAGCTGTGTGTGTGAGAGAGAGAAGCTGTGAGTGAGAGAGAGAGAGAGAGTTTATTTGAGTGAGTGTGAGAGAGAAACAGAAGCTGTGAGTGAGAGAGAGAAAGAGAAGCTGTGAGTGAGAGAGAGAGAAAGAGAGGCTGTGTGTGTGTGAGAGAGAGAGAAAAAGCTGTGAGTGAGATAGAGAGAAAGAGATGCTTTCAGTGAGAGACAGAGAAATAGAAGCTGTGAGTGAGAGAGAGAGAAAGAGAGTCTGTGTCAGAAAGAGAGAAATAGAAGCTGTGAGTGAGAGAGAGAGAGAAGCCATGAGTGAGAGAGAGAAGCTGTGAGTGAGAGAGAGAGAAATAGGAGCTGTGAGTGAGGGAGAAAGAGAAGCTGTGAGTGAGTGAGTGAGAGAGAGAAGCTGTGAGTGAGAGAGAGAGAAAGAGAAGCTGTGAGTGAGAGAGAGAGAGAAAGAGAAGCTGTGAGTGAGAGAGAGAAAGAGAAGCTGAGAAAGAGAGAGTGAAAGAGAAGCTGTGAGTGAGAGAGAGAGAGAGAGAAAGAGAAGCTGTGAGTGAGAGAGAGAAAGAGAATCTGAGAAAGAGAGTGTGAAAGAGAAGCTGTAAGAGAGAGAGAGAGAAGCTGTGAGTGCGAGAGAGAGAAGCTGTGAGTGATAGAGAGAGAGATATGCTGTGATGAGAGAGAAACAGAAGCTGTGAATGAGAGAGAGAGAGAGAGAGAAGGTATGAGTGAGAGAGAGAGAGAAAGAGAAGGTATGAGAGAGAGAGAGAAGCTGTGAGTGAGAGAGAGAGAGAGATAGAGAAGCTGTGAGTGACAGAGAGAGAATGAGAAGCTGTGTGTGAGAGAGAGAAAGAGAAGCTGTGAGTGTGAGAGACAGAGAGAAAGAGAAGATTGAGTGAGAGAGAGAAAGAGAAGCTGTGTGTGAGTGAGAGAGAGAGAGAAGCTGTGTGTGTGTGAGAGAGAGATTAAGAGAAGCTGTGTGTGTGTGAGAGAGGAAGAGACACTGTGTGTGAGAGAAAGAGAAAGAGAGAAAGAGAAGCTGTGAGTGAGAGAGAGAGAGATGCTGTGAGTGAGAGAGAGAAAGAGAAGTTGTGTATGTATGAGAGAGATATATGCTGTGAGTAAGAGAGAGAAAGAGAAGCTGTGTGTGAGAGAAAGAGAGAGTGAAGCTGTGTGTGAGAGAAAGAGAGAAAGTGAAGCTGTGAGTGAGAGAGAGAGAAAGAGAGAAAGAGAAGCATTGAGAGAGAGAGGAATAGAGTCTGTGAGTGAGAGAGAAAGAGAAGCTGTGTGTGAGAGAGAGAAGCTGTGAGTGAGAGCGAGAGAGCGAAAGAGACGCTGTGAGTGAAAGAGAGAGAAAGACAAGCTGTGAGTGAGAGAGAGAGAGTTGCTGTGAGTGAGTGAGAGAGAGAAACAGAAGCTGTGAGTGAGAGAGAGAAAGAGAGAAAGAGAAGCTGTGAGTGAGAGAGAGAGAAAGAGAAGCTGTGAGTGAGAGAGAGAGAGAAAAAGCTGTGAGTGAGAGAGAGAGAGAAAGAGATGCTTTGAGTGAGAGAGAGAGAAATAGAAGCTGTGAGTGAGAGAGAGAGAAAGAGAGTCTGTGTGAGAAAGAGAGAAAGAGAAGCTGTGAGTGAGAGAGAGAGAGAAGCTGTGAGTGAGAGAGAGAGAAGCTGTGAGTGAGAGAGAGAGAAATAGAAGCTGTGAGTTAGTTTAAGAGAAGCTGTGAGTGAGAGAGAAAGAGAAGGTGTGAGTGAGAGAGAGAAAGAGAAGCTGTGAGTGAGAGAGAAAGAAAGAGAAGCTGTGAGTGAGAGAGGGAGAGAGAAAGAAAAGCTATGAGTGTGAGAGAGAGAAAGAGAGTCTGTGTGAGAATGAGAGTGAAAGAGAAGCTGTGAGTGAGAGAGAGAAGCTGTGAGTGAGAGAAAGAGAGACAGAGAAGCTGTGAGTGAGAGAGAAACAGAAGCTGTGAGTGAGAGTGAGAGAGAGTGAAGCTGTAAGTGAGAGAAAGAATGAGAGAAAGGGAAGGTGTGAGTGCAAGAGAGAGAGAAAGAGAAGCTGTGTGTGTGTGAGAGAGAGAGAAGCTGTGAGTGAGAGAGAGAGAGAAAGAGATGCTGTGAGTGAGAGAGAGAGAGAAAGAGAAGCTGTGAGTGAGAGAGAGAAAGAGAAGCTGTGTGTGAGTGAGAGAGAGAGAGAAGCTGTGTGTGAGAGAAAGAAAGAAAGAAAGTGAAGCTGTGAGTGAGAGAGAGAGAGAAAGAGAAGCATTAAGTGAGAGAGAGAAATAGAGTCTGTGTGTGAGAGAGAAAGATAAGCTGTGTGTGTGAGAGAGAGAAGCTGTGAGTGTGAGAGAGAGAGAGTTGATTTGAGTGAGTGTGAGAGAGAAACAGAAGCTGTGAGTGAGAGAGAGAAAGAGAGGCTGTGTGTGTGAGAGAGAGAGAGAAAAAGCTGTGAGTGAGATAGAGAGAAAGAGATGCTTTGAGTGAGAGACAGAGAAATAGAAGCTGTGAGTGAGAGAGAGAGAAAGAGAGTCTGTGTCAGAAAGAGAGAAATAGAAGCTGTGAGTGAGAGAGAGAGAGAAGCCATGAGTGAGAGAGAGAAGCTGTGAGTGAGAGAGAGAGAAATAGAAGCTGTGAGTGAGGGAGAAAGAGAAGCTGTGAGTGAGTGAGTGAGAGAGAGAAGCTGTGAGTGAGAGAGAGAGAAAGAGAAGCTGTGAGTGAGAGAGAGAGAGAAAGAGAAGCTGTGAGTGAGAGAGAGAAAGAGAAGCTGAGAAAGAGAGAGTGAAAGAGAAGCAGTGAGTGAGAGAGAGAGAGAGAGAAAGAGAAGCTGTGAGTGAGAGAGAGAAAGAGAATCTGAGAAAGAGAGTGTGAAAGAGAAGCTGTAAGAGAGAGAGAGAAGCTGTGAGTGCGAGAGAGAGAAGCTGTGAGTGATAGAGAGAGAGATATGCTGTGATGAGAGAGAAACAGAAGCTGTGAATGAGAGAGAGAGAGAGAGAAGGTATGAGTGAGAGAGAGAGAGAAAGAGAAGGTATGAGAGAGAGAGAGAAGCTGTGAGTGAGAGAGAGAGAGAGATAGAGAAGCTGTGAGTGACAGAGAGAGAATGAGAAGCTGTGTGTGAGAGAGAGAAAGAGAAGCTGTGAGTGTGAGAGACAGAGAGAAAGAGAAGATGTGAGTGAGAGAGAGAAAGAGAAGCTGTGTGTGAGTGAGAGAGAGAGAAGCTGTGTGTGTGTGAGAGAGAGATTAAGAGAAGCTGTGTGTGTGTGAGAGAGGAAGAGACACTGTGTGTGAGAGAAAGAGAAAGAGAGAAAGAGAAGCTGTGAGTGAGAGAGAGAGAGATGCTGTGAGTGAGAGAGAGAAAGAGAAGTTGTGTATGTATGAGAGAGATATATGCTGTGAGTAAGAGAGAGAAAGAGAAGCTGTGTGTGAGAGAAAGAGAGAGTGAAGCTGTGTGTGAGAGAAAGAGAGAAAGTGAAGCTGTGAGTGAGAGAGAGAGAAAGAGAAGCATTGAGAGAGAGAGGAATAGAGTCTGTGAGTGAGAGAGAAAGAGAAGCTGTGTGTGAGAGAGAGAAGCTGTGAGTGAGAGCGAGAGAGCGAAAGAGACGCTGTGAGTGAAAGAGAGAGAAAGACAAGCTGTGAGTGAGAGAGAGAGAGTTGCTGTGAGTGAGTGAGAGAGAGAAACAGAAGCTGTGAGTGAGAGAGAGAAAGAGAGAAAGAGAAGCTGTGAGTGAGAGAGAGAGAAAGAGAAGCTGTGAGTGAGAGAGAGAGAGAAAAAGCTGTGAGTGAGAGAAAGAGAGAAAGAGATGCTTTGAGTGAGAGAGAGAGAAATAGAAGCTGTGAGTGAGAGAGAGAGAAAGAGAGTCTGTGTGAGAAAGAGAGAAAGAGAAGCTGTGAGTGAGAGAGAGAGAGAAGCTGTGAGTGAGAGAGAGAGAAGCTGTGAGTGAGAGAGAGAGAAATAGAAGCTGTGAGTTAGAGTAAGAGAAGCTGTGAGTGAGAGAGAAAGAGAAGGTGTGAGTGAGAGAGAGAAAGAGAAGCTGTGAGTGAGAGAGAAAGAAAGAGAAGCTGTGAGTGAGAGAGGGAGAGAGAAAGAAAAGCTATGTGAGAGAGAGAAAGAGAGTCTGTGTGAGAATGAGAGTGAAAGAGAAGCTGTGAGTGAGAGAGAGAAGCTGTGAGTGAGAGAAAGAGAGACAGAGAAGCTGTGAGTGAGAGAGAAACAGAAGCTGTGAGTGAGAGTGAGAGAGAGTGAAGCTGTAAGTGAGAGAAAGAATGAGAGAAAGGGAAGGTGTGAGTGCAAGAGAGAGAGAAAGAGAAGCTGTGTGTGTGTGAGAGAGAGAGAAGCTGTGAGTGAGAGAGAGAGAGAAAGAGATGCTGTGAGTGAGAGAGAGAGAGAAAGAGAAGCTGTGAGTGAGAGAGAGAAAGAGAAGCTGTGTGTGAGTGAGAGAGAGAGAGAAGCTGTGTGTGAGAGAAAGAAAGAAAGAAAGTGAAGCTGTGAGTGAGAGAGAGAGAGAAAGAGAAGCATTAAGTGAGAGAGAGAAATAGAGTCTGTGTGTGAGAGAGAAAGATAAGCTGTGTGTGTGAGAGAGAGAAGCTGTGAGTGTGAGAGAGAGAGAGTTGATTTGAGTGAGTGTGAGAGAGAAACAGAAGCTGTGAGTGAGAGAGAGAAAGAGAGGCTGTGTGTGTGAGAGAGAGAGAGAAAAAGCTGTGAGTGAGATAGAGAGAAAGAGATGCTTTGAGTGAGAGACAGAGAAATAGAAGCTGTGAGTGAGAGAGAGAGAAAGAGAGTCTGTGTAAGAAAGAGAGAAATAGAAGCTGTGAGTGAGAGAGAGAGAGAAGCCATGAGTGAGAGAGAGAAGCTGTGAGTGAGAAAGAGAGAGAAATAGAAGCTGTGAGTGAGGGAGAAAGAGAAGCTGTGAGTGAGTGAGTGAGAGAGAGAAGCTGTGAGTGAGAGAGAGAGAAAGAGAAGCTGTGAGTGAGAGAGAAAGAGAAAGAGAAGCTGTGAGTGAGAGAGAGAAAGAGAATCTGAGAAAGAGAGAGTGAAAGAGAAGCTGTGAGTGAGAGAGAGAGAGAGAAAGAGAAGCTGTGAGTGAGAGAGAGAAAGAGAAGCTGAGAAAGAGAGTGTGAAAGAGAAGCTGTAAGAGAGAGAGAGAGAAGCTGTGAGTGTGAGAGAGAGAAGCTGTGAGTGATAGAGAGAGAGATATGCTGTGATGAGAGAGAAACAGAAGCTGTGAATGAGAGAGAGAGAGAAAGAGAAGGTATGAGTGAGAGAGAGAGAGAAAGAGAAGGTATGAGAGAGAGAGAGAGAGAAGCTGTGAGAGAGAGAGAGAGAGAAAGAGAAGCTGTGAGTGACAGAGAGAGAATGAGAAGCTGTGTGTGAGAGAGAGAAAGAGAAGCTGTGAGTGTGAGAGAGAGAGAGAAAGAGAAGCTGTGAGTGAGAGAGAGAAAGAGAAGCTGTGTGTGAGTGAGAGAGGAAGAGACACTGTGTGTGAGAGAAAGAGAAAGAGAGAAAGAGAAGCTGTGAGTGAGAGAGAGAGAGATGCTGTGAGTGAGAGAGAGAAAGAGAAGTTGTGTATGTATGAGAGAGATATATGCTGTGAGTGAGAGAGAGAAAGAGAAGCTGTGTGTGAGAGAAAGAGAAAGTGAAGCTGTGTGTGAGAGAAAGAGAGAAAGTGAAGCTGTGAGTGAGAGAGAGAGAAAGAGAAGCATTGAGAGAGAGGAATAGAGTCTGTGAGTGAGAGAGAAAGAGAAGCTGTGTGTGAGAGGGAGAAGCTGTGAGTGAGAGCGAGAGAGCGAAAGAGACGCTGTGAGTGAAAGAGAGAGAAAGACAAGCTGTGAGTGAGAGAGAGAGAGTTGCTGTGAGTGAGTGAGAGAGAGAAACAGAAGCTGTGAGTGAGAGAGAGAAAGAGAGAAAGAGAAGTTGTGAGTGAGAGAGAGAGAAAGAGAAGCTGTGAGTGAGAGAGAGAGAGAAAAAGCTGTGAGTGAGAGAGAGAGAGAAAGAGATGCTTTGAGTGAGAGAGAGAGAAATAGAAGCTGTGAGTGTGAGAGAGAGAAAGAGAGTCTGTGTGAGAAAGAGAGAAAGAGAAGCTGTGAGTGAGAGAGAGAGAGAAGCTGTGAGTGAGAGAGAGAGAAGCTGTGAGTGAGAGAGAGAGAAATAGAAGCTGTGAGTTAGAGTAAGAGAAGCTGTGAGTGAGTGGGAGAGAGAGAAGCTGTGAGTGAGAGAGAGAGAGAGAGAAGTTGTGAGTGAGAGAGAGAGAAAGAGAAGCTGTGAGAGAGAGAAAGAAAGAGAAGCTGTGAGTGAGAGAGGGAGAGAGAAAGAAAAGCTATGAGTGTGAGAGAGAGAAAGAGAGTCTGTGTGAGAATGAGAGTGAAAGAGAAGCTGTGAGTGAGAGAGAGAAGCTGTGAGTGAGAGAAAGAGAGACAGAGAAGCTGTGAGTGAGAGAGAAACAGAAGCTGTGAGTGAGAGTGAGAGAGAGTGAAGCTGTAAGTGAGAGAAAGAATGAGAGAAAGGGAAGGTGTGAGTGCAAGAGAGAGAGAAAGAGAAGCTGTGTGTGTGTGTGAGAGAGAGAAGCTGTGAGTGAGAGAGAGAGAGAAAGAGATGCTGTGAGTGAGAGAGAGAGAGAAAGAGAAGCTGTGAGTGAGAGAGAGAAAGAGAAGCTGTGTGTGAGTGAGAGAGAGAGAGAAGCTGTGTGTGAGAGAAAGAAAGAAAGAAAGTGAAGCTGTGAGTGAGAGAGAGAGAGAAAGAGAAGCATTAAGTGAGAGAGAGAAATAGAGTCTGTGTGAGAGAGAGAAAGATAAGCTGTGTGTGTGAGAGAGAGAAGCTGTGAGTGAGAGAGAGAGAGAGTTGATTTGAGTGAGTGTGAGAGAGAAACAGAAGCTGTGAGTGAGAGAGAGAAAGAGAGGCTGTGTGTGTGAGAGAGAGAGAGAAAAAGCTGTGAGTGAGATAGAGAGAAAGAGATGCTTTGAGTGAGAGACAGAGAAATAGAAGCTGTGAGTGAGAGAGAGAGAAAGAGAGTCATGTCAGAAAGAGAGAAATAGAAGCTGTGAGTGAGAGAGAGAGAGAAGCCATGAGTGAGAGAGAGAAGCTGTGAGTGAGAGAGAGAGAAATAGAAGCTGTGAGTGAGGGAGAAAGAGAAGCTGTGAGTGAGTGAGTGAGAGAGAGAAGCTGTGAGTGAGAGAGAGAGAAAGAGAAGCTGTGAGTAAGAGAGAGAGAGAAAGAGAAGCTGTGAGTGAGAGAGAGAAAGAGAAGCTGAGAAAGAGAGAGTGAAAGAGAAGCTGTGAGTGAGAGAGAGAGAGAGAGAAAGAGAAGCTGTGAGTGAGAGAGAGAGAAAGATAGTCTGTGTGAGAATGAGAGTGAAAGAGAAGCTGTGAGTGAGAGAGAGAAGCTGTGAGTGAGAGAAAGAGAGACAGAGAAGCTGTGAGTGAGAGAGAGAAAGAGAAGCTGTGTGTGAGTGAGAGAGAGAGAGAAGCTGTGTGTGAGAGAAAGAAAGAAAGAAAGTGAAGCTGTGAGTGAGAGAGAGAGAGAAAGAGAAGCATTAAGTGAGAGAGAGAAATAGAGTCTGTGTGTGAGAGAGAAAGATAAGCTGTGTGTGTGAGAGAGAGAAGCTGTGAGTGAGAGAGAGAGAGAGTTGATTTGAGTGAGTGTGAGAGAGAAACAGAAGCTGTGAGTGAGAGAGAGAAAGAGAGGCTGTGTGTGTGAGAGAGAGAGAAAAAAAGCTGTGAGTGAGATAGAGAGAAAGAGATGCTTTGAGTGAGAGACAGAGAAATAGAAGCTGTGAGTGAGAGAGAGAGAAAGAGAGTCTGTGTCAGAAAGAGAGAAATAGAAGCTGTGAGTGAGAGAGAGAGAGAAGCCATGAGTGAGAGAGAGAAGCTGTGAGTGAGAGAGAGAGAGAAAGAGATGCTGTGAGTGAGAGAGAGAGAGAAAGAGAAGCTGTGAGTGAGAGAGAGAAAGAGAAGCTGTGTGTGAGTGAGAGAGAGAGAGAAGCTGTGCGTGAGAGAAAGAAAGAAAGAAAGTGAAGCTGTGAGTGAGAGAGAGAGAGAAAGAGAAGCATTAAGTGAGAGAGAGAAATAGAGTCTGTGTGTGAGAGAGAAAGATAAGCTGTGTGTGTGAGAGAGAGAAGCTGTGAGTGAGAGAGAGAGAGAGTTGATTTGAGTGAGTGTGAGAGAGAAACAGAAGCTGTGAGTGAGAGAGAGAAAGAGAGGCTGTGTGTGTGAGAGAGAGAGAGAAAAAGCTGTGAGTGAGATAGAGAGAAAGAGATGCTTTGAGTGAGAGACAGAGAAATAGAAGCTGTGAGTGAGAGAGAGAGAAAGAGAGTCTGTGTCAGAAAGAGAGAAATAGAAGCTGTGAGTGAGAGAGAGAGAGAAGCCATGAGTGAGAGAGAGAAGCTGTGAGTGAGAGAGAGAGAAATAGAAGCTGTGAGTGAGGGAGAAAGAGAAGCTGTGAGTGAGTGAGTGAGAGAGAGAAGCTGTGAGTGAGAGAGAGAGAAAGAGAAGCTGTGAGTGAGAGAGAGAGAGAAAGAGAAGCTGTGAGTGAGAGAGAGAAAGAGAAGCTGAGGAAGAGAGAGTGAAAGAGAAGCTGTGAGTGAGAGAGAGAGAGAGAGAAAGAGAAGCTGTGAGTGAGAGAGAGAAAGAGAATCTGAGAAAGAGAGTGTGAAAGAGAAGCTGTAAGAGAGAGAGAGAGAAGCTGTGAGTGCGAGAGAGAGAAGCTGTGAGTGATAGAGAGAGATATATGCTGTGATGAGAGAGAAACAGAAGCTGTGAATGAGAGAGAGAGAAAGAGAAGGTATGAGTGAGAGAGAGAGAGAAAGAGAAGGTATGAGAGAGAGAGAGAGAGAGAAGCTGTGAGTGAGAGAGAGAGAGAAAGAGAAGCTGTGAGTGACAGAGAGAGAATGAGAAGCTGTGTGTGTGAGAGAGAAAGAGAAGCTGTGAGTGTGAGAGAGAGAGAGAAAGAGAAGCTGTGAGTGAGAGAGAGAAAGAGAAGCTGTGTGTGAGTGAGAGAGAGAGAGAGAAGCTGTGTGTGTGTGTGTGAGAGAGAGATTAAGAGAAGCTGTGTGTGTGTGAGAGAGGAAGAGACACTGTGTGTGAGAGAAAGAGAAAGAGAGAAAGAGAAGCTGTGAGTGAGAGAGAGAGAGATGCTGTGAGTGAGAGAGAGAAAGAGAAGTTGTGTATGTATGAGAGAGATATATGCTGTGAGTAAGAGAGAGAAAGAGAAGCTGTGTGTGAGAGAAAGAGAAAGTGAAGCTGTGTGTGAGAGAAAGAGAGAAAGTGAAGCTGTGAGTGAGAGAGAGAGAAAGAGAAGCATTGAGAGAGAGAGGAATAGAGTCTGTGAGTGAGAGAGAAAGAGAAGCTGTGTGTGAGAGAGAGAAGCTGTGAGTGAGAGCGAGAGAGCGAAAGAGACGCTGTGAGTGAAAGAGAGAGAAAGACAAGCTGTGAGTGAGAGAGAGAGAGTTGCTGTGAGTGAGTGAGAGAGAGAAACAGAAGCTGTGAGTGAGAGAGAGAAAGAGAGAAAGAGAAGCTGTGAGTGAGAGAGAGAGAAAGAGAAGCTGTGAGTGTGAGAGAGAGAGAAAAAGCTGTGAGTGAGAGAGAGAGAGAAAGAGATGCTTTGAGTGAGAGAGAGAGAAATAGAAGCTGTGAGTGAGAGAGAGAGAAAGAGAGTCTGTGTGAGAAAGAGAGAAAGAGAAGCTGTGAGTGAGAGAGAGAGAGAAGCTGTGAGTGAGAGAGAGAAGCTGTGAGTGAGAGAGAGAGAAATAGAAGCTGTGAGTTAGAGTAAGAGAAGCTGTGAGTGAGTGGGAGAGAGAGAAGCTGTGAGTGAGAGAGAGAGAGAGAGAGAGAAGTTGTGAGTGAGAGAGAGAGAAAGAGAAGCTGTGAGAGAGAGAAAGAAAGAGAAGCTGTGAGTGAGAGAGGGAGAGAGAAAGAAAAGCTATGAGTGTGAGAGAGAGAAAGAGAGTCTGTGTGAGAATGAGAGTGAAAGAGAAGCTGTGAGTGAGAGAGAGAAGCTGTGAGTGAGAGAAAGAGAGACAGAGAAGCTGTGAGTGAGAGAGAAACAGAAGCTGTGAGTGAGAGTGAGAGAGAGTGAAGCTGTAAGTGAGAGAAAGAATGAGAGAAAGGGAAGGTGTGAGTGCAAGAGAGAGAGAAAGAGAAGCTGTGTGTGTGAGAGAGAGAGAGAAGCTGTGAGTGAGAGAGAGAGAGAAAGAGATGCTGTGAGTGAGAGAGAGAGAGAAAGAGAAGCTGTGAGTGAGAGAGAGAAAGAGAAGCTGTGTGTGAGTGAGAGAGAGAGAGAAGCTGTGTGTGAGAGAAAGAAAGAAAGAAAGTGAAGCTGTGAGTGAGAGAGAGAGAGAAAGAGAAGCATTAAGTGAGAGAGAGAAATAGAGTCTGTGTGAGAGAGAGAAAGATAAGCTGTGTGTGTGAGAGAGAGAAGCTGTGAGTGAGAGAGAGAGAGAGTTGATTTGAGTGAGTGTGAGAGAGAAACAGAAGCTGTGAGTGAGAGTGAGAAAGAGAGGCTGTGTGTGAGAGAGAGAGAGAGAGAAAGCTGTGAGTGAGATAGAGAGAAAGAGATGCTTTGAGTGAGAGACAGAGAAATAGAAGCTGTGAGTGAGAGAGAGAGAAAGAGAGTCATGTCAGAAAGAGAGAAATAGAAGCTGTGAGTGAGAGAGAGAGAGAAGCCATGAGTGAGAGAGAGAAGCTGTGAGTGAGAGAGAGAGAAATAGAAGCTGTGAGTGAGGGAGAAAGAGAAGCTGTGAGTGAGTGAGTGAGAGAGAGAAGCTGTGAGTGAGAGAGAGAGAAAGAGAAGCTGTGAGTGAGAGAGAGAGAGAAAGAGAAGCTGTGAGTGAGAGAGAGAAAGAGAAGCTGAGGAAGAGAGAGTGAAAGAGAAGCTGTGAGTGAGAGAGAGAGAGAGAGAAAGAGAAGCTGTGAGTGAGAGAGAGAAAGAGAATCTGAGAAAGAGAGTGTGAAAGAGAAGCTGTAAGAGAGAGAGAGAGAAGCTGTGAGTGCGAGAGAGAGAAGCTGTGAGTGATAGAGAGAGATATATGCTGTGATGAGAGAGAAACAGAAGCTGTGAATGAGAGAGAGAGAAAGAGAAGGTATGAGTGAGAGAGAGAGAGAAAGAGAAGGTATGAGAGAGAGAGAGAGAGAGAAGCTGTGAGTGAGAGAGAGAGAGAAAGAGAAGCTGTGAGTGACAGAGAGAGAATGAGAAGCTGTGTGTGTGAGAGAGAAAGAGAAGCTGTGAGTGTGAGAGAGAGAGAGAAAGAGAAGCTGTGAGTGAGAGAGAGAAAGAGAAGCTGTGTGTGAGTGAGAGAGAGAGAGAGAAGCTGTGTGTGTGTGTGTGAGAGAGAGATTAAGAGAAGCTGTGTGTGTGTGAGAGAGGAAGAGACACTGTGTGTGAGAGAAAGAGAAAGAGAGAAAGAGAAGCTGTGAGTGAGAGAGAGAGAGATGCTGTGAGTGAGAGAGAGAAAGAGAAGTTGTGTATGTATGAGAGAGATATATGCTGTGAGTAAGAGAGAGAAAGAGAAGCTGTGTGTGAGAGAAAGAGAAAGTGAAGCTGTGTGTGAGAGAAAGAGAGAAAGTGAAGCTGTGAGTGAGAGAGAGAGAAAGAGAAGCATTGAGAGAGAGAGGAATAGAGTCTGTGAGTGAGAGAGAAAGAGAAGCTGTGTGTGAGAGAGAGAAGCTGTGAGTGAGAGCGAGAGAGCGAAAGAGACGCTGTGAGTGAAAGAGAGAGAAAGACAAGCTGTGAGTGAGAGAGAGAGAGTTGCTGTGAGTGAGTGAGAGAGAGAAACAGAAGCTGTGAGTGAGAGAGAGAAAGAGAGAAAGAGAAGCTGTGAGTGAGAGAGAGAGAAAGAGAAGCTGTGAGTGTGAGAGAGAGAGAAAAAGCTGTGAGTGAGAGAGAGAGAGAAAGAGATGCTTTGAGTGAGAGAGAGAGAAATAGAAGCTGTGAGTGAGAGAGAGAGAAAGAGAGTCTGTGTGAGAAAGAGAGAAAGAGAAGCTGTGAGTGAGAGAGAGAGAGAAGCTGTGAGTGAGAGAGAGAAGCTGTGAGTGAGAGAGAGAGAAATAGAAGCTGTGAGTTAGAGTAAGAGAAGCTGTGAGTGAGTGGGAGAGAGAGAAGCTGTGAGTGAGAGAGAGAGAGAGAGAGAGAAGTTGTGAGTGAGAGAGAGAGAAAGAGAAGCTGTGAGAGAGAGAAAGAAAGAGAAGCTGTGAGTGAGAGAGGGAGAGAGAAAGAAAAGCTATGAGTGTGAGAGAGAGAAAGAGAGTCTGTGTGAGAATGAGAGTGAAAGAGAAGCTGTGAGTGAGAGAGAGAAGCTGTGAGTGAGAGAAAGAGAGACAGAGAAGCTGTGAGTGAGAGAGAAACAGAAGCTGTGAGTGAGAGTGAGAGAGAGTGAAGCTGTAAGTGAGAGAAAGAATGAGAGAAAGGGAAGGTGTGAGTGCAAGAGAGAGAGAAAGAGAAGCTGTGTGTGTGTGAGAGAGAGAGAAGCTGTGAGTGAGAGAGAGAGAGAAAGAGATGCTGTGAGTGAGAGAGAGAGAGAAAGAGAAGCTGTGAGTGAGAGAGAGAAAGAGAAGCTGTGTGTGAGTGAGAGAGAGAGAGAAGCTGTGTGTGAGAGAAAGAAAGAAAGAAAGTGAAGCTGTGAGTGAGAGAGAGAGAGAAAGAGAAGCATTAAGTGAGAGAGAGAAATAGAGTCTGTGTGAGAGAGAGAAAGATAAGCTGTGTGTGTGAGAGAGAGAAGCTGTGAGTGAGAGAGAGAGAGAGTTGATTTGAGTGAGTGTGAGAGAGAAACAGAAGCTGTGAGTGAGAGTGAGAAAGAGAGGCTGTGTGTGAGAGAGAGAGAGAGAAAAAGCTGTGAGTGAGATAGAGAGAAAGAGATGCTTTGAGTGAGAGACAGAGAAATAGAAGCTGTGAGTGAGAGAGAGAGAAAGAGAGTCATGTCAGAAAGAGAGAAATAGAAGCTGTGAGTGAGAGAGAGAGAGAAGCCATGAGTGTGAGAGAGAAGCTGTGAGTGAGAGAGAGAGAAATAGAAGCTGTGAGTGAGGGAGAAAGAGAAGCTGTGAGTGAGTGAGTGAGAGAGAGAAGCTGTGAGTGAGAGAGAGAGAAAGAGAAGCTGTGAGTAAGAGAGAGAGAGAAAGAGAAGCTGTGAGTGAGAGAGAGAAAGAGAAGCTGAGAAAGAGAGAGTGAAAGAGAAGCTGTGAGTGAGAGAGAGAGAGAGAGAAAGAGAAGCTGTGAGTGAGAGAGAGAAAGAGAATCTGAGAAAGAGAGTGTGAAAGAGAAGCTGTAAGAGAGAGAGAGAGAAGCTGTGAGTGCGAGAGAGAGAAGCTGTGAGTGATAGAGAGAGAGATATGCTGTGATGAGAGAGAAACAGAAGCTGTGAATGAGAGAGAGAGAGAAAGAGAAGGTATGAGTGAGAGAGAGAGAGAAAGAGAAGGTATGAGAGAGAGAGAGAGAAGCTGTGAGTGAGAGAGAGAGAGAGAAAGAGAAGCTGTGAGTGACTGAGAGAGAATGAGAAGCTGTGTGTGTGAGAGAGAAAGAGAAGCTGTGAGTGTGAGAGAGAGAGAGAAAGAGAAGCTGTGAGTGAGAGAGAGAAAGAGAAGCTGTGTGTGAGTGTGAGAGAGAGAGATTAAGAGAAGCTGTGTGTGTGTGAGAGAGGAAGAGACACTGTGTGTGAGAGAAAGAGAAAGAGAGAAAGAGAAGCTGTGAGTGAGAGAGAGAGAGATGCTGTGAGTGAGAGAGAGAAAGAGAAGTTGTGTATGTATGAGAGAGATATATGCTGTGAGTAAGAGAGAGAAAGAGAAGCTGTGTGTGAGAGAAAGAGAAAGTGAAGCTGTGTGTGAGAGAAAGAGAGAAAGTGAAGCTGTGAGTGAGAGAGAGAGAAAGAGAGAAAGAGAAGCATTGAGAGAGAGAGGAATAGAGTCTGTGAGTGAGAGAGAAAGAGAAGCTGTGTGTGTGAGAGAGAAGCTGTGAGTGAGAGCGAGAGAGCGAAAGAAACGCTCTGAGTGAAAGAGAGAGAAAGACAAGCTGTGAGTGAGAGAGAGAGAGTTGCTGTGAGTGAGTGAGAGAGAGAAACAGAAGCTGTGAGTGAGAGAGAGAAAGAGAGAAAGAGAAGCTGTGAGTGAGAGAGAGAGAAAGAGAAGCTGTGAGTGAGAGAGAGAGAGAAAAAGCTGTGAGTGAGAGAGAGAGAGAAAGAGATGCTTTGAGTGAGAGAGAGAGAAATAGAAGCTGTGAGTGAGAGAGAGAGAAAGAGAGTCTGTGTGAGAAAGAGAGAAAGAGAAGCTGTGAGTGAGAGAGAGAGAGAAGCTGTGAGTGAGAGAGAGAGAAGCTGTGAGTGAGAAAGAGAGAAATAGAAGCTGTGAGTTAGAGTAAGAGAAGCTGTGAGTGAGTGGGAGAGAGAGAAGCTGTGAGTGAGAGAGAGAGAGAGAGAGAAGTTGTGAGTGAGAGAGAGAGAAAGAGAAGCTGTGAGTGAAAGAGAGAAAGAGAAGCTGAGACAGAGAGAGTGAAAGAGAAGCTGTCAGTGAGAGAGAGAGAAGCTGTGAGTGAGAGAGAAAGAAGCTGTGAGTGAGAGAGAGAGAGGAAGAGAAGCTGTGAGTGAGAGAGAGAGAAAGAGAAGCTGTGAGTGAGAGAGAGAAAAAGAGAATCTGAGAAAGAGAGAGAGAAAGAGAAGCTGTGAGTGAGAGAGAAAGAGAAAGAGAAAGAGAAGCTGTGAGTGACACAGAGAGAGAGAAGCTGTGAGTGAGTGTGAGAGAGAAAGAGATGCAGTGAGTGAGAGAGAAACAGAAGCTGTGAATGAGAGAGAGAGAGAAAGAGAAGGTGTGAGTGTGAGAGAGAGAAAAAGGGAAGCTGGGTGTGTGAGAGAGAGAAAGAGAAGCTGTGAGTGGGAGAGAGAGAGAAAGAGAAGCTGTGGGGGAGAGAGAGATACTGTGAGTGAGAGAGAGAAAGAGAAACTGTGAGTGAGTGAGAGAGAAAGAGAAGCTGTGAGTTTGGGAGAGAGAAGATGTGAGTGAGTGAGAGAGAAAGAGATGCTGTGAGTGAAAGAAAGAGAGTGAAAGAGAAGCTGTGAGTGAGAGAGAGAGAGAAAGAGAAGCTGTGAGTGAGTGAGAGAGAGAAAGGGAAGCTGTGAGTGTGTGACAGAGTGAGTGCTGTGAGTGAGAGAGAGAGAAAGAGAAGCTGTGAGTGAGAGAGAAAGAGAGAGAAAGAGAAGCTGTGAGTGAGAGATAGAGAAAGAGAATCTGAGAAAGAGTGTGTGAAAGAGAAGCTGTGAGAGAGAGAGAGAGAGAGAACCTGTGAGTGAGAGAGAGAGAAACTGTGAGTGAGAGAGAGAGAGAGAAAGAGATGCTGTGAGTGAGAGAGAAACAGAAGCTGTGAATGAGAGAGAGAGAGAGAGAAGGTGTGAGTGAGAGAGAGAAAAAAAGAGAAGCTGTGAGAGAGAGAGAGAGAAAGAGAAGCCATGAGTGAGAGAGAAAGAGAAAGAGAAGCTGTGAGTGACACAGAGAGAGAGAAGCTGTGAGTGAGAGAGAGAGAGAATGAGAAGCTCTGTGTGTGAGAGAGAGAAAGAGAAGCTGTGTGTGTGTGAGAGAAAGAGAAGCTGTGTGAGCGAGAGAGAGAGAGAGAGAGAGAAGCTGTGTGTGTGAGAGAGATTAAGAGAAGCTGTGTGTGTGTGAGAGAGAAAGAGACACTGTGTGTGTGAGAGAGAGAGAGAGAGAAAGAGAAGCTGTGAGTGAGAGAGAGAGATGCTGTGAGTGAGAGAGAGAAAGAGAAGCTGAGAAAGAGAGAGTGAAAGAGAAGCTGTCAGTGAGAGAGAGAGAGAAGCTGTGAGTGAGAGAGAGAGAAGCTGTGAGTGAGAGAGAGAGAGAAAGAGAAGCTGTGAGTGAGAGAGAGAGAGAAAGAGAAGCTGTGAGTGAGAGAGAGAAAAAGAGAATCTGAGAAAGAGAGAGAGAAAGAGAAGCTGTGAGTGAGAGAGAAAGAGAAAGAGAAGCTGTGAGTGACACAGAGAGAGAGAAGCTGTGAGTGAGTGAGAGAGAGAAAGAGATGCAGTGAGTGAGAGAGAAACAGAAGCTGTGAATGAGAGAGAGAGAGAAAGAGAAGGTGTGAGTGTGAGAGAGAGAAAAAGGGAAGCTGGGTGTGAGAGAGAGAGAAAGAGAAGCTGTGAGTGGGAGAGAGAGAGAAAGAGAAGCTGTGGGGGAGAGAGAGATACTGTGAGTGAGAGAGAGAAAGAGAAACTGTGAGTGAGTGAGAGAGAAAGAGAAGCTGTGAGTTTGGGAGAGAGAAGATGTGAGTGAGAGAGAGAGAAAGAGATGCTGTGAGTGAAAGAAAGAGAGTGAAAGAGAAGCTGTGAGTGAGAGAGAGAGAGAAAGAGAAGCTGTGAGTGAGTGAGAGAGAGAAAGGGAAGCTGTGAGTGTGTGACAGAGTGAGTGCTGTGAGTGAGAGAGAGAGAAAGAGAAGCTGTGAGTGAGAGAGAAAGAGAGAGAAAGAGAAGCTGTGAGTGAGAGATAGAGAAAGAGAATCTGAGAAAGAGTGTGTGAAAGAGAAGCTGTGAGAGAGAGAGAGAGAGAACCTGTGAGTGAGAGAGAGAGAAACTGTGAGTGAGAGAGAGAGAGAGAAAGAGATGCTGTGAGTGAGAGAGAAACAGAAGCTGTGAATGAGAGAGAGAGAGAGAAGGTGTGAGTGAGAGAGAGAAAAAAAGAGAAGCTGTGAGAGAGAGAGAGAGAAAGAGAAGCCATGAGTGAGAGAGAAAGAGAAAGAGAAGCTGTGAGTGACACAGAGAGAGAGAAGCTGTGAGTGAGAGAGAGAGAATGAGAAGCTCTGTGTGTGAGAGAGAGAAAGAGAAGCTGTGTGTGTGAGAGAGAAAGAGAAGCTGTGTGAGTGAGAGAGAGAAGCTGTGTGTGAGAGAGAGATTAAGAGAAGCTGTATGTGTGTGAGAGAGAAAGAGACACTGTGTGAGAGAGAGAGAGAGAGAGAAAGAGAAGCTGTGAGTGAGAGAGAGAGATGCTGTGAGTGAGAGAGAATGAGAGAAGCTGTGTGTGAGAGACAGAAAGAGAGAAAGAGAAGCTGTGAGTGAGTGAGAGAGAAAAAGCTGTGAGTGAGAGAGAGAGAGAGAAAGAGATGCTTTGAGTGAGAGAGAGAGAAACAGAAGCTGTGAGTGAGAGAGAGAGAGAAAGAGAGTCTGTGAGAGAAAGAGAGGAAGAGAAGCTGTGAGTGAGTGAGAGAGAGAAGCTGTGAGTGAGAGAGAGAAGCTGTGAGTGAGAGAGAGAGAAAGAGAAGCTGTGAGTGGGAGAAAGAGAGAATGTGAAGTTGTGAGTGAAAGAGGGAGAGAAAGAGAAGCATTGAGTGAGAGATAGAGAAATAGAGTGGGAGAGAGAGAAAGAGAAGCTGTGTGTGAGAGAAAGAATGTGAGTGAGAGCGAGAGAGCGAAGGAGAAGCTGTGAGTGAAAGAGAGAGAGAGAGAGAAGCTGTGAGTGAGAGAGAGAGAGAGTTGCTGTGAGTGAGTGAGAGAGAGAAACAGAAGCTGCGAGTGAGAGAGAGAAAGAGAAGCTGTGAGTGAGAGAGAGAAAGAGAAACTGTGAGTGAGTGAGAAAGAAAGAGAAGCTGTGAGTGTGGGAGAGAGAGAAGCTGTGAGTGAGAGAGAGAGAGAGAAAGAGATGGTGAGTGAAAGAAAGAGAGCGAAAGAGAAGCTGTGAGTGAGAGAGAGAGAAAGAGAAGCTGTGAGTGAGTCAGAGAGAGAAAGGAAAGCTGTGAGTGTGTGTGAGAGAGAGAGCTGTGAGTGAGAGAGAGAGAAAGAGAAGCTGTGAGTGAGAGAGAGAGAGAGAAAGAGAAGCTGTGAGTGAGAGAGAGAAAGAGAAGCTGAGAAAGAGAGAGTGAAAGAGAAGCTGTGAGAGAGAGAGAGAGAGATGCTGTGAGTGAGAGAGAGAGAAGCTGTGAGTGAGAGAAAGAGAAAGTGAAGCTGTGAGTTAGAGAGAAAGAGAAACTGTGAGTGAGTGGGAGAGAGAGAAGCTGTGAGTGAGAGAGAGAGACAGAGAGAGAGAAAGAGAAGCTGTGTGTGTGTGAGAGAGAAAGAGAAGCTGTGAGTGAGAGAGAGAAAGAGAAGCTGAGAAAAAGAGAGTGAAAGAGAAGATGTGAGTGAGAGAGAGAGAAGCTGTGAGTGAGAGAGAGAGAAGCTGTGAGTGGGAGAGAGAGAGAAAGAGAAGCTGTGAGTGAGAGACAGAGAGAAAGAGAAGCTGTGAGTGAGAGACAGAGAGAAAGAGAAGCTGTGAGTGAGAGAGAGAGAAAGAGAATCTGAGAAAGAGAGAGAGAAAGAGAAGCTGTGAGTGAGAGAGAGAGAGAAAGAGAAGCTGAGAAAGAGAGAGAGAAAAAGAAGCTGTAAGTGAGAGAGAAAGAGAAGCTGTGAGTGACAGAGAGAGAGAGAAGCTGTGAGTGAGAGAGAGAGAGAAAGAGATGCTGTGAGTGAGAGAGAAACAGAAGCTGTGAATGAGAGAGGGAGAGAAAGAGAAGGTGTGAGTGTGAGAGAGAGAGAAAGGGAAGCAGGGTGTGTGTGAGAGAGAAAGAGAAGCTGTGAGTGGGAGAGAGAGAGAAAGAGAAGCTGTGAGTGAGAGAGAAACAGAAGCTGTGAATGAGAGAGAGAGAGAAAGAGAAGGTGTGAGTGCGAGAGAGAGAGAAAGGGAAGCTGGGTGTGTGTGAGAGAGAAAGAGAAGCTGTGAGTGGGAGAGAGAGAGAAAGAGAAGCTGTGAGTGAGAGAGAGAGAAGCTGTGAGTGAGATAGAGAGAAAGAGAAGCTGAGAGAGAGAGAGAGAAGCTGTGAGTGAGAGAGAGATAGAAAGAGAAGCTGTGAGTGAGAGAGAGAGAAAGAAAGAAAGAGAAGCTGTGAGTGAGAGAGAGAAAGAGATGCTGTGAGTGAGAGAGAGAGAAACAGAAGCTGTGAGTGAGAGAGAGAGAGTCTGATTGAGAAAGAGAGAGAGAAAGAGAAGCTGTGAGTGAGAGAGAGAGAGAGAAGTTGTGAGTGAGAGAGAGAAGTTGTGAGTGAGAGAAAGAGAAGCTGTGAGTGAGAGAGAGAGAGAGAAACTGTGAGTGAGAGAGAGAAAGAGAAACTGTGAGTGAGTGAGAAAGAAAGAGAAGCTGTGAGTGTGGGAGAGAGAGAAGCTGTGAGTGAGAGAGAGAGAGAAAGAGATGCTGTGAGTGAAAGAAAGAGAGCGAAAGAGAAGCTGTGAGTGAGAGAGAGAGAAAGAGAAGCTGTGAGTGAGTGAGAGAGAGAAAGGAAAGCTGTGAGTGTGTGTGAGAGAGAGAGCTGTGAGTGAGAGAGAGAGAAAGAGAAGCTGTGAGTGAGAGAGAGAGAGAGAAAGAGAAGCTGTGAGTGAGAGAGAGAAAGAGAAGCTGAGAAAGAGAGAGTGAAAGAGAAGCTGTGAGAGAGAGAGAGAGAGAAGCTGTGAGTGAGAGAGAGAGAAGCTGTGAGTGAGAGAAAGAGAAAGTGAAGCTGTGTGTGAGAGAAAGAGAAAGTGAAGTTGTGAGTGAGAGAGAGAGAGAGAAAGAGAAGCATTGAGTGAGAGAGAGAGGAATAGAGTCTGTGAGAGAGAGAGAAAGAGAAGCTGTGTGTGTGAGAGAGAGAAGCTGTGAGTGAGAGCGAAAAAGCGAAAGAATAGCTGTGAGTGAAAGAGAGAGAGAGAAAGAGAAGTTGTGAGTGAGAGAGAGGGAGAGTTGCTGTGAGTGTGTGAGAGAGAAACAGAAGCTGTGAGTGAGAGAAAGAGAGAAAGAGAAGCTGTGAGTGAGAGAGAGAGAAAGAGAAGCTGTGAGTGAGTGAGAGAGAGAAAAAGTTGTGAGTGAGAGAGAGAGAAAGAGATGCTTTGAGTGAGAGAGAGAGAAATAGAAGCTGTGAGTGAGAGAGAGAGAAAAAGAGTCTGTGTGAGAAAGAGAGAAAGAGAAGCTGTGAGTGAGAGAGAGAGAGAAGCTGTGAGTGAGTGAGAGAGAAGCTGTGAGTGAGAGAGAGAGAAATAGAAGCTGTGAGTTAGAGAGAAAGAGAAACTGTGAGTGAGTGGGAGAGAGAGAAGCTGTGAGTGAGAGAGAGAGACAGAGAGAGAGAAAGAGAAGCTCTGTGTGTGAGAGAGAGAAAGAGAAGCTGTGAGTGAGAGAGAGAAAGAGAAGCTGAGAAAAAGAGAGTGAAAGAGAAGATGTGAGTGAGAGAGAGAGAAGCTGTGAGTGAGAGAGAGAGAAGCTGTGAGTGGGAGAGAGAGAGAAAGAGAAGCTGTGAGTGAGAGACAGAGAGAAAGAGAAGCTGTGAGTGAGAGACAGAGAGAAAGAGAAGCTGTGAGTGAGAGAGAGAGAAAGAGAATCTGAGAAAGAGAGAGAGAAAGAGAAGCTGTGAGTGAGAGAGAGAGAGAAAGAGAAGCTGAGAAAGAGAGAGAGAAAAAGAAGCTGTAAGTGAGAGAGAAAGAGAAGCTGTGAGTGACAGAGAGAGAGAGAAGCTGTGAGTGAGAGAGAGAGAGAAAGAGATGCTGTGAGTGAGAGAGAAACAGAAGCTGTGAATGAGAGAGGGAGAGAAAGAGAAGGTGTGAGTGCGAGAGAGAGAGAAAGGGAAGCAGGGTGTGTGTGAGAGAGAAAGAGAAGCTGTGAGTGGGAGAGAGAGAGAAAGAGAAGCTGTGAGTGAGAGAGAAACAGAAGCTGTGAATGAGAGAGAGAGAGAAAGAGAAGGTGTGAGTGCGAGAGAGAGAGAAAGGGAAGCTGGGTGTGTGTGAGAGAGAAAGAGAAGCTGTGAGTGGGAGAGAGAGAGAAAGAGAAGCTGTGAGTGAGAGAGAGAGAAGCTGTGAGTGAGATAGAGAGAAAGAGAAGCTGTGAGAGAGAGAGAGAAGCTGTGAGTGAGAGAGAGATAGAAAGAGAAGCTGTGAGTGAGAGAGAGAGAAAGAAAGAAAGAGAAGCTGTGAGTGAGAGAGAGAAAGAGATGCTGTGAGTGAGAGAGAGAGAAACAGAAGCTGTGAGTGAGAGAGAGAGAGTCTGATTGAGAAAGAGAGAGAGAAAGAGAAGCTGTGAGTGAGAGAGAGAGAGAGAAGTTGTGAGTGAGAGAGAGAAGTTGTGAGTGAGAGAAAGAGAAGCTGTGAGTGAGAGAGAGAGAGAGAGAGAAACTGTGAGTGAGAGAGAGAAAGAGAAACTGTGAGTGAGTGAGAAAGAAAGAGAAGCTGTGAGTGTGGGAGAGAGAGAAGCTGTGAGTGAGAGAGAGAGAGAGAAAGAGATGCTGTGAGTGAAAGAAAGAGAGCGAAAGAGAAGCTTTGAGTGAGAGAGAGAGAAAGAGAAGCTGTGAGTGAGTGAGAGAGAGAAAGGAAAGCTGTGAGTGTGTGTGAGAGAGAGAGCTGTGAGTGAGAGAGAGAGAAAGAGAAGCTGTGAGTGAGAGAGAGAGAGAGAAAGAGAAGCTGTGAGTGAGAGAGAGAAAGAGAAGCTGAGAAAGAGAGAGTGAAAGAGAAGCTGTGAGAGAGAGAGAGAGAGAAGCTGTGAGTGAGAGAGAGAGAAGCTGTGAGTGAGAGAAAGAGAAAGTGAAGCTGTGTGTGAGAGAAAGAGAAAGTGAAGTTGTGAGTGAGAGAGAGAGAGAGAAAGAGAAGCATTGAGTGAGAGAGAGAGGAATAGAGTCTGTGAGAGAGAGAGAAAGAGAAGCTGTGTGTGTGAGAGAGAGAAGCTGTGAGTGAGAGCGAAAAAGCGAAAGAGAAGCTGTGAGTGAAAGAGAGAGAGAGAAAGAGAAGTTGTGAGTGAGAGAGAGGGAGAGTTGCTGTGAGTGTGTGAGAGAGAAACAGAAGCTGTGAGTGAGAGAAAGAGAGAAAGAGAAGCTGTGAGTGAGAGAGAGAGAAAGAGAAGCTGTGAGTGAGAGAGAGAGAGAAAAAGTTGTGAGTGAGAGAGAGAGAAAGAGATGCTTTGAGTGAGAGAGAGAGAAATAGAAGCTGTGAGTGAGAGAGAGAGAAAAAGAGTCTGTGTGAGAAAGAGAGAAAGAGAAGCTGTGAGTGAGAGAGAGAGAGAAGCTGTGAGTGAGAGAGAGAGAAGCTGTGAGTGAGAGAGAGAGAAATAGAAGCTGTGAGTTAGAGAGAAAGAGAAACTGTGAGTGAGTGGGAGAGAGAGAAGCTGTGAGTGAGAGAGAGAGACAGAGAGAGAGAAAGAGAAGCTGTGTGTGTGAGAGAGAGAAAGAGAAGCTGTGAGTGAGAGAGAGAAAGAGAAGCTGAGAAAAAGAGAGTGAAAGAGAAGATGTGAGTGAGAGAGAGAGAAGCTGTGAGTGAGAGAGAGAGAAGCTGTGAGTGGGAGAGAGAGAGAAAGAGAAGCTGTGAGTGAGAGACAGAGAGAAAGAGAAGCTGTGAGTGAGAGACAGAGAGAAAGAGAAGCTGTGAGTGAGAGAGAGAGAAAGAGAATCTGAGAAAGAGAGAGAGAAAGAGAAGCTGTGAGTGAGAGAGAAAGAGAAAGAGAAGCTGTGAGTGACACAGAGAGAGAGAAGCTGTGAGTGTGAGAGAGAGAGAAAGAGATGCTGTGAGTGAGAGAGAAACAGAAGCTGTGAATGAGAGAGAGAGAGAAAGAGAAGGTGTGAGTGAGAGAGAGAGAGAAAGGGAAGCTGTGATTGAGAGAGAGAGAGAAGCTGTGAGTGAGAGAGAGACAGAAAGAGAATCTGAGTGAGAGAGAGAGAAGCTGTGAGTGAGATAGAGAGAAAGAGAAGCTGTGAGAGAGAGAGAGAAGCTGTGAGTGAGAGAGAGATAGAAAGAGAAGCTGTGAGTGAGAGAGAGAGAAAGAAAGAAAGAGAAGCTGTGAGTGAGAGAGAGAAAGAGATGCTGTGAGTGAGAGAGAGAGAAACAGAAGCTGTGAGTGAGAGAGAGAGAGTCTGATTGAGAAAGAGAGAGAGAAAGAGAAGCTGTGAGTGAGAGAGAGAGAGAAGCTGTGAGTGAGAGAGAGAGAAGTTGTGAATGAGAGAGAGAGAGAAAGAGAAGCTGTGAGCGAGAGAGAAAGGGAAGCTGAGAATGAGTGAGAGCGAGAAAGAGAAGCTGTGAGAGAGAAAGAGAGAAAGAGAAGCTGTGTGTGAGAGAGATAGAAAGAGATGCTGTGAGAGAGACAAAGAGAGAGAAAGAGAAGCTGTTAGTGAGAGAGAGAGAGAGAGAGAAAGAGAAGCTGTGAGAGAGAAGGAGAGAAAGAGAAGCTGTGTGTGTGAGAGAGAGAAACGGTGAGTGAGAGAGAGAAAGAGAAACTGTGAGTGAGTGAGTGAGAAAGAGAAGCTGTGAGTGAGAGAGAGAGAAGCTGTGAGTGAGAGAGAGAGAAGCTGTGAGTGAGAGAGAGAGAGTTGCTGTGAGTGAGAGAGAGAGAAGTTGTGAATGAGAGAGAGAGAGAAAGAGCTGTGAGTGAGTGAGTGAGAAAGAGAAGCTGTGAGTGAGAGAGAGAGAAGCTGTGAGTGAGAGAGAGAGAAGCTGCGAGTGAGAGAGAGAAAGAGAGAAAGAGAAGCTGTGAGTGAGAGAGAGAGAAGCTGTGAGTGAGAGAGAGAGAGAAAGAGAAGCTGTGAGTGAGAGAGAGAGAGAAAGAGAAGCTGAGTGAGAGAGAGAAAAAGAGAATCTGAGAAAGAGAGAGAGAAAGAGAAGCTGTGAGTGAGAGAGAAAGAGAAAGAGAAGCTGTGAGTGACACAGAGAGAGAAGCTGTGAGTGAGTGAGAGAGAGAAAGAGATGCAGTGAGTGAGAGAGAAACAGAAGCTGTGAATGAGAGAGAGAGAGAAAGA
The DNA here is from genome assembly GCA_035047345.1 of Bradypodion ventrale. Lineage (NCBI taxonomy): Eukaryota > Metazoa > Chordata > Lepidosauria > Squamata > Chamaeleonidae > Bradypodion > Bradypodion ventrale. Next base: position 228,223,998 of record JAWDJE010000001.1, read on the forward strand.
GAAGGTGTGAGTGTGAGAGAGAGAAAAAGGGAAGCTGGGTGTGTGAGAGAGAGAAAGAGAAGCTGTGAGTGGGAGAGAGAGAAAGAGAAGCTGTGGGGGAGAGAGAGATACTGTGAGTGAGAGAGAGAAAGAGAAACTGTGAGTGAGTGAGAGAGAAAGAGAAGCTGTGAGTTTGGGAGAGAGAAGATGTGAGTGAGAGAGAGAGAAACAGATGCTGTGAGTGAAAGAAAGAGAGTGAAAGAGAAGCTGTGAGTGAGTGAGAGAGAAAGAGAAGCTGTGAGTGAGTGAGAGAGAGAAAGGGAAGCTGTGAGTGTGTGACAGAGTGAGTGCTGTGAGTGAGAGAGAGAGAAAGAGAAGCTGTGAGTGAGAGAGAAAGAGAGAGAAATAAGCTGTGAGTGAGAGATAGAGAAAGAGAATCTGAGAAAGAGTGTGTGAAAGAGAAGCTGTGAGAGAGAGAGAGAGAGAACCTGTGAGTGAGTGAGAGAGAAACTGTGAGTGAGAGAGAGAGAGAGAAAGAGATGCTGTGAGTGAGAGAGAAACAGAAGCTGTGAATGAGGGAGAGAGAGAGAGAGAGAGAGAAGGTGTGAGTGAGAGAGAGAAAAAAGAGAAGCTGTGAGAGAGAGAGAGAGAAAGAGAAGCCATGAGTGAGAGAGAAAGAGAAAGAGAAGCTGTGAGTGACACAGAGAGAGAGAAGCTGTGAGTGAGAGAGAGAGAGAATGAGAAGCTCTGTGTGTGAGAGAGAGAAAGAGAAGCTGTGTGTGTGAGAGAGAAAGAGAAGCTGTGTGAGCGAGAGAGAGAGGGAGAAGCTGTGTGTGAGAGAGATTAAGAGAAGCTGTGTGTGTGTGAGAGAGAAAGAGACACTGTGTGTGTGTGAGAGAGAGAAAGAGAAGCTGTGAGTGAGAGAGAGAGATGCTGTGAGTGAGAGAGAGAAAGAGAAGCTGAGAAAGAGAGAGTGAAAGAGAAGCTGTCAGTGAGAGAGAGAGAGAAGCTGTGAGTGAGAGAGAGAAGCTGTGAGTGAGAGAGAGAGAGAAAGAGAAGCTGTGAGTGAGAGAGAGAGAGAAAGAGAAGCTGTGAGTGAGAGAGAGAAAAAGAGAATCTGAGAAAGAGAGAGAGAAAGAGAAGCTGTGAGTGAGAGAGAAAGAGAAAGAGAAAGAGAAGCTGTGAGTGACACAGAGAGAGAGAAGCTGTGAGTGAGTGAGAGAGAGAAAGAGATGCAGTGAGTGAGAGAGAAACAGAAGCTGTGAATGAGAGAGAGAGAGAAAGAGAAGGTGTGAGTGTGAGAGAGAGAGAAAGGGAAGCTGGGTGTGAGAGAGAGAGAAAGAGAAGCTGTGAGTGGGAGAGAGAGAGAAAGAGAAGCTGTGGGGGAGAGAGAGATACTGTGAGTGAGAGAGAGAAAGAGAAACTGTGAGTGAGTGAGAGAGAAAGAGAAGCTGTGAGTTTGGGAGAGAGAAGATGTGAGTGAGAGAGAGAGAAAGAGATGCCGTGAGTGAAAGAAAGAGAGTGAAAGAGAAGCTGTGAGTGAGAGAGAGAGAGAAAGAGAAGCTTTGAGTGAGTGAGAGAGAGAAAGGGAAGCTGTGAGTGTGTGACAGAGTGAGTGCTGTGAGTGAGAGAGAGAGAAAGAGAAGCTGTGAGTGAGAGAGAAAGAGAGAGAAAGAGAAGCTGTGAGTGAGAGATAGAGAAAGAGAATCTGAGAAAGAGTGTGTGAAAGAGAAGCTGTGTGTGAGAGAGAGAGAGCGAGAGAGAACCTGTGAGTGAGAGAGAGAGAAACTGTGAGTGAGAGAGAGAGAGAGAATGAGATGCTGTGAGTGAGAGAGAAACAGAAGCTGTGAATGAGAGAGAGAGAGAGAGAGAAGGTGTGAGTGAGAGAGAAAAAAAGAGAAGCTGTGAGAGAGAGAGAGAAAGAGAAGCCATGAGTGAGAGAGAAAGAGAAAGAGAAGCTGTGAGTGACACAGAGAGAGAGAAGCTGTGAGTGAGAGAGAGAGAGAATGAGAAGCTCTGTGTGAGAGAGAGAAAGAGAAGCTGTGTGTGTGAGAGAGAAAGAGAAGCTGTGTGAGTGAGAGAGAGAGAGAGAAGCTGTGTGTGTGAGAGAGATTAAGAGAAGCTGTGTGTGTGTGAGAGAGAAATAGACACTGTGTGTGTGTGAGAGAGAGAGAGAGAAAGAGAAGCTGTGAGTGAGAGAGAGATGCTGTGAGTGAGAGAGAATGAGAGAAGCTGTGTGTGAGAGAAAGAGAAAGTGAAGCTGTGTGTGGGAGAAAGAGAGAATGTGAAGCTGTGAGTGAAAGACGGAGAGAAAGAGAAGCATTGAGTGAGAGATAGAGAAATAGAGTCTGGGAGAGAGAGAAAGAGAAGCTTTGTGTGAGAGAGAGAATGTGAGTGAGAGCGAGAGAGCGAAAGAGAAGATGTGAGTGAAAGAGAGAGAGAGAGAGAGAGAAGCTGTGAGTGAGAGAGAGAGAGAGTTGCTGTGAGTGAGTGAGAGAGAAACAGAAGCTGTGAGTGAGAGAGAGAGAGAAAGAGAGTCTGTGAGAGAAAGAGAGGAAGAGAAGCTGTGAGTGAGTGAGAGAGAGAAGCTGTGAGTGAGAGAGAGAAGCTGTGAGTGAGAGAGAGAGAAATAGAAGCTGTGAGTGAGAGAGAAAGAGAAGCTGTGAGAGAGTGAGTGAAAGAGAAGCTGTGAGTGAGAGAGAGAGAGAGAAAGAGAAGCTGTGAGTGAGAGAGAAATAGAAGCTGTGAGTGAGTGAGAGAGAGAGAAGCTGTGAGTGAGAGAGAGAGAGAAAGAGAAGCTGTGAGTGAGTGAGAGAGAGAAAGAGAAGCTGTGAGTGAGAGAGAGAAAGAGAAGCTGAGAAAGAGAGAGTGAAAGAGAAGCTGTGAGTGAGAGAGAGAGAGAAGATGTGAGTGAGTGAGAGAGAAGTTGTGAGTGAGAGAGAGAAAGAGAAGCTGTGAGTGAGTGAGAGAGAGAGAAGTTGTGAGTGAGAGAGAGAGAAGTTGTGAGTGAGAGAAAGAGAAGCTGTGAGTGAGAGAGAGAGAGAGAAGGTGTGAGTGAGAGAGAGAAAAAAAGAGAAGCTGTGTGAGAGAGAGAGAGAGAAAGAGAAGCCATGAGTGAGAGAGAAAGAGAAAGAGAAGCTGTGAGTGACACACAGAGAGAGAAGCTGTGAGTGAGAGAGAGAGAGAATGAGAAGCTCTGTGTGAGAGAGAGAGAAAGAGAAGCTGTGTGTGAGAGAGAGAAAGAGAAGCTGTGTGAGTGAGAGAGAGAGAGAGAGAGAAGCTGTGTGTGTGAGAGAGATTAAGAGAAGCTGTGTGTGTGTGAGAGAGAAAGAGACACTGTGTGTGAGAGAGAGAGAGAGAGAGAGAAAGAGAAGCTGTGAGTGAGATAGAGAGATGCTGTGAGTGAGAGAGAATGAGAGAAGGTGTGTGTGAGAGAAAGAGAAAGAGAAAGAGAAAGAGAAGCTGTGAGTGACACAGAGAGAGAGAAGCTGTGAGTGAGAGAGAGAGAGAATGAGAAGCTCTGTGTGAGAGAGAGAGAAAGAGAAGCTGTGTGTGAGAGAGAGAAAGAGAAGCTGTGTGAGTGAGAGAGAGAGAGAGAGAGAAGCTGTGTGTGTGAGAGAGATTAAGAGAAGCTGTGTGTGTGTGAGAGAGAAAGAGACACTGTGTGTGTGTGAGAGAGAGAAAGAGAAGCTGTGAGTGAGAGAGAGAGATGCTGTGAGTGAGAGAGAGAAAGAGAAGCTGAGAAAGAGAGAGTGAAAGAGAAGCTGTCAGTGAGAGAGAGAGAGAAGCTGTGAGTGAGAGAGAGAAGCTGTGAGTGAGAGAGAGAGAGAAAGGGAAGCTGTGAGTGAGAGAGAGAGAGAAAGAGAAGCTGTGAGTGAGAGAGAGAAAAAGAGAATCTGAGAAAGAGAGAGAGAAAGAGAAGCTGTGAGTGAGAGAGAAAGAGAAAGAGAAAGAGAAGCTGTGAGTGACACAGAGAGAGAGAAGCTGTGAGTGAGTGAGAGAGAGAAAGAGATGCAGTGAGTGAGAGAGAAACAGAAGCTGTGAATGAGAGAGAGAGAGAAAGAGAAGGTGTGAGTGTGAGAGAGAGAGAAAGGGAAGCTGGGTGTGAGAGAGAGAGAAAGAGAAGCTGTGAGTGGGAGAGAGAGAGAAAGAGAAGCTGTGGGGGAGAGAGAGATACTGTGAGTGAGAGAGAGAAAGAGAAACTGTGAGTGAGTGAGAGAGAAAGAGAAGCTGTGAGTTTGGGAGAGAGAAGATGTGAGTGAGAGAGAGAGAAAGAGATGCCGTGAGTGAAAGAAAGAGAGTGAAAGAGAAGCTGTGAGTGAGAGAGAGAGAGAAAGAGAAGCTTTGAGTGAGTGAGAGAGAGAAAGGGAAGCTGTGAGTGTGTGACAGAGTGAGTGCTGTGAGTGAGAGAGAGAGAAAGAGAAGCTGTGAGTGAGAGAGAAAGAGAGAGAAAGAGAAGCTGTGAGTGAGAGATAGAGAAAGAGAATCTGAGAAAGAGTGTGTGAAAGAGAAGCTGTGTGTGAGAGAGAGAGAGAGAGATTGAACCTGTGAGTGAGAGAGAGAGAAACTGTGAGTGAGAGAGAGAGAGAGAATGAGATGCTGTGAGTGAGAGAGAAACAGAAGCTGTGAATGAGAGAGAGAGAGAGAGAGAAGGTGTGAGTGAGAGAGAAAAAAAGAGAAGCTGTGAGAGAGAGAGAGAAAGAGAAGCCATGAGTGAGAGAGAAAGAGAAAGAGAAGCTGTGAGTGACACAGAGAGAGAGAAGCTGTGAGTGAGAGAGAGAGAGAATGAGAAGCTCTGTGTGAGAGAGAGAAAGAGAAGCTGTGTGTGTGAGAGAGAAAGAGAAGCTGTGTGAGTGAGAGAGAGAGAGAGAAGCTGTGTGTGTGAGAGAGATTAAGAGAAGCTGTGTGTGTGTGAGAGAGAAATAGACACTGTGTGTGTGTGAGAGAGAGAGAGAGAAAGAGAAGCTGTGAGTGAGAGAGAGATGCTGTGAGTGAGAGAGAATGAGAGAAGCTGTGTGTGAGAGAAAGAGAAAGTGAAGCTGTGTGTGGGAGAAAGAGAGAATGTGAAGCTGTGAGTGAAAGACGGAGAGAAAGAGAAGCATTGAGTGAGAGATAGAGAAATAGAGTCTGGGAGAGAGAGAAAGAGAAGCTTTGTGTGAGAGAGAGAATGTGAGTGAGAGCGAGAGAGCGAAAGAGAAGATGTGAGTGAAAGAGAGAGAGAGAGAGAGAGAAGCTGTGAGTGAGAGAGAGAGAGAGTTGCTGTGAGTGAGTGAGAGAGAAACAGAAGCTGTGAGTGAGAGAGAGAGAGAAAGAGAGTCTGTGAGAGAAAGAGAGGAAGAGAAGCTGTGAGTGAGTGAGAGAGAGAAGCTGTGAGTGAGAGAGAGAAGCTGTGAGTGAGAGAGAGAGAAATAGAAGCTGTGAGTGAGAGAGAAAGAGAAGCTGTGAGAGAGTGAGTGAAAGAGAAGCTGTGAGTGAGAGAGAGAGAGAGAAAGAGAAGCTGTGAGTGAGAGAGAAATAGAAGCTGTGAGTGAGTGAGAGAGAGAGAAGCTGTGAGTGAGAGAGAGAGTGAAAGAGAAGCTGTGAGTGAGAGAGAGAGAGAAGATGTGAGTGAGTGAGAGAGAAGTTGTGAGTGAGAGAGAGAAAGAGAAGCTGTGAGTGAGTGAGAGAGAGAGAAGTTGTGAGTGAGAGAGAGAGAAGTTGTGAGTGACAGAAAGAGAAGCTGTGAGTGAGAGAGAGAGAGAGAAGGTGTGAGTGAGAGAGAGAAAAAAAGAGAAGCTGTGTGAGAGAGAGAGAGAGAAAGAGAAGCCATGAGTGAGAGAGAAAGAGAAAGAGAAGCTGTGAGTGACACAGAGAGAGAGAAGCTGTGAGTGAGAGAGAGAGAGAATGAGAAGCTCTGTGTGAGAGAGAGAGAAAGAGAAGCTGTGTGTGAGAGAGAGAAAGAGAAGCTGTGTGAGTGAGAGAGAGAGAGAGAGAGAAGCTGTGTGTGTGAGAGAGATTAAGAGAAGCTGTGTGTGTGTGAGAGAGAAAGAGACACTGTGTGTGAGAGAGAGAGAGAGAGAGAGAAAGAGAAGCTGTGAGTGAGATAGAGAGATGCTGTGAGTGAGAGAGAATGAGAGAAGGTGTGTGTGAGAGAAAGAGAAAGAGAAAGAGAAAGTGAAGCTGTGTGTGGGAGAAAGAGATGGCCGCTGTGTAACATCTAGTTTCGGACGCTCGCGCTCAACAAAGTGGTAAACAATGGGAAGGAGCAGAACAGAAAAAATTTAAAGTGGCAAAGCCTAAAGATAAGATCCTTGCCTGTCTCCGTGGAAAGTTTGGTGAGCTTTTGGGGCTGGCTGATCGAAGTTCGAGAGATTCTCTGGCGGTGGAGCTGCGGCGGCAGTCGCGGCTTTTCTGCTGGAGCTGAGGAACGGGATCAGCAAGATTGTGGAGAAGGCGTTTGGAATCGGTTTTGAAAGGGGCAAGAGGAGCCTGAGTGTGAAGTAATTTGCATGTAAGTGCCTGTGGGGAGCTACATTCTCAGCTGCAAGCTATAAAACCAGCTGGGATCTTTTTTTTTTAAAAGAAAAAAAAGAGAGCTGAGTCTTTGAAATGGAAAAGGTGGAGGCTTGAAATGGCGACGGTCAGGGAAAACGAAAGTGACTGTGCGAGGGTTGTGATTTTTTTCTATACTCCAGAGGACCGCGCCACGTTTTGACATCAACAAAGGTGGATTAATTTTTGTTTTTTCTCTCTCTCTCTCATCTCTGGGCTGGAATATTGGAGAAACTGTGGGAGTTTTTTTTCCCTTTCTTTTGCTTAAGCTGCCTGCTCCTTGCAGGAAGAGGGGGAAGAGGGGGGGCCTCTTCTCACTTAAAAGTTAAGGCACTCGCTGGAGAATGATGCTTTAAATACCCATCTCAAAGGAAGGAATGTGTGGCTTTGATTGCTGGTTTCTTTACCGTGTGGATTGAGGAATATCTTGCTCATCACCCCAACCCCTCAGAAGCTGGATTTTTCTTTTCCTCCTGAGCCCCCCCTCAACAACTGGGCTAACTGTTTCTCTGAAGCCTTTTTTTTTCTGTGGCTGGAAGACGTTTGTTTGGACCGCTGGCTTTGGGGGAAAGGATCTGTTGTGGTCAATATTTTTTTTTTATTTTTAATCTGCCTGCTTGGAGAGTTGTTTCCTTTAGTTTCATCGTTGTGGATTACAGTATTTTGGTAACTTCTGCTGACATAAGAACTTTCCTGCTGTAACTGTGGAACCAATGACTGCAGTGTTGTAAGCCCTACTATATTGACAAACTGTTACAGCGATCTGCAACATTGGGTTTGAAATACAGTGGATTATTATGGAAAAAGTTACAAGAGGAAAAGCGAAGGAGGAAGAACAAGTTGTAAAGTCTAAGACGACTGGAAAAACAACAGTGGGTGAATCTGCTCAACCATCATCTATGTCTACAGTGCCAATGGATCAGACGCAAATTATGGTGGAAATGGGCAAGTTGATGCAAAAATTCGAGAAAAGTGAGGCTTCAAGGGTGAAAGATAGAAATGAAATAATTAAAGGGCAAGAAAAGATGATGTCAACATTGAATGATTATACAAAAAAAATGGATTTAAATTTGAATAAATTTGCAGGAATGCTGAAAGTGGTTCAAATTGAGGTGGATACTGTAAAGAGTGAAGTAAAAGGGACCCAGGAGGTGGTGCGGGACAGTAAGCTAAAAATGCTGGAACAAGAAATGAGGATTGATGTTGTGGAAGATTTGATGAGAAAGCAGAATATTCTGATCCGTCAGGTACCGGAACGGACTCCGGATTTGTTAAGAGAGAGGGTGGTTCAGTGGTTAAATGGTCTAAAAATGGGGAAGGAATTTGTTCAGGAGGATTTAGGAAGTGTGTTCCGGGTGGGTCCAAGAAGAGGGAGAATGGCACAAAGAAATGTGCTGGTTAAATTTGCAAATTGGGCAGATAAACTAAAAGTAATGGCTCATCTGAAAAGAGCAGGTTCTGATGCGTTGAAATTTGATGGTTCAGAGGTTGAAGTCTATAATGATATTTCATTAAAAGAAAGAACATGGAGGTATAAGATGAGGCCTGTTACTAAATTGTTGAGGAGTAAAAACATAAGGTATAATTGGAGATTTCCACAACAATTGCGATTTTTTTATGAAAAAAGAATGCAAGTTATTGATGAAGGCACTAACCCATTGGAATATTTGAGTATGTTGGGATTGGTACAAGCAGATTCAGAAGAATGGAAAAATCTTAAGAAGGAAATGATGGATTCTGGAGCTTTGGGAAGGGAACAAGGGAGGGAGGAAGCTGGCGGGGCAACAGGTGGAACACCTCAGCGAGGGGAGGAGGAGGAGGAGCTGTCTTTGATTATGGTGGAAGAGGAGATAGGCAAGGAACAATGAGATCTGGATAGTAGCAAGCTTAAGTACTTAATAGAGGTAGAATGGGCAAATAGCGCATAGCGCCGGCAGTAGGGCACGTCTTGCAGGTCCCCCCTCTCCCCTCTTTGGTTGACAGAGGCGACTTTTCGTTGGAAGGTGGGGAGAGTGAAAATGTGTGTTATATGTAGTGGTATGGTGGTAGGGTTGTTGGTGGCACGCCCGATGGAGAGTTTAAAGTTGGAAGAAGAAATTGGATATGGGAAGTATTAAAATAATATCATGGAATGTGAAAGGTACAGGTTCTGTTCTCAAGAGACGGAGGTTGGAATTGGCGTTGAAAAAAGATAGACCAGATATTTTGTTTTTACAGGAGACACATCAGAAGTCAAAAGATACGAATAAACTTTTTTTAGGTTGGATGCAACACTATGAGATGGCGTTTGGAACATCCAAAGCAAGAGGGGTGGCAACCATGATTTCTAGAAAGTTAGGATTTGAAATCACAAAAAAGATTGTTGATCAGGAGGGTAGGTACTTGTTGTTAAGAGGAAAATTGGAGGATGAGGAAATCTTGTTGGTAAATATTTATGCTCCGAATGACCACCAAACAGTGTTTCTCGAAAAAATTCGGAAAATAGTGGAGTTGGAAAATGTTGCTAAAACTATTGTGGCTGGTGATTTTAATTTGATTAGGTCAGGATTAGATTGCACAAATATAGCTAGAAGTGGAATTGGTGTGAAAGGGAAGGTGATGGATAATTGGATGAAAGTTATGGGTTTGAAGGACTCGTGGAGAGAGTTTAAAGGTTTAGAAAGAGCATATTCATTTTTTTCTCACGTGCATGGGACCTATTCGAGAATAGATTATGTTTTTCTTTCGGAAAATTTAATTGGGGATATAGAAGGCACGGAAATTGGGATTATTAAGGAATCGGATCATGCTAAAGTATATTTGGAACTGAAAGTACAAAAAAATACTCAAAGAGTCAGAAATTGGAGGTACGATCCTAATTTGTTCAAAGATCAGAAAAGTAAAGAGCTAATTATGGAAAGCTGGAAAGAAAGTTGGCAATGGAACGATAATAATGAGGTTAATTTTAACGTTGTGTGGGATACCATGAAGTCAGTATTTAGGGGTGAAAGCATAAAATTGGCAAGCTTTAAATATAAAAAGAATAAAGCAGAGTACATAGAAAAAGAAAGGGAAATAAAACAATTACAGGTAGAACACGCAAATAGTAAGGATAAAAAAATTTTTTTGAAACTACAAGGACTTAAGGCAGAAGTAATGGGTAAAGATATAGACAAAGTTAAACGAGATTTGATTTATCTAAATAGGGAATATTTTGAATTTAGTAATAAGAATTCAAAATTATTAGCAAGGGCAGCTAAGGTTAAAAGGGAAAAGAGAGAAATTGGGGTGTTAGTGGATAGGCAAGGTTCAAGGTGCAATAAGAATAGCGATAAATGTAAAATAGTTAGACAATTTTACCAGGAGCTATATGCAAAAAAAGAAATAGATAAAGAAAAGCTTAAGAAGATATTGGAGAGGCAGTTAGGAAATGGGATAAAACAAGAGCACAGGGAGAAAATGGAGGAAAAAATTACTGATAAAGAGGTTAGGGGGGTAATAAGTGGATTGAAGATAGGGAAAGCCCCGGGGGATGATGGATTATCAACAGAGTTCTATAAAGAATTCAAAGAGGTAGTGGTTCCGAAATTGGTGAAATTATACAATTATATATTGGATGGAGGATCAATTCCGACCTCATGGTATAACACCACAATTGTTCTTTTGCCAAAACCTGGAAAGAATTTGGAAAGAGTGGATTCGTACAGACCAATTTCGCTTATAAACCAAGATGCGAAGATCTTCACAGCAATATTGGCTAATCGTTTAAATAGTTTTATGGGGGAATATATAGAGGTTGATCAAGTTGGGTTTTTAAAAGGACGACACATGGCGGATTTGACTAGAAGGGTATTAGATTTAATAGACAATGTCAATCAAACAAAGGAAAAAGTGGGACTACTATCATTGGATATTTTTAAGGCATTCGATTCACTGCAGTGGTCTTCAATTAAGGAAATAGTTAGAAAATATGGGTTTGGGGATAAATTTAATAGGGTTATAGATTTACTATATCAAAAAGGAAATGCTAAGGTTAGAGTGAATGAGGAGCTAACGGACTTGGTAAAGCTAGAGGCGGGCACTAGGCAGGGTTGTCCTTTATCTCCTATCTTGTTCATAATGGCAATGGAGATTTTAGCTAAAAGTATAAGGGAAGATTCAAATATAGAAGGGATTATGGGTAATAAAGTGAGTATGTACGCAGACGATACATTGCTTATGGTGAAGCACCCGGAACAGGTAATGGATAGGATTAAAGATCATTTACAAATATTTCAAGCTATAACTGGATTAAAGATAAACTGGGATAAATCTGAATTGATGTTGTGTAATTTGAAAGTGAGCGAGATGGGTAGGACGGTGTCGACACTTAACATACAAGTTAAAGAGAAGCTGAAGTATCTAGGGATAATCATTTCAAATAAATTAGAAGATCTTAAACGATTGAACTACGACAGCTTGAGAATTGAATTTAAGAATAAAATACAAGAACTCCAGAAGTTAAAGCTGTCATGGTTCGGAAGGATTGCTATGTGTAAAATGATATTGTTACCAAAGATTAACTTTCTATTTGATACACTAGCGATCCATTTAAAAGAGAAAGAAATTAATGAGTTTCAAAAAATGTTTAATGGGTTCTGTAATGGAGGAAAAAAATCTAGGCTTCCAAAGAAACTATGGTATATGTCTCAGAAAAAAGGGGGTCTGGGTATGCCTAATTTGCTAGTATATTATCGAGCATTTCAAGTCAGGAATGTTGTGAAGATCTTGGCAAGAGAAAAGGTGATTTGGGAACAATTGGAAATGAAAGAGTACAGAAATATTGGAAACTTGATTTTCTTGGGAATGAAGGATAAGGTGAAAAGGTCAAACAATACTATGATGAAAGGTCTCATGGAGGTATGGAAGAAGGTAAAAAAAGATATGGTTCCGAATCTCTCTCCAATTTTGGAATTGACTGATATGATGTGTTTCCCAATAAAATTAGATAAAGAAAAAATGGAAATATTGGATAAAAATGGGAGGTTGTTATTGAAGGATTGGTTAAAAGCATGTGAAGTTGATGACGAGCGGAAAAAAATGTTTGAGATTTTAAATTTGAACTGGTTTCAGAAGTTAAAGGTGGATAATTGGAATAAAAAATATAAAAAAGAAATAGGGATAGATAGAGTATATACAGAATTTGAGGAATTGGTAAGGAAGATTAGAAAAGGGGAAAGCAGCACTAAAGGTCTTGTAAGCAAGCTTTATAATATATTGAATAGAGGTGCAGATCCACAGGAGGACTTGAAACGGAAGTGGGAACAAAACTTGAATATAAAAATTGGGGAGATTGAATGGAAAAACAAATGGAAAAAGAGAATTATGAGAACAATGTCTGTAAGAATTAAAGAACATAATTTCAAAATGTTGTGGCAATGGTACCTGACACCATTAAGACTTTACCAGATGGATAACAAAAGAGATAAGTTATGTTGGAGATGTAAAGAATATGACGGAACATATGAACATATGTGGTGGAGCTGTAAAAAAATAAGGGATTTTTGGGCAAGAATAGAAAATGAGTGTGATGAAATATTGGGTAAAAGTGTTAAGTTGGTGTCGGGTACTATTCTTTTAACGAATGTGGAAGGTTTGGGTTTAAATAAGGAGGAAAAAGAACTATTGGAAATCGTATTGACAACAGGTAGACAATGTATAGCTAGAAATTGGAAAAAACGATATAGATATACAGATTGGAGAATGGTATAAAGAAATGTGGAGTTTAGCACTGAATGATAAATTGACATGGGAGATTAAAGTCAAAAGAGATAATTTAAAAGAGAATAGATTCTGGAATATATGGAAACCGTTTGTGGATCACTCTATTATGGCAAGCGATAGTTCAGGACCAGTACCATCACAAAGAAGCTTCTGGAACTGAGTAGAAAATAAACTCTCCGGGCATTGTATATATACACAGGGTGATTATTATTGGTTAAAAAAGATTAGTGCTAGTACAGAAAGTTTTTTCTATCATTTTGGATTTTGAAATAATGGTTTTTAATATTTGGTGGTTAAATAGTAGTTAATGAGTATAGATATTGTTATGTGCTAGCATATAGTAATGTCTGTTAGTATGATATTAAGGATTTGTTAGTGTATTGTATCGTTAATGTATTGTTAATGCTTTTTTTTTCGTTTTCTGTATGTCTATTAAAAACTCAATAAAAAAAATTTAAAAAAAAAAAAAGAAAGAGAGAATGTAAAGCTGTGAGTGAAAGAGGGAGAGAAAGAGAAGCATTGAGTGAGAGATAGAGAAATAGAGTCTGGCAGAGAGAGAAAGAGAAGCTGTGTGTGAGAGAGAGAATGTGAGTGAGAGCGAGAGAGCGAAAGAGAAGCTGTGAGTGAAAGAGAGAGAGAGAGAAGCTGTGAGTGAGAGAGAGAGAGTTGCTGTGAGTGAGTGAGAGAGAGAAACAGAAGCTGCGAGTGAGAGAGAGAAAGAGAAGCTGTGAGTGAGAGACAGAAAGAGAGAAAGAGAAGCTGTGAGTGAGTGAGAGAGAGAAGCTGTGAGTGAGAGAGAGAGAGAAAGAGAAGCTGTGAGTGAGAGAGAAATAGAAGCTGTGAGTGAGTGAGAGAGAGAGAAGCTGTGAGTGAGAGAGAGAGAGAAAGAGAAGCTGTGAGTGTGAGAGAGAGAGAGAAAGAGAAGCTGTGAGTGAGAGAGAGAAAGAGAAGCTGAGAAAGAGAGAGTGAAAGAGAAGCTGTGAGTGTGAGAGAGAGAAGCTGTGAGTGAGTGAGAGAGAAGTTGTGAGTGAGAGAGAGAAAGAGAAGCTGTGAGTGAGAGAGAGAGAGAAAGAGAAGCTGTAAGTGAGAGAGAGAGAGAGAAGCTGAGAAAGAGAGAGAGAAAAAGAAGCTGTAAGTGAGAGAGAAAGTGAAGCTGTGCGTGACACACAGAGAGAGAAGCTGTGAGTGAGAGAGAGAGAGAAAGAGATGCTGTGAGTGAGAGAGAAACAGAAGCTGTGAATGAGAGAGAGAGAGAGAAGGTGTGAGTGAGAGAGAGAAAAAAAGAGAAGCTGTGAGAGAGAGAGAGAGAAAGAGAAGCCATGAGTGAGAGAGAAAGAGAAAGAGAAGCTGAGAGTGACACAGAGAGAGAGAAGCTGTGAGTGAGAGAGAGAGAGAATGAGAAGCTCTGTGTGTGAGAGAGAGAAAGAGAAGCTGTGTGTGTGAGAGAGAAAGAGAAGCTGTGTGAGTGAGAGAGAGAGAGAGAGAAGCTGTGTGTGTGAGAGAGATTAAGAGAAGCTGTGTGTGTGTGAGAGAGAAAGAGACACTGTGTGTGTGAGAGAGAGAGAGAGAGAAAGAGAAGCTGTGAGTGAGAGAGAGAGATGCTGTGAGTGAGAGAGAATGAGAGAAGCTGTGTGTGAGAGAAAAAGAGAAAGTGAAGCTGTGTGTGGGAGAAAGAGAGAATGTAAAGCTGTGAGTGAAAGAGGGAGAGAAAGAGAAGCATTGAGTGAGAGATAGAGAAATAGAGTCTGGGAGAGAGAGAAAGAGAAGCTGTGTGTGAGAGAGAGAATGTGAGTGAGAGCGAGAGAGCGAAAGAGAAGCTGTGAGTGAAAGAGAGAGAGAGAGAGAAGCTGTGAGTGAGAGAGAGAGAGAGTTGCTGTGAGTGAGTGAGAGAGAGAAACAGAAGCTGCGAGTGAGAGAGAGAAAGAGAAGCTGTGAGTGAGAGACAGAAAGAGAGAAAGAGAAGCTGTGAGTGAGTGAGAGAGAAAAAGCTGTGAGTGAGAGAGAGAGAGAAAGAGATGCTTTGAGTGAGAGAGAGAAACAGAAGCTGTGACTGAGAGAGAGAGAGAAAGAGAGTCTGTGAGAGAGAGAGAAATAGAAGCTGTGAGTGAGAGAGAAAGAGAAGCTGTGAGTGAGTGAGTGAGAGAGAAGCTGTGAGTGAGAGAGAGAGAGAGAAAGAGAAGCTGTGAGTGAGAGAGAAATAGAAGCTGTGAGTGAGTGAGAGAGAGAGAAGCTGTGAGTGAGAGAGAGAGAGAAAGAGAAGCTGTGAGTGAGAGAGAGAGAGAAAGAGAAGCTGTGAGTGAGAGAGAGAAAGAGAAGCTGAGAGAGAGTGAAAGAGAAGCTGTGAGTGAGTGAGAGAGAGAAGCTGTGAGTGAGTGAGAGAGAAGTTGTGAGTGAGAGAGAGAAAGAGAAGCTGTGAGTGAGAGAGAGAGAGAGAAAGAGAAGCTGTAAGTGAGAGAGAGAGAGAAAGAGAAGCTGAGAAAGAGAGAGAGAAAAAGAAGCTGTAAGTGAGAGAGAAAGAGAAGCTGTGCGTGACACACAGAGAGAGAAGCTGTGAGTGAGAGAGAGAGAGAAAGAGATGCTGTGAGTGAGAGAGAAACAGAAGCTGTGAATGAGAGAGAGAGAAAGAGAAGGTGTGAGTGCAAGAGAGAGAGAAAGGGAAGCTGGGTGTGTGTGTGAGAGAAAGAGAAGCTGTGAGTGGGAGAGAGAGAGAAAGAGAAGCTGTGATTGAGAGAGAGAAAAGCTGTGAGTGAGATAGAGAGAAAGTGAAGCTGTGAGAGAGAGAAGCTGTGAGTGAGAGAGAGATAGAAAGAGAAGCTGTGAGTGAGAGAGAGAGAAAGAAAGAAAGAGAAGCTGTGAGTAAGAGAGAGAAAGAGATGCTGTGAGTGAGAGAGAGAGAAACAGAAGCTGTGAGTGAGAGAGAGAGAGTCTGATTGAGAAAGAGAGAGAGAAAGAGCAGCTGTGAGTGAGAGAGAGAGAGAGAAGTTGTGAGTGAGAGAGAGAGAAGTTGTGAGTGAGAGAAAGAGAAGCTGTGAGTGAGAGAGAGAGAGAGAGAAACTGTGAGTGAGAGAGAGAAAGAGAAACTGTGAGTGAGTGAGAAAGAAAGAGAAGCTGTGAGTGTGGGAGAAAGAGAAGCTGTGAGTGAGAGAGAGAGAGAAAGAGAAGCTGTGAGTGAGAGAGAGAAAGAGAAGCTGAGAAAGAGAGAGTGAAAGAGAAGCTGTGAGTGAGAGAGAGAGAGAAGCTGTGAGTGAGTGAGAGAGAAGTTGTGAGTGAGAGAGAGAAAGAGAAGCTGTGAGTGAGAGAGAGAGAGAGAAAGAGAAGCTGTAAGTGAGAGAGAGAGAGAAAGAGAAGCTGAGAAAGAGAGAGAGAAAAAGAAGCTGTAAGTGAGAGAGAAAGAGAAGCTGTCAGTGACACAGAGAGAGAGAAGCTGTGAGTGAGAGAGAGAGAGAAAGAGATGCTGTGAGTGAGAGAGAAACAGAAGCTGTGAATGAGAGAGAGAGAGAAAGAAGGTGTGAGTGCGAGAGAGAGAGAAAGGGAAGCTGGGTGTGTGTGAGAGAGAAAGAGAAGCTGTGAGTGGGAGAGAGAGAGAAAGAGAAGCTGTGAGTGAGAGAGAGAGAAGCTGTGAGTGAGATAGAGAGAAAGAGAAGCTGTGAGAGAGAGAGAGAAGCTGTGAGTGAGAGAGAGATAGAAAGAGAAGCTGTGAGTGAGAGAGAGAGAGAAAGAAAGAAAGAGAAGCTGTGAGTGAGAGAGAGAAAGAGATGCTGTGAGTGAGAGAGAGAGAAACAGAAGCTGTGAGTGAGAGAGAGAGTATGATTGAGAAAGAGAGAGAGAAAGAGTAGCTGTGAGTGAGAGAGAGAGAGAAGTTGTGAGTGAGAGAGAGAGAAGTTGTGAGTGAGAGAAAGAGAAGCTGTGAGTGAGAGAGAGAGAGAGAAACTGTGAGTGAGAGAGAGAAAGAGAAACTGTGAGTGAGTGAGAAAGAAAGAGAAGCTGTGAGTGTGGGAGAGAGAGAAGCTGTGAGTGAGAGAGAGAGAGAGAAAGAGATGCTGTGAGTGAAAGAAAGAGAGCGAAAGAGAAGCTGTGAGTGAGAGAAAGAGAAAGAGAAGCTGTGAGTGAGTGAGAGAGAGAAAGGAAAGCTGTGAGTGTGTGTGAGAGAGAGAGCTGTGAGTGAGAGAGAGAGAAAGAGAAGCTGTGAGTGAGAGAGAGAGAGAGAAAGAGAAGCTGTGAGTGAGAGAGAGAAAGAGAAGCTGAGAAAGAGAGAGTGAAAGAGAAGTTGTGAGTGAGAGAGAGAGATGCTGTGAGTGAGAGAGAATGAGAGAAGCTGTGTGTGAGAGAAAGAGAAAGTGAAGCTGTGTGTGGGAGAAAGAGAGAATGTGAAGCTGTGAGTGAAAGAGGGAGAGAAAGAGAAGCATTGAGTGAGAGAGAGAGGAATAGAGTCTGTGAGAGAGAGAGAAAGAGAAGCTGTGTGTGTGAGAGAGAGAAGCTGTGAGTGAGAGCGAAAAAGCGAAAGAGAAGCTGTGAGTGAAAGAGAGAGAGAGAAAGAGAAGATGTGAGTGAGAGAGAGGGAGAGTTGCTGTGAGTGTGAGAGAGAGAAACAGAAGCTGTGAGTGAGAGAAAGAGAGAAAGAGAAGCTGTGAGTGAGAGAGAGAGAAAGAGAAGCTGTGAGTGAGAGAGAGAGAGAAAAAGCTGTGAGTGAGAGAGAGAGAAAGAGATGCTTTGAGTGAGAGAGAGAGAAATAGAAGCTGTGAGTGAGAGAGAGAGAAAAAGAGTCTGTGTGAGAAAGAGAGAAAGAGAAGCTGTGAGTGAGAGAGAGAAGCTGTGAGTGAGAGAGAGAGAAGCTGTGAGTGAGAGAGAGAGAAATAGAAGCTGTGAGTTAGAGAGAAAGAGAAACTGTGAGTGAGTGGGAGAGAGAGAAGCTGTGAGTGAGAGAGAGAGACAGAGAGAGAGAAAGAGAAGCTGTGTGTGTGTGAGAGAGAAAGAGAAGCTGTGAGTGAGAGAGATTAAGAGAAGCTGAGAAAAAGAGAGTGAAAGAGAAGATGTGAGTGAGAGAGAGAGAAGCTGTGAGTGAGAGAGAGAGAAGCTGTGAGTGGGAGAGAGAGAGAAAGAGAAGCTGTGAGTGAGAGACAGAGAGAAAGAGAAGCTGTGATTGAGAGACAGAGAGAAAGAGAAGCTGTGAGTGAGTGAGAGAGAAAGAGAATCTGAGAAAGAGAGAGAGAAAGAGAAGCTGTGAGTGAGAGAGAAAGAGAAAGAGAAGCTGTGAGTGACACAGAGAGAGAGAAGCTGTGAGTGAGTGAGAGAGAGAAAGAGATGCTGTGAGTGAGAGAGAAACAGAAGCTGTGAATGAGAGAGAGAGAGAAATAGAAGGTGTGAGTGAGAGAGAGAGAGAAAGGGAAGCTGTGAGTGAGAGAGAGAGAGAAGCTGTGAGTGAGATAGAGAGAAAGAGAAGCTGTGAGAGAGAGAGAGAAGCTGTGAGTGAGAGAGAGATAGAAAGAGAAGCTGTGAGTGAGAGAGAGAGAAAGAAAGAAAGAGAAGCTGTGAGTGAGAGAGAGAAAGAGATGCTGTGAGTGAGAGAGAGAGAAACAGAAGCTGTGAGTGAGAGAGAGAGAGTCTGATTGAGAAAGAGAGAGAGAAAGAGAAGCTGTGAGTGAGAGAGTGAGAGAAGCTGTGAGTGAGAGAGAGAAGTTGTGAATGAGAGAGAGAGAGAAAGAGAAGCTGTGAGCGAGAGAGAAAGGGAAGCTGTGAATGAGTGAGAGCGAGAAAGAGAAGCTGTGAGAGAGAAAGAGAGAAAGAGAAGCTGTGTGTGAGAGAGATAGAAAGAGATGCTGTGAGAGAGACAAAGAGAGAGAAAGAGAAGCTGTTAGTGAGAGAGAGAGAGAGAGAGAGAGAAAGAGAAGCTGTGAGAGAGAAAGAGAGAAAGAGAAGCTGTGTGTGTGAGAGAGAGAGAAACGGTGAGTGAGAGAGAGAAAGAGAAATTGTGAGTGAGTGAGTGAGAAAGAGAAGCTGTGAGTGAGAGAGAGAGAAGCTGTGAGTGAGAGAGAGAGAAGCTGTGAGTGAGAGAGAGAGAGTTGCTGTGAGTGAGTGTGAGAGAGAAATAGAAGCTGCGAGTGAAAGAGAGAAAGAGAGAAAGAGAAGCTGTGAGTGAGAGAGAGAGAAGCTGTGAGTGAGAGAGAGAGAGAAAGAGAAGCTGTGAGTGAGAGAGAGAGAGAAAGAGAAGCTGTGAGTGAGAGAGAGAAAAAGAGAATCTGAGAAAGAGAGAGAGAAAGAGAAGCTGTGAGTGAGAGAGAAAGAGAAAGAGAAGCTGTGAGTGAAACAGAGAGAGAGAAGCTGTGAGTGATTGAGAGAGAGAAAGAGATGCAGTGAGTGAGAGAGAAACAGAAGCTGTGAATGAGAGAGAGAGAGAAAGAGAAGGTGTGAGTGTGAGAGAGAGAAAAAGGGAAGCTGGGTGTGAGAGAGAGAGAAAGAGAAGCTGTGAGTGGGAGAGAGAGAGAAAGAGAAGCTGTGGGGGAGAGAGAGATACTGTGAGTGAGAGAGAGAAAGAGAAACTGTGAGTGAGTGAGAGAGAAAGAGAAGCTGTGAGTTTGGGAGAGAGAAGATGTGAGTGAGAGAGAGAGAGAAAGAGATGCTGTGAGTGAAAGAAAGAGAGTGAAAGAGAAGCTGTGAGTGAGAGAGAGAGAAAGAGAAGCTGTGAGTGAGTGAGAGAGAGAAAGGGAAGCTGTGAGTGTGTGACAGAGTGAGTGCTGTGAGTGAGAGAGAGAGAAAGAGAAGCTGTGAGTGAGAGAGAAAGAGAGAGAAAGAGAAGCTGTGAGTGAGAGATAGAGAAAGAGAATCTGAGAAAGAGTGTGTGAAAGAGAAGCTGTGAGAGAGAGAGAGAGAGAGAGAACCTGTGAGTGAGAGAGAGAGAAACTGTGAGTGAGAGAGAGAGAGAGAAAGAGATGCTGTGAGTGAGAGAGAAACAGAAGCTGTGAATGAGAGAGAGAGAGAGAGAGAGAAGGTGTGAGTGAGAGAGAGAGAAAAAGAGAAGCTGTGAGAGAGAGAGAGAGAAAGAGAAGCCATGAGTGAGAGAGAAAGAGAAAGAGAAGCTGTGAGTGACACACAGAGAGAGAAGCTGTGAGTGAGAGAGAGAGAGAATGAGAAGCTCTGTGTGTGAGAGAGAGAAAGAGAAGCTGTGTGTGTGAGAGAGAAAGAGAAGCTGTGTGAGCGAGAGAGAGAGAGAGAGAGAAGCTGTGTGTGTGAGAGAGATTAAGAGAAGCTGTGTGTGTGCGAGAGAGAAAGAGACACTGTGTGTGTGTGAGAGAGAGAGAGAGAGAAAGAGAAGCTGTGAGTGAGAGAGAGAGATGCTGTGAGTGAGAGAGAGAAAGAGAAGCTGAGAAAGAGAGAGTGAAAGAGAAGCTGTCAGTGAGAGAGAGAGAGAAGCTGTGAGTGAGAGAGAGAGAAGCTGTGAGTGAGAGAGGGAGAGAAAGAGAAGCTGTGAGTGTGAGAGAGAGAAAGAGAAGCTGTGAGTGAGAGACAGAAAAAGAGAATCTGAGAAAGAGAGAGAGAAAGAGAAGCTGTGAGTGAGAGAGAAAGAGAAAGAGAAAGAGAAGCTGTGAGTGACACAGAGAGAGAGAAGCTGTGAGTGAGTGAGAGAGAGAAAGAGATGCAGTGAGTGAGAGAGAAACAGAAGCTGTGAATGAGAGAGAGAGAGAAAGAGAAGGTGTGAGTGTGTGAGAGAGAAAAAGGGAAGCTGGGTGTGAGAGAGAGAGAAAGAGAAGCTGTGAGTGGGAGAGAGAGAAAGAGAAGCTGTGGGGGAGAGAGAGAGATACTGTGAGTGAGAGAGAGAAAGAGAAACTGTGAGTGAGTGAGAGAGAAAGAGAAGCTGTGAGTTTGGGAGAAAGAAGATGTGAGTGAGAGAGAGAGAAAGAGATGCCGTGAGTGAAAGAAAGAGAGTGAAAGAGAAGCTGTGAGTGAGAGAGAGAGAGAAAGAGAAGCTTGAGTGAGTGAGAGAGAGAAAGGGAAGCTGTGAGTGTGTGACAGAGTGAGTGCTGTGAGTGAGAGAGAGAAAGAGAAGCTGTGAGTGAGAGAGAAAGAGAGAGAAAGAGAAGCTGTGAGTGAGAGATAGAGAAAGAGAATCTGAGAAAGAGTGTGTGAAAGAGAAGCTGTGAGAGAGAGAGAGAGAGAGAGAACCTGTGAGTGAGAGAGAGAGAAACTGTGAGTGAGAGAGAGAGAGAGAAAGAGATGCTGTGAGTGAGAGAGAAACAGAAGCTGTGAATGAGAGAGAGAGAGAGAGAGAAGGTGTGAGTGAGAGAGAGAAAAAAAGAGAAGCTGTGAGAGAGAGAGAGAAAGAGAAGCCATGAGTGAGAGAGAAAGAGAAAGAGAAGCTGTGAGTGACACAGAGAGAGAGAAGCTGTGAGTGAGAGAGAGAGAGAATGAGAAGCTCTGTGTGTGAGAGAGAGAAAGAGAAGCTGTGTGTGTGAGAGAGAAAGAGAAGCTGTGTGAGTGAGAGAGAGAGAGAGAGAAGCTGTGTGTGTGAGAGA
This sequence comes from Bradypodion ventrale, assembly GCA_035047345.1. Lineage (NCBI taxonomy): Eukaryota > Metazoa > Chordata > Lepidosauria > Squamata > Chamaeleonidae > Bradypodion > Bradypodion ventrale. Next base: position 228,244,757 of record JAWDJE010000001.1, read on the forward strand.
GATTAAGAGAAGCTGTGTGTGTGTGAGAGAGAAAGAGACACTGTGTGTGTGTGAGAGAGAGAGAGAGAAAGAGAAGCTGTGAGTGAGAGAGAGAGATGCTGTGAGTGAGAGAGAATGAGAGAAGCTGTGTGTGAGAGAAAGAGAAAGTGAAGCTGTGTGTGGGAGAAAGAGAGAATGTGAAGCTGTGAGTGAAAGAGGGAGAGAAAGAGAAGCATTGAGTGAGAGAGAGAGGAATAGAGTCTGTGAGAGAGAGAGAAAGAGAAGCTGTGTGTGTGAGAGAGAGAAGCTGTGAGTGAGAGCGAAAAAGCGAAAGAGAAGCTGTGAGTGAAAGAGAGAGAGAGAAAGAGAAGTTGTGAGTGAGAGAGAGGGAGAGTTGCTGTGAGTGTGAGAGAGAGAAACAGAAGCTGTGAGTGAGAGAAAGAGAGAAAGAGAAGCTGTGAGTGAGAGAGAGAGAAAGAGAAGCTGTGAGTGAGAGAGAGAGAGAAAAAGCTGTGAGTGAGAGAGAGAGAAAGAGATGCTTTGAGTGAGAGAGAGAGAAATAGAAGCTGTGAGTGAGAGAGAGAGAAAAAGAGTCTGTGTGAGAAAGAGAGAAAGAGAAGCTGTGAGTGAGAGAGAGAGAGAAGCTGTGAGTGAGAGAGAGAAGCTGTGAGTGAGAGAGAGAGAAATAGAAGCTGTGAGTTAGAGAGATAGAGAAACTGTGAGTGAGTGGGAGAGAGAGAAGCTGTGAGTGAGAGAGAGAGACAGAGAGAGAGAAAGAGAAGCTGTGTGTGTGAGAGAAAGAAAGAGAAGCTGAGAGTGAGAGAGAGAAAGAGAAGCTGAGAAAAAGAGAGTGAAAGAGAAGATGTGAGTGAGAGAGAGAGAAGCTGTGAGTGAGAGAGAGAGAAGCTGTGAGTGGGAGAGAGAGAGAAAGAGAAGCTGTGAGTGAGAGACAGAGAGAAAGAGAAGCTGTGAGTGAGAGACAGAGAGAAAGAGAAGCTGTGAGTGAGAGAGAGAGAAAGAGAATCTGAGAAAGAGAGAGAGAAAGAGAAGCTGTGAGTGAGAGAGAAAGAGAAAGAGAAGCTGTGAGTGACACAGAGAGAGAGAAGCTGTGAGTGAGTGAGAGAGAGAAAGAGATGCTGTGAGTGAGAGAGAAACAGAAGCTGTGAATGAGAGAGAGAGAGAAATAGAAGGTGTGAGTGAGAGAGAGAGAGAAAGGGAAGCTGTGAGTGAGAGAGAGAGAGAAGCTGTGAGTGAGATAGAGAGAAAGAGAAGCTGTGAGAGAGAGAGAGAAGCTGTGAGTGAGAGAGAGATAGAAAGAGAAGCTGTGAGTGAGAGAGAGAGAAAGAAAGAAAGAGAAGCTGTGAGTGAGAGAGAGAAAGAGATGCTGTGAGTGAGAGAGAGAGAAACAGAAGCTGTGAGTGAGAGAGAGAGAGTCTGATTGAGAAAGAGAGAGAGAAAGAGAAGCTGTGAGTGAGAGAGTGAGAGAAGCTGTGAGTGAGAGAGAGAAGTTGTGAATGAGAGAGAGAGAGAAAGAGAAGCTGTGAGCGAGAGAGAAAGGGAAGCTGTGAATGAGTGAGAGCGAGAAAGAGAAGCTGTGAGAGAGAAAGAGAGAAAGAGAAGCTGTGTGTGAGAGAGATAGAAAGAGATGCTGTGAGAGAGACAAAGAGAGAGAAAGAGAAGCTGTTAGTGAGAGAGAGAGAGAGAGAGAGAGAAAGAGAAGCTGTGAGAGAGAAAGAGAGAAAGAGAAGCTGTGTGTGTGAGAGAGAGAGAAACGGTGAGTGAGAGAGAGAAAGAGAAATTGTGAGTGAGTGAGTGAGAAAGAGAAGCTGTGAGTGAGAGAGAGAGAAGCTGTGAGTGAGAGAGAGAGAAGCTGTGAGTGAGAGAGAGAGAGTTGCTGTGAGTGAGTGTGAGAGAGAAATAGAAGCTGCGAGTGAAAGAGAGAAAGAGAGAAAGAGAAGCTGTGAGTGAGAGAGAGAGAAGCTGTGAGTGAGAGAGAGAGAGAAAGAGAAGCTGTGAGTGAGAGAGAGAGAGAAAGAGAAGCTGTGAGTGAGAGAGAGAAAAAGAGAATCTGAGAAAGAGAGAGAGAAAGAGAAGCTGTGAGTGAGAGAGAAAGAGAAAGAGAAGCTGTGAGTGAAACAGAGAGAGAGAAGCTGTGAGTGATTGAGAGAGAGAAAGAGATGCAGTGAGTGAGAGAGAAACAGAAGCTGTGAATGAGAGAGAGAGAGAAAGAGAAGGTGTGAGTGTGAGAGAGAGAAAAAGGGAAGCTGGGTGTGAGAGAGAGAGAAAGAGAAGCTGTGAGTGGGAGAGAGAGAGAAAGAGAAGCTGTGGGGGAGAGAGAGATACTGTGAGTGAGAGAGAGAAAGAGAAACTGTGAGTGAGTGAGAGAGAAAGAGAAGCTGTGAGTTTGGGAGAGAGAAGATGTGAGTGAGAGAGAGAGAGAAAGAGATGCTGTGAGTGAAAGAAAGAGAGTGAAAGAGAATCTGTGAGTGAGAGAGAGAGAAAGAGAAGCTGTGAGTGAGTGAGAGAGAGAAAGGGAAGCTGTGAGTGTGTGACAGAGTGAGTGCTGTGAGTGAGAGAGAGAGAAAGAGAAGCTGTGAGTGAGAGAGAAAGAGAGAGAAAGAGAAGCTGTGAGTGAGAGATAGAGAAAGAGAATCTGAGAAAGAGTGTGTGAAAGAGAAGCTGTGAGAGAGAGAGAGAGAGAGAACCTGTGAGTGAGAGAGAGAGAAACTGTGAGTGAGAGAGAGAGAGAGAAAGAGATGCTGTGAGTGAGAGAGAAACAGAAGCTGTGAATGAGAGAGAGAGAGAGAGAGAGAAGGTGTGAGTGAGAGAGAGAGAAAAAGAGAAGCTGTGAGAGAGAGAGAGAGAAAGAGAAGCCATGAGTGAGAGAGAAAGAGAAAGAGAAGCTGTGAGTGACACACAGAGAGAGAAGCTGTGAGTGAGAGAGAGAGAGAATGAGAAGCTCTGTGTGTGAGAGAGAGAAAGAGAAGCTGTGTGTGTGAGAGAGAAAGAGAAGCTGTGTGAGCGAGAGAGAGAGAGAGAGAGAGAAGCTGTGTGTGTGAGAGAGATTAAGAGAAGCTGTGTGTGTGAGAGAGAGAAAGAGACACTGTGTGTGTGTGAGAGAGAGAGAGAGAGAAAGAGAAGCTGTGAGTGAGAGAGAGAGATGCTGTGAGTGAGAGAGAGAAAGAGAAGCTGAGAAAGAGAGAGTGAAAGAGAAGCTGTCAGTGAGAGAGAGAGAGAAGCTGTGAGTGAGAGAGAGAGAAGCTGTGAGTGAGAGAGGGAGAGAAAGAGAAGCTGTGAGTGTGAGAGAGAGAAAGAGAAGCTGTGAGTGAGAGACAGAAAAAGAGAATCTGAGAAAGAGAGAGAGAAAGAGAAGCTGTGAGTGAGAGAGAAAGAGAAAGAGAAAGAGAAGCTGTGAGTGACACAGAGAGAGAGAAGCTGTGAGTGAGTGAGAGAGAGAAAGAGATGCAGTGAGTGAGAGAGAAACAGAAGCTGTGAATGAGAGAGAGAGAGAAAGAGAAGGTGTGAGTGTGTGAGAGAGAAAAAGGGAAGCTGGGTGTGAGAGAGAGAGAAAGAGAAGCTGTGAGTGGGAGAGAGAGAAAGAGAAGCTGTGGGGGAGAGAGAGAGATACTGTGAGTGAGAGAGAGAAAGAGAAACTGTGAGTGAGTGAGAGAGAAAGAGAAGCTGTGAGTTTGGGAGAAAGAAGATGTGAGTGAGAGAGAGAGAAAGAGATGCCGTGAGTGAAAGAAAGAGAGTGAAAGAGAAGCTGTGAGTGAGAGAGAGAGAGAAAGAGAAGCTTGAGTGAGTGAGAGAGAGAAAGGGAAGCTGTGAGTGTGTGACAGAGTGAGTGCTGTGAGTGAGAGAGAGAAAGAGAAGCTGTGAGTGAGAGAGAAAGAGAGAGAAAGAGAAGCTGTGAGTGAGAGATAGAGAAAGAGAATCTGAGAAAGAGTGTGTGAAAGAGAAGCTGTGAGAGAGAGAGAGAGAGAGAGAACCTGTGAGTGAGAGAGAGAGAAACTGTGAGTGAGAGAGAGAGAGAGAAAGAGATGCTGTGAGTGAGAGAGAAACAGAAGCTGTGAATGAGAGAGAGAGAGAGAGAGAAGGTGTGAGTGAGAGAGAGAAAAAAAGAGAAGCTGTGAGAGAGAGAGAGAAAGAGAAGCCATGAGTGAGAGAGAAAGAGAAAGAGAAGCTGTGAGTGACACAGAGAGAGAGAAGCTGTGAGTGAGAGAGAGAGAGAATGAGAAGCTCTGTGTGTGTGAGAGAGAAAGAGAAGCTGTGTGTGTGAGAGAGAAAGAGAAGCTGTGTGAGTGAGAGAGAGAGAGAGAGAAGCTGTGTGTGTGAGAGAGATTAAGAGAAGCTGTGTGTGTGTGAGAGAGAAAGAGACACTGTGTGTGTGTGAGAGAGAGAGAGAGAAAGAGAAGCTGTGAGTGAGAGAGAGAGATGCTGTGAGTGAGAGAGAATGAGAGAAGCTGTGTGTGAGAGAAAGAGAAAGTGAAGCTGTGTGTGGGAGAAAGAGAGAATGTGAAGCTGTGAGTGAAAGAGGGAGAGAAAGAGAAGCATTGAGTGAGAGAGAGAGGAATAGAGTCTGTGAGAGAGAGAGAAAGAGAAGCTGTGTGTGTGAGAGAGAGAAGCTGTGAGTGAGAGCGAAAAAGCGAAAGAGAAGCTGTGAGTGAAAGAGAGAGAGAGAAAGAGAAGTTGTGAGTGAGAGAGAGGGAGAGTTGCTGTGAGTGTGAGAGAGAGAAACAGAAGCTGTGAGTGAGAGAAAGAGAGAAAGAGAAGCTGTGAGTGAGAGAGAGAGAAAGAGAAGCTGTGAGTGAGAGAGAGAGAGAAAAAGCTGTGAGTGAGAGAGAGAGAAAGAGATGCTTTGAGTGAGAGAGAGAGAAATAGAAGCTGTGAGTGAGAGAGAGAGAAAAAGAGTCTGTGTGAGAAAGAGAGAAAGAGAAGCTGTGAGTGAGAGAGAGAGAGAAGCTGTGAGTGAGAGAGAGAGAAGCTGTGAGTGAGAGAGAGAGAAATAGAAGCTGTGAGTTAGAGAGATAGAGAAACTGTGAGTGAGTGGGAGAGAGAGAAGCTGTGAGTGAGAGAGAGAGACAGAGAGAGAGAAAGAGAAGCTGTGTGTGTGAGAGAAAGAAAGAGAAGCTGAGAGTGAGAGAGAGAAAGAGAAGCTGAGAAAAAGAGAGTGAAAGAGAAGATGTGAGTGAGAGAGAGAGAAGCTGTGAGTGAGAGAGAGAGAAGCTGTGAGTGGGAGAGAGAGAGAAAGAGAAGCTGTGAGTGAGAGACAGAGAGAAAGAGAAGCTGTGAGTGAGAGACAGAGAGAAAGAGAAGCTGTGAGTGAGAGAGAGAGAAAGAGAATCTGAGAAAGAGAGAGAGAAAGAGAAGCTGTGAGTGAGAGAGAAAGAGAAAGAGAAGGTGTGAGTGAGAGAGAGAGAGAAAGGGAAGCTGTGAGTGAGAGAGAGAGAGAAGCTGTGAGTGAGAGAGAGACAGAAAGAGAATCTGAGTGAGAGAGAGAGAAGCTGTGAGTGAGATAGAGAGAAAGAGAAGCTGTGAGAGAGAGAGAAGCTGTGAGTGAGAGAGAGATAGAAAGAGAAGCTGTGAGTGAGAGAGAGAGAAAGAAAGAAAGAGAAGCTGTGTGTGAGAGAGAGAAAGAGATGCTGTGAGTGAGAGAGAGAGAAACAGAAGCTGTGAGTGAGAGAGAGAGTCTGATTGAGAAAGAGAGAGAGAAAGAGAAGCTGTGAGTGAGAGAGAGAGAGAAGCTGTGAGTGAGAGAGGGAGAAGTTGTGAATGAGAGAGAGAGAGAAAGAGAAGCTGTGAGCGAGAGAGAAAGGGAAGCTGTGAATGAGTGAGACCGAGAAAGAGAAGCTGTGAGAGAGAAAGAGAGAAAGAGAAGCTGTGTGTGAGAGAGATAGAAAGAGATGCTGTGAGAGAGACAAAGAGAGAGAAAGAGAAGCTGTTAGTGAGAGAGAGAGAGAGAAAGAGAAGCTGTAAGAGAGAAAGAGAGAAAGAGAAGCTGTGTGTGTGAGAGAGAGAGAAACGGTGAGTGAGAGAGAGAAAGAGAAACTGTGAGTGAGTGAGTGAGAAAGAGAAGCTGTGAGTGTGAGAGAGAGAAGCTGTGAGTGAGAGAGAGAGAAGCTGTGAGTGAGAGAGAGAGAGTTGCTGTGAGTGAGTGTGAGAGAGAAATAGAAGCTGCGAGTGAGAGAGAGAAAGAGAGAAAGAGAAGCTGTGAGTGAGAGAGAGAAAGAGAGAAAGAGAAGCTGTGAGTGAGAGAGAGAGAAAAAAGATGTGAGTGAGAGAGAGAGAAAGAGAGTCTGTGTGAGAAAGAGAGGAAGAGAAGCTGTGGTGAGAGAGAGAGAAGCTGTGAGTGAGAGAGAGAAGCTGTGAGTGAGAGAGAGAGAGAAATAGAAGCTGTGAGTGAGAGAGAAAGAGAAGCTGTGAGTGAGTGAGAGAGAGAGAGAAGCTGTGAGTGAGAGATAGAAAGAAAGAGAAGCTGTGAGTGAGAGAGAGAGAGAGAGAAAGAGAAGCTGTGAGTGAGAGAGAGAAAGAGAAGCTGAGAAAGAGTGAGTGAAGGAGAAGCTGTGAGTGAAAGAGAGAGAGAGAAGCTGTGAGTGAGAGAGAGAGAGCAAGAGAAGCTGTAAGTGAGAGATAGAGAGAAAGAGAATCTGAGAAAGAGAGAGAAAGAGAAGCTGTAAGTGAGAGAGAAAGAGAAGCTGTGAGTGACACAGAGAGAGAGAAGCTGTGAGTGAGAGAGAGAGAAAGAGAAGGTGTGAGTGCGAGAGAGAGAGAAAGGGAAGCTGGGTGTGTGTGAGAGAGAAAGAGAAGCTGTGAGTGGGAGAAAGAGAGAAAGAGAAGCTGTGTGTGTGAGAGAGAGAAACTGTGAGTGAGAGAGAGAAAGAGAAACTGTGAGTGAGTGAGAAAGAAAGAGAAGCTGTGAGTGTGGGAGAGAGAGAAGCTGTGAGTGAGAGAGAGAGAGAGAAAGAGATGCTGTGAGTGAAAGAAAGAGAGAAAGAGAAGCTGTGAGTGAGAGAGAGAGAGAAAGAGAAGCTGTGAGTGAGAGAGAGAAAGAGAAGCTGAGAAAGAGAGAGTGAAAGAGAAGCTGTGAGTGAGAGAGAGAGAAGCTGTCAGTGAGAGAGAGAGAAGCTGTGAGTGAGAGAAAGAGAAAGTGAAGCTGTGTGTGAGAGAAAGAGAAAGTGAAGCTGTGTGTGAGAGAAAGAGAGAAAGTGAAGCTGTGAGTGAGAGAGAGAGATAAAGAGAAGCATTGAGTGAGAGAGAGAGGAATAGAGTCTGTGAGAGAGAGAGAAAGAGAAGCTGTGTGTGTGAGAGAGAGAAGCTGTGAGTGAGAGCGAAAGAGCGAAAGAGAAGCTGTGAGAGAAAGAGAGAGAGAGAAAGAGAAGCTGTGAGTGAGAGAGAGAGAGTTGCTGTGAGTGAGTGAGAGAGAGAAACAGAAGCTGCGAGTGAGAGAGAAAGAAAGTGAAGCTGTGAGTGAGAGAGAGAAAGAGAGAAAGAGAAGCTGTGAGAAAGAGAGAGAGAAAAAAAGATGTGAGTGAGAGAGAGAGAGAGAGAGAGAGAAAGAGATGCTTTGAGTGAGAGAGAGAGAAATAGAAGATGTGAGTGAGAGAGAGAAAAAGAGTCTGTGTGAGAAAGAGAGAAAGAGAAGCTGTGTGTGAGAGAGAGAGAAGCTGTGAGTGAGAGAGAGAGAAATAGAAGCTGTGAGAGAGAGAGAGAGAAGCTGTGAGTGTGAGAGAGAGAGAAATAGAAGCTGTGAGTGAGAGAGGGAGAAAGAAAGAAAGAGAAGCTGTGAGTGAGAGAGAGAGATGCTGTAAGTGAGAGAGAGAGAAACAGAAGCTGTGAGTGAGAGAGAGAGAGTCTGTGTGAGAAAGAGAGAGAGAAAGAGAAGCTGTGAGTGAGAGAGAGAGAAGCTGTGAGTGAGAGAGAGAAGTTGTGAATGAGAGAGAGAGAGAAAGAGAAGCTGTGAGCGAGAGAGAAAGAGAAGCTTTGAATGAGTGAGAGAGAGAAAGAGAAGCTGTGAGAGAGAAAGAGAGAAAGAGAAGCTGTGTGTGTGAGAGATAGAATGAGATGCTGTGAGAGGGACAAAGAGAGAGAAAGAGAAGCTGTGAGTGAGAGAGAGAGAGAAGCTGTGAGTGAGAGAGAGAGAGAAAGAGAAGCTGTGAGAGAGAAAGAGAGAAAGAGAAGCTGTGTGTGTGTGTGAGAGAGAAACGGTGAGTGAGAGAGAGAAAGAGAAACTGTGAGTGAGTGAGTGAGTGAGAAAGAGAAGCTGTGAGTGAGGGAGAGAGAAGCTGTGAGTGAGATTAGAGAGAAGCTGTGAGTGAGAGAGAGAGAGAGTTGCTGTGAGTGAGTGAGAGAGAAGTTGTGAATGAGAGAGAGAGAGAAAGAGAAGCTGTGAGCGAGAGAGAAAGAGAAGCTGTGAATGAGTGAGAGAGAGAAAGAGAAGCTGTGAGTGAGAGAAAGAAAGAGAAGCTGAGAAAGAGAGAGTGAAAGAGAAGCTGTGAGTGAAAGAGAGAGAGAGAGAAGCTGTGAGTGAGAGAGAGAGAAGATGTGATTGAGAGAGAGAGAAAGAGAAGCTGTGAGTGAGAGAGAGAGAGCAAGAGAAGCTGTAAGTGAGAGAAGGAGAAAGAGAATCTGAGAAAGAGAGAGAAAGAGAAGCTGTAAGTGAGAGACAAAGAGAAGCTGTGAGTGAGAGAGAGAGAGAAAGAGATGCTGTGAGTGAGAGAGAAACTGAAGCTGTGAATGGGAGAGAGGGAGAAAGAGAAGGTGTGAGTGCGAGAGAGAGCGAGAAAGGGAAGCTGGGTGTGAGAGAGAGAGAAAGAGAAGCTGTGAGTGGGAGAGAGAGAGAAAGAGATGCTGTGTGTGTGAGAGAGAGAAACTGTGAGTGAGAGAGAGAGAGAAAGAGAAAGAGATGCTGTGAGTGAAAGAAAGAGAGCGAAAGAGAAGCTGTGAGTGAGAGAGAGAGAAAGAGAAGCTGTCTGTGAGTGAGTGAGAGAAAGGGAAGCTGTGAGTGTGTGTGAGAGAGAGAGCTGTGAGTGACAGAGAGAGAAAGAGAAGAAGTGAGTGAGAGAGAGTGAGAAAGAAAAGCTGTGAGTGAGAGAGAGAAAGAGAAGCTGAGAAAGAGAGAGAGAAAGAGAAGCTGTGAGTGAGAGACAGAGAGAAAGAGAAGCTGTGAGTGAGTGAGAGAGAAAGAGAATATGAGAAAGAGAGAGAGAAAGAGAAGCTGTGAGTGAGAGAGAAAGAGAAAGAGAAGCTGTGAGTGACACAGAGAGAGAGAAGCTGTGAGTGAGAGAGAGAGAGAGAAAGAGATGCTGTGAGTCAGAGAGAAACAGAAGTTGTGAATGAGAGAGAGAGAGAAAGAGAAGGTGTGAGTGAGAGAGAGAGAGAGAAGCTGTGAGTGAGAGAGAGACAGAAAGAGAATCTGTGAGAGAGAGAGAGAAGCTGTGAGTGAGAGAGGGTGAAGCTGTGAGTGAGAAAGAGAGAACCTGTGAGTGAGATAGAGAGAAAGAGAAGCTGTGAGACAGAGAGAGAGAAGCTGTGAGTGAGAGAGAGATAGAAAGAGAAGCTGTGAGTGAGAGAGAGAGAAAGAAAGAAAGAGAAGCTGTGAGTGAGAGAGAGAAAGAGATGCTGTGAGTGAGTGAGAGAGAAACAGAAGCTGTGAGTGAGAGTGAGAGAGTCTGTGTGAGAAAGAGAGAGAGAAAGAGAAGCTGAGAGTGAGAGAGACAGAGAAGCTGTGAGTGAGAGAGAGAGAAGTTGTGAATGAGAGAGAGAGAGAAAGAGAAGCTGCAAGCGAGAGAGAAAGAGAAGCTGTGAGTGAGTGAGAGAGAGAGAAGCTGTAAATGAGAGAAAGAGAGAGAGAAAGAGAAGCTGTGAGTGAGAGAGATAGAAAGAGATGCTGTGAGAGAGACAAAGAGAGAGAAAGAGAAGCTGTGAGTGAGTGAGAGAGAGAGAAGCTGTGAGTGAGAGAGAGAGAGAAAGAGAAGCTGTGAGAGAGAACGAGAGAAAGAGAAGCTGTGTGTGTGTGAGAGAGAAATGGTGAGTGAGAGAGAGAAAGAGAAACTGTGAGTGAGTGAGTGAGAAAGAGAAGCTGTGAGTGTGAGAGAGAGAAGCTGTGAGTGAGAGAGAAAGAATCTGTGAGTGAGAGAGAGAAATAGAAGCTGTGAGTGAGAGAGAAAGAGAAGCTGTGTGTGAGAGAGAGAGAAGCTGTGTGTGTGTGAGAGAGAAGCTGAGAGTGAGAAAGAGAGAAAGAGAATCTGAGAAAGAGAGTGTGAAAGAGAAGCTGTGAGTGAGAGAAAGAGAGAGAGAAAGGGAAGCTGTGAGTGAGAGAGAGAGAGAAGCTGTGAGTGAGAGAGAGACAGAACGAGTGAGAGAGAGAACGAGAATCTGTGAGTGAGAGAGAGAGAAGCTGTGAGTGAGAAAGGGTGAAGCTGTGAGTGAGAGAGAGAGAAGCTGTGAGTGAGATAGAGAGAAAGAGAAGCTGTGAGAGAGAGAGAAGCTGTGAGTGAGAGAGAGAGAAAGAGAAGCTGTGAATGAGAGAGAGAGAAAGAAAGAAAGAGAAGCTGTGAGTGAGAGAGAGAAAGAGATGCTGTGAGTGAGAGAGAGAGAAACAGAAGCTGGGAGTGAGAGAGAATCTGTGTGAGAAAGAGAGAGAGAAAGAGAAGCTGTGAGTGAGAGAGAGAGAGAAGCTGTGAGTGAGAGAGAGAGAAGTTGTGAATGAGAGAGAGAGAGAGAGAGAAGCTGTGAGCGAGAGAGAAAGGGAAGCTGTGAATGAGTGAGAGAGAGAAAGAGAAGCTGTGAGAGAGAAAGAGAGAAAGAGAAGCTGTGTGTGAGAGAGATAGAAAGAGATGCTGTGGGAGAGACAAAGAGAGAGAAAGAGAAGCTGTGAGTGAGAGAGAGAGAGAGAGAGAAAGAGAAGCTGTGTGTGTGTGAGAGAGAGAAATGGTGAGTGAGAGAGAGAAAGGGAAACTGTGAGTGAGTGAGTGAGAAAGAGAAGCTGTGAGTGAGAGAGAGAGAAGCTGTGAGTGAGAGAGAGAGAAGCTGTGAGTGAGAGAGAGAGAGTTGCTGTGAGTGAGTGAGAGAGAGAAACAGAAGCTGCGAGTGAGAGAGAGAAAGAGAGAAAGAGAAGCTGTGAGTGAGAGAGAGAAAGAGAGAAAGAGAAGCTGTGAGTGAGAGAGAGAAAAAAAGATGTGAGTGAGAGAGAGAGAGAAAGAGATGCTTTGAGTGAGAGAGAGAGACTAACAGAAGCTGTAAGTGAGAGAGAGAGAGAAAGAGAGTGTGTGAGAAAGAGAGGAAGAGAAGCTGTGGTGAGAGAGAGAGAAGCTGTGAGTGAGATAGAGAAAGAGAAACTGTGAGTGAGTGAGAAAGAAAGAGAAGCTGTGAGTGTGTGTGAGAGAGAAGCTGTGAGTGAGAGAGAGAGAGAGAAAGAGATGCTGTGAGTGAAAGAAAGAGAGCAAAAGAGAAGCTGTGAGTAAGAGAGAGAGAGAAACAGAAGCTGTGAGTGAGCGAGAGAGAGAAAGAGAAGCTGTGAGTGAGAGAGAGAAAGAGAAGCTGAGAAAGAGAGAGTGAAAGAGAAGCTGTGAGTGAGAGAGAGAGAAGCTGTGAGTGAGAGAGAGAGAAGCTGTGAGTGAGAGAAAGAGAAAGTGAAGATGTGTGTGAGAGAAAGAGAAAGTGAAGCTGTGTGTGAGAGAGAGAGGAATAGAGTCTGTGAGAGAGAGAAAAAGAGAAGCAGTGTGAGAGAGAGAAGCTGTGAGTGAGAGCGAAAGAGCGAAAGAGAAGCTGTGAGTGAAAGAGAGAGAGAGAGAGAAGCTGTGAGCGAGAGAGAGAGAGAGTTGCTGTGAGTGAGTGAGAGAGAGAAGCAGAAACTGTGAGTGAGAGAGAAAGAGAGACAGAGAAGCTGTGAGTGAGAGAGAGAGAAAGAGAAGCTGTGAGTGAGAGAGAGAGAGAGAGACAGAGAAGCTGTGAGTGAGAGAGAGAGAAAGAGAAGCTGTGAGTGAGTGAGAGAGAGAAAAAGCTGTGAGTGAGAGAGAGAGAGAGAAAGAGATGCTTTGAATGAGAGAGAGAGAAATAGAAGCTGTGAGTGAGAGAGAGAAAAAGAGTCTGTGTGAGAAAGAGAGAAAGAGAAGCTGTGAGTGAGAGAGAGAGAAGCTGTGAGTGAGACAGAGAGAAGCTGTGAGTGAGATAGAGAAAGAGAAACTGTGTGAGTGAGAAAGAAAGAGAAGCTGTGAGTGTGTGAGAGAGAGAAGCTGTGAGTGAGAGAGAAAGAGAAAGAGAAGCTGTGAGTGACACACAGAGAGAAGCTGTGAGTGAGAGAGAGAGAAAGAGATGCTGTGAGTGAGAGAGAAACAGAAGCTGTGAATGAGAGAGAGAGAGAAAGAGAAGGTGTGAGTGAGAGAGAGAGAGAAAGGGAAGCTGTGAGCGAGAGAGAGAGAGAAGCTGTGAGTGAGAGAGAGAGAAAGAGAATCTGTGAGTGAGAGAGAGAGAAGCTGTGAGTGAGAGAGAGAGAAGCTGTGAGTGAGATAGAGAGAAAGAGAAGCTGTGTGTGAGAGAGAGAGAAGCTGTGAGTGAGAGAGAGAGAAAGAGAAGCTGTGAGTGAGAGAGAGAAAGAAAGAAAGAAAGAGAAGCTGTGAGTGAGAGAGAGAAAGAGATGCTGTGAGTGAGAGAGTGAGAAACAGAAGCTGTGAGTGAGCGAGAGAGAGTCTGTGTGAGAAAGAGAGAGAGAAAGAGAAGCTGTGTGTGAGAGAGAGAAGCTGAGTGAGAGAGAGAGAAGTTGGGAATGAGAGAGAGAGAGAAAGAGAAGCTGTGAGCGAGAGAGAAAGAGAAGCTGTGAATGAGTGAGAGAGAGAAAGAGAAGCTGTGAGAGAGAAAGAGAAGCTGTGTGAGAGAGAGATAGAAAGAGATGCTGTGAGAGGGACAGAGAGAGAGAAAGAGAAGCTGTGAGTGAGAGAGAGAGAGAGACGCTGTGAGTGAGAGAGAGAGAGAGAAAGAGAAGCTGTGAGAGAGAAAGAGAGAAAGAGAAGCTGTGTGTGTGTGAGAGAGAGAAACGGTGAGTGAGAGAGAGAAAGAGAAACTGTGAGTGAGTGAGTGAGAAAGAGAAGCTGTGAGTGAGTGAGAGAGAAGCTGTGAATGAGAGAGAGAGAAGCAGTGAGTGAGAGAGAGAGAGTTGCTATGAGTGAGTGAGAGTGAGAAACAGAAGCTGCGAGTGAGAGAGAGAAAGAAAGAGAGAAAGAGAAGCTGTGAGTGAGAGAGAGAAAGAGAGAAAGAGAAGCTGTGAGAGAGAGAGAGAGAAAGATGTGAGTGAGAGAGAGAGAGAAAGAGATGCTTTGAGTGAGAGAGAGAAACTAACAGAAGCTGTAAGTGAGAGAGAGAGAGAGAGAGAAAGAGAGTCTGTGTGAGAAAGAGAGGAAGAGAAGCTGTGGTGAGAGAGAGAAGCTGTGAGTGAGAGAGAGAAGCTGTGAGTGAGAGAGACAGAAATAGAAGCTGTGAGTGAGAGAAAGAGAAGCTGTGAGTAAGTGAGAGAGAGAGAGAAGCTGTGAGTGAGAGATAGAAAGAAAGAGAAGCTGTGAGTGAGAAAGAGAGAGAGAGAAAGAGAAGCTGTGAGTGAGAGAGAGAAAGAGAAGCTGAGAAAGAGAGAGTGAAAGAGAAGCTGTGAGTGAAAGAGAGAGAGAGAAGCTGTGAGTGAGAGAGAGAGAAGCTGTGAGTGAGAGAGAGAGAAAGAGAAGCTGTGAGTGAGAGAGAGAGCAAGAGAAGCTGTAAGTGAGAGAAGGAGAAAGAGAATCTGAGAAAGTGAGAGAAAGAGAAGCTGTAAGTGAGAGCGAAAGAGAAGCTGTGAGTGACACACAGAGAGAAGCTGTGAGTGAGAGAGAGAGAGAAAGAGATGCTGTGAGTGAGAGAGAAACAGAAGCTGTGAATGGGAGAGAGAGAGAAAGAGAAGGTGTGAGTGCAAGAGAGAGAGAGAAAGGGAAGCTGGGTGTGTGAGAGAGAGAAAGAGAAGCTGTGAGTGGGAGAGAGAGAGAGAAAGAGAAGCTGTGTGTGTGTGAGAGAGAAACTTTGAGTGAGAGAGAGAGACAAAGAGAAAGAGATGCTGTGAGTGAAAGAAAGAGAGTGAAAGAGAAGCTGTGAGTGAGAGAGAGAGAGAAAGAGAAGCTGTCTGTGAGTGAGTGAGAGAAAGGGAAGCTGTGAGTGTGTGTGAGAGAGAGAGCTGTGAGTGACAGAGAGAGAAAGAGAAGCTGTGAGTGAGAGAGAGAGAAAGAAAAGCTGTGAGTTAGAGATAGAAAGAGAACCTGAGAAAGAGAGAGTGAAAGAGACCTGTGAGTTAGAGAGAGAGAGAGAAGCTGTGAGTGAGAGAGAGAGCAGCTGTGAGTGAGAGAAAGAGAAAGTGAAGCTGTGTGTGAGAGAAAGATAAAGTGAAGCTGTGTGTGAGAGAAAGAGAGAAAGTGAAGCTGTGAGTGAGAGAGAGAGAGAAAGAGAAGCATTGAGTGAGAGAGAGAGGAATAGAGTCTGTGTGAGAGAGAGAAAGAGAAGCTGTGTGTGTGTGAGAGAGAAGCTGTGAGTGAGAGCGAGAGAGCGAAAGAGAAGCTGTGAGTGAAAGAGAGAGAGAGAAAGAGAAGCAGTGAGAGAGAGAGAGAGTTGCTGTGAGTGAGTGAGAGAGAGAAACAGAAGTTGTGAGTGAGAGAGAGAAAGAGAGAAAGAGTAGCTGTGAGTGAGAGAGAAAGAGAAAGAGAAGCTGTGAGTGAGAGAGAGAAAAAAAGCTGTGAGTGAGAGAGAGAGGGAAAGAAAGAGATGCTTTGAGTGAGAGAGAGAGAATTAGAAGCTGTGAGTGAGAGAGAGAGAAAGAGAGTCTGTGTGAGAAAGAGAGAGAGAGAAGCTGTGATTGAGAGAGAGAAGCTGTGAGTGAGAGAGAGAGAAATAGAAGCTGTGAGAGAGAGAAAGAGAAGCTGTGAGTGAGTGGGAGAGAGAGAAGCTGTGAGTGAGAGAGAGAGACAGAGAGAGAGAAAGAGAAGCTGTGTGAGAGAGAGAGAGAGAAAGAGAAGGAGTGAGTGCGAGAGAGAAAGACAAGCTGAGAAAGAGAGAGTGAAAGACAAGATGTGAGTGAGAGAGAGAGAGAGAGAAGCTGTGAGTGAGAGAGAGAGAAGCTGTGAGTGAGAGACAGAGAGAAAGAGAAGCTGTGTGTGTGTGAGAGAGAAAGAGAATCTGAGAAAGAGAGAGAGAAAGAGAAGCTGTGAGTGAGAGAGAAAGAGAAAGAGAAGCTGTGAGTGACACACAGAGAGAGAAGCTGTGAGTGAGAGAGAGAGAGAGAGAAAGAGATGCTGTGAGTGAGAGAGAAACAGAAGTTGTGAATGAGAGAGAGAGAGAAAGAGAAGGTGTGAGTGAGAGAGAGAGAGAAAGGGAAGCTGTGAGTGAGAGAGAGAGAGAGAAGCTGTGAGTGAGAGAGAGACAGAAAGAGAATCTGTGAGTGTGAGAGAGAGAGAAGCTGTGAGTGAGAGAGGGTGAAGCTGTGAGTGAGAGAGAGAGAACCTGTGAGTGAGATAGAGAGAAAGAGAAGCTGAGAGAGAGAGAGAAGCTGTTAGTGGGAGAGAGATAGAAAGAGAAGCTGTGAGTGAGAGAGAGAGAAAGAAAGAGCAGCTGTGAGTGAGAGAGAGAAAGAGATGCTGTGAGTGAGAGTGAGAGAAACAGAAGCTGTGAGTGAGAGTGAGAGAGTCTGTGTGAGAAAGAGAGAGAGAAAGAGAAGCTGAGAGTGAGAGAGAGAAGCTGTGAGTGAGAGAGAGAGAAGTTGTGAATGAGAGAGAGAGAAGAGAAGCTGTGAGCGAGAGAGAAAGAGAGAAAAGCTGTGAGTGAGAGAGAGAGAGAGAAAGAGAAGCTGTGAGAGAGAAAGAGAAGCTGTGTGTGTGTGAGAGAGAGAAATGGTGAGTGAGAGAGAGAAAGAGAAACTGTGAGTGAGTGAGTGAGAAAGAGAAGCTGTGAGTGAGAGAGAGAGAAGTTGTGAGTGAGAGAGAAAGAATCTGTGAGTGAGAGAGAGAGAAATAGAAGCTGTGAGTGAGAGAGAAAGAGAAGCTGTGAGTGTGTGAGAGAGAGAAGCTATGTGTGTGAGAGAGAGAAGCTGTGAGTGAGAAAGAGAGAAAGAGAATCTGAGAAAGAGAGTGTGAAAGAGAAGCTGTGAGTGAGAGAAAGAGAGAGAGAGAAGCTGTGAGAGAGAGAGAAAGAGAAGCTGTGAGTGAGAGAGAAAGAGAAGCTGTGAGTGAGTGAGAGAGAAGCTGTAAGTGAGAGAAAGAGAGAGAGAAAGGGAAGCTGTGAGTGAGAGAGAGAAGCTGTGAGTGAGAGAGAGACAGAAAGAGAATCTGTGAGTGAGAGAGAGAGAAGCTGTGAGTGAGAGAGGGTGAAGCTGTGAGTGAGAGAGAGAGAAGCTGTGAGTGAGATAGAGAGAAAGAGAAGCTGTGTGAGAGAGAGAGAAGCTGTGAGTGAGAGAGAGATAGAAAGAGAAGCTGTGAGTGAGAGAGAGAGAAAGAAAGAAAGAGAAGCTGTGAGTGAGAGAGAGAAAGAGATGCTGTGAGTGTGAGAGAGAGAAACAGAAGCTGTGAGTGAGAGAGAGAGAGTCTGTGTGAGAAAGAGAGAGAGAAAGAGAAGCTGTGAGTGAGAGAGAAAGAGAAGATGTGAGTGAGAGAGAGAGAGAAGCTGTGTGTGTGAGAGAGAGAAGCTGTGAGTGAGAGAGAGAGAGAAAGAGAAGCTGTGAGTGAGAGACAGAGAGAAAGAGAAGCTGTGAGTGAGTGAGAGAGAAAGAGAATCTGAGAAAGAGAGAGAGAAAGAGAAGCTGTAAGTGAGAGAGAAAGAGAAAGAGAAGCTGTGAGTGACACAGAGAGAGAGAAGCTGTGAGTGACAGAGAGAGAGAGAGAAAGAGATGCTGTGAGTGAGAGAGAAACAGAAGTGAGTGAGAGAGAGAGAGAAAGGGAAGCTGTGAGTGAGAGAGGGAGATAGAAGCTGTGAGTGAGAGAGAGACGGAAGGAGAATCTGTGAGTGAGTGAGAGAGAGAAGCTGTGAGTGAGAGAGGGTGAAGCTGTGAGTGAGAGAGAGATAGAAAGAGAAGCTGTGAGTGAGAGAGAGAGAAAGAAAGAGAAGCTGTGAGTGAGAGAGAGAAAGAGATGCTGTGAGTGAGAGAGAGAGAAACAGAAGCTGTGAGTGAGAGTGAGAGAGTCTGTGTGAGAAAGAGAGAAAGAGAAGCTGAGAGTGAGAGAGCGAGAGAGAAGCTGTGAGTGAGAGAGAGAGAAGTTGTGAATGAGAGAGAGAGAGAAAGAGAAGTTGTGAGCGAGAGAGAAAGAGAAGCTGTGAGTGAGTGAGAGAGAGAGAAGCTGTAAAAGAAAGAAAGAGAGAGAGATAGAGAAGCTGTGAGTGAGAGAGAAAGAGATGCTGTGAGAGAGACAAAGAGAGAAAAAGAGAAGCTGTGAGTGAGAGAGAGAGAGAGAGAAGCTGTGAGTGAGAGAGAAAGAAAGAGAAGCTGTGAGAGATAAAGAGAGAAAGAGAAGCTGTGTGTGTGAGAGAGAGAACTGGTGAGTGAGAGAGAGAAAGAGAAACTGTGAGTGAGTGAGTGAGAAAGAGAAGCTGTGAGTGAGAGAGAGAGAAGCTGTGAGTGAGAGAGAAAGAAGCTGTGAGTGAGAGAGAAAGAGAAGCTGTGAGTGTGAGAGAGAGAGAAGCTGTGAGAGAGAGAGAGAAGCTGTGAGTGAGAGAGAGAGAAACAGAAGCTGTGAGTGAGAGAGAGAGTATGATTGAGAAAGAGAGAGAGAAAGAGTAGCTGTGAGTGAGAGAGAGAGAGAAGTTGTGAGTGAGAGAGAGAGAAGTTGTGAGTGAGAGAAAGAGAAGCTGTGAGTGAGAGAGAGAGAGAGAAACTGTGAGTGAGAGAGAGAAAGAGAAACTGTGAGTGAGTGAGAAAGAAAGAGAAGCTGTGAGTGTGGGAGAGAGAGAAGCTGTGAGTGAGAGAGAGAGAGAGAAAGAGATGCTGTGAGTGAAAGAAAGAGAGCGAAAGAGAAGCTGTGAGTGAGAGAAAGAGAAAGAGAAGCTGTGAGTGAGTGAGAGAGAGAAAGGAAAGCTGTGAGTGTGTGTGAGAGAGAGAGCTGTGAGTGAGAGAGAGAGAAAGAGAAGCTGTGAGTGAGAGAGAGAGAGAGAAAGAGAAGCTGTGAGTGAGAGAGAGAAAGAGAAGCTGAGAAAGAGAGAGTGAAAGAGAAGTTGTGAGTGAGAGAGAGAGATGCTGTGAGTGAGAGAGAATGAGAGAAGCTGTGTGTGAGAGAAAGAGAAAGTGAAGCTGTGTGTGGGAGAAAGAGAGAATGTGAAGCTGTGAGTGAAAGAGGGAGAGAAAGAGAAGCATTGAGTGAGAGAGAGAGGAATAGAGTCTGTGAGAGAGAGAGAAAGAGAAGCTGTGTGTGTGAGAGAGAGAAGCTGTGAGTGAGAGCGAAAAAGCGAAAGAGAAGCTGTGAGTGAAAGAGAGAGAGAGAAAGAGAAGATGTGAGTGAGAGAGAGGGAGAGTTGCTGTGAGTGTGAGAGAGAGAAACAGAAGCTGTGAGTGAGAGAAAGAGAGAAAGAGAAGCTGTGAGTGAGAGAGAGAGAAAGAGAAGCTGTGAGTGAGAGAGAGAGAGAAAAAGCTGTGAGTGAGAGAGAGAGAAAGAGATGCTTTGAGTGAGAGAGAGAGAAATAGAAGCTGTGAGTGAGAGAGAGAGAAAAAGAGTCTGTGTGAGAAAGAGAGAAAGAGAAGCTGTGAGTGAGAGAGAGAAGCTGTGAGTGAGAGAGAGAGAAGCTGTGAGTGAGAGAGAGAGAAATAGAAGCTGTGAGTTAGAGAGAAAGAGAAACTGTGAGTGAGTGGGAGAGAGAGAAGCTGTGAGTGAGAGAGAGAGACAGAGAGAGAGAAAGAGAAGCTGTGTGTGTGTGAGAGAGAAAGAGAAGCTGTGAGTGAGAGAGATTAAGAGAAGCTGAGAAAAAGAGAGTGAAAGAGAAGATGTGAGTGAGAGAGAGAGAAGCTGTGAGTGAGAGAGAGAGAAGCTGTGAGTGGGAGAGAGAGAGAAAGAGAAGCTGTGAGTGAGAGACAGAGAGAAAGAGAAGCTGTGATTGAGAGACAGAGAGAAAGAGAAGCTGTGAGTGAGTGAGAGAGAAAGAGAATCTGAGAAAGAGAGAGAGAAAGAGAAGCTGTGAGTGAGAGAGAAAGAGAAAGAGAAGCTGTGAGTGACACAGAGAGAGAGAAGCTGTGAGTGAGTGAGAGAGAGAAAGAGATGCTGTGAGTGAGAGAGAAACAGAAGCTGTGAATGAGAGAGAGAGAGAAATAGAAGGTGTGAGTGAGAGAGAGAGAGAAAGGGAAGCTGTGAGTGAGAGAGAGAGAGAAGCTGTGAGTGAGATAGAGAGAAAGAGAAGCTGTGAGAGAGAGAGAGAAGCTGTGAGTGAGAGAGAGATAGAAAGAGAAGCTGTGAGTGAGAGAGAGAGAAAGAAAGAAAGAGAAGCTGTGAGTGAGAGAGAGAAAGAGATGCTGTGAGTGAGAGAGAGAGAAACAGAAGCTGTGAGTGAGAGAGAGAGAGTCTGATTGAGAAAGAGAGAGAGAAAGAGAAGCTGTGAGTGAGAGAGTGAGAGAAGCTGTGAGTGAGAGAGAGAAGTTGTGAATGAGAGAGAGAGAGAAAGAGAAGCTGTGAGCGAGAGAGAAAGGGAAGCTGTGAATGAGTGAGAGCGAGAAAGAGAAGCTGTGAGAGAGAAAGAGAGAAAGAGAAGCTGTGTGTGAGAGAGATAGAAAGAGATGCTGTGAGAGAGACAAAGAGAGAGAAAGAGAAGCTGTTAGTGAGAGAGAGAGAGAGAGAGAGAGAAAGAGAAGCTGTGAGAGAGAAAGAGAGAAAGAGAAGCTGTGTGTGTGAGAGAGAGAGAAACGGTGAGTGAGAGAGAGAAAGAGAAATTGTGAGTGAGTGAGTGAGAAAGAGAAGCTGTGAGTGAGAGAGAGAGAAGCTGTGAGTGAGAGAGAGAGAAGCTGTGAGTGAGAGAGAGAGAGTTGCTGTGAGTGAGTGTGAGAGAGAAATAGAAGCTGCGAGTGAAAGAGAGAAAGAGAGAAAGAGAAGCTGTGAGTGAGAGAGAGAGAAGCTGTGAGTGAGAGAGAGAGAGAAAGAGAAGCTGTGAGTGAGAGAGAGAGAGAAAGAGAAGCTGTGAGTGAGAGAGAGAAAAAGAGAATCTGAGAAAGAGAGAGAGAAAGAGAAGCTGTGAGTGAGAGAGAAAGAGAAAGAGAAGCTGTGAGTGAAACAGAGAGAGAGAAGCTGTGAGTGATTGAGAGAGAGAAAGAGATGCAGTGAGTGAGAGAGAAACAGAAGCTGTGAATGAGAGAGAGAGAGAAAGAGAAGGTGTGAGTGTGAGAGAGAGAAAAAGGGAAGCTGGGTGTGAGAGAGAGAGAAAGAGAAGCTGTGAGTGGGAGAGAGAGAGAAAGAGAAGCTGTGGGGGAGAGAGAGATACTGTGAGTGAGAGAGAGAAAGAGAAACTGTGAGTGAGTGAGAGAGAAAGAGAAGCTGTGAGTTTGGGAGAGAGAAGATGTGAGTGAGAGAGAGAGAGAAAGAGATGCTGTGAGTGAAAGAAAGAGAGTGAAAGAGAAGCTGTGAGTGAGAGAGAGAGAAAGAGAAGCTGTGAGTGAGTGAGAGAGAGAAAGGGAAGCTGTGAGTGTGTGACAGAGTGAGTGCTGTGAGTGAGAGAGAGAGAAAGAGAAGCTGTGAGTGAGAGAGAAAGAGAGAGAAAGAGAAGCTGTGAGTGAGAGATAGAGAAAGAGAATCTGAGAAAGAGTGTGTGAAAGAGAAGCTGTGAGAGAGAGAGAGAGAGAGAGAACCTGTGAGTGAGAGAGAGAGAAACTGTGAGTGAGAGAGAGAGAGAGAAAGAGATGCTGTGAGTGAGAGAGAAACAGAAGCTGTGAATGAGAGAGAGAGAGAGAGAGAGAAGGTGTGAGTGAGAGAGAGAGAAAAAGAGAAGCTGTGAGAGAGAGAGAGAGAAAGAGAAGCCATGAGTGAGAGAGAAAGAGAAAGAGAAGCTGTGAGTGACACACAGAGAGAGAAGCTGTGAGTGAGAGAGAGAGAGAATGAGAAGCTCTGTGTGTGAGAGAGAGAAAGAGAAGCTGTGTGTGTGAGAGAGAAAGAGAAGCTGTGTGAGCGAGAGAGAGAGAGAGAGAGAAGCTGTGTGTGTGAGAGAGATTAAGAGAAGCTGTGTGTGTGCGAGAGAGAAAGAGACACTGTGTGTGTGTGAGAGAGAGAGAGAGAGAAAGAGAAGCTGTGAGTGAGAGAGAGAGATGCTGTGAGTGAGAGAGAGAAAGAGAAGCTGAGAAAGAGAGAGTGAAAGAGAAGCTGTCAGTGAGAGAGAGAGAGAAGCTGTGAGTGAGAGAGAGAGAAGCTGTGAGTGAGAGAGGGAGAGAAAGAGAAGCTGTGAGTGTGAGAGAGAGAAAGAGAAGCTGTGAGTGAGAGACAGAAAAAGAGAATCTGAGAAAGAGAGAGAGAAAGAGAAGCTGTGAGTGAGAGAGAAAGAGAAAGAGAAAGAGAAGCTGTGAGTGACACAGAGAGAGAGAAGCTGTGAGTGAGTGAGAGAGAGAAAGAGATGCAGTGAGTGAGAGAGAAACAGAAGCTGTGAATGAGAGAGAGAGAGAAAGAGAAGGTGTGAGTGTGTGAGAGAGAAAAAGGGAAGCTGGGTGTGAGAGAGAGAGAAAGAGAAGCTGTGAGTGGGAGAGAGAGAAAGAGAAGCTGTGGGGGAGAGAGAGAGATACTGTGAGTGAGAGAGAGAAAGAGAAACTGTGAGTGAGTGAGAGAGAAAGAGAAGCTGTGAGTTTGGGAGAAAGAAGATGTGAGTGAGAGAGAGAGAAAGAGATGCCGTGAGTGAAAGAAAGAGAGTGAAAGAGAAGCTGTGAGTGAGAGAGAGAGAGAAAGAGAAGCTTGAGTGAGTGAGAGAGAGAAAGGGAAGCTGTGAGTGTGTGACAGAGTGAGTGCTGTGAGTGAGAGAGAGAAAGAGAAGCTGTGAGTGAGAGAGAAAGAGAGAGAAAGAGAAGCTGTGAGTGAGAGATAGAGAAAGAGAATCTGAGAAAGAGTGTGTGAAAGAGAAGCTGTGAGAGAGAGAGAGAGAGAGAGAACCTGTGAGTGAGAGAGAGAGAAACTGTGAGTGAGAGAGAGAGAGAGAAAGAGATGCTGTGAGTGAGAGAGAAACAGAAGCTGTGAATGAGAGAGAGAGAGAGAGAGAAGGTGTGAGTGAGAGAGAGAAAAAAAGAGAAGCTGTGAGAGAGAGAGAGAAAGAGAAGCCATGAGTGAGAGAGAAAGAGAAAGAGAAGCTGTGAGTGACACAGAGAGAGAGAAGCTGTGAGTGAGAGAGAGAGAGAATGAGAAGCTCTGTGTGTGAGAGAGAGAAAGAGAAGCTGTGTGTGTGAGAGAGAAAGAGAAGCTGTGTGAGTGAGAGAGAGAGAGAGAGAAGCTGTGTGTGTGAGAGAGATTAAGAGAAGCTGTGTGTGTGTGAGAGAGAAAGAGACACTGTGTGTGTGTGAGAGAGAGAGAGAGAAAGAGAAGCTGTGAGTGAGAGAGAGAGATGCTGTGAGTGAGAGAGAATGAGAGAAGCTGTGTGTGAGAGAAAGAGAAAGTGAAGCTGTGTGTGGGAGAAAGAGAGAATGTGAAGCTGTGAGTGAAAGAGGGAGAGAAAGAGAAGCATTGAGTGAGAGAGAGAGGAATAGAGTCTGTGAGAGAGAGAGAAAGAGAAGCTGTGTGTGTGAGAGAGAGAAGCTGTGAGTGAGAGCGAAAAAGCGAAAGAGAAGCTGTGAGTGAAAGAGAGAGAGAGAAAGAGAAGTTGTGAGTGAGAGAGAGGGAGAGTTGCTGTGAGTGTGAGAGAGAGAAACAGAAGCTGTGAGTGAGAGAAAGAGAGAAAGAGAAGCTGTGAGTGAGAGAGAGAGAAAGAGAAGCTGTGAGTGAGAGAGAGAGAGAAAAAGCTGTGAGTGAGAGAGAGAGAAAGAGATGCTTTGAGTGAGAGAGAGAGAAATAGAAGCTGTGAGTGAGAGAGAGAGAAAAAGAGTCTGTGTGAGAAAGAGAGAAAGAGAAGCTGTGAGTGAGAGAGAGAGAGAAGCTGTGAGTGAGAGAGAGAAGCTGTGAGTGAGAGAGAGAGAAATAGAAGCTGTGAGTTAGAGAGATAGAGAAACTGTGAGTGAGTGGGAGAGAGAGAAGCTGTGAGTGAGAGAGAGAGACAGAGAGAGAGAAAGAGAAGCTGTGTGTGTGAGAGAAAGAAAGAGAAGCTGAGAGTGAGAGAGAGAAAGAGAAGCTGAGAAAAAGAGAGTGAAAGAGAAGATGTGAGTGAGAGAGAGAGAAGCTGTGAGTGAGAGAGAGAGAAGCTGTGAGTGGGAGAGAGAGAGAAAGAGAAGCTGTGAGTGAGAGACAGAGAGAAAGAGAAGCTGTGAGTGAGAGACAGAGAGAAAGAGAAGCTGTGAGTGAGAGAGAGAGAAAGAGAATCTGAGAAAGAGAGAGAGAAAGAGAAGCTGTGAGTGAGAGAGAAAGAGAAAGAGAAGCTGTGAGTGACACAGAGAGAGAGAAGCTGTGAGTGAGTGAGAGAGAGAAAGAGATGCTGTGAGTGAGAGAGAAACAGAAGCTGTGAATGAGAGAGAGAGAGAAATAGAAGGTGTGAGTGAGAGAGAGAGAGAAAGGGAAGCTGTGAGTGAGAGAGAGAGAGAAGCTGTGAGTGAGATAGAGAGAAAGAGAAGCTGTGAGAGAGAGAGAGAAGCTGTGAGTGAGAGAGAGATAGAAAGAGAAGCTGTGAGTGAGAGAGAGAGAAAGAAAGAAAGAGAAGCTGTGAGTGAGAGAGAGAAAGAGATGCTGTGAGTGAGAGAGAGAGAAACAGAAGCTGTGAGTGAGAGAGAGAGAGTCTGATTGAGAAAGAGAGAGAGAAAGAGAAGCTGTGAGTGAGAGAGTGAGAGAAGCTGTGAGTGAGAGAGAGAAGTTGTGAATGAGAGAGAGAGAGAAAGAGAAGCTGTGAGCGAGAGAGAAAGGGAAGCTGTGAATGAGTGAGAGCGAGAAAGAGAAGCTGTGAGAGAGAAAGAGAGAAAGAGAAGCTGTGTGTGAGAGAGATAGAAAGAGATGCTGTGAGAGAGACAAAGAGAGAGAAAGAGAAGCTGTTAGTGAGAGAGAGAGAGAGAGAGAGAGAAAGAGAAGCTGTGAGAGAGAAAGAGAGAAAGAGAAGCTGTGTGTGTGAGAGAGAGAGAAACGGTGAGTGAGAGAGAGAAAGAGAAATTGTGAGTGAGTGAGTGAGAAAGAGAAGCTGTGAGTGAGAGAGAGAGAAGCTGTGAGTGAGAGAGAGAGAAGCTGTGAGTGAGAGAGAGAGAGTTGCTGTGAGTGAGTGTGAGAGAGAAATAGAAGCTGCGAGTGAAAGAGAGAAAGAGAGAAAGAGAAGCTGTGAGTGAGAGAGAGAGAAGCTGTGAGTGAGAGAGAGAGAGAAAGAGAAGCTGTGAGTGAGAGAGAGAGAGAAAGAGAAGCTGTGAGTGAGAGAGAGAAAAAGAGAATCTGAGAAAGAGAGAGAGAAAGAGAAGCTGTGAGTGAGAGAGAAAGAGAAAGAGAAGCTGTGAGTGAAACAGAGAGAGAGAAGCTGTGAGTGATTGAGAGAGAGAAAGAGATGCAGTGAGTGAGAGAGAAACAGAAGCTGTGAATGAGAGAGAGAGAGAAAGAGAAGGTGTGAGTGTGAGAGAGAGAAAAAGGGAAGCTGGGTGTGAGAGAGAGAGAAAGAGAAGCTGTGAGTGGGAGAGAGAGAGAAAGAGAAGCTGTGGGGGAGAGAGAGATACTGTGAGTGAGAGAGAGAAAGAGAAACTGTGAGTGAGTGAGAGAGAAAGAGAAGCTGTGAGTTTGGGAGAGAGAAGATGTGAGTGAGAGAGAGAGAGAAAGAGATGCTGTGAGTGAAAGAAAGAGAGTGAAAGAGAATCTGTGAGTGAGAGAGAGAGAAAGAGAAGCTGTGAGTGAGTGAGAGAGAGAAAGGGAAGCTGTGAGTGTGTGACAGAGTGAGTGCTGTGAGTGAGAGAGAGAGAAAGAGAAGCTGTGAGTGAGAGAGAAAGAGAGAGAAAGAGAAGCTGTGAGTGAGAGATAGAGAAAGAGAATCTGAGAAAGAGTGTGTGAAAGAGAAGCTGTGAGAGAGAGAGAGAGAGAGAACCTGTGAGTGAGAGAGAGAGAAACTGTGAGTGAGAGAGAGAGAGAGAAAGAGATGCTGTGAGTGAGAGAGAAACAGAAGCTGTGAATGAGAGAGAGAGAGAGAGAGAGAAGGTGTGAGTGAGAGAGAGAGAAAAAGAGAAGCTGTGAGAGAGAGAGAGAGAAAGAGAAGCCATGAGTGAGAGAGAAAGAGAAAGAGAAGCTGTGAGTGACACACAGAGAGAGAAGCTGTGAGTGAGAGAGAGAGAGAATGAGAAGCTCTGTGTGTGAGAGAGAGAAAGAGAAGCTGTGTGTGTGAGAGAGAAAGAGAAGCTGTGTGAGCGAGAGAGAGAGAGAGAGAGAGAAGCTGTGTGTGTGAGAGAGATTAAGAGAAGCTGTGTGTGTGAGAGAGAGAAAGAGACACTGTGTGTGTGTGAGAGAGAGAGAGAGAGAAAGAGAAGCTGTGAGTGAGAGAGAGAGATGCTGTGAGTGAGAGAGAGAAAGAGAAGCTGAGAAAGAGAGAGTGAAAGAGAAGCTGTCAGTGAGAGAGAGAGAGAAGCTGTGAGTGAGAGAGAGAGAAGCTGTGAGTGAGAGAGGGAGAGAAAGAGAAGCTGTGAGTGTGAGAGAGAGAAAGAGAAGCTGTGAGTGAGAGACAGAAAAAGAGAATCTGAGAAAGAGAGAGAGAAAGAGAAGCTGTGAGTGAGAGAGAAAGAGAAAGAGAAAGAGAAGCTGTGAGTGACACAGAGAGAGAGAAGCTGTGAGTGAGTGAGAGAGAGAAAGAGATGCAGTGAGTGAGAGAGAAACAGAAGCTGTGAATGAGAGAGAGAGAGAAAGAGAAGGTGTGAGTGTGTGAGAGAGAAAAAGGGAAGCTGGGTGTGAGAGAGAGAGAAAGAGAAGCTGTGAGTGGGAGAGAGAGAAAGAGAAGCTGTGGGGGAGAGAGAGAGATACTGTGAGTGAGAGAGAGAAAGAGAAACTGTGAGTGAGTGAGAGAGAAAGAGAAGCTGTGAGTTTGGGAGAAAGAAGATGTGAGTGAGAGAGAGAGAAAGAGATGCCGTGAGTGAAAGAAAGAGAGTGAAAGAGAAGCTGTGAGTGAGAGAGAGAGAGAAAGAGAAGCTTGAGTGAGTGAGAGAGAGAAAGGGAAGCTGTGAGTGTGTGACAGAGTGAGTGCTGTGAGTGAGAGAGAGAAAGAGAAGCTGTGAGTGAGAGAGAAAGAGAGAGAAAGAGAAGCTGTGAGTGAGAGATAGAGAAAGAGAATCTGAGAAAGAGTGTGTGAAAGAGAAGCTGTGAGAGAGAGAGAGAGAGAGAGAACCTGTGAGTGAGAGAGAGAGAAACTGTGAGTGAGAGAGAGAGAGAGAAAGAGATGCTGTGAGTGAGAGAGAAACAGAAGCTGTGAATGAGAGAGAGAGAGAGAGAGAAGGTGTGAGTGAGAGAGAGAAAAAAAGAGAAGCTGTGAGAGAGAGAGAGAAAGAGAAGCCATGAGTGAGAGAGAAAGAGAAAGAGAAGCTGTGAGTGACACAGAGAGAGAGAAGCTGTGAGTGAGAGAGAGAGAGAATGAGAAGCTCTGTGTGTGTGAGAGAGAAAGAGAAGCTGTGTGTGTGAGAGAGAAAGAGAAGCTGTGTGAGTGAGAGAGAGAGAGAGAGAAGCTGTGTGTGTGAGAGAGATTAAGAGAAGCTGTGTGTGTGTGAGAGAGAAAGAGACACTGTGTGTGTGTGAGAGAGAGAGAGAGAAAGAGAAGCTGTGAGTGAGAGAGAGAGATGCTGTGAGTGAGAGAGAATGAGAGAAGCTGTGTGTGAGAGAAAGAGAAAGTGAAGCTGTGTGTGGGAGAAAGAGAGAATGTGAAGCTGTGAGTGAAAGAGGGAGAGAAAGAGAAGCATTGAGTGAGAGAGAGAGGAATAGAGTCTGTGAGAGAGAGAGAAAGAGAAGCTGTGTGTGTGAGAGAGAGAAGCTGTGAGTGAGAGCGAAAAAGCGAAAGAGAAGCTGTGAGTGAAAGAGAGAGAGAGAAAGAGAAGTTGTGAGTGAGAGAGAGGGAGAGTTGCTGTGAGTGTGAGAGAGAGAAACAGAAGCTGTGAGTGAGAGAAAGAGAGAAAGAGAAGCTGTGAGTGAGAGAGAGAGAAAGAGAAGCTGTGAGTGAGAGAGAGAGAGAAAAAGCTGTGAGTGAGAGAGAGAGAAAGAGATGCTTTGAGTGAGAGAGAGAGAAATAGAAGCTGTGAGTGAGAGAGAGAGAAAAAGAGTCTGTGTGAGAAAGAGAGAAAGAGAAGCTGTGAGTGAGAGAGAGAGAGAAGCTGTGAGTGAGAGAGAGAGAAGCTGTGAGTGAGAGAGAGAGAAATAGAAGCTGTGAGTTAGAGAGATAGAGAAACTGTGAGTGAGTGGGAGAGAGAGAAGCTGTGAGTGAGAGAGAGAGACAGAGAGAGAGAAAGAGAAGCTGTGTGTGTGAGAGAAAGAAAGAGAAGCTGAGAGTGAGAGAGAGAAAGAGAAGCTGAGAAAAAGAGAGTGAAAGAGAAGATGTGAGTGAGAGAGAGAGAAGCTGTGAGTGAGAGAGAGAGAAGCTGTGAGTGGGAGAGAGAGAGAAAGAGAAGCTGTGAGTGAGAGACAGAGAGAAAGAGAAGCTGTGAGTGAGAGACAGAGAGAAAGAGAAGCTGTGAGTGAGAGAGAGAGAAAGAGAATCTGAGAAAGAGAGAGAGAAAGAGAAGCTGTGAGTGAGAGAGAAAGAGAAAGAGAAGGTGTGAGTGAGAGAGAGAGAGAAAGGGAAGCTGTGAGTGAGAGAGAGAGAGAAGCTGTGAGTGAGAGAGAGACAGAAAGAGAATCTGAGTGAGAGAGAGAGAAGCTGTGAGTGAGATAGAGAGAAAGAGAAGCTGTGAGAGAGAGAGAAGCTGTGAGTGAGAGAGAGATAGAAAGAGAAGCTGTGAGTGAGAGAGAGAGAAAGAAAGAAAGAGAAGCTGTGTGTGAGAGAGAGAAAGAGATGCTGTGAGTGAGAGAGAGAGAAACAGAAGCTGTGAGTGAGAGAGAGAGTCTGATTGAGAAAGAGAGAGAGAAAGAGAAGCTGTGAGTGAGAGAGAGAGAGAAGCTGTGAGTGAGAGAGGGAGAAGTTGTGAATGAGAGAGAGAGAGAAAGAGAAGCTGTGAGCGAGAGAGAAAGGGAAGCTGTGAATGAGTGAGACCGAGAAAGAGAAGCTGTGAGAGAGAAAGAGAGAAAGAGAAGCTGTGTGTGAGAGAGATAGAAAGAGATGCTGTGAGAGAGACAAAGAGAGAGAAAGAGAAGCTGTTAGTGAGAGAGAGAGAGAGAAAGAGAAGCTGTAAGAGAGAAAGAGAGAAAGAGAAGCTGTGTGTGTGAGAGAGAGAGAAACGGTGAGTGAGAGAGAGAAAGAGAAACTGTGAGTGAGTGAGTGAGAAAGAGAAGCTGTGAGTGTGAGAGAGAGAAGCTGTGAGTGAGAGAGAGAGAAGCTGTGAGTGAGAGAGAGAGAGTTGCTGTGAGTGAGTGTGAGAGAGAAATAGAAGCTGCGAGTGAGAGAGAGAAAGAGAGAAAGAGAAGCTGTGAGTGAGAGAGAGAAAGAGAGAAAGAGAAGCTGTGAGTGAGAGAGAGAGAAAAAAGATGTGAGTGAGAGAGAGAGAAAGAGAGTCTGTGTGAGAAAGAGAGGAAGAGAAGCTGTGGTGAGAGAGAGAGAAGCTGTGAGTGAGAGAGAGAAGCTGTGAGTGAGAGAGAGAGAGAAATAGAAGCTGTGAGTGAGAGAGAAAGAGAAGCTGTGAGTGAGTGAGAGAGAGAGAGAAGCTGTGAGTGAGAGATAGAAAGAAAGAGAAGCTGTGAGTGAGAGAGAGAGAGAGAGAAAGAGAAGCTGTGAGTGAGAGAGAGAAAGAGAAGCTGAGAAAGAGTGAGTGAAGGAGAAGCTGTGAGTGAAAGAGAGAGAGAGAAGCTGTGAGTGAGAGAGAGAGAGCAAGAGAAGCTGTAAGTGAGAGATAGAGAGAAAGAGAATCTGAGAAAGAGAGAGAAAGAGAAGCTGTAAGTGAGAGAGAAAGAGAAGCTGTGAGTGACACAGAGAGAGAGAAGCTGTGAGTGAGAGAGAGAGAAAGAGAAGGTGTGAGTGCGAGAGAGAGAGAAAGGGAAGCTGGGTGTGTGTGAGAGAGAAAGAGAAGCTGTGAGTGGGAGAAAGAGAGAAAGAGAAGCTGTGTGTGTGAGAGAGAGAAACTGTGAGTGAGAGAGAGAAAGAGAAACTGTGAGTGAGTGAGAAAGAAAGAGAAGCTGTGAGTGTGGGAGAGAGAGAAGCTGTGAGTGAGAGAGAGAGAGAGAAAGAGATGCTGTGAGTGAAAGAAAGAGAGAAAGAGAAGCTGTGAGTGAGAGAGAGAGAGAAAGAGAAGCTGTGAGTGAGAGAGAGAAAGAGAAGCTGAGAAAGAGAGAGTGAAAGAGAAGCTGTGAGTGAGAGAGAGAGAAGCTGTCAGTGAGAGAGAGAGAAGCTGTGAGTGAGAGAAAGAGAAAGTGAAGCTGTGTGTGAGAGAAAGAGAAAGTGAAGCTGTGTGTGAGAGAAAGAGAGAAAGTGAAGCTGTGAGTGAGAGAGAGAGATAAAGAGAAGCATTGAGTGAGAGAGAGAGGAATAGAGTCTGTGAGAGAGAGAGAAAGAGAAGCTGTGTGTGTGAGAGAGAGAAGCTGTGAGTGAGAGCGAAAGAGCGAAAGAGAAGCTGTGAGAGAAAGAGAGAGAGAGAAAGAGAAGCTGTGAGTGAGAGAGAGAGAGTTGCTGTGAGTGAGTGAGAGAGAGAAACAGAAGCTGCGAGTGAGAGAGAAAGAAAGTGAAGCTGTGAGTGAGAGAGAGAAAGAGAGAAAGAGAAGCTGTGAGAAAGAGAGAGAGAAAAAAAGATGTGAGTGAGAGAGAGAGAGAGAGAGAGAGAAAGAGATGCTTTGAGTGAGAGAGAGAGAAATAGAAGATGTGAGTGAGAGAGAGAAAAAGAGTCTGTGTGAGAAAGAGAGAAAGAGAAGCTGTGTGTGAGAGAGAGAGAAGCTGTGAGTGAGAGAGAGAGAAATAGAAGCTGTGAGAGAGAGAGAGAGAAGCTGTGAGTGTGAGAGAGAGAGAAATAGAAGCTGTGAGTGAGAGAGGGAGAAAGAAAGAAAGAGAAGCTGTGAGTGAGAGAGAGAGATGCTGTAAGTGAGAGAGAGAGAAACAGAAGCTGTGAGTGAGAGAGAGAGAGTCTGTGTGAGAAAGAGAGAGAGAAAGAGAAGCTGTGAGTGAGAGAGAGAGAAGCTGTGAGTGAGAGAGAGAAGTTGTGAATGAGAGAGAGAGAGAAAGAGAAGCTGTGAGCGAGAGAGAAAGAGAAGCTTTGAATGAGTGAGAGAGAGAAAGAGAAGCTGTGAGAGAGAAAGAGAGAAAGAGAAGCTGTGTGTGTGAGAGATAGAATGAGATGCTGTGAGAGGGACAAAGAGAGAGAAAGAGAAGCTGTGAGTGAGAGAGAGAGAGAAGCTGTGAGTGAGAGAGAGAGAGAAAGAGAAGCTGTGAGAGAGAAAGAGAGAAAGAGAAGCTGTGTGTGTGTGTGAGAGAGAAACGGTGAGTGAGAGAGAGAAAGAGAAACTGTGAGTGAGTGAGTGAGTGAGAAAGAGAAGCTGTGAGTGAGGGAGAGAGAAGCTGTGAGTGAGATTAGAGAGAAGCTGTGAGTGAGAGAGAGAGAGAGTTGCTGTGAGTGAGTGAGAGAGAAGTTGTGAATGAGAGAGAGAGAGAAAGAGAAGCTGTGAGCGAGAGAGAAAGAGAAGCTGTGAATGAGTGAGAGAGAGAAAGAGAAGCTGTGAGTGAGAGAAAGAAAGAGAAGCTGAGAAAGAGAGAGTGAAAGAGAAGCTGTGAGTGAAAGAGAGAGAGAGAGAAGCTGTGAGTGAGAGAGAGAGAAGATGTGATTGAGAGAGAGAGAAAGAGAAGCTGTGAGTGAGAGAGAGAGAGCAAGAGAAGCTGTAAGTGAGAGAAGGAGAAAGAGAATCTGAGAAAGAGAGAGAAAGAGAAGCTGTAAGTGAGAGACAAAGAGAAGCTGTGAGTGAGAGAGAGAGAGAAAGAGATGCTGTGAGTGAGAGAGAAACTGAAGCTGTGAATGGGAGAGAGGGAGAAAGAGAAGGTGTGAGTGCGAGAGAGAGCGAGAAAGGGAAGCTGGGTGTGAGAGAGAGAGAAAGAGAAGCTGTGAGTGGGAGAGAGAGAGAAAGAGATGCTGTGTGTGTGAGAGAGAGAAACTGTGAGTGAGAGAGAGAGAGAAAGAGAAAGAGATGCTGTGAGTGAAAGAAAGAGAGCGAAAGAGAAGCTGTGAGTGAGAGAGAGAGAAAGAGAAGCTGTCTGTGAGTGAGTGAGAGAAAGGGAAGCTGTGAGTGTGTGTGAGAGAGAGAGCTGTGAGTGACAGAGAGAGAAAGAGAAGAAGTGAGTGAGAGAGAGTGAGAAAGAAAAGCTGTGAGTGAGAGAGAGAAAGAGAAGCTGAGAAAGAGAGAGAGAAAGAGAAGCTGTGAGTGAGAGACAGAGAGAAAGAGAAGCTGTGAGTGAGTGAGAGAGAAAGAGAATATGAGAAAGAGAGAGAGAAAGAGAAGCTGTGAGTGAGAGAGAAAGAGAAAGAGAAGCTGTGAGTGACACAGAGAGAGAGAAGCTGTGAGTGAGAGAGAGAGAGAGAAAGAGATGCTGTGAGTCAGAGAGAAACAGAAGTTGTGAATGAGAGAGAGAGAGAAAGAGAAGGTGTGAGTGAGAGAGAGAGAGAGAAGCTGTGAGTGAGAGAGAGACAGAAAGAGAATCTGTGAGAGAGAGAGAGAAGCTGTGAGTGAGAGAGGGTGAAGCTGTGAGTGAGAAAGAGAGAACCTGTGAGTGAGATAGAGAGAAAGAGAAGCTGTGAGACAGAGAGAGAGAAGCTGTGAGTGAGAGAGAGATAGAAAGAGAAGCTGTGAGTGAGAGAGAGAGAAAGAAAGAAAGAGAAGCTGTGAGTGAGAGAGAGAAAGAGATGCTGTGAGTGAGTGAGAGAGAAACAGAAGCTGTGAGTGAGAGTGAGAGAGTCTGTGTGAGAAAGAGAGAGAGAAAGAGAAGCTGAGAGTGAGAGAGACAGAGAAGCTGTGAGTGAGAGAGAGAGAAGTTGTGAATGAGAGAGAGAGAGAAAGAGAAGCTGCAAGCGAGAGAGAAAGAGAAGCTGTGAGTGAGTGAGAGAGAGAGAAGCTGTAAATGAGAGAAAGAGAGAGAGAAAGAGAAGCTGTGAGTGAGAGAGATAGAAAGAGATGCTGTGAGAGAGACAAAGAGAGAGAAAGAGAAGCTGTGAGTGAGTGAGAGAGAGAGAAGCTGTGAGTGAGAGAGAGAGAGAAAGAGAAGCTGTGAGAGAGAACGAGAGAAAGAGAAGCTGTGTGTGTGTGAGAGAGAAATGGTGAGTGAGAGAGAGAAAGAGAAACTGTGAGTGAGTGAGTGAGAAAGAGAAGCTGTGAGTGTGAGAGAGAGAAGCTGTGAGTGAGAGAGAAAGAATCTGTGAGTGAGAGAGAGAAATAGAAGCTGTGAGTGAGAGAGAAAGAGAAGCTGTGTGTGAGAGAGAGAGAAGCTGTGTGTGTGTGAGAGAGAAGCTGAGAGTGAGAAAGAGAGAAAGAGAATCTGAGAAAGAGAGTGTGAAAGAGAAGCTGTGAGTGAGAGAAAGAGAGAGAGAAAGGGAAGCTGTGAGTGAGAGAGAGAGAGAAGCTGTGAGTGAGAGAGAGACAGAACGAGTGAGAGAGAGAACGAGAATCTGTGAGTGAGAGAGAGAGAAGCTGTGAGTGAGAAAGGGTGAAGCTGTGAGTGAGAGAGAGAGAAGCTGTGAGTGAGATAGAGAGAAAGAGAAGCTGTGAGAGAGAGAGAAGCTGTGAGTGAGAGAGAGAGAAAGAGAAGCTGTGAATGAGAGAGAGAGAAAGAAAGAAAGAGAAGCTGTGAGTGAGAGAGAGAAAGAGATGCTGTGAGTGAGAGAGAGAGAAACAGAAGCTGGGAGTGAGAGAGAATCTGTGTGAGAAAGAGAGAGAGAAAGAGAAGCTGTGAGTGAGAGAGAGAGAGAAGCTGTGAGTGAGAGAGAGAGAAGTTGTGAATGAGAGAGAGAGAGAGAGAGAAGCTGTGAGCGAGAGAGAAAGGGAAGCTGTGAATGAGTGAGAGAGAGAAAGAGAAGCTGTGAGAGAGAAAGAGAGAAAGAGAAGCTGTGTGTGAGAGAGATAGAAAGAGATGCTGTGGGAGAGACAAAGAGAGAGAAAGAGAAGCTGTGAGTGAGAGAGAGAGAGAGAGAGAAAGAGAAGCTGTGTGTGTGTGAGAGAGAGAAATGGTGAGTGAGAGAGAGAAAGGGAAACTGTGAGTGAGTGAGTGAGAAAGAGAAGCTGTGAGTGAGAGAGAGAGAAGCTGTGAGTGAGAGAGAGAGAAGCTGTGAGTGAGAGAGAGAGAGTTGCTGTGAGTGAGTGAGAGAGAGAAACAGAAGCTGCGAGTGAGAGAGAGAAAGAGAGAAAGAGAAGCTGTGAGTGAGAGAGAGAAAGAGAGAAAGAGAAGCTGTGAGTGAGAGAGAGAAAAAAAGATGTGAGTGAGAGAGAGAGAGAAAGAGATGCTTTGAGTGAGAGAGAGAGACTAACAGAAGCTGTAAGTGAGAGAGAGAGAGAAAGAGAGTGTGTGAGAAAGAGAGGAAGAGAAGCTGTGGTGAGAGAGAGAGAAGCTGTGAGTGAGATAGAGAAAGAGAAACTGTGAGTGAGTGAGAAAGAAAGAGAAGCTGTGAGTGTGTGTGAGAGAGAAGCTGTGAGTGAGAGAGAGAGAGAGAAAGAGATGCTGTGAGTGAAAGAAAGAGAGCAAAAGAGAAGCTGTGAGTAAGAGAGAGAGAGAAACAGAAGCTGTGAGTGAGCGAGAGAGAGAAAGAGAAGCTGTGAGTGAGAGAGAGAAAGAGAAGCTGAGAAAGAGAGAGTGAAAGAGAAGCTGTGAGTGAGAGAGAGAGAAGCTGTGAGTGAGAGAGAGAGAAGCTGTGAGTGAGAGAAAGAGAAAGTGAAGATGTGTGTGAGAGAAAGAGAAAGTGAAGCTGTGTGTGAGAGAGAGAGGAATAGAGTCTGTGAGAGAGAGAAAAAGAGAAGCAGTGTGAGAGAGAGAAGCTGTGAGTGAGAGCGAAAGAGCGAAAGAGAAGCTGTGAGTGAAAGAGAGAGAGAGAGAGAAGCTGTGAGCGAGAGAGAGAGAGAGTTGCTGTGAGTGAGTGAGAGAGAGAAGCAGAAACTGTGAGTGAGAGAGAAAGAGAGACAGAGAAGCTGTGAGTGAGAGAGAGAGAAAGAGAAGCTGTGAGTGAGAGAGAGAGAGAGAGACAGAGAAGCTGTGAGTGAGAGAGAGAGAAAGAGAAGCTGTGAGTGAGTGAGAGAGAGAAAAAGCTGTGAGTGAGAGAGAGAGAGAGAAAGAGATGCTTTGAATGAGAGAGAGAGAAATAGAAGCTGTGAGTGAGAGAGAGAAAAAGAGTCTGTGTGAGAAAGAGAGAAAGAGAAGCTGTGAGTGAGAGAGAGAGAAGCTGTGAGTGAGACAGAGAGAAGCTGTGAGTGAGATAGAGAAAGAGAAACTGTGTGAGTGAGAAAGAAAGAGAAGCTGTGAGTGTGTGAGAGAGAGAAGCTGTGAGTGAGAGAGAAAGAGAAAGAGAAGCTGTGAGTGACACACAGAGAGAAGCTGTGAGTGAGAGAGAGAGAAAGAGATGCTGTGAGTGAGAGAGAAACAGAAGCTGTGAATGAGAGAGAGAGAGAAAGAGAAGGTGTGAGTGAGAGAGAGAGAGAAAGGGAAGCTGTGAGCGAGAGAGAGAGAGAAGCTGTGAGTGAGAGAGAGAGAAAGAGAATCTGTGAGTGAGAGAGAGAGAAGCTGTGAGTGAGAGAGAGAGAAGCTGTGAGTGAGATAGAGAGAAAGAGAAGCTGTGTGTGAGAGAGAGAGAAGCTGTGAGTGAGAGAGAGAGAAAGAGAAGCTGTGAGTGAGAGAGAGAAAGAAAGAAAGAAAGAGAAGCTGTGAGTGAGAGAGAGAAAGAGATGCTGTGAGTGAGAGAGTGAGAAACAGAAGCTGTGAGTGAGCGAGAGAGAGTCTGTGTGAGAAAGAGAGAGAGAAAGAGAAGCTGTGTGTGAGAGAGAGAAGCTGAGTGAGAGAGAGAGAAGTTGGGAATGAGAGAGAGAGAGAAAGAGAAGCTGTGAGCGAGAGAGAAAGAGAAGCTGTGAATGAGTGAGAGAGAGAAAGAGAAGCTGTGAGAGAGAAAGAGAAGCTGTGTGAGAGAGAGATAGAAAGAGATGCTGTGAGAGGGACAGAGAGAGAGAAAGAGAAGCTGTGAGTGAGAGAGAGAGAGAGACGCTGTGAGTGAGAGAGAGAGAGAGAAAGAGAAGCTGTGAGAGAGAAAGAGAGAAAGAGAAGCTGTGTGTGTGTGAGAGAGAGAAACGGTGAGTGAGAGAGAGAAAGAGAAACTGTGAGTGAGTGAGTGAGAAAGAGAAGCTGTGAGTGAGTGAGAGAGAAGCTGTGAATGAGAGAGAGAGAAGCAGTGAGTGAGAGAGAGAGAGTTGCTATGAGTGAGTGAGAGTGAGAAACAGAAGCTGCGAGTGAGAGAGAGAAAGAAAGAGAGAAAGAGAAGCTGTGAGTGAGAGAGAGAAAGAGAGAAAGAGAAGCTGTGAGAGAGAGAGAGAGAAAGATGTGAGTGAGAGAGAGAGAGAAAGAGATGCTTTGAGTGAGAGAGAGAAACTAACAGAAGCTGTAAGTGAGAGAGAGAGAGAGAGAGAAAGAGAGTCTGTGTGAGAAAGAGAGGAAGAGAAGCTGTGGTGAGAGAGAGAAGCTGTGAGTGAGAGAGAGAAGCTGTGAGTGAGAGAGACAGAAATAGAAGCTGTGAGTGAGAGAAAGAGAAGCTGTGAGTAAGTGAGAGAGAGAGAGAAGCTGTGAGTGAGAGATAGAAAGAAAGAGAAGCTGTGAGTGAGAAAGAGAGAGAGAGAAAGAGAAGCTGTGAGTGAGAGAGAGAAAGAGAAGCTGAGAAAGAGAGAGTGAAAGAGAAGCTGTGAGTGAAAGAGAGAGAGAGAAGCTGTGAGTGAGAGAGAGAGAAGCTGTGAGTGAGAGAGAGAGAAAGAGAAGCTGTGAGTGAGAGAGAGAGCAAGAGAAGCTGTAAGTGAGAGAAGGAGAAAGAGAATCTGAGAAAGTGAGAGAAAGAGAAGCTGTAAGTGAGAGCGAAAGAGAAGCTGTGAGTGACACACAGAGAGAAGCTGTGAGTGAGAGAGAGAGAGAAAGAGATGCTGTGAGTGAGAGAGAAACAGAAGCTGTGAATGGGAGAGAGAGAGAAAGAGAAGGTGTGAGTGCAAGAGAGAGAGAGAAAGGGAAGCTGGGTGTGTGAGAGAGAGAAAGAGAAGCTGTGAGTGGGAGAGAGAGAGAGAAAGAGAAGCTGTGTGTGTGTGAGAGAGAAACTTTGAGTGAGAGAGAGAGACAAAGAGAAAGAGATGCTGTGAGTGAAAGAAAGAGAGTGAAAGAGAAGCTGTGAGTGAGAGAGAGAGAGAAAGAGAAGCTGTCTGTGAGTGAGTGAGAGAAAGGGAAGCTGTGAGTGTGTGTGAGAGAGAGAGCTGTGAGTGACAGAGAGAGAAAGAGAAGCTGTGAGTGAGAGAGAGAGAAAGAAAAGCTGTGAGTTAGAGATAGAAAGAGAACCTGAGAAAGAGAGAGTGAAAGAGACCTGTGAGTTAGAGAGAGAGAGAGAAGCTGTGAGTGAGAGAGAGAGCAGCTGTGAGTGAGAGAAAGAGAAAGTGAAGCTGTGTGTGAGAGAAAGATAAAGTGAAGCTGTGTGTGAGAGAAAGAGAGAAAGTGAAGCTGTGAGTGAGAGAGAGAGAGAAAGAGAAGCATTGAGTGAGAGAGAGAGGAATAGAGTCTGTGTGAGAGAGAGAAAGAGAAGCTGTGTGTGTGTGAGAGAGAAGCTGTGAGTGAGAGCGAGAGAGCGAAAGAGAAGCTGTGAGTGAAAGAGAGAGAGAGAAAGAGAAGCAGTGAGAGAGAGAGAGAGTTGCTGTGAGTGAGTGAGAGAGAGAAACAGAAGTTGTGAGTGAGAGAGAGAAAGAGAGAAAGAGTAGCTGTGAGTGAGAGAGAAAGAGAAAGAGAAGCTGTGAGTGAGAGAGAGAAAAAAAGCTGTGAGTGAGAGAGAGAGGGAAAGAAAGAGATGCTTTGAGTGAGAGAGAGAGAATTAGAAGCTGTGAGTGAGAGAGAGAGAAAGAGAGTCTGTGTGAGAAAGAGAGAGAGAGAAGCTGTGATTGAGAGAGAGAAGCTGTGAGTGAGAGAGAGAGAAATAGAAGCTGTGAGAGAGAGAAAGAGAAGCTGTGAGTGAGTGGGAGAGAGAGAAGCTGTGAGTGAGAGAGAGAGACAGAGAGAGAGAAAGAGAAGCTGTGTGAGAGAGAGAGAGAGAAAGAGAAGGAGTGAGTGCGAGAGAGAAAGACAAGCTGAGAAAGAGAGAGTGAAAGACAAGATGTGAGTGAGAGAGAGAGAGAGAGAAGCTGTGAGTGAGAGAGAGAGAAGCTGTGAGTGAGAGACAGAGAGAAAGAGAAGCTGTGTGTGTGTGAGAGAGAAAGAGAATCTGAGAAAGAGAGAGAGAAAGAGAAGCTGTGAGTGAGAGAGAAAGAGAAAGAGAAGCTGTGAGTGACACACAGAGAGAGAAGCTGTGAGTGAGAGAGAGAGAGAGAGAAAGAGATGCTGTGAGTGAGAGAGAAACAGAAGTTGTGAATGAGAGAGAGAGAGAAAGAGAAGGTGTGAGTGAGAGAGAGAGAGAAAGGGAAGCTGTGAGTGAGAGAGAGAGAGAGAAGCTGTGAGTGAGAGAGAGACAGAAAGAGAATCTGTGAGTGTGAGAGAGAGAGAAGCTGTGAGTGAGAGAGGGTGAAGCTGTGAGTGAGAGAGAGAGAACCTGTGAGTGAGATAGAGAGAAAGAGAAGCTGAGAGAGAGAGAGAAGCTGTTAGTGGGAGAGAGATAGAAAGAGAAGCTGTGAGTGAGAGAGAGAGAAAGAAAGAGCAGCTGTGAGTGAGAGAGAGAAAGAGATGCTGTGAGTGAGAGTGAGAGAAACAGAAGCTGTGAGTGAGAGTGAGAGAGTCTGTGTGAGAAAGAGAGAGAGAAAGAGAAGCTGAGAGTGAGAGAGAGAAGCTGTGAGTGAGAGAGAGAGAAGTTGTGAATGAGAGAGAGAGAAGAGAAGCTGTGAGCGAGAGAGAAAGAGAGAAAAGCTGTGAGTGAGAGAGAGAGAGAGAAAGAGAAGCTGTGAGAGAGAAAGAGAAGCTGTGTGTGTGTGAGAGAGAGAAATGGTGAGTGAGAGAGAGAAAGAGAAACTGTGAGTGAGTGAGTGAGAAAGAGAAGCTGTGAGTGAGAGAGAGAGAAGTTGTGAGTGAGAGAGAAAGAATCTGTGAGTGAGAGAGAGAGAAATAGAAGCTGTGAGTGAGAGAGAAAGAGAAGCTGTGAGTGTGTGAGAGAGAGAAGCTATGTGTGTGAGAGAGAGAAGCTGTGAGTGAGAAAGAGAGAAAGAGAATCTGAGAAAGAGAGTGTGAAAGAGAAGCTGTGAGTGAGAGAAAGAGAGAGAGAGAAGCTGTGAGAGAGAGAGAAAGAGAAGCTGTGAGTGAGAGAGAAAGAGAAGCTGTGAGTGAGTGAGAGAGAAGCTGTAAGTGAGAGAAAGAGAGAGAGAAAGGGAAGCTGTGAGTGAGAGAGAGAAGCTGTGAGTGAGAGAGAGACAGAAAGAGAATCTGTGAGTGAGAGAGAGAGAAGCTGTGAGTGAGAGAGGGTGAAGCTGTGAGTGAGAGAGAGAGAAGCTGTGAGTGAGATAGAGAGAAAGAGAAGCTGTGTGAGAGAGAGAGAAGCTGTGAGTGAGAGAGAGATAGAAAGAGAAGCTGTGAGTGAGAGAGAGAGAAAGAAAGAAAGAGAAGCTGTGAGTGAGAGAGAGAAAGAGATGCTGTGAGTGTGAGAGAGAGAAACAGAAGCTGTGAGTGAGAGAGAGAGAGTCTGTGTGAGAAAGAGAGAGAGAAAGAGAAGCTGTGAGTGAGAGAGAAAGAGAAGATGTGAGTGAGAGAGAGAGAGAAGCTGTGTGTGTGAGAGAGAGAAGCTGTGAGTGAGAGAGAGAGAGAAAGAGAAGCTGTGAGTGAGAGACAGAGAGAAAGAGAAGCTGTGAGTGAGTGAGAGAGAAAGAGAATCTGAGAAAGAGAGAGAGAAAGAGAAGCTGTAAGTGAGAGAGAAAGAGAAAGAGAAGCTGTGAGTGACACAGAGAGAGAGAAGCTGTGAGTGACAGAGAGAGAGAGAGAAAGAGATGCTGTGAGTGAGAGAGAAACAGAAGTGAGTGAGAGAGAGAGAGAAAGGGAAGCTGTGAGTGAGAGAGGGAGATAGAAGCTGTGAGTGAGAGAGAGACGGAAGGAGAATCTGTGAGTGAGTGAGAGAGAGAAGCTGTGAGTGAGAGAGGGTGAAGCTGTGAGTGAGAGAGAGATAGAAAGAGAAGCTGTGAGTGAGAGAGAGAGAAAGAAAGAGAAGCTGTGAGTGAGAGAGAGAAAGA
This sequence comes from Bradypodion ventrale, assembly GCA_035047345.1. Taxonomy (NCBI): domain Eukaryota; kingdom Metazoa; phylum Chordata; class Lepidosauria; order Squamata; family Chamaeleonidae; genus Bradypodion; species Bradypodion ventrale. The sequence continues at coordinate 228,284,278 of JAWDJE010000001.1, forward strand.
GATGCTGTGAGTGAGAGAGAGAGAAACAGAAGCTGTGAGTGAGAGTGAGAGAGTCTGTGTGAGAAAGAGAGAAAGAGAAGCTGAGAGTGAGAGAGCGAGAGAGAAGCTGTGAGTGAGAGAGAGAGAAGTTGTGAATGAGAGAGAGAGAGAAAGAGAAGTTGTGAGCGAGAGAGAAAGAGAAGCTGTGAGTGAGTGAGAGAGAGAGAAGCTGTAAAAGAAAGAAAGAGAGAGAGATAGAGAAGCTGTGAGTGAGAGAGAAAGAGATGCTGTGAGAGAGACAAAGAGAGAAAAAGAGAAGCTGTGAGTGAGAGAGAGAGAGAGAGAAGCTGTGAGTGAGAGAGAAAGAAAGAGAAGCTGTGAGAGATAAAGAGAGAAAGAGAAGCTGTGTGTGTGAGAGAGAGAACTGGTGAGTGAGAGAGAGAAAGAGAAACTGTGAGTGAGTGAGTGAGAAAGAGAAGCTGTGAGTGAGAGAGAGAGAAGCTGTGAGTGAGAGAGAAAGAAGCTGTGAGTGAGAGAGAAAGAGAAGCTGTGAGTGTGAGAGAGAGAGAAGCTGTGAGAGAGAGAGAGAAGCTGTGAGTGAGAGAGAAAGAGAATCTGAGAAAGAGAGTGTGAAAGAGAAGCTGTGAGTGAGAGAAAGAGAGAGAGAAGCTGTGAGTGAGAGAGAGAGAAAGAGAAGCTGTGAGAGAGAGAGAGAGAAAGAGAAGTTGTGAGTGAGAGAGAAAGAAAGAGAAGCTGTGAGTGAGAGAGAGAAACATAAGCTGTGAGTGAGAAAGAGAGAGAAAGAAAGAGAAGCTGTGAGTGAGAGAGAGAGGAAGAGATGCTGTGAGTGAGAGAGAGAGAAAGAGAAGCTGTGAGTGAGAGAGAGAGAAAGAGAAGCTGTGAGTGAGAGAGAGAGAGAGAGAAAGAAAGAGAAGCTGTGAGTGAGAGAGAGAAAAACAGAAGCTGTGAGTGAGAGAGAGAGAAAAAGAGAAGATGTGAGTGAGACAATGAGATAGAAAGAGAAGCTGTGAGTGAGTGAGAGAGAGAAAGAGAAGCTGTGTGTGAGAGAGAGAGAAACGGTGAGTGAGAGAGAGAAAGAGAAGCTGTGAGTGAGTGAGTGAGAAAGAGAAGCTGTGAGTGAGAGAGAGAGAAGCTGTGAGTGAGAGAGAGAGAAGCTGTGAGTGAGAGAGAGAAATAGAAGCTGTGAGTGAGAGAGAAAGAGAAGCTGTGAGTGAGTGAGAGAGAGAAGCTGTGAGTGAGAGAGAGAGAGAAGCTGTGAGTGAGAGAGAGAGAGAAAGAGAGTCTGAGAAAGTGTGAAAGAGAAGCTGTAAGTGAGAGAAAGAGAGAGAGATAAGCTGTGAGTGAGAGAGAGAGAAGCTATGAGAGAGAGAGAGAAGCTGTGAGTGAGAGAGAGAGAGAAAGAGAAGCTGTGCGAGAGAGAGAGAGAAAGAGAAGCTGTGAGTGAGAGAGAGAGAGAGAGAAAGAGAAGCTGTGAGTGAGTGAGAGAGAGAAACATAAGCTGTGAGTGAGAAAGAGGGAGAGAAAGAAAGAGAAGCTGTGAGTGAGAGAGAGAGTAAGAGAAGCTGTGAGTGAGAGAGAGAGAGAGAAAGAGAAGCTGTGAGTGAGAGAGAGAGAAAAACAGAAGCTGTGAGTGAGAGAGAGAGGAAGAGATGCTGTGAGTGAGAGACAGAGAAAGAGAAGCTGTGAGTTAGAGAGAGAAAAAGAGAAGCTGTGAGTGAGAGAGAGAGAGAGAGAGAACCTGTGAGTGAGAGAGAGAGAAAAACAGAAGCTGCGAGTGAGAGAGAGAGAGAAAGAGAAGATGTGAGTGAGACAGAGAGAGAAAGAGAAGCTGTGAGTGAGAGAGAGAGAAACAGCTGTGAGTGAGAGAGAGAGAAAGAGAAGCTGTGAGTGAGTGAGAGAGAGAAAGGGAAGCTGTGAATGTGTGAGAAAGAGAGAGAGATGTGAGTGAGAGAGAGAGAGAAAGAGAAGCTGTGAGTGAGAGAGAGTGAAAGAGAAGCTGTGTGAGAGAGAGAGAGAAGCTGTGAGAGAGAGAGAAGCTATGAGTGAGAGAGAGAGAGTAAGATGCTGTGAGTGAAAGAGAGAGAGAGAAAGAGAAGCTGTGAGTGAGAGAAAGAGAAAGAGAAGCTGTGAATGAGTGTGAGAGAGAAAGGGAAGCTATGAGTGTGTGAGAAAGAGAGAGAGCTGTGAGTGAGAGAGGGAAAGAGAAGCTCTGAGTGAGAGAGAGAAAGAGAATCTGAGAAAGAGAGAGTGAAAGAGAAGCTGTGAGTGAGAGAGAGAGAGAAGCTGTGAGTGAGAGAGAGAATCTGTGTGAGAGAGAGAGAAAGTGAAGCTGTGAGAGAGAGATACAGAGAGAGAAAGAGAAGTATTGAGTGAGTGAGAGAGAAAGACAGTCTGGAAGTGAGAGAGAGAGAAAGAGAAGCTGTGAGTGAGTGAGAGAGAAAGGGAAGCTGTGAGAGTGAGAGAAAGAGAAGCTGTGAGTGAGGGAGAGAGAAAGAGAAGCTGTGTGTGAGACAAAGAGAGAGAAAGAGAAGCTGCGAGTGAGAGAGAGAGAAAGAGAAGCTGTGAGTGAGAGAGAGAGAGAGAGAGAAGCTATGAGTGAGAGAGAGAGAAGCTGTGAGTGAGAGAGTGAGAGAGAGAGAAAGAGAAGCTGTGAGTGAAAAAGAGAGAGAGAAAGAGAAGCTGTGTGAGAGAGAGAAAGAGAAGCTGTGTGTGTGTGAGAGAGAGATGCTGTGAGTGAGACAGATAGAGAAAGCGAAGCTGTGAGTGAGAGAGAGAGAAAGAGAAGCTGTGAGTGAGAGAGAGAGAAGCTGTGAGTGAGAGAGAGAGAAGCTGTGAGTGAGAGAGAGAGAGTTGCTGTGAGTGAGTGAGAGAGAGAAACAGAAGCTGCGAGTGAGAGAGAGAAAGAGAGAAAGAGAAGCTGTGAGTGAGAGAGAGAAAGAGAGAAAGAGAAGCTGTGAGTGAGAGAGAGAAAAAAAGATGTGAGTGAGAGAGAGAGAGAAAGAGATGCTTTGAGTGAGTGAGAGAGACTAACAGAAGCTGTAAGTGAGAGAGAGAGAGAAAGAGAGTGTGTGAGAAAGAGAGGAAGAGAAGCTGTGGTGAGAGAGAGAGAAGCTGTGAGTGAGATAGAGAAAGAGAAACTGTGAGTGAGTGAGAAAGAAAGAGAAGCTGTGAGTGTGTGTGAGAGAGAAGCTGTGAGTGAGAGAGAGAGAGAGAGAAAAAGATGCTGTGAGTGAAAGAAAGAGAGCGAAAGAGAAGCTGTGAGTAAGAGAGAGAGAAAGAGAAGCTGTGAGTGAGTGAGAGAGAGAAAGAGAAGCTGTGAGTGAGAGAGAGAAAGAGAAGCTGAGAAAGAGAGAGTGAAAGAGAAGCTGTGAGTGAGAGAGAGAGAAGCTGTGAGTGAGAGAGAGAGAAGCTGTGAGTGAGAGAAAGAGAAAGTGAAGATGTGTGTGAGAGAAAGAGAAAGTGAAGCTGTGTGTGAGAGAGAGAGGAATAGAGTCTGTGAGAGAGAGAGAAAGAGAAGCTGTGTGAGAGAGAGAATCTGTGAGTGAGAGCGAAAGAGCGAAAGAGAAGCTGTGAGTGAAAGAGAGAGAGAGAGAGAAGCTGTGAGCGAGAGAGAGAGAGTTGCTGTGAGTGAGTGAGAGAGAGAAACAGAAGCTGCGAGTGAGAGAGAGAAAGAGAGAAAGAGAAGCTGTGAGTGAGAGAGAAAGAGAGAAAGAGAAGCTGTGAGTGAGAGAGAGAAAAAAAGATGTGAGTGAGAGAGAGAGAGAAAGAGATGCTTTGAGTGAGTGAGAGAGACTAACAGAAGCTGTAAGTGAGAGAGAGAGAGAGAAAGAAAGTGTGTGAGAAAGAGAGGAAGAGAAGCTGTGGTGAGAGAGAGAGAAGCTGTGAGTGAGATAGAGAAAGAGAAACTGTGAGTGAGTGAGAAAGAAAGAGAAGCTGTGAGTGTGTGTGAGAGAGAAGCTGTGAGTGAGAGAGAGAGAGAGAGAAAGAGATGCTGTGAGTGAAAGAAAGAGAGCGAAAGAGAAGCTGTGAGTAAGAGAGAGAGAGAAAGAGAAGCTGTGAGTGAGTGAGAGAGAGAAAGAGAAGCTGTGAGTGAGAGAGAGAAAGAGAAGCTGAGAAAGAGAGAGTGAAAGAGAAGCTGTGAGTGAGAGAGAGAGAAGCTGTGAGTGAGAGAGAGAGAAGCTGTGAGTGAGAGAAAGAGAAAGTGAAGATGTGTGTGAGAGAAAGAGAAAGTGAAGCTGTGTGTGAGAGAGAGAGGAATAGAGTCTGTGAGAGAGAGAGAAAGAGAAGCTGTGTCAGAGAGAGAATCTGTGAGTGAGAGCGAAAGAGCGAAAGAGAAGCTGTGAGTGAAAGAGAGAGAGAGAGAGAAGCTGTGAGCGAGAGAGAGAGAGTTGCTGTGAGTGAGTGAGAGAGAGAAGCAGAAGCTGTGAGTGAGAGAGAGAAAGAGAGACAGAGAAGCTGTGAGTGAGAGAGAGAGAAAGAGAAGCTGTGAGTGAGTGAGAGAGAGAGAGACAGAGAAGCTGTGAGTGAGAGAGAGAGAAAGAGAAGCTGTGAGTGAGAGAGAGAGAGAAAAAGCTGTGAGTGAGAGAGAGAGAGAGAAAGAGATGCTTTGAGTGAGAGATTGAGAAATAGAAGCTGTGAGTGAGAGAGAGAAAAAGAGTCTGTGTGAGAAAGAGAGAAAGAGAAGCTGTGAGTGAGAGAGAGAGAGAAGCTGTGAGTGAGACAGAGAGAAGCTGTGAGTGAGATAGAGAAAGAGAAACTGTGTGAGTGAGAAAGAAAGAGAAGCTGTGAGTGTGTGAGAGAGAGAAGCTGTGAGTGAGAGAGAAAGAGAAAGAGAAGCTGTGAGTGACACACAGAGAGAGAAGCTGTGAGTGAGAGAGAGAGAGAAAGAGATGCTGTGAGTGAGAGAGAAACAGAAGCTGTGAATGAGAGAGAGAGAGAAAGAGAAGGTGTGAGTGAGAGAGAGAGAAAGGGAAGCTGTGAGTGAGAGAGAGAGAGAAGCTGTGAGTGAGAGAGAGAGAAAGAGAATCTGTGAGTGAGAGAGAGAGAGAAGCTGTGAGTGAGAGAGGGTGAAGCTGTGAGTGACAGAGAGAGAAGCTGTGAGTGAGATAGAGAGAAAGAGAAGCTGTGTGAGAGAGAGAGAGAAGCTGTGAGTGAGAGAGAGAGAAAGAGAAGCTGTGAGTGAGAGAGAGAGAAAGAAAGAAAGAAAGAGAAGCTGTGAGTGAGAGGGAGAAAGAGATGCTGTGAGTGAGAGAGTGAGAAACAGAAGCTGTGAGTGAGTGAGAGTGAGAAACAGAAGCTGCGAGTGAGAGAGAGAAAGAGAGAAAGAGAAGCTGTGAGTGAGAGAGAGAAAGAGAGAAAGAGAAGCTGTGTGAGAGAGAGAGAAAGATGTGAGTGAGAGAGAGAGAGAAAGAGATGCTTTGAGTGAGAGAGAAAAACTAACAGAAGCTGTAAGTGAGAGTCTGTGTGAGAAAGAGAGGAAGAGAAGCTGTGGTGAGAGAGAGAAGCTGTGAGTGAGAGAGAGAAGCTGTGAGTGAGAGAGACAGAAATAGAAGCTGTGAGTGAGAGAAAGAGAAGCTGTGAGTAAGTGAGAGAGAGAGAGAAGCTGTGAGTGAGAGATAGAAAGAAAGAGAAGCTGTGAGTGAGAGAGAGAGAGAGAAAGAGAAGCTGTGAGTGAGAGAGAGAAAGAGAAGCTGAGAAAGAGAAAGAGAGAAAGAGAAGCTGTGTGTGAGAGAGAGAAAGATGTGAGTGAGAGAGAGAGAGAAAGAGATGCTTTGAGTGAGAGAGAAAAACTAACAGAAGCTGTAAGTGAGAGTCTGTGTGAGAAAGAGAGGAAGAGAAGCTGTGGTGAGAGAGAGAAGCTGTGAGTGAGAGAGAGAAGCTGTGAGTGAGAGAGACAGAAATAGAAGCTGTGAGTGAGAGAAAGAGAAGCTGTGAGTAAGTGAGAGAGAGAGAGAAGCTGTGAGTGAGAGATAGAAAGAAAGAGAAGCTGTGAGTGAGAGAGAGAGAGAGAAAGAGAAGCTGTGAGTGAGAGAGAGAAAGAGAAGCTGAGAAAGAGAGAGTGAAAGAGAAGCTGTGAGTGAAAGAGAGAGAGAGAAGCTGTGAGTGAGAGAGAAGCTGTGAGTGAGAGAGAGAGAAAGAGAAGCTGTGAGTGAGAGAGAGAGCAAGAGAAGCTGTAAGTGAGAGAAGGAGAAAGAGAATCTGAGAAAGTGAGAGAAAGAGAAGCTGTAAGTGAGAGAGAAAGAGAAGCTGTGAGTGACACACAGAGAGAAGCTGTGAGTGAGAGAGAGAGAGAAAGAGATGCTGTGAGTGAGAGAGAAACAGAAGCTGTGAATGGGAGAGAGAGAGAAAGAGAAGGTGTGAGTGCAAGAGAGAGAGAGAAAGGGAAGCTGGGTGTGTGAGAGAGAGAAAGAGAAGCTGTGAGTGGGAGAGAGAGAGAGAAAGAGAAGCTGTGTGTGTGAGAGAGAGAAACTTTGAGTGAGAGAGAGAGAGACAAAGAGAAAGAGATGCTGTGAGTGAAAGAAAGAGAGTGAAAGAGAAGCTGTGAGTGAGAGAGAGAGAGAAAGAGAAGCTGTCTGTGAGTGAGTGAGAGAAAGGGAAGCTGTGAGTGTGTGTGAGAGAGAGAGCTGTGAGTGACAGAGAGAGAAAGAGAAGCTGTGAGTGAGAGAGAGAGAAAGAAAAGCTGTGAGTTAGAGAGAGAAAGAGAACCTGAGAAAGAGAGAGTGAAAGAGACCTGTGAGTTAGAGAGAGAGAGAGAAGCTGTGAGTAAGAGAGAGTGCAGCTGTGAGTGAGAGAAAGAGAAAGTGAAGCTGTGTGTGAGAGAAAAATAAAGTGAAGCTGTGTGTGAGAGAAAGAGAGAAAGTGAAGCTGTGAGTGAGAGAGAGAGAGAGATAGAGAAGCATTGAGTGAGAGAGAGAGGAATAGAGTCTGTGTGAGAGAGAGAAAGAGAAGCTGTGTGTGTGTGAGAGAGAAGCTGTGAGTGAGAGCGAGAGAGCGAAAGAGAAGCTGTGAGTGAAAGAGAGAGAGAGAAAGAGAAGCAGTGAGAGAGAGAGAGTTGCTGTGAGTGAGTGAGAGAGAGAAACAGAAGTTGTGAGTGAGAGAGAGAAAGAGAGAAAGAGTAGCTGTGAGTGAGAGAGAAAGAGAAAGAGAAGCTGTGAGTGAGAGAGAGAGAAAAAGCTGTGAGAGAGAGAGGGAAAGAAAGAGATGCTTTGAGTGAGAGAGAGAATTAGAAGCTGTGAGTGAGAGAGAGAAAGAGAGTCTGTGTGAGAAAGAGAGAGAGAGAAGCTGTGATTGAGAGAGAGAAGCTGTGAGTGAGAGAGAGAGAAATAGAAGCTGTGAGAGAGAGAAAGAGAAGCTGTGAGTGAGTGGGAGAGAGAGAAGCTGTGAGTGAGAGAGAGAGACAGAGAGAGAGAGAGAAGCTGTGTGAGAGAGAGAGAGAGAAAGAGAAGGAGTGAGTGCAAGAGAGAAAGACAAGCTGAGAAAGAGAGAGTGAAAGACAAGATGTGAGTGAGAGAGAGAGAGAGAAGCTGTGAGTGAGAGAGAGAGAAGCTGTGAGTGAGAGACAGAGAGAAAGAGAAGCTGTGTGTGCGTGAGAGAGAAAGAGAATCTGAGAAAGAGAGAGAGAAAGAGAAGCTGTGAGTGAGAGAGAAAGAGAAAGAGAAGCTGTGAGTGACACAGAGAGAGAGAAGCTGTGAGTGAGAGAGAGAGAGAGAGAGAAAGAGATGCTGTGAGTGAGAGAGAAACAGAAGTTGTGAATGAGAGAGAGAGAGAAAGAGAAGGTGTGAGTGAGAGAGAGAGAGAAAGGGAAGCTGTGAGTGAGTGAGAGAGAGAGAAGCTGTGAGTGAGAGAGAGACAGAAAGAGAATCTGTGAGTGAGAGAGAGAGAGAAGCTGTGAGTGAGAGAGGGTGAAGCTGTGAGTGAGAGAGAGAGAACCTGTGAGTGAGATAGAGAGAAAGAGAAGCTGTGAGTGGGAGAGAGATAGAAAGAGAAGCTGTGAGTGAGAGAGAGAGAAAGAAAGAGAAGCTGTGAGTGAGAGAGAGAAAGAGATGCTGTGAGTGAGAGTGAGAGAAACAGAAGCTGTGAGTGAGAGTGAGAGAGTCTGTGTGAGAAAGAGAGAGAGAAAGAGAAGCTGAGAGTGAGAGAGAGAAGCTGTGAGTGAGAAAGAGAGAAGTTGTGAATGAGAGAGAGAGAAAGAGAAGCTGTGAGCGAGAGAGAAAGAGAAGCTGTGAGTGAGTGAGAGAGAGAGAGAAGCTGTAAATGAGAGAAAGAGAGAGCGAAAGAGAAGCTGTGAGTGAGAGAGAGAGAGAGAAAAGCTGTGAGTGAGAGAGAGAGAGAGAAAGAGAAGCTGTGAGAGAGAAAGAGAAGCTGTGTGTGTGTGAGAGAGAGAAATGGTGAGTGAGAGAGAGAAAGAGAAACTGTGAGTGAGTGAGTGAGAAAGAGAAGCTGTGAGTGAGAGAGAGAGAAGTTGTGAGTGAGAGAGAAAGAATCTGTGAGTGAGAGAGAGAGAAATAGAAGCTGTGAGTGAGAGAGAAAGAGAAGCTGTGAGTGTGTGAGAGAGAGAAGCTATGTGTGAGAGAGAGAAGCTGTGAGTGAGAAAGAGAGAAAGAGAATCTGAGAAAGAGAGTGTGAAAGAGAAGCTGTGAGTGAGAGAAAGAGAGAGAGAGAAGCTGTGAGAGAGAGAGAAAGAGAAGCTGTGAGTGAGAGAGAAAGAGAAGCTGTGAGTGAGTGAGAGAGAAGCTGTAAGTGAGAGAAAGAGAGAGAGAAAGGGAAGCTGTGAGTGAGAGAGAGAAGCTGTGAGTGAGAGAGAGACAGAAAGAGAATCTGTGAGTGAGAGAGAGAGAAGCTGTGAGTGAGAGAGGGTGAAGCTGTGAGTGAGAGAGAGAGAAGCTGTGAGAGAGAGAGAGAAGCTGTGAGTGAGAGAGAGATAGAAAGAGAAGCTGTGAGTGAGAGAGAGAGAAAGAAAGAAAGAGAAGCTGTGAGTGAGAGAGAGAAAGAGATGCTGTGAGTGTGAGAGAGAGAAACAGAAGCTGTGAGTGAGAGAGAGAGAGTCTGTGTGAGAAAGAGAGAGAGAAAGAGAAGCTGTGAGTGAGAGAGAGAGAGAAGCTGTGAGTGAGAGAGAGAGAAGTTGTGAATGAGAGAGAGAGAGAAAGAGAAGCTGTGAGCGAGAGAGAAAGGGAAGCTGTGAATGAGTGAGAGAGAGAAAGAGAAGCTGTGAGAGAGAAAGAGAGAAAGAGAAGCTGTGTGTGAGAGAGATAGAAAGAGATGCTGTGAGAGAGACAAAGAGAGAGAAAGAGAAGCTGTGAGTGAGAGAGAGAGAGAGAGAAAGAGAAGCTGTGAGAGAGAAAGAGAGAAAGAGAAGCTGTGTGTGTGTGAGAGAGAGAAACGGTGAGTGAGAGAGAGAAAGAGAAACTGTGAGTGAGTGAGTGAGAAAGAGAAGCTGTGAGTGAGAGAGAGAGAAGCTATGAGTGAGAGAGAGAAGCTGTGAGTGAGAGAGAGAGTTGCTGTGAGTGAGTGAGAGAGAGAAACAGAAGCTGCGAGTGAGAGAGAGAAAGTGAGAAAGAGAAGCTGTGAGTGAGAGAGATTAAGAGATGCTGTGAGTGAGAGAGAGAGAAACAGAAGCTGTGAGTGAGAGTGAGAGAGTCTGTGTGAGAAAGAGAGAGAGAAAGAGAAGCTGAGAGTGAGAGAGAGAGAAGCTGTGAGTGAGAGAGAGAAGTTGTGAATGAGAGAGAGAGAGAAAGAGAAGCTGTGAGTGAGAGAGAAAGAGAAGATGTGAGTGAGAGAGAGAGAGAAGCTGTGTGTGTGTGAGAGAGAAGCTGTGAGTGAGAGAGAGAGAAAGAGAAGCTGTGAGTGAGAGACAGAGAGAAAGAGAAGCTGTGAGTGAGTGAGAGAGAAAGAGAATCTGAGAAAGAGAGAGAGAAAGAGAAGCTGTGAGTGAGAGAGAAAGAGAAAGAGAAGCTGTGAGTGAGTGAGAGAGAAAGAGAATCTGAGAAAGAGAGAGAGAAAGAGATGCTGTGAGTGAGAGAGAAACAGAAGTGAGTGAGAGAGAGAGAGAAAGGGAAGCTGTGAGTGAGAGAGGGAGATAGAAGCTGTGAGTGAGAGAGAGACGGAAGGAGAATCTGTGAGTGAGAGAGAAGCTGTGAGTGAGAGAGGGTGAAGCTGTGAGTGAGAGAGAGATAGAAAGAGAAGCTGTGAGTGAGAGAGAGAAAGAAAGAGAAGCTGTGAGTGAGAGAGAGAAAGAGATGCTGTGAGTGAGAGAGAGAGAAACAGAAGCTGTGAGTGAGAGTGAGAGAGTCTGTGTGAGAAAGAGAGAAAGAGAAGCTGAGAGTGAGAGAGCGAGAGAGAAGCTGTGAGTGAGAGAGAGAGAAGTTGTGAATGAGAGAGAGAGAGAAAGAGAAGCTGTGAGTGAGAGAGAAAGAGAAGCTGTGAGTGAGTGAGAGAGAGAGAAGTTGTAAAAGAAAGAAAGAGAGAGAGATAGAGAAGCTGTGAGTGAGAGAGAAAGAGATGCTGTGAGAGAGACAAAGAGAGAAAAAGAGAAGCTGTGAGTGAGAGAGAGAGAGAGAAGCTGTGAGTGAGAGAGAAAGAAAGAGAAGCTGTGAGAGAGAAAGAGAGAAAGAGAAGCTGTGTGTGTGAGAGAGAGAACTGGTGAGTGAGAGAGAGAAAGAGAAACTGTGAGTGAGTGAGTGAGAAAGAGAAGCTGTGAGTGAGAGAGAGAGAAGCTGTGAGTGAGAGAGAAAGAAGCTGTGAGTGAGAGAGAAAGAGAAGCTGTGAGTGTGAGAGAGAGAGAAGCTGTGTGAGAGAGAGAGAGAAGCTGTGAGTGAGAGAGAAAGAGAATCTGAGAAAGAGAGTGTGAAAGAGAAGCTGTGAGTGAGAGAAAGAGAGAGAGAAGCTGTGAGTGAGAGAGAGAGAGAGAAAGAGAAGCTGTGAGAGAGAGAGAGAAAGAGAAGTTGTGAGTGAGAGAGAAAGAAAGAGAAGCTGTGAGTGAGAGAGAGAAACATAAGCTGTGAGTGAGAAAGAGAGAGAGAAAGAAAGAGAAGCTGTGAGTGAGAGAGAGAGTAAGAGAAGCTGTGAGTGAGAGAGAGAGAGAGAGAGAAAGAGAAGCTGTGAGTGAGAGAGAGAGGAAGAGACGCTGTGAGTGAGAGAGAGAGAAAGAGAAGCTGTGAGTGAGAGAGAGAGAAAGAGAAGCTGTGAGTGAGAGAGAGAGAGAGAGAAAGAAAGAGAAGCTGTGAGTGAGAGAGAGAAAAACAGAAGCTGTGAGTGAGAGAGAGAGAAAAAGAGAAGATGTGAGTGAGACAAAGAGATAGAAAGAGAAGCTGTGAGTGAGTGAGAGAGAGAAAGAGAAGCTGTGTGTGAGAGAGAGAGAAACGGTGAGTGAGAGAGAGAAAGAGAAGCTGTGAGTGAGTGAGTGAGAAAGAGAAGCTGTGAGTGAGAGAGAGAGAAGCTGTGAGTGAGAGAGAGAAGCTGTGAGTGAGAGAGAGAAATAGAAGCTGTGAGTGAGAGAGAAAGAGAAGCTGTGAGTGAGTGAGAGAGAGAAGCTGTGAGTGAGTGAGAGAGAGAAGCTGTGAGTGAGTGAGAGAGAGAAGCTGTGAGTGAGAGAGAGAGAGAAAGAGAATCTGAGAAAGTGTGAAAGAGAAGCTGTAAGTGAGAGAAAGAGAGAGAGATAAGCTGTGAGTGAGAGAGAGAGAAGCTGTGAGAGAAAGAGAAGCTGTGAGTGAGAGAGAGAGAGAAAGAGAAGCTGTGCGAGAGAGAGAGAGAAAGAGAAGCTGTGAGTGAGAGAGAGAGAGAAAGAGAAGCTGTGAGTGAGTGAGAGAGAGAAACATAAGCTGTGAGTGAGAAAGAGGGAGAGAAAGAAAGAGAAGCTGTGAGTGAGAGAGAGAGTAAGAGAAGCTGTGAGTTTGAGAGAGAGAAAGAGAGAGAGAGAAGCTATGAGAGAGAGAGCAAGAGAAGCTGTGAGTGAGAGTGAGAGAAAGAGAGAGAGATAAGCTGTGAGTGAGAGAGAGATAAGCTGTGAGTGAGAGAGAGAGAAGCTGTGAGAGAGAGAAAGAGAAGCTGTGAGTGAGAGAGAGAGAGAAAGAGAAGCTGTGCGAGAGAGAGAGAGAAAGAGAAGCTGTGAGTGAGAGAGAGAGAGAGAAAGAGAAGCTGTGAGTGAGTGTGAGAGAGAAACATAAGCTGTGAGTGAGAAAGAGGGAGAGAAAGAAAGAGAAGCTGTGAGTGAGAGAGAGAGGAAGAGATGCTGTGAGTGAGAGAAAGAGAAAGAGAAGCTGTGAGTGAGAGAGAGAGAGAGAAAGAGAAGCTGTGAGTGAGAGAGAGAGAAAAACAGAAGCTGTGAGTGAGAGAGAGAGGAAGAGATGCTGTGAGTGAGAGACAGAGAAAGAGAAGCTGTGAGTTAGAGAGAGAAAAAGAGAAGCTGTGAGTGAGAGAGAGAGAGAGAGAGAGAACCTGTGAGTGAGAGAGAGAGAAAAACAGAAGCTGCGAGTGAGAGAGAGAGAGAAAGAGAAGATGTGAGTGAGACAGAGAGAGAAAGAGAACCTGTGAGTGAGAGAGAGAGAAAGAGCTGTGAGTGAGAGAGAGAGAAAGAGAAGCTGTGAGTGAGTGAGAGAGAGAAAGGGAAGCTGTGAATGTGTGAGAAAGAGAGAGAGCTGTGAGTGAGAGAGAGAGAGAAAGAGAAGCTGTGAGTGAGAGAGAGAAAGAGAATCTGAGAAAGAGAGAGTGAAAGAGAAGCTGTGTGAGAGAGAGAGAGAAGCTGTGAGAGAGAGAGAAGCTATGAGTGAGAGAGAGAGAGTAAGATGCTGTGAGTGAAAGAGAGAGAGAGAAAGAGAAGCTGTGAGTGAGAGAAAGAGAAAGAGAAGCTGTGAATGAGTGTGAGAGAGAAAGGGAAGCTGTGTGTGTGTGAGAAAGAGAGAGAGCTGTGAGTGAGAGAGGGAAAGAGAAGCTCTGAGTGAGAGAGAGAGAAAGAGAATCTGAGAAAGAGAGAGTGAAAGAGAAGCTGTGAGTGAGAGAGAGAGAGAAGCTGTGAGTGAGAGAGAGAATCTGTGTGTGAGAGAGAGAAAGTGAAGCTGTGAGAGAGAGATACAGAGAGAGAAAGAGAAGTATTGAGTGAGTGAGAGAGAAAGACAGTCTGGAAGTGAGAGAGAGAGAAAGAGAAGCTGTGAGTGAGTGAGAGAGAAAGGGAAGCTGTGAGAGTGAGAGAAAGAGAAGCTGTGAGTGAGAGAGAGAGAAAGAGAAGCTGTGTGTGAGACAAAGAGAGAGAAAGAGAAGCTGCGAGTGAGAGAGAGAGAAAGAGAAGCTGTGAGTGAGAGAGAGAGAGAGAGAAGCTATGAGTGAGAGAGAGAGAAGCTGTGAGTGAGAGAGTGAGAGAGAGAGAAAGAGAAGCTGTGAGTGAAAAAGAGAGAGAGAAAGAGAAGCTGTGTGAGAGAGAGAAAGAGAAGCTGTGTGTGTGTGAGAGAGAGATGCTGTGAGTGAGACAGATAGAGAAAGCGAAGCTGTGAGTGAGAGAGAGAGAAAGAGAAGCTGTGAGTGAGAGAGAGAAAGAAAGAGAAGCTGTGAGTGAGAGAGAGAGAAAAAAATAAAAGCTGTGAGTGAGAGAGAAGGAGAAGCTGTGAGTGTGTGAGAGAGAGAGAAGCTGTGAGTGAGACTAAGAGAGAAAGAGAAGCTGTGTGTGTGAGAGAGAAAGAGAAGCTGTGAGAGAGAGAGAGAAAGAGAAGCTGTGAGTGTGTGAGAAAGAGAGATGCTGTGAGTGAGAGAGAGAAGCTGTGTATGTGTGAGAGAGATATATGCTGTGAGTGAGAGAGAGAGAGAAATAGAAGCTGTGAGTGAGAGAGAAAGAGAAGCTGTGAGTGAGTGAGAGAGAGAGAAGCTATGTGAGAGAAATAGAGAGAGAAACAGAAGCTGTGAGTGAGAGAGAGAGAGAAAGAGAAGCTGTGAGAGAGAGTGAGAAAGAGAAGCTGTGAGTGAGAGAGAGAGAAAGCGAAGCTGTGAGTGAGACAAAGAGAGAGAAAGAGAAGCTGTAAGTGAGAGAGAGAGAATCAGAAGCTGTGAGTGAGGGAGAGAAAGAGAAGCTGTGAGTGAGAGAGAGAGAAAGAGAAGCTGTGAGTGAGAGAGAGAGAGAAAGAGAAGCTGTGAGTGAGTGAGAGAGAGAGAAAAATAGAAGCTGTGAGTGAGAGAGAAAGAGAAGCTGTGAGTGAGTGAGTGAGAGAGAAGCTGTGAGTGAAACAAAGAGAGAAAGAGAATCTGTGAGTGAGAGAGAGAGAGAAAGAGAAGCTGTGAGTGAGAGAGATAGAAAGCGAAGCTGTGAGTGAGACAAAGAGAGAAAGAGAAGCTGTGAGTGAGAGAGAGAGAGAAAGAGAAGCTGTGAGTGAGTGAGAGAGAGAAAGAGAAGCTGTGAGTGAGAGAGAGAGAAAGAGAAGCTGTGAGTGAGTGAGAGAGAGAGAAAAATAGAAGCTGTGAGTGAGAGAGAAAGAGAAGCTGTGAGTGAGTGAGAGAGAGAGAAGCTGTGAGTGAGACAAAGAGAGAAAGAGAATCTGTGAGTGAGAGAGAGAGAGAAAGAGAAGCTGTGAGTGAGAGAGAGAGAAAGCGAAGCTGTGAGTGAGAGAGAGAGAGAGAAGCTGTGAGTGAGAGAGAAAGAGAAGCTGTGAGTGAGTGAGAGAGAGAGAGAAGCTGTGAGTGAGACAAAGAGAGAAAGAGAAGCTGTGTGTGAGAGAGAAAGAGAAGCTGTGAGTGAGAGAGAGAAAGAGAAGCTGTGAGTGAGAGAGAGAGAGAAAGAGAAGCTGTGAGTGAGTGAGAGAGAGAGAAAAATAGAAGCTGTGAGTGAGAGAGAAAGAGAAGCTGTGAGTGAGTGAGAGAGAGAGAAGCTGTGAGTGAGACAAAGAGAGAAAGAGAATCTGTGAGTGAGTGAGAGAGAGAAAGAAAGAGAAGCTGTGAGTGAGTGAGAGAGAGAAAGAGAAGCTGTGAGTGAGAGAGAGAGAAAGAGAAGCTGTGAGTGAGAGAGAGAGAGAAAGAGAAGCTGTGTGTGAGAGAGAGGAAGAGAAGCTGTGATTGAGAGAGAGAGAAGAGAAGCTGTGAGTGAGAGAGAGAGAGAGAAAGAGATGCTTTGAGTGAGAGAGAGAGAAACAGAAGCTGTGAGTGAGAAAGAGAGAAAGAAAGTCTGTGTGAGAAAGAGAGAAAGTGAAGCTGTGAGTGTGAGAGAGAAGCTGTGAGTGAGAGAGAGAGAAGCTGTGAGTGAGAGAGAGAGAAATAGAAGCTGTGAGTGAGAGAGAAAGAGAAGCTGTGAGTGAGTGAGAGAGAAAGAAGCTGTGAGTGAGAGAGAGAGAGAGAGAAGCTGTGAGTGAGAGAGAGAGAAAGAGAATCTGAGAAAGAGAGTGTGAAAGAGAAGCTGTGAGTAAGAGAGAGAGAGAGAGAAGCTGTGAGTGAGAGAGAGAGAGAGAGAAAGAGAAGCTGTGAGTGAGAGAGAGAGAAACATAAGCTGTGAGTGAGAAAGAGAGAGAGAGAAAGAGAAGCTGTGAGTGAGAGAGAGAGTAAGAGAAGCTGTGAGTGAGAGAGAGAGAGAAAGAGAAGCTGTGAGTGAGAGAGAGAGGAAGAGATGCTGTGAGTGAGAGAGAGAGAGAAAGAGAAGCTGTGAGTGAGAGAAAGAGAAAGGGAAGCTTTGAGTGAGAGAGAGAGAGAAAGAGAAGCTGTGAGTGAGAGAGAGAAAAAAACAGAAGCTGTGAGTGAGAGAGAGAGAGAGAGAGAAGAAGTGAGTGAGACAAAGAGAGAGAAAGAGAAGCTGTGAGTGAGAGAGAGAGAGAAAGAGCTGTGAGTGAGAGAGAGAGAGAAAGAGAAGCTGTGAGTGAGTGACAGAGAGAAAGAGAAGCTGTGAGTGAGGGAGAGAGAAAGAGAAGCTGTGAGTGAGTGAGAGAGAGAAAGGGAAGCTGTGAGTGTGTGAGAAAGAGAGAGAGCTGTGAGTGAGAGACAGAGAGAGTAAGAGAAGCTGTGAGTGAGTGAGAGAGAGAGACAGAAGCTGTGAGTGAGAGAGAGAAGCTGTGAATGAGAGAGAGAGAGAAAGAGAAGCTGTGAGCGAGAGAGAAGGAGAAGCTGTGAGTGAGTGAGAGAGAGAAGCTGTAAGTGAGAGAAAGAGAGAGAGAAAGAGAAGCTGTGAGTGAGAGAGAGAAACAGATGCTGTGAGAGAGACAAAGAGAGAGAAAGAGAAGCTGTGAGTGAGAGAGAGAGAGAAGCTGTGAGTGAGAGAGAGAGAAAAAGAAGCTGTGAGAGAGACAGAGAAAGAGAAGCTGTGAGTGAGAGAGAGAGAAACAGAAGCTGTGAGTGAGAGAGAGAGAGTGTCCGTGTGAGAAAGAGAGAGTGAAAGAGAAGCTGTGAGTGAGTGAGAGAGAGAGAAGCTGTGAGTGAGAAAGAGAGAAGCTGTGAATGAGAGAGAGAGAGAAAGAGAAGCTATGAGCGAGAGAGAAGGAGACACTGTGAGTGAGTGTGAGAGAGAAGCTGTAAGTGAGAGAAAGAGAGAGAGAAAGAGAAGCTGTGAGTGAGAGAGAGAGAAAGAGATGCTGTGAGAGAGACAAAGAGAGAGAAAGAGAAGCTGTGAGTGAGAGAGAGAGAGAAGCTGTGAGTGAGAGAGAGAAAGAAAGAGAAGCTGTGAGAGTGAGAGTGAAAGAGAAGCTGTGTGTGTGAGAGACAGAGAAACTGTGAGTGAGAGAGAGAAAAAGAAACTGTGAGTGAGTGAGTGAGAAAGAGAAGCTGTGAGTGAGAGAGAGAGATGCTGTGAGTGTGAGAGACGCTGTGAGAGAGAGAGAGAAAGAGATGCTGTGAGTGAAAGAGAGAGAGAAAGAGAAGCTGTGAGTAAGAGAGAGAGAGAGAGAGAAGCTGGGAGTGAGTGAGAGAGAGAAAGGGAAGCTTTGAGTGTGTGTGTGTGAGAGAGAGCTGTGAGTGAGAGAGAGAGAAAAAGAGAAGCTGTATGTGTGTGAGAGAGAGAAAGAGAAGCTGTGAGTGAGAGAGAGAGAAAGAGATTCTGAGACAGAGAGTGTGAAAGACAAGCTGTGAGTGAGAGAGAGAGAGAAGCTGTGAGTGAGAGAGAGAGAGAAAGAGAAGCTGTGAGTGAGAGAGAGAAAGAGAATCTGAGAAAGAGAGTGTGAAAGAGAAGCTGTGAGTGAGAGAGACAGAGAGAAGCTGTGAGTTAGAGAGAGACAGAAAGAGAAGCTGTGAGTGAGAGAGAGAGAAAGAGAAGCTGTGAGTGGGAGAGAGAGAGAGAGAAAGAGAAGCTGTGAGTGAGAGAGGGAAAGTGAAGCTGAGAAAGAGAGAGTGAAAGAGAAGCTGTGAGTGAGAGAGAGAGAGAAGCTGTGAGTGAGAGAGAGAGAAGCTGTGAATGAGAGAGAGAGAGAAAGAGAAGCTGTGAGTGAGAGAGAGAGAAGGAGAAGCTGTGAGTGAGTGAGAGAGGAAAGCTGTAAGTGCGAGAAAGAGAGAGAAATAGAAGCTATGAGTGAGAGAGAAAGAGATGCTGTGAGAGAGACAAAGAGAGAGAAAGGGAAGCTGTTAGTGTGAGAGAGAGAGAAGCTGTGAGTGAGAGAGAGAGAAAGAGAAGCTGTGAGAGAGAGACAGAGAAAAAGAAGCTGTGAGTGAGAGAGAGAAACAGAAGCTGTGAGTGTGAGAGAGAGAGAGTGAAAGAGAAGCTGTGAGTGAGAGAGTGAGAGAGAGAGAGAAGCTGTGAGTGAGAGAGAGAGAGAGAGAGAAGCTGTGAGTGAGAGAGAGAGAAGCTGTGAATGAGAGAGAGAGAGAAAGAGAAGCTGTGAGTGAGAGAGAGAGAAGGAGAAGCTGTGAGTGAGGGAGAGAGGAAAGCTGTAAGTGCGAGAAAGAGAGAGAAATAGAAGCTATGAGTGAGAGAGAAAGAGATGCTGTGAGAGAGACAAAGAGAGAGAAAGGGAAGCTGTTAGTGAGAGAGAGAGAGAAGCTGTGAGTGAGAGAGAGAGAAAGAGAAGCTGTGAGAGAGAGACAGAGAAAGAGAAGCTGTGAGTGAGAGAGAGAAACAGAAGCTGTGAGTGTGAGAGAGAGAGAGTCTGTGTGAGAAAGAGAGAGTGAAAGAGAAGCTGTGAGTGAGAGAGAGAGAGAGAAGATGTGAGTGAGAGAGAGAGAAGCTGTGAATGAGAGAGAGAGAGAAGCTGTGAGCGAGAGAGAAGGAGAAGCTGTGAGTGAGTGTGAGAGAGAAGCTGTAAGTGAGAGAAAGAGAGAGAGAAAGAGAAGCTTTGAGTAAGAGAAAGAGATGCTGTGAGAGAGACAGAGAGAGAAAGAGAAGCTGTGAGTGAGAGAGAGAGAGAGAAGCTGTGAGTGAGAGAGAGAGAGAAAGAGAAGCTGTGTGTGTGAGAGAGAGAAGCTGTGAGTGTGAGAGAGAAGCTGTGAGTGAAAGAGAGAGAGAGAAAGGGAAGCTTTCAGTGTGTGTGTGAGAGAGAAAGCTGTGAGTGAGAGAGAGAAAAAGAGAAGCTGTATGTGAGAGAGAGAGAGAGAAAGAGAAGCAGTGAGTGTGAGAGAGAGAAAGAGATTCTGAGAAAGAGAGTGTGAAAGACAAGCTGTGAGTGAGAGAGAGAGAAGCTGTGAGTGAGAGAGAGAGAAGCTGTGAGTGAGAGAGAGAGAAAGAGAAGCTGTGAGTGAGAGAGAGAAAGAGAATCTGAGAAAGAGAGTGTGAAAGAGAAGCTGTGAGTGAGAGAGAGAGAGAAGCTGTGAGTGAGAGAGAGAGAAGCTGTGAGTGAGAGAGAGAGAGAGAAAGAGAAGCTGTGAGTGAGAGAGAGAAGGAGAAGCTGTGAGTGAGAGAGAGAAACATAAGCTGTGAGTGAGAGAGAGAGAGAAAGAGAAGCTGTGAGTGAGAGAGAGAGAGAAAGAGATGCTGTGAGTGAGAGACAGAGAAAGAGAAGCTGTGAGTGAGAGACAGAGAAAGAGAAGCTGTGAGTGAGAGAGAGAGAGAGCGAAAGAGAAGCTGTGAGTGAGAGAGAGAAAAAACAGAAGATGTAAGTGAGATAGAGAGAGAAAGAGAAGCTGTGAGTGAGAGAGAGAGAGAAAGAGAAGCTGTGAGTGAGTGAGAGAGAGAGAAAGAGAAGCTGTGAGTGAGAGAGAGAGAAAGAGAAGCTGTGAGTGAGAGAGAGAGAGAGAAAGAGAAGCTGTGAGTGAGAGAGAGAAAAAACAGAAGATGTGAGTGAGATAGAGAGAGAAAGAGAAGCTGTGAGTGAGAGAGAGAGAGAAAGAGAAGCTGTGAGTGAGTGAGAGAGAGAAAGAGAAGCTGTGAGTGAGAGAGAGTGAGTGAGAGAGAGAGAAAGAGAAGCTGTGAGTGAGAGAGAGAGAGAAAGAGAATCTGAGAAAGAGAGTGTGAAAGAGAAGCTGTGAGTGAGAGAGAGAGAGAAGCTGTGAGTGAGAGAGAGAAGCTGTGAGTGAGAGAGAGAGAGAGAGAAAGAGAAGCTGTGAGTGAGAGAGAGAAGGAGAAGCTGTGAGTGAGAGAGAGAAACATAAGCTGTGAGTGAGAAAGAGAGAGAGAGAAAGAGAAGCTGTGAGTGAGAGAGAGAGAAAGAGAAGCTGTGAGTGAGAGAGAGAGAGAAAGAGATGCTGTGAGTGAGACAGAGAAAGAGAAGCTGTGAGTGAGAGAGAGAGAAAGAGAAGCTGTGAGTGAGAGAGAGAGAGAGAGAGAAAGAGAAGCTGTGAGTGAGAGAGAGAGAAGGAGAAGCTGTGAGTGAGTGAGAGAGGAAAGCTGTAAGTGCGAGAAAGAGAGAGAAATAGAAGCTATGAGTGAGAGAGAAAGAGATGCTGTGAGAGAGACAAAGAGAGAGAAAGGGAAGCTGTTAGTGAGAGAGAGAGAGAAGCTGTGAGTGAGAGAGAGAGAAAGAGAAGCTGTGAGAGAGAGACAGAGAAAGAGAAGCTGTGAGTGAGAGAGAGAAACAGAAGCTATGAGTGTGTGAGAGAGAGAGTCTGTGTGAGAAAGAGAGAGTGAAAGAGAAGCTGTGAGTGAGAGAGCGAGAGAGAAGCTGTGAGTGAGAGAGAGAGAAGTTGTGAATGAGAGAGAGAGAGAAAGAGAAGCTGTGAGTGAGAGAGAAAGAGAAGCTGTGAGTGAGTGAGAGAGAGAGAGAAGCTGTGAGTGAGAGAGAAAGAAAGAGAAGCTGTGAGAGAGAAAGAGAGAAAGAGAAGCTGTGTGTGTGAGAGAGAGAACTGGTGAGTGAGAGAGAGAAAGAGAAACTGTGAGTGAGTGAGTGAGAAAGAGAAGCTGTGAGTGAGAGAGAGAGAAGCTGTGAGTGAGAGAGAAAGAAGCTGTGAGTGAGAGAGAAAGAGAAGCTGTGAGTGTGAGAGAGAGAGAAGCTGTGAGAGAGAGAGAGAGAGAAGCTGTGAGTGAGAGAGAAAGAGAATCTGAGAAAGAGAGTGTGAAAGAGAAGCTGTGAGTGAGAGAAAGAGAGAGAGAAGCTGTGAGTGAGAGAGAGAGAAAGAGAAGCTGTGAGAGAGAGAGAGAGAAAGAGAAGTTGTGAGTGAGAGAGAAAGAAAGAGAAGCTGTGAGTGAGAGAGAGAAACATAAGCTGTGAGTGAGAAAGAGAGAGAGAAAGAAAGAGAAGCTGTGAGTGAGAGAGAGAGTAAGAGAAGCTGTGAGTGAGAGAGAGAGAGAGAGAAAGAGAAGCTGTGAGTGAGAGAGAGAGGAAGAGATGCTGTGAGTGAGAGAGAGAAAGAGAAGCTGTGAGTGAGAGAGAGAGAAAGAGAAGCTGTGAGTGAGAGAGAGAGAGAGAGAAAGAAAGAGAAGCTGTGAGTGAGAGAGAGAAAAACAGAAGCTGTGAGTGAGAGAGAGAGAAAAAGAGAAGATGTGAGTGAGACAAAGAGATAGAAAGAGAAGCTGTGAGTGAGTGAGAGAGAGAAAGAGAAGCTGTGTGTGTGAGAGAGAGAAACGGTGAGTGAGAGAGAGAAAGAGAAGCTGTGAGTGAGTGAGTGAGAAAGAGAAGCTGTCAGTGAGAGAGAGAGAAGCTGTGAGTGTGAGAGAGAGAAGCTGTGAGTGAGAGAGAGAAATAGAAGCTGTGAGTGAGAGAGAAAGAGAAGCTGTGAGTGAGTGAGAGAGAGAAGCTGTGAGTGAGAGAGAGAGAAGCTGTGAGTGAGAGAGAGAGAGAAAGAGAATCTGAGAAAGTGTGAAAGAGAAGCTGTAAGTGAGAGAAAGAGAGAGAGATAAGCTGTGAGTGAGAGAGAGAGAAGCTGTGAGAGAGAGAAAGAGAAGCTGTGAGTGAGAGAGAGAGAGAAAGAGAAGCTGTGCGAGAGAGAGAGAAAGAGAAGCTGTGAGTGAGAGAGAGAGAGAAAGAGAAGCTGTGAGTGAGTGAGAGAGAGAAACATAAGCTGTGAGTGAGAAAGAGGGAGAGAAAGAAAGAGAAGCTGTGAGTAAGAGAGAGAGTAAGAGAAGCTGTGAGTGAGAGAGAGAGAAAGAGAAGCTGTGAGTGAGAGAGAGAGGAAGAGATGCTGTGAGTGAGAGAAAGAGAAAGAGAAGCTGTGAGTGAGAGAGAGAGAGAGAAAGAGAAGCTGTGAGTGAGAGAGAGAGAAAAACAGAAGCTGTGAGTGAGAGAGAGAGGAAGAGATGCTGTGAGTGAGAGACAGAGAAAGAGAAGCTGTGAGTTAGAGAGAGATAAAGAGAAGCTGTGAGTGAGAGAGAGAGAGAGAGAGAGAGAGAACCTGTGAGTGAGAGAGAGAGAAAAACAGAAGCTGCGAGTGAGAGAGAGAGAGAAAGAGAAGATGTGAGTGAGACAGAGAGAGAAAGAGAAGCTGTGAGTGAGAGAGAGAGAAAGAGCTGTGAGTGAGAGAGAGAGAAAGAGAAGCTGTGAGTGAGTGAGAGAGAGAAAGGGAAGCTGTGAATGTGTGAGAAAGAGAGAGAGCTGTGAGTGAGAGAGAGAGAGAAAGAGAAGCTGTGAGTGAGAGAGAGAAAGAGAATCTGAGAAAGAGAGAGTGAAAGAGAAGCTGTGTGTGTGAGAGAGAGAGAAGCTGTGAGAGAGAGAGAAGCTATGAGTGAGAGAGAGAGAGTAAGATGCTGTGAGTGAAAGAGAGAGAGAGAAAGAGAAGCTGTGAGTGAGAGAAAGAGAAAGAGAAGCTGTGAATGAGTGTGAGAGAGAAAGGGAAGCTGTGAGTGTGTGAGAAAGAGAGAGAGCTGTGAGTGAGAGAGGGAAAGAGAAGCTCTGGGTGAGAGAGAGAGAAAGAGAATCTGAGAAAGAGAGAGTGAAAGAGAAGCTGTGAGTGAGAGAGAGAGAGAAGCTGTGAGTGAGAGAGAGAATCTGTGTGTGTGAGAGAGAAAGTGAAGCTGTGAGAGAGAGATACAGAGAGAGAAAGAGAAGTATTGAGTGAGTGAGAGAGAAAGACAGTCTGGAAGTGAGAGAGAGAGAAAGAGAAGCTGTGAGTGAGTGAGAGAGAAAGGGAAGCTGTGAGAGTGAGAGAAAGAGAAGCTGTGAGTGAGAGAGAGAGAAAGAGAAGCTGTGTGTGAGACAAAGAGAGAGAAAGAGAAGCTGCGAGTGAGAGAGAGAGAAAGAGAAGCTGTGAGTGAGAGAGAGAGAGAGAGAGAAGCTATGAGTGAGAGAGAGAGAAGCTGTGAGTGAGAGAGTGAGAGAGAGAGAAAGAGAAGCTGTGAGTGAAAAAGAGAGAGAGAAAGAGAAGCTGTGTGTGAGAGAGAGAGAAAGAGAAGCTGTGTGTGTGAGAGAGAGAGAGAAGCTGTGAGTGAGAGAGAGAGAGATGCTGTGAGTGAGACAGATAGAGAAAGCGAAGCTGTGAGTGAGAGAGAGAGAAAGAGAAGCTGTGAGTGAGAGAGAGAAAGAAAGAGAAGCTGTGAGTGAGAGAGAGAGAAAAAAATAAAAGCTGTGAGTGAGAGAGAAGGAGAAGCTGTGAGTGAGTGAGAGAGAGAGAAGCTGTGAGTGAGACTAAGAGAGAAAGAGAAGCTGTGTGTGTGAGAGAGAAAGAGAAGCTGTGAGAGAGATAGAGAAAGAGAAGCTGTGAGTGTGTGAGAAAGAGAGATGCTGTGAGTGAGAGAGAGAAGCTGTGTATGTGTGAGAGAGATATATGCTGTGAGTGAGAGAGAGAGAGAGAAATAGAAGCTGTGAGTGAGAGAGAAAGAGAAGCTGTGAGTGAGTGAGAGAGAGAGAAGCTATGTGAGAGAAATAGAGAGAGAAACAGAAGCTGTGAGTGAGAGAGAGAGAAAGAGAAGCTGTGAGTGAGAGAGAGAGAAAGCGAAGCTGTGAGTGAGACAAAGAGAGAGAAAGAGAAGCTGTGAGTGAGAGAGAGAGAGAATGAGAAGCTGTGAGTGAGAGAGAGAAAGAGAAGCTGATTTGATGAGAAAGCAGAATATTCTGATCCGTCAGGTACCGGAACGGACTCCGGATTTGTTAAGAGAGAGGGTGGTTCAGTGGTTAAATGGTCTAAAAATGGGGAAGGAATTTGTTCAGGAGGATTTAGGAAGTGTGTTCCGGGTGGGTCCAAGAAGAGGGAGAATGGCACAAAGAAATGTGCTGGTTAAATTTGCAAATTGGGCAGATAAACTAAAAGTAATGGCTCATCTGAAAAGAGCAGGTTCTGATGCGTTGAAATTTGATGGTTCAGAGGTTGAAGTCTATAATGATATTTCATTAAAAGAAAGAACATGGAGGTATAAGATGAGGCCTGTTACTAAATTGTTGAGGAGTAAAAACATAAGGTATAATTGGAGATTTCCACAACAATTGCGCTTTTTTTATGAAAAAAGAATGCAAGTTATTGATGAAGGCACTAACCCATTGGAATATTTGAGTATGTTGGGATTGGTACAAGCAGATTCAGAAGAATGGAAAAATCTTAAGAAGGAAATGATGGATTCTGGAGCTTTGGGAAGGGAACAAGGGAGGGAGGAAGCTGGCGGGGCAACAGGTGGAACACCTCAGCGAGGGGAGGAGGAGGAGGAGCTGTCTTTGATTATGGTGGAAGAGGAGATAGGCAAGGAACAATGAGATCTGGATAGTAGCAAGCTTAAGTACTTAATAGAGGTAGAATGGGCAAATAGCGCATAGCGCCGGCAGTAGGGCACGTCTTGCAGGTCCCCCCTCTCCCCTCTTTGGTTGACAGAGGCGACTTTTCGTTGGAAGGTGGGGAGAGTGAAAATGTGTGTTATATGTAGTGGTATGGTGGTAGGGTTGTTGGTGGCACGCCCGATGGAGAGTTTAAAGTTGGAAGAAGAAATTGGATATGGGAAGTATTAAAATAATATCATGGAATGTGAAAGGTACAGGTTCTGTTCTCAAGAGACGGAGGTTGGAATTGGCGTTGAAAAAAGATAGACCAGATATTTTGTTTTTACAGGAGACACATCAGAAGTCAAAAGATACGAATAAACTTTTTTTAGGTTGGATGCAACACTATGAGATGGCGTTTGGAACATCCAAAGCAAGAGGGGTGGCAACCATGATTTCTAGAAAGTTAGGATTTGAAATCACAAAAAAGATTGTTGATCAGGAGGGTAGGTACTTGTTGTTAAGAGGAAAATTGGAGGATGAGGAAATCTTGTTGGTAAATATTTATGCTCCGAATGACCACCAAACTGTGTTTCTCGAAAAAATTCGGAAAATAGTGGAGTTGGAAAATGTTGCTAAAACTATTGTGGCTGGTGATTTTAATTTGATTAGGTCAGGATTAGATTGCACAAATATAGCTAGAAGTGGAATTGGTGTGAAAGGGAAGGTGATGGATAATTGGATGAAAGTTATGGGTTTGAAGGACTCGTGGAGAGAGTTTAAAGGTTTAGAAAGAGCATATTCATTTTTTTCTCACGTGCATGGGACCTATTCGAGAATAGATTATGTTTTTCTTTCGGAAAATTTAATTGGGGATATAGAAGGCACGGAAATTGGGATTATTAAGGAATCGGATCATGCTAAAGTATATTTGGAACTGAAAGTACAAAAAAATACTCAAAGAGTCAGAAATTGGAGGTACGATCCTAATTTGTTCAAAGATCAGAAAAGTAAAGAGCTAATTATGGAAAGCTGGAAAGAAAGTTGGCAATGGAACGATAATAATGAGGTTAATTTTAACGTTGTGTGGGATACCATGAAGTCGGTATTTAGGGGTGAAAGCATAAAATTGGCAAGCTTTAAATATAAAAAGAATAAAGCAGAGTACATAGAAAAAGAAAGGGAAATAAAACAATTACAGGTAGAACACGCAAATAGTAAGGATAAAAAATTTTTTTTGAAACTACAAGGACTTAAGGCAGAAGTAATGGGTAAAGATATAGACAAAGTTAAACGAGATTTGATTTACCTAAATAGGGAATATTTTGAATTTAGTAATAAGAACTCAAAATTATTAGCAAGGGCAGCTAAGGTTAAAAGGGAAAAGAGAGAAATTGGGGTGTTAGTGGATAGGCAAGGTTCAAGGTGCAATAAGAATAGCGATAAATGTAAAATAGTTAGAGAATTTTACCAGGAGCTATATGCAAAAAAAGAAATAGATAAAGAAAAGCTTAAGAAGATATTGGAGAGGCAGTTAGGAAATGGGATAAAACAAGAGCACAGGGAGAAAATGGAGGAAAAAATAACTGATAAAGAGGTTAGGGGGGTAATAAGTGGATTGAAGATAGGGAAAGCCCCGGGGGATGATGGATTATCAACAGAGTTCTATAAAGAATTCAAAGAGGTAGTGGTTCCGAAATTGGTGAAATTATACAATTATATATTGGATGGAGGATCAATTCCGACCTCATGGTATAACACCACAATTGTTCTTTTGCCAAAACCTGGAAAGAATTTGGAAAGAGTGGATTCGTACAGACCAATTTCGCTTATAAACCAAGATGCGAAGATCTTCACAGCAATATTGGCTAATCGTTTAAATAGTTTTATGGGGGAATATATAGAGGTTGATCAAGTTGGGTTTTTAAAAGGACGACACATGGCGGATTTGACTAGAAGGGTATTAGATTTAATAGACAATGTCAATCAAACAAAGGAAAAAGTGGGACTACTATCATTGGATATTTTTAAGGCATTCGATTCACTGCAGTGGTCTTCAATTAAGGAAATAGTTAGAAAATATGGGTTTGGGGATAAATTTAATAGGGTTATAGATTTACTATATCAAAGAGGAAATGCTAAGGTTAGAGTGAATGAGGAGCTAACGGACTTGGTAAAGCTAGAGGCGGGCACTAGGCAGGGTTGTCCTTTATCTCCTATCTTGTTCATAATGGCAATGGAGATTTTAGCTAAAAGTATAAGGGAAGATTCAAATATAGAAGGGATTATGGGTAATAAAGTGAGTATGTACGCAGACGATACATTGCTTATGGTGAAGCACCCGGAACAGGTAATGGATAGGATTAAAGATCATTTACAAATATTTCAAGCTATAACTGGATTAAAGATAAACTGGGATAAGTCTGAATTGATGTTGTGTAATTTGAAAGTGAGCGAGATGGGTAGGACGGTGTCGACACTTAACATACAAGTTAAAGAGAAGCTGAAGTATCTAGGGATAATCATTTCAAATAAATTAGAAGATCTTAAACGATTGAACTATGACAGCTTGAGAATTGAATTTAAGAATAAAATACAAGAACTCCAGAAGTTAAAGCTGTCATGGTTCGGAAGGATTGCTATGTGTAAAATGATATTGTTACCAAAGATTAATTTTCTATTTGATACACTAGCGATCCATTTAAAAGAGAAAGAAATTAATGAGTTTCAAAAAATGTTTAATGGGTTCTGTAATGGAGGAAAAAAATCTAGGCTTCCAAAGAAACTATGGTATATGTCTCAGAAAAAAGGGGGTCTGGGTATGCCTAATTTGCTAGTATATTATCGAGCATTTCAAGTCAGGAATGTTGTGAAGATCTTGGCAAGAGAAAAGGTGATTTGGGAACAATTGGAAATGAAAGAGTACAGAAATATTGGAAACTTGATTTTCTTGGGAATGAAGGATAAGGTGAAAAGGTCAAACAATACTATGATGAAAGGTCTCATGGAGGTATGGAAGAAGGTAAAAAAAGATATGGTTCCGAATCTCTCTCCAATTTTGGAATTGACTGATATGATGTGTTTCCCAATAAAATTAGATAAAGAAAAAATGGAAATATTGGATAAAAATGGGAGGTTGTTATTGAAGGATTGGTTAAAAGCATGTGAAGTTGATGACGAGTGGAAAAAAATGTTTGAGATTTTAAATTTGAACTGGTTTCAGAAGTTAAAGGTGGATAATTGGAATAAAAAATATAAAAAAGAAATAGGGATAGATAGAGTATATACAGAATTTGAGGAATTGGTAAGGAAGATCAGAAAAGGGGAAAGCAGTACTAAAGGTCTTGTAAGCAAGCTTTATAATATATTGAATAGAGGTGCAGATCCACAGGAGGACTTGAAACGGAAGTGGGAACAATACTTGAATATAAAAATTGGGGAGATTGAATGGAAAAACAAATGGAAAAAGAGAATTATGAGAACAATGTCTGTAAGAATTAAAGAACATAATTTCAAAATGTTGTGGCAATGGTACCTGACACCATTAAGACTTTACCAGATGGATAACAAAAGAGATAAGTTATGTTGGAGATGTAAAGAATATGACGGAACATATGAACATATGTGGTGGAGCTGTAAAAAAATAAGGGATTTCTGGGCAAGAATAGAAAATGAGTGTGATGAAATATTGGGTAAAAGTGTTAAGTTGGTGTCGGGTACTATTCTTTTAACGAATGTGGAAGGTTTGGGTTTAAATAAGGAGGAAAAAGAACTATTGGAAATCATATTGACAACAGGTAGACAATGTATAGCTAGAAATTGGAAAAACGATATAGATATACAGATTGGAGAATGGTATAAAGAAATGTGGAGTTTAGCACTGAATGATAAATTGACATGGGAGATTAAAGTCAAAAGAGATAATTTAAAAGAGAATAGATTCTGGAATATATGGAAACCGTTTGTGGATCACTCTATTATGGCAAGCGATAGTTCAGGACCAGTACCATCACAAAGAAGCTTCTGGAACTGAGAAGAAAATAAACTCTCCGGGCATTGTATATATACACAGGGTGATTATTATTGGTTAAAAAAGATTAGTGCTAGTACAGAAAGTTTTTTCTATCATTTTGGATTTTGAAATAATGGTTTTTAAGACTTGGTGGTTAAATAGTAGTTAATGAGTATAGATATTGTTATGTGCTAGCATATAGTAATGTCTGTTAGTATGATATTAAGGATTTGTTAGTGTATTGTATCGTTAATGTATTGTTAATGCTTTTTTTTTCGTTTTCTGTATGTCTATTAAAAAAATATCAAAAAAAAAAAAGAAGAAGCTGTGAGTGAGAGAGAGAGAAAGAGAAGCTGTGAGTGAGAGAGAGAGAGAAAGAGAAGCTGTGAGTGAGTGAGAGAGAGAAGCTGTGAGTGAGTGAGAGAGAGAGAAGCTGTGAGTGAAACAAAGAGAGAAAGAGAATCTGTGAGTGAGAGAGAGAGAGAAAGAGAAGCTGTGAGTGAGAGAGAGAGAAAGCGAAGCTGTGAGTGAGACAAAGAGAGAGAAAGAGAAGCTGTGAGTGAGAGAGAGAGAGAAAGAGAACCTGTGAGTGAGAGAGAGAAAGAGAAGCTGTGAGTGAGTGAGAGAGAGAAAGAGAAGCTGTGAGTGAGAGAGAGAGAGAAAGAGAAGCTGTGAGTGAGTGAGAGAGAGAGAAAAATAGAAGCTGTGAGTGAGAGAGAAAGAGAAGCTGTGAGTGAGTGAGAGAGAGAGAAGCTGTGAGTGAGATAAAGAGAGAAAGAGAATCTGTGAGTGAGAGAGAGAGAGAAAGAGAAGCTGTGAGTGAGAGAGAGAGAAAGCGAAGCTGTGAGTGAGAGAGAGAGAGAGAAGCTGTGAGTGAGAGAGAGAGAGAAGCTGTGAGTGAGACAAAGAGAGAAAGAGAAGCTGTGTGTGAGAGAGAGAAAGAGAAGCTGTGAGTGAGAGAGAGAGAGAAAGAGAAGCTGTGAGTGAGTGAGAGAGAGAGAAAAATAGAAGCTGTGAGTGAGAGAGAAAGAGAAGCTGTGAGTGAGTGAGAGAGAGAGAAGCTGTGAGTGAGACAAAGAGAGAAAGAGAATCTGTGAGTGAGAGAGAGAGAGAAAGAGAAGCTGTGAGTGAGAGAGAGAGAGAAAGCGAAGCTGTGAGTGAGAGTGAGAGAGAGAAGCTGTGAGTGAGAGAGAAAGAGAAGCTGTGAGTGAGTGAGAGAGAGAAGCTGTGAGTGAGACAAAGAGAGAAAGAGAAGCTGTGTGTGTGAGAGAGAAAGAGAAGCTGTGAGAGAGAGAGAGAGAAAGAGAAGCTGTGAGTGAGAGAGAGAGAGAAAGAGAAGCTGTGAGTGAGAGAGAGAAAGAGAAGCTGTGAGTGAGTGAGAGAGAGAAAGAGAAGCTGTGAGTGAGAGAGAGAGAAAGAGAAGCTGTGAGTGAGAGAGAGAGAGAAAGAGAAGCTGTGTGTGTGAGAGAGGAAGAGAAGCTGTGAGTGAGAGAGAGAGAAGAGAAGCTGTGAGTGAGAGAGAGAGAGAAAGAGATGCTTTGAGTGAGAGAGAGAGAAACAGGAGCTGTGAGTGAGAAAGAGAGAAAGAAAGTCTGTGTGAGAAAGAGAGAAAGAGAGAAAGAGAAGCTGTGAGTGTGAGAGAGAAGCTGTGAGTGAGAGAGAGAGAAGCTGTGAGTGAGAGAGAGAGAAATAGAAGCTGTGAGTGAGAGAGAAAGAGAAGCTGTGAGTGAGTGAGAGAGAAAGAAGCTGTGAGTGAGAGAGAGAGAGAGAGAAGCTGTGAGTGAGAGAGAGAGAAAGAGAATCTGAGAAAGAGAGTGTGAAAGAGAAGCTGTGAGTAAGAGAGAGAGAGAGAGAAGCTGTGAGTGAGAGAGAGAGAAGCTGTGTGTGAGAGAGAGAAAGAGAAGCTGTGAGTGAGAGAGAGAGAAAGAGAAGCTGTGAGTGAGAGAGAGAAACATAAGCTGTGAGTGAGAAAGAGAGAGAGAGAGAAAGAGAAGCTGTGAGTGAGAGAGAAAGAGAAGCTGTGAGTGAGAGAGAGAGAGAAAGAGAAGCTGTGAGTGAGAGAGAGAGGAAGAGATGCTGTGAGTGAGAGAGAGAGAGAAAGAGAAAGAGAAGCTGTGAGTGAGAGAGAAAGAGATGCTGTGAGTGAGAGAGAGAGAAAGAGAAGCTGTGAGTGAGAGAGAGAGAAAGAGAAGCTGTGAGTGAGACAAAGAGAGAGAAAGAGAAGCTGTGAGTGAGAGAGAGAGAGAAGCTGTGAGTGAGAGAGAGAGGAAAAGAAGCTGTGAGAGAGACAGAGAAAGAGAAGCTGTGGGTGAGAGAGAGAGAAACAGAAGCTGTGAGTGAGAGAGAGAGAGTGTCCGTGTGAGAAAGAGAGAGTGAAAGAGAAGCTGTGAGTGAGTGAGAGAGAGAGAAGCTGTGAGTGAGAGAGAGAGAAGCTGTGAATGAGAGAGAGAGAGAAAGAGAAGCTGTGAGCGAGAGAGAAGGAGACACTGTGAGTGAGTGTGAGAGAGAAGCTGTAAGTGAGAGAAAGAGAGAGAGAAAGAGAAGCTGTGAGTGAGAGAGAGAGAAAGAGATGCTGTGAGAGAGACAAAGAGAGAGAAAGAGAAGCTGTGAGTGAGAGAGAGAGAAGCTGTGAGTGAGAGAGAGAAAGAAAGAGAAGCTGTGAGAGTGAGAGAGAAAGAGAAGCTGTGTGTGTGAGAGACAGAGAAACTGTGAGTGAGAGAGAGAAAAAGAAACTGTGAGTGAGTGAGTGAGAAAGAGAAGCTGTGAGTGAGAGAGAGAGATGCTGTGAGTGTGAGAGACGATGTGAGAGAGAGAGAAAGAGATGCTGTGAGTGAAAGAGAGAGAGAAAGAGAAGCTGTGAGTAAGAGAGAGAGAGAAAGAGAAGCTGGGAGTGAGTGAGAGAGAGAAAGGGAAGCTTTGAGTGTGTGTGTGAGAGAGAGAGCTGTGAGTGAGAGAGAAAGAGAAGCTGTGAGTGAGTGAGAGAGAGAGAGAAGCTGTGAGTGAGACAAAGAGAGAAAGAGAAGCTGTGTGTGTGAGAGAGAAAGAGAAGCTGTGAGTGAGAGAGAGAAAGAGAAGCTGTGAGTGAGAGAGAGAGAGAAAGAGAAGCTGTGAGTGAGTGAGAGAGAGAGAAAAATAGAAGCTGTGAGTGAGAGAGAAAGAGAAGCTGTGAGTGAGTGAGAGAGAGAGAAGCTGTGAGTGAGACAAAGAGAGAAAGAGAATCTGTGAGTGAGAGAGAGAGAGAAAGAGAAGCTGTGAGTGAGAGAGAGAGAGAAAGCGAAGCTGTGAGTGAGAGTGAGAGAGAGAAGCTGTGAGTGAGAGAGAAAGAGAAGCTGTGAGTGAGTGAGAGAGAGAAGCTGTGAGTGAGACAAAGAGAGAAAGAGAAGCTGTGTGTGTGAGAGAGAAAGAGAAGCTGTGAGAGAGAGAGAGAGAAAGAGAAGCTGTGAGTGAGAGAGAGAGAGAAAGAGAAGCTGTGAGTGAGAGAGAGAAAGAGAAGCTGTGAGTGAGTGAGAGAGAGAAAGAGAAGCTGTGAGTGAGAGAGAGAGAAAGAGAAGCTGTGAGTGAGAGAGAGAGAGAAAGAGAAGCTGTGTGTGTGAGAGAGGAAGAGAAGCTGTGAGTGAGAGAGAGAGAAGAGAAGCTGTGAGTGAGAGAGAGAGAGAAAGAGATGCTTTGAGTGAGAGAGAGAGAAACAGAAGCTGTGAGTGAGAAAGAGAGAAAGAAAGTCTGTGTGAGAAAGAGAGAAAGAGAGAAAGAGAAGCTGTGAGTGTGAGAGAGAAGCTGTGAGTGAGAGAGAGAGAAGCTGTGAGTGAGAGAGAGAGAAATAGAAGCTGTGAGTGAGAGAGAAAGAGAAGCTGTGAGTGAGTGAGAGAGAAAGAAGCTGTGAGTGAGAGAGAGAGAGAGAGAAGCTGTGAGTGAGAGAGAGAGAAAGAGAATCTGAGAAAGAGAGTGTGAAAGAGAAGCTGTGAGTAAGAGAGAGAGAGAGAGAAGCTGTGAGTGAGAGAGAGAGAAGCTGTGTGTGAGAGAGAGAAAGAGAAGCTGTGAGTGAGAGAGAGAGAAAGAGAAGCTGTGAGTGAGAGAGAGAAACATAAGCTGTGAGTGAGAAAGAGAGAGAGAGAGAAAGAGAAGCTGTGAGTGAGAGAGAAAGAGAAGCTGTGAGTGAGAGAGAGAGAGAAAGAGAAGCTGTGAGTGAGAGAGAGAGGAAGAGATGCTGTGAGTGAGAGAGAGAGAGAAAGAGAAAGAGAAGCTGTGAGTGAGAGAGAGAGGAAGAGATGCTGTGAGTGAGAGAGAGAGAAAGAGAAGCTGTGAGTGAGAGAGAGAGAAAGAGAAGCTGTGAGTGAGACAAAGAGAGAGAAAGAGAAGCTGTGAGTGAGAGAGAGAGAGAAGCTGTGAGTGAGAGAGAGAGGAAAAGAAGCTGTGAGAGAGACAGAGAAAGAGAAGCTGTGAGTGAGAGAGAGAGAAACAGAAGCTGTGAGTGAGAGAGAGAGAGTGTCCGTGTGAGAAAGAGAGAGTGAAAGAGAAGCTGTGAGTGAGTGAGAGAGAGAGAAGCTGTGAGTGAAAGAGAGAGAAGCTGTGAATGAGAGAGAGAGAGAAAGAGAAGCTGTGAGCGAGAGAGAAGGAGACACTGTGAGTGAGTGTGAGAGAGAAGCTGTAAGTGAGAGAAAGAGAGAGAGAAAGAGAAGCTGTGAGTGAGAGAGAGAGAAAGAGATGCTGTGAGAGAGACAAAGAGAGAGAAAGAGAAGCTGTGAGTGAGAGAGAGAGAGAAGCTGTGAGTGAGAGAGAGAAAGAAAGAGAAGCTGTGAGAGTGAGAGAGAAAGAGAAGCTGTGTGTGTGAGAGACAGAGAAACTGTGAGTGAGAGAGAGAAAAAGAAACTGTGAGTGAGTGAGTGAGAAAGAGAAGCTGTGAGTGAGAGAGAGAGATGCTGTGAGTGTGAGAGACGATGTGAGAGAGAGAGAAAGAGATGCTGTGAGTGAAAGAGAGAGAGAAAGAGAAGCTGTGAGTAAGAGAGAGAGAGAAAGAGAAGCTGGGAGTGAGTGAGAGAGAGAAAGGGAAGCTTTGAGTGTGTGTGTGAGAGAGAGAGCTGTGAGTGAGAGAGAAAGAGAAGCTGTGAGTGAGTGAGAGAGAGAGAGAAGCTGTGAGTGAGACAAAGAGAGAAAGAGAAGCTGTGTGTGTGAGAGAGAAAGAGAAGCTGTGAGTGAGAGAGAGAAAGAGAAGCTGTGAGTGAGAGAGAGAGAGAAAGAGAAGCTGTGAGTGAGTGAGAGAGAGAAAAAAATAGAAGCTGTGAGTGAGAGAGAAAGAGAAGCTGTGAGTGAGTGAGAGAGAGAGAAGCTGTGAGTGAGACAAAGAGAGAAAGAGAATCTGTGAGTGAGAGAGAGAGAGAAAGAGAAGCTGTGAGTGAGAGAGAGAGAGAAAGCGAAGCTGTGAGTGAGAGTGAGAGAGAGAAGCTGTGAGTGAGAGAGAAAGAGAAGCTGTGAGTGAGTGAGAGAGAGAAGCTGTGAGTGAGACAAAGAGAGAAAGAGAAGCTGTGTGTGTGAGAGAGAAAGAGAAGCTGTGAGAGAGAGAGAGAGAAAGAGAAGCTGTGAGTGAGAGAGAGAGAGAAAGAGAAGCTGTGAGTGAGAGAGAGAAAGAGAAGCTGTGAGTGAGTGAGAGAGAGAAAGAGAAGCTGTGAGTGAGAGAGAGAGAAAGAGAAGCTGTGAGTGAGAGAGAGAGAGAAAGAGAAGCTGTGTGTGTGAGAGAGGAAGAGAAGCTGTGAGTGAGAGAGAGAGAAGAGAAGCTGTGAGTGAG